>CM065052.1:117694854-120554854 GCA_032883995.1 Coronaproctus castanopsis | reverse complement strand
ACAATAGACAAAATTATATATATATATATAAAAGTAAATTTATTTCACACAAATAGAAATGAAACAAAAATTATAATAATAATAATAATAAATTAAACGATAAAACCAGATAAGCAGAAATCAATAAGAAATTATTTTACCCTTAATTCTTCTAAGCACTCGGTCACTCTGCTTGTGTCATGCACCGTCTGCCACAAATTAGGAACTGATTCGGCTATACTCAGACTGGCAGAAACTTCGTCCATACATTTTTGAAACACTCGCATTTTCTAAAAATAGTATTTTTTTATGTACTTTTAAATTTACGTACGTGTTCGTATTAAAATAACCGCGGTAAAATATATATTACGATAGCAAAATGATAAACTAAGAAGAGATTTATAACAAGATTAGATAGCTCGCATATTTGGTACACAGGTAAAAATCACACACAACACACACATAAACAATGTTAACAAACCACTATCAAGGTTCAACATTTATTAAAGGAATGAAATATAAACAAGTTACGCAGACACGCTCGCACGTATTTTTTCAAAAAGTAAACATAGTAACACATTTTAAGTGTACAGGGTTCACGTGTACGAACCAAAAATTAACGGTGTGGGAGGAGGTGTAATGCGAAATATCGAGAAATATTGTCAGGCGTTAAATTTGGCACGCGCCTAAAATTGTTCCCTTAGAGAGTTTATTTATAAGCTCATATTCCACACACACACAAATATATACTTATATACGATCTATACAATGTATAAACATACAAAATAATACACACACATATATATACATACATACATACATAGAAACGCATACAATTTCAAGTTCTCCAAAAGTACTTTAATATTATAACTAGATCTAAGTCTCGAGGAAACAGAAATATAACTTGAGCTGCGTGAAATTTCTCAATCACGTTGTACGGGATAAACAATATTTAGCTCGAAATTTCAGTCCTATTCGTTTTTATAAAAATTATTTTTCAGATGGTTATAAAAAGAAGAAAAAAATTATGTATATTTTGAAAAGGTATAAATCGAAATGAGCATAAATAAAGCGTCGGTATAATATAAAATCACGTCAACTTGTATAGTTCTGTGAAAGTTTTATCATTAACAATTTATATAGATTTTCGAGAAAAACAAATAATTGCAAAATACATCTAAAATAATAAAAAAAGGGTCAATGCAAGATTTATAGCAATACATTCATTATTTTTTTAAAAGAAAAAACAATATCATTTTATTTATTTATGAAAAAAATACAAGGGAACATTTAACTGGTGTGAGTTGTTACAACAAAGCATGCATATTTGACGTATTTTAAAAATAACTGTGTTGTCAAGAAAAACGGACACATCAATATTTCAAAATTTTTCAAACATAATTACTAAGCGAAAATATTAATTTCAAAAAATGTATTTGGAAAAAATTTGTTTCTTTGATCATTTCAAACAGGACAATGATTAAATTAGCATAACGAACATACGACGACATTGATTATTCTTTTTTTGTGTGTGTCCATCTAATATCGGAAGTTGGTGACCATCTGATAAAACATCTGTTTATACCGTGCCGCATGAACCAGCGTGATCGTATTATACATCTCGAACTGGTCTTTAAGATTTTTGGTCCACGACGTTTGTTTAAGTCTTTGACGTATGTCCTCCTACTATTCGTCCTTGTATTATAGTCTGCAGTAAGCGTATTTACTGTTTCGTATTTCCAAAGTAGGCTGCTTTACATGTTTTTATCAGTCCGCATTTAAAAATCCGCTCTATATTCTTTGTCGATGTCGCCTTGAGGGTGTAACTCTCTACTCCGTAAAACAATACTAACACAGCACGTAGCATTTTGTAGCTCGCGCTTTTTCTATTTTAGATTTAATTTCATAGACTGTATTCAAGTTTTCTGTTAGCCAATGTTCGAAATATTTAAATTTCATTACTTTCTCAATTTCTTTATCTGAAATACTTACATGTACACTGTACATGTGTTTTGCTAATAACCATAAATTTACTTTTTTTGTATATTTATCGCAAGTCCTATTTTTTGCTTGTTTGATTTGTTTTTCCTGTACATTATCGACAAAAATAACTGCGTCATCGGCATATATCTGATATTATTTATCCATTGACCATTCAATTTTATTCCCGTTTCTACTTTTTCTAACGCACTTTCTAACTTCAATTGTCAATTCATTTGGTTTAACATGGGGCTGACTGATTCCAATATAGCTGTTTGATCATGTCATTATTTCTACTATCAAGTCTACCATTATGTAATCATATTAATAAAATGTGTTACATATTATTAAATACCTTTTTGTAATCAATAAAACAGGCACAAAACGTTTTTTTGTCTATCTAGACATTTTCAAACAAGAACTCGAATAGCTACTGTTGTTTCACGAGTTCCAAAACCATTCCTAAACTCAAACTATATTTTACCAATCATGTCATTTACTTTCATAATTTTAAAAAATACCTTAAGCATATGACTCATTAAACTTATTAGTTTATTATCGCTACATCTCTTGGTACCATGGCCTTCTCGGTAACTCAATGAAGGTTGATGCCAAACCATCCTTTTGATTTTTTTTTCTATATTATATATCTGATTAAATAATTTTCGCAACACTTTGTTTCTATCTATATCAATAAATTTAATTAATTCTGCACTGATTCCATCTGGTCTGACAATTTTATCATTTTTAAACTGTTCTACTACCCTTTACATTGATTATGTTTATTTTAAAAAAAAAAAAAAGTGCTTTATGAGTACCAAATTGATTCGGATAAAGTACCGCTACAATATAGTTATGGTTCCATTGTGTAATCGGTAAATAGGAATCGTCGAGAATATCAGAATTAGCATGCCTTTTCAAACTGCTACACTATATTCAATAATAAATTTATTACTTTTATCTTGGGGCTCGTCATTAGGTAATCGACAAGATTCCAGTTCTGTGTACATGTTTCACGTCTTACTCGAAAACCAACATTGACCGCAGGAAGGAAACTCAGCATTACAGTTAAAGAAAAAAAAAGTCACGGAGTCGTAATACTGACAGCGATAAGTTCCGTGAAGATCTTGATCAACATTAATCTCAAGGTGCGTCTTATAATTTCAGATGAACTAAACCTTTAGATTTCGGACTTTATGGAAACAATTCGTGAAACGATAACACTGTCTATAAAAATACCAAAATACTACCTTTGAAGATCCGAACATGACTGATAGAAGATGAATATGGCACACAACACACACCGCATGACGAAAAAACTTTTAATAAACTAAATAATCAGTTTGGAAGTCTAATCAAGGAAGTAAAACGCAAGACTTTCGGTTAATGTATATCTTTAACGCTTGTCTACAACTGAAGTGTGTTGTTACTGCCTTTAAGGTGGCGCAAAGTATCATGCTTAAAAATACAAAAAGAAAATAGCTGACGATATCACGTCATATCGACATATATCATCAACGTCTCGTAATATCCGCTGACTACGACGTCGCCATCTAAACGATTTATTAACAAATTTGTATATAATTTTTGCATGTTGGAAACAATAGTAATATTCATTCCATTCTCGTTCTATCTCATTCGTTAAGATATGTTCCGTAAACAATTAAATATTACATGTAATTAACTAATGTGTTTATTTAATAAAAAAACAAGATTGTAAATTTTAGGGTAACAATTTAAGCTTCGTTTTTTAGGAAAAAGTTACAGCTGAATTTAGAATCAGCAAAAATAACGAAAGTTCAAAGTATTAATGAAAAGATTATGAGAACAATTTTGAAAAATTTTATGCAACGTGTTCATTTATTTTAAACAGTTATCGATTGTTTGCTTAAAAAAAAGTTAGCAAAATTAATTCCGTTAATTATTTCGCTTTGAAATAATACTATCTGCAAGATGTTTAAAATACTATTAAAAACACTAATCGTATCTTAACTCGCTATTTTTTTTCTCTCTCTTACACGATTTATATATATGTATATCGGGCTCTTATAAATTCAATGAAGCTACCATTGAAATGTAAATTTTTCATTCCCAATTAACAACACGGACGTATACGGTAAAAATGCAAATTAATGAGATGCATAATTAGTGTAAAAATAATGATTATACTCTTAACTATATAAGAAAATAACCATAGCATACAAATATAAAAATATACCCATGTATAATAATGACGCATGTTGGTAACTACACAGAATAAAAATAAATCCATATTCACATAAGAATTTCACACACACACACACACACACACACACACACACACACATATATATATATATATATATATATATATATATATATATATATCGGCAGTTCTTAATTGCGTACGTGTAATAATTTTTACACTTTTAAGAATTTTTAAATATATTTTTATTTTGCATGGAGAGTATAAATTTTATCCATAATATGAATTTTTTATATTAAAGAAATTAAAGTGACGTTTACACACACACACACACACACACACACACACACACACACACACACACACACACATATATATATATATATATATATATATATATATATATATATATATATATATATATATATATATATATATATATATATATATATATATATATATATACATATACATACATATATAAAAAAATAAAAAATCAGCGTCAAATTATAACGGAATATAATTGACACGGAATGAGATCAACGATCTACAAAAAATAAATTTTTACACTACTTCAGAAAATTAAGTCATACATCAGAATTCAAGATAAACACTTGTTGAGAATTTTTCCCGATTTATCTTTTATTTAATAAATACATACACACACACACACACACACACACACACACACACACACACACATATATATATATATATATATATATATATATATATATATATATATATATATAATCTATATATATCTATACTTCTATACTAATATAGTATACTATAGCGTCTGTCTGTGATTTGCGAATATCTGCATTGGGCTATTTTTATTACACATAAACAGAAAATTTATTTTTTTAAATTTTTGTCTGTCTGTTCCGGTTTAACTCAAAAACTATTAAAGCAATAATGATGAAATTCGCATAGTTTATAGCCTATGTTATCGGATTCGCTGTAAGCTTTGTTTCTCACTGATATCACAAATAGGACAGAAATAACAATAATTCAAAAAGTTTTTAACGGACGGATATATATATATACGTACATATATATATATATATATATATGTATTATATATATATATATATATATATATATATATATATATATATATATATATATATATATATATATATATATATATATATATATATATATATATACATACGTGTACTATACTAATATATAAACCAGTTAAAAGAAAGAGACAGCGATATAACATTAAAAAAAATAATTACACAGGCGAAGCCATTGATAACATCTAGTAATAATCTATTGAAAAAGCTGTAACTCGACTAAATATGTAAATATAATTTTTATTCGAAACAAAAAAAGAAAGAAAATAAAAAAACTCACGGCAAAGCTTTCGTCTATTTTCTTCTGCCACTGATCAGATCGTTCGATTAAGGATTTCCATTTTTCAGAAAGTTTATTTACTTCATTCCTGATACTTCTGGTTAGTTCACGGGCTTGATCTTCGCTATTACGGTAAACCGGATCATATTCGAATCCTTTAAATAAGGCGCAGAAGATATTAGTAAAAATTACGTTTTATTTTTAATTTTTTTTTTTAAAGTATATATATATATATATATATATATATATATATATATATATATATATATATATATATATATATATACACGAAAAAATTATTCGTTATTTGGAAATATTGTGTAATACTGACATCGTCTTTAGTAGAAAACTCTATATTATAGACACCAGCCAATACGAGTATAATGACTGCATTAAACATATCATCAAAAAGTACCATCTCCGTATCGGAGGTAGGCGACTACTTACTATACATATTTTGTTATACAGTGTAAGTAGCGTACAAAGCAATTATAATATGGCGCTAACGCAGTTAAACATACATACACGCACCCGGGTGAACTGACTGTAATCACTTTGTTGTCATGACACAATGCAAGCCTCGCGTGTTCTTGTAGTGTACTATATTGTTACCAGCGCTCATATAGTGTTGCGCATGGTGGTTTGCCACTGTCTTCTACGCATTAAACATCTATAGAGCTTTAATTTAGATGTCTAATAATGTGGTCCTTATAGATTTCATTTAAAACTATAATCAAATTTATTAACCTTACGGACGTGTTTAATACTAATTGGGTTGTAAATCTCTTGACCATGTTAAATATTTAAATTTTATATATATATATATATATATATATATATATATATATATATATATATATAATATCATTAACTAAGGGAAGTATAGAATTAATAGATGCATTCGTTTTTATCGACCCGTTATAGAACTGATCGACTATTTTGAAATGAACAATAATCAGCACATTTTAGTTGATCAGCATATGATATTAAAATCAATTTATATATAGATCAACAATAATTTGAATAATGTGAAAAGTAGAGATGTTTACAAAAATAAACAACAAAAAAGTAGTTAAAATTATTACATTTTTATATAAAAAGAAAAGCTTTCAGCTATTAAGCCATTGGACATAAAAATAAAACATAAAAAATATAAAAGGTAAATAAAAAAAAAAAATAAACTTAAAAAAAATACTTAACTTAGACGTACAATATTAGAAGAAATATTTCACTGTGGGATTATTTTATAAATAACAGATTATTTTTTCAATTTGCTATTTTTGTAATATTGTGCTTCTAAATGAAGTATTTTTGTATTTAATTTTATTTTTTTATGTCCACTCGATAAAAGTTTTTTTTTTATAACAGGGTACGAATAGAAGAATTTATAGATTGAAAATTTGAGCGTATACGTTCGAAACCTATAGTAATATAAGTACTGCAAACATTTTAACAAAATAGTAAAATACACACACATAATCTTCGTATATTAAGAAAAATCACATTTTATGCCAAACATGCAGACGAATAAAACCTGATATATAAGCGAGTGAAATCGTTATAAATATTACATCAATTCGCTTTTACTACGCGTTTTTCCAAATGTTCGTTGCATACTTAAATATTAGAAAAAGCATCTACGTAAGCGTTTTATCGCGTATATATTACATACATACCGACCTAACAAATGGCCGGGAAATATTTTAAAATTTCCCCCCAATAAATAGTACGTGAAGTGAACGGAAAACAGCTTCGCTATACTTCATTGCATTCTAACGCTCACTTTAAATTTTTCAAATTTAGTACGAGGAATTTGTAATTCTCATACATGCGTACACTATTTCGTGTACGTGTGTGACGAAAAAACATGAAATTCGTAATTTTACATCATCGGAAAGACTCGTTAACAACAATATAAGTTCCTATCTAAGATTTAGCTTCTTACAAAGTATTTAACCTAAACACGCAATATTTCAAATTTGTCACAAAAAGAAAAATGCGTACTATTTTATTCCATATTTTGGACTTAAGATTTGATGGGATAAAAAAAGTGTCTTATCTTCGAAAAAAATTTCATTTTTTATATTAATATTTTCCATTTCAAAATAGGATTTTAAAAAAGCGAGAACGATCGATTAATAAATATTTTGTTTTACATGGAACCGAAGCAAACCACGGGAATTCGTTTTCTTATTTTTCAAATTAATTTATCGTTAGTTAAACAAACGTGGAATTCTATATTTAAAAAATAAATATTTTTAAATGATTTTTCGCATTACGATTACTTGGACGAATATTACATTTAACACAATTAACCGATATTTTAAATTGCCGTTTCGAAACTATAATTATTACCGTCATAATATTAGAAAATAGAGATTGTTTTAAGTCGATAAGTTAATGAAATTCAGAATGACCAAAAGTTATCAAGTAAAGAAATATATAAAAAACTATTTATAATTCAATTTATATTAGTCTAGTTTACAGATTTTACCCATTAAAACAATCGAAAATACACAATTTTCGATATAATACAAAAAAGCAACACACACACATATATATAATAAGTAAAATTTTGTATATATAAAACTTAAGGAGTTATAGTAATATATATTGATAAAATGGATGGACCGCATATCGAACGCACTCCTTCCGTAAATAACTGCTCGTTAAGAAACGTTTAAAATTGACAGGCACGTGAGCGTATCCTGCAAAGAATGATATATGGAATTTTAGAAGATGGCTGTAGTTCGTCCAGTCTGCTACAGTATAAGGACGTTGTGGCGGCGGGTCTTTAAAAAGATCGGTATTAAATCCAAGACAGAGCGATAGGAAAATACAGTTCACGATCGGAAACTATGGACAAAATTGGTGACCGAATGTGTGAAAGCAATTGTTCACATTAAAAAAATGCGCTGACGTGTCAGCAACACTGACATCCGGTGTCAACCATGCCTCTTTCAACACATCGCACCGGGCCCGTGTCATCGAAATAGGAGAAAATCGAGAACGTACAAACGTTGAGACGACGATTTTAAGAAATTTTTTGGAAACAGAAGAGCCCTGCATAGAATGGTCCATCATAAATATAATTGGAAACAATGGGGGGGGGAGACCATTGTTCTAAAGGACCTAGAACACCGATTTAAAAAAGAGCCATACACTAAATAAAAGTAATTCATATATATATATATATATATATAAATATAAAAGTGAAGAATTATTTTACTTGTATTTAACCGCAAAATATAAAATTAGTACGACCTATCGATCTTATTACGATTTAACAAAATTACTTCAAAATCATCGCACAAAACAAATTGTTCAATATTGTATTCGAAAAATGCCAATCGCGATGGATTTGTAAAAAACGGAACATAAAAAAAAACCTAGTCGCTGGTGACAAACTATCATTACTTCCAGAAGTAGACCTAAAATTTTAATTTCCATATCGCGCGGCATAAGAATAAAATGATTTCATCAAAAGAATTATACAAATGGAAAATAAATATTAATAAAACAAAACCACAATAAATAAACATATATAGGTAATACTTAATTGGAACAAGTCACGGAAACAAGTTATCTAGGAAGTGTAAAAAATTTTCAACAAATTTTGGAGTGTACTCAATACCGTTGTGGAAACTTACAGAGAAATAACGTATTGCAACAAATTTCACGATAATTTCGCTGTAATAAAATTAAATCGTTATTTTACGAAAGAAGAAAAATTAGTTTCACCAGGACTAAAGTCAAAATCGATCAATTACTCACCGTCCGAAATTAAATGATCCGACATAGAAGCCTCGTTGGCGATGTACTGTTTACCACTCATAAGATTACTTTCAATTATCACTCGTTTATCTTCCAGCTGTCTCCGAAACGCGCGGAAATCATCCTGCAAATTGAACCAAAATTATTTAAAACATAAACAAAATTAAAATAAAAACCGAAAAATATATTCTAAAAATGTACAGATTCAGACGAAAATTTAAATAAGTCCCAGAGAAAAAAATATGAGAAGTCTAAAGTAAATTTAACTAGAAAATATTAAAAATTATAAATAAAATGCGACATCGCCTTATAACGATAATAATAATACGAAATAAATTTAAGTATCTAATAATAATTTCGTAACATACTATAAATAAATCAAGAAAAAGCCTTTCGTGGATATAATGAATTAATGACCGAGATAACATTCAAATATATATTCGTTCACCAAACACACATATATATATATAAATGTTGAAAATATTGGAGAGTAGTGATTTTATAAATTATAAACCAAACAAAATCATAACACATGCTTGAAAATGACGTAACTGTCGAAAAGCTTTGCAATAAAAAACTTTTAGTGATTAAACTGTGCTATGATTTTGTTTGGTTTATGTGTATATATATATATATATATATATATATATATATATATATATATATATATATATATATATAAATTGAAAAATACGAATATTGATATATATATATATATATTTATTTATTTCTTTTATGTGACCTGTTGTTTATGCAAAGAGGCAGTATCTCCACCAATCGGTGCTAATCCAGTTAATTCGGTATCCTTTCGGATTACCCATTCGATTAGTTCTTGTAAAGATAACAATAGAGCATTCCAATGTTCCACATTACTTTCTAAGCGGTTCCTGTAAAATAAAAGATAAACACGTATAAAAATAAAATTTTTATAAAAGCCTATATGATACCGATGCATCAATTACCTAAAACATCGCGATTAGTCTTTTATCCTTACAAAATGATCTAACATTCAATTCTTATTTACATTTTTCATGCATGATTTCCCGCATATAAATAACATTAAGGTTGCCTTATAGTTCCTACAGACCAAGTACTATCAGCAATAGGTTACAATCCGGTGTTGATCGTGTACTTAAGTATTTTTCTAAATGGCAAATTGCCCTTAATCCTTCCAAAACGAAAACAATTTTCTTCACTCGTCCAAGACCGTTTTTACCGACCAGACTTCACGTCAGTGGCGTTGATATAGAATCGTCTGACCAGATACGCTATCTTGGTGTCATTTTAGACAAGAGACTAGTCGAAGCATATTGACCATGCATCATTGAAGACAAACAGAGCAATCTGTTCAATTTACCCCATTTTCAAACGTAAATCTCACTTAAATATTAATAATAAACTAATAATCTACAAGTCAATTATTATGCCTATTTTAACATATTCTTGTTCAGTTTTGGTCTTCAGTCTCAAATGCTAGTTTTAATAGACTGCAATTAGTCCAAAATCGATGTCTTAGATGTATTCTCAATGTCCCGTATACACTAAAATTTCATATATGCATAGTGCTCTGCAGATACCATATGTAAAAGACTATATCCTCAAACTATCCCAAAATTTTTTTCTCAATTGTAGTGTGCACCGTAATAATTTACTTCCAGCAATAGGAAATTACGACTCCAGGGAACTAAGTATCAGATATACTAAGTATAAGCATTGACGCATTAAACATAATATTCTCATAACGTTATAATTTGTTTGCTTTCGTTTCCATTACTTATAAATGATATATTCGTTATATAATTAAACTTATTATTTTTTAAACTACCGCTTTTCATTTGTGATGGTTTTTTGTCTGATTTTTCCATCGATACTATTTTTATCTTGTATATTTATTATTTACCAGTTTATATTATTAGAATTTTTACTTTCATAAATGGAGAGGGCATTTGTTCCGGTACATTTATTAAATATTATTATAACTTTTTAATATAATGTCAAATATAGGCGTTTTTACATTTTACATTTACATCTAACATTCAAGGCACTACACACGCACACATATATGTAATATGTATATGTATAAATCATAATGAGTTAAATATTATGATGTAAAAAAAAAATAAACAATTATACTCCTTTTGACTGCTTGCCTACCAGTAAACTTTCTTTGACTTTAGGTTTAGCTCCGCTCGTTTGCTTTGAATATGCTTGCGCCATGTTAATCTTCTATCTAAGTGTAGACCTAAATACCTTACCTCCTCCTTCGCAGGGACTTTTTTTGTTATTTATATATATATATATACATATATATGCTTACAGGTGTTATGAATTTATTTGTGAAAGTAACATGAGTACACTTTGTTTCATTAATTTTAATCCTCCAATTTCAGCACCAGCTTTTAATATGGTCTACTGCCGTTTGCAAGGTGCGATTTGCAATATGACAACAATGATTTGAGCACAATATTGCTGTATCGTCTGCAAAAGTTTGCCACAAAGCAGTTGTCTGTTACTGGTAAGTCAGCTGTATAAATAAGGTACAAACGCGGCCTTAATACACTTCCCTGAAGGACGCCAGCACTGATAGTGCATATTTCTGAATTTGCATCTCTATATTTCACTTGGAAAGGTCTTTCATTTTGATAGGACGCGAAAAGTTTGTAGTAATGATAAGGGAAATTAATTTTAATTTTACGAAGCAAATCCCGTGTGCCAGACTCTGTTAAAAGCCTGGCTCACATCCAGAAATACAGAGTCACAAACCTTTTTTTCTTCAAGGTCAGCTTCTATTTTTTTGACAACGCGGTGAACATGCTGAATTGTTGAGTACTTTGCTCTGAATCCATACTGAAAATCTGGAATAATTTCCTTCTATTCAACTATAGGAAGTATTCTTTTTAGTAGCAGTTTTTCGAAAAGTTTCGATACAACTGGTAATAACGATATTGGTCGGTAAGAAGTCTTGTCAACGGGTGTTTTCCCTAGCTTCTGTATCATTATAATTAGCGAAAATTTAAGCTGCACAGGGAAGTAGGCCAGCCTAATTATAGAATTAAATAAATAAGTTAGTGCTACCAATCCCGTGTGTGGTAGCTGCTTTAGTAATTTGGCGGTGATAAGGAGATTGGATTAATATTTTGTACATTTAAATTCGCGCAAAATGTATTATTATTGATTATAGGAAGAAAGATTTTAAATTTTCATCGTACTCATTTAAAACGATTTTCATAAACAAAAAAAAAAATGAGTTATAATAATCGCTAAACTTTTTAATGAAAAAATCAGAAAGCTTTTTAGCTGTTAATCCATTATCAAGCGAACGTAAAAAATAAAACATAAATGTACATACAATTTACAAAAAGAAATTTAGATATATTATTCGCAAAAATTAGTAAAGTGAAAAAGCAGTATTTATAATATAATTTGATAGTTGTTTTGTTTTATCGTTTTATCGTTTAAAAATCACTAAATTCCACACTTTTCAAAATAAAGTATTAATACCGGCGATTTATTTATAAAGTTCACACAGTTAGTTTTGATTTCACCCAACTCGATGATTTTATTATATAGAATTAATTCCATTTATGTCGAGCGTAATATGGCGCCATACATCAGAATCCTGTTGCGGAAATATTTTATTTAAAGATAACGGGTTTTATAGTTCGAAAATTAAAAATATGATACGAGTAAATACAACCTAAACTGTTTCCTATTCGTTTGATATTAAGGCTTATATTTTAAACTTTATACAAATATTTGTGATCATCGTATTTACCCATATAAGATATATATATATATATATATATATATATATATATATATATATATAACAATCCATTACATACTTTAAAATAGCTTTAAAATTTCGACAGAATCTTACAAAACTTGAACGGAGATATCCGCTTGTACACACAAACACACATACATAATATTAAAAGAGAAATATATTTCAATATAAGCGAATTGTATAGAGGAAAAATGAAAAACAACTAGATTGCTTAACCTATCTCAGGGCGAATTGGGAGTTATGAAATACGTTTATTTGCGCATCAAGACTGAAACATATTACGAAAAGTGTAGCGCAAACAAAACCAGCGCGCTTCAGTTACGTAAGAAGACGAATAAACACGTGGAAAAGATTTTCGCAATAATTTTCAAACTAAAATACGACGATAAATAGAAAATTGTTTAATTATACTCGAAAAATATAAAATAAACAGAAAAATAAAAAATGTTCAGTTAATTTTTTCTCTCTCAAAAATTACGAACGCTTTATATCGAAGGGTAACACAGGTAAAAATTCTTTCAAGTCGATTTAGTAGCGTTCGGAAAATTTAATATACAGATCACTCATCTCGGATGGCGTAATTATCGAACGTAATTTTTTAAAAACATAAAAGAACAATAACAATAAATGGAACAGCGAAATACAAATACTTCAAAAACTTAATTACAAGAAAGTGTAGAGAAGAAAAAATGAAATACTACGAAGAAGCATGTCAAAGAACTGAAGAATTATTAAATACAGGGAAGTTACAACACGCGTATAATAACATAAAGAAATTAACTAACAACGCAAAAAGCAAATACAGGAATACTGTAATAAAGAATGCAAATGGAAAACGTTTAATTTATAGTGAATAACAAAAAGATGGAAATTAGAAATACTGTATAAAGAAGATAAACAAACTGGAAAAATAATGATAGGCGAGGAAACCGATGCAGATAATAAAGGGGTCCTAGCATACTACGAGAAGAATTTGATAAAGCGGCGAAGGAGTTAAAAAATAATAAAACTCCAGGGGTTGATAATATTACCGGCAGAATTAATGAAAAAAAACCTCGGTAATGAAGCTCAGAAAACATTATTCCAACTAATCAGTCAAATATATGAAACAGAAGTAGTGCCGGTAGATTTTGTAAAGTCAATAATAATACCAAAAGTTAATAACGCAAACGCATGTGAGAAGTTACCACATCGTTATTAACGCATGGGAGTAAAATATTACTGAAAATTATATATAAAAGATTATATAACAGAATTTATATTGCATTGGGAGAAGATCAGTTTGGCATTAAGAGAAATAATTCTACTAGGGATGCGACACAAGGATTAAAATCAAAGGAAAGAAAAAGATTAGAAGTTGGTAAAAATACGGATATATAGCATTTATTTATACGGAAAAGGCATTCGACCGAGTAAACTGGAACATAATGTTTAAAAAGATGGAGAAAATTGGAATAGATAACAGAGATGATATAAAAATAATAAACGAGATGTATATCAAACAAGAAGGGATACTAAAAATAAATGATGAAGAAATAAAGACTAGAATTCGAAATGGAGTACGGCGCAGGGCTGTCAGCTTTCACATTTGTTGTTTAATCTATAAATAGAAGTCATACGAAACGCTACGAAACGAATAGATAACGGGCTTACTGTTAATGGAGAAAATATATGTTGCTTTCGATTCGCAGATGACATCGCAATTGTAGCTGAAAGCGTGAAAAGCTTAGAAAACCGATTGAAAATATTAAACGAGATGAACTAAAGAAAATAAACATGAAAATAAATAAAAATAAAACCGAAATAATGGTAACTAGTGTTAGGCAGGATAGAACTATCGATATCAAATTACACGACGATAAATTCGAACGGGTATCCAAATACAAATATCTGGGCAAGTATTGTGTCGCAAGATGGAAATGATACAGATGATTTCAGATTAAATATAGCGAAACAACAATTACTGAAAATGAAAATGATATTCAGCAGTAAATATATATATATATATATATATATATATATATATATATACATCAAAAACAAAAATAGTTCCTCAATAATGCCAAGTTCGTTACGTTATTTACCACTTCCACTTCGATATATCCGCTACGATAAACTCTCGCCCAAATAATAACCGACAAATCGGAATGCCTTTTGCGGCATTCGCACGTCGAATTATTCAGAGACACCATCGGTGGTGAAAAATACGTGCATAATGAAGCGCAGTAGTTGTCATTATGATAAAAGAGGAATCGCGCGAGAAGCGGTTAATTAAAATCGACGATATCTCCGAACGATGGTCCATTTATTAGATCTACGACGCAGAATGCGTTATATTATTCGCACCACTCAGTTCATCTACAGAGGGTAGAGAGAAAACTAAGTACTTAAAGAAGAAGTCGTGTTAGCTTTCTTCGTCACTTTCAAGCGGAAACTCCCCTAATCGTAACTGACGTAATTGCGTTTAATAATAAGAATAATAACAATAATAACAACGAGAAAATATCTTCTAACAGCGATAATGATGTACCTTCAACTTGACAATGACACTACAATAGAGACGCCACCCTTAAAAAAAAATGTAGCACGAGACGACTCTTGAAGTACTAAAAGCACGAAAGATAACGTATACGCAACGTTATCGAAAATATCCCGGAAAAATAATAAAAATTCACTCGTTGTTTTATTGCGAACGACGAAATTTTTAAAAAAACAAAACAACAAGACAAATTATTTATGTCGGATAATAAACGTGACGCTCAACAAAAAAAAAAAAAAAATTAAAATAAATAAATTAACTATATCATAATGTAATTTACTGGATGAATATATGTACATACACGGAGTATAACGGAAAATAATAACCCTAACAGAGAAATAAGAACGCGCATCCATATGACGCTGAAGAATGTTCTTTGTGACAGAAGATTAAAATTAGAAATTAAGAAGAAGGTGTTAAGATGCTATGTATGGTCTGCAATCTTATAAGGGTGTGAGACCTGGACAATAAGAAGATCGAATCTCATCATTCGAAAAATGGAGCTATCGGCGGATCTGGAATATACCGTGGAAAAAAAACCGAAAGATGCGGAGGAAGTGTTACATAGGATGAAAACAGAGATCTTGTATTATTGGAAATAATTAGAAAGCGGGAAATAAAATTCTTTTGACATTTTACCAAATAGCTAACATATCACACCTTTTGTCAACTATAATAATGGGAACGGTAGAATGAAAAAGGGAGACAGGAAGAAGGTCTTCGCGGGTTCAGAACATTAAGGAATGGACTGGAATTGGAAAAGTATAGGAATTAGTCCACATAGAAAGAAGCCGACACTCATTTGGTCAAATAGTGGAGTCCGTGTAAGTGGTTAAGCTATATATCGGGTTGCATGAAGAATAATATACGCAGTAGCGATTTTTTAAAAATATAATAAACAATAAATTTGTATCATGAAACTTTTCGGCAGTAACGCCATCTAGATTGCGCAAATTGTTAGGTAGTCGATTAATTAAGTATACGGCGCGTCCTAGATTTTATGTCCTCGCCGTACGCCTGGAAACATTATTTATCAAATAACAGCTAAGAATGTGAGAAACTGTCTGTACTTTTTCACATCACGCCATACAGGAAGCAACGCGTCAAAAATTAACCAGGGCTACCCGAATTCGATATTCGTGCAGTATCACGTACGATATCGGATTAAGAAATTTGGACGCGGAAAATTAACTTACCCGCAGACATACGCTGCATATATATATATATATATATATATATATATATATATATATATATATATATATATATAATTTAAATGCAGCCTTTTAAGCTGTTACTAAGATACAATCTTAGCCATTTGGCTAAATATTTATCATCTTTAACTTAATGATTACTAAATAGTTAACTTAACCACTAAGCGAGTACGTATCCCATTGGCTACGCATCCATTATACATAAATTTACATATTACAAGACTAAATATATGTGGTGGCGATGAACAAGTCGTCTAATTCTATGTTTAATGTGAAGCAGTTGTCTTGCTTGTGCATTAACGTGACTGTCCAACCGCAATTGCTTAATGACATCATTAATGAACATCATATTAAGATCAGAATAAATGTCACTACTCTCCAATATATTCAACATTAATGGAACCTGAACCTGGTTTGGAGATATACATCAATTTTGATGAAGAATTATTTTTCAAAATTGTTTTATAAATAAAATTTATTGTAAATAAATCTAAAAATTAAATTACGTCTGGCTAGTGAAATATGTATATCAAATTTTAAGTTGTCGCTATATAAATATTTTTGGTAATTCATATGTAATCTTTATTGTGTACGCTTGAAAATGACGTAATTGTCGAAAAGCTTTGCGCAATAAAAAACTTAATAGTGATTAAACTGTGTTATATTTTGCTTGGTTTATTATATATATGTATGTATGTATTTGAGTATATACATATTTTTTAAATATTATTTTTCTTATTGTTATTATTCAATAATTTATTTATTATTATTTACATATATTGTTGCAACTTGAAAATGATGTAAATTTATTTATTACAGATATTAATTGTTTATATTAATGAAGTAACCGTCCAAAATCTTTGTTATTAAATGATTTTTACAGGCAGCTTTATCGTTTCTTACGTAATTTATTTATTACGGGTAATAGGCAGGACGACTCACGGTAGCGGTGACTAAGCCATAAAAATTAAAATCCTACTAATCTGGACTAGAATCTAGTGAAGAGCTAAAGACGAGCAAACATTTCACTGCTGAAGATTACGAAATAAAATTGTCGAGTGTTCTTTACAAACTCAACTGATTCGTTCTTTCGTCGGGTGCTCAGGAGTAAAATATTATTTCTCGTTTTAATACGCTATTCACTTCCAGAAACGTTCTCTATACCGTCATTTAAGCTATACGCCATGTGCCGCTAACAGCGAAATTTTTTGCAAGAACCAGAAAATCGATAACTGGGCAATAATTTATTCAGATTTAACGATGTTTTCAGCGATAAACAGCATTTCGTGTTTACGAAGGAAATCTTCAAACTGCAACGCTTCATTCTGCGCTCTGACATTTCTCTAGATTACTCATCACGCTGACATCACCGTTGGTATTATGACTGACAGCCTCCCTGCGACAATAAGCTGTGGATCTTAACTGAAGTAGGGACAATGTAATCATTTCTACATGTTCCGACTATGACGTACACTACAGTAAACTTTAGCTTCAATACGCTATTTATCCAGCACTACCTCACGGTTGACGATTGTAAAATGTCTTGAATTCAATACCTTCAGATGCGTATAAAATCTGCCATGCTCCTTACCTGATATCCTCGCCGATGATTTTTTAGCATCCTATCCAAATTAATCATCTTTGGCCATTGTACAAAATCATATAACTTAATATAAGTAACTGTAGTATAACTATCTAACTTATAAGTTGTGCTTATTCCTAGAACGCAATTGCTGGTTCAAACACGTGAATTTAAATAAATAAATTGATATCGGGTTTATATGTTCACGATATTTTTCGATGTAAACCACGTCACATTTCGAAAACAATTACAGTTTTCACTGGGTATATGGATATCAACCATGAAAGTTTAAAAGTTCGATTAAATTTACGTTCCAGCTCATTAGCGATACTATATAGTGGAGTGATCAATTACTTTAAATATTCTAAAACTGAAATATTTTAGACATAACTTATAAGTGAAATAATTGGACTCGAGAGAAGACCGGATTCTGTAAGTTGGTGGTGACCAAGTTTAAATGGACCTACCTATAACCAGGACAAGGGAAGGATAGTAGATGGGCAAAACGCGTGTTGGAATGTTGGCAATTTTATAAGAGAATAAATATTGCCAAACCGTCGACTCGTTAATACGACGATATAACTGAAACGGTGGGAAGTACTGGATTTAAAAGACGCAGGATCGAGATGAATGGATGAAATTGGGAAACCTAGGATTGCCAAGTGGACTGATATAGGATAAATAAATATAAGAATATTTAGTTTTCGTCAAATTCAATAATTTTGATAAGGTTCGATGTGTCTTGTTTTGAATAATTTTCAAGACCGTTTTAAGTTCTGCGGATATGTATTTTTATAAATAATACGTATATTTTTAATCACCGAATTCGCATCACACAGTTTTTTACGATCTCTATCGCTGTCGGTCTTCATGGAAGTCCATACAACATTTAAAACCAACTTCATACGCTGAGCATTTAATAATCCTGTGAGAGAACGTGTAGTAAAATTTACAACTGTTATCTGAAATTTGGATTTTTAAGAGGTTTCTATTTCTTCGAAGTATGTAAAAATCGGTTAATTACTAAGAGGCGTTGAATTGTTAGGGAAAAAAACAGAAAAAATTAAATTTATTTATAATTTTTTCTAACAGCATGTGACAAAAAACAAATTTAATTAACGCGTATATTTTCATTTCGAAATTTAATGGCAAAATTTATCTCGTCCGGTGTTTCAATCAAAATTGTTCATGGACGACGACGTTTTAAATAATAAATTCGAATCTAATTTTTTTTCAAAAGTTTCTATAACTTTCTCGGGAGACGTATTTTCGGCGCGTTAAAATAAATTGTAACGATGTCAACATCCAACAATAACCTAGTAGCAACAACAACCATACAAGTTAATGCGCTGAATATACCAACGGGAGAAAAGTTTTAAATTTGGAAACCAAGTTCACAAACAATTCCTATTTTTCATTTTTTCATTTTATTATTTATTTGTTTACTTATTTTTTAAAATAAAAAGTTCTCTATTTTAAAAAAAACCGACAGATTTTATTATTTTTAATTTAAAAATTTGAAAAAATAATAAAATTAGAGAAAAAAACATATTAATTGAAACTGAACAAGGAATCTTAATCGGACGATTGTACAAAGAAACATGAAAATTGACTATTTTCATAATAAAACGTTACTAGCCACATTCGCCGATGATATATCGATACTCGCGTCTAATATGGATGTTATGTAAATGCTGCCGTTCAAAATCACCTTAATCTACTAGAAAAATGGACAGGCCTTTTGCCCATATCCTTTAATCCAACTAAATATCAACATATTTTATTCACCAACACACGACTAAAGTGTCCAAGTGCAAATTTGACATTTAATAACTCGCAAATTCGACAGGTAGATTCCATTCGTTACCTCGGAATGATTATGGATAAACACTTAATGTGGCACGATCATGTGGAAAATACGAGAAGAACTATAATCACTAGTGCTAGATAGCTATGGGCGTTGTTAGGACGGAAATCATTTCTAAACTTGGCCAGCGGAAAGTCTATTTACCGATTATAGTTTCAGTACGGAGATATGAGTTAGAATTATAAGGAATAACGAATCGAAGTAACCTTCGCAGGATACAGAGACAAAAGTTCAGAAATCTATATCGAACGACACGTTGCATGCGGACTTGAACGTTCCATATGTAAAGGATGTCTATATGGAATTAAGTACAGAAGGTTTTATGAGAAACTTTAGTTCAATCCGAATCTACACTGGTACACAGAATATTCACTATCGATTTTCCAGCCAAATCTAGCAGACGACTTAAAAGGAAGAAATGTGGTGCGGCGATATAAATGGTTTTTCTTGAAAATCCAAATTAGGTAATTCGTCTGATTAATATACATTTTCATTTACTCTATTCTACGCCAATATTCTCCCTTCTTTCATTTTTTATGATGGCTATTGTTTATGACAGCAAACCGTTGGTACAAATATATATATATGTATAATCATAAGTTTGGCAAGTCTAGGATTGATTTTATTCCACGGTAAGTAACTTCCAGCCCAACCGATTCTCTGCATCTCTTTTAATTTTCCAGTATTGATTTGTGTCTGTATCATACAACAATGTTTACCACGACCTCTTTTCTCTGGACTCTGTTCTTCTATTACAACGCGTAACAAACCACCATGTCGGAGTACATGCCACATCAAGGTTAATCTTCGTTTCTTTATCGAATGTAATAAGGTGCGTTTTTCGTCAATTCTTTGGAGAACTTCTTCATTCGTTATTTTTATCTTCCTGCAACACCACGTTTCAAAAGCCTGTAATTTTATATATGTTACATTTTCACTTCTTGAAGTCATTTCGTATCGTATATTAAACATCACTATATATAAATAAGAGACTTTAGGAGAAACATCACACTATTGGTGCTATTAGTTGTAAAACGAGTTATTGTAATCAGTGTTACGTCGAAACGTTTATGGAGTAGAGTATAAAGTTCATTATAAAGGGAGATTAGTCTATTATCATTTCAAAATAGTGTCATTAATGACCAATATGTACAAGCATTCCTAATTTGGGATATTAAAGAAATTAATACGATCGGAATTCATTTATAAATCTGATAAGATATTGTTTATATTTGATAACGGTGATGTTCTAGAATCATAATATTGTGCGACAGAGTGAAAAGTTTAGCGATTAGATGAGCGTTTAAGATTATGTAGATGGTCTACATAATAGAGGTTGCGTAACTGCAATATTGTTGCTGGATTTTTTTTTCCAGTTATTCTGAGAGAATTGTAAATAAACCATCGTGATATTGTGAAGGGTTACTATTTTTAAGAGCATGTTCGGGTATTTTACGAAGATGTTGCGGTTTTCTGTACACGGTATAATATAGTGGATGAGTTTCTACGCAGAAAACACAAGTACATGAGTTAGAGGCTAGCCTCTGGCATTTTTCTGTTAACATCCATTTAAAAGTTTTTCTTTAATTAGATCTAATATTTTTTTTCCTTAACTGAATAAAGTTTATAATGTTTTCAATATGAATTGGAGGTGGCTTAATTGAATTATTACTGAAACTATGTGTTTGGGTATCAGCCTTGTTTGATCAGCCCCGTAACACACATTTCATTAAATTTATCAGCTAAAAGAGCGAACATAAAATCGGTGTATCTTGCGCAACTACTCATCATTTGGCGAATGTAATTTCTTTTGGAAAGATAATTATTTTTAATATCGAGAAATTTTTGAGCACTCGTATGCGGTGGCAGTATTTGGTAGAATTAAATATTTTCGTTAAAACGCGTTTTAAGCTGTAAATTGTTAATATATTTCTTTTTGTTGTGTGACGCCATTTCCATTTTTGTTAGTAGATACACACTCTTTAATTATAAAATTATCTTTATCAGCGCGTTTAATATAACCGGTTTAATTGTGTTAATCGTAGAATTAGAACATTTACAGTTTCGGCAGGTTATAATTACCGTCATTTATTACTCTATTATTATTATCATCATTAGATTGAAAAGGATTATTCCCTTGAGGGTGAACTAGGCAAAGATCTTAGGACACCTTTATTTCGTTTTGTATACAACTGATAGCACCGTGGGAAAGGCACCCAGGTCGAATGTGCAACCGATACGAAAGCGCACACACAACCCAAAGCAGCACACACATACAGTTCTACTTACTCATTCATATATGCACTAGATGAAATGACGATAGAAAAAACAATAATAGTTGTAAAAATAAAAATAATAATAATAATAATGTTACTAGAATAGTAATAACTCTTTTAGTTACAGTTCCCTTTATAAGGTACATAGATTTTTAATGTTAAAAAATTACCTATTCTTATAAGAAGAAGTATCTAATTAGTATAGCATGTTTCAATTATAAAAAGATTTATATAATACATTAAAAATTATCTAGACCTATTATACACAAAATATTAAATTTTCACGTCCTCGGGTCATATCAAAATTTATAATTTTGGGCAAAAAATTGGGCGTACACGAGTCTATAGCGATTACAATATCAGCATTGTGCGAAATTAAGTGGTTCCTAAACATTTTCCCTAAAATAATAATCATTTAGTTCTCCATATGATTCTCTAACTGTAATCAAGTTTTTGTAATAGGAAAAAACTATGTTCGTCCTGGTTTTAACAAAATTAAGAAGACCCGATGTCTTTTTTTTTTTACAAGCAAAGTCTTTTTGACACCTTTTGTGTCTATGATGGGCGAAGAATTTTGAGTGAATTTGGATACCGTAGGGTAGAACAATATGACAGGAGCCTCGTGGATGGACCAGATAAAAAAAGAAACGCAAATAAACTATCAAGATATTAAGAACGCAGATCAAGATAGACAAACATGGAAAAGAATAGTGGTTTAAGCTACAAAAACAAGAGCAAGGATCTTAATAGCAATTATGAAGACACACGCACACAAAAACACACACACGCATATATATATATATAGATAGATATATAGTTCTATCAGCCGGATAATTGATAATAACAACCACATTTACGATAAATGAAATAAAATACTTAAAATAGAACCGTTATTTAATACGTTCAAATAGTATGCAACGATAGAAAGATTAGCCGTGATGATATATTGTTATTTAGATTAATAGGAAAAATAAATTGGCAAAAATCGTCTTTCAATTATGTATGCTAGCTTGTACGAATTCTGTTGCTATCACTCGAAGTAAACCTTTTCACACACACACACACACACACACACACACACACACATATATATATATATATATATACACGTACACAAATATATATATATGTAATACGTATAGACGAGCCTCGGGTTTAATTTAATTAAACGACAATGTCCTTCTTTTAATAGGGGACAACGAGGCGCCGAATTTAGAGTTAAAAGTCTCTATAAACTAACCGCACAGTGAGGATTCCATTACTTTGTTTTCTCTGGATAATGAAACCGCGCAACTACCCTTACGTATGTAACATGGTATAGATGGATATCTCGCGCTGTATATCTGTTCGTCCGGATGATTCGGAACGTAAACATTCTCTAAGACTTTCCATCGAAAAGAGAACTATTACTACGGTCAAATAATGCATTTATAGCTTTTAAAATTTAACTCAGGGGTCCATTTACGAAACTTATTATTCGAGCGCAGTCGTACTACGAATTCAACAGATGTAACAGCAGTTATATGTAAGTTTCAATTCGCCGCCAATAATACTTTATAGACGTTAATCAAGCGATATACTGCCGACCTCAGATGTATATATTCATTAAATTGCTTCAAGAGCTATATGCGATAAAACATGACAGAATAAAGAATTTAAAATTAAACGAGGATTACTCCATGGATACTATAACCAACTAAATAACGATAATAATGATTAATAATTAATAATAATAATAATAATAATAATAATAATAATAATAATGTTTTTTAATTATTATTACAATACCGTTTAGTTTAAATAAATGTTGTTTTGTAATATATTAACGTTGTATACTAATAATTTATCTTTCGTAAAGGTTTTTACGAGAGTGCTCATTTTAATCGTAAGACGAAGATTATACTTTCAAAAATGAAAAAAGCTCATTTCCCCGATTGGTAGGTTTATTAATTGTCGCGCTCAATTTTTAAATTAATTTTTTCTGTTTTTTAATTAATTAATTATTTTATTTTTAGCTAGTTCCGATTAATAATTATATATAATTAACACGTTACTAATTAAATCAAGTTGAAATTAATAATTATATCAAAATAATAATTATGTTCGACAATAATACTAAAGGTTAAAGGTCGACTACAGATGTCAGTTTATTTTAAATTTTAGAGTAAGGATATCATAAGAAAACTAAGTCATAATGATGTGTGTAATTCATTTATTATTATTATTATTATTACAATTGACTAACAAAAAAAAGAAGTCGTAGATAGAAGTAGGTAATTCGATGAGGGATTCAACAGTTTCAAACGTACGAAGAAAAGGATGAACGACTAAAATCGACGAAATAACATAATCAAATTGAATTTATTTCCGTTTAAAAACAAACAAATTTGAACTAATGTGGAATGTGGTATTTAAAAAACAAAAAAAAAAAACGTTAAAATTTTTTTTCTGGTTATTTAGGTTAATTGTTTATGTATAAGTTTTATGCACTACTGATTTGTTGATTGTGTTGTTTATGTTCACTATCATATTATTTTACAATTAAATCTGTTTTTCCACTTTTCTATTTTTTGTAATATTGTACATTAAATATTTTCTTACATCTTATTATTATTATAATATATATATATATATATATATATATATATATATATATATATATATATATATATATATATATATATATATATATATGTTTTTATGTTCATTTGTTAATGGCTTAATAGCCAGAAAGCTCTATTCATATAAAAAAATAGAGATTTTAACTACTTTTTGTTATTTATTAAAAAAACAAATTATATCTAACGACTAGTACAAAGTTGAATATAGATAACGATGATGATAATGATGTAATAATAAAAAAATATTATAATAATAGAATAAACAAATCGGAAACAAATTTTCAATTGACAAAGAATGTTTATAATAATTTTTTTTTAAATGTATGCGAATTTACGGCATTGTCATACAGTTCTATAACCCGTCTAGAAAGCTGAAATCTTGATTTGTGTATATTTCGTTCTAGTAGCATTAACAACTAACATAGTTTAGAATTTTGTTCACTTTATGTTGTGCGATATCCGAAGTTTGGTTTAAAGATAAATTACGCAAATCTGATTGCATAATTGGATGTGATTATCGATTATAATCCAAAAATTTTACAACCATTAATGAAATAAACAAATTTATTCCGATCTTTAACAAACTTTATAGCAATAGCAAAATAAATTACCAGAAGGGCATATTACTGTACGAGAGACAAGCAGATTTCAAAATATGCTTCTTCAAAGTTTTCAAAGAACTGAACCATTATTTATTTGGTGTATCGATAGTTATCGCAGGTATTTTGCCCATTAAATATGGAATACAAAAACACGTAGACTTGTTTTCTATAAAAAATAAAATCGAAATAAACCATACTTTCAATAAAGTAACTTATAGCAATGAGAACAAAGCACTTAATTTACAATAGTTTAATGTAAAACTAAAGGAAAACTATATGAACAAATACCAAAATATACGAGACGGTTACAACAGGATTGAGAAGCAATACTGTCCTAACATCGCAGAAAGAATAAACAATAAAGAAGTTGTACCAAATTTCTTCAAATTCATATCCGAATACGGGATTTTCAGAGCAAACCTATACAGATTCAATATTATTAAAACAGAGAACTGCACACGATGTAATTTTCTGGAAGATATTTAACACATTATAAATGAATATAGTTATAAAAATTAAGGTGTTTAATATTTCAAATATTATAGAAGTAGTGTCAAACCGGTTTAAAGAATTTACTGAGTTTGTGGCGGAAGAAATTATATTCAATTTTTTGCATCTATATTTGCTAAACTTCTAGTTTACAAAAAATTCACTTTTAAATCTTTCAGATAGATGTATGAAAGTGAGTTTTATCGAAAAACAGGCCGCAACTGGGGACTCACAAAACGATACAGTCATCTCACGCAGACAGAATTTTATTATTTAATTTAATTTATAAATATATTACCCGATGACGTAACAACGTTTTAATTTTGAAATATTAAACCGTATCTTACATAAATTAAATATCTCTACAACGATTTACTTTATCACTATACAACTACGTTTCAGTCAATATGATTACATCGTAATTTCCATCACAATCTTCATCAAAAATTCATCATAATGTGCTTTGAACGTTTAATGTTTTAATTTAAAAAATATAAATTCACAGAAGAGAAAGATGTTGCTAGATATTAAGGAGAAATTCTATTCATACGTCACACGCGAACTCTAAAACAACCATACAACGATTTATTATGATCGACGCTCAACGATATTATCGTTGTTGAGTTATTATCGAAGTTAAATTTAAAAATAATAACTATTTCACGACTGATACATACGTATCCAACATCAAACATCTAAATAAAACCGCGCCAAAAATAAAAGAAAAATAAAAAACGTATTTTTCACATTTGCGTGAGGTCCAAATAACTGTCTTCAAACACTCGCGAATGAACGGTGTTTCAAAATTCTCTAAGATATTTCGAATACCGTATCTAATTGCAAATAAAGGAAGAAATAATATTATATATATTCGATACAAGTTTAGAAAAAAATAATAATATAAGAACGTACAACTGATAGACCAACCCCGTAATTTCCAATTTTTGTAATTACATACGAACGTGAGAATAGATGACTATTAATAAGTGGAACGGATAGGTTGGTTACTAGATTATAGAAAAAAAAAACCTTTGAAACCTAAAGGCGCGGTGTCGGAAGTGTTGGCACGATTGTATACTCTATCTATTGTTGGAAATTTTTGAATCTATCACTTACGGTTAAAACAAGAAACATTAGCGATAGTAGTTGTAAACCACGTGTCCAAGATAAATTACGCGGGGTATATTGCCCGACAATTAAAATCCCGATTACATTCAACCGTCACTGGCACTTTTCTTTTACCATATAATTTATTCTTCTCTTTCCTTACAAATCTGATATTATTAACCTTAAATAGAAGACATTTTAAAACATCCTACTTTAAATTTAAATTGGAATGACGGAGAGAAAACTTGAAAAGTATATATATATATATTAAATAAAATTATAATAACAAATCTGTCGAAGCGTATAATTTATTTAGAGTAAAATAATACAGAAGATGGGATTTCAACTATAAGTTGGGTTTTTTTTTTGGTCGGGCTAGAATAAAGATAATTCGAGGCTAACTTAACAAAATACCTACCGCCTACACAAATCTGATATTATGTAAATTTAAAAATCAAATATAAAACTAACGAGCTTTACCTCAAAATAAATAAATTCGACGAATTTGTTTTTAATAAATAAAATAAAAAAATAACTAGATTTATTTTAAAAAGTAAAAATAATATCCCTCTTCGGAGTGGAACACCAGGTGATGTGGATGTTGGAACGGCTGGAGGTTATTTGCGGATAAGTCATTGACGAATAAGCAACCGCGAACTGCGAGCAACGATGCATCTTTCTTTAGAAATACTACATAAACCCGTTACGGATATCGTGCCAAAGAGACTGTAAAATGTCTTTTCAAATTATAGAAGTATAGAATCTCCATGTTAGGAGCAGTTTTCTGGTTAGCGTCTGTTTTCCTTGTTGGATGCGTCCGTAAATTTATAAAACGGTAGTTGAGTTTTTAATCATGATAAAGATAACCAGTCTACGAGAAGAAAGTCACTTAGAATTAAACTAATTATCGCCCAAATATGGGCAGTAATAATAATAATAATAATAATAATAATAATAATAATAATAATATAAGTGATAGAATTCTGCTGCTTGAAATAAGCCCGAACATATCTGGAGCTGGTGCTGGCTGTGACAGCATGCGCGAGCCACCAGTGGTAAGGAGTTGAAGAACGAACACTCATCAGATTAACTATGTCTACCGGAAAAACAAAAGACCCGTCTAAGGTATCTACTTATTTTCAAAAATACGCATTTCAAGTTATATTCAGTTTTCTTTCGTAAATTGTAATTTCTTTTACATTTGTTTCGCTGGATTTTTTCTTACTGTCTGGTAAGGTTAGGTTATTCGTCGATTAGGTATGTAGACGTCAAACCGGAGACATTTTGCACAAACCGCATAAAATTTCGTTTTTTTTTCTTGCTTCAAATATTCGTCACATATTCGGATGTTCGATTAAATAAGTTAAAACTACTAATAGTAACGCTTGGAAAAATAACGAAATAAATTAACCGGACGTTAGAAAATTTTTCATCAGCACCGTCAGATAGCGTCACAATCGCGGTAGTCAAACCGAAAATTAATACGCGAGGGATAGTTAACATTTTCTCGTTTTATCTCATGATTATTAATATATTTTATAACCATTTTCTTTGATTATCAAATTTTCAGAAATAGTACGAAAAAATTTAAAACTACAAATTGGAAATTACGTTCGACGTAATGATTTTTTTTTAAGGAATATAGTAAGTAAATAATATAGTATTTTAAGTTGGCAAAATAAAAATTTTTCTACGATATTTTTCAAATTAATGTGATTCTCAATCGGACTCGAAACTTCAGTCATATAATATATATATATATATAAAATACAGATAGGAGAGAGTTAATTAAACACGTACCTAATAGCGATGCTTTTCGTTTTGAGGTTATGCCACCGTTGATTCATCTCATCCAACCGGCGTTGGAGCATGACAGCATCCTCTTGAGACGCGAGATTGTTGAGCAATTTCTTGCCGCTGCTGTTGAGCGAATTGAAAACATCCCGATGAGAATCTATTTCACATTGAATGTCCTGTTCGAGAAAAATAGAGAAAAAATCGAATTATTAATTTTCGACCGGACTTATTAACCTCGAAAGTATTTATTAAAACCTCTCCATCAGTCACGATGTTCACTATATATTATGGTACATGAAATGTGAATGGTAACAAAAAAATTTATTTTCCGGTTGAGATGAAATGTCTCAATTTCAGAAATATTTATATAAATATATAGAAAATTAATTCACCTAAAGAGCGGTATTGTATAATAAACAAACGCCCGTATTGAACAAATAACCACGCGCTAACGAAAACTAGAATCTATAAATAATTATTCTTATCTTTTATTATTATTTAATATAACATTTTAACTGGCTGATACATTATAACATTTTGATGGATAATTAAAACATATAATTTATCTTAATTTTACACGCTGTTTCGTTTCTAATTATTAAAATGCTAACCACGTATAGTAAATATGTAATTCTAAAACGGTCTAATAATAATTTGTTTTCAATTGCGTATTTATTAAACACAGTACAGAGAAATTGACACCAGTTCACATTATTAGTTAATATCGTTAGTTTTTTGTTTTATTAAATTATAAAAATATTATATACGTCAATCGTGCGCGGTACATAATAACACCGGTTGAAATAATATTTAATAAATTGCGTCTCGAACGTGTTAAACGTCAACTGCATATATAGAATTACTTTGATTTGTTAGTCAATTAATAATAATAATAAAATGATTACACAAATAATATGACGTAGTTTTCTTAGGATAGTGTTACTGGAGAATTTTCAAAATCGAAAATAGCGCCAAATAAACGAAAATTCTTACGTACTAAAATCACGCGAATATATTAAAATTCTTCGCGTATACAGATAAAGTGCGCACCTTATCCAACGATGTAATTATTAATTATATTAGTCATCACGATAATTAGAAGTCATCAGAGCATCTATACGAAAAACCCCCCGTTGTATTAAGCGGAACAATTAAAACATCCGATTTTCTTAGTAAAAAAAGTTTTATAAAATAAACTACTATTAAATTTATATTTTGAAAAAAATCTTTGCGCGATAATTGACTGTTTGGCGCCTACTTACCGTTTATCTACTAAGTTACTTTCAACTTACACGATGCGGTTTTTCTACTGACGAATTTACATCAACCGCAAAAACTAATTTAAGCAATTCGCAATTCAGCCCCGCCTATATTGCATCGGTATATTAATAATCTTATTTTTAATAATTATCGTTTTTCAATTAAATGAATATTATTTTTATTCCGGAAAAATATTAAATTATAATTTGGTTTTTATACGATTATATGGGATGTAAATTATTGCTTTAAGTTGTAATCGCTGAAGTTTCTTTATAATTCCAACTAATCGTACGAAATAATTTCGATTTTAAAAATTCAGTCCGTATTCGGTAGAAATCATCACGACCCTTCGAATAAACACATGCGTATAATAAAAACAAGTAAATTACGCGAATTATTATCGTATGTAAATCAGTGGCGGATATAAATTATATCTTTAGGGTGGGGGCAAGATACCGCTCGCTGCTTGCCACTCGTATTATACCTGAGACCTATTCGCAAACACTAAACCGAACTAAAATGAATTAAATTAGCAATAATTTTGCTTGTTTGACAATGTAAAAAGACATTTTATTATAATGTATGGAACTAATAATAAATTAAATATATAAAAGAATACATATACCAAATGATTACAAAAAGAATACCATTTAGACCAATAGTTACAAAATAAAGTTCAGGTTTCCGGGTACACTTGAAAACTTATTAACAATTTCATCATCGCTAACTATAATGTTTCTCTGAATAGAAAGTAAAGCAAGTGTATTAAGCCTATTTTCAGACGTGTAATTCAGATTACGGTACTTTATTATTTCTTCATTTCGGCGGTGCCCGGGCCCCTTGGCCCTCTCCCTTTATATTTGCCCCTGATATAAATCATAATAATAATATACATTGATTAACGTTGCCGCAAGGAACTTTATAAATTGTTCAAACACGTACGATCCAGAAAGCAAAAAAAAAAAATCTTAACAACAATAGACCGTAATTTACACGCACTATATTATCATCGTTTGAAATAGGGTAGCGGCGGGGCGGCGTAATTTACGAAAATTTCTGTATAAGCGTCGTAAAATTTCACATTTCGTTCGTTGAAAAGAATTAATTTTTATTTAACTTTATTTTGTTATTTTAATTTGAAAAGAAACATTTTAGTTATTTTTACAAATAAATTTATTATACGAAATAAACACACCCAGATAATACAAAGAGATGCTATTTGCTGCGCGTGGCGTCGACAATAGCAGCCTGATTATCGCCGAGTAGAAATTTTATTATTATCATTATTATTATTATTATTATACTTTGTATAACAAACTTCTGTAAAAAAAAATTAAAACTGTTCATAAAACAGACAAACTTGCGGGCGAATTTTTTTAATATATTTAAAAGTGAAATAACGTTACTATGTCGATCGAACAGAATTTCGCAAATAATAATAAAATTAAACCGAATAAAATTTATTTTGGCTTAGTCATACATTACATGGAAATCCTTCAGACAAAATCGTCTATGTGCAACACCGTGCGAATGGCGGATTAAATATTTACGTAAACTGTACGGTACTATTATACACTTTGATCTACACATACAAACACTCATACATACATACATTTATATAATAAACTCAATACACACACCTACATATACATATATGCATACACAATACACGCATTGTAAGTAAACGAAATATATTCACCAATATACGTCCACACAAGAAATATTAATCTTTGCGTAACCGTATAAACGAGCATACAAATCAGCGACATAATGGTATTCGAAACAGTCTAGCCTTCGTACCTGCTTCAGTGATATAAATACAATTAATCACAATAACAATAATAAATATAATAATAATGACAGTAATAGTTGTAGATAAACAGTAACATATATATATATATAATATATTACAATATAATGGTCGGGACTGACATCCTGACTGTTGCCCTTAAATATAGGTACACTTGCAACGTACTTTATCAGTAAAATTGACACCCTATAAAATCTGAACGAGGGTTTATTAGACGAGGAAAGAATTGCAGTGTTAACATCATCGCGAGTGAAATCAAAAAAAGCGAAGGACTCCGCATTTACAAATTGAGTTTGATCGGATAAGGTATTTCTTAATAACATCAGATTTTAACAGACCAACTGCAATATTTTGTAATAAATATTGAAGCTTTCAGATAACAGTTTTTCCCATACAGCATCCTGTCTTACGACTCTCTTCAATAGTATACCTTCCGTGCTTTTTTATAATTTTACTTTCATTGATGCAGATTCATACATTTTCCACTGAATATTAATATATAATTCATCAATTCCTGCGTCGTATAATGAATTTAACACTGCGCATATTTTTATTGTATCGAAGGTTTTTTCATAATCAACGAAGAATATCCACAATTTTAGGTCATCTTCACAGTTTTCTATTAATGTTCTAATAGCCAGTACGTGTGATCTTTTGTATTGAACCTCGATCGAAATTAGGCCTGCTCTCTAGGCTGATTTATTGCGTCTACCGATTCGTTATTACTCGCGTGAACAATTTATACATTTGTGATAACATACTGATAGGACCGAAATTCTTTAGGGAAAGTGTGCCTCCTTTTTTTTTATGAATCAAAATAACTTCTACACGACTCTAGGCATCTGGTATTTTATTTTCTTCGAGGCATCGATTAAATAAATCGCATAATGTATCTACTATTATCCCTCTTTCATACTGCATCATCGCTGGTATTATTTTGTCAGGTCTAAGTGCTTTGTTCCTGTTCAGCGATTTGAGAGCCTGTCTGTACTTCCTTCATTATTTCGTGAATATTCGTACCGTTTAATAAATTACTATCGATGTTTCCCTGTTGTCCTTCTGGGAAAACTTATATATGTCACTAAAGTATTTTTCAACTTCATTTATTATTTCTTTTTTAACTTTTATAATAGTTCCGTCGGACTTTTTAATTTTAGTTAATATCTTCGTATCATACATTAGTGTTTTTTAAAATACGTTCGGACCTCTGTTTTCTTCAACTGTAGGTTGATGTCAAATTTACGAATATCATTAATGATTTGTTTCCTTAATAGTTTGTTCAGTTCTGTCCATTCAATTATGTTCTTGTTTGCTGTTATTTTTAATGCACGTCTTCGTTGCATCAGTATTAAAGCTTAATACCCGAGATATAGTTTTCTTTTTAGGAGCTACGTTAGATGCATCCGTGGCTTCGCCAGAATTATTCGGTGTTCTATCGTGCAGTTTTTCTTGCAGATCCTTCTCATATTGCATCATTTGCGATAGCTTCTCAACGTTGATATCTTTTGTAGCAAAAAGTGTAGCGTGATGTTTCTTAGGCTGTAGGTTAATTTTTAATTCAACTCTAGGTAACCGGTATTGACTTTATTTATCACTCACGCATTTTCAATTGATTATCAGATATCATATAATCAATTTCATTCTTATATCGGAAAATTAGGTTCCTCCAAGTCCATTTTATTTTTGGATATTACTTGAAAAATGTATTCATTTCGTAAAGTTTATTAACTTCAAGAAAGTTTTTGTCTAACTGTCTAATACCAATTCTGTGTTCTTTTGCTGCTTTCTCTCGATCATATATATATATATATATAATTATTTCTCCAACGTAGAAACGAAAATTAAAAATGAATAAAAAACTATTATTATAGGTCGATGATGAATTTCTGTTCACGTATGAATTGTTTCGGAATAAATAATAACTTTACTAAATCCTCAAACCGTTAAAAAGGAAATAAAAACTGGCCCATACGAAACATTATAACGTTCTATTACTCGCATTAAATAAATAAATAAATAAATAAATAACAGTTTAAAAATGACTTAAAAAAATAATATATATATATACAAAGAAAAAACGTATTTTTGCAGGACGTGATTAATTGGGCTTCTTTCAAACAAACTTCTTTTAAACGGACTTGTACGAATTTATACATATATTTAAATTAAATATAAATATATATTTATATATACACAACATACATTAAAGGCATAAATAAGCAACCGGTTTGTTGAGATTCCTTGTAATCACAAATGAATATAATAAGTGCGAAATAAAAAACGTGCAACGCCAATGTGTAGGCGCGGTTTTAAATCATGACCAACGCGCATAATATTCTTCTTGTTTATTATTATTATTCCATTAACATTATTTATTATTATCATTATTATTATAATACATTATTATTGGTATTATTATTATTATTATTACTACTACTAGTAGTAGTAGTAGTAGTAATATGTGTAATATTAAAATACAGTTACTTGAAGGACACTTTCATTTACATTGTGTTCATTCAAAAACAGGTAATAATTCGTAAATCACATATACATCTACCAAATTTAGCAATTTTTTTCCATTTAAAAACTCATCAACATCCTTAGAAAAATGTCCGTATCGTGTAGTTCGAAGAACCTTGAAATAATTATATCGTTACATAACCTGATCCGTATATTCCTTGGTTAAATTGCGATATAAATATATACGTGCAAATGTAGTAGAAGCAATTTTACGTTTTAATTACCTTCAACGTTCTACCATCGAATCGAAATATAAATTTAGTTTACCGAATTAACTTTATAAACAAGATCGATCGGCAAAATGATTTTATTATAAGAGATACAAAAATTATTTTGCCGGGTGCAGCAGCATCATCATCAAAACTACATGAGGAACGCTGAATTTGATAAACAAAAGAACCGACATAGATTATTTTATTTGTTCGTTAACCAAATTGAGAAATTTATGTATAAAATCGTGACGAAATCGACAACTCCCAATTGTGCAAGATTTGAAAATTACAAAAAGGTGGAATCAAAACGAACGTTCAATAACTGATCAGAAAAATTGGTTCTTTCTTAGAACAATTTGATTAAATCTTATATTAAAATTACTAGTAGTTTTTCTTAGGTACATATATAAGAAGAAAATTTCATTTAAATTATTGAACATAATATATAACACGTCGTATATGAAATACCACTACTAACAGCTAATATAATAAGAAAAAAGTGCATCATATAAAAGTTACGATGAAATAATATCGGAAAAATTTGGAAAAACCGATACAAGTAAATAGGGAAGTAAAACAAGAATGTAACTTAGCTGAAAAACTGATTACAGTTAATTTACATAATATATAAATAAATAAATATACGAAATAAGACAAATTTAATTTAAAAATCGATGTTTTAGCCGGCGATGTTTGTAACATATATATATAATGTAAGCTGGTAGTTTCCTATGGCATTAATTAATTCATTTTCATGTATTTTGAAATTTTCATAAAAATTTTTCGGAAAAGCTTATTGATGTAGAAAAATAAGAGGTCAAGAATTGAGAATGCATATTTCGAATCCTAGCAAAACGGGTGGCGTTTAAACAAGTTTCTGCAACAACGATTTTGTAACAATTGTAATTTATTATATGTACTGTTGAAAACTGAAAACCAAATGGGACATGCATATGTTAGCCGCGGACACGAATAATAGTTATACGGTGTTCGATAAAATATATAGCTGAAAGAATTTGAATAGCTTCGTAAACATTATAGACAATACGATTAATATGATTATTGAAGGACAAACGCGTGCCCAAAGTGACTCCTAAATAATCGACTTCTTTAATCCGTTTAATACGACCGACGATTACAATTTTCGGCAAGGGTAATGAGTGCCTTCTTGAAGAAAGAATGGATTCGCGGTTTTCTGCGTATTCAGTTCCAGTTTCTCATGTTCATAATATTTATAACGAAGGCAGTTTTTTTGTCACATACTATAAATTGTATCGGGTCTATATGAATCACACCAAATCGTCTGCATAAAGAGCAGTATTAATAAATTGAGAATTTCAGGATAATCATTTAAAGAGTAGAAAAAGATAAGGGCCTAACATCATTCGGATACCATTATTCATATTACTCAAAGTTTTCTGTTATGTAAAATATCAGATAAATTACGTTAAAAAAAAAACACCGCCAAACGTAATCGTATTTATATATAATAAACTTTATTGAATTTCTAGAAGATGGTGTCCCGAAAAATCTGATTACTCTTGTCGGGTATCGGAATAAGAATTTTCGTGACGTTGTACGTAAATACATATATTTTTACTAAGAACCATCGAGAAAGTACTCCTGAAATATAATTTACATTAAATATATATATATATTCACATTTTAAAATTATTTTGTTTAAAAAATTTCGAACGTATTTGGTCATTTTTACCCAATTTTTAACAAAATGTAGAATTTTCGATCTCTAGGGATTTTAAGTTACCAAAAATTTTAACACCTATGTGGAATAATTTTAAAAAATAGAATAAAAAATACTTCCGAAGACACGAGGAATAAAACTTATTACTATTTTATTCAACATCAGAATTTATTTATTGTTATAAGCTGCGCGTGGAAAATAACGGTCGATATGGATCTACACGTTCGAACGTTTATAAAACTGCAACACACTATATATATATATATAAGAATCCTGGTATTTAGCGAGCAATATAAATACAAAGAAATCTCGGCCGATTATTAAAAAATAATAATAATAATAAAAAACACGCATAAGGCCAATGTTCCGTTATTAATTAATTAAGACCGTTTTATGATCATAATTATTATTATTAAGAAAGAAAATACGTAACTCTTTTTTATCTTATTAAACGGTTAGTGACTCACACCACGTACCATTCTTAAACGAAACAGACGATACGTGCACGTCAACAACATCCATTACGATGACAAAGATAATAATAATAGTAATAATAATAATACTTGAAAAATTACATATGGCCAGTTTAATAAGAGAATAGCGTATAATAAAAGAAGAGGTACTAGATAATAAAATGGAAAACAAAAGGTGAGATTTATGTATATATATATATATACATATATATAATATATATATATATATATACACAAAAGGAACGGTATGGAAGAAATAATATTCAGGAGGCTACATACGAACAAGAAAATATTCAGCCCGGTAGAAGTCAAAAGAAAAAGAATCATAAAATAATAATGACAGTGATAGTAATAATGTGTCGGCGATGTTTATTATGACTTAGGTTTTGACAGTGGAAAGTCATCATACAGAGCTGAACAAGAATAAGAAACAATGTAGAAAAATAAAATAAAAAAAAATATGCTAGCTATGTTTGAATCTAATGATCAGCCTATTCCTACCACGTACATGTAGGTAAAGTAATAAAAGAAGCATCTCTAACAGGATTACTATAAGCGGAACAACTGAAACCGCGTGAGAACAACGATGATTACACACACACACATACACATATAATATATTTTTTAAAATTTTCCAAACTTATCCGAATAATTCAGCTTTTAATGTCAATTATAACATAACGCAAATGTTACTTTGTCATGGTCATTTTCGCATTACTCGCATAAACCAAAAATAACCGATTCCAATATATTTATCCTAAATGAAATATCGATATTATTAAAAAAGATATTTAAAATTAAACACAACATCGCCATTTCGTTACCTCGCGAACAGATAATTTTTGGTACAATTTTCAAGTTTCATCTTTGCAGTCTTTAATATTATATATATATATATATATATATATATATATATATAAAACTAATCTAACTCAACCGGTAATTATAAGTTATTTTACCAAATTATTACATACGTATTTTCTAACTATAATATGTTCTTATGGAATTTTTATCGCTTATGTATAAATATATATTAATTTTATTGATATTTTATATTTTGTTTCAGAATTTTATTTTTTATTTTATTGTTGCATAAATTTACATTTTTTCTAAATATACACGTTTATTGAATATATATATATATAATATCATCATCACTTTGATAAACATAATGGAAAAAACCCACACAGTACAATATTTCAGTCGAAATGTGATTATTTAATTTCAGTCGCACCAAAATAACCGAATAATAGAACCTACTAACAGATGTTAGTCGAAAAGCAACTAAACGGATTAACGTCATCCGATTTAAAATTAGTCGGTTTTTTATTCTAAATCACTCCCACACTTCTTAGCATTTAATAAATAAAATATTAAATTTAACTATATGGATAATGTAACATCTTTACAGGATTTATAAAATATATGTAAATAGAAAAATGTTTAATCAATTGCTTAAATTAATAAACAAATTTAAACAAGCATATTTTCAGGAAACGACTGATTTATTCGGTTATTTTGGAAAATTCGAATTAGTCGGTTATTTAAAAAAAAACGGATTATTCCTTAGTCACATCACTAAATATATATATATATATATATATATATATATATATATATATATATATATATATATATATGAATTACACACAAGCAGAGTAAGTAAAATAGCAAGAGAATGATAAAGACTTTACGAATATGAAAAATATCCGACGATAGGGAAAGATCTATAGTCAGTGGGGGTAGTTAGAGCTAAGATGAGTTACGTTACGGAAAGTGAAAACTATAGAAGATAATTTGAAATTTATAAATTTAATTCCTTCAATCAGCTTAGGCAAAAATACTAAATGACGAAATAAACGCTAAATTGGTAAAATTCACATTTCCACATCGCCAAAACAAAAAAAATTAACTTTGAATTCGTCAACGCGGAATCAGTCCTACTAATATGCATATTATGTATATCTATTGTATATTTATACTAAGTATAGATTTTTGATAATGATTAAATAATAACGACGATAATGTTAATTACGGTGATAATAATTAATAATTTATATACGATGACACTAAATACAATGATAATAATATTATCTCGATTTACTCAAATGTTGATTAAATTTTTTTTAAAAATACTATCATTATAATTAAGGTACATTCATGTTTAATATATAATCGTAATAATATTGTCGATAAATTATTTTACTTTTTTAAACAAATATAGGAAACAATTGTTATAAATTATTTAATTTTTTTTTAAACAAATATAGGAACAATATACTCTTATTAAAACGGTAATAGTTTGATGGACTTTTTTTTCTTTTCTTATTCGCGAATCTAATTATTAAGAGGAACAAACAAATACGCGCTTCTGGATTCATTTCCATTTCTCTCCAATATTCTCAACACTTTCCTTCATTATTTCTTTTTCACGATCGACATTATTACAATAAATAAATAAAGAAAAAAAAAAACCTTTACGTATTTTAATAGAATCCGTTTAAAAAAAAAATAACGCATAAATCGATCCTCCCCTCCGACGATCCGAATTACGGAATGCACGATTTAATTATGTAGGTTCCAACTTTTAAATAATTACTATAATTATTATAATCAAAATCTGGATAACGAATTATTAACCTGTTCGAAATAGGCCAGCTGCTCTAATAGTCTGAAGTTGATATGTATAAATCGAGCATCTTCTACGGAACTGGTAACTCGACGATTCAGGTTAGTGCGTTTAAAGTAAACGACGTCGGAAGCAGAAGCGTCATTCCGGCGATCGTCGTCGACGACGTAATCATGATAGTAAAAAACGTTCGAAGGATGCTGCGCATGATGACGTTGATGATGCTTATAACTGCGCGGATAACGTCGAAAAGTCGGCCAAGTGTTTCCATCCAGTTTGTCAGCAGCAGCGGCAACATATGCGACGTCGTTCGCGACAATTTTCGCAACAATTTCGTAAACGGAAAGTCGATAATTGTAACCACAATAACACCAACATAATCGAATTTCGCGAGATTATTCACGAATAATCGATAATTTGATTGCGATATACCACATACGCGTCGCGATATGGTCAGAAAAATCGATTAGTAAATAAACGACAGATGACCGGCATTCGAGTTGCCAACGAAGAAGACGGTCGCGTTTGGAGAATCAACATTAAATTTTTAATGATAAATAATGACTAGAAATATATCGGGATTGACCGAAGACGAGTCCGTATAACACAATTTGAATTAAGACGTGAAACCGTCGAAATTCGTATTATAATTTATATTATCGAAAAAAAAAAAAAATTAAAATCATATTCCTTCATCGCGGCGACGATAATTTCATCACGACTAGGATACAATCAATATTTAGGATAAAAACATCCATTAGAAACAGCGAATCGTAATGAGCGTTTCATCTAAAGATAAATATATAAAATTTATATATTTTTTTATTGATATATATATATATATATATATATATATATATTACACATAAGTATTGAAGTCAAAGAAGTTGAGAAAGTAATGAAATTTAAATATTTAGGACATCTGCTAACAGAAGATTGAAATTCTGACTACGAAATTAAAATTAGAATATAAATAGAGCGAAGTACATTTCACAAAAATTAAACAATTATTACGCAATATGAGATTACATACTGGAAACAAGATGGGGATAAGCTACGAAATGGTACGTGACGTGGATATTGTTTTATAGAGTCGAGAGTCAAGGCAGCATCGACAAAGAAAATAGAAGATGGCTTATGGCGGCTTTATCGTCGGATTTATAAAGTACGTTGGGTAGATAACGTATCTAATGAAGTCATTCTAAAACGAATGGACAAAACGAGTGAAGTAATGCTATTGATAAAAACACTGGAAACGACCTAAGTGTTAGACGTATAATTCGAAACAGTAAATACGCTATACTGCAGATTATACAATAAAAGGACGAATAGAGGGAGGACAAATGTCAAGGATGGAGACGAACGTCGCGGACCAAAAATCTTATTAAAGACTGATTCAAGATGTATAATACGGTCACACTCGTTCATGAGGTAGGAGATAAACCAAAGTTTTATCAGATGGTCAACAACCTTCAATAGGAGATTGACCTACAAGAAAAAGACACATTAAATGCAACTAGTTTAAAATATGAAATCAGAAATTTAATAACCATTAAATTTATCATTTTCCTGGAAGAAGAAGGCACGAATTCATTTATTCGATTGAACAATATATATATAGAATCAAAACGCCCACCACCGTTTAAGATTTTCGCCAAAATTCTGAAACGACTACTAGTTACTAATTAAATTATGAAACTGAAAATAATGAAGTCAAACATACGTGGGTTTTATTTTTGGGACACATTAGTTAGAAACAAAACAATGTGTGTGTGTGTATGTACAACTTTTATCGATGTCGAAATGTAAACATTCGTGATCAATTTTGCATCGGATTTAATTTTTCAAAAACGCCTTCTTCCGATATGACTGAGGATTTTCGACTGAATATAGAATTTAATAAACGATTAACTACTTAATTATTTAGAAAAAAATTCGCTACTAATCTGTTAAGATTTCGGTCAATCGTACAGTCGGCTAAAATATATCGGAACAGATTAACGTGATTTTAAGCAGTTCGATGATGGAATTTCGTATTAACCGAAAAGTGACAAATTGTAACCGTGTCCAAAATTATTTTAACCAACCGCTACTAGTAAAGAAGCAGATCATATGATTAGACAATTGCAATAAACGATTTATTCGAAAACTCTTCGAGCAAAATGAATACAGAAATGTTGATGCGCATAGAAGTTTTTTTCCATTAAGAACCATTTACAACAGACTGAATTACAAAGCAGAGTTGTGGTCGTAGGTTTTTAGAAGATTGGTATTAGACTAATTAAAGAGATTAAAATCGGAAAAAGTGAAAATAAGTAAGACGATCGGAATCAAACGTTCATATAAAAAATACATATCAATAGTAATGACACACGGTGTTGTAGTGATCTTCAACTTACACATTGAATACGAGGAGCTAATATTTCTTGCACGAGACAAATGTGAATTAATAAGAGTTTCCAGTTTTCCGCATGTAACAAAATTATAATAAATTTATATCATCACTTTATTAACAGACGCACATGTATATATATATATATATATATATATATATATATATATATATATAAAATGTTGATGTATTGGACAGTAGTGATTTTATGAATAAACAAAACAAAATAAAATCGAAGTAAAGTTATTAACTTCGATTTTATTTTGTTTTGTTATATTTATATATATATATATATTTATATATTTTTTCGAAAATACGATGGAATCGAAAGAGCATGGGAAATGAATGCTGCGCGGACAAAAGGCAATTAGATGGACAGATGCAGCGACTGTTGCAGTCCGGATGACAGTAGATTGTCAAAGATAGAGGCAGTAATCACGATACATACTCCTTCCTACGTGAAGTTATGACTAAGATATATATATATATATATATATATATATATATATATATAAGAGAACTAACAGAAACGACGACATTAGGAAAAACGGGATTTTAAATTACTAAAAATAATATTAATAATACAAAATTTTTATATATACACTACTGCATAAAGATTTATAATTATATTAAATGAAAAATTGTAATAACCCGTAAAATCATAATTATCGTTTTTTTTTTGTTTTTTTTTTTTTGGAAATAAAGATCACCCGAATCTAATTTTCGAAATATCATTCAAACACATAATACACACAAACATGTATACATATATACAGGCATTACCTGACATATATTAGTATAATAATATTTCAGTAAATATTTCGATAATTTTATAATAAATGGCCTTAAAACGCGCTAGTCAAAATTTAAATAACGTCTAACTCGCATTCTTAAAAAAAGGATAACGCTAAAAAACAACTGTAACGTCCGGAAATAAATTGCAACGACAAAAAATTTGTTTTATTTTAAAATGTAAAGCCAACAACACACATAATTAATTTCGAACTATTGAACAAACGCGATAACAACGAACAACAATCAAATATACGCGATATATGTTAATTTTTTATTTAATTTCCCCATATATTAGTTTGAATACAGTTTTACCACTAAATGTATAAATTGTAATTGGGGATAATAAGAAAATTAAATTAGCCTGTTAACAACGGTAAAAACGTTGCCATCTGTCGCAAGGATGACACAAAATGATCATCGTAGATAACGTACTCTGTATACAAGTATTACGAAAAATCTGTTAACATAATCTTTAAATAGGGAAATAAAAATTCCTCGAACATTCCGGTTAATAATTTATTGCATACGTTACAATTCAGTATGGTTCAAATATTTGACAATAATATGATTACAACAGATAATAGGACTACACCGACAACTAAACAATGTATACATGTTAATCTACGTGCGCAATAATAATAATAATAATAATAACCAAATATGTAAGATTTCTACTTGAAATTGAATTCTTTAGTTGACGAGTAAGGATTACCAAATTTAATATTCCTCCTCGATATATGGAGTATAATAATAGTAATTTTCATTCATTTTTCAATCGTTTTTTACTGTCAATTTTTTATCAGTTAATTACATAACATTAGCATTAGGTTGCGTTAATGTTGTCAACCATAGAACTACATATTGCCTCAAAACTAAGTGATCAATCACATAGTAATTGTTTGATATTATTTAGTGGATCAGCGTACATAACATGTAAATTATCAAAGTTACTAATTATTTAACCTATAGGTTAAGATTTTAGTAGTGTAACTGCCTTCCTAAACGGCAGTTATAAGAAAATATTATTGAAGGCTGACTACAGTGTGCTGTAATCTCAGTATCTGTATGGAAATTACTAGTAACAATATCTATTCACTTTTTCAATATTTTCATTATTTACAGTTATTGCAGCAGCACTATTAATTTGTTGTTTATCAATCAACATCCACTTAATTTTCTTTATATATATATATATATATATATATATACAGACCATAGGTTCGCCAACGTCATCAAATCTTTGTAATAGTCGTAGTAGGCCTTAATGGTTGTCATGACCGTGTTTTCTGCATAACGGTTTTGTCGTTAATCTTAATTTCATATACCTGCTTTATTATGACTTACCCGACAATCTGCTTGGCTTATAAGTTGAATAACAACGGGAACAATATATATATATATATATATATATATATATATATATATATAGAGAGAGAGAGAGAGAGAGAGAGACGCCGATGTCACTTCAATGCTGAACTAAGATTGCCTGCAATTTTTTTTTATTCATTCCTTTTTTGCGCTTCCCCAAACAAGTTGAGTACAGCTGTTTGTGTAATATTATATTTCCAACGTGTTAGTGCTCTTGCTCAGGCGGACCGCCCTATCACTGCAGAATTTTCTTCGGCACAACACGCTCGGTTCAACTTCATTTGAGTTTGATAATATGCTCTATAATATCCAACATGTTAGTTTGCTATCTGATCCAATAAAGAAAATGTAAAGTTCAACATTAATCTCGCCCGTGACTTTTGCATTTTTCCGATTTCCTTCTTAAATCCTCTTGTAAACATCAAAACAGGTAGAAATTAATCATATTTTTATCTTTTTTAAAGTTGATTTTTATATTTTGGTGACGCCTTCCATGGCAAGTTTTCAACGATCGCATACCTGTTTATATTTCTTAACTTCATAAACGATCCTAAACGTTCATACACGTATGCGTACAATATTTAGTCTGTATCGAAGAATTTTAATAAGTAAAATACACATATTCTTGTTTTTAGTTTACGATGACGACTATATTACTACTTCTTAAGTGCACGCATAAACCTACACGCACAAGCGTCGGTAGTTAAAAAAAAAACACTACTCAACATAAAAAACTTTAAATAACGAAAAAAGCCCACCCAAACTGAAAATGTAAAAAACAAAGGATAACACTCGTGTCTGTTTTTATACATTCCAGTAGCCAAACGCAACATGCATAAACTAAATTATATTCCAGTTACAACTATGATCCGTAATAATAATAATAAATAATAGTAATAATAATAATAAAAATAAATAATATTAATAATATTAATAATAAAAATAATAGCGGCAACGGTAAATATTTGTACCGGTTTTTACTCGGTTACAATGATGGCACGCCTATTTGGAAAAAATCCGTCGATATTGAAAACAACTATACACAGTAAACGGCAATTTTAAATTATTTCTATACAAAATTAATTGACGTCTGGTTTAAATGGAACAATTAATCACTCCCAGATGATGGTATCTCAAACAGAACACACCAGAGATGAGGATCGTTCTATTTTTTCTTTGATAATTCATCGATTATAAACTAAAAAAAACACAGGATGGGGTTCAATTGAAACATTCCAATCATACTCAATTTCAAAACAAAGAAATTTCTTCTCACAAACTATCAAACTTTCCAGAACGCACTACATTCAACATTCTGTGGACAATAAGATTTTCTCAGGGCAGGTTATAGCGCGAACCAGAATTAAGGAAAACCGTGCAACGCACGTACACGATTTCGAAACTATACAAAGGATGATATCTAGACAAAATCAAAACCGTGTCCAGGAAATAAAAGCAAAATGGTTTATTTTTTACCTTAAGATTATTGTGATGACTGTATAGTCTTTGACAATAACGATGGTGAAGTTGAAAGCACGTGTGATCAAAGAAGCGACTCAGACTTTTACTCCACCAAGTCATATGGTTTTCGACGTTTAAGTCGTCTCAAATCCTCAGAATTGTCCAGGAGCTGTTTGATTTCAACATTTCTAGTCTTTTTGCGCGTTTCCGAGCAAACCTGGTAATTTCATCGATGACGGTTGGAATTTTTAAGCCCGGGGTATATGTTATTATCGCTTTCAAATCGATATGCGCGGATGGTCGTCCGGAGTTCAACGTTTTGGAGTCTTTGTATGGAATCTATATTGGGAATACTAATACAACCTCACAATTGTTTATCCAAATAAGTTTAATAGTGACCATATATAAAAGTGGTTTATTTCGATAGCTTTAAAAAATTGTATGACGAACAAAATATTAAGGTCCGTCTTATTAGTAAAAATACAAAAAAAAAGATTTTATAGCAAGAAAAATCCAATTTTTCATACCGATGAACAAAATACATATAGATGACGAACAAAAGCTACGTCAAATTTTTATAACATCGCGTACCCCGATTTAAAGACAACATAAATCATTATGAAGTACATAATTATCCAAAGGATTATTTATAAGCTGTTTCAGACAAAAACCTATCTGTATTTCCGCACGAAAAATAAAATTAATATTGAGCGATTCATAAACTTTAAACAAATTGGACAAGCGTGTAGTATATATTACTAAAGCGGTCATAAAACTGCGATTGGGAAACCTAGTCCCTTGCATTTCCAAGATTTCAATCATGAACAGCACAAATACCGATACGAATAAGTTAGCAACTTGTTCCGGGTAACGTGGTAGGATAATTGGTATGAAATATGCGACTACACGTAATAGGGCGAAATGCATCGTCGTCGTATTGTTAATTGCCGAACGTCGTGACTAGCCATTGTAAGTTTATTTTTACGTACAAAATTGACTAGTATTCAATGCACTAATTATATGCAAGGCAGAATATCGTGTTAAATGTTGCGCAGTGCCACTTATCCGTTATAGTTAAGAACTAAATAATGATGAAAAACTTTCTATATTGCGAGTTGGTTTCGAACCTTCGACCGTCAAGTTAACAGTCGAACACTTTAGCAACTATGCCATCCAGACATATATTACTGGACATAACGAAATAAAAATTGGAATATGTACTGTAAGGTCTTTAAAATAAATAAAATAGATATATTGGGTAACTAGAGGATCGAATAACGAGGATTTCTGAAGCGGAGGCTACGAATAAATATACTCGAGATCAAATGAAGCGTAAAACCGAAATCGGTTTAATCTTTAACAGAAAATTAGTATAAGATTTTTCTCTTCAATTTAATGATAGAATACTTCTGGTAAAACTGAACTCAGCAACAACAACGATAATAATTTTTACACGCTGATAAGCGGTTACTGAGACCAGGAAGTAGAAGTATATGAACAAGTAGAGAAGCTATAAGTTGATGATAAAAACCACCTAACTATGAAATGTGGTAGTTGGATAAAATTAATGCGTAGAAAGATAAGGTTTAGGTAAAAGGAATAAACGATTCGTACACTCCTGTGTGGAAAACACACCCGGAAGCAAATGTACAATAAAAAGCGTTTCGCTGAAAAAAGTAATAGAAAACAATTGAAAATACCAGATAATAAAGAATAATCAAATAAAAGACTAGAAAGGAAGAACAAAGGAACCTATATGAATGAAAAATTACACGAAAGCAGTAATAATAAAGGCTACAATTTAAGACACGAAATAAGGAAAATAGAAATTCAATAAGCGTCATGGATCTTAAACGAGATAATAAGTATAAAAGCACAAAAAAAAAATTATCTACAGAAAACATTGCAACAAAGTTATAATAGGGACGGCAAAAGAGCTAAAACAGAACATCAAAATGCAAAGAAGTATAATTTTTTTTTTTTTTAAAAAAAAGGTAATATAGAAAAGGCATACAAACAGGTCAAAACGTAATTCAGAGACTGCAAAAATATTTGGGAATGAAAATGGGAAAAAATTAATAGACGATGAAGTAATTTTGAGATGGAAGATATACGTTGGAAAGTTATACAATGTAATATACCAAAAAATATCAACATCTAGAAATTATCACAAAACGAAACAATGCAGGAAGATAATATTGGTATACGTATAACAAAAAGAGATGAATAAGGCCCTAAACAAGTTGAAAAAATCATAAAGCAGCAGAGTATGGCAACATTTGCAGCGAGTTTATAAAAACGTTAAGGGGTGAAACCTTTTTTGTTTTGATCGTTAGAAATTAAACGTCTGCTCCATTAGAAATAACAGAGGGGACTACACTCGTACTAACCTGCGATTAAAATACAAAAAATATAAACGGGAAAAAAATTAAAGGCATACTATTAAAACGTGTAGCTGATGCTATTAATATATTTCGTTTTTATTCATATATTTACATACTGGTTTTTATTATTACTTTTTACGCTTTTATTTATTCTAGCGATTAAAGTTATTTATTTCCGGACTTGATATTTAATTTTATATTCAGTTCGATTTTATTATTTATAATTTCTGCTCGTACATTTAGTTTGTACACTGATCTGTTCATAATGTCTGCATGCAGCTTTTGGTGGTGGTTTTTCCAGCTTGTACTATGGCACTATTATAATAATAACAGCAAATAATAACAACGGTGTATAATTAATGTAATAGTATATAATAGAGGGTACCGTTTTATAGCGCAATAACAAAAGTTAATATACGAGAGAAATCAATCGGAAATAAAAGAACATATTCCGTCAGACTAGTTTTCGGTAGGTGTAAGTTAGTACAGACTGACTTGTGGTAGTTTTTGAGTATTATTCGGTTTTTCGACAAATACATTCTTTATTAATTTATTTAAGGAGCGAAACGCAAACGCACGTTTACAAACTACTTTCTGAGATGTAGGAAAAGAGAGAAATACCGTACGCCGATTTTAAGAAAACTAATAACCATATCGAAAAGGCGTAACTAAATGTGAAAAACATCGTTTAATGTAAGGTTACTGTGTCACACTGCTCGAAAATATCAACAAAAATAGCGCTAAAAAACACGAAATAGGGAATGAATTAAACGAACATAAGGATTAGATATCAGCAAAAAGAACCAATTTTAGGACTCCGCGCGGTAATTGAAAAAAAAAAAAAAAAGTTACAAGTAAACCAAAAGGTGTATATTGCGACGGTTGATTGAGAGAAATAATTTTGATAAACAACAAATATTCTGAATTGAGCAAAAAAATATATATATATATATATTAAAGATAGAGGAATAATAAGAGTCAGACGAAACTTAAAAAATTAATAATTACGAGCAGAAACAAAATAGCTTAATTCCGATTTCGAGATTTCATTTCTGTATCTTTTACATTTTTAAACGCTCTTCGCTCGAATTACGTTATTGAGGAAAGCGTAAACTTCTATTGGGAGAAAAAAAATGTCGATATCCGTGGAAAATTGTTACACGGCAACAACCAGATCGATCGAGTGTTAAATTATCCGAGTACAGTTCGTTGACATCGGAGCTACATTCGTGACTAATTGTGAATAAAACAAAGAACGACAGTCAGACGGAGGTGCGGGAAAACACTGAGACTTTTTTCGCATTGTCAATTCCTCGGTTCGAATCGAACGATTATTTATACGCAATGGGCGCTCATTTGATCGTTAATATTACGGAATTTTACAGGAAATACATTTTCGTCGTATATATATATATATATATATATACATCTGTGTGTGTGATATATAAATAAAACGACGTTAAACACAGACACACAATATATATATATATAAAACGACATCGTTATCCTGCATTATGCTACAACATATATATAAAATTACGACACAAAAAGTAACTTCCAATATAACCTTAGAAATCAGACAAACTGCACTTTTTTGTTTATTCCGCCGTCCCAATCCTCTATATATCTATGTATCTATTTATATATATATATATATATATATATATATATATATTATACACAGCCAAAGCAGCTGTTAAGGGACGCCGGATAAGAGGGACAGCCGTTTTAAGGGACAATCAGCAAAACCCCGAAACAAACGTATGAAATGAAGGTTGTTTTAGTTGGCTTTAGTTGGACAACGAGTCGGTTCTAAGGGACAAAGATTAATAGACTTTCAAGACAATAAATAGCGAGACTAACGATATACGAGCCGAGGAGTTATAACATGACACTGTCATAAAACGAAAATGTTCACATAAACAAAAATTGAATAAAAATGACTAAAATATTTTAGCCATTTTTACAATTCGTTTTTTGTTTATGTGAACATTTTTGTTTTTTCTTCGTTTTGTTTGAGATGTCCTTGTGTTGACATTCTCTCATTGACGCTATACTGTTTTTTGCTCTGTTCGTTTATTAATTATGCTCTTTCCGATAACTCATTATGTTCTTAGTTTAGTTTTGCAAAAACTGTAGTGCATCGTGCGGTTTTATTTTTTTTTTAATTACGAAAATTTTCTTTTCTTTTTTTAGTTCTGGTGAATTTTTTGTATGAATAAAATATCGTGTAAATGTTTATTATTAAAGGAAAAAATTTCTATTTTAGACAAAATCAAAATTCAACCCCTCAATATGCCTATTCGGGAGCTAGCAAAAATCATGGGCGTCTCCAAAATCACCATCTCCCATTTAAAAACAGATGAACAGAACTTGCATAACAAATGGAGTAGTACTGAAAAGGGCAGTCAGGTGGTGGAAAGGTAACGGAAAAGAGAAGGTAAAAACCCAGAGGTTGATGAAGCTCTTAATTTATGGTTTAGCACAGCAACACAACGAGGTGTTCATGTCAGTGGGCCAATGTTGAAATTAAAATCTGAAGAGTTTGCGAAAAAAATGGGTTATGAAGACTTTACAGCTACGGATGGTTGGCTTGCTCGGTGGAAAGCGAGACACGATATCAAATTCAAAAAAACTCATGGAGAAAAGGCAAGCGCTGATTTGACAGGAGGTAGTTCAAGCAAAATTTCCAAATTCCTTCAAAGTTACAGCCTGAATGATATTTATAATGCGGATGAAACTGGTTTATTTTATCGAGCTACTCCAGATGGGTCATTAGTATACAAACACGAACAACTTATTGGTTCGAAAAAAGCTATGGATCGTATCACTGCGCTATGTTGTTGTAATGCAACTGGAAGTGACAAAAAAAAACTTTTAGTTATTGGTAAAACTAAAAAGCCACGTTGCTTTAAAAATCTGAATGTAAGTAATCTGCCAGTAACATATTATGCAAACAAAAATGCATGAATGACTGCTACTATTTTTTCAAAATGTTTAGAAGACTGTGATATAGAATTACAGAGAGATTCTAGAAAAATGTTACTCCTTATTAACAATGCAACTTCGCACCACACTATCGTTAAACTGAAGAATATTCAAATTGAATTCTTACCTCCAAACACTACTTCACTAATTCAGCCACTTGATATGGGTGTCGTCAAAATTTAAAAGTGCAATATAGGAAGATGTTGATGCAGCATATCTTAGAAGCTATTGAAGACGACCTGGTAACAGTTTCTACAATGGCAAAAGATATCAGTTCCACAATAACAATACTGCAGGCTATACAATTTGTTGCTGATAGCTGAAGAAAAGTCACTTTTATGAGAATTCGGAACTGCTTTGCTCATTGTGATTTCAACGAGCCCGATTATGAAATTGGTGAAGTGAAAAGTAATGAAACACCGAATAAATTACTACGTGTGACCAACTATGAACAATTTTCTGATATTGACGCCAATCTCTGCCATGCTGTGACAATAATATTGAAGACTCGGATAACGAAATTATGGAAAATATCAAAATGAAGAATCAAATACAAGAATCAGAAAGTGATGATGACACGGATGACATTTCCTTACCTCCTATGTCTACTGCAGAGGCGAAAAAATGTATTGATAAGCTCCGGCGGTATTTTATGCAACAGAATAATGAAGGTGCTCCTACGGCATCATTAACTGTGCAGATTTTGTTCAAACGCAGCAGATGAAGAATTTACACCAAACAACTATAGCGCATTTTTATAGTAAATGAACAATTTTTACAAATATCAGGTCAGGTTGTTTTACCTTATGTATGCCTGCTGTATTTTTCTCTTAATTTCCATATAAATAAATATTACGCATCAATAAGGTTCAAGTATGTTAATTGTTTACTAAATTGTATATATTCTAACACCCACTCGCTTCAATAAGAGATTTTTTAAAATTCGCTTTACAGGGACAGCCGGTTATAAGGGACAAATGACTTCCGCCCGATGTGTCCCTTAAAGCGGCTTCGACTGTAATCGTAATCGTATTGTTTGCTGCCGATTTCGTATGCCTGTGTTATTTATACATATACTATCATTCATATTTGAAATCTGTTACATAAGGGCACATTTTTTTAATGTAGAATTTAAAAATGTTATTTGAAGTTATTCCCTTAGCTACATATTTAACATATATAGACGAATACGCACACATGCACATATACGCCTAGCATATACAAACGCGTGTGTACGAATAACCACTTTACGCGTAGTAAAGCCCGTATTATATGAATGCACCTAAATAATAATGAAGTTAGCTATTTTTGCAGGATTAACGTTAAAATTCTAAATTAGAACTCGAGCATAATGACCACATAAAATATTTAGGAGTGACATTTACATCTCTCACATACAGAGACCGCTGCAGGAATACTAAACCAAAATTAATACTTGAAATGGAATATTAAAGAAGCTCATAGTTTTCAAATCGGATGCAAACGCTATGGTTATGAGAACTACAGCTCTGGCTTTTCTCAGGTGCGGAGAAAGGCTGCCCTGCTTGAGCTAGGTCTTACATGCAAAACATGTAGATATTGCCAAACGAATCGTGCCGAGTAATTGCAGGCTGCCTAAGACCAACGGTAACAAGAAAACTTTATCTACTGAGCGGAATAGCGCCACCACATATAAGACGCCATATAATAGTCAACAAGGAAAGGACAGCCCAGTGTCGAGGGTGGCATATAGACTAAAGTAGAGAAATAGCTTTGTGAAAAGCAATAACACACTGAGGTTACAACCTGAAAAAGGACGGATAAATCTACAGACTAAAAAAAAACCCTGCCAAACCCAGTGAGACCACCGGAAGAGACCCTGGCTCCAGGATATACAGAGAAATGGTCGATATGGCGAACAACCAACCGAATACGAGTGGCCTGTGCTCGAACGGCATCATTGATGATAAAATGTAGTCTAACAGAAGATTCGAAATGTCAGTGTCGAGAACTCCAGACAATGTCGCACATACTGTAGTGTAAGATGAACCCGACGAGGCTAAAATTCAGGCTGAATACTACGATAAAATATAATTAAACGTAGCGAACCAAACACAAAAAGAAATAAAAAATTGAGAAAACGCAACAAAATAAATTATAATTTATATATGTGGTAACGAATTTTATAAGAATATTTTTTTATTTTAAGAAAAAAAATTGTATTATTTATTTTAACAATTAACTCTCGGGCACGCAGAAAGCGATCAACGCGCTGTTGAATGCCGCGATGCAAGTTGACACACAGAATGCGATGTGATCTACAGTGATTCAGTTGGTAAAGACTGCGTTGATCAGTTTATTATTTTATGCGTTTTCTTTTTTTTTTTTATTAGTATAACAATACCGAATTATCGAATTCGTACGCAACTATGCCCAGCAGTTCTGATGAAGAACAAGCGTTGCTCCCCGTTGCAATTATATTCGCATAATTGCGAAGCGAAAAAAAATGGATGTATGAAATGTAAAGAATGTAATTCCTTCCGAGAGGGTTCTTTGGTGTATTTTCGGATGTTTCGAGAAAATTTTGAAAATTCGTACAATCTCGTACGTGAAATAGTAGCTAAGGCTAGAACAAATTTGAAGATGAAACCAGGGAAAGCTTATGCGAATGTGAAAGTGCGATGAATTTTTCAACACACTCGTCACTTATGTTTATCGAGAATTGTAGAAACCTACATCAATGCTGGTCGTCACAATTTCATTGACGTCGCTCATTCCGAGACCGTGTTCTCTATGTGACCGGAGCTATTCAATATTTCAGTGTACAAAGAGATATTCCGTGTAATTTTTAATATAATCTTAAATGTACGGCTAAATACATTCTTACAACGATGATATCGGGTATTATGTTCTTTTGTTACTTTTTTAATACGTGATAATTTCTAAAGCATTTATTATTACGTAAGAAGGTAATCGAACCGAAGAACGTATTAATTTATCGAAATTTTATACCCGTAATTAATGGAACAAACTTTTAGCTAGGAGCGTGGTAAACCACCAGCGGGTGTCCCGATTGTTTATTTACGTACAATGAAAAGGAGTTTTAACGATTTTAACTATTTTATGGTAGTTTGCCAAACACAATACCTAATAGCAGGTTTATCGACCGACACTATACGGATTAATTTCTCACATTGTACGGCGTTTATTAACGTCCGGTTATTTAATAATAATCATAATAATGACGTCCTAAGAAGAACTTTATAAAATTGATAACTAAAACCCGAACGATGAATTTTTTTTTCCTCTTCAAAATGGAACTATTTCCAATCAACGACACGTCGTAAACAAATCGAATATTTAAAGACATTTTTAATACCGAATTTAGAAAATTTATCCTTAGTAAAAGCAAATTTTAAAAGTATTCGACGAATAAAATCGATCGTTTAAAAATTAGCGTCCAATTTTAGAATACTTCTTCGAGGATAAGTATAAAAATAAAGACGACGCAGTTGATTAATGGCGTCGGAATAAGGACAGTTCCAATTCGTAAAATTATTATAACGAAAAAAATTTGGATTGTAAACGTCAAACGTATGTTTTGTTACGTGTAACGTGGATTGCGAAATATTAGAACAAAATCGGCGAAATTTCATTTATGTTCTGTATAACTACATAATAAATGTCACATTCATCCTCATCGAACATCCGGAAACTTATGGATCCGTATAAACGAATATGTCCAGTTGCCACGAAGTCCTGTACCTATTGATGAAGCGCCAAAACGTGTTTAAATCCCAGTTATATATATGGTGTGTGGGGCCTCCCTCTTTTTCGAACATCTTCCACCACGCCCGTCATGAACAGTTTTACCCATCCTGCCGTATGATACGCAGTTTTCGGTCCACCTATGTCAAAACTTCAATCCTCATTTTAGCTGATAAATCGTCCTTTATAACGAACTGCCCGTTATGTTAATCAAAGTAAACATTGACTTCTTTACAAATCCTCCGGTTTCTTATGGTTTAACGATTTTATTACATCTGACAAGTTTCCGGAAATATTGAAATTTGGCATCATTACCGGCGTTCTCAAATCTAGAGATAAAACAAACATTTCTAACTACAGATCAATTTGCATTTTGCCCACGATTTGAAAAATATTCGAAAAATGCGTAAGTGTTTTTGTATCACATTTTTCAACTATAATTAATATGGGTTTCTTCGATGACGGACTTTTTGATAATATTTATTAGATTTCGGAAATTTTAGAGGCTGGTATACCGTCTGTAGTCGTATTTTTTAACCTACTGAAAGTCTTTGACAATATTCATTATAAAATTTTGCTTAATAAATTGTACGCTTGTAGTATTGGAAGTTAAATCGTATGTAATAACTAGGAAATATATAACTAAATTAAACGATATTTGTAACGATCCTATATAATAACCTACGATGCACCTCCTCGAAGTAGCATTTTAGGATTGTATTTATTTTTAATTTCCGTAAATTACGTTGATTAACAGATTCTCATCTTACAAACACTAATTTAGGAATACGTGAATGTCACGTATGGACGGATATGTAGCAATCGATTGATTATTAACGCTGATAAGACTAAATTTTTAATTTACAGTTTTCAGTATATTAGTAATATTATCTGTGTCGTAATTAAAAAAATCGGTATTAACGTTAAAAAAGTAACCCGGTCTGATTCTGGATAGTAAATTAACGTGGTAGATACTTGCTTTGTATGTTGTAAGTTAAGAATGTCAATGCGCTTATTTTAATCAATACTTCAGTAAAAATATATTTAAAACTGTCGTATAGTATTACGCATTTGGGTGCAACAACTAAATCAGATATCCTATGAAAATACTTTAAAACACTTTAATTAGAAACCAGATATATAGTAACAAAATTCTAACCGGCCGACGACAATTATATAAATTACAATTGCCAGATTTTGTATATAAAAATTGGTTTAAATTCAAATTCTTACTCAAATGCGCTTACAGTTATTATTATTATATTTCGTCGAATAATCCAAATTCGGGATTGTCCTAGATTTATAACAATTCAGTCTGGTTACTCGCGTAGTTACACAGTATTTATTTAATTGTTTCCGAACAGTATTAAATTAATTTTATTCGATTATTAATTAGTTATTACTACGTTATAATTATTATTCGCAATATCGCGAGTTTAATTTTTATTAAGTTAAGCGAACCTTCTCGACGAATTATTCCTACTTTCGGGGGGAACAAAATGATAGCGCCCGCCGTCGAAGTTGAAATTACCTTCCGACATTTTAGAAAAATAAAAATGTAGAAACACGCTAAACAAAGAGATATAATTAATGGGCAAATTCCAGAATTTAACGGCGTTCTAACAGGAATGATATTTCAGCGACCAGAAAGCAACGCATTGATAAAAGCGTTGACACGAAATAAATGAAAGTAATCGAATATCATCGGATCGGGCAAAATTGCTCTTGTATAGAACTTTCTACAATATTAAGGCGTTGGCTGACTGAACTCAATTTAGGGACGATAATCAGCCAAAACCTGACCGCTACCGTAATAATTCCGAAGGAACATAGCCGTGTACAGTTTTAAAGGCAATATCCATTATTTCACCTTGTTCAACTACGGTATATTCACCCTCTCTTATAAGTTAGCTTTAGAAAATTTCTAGCAATACGCGTGTCATCTCTCTCACTCTGCACGCGCGCGCACACACATATATATATCTGCCTTTTCAAAAACCGTTGATTTAGTATCATATCTTTCTTAAAGAGTAATATACTAATAACATACACAATACACGCACAAATATTCTTTCAGCTAACATATATTAATAAGTAATTTCAGTCTTTGTTATTGCATACGTAGGTTCCACAGTTTTCCTTTTTCCGCATACAGTTTTGCTTCACACAGCACGTATATGTATGTATATATAAAAAATGTTCCGATTTTCTCACATATCGCGTACCCTTTAAGATTTGACATATGTGACACGTGCTACAATGAGTATCATCGTTAGTTAGATAACTACAACGTGTAAATATATAATTGAAAACGCAGGAACTCAAAATTAGCCAATATATACATATATATTAAAAACAACTCTACCATTAAAAAACGTTAAATAGGAAAAATCAAATTTAATTTAAAATATTACTACGCGTAGGATAGACTAGTTTTCGCCGTTAAACAAATAGCTCGACTTTACACGAATTAACGAATTAAATAAAAATATTTTCTCGGCGATTTACTTATAATCGGAATGAAAATTTTCAAAATATCTAGAAACAGGAACAACGAACGCTATGTAGTATCAGCGCAAAAAGCGCATTATATTTTAAAATTTATTTTTAGTAAAAATCAGCCATACAAACAACTTTTACCGTTTCGAACGAATGACGTGCACCACTTATGATCAGAATTGAAATGTTAAAAGTTGTTAACTTGCAAACGTGTTTTTTCTTTCAGTTCTTCTTCGTCGTGTCTCGGGTGCATTCATATTTTCTCACCGAGCCTTTTCATTTGCTAAACGTAAATCTGTCTCATCGCAACTTGCCGGATATGCACGACAGTTCCGAAGGTGATTCATGCTCTGTATCTCTCCACATCCACATTTATCAGTGATATCCGAGTGAGGTTAGCATTACATCTACTCATGTTGTTCTGATTCTGTTAAGAGTTTTCCACATTTCCTATTAGAGTTCTGCTCCATTTAGTAGTTTCTTTTGCAGATTTTTATTAGCGGCACTAATCTTCATCCGCCATTTATACAGTATGTAGCTTTTTTTGTGCATTTCATAAAACATGTCCGAGATTTCAAACGCCAGTCTATAGGCTTTAGCCTATACGTAGTATGTTTTTCTTCTTCCATTTTTCGATTTTTTCAACGTTAGCTGCGACATCTCGTCGTATGCCTGGTGGAGCTAGTCCAGCCAGTTCGTATAATTGATCTGTTTTAATAAGTTTTAAGCATCCTGTTATTATCATGCATGATCCATTAAGCGCGGTATCAATGTGCTATAGCGTATTAAATTATTTAAAAACCTATTTTTCAAACAACTATTTTCGTTATTAAAAAAATAATACTAATACTTATTATTATTATTAATAATTAATAATAAACCGTATTTAAGTGAGTAACGAACCGCATAGTAATTATGAAAATTACTGGTTTCCGAGAGAGAGAGAGAGAGAGAGAGAGAGAGAGAGAGAGAGTGAAAGAGAGTGTGTGGGAGTTGTAGAAATTAAAAGTACCAAATACGGAAGATCGTAAATATGGTATGCCTGACAAAAATATAACGTTTAAAAAATAATAATAATAGTAAAGATAAAGATAAAGCAACAGTCAACTTTACGCATCGTGAGCTAACGGTAGATACTCTCTTATCGTTCGATTTCGAGTATATGTACAAATAAACTTTAAACAAATAGATATTAACAATGGATAACACGATAATATTATAGGCATAAAACCATCAAGTACGTAATACATGCGAAAATATGTACATGCCGATTACGATTATACGTTATAAACACACTTACATATATATATACACATGTATATGTATCACATATTCGGTTTTTATAAGCCTATTCACCATATGCTGAATCCTAAAGTACACGTGTCTAAGGTACACGAGACATATGGCAATATATTATATTAAAGTCGCACGAATACATATATATATATACATATATACACACATATATATATATATATGCGCGACGAAAAGACAGGGAAAAATAGATAAACATGCAAGAAGAGCGAGTTGGATTATTTCAAAATCTAGTTTTAACATTTTTTTTTTTAAACATTATACAAAAAATGTTGTCATTATCACTTACTACGTCCCACATAGCCACTACATTATGGGGAAACAGTATACCCCGCGTATATTATATTCTGTCACCCTGATACTCCGTGTCGTATGTGGTGTTCTCTGAACATGCTAATATTGTCATTTTTAAATAAAGTAATGCGGTAGTAAATGAGAAAAATTACGAATCCAAACGATCTTTAGAGACGATAATATGTATATGTTATACCCCAAAACAGAAATAAATTAGAAACTATTTATCCTAAACCAACATGTACGTTCGGAACTCGTCAGTTTGAACGACCACCGAAAACTGTCATCGTTAGATAATATTCGTTTTAGACGAAAGAAACTTAAAATAAATGAACCGATTAAAAAATAACAAAGAAAAGAAACAGATTTTCTCTTTTATCATAATTTGAAAAACGCGGATGAGTACGGTAAACGATAATCAGAGTATCCGTGGTAATTCCGGTAAAGTTCATACTCGCTTCTGCTACTTCTAAATGAGATAGGAAACTTTTTCTGGGATTAAAAATTAAAAACTGGAAAAAACAAAGTGTTCCCAAAAATATACATTTAAAATAATGAACGAGTACGCAACAAAGTTGACAATTATATAGAATAAACTCACGAGATGCAATACATATATATATATTAAATTACAAAAGTCATGATAAATTGATATTATTAATAAGTTTCCACATCAGTGTCGTCGCCTTTGATAGTATAAAGTGGTACAGAATTTTCTTTACAACTAAGTAAGTTTAAGCGTAATTTAATTCAAATAATATAAAAGTTCTAAATAGACACGGAGAAATTATTTTTCAGAATGAAAATAATGAAACGGAGTACCAAAGGACACCCACCGCAGCAAGGATCTGTTATGGCACCTACTCTATTTAATACTGCGATATACATAACAATATCGGACAACATGAAAATATGAATCCGATAAACTACGCGGATGATATTTGACTAAATGCAGCAATAAATAATACTGAGTACATTCCTCAGATAAATTAGAAAATTAACAACACTAATAACGAACTTATGAATTTTGGACTCAGTTTAAATCCGGAGAAAATAAATTCAACACGGATAACCAGGAAACATAGAAAACATAAAATTAAAATTAAAAGTAGAATAGAATTAAAATTTATTAATAAGCCACACTTAAAATGAGAATGGAAATGGAAATATTTTGGCATGTTCATCGATAAAAATCTTAATTTCAGTAAACATGTTACATTATGGACAAAATTTAAAAATATTACTCGCTACTAGTATAGGTTTCTACAACAGAAGCTTTGGTCTAACATTTATGCACGCGAAAATTCTTTACTCGGCTTTGTTTGGATTGATTATGGAATTAGGGTTCCTTGATTTATTATCATAACATTTCGATGGGGAGAAAATGGAACAAGGGAAAATTATCTGTAACATAATATCTGCGTATAGAATAGTTTCCTATACCACTTGCTACGTTATATCAGTAATTATACCGGGAGACTTGTTGGAAAACGAGATAAAAAAAAACCAACATCAAAAGTGTTAGAAGATAATGAGAATACAGAAAATAAAGGAAACAAAAATACTTGCAGAAATGGCAAAACGTTTGCGAGGAAGAACTAACAGGAAGACGGAAGTACAGAATAGTAACAAGAATCGAGGATAGTCTGAACTAATCAGTCCAGATTTCTTTCTATCGGAACACGGAAATTTCACAGACTACCTAAAAAAAATGGGCTCAACATACAATGTGATAAATGCAGAATCGAAGTTGATTCACTAGATCACACATTTCTATATTGTACTAAATTTAAGTACGTAACAGCTGCTGAATAGAACATCGGAGAAAACTACAACTGGTACAAGAATAAAAACGATACAATACATTAAAGACACAAAACCACAATATTAAAATAAACGAAAAAATATGATATTTTCAGCCTTTCACTTTTGGATACGTTGTAGTAGAGGAGATAGGGATAAACCATCGGTCAAACGGTCTTCATCTACTAGAATGTTCAAACTTTATGTTTTGTCTGTATTTATTTATTAAAGAGAATATATGTATATACATATTACACTTTTAAAACATGGCTGGGGCCCTAATGAGTGGTTTTGAAAAGAACTCATCCTATTTTAAGACGGTATACTATTAAAACTGTTTTTAACTAATAGGAATAATGTAGTGAGAAATATCAAATCTTTTGCTGACTATTTTGCATCAGTGCATTCGTGTGAACACACATTAGATACTGATGACACTCATAAACTCAACTCTATTTCTTCTTGTGAATATGATGAAGCCGTCAAGAACTTGAAGCCTAAATTTTCTAGTGGTCCTGACAACTTGCCACCGTTTATATTTAAATTGTGTTCTGATCTATTAGAAACGCCTTTAGTGTATCTGTTTAATCTAATATTAAAACAGTGCATTTGGCCTAATTCTCTTAAAACATCTAAAATAATACCGGTATATAAGTCGGGTGATCGTCAGCTAATCGCCAATTATCGACCTATCTCTATACTCTGTACACTTGCTAAATTATTAGAAATTATAATATACGTTAGGTTGAACAATTATTTACTGACTAAAATTATGCCCGAGAAACACGGATTTATGAAGCACAAGTCCACTGTGACAAATCTAGTTACATACACTGATCAGATTTCCAGATTCATGGATTGTGGTTTACAAGTTGATAGTATTCACTGATTTTAGTAAAGCATTTGACACAGTTAGTCATTCACATCTACTGAATAAACTACAGTTGCTTGGGCTGTCAAAAGATTTTATAATATCATTAGAATCCTATTTATATAACCGTAAGAATTATGTTGTGTATAATGGCTACCATTCTAATACATATTCACCTACTTCAGGGGTTCCACAAAGTTCGAATTTGGGTCCCCTTCTATTCCTAATTTTTATCAATGATATTGGAAAGAACCTTTGCTCAAAATTTCTTTTATTTGCTGATGATCTCAAAATTTATACTCCTATATCTTCACTAGCTGACTGTGAATCTTTACAAAAAGACCTAGATGAGCCGGTTCTGTGGAGCAAAGAAAATCATTTTCCTTTCAATTATGACAAATGCGTCCACATGAGTTTCTGTAGAAATAGAAATAGGTACTCGTTCACTTACACGATGAATGGTAAGCAGATAATTAAAAAATCTGTGTGCGGGATCTCGGAGTTAATATTGATGACAATTTAAAATTTTCAATACATGTAAGCGATGTTGTCAATCGCTCTTATAAAATGCTAGGTTTTATTATAAGAAATTCATATGTGTTTAGAGATCCATGGACACGCTACTGTCGCTTTATAATGCATTTAGTCCTTTAGAATACTGTTCAATTATTTGGGATCCGTATTATAATAAATACATTAGGTTAATTGACAAAGTTCAGTGTAAATTTTTAAAATATCTATATTACCGTATATCAGGTATTTACCCTAAATATATGAGTTACGATATATTAAGAAATATAATGGATGTGAGGTCTTTACACTACAGAAGGAAAATAGTCAAATTAAGGTTTCTTCATGATGTATGCAACGGTAGAGTTAATAGTGAGTATTTAACATCAACCGTCTCCTACGTTGTACCAAGACCAAATAGGCGATCGAATCGTTTTTTTAGTGAGCCGCGTGCACGAACAAACAACAAACCTCGGTTTAAGTTCTCCGTTGCCGTCAGCTTTCCGTTTGTATAATTCTCTTTTGAACATATTTCCCTGTATGGATATATACTTTTGATAACAGATATTTCTTTAATAAGTTGCTTCCCGAACATATTTTGCGATGAGGAGTTTCGGTGTTGTCTATTTTAATGGTTCTAGATTGTTATTATGTGGTGTGTGTTTGGTATATGTGTTCCTTTACTAATGTACATGTAGTATATACGTTAAGGTTTATATTCTATTTATTAATTTGTTGAAGATTATTTGTCCGTTTTTTTCGAGTAAGATTGTTTGAATGGGGTGTGAATGACGTATGTTTTAATGAGTGTGAGACTTGTGAATGCGTGTAGTTTTTCTGGTGTGTTTAATGGGTGTGAGACTGGTGAATGTGTTCAATGTATTTTTTTTGCATTTTAATTTTTTTACTTTAATTTTATAATTCAGAAAAAATTATTAATTGTATTATTTTATTTATAAGCCTTGGCTGTTAGCTGTTGTATGGCTTCATTAAATAAATAAATAAATCATACTATTACAATATGTCTTACGGACCTAATATTGAACATATTCAAACATATTTAGGGGGAAAAAAAAAAAAGTAGTGAAAATAAAGAAAACACAAATATTTAAACGGAAGGAAATTGAACATATGGTAATTCACAGAGCAGTAGTCACGAAATGTTTGAAATAAAGCAGTTTTCAATTTAGTAAATTACATTCGTCGCTCTTGAGTTGAGGCACTTGTGCAAAAAACAATTATCAAATCGGTATGTGCTTACGTCAGTCTAATATAAATACGGTGCAATATTTCCAGTTAAAAATTTTTTAGACTATCCGTTAATGCATTTTGTTGCTATATTTGAAATAAAAATTCCCGCTAAAATTTGATTATAGAAGTGAAATATGTACCTAGCATATAAGAAATCGATAAGTAAAAACCCTGAAGCAACTGACGATCAACTTTTTAAATAGCAATCAAGTTACCATCTGTTTATTAAATCGACTATAACTTGTTCAGTCTCACATAAATCGGTAACTTGTAGGCTCTGGTGTTGTATGATCGATTTGTGTGATTACTCAACATTGTTGATGACTGGTTATTCAAAAGGCTGGGTCGTACTACAAATAAATATATATATATATATACATATAAATAATAAATTTTAAGTTTGAAAAATCTTTACAAAAATAGTCATCGAGGTTGGAAGCCAACGTACCATCTGTTCCAATTTTTCTTCTTTACGTTATAAACGCAGATTCTGTTTTTAGTACAAACACCAAAATATTAGGTTAATCTTTAAACACACACACACACACAATAATAATACGTTTGAAAATTAGAATACATATACCGGTGTGCAGAACGAAATTTGGATACCAATGCTAGAATCAGGATATTCATATAACTATTAATATGTAAATTCTAAAACGCGAAGGTTTCCTCTTATCGATTGTAAGTAGTATAATCATACTACCGTAATTAGTGGATGGATCTTTACTTTTGGATAATAAAAAAAATACGAATATATATATAATATACAGTAAATAAAAACAGAAGCTGGTATATAGTAAAATAAAAAGCATTAACATTCTAACAGACACAGCATAATCTAGGAAATAAAAATCACACCATTACCGAATGATGGTTATCAAAATCAAGGATATATTTCTACGAAACAATCTTCTATTCTATCTACGGATATTTCTTAATAGATCAAGAAAACAGATCCAATTAAAAGAGTCGTTAAATAAGATGACTGTACATCTCCGGATCCGTTTCCTTAAAGAATTATAAACGAAAGTCTTATACATATTAAAAGAATCTCGATTATAATGAGCAGTAATAAAAGTTCCACTCGAAGGGTTTATTTAACACACTAAATAACTAAGAACATGCAATGCTCACACTACTGTGATCGTCTAAACTTGTACGTCAACACGTTTACGATAGACGAGTGTGTATTTCTTTTTACGATATTTAAAAACTGTATTTTACGAGTACTTTATTTTTTCAAACTTAAAAAGATTTTTCAAAAACAGCTCGTCATATTGTTAGAAAGAATAGAAAAAATATTGACGACTGTCAACGCATATCAGAGGCGCTTTAAAAACCGCGGATATTCCTTAACATCCCGCTATCATAGTCGAGGTAATGTGTGAACTAGTAAAAAGATTTGTTAAAGCAAAGTCTAACTCTAACCTAATAACCCCGGAAACTTTATATATATATACATATATGCATATATATATATATATACACACACACACACACATATATATAATATATATATATATAAACGTGTAATAGGCTTGGAATAAGATAGAGGATTTCCATTTTCATAAGAGATTGAAAACAAGGTGTAGTAGATATTCCACAATTCTACGCTTCACCGAAGTTGAAGGCTCGTGCATTTCTTTCAAAAGGACATTATAAAGACTGCGTAATATCTCTATATTCTGTCTATTCTTTCATACGTATCATCGCGTAATAATAATAATACTGATATTCATTCATAGTCAACGGTAACACACTAGTTAACGTAACAGCCTAACAGTTTTTACAAAATCTGCCTCAACCGATCAAAATGGGAGTGCCATCTCGCATTCCGGTAACAGTCGTATCCGCTAATATCTCTCCTTTATCTTCAAATCTACTGCCTTCGCATCAAATCGCGGCATTCTATCATAATTTTACTATATTCTGTTTGTAGAATTTTTGTTAGACTTCTCCGCATGTGACACATTCCTATTCGTTTTATTATATATATATATATATATATATATATATATATATATATATATATATATATATATAACTACATTGAATAAGCAACAATGAAAACATCTGGAAATAATTGTCACCAAGGTTTAATATTTATCGTTCTTTTGTTTCTGGCCGTAAGCTTAACAAGTTTATATTTTCCTGTTTTTCTAAACCTACGAATGGATTAATATGCACATAGCGATTGCGTTAGAATTAAGATAGCGATGGTAACATTCTAGATTTAAAGAATTGATTTAAGAATGTTTTTAGATGGTCAGTGGGGAGGACTTAAAAGGATTTTACTCAATTTATTCACGAGTAAAACCGGTTAAGTTTTCAAAGAAATACTTTTCAACTACATAGGCTTTGTGGCACAGCGGCTTTAGCATTCTACTCGTAAGATTCGACTCCGACCTTACCGAGGAGTAGAATTTTTCACGATAAAAAAGTCTCTAAACCAACTCAGCTAATTTAATCGATCGGTAAATTGGTACCAGCATTATCTTGCCTCGTTTGGTCGGTCCAATTTTAAACTTCGGTTGACGAGGATAGTTTATACGTTCTTTTACTAATTTTCGATTTGATGAATTTATGCTCACCATCAAACATTCCTAAAGAGCATAACTCTTAAGATATCGCTGACGAATATGATAGAAGGGAAGATACATATAGTCGGGAGCAAGATTAAGACGCACGTTGATGGGTACAGTCAAAGAAGCAAAGATCAACAATTATGTACAACGAAAAACATTAGCCGCTTATGTAATAAATTGGAAATTTTAAGTACCAATTTGCTGTGAGAGTGAAGAAACTGGAGAAGGCAATGGGCACTCTGTTTTGAAGTAATGTCTATAAAATAACAAAAAACACTGAAATAACGCAAACTGACGGTTACCCAGTATAATGTTGATATTCTAATCACACGTGATCACTATATTTTTTTTTACACAAAATTACATACTATACTTTTGCGTATGACATAATTATAGAAAATACTCGAATATGCTAAAACATAAAACAATATTTTTGTATAATGCTAGTTTTCAAACAACTTTAGATAATTTTTAATGTATTATATAATGGAATTAAAATATTTTATGTGAATCAAGCGCACTTTTAAAATGAAAATTGACAATCTAAAAGTTTATGTACAATATAAAGGACACTGTGACTGAAAGGGTTAAGAACCGAAAAGTTACCAACCAAGCTTTTAGTGAAGCAGATATAAACTTTTTCACAAATACGTGTTCCAATTTGGGATATTGTGAAAGAAATACTGTACAAAAATTGAAACAAAGCACCACCAAAATCCATGCGAAAAAATTAAGGCTGATTTATTGCGAATGATAACGTAACTAATGAATTTATTGAATGTAAAAGATGAAGTTTACTGAACTAAATGTAAAGATGAATCATATGAGATTCAGGCTTATACAGACTATGGACATTACACAGATATCTTTTTGTCAGTGAAATCAACATGAGAACCAGAATAGACTATAAAAAGTGCACTATGTGATGAACACGTCTACGTCGACGATCAAGAAGAAATATCACGCAGAAAGAAAAAAAGTTTTTCTCTCTCATGAAATCATATCTTTATGAAAGATACTTCCGAGTGCGATATGAAGCAGAGGTTACATCACTTCATGAAATAAAATCAGACGTGCTATATACTGGGTTCTGTACTGTACCTCCTATTTACAGCTTACTTGTGCCGACCTGTCAAAGCACTATCACTACTACATTTGCTGATGATACGGCTATACTAACTATAAGCAATAATTCTTTAGAAGCAACTCGACTACCACAGCAGAATGTAAATATGATTGAGAAATGGACTAAGAAATGGCAGATTAATCTTAATGAAACAAAATAATCACATTATATACTGTTTACAAAATACAAAGATAAAATGCAGAACCAATTACTGCCACTGATTGTGTAAGATACCTACGAATGCACTTAGATAAACGGCTACTTGGCAAAGACATATTGATTTAAAGCGAAAGTAATTGGACATTCCATTTCGTAAATACCACTAGCTTATTGAAAGGAAAGCACCATTATTCATACAAAATAAATTACTATTGTACAAAACTATCTTTAAGCCAGTATGCTCGCATGGTATTTAATTATGGGGTACGGTGTCAAACTTAAATATTTCTAAAATTGAAAGGTTCCAATCAAAATCTATATAATGATCAAAGCACCTCGGTATATTAGAAATGATGGCATATATAAAAACGTAAAAATAGAAACTGCGAAAGATGTATAAACAGCGTCTAAGATGGTACCTGAATCCGCTAGCAACAGGCTTAACTAATGATATCTTGAACAAACACGAAAGAAAAATACCATTACACATAATGAATTATGAGTCTCATTGGAGAACACCTTACTACTAAATTAATAGATATATACTGTGTCATACACGATGTTTAATGTTAACTTTAGCAGATTAGCTAAAAAAAAAATGTCTATGACCAACTGCTGGACGGAAAACGTCCTTTTGATAAAAATATTTCTTTAGGTGAAACAGATCCCATGAAGTGTGAGACCCTAATCATAGATCGAAAAGGACGGAAATATGCGATAACATATTACCTATAATGTTCGAACCAAAATACTCGAGCTATGACAAAAACTAAAAAAACTACCCGCCTATTCAAGATAGGAGCAAACTTCGACAACAAAGCCGCCTTTAAATGTGGCATATGTATAGCAAGGAATGTACTATGAGCATCGGGCTACTTGGCCACCTCAGAACATAGTGGATGGTATTCCATAATCGGAAATGATGATATATATATATATATATAAAAACATATAAAGCGAGAGAGAGAATAATGTGAAACATAACTGAAAAGAATAGAAAACTATTATTAAATTATAATAATACATATTGTATATGCCCCGAAATATAATCGTGGACGATTATTTAAGTTTGAATCAGTGTTACAGGGTTAAACATATAGAATTATTAGGTTACAAACATTCGAAAACATTATGTCTCTTATAGCATACAGAGAGCAATAAATTATCTAATATATTTAGTAAAAACATTATTTTTAGATAAATTTGAATTATAGGAACATTGATCTACCTAGTCATTAGTCGACATATTTCGGTATATTCATTTTTATTCCTCTATAAAAAAAATATTTATGTCCGATCGCGTATTTCTTTAAAATATTCATCACAGCATCACAGTATATTCGTATTGATTCGTTTAGGACAATGTTTTACTTCTTGAATGTTACGCATACGCACGCATATATTTTAAACAAATTTTACCCCAGTTATATATCCAAGAAACATCGATCTTTGAGCAATCTATTAAAAAAAGATATTAATCGCAGTAACTACGACTTGGACATTTTATAAAAATATGCTTAACAACCACGTATAAAGAGGTAGACACGTAAAGCATTACTTTTGATTCTAAGATTTTTTCATGTAACTAGCCCTTCAATTAGAAATCACATAAATAAATATTATATATATATAGATATATATAGATATATATATATATAAAAAAACATTTTTAATGAAATTAGTAACTACCTAAATACAAAACTACAGAAATCATTTACCAAAAATCGAATAGTTATTTCGAAATCGTATTTTCAACGTTCAATAACGACCACGATAATAACAATAATAATAATAACGCCGACAATACGCGCGAAACTATTAAACGTTCGAAAGGACGTCTAAAATTTACCGACCGCATTTGATCGACGTCGTAAATCGTACGTACGAACTCGAAATTTTTTTTTTTGGTCGTTTAAAATTTACGAACGAAAAAATTTCAATTAACGTACAATCGCGCACACACCCACACACACGCGTTTACGTCTAGCGTCGAAAAGTGCGTAATGAGAAATGTTTTCGCGACGATGTTCGGAAGTTTGTATTACGATGACAATGTTGTAGATAGAGACCGAAACCGACCAACGAACCATCCTCGAAACACTGAGACTAACCGGCTACACCAGAAGAGGCTTTTTATTATAGGAGGAAATAATAATAGTAATAGTAGTAATAGCAATGATAATAATATGAAAATAATGTGTTGCGTGAAGTCGTCATACACGTGGTTCTAACCGACTTACACACACACACACACACATAACATAATTGTAGAGTACAAAATAAGCCTATAGTTTCAACAGGAGCATATAAATCCAAAAAGAGGGTGTGGTTGGTGGAATACTGCATACCCCTCAGTATACTTCTATAACACTATAAATATATATATATATAACACACCTGTTAAGAACTTAAAATAATGACACGTGCTAGTCCATATTTCTTTTAATCTAAAAATCGAAATAAATGTATAAAAAAAAAAAATATTAATTTTGGAGCGACAGTAATCGCGAAAAGCAATTACGTAAAAAGAAACTCCATAACGGCGTCCAGAAAATATCCTTCCTATATTAAGCACAGAGAGATTATACTTTGCTTTCGTGAAGTAAATAATAACAATAATAATAATAATAATAATAATAATAATAATAATAATAATACAACCGTAAAAGAAATATAAGAATGCGATTGTTTCGATATGCAGTCGAGTACGTTAGCAGAAAATGGAGATACGCTTTTTCATGGTTAAAGATGATGATAAAGACAAAGGGGTTGGCGAGTTTACGTCTTGCGTCTTGACTTTCGGAAGAATTTTTAAAGCCGGACTGTAGAACGTATTACGCGTGAAATACGTACAAACATACATATACATATACATACGTATGTAATATGAATAAGGCGGTACCCAGGCATATAAGATAAACTATGGCGTACTGCATATTGTTGAGTTTGGAAAGCATGAGGGTTGTTACGTTGAAAACGTACATAACAGGAAGAGGAAAATAAAATGTTAAAACAGAAAAAATGCGGGATAGTTGAAGAATCTACTTCAAGGGATACTGAAAACATATATGCATACACACACACACACACACACATATATATATATATAGACACATTAATATACACTGTACAAAGGCAAGAATAGTATTTTTCAGCAACTGCAAATCCTATTTACAACGCTTCTTCTTCCGCCTAGGAAGGTATCGAAAGAGTAATGCAAACTTTAAATGAGTACTTTATTTAACAATAATCTTGGCAAGTCCGGTTATTTGGAGAAAAAAAAAATGAAATAAAAATAAACGGTTTTTTATTAATTTTTTTTTTTAGTTTAAAATTTGTTTCTTAATAGATTTTCTTTTAAAATAGGTAAATTAATAATTCCCCTGGTTACGCTTCTAAATAAAAATATTATGATGTACCCACTTCTTCTAAAAACTGATTTACTAATCTCGTTTCTAATTCATTAGATATTCATTGTTTTTTTTTTTTTCTTAAATATAGTATCGTTTCAATTTTTCGAAATTGTTTACTGACGAAAATCTCGAACTATTAAATTTTATTAAAAAATTCTCGAAGTATTTTTCTAACGAATCAATAATTTCGATTGAACTATTTCTAAATTTTTAAAGTACCGACGGGTGATACTAGGTATTTACATATTTTTGTAAAATCGTGCTTTTTTGGTGACAAATTAAATTTAAGTAGGAATCGCTGTTAAAAACCCATTATATACGTAACTATAATATTTTAATCGCGGAGAAATTCGTTTCACGAATGTCCGGAGTTATAAACAAAAATGTCACTTTGGACAAATATCGGGAAACGGAATTTAATACTTTTTGTTGGAAATGAATTTTTGGAATTTTTCTATGGGATTATTTATCTATTTAATATAATTATTTTATTTCCAAAAAGAAACAACAAGGTTGCGGTCCATTTCTGATTCGTATATAAACAAGTTTTTAGAAAGAAAAAAAAGCGATTATTTAAAAAAAGAAAAAAATACCTAACAGATAATAATAATAATAATAATAATAATAATAATAATGTTGCGCATATGATTCGAAGTTGAAATTAGTTTATTCATACGAATGAGAGTACTATCTGAAAATAAAATGGTTAAAGTATGCCGCACGTTCGCTATTTCACTACAGATTATTTATAAAGAGAAATTCCGATCGAATTGTTTTTTTTATTTATAATAATTTCAACATATATTAAAAAACAATTTCTAAAATATTGGAATCGAAATATAACATTTTCATTATTTATACTAACGTTACGCGGTAAAAAACAAATTTGTAAGCTTTTCGAAAGGTCAATGTGAAGGAACTGAAATGTCTAACGTACATTTAAATAAATATCAAGGGAAATACTATGGAAAAAAAGGTAATTTCTAAAATTTTATAACTGTGCTCGAGCTAGAGTCCAAAATTTCAAAATTCGTAATTACCATACGGGCCATATTCAATCACTTAGTAAATTAAACGTATGTAGAAAATTTCATCGAAATTGTTAGAACAGTTTCCGAGGTGGCCATATATATATAAAACACATTTCCGGTGAATCACCGCCATATCGTGACGGAGAGGTTTGCGCGCTTCAATAATTTTGTGGACTATGAAAGCGATAGTGTATGTTACCACAAGAGCCATCAACCTGGAATGGTCACAAATGAGGAGCCAGACGAAGAGTGATATCCTGATTGGAAGCAGCGCCTATCAGTATTATTTGCGGGTGGATAATAAATGTTTACATGTCGACAAGCAGCTATGGCGTTCGAGAAGTGGACGAACAATTGGAAGAAGCAAAAGCCTACGCACAAGATAAAGACAACCTAATTATAACAGGAGATTGGAATGAGGTGGTTGGAGAAGGAAACGATAATGAATGGATAGGAAAACACAGTTTAGGTACTAAGAACAAACGAGTAGAAAAATTAATAAACTTTTGTACTGAAAATGAATATTAATAGGAAATACACTTTTCAAACAACCACCTAGAAGAAATATACGTGGACAATAATGCCTACTGGTCAAGAATCAAATGGATTCCATCATGGTAAAATGTATATATATATATATATAAAAATCAAATAGTACTGATGACATCAAAACTACAAAGTGGAATTCTTGTAAAAGTAACAGAAGAAAATCGGGAAATACAAGAAATAAAGAATACCGAAATAAACGACAAGTACCAGAAGCTAATCAAGACTAACCTAGAAGTATTGAATAGGGGAAACAGTATGAATGAAAAATGGAACAACACGAAAGAATTAATAACAAATGCCGCAACACAAAACATTAACTAAGAGAAATAGATAAACCGTGGATTTTTTAAATTTTAAAATAATCTCTTTCCAATTGTGGGCTTCTTTACCCGTCGGCAGAAAACACTTTGTCATATTTATTATTTTTCCCTCTTCATAGTAGTGTAAAATCTGTTATAATCATTAAAATCATTATTATCATTAATATTCAACTACTCTATTAATTTGTGCGTTATAAGGAGTGTGTTGTTACGTTTATATGACTGCGGGTGTTATAACAATGTAGCATATGTTATGTGACCTCTTGTGTGTACTACCACGGTTTGCGTTCTTCTCAATAATATTGTTCCATTGCTGCGAACGGGTAGACCAACATGTAGAGGGTGTTTTATTGCAATATTTAAAATTTTACAATAATTCCTTAATACTATGTACATACTTGATATAAATTTAATATATATATCAGTACATCATGCTTCTGCATTAAATAAATAAAACTTTATACATTCTTTAACTAAAAGGAAATAACTTAAAAATAAATTAACGCATATTCTTCGTACTGCAGCTGATAATATTAGAATTGTCCGTTTAATCAGATAATATTTAACTATTCTCTAACGTTTGAGAACTCCGAACGGATTTCTTACCGGTTTTTAACGTATCATTTAGTTATACTACTCTAAAGTTCAAATTACTGATTAATGGATCAATTTTGAGCACTCGAAATTTGATGTTCGATTATAAACAGAATAAATGTATTTTTTTCTTAAATTTAAACATAATGTATCATATATTATGCTGTAAAGCGCGAGAAAAGATAATAAAATAAAATCCCGCATAAAAATTATAAAATAGTGCGGTAATAATAATCAAATAACTAACGTAATCGTGAATAACGGGATAGATGTACCTCGAAAAGGAAGAGATTAGTAGACAGAATTTTAGTATAAATAAAATATAAGAATAAGACACGTATTAAAAATATGACTATTGTAGATCTTGAAATTATAGTTTTCAATACGTTGGCCGACCAACCGTTAATTCGTTATTAGCGTACACCGAGGAATTAAGAATGATTAATTGATAACTACATAATAATAATAATATTTTAATTTTTTATAATGTGGAATGTAGTGATTTTTTAATAAAAAATCAATTGAAAATTAGTTAAATCACTAATATTTATTTTCTTAAAGAAAACACAAAGCTTTTCGGCATTTACGCCATTATCAAGTGAAACTTTTAAAACATCATAATTTTAAAAATATAAATTAAATATAATTACTTAAAAATATGTGATGGTGATTGTGAAAATATGCTCAAAAAATGCCGTCTGCTTCTGTTCTATTTTTTGATTTGTTGAAATTTAATATCAATATATTTGTTTATTAATTTTGTTTTTTTATATTAATTTTTTCTTCAATACTATTTTCCGGATTCTGTAAAAGTTGTGTACTGGTAGAATTTGAAATTTTTCATTAACTGTTGCGATGTATGATGCCCAAAAGTAAAATATAAAATATAAAAATATACGAACGCAAAAAATTTTTTAAAAAACACAATTTTACAAGTAAAATGAAAATAAATATTAAAAATCTGGAAAAGCTTTGTGTTTTCTTTAAGAAAATAAATATTAGTGATTTAACAAATTTTCAATTTATTTTTTTTTTATAATAATAATAATAGAAATAATAACAGGTCTTTGGCTGAATCAGAAGTAAATTTCCACATTCTTACATTGACATTACTAATTAACTAATCATATGGACAACTCTTAAAAAACACATCGACGATTTTCGCATTTTCCGACATGTTCGCAACAATTAGCTTAATTCCAAACTTTAATTCGAATACAACTAACTTCGGATGATTAGAAAATTTCGTAAAAATAAGGCGATTATCGTTTTCAGAATTATGGCGAAGAAGAGGATTATTGCTGGAGAATTATATAAGAGCCATTTAAAAACCGAATAAGAAACTGGAAATGTATTTTGGGGGAAAACGAATCACCGTTTTGGCTTTAAACAAAAAATCGATGCTCTCGCACAAAAACACAATTATCAGAAAGAAAAAAAAAGTAAACGAGGAAATTCACGACTACGGGTACGACTATAGTTGATGTAGGAGTGTTGCGTGTGATTGATAATAGATCTTTTTGGGAGAATCTAATGATGAAAGATTCATTAAGATGCATATGCATATATATATATATATATATATATATATATATATATATATATATGTAGCGCATATATAAATGTACTTATAAGGGGCATGTTGTTGGAATGAAACAGTGTCTAACAATCGTTTATTTTAAGATAAAATTTTTTTATTTGAAATAGTGTAAATCGAGGGTAGATTACGCTTCAAAATATATCCGACCATATTTTTCGAGTGAGATAATACGTTAAAGCGAAGAGCATATACACACATATATATATATATATATATATATTCAAACATACACCGACCTCAGGAATTAGGAATTTGTCCTCTCGCAGAAGAATATAAACAAAGAAGACAAAAACTACACCATACAAAAACTAGACGATAAACTTCGAAATAAAAGTGTTGCGCTACTTCTTCTTGCGTCTCGAAACAGTAAAATTTACTTTAGTAATCATTTTCCAAAAAACAAAAACCGAGACTTTCGGAAATGTCAAATACAGCAACAAAAGATAAAAATATTGGCACAATCACGATTCAACGACACCCGACCGACCTCGACTAAATAAATACTAAAATAACGATAAAATTCTTTCTATCATCGTTTTCAGCTGCCGAAGAAGACTGGAGATTTTATTATCAAAAACATTTCGATCTGGAGTAGGGGGGGTTCTCGTAGTTTTAGACTTTATTGAATACGATTAGGTTGCAACAGGAATGGAGTAGCGGAAGAACGCGAAAAAGTTAATTTTACTAGACCACCGCGCTAATAAACACTATTCCTAGAAAGTTAATATTTACATTCTGTATAGGTTTCACTTCATAGATGCCTAATCCTAATTGAAGGTAAATATATATGCTAAACACTTGTCAAATTTGTCAAAGACTGGTGAAATAACACACACACAACTGTATATGTTTTTTTATGTACATATGCACAAACGAACGTACACGTAACAAAACGCAGACACATATAATACAAAAACTTATATATATATATATATATATATATATATATATATATATATATATATATAAATAAAACATTTATCCATTGTACATTTGTATGATATATGTATATTCATACGCATTGGAGTTGCGCTTATCGTAGGCAAACTCCGCGAAAGCCGTCTAAGATGATACGTACACGTGCTACGAGCTCAACATAATGACAGTGGTTCACTGATATCGTTAGCGCATACGTTTCAAATTCTGTTAAAAGACCAGTAGGAAGGCTAAAGCGAAGGTGGCATGATGTTATAACAACGGATCTCAGATATATCAGCAGAACTAGCAAGCAACCGAATTAGATGGAAACGATCTATTTGTATGGCAGACCCTGCGCTCACAGGAAAATGCCGTTGATGATGAAGAAGAAGATATGTATATTTGTATGCGCACGTATATATATATCATGATATGCCTTTATCTATCCACTCCCGGATGAATGCTTTCCCAATTTCTTCCATCCAATTCTTTCTTGGACCTGTCGCAATCATTGTTTCCCGGCTACCTTTGATATGTCATCGTCATCGTACTATCTTGTGGTCGGTCTAACTGTTTGTTTTTTTTTTTTTTTTAATCGACCACCATTGTATGACTTGCTTTCACCGTCTACTGTCATCTCTTTGGACTACAAGGCCAGACCAAATATACATATATATTGTAAGGGGGAAAATGGCGTTTTTTAAAAGAAGAGCAGGTTTAAAAATATGTAAATTTTAAAAAAAATAAAATTAAAAGGTCTAAGGCAGAATGTAATACTTAATATTATTAAACGTTGTAGTAAAAATATAAATCTTTTAACATAAAATCTCGTAAAGGTTGTTTTTAAGTTTAAATTCTTATAGCAGTTATATCATAACGATTCGAAAGGTTTAATACGGCCAACGTATACGTTGATGAATATGTATAATAGAAAAATTCATTTTTGTATAATAAAACATTGTCAAAAATATAATGTTTATATAATGTAAGAAAATAAACATTCGGATAAACTAAACAATTTATATACACTTTTTTAAAGCTTTGTACACGATCCGTTAGTCCGTATTTATATTATTAAACGTCGAACATGCATAATACAGCGTATATAAAATAGTATTATAAATATAAAAACGTTAAAAACACATATAAATGTGTTAAAATTACGTTAACATTTTTTTTGTATAATTGTTAATTTCAACCGGTGTCAAAAAAAATCTTAAAACCATTTTAAGGATATATATAATTTCGAAAGATAAATTTTATGGAAGAATTTTGTACGACCGTTGATAAAATAAATTATACGGGGAAAATACGTATTTTAAAATACGATTTACAATTTAAATTTACGTACACTAATTAATAAGAGAAACATAATTTATAGAATATTTGAAAAACAAACTTCTCGGTATTCGAGCTTAACTTAGGATATCATATTTCGCTGTATACATCTCAACTAAAATTAGTTTCGGTTAGCCTTAATGAATCATAATTCATCTTAAAGTGAACGCGTTCCATAACCGTCGGATTTGGTTAGTCGCCGGCCGTACAGATACGAGTATATGTTAATAGCGAAAAGGCTAACACCCTCGAGGATATGTATAAAAATAAAGCGAGATGATTTTCATAGGTTATTAGATTCCTGTATATGATAGGGCTCGTATAAATAAAGATCGCTTAGGTGAGACTCGAGATTTAAAATAATAATTACGCGATCAGTTCATATAGCCGTTAATGTAACGTAACGTAAAATTATAAATTTACCTTCGTAACACTATTAGGCTCGTCGAAGTTTCGTAAAGATTTTATTTAGACCACACGTATTTATTATACAAAGAAAGGTTTTAATTAGTGGCGTGCTAAACCGTTACTTTTGAGAAATACGTTAAAACGTTCCGGCGATAACGTGGTAATAGATGACTTTTGTCGCTGATTAACTGTAACAATACTATAATAGTAAATAATTGCCACAGTTAGCTTAAGTACTTCGATATGATAAAGTTAAATATAAACAAGCAACAGTGACAGTCACCGCATAATATTAAGTAGCCGCTTTTAACATAACATGAAAACTATTCACATTACCAGCTATGTCGCGATACTAGAATTAAACAGTAACGAATTGAATAGGGCTTTCGTAATAACACGTCACGACGTTAAATATCGATAATCACTAGTTTAACATAGTTATACGTACACATACATACATATATTTTACCCATCACATATCACATAATTAATTAACTGACACTCATTTTCGACGATAACATCATTATCGAATAGAATTAAAAATAATAGAAATTAAAAAGTTACTACTGAAAATACGACTTGTAATTATGAAAACGCACAATCCTCGAACATACCAAGTCATCCTTATTAGCTGAAAAGTTCATCATTGATGAAATGCTCTAACATGGTGATTACGTCCAAGCCCTTCATTATGGTTATTTCAGCACGATACTGACGGTAATATAATTTTGGAGGTCGAATGTATTCGTAATTATAAATTAAGTCGGTAACAATTGGGTCGTGGATAACATGAACGAGTTAATAGTTTCATAATTTTGAACTAAGGGGTGTAAGTTATTTAAAATACATTAAATAGTACATTGTATATAAGTTTCTGTCTGTTCCTTTTATCCCTTGTTATAATTACATAGTAGTATTTTCTTTCTTTTATTATTTTTGATTTTTATTAGAATTTCATACATATACGTGTATATATATATATATATATATATATAACGATTAACGTATGATATAGATTGTTCATTGTCTTTCAATGAGATAGCTCTACTGCAATATTTTCCAACTTTTATATATGAAGTATTTAAGGTCAAATATATATATATATAAATAACCGCTATAGGTAACCATAAGCTATCCAGTAGGTTAATTTATCTTTATATGTAATAATAATAAAAAATAAAAAATAAAATATTAAAAATAATTGTTGATACTTACATAGTTATTTATTTATTTTTTTTTAAAATATGAATGCATATCTGAATGTATGTGTATATTATACATAGCTGTGCACATCTGTACAAAAATATGTGTTTATGTGTATATACATTTTCAATATGTTAATATTTTTTGTTCCTTCGTCTAATTTCCTCGTTTGTTTTAATCTCTCTCTCTCTCAGCCCAATGGGTACCTCTAGGAATTCCTGGCATACCATCTAATGCGGCTTTAATGACAAGGGTGGGGATGCGAATGTAAGATCAATAGTTCAAGAAGATTTTGGAGACGTGGAGTGTTGTGTGCTCCCCAGTATTCAGTAAACAAAGGTTGAAAATGCTCCACAACTGAAATATATCCCTCCCAATTGGGTTAGTATTTGGTTCTCCCCAAGATAGGTGATGGCCATTGAAGTACCCGCCTAAAAGAATTTCTGAATTCAGACCAGTCAAAAAGTTGTTAAAAGCATTAGAATTAATTCTAGCTCCGGGAGAGAGGCAATATACCGAAATAACAGAAATATCTTTATTATCAGAATGAATCTTTATCGATACCAGGTTACACGTTTTCCCATAAAAAAGATTCGGAGCAGGGAAGTAATTAATTACTGTATGCCGTATACTATTCCTGATAAGAATAGCTGCCCCACCATATCCGCCATCACTATCGCGATAATACAAATATTTGAGCCACATTTCGGAGGTAAACTGAATTCTGCAGAATAAACCCCTCAAGAGATAGAGCATTACTTCGGACACTATGGCATAAAGCCGAGCATTCCTGGTTAATTATTAATATATGAACGGAAGTGAAAAATACAGATAGGAAAAACCAATTGTGTGAAAAATAGCCAAGACCTAGTCGAAAATCGAAAAAAACAAGCACAAATAAAAACCTGAAAAACGTCCACATCTTAGAGATGCCATATATATTTATGCGGACGTATTTTGTCAAGTGAACGTTTACACTAGCAATTGATTTTTTGCGGACGACTATACTAGGTCACGAGTGTTGATACTAATAGCACTCGATAAAGACGACCGCATATAGGGATATAAGTACATATATTGCGATGTTAATACACTGGAATCAATGATTTGTACTGTGATTTGTTATCTTGACTATTGCTCTCAAATATAACTACACTTGCAAAGAACATTTATTAACACATATAGGATACTGGTAAAATATAAAATATTAGCACTACTATGTTCATTCCTGATTTTATAAGCTTTTTTTTGCTTTCATACATATACACTATATATATATATATATATATATATATATATATATATATATATATATATATATATATATACACGTTTAAACAAGAAAAAAAACATAAAGTTAAAATCGTTATTTTCTTCGGCAATTTAAACTAAAAATATCTTTAGAAAACAATAGTAATATAAACGTCAAATGATCGTACTGAATATATAACAATCAGGCCAATGATCGTTATGTTACTGTTGTTCTATATTAAGCGCTAATTAATCGCGGGATGTTTTAATTAATCCTATGGATAAACGTACATCGTGGACACGTTTAATTAACGATGATGTATGTATGTGTATTGTGTTAGAGTTACCCGAAAATAATCTGATTGTGGGTCGTAATTGTTAATTTTTATTAACGAATGTAATATATGAACATACCATCCGTAGTCGATAAATTAGCTGTATGGGCGGGATTTTGATAAATGAGTAACGTACAATTGTTGGCTTGTAACTTTAATTGTAATTATAATTATAATAAGTGCATTAAAGTAATTTTCAATCGTAATAAAGTAAATAAGATTCGCTCGAAATTAAAAAATAAATAAGTATTTTTATAATACCAATTCATAGTTCAACTTAAGAGGCGTTACGTTGTATGTCTACCATCATCGTATAAATGACGATAATTACAAAATTAAGAAAATTTACACGGCCTTATAATTTTAGGTTTAATGACGAATACTTGATTTCCTGAAGTAACTAAGATGAATGCTAGAATTAATTGTAGCTTCTATTAATCGTTTCTTTACACGATATACGCCATTGGCCTTAACTTCCTACATATACGAACAATTAATGATATATATATATATATATGTATATATCACAATTTCAGAATAATGCAATTATCCAGTATTGTAAAGTGTAAGAGCATTAATTTATTCGATTTACGACTCAATAATTTCGAATAGAACATGTGCGCTGTACTAAATAGAATTTAATTATCCTAAATAACGATGTAAATATTCTAGAAAAAATTAAAATAAACACACCCGCAGATCTTAAGTTAGCAATACGAATTACATGAAAAGTAAAATAAAATATTTCTAATTTATTATGCACTTAATTTTACACGCATCGTTTCTAGTTTGAGAGTTAAGGATTTTTTTTAATCAGGTACACTTAACTGAGATTATTTGGAATTATATTAACTAATTCTAAATAAACATTCATTTATTGTTCTTCATTGTTACAACATCCATTTAAAGTGACGAATATAAATCGGAATTACCTCTAACGTCGTAACTTTACGTACGTGCGAAAATTACTACTTCGTAAAAATAAACTTACTGTTATATATATATATATATATATATATATATATATATATATATATATATATATATATATACATATATATAATAGTTTTAGAGCGAGTTCAATAATAAATGTTAAAAAAGAGTTAAAAAGTATAAAAAAAACAACGTAAACTCGTCTTTGTCATCATACAGTTGATTTATGAAACACATTCCTGTAATTACACCGAGATTTATAAAAGCACTCAGATGAATTTCTGAAACAGAAAAATATCCACCATTTGTGCGTGGGAAAATTAGCGTATCTGACGGGGCGGGCGTTTAAAACAACTTGTATATGAGGGTAATAATTTCGGGGGATTATTATTTCATTATTACGTTTTCCCCCGAAAATAATACGTAAAAACGTCGTACAGATGACGTTCTTCCGATTGTGGAATAATTGAGAAATCCACAATTTCTATTAAAATATTTAGTACTATATTATGGACAGGTAAACGGATGAGAAAACATGAGTGAATAAGTTATGAAATAGTCAATAGATAAAGAAATTAAATTAAACGAAAAAATCGAAAACATAATTATACATATATATAAACACATATACACACACACATATATATATATACATATATAAAATTTTTATTAAGCTTCCGCGGTGTTTTACCGATCTAACGTAACTATTAAATACGCTAACTTATGATATTTACTTTATAGAGAAATTATATACAAATATTTTGAAATATAAAAGTAAAAAAGTAATATTGGTAAGAGTCGGAGAGAAAATATACGACCAGAGTGGATACGTTAAATAGCTATGCCGCTAATTAACGGTAAAATAATATTTATTTATTTATTTATTTGTTTGATAGCAGTACTTATTGCCTTTCGGCTATGACCACTTAATTTACATTAATTATATATAAAACATTAAATTCGTACAAATAAGATAATATGATATAAGGATTATTCGGGTATTATCAAGAAAAAGCAAGTATAGGATATATTCATAGCAAAATAAATATGTAAAGGAAATCAAATTATCGTGAAGCCTGACAGTTTGAGGACGGTAGTATGAACACTCTAAGGAGATATAAACGATATCTGCTACCATGTCGACATCAAAATGGACAAGAAGGAAGATTACGCATTTTAAATAATGAATGTGGAAACCGATTATTACCGAGACGTAGTTTGCATACTGTTAGAATGAACTTAAGTATCCATATTCTATTTGATCGGCGTACCGACTTTATATAACACCAAGGTATAGAGCGTATATCAGCGAGCTGGATAGATATAAACTTTTGAGACACCTACTAAGAAAGTGATCACAATGCTTCCCAATTTTATTAATGAGTAGTCTTGATAATAGCGAGTAGAACGATACAAGGAGAATATGTAATAGAAGGGATTAAAGAAACAAAGGAACTGACAGTCGAGTCCGCAAGCGAGTTACCTATAATGTCTGAGTGGTCAAGAATTAAAGTAAACTCAGCTACTATTCCAACATTACGTAACTGAGCTAAAAGATTACGTATTCTAAGTATAATTGGGGTAGAACGAGGAGGATTGTTACACACACATATACATATATATATATATATATATATATATATATATATATATATATATATATATATGAAGATGTGTACGCTTATATTTGTTAGACAACACTTTAGTTGCTTAGAACCGTAATGTGCGATAGAGGCCTTACTGTCTGGATTAATATTACATCAGCATCAACTAAAAATTCGAAAAAAATGTATTGAAAAAATTTAATACGTGGTTCTCAATAAGGGGTACGTAAGTTAGTGAGATTGCGCATTACGAAGTTCTCGTGTGTCTAGGCGTGTTTAATATGCATGAGATACACACATATTTTGTATAGTTACGCAGAGTTGAAAATATTAGACCAAACTGGACATGAAGTAAATTATATAACATTTATCACAAAAGGCGGCTATCCTCTTGTGTTTGCATTTTCAACGCAATACTAAGAATGCGTTACTTTCGCACAACGTGGAAAAAATCGGCGATAATTATGATTCATAAAAAAAGGAAAACCACACACAAATGTTTCGTCATGTCCGCCAACTAGTTTACTTTCTTCGCTATCGAAGATCTTAGAAAATTGATATAACAATAAAAAATGCTGATGCGTTGCCGAATCACCAGTTTGGTTTTCGTACAAACCATTCTTCAAATGCTACCGATTGGTCAATGTAATTCCGCTAACTTTGCAAAAAGACGAGGTATGTTCCACAGCCTTTCTCGATGTCACCCAGGAATTCGACAAAGTACGACACCCTACACTGCTATATAAATTACGCAAAATTTTAAACGGGGATATCTATTTATTGCTCAAATCGTACCTATCAGATCGTTCGTTCGTTGTCAAAATTAAGGACTCATTCTCAAGAACATATACAATCAGATCTTCTGTAAGGACCATTATTATATTCAATCTACACTGCTGGCATACCAACTTCAACCCTAACTTTACTAGCTACATTCGCCGATGATATTGCAATACTTGCATCAAACACGAACGCTGCATGTGCTAATACTGCGGTTCGAAAACATCTTAACCGTTTGGAAGAAGGCCTATCTCTGGCGCATAACCTTTAAACCAATTAAATTCCAGCACATTACGTTAATAAACATATTTATAACGTGTCCTAAGATAATATTTCATAAGACTGAAATTCCACAAGCTGATTCCGTTCGATATCTTGGTATACATATGAATAAACGACTAACCTGGCGAGTTCGTGTAAATAATGCAAGAAGATCAATTGTAACTTGTGCCAGACTGTTATCGGCCTTTGCTTGGACGATAATCAATTCTTAATCTAGCGACAAAAAGACAGATTTACCAGTAAATATTCCGGCTCCTATGTGGAGATATGGTATAGAAGTATATGATGCGACATGTCGAACACATTTACAAAAGATACAACAGTCGGCACCATACTACACACCGAACTATATGTTATACAATGACTTGAATATGTCATATGTCAACGATATATACGTGAAGCAATACAAAAAGTTCTTCGAATATGAATCCTCTAGTGTACAGAATGTTTTTTGTCGAACATCCAGTCACAGCTTTAATAGACGACTGAAAAGAAGAAAATTCGTCGTGATGCTCTTGTGATCACCTAAGTCAGATGTGTCACTATGATGACCATACGCTGGAAGAAGAACCTTTGTACCGTGACAGAAAATCTAGCATTTCGTTGCAGCTAAATTATCAATTTTTTTTTCTTCTTTTTAGTTTTTTATTGAGCAATGTTGTCTCCGACTAATTATAGTCCGTACGATAATAATAAAATAACTTCAAAGAAAAAGAAAATGACAGTTATTGAGGAAAAAGCTGAAAATCTTAAAATCTCCGCCTAACTATAATATATAGATCTGCACTGTGATGAGAGATGCGATTATCGAATTTGATTAACGATATAAGAGAGAAACAAGGCGCGTATAAAGGTCGACGACGTCAATAAATCATCGATAACGGATGATGTCGAAGATGTACGTGTGCTGCGTTTTATGGCGCAAAATTGTGGACGTAAAATAAAAGGAACGTCGGAAAGATGCAAGCGTTCGAGATGTGAACTTGGAGAAAAATGGATACGTTATAGAGAAAAATTTACCAAATGAATTCGTCAAATTGAATAATTGAACGAACTGGTCATTCAACATAGTTGTAATTACATAGAAATATTCTCGAACGTAAAGTCCGAGTAAAATAGAAAACTTGTAAGGAGAAATTTTGAGTAAAAGGCACGACGAATTAAGAAATTATTGCTGAACTAAAAAGGAACGAAGAAAATGTGGAAATGGAATGTAGGAAAAATAAAATAGAACAAATTTAACCTTACTACAGCGGATGTTCGACAATCGGATTATGGTGTTCGGTAGAAGTATATACAGTCTTCCGATGTATATAAAAAGAGATAATCAGTTCTAATAATATTGAACCATAAAGAAATATACGTAACAGTAAAATATATTTAAAAAGAAACATACAATATAAACTGTGACCGAGAAATGTTATATATACATGTATAAATAACGGCAAATTTCAACAATAAATAAAGTTAGCAACTACGTAATTATCATTGAAATAGTCGGCATTCGGATTAGTATTTGAACTAACCGGTTTCTCATTCATAAAACCTACACTAAAACCAGTTTTACATGGCTCGTGGTCTTGTATTCGGTAAAGTAAGAAATAGTACAATCTGGTAACATACGCCTCCGTCAATAAGCCGAATTCATCGATGACTTACTTTAACCAGTTTATTATTCAACTAAAACGATCCTCTATTTATATAATATATACATATACTGAGGCGCAATTATGGGGACATTTAAGTTTTTTTCTTAGTCCATACTAAGTATCAAAATTGATCACTTTTACCCAATAAAACAATCGTCGACAATCCGCAACAAAAAAGATCCTTAAAGAGTTCGCGTCAATATCAAAACAGGAATTTGCAATCTACTTGAAAAAAATTACTTATATAATTAACAACACATACACATATATTCGTGTCAAAGTCACCGGTGTAAAAAAAAAGTTTTGTTAAACCGATGCGGCTAAATTTGAGTTCGTACAACTATCTTAAAAATTGACTATATTGCATTCGCTTAAAACGACTAGTGACGAAAAAAGTTTTTGTCGAAAATTTTAGAAAAAATTTAATTTTTGGAACCGTGTTCCCGTTACTTCTATTTAATTTAAAATGACCAAATGTACTTATTAAAAGCATTGCGCATAATAGTACGAAAATGTATTTTTAAAAATAAATTATATTTCTTTGGTTAAAATAAACAAACGGGTAACGCTAGCCTTCTCCGACTGGTATCAAATATTAACGATTGGAACCCTCTAGTATCGACGATGAATTGAATATTTTTTATTTTAAAAATTAAGCGCAAAAAAATTTATAATGAACTAGATTGAAAATTATTATAATTAATTGCGAACATTTTAAAATAATTCAAACATAATTTCAGGCAATTAGGTTAGTATTCGGATGTATCAGATATTAAGCTAATAAGAACATATACTTCACTGTGATCGTGCCAAAAAAAGGCCGAGAAGCGATTTTATTATAATTAATTACAACATTTTTAAAAATAATTTAGACAAAATTTTTGGGTTAGGTTAGGTTTTTAAGTGTATCATAGCCGACTTCCCGTTAGTAAAAAGACGCCAAAGATACGGCGTGGTCGCGGTCCTGTGGACATGCCCGACTTTGCGAAACGCTGTGGCGAAGCCGCAGCAGCAAGTCAAAGCATCGTCACAGCTTTAAACCGCGACAAGAAGACGCCCAAGTCGACTATCGCGGCTATAAGTGGCAGCTTGAACCTAATAATGAGCGTGCTGTACGAACAAGTTAACGTGAACAGCCAGCTCATAGGACGTATAGAGGCCTTAGAGGGACGCTTAGGGGAGGCTCCAGCCCCGAGGATAGCGGATCGACCAGAGGTCCTGACTGTTAGAGCAGAGACCGTACAACCAGGCCAGATCGACTCGATCAATGCCCGGCTGGAGGATATCCTCCGGGAGATCGGCCTCATAAAGGCCTCTATTGGTCCGGCGGTTACTGGGAGAGACGACGTTTGTACCGTCTCCCAAAAACCTTCTGAAAAGTCGAAGGCGAAAGCAGCGCCGAAAGCGCCCGCAGAAGCAGCGCCGAAGGTGTCCGCGAAAGCGGCACCTAAGGCGTCTGTGAAAGCGGCGCCAAAAGCGTCTGCTGAGCCGGAGACCGGAAAGAAGGTGGTAACAGCCGCCGATTTGTGTCGGGCCTGCGTTCCGGGCCCGTCTAGCAAGTCGGGGGTGCCGGACCGGTTGATTAAGGCAGCTAAGGGGAAAAAGCGCAAGGGTGGTACTATTACCAATACCCAGGCTGCCCCTGCCAAAAAGACCTCGAAAATAAGCCCAGCGCCGCCACGTCAACCGGCTGAGGCTACCGTCGTTGCGAAGGCTGGCACGGCGAAGGAGGCGAAAGGGACTTGGGCCGAGGTGGTGGCTCGGAAATCCAAGCGCCCAAAGGAACGTAGGGGTCCGGTCTCCCGCAAGATTAATATATCTTCGGAAGTCCGGACAAGTCTAGGACCTGTGCCGGTCGGCAAGGCTAAGCGGGCTTTGCCCGACATAGTCATTGTCAACCGGGACAAAACACAGGGTGTTGACGAGAAGGCCCTGCGGGATCTTTTAGATCCAGTTAGGGCCAAACTTCGTATTAAGAGCATGCATATGCGCGGCAAGGCGGTACATCTCGCCGTAGGAGATTTGCCGACTCGTGAAAAGATTTTGACAAATCCCAAATGGGCCGAGTCAAACTTTAGCGTTTCGGTAAATTCTCCCACCCTCCCATTAGTCCAAATATTAAGGACACCAAAATGGGAGGTTGCCGAGATACAGGATGCCCTTATAAACCAGAATGGCCTGGAGGCGGAAAGTGAAAAGATACACTTCCGTTTCCAGAAAGCGCTGTTTGGCGGAACAGGGAGCCTCGTGTTCGCTGTGGCGCCAAGTGTACGTGAACGACTGTTAAAGGTCGGTCATGTATATCTTGGTTTCCACACATGCAAGGTGGTCGACTTCGTTAAGCCAACACAGTGCTGTAAGTGCTATGGTTTTGGGCATGTATCCGGTAAGTGTAGGGCTGAGGCCCCACTCTGTCCCAAATGCGGCAAGGCAGGCCATAAACCCGACCGTTGTCCCGTGAAGGTACCGGTCTGTGTAAATTGCAGAAAGTCTGGCTGTAAGACTGTCGGCCATAGGGCCGACGATAAAAATTGCGCCTGTTTCCGCCGGGAAATTCTGAGGTTGGTCAAAAAGACAGATTACACCCTCAGTCCGGCCGGTAAGCCTACTTCAGGTTAACCTCGGACGTAGCAGTACGGCTGCAGAAGAGGTTGCCATCCATATGCGCGACCGGGGTGTTCATATTGCTCTCATACAGGAGCCTTATGTTCATCCTGGCGGTCATATTGGGTGTGTCCCTTCGGATATTCGGATTATATCTGCCCTGAGTCCTTGGGCGGCGATTCTTGTTGCGGATCGCACTTGTGACGTTCTTCGACTTGGTTCGTTAACGGATGAGTACTTGGCGGTGTGTCAGCTGCGTTTCAGCAATGAACGTATGCTGTATGCCGTCAGCGCTTATTTCCGGTTTTTGGATCCGGTTGAGGGACATCTTAGGCGGTTAGAACGTGTTCTAGCCGCACTAGGTAATGTCCCAATTGTCATAGGTGCTGATCTCAATGCGAGGTCGACGCTCTGGGGTTCTGGGGAGACGAATGCCGAGGGACGCCTGATAGAAAGCTTCATAGCCGCACACAACCTGTATATTCTTAACACACCAGGTTGTGCACCGACGTTCTCCAGTTCGTCCGGTCAGTCCGTCATTGACGCGACTTTTGTTAGCGGCCCGTTGATTCGAAAAGTGCAGGATTGGAAAGTGCATTCTTTCGATGTGTTTCATGATCACGCTCCGATCACCTTTAAACTATTTACTGGTGTTCGGGACGTTGTGAGTGGGCCTTCGAGTAGGGTGTTACGATCCGATGGGGACTTTGCTGGTTTCAAGGGAAATCTGGCTAGTTTAGCCCGGGAGCTGTACGTTGGCGACACACCAGACCTTATTGTTGAGGAGTTCCAGCGCGCAGTCTTTCGGGCGGCTAAGGGGTGCATACCCCTAAAGAACCCGGTTCCGTCTATCCGCAGACAGCCCTGGTGGACACAGGCTGTTTCGCAAACTTTGAGGTCAGTAAGGAAGCTTCGCCGGCGGGCCCAAAAGACTCGTCGGACAGAAGATTTCAAGGCCTACAAGATGGCCAAGAGAGCATTGGATCGTGAGATCCGGAAGGCAAAACTTCGGTCTTGGAAGGCATTCGTCGGGCCTGCCAACTGGCAGGACCCGTTCGGGGCAGCAAGCCGAGTTTTGCGCGGCAAGAACATACGCCGGAAAATGCAAAATGCTCTGTTGGATGACAGTGGGTCGGAAATAACGACGATTGAGGGAAGTCTTACACGCCTACTGCACTCGCTCGTCCCAGACTGTTCTCCCGAATTTTTGGGGACAGTTTCTGAGCGGGGTGTATGTGGCGAAGTATGCCCGAGTCGTGGTCCGATTGCCACTGATCTTGGCAGAAAGCCGGACTCCACTGCCGAGGTCCAACCTGCCGAAGTCACTGCGGAGGAGGTCTCCTGTTGCCTTAAAAAGGTGAAAAACAGGAAGGCTTGCGGTGAAGATGGAATTCCTGCTGAGGTCTTGAAAGCTGTCCACTCTCAAGAACCTTGCATCCTCACGCGCCTATATCAGGCGTGTCTAGCTGGGAGAAAGGTACCGTTGGTTTGGAAGCGGGTGATAATAGTTCCCATACTAAAGTCGCCCGACAAAAATCCTTCGTTGCCGGCCTCCTACAGACCGATTAGCCTGCTTTCTTGCGTCGGAAAGTTATTCGAGCGGATACTGGTTTCTCGCCTTGAGCAAGAGTTAGCCGACCGCTCATGGCTGTCGCCTGCCCAGTTCGGGTATACCCGTGGCGTCTCTTCGGAGAGTGCGGTTGTATCCTTGCTGGAGTGGGTGCAGTCCCGGCGTGAGAAGCATGTAGTGGGGACCTTTTTAGATATCACGGGTGCTTTCGACCGTATGGGCTGGAAGGAAGTTCTCGGTGAATTGCACACGGCTAAAGTCTCACGGTACATAATAGAAGTACTGGAAGACTATTTCCTTGGGAGAACTGCGGTCATAAAGGCCTCTACCTTTTCGGTAGAGAAAACCTTGACTATGGGCTGCCCCCAAGGAAGCGTAGTCGGACCCATCCTTTGGCGGGTTTTTATAAACCCGCTCCTCAAAGCTGATTGGCCTGAGGGGACGCGAGTTTTTGCTTATGCGGATGATGTCGCCGTACTTGTTGCTGGCGATACTCGGAAGCAGTTGGAGTTACTGAGTCTGAAGGTAACGACGATATTATCGACGTGGGCCGACAGCTCAGGAATGGCCTTTTCTGCGGGAAAAACGATGTACATGTCCCTTAAAGGGAAGCTTGAACGTCGTCCGACAGTTAGGCTGGGGAACAATCCAATACGCTGGGCAACGTCTGTGAAGTACCTGGGGGTTACGCTGGATTCCAGTGGTAGCTTCTCGGGCCACCTTTGCAGCGTTGTCGCAAAAGCAGTATCAGTGTACCACGGTATAGCCCGAGTTGCTTGGGCTGAGTGGGGGATCCCGTTTGCTCCGGCAAAACTATTGTACAAAGTGATAGTAATACCGATCGTCACATATGGTGCGGCGGTATGGGTTCACAGGGTCACTAATGTAAAGATAGTTGACCTTATACGGAGCGCACAGAGACCGGCCCTTATCACGATGACCCGAGCTTACCGAACAGCCCCGACGGTAGCTTTGATCGCCCTAGCGGGAGTTCTCCCGCTAGAGATTGAAGTTTACTGTCGCGCTGTAATGTTCGCATTAAGGTATAACGCGAGGGTTACCTGGGAGAGGGAAGTGTTCTGCGCACTCGACGATTTATCGTTGGTGCGCACGAATATAACCCTTGACGATCGGGGAAGGATAACGGTTCGTGGCGCGGGAGCTTACTCGGTTAGTAGCTTGGTATGCGCATCCATATTGAGTAAGCGCACCGAGTTTGCTACAGCAGACGTCTTTACAAAGGGCCGCAAAATAAGCAGGTCCCTGCGTAATCTAGTATATGACGTAGCTCTCGCGAGATGGCAAAGGGCTTGGGCGGAATATGACGGTGCTGCCAAGTCCTTACTGCCTGAACTGATCGATCGGAAAACATGCGAATGGTTTGTGCCCTCACGGGTGCTAACATGTTTCGGTACGTGGCACGGCCCGTTCGCATGCTACGAGCAACGTTTCTCCCTGCGGGAAACGCCTCGGCAGTGCGTGTGCGGTTCCGGTGCGTGCACGATCGATCATTTATTGAATGCACAAACAGATGTGCCTAGGGGTACTTGCCGCCGAGCAACTTCGGCCAGGGTAATTGCATTCGGCCGGTATCGTCAAATAATGGGCGTGCCGGCCGAGAGCTGGACGGACTTTTTCCGTCAAAAGTCTACCTGGTCCGTTGGCCTAGATCTCCTGCGCATTCTTTATAGAATAGCGCTTGAAAGTGGAGAAGAAGTTGCTCTATGCAGGCCGCAATTAGGGCCGCAACTTTTTCACCCGAGATGAATACATCTAGTACCCGACAAGTTCGCTAGCTTGTTGGGGGGCAGTGGCCCCGTCTCTGGGGTTTCACTATATGTTAGTAGTCGTTTTTACCGGCTCGGCTTCAGACACCGAGAACTATACCGGTAGGTGAAAAGTTGGACGACGACGGCTGCCGCGACCCCTCAATCGCGCCACCAGATCATCTGGCTGGAAGTCGTCTAGGTCTTTGGAAGGAACGGGTCGGTGGTATAAGCATTGGGCTTGTCCCGCGCTGAGGAACACCGGCTCGGGGAGGTGGAGGGACCTTTCAAAATCAAAAACACTGTATCAGATAGTAACTAAGAAGAACATATACTTCACTGTGATCGTGTCAAAAAAAGGCCGAGAAGCGATATTATTATCTCATTATAAATGCTGCTTATTCAAGTACTCCGCTGCTAAACATCGAAGTCAGCCAAACTATAATTTATCCTGACTTTGTTCGTAAACAAGTAGCTATTAAAAGGCAACTGCGTAAACGATGGATCATTACAAGATGACTAAAATACAAAACTCAACTAAATAATCAAACGAAAAAGCTCAAGATGCTATTACAAAAAAATTTAAAAACGATTCATTCACCGATAAGGTAACTAAGTTATCTAGTTCTAACTATTACAACTACTACTTGTGGAAAGCAACTAAATATACGAATCGCCTAAAATCTAGAAACGATCCGATTAAAACGCGTGACGGATATTGGATAGACGACGAAATCAAAACAGAAATATTCGCTACTCATCCGGCAGACACTTTCCAGTTACGTAACATTACGTCACATCTTGAAACTGAAGTTCATGATTATCTCAAACATTCCTCAGCAACCATGTATAGACACATAAAACCATTTTCTCCAATGGAGATAATAAAAAAACCGAATAATAAAAAAGCACCGGGGTATGATTTAATTACTACAAACATTCTCAAGCAACTTCCAAGAAAATCTCTAGTATTTCTGACATATGTGTATAATACAATAAGACTTCAGTATGTTCCGGTACTATGGAAGTTTGCTAATATTAAAATGATATTAAAATCAGGTAAACCCCCAGAAAATATTACATCTTATTGACCTACCTTTCTCCTTCCAGTATTTTCTAAAGTTTTTTGAAAAATTAATACAGAAAAGGCTCCAGAAGATTATTGATCAAGAGAGGGCAATATCGGATCATCAATTCGGATTCCGCATTGAACACTCAACTGTACACCAGGTTCATCGAGTTGTAAGCCAAATTGAACAGTGTCTTGAAGAAAAAAAGGTTTGCTCCGCCGTATTTCTCGATGTGAAACATGCCTTTGATATTGACATCCAGGTCTTCTCTATAAATGCAAACAAATCTCGCAACCGGAATATTATAATAGTTTGAAATCATACTTGGAGGATCGATATTTTCAGGTTGTCAATCATCTCCCCATAAAATTCAGTCTGGAGTACCTCAGGGCAGTATCTTGGGGCCACTCCTATACTCAGTATTTACAAGAGATATTCCAGAAAATACATTTATAGCAACCTTCGCTTATGATACGGTAATACTAGCTTCACATGAGTGTCCTAGTGCGTTCGGCATCTTCGGGTTGTGCTGGACCAGACCGCTGAATGGTTCAGAATTTTGAAAATAGCAATTAACTTAGCTAAATATAAACCTTTATTTATTTACTAAAAGAAAAATTGAACGCAAAAAATATCAAGTTTCGTTAAGTGGAACAACAATATCCCAAGACTCTTCTGTTAGATACCTAGGAATCCATCTTGATCAGTCTTTAACATGGTCGTCACATTAACGGCAAAAAGGACTGAATTAAAAAGACAAAAAAATTAATGTAGACCAGATCGCAACTAGATATTAAAAATAAACTTTTATTATACAATGCGATACTTAAACCAATCTGACTATATGGCTGCGAGAACTATGGGGATGCTCCTCTAAGAGCAACATTCAAAAATACAGCGGTACCAGAATAAGATACTACGAAGGATAGCTGGCGCTCCTCGGTATGTCACTAATTACACATTGCATAAAGATCTTCAGATATAATATGTGGAACAAGTAGTAATCCAACTAGTTGCTCGCGATTACCTGGCGAGATTGGAAACTCACGAAAATCCGCTGGCAATAAGTTTGCAAGTTCAATCGGCGATTAGAAAAGAGAAAACGTATTACCGGCTTCAGATAATGCTTTCGGACTGCTATCATTCATAACTTGGGAGTTCTGTCGCTGGTACTTCTTAAAATTTTTTTTTTCACATTCATTAGATCTGGTAGATGACGGGTTAGACACGTCAGTTCTAGATTAGAAGGAGATAGAAAAAATAATAATATTAAAGTAGACTTTTATATTTTACTATATTTCTTTTTACGTTTTTTAATAATAGAAAATGCATTCGATTTACATAATCTGCGCGCGGATAAACGGCATTTATAAAACCGGTTGAGGGATTGGGAGTTTATTCCAGGAAATGGACAATACGAATTTCATAACTTCTCCCAATCCCTTAAATTATATAACGATGCTAGGTGTAGTACGGATCTCTTCAACTATTCGGATTTTTCTATTTATTTTGATTCCATTGCTCTAATGCTGTTTTGTTACGTATTTATTTTATCATAAAGACGGTATGGATGAATGATGAGATTATATTCTTGCATGTTATTTTATTATCTTGTTTTTTATAATTTAGTTATCTGTTTTAGTTTAGTTACGTTAAATTTTATTTTGTCGCCAAGAGTACAAATTACATTTGTGTATACTTGCGATTAGTTTTATTTTGTCGCCAAGAGTACAAATTACATTTGTGTATACTTGCGATTAGTGATGAAAAATCCCCCCAATTTGAAATTTGCGTCGTTAGCTCTAGACAGTGTTTTACTCTTTAACTGTTTCTGCAATTCTTTTTAAAAAAAAATTAATTTCCGACAAAAAAATGTTTCGCCATTAGTTGTTTTTATGCAAATGTGATTTGTGTTCCAAAAATTATACTCGAATTCTCCCAGCTGATGCACGTGTCAAAATTAATATGGCGCGCAGGAGGAATAATTATGCGCGTAGAAAACATAATTTTGTTGCACGAGTGACTGAACAAAACTCTCCGTAAATCTCAAAATTTACATTTGTGTGGAGTTCGCCACTACTGTAATCGCAACTATTACGACAAGAAATAGCGTGCGACTCATATCATCATACTTCTGACATCAGTTTTCTTTGATAAATCCGACGTTATCATTTCCAGTCTCCTTTTATTTTATTGTATTCCTTTTGTATTTTCCTTATGTCGCCAAACATGAAGATAGCGTTTTTTCATATTATGTACTTTACTTTGCTCTTCTAAATGCTAACGACTAATATATGGTTTCCTTTTCATCTACTCACGGGTTAGAACTACGAGAAATTTTTAACCATTCCCGCGTTTTCAAAAAATTTACCATTTTTTTTTTTTATTATTATTACCATTTGCACTTACGGTCCATGTTTCGCACGCGTATTGTAGTTACCGTAGGAAAAAACTGCTGTATTTTGTATTCCACATACATGGCGTATAAGCGTACACAATTTTAAAAATTGTATATTACACGTATGTATTTATTGTATATTCATATTTCAAATAGGTTTCCCCGATTACGTCGTTAATATATTAAAATTAATCTCGTGTTCAGAGGCGGTAGAAATGCTTGTTATATCATATACATATATGTACTGGACTTAAATTGATGTAATTATAACCTCTTATTATTCATCAAAACAGTTTAGTTTAATATTATCCTACGTAATTTTCCGTCGAAACGACATTCGTTATGATGAATGAAAGTCGCTTCATAATAAATCAATCTTTTAAACAACAAAAGAATCAATTACAATACAGCAAAATGTGAACTACATTAATTATCGCGTGACATATATCGATACATAGTAATTATAATATTTATCACAATATACTATATTACTGAAAACTAAATTTCTACAGGCAGTCTTAAAAACCTATGCGCCATCTGTGTTCCTACATAAATATTCTCGTAAATATATTAAAATTATTTCCAACTAAATATATGAACGTCCTTATTTATGTGTAATATCATGAGCCTAACGGAATAGCATCTTTATATGTAATTTACCTAAAACATTTACACAGATCATCTTTTCGCGTCTTAAAAAATTAAGCGACGTTATTTTTATCTATCTGTCGAAGCGTTTATCATCATCATAATAGCCGCTTCTCTTGAGTAAAGAGATTGTGTACATCTATATGTTCCGATATCTGGCTTGCCTTATAATCTCATTTAGGTTGTTACACGTTGAGTTGGCTGATATATTATTAATTCGAATCATTTTCTTCCTCTTTTATTGTATTTCACCCTGCACCAGCGCCAGCATGAATATTCCGTTTTTTTGTGCACTATGTATTTCTTTTCTCTCGATGTACTGTTTCGTTTTCTCCCATTTTTGCGAGTAGTATCGCATTTCGTACGTAATCGGCCCATGATACCATTAACACAGTTTTCGATAACGCCAAAATTCAAATGCGTATATCTTCATTTCACATTCAGCGCTCATAGTCAATTCTGCGCATCAGTATTTTAACACTGTCCGTATTATTCTTTTTCCGAGTTTCAAACTAAATATACATTACGCATGTACATACATATGTGTGAGTTGAAAAAATTCGTCAAATAAATTAGGTAGAAACACAAAAATTAATACATATTTCAATTAATTCGACTGGCCAAAATGAAGCCATATACAGATTACATCGACTTGTATATATTTAAGTTATACATACTTTATATAGAGTACGGTATCTGATTTTAGTGCATTTGGCTTTTTCTTTCTATTTACCTTCGTGATTTCAGACTGCGAGTACATAATTACACACACACACACACACATATATATATACAATTTTGTCGCTATCGGGCATTGCGATTAACTTAATGAATATTATTTTTTCTACAAAATAGGTTAGAATTAAGGGCACTAATTATACACAACACAGTCGCGGACATATGATGTTATACAAGATGAGATACCACTAGTTATTTCGTGATAAACAAGAGTTACATGATGATAAAATGAGATCGAATATCGATTGAGCGTTCTACGCCTGTATCATCGCGGTATTCGCACACATCCATATACGTATATGATATATGACAGGCATATAGAAATCGATGCGTAATCGTCAAAAAAAAAAAAAATGGTGTACGCTAATAACAATAAATGAAATTATTACAAAAAAAGCTGAAATTTGTAAAAGACGGCTTCAGAACTGTTAGCTAATTCTAAAATCTGTAAAAAAGGCTACGAATTCTTGAAAAAGAAAAACAAACGTTTTTAAAATCGACCAGATAAATACGGAATGCCATAAAATTTAATTTGTTATCGAAAATAATGAAAATATTTCCGACGGTTACGCTTATTATTATTTTAATATCGCACGATTTTTTATATATTCCATCGTTCGCTTTTTAGTATTCAGTTATTAGAGGAGTTTCCTATGCCAGCGCACAATAAAAGCTATACACACCCTTTCGGTTAACATACGGGATCTACAACTATAACAAGTGGGTGAACTCTACGACCTACTTCATAGCGGACGATTATATGACCATCGAATTTGGCAGGCCCATTTTTCATCCGTTCTCTGACAAAATACTCATTATACGCGTTACTTCGTCGACGAGGTCTATTTACACGGTTCGCAGTAATAAAGTTTACGGTCATTTAGGCGAAGGTGTGGCATTTTGGATGCATTATATATGCGTATATATGTATATATACACACACACAGAAAAATCGATGACCAGTTGAATAGATTTTTTTTTCAATGTCTAAAACTCGTAATCGACCAAACTGATCGGAAACACCGCCGCTGGATAACGTACCCGTTAGGCGAACTCGCGTAATTACGTTCTTAATGCAGACTACTAGTAGATGATCGTTTATTCATTTCACATTTCGATTATAATCGTGTATGGTTTGTTTGTGTGTGTGTGTGTGACATGCATTTAAGGAATTAGTATTAAGTTGGCTGATCGACGTCGTTTAAATATTTTAAATAACGTTTATATGATAAGAAAATTTCCCTCTTTTTTCTCAAACAAAAGCGACTGCAGTAATTCGTAATAAATCCGAAATTAAAATCAGGGTAATAAAACACACACAACGAAAATTACATAATAAAAAAACTGGCACGCTTTATAAGAAAAAAAATCGCGAATGTGCAATATCAAACATGAATATTTTCAAAATTAATTATTCTAACATCTAACATATTAACAGAGAAATTCGGAAAAGGTTAATAAAAGTTCGTGTTTGGAGCGTGCTTTTGTATGGTTCGGAAACTTAGGTTATATATTAAAGAAACGTTCGGAAGTTAAATGGACAGACAAAAGAAAAAATATACATGTGCTCACGATCATTAATGAAAAAAAAAAAGTAAGTGGAAAAAGATCACAAGGAAGACCGAGACGAAAATACATCATCCAAATAATGAAAGATACAAACGTACCCGAAATCGAATGTAAAGTGCTCTATATATTGATCGCCAATCGAAAGATTGAAGAATGAAGAAGCTGTACAGAAATATTTTTACAGGAGTTGAAACTTGAAGCAGTACTCTCCTACGAAGTGACGTTGTAAAAGCTGTGAAGGATCATTAATATATTTTTTTTATTATTTTAAATTTCTTCCGCATCCTTAAATTGGTTCTTCGAAATTTAATCCATTAGATTTTATATAAGGAATTTGTCTGTTTTTTTTTTTTGTTTTTTTTTTTTTAAATGCGCGTAACAATAGAATCATTATAAAACAGGATTTAAAATGCTCTTTTAATTGTCGCAGTACTTACGTAACAAGTTGTTTCTTTACGCAGTTAAAATTATTTATTATTCAGATTCAACAGCATAGCTTAGAGACGCCAGAGAAAATCATAACACAATATAAGGTTTAATTTTACTTAATTAAAATTAATGTAGAAAATGCAACAAATTCCCATTTAGTTGTCGACCCGAAGAATGAAGTTATAGAAATGGACTTACCTAGGAACAACGGAAAACACTCGATAGAATTATGATTAGACAAGGAAGGTGCGGATATCTAAAGCAGAAATGGGGTATAACGACATCTGCTGCGTGCTAGTGCAGAAATCGAAGACAAAGAATGCAGCATTGTAGTGAATTTGCACCTGTAGGTTTAACATTAGAAGATGTTATAACAAACGCCAAAGACTGGCTAATAAATTTTAAGCCAGAGTTATGATGGGAATTTTGTACAATTATATACAATTGATGATTATACGATAAGAAAAGGGGGCTGTTTAATTAAATTTATTAATTAATGTTACTGGTAAAACTTTACGGACGTAAATATTTATGAAAGTTATAAAAATTTCAAATCGATTATATCGTTGTAAATAAAAATAATTTTTACTTATCTGGATCTTAGAAGCCCGAAACGCTTTAAACATCATCAATTGGTCGTTACCAATTAATATAATTAAGGTACGTTTTGCTCGGGACGACTGTTACGATAATCGTTGACCCACTACTGCTTTGTGTTTCCTATGGCGCCGTTTTGCTTCGAACGACTACGGCTTCGATCGTTAACGACTATCGTACGGCTTGAATAGTCGGTCAACAGACTGGTGAATATAATCGTTAGTCGTTAACGATTATTTGTTTTGTGAACACATGTTGCGCTGTTTATGTTATGGCTCCTTCATTTTCCGATGCAGACGATGATGTCCTTGTTGAGGAAGTAGCAAATCATCCTTCGCTGTGACAGCTGTCACAAGTGTCATACAAAAATCAGAGGATCAAGGATAATATATGGGAGATTGCCACAAAACTTGGAAAACCTAGTAAGTTATTTCCAAATTGTTCAACAGAAAGACGAAAGAATTCCGAGAATTTTTGATCATCTTCGCGCAGATGATTTTTTATCAACTTTTGATATAGCACTTCTTCAGTTTTCATTACGAATATAGGGTGCACTTTGTTCCTCTTCATGCCATACATGTGGAGTAACGGTTCATCGTCTTCCATTTCCTCAATAAAAAGGTGTCCAATCATTTTTCTTTTACGTCGACTCAACACTAAACTCATTATTGACAACTACACAGGTACGCAAATGACGACTGCGAGTGAGAAGCACCGAAAAATATGCGTACTATGAAAAATCAACAGGTCGTACGGTACGACAAAACGTTCCAAGCAAAATGGTCACCAACGATTATCGTTCAACGATTAATCGTAGGACGATTGTCGTTCAACGTTTAATCGTAACAGTCGTCCCGAGCAAAACGTACCTTTAGCAGAGTTTAACCATTGGTCTATACTTCTGCGCATGCTATTAATCAGTACTGCATATTTAGTTTAGATCTAAGATTGCGGAAATAAAGCGGCTATCCTTTTTTTTCTTTTTTAAAAATCGTATCTAAAACTCTTACATTAAAAATTATTTAACATAAATATTGTTACGGAAACGTTGCGAACGTTAAGGCATTCTTTGTTCCGAACCCGTCAATGAATTAATAAATATTGAGCATTTTAACAAATTCAATAGCTAAACCGACCACCCTCCACTTCCGTCCTTGTAGCACGAAAACAATTTTTTATTATTTTGCATTTAGAGAATTATCGTTGCACCTTCGCTATTGCGACAGGCAATATATTTAAAATAGTTTTCTTAGAACATCGGGAATATTACTCAAAAATGGCGAGTAATTTTTCACCAGGTATTTAAAAATATCACCGATGAATGTATTTTCTAATAGATTTTTATGAATTAAATGTCGAATCGACAAAAACTGTTATACAAAATTGGTCGATAATTCATGAGAATAAATTCACTAGTCTTACGATGCTTCATTTAACTTATTATCATTCATGCGTTGGGGATTAACTTAGAATAAAACTGCCTATTATTTTAAACCTAGACCCCCAAAAGCTAGGGCTCAACTCATGATATGGTTTGCGAAATTTTAGTTACGCCACTGTTCACATTATCAATTCGAAAACGTCGCAAAGAAATTTCTGGTTGAAATATTTACATTGTTATTGTTAGTACTATCGTTACAACTTAATTCTTTAATATTACCAATTTAATTTAAAGAGGTATAAAATAATTAGAATTATTTCATTTTATTCGTAGACGACTAGTATGATTCTGCGGTATATTAAAATGTACTACATCATCGCTTTGGGATGGAGTTGCATTCGTCATATACATATTTTTAAAATATAGATATATATATATATAGTAACAAACAGCAAAAAATGAGTTAAAATCACTAAATTTTTACTTTTAGTTGTTTATTTTTTAAAAATCATTACATTCTACACGGTTCAAATTATATAATATATATATATATATATATATATATATATACATTATTTTATCGGCAAGTACGGAAATTTAATTAAAAAGATTAATATCGGGAACACGGAAATTCGTTAGTTTTTTCGGAGCAGCGCCCTCTCGCGATATTATTTATAAACATCGAATGACCATGCTCGCAAATTCGTTTAAACGTTGACAGATGTGTGTAAACACTTATCTGATTAAACATACACTATCCACGGGATAAAGATTTTTATAAAATCAAATTTTTCAACGAATACGAGAAACATATTTGAGCATTATCGCGTTAATTGCGTTCAAAAAATTTGACAATGGTCTAATAAATTTCAATTCGATTTAGTTCGATAATCAGTTATTATTAAATTGTAATTGACTAAAACTCATTTTTTTTTTTGTAACGAATTATGTAATAATAACAAAAAAAGTAAGTCATTATAGTTTACACGGTACGTTACTGGATCCACCGTTAGATAGCGCCGCTATTTAAATTTCATATTTTCATTCTTACGAATTATTTTTGACTGGATATTTAACATTTAAAACTTATATTCGCCAAAGCGTATGGTACATAAAATAATTAAGCACGCGAAATTATTTTCTATTCTATTTTATTTTTTAAAAACAAAATCCGCATTTCAGAAACGGAATTTATTTATATTTTCGCTACATACAATTCGAAAGGAAGACGCCATATTAAATTCGATTTCACTATATTCAGAATCAGGAGCATTCCTAATGTATATTTCTGGATTACGCTATTATACATACATAAAATCATTGAATTAAATTAGTTAAACCTGCCGTTTTCGTAGTTTATCTTTTCAGAAAACCATTGAGATATTTATATATTTAATTATTAATAATAAAAATAAATGTAAGTTAAAGTTTGTTGCATCAACATATTATAATAAATAGAAATGCCCGAGCGTAGAAATAAGCCATAATTTTTGTTTTCAACGTATTTTGTAAGATACGTTTTTTAAATGTCGGCCGATATTACACGAAGTACAAGTGTTGTTAATAACCGATCAAAATTAACTGCACGGCTTTACGCGAATAACATAATTCATCAAACGTAAATAATCTCGCGACCGAAGCAATACCCAAACCTACGGGCGTCATTAATCACAGAAAACGTAATCGAAAAACCTAAAATACGTTTAACCGAAGCGAGCAACGAGACGTAACAAATTTGAATACAACGAAATAAGCTACCGTTTTGATATTTGACATCATCATCATCATTAACCCCAATCACAACCCGTCGAACTAACAAACAAAAACTGGCCACCAAACGAAACAGATCCTAGTTTTCGAAAGGAGTTATTAGTAACGGAAGGTATCATCCGCGCGTAGAGTTAAAAGCGAACATTGGCCCAGAATAGAACCGTTTATGTATGCCCATATATAAATAAAATATGGCATACCTACACAAATACACACAAGCACATATATATATAATATATGTAATGTATATATATTATTATAAATATATATCTTTGAACTGTACCGTGTCGTCCGCAACTGAGACGTTATGATGTAGAAATATTATCATTATTCGTATACGTAAAGAATATAAGCATAATATACGCAGCACATATACAAAAACACACACACACACATATACACATACGAATGTACATGTACGCACAGCTGAACATTTTATAATTAAAATTACGAACGAATTCGAACGCGACCGACATAATTTAATGAATACAACGACCGGGCAATAAATATGGCAGATTCGAAAAGAGTAATTTTGAAGGTGAATTTTTTAAAAGCACGTATGTCAGTAAAATATTCAATATTCACTTATGATAGCGGGTCTAGCATAAAATTTTTGTTAACGATTGAAAGAAAAATTTACTAAATTCTCCACGGACATTCGACATTAATTATAATCGTATAAATCTCGAAAAAACGTTTAAAATTTGACACTTGGTTAAAAATCCAATGTTCTGTTATTAAAGATAGTTTACAGATCGTTAAATCCGCCCACAGTGGCTTAAGATATGTAAATGATACCTAAAAGTCGAAACAACACGTCAATATAATAAAGCCCAAAAATTATTTTAAATCTGAATAAACGCACACAATGCTATATATAGATATACTAAGAGAAAGAGTGAAAGAGAGTATTGTCAATATTTTCTTCAATAAATAAATAAAAAATTTTTTAGTCATTGGCGTACAATTAATTATTTTTAAACCGGAAATCGTTTTACATCGGTACGATAATTCCGAACGTATTTCAAGAGAAAAAATGAACGAATTGACAGTTTTAATTTATAATGTATTTGATGATAAAATCCTGCACAATGATCCCCATTCTTAAGTTTTTTCTTTAGAATCATTGCACATGTATTTATTCATTTCTTGCATTTTGTCTAGTGCACTTTAGTGTCGTATAAGTTACACATATCACCTACTTATTAGCGTATATTTCGTCCTAAGCTTCCTATAATTAGTGCCTTGAATGCTAGCCCATTTTGTACATAAATTTACGATGGCTAGTCATGACGTTAGGCAACGAAGATATATATATATACATATATATATATATATATATATATATATATATATAATAACTTTGGGTGGTCTACAACTCTGCACACTACAGTACAATTTAAGAATATATTTTCCCCTAATTGTGCCCGATAGGTTGGTGGGTGGGAAAGGAGGAAAAGACTAAACAGTTTTACAAATAAATCACCGAACTTGTGCTTAAGCGAAGAAATAAAATATTTATATGTAAAACGCATCCGTATGTGTACACAGAACATATATATAGCAATATCTATATACCAATATATATATATCTGTCGATAGAATTGTAACAAATATCGAAAATGAGAAATTTATTACTTTAGTAGTTGATGAAAAATTATTGTACAATCGTTTTTTTTTTCTAATTTCTAACTGAAAATGTTAGACAGATATTAAATTTTAGACAACAAAAAAGTAATCAAAATCACTAATAAATTTTTATCTAAATAGACCATAAAGTTTTCCTGCTATTAAGCAACTATCAAGCGGAGATAAAAAATAATATATAAAACTACAATATATATAATTTATACAAATATGACAAAACATAAAATACGATGCAAGAAAATATTTAATTCAGATGTACAATGTTACAAAAAATAATAAAATAAAAAAACAGTTATTTATAAAACTATCTGATTTTAACTATTTCTTGTTTATTTTTTAGAAATCATTACAACTGTTCGAATGAATAAAGTTCATTACATAAAAACGGGACATTTTTATATTTCATTAAAAAATTAGTCCATATACAAAATTCGCCTAATTTCTTACCGGTAGACTTCGTTACGTTGTTGAATTTCGTATTTAGTAGACGAAAGAGAAAAATATTACGTTCACAAACAGGGAGGGGTTATTACGAAATACGAAGTATTTTCAAATGACGGGTCGAATGGAGACTAATTGGACGAAATTGTCTAATTAGGACGGAGATGTATTTTAAAAATTCATTATCGCTATCATCGAAATAAAGAAAACTGCGAAGTAACTTTGTTCATCGGCAAAGACGATATTACAACGTTATAATACGAGGACAATCTGATATTCTCGTTTATCTCAAGACGATTACAACGGTTAAACACAAACGATGAAATAATCGACGATAAGTTCATCGCTGTTAGAGATTTTTTCTCAGTCTCTCTGTTTAATGAATCTTAATTGTCGCCGACTATTATTTCTGATGAAATAAAAGAAAACAAAATTAAAAGTAATTATTATTTTTTTCATCGGAAATAAAATAATTTTCAAAATACAAATTTAATTTAAAAATCTAATGAATACTCTGCTGAGATACATGACATTCATTTGTGGACCACGAACAACAACAATAATAATCAAGTTAAATTTAAATATATTTGCATTTTGTTAATTGCGTAACTGCGTAATATAGGCTAAAAGAAAATAACGCGATTAAATTATAAAATACAGGACGGGTTCTGAATTATGATTATTTGCTAATAATAATAATAATATAATCAGTTAGCGCATTTTTCTTGAATTTATAAGTTAAAATAATAATGAAAATCGAAGAGACTTGTATATATAAATTAATAAATTAATTAAGGACAATTAAAATAAAATATTTACATAATTGATATTCACGGGACATTCAATAACTTAGTAGGCGGTTCCACTGCTTTCTGTGTTGCAGAATTACAGCCGATTTAGTCATTATGGGCCTACAAAAATAATTCCTATATATCCCGGGTCAGTTATTTTGACTATCTCCTGGTGAACATGCCCTATCGTATACCAGCTTCCTCTCATCGTTCCTCTGCAATTACCGCATTGGATATCACTACCAGGAGCTATATGCTCCGGACATTACTCAGAAGAACTCAACTGGACAGCACTAAGCCTTTCCACCACATCCCTGGAAACGGCGAACACGGACTAACAGGGACGCCGACACACACATACAGACGTACATTCACAAACGGGTTAGAAATTATAACAAATGAGATTATTCGTAAAGAATAAATATATAATAATATAATACCGTTATCGTATTAACAATTTTTTACGTTAGCACCAGCGTGCACAGCTTTCGTGCGCGTTCTGCTTTTACTGAAGTCACTCTCAAAACTCAATCGCGTTGTTAAATCTGTTTTCATTTTTAATATAAAAAAAAAACATATGTAGATTATAAAAATTGTCCAGATTTAAAATATTCTGTTTTAATTTCTCACCATTATTTTTATAAAATGTTTTTTAAAAACAAATTTTAGCAAATTGCTTGCTGGTTTCATATTATAATTAGTCATACAACCCTAGTAAAATATTCCATATATTTAACACCGATTAATAGTATAATGCCAAATATAATTTTATTAAATTTAATAATAATAATAATAATAATAATAATAATAATAATAATAATAATAACAAATGATAATAAAATAAATTATTAATAATAACAATAACAAAAACTATATATATAAAAAATACACTAATTCTTAACAATAACAAAATCGGAGTACCAGAACGCATAATAAGGATTATACACAATCTACACGAAAATAACATAAGCGCTGTAACAGTTAATAATTGTAAATCGTAACCACTAAAATTGAAAACAGTAGTAAGACAAGGATGTATAATATCGCCTATGTCATTTAATGCATATAGTGAACACATAATGCAAGAAGTGCTTGATGGATGGAATGGCGGCATAACAATAGAAGTCCACAAGATCAATAATCTACGCTATGTCCATGCATTCGACATAGTCAAATCAAATCAAATCAATTTATTTTAATTTCAATACAATTCACCCCAATGCATTTCAAAATAGAAGAAATATAAAATAAAAATTAATTACAAATCGAATAAGAATAAACAAATAAAATAAAATAAAAAACGGATAAATAAACAATGAAAAAATAATTAAAGTACTACTACTAATAATAATAATAGTAATAGCATAACACTTAAATGATATCGTACACAATTCATTTAATTGTATATATGAAACTAGAATAAAGGGAATAAAACCGCCTATGCGCAACACTATGCGGCGGCTGGATTATTATTATAATATTAACTTATAACAATTGAAATATTTATCCGAACTTAATTATTAGTAATCCACAAAGCCTTTATATAAAGAAAGAGGTACACGACTTTACTAAATGAACAGTTAATCACAACATACCCAGAGGACTGAACCATGTGAATTTATCCATGCTACAAAATACAGTAGGTTTTTATGAATGTGAACTTTAATTTTTCTTTTAAATTTTAATAATTAATTAGTCAAAACTGTCATCATTTAACACTTTTCTCGTCTTTGCAGCAGATGCATTTAGTTAATAGAGTTTCCTTCGTCTTCTTTTGTAATTAATTAGCAAATTTTTAGTTCTCTAGGCAATGCACTGAACAATAATAATAATAATTATTATATATATATAACATTGAAACATTTAATATCAACCAAATATCTTGTTATGTAAATATATATACATGTTAAGAAGCTATATATCTTATACAGAGTATATTATGAGTGAAAGTGTTAAAGCACCGTGTATCGTTTTAAATAAGCACGATTATCGAGAAGAGTAATTCCGTCGGATAGAAGAAAAGCCCAGTGGTGGAAGAAAGTAATGATAAATTTTGATTTAGACGACTTAGTATATATATCGGTGAATATAAAATATGTCTACGACATATATATACAACCAACACGACCGGATTAAAAACAAATTCTAAAAACGAATATAATAATAATAATAAAAAAATCTATTACGAGATGTTTTCAGTTCGTAGGAAAATTGTCAGACGCAAAGAATCTACACGATTACGGTACAACAATGACGAACGAGTGCACTCTAACCGCGTCCAAGATACTTCTAAAAGGAAACGAGAATAGTTTTTTTTTTTTTTTACATTTTTCGATTTTTTCACTTTTTAAAGTTTAAAATAAAATCTAAAGGAGGAAAAGTGTACGAGAAAAAATGTAAAATACAAGTGAAAAACAAAAGAAATGCTCATTGCGACTAGTTTTTCCATGTTCTTATTCGGTTCGCCATATATACACATACAAATACATGTGCATGTGTGTGTGTGTCAATTATACAACGAATCTTTTGTTTTCAAACAACCGTTTATTATAGCGACATTGTTTTTTCGAAAGTTAAAGAGACACCCTAAAAATACGTGACATCTTTCCGTAGTTAGCAACTATGTCACACTGGTGTATATATATATATATATAACACGATTCTAAGAATAAAATATATTTTTGCAATAAAATTTTGCATACTATACGCCCAGCATATATATATATATCACGATTCGCTTATTTCTATCCACTGCTGGATGTAAGCGTTACCCTTCGTTTTCCATTGTACTCGTTCCCAAGCATAGTTCATCTATTTATCTCCGACTGACTTTTCAATGTCGTCTTGCCATCGCGTACACGGGCGATCACGGATTCTGTGCCCTTCTCTCGGTGTCCATTGCGTTACTCTTTTGGTCCACCTATCGTCCGTCCTACTCGCGACATGACCAGCCCAGTTCCATTTTAATTTAACTACGCGTTCCAGCTTGGTTTGCTGCCTTATCCACGTATTACGTTTTCGATCCAGCCTCTTGATACCCAGCATTATTCTCTCATGGGCCTTCAACGTTACGGCCAGTTTCCTAACAAGATATTTTGTCAGGCACCACGTTTCCGCTTCGTATGTAAATATATATAATATTTTATTATTCTTAATGGTCAAGGGCGTATATAATACGTTTAAACGATAAAAGTTCATGAAGTGGACGCAGTATTTTAAAATCAACGAAATACACGAAATAAATATAAAATGACGAACATCCTAAACATTTATACAACAATTCACGCAGACGTTATATCCAAATTGCAGTTTAAGCGAATTTAGCAAAATTTCCTATATTTCCGTACGCTAATTTAAATACAACGACCACTCTTGCGTCACCAATGATACGTATTTTTGAATACAAATAAGAATAATACTGATTATTATTATTATTAGTAGTAGTAGTAGCATAGCAAAAGTACACTAAATTATTATCAATACTTGCGTATAATAGGTGAAAGCAAGGAAACGCTTGGGTTGTGTTGGTGTATAGCTACATAATTTATAAGCTATGTACTTTGTTTCATAGCATGCTTCTTAATAGCGAAATTTTTGTTACAGTTAATTTGATCAACATATCACCCCATATTCTTATAATTTTAGAATTCCCTTTCCCAGATGTTATTCTGTAGATTAATATTGGTGCGACACATATATATACATATATATATAACTGACAATAATATGCAAAAAGCGCCATATACCTAGGAATACAAAAGTAAGTCCCGTGAAAATGCTAATCTCTTCAATTTCTATTTTTCAAACGCACTGTTCAAGGCAAATTGTGAAATTTTGGACTGCGAAAAGGATAAGTTCAAAGTTAATTCGATTACGACCGACATATAAGAAAACCTTATAGCAAGCAGCTTAGCTATATCATTAGACGCGAAACTTACATCGTAGTGGGTACGATTGTAACCAATCGTGATTCAAAACTTGAAAAGAGTACACGTTTACTAATGATACATATATATTGTACACAGGTGCTCAACAATTATCGGCTGACAGTTACAAGAGCATCCTAGAGTATTTTTTCTCCTTAAGTGTATGTCCGAGACGCAGTCGGCGTAAGACGAAAGGATATACGTGTAGTTTTAAAAATATTGTATAAATATATGTAATAAGGAAAAATCAACGGAAAAATATTATTAAAAAATCATTAACTGTTAAATATTTATAAGGAAGCTTTCCGTTGATATTAATTGAGTGTATTTTTTCTGACGATAGAGTCATTCTCTCCAAGAGTGGTAGTCTACCGGAAGCAACAGAAAATCTAAAACGTCATCATCTCATGAACTAAGCGTTGAAAAATTAAGTCCAATAAATCTACATCGTAATACGTTGTGTTCAGTTTGCGACATGTAAATTCCATTGTATCTATGTACAGTTGAGCGTATTCTACAAGCTAACTCAACGAAATGTCTTGGTATGCACCGGGACCTCGTCTTTGGTGCAAACCCAATATAAAGATGAAGTGCAGGCGGATGAAGAAAATGGTATGCCGATTATATTAGCTACGTGCTTATCTATAAATTATTAAGCCAATATGAACGTATGGAATAGCTTTTTGGAGTTGTACTAAGAAATCCAATCGTCAGTTTATTTAAAAGCTCGATTAAAACGTAATTCTTCGAATTGTTGTAGATGCTTATCGTTACTGTCGTAATGATGACATACATCGTGATCGCGGAGGAAAGTTCGCACGCGAAGTAACACATGATGTTGCAAAAAACACATGAACGCCGTTCGCATCAACAATGTTGAAGCGAAACAGCTATTAGATATCGATGATGGCAATCGCCGTTTGAAGCGATTGGAACCACATAACTTGGTCTAATTTTGTGAGAATACTAACAGCTATAATATGTTAGAAGCCTTGTTCACCGGAACGTCTTCATACCGGTCTATTATGTGCTCACCACTATCATGTACGTTAGTTGTAAGCATATATGCAGCTTTAATAATTCTAATACTTATGTAAACACGAATTTAAGATTGTATTAGTTTAATATACCAAAAAATATATAATTTTTATTGTTATAATTTATTTTATAATTATTTCGTTAATGACTGGAAGATGGCGTAATAGTAGAAAAGCTCTGTTATAAATATGTAACAATGTTGATCCTCATGAAGCGTCAAGATTTATTCAACACCATTTATCATTACTTCAGAAATGGGCCCTTAAATGGAGAATAATAATTAATGATCAGAAATCGTCGCACATCACATTTGCAACTAGACGGGAAACATGCCCCCCCCCCAGTAAATTATAGTAATTGTGCAATACCGCAAGTACAGGCCGTAAAATATCTTGGAATAACAATCAACAGACGCCTAACATGGAACTTACATGTAATCAATACGAGGAAAAAACTAAAATTACTATTAAGGCAATTATATCCACTGATGGGAAGAAAATCTAAGCTGAGTCTCGCAAACAAAGTTATGCTGTACAAAACCATTATAGCTCCTATTTGGACATACGGCCTAGAAATATATGGATCAGCTGCTAAAACGCATCTTGAAAAAATACAGTCGCTTCAATCGAAGATACTGAGGATAATGACCGATGCGCCATACTATGTTCGCAACAGTATCATTCACAATGATCTGAATGTCCCTACGGTGATGGCGGTATATAAGCAGCGGTACAACAAAATGCATAGAGCATTCAACAAAAATTTTAACCCATTAATATCGCGCATGTCTACCACTGGACTTCCTGATAAACCATCCAGAAGACTAAAAAAGAAACAATGCCGAGATGCACTTATAATTTAATTAATAAAAAGTAAGTAAAGTTGTGTAACAACTAACAATATGTAACTTATATTATTATCTATTGGGATGCGCCGTTACTCAAACAGAGAATAGAATTATTATCCATTAATGACCTAAGTCGTTATGAAAAAAAAAAAAAAAAAAACCAAAAAAAAAAAACAATTAGTTAACTTTACTGAAGTTTTTTTTTAAATTTTTATCTAATCAATACGTTTAAAACGATGAACAAACTTTCCATTTTAGAAGATAGCGTGGAAGCCCAGGTTGAAGAAGAAATTATCGGTTGAATTAAAGATAAAAATATGAGTTAAATTACAGATGATCGTTAATAACGACGTCTGTAAATTTTCCGATAAAATAATATCTGAGAATAAGAATGATGTTAAGATCTATCGAAAAGAAATGTTACATCGTTTCTTACATCAGTTTCTCATAATTTTTTATTTTCGCCATAATTTTAAAGTATGTTTTTTTTTCTTAAAGTGCGAATAGTATAATTTACTCAGGGGGGGGGTGAGAAAATTTGATCGGGTTCCGCAATTGTAATTTTAATATTTTAACGTATAAACGAGAATAATAAAAATCATGTAAATAATAATCGAGAAAAATATCAAAGTGAAAAAAACCGTTATATTAAATAATCGGATAGCGAAAGTCATTCACTATCAGATTGTTTTATATAACCGTTTTTTAACTAGATATTTTTTGTAAGATTGTACATTTAAATTAAATATTTTTGTACATTTTATTTTATCACTTTTATATTTTTTAGAAATTGTATATATTTTTAATTTTTATGTCCATTTGAAAATAACTTAATAGCTAAAAAGTTTTGTGGTCTTTTTATATAAAAAATTTAACAATCTTAAATATTTTTTTAGAAACCACTACATTCCATACTGTTCAAATTTATTATGATTTTTTCTACAACTAAATACGACCGAATTCGATGTGCTGACAAAATACCAAAAACAAGTACGACGATTTCTAATTTTGAATAACATTCGCTTGGACAAAAATGAATGCGGTGCGATTAGGTAGAAACAAAAGATCAAAAGTTACGAACAAAATAATTAGACGTTAGTTGCAAAAGCAGTTCGACAAAAGAAACGAGGGTTTGATTTTGAAAATCAACCAGACGATTTAAATACGATCCGGAATTTAAAAAAACCTGCAAAAGAATTTACGATATAAGCTTGAAAGATCAAAGGAAAAATTCTAACAAATACGACTCTGGTAGACTATGTTGCTTGCTATCTCCCTCCTCACATATATATATAATATCACATACACTTTCATATATATATATATATATATATATATATATATATATATATATATATATATATATATACACACATTATCATCATTAGTCGCTATCTCTTGAAGAAATATCGTGACAACGCTTTTGGGTTTTCTTTGTTGTGACTGAATTCGTCACTGATCTCGATTTTCAATTTCATGTATACATCGAACAAAAGATTTCCCTGCGACTTTCCGTGTACCACGTTTTTTTTTTGTTTTTTTTTTTTTTGTACGATTAAAAATAAATTTTATAACTTCAACTGGGTAATAAGAAAGAAGAAATAAGAAATGTGGATTAGGTAGGTCATGTTGCGATAATTGATTCTACGAGATGGACAAAAAAAAATATATTGAATTATATTTGAGAAAAGGAAAAAAATGAAGACCTGAAATCAAATGGTACGATAGGTTAGAATGGGCTCGGTTGAGGGAGAGGTTTGCTCTTTTTCGGAGCTAATACATAAGTTATTGGTAATTTTTAAATGATATCACACAGAGTTTTTACGGCTAATAAATAAATAAAATAAATAAAATCGTCCCGTAAAATTCTGAAGAAGTATTACGCGATTAAGTAATTTCATAATTTTAACGAAAACCTGGTTAACTAAACTATTTATAATTTCGAGACTGTTTAAAATTTATTCATTCGTTTTCGTTATCTAACGTACTGTTCTCAGCTTCCGTCCTTATACTTACACTTCGGAAACTATCTATACGCCTTTTGTTGGCAACTTTTAAAGTCTATCGCCTACATACGAATACGGACAACAATTTGGAACGTACGGCAATATTTGTGTTGTTCTTCTTGCGGGTGCCGGGTCATAAATGTATATTCCAGATTAATAATTTGTTGATTCATTAGCTAATGACGCGTTATCTAATGGCGTAGAACCCTGCTTAGTCTCTTACATATCATTTTCAGCTGGAGTATAGGGTTAATTAGGAACTTACGTACACTGAAAGCATTAGTGAATCAACTCTTACTTATTGCTATCAACTTCAACCGTCTCTCCCCAAACTTCCGTCGTTATATTTCTTAAATAAAATTAAACGCGAAGGAATTATACTCAACAGTAGATTGCGATTTGAACATCACTTGTTACCTGACCGTCTTTCACATATGCAACTTCAAAAAAGCCCCTTCTGTCCTATCCATTCTGAACAGGTAGTTACTCTGCTGTGGCACCGTAATGTTCTGAGCTTTATCTTATTAAGTTCTCCATATATTACACCTCCGTATAACGTATCAGCCCTTCATCATCCGGATAATTTACAATTTGTGTATAATTCACAAGGAATCGATGATAAATATACGGAGAACATCGCTCCTTCACAACGGCGTATAAGCGGTATTCGTAAATTTTTATAAAAAAATATTCGGTACCCTTAACCGTTTAAAGATACCTCGTAAACGGGATGATACAGAAATTAAATGTAGAATTAAAAAGCGATTCAACGCTATTTAACTGATAGAAAAAAAAAAGTGGTCACAGTGTAAATAATATACAAAGTGAACACACACGAATGTAATAAATACCGTAAAGAAGCAATTTAACAGCAATATTTTTGCATTTGCCAATGACCTAGCAGCTATTATGATCGTCCGCATGAATCAGCAAAGAAGTCTATGAGGAACGACTCGATAGTAAAGTAAATGGATGCATGATCATAATCTTATAATGAGCACATTAAAAATAAATAATATATTTATATTGACTTTCAAAATTCAAGTGAATATGTTTAACTCATCTTCTAATAAAGGATATCATGTAGAAATATAGTAAAGGAACATAGATACCTAGACATATAGATAAAAAAAGAATTGGGATAAACACACATATACCGCTAAACATTGTTTTGTAAATTATCTTATAGTTAGTATACATCGATTTGGTTGAATCTAGACTACAAGGTACATACAGGAGTAATAAACGAGTCACAAATAGAATAAATATAAATAGAACTGAACAAAAAAAATATATATATATATATTCAAAAACTTAGATAACAGCAAAAAATATAACAAACTTTATATATTTATAAAAATTTAGGGACATCTTCGGAGAATAAATTACGACAAAATAAAATGAAATATATAAACAAACTCGAATTTAAGAAAACAAACAAAAACACAAATCACCACTAATGAGATTTAGTAAACAAACAACTGAATATTTAAATCCAAAATGGTTAAGTTATACAAATATCTATACATATTTGCCGAAAAATATAGTTATATATACACATAAACCTGGCCAAACAAATTTTAACATTCGTGTATATATACACCCACAAGCGAATACCACACTTTGTAGATACAACAAACTATTTATATATTTAATATACATGTTTCTAGTAAAACAAAAAATATATATGTATATATATATATATATATATATATATATATATATTTTTTAGACCGACCAATTCCAATAAACTTTTTGTAGGAAAAATTACACTGTGTGTATTATTTCGTTACTTTCAATTAATTATTTTACATCAATATAGCGCAACTTCCTACAGTGTCTTAGCTCTATATCTTTAATTTATTTAATTACATCAATTTCGTGATGGAAAAGACACTGACGTTTCACTTAATCCAACTACAAAATAAAATGTCATTTCAACGTTAACAATAAATACAAATCCGAATTCACCTACTGTTCGCTTTGTATAGCGTTGAATGAAGAAAACCATCTCGGAGTCGTGTAAAATATTCAAAACGACTAAATTGCATTTCGCCCATCTTGCCGAAAAGTACAACATAAATACGTACACTCTCTAGTTTACCAGTCGTCTGTAACAATCTAAAACTTTTAACACCCTTTGCAAGCATTTTTTTTCTTGCCCATTACTAACGAGAAACTTCGGTGTAGCATTAACGAAAGTCGATTGAGCGTTAAATATTAATTTCATTGTTATCGCTATTTCAATAGAAGACGCGATAATTCGTGCTGTTGGATAAAAAATTCCAATGTTAAAACAGCCGAATTTAAAAACAAAATAAGACGACAGAATTTAATCGAGAGTATAATAAAGATTAGGAACTGACACGTTAATTCTAAAAACTAATAATAGAAAATAAATAAACGTCTTTTACATATATTTATATAACTAAATATTAATATTTTATAGAGGTTTCTGTAATTACAGATCGTGTACTGGAGAATAGCAAAAAGGTTGATGCAAATCAGTATTGATACCAATTCACAAGAAACATGACATGCACCAACTATCGTACAGTCGCTTTAATCTAACACTCGAGCAAGATACTACTAAAGATGTCGAACGAGCGATTGAAAGTCTTTCTCAATAGACAAATACCAATTGAACAAGCTGTTTTCGTTGCCGAGCACGAGAACAAATATTTAATATACGAACGATAATAGAAAAATTTCGTCAATATAACATTCCAGCAGTATTAGTAGCTTTGTTGATTGTATTCAGGCGTTTAATTGTGTCAGAGATGAAGTTCTTTAATAAATGTTCTTATGGAAATGGGAGCACCCGGACGCCTAATTGAAGCAAATAGATTATTATCACCCATGCGAACAAGCAGGTTTTAGATCCCATTTCGGTACGCACGACCACCTGCATATTACGAGAATTTTAATTTCAAAATGTAACGAATATAATTTATAGACTATCGTAAAGCATTCGATATAGTAAAGATATGGACAATAACAAAATTTCTTAGCGGACAAGGCATAGAAGACGAGTATATAAACATAATAATAATATACATGATTCGTCCATAATGAAAGTACAGCTCGTGGAAACAACAAATAAAATACCAATAAAAAGAGAAACTAGACAATGTGACACAATATCACCCAAGTTATTCGTAGCATCGCCGGATAGTGATAGTGTGTTTACAAATTTAAACTGGGAATCACGCGGTATGAATATAGATGGGGGAAAAATTAATCATTTACGTTTTGTCGATGATATTAGTATACAAAGAAGAAACGTGTAAAGAAATTAAAAGACGGACTCACCTTTTATGGATAGACTTCGTAAAATTGAATAATGTGTTGAAAAACGCGAACATACCGAACTGCTTAAAAAATAAAGTATAAGTTCATCCAGTGCTCACATTACAAAATATGTTGTTAAAAAAAAGTGATCGTAACGTAAAGAGCCCGTGAGAGAGCAATGCTGGGTATTAAATAATATGTAGATACGGCAGAGCAAACCAAGCTGGTAGATATAATGCAACGCGTCGCAAAATTGAAATAGAACTGAGCTGGCCATACTTCTAGGATAGGGTGAACGAAAAGAATAACACAATGGAGGCCGAGAGAAAGATGTAGAATCCGTGGTCGACCATGCACGCCATGGAAAGCTGACATTCAAAAGTCAGCCGGAGTAAAATGGGCGAATGAAGCTTATGACCGAGTACAATGGAAAAGAAAGGGGATCGCTTACATCCAGCGATGGATAGAAATAATCGAATTGTGATTATTTATCAATATATATATATATATACGTGTAACATACATATTATCCACATTATACACATTTGTGTGTGTGTGTGATATACACACTAACCCTGGAGCAGTTATATAACGTCGCAATTGTGCGGGAGCTAGATATATATTGATCATGATTGTTCGAGCAAAATGGTAAACGACATAGGATCTTTCTTTTTTTCTTCTCAGATTTAATTAGTAGTCGAGACAAAACTAATATAATTATTCGCCTCCATCCTTGCCGATGTTGGACATCATGGACGAATCTTGAAAATGACATGTGTGCTACCGCAATCATTACGTTTTTATTCAATTAACGGTCTACAAATTTCATTGTCCCCATAACTCGATCTCATCATCTTGCGTACTCTCAAATCAAAACTATCTGAGTAGAACTTCAGTTAATAATTCGTTGGTTACACTGACAACGTATGTTTACCTTTTAGCTTTGCTGTTAAAAATCAAGCTATCAGTACAAGAGTACTGAAAAAACTGTAATTACAAAGTAATATTTTTTAAAATTTCGAAAATCGTTCTCGCCTTTTCAATTCTTGTTTTTACTTCTTCCCATTGGCCCTAATATAAGTATTTATCTACTCTGTTCACATTCTACTACGTGATTTCGAATAAGGCATCGTGTCCGAAATACGCAATAATTAGTATAGTACGTGGATGTAACATTTTTCCATTGTCACAGCAGGAGCTTAATATGGTCAACGAGTTTTAATTCACATAAGATTAATATAAATAAGGAAATCCGCCTGAGTAAAATGGTCAGCAGAATTGTTGACACCGCATGCCACCGATATCGCCGCAGCAATACCCTTATACGTTACGAAATGTAATCGGAATTGCCTCGCGTAATCAATTCTCACACTTCATTAGTCAAATACCTGGCTTATATTTATTTATTGATATATATATATATATATATAAACTAACAATTAATATAACGGCGCTTTGCACATCTTGGAATTAGTTACACGCACACATACACATTCACCCACGTACATGCAAACAGAAGTAACCTATCATCATGGCCTAGAGTGTCAGCATACCGATGGGAAATCTAGCTTCGGGGTTGTCATCAAATGAACGCAAAATTGGCGACAATGTTAATGAGATTACTTCGTGAAATTATAATGCAACGACACTAACGGCAGTATCCCGTTTTTTAACTTAGGACGACCAAGGTGTATGGGAAACGAAAGGTTACACTCCGAGTTAATTTAGCCCTTCTGCAGCGAATAGTAGTAGAAGGCGTGAGAGAGAGGAATAAAGAAACGACCTTTAATAAGTCGGCAGATAGATAGACAAGACGAAGATAGCGATACTTTCGAACATTCCCCACGACGAGGATGAACAAATATTACTTTTCATTCGTCGATATACATATTTCAATCCGCCCGTATCAGCCCGTCTTGTTCTACGCTTATTGCACACGCGGGGTTAATAAACGGCACGGCTCGACGGAATTTGTTACGAACATTTTTAACATAGTTTTGCCCGAGAAACTTTTGATAAATTTTAAAAAAATTTTGAAACGATACATTTTTCGTAAACATTTCTATACATTGTCATGGCTGATTGACGGTCGTCGTACACGATGAAGGCCCGAGACTAAGTCGTGGGATGATATTGTGAAATGAACAGGAATTAATTGGATTTCAGTCGCACAAGATAGAACACGTTTGAAGAGCTTGGGGATGTGTTACATAGCAGTGGGTTGATATCGGCGTATCATGATATATCTATATATCTATGTACTAGTACAATATGTCGCGATGATTAAAACGTTCGACTGAGAATCCGACGGCTAATGATGCGATCCCAGCCAGCGTCGTAAGAGTAACTATCTGATAGTGAATGTGGTAAACAACACAATCAACAAACCAACAATATAAAATTTATATATAAAAAATTACATAATAATTATATTAAATAACTAGAAAGTTAATAGCCAAAAATCTTCGCGGTCTCTTATATATAAAAATTTATTTATTTTAACTATTTTTTTTTTTTGTTTTTTAATTAACAAGCTAGGTAATACTCGGCGCCATGCTTGGAAGGAGCAATGGGTAAAGAAAACCTAGGAACTATGAACTGAATCAAAAAAGAATCTTCTACCAGGAGAATATAGCGCTCACGGCTAAAAATAATGGTCGGCCGAACAGGAACCGACAACTTTTCCTGCTCCTGAGTCAGTTAACAGAGAACCCAGGTGTTAAGTGTGCCTACTGTTCTGTATTCACCAATTGCACTAACTTCTGGCTGATTTTTCACCATTTCACCCTAATATTTCTTCATTATCACGAAGAAGGCAGTGATATTACTTTCTATACGGTTTATATACATATTTCGCCTACTCGTTTTGGGTTAATTAAATCGTTTACCTCATTTGAAAAACATAACACGAGATTCGCTGCGTAAACTCGAAGAATAAATAATTACTTTTTAATCTTTTCTGAACAGTTTATGGTTGACGCGTCGAAACTTCTCCCTTCGATTATTACATTTAACCGAAAATCGTAAAGCGAAAGTTTACTAAAATAATAAACATACGACGCGTAAACTAAAAATCGCTTACTCCGAAGCGAGAACGAAAAATATAAAACTAATCGCCGCGCGGTGAATAAGAATTTGCGAGAGGATCGGGAAAAATCAAATTTTGCTTTCGAGTACGAATTTAAAATTTTTAACTAACATAAAAAAATTATAAAACGACAACAACGAAGTTTTCGATATTTTCACAAATCTAATTTACAATTCTAAAATCGACACCAGATTGAATCTGGTTATATAAATTACAATTTAGTCCGGTCAAATAATCAAAGAGTTCATTATCGATCGGAACCGATGATGAGTTTCGAATAATTACATTTTTCATTTACGCGGATTACTTGTTTGCCATTAAAAATACGTTTCGATACATCTTGTCTGAAATATCAAAATTGCGATATTAGTAGTATTTAATTAAGAAACTGAATGCAAGGTCGTCGGAATACTTATTATATCGATCGTGACAATTGCAAGTAGAATTGAATTAAGAAAATTAATATAAGGTTCGTCGAAACACCTGTTACGTCGATTGTAAGTGACAATTACAAGTAGCATTTAATGAATAAAATAGATTCAAGGTGTCGCCGAAACACCTATTACATCGATCGTAAGTGACAATTACAAGTAGCATTTAACTAATAAAATGTATTCCAGATTGTAAAACTAAGTATAGAAACCACTGCAAATTTGAAAATAAAAACGAAAATCAACGTATAAACATTTTTTAAAAATAATACACTTTTAAGTTTTTCCTCCAGATAGACTGGACGAGATATGAAATTCACTATGACAGAGATAAAACTGTAAAAATTTACCGGGTGAACTGAAATCATTAAATTGGCAATACGAGTTAGTGAAAATTGTTCAAACTAGATCAACAGGTAGAACCAAAACACACAGGACAATTTCGTAAGAAACACCACTGCGCTCTCTGAGAGTCTATGAAACAGGATAATACATATGTATTGATGTAAACGCTAAAACGACATGGAATGGATTGATTGTAAAATTCTGAAAACACAAAACTGAATAATTTCGGCTTTGATTAAAACTAAATTCTGAATTTTACAAAATGGTATATCTAGATATGAATTCGTTTCATCGCTCGCACGAGCTAAATAGAAATAATTTTGTTGGAGTTCCTAATATTTTTTTTTAATTCACTCATTTACACGCATGGGAAAACGAAAATTTCGAGTCTTGTGGTTTACACTGCGTCATATTGGAGAGATATGACTGGAAATGTATTCAATGAAACGAAGTCGAACTGAGCATAATAGGCTGCAGATAGTCCATTTTTTAATTAAATCGTGCAAAATATAATAATAAAATATTAACATTCATAGCGCAGCAGTTCCTGAAGCGATCAAAATACTTGTAATTGTCACAATCGACACAATATCAACCTTGTATCCTTTTTCATAGTTAAATACTATCAATTTCCATATTTCGGAGTTTTTTAATAGTGAACAATCAATCGTGTTCGAAATGTCATATTTGTAACATTAAAAAAACTGAATCACACAAAGATAATAATTATATATATATATATATATATATATATATATATATATATATATATATATATATATATATATATATATATATATAATTATTATGCAATATCCATCTATTAATCAGTTGATTAATAGAAGCTAATAAAATCCCTAATATTTTCTTTCACCCCTCTCAATTTTCCTTATACTATTTCTGATAGTAACTCATTTATGTTTTAACACGTTATTTTTTCTCTGGGACGTAGCATTAATATTACTCGCCTATCTCGAAAAACGTCTCTAACTTAATTCAAAGGACCTGTGCAGAAATTACGAATTTAGGGTTCCGGACCCCGAGTACACACCAATAAAATTTTGGAAATTACGTTTTTTACCGTCGTCTTTTTCTGTATAAACTTAAGCTCGGTCGTATTAACATTTCGAAATGTTGTAAGTTTAGAAATTTACTTTTTACCGCATATGTATCGGTAAATGTAAATACAATTAAATTTTATATTTCGGATACCGTTTCGATTGAAGGTACCGGATTTTCCCGAAATGTTTATAAATCGATGAAAAAATTATTTCGCGGAAAAAATTCTATTGAAAAATTGAAAAATTCATTTTAAAAAAAAACATCAAGGGTGTGCGTCTCTTTCTGATATCAAAAAACTGACATTTCCGATTATAACTCTGTATAAAACGAAATGCTACACGATTAAAGTAGCTAACAGTTAAGCAGTCAAGTATGTAATGGGTTTTAATAGTATGTTATGATTTGCATCTAAATATATATATATATATTTTTTTTAAATAGGATTTTCCAAAAAAGAATACCGAATAAACTCCCAGGTACTGAATCAAATTATAGATATTTAAAGTTTATATCTGTGAGTAAACTCACATTTACGAATTATATAAGTGATATTTTTCTTTTTCAAAGGAAATCAGTGTTCCCTTTTCGTGACTTTAACAGAAAACTCTTTTATCGATAAATTTTTAATTATATAAACGAGTCGAAAATATTATACGTAAGTCCCGCGTCATCTTAACCTCGATCTAAATAACATTAAAAAGTTAGAGAACTGTAGCGTTTTAATTTCGAAATTCCTTCCAGTTTCTCGATATAATTAAACTAGGATGATATTTAGAATTAATCTTAAAATCGACATTTTCATTACCTTAGCCAATCGTTCTTGCGTATCCAAAATATCTAACAATAACGATACCTTTTCTTGCGTCATATCGCCGTTGCGATAGCAATTGAGCAATTGTTGTAAAGCCAACGAAGCCGCTTTAGTCGGTAAACTAGACGTCGGAGTTAATATCGAATAGACGGACGATAAACTACGCGAACGTACAGACGACGATGTTAACCGGTAGTTGGACGGTCGTTCTTTCGGACGGCGATCGTTGTTAACGATACGATCGTTATCGAATAACGGTAACGATAATCGATTACGATCGTATTTCTGTTCCGGTTGGAATAATTTAAAAGAAAAACTAGTCGATTTATTATTATTATTATTATTATTAATAATAATATCCTCACCATCCGGATCGTCTGGATGACGTAGATTAATCAACGACGTACAACCGGATGCGGTCGATAACGACGAATCTACTACTAAGTCGACGGTACTTTCGTAATTACCGTTATCGGTGCCGGTAGAACTACGGGAAGACGTCGTATTAGCAGCTTTGGCGGTAGGAACTTCGTGAAAAGAGTATCGTTGCGAATTCGTTTTATTATCGTAATTTCTAGTTCTTCGCCTGGAACAACGATTATTCGGATCGACTCGCAATGCCACAGTACTACTACTATTGCTGTTGTTACTATTACTACTGTTACTACTTTTAGTTTCATTCAGATAGGTGCTGGTACTTTCGCCAATTTCGGTTTCTTCGCAATAAATAATCAGATCTTCCCGCTGTTGTAATTTTTCTTCTGCAGCAAACGAAGCTAGGCTGGTCGGTCGAATTTTTCTAATATTATTACAATTATTACCGTCACTACTGGTACCAACGTTGTTAGTTGAGGATAAATATCGACAATGTTCGTTAGTATTAGTAAGACTAGTAATAGCATCCACCGGTAATGAAGGCGATGTTAAAGGTAAAGCTTGTCGTTGTTGCCGTAGTCGACGTATATCACCGAGTTCCGGTAAATGGGAATACCAACTTTTGAAGCCGCCATCGTCGTCAGAAGATTGATAGGATAATTCGGCCGCCGAATGATGACGTTGTCTATTATAACGACGATGATCGTTTAAACGATCGTTACGAATTTTACTATTAACGCTACGACTGCGATAACGACCGGACAGTCTAGAAAAAAAAGACGAACTATCCGCGCCGATATAAGATCCAACACCATCATCGATTTCGTCCGATAAATATCGATTGTAAATATTGTTATTGATAATATTATCTTCACCGCTACTACCGCAACTAGTAAATTGACAACTGAAACTTCTGCATAAGGATTTCCGACTAAATTTAAAAACGCTACTATTTAAAAAACGATGTTTACTGGTATTTTCCGGAGAATCAACGGCCGATTCTTTACCCATTACAATCCATCTCCTCTTGCTAATATCAAGAGGATTGTCAACACACAAAATTTAGACTCAAATATATACACATATGTATGGTCTTTTGCATAAAAATTTGCTACTCGCAATCGGCGTTTTATTTTTATCAACTGTAAAGAGAGTGTAAAAGTATGGAAGAGATAATTTTTTGGGGGAGGTTTGTACGTAACTAATTCGAATATATGTTAGGACTTTAAAAATGTCATTACACTAATTTCCGCACGTTTTAGATAAATATATTCTTTAATCGGAACTATAAAGAACAATGTTCGCAATTTCCATAATTAATAAACATAACGTCGTACTAAAGTTTTCCCCGTTTTTTTTCTAAATAATAATAATAATAATAATTCTTACCGGCGGCGATCTTTTAATAAAAAAGAAAAAAATATATAAACATTGTCTATATGGATATTACTATTATCCTTTAAAATATTTAAAATAAATTCGTACATACCGCTATTAAAAACCGTCGTATATTTATTAAAACCGTAATACGTTTAAAACTTAAAGAAAATTAATAAATTTATGAACGACGCTTAAACGAAAAAAAAAAGAAAAGAACATTTCTAAATATTTTAGCCGAAAAAATTAATTTAAATTTAATTTTTAAAAAAAAAGAATTACGAATGATCGAACGACCCGAATTAAAATTTATACATTTCGAGAAATTACTTACCACCGTTCCCGTTGTAATTACTCGAAATTTTTTATTATTAAAATATAATTAAATAAACGTCGTGAATCGTCGTACGGATACGATAAATAACCGGCAACGTTATAAAAACGGTTTTTAATAAGTCGTCGACGGATCGGTTAACACGGACGTCATTCTAAAGGAAAGAACGGTCGAACAGCCGACCGGCTAAATAGCCGTCGAATTCCGCGGCGCGCTAGTAGTATATAATATTAAAAACCGGTGGAAAAATATGATAATAAAAATAAAATTTAAGAAATAAATAGAATAATAGAAAAACTGGAAAATATTAAAAAAAAAAAAAAAAAATGTAAAAGTAAAAGTAAAGGAGAATTCCAAAGAATAGAAAAAAAGAAAAAGGTGCGTGTACATATAAGGAAGTGAAAAAGAAAATGTTGTCGTTGGTCCGTTTTTCATATGCAACGTGCAAAAGTTATTTCGAACCGACAGGTAGCGCTCAAGTGCACGCGAAACCATTTTCCACGGTAACACACCGTATCATTTAATATACACGCTCGTCCATGAATGTGTGTATTGTATTTTATATTCGAAATGCATCCGTGATATACGTACACATAGTATATTATATACACATAAAAACAAAGATAGTCGCATCTTCTCAATCCCCCCTTAAGACAAATGATAAAGGATGACCTTTGCGCGACTGGTAAAGGGATATGTAGATTATATCCCCAAAAGCCCTTACTTCATTTTTTCTTTATTTTTACTTCCACGGAAAATCTGTTTTTCTATATTTTCCATTCTTTATACACGGACTAGTTCAAGAGTGTTACAGCTGTTGACACCGATTCCTTCGCAATGTTCTCCATTATTACCTTTCTATATAGCCCGGAATGATAGATAGGACGTTCAAAACCCAGATACGAATAGTAAACCTTACTTACGAAAAACGAGTATAACACGCATTCGTCGTATAATAATAATAATAATAATAATAGTTGTAATTGTATAATAACGATCAACGTCATTGTCAAATTCCCATTACGAGAAAATCACGAGGAGAGAAACAAGTTAACACAAACATAAAACAGATATTATGTCTATTAGTGGTACGGATAAAAATATGTATAAATCGAAAACAAATTAATATTTTTAAACGGCAGCGCACGCGTTATTGTTTCTAAAAACAATTACCATCACGTGTCAGCGTAAAAATTGATTGCTTCTAGGCGCTTTTCGAACCAGCCCAATCAACAGCATTTATTTTGAAGCAGAAGAATGGTCTCCATTTTAAAGAAGAAAATACCTTGTTGAAAAATTGTATATACGTCTTCAAACACTTTCTCAACTTCTAAATAACTTTCCTCTTCCAGAAAATTTATATTTAATGAACAAATATATAAGGAGTACACAAAAATCTACTAAGACGCATCTAAATCTAACCTACTTTGTGGTTGCGCTGTAGTTTCAGAGAATGATCTCCTACGTTATACCCTGCCACCACAATACTCGGTATTTTCTACTGAACTATACATACCTCGCTATATCCACTGCTCTCACTGAAAACCACAAAAATCTTCTAATGTGTTCCGATTCTTCTATCGTGTGCTCCAACTCTAACTCTACCAAATTACATCCTGTTGTGCCATAGAAATCTTCAATCTCTTATGCCATAACCCAAGTTATAGAAGTTTTCCATCAAACGAACTAGCAGACAAAACAGCTAAACAAGCAGCCACTAATCAATCATATCCATTAACTCCTATATCTAAATGTGATGCAATGGCTTCCATCAAACACAAAACAAATAAAACCTTTTGTGATCTATGGAATGTTAATCCTACGACAAATCATCTTAGAGCAATCTGTTCTCATCCATTTCGTTGAAGATCTTTTTTACACAGTAAAAAGGAACAGGTAGTTCTATCTCGTCTTCGTATTGGTCACACTGCATTGACTCATGGCTACATATATATTTATATATATATTATCTATATTAATCTATATTAATCTATATTAATATATAAAACTGTGGTGTCCGTCTGTGATTTGCAAATATTTTCATCCTACTGGATAATCTGGAAGAGGTTCGCCGAACGAACGAAACCACTATATTTACTCTAGTTAATGGCACGCGTAATGACGAAAAGCCGCTATATGAACAGTAGTTAGCTACAACATCAAGTAGTTACTTATGATAATATCTACTGTAATTAGTTATGATAACATCTACTGATAGCCTAGACAGGCAAAGTGTAGACCATAGCAGGAAAGAAAAAACAATTGTTCATTTTCGGAATGGTAATGAACCGTATACGAATATCCGAAATAAGGAATGTCATTTACTTATTGATATATTTTACACATACCCACACGCACCAACACACACACACACATATACATACATATATATGTATATACACAATGTGCGTGTATACGAATGCAAATGGACATAGAGAACAAAAAGAATAACATTTTAGATTTAAAACAATGAAAGAAATTTAAAATCAACGGGAAAAGGACAATTTTCTCTCTGTACTGGAGATCGTGAAAAGTTGAAAAAAAATCGATATTATTATCTCTAAAATGTCGTTCGAATCATTTTTTTGGAAGACGTAAACGAAAGTTGAATTTTTCATTTTAAATTACTATTCTACACGGTACACAGACTTTTAATGCCAAAAAGGAAAAAAAAAATTGTCTAAAAGGTAAAATATTTCGGTTCTAAAAATATTTATGCAACAACATCATCTAAGATTATCTAAGAAGCAGTATTATACGCAAAATATTACTTCATATTTTTCAACTCTTCCCTGTTTCGTCATGCAACATAAAATTTTAACGCTAACTTATACATTTTCTACATGTGGTTTATTTTTATACAACACCGCTTCTTAGGTGAACTGTAGATAATTTTCAACGTATTTATAAAAATACTTTTAAAATAAAGACATTTCACGGAACTATAAAATACACATTTTTCGTTAACATTAAAATTTCACGTATAACATATAAATCGTGAGTGAAAGAGTTAAATTATCTCATGTACCAAACTGTATAATAATAATGCGCGATTAAAATATCCAGAAAAATAACGTTATTATACAGATTTCGCACATTTGCAGCGATTTGACTACATTCTTGAAAATAATTTCATAATCGAAAAAATTCGATTTAATAAAATTGTTAATTTTATTTTCTCCCCTCGTCTAAAGATCGTAAATTCTAATTAAACAAGCTTACACGAAAAATTATTAAAAAAGACATATACGTGCATAAGTATATACATACGTACATGTGTGTTTGTGTGTGTATACGACTTTATACATCTTAATTGGAACGGATGTTAAAAACATAAATTTAAATATAATTAAATATAATCTCCATTACGCTTTTATATTATTCACTACTCGGTTGGGGTTATAAATTCAGCCTATTAAATTGGCCCTACTTAAATAAATAAATAAGTGAATAAAAAAAAGAAAATTTCTAAATTAAAAATGAAATGGACAAAAAAAAAATTAACAGGTAATTAAATATGTTAGCCTTTTATATTTAGAGAGGAATTCAAACAAAAAATGTGTCCGGTGGAAAACTCAGAATTTACACAGAAAATTATATTAAAGTAAATAACACGGAAACGCAGCGTGAGTCTCGTTAAATAAACCGGAACTATGACCAGACTGTAGTACTACTAATAACATTTAGACTGTCATATATATATATATATATATATATATATATATATATATATATATATATATATATATATATATATATATATATATAAAAAATGTACATACACGGTGAAGGAATAAAAATAAGAAATAACACGACTTATTTTGGATTATAGTAACATTATTCTTCATTAATAATACCCAAATCGCACAGGTGAGGTGAAACAATTTTGTAAATACACACAACCGACAACCAGCTTGTATACTCGCTATACCAGCTTCAATCAAAATATTACTTCTCAACTAAATCTATAGCGATACGAAATAACGTACACACACACAGACATATATATATATATATATATATATATATATATATATATATATATATATATGTATATATACAATTTATATTTATAGGTTTAAAGAAGGAAAAATACAAAGAAACTGCCGGGCAAACCAATTCGGTAGATGGTTTGGCAATTTGCGAAAACTACCTTTAAAACTGACCGTAATAAATATTTCGCTGTCCATTTTCAAACATTTGTAATTTACAACCGTTAAGCGGATTTAAAAGAAAAAAAATATATAAATCCAGAAAAATATAGAAAATTTGGAGGATAATAGGAAATTAAATAACAAAACTCGATCCTTGATTACAATTTTAAACAATTTTAGCGTAATCAATAATCTTTTACGTGGGAAGTAATGAAATAATATCGAAAAATGTAAAAATTGCCCGTGTACACTAGTAAACGCGATTTTAATTTTTTGAATTTGAATTATATTTAAAAATTAAACGCGCGCATTTTTCACACATACCCTTATACAGACAATTAACTCTCATTAAAATGCCGATAAACAATCGATTCAAATTTAAAAATGAAAAAAAAAATTATTTACACGCGTTTTTTTATCGTTTTCTATTATTATTATTATCAATTTTTTGTTTATAAAAGATTAATATTTTACGTTAATTTTGTGCGTTATTTATATTTCTTCGACGCTGATTTTTTATTATCATTAATATTTTATTTACAGAAGTTTGTATCTTACGTGTCCTGTTATATACTATTTACATTATTTTATTTTGACTAGTATTATCATCAATTTTTTATTTAGAGAAAATTAATTTCAAATTATGTTTTCCTTTTCTCCACTGTTCTGGTAGACTTATTAATTACAAATTTACCCGGTACTGGGCCATAACCTATTTTTTTTTTACTCGAATGTATTAGTTTCTTTGTATTTGTCATTGAAATGAATACCAATAAAATCTGATTTCACTATTATTATTTATTAATATTATTATTATCGTATTCGAGATATTTGAGGAAGTCAATTTCGCCTGCACCGCATTTTGAACTTTGACCTGAAAATTTGTTAGATGTTTATGTTTCGTTTGTAGCGTTGTTAATTTCCTTTATGCCATCCCCGTTACCGAGATATTTAAAAAAGAATTTGGTACTGAAGAAATTCTAATCCCAATTGTGGTTTTATTTTTACATATTGCGGCAAACAACGGTGATCACATAAATAAAAAATTTGCGTTAATTTAGTGACTCCAGTGAGACACTAGACTATGAAAAAAAGAAAGGAATAACTCGATGAGAACGAAATATATATAGAAATGATGAAATACAATAATTAGAAAGAAAGGAGACAACACGATATCTTTTGAATAGGCAAGTCCAAATTTTTTAAGCGATCGGAATTGCATGTCGACAACACTTCGTTCGCCTTAGAGGATTGTTTGGAAGACTGTCTGAATGCATTCTGCGGACGTTAAACTTATCCTATACAGCGTGATGTGTGTATCGATGACATATGGAATCTTGAGATCATTATGAAGTGTCAAATTAGGAACATAAGGTGAAGCAAACGAAATAGTACGGTTTGACTGTTGTTGCTGTATTCTTCGAAGATAATTTTTGCAAATACTACCGTACAACTGCAATCCTTAACGACAAATGGGAGCGATTCTGCAAGAGAGATAGCCCGTTTAGTTATTAGGTTTAGAATCGATTTCTGTCCCAATAACGAACGTGACGATTTTGAACGAGTAATGATGGCTCTTCTAGTGTGTGCCACATGTAGTTCCCATGTAAACCTCTTGTCAATGTAGATGCCAAGATAACGTACCGAATTTCGTTTAGGAATTTCTACGTTGTCAACTGCCGGACACATTTAACTTGTTTATTTGTAAATATAACGTGTTGGCACTTGTTGGGATTTTAAAACGGTTTGTGTCGTTAGCCATTTTCGTTTTCAGAATATGAGAGATCAAAGTTGAACTCTCAACACTCCCATTTAGAATTTTGATCTGAAATTTTGTGTGTCAGTTTTAGTTGTGACATTTCTGTTCTCGAGATATTTAAAAAACAAATTTGGTAGAAAGTAAATACTCTCCCATTTCCAACTTGCTTATATCATTAGTGTTTTTCTTTAGAGGAACACAAAACTAAACTGTATTAGTTAGATCCATTTTTAAACATCTATATTAAATTCTGTGCCAATTGTACTCCATCTTATCCATTTTTTATTGTGTTCAGTTACATCTGCATCTATTTATATTCCGGAGATATATTTAAAAAATAAGGTGCAGTTAATCTGCTTAAGGTTGGAAACTCTAATTCTTCATTTTTTGTTTATGTTATGTTTCCGTTGTTTAAAATAACTTTAAAGTAATTGAAAAAAAAAACTAATGAAATAAAGATACACAGTGATATAAATTAATTAGGACATACGATTTTATACTTTTGGAACAGGTTTTCTGGGTGTACGGGGTCTATTTTTTTTAACACAAATACATCGAAAGCATGATGTATTATTACACATGAATAATTATCACACAATTGTGCACGTGTGCATGTATGTGTGAAGTTTCGATGTATGAGAGTTTCGCAATAGCTATACTGGAACAATGGAATTCCATACAGCCGAAAATGTGTAAAATATGTGTGGTCCAAGTCATCCATAAACATGCTTTTTTCTATATACGTCTATGATTTTTTTTTGTGTAAACCACGAAAATCGTAGACGTATAGATAGTAACTGTGAAAATTTAAAATTATATGGTTTTTTTCTTTTGATAGAAAAGTCGATTTTTTTTATAAACAGATAAGAGTAGAATTATATTGATTTTTATAGCACAGATATATTAATCAGATTATAGATGAAATTTCTAGAAAAAATTTTCGAAAACTTTTATGATAAATACCGCGAACATTAGCCGGAAGTTAACAGTTGACTTGTTAATATCATTTTTCAGTTCACTCTGAGAAGTGTGATTAATAAACAGTTTTAAAGACAGCTTTATTTTGATTATTCGCACTAGTAAGTGAGTACATTAATGCAATTAATTATTAGTTGCTTATTTATTCATTTTTAATAGATTAAACAGAAGATATTACAAGAGCCAAACTAAGATGACGAAATAAGTTGTTTTGAACATCGTAAAGAAGTCTCGAAATTTATGAACTGTTGTGATCCAAAACCAAGTGATTTAGTATTACTTAGTACATTAAGAATTATAAAATATAAGAATCAATTAGTAGTTGCAGAATTAAAACGGTGTGTGCCATATTCAGGATTTAGGTTACGATCCATTTTATGTTCATTAAATGATTACCTTATATATTATAGAAAAACACAACGTTCCCATATTTCTATTGACGGTATAGTCAAACGTATTACAATAAATTCTGGTCGGGAAACCAGACCATTTGTTTATATCAAACAGTTATACATGATACAAAACGCAGTGATCAATTTACGACTAGCCATATGCTTTTAGAACTACATAGTAATAATGCTACATTTTGGGGCTAACACAGCTTAATAATAAAAATGTCGAATTGCACCGATCAATCTAGACAATTAATGATGGATGCTATTAAAAGTTTTACCCCGTTTTCCACACTTAATAATTATCTAGCAATATGTTTTGCGATTTTGAAAAAAGAAATACTGATAGTGAATTACCTCACAGGATGAAATGACGTCAATCATGTAATAAAATTAATTTCTACCTGGCCGGAGCTGAAGTATTTTTCACGATGAATTAAAAATTTTTATTTAAAATATATTAGTTTTCTCATTCAGTTGTAGAGATGACGAGCAATTAAAAAGAATGTTAGAATATACTTTTATTATTACTTTCTCTGAAACCGAAAGTAATAATTCATTGGGCGAATCTACGAGTAGTGAAACTGTAAAAATGCGATTAATTTCCCCTCATAATTTCCCATTTGAAGAGAACTTTAATGGAAAGTGAACCAAATGATAAAAACAATGAAGATATTCAGATTATCCAACGGTTGAAATATTTTATATTTAATAAATTTACAATAAATATAAAGTTCATTTTGTTCGATAATCGCCATAGAATTTTGCCGTTTGTTACCAATGTGGTCGGCAATTATTTTAAGTTCGGTACACAACGCTGATAGGAAAACGGAGGAAGGTGTAGGTGTTCCTACTAATAAATACCGTTAAGCTTTTTACTGCATTAACAACAGCAGACTATCAGCAAGTCGCTCGTGACAATGTGCTTCAGTCGGATTGGTAAATGCCAATCTAGAGCGAGTAAACGAGCCTCCAGCGCCTTAAAAATGGACCGTTCAGCTAGGAGAGTAAATCCCAACAGAAAATCCTTCAGAAGGCAACGGGAAACCACTGGAGTATCTTCCCAATTATCATCATGGCTGGAAATTCAAATGAAATGGCCGTTAGAACGGGCACCCTTTCAGTGGTGAGACGGTGCTAAGAATACCCACCTCAGTTAGTGATAATCATCACAAAATTAAGATTATGATTAAGAAGATTCGTATTGCTACATGAAACATACGTAGCCTTTATCAAGCCGATAAACTGCATAATGTTAACGTGCAGAGAAAAGGTTGAACATCAGTATCCTCGGATTAAGCGAGGTAAGATGGCCTGAAAATGGACACATACAGAGGATGCAGATTTTTATTATTCAAATGCAAACGATTAAAACCATAATGCAGGCGTCGGTGTTATAATAGATAAGAGTATTGTCAACTTAGTGCTGGAATATATTTCTAAATCTGAAAGGGTAATGATAATTAAGACTACAAACTAATTATCGACCGATGAATATAATTCAGGCTTATGCACCTACGGCAGATAAAGATCAAGATGAAATAGAAGATATGCATGATCAAAAATTAGTACCTTAATGAAACTAACAAAACCAGATGAAATTACTATAATATCAGGAGATTGAAATTCCAAAATTGGTCAGGGACAACAGTGGACTTGGTGATCGGAGTGACAGAGAAGACAGACTAGTACAGTTATGTACAGAGCAAGAAATATTAATAACACTTTTTTCCAGCTTCCAGCGAAGATTATACACTTAGACATCGGCATCAGATTACTGCAACAAACCTTTCTTTCACATGCACACACACGAATATATATATTAATATTATTATTATTATTAAATATAAACATCGCAATTATAAAGATAAAGTAACCTATTGGACAGCAACTGTGGCGGTTATTTATATATATATTCGACCTTAAATACTTCATACATAAAAGTTGGAAAATATTCCAATAGAACTATCTCATTGAAAGGCAATGAACAATCTATATTATAAGTTAATATTAATTCCTTATATTTAGAACATACATATATTATATGATGGACATCTTCTGTATTATTACTGTAACAGTTACAATATATATTATTATTAATAATCTTTAATTTCTTTAAACAGTATGCAAAAGAATCATGTCCAGTTAATATCTTAGACATGTAAAAGTTAATATTAAAATTTTTATCTTTAAAACGAGCTAAGATATAAGGAAAAAACTTTAAATTAATTTACCCTTAGCTTCAGTATCATATATAGATTTAAATTCAGTAAGAATTAATTTATTGATATATTTGAAATTAATGCCATTCAGTTTACCACATTGAGTTAGTTTGTTTCTGAAGATGACGGACCTTTATATATATATATATATATATATATATATATATATATATATATATATATATATATATATATATATATATATAGGGAGAAAAAGAGAGAGAGAGATAATATTCATAGGTATATGGAAAAGTGGAACTCAATTTTTAAAATATTCACGCTATATCGTTCTAAACATCATGTAATATTGACGCAAATTGTTCAAATTATAAATATAGAATACAAAAATATTAAGTAAAAAATATTTATCAAATCTCTCTTGAAAATGCAGACAATTACAATAATAGTAATTCTATTTACGTGAGTAACCTTTAGTCCTTTGATTATATATATATATATATATATATATATATATATATATATATATATATATATATATATATATATATATACATATTATATATAGGACTGAAAATACTCCGAAAACAACTACTTTAACAAGTCGATGACAACACGTTATAATGAAAATGTATAAGAAAGCGGGAAAAACTGGTATTTTAAACCGTAAACATGGATGGTAAAGAACATGACTATATATATATGTAATATATATAAAAGTGATTTTTATAATAAACACGAAAATACACCTTTTTGAAAACTTCGAACATTATTTATTAGTCGTAGTAAATCATTTTATTGTAAATGTAACCGATTGCGTATTAATTAATTCCGTTTATCACATTTTAAAATTCGCACGTTTTATCGTTGATGGTTTCCCCGACTATTTAGTTATTTATTATTTCACGCATTACTTGTTTCTATAATGTGTAATGTTGATTTGATTGTAGAGAAACGTCTTCCAGTAGCGAGTATGCGAATGATATAATTTCGTACAAACGAATATTATTTCATTTTCATCGGTATATATTCCGGCGACTTATTTTTGTTTATTTTGTTCTTTAAAACTTAGCGTATACACACATAATGCGACAATGGTACGATGTCTTAAAAATCGATTTTAAATGTATTTTCTCGAATGTGTAAAATTTTCGAAATTAACAAAACCGTTTTTGAAATAAAACGAAACTAAAACATAGTTCATCTAATACAACTATCATGCCCACTCGTAGACCTCATAATGATAAAAAAAATTTGGGGCCCTAGATGAAAAGTGTTCGAATTAAAATATTTTTAAGTTATATATATTGTTTAAAATTGACTTATTACGTAAAAAGATAATTACGGTGTATTAAAAAGTATACAACGGACATACGTGAATAGTGAATTATGAAGAAATTATTTATAAAACAATTTTAATTGACAACATTGGGCCTATAGTTTCGTAATATATTCAAACTAGAAAATAGTGTATCTAAAAACTATACATTGGACATGAAAGGGTTGACTAAAGTCGAATTTGTATGTGTGATTTTGGAATAATTTCCAGTTAATATTAAATTCAAACGATAAAATCCACAACAATTACACGCGACTACCTGCTTCGGAAGAGTCCAGTTCCACTTTGTTGTACACGTAACATTTTATATTTCTATTTGTTACATCCTTCTCGAATGATCGAATTTACATTGTATACATTCTCACTTATTCTTCCGTCTTCCTTTACATACGCTTATAACTGACGACACAGCCACCGTATTCCGTTTTCTACATCTTACTAAACTTCATTAGATGATATAAGAATTATTTAACATCCGCGTCTCCAACCAATTGTTAAAATTATTCTAATCATTTACAATCAAACATAATTGAATTTCTGCGTCATTCCGCATAAAGTCGGTATGTCGCCAACAAAAAAAAATAAATAATCGAAATATCGCCGATAGAATCGCCTAGGCATAGAACGAATTCATTTAATTCGATAACTCGAGATATTTAAATCGAATGTAAAAGAAATAATATTCCATAAGTAGAAAATTTAGCAGGAAATTTATGTGTAACATTCGAGCATGTAATAGATCATACACAAAATCACCTAAACGAAAAATGTTTTTATTTTTTATTTATATAATATTATCGTTCAATATAAACATTTCAAAATTACTTCTTTCACTTAACATATTTCATATAAACTTTTCCAATTTGTAAATCCGTTACATATTATTCATTTTATCGTAAATCTTGAAATTTTCGAATATAATCAAGGACTAAATTAAATCGTTACAAATTACGTACAATAACGACTGGCGCTCTCTATCGCACACGCGTTGTACTAACGTAAATAATACTATGCCTAAGCAATCGTTTGCGAGACAAATATTACTGATCTATATGTGAGGGCGAGAAAAATTCCACTTCGATTCTTCGTTAAATAATAGTAAAAAATATGGATAAGCGCATTAACATACACATACATCATGGGCGTCAAATTTGCGTAAGCAAGATATGCTCGCATCCAACACTCTAAGAGTTTAAATGTTAACGTTAAGGTCAAATGAATTAAAATATCCGAAAAGGAGGGGTAATATCTACCACAACAGAATGGTTGCTACTTATGCGACTGAAGTTAATCGACCTGTCTAGAAATCTGATTATATATCGATCTGTAATACTACAGTCCGTTATACATGTACATATATATATATATATATACACATACACACACACATATATATATATATATATATAATATATATATGTGCGCGCGCGCGCGTTTATTATTTAATATACCTTTTTATTTTATTTTAATTATAATAAAGATATTTATAATAATTTAGTTATCAGAGGAATAACGTTCATTTTATCCCAAAATAAAACGTTACTACATAAAGTCAATAATAATTGTAAAAGTACTCCCAATTAAAATTAATACAGACACAACATTAACACATACACCAGAATGGAAGGCAGTAAATTATAAAAATACTAAAAAAAAAAAAGACAGAGAGAAATAAATCCACTTTCACCCGAACCCGACCCGAAAGTCAAAATAATAACTAAAAACAGATTTTCTCCACTGAAAATTCTATCATCAGCCATGAATTAAATGGAAAAAAAATAAATCCTCCTTCATTATTCATCCAGAGCGTAAACAATTTTCAAATTTTAAAAGGAAAAATTGAAGAAAATTTACCGTTAGATTTTTTTAGCTTTAAAACTATTAATGGTAATGGTCTAATTAAAATTCACAAGAATAAAGAGATGTAGTCAAAACATTAATAAATGAAAATGCCGCTTTACGAGATAAAAGAAGGACGAACATTTAAAGTTATATTAAAAAACATACACCCTTCAGTACCAATTGAAGGCATAAAATCTTCTTTGGCTGAAAATGGACACGAGGTGAGATACATATATACGTTAATTTAATATCAAAGTCTACTCGTTCTATAGTGCCCCATCCGGATGGTATGCCCATGGAGGAACGGCAATATTGGTTAAAAGTAATATCAAATACTATGAAATTGATAAGTGTCAAGAAAGCTACCTTCAGGCTAATAAAAGTTCAATGTGTAAATAAAAATATAGTAATATCTGCGGTGTACTGTCCACCAAAACATAAAATTTTTCACACTCCATTCAACATTTTTTTTTTTGTTCTCTTGGCAATACATACGTAATTGGTGACTATAATACAAAAAACATTTACGGGGGTTCGAGACTAACTACACCAAGAAATCAATGGATTCCAAAAAATATATCGCTTCAACGAGCGGATCGCCAACATACTGGCCTGCTGACAGGAGAAAAATCCCTGACTTGCTGGACTTTTTATATAGTCAAGGGATTGGCCTCCTCAAACTACGGTCTAACAGACTCAGAGTTTGGTCTTTGATCTGATCATTCCCCTGTAATTCTTATAAGTAATACTATAATAATAATAAAAAATAAACCAAAACTACATCATAAAAACAACAACTGGGAATTGTCAAAGAAAGGGTTGAATAAAACATCACTTTAGGAGTATCAATACAGAATAAACTTGAGATAGAAAACATATTACAGCATTTTTAAAACTATTCAGGAAACAGCTTGGGTCAGTACAACACAAATTAGTAAAATTTCTCCAACTATTTGTTACCCGATACATATTTTGAATCAAGTAAAATATAAACAGAAGTTAAGAAAAAGGTGGCAAACAAGCAGACACCCATGAGATAAGAAGAAGCTAAATAAACAAAAATGAAAAAAGTTAAACAGTTATTACAAAGACTAAAAAATGATACTCTTAATCAATATGTCTCTTCCTTAAGTGCGGCATGACGGCCTGTTGTACAAGATTAAAAAGATATTTCCAAACCATTATTATGATTTGTTTTCGTCATATCTAGACGAAAGGTATTAGCAAATAAAATATGGTGATGAATTATCCCACATATATCCGATAAAAGCAGGCGTTCCACAAATAAGTGTCTTGGAGCGTTATTGTATCTTTTTTTTACAGCTGACGTACCTGTTGATGATACATTCTTAATCGCGACTTTGGCTGATGATACCGCATTCTTGAGTTCAGATGTAAGCCAAACAAAAGGAAATCATAACTTGCAAAGAGTGGTGGATAAAATTATGTCATGGAGCAAGAAATGGCGACTTAAAATAAATGAAAATAAATCAACGCATATATATAGAGCCATTAAATATCAAAATAGATAATAAAATTGTACACTTAAAAAAATATGTGAAATACCTAGGGGCTTACACCTAGACCAAAAGTTAACATGATGTAAACATATTCAATTGATATAAAAAGGGTTGAACTCAGAATCAAAACCAAAAAGCTGTATTGGTTAATACGAATGCAATCCCAACTTACCTTAAAGAACAAACTACTACTATGCAACCAAATACTCGCTCCAATATGGAGGTATGGATGGGAATTATGGGGCTGCAGTAAAAATAGTAATATAATGAAAATAAAAAGATATCAGAATATTACTCTTAGGTTAATCGTCAATGCATCATGGTATGTAAGGAAGAAAACTATATATGATGACCTTGGCATGGAGTACATAACTGACGTAATTAAAAAGATGATAATCGAACATCAGGAGCAGTTGCATACTCATGATAACTGGTCTGCAATTAGCGTATTCGATAATTCACCACAGATGCAAATTCGCAGGCTGAGAAGAATTAAACCATTAGACCTAGCATAGTAATGAAAATTATGTAAATTATTAAACATAAGATACTAATATAGGGACTAATCATTGGACTATGTAACTCTTCACGTCATGATCTTTTGCTATACCATCTACTGATAGCCTCAAGAAATTATAACGGAATTTATAGAGCAAACTGACAGAGAATTAATTTATATGTGATTAATTCTGTGGACATGAACTTTTTAAACCTTTAATTTTGAGTTTTGAAATTTTAATTTAACTTTATAGTGCAACACCTTATATAAAATAATAAAGTTTTACGCACGTATATCTTTCTATAGTTGAATTCGTCAAATATAAAATTACAATAAAACCTCGTTTATAACAAACATAATTACGAAAAACATTACACGTTTGGTTCAGTACGAACACACTGGTTTGTTCTAAAATAATTTTGATGCTAAAAGTAAAAAGTAACAATTATATATATATATATATATATATATATATATATATATATATATATATATATATATATATATATATACATAAACTAATAAGTAATAACGGTGATAATTCAATGGATGATGTCACTAGCTATAAACCGTTCGTATCTACACAATTATGAACACCGATAATTCTCTACAGTCCGTATCAAAGAAAAATCACGGGACTTCACTAAACGTTAAGAGATCCCCCCTAATGTAAGTGAAAATTATATTTAACTGGAGTATTAATATTGATAACGATCAAAATAAACCAATCCCCCCGTTTATTGCTCATACTTCGTGGATATTTGCGCAACGAAACCATTTTATAAAATATAAACGACATTCCGAATTAAAATGTAAAAGATTAAAATCTCTTTTAAAAAAAAAACGCAAAATAACTCACCTTTAACTGACTGGTGGTTAGTCTATTTCCGTGCATATCTTTACGGGTCTGAATAACATCCGGTTCTGCATCTATCGATTCGACTGAAGATTCAATCTCGGATAACCAGGCCAAAAATTTGTCTAACGATCGATCGAAGTTATGCAACGAATTCATTGCAGAATGAATTAGTTTACCCCGATTAATGATACTGTTAGAAGAAAAAATAATGTGAAATAATTTAATATTTCATCAGTTTTATTCAATTATCATTATTATTAATTCTGACAACAAATTTTCACTGAAATTAGTTTTATGATAAGTTGTTAAAAGGTTAATATCAGATTGTATCTCATGAGTCTGGAATACCAGTGATAAATGACGTGCAAATAATTCAGCTTTTTCAATATCCTGTCTTGCCCAATTTTCAGTTTTGTCCCGAATGGGAGGAATTCTGGAAAACGGTCGTGTAATGTTTTCCATAATGAGTAATCATTGTTTGTATAAAGACTAAACTCTTGGAGGTATGTGATAAATGTTTTATATTTTACTTCTTTAATAAGCCATCTGAGCTGTTTGTTAATCTTATTGAAAATATTCCTATCATGTGGTGTACGTGTTGTGTGCTACTGGCGTCCCACTATTCGTCGTTGTGTAATCTTATCACGTATTTCTAATAGATATGTAATTTCTTGATAACTACAGCTTCACGAATTGTCACAATAACTTTAAGGTCTATTTTTCTGATCCAGCTCCTTCCGGAATTTGTCCCAGTTTATGGTAATATTTGTGTTTTACTTTTTTTCTAGATTACTGTGGTGCTTATGGTAAGTAACACTGATATATGATCGGATGACAAATCTATCAAATTTTCACTAATATAAAATTAGCAGCAATCGCCTTTACTAGGTAAAAATCTACAACATCCGGCTTCTTAAGACGATCTGTAGGCCAAGATGTTGGTTTACGTCCAGATGCTAAACTGCATTAGCAACTGTAAATTGCTTGAAGCATCTCCTTACCTTTAATTGGAACAGGACTAGGATTTCTGATGTTAATAAGAGAAAATCCTCATGCTTCATGTTTTGCATTAAAATCTCCTCCAAAATAAAGCCGCGTTCAAAATTCTGTAATAACTGTACATACTGTTGACGTTTTAATCCATGTTTAGGAGGAAAGTATACTGCAACTACTTTAAGTATTGAATTGTTTTGCATAACTGCAACTGTTGTTGCCTGTACATATTCTTCATTAATTCTAGCTTCTACAAAATTCTGTTTAATTATTACAGCTGATCCACCATGCGCATCAATCAATTAAGCCGTTTACCGCAATAGAAGTAGCAAATTAAATTGATCGCAATATAAATCCAAAAAAAGCTCCCATTTTACCAGCTGTCCTAAGAGAATTAACACAAAGAACACTAGTACTGCTACATACCTTTTTTTTTTTTTTTTTTAATTTTTTTATGGGGATGCCTTTACAGCTTACCCAACGTGGAGCCGTAATAATCACTAACTCATATTCTTATGAACTCGGACAACTTATCGAGAAAAGTCGCTATGTCCGGGAACAAATCTAGATTCTGAACATGCAGAAGTGACATTACGTTATAAGGAGGACCACCAGGAGATGCGTACAGTAATTTGAGATACAGTTCAGAATGTAATGCTGTTAATGAAGGACATTCGAAAAACACGTGATCAGGGTTGCAGACTACACGACCAGCATATAGAGGACAATACGGATTATCTCTAAGCTGCATAACGAACAGGCGGTCCGGCAACAAGCAATGCCCAAACCGCAATCTGCTGATAAGCACAATTCCTCTCCACTTGATGTTTTTGAAAACGTAGAACCACGGAAACCTAGGGAAATACGGCTGCAGCTGATAATACGCAGTAAGAGGCGACCGCTGTATGCACTCCATATATGTCTGTTCCCAGATTTTTTTATGATCAGACTGTGTAAAATGAATGACGTCACGAGATGAAACTGAAGAGAATAAAACACCACTAGAAGAACCCCTTTTAGCTATTGCATCTACCATTTCATTGTCGGGGACTCCTCGATGTCCCGGTACCCACAAGAATGGCACTAATATACTGGGATTTACCAGCTGATTAAGTTTCAACATGATGGCTGAAATCAATGAATCTGACACCTTCCCTTTGCATTCAATAGCCTTTAAAATACTCTGTGAGTCGGTAACAACGAGATAATTACCTGGAAGATTCGCATCATTTAAGGACGACAAAGAAAGAAATACTGCCACACACTCAGCTGTAAATGAGGAACAGAGATCAGATAATTTGTATGCACTGCTAATATTAAGAGATGGGATATAAACTGCTGCACCAGTTCCCTGAGCTGACTTCGATCCATCTGTATAAACAAGGATATGCGTAGGAAAATTTTTAGCGATAATATTATTAAATGTAGCGCGGATCAGTGGGGGGAGGCCAATGGACGTAGTTCTCTGGAAAGAAAAATGTTATTTTATTGGCAAAATTGTATGAATAAGGTAACATAAATTGGATGGTATATGAATTCGCATAGTCTGCACCTGAAATTCATCCAACCTAGGTAAAACCGAAGCCAGCAGAGGTATTTTGCTGTTGAAAACCGCCAGTTGGAATAAATGTGGTAGAATAAATTGTATAGCGGAAAGCGATCTATGTACATTCTACCGATCAAGAGCTTTAATGCTAAATAACTCCGTCTCAGCTATAACAGAGGAATCTTACACTCTGCCAACAATGCCAGTATCGGAGTACTTCTAACTGCACCAATACAGAGCCTCACACACTCATTTTGCACACGATCAAGCTTATTTAACAATGATTCAGCTGCAGATCCATAAAAAACACAACCATACTCCATTTTAGAACGAATTAGCAACTTATAAAGAGTCAACAGTATGAAAGGATCACCCCCCCCAACGAGTATTATATAAATTACGTAGAATGTTAACGGTGCGGTTAATAGTTTTTATAAGATGATCAATATGTGGCCTCCATGTTAAACGCGTATCCAACTTAATACCCAAATACCGTATTGACTTGCAAAAGGGAATAACTCCATTTTCTGTTGTGATAGAGAAGTTATTGACTGTGAGATGTCTGTATGTAAAAACCACTGCCGCACTTTTCTGGGGACTTGAGTTATTAACCCCAACTTATAAAGAACTCGTTCGATTAAATCAATATCCATATTAATATTACATACGGCGTCGGAAAATGATGTATTGGAACTGAATACCGCAATGTCATCGGCATAAAGGAGAGTTTTGGAATACAAAGGCACTTGTGCCAGTTCTGAAATATATAAATTAAAAAGCAACGGACTAAGGGAAGAACCCTGAGGAATTCCCCTATATACCACTCGATGGTATCTGGTGGACGATGAACTTATTAAAATGTGGCGTTCTTTAAATAGTCTACTAATGAAATGGCAGCAATGCCCTGGAATGCCTAGGGACAACAGTTTCTGCTGTTAAGTGGGAAAATGTACGTTGTTAAAGGCATTCATTATATCGAGGAAAACAGTAATATTGTATTCTTTATTAATGAGACTGTTATATATATTACCAACTAAATTACCCACGCAGTCCAATGTACTGGTGTTATTTCGAAAACCATACATATTAGTTGGAAGGATTTCATTATGCTCTAACCACCAGTTGAGACGCGAAGCTATAACGGATTCACAAATTTTTCTAAAACAACAGGCTAATGCAATTGGTCTAAGTGATCCATTTTTCTTAGGCACAGGGACGATAACAAAAAGCATCCAAGAACTTGGAATCGATTTAGTTTGCCAAACTTTATTTAAAATGTGAACGAAGATAGTAAAAAAATTTTCCGGCAGCTTTTTTAATACTTCGAAAGAAACACCATCGTGTCCTGTCGATGTTGAATCCTTCGTTGATAAAATGTAAGCAACCTCCTTTTCAGTAAAAGGAGCATCTAAAAAGTGATCCGAGGGGCTACTTTCAGGTATCTTCTAGTTCAGGTACATGAGGTGGAGCCAGTGACTCAACAAATGAATAAAAATTATCCTCTGACAACTGTCTAACTTTATTATAAGAAGAACTCCTGAACGATTTAGATAATTCCCATACCTTAGAGATAGATGTTTGTCGATTAAATTGCATGCAAAACTGTTGCCACTTCTTCCTTTTTGCAAGTTTAAATTCCCTCTTAGCTAAAGCATTAATTTTCCTCCAGTGCAGATAATTTTCAATAGAACTATTTTCCTTATATTGTAGAAAAGCTCTCCTATCACAAGCTGCGCGTTGGCAGGAAACTGACCACCAAAGGCTTGAGTTACTTTTCCTTGTTTTCTTATATTCATAAAGTTTTGATTGTGGAATGTAGTGATTAACAAATTGTTGTGTACCACAGTCATTGTCAGATAGTCTTAAGTATTCATAATTCATTTTTGTGTAAAATTGTAAACTTAGTTTTAAATTAATATTTTATGATTTTATATTAATTAATTTTAATTGTATATAGCTTGACAATGGCGTAATTGCCGAAAAGCTTCGCATAATTAAATAAATTTAGTGATTTCAACTATTTTTAGTAATCAAGTTCTTATATTCACGTTCCTTTATAGTTGGTGACGATTTTGATAGGGCTTCGCTAATAGCTTCATATAACAACTGGAACTGGATCCTAGGGTCAGTCTCATTGCATATATTTAAATCATGTTTATGAAGCTGAGCAGAAAACCATTGCCAATTCGTACGAATATAGTTCCACCTTTTTCCTAAGGACTGATCAAAAAATCTGTAACTATCCTGTACCTCATTTATACCTATTTCTATTAATATGGGACAGTGGTCACTCCCTGAAGTGTCTGGGATAATTTTCCAGCTAGCTATTAGACCAAATGTAGGCGAGCAAAATGTCAAATCTAACGGGTTTGCAACAGTTCCAGGCCTACAAAAATGAGTTGGACTGCCATCGTTCAAGATGCAGCAGTCAACATTCAAAAAGGCTTCATATAACACGTTCCCTAAATAATTATTTGTGGAACTACCCCAGGCTACATTATTCGCATTCCAGTCGCCACCGATAATGAATGGAGTTTTCAATGAATTAAAAATATCTGAGAAAATAGAAATATTTGGACGAGAGGAAGGTTTAACATATATACTATAAATATGAATATAAAAAGACGAATTTATATTAATCTTAGTGCCTATCAATTGTATGAAATTCGAGCTATCCTGCGATAAACTGCAAGGAATAGGAAAGGACGTGATGTGGTCCCGCACTAAAATTGCCACGCCACCATATCCATCCTGTCTATCGTTTCCATAAGTAGTAAAATTTTTATACTCGAATTGTTCAATGGGTTCAAGACATGTCTCCGATAATAACATTACGTCAGTTTCGTATTCATCAATTAATCTATCAAGGCTGTCACAGTTATTTTTCACACTGCGACAGTTCCACTGTAAAATATTAAGTTTCATTTTATGCTCGACCGTACCTGGTTGACAGGAATAGGTCTATTCGCATAATTGTATGCTCGACCATCCGTAGTTATAAGGGATAGGTCTTTTCGCATATGCAAATTATTATACTGATTATGAGATAACGGAGCAAAATATGGCTGACCAGCGAAAGAAAGATTATATACACGTAAGCGTACGTATACATATTCAAAATCACACAAACATACACATACACACAGAGATACCCACGCATACATATACACGTACATACTTATACACATATTTACACTCATGTCTAAGGAGAACGAAGCATTTGAATTATTGATTCGAGCTTATTCTCCAAATGAGGAATCTGGAATTTTTGTAGTGTGGATAAAAGTGCGGGCACCAAAAAATTGGAAGGAGGATGGGTTAGAACGAAAGATGATTTATTTTGGTTATCAATAGATTGAGGAACTTTAGGATTTGAAGACAAGGATACATTATTAATTATAGGCTCGGATAATGAGATAACAGCGTCATCCCCTTCTGGTGGATACACTGATCTTGACTTAACGTTTAAGGCTAAATTCGAGTAATAATGATTACCCCAAATTTGACTTCTATCAACAATATTCTTGTAATTTTTCCTATTCATATTATTATTAACTATTACTATTACCATTATAATTACTGATATTATTATTATTATTATTATTATTACTACTACTGTTACCATTATTGTAGTGGCGACTTGAAGAACCTGAGCCACTGCTATTTCTTCTACGTTTAAAGGAACTAGTCCTTGTACGCATTTGTTATTTGTCACTTCAGCAAATGAAAATGCACGAGTGACTACAGCCCCCTTACAAATCAACTTAGCTTCAGAGAATGAAACATTTTCTACTGCCATAACTTAACTTTCTGTAGCTTGAGTTGTTCCTGATAAACTGGACAGCCGCGATCGAAAGCGGAGTGGTTACCCCTACATCTAGAACAAAACAGAGCTGATGACGAAGTTTCACGATTAATTTGGCAATCCGATGATTTATGACTACCAGAGCAAAAGCCGCAAATAGTTTTGCTACGGCAAAGTTTACTAATATGGCCGAATCTAAAGCAATTGTTACACATTTTTGGTCTCCTAATGCTAGGTTCTACTTTACATGAATAATAATCGAAAAAATGAACAGAATCGGGTAATAAATTTCCGCAGAACTTGATTTCAATAAGTGGAATAGGAGAAAATGAATGTTCACGACTTGAGCACGTACCCAGCTGTTTTAATGTGGCACAGATTATAATGGTATAAAGCCCAGACAAAAACCCAGCAGATCAAGAATAAATCACGTCATTAATATTGGTTAATAGGCAGGTAATCGGAATTGAATATTTCCTGCAAACTTCCGCTATACAAATTATTAAACCTATTTGAACTTATGGCTTTGCTCTGTGTGCTTCGAATCGGGATAACATATAACGCCGTCAAAACATCATCTTACGTACGATAGCTGATGATTATCGTTACGTGAATTACATTATTAATGAAAATCATTCTGATCTCAGTATGATGTTTATTAATGATGTCATTAAGTAATTCGCTAAACTGCACAAGCAGCGGCTGCACAGCCATGTCAATGAAGAAGCAAAATAACTGCTTAACATCAAACATGAATTAGAGTACTCGTTCGTCGCCACCCCGCACATTTAGTCTTGTAAATATGTAAATTTATGTATAACGGATGCGTAGCCAAAGGGATATATACCTCCCGTATTTGTACTTGGCGGTTAAATTAGCTACTAAGTAATCATGTAAGTTAATGATAATAATTATCTAGCCAAACGATTAAGATTTTATCTTAGTAATAGTCTATTAAGGGCTGTATTAAAAAAAAAAAGGTTTTAATTACGATAAATTTAAAAAAAATAAAGAATAATGTTTATTCATGACTTTAATCTTCATCGAAGTTAATTATATTATTTAATAATTTATTTACTATGTCTATATTTTCTTTTTTCTAATATTTTCCTATTTCTACTTATGTTCTCTACTACCAAACAGTGATTGATAGTCATTATCATTTTTAAATGATTATAGATGTTCTTTAAATCTGGTATTTATTGTCTACTTGTTCTATCTATATAAAATTTATCACATTTTGTGCAGTGTAACCTTTATACTCCTGATTTTTGTAACATTTCCTTATTCTCATACCATTATTACGTAAATAAATAATATTATATGATTACGTGGTCGAAAGTTTAGCAGCATAAAATATAATTTTTCCAGTTCTGCGGTATTGATCTCAAAAATATTAAACAATTCATTGTATCCATTATTTTAATCTAAACTTAATATTCAATTTGATAAAATACATCTAAACGTACATTCCATTTTATAATTATTATTTAAAACTAATAATTAATTTGAATCATTTTTTTAGAATACATTTTCTTCGATTGAAGAAGAAATTTATATTTTTCTTTTAAAAAAAAAAAAAACATTCTATGTTAAATGAAATCAAAAATTAATAACAAGCAAGTACAACAGAATAATAAAAAGCTCTTACTTCGTATTTAACTGGTTGTATCTTAGATTAACTTGCTCCGTTCTCTTTTTCACTTTAGTCGTATCGTCCTGTTGATAAACTGCAATAAGTCTTTGAGTCAACTGGTTGAATAAATCGATGTGATGTTTAAACTGATGAATTTCAGCATGAAACGACTGAAAAATATAATACAAATTAGTTACAAATAATAATATATAACAATAATAATCTTAAAAGATTTGTTCAGAAAATAAAAGTTTTTCATCGTTAGAGGTTACCTGTAATTAATGACGCAGAACGTATTTTTATTTTGTATCGCAATTATAAAAAAAACAATATTGTGTTGCTATGAACAACTAACATATAATTTCATCAGTCGTTGTTTACGTTACTGAAAAAGCAAGTTGAAAGTTTATTGCAAGATTTTCTTAATAATTATATTAAATCAAAGCCGTTTTATGACTAGATTAGAAAATAAAGGTAAATATATATTTTAAGTTTTAAGCGAATATATCCCGCCATTATAAATTGAATAAACAACAGGTAGAAAAAATAATAATATTAAAGATTTAAATACGCATCTATTTCATGGCGAGCATTAAAATGATTAATATACGTAACAAAGTTTAATTTTTCACAAACATTATCACCCTAAATTGTGCACACGAACATTTTAAGTTAGATTGTAAGCGTAAGTTTTAAATTTTCATTATTTATTCATTCCTTTTTTATTATTATTAAATTTTAATCCATTTTTACTAATTTTTCTAAAAATTAAAAACTAAATCAGCGACATTTTAAATATAGAGTAATCCAAAAGGAATAAAATTAGTTGCGAATCTATATTAAATTCGTGAATAATGATACGGATTAATCGAATTATTTTCTTATATTAGAATATTTTGTGTTAATATTGCTTTTCAGTTGACTAAATAACTTGTATAAGTATTTTCAGAATTGAAATATTCTGTATCAAAATCGAATGCCGCTTACTAAAGATAGGCACTTTTTTATTTCATTAAAAGTTCGTGTACCGTATAAAGGGCACGAGGTCACTCATCTAGGTACTAGATAAAAATTAAGATTTATCAGGCGTATAAATCGACGTATTTATAAAACTCAGCGTGAAGTGTACACATTATTTCCTATTTTTAATAATAATAATGAAAAAATCAGCGCTAACATTATTAAATAAATTTATGATATATAAAACAGTAATATTGCCTACGTTCTTAATTATATGCAGCTCCAGTTTAGTATTCGACTAGCCATACTAATTTAAAGAAACTCCAGCGATTTCAAAACCACTGCTATAGAGTCATCTTAAATAAGTCGCGCTGCATTCATATTACAATCATGCATAATTTTATCTTCATTTTCCATCCATTACTGATATCGTAAAAGAAGGTGCAACTATTTTTTTTTATCGTTGCGTTATATCTGACGTTATGATTATTATAAATAATATAAATAGGTACTATTACAGGTCCTTAAAACGTAAACGAAAACACTATATTGAGAATTGAATATGTCTGCATTTCTCGTTTCTCTTCGAATTGATAAATTCCATCGATAAATCCTAAGAACATTGTATCATTTAAATGTTGAATATATCGGAGAGTAGTGATTTTATGAATTATAAACAAAACAAAGTCGTAATACAGTTTAATCATTATAAAAGTATTTTATTGCAAAGCTTTTATAGTGATTAAACTGTGTTATGAGTTTGTTTTGTTTATAATTGTATAATTTTATTGTACATTTAAGTTATACTAGATTTACTATTATTTAAATTGATAATAAGCTTTTGTATCAAATTCTTTTTAATTTATTAGTAATTGTAAGATGTTTATATTCCGGTTACTTTACTGTACGTTAATAATATATATATTAAGTTTATGTGATAAGGAAATTATATTTTTTCGTCGCAGACGATTTGCTATATTTTAAAATTGTTGTTGTTATGTTAAATCTGAGACAAACGTTTCTTCTTCCAAAATCCTATAAGTTACTAACGACGTGTCGTTTGATTTAAAAAGACCGTGATAGGCTACCCATTCTTAATGGCCCAGTGTGTTATAAAATTGAAAATAATAATAACTCTCACAAATAACGTTTCTTGTAAGTAAAGAAAAAACATATTAATTAAATATCCGCATGAAAATTTTTTATTTCGTCTGTATTATACAGGATTAACCAGGGTCGGTCCAAGACGCTATCATTATCGTCCTTCTACTTCTAATTCCTATCGTATGGCTCAATCAGGAAACTCACTATTACATAATATTTAAATTCGATAGTCAGGATAATGCAGACGTTAAAAGTTCTTGAATCTCATCAAGCGTCTCGTCAAAGGCTCTACCTGGACAACCGCGAACAATGTGTTCGATGTGGGAAACCACAATCACAGGTAACGTCATTTTTTTATCTTCCATCCCGTGAGCAGTTCGTTGAAACTGTCTTGTCCAGTACGGATCCAATTTAAAACCCGTTCACCACAGCGACCAGACATGTAATAAGCGGGTGTTTGTCTGGATTCAGGGCGTCATTTATTCTTCACGTCGAAATTCCTTGCGATAAGCTTGGTCATACAAATTTGGACTTTAACTTGCGACCATTTATTGAGAGGATCTGATTTGCTTCATATTTTGATAATTAACGTAAAGCTGTAGTTTGCTCGCGAAGGTTTGGTGGCATAATATTGCTAAATACTGGTAGCCAATTAGCAGATGTTGATTTACCTGTGATGAGTCTTATCGTTATATTGAGCTGTGTGTTCAATTTTTTTTGTATGGCAGTTGTTCAAACATATCTGAGCGCCATACTCTGCCGTAGAGCATACAAGAGCCAAAGCTTTTCTTCTAAGCATGGACGCTGAGGAGCCCCATAAAATCCAGTCAATTTCTGAATGCTCTTATTTTTATACTTTATTTTCACCACCGCATTTTCTATATAATTACGGTATGTTGTCTATTCAGGGTTAAGCCGAGGTACTTTAGAAAGAGCGCATAGTTCAGTGATCCGTTATTGCATCGAATATTAAGTTCTGTGTGAGAAAGTTGAGATATTGGGTGGAAACAAGATGTGCATGTTTTAGTCATATTCAGGTGAAGAGGCTATCATAAGATCTTCTTCCAGATCCATTTCTAGGACAGACACAGCTAACGCAATGTAATACTTATTCTCGATTTTTTTAGAAGGTCGTGTATATATAAATTGAATAAAAGAGGAGCTAACACAGATTTCTGTGATATCGTCGCGGTTTACTTTGTTTGTCGGCAAGCTGAATTATGAACGAACGATTTTATAACATTTCGTTTACTAGTGCACAAAATGTTCTACATGAGACCACTTGTACCAACTTCCGCAGTAGGTCATGACGCAAAACTGTATCATAAGCAGAAGATAAATCCTATGAAAATCGTGCCTAAGCACTGCACTCTAAAATATTTTTGAAATAAATTAAACGAGCTGCATTCGCGGATTACAACATAAATGGGTTTCATTACTTCGGAAACAACAGTTTAATCCTTATAATATATCATCGAAAAATGTCGTTAATTATAATATATCCCGTTTTATTATAGGGTGACCCAGAGAAGACGGACAGTTTTGTTGTTTTTTGAATAACTAAAAAAAAACTCGACCAAAATTTTTGAATGAAATTTTATTTAAAAATAGGAAAACGAGAGATTAGCTTACGATTATTTGTGGAACATAATATCATTCAGATGACCACCATTTACAAATATATTCATTCAGTCTTTACAAAATTTTTGAACACTTTTTGAGCATACAATTTCTTCAGAAATCCAAGTTTTAAGGTCTTCCAGATCTCATGAACGTATTTCTAAATGCGGCTCTTAACGTATCCACACACACAAAAAAATGGTATAAGTTTGAATTCTTTTCGAAACTCTCTTTGCAACTGACGCGATCGATTCATGCCGAAAATATGTGATATTGGACAAAAACGAATATCTCGTGTGTACACTAAACGTGGAGCACGCGGTTTACGCTGTAGTAGTGCTACAAACTGCGCTATTCAAAAAAAAATCGCCCGTATTGTAACCCTTTCAGTCGTACATTATCAAATTTTGACACGAAATTATAAATTTTATACAGGTGTTTATTATACAATACTGCTCCGTAGGTGAACTGTAGATAGTTTTCAATGTGTTTACATAAATATTTCTAAAGTTGAGGTGTTGTCAGTATGAACATTTCATGTTGAAAAAGTTAACTTCGTATATTCGAGCATAGCTGTATATTAATTCTAAGAATTTGACATTTACGAATATTTTTTCTATTTCTTGACGAAATTCTAAATTTATCCGTAAAATAAGATTAAAGAAAATTATATTTTTAAATGTCACACTCACAACAAAACGAAGTATCTCGTAAAGTTCGGTATTTGGCCTCATTTTACTTTAAAACATTATACACCAATATTCACGTTACATGTACATATATATGTACACACACGCATACATATATATATATATATATATATATATATATATATATATATATATATATATATATACACACGAAATGAAAATTAAGAAGAAACTCCGGTTCAGTTAATTTCATTAAAATCAATTTTCTTGAAAGGAAAATATCACTATCGAAGGTAGTCTTATATTGGGCAAAAACATAATTATATTGCTATTATCAATGTTCGCGTTCTTATTCAGTCGATCGTTTGATAAATTATTTTTCCCACAAAACATAATCGACAAATTTTCAATCACACACACACACATATACGCATGCCAGAAATATTACATATAGAATACACACACATACATAAAATAACACGTCGACGCCAACAAAAGCGACTTATGCTTTGTTCAACATAGAAAGAAGTTGATTAATCTATTTTTGGACAGAACAATAAAGAAAATACACGCCATACACTGTGAAAAGAACGAAGATATATAGTTAACGCTACGATCACACACACACACACATATATATATATATATATATATATATACTTGTGGAACATTAGAAAATAATCCGGAGGAAATGGCACATGTTTCCTAAAGGAACTGAAAGATCCAAGAGTGACCCATTAACCACAAAATAAACTGTATCACTCTGCTAACGTGATCTTTTGTTTAGCGTTAGTCTGTACTAACACGTTATAAGTTTAGTTTGCTGTTACACGCACATTAATACGAATATATATATATATATATATAAACAATAAATGAAAGTAAACTATATCCGGCTAGTGGTGAAATTGGACGTAAATTTTAAAAATACACACGAGTCACCACACATGAATACAAAAAACGCGAGTAATGAAATGTAAACAAGGATATTTAATATAAAATAAGAATAACTGGCCGTACACATCGCCTAATCGCGCTAAAGATTTCATATATTCGTGCGTAAAAATTCCAGAACTATCATTTGTTCCAATAATCGTTATCACAACGAACGATACCACACTGACGAATATATAGAAACTAATACTATCGCAATTATTATAAGCGTATCTTTTAATAACGCTCGGATGATCGCGTAATTTCGTCGATAAATAAGACGAATTGATCAGGCATTGAGCTAACATGGTCGATATTTCACGCTTTTTAAATCGATTTCGCTTTATCGATATCGGTATTATCGAATTAAAAAAGGTTCGTTATTAATTTCGAACGGCATTTTATAATAAACCTTAACCTTGACAAATTAAAACCGTATACGCATACAAATGAAAAAGAAAACCGAGGGAATTATTATTATTATTTAATTGTTCGTAGTTCATAGCTTTCTTAACACTTTTGATCAGGATGTCCACTATATGGTAAATGAAATTTTAATGCTAATAAAACAAAAATTAATTTCTAATTAACGAGAAATATTTCAATTTTAAAAATATTCATATAAATACACATTGAAAATTATTTACAACAGATCACGTAAGGAGCAACACCGCCATAAAATTTATAATTTCATGTCAAAATTTGATATTGTTGAGAGGGTTAAAAGTAGGAATAGAACACTTTTATAACAGATTTGGTTGTTTATTTTTATCGTGTAAAAGTAAGGACAATTATGGCGTACAACGTTAAGTGTAATTTTAAGCTTTCACATTTAATTACCATACATTCGATATGACGTGTTCAATTCTGAGTAGTATCATTTTTTGATTGCACCAGGTTCGGAGTAATAGGACAATACGATTAATGATCAGACTTATCAAGGAATCATAAAGCCTGAATATACACTGGTGTGTAAGAATAAGTATCTAAAGTTTATATTATTTTTTGATTTTCAATGTACAGCAATAAAAAATGAATCTTGAAATTACCTAACACAGAACGCAATCAATTACTAATTCAGTTAATGTATAAGTTTAATGTAAATGATTGCTGAACTGAAGCAAATAAATTTATAGAATCGAAAATGTAAAAATCGTAAAATAACATAATTTTAACAAATGTATTCTTTAACGTGGCTAACACGTTAAATTGAAAGACTACAAAGTTGAAAACTTACGAATTCAATTTATCTTCAGCAAAATGAAAACACTAAACAGAACACGACCCTCTATTGTACGGAGTGGCAAATATTTTTGTATCACATACGTTTATTTTTTCCTCATTTAATTTTTTTTTTACATTACCAGTCATAATCATAAGGAAAATTATTTAACTTTTTTAAATACTATTAGTTTGTGCAAAATAAACACATTAATAAACTACGTCCAATATGCGTACGAATATCAAATAAAACAACTAATTTCAGTTAAAAAAATTGTCTTTGTAACAAACTTGTTTACAGTTTCACTGCTGTTACAACAATGAAGCTAAAAAATAACTGTATATATATACGCGCAAATAATATACATATGTGTGTAAGTACTTTCGAGTATGTCTGTAAATTTATTTTACCTTTTGTTCCTTAAGTTGAATTTCTAAAACATCGACCGTATGTCCCACAGGATTCATTCTTTCGAATTTTGTTTCCATTCGTTGTAACCAAGCTTCCACTTCAATTCTTTTCGCTTCGTACTGTTGACTATCAGCCAGCATTGTATCCAGTTGACTTTTTCGTTGAGTAACCTTCGTATTGGTTTCATCCCAATGTTCTCTTAGTTTAGTCACTACAGAAAAAAAAAAACAAATATTCATATAAAAATATAATCACAAAATGGTTATGGTATTCGATGCTGAAAATAAAAGAATACAAATATAACGAACAAATTATAAATCACTACTAAAAAAAATAAAGAAAAAAATTATCGAACGAACTGTTTTTGTAAATAAAAAATATTTCACGAATGATAATTGTTATAAAACGCAAGCTGAAAACCATTACGAAAGGAAAATTGCATTTCACATTTAATATATTAGTCTTTTATCGATTGTAAGCTTGAATTTATTTTGAAATTGTTTAAATTAACAAATGTAAGGAAAAAAGAAATTAAACATAATCGTTTAAATATATTAAAACCTTTATTTCGTTTTACGGTGAAAATCGTCGTTCCAATACTACGAATTAGGAGTTTTTATCAGAATGATGTAATGTACGGAAATGAAGATGAATACTCCTTCAACACATCCCAATTTATTTTAAAATTAAAATCTCCATTACATTAATAGGCGGATTATCCATCAGTCTAATGACAAATTAACAAAAACATGTAGACATTGTAACTTTAAAGTATTCTAGAAATATGTTAAACCTTATAGCTGAAAATACTTTAGTAAACTGAACTGTGATAACAAATTTAACAATTAATTTTTTTTTAATAATATATAATTTTCATAACGCATGAACAATTACCACAATTCACTGTGAAGTACCTGGAAGACCGAGCTTTATGTTGTGGTAAAATCGTGTTTTCGGAAAATAAAATATATTTAAGTACAAATCATATACTATTAAAAACCATTACATACACAACTATAATTTTATTTTAATCGCGTAGAATTATAAACAACAATGGCACTTTTCAAAAATATCAAAATAACGTTTTGTTGGAAATGAATTTTGAAATTTTTCGATCGGATCTTTCCTTAAAATAATTCTTTAAAAACATTAAAATCTAAACACATTTTACCAAAAAACACAATTATAAGAAAAAAGTACCGAACAGATAATAATATTGCACATACACTCGAAAATGAAATAATTTTATCACGATACAGACCTCCTTGAAAAATAAAATGAGTAACTGTATAAGAGCGCAGTATTCACTTGTGGACGACATTTCACGACGAATTGTTTATAGGGAGAAAACGAATTCAAGAACACGCGCATTTCTAAATCAGTCAGTTATCGCGCGAAAAGCATTGCACACTTCTTTTCAGACTATGTAAACGAAAAATGGCGCGAAAAGTATTGTGCTCGTTTTTCCAGACTAAAGTTATAATCAAAAATTCCAGGTTTGACAAATATTAAAAGGAGGCACCTTTAATGTTTTTAAAATGAATTTTAAATTTTCCATAGGATTTTTTACACATAATAATTCTTTCAGAGATTAGAAAATTATTTCTGTAATATACGAAACCGTAATCAAGTATAATATTGTTATTATATTTACAATGACAAATATGCGGTAAAAGGCAAATTTCTAAGCTCGTAATATTTGAACGGGTTAATACGATTCAGCTGAAATTTTCAATAAGTATCAAGAAAAAAAAAATCAAAATTTTCACAATTTTATCGGTGTATGCTCGAGATCGGGCCTAAAATTTCAAAATTTGAAATTTTCATACAGATCATTATCAGTTACTTTATACATTACATATATGCACAAAATTTCATCTGAATCGTCAAAAGTTTTTTTCAGATGCACGAGTAAGAATTGCTCGCTTAATAAGATTAAAGCGTAAATTTATGTACTTATTTTTTTAAATAAACTGTAAGAAGTTATAATTCAACTTTCATAAGGGCATTACCACTTTTGTGAGGTTAAAACTTTGTTTTAATATAAAAAATACATTTATACCCATTTTGTTATATTTATTGATACAGCTCTCCACAATATCTATGTGAACGCAGCATAACACACACACAACTATATAAGTATATACTCATTACAAATTTACATAAGATATCTGTAAGAGATATTTCCGAAAAAAAAAAAATCAAAAATAAAATCAAAATGGTGTAAAAAATTGACAGCTAAAGCAATCTGTTATTTATAAATGTTAGTTAAAATATTTTTTAAATCGAGACGATAATAATTACGCAACAAACAATGAAAATTAAATTATAGACACATTAATGAATCACTTTCTCTAATTTGGATCCAAGGAAAAAACATGTTAAACAGTCATAACTTGACAAGCCTTTTCCTTTCTTATATATTTAAAGAAAGTTTCCGTGTAATGAAAAAAAAAGAATATATAAATAATATAGGGTTGTGAAAATTTATGGAAGAATTATAAAAATTAAAAGTGAATGAATACATATAGCCACAAATACATGTATATATAAAGATACGTATGTATATATACATGTTACACTGTGTACATGTTATCTAAGTATATATCAAACTTGTCGACAAAATGACGTGAAAAATATTACAAATCACAACTTACAACAGATTAAAATAGCGTATAAAACCCGTCTAATCGTGAACGGGTCCGACAGCTATCAATAATGATGAAAAGTAATTTATAAAACTATCGGACCGTTAAACCAATTTCATTAAACGAGATGTTGTAGTGTTAGTATATTAATATAACCATTAAACTTGGAGTATAAATGGTGTACTCTACACCGCTTTCACTAAGATAAAGGTGTTTATATATATATATATATATATATATATATATATATATATATATATATATATATATATATATATATATAAAATAATCCATTAACGCATTATAATTTCTTTACGAGGGACCAATGGCTATATTTTTCAGTGTAACTATTTCCTTCAAATTCGTAATATACGTTTCCAAATGTCCACCGAGTCCATGTACATAGGCATATATATATATAAGCACGCACAAACACACACACACAATTTTTAATAAAAGTATAATAAGAAGGGTCTAAAATTAGTCAAAAAATATTTCTTTTTCGTAAAGAAACATATTTATAACATCATTTACGTTAATTGCACATTTTTAAATTTTTTAATCATATATATATATAATATATAAATCTGCAATAATTAACGTGAGTGATGTTATAAATATGTTTCTTTACGAAAAATAAATATTTTTATATATACTAACTAACCCGCAAACTTTGTACCGCCCAACGGGACTGCTGTGCTAATTTTTGACTAAATCTAATTTAGCGTATAAAACGTTACTTCAAAATGCACTCAATATATATAGCGAAAAGAAATTTAAATGTCAAAACAACGTCAACATCAAATATTATAGAATTGCATATCAGCGCCACCTGTGGTAGTCAAACACAACTATCAATTACTTATTACATTTTCATTTCTTTTTTAAAGGTTAATTATTCACTGGAAGGTATGTTATTGATAGGGGAGTGACTTATATATTCTGATCAGCAGCAAGATATTAAACTATGGGAAAAATAAAAATTTCTCTATAGCTCATCTGCAGCACCAAAATCTAAACCACCCAAAAATCGGTTTTTATTTTCTTGGCCTAGTTTTCACTCTTTGGCCAGTTTAAGCGGATTGATCAGGCTATAAACTTATATTATTATCCTTAATAAAATTATATAATCTACGCGCATTCGAGGAGGTAGGATCCACAATAAGCTCTTCAAGTTGTATTGGCAGCGTATTCTTTGTCGATAAAAGTTCAGACATTAAGCTATCCCTGTTTCTGTATTTTGAGCAGGACCAGATCTGATGTTCGATGCTATCTTCGATATTATATATCTCACAAAGTCCAATTCTGATGATCCCCAATTTGGCAAGATGACTAGGTGAACAGTTATGACCACTCCTTAGTCTAACAAACACACCCACTGTGGCGTCCGTGGAAATGAGATAGCGGATGCGATTACTCGATCGGATCTAATTCCGACTATTTAGAAGCGCGTTAAACTACAATGGGAACAGTTAAGAATCCACTTAAACACGTGCCTAATATTAAAAAATAAAATAAAAATAAATGAGTCCTACCAGTTAGGAAATACAAACGTACAGAACATAATTCTTCGCTAAAATAATAAATTAGATGAATTTTAGATTGTTGTCAATAATCAGCACAAAAAAAAAGAATAATGCGTTGTTTAAAGCGTTTTTATTTGAGTCACTTTTTACGAGAAAACCGGTTTTGTTTTTGGAAAAACTTTTGAATTTTAGAGCGCCCGACCTAACTCATCCAAAACATCCAAGAATCACTACACAAAATATCACAAAATCAGTCCAGTCGTTTAGAAAGAGTTCAACCACATACATACGTACATAAAGATTATACATACAAATATTATATAATAATCGCGGGCGACAATTTGTAACAGTAACTGTTGATTGTAATATTCAAAAATTAAAAAAAAAACAAAAAAAAAAACAGTGTATTTAAATAAATAAGAATGAAATACACAATTTTCAATAAGTGCCGGTTAATATTGTATCGCAATAGTAATTTTCGGAAAATTAAATAAAAGTGAAACAAAATTAAACAATATAAATATAATGTATACGGGAAAAACGACGAAAGTGAAATCTGTGAAAAATTAACGCTTTAAAATCAAACGTGTATGTTAATTCTCGGGAAAAACAAAAAACAAAAAATGTTACCAAATATTGGACGTATTATTAAAACAAAACAAAATTAAAACACAAAATTAAATAGCAATTTTACCTCTCATACAATCTCGTAAATGATCTAATATCGACGTACGATGCGATTTTCGCTCTAACGAAAGGGTAGAATAGGCGTCTAAAGAATTGTCTGCAATTACAAAAGAACAATAATAAACCTGTTGTTTTATACATGTGTACGTATCTCTTTCCAACACACACATATATATATATATGTGTTATGTAAACGTCGCTATTTTAACACATTGAATAAAATCGTAATGTAAGGAAAATTATTAAATATATTAACGGATTAGAGAATATTTCAAATTACAGTTCTAATTCATCGGCCGCCGCTAAATACTTGTAAAACACTGAACGGCACTAAAACAAATGCCATTTAGAAGCAAATCAACTTGGTCGTTTGGTACGAAAACATATAAACTATATTTAAATGGATAAAAATTAAATTTCTATATAAATTATTCGATTTAACTCGTCGCCGTTCAAAAAAAAGTTAAAACACACTAGTAAAATTTAGACACAACATATAAACGCTTAATATTTTTCTGACCATTTATAGGTTACGCTAATTTTCAAACGACAAAAATTCTTTATTATGTCACGTCGTTTACACTGACATAACTCAAACGAGAACCGATTAGTAGATTGAGATAAATTTAAAAAATATCCAAAATTTTGAAGTAACGTACGAACGCAAAATGCACACAAACATAATCCCCTTCCCCTCGTTGCATTTATACTATCGGACGTTTTAACAAATAAACAACAAAATGGGAGTTAAAATAAGTAAACTTTTTAAATAAAAAAATCACAAAGCTTTTCGGCTGTTAAGCCATTATCAAGTGAACATACAAATAAAATGTATAAATATACACAATGTAAAAAATATAAAATGTAAAAAATACTCATGTAAGTATGCAATTTGCAAAAATTATCAAAATGAGAAAAAGACAGTATTTCCATACAAGACAATCTGACAGTGGAAATGGTAAACAACAATACGATCTACAATTAACAACATAAAATTTATATATTAAAGTAACACTTATAAATAATGTTTCATTTATTTTGATAATTTTTGTATATCGTATACTTAAATTAGTATTTTTTTATACGTTATATTTTTTATATTTTATTTTTATGCTCACTCGATGACTTAACATCACGGAAAAAGCTTAGTGATATTTTACTAAAAAAACAAAAAGTTTATTAATTTGAACTACTATTTTGTTGTTTACTCTTTAATAAAAATCACTATATTCAACACTTTTCAGAATAAATTCGGTGTAACTGAAAATTTAAAATAACCTCGCTACTTAATGACATAGAAAAGGTATTTGAAAAAGTTATTAATACACTTTTGATTGAGAAAATTGAAGCAAAAAATATCTTGCAAGTTAATAAACATGGTTTTAGATCTGTTTGGTCTTTTGAGCATGCAGTATTCCATTTGGTTACTTTGATTAAAGATAGACTTAAAGATAATTGCCCAGTGGTAGTTGTCTCCTTTGATATCAAAGGCGCTTTTGATAATTATATGTAGTCTGCCATTATAGAAGTATTAAAAAGTAGTAAAATTAATCCACATGTTCTCGATACAGTTATCCATTATTTCTATCAGCGGACTACCATTGGAACTTCTACAGTCTACAAAAATCCTGTGTGATGTTCCCCAGGGATCTGTGTTGGGTTCCACTCTTTGGAACATATTGTACTCTGTAGTTCATCATAAAATTGATGCTTTTTCTGCCGCTTGCAGTATGGATTATCATCTTATCTCTTATGCGGATGATCTTTGTCTTATCTTTAATTCTACAGAGAGTCAGGGTTTCTTAAGTTTGCCTTATGTATCTAAATACTCAGAATCTATAATATCAGTTCTAGGCTCCAACAAAGTGTAAATTCTCTGTCTTTGGTAAGCTGTCTTTGGTTGTACAGGTGAAAACGCTAGAATTATTATCTTCTTCCACCATTGAATATATTAAGGAATTAAAATATCTGGTTATTGTTATTGACGAAAAATTAACCTTCCTGCCGCATGTTAAAAATATCTCAGCTAAATGTACTATCATTTATAATAAATTACTTCGGATTCAAAATAACTCTTGGGGACCTGCTTTTAAGGAAAGTTTAATCCTATATAAAGACATTGTGCAGTCCATCTATGGTTATGGGGCTGCAATTTATGTGAATAGGAAGGTGTTGAATTGTGTTAATAAACAACAGCGTAAATTCCTGCTTCGCATCTCTTCTTTGTATCGTACAACACCAACTTCAGAGCTGCCTGTGTCATCTGTGGTGTCTTTCCCCTGGATGTTTTTCTTATGAGGAGGGCCGCTGCTGGTGTCTTTAGACTTCTCAAGGGTAATAATCCTCACATTCAACAATTCCTGTTCCTGGGTTCTCTACTGTGCCCTCAGCAGCTGCTTTATTTTCAAATGTAATAAGTTCAAAGATTTTAGAACTAAATACCGTATTGCCATTTCAATGCCTCATAACCAGATAAGCTTTTTGGAGAACTTTTGAAATTTCACCATTGAAGTCTTTGAAATTACATACATACATACATATATATATATATATATATATATATACTACCGGTAAATATAAGTTATTTCATAAAGTTACTATATACGTTTATTTAATTTTAGTTATGCTTTCAATGGAATATTTATCGCTTATGTACATAACTGATTTCATTGATAACATATTTTGTTTCAGATTTGAATTTTCTTTTTACTATTGTATCAATTTTAATTTATACTAAATATACTCACTTTAAAATAATAATAACAGTAATTTATTATAATCTGACCTATTTTATACATTTGCGGAAATGATTATAAATGAAACATACAGTGGATTTAAACAAGAGATCAAAATTGGCGGCAAAAGATTACATATAATCATATTCGTCAATGATCAAGTTTTATTAGCAAGCACTTTCAGCAAACGATTAACTAATTAAATACAGTAATAAGAAATTATGAAATGAATATTAAGAGTAAGAAGATAAAGTCATGGCAATTGGTAAGGTCTGTTCGCAAATAAAGATTTTTTTTTTAAACACCACTCCGGTCTGACGACCACTATTGGTGCCGATAATGACGTAACTGTTTTCTACATTGTTCATCACCAATAGGACAAACAACAGCGATAATAAAACTATAACATAGTTGGTATACATCAATGATCATTATTAACTAGCGCCAACAAGTGACACCACGATCTTGATTGTTTTTATCAGTTATGTGCTTACTTAACAGCTAAAGCACGCTGAGGTAACTTTAACATGATTAAGTAAAGCCTAAAATATCTCTCGACTGCTTTTTCTTAAGTCTTTTTGCTGGACATCCTGGAAGCCCTGGTCGATGGATATCTGCTATGTAAACATTTTCGTTTTCTTTTGTATCGTTAAAAAATTGTATATAACGATGTTTATAATATTCCTGTACATACGGTACACGTAGATCGGTATGTAGAGTCCGGTTTGACACGTAATACGGAGCATCTGCTATTACCCTGCGAAATTTTAACCGCGTTGCACTCGCTTCATATTACTGTTGGATGCTGCTCCATATATTTCAATACCGTACCTCCAAATTGGAACAAGTATCGTCTGATAAATTAATTTCTTACAGTAGAAATTGACTCTGGACTTTTTACCAATTAGTGGTTGTAGCTTATAGATTCTTTCCATGATCCGTTGTCTTACGTTCGCTACATGGGGGTTCCCATGTAAGTCGACGATCAAGTATTAATCCTAAGTATTTCATCAAATTTGATGCAGGAATTAGTTCGTTTCCATAACTCATTTGTGGACAGTGACCGGTATTTAAAGTAAATGTCACTTGCTGGCTTTTACTTTGATTCATTTTTATTTTCCATTTAACAGCTCAAACGTTAATTCTATTGAGATGTTCCTGTGAAGCGTGTATTGGATTTTCGTGAGCTGCTAATATGCAGGTATCATCAGCAAAAGTGGCCATAAGTGTGGTATTTAGAACCGGAATATCACCCGTATATAGCGAAAACAATACTGGCCCAAGTATGCTTCCTTGATGAACAGACGCTCGGATCAGGTACTGTTCAGAGACCGCTGAATTAATGATAACTTGAAAATATCTGTTCGATAAATATGATTCTAGGGGTTTATATATATATCATTTGGCATAGTTGATTTTAATTTGTACAACAGGTCTTTATGCCACACAAGATCAAAGTTCAACATCGAGAAATACGGCATTACAATACTGATGCCTCTCAAATGCAGAACAGATGCGATCGGTTATTCGATGAACCTGATGGATAGTCGAGTGATTAGTTCGAAAACCAAACTGATGATCTCGGATTAGATTATTTATGGTTATCACCTTCTGTATTATGTCATGTAGTATCATTTCAAATATTTTATCCAATATACTTTATAGGCAATTGGCCTATAAGACGTCAATTTCTGTGGATTCTTTTGAGGTTTTGGAATCAGTCGAATGATTGAGTCTTTACACATTTGTGGGAAGTAGCCGGTTCTAAGCACTGCATTAAAAATATATGTTAGATATAATACCGATTTTGTTGTCAATTTTTTTATTATTTCAGCTGTTATTTGATCCTTACCTGATGCTTTTTGTTAGTTGTAACTTTTTAATTTTTGTTTATACCTCACGTGGTGATACATGTTTCGTCGGTAATGTTAATTGAATTGGACTTTCTAAATACTGTTCGACATGTTTTGCATTCATTAAATCGGGATACGGTTGGAAAATATTTTACAAATGCAATGCAAAGGTATGCCTTATCTTTATCTGTCATTGCCCATTCTCCATTTGGTTTTCTAATGGAGTATTGTTTAGGTTTCTCTTTTAAGTATGACTTAGTAGCCTTCCATACAGTCATGTCCTCCGGATTTAATGAGGTAAAGAATTGAGCGTATCTTTCAGATTTGTATTCGCCCATTTTCACTTTTAACAAGATATGATAATGGTTGAAAGATCGTTTCAAGAAAGGTGTTCTATTTCGCTGCCATTTATTTCTTGATCTTCGTGACAACTGAATTAGTTGTCTAATTTTCATGGATAGATTAAAATCTAACTTTCCATAGTTTACTTTACAGGCTGGATACTTAGTTGCACTTGCACAAGCGTTATGGATATTTTTAACGAACGATTTAACTGCTTCATTAATTTCTTTAGGTTCTTTTAGACGGACGTTTAATTTGATCTGATGATCCATGTAGTTTGAAAATATTTCCCAATTTGCGCTTCTATTTTTTAGAGGTATACGATCTTTATTTATGGTACTGGGGTGTGATCTGAGCTTAAAAGTGACACAATTTTACATGAGATATTAACAGGGTGCATATTTTTTGCTATGAAGTCAAGTACTTCTGGGTTACGATTAGTGTGTTTTGGCCAGTAGGTAGGATCTTTCGGTGCAATAACAGTGAGTTTATTATCAATAATTATATTTTCAATAATTTTTCCTACCTCTAACGAAATTCCACCTTTGGCGTTTAGCATTGAAGTCTCCTCCTATTAGTATTCTTGAACCAAGCCCCGTTAAGATATTCTTTAATCGTTCCTTAGGAATGATTACACTCGGATCACCATACATAACTGCTAAGGTAAAATGAATTTGAATGTTGTTTACTTTAATGACTAATACTTGATAGGTATAAGTAATTTCAGTCTAGCAATGACAACGATTTATCTTATTTCGAATTAGAATGGCAACACCTCCATGAGATTTTCCATCAGGATGTGAGGCATAATAGCCAACATATCCATTGATATAAAAGCTTGAGTTAAAAATGAGATGTGTTTTACACAAAAGTGCTATATCTATTCTATTATCATATAGTAATAATTCAAGTTCTTGTTCCTCTGAGATATGCCATTGCAATTTCAAAGCATAATTCCTAGGTTATTTTTTAATTATGTAGTATTTATTTTGTTCGTTATATTAATTTATCTAGTAATTTATTTAATAATGTAAAAAGGGGACTTATTAATGATTTAAATTTATTTAACATTTTATATAAAACACTAGTAATTTGAACTGTAAATTGGTTTATCGACTTCTGATTACATAAATTAGTACAACTGGTTTCAGGTGGTGTGGTATTGTGATTCTGAATTTCATGTAGCGTAGTTTTATGATTAAACCCGGGATTATTAGGAGGACGATTATTTACTTGTAGTGGCGAATAATTTGAGTAATTTAGATTTTCTAAACCCGTAGAATGTTTGCTAGTACGTGTAAATTTTTAAAGATAAAATTTGAAAACGAAATAATAGAACAGGTAACAACATTCAAATATTTAGTACAGACCATAACGTATAATACGGATTATACTTGAGATATTAACGATTATATAGCAATGGGAAAAAAACTTTCAACGAGAAATACACACTTATTACACGGAAAACAATGTCGGTTAACATACGCAAAAACTTGGTTAAAATTTTGGTACGGTTGTGGCACTATATGATGCGGAAACGTGGACAATGAAGCAAAGAGTCGAGACAAATTAGAAGCTTTTGAACTGCGGTTATGGTTGCCTTTAATCTGTAGATAGCGCCTTAAAAAATAAATTAAACGTATAGCAAAGCGAAAGTATATAGGAACGTAATAAAACCGTTACTGTTAATGAAAGTGGAAAATTTAATAATTATTCCTGGGGTTCCGTCGGTTTCCATTTTGTAGGTTGATAACGGGATTTACACTTTGTTGTTGCTGCTGTTGTTGTTCTATGCTACAACTCAAATACTAACAAGTGGACGACTGCTGCGCAAACGTACAGGAAGGAACGGCGAAGAATGTCGAAACGGAAAAATCTATTTTCGTACCGAGGAAGAAATTGAAGACCGCCGAACAGAAGATTTTTTTTCATTTTCCATCTCTTTTATTTTTCTTCCGACTTCTAAAAACTAAATTCAATTTAGAATTCGCGAGGCTTAACGGCTAAATTTTCCACCAGACGCGTAAACAAAACCGCGTTCGTTCGTTGGTTGGTTTTGACGATAAGCGAAACGACTATAAGGACGAAATCGTTAGGCGGAGAATTGTTCAAACATCCTGTTGATGGTAATTATGCGAACATTCTGTCGAGTGTAATAACGGAGATAAAGAAAATCGCGGTGAAATGTTGTTATATTTTTAAACCAGTCTAACGGCGTTAGCATTAATTTTAGTTTCACTTTACGGAATCGTTTAACGAAATTAATCGTAGAATTTTTTCTATGAAAATTAAATTTTTTTGAAAACATAGAAAAGGGAAAATTTAAACTAAATAATAAGAATAATAATAATAAACATACAGTTTATTATATGTGAAAGAGGTAGAATATCGTTAATTTCTGTTATTAAAGAGTCAGGAAAAAACCGAGTAACCACGGATACGAGATAACAGCAAGAAATTTGAACTGGTTTGGAATGTTGTAGTGATTTTTAAAAAATAAATAGTTATAAAAAATGGATAAAAAGACACATTTTTTTGTTATTTACTACATTCACCATCAGATTAGTTTATAATTGAATCTATTATTTCACATCGCATTTGTTTGTAATATTGTTCACCTAGATTAAGTATGTTCTCACATTTTATTTTTATGATATTTCTTTACGTTTTATTATTATTATTATTTTATTTATTTATTTATTTATGTCGATTCGAAAATCCCTTAATAGCCGATTTGTGTCTTTTAATACAAAATTTATCGATTTAAATTATTATATATATATATTTTAAATTAAGAAAGTATCTGAGAACCTGCCGAAACAATTTAAAAAGGTAAGAACATGTACTTTAAAATGGAACTGGAGAGATTGTGTCAAACGATGTAAAACCCACATGTACGAAGTAATTGAATCGTTCCTAGCACACCGAAAGATTAAACAGCGATCGTCGTGCAATCGTTAAACATTTTTTTAGAAACAAGAGATAGCTGTATACACAATGAGGAGCCATAAATTACCTGGAAAAAATTTGGAGAGACCATCGCTCGCTAAAGCCCATATATATATATATATATATATATATATATATATATATATATATATATATATAAAATATTTTAGTAGTAATAAAAATTAATACTAGTAATAATATAAGTAGCATTAATAATAATAACAATAATGATAGTGTCACAATTTGTATGATAAATTATACTAAATAAATGTTAATTTATTCACATATTATATATATATATATATATATATATATATATATATATAATTATTTTCGTAGAGATCGACTATCCAATTGACTAGAGTACGTCCTAGCTCGGGGAATAAAATTTATGCACATGCGCTAGCCTTGCATATAATTACTGTCTATAAATTTAGTGCACAAAAATATCATAACTCTTTTTAATGGGAATTCCCCGGTTGTATCAGTAAAAGTGCACCATAAACGACGATGCTGCATAAAATAAAGTAAAATCTGATTAATCAAACATCTCCAGTGATTAGGGTCTTAATAACACTAAACTAACGAGAAAATTAATTTATTGATTTATTTATTTACTTATTTACAGAGCATTACGGCGTACGCAACAGCAAAATGCTCATTACAGTGTGTGTACTTACAAAATAATTATAAAATAAAAGTAAGAACAAGAATAAAATTACTATGTCGCGTCATTGTCTATTACAACGGTAAATAGCGAGCTCATCCGCTCGGAATATAGATATTACTTTGGATGCGCGTTTAATATGGCGTCCACCGTATCGATATTTTACTAACAACTATTAATCGTTCAATTAACATTTTACGTAATCCATATCCTTTCACACTCTTAACGTTTATAGATTATTAATTCCGTCTAAAATGGAATATAGTTGCATGTTTTATGGATCGGCATCTGTAACATTATTAAATAAGCTTGATCGTGTTCAAAACAATGTGATAGGCTCTGTGTGGTTGCGGTTATGAGCACATCTATACCGACCCTAAAGATCCCTGGCCTTACAATCGAGGCGGAGTTACTTGGCACTAAAACGTTTGATTAGTAAAATGATCATAGATCGTTTTCCGCTATATAATTCATACCATTAAATTTACTCCAACTGGCGGGTTTTAAATAATAAGATACCCCTCACATCTTCTGTTATAATTGGATTGGAATAGTTTCTGGCACACATTAAGCGAATTCATACCTTACTCAAATTTACATTAACCTATTCATACAATTTTTCCAATAAAAAACATCCTTCTTTCCTAAGAACTACGTCCTTTATCCTCATCCAGTGATCTGTGTCACATACAATAATATTATCTTTAAGAGTTTGCGTGTGGATTCCCTTATTTATACAGATGGATCAAAGCCGGTTCAGAGAATGGAAACAAAAATGTTCATTCTATCTCTTAATATTAGTAACATATCGAAATTATCAGATCTTTGTTCCGCATTCTCCGCTGAATATGTAGCGGTGTTACAAGCCTGGTAGTTTTTAACTGATATGAAGCTTACGGGTACTTACCTTATTATCACCGACTCACAAAGCACTTTGAAGGCTACGACGAAATTGAAGGGAAAACCTTACTGTCCTCTCGAAATGTCCTTCTAACATTACGTTCTGAACTATATCTTAGTGCTCATCATATAGCGGTCCTCCAACAATGAATTTTTCCTTCTTTATTTTGAGAATTTACATCTGTTTCCGGACATAGCGATGTTTCTAGACAAGTTGTCCACGTTCATAAAAATATGAGTTAGTTCGCACGTACAGTATCACGCTGTAACGGCTTCCCCATTAAAAGAAAAAACAACACTACGTTGTTTCTATTATTTGAATACATACTGAATACATCGCCCGCTTCATTCGGATAAATGTCAGCCGAAAACGTAAAACAAAGAATTATACCGAAACACCAAACTATCAAAAGCCGAATAATATAAAGCGTATTAATTCAATAATGGCGAACCTGTTTTATATTTGTACGTTTACACGTAAAACTATTATCAATACCGTGGATGGTTAAGATCGCAAAAATCAACAGGTGTTTATTAGAACGTAAGAAAAAATATTGAGAATTAATCGGAAACGGAGAATAATGAATTATTCGGACTATTTGATGCGTGAAGAAAAATACCGACTTAATAAAAACTATAAAACTCATGGATACGATGGAAAGTATTCGCGGGCTTAGTTGCTGAACAATATACGCTGGCTAACAAATATACGGCAAAAGAAGTCTTGATCTATTGACGAATAATCATGAAAAGAAGCAGAGTAACATGTTCGTTAGTCGAGATGAAGAAGACGTGAAATAAATGTAACAACCAAAATTAAGGACTGCAATTTAAAAATAATCTGAAAACAATAAATGTTTATATATATATATATATATATAAAACAAAAAAATAGAAAATGTATATCCGAACATATCAGTGGTACTAAGTAAATTACAATATACGTCTAAAATGACAATCTAAACGTTTACCCACCGATGTCATCTGCATAAATTTCTCTAATATCGTTAAGTTGTTCTAAACTATATTTAATTTTGAAGAAAAAATTTCTAACGTCGACGTATGAGATATCGCGGTAAACGACTTTTTAAATATTTCCAAGTTCCTTCGCGGGATTATAAGTACACATCATTCCGAACGTACGAACTACACACCAAGTATACCGGAATGCGAAACGAAAGGTTTAATTTAAGTTGGTCGCTTAGTATAACCGGGTAGAATATATATTATATATATATATAATAAATAAAAATAAAAACATGTGTAACGTATCATAGACGAAATAGAATTTTTTTAATCAGTCTAGAATTTAAAAGATAGGTTGGGGCGATAACTCGACTAGGCACACACTCATTTCCATATACATACATATCATCATCATCATCATGTTGCATCTCCTTCAAAGGAGGTTGCGCATCAAGGACGTTGGTCTTTTCATATTTTCCTGAATCTTGCTACAGCTACTACTTCCCTGACTCTGTTGAATCCAGTGTTTGATGTTACATATTCTATTTCCTTCCTCTTGATCTTTGTCCAAGTATTTTTCCCTGTACTATTAATATAAACAGCCCCTCTTCTCGAAGTTTATGACCTATATATTTCAATTTTCTTTTCGTGGTATCTTGTACTATCATCAGACTGTCTATGTTACATTGCTTTAACAGCTTTTTGTTGGAAATGAAATCCTTCCATGATATCCTTAACAATCGTCGATAAGTCCACATTTCAAACGCATCTAACATGTTTTTACATTTTGCGTTAATAACCCACGTTTCGCCCGCATATTTCAGCACAGGCCACACGTAGCATTGCACAATTCTTTTCCTTAGTTCCATAGACAACTTCCTGTTCTTCAAAATGGTTTCCAGATTCATGAAAGCTTGTTTTGCAATTGCAATTCTTGCTCTTATTTCTTTGATATCCCTTCCATCATTTGTAATTATTGTTCCCAAATATTTAAATTGTGTTACATTTTCTATCCATTTGTTGTCGATTTTTATTTTTGTATCACTATTACTTGTCTTTGTAAATTTCATTATTTTGGTTTTTCTTGTATTTATCTTCATACCAAATTTGTTTCCTTCATTGATGATTGCATCCAGCATCTTCTGCATCTGTCCCTCTGTTCCTGCAATTAACACCCTGTCATCCGCATAGCGTATGCTGTTGACTATTTTTCCATTTATTTTACAGCCAGTTTTGTGTAACACGTCATTCTTCATTATTTCTTCAACATATACGTTGAACAAGCGTGGCGACAATGGGAATCCTTGTCTTACCCCTTCCGTATTTTGATCCTTCTTTCAGAGTATTTATTGTTGATTTTAATATTCGCTGACTGCTCCCAGTAAAGATTTTTAATTATCTTGATATCATTTTGATCCAACTCATATTTTTTTTGTAAGACATTTATTAGTTTTGCATGTTCAACTCTATCAAACGCTTTTGTAGTCTAAAAAGCAAGCTATGATTTCTTTGTTCGCATTTATAGCACGTTGGACGATTAACTTCAGCAGCGCTATGGCATCCCTTGTTTTTCTGTTTGCTATAAACCCGTATTGTGTTTCGCTTAGCTGTACATCTATTTTCCTTTCTATTCTCGCATTTATTATGCTTAATAATATCTTCAGTGTATGGATCATTAAAGCTATCGTTCGATGTTTTGAACATGATTGTGAGGAACCTTTCTTACGAATTGGTATGATGTTGTTCATTTTAAAATCTTCCGGTAATAAACCATCTTTATAAATTTGATTGAATATATCCAGCAATTGCTTTTTTGCTTTGATTCCACTGCATTTCAGCATTTCAGCAGTTATTCCATCTTCTCCGCTTGCTTTATTTTTTCTAGCTTTTCGTATCGCGTTATTCAATTCCGACATTTCTATCTCCGGAGCATCTTCTAATTTTCTCATCTTCACAGTATCTGGTCTGGTATCATCTTTATACAGCTCCGCGATATAATCCGTCCATGTATCAAGTATTTCTTCTTCGTCACTGCACTGTTTCCCGTTTTTGTTTTTTATATTCACTATCCTATATTCATTGCTTTGTTCTTATGTTGTTTCATCATTGCCCTTATTTTTGCATGAATTTCCCTGCTGTTTCTTTTTTCGAGATCTTCTATCTCTTTACATTTTTCTATATACCAGTTATTTTTTGCCTCAATGCATTTCCACAATATCTGTTTGCTTGTTTTTCGATACGTAATGCTATGTCTATCTTTTAATTCCCTACGCTGATTCATCGCGTTCAATATTTCATCCGTTATCCAAGGTTTATTCCTGGGCACGTTTTCTGTTCTTAGATTGTTTTCTGCAACCAACAGGACCTTTGCTTTCCAATCCTTCCATTTATCTTCAATGTTTCCTTCGTTCGTGTATTTTGTGTTCATTTTCCTATCGAGTTCTTCCCTAAATTCTTCCGCTACTGCTGGATTATCCAAAATCTGACATTCCGCTTCTTGTTGCATTTACTGCGCCCCATTATCGTCTTCAGCACAATTTTACATTTGGCCATGAGCAGGTTGTGTTCTGAATCGCAATCGGCACTTGGGTAAGTATGACAGTTTTTGTTATATCTATCATTTACCATTATGTAGTCAATTTTATTCCTATATTTTCCTCCTGAGCTTGTCCATATGTACAATCGGCTTTTATGATTTTTAAACCACGTATTGCATATCACAAATTGATATTGCACAGCAAAATCAATTAATCTTCGACCTCTTTCATTAATTTGTCCTAGCCCATATTTTCCGACTGCCGCACCGTGCTGTCCTTCCCCCACTTTTACCCTGAAGTCGCCTATTATATATATTATGTCGCTCCTTTTCGTGTAAGATATTAGGTCTTCTATTTCATTGTACATGCTTTCTACATTGGTGTCACTATGTTCAGTTGTTGGAGCATATGTTTGTGTGATAACGACTGATCTCGGTTTCGCATATTTATTCTTACATACAACACTCTTTCGGACTTCGGGATGATACTGGTGATCATCTTACTCATTGACATTTTCATCATTAATCCTACACCGTGTTCTCGTCTGTCTGATCCAGTAAATATAAATATTTTTCGTTTACACTAATCCGGCCGTTCCCCGGCCATTTCGTTTCTGCTATTCCTAGTATGTCGATATTCAGTCTTTCCGCTTCTAAAGCTACGTTTGCTAACTTGCCAGTTTGGTACAGTGTTCTTACGTTCCACGTCGCAATATTAAGCTGACTTTTGTTCCCACCTGCAGAGTACCGTGCCATCGTGGGTACGGGGAGCTCGAGTCATCTTCCATTACTGAAAGCGACCGCCCATTGCCTAATACATCATTTCTGGCGTATCCCATGGATGCAGCATACTTATGATTTCTTGTACGTGTCATGTTATTCGAGAACAAGAAGTACGGTGCTGGTTTCTCGTTGCCTTCCACCGGACATATATATATATATGCTGCTAGTTCTAACATACGGAGCTGAAAGGTGGAGTTTTACAAAACAAATAATTAGACGAATTAGAAAAACTCGAACGACGCATGAAAGAGTTATGCTGAAAATCAAACTCCAAGATCACACGAGTATTGGATGGATTAGACAACAAACAAAATTAATAGACGCAGTAGAATGCATAGCTAAAGTATAATGAAAGTGGGCAGGACATATCGCCAGAAGAGATGACAACAGATAGACTAAGCGCATATGGTGGCCGATTAATCATCACCGCAGGCAAGGAAGACGCATGACTAGATGGCGAGACAACATTATGAAAGTAACCGGAATCAATTGTATTCTCGTCGCTCAAAATAGACAACTTTGGAAACGTTTGGCGAAAGCATATACCCAGCAGTGGATTGAGATAGGCATAACGTAATATATATATATATATATATATATATATATATATAACACGGATTTTGTGTTAATTCCAGTTTATTTCAAGTTTCTGTGTGATTCAAAGTAATTTAAATACATAAAATAAAACACCTATGTGTAATAATGCACATAAACACACCACACACATTCATACACATACACACGCGAAAACCACATCTACACGTGACACAATATTTTTTTATATAATGAACATAATAATAACAATAATAATAAACATTATATTTATAATAAGCTCAAATTAAGTAAACGCACGAACTTAATTTAAAAAAAATAAGATTTACAACTGCATAATACTTGTAGTACAAGCAAAAAGTAAATGTGTATATTTTCAAAAAATTAAAATAAAATAAAACATTACAAAATGAAACTAAGTTTTCGATGAGTTTTTATAAAACTATGTAATACTTCTTCGTAAATTATACCTACTTTATGATAACCTTACTTTATACTCATACAAGGCGGTAACAACAATGCATAAGTGTTAGGAAAAGATTGCAATTAAAAATATCAAAATATTATAGTCGATGGAATCAAAAAATTAAATGTGAAAAAATATGAAGCTATTTTATTTACTAGAAGATGATCATCTAACCTAAATTACGAAATATTCGATAATTCCGGCAACAAGTTGTTAGGTATTTAAGAGTAATCTTAGACTACGGATTAACTTTTAATAACTATGTTACTTTTGCAATGGATAAAATACAACCAAACTACGCATTGCATCCCTCACATAGATGTTAGTTATGTCCTTAGATTAGTTTTATAGTCATCTATATCTGATTGTAAATTATGAATAATTAGAAATCATTGTTGAAAATTTCATCAAACGCCACGCGATGTACTAAAATTTCTTCTTCACTACAATAAGTTAAACATTCCCTACGTATACAATCACGTTTAACGATAAACTTTCGAAAACATTTTACAAAATTTATAAAGCTCTCTGCCATAATAAGTTAATTGCTGTAATTGGAAATTTGAATGAATCTAAGTGTGCAATATACTAAGTATAAGCACTGTATTATTTTTAATATTATTTTAGAACAAATACATTTATTTTGCTTATTTATTATCTCTTTGCATTCTTTAATCTGTTTTTGTAGGTTTCTTATACTTACTACATCAATATGTGTATTCAACATTGCAAGTCCATTAAACGTATATCATAACTGTTGTTTCGCGGTGCTATTTTTTTTATAATATTTTACATCTAAATTATGTCTTTTCTTACGTTTTATTTTATTTTTTTATTTTTCTGTTTATATTTTTATAAATTCTATATATTATGTTTTTTTATTTTTATACTTGATTATGACTTAACAGTCAAAAAGCTTTGTGGCCTTTTTATATACAAAATTTAGTAATTTTAACCACTTTTGTTGTTATATATACATATATATATATATATATATATATATATGCCGACGAGCATAGCGCGTTGAGTACACTGGCTTTTCGTCTAAATGCCGAAGTTAAACAACGGTATTTGGATAGGTGATCGCCTGCTCAGTGTGTTGTGTGTTGTTGGTATCTCCCAATATTTTCTCCCCAATTTATTAATTGGGGAATAAATTCCAATTTATTAATTGGGGAATAAATTGGGGCGACCTACGTCCAGCAGTGGACCGATATAGGTTAAAATATATATATGTGTTGTGTGTGTAAAAGAAATTTATCTATGTTCAACTAATCATGTGCGAAGCATTTTTTAAAAATATACATTTATTAATAAAAGATAATATAAAACAATATTAAAATTTCTTAGTGATAAGATATATTCTAAAAAAAAAAAAAATTTTAATTGATCTCGCTTTCCATCGACATAATTTACTCGCCATTATCTCTATAAGCGGGAATACGAAATAAATGACAAATTACCGTATTAAGATGACAAAACGCATCCCGGGAAATATCTTCTACCCAGAGTGTGTTCGAGGACCGGGTGGAAAAAATATTAGAAAAATGACAAACGTCCAAAAGAAATGGGTTAAAGAATATAGACAGATAGATATTTAACTAGTCGAGAACACGTCCGATAGAGTAATTGACACGAATGAAATCGATATAAAATATCGAAAAATTATTTGGCGGTAATAGAGACTGCAAATGTCAAAAACAATCTAACACGATACGATTCGAATGGAAAACTGAATAAAATAATCGTGCATATTATCATCGCATCATTTCTGCTTTTAAACGAACTATTACAGTTAAAAATTAATTTATTATAGTAGAAGAAGAACCAGCTTTATTCAATATAACACATACACAGCATACTCTTAATGTTAACTTGATCCTGAACACTTATCTTAAAACTTAGTAGTGCTGTATTAAAGAGCAAACAATAATGAAATATAAACATTCAGTTATACAGGAAAAAACAAATAAAACCCCTACAAGGAAAAGAAATAAAAAACGTGTGTACACGCACTTTTACACATACACGAACACATATGATCACATATACATGCATCCGTACGCATACATATATATAAATAACTGTATAAATAAAAATAATTAAAAATAATAAGATATAAGAATAACCTGCGCTTAAAATTCGGATAAAATTTATTTATTTTTATGGCGCCGTGTGTAACTACCGAAGCTATTACGGAACTGATGACTCAATAGTTCGATATAGTAAATGGAGATGGCGAAGGAAAGAATTGTATGATCGAGGGAATAGTTCAAGGACTGTTGAAAAGGAAAATAGATAGGTTGTGTGGATGAATACGGGGTCAATAAGGATAGAGTGTAGATTAGTAAAATATGGCGAATAAAAGAGTGGTTTGGAAGTAGACAGAAGGGCATAGATGGCCATGAGAGGGTGATATGTGGCCAAGGCGGAGTCTGTTGAGTGCTATATAATTGGAACGAAATAAATTAACAGGCGGTTTTCAAAAGTACGAATAAAATTAACCGTTCGCTTGCATTCGAGCGTGAGTCAGATCTACATCGCTAATATTCGTTCGTAAGACTATGGATCTTCCTTCCGTACAACTTCATTCACCACGCGTTTCTAACTTCTACCACTCTTATTGTCTCTTGAAGACACGCAGCTTCTGCTAGTTGATATTCGCCTTTTAATTTCAACTATAAATCATCGTTGTCTGGTAATTAATAATCGTAGGTATAATAATTTATCAATAATTATCGTAGAACTGAAATTACTTTTATCAATTAATTTTATCTTCCGCGGTTTATTTTTAGTCTCGCTTCTTTGTTTGTCTTCTTCAACTTATTTAGAAGAGCAGTTAGTTCCTCTTTTGATGATGCCATAATTTTTATGTCGCCGGTATATCGTAAGTTCTCAACAGTTTTTCCTTATATTTTTATGTCCTCTACCCAATTATCCGGCACTTTCTTTAGTATCCATTCACTATATATATATATTAAAATAGTGTGGACTCAAAATGCAACCATGACGAATTCCCTAATCAGCTTTAAAATCATTCGTTAGTTTGTTGTCGTCTTTTCCAATAATCATATAAAGCTTTAATTCGGGTAATGACACATTATACCTATTTCATCTAGTATCATCTATAACTCATATTTAAAGAGGTCACAGATTTTTGTATTGTCTAATAAACATCACCTTACCGATATCAAGCGAAATTGTTTTATAATTTTCGCAATTTGAAACGGTAATGGAATCGATCGATTTAAATGATTGCAGTTGGGGATCCTGATTTCTTTCCGAATTTATATTTAAATATTTTTTACTGCTAAAATGATTCTTTCGTTTAACTAAGCATATTTTTGGTAATTTTTACCAATATTCGAGATCACTTTCGATATTAATTCATTTTTTAACGTTATGAATCGAGAAAATACGGAATAAATTTCCACAATGTCCAATAGTGCTTTTGAAAATACTTATCAAAAATTCGCTTATATATATTTCTAATCGTGATAATAGGTGTTAACGAGATCTTATCAGCCAGCAATAGTTAACGAATTTATTTTTATTATTCCTCAGTAGTTATATTTTCATTTATTCCCCATGACTTTCAAATATTTTCTTTCAGACAAACCGTGTCCTGACAATTATTACAAATACAAGGAAAAAAGAATAGGCCAAATAGATTTTGAAGTGATGTTTCGAACACACATTTGTAGTAATTGATTTTTAATAAGTCTGAGGAGAAAATAAAAAATACACCATTTGAGTGAATCACTATCCAAAGTAAAAGTAATTAAATAATCGAAAACTAACATTTCGTAAAAATAATAAAATGAAAAAAAAAATAAATCAGAAAGAACAGTAAGGTCGTGAAAGCATGACGGTGTGTAGGAAGAATAAAAGGCAAACGGCTGTTAAGACTAAGACGTGTAATATGTATTCCGTTGAAAAAGCATATTATAGAAAGACGAGTAAAAGTAATGCGGAGTATAAAATTACCTTTTCCGTGTAATTGTTGCCGGTTTGAATCCGCCTTTAAGTTTTCCGCGGTATGAACTAATTCATCCAACTGGGGTTTTTTCTGTTCGAGTTCACGCAACACATTCTGCAACACAAATTATAACACCGAAATAAATTAACAGCTATATTTATATATACATATATGAAATGTAATGTATATATGCTATATAGGCGCGCAAAAGTTGATTTTTCCGAAATTCCTTACACACACACACACACAAACATATATATATCGCGCAATAAAAGGGAATTAAAATAATTACATATAACGCCAAGTCAAATGCAAACCGGAAGATCAAAACGATTTATTACCATTATCATCCATTATAACTATCATTGATATCATCATTTTCGTCATCATTATCAATGTTTAGAAAGGTTTATCATTATACGACGATGGTCAACGTTACACGCACATCGGGCTTTGCCTTTATATTGATGCCTAATTTAAACGGGAACAATTTTCTTTTTTGGGGTTAAAACATCCTTTACGCACGCTTTATACATACATACATACATATATATATATATATATATATATATATATATATATATATATATATATATATATATATATATTAAAAAATAATCTCATCAGAATAGAACTTTTTAACTGTAATAAAATATTTTGGTGTACAACACGTGATATGATTCTGTCAGTCACATACTTCAAAGAACATTTTCAGTATCTGTACATAAATCAAAACTGTGGGCAGATTAAAAATAATGAATTTGGCATATTTATAATTCACTTAATGCAGTATTTAATTTAATTAAATAATAATAACAACGAATTTGTAAAGACAGCTTTTATCTTTTTTTTTGTTCTGTAATTTATAAATTAATACGATCGAATAAAAGATAAACAACATTTTTTAAAATTTATTATTTAATGTTATTCTGAAATTATATTTTTGCAATTATTTACGTGAAACAATTTAAAAATTATAGAACATACTTTTCCACTAATCACATCAAGGTCGCTGAATTATATGTATGGATGTTTTACCGAAATTTCATGAAACCGATTTGCCTTTAAATAATCTGATTTATCGGCGACATCCACTTTATGCGCACAAATTGCGAAAACTAATTTTCAGATCAACTTTTTTATTATAATAAATATAATGCGCGATATAATTCTGTCAGTTATATAACTTTACGACGAACATCCTCGGCTTGTGTTTACTGGTGGACATATTTTAATATTACATTATAGTTGTATTTAATACGTTTTTAAATATCTTATCTTATTAAAAGAGCAAATCTTGTATATATACTCGGCTCTCAAAAACGGCTTTAACGATTTGAATGAAATTTTATATATACGTGTAATTTATTAAATAATTTAAAATAACCAAATTACAGAAATATTGATATTTTGGGGTTTTTTCATCATATTTATCCCGATATTCATTTAAATGTGCGTTGAAAATTTCAGTTGAATCGCATTAACCGTTCGACCGTTAAAACGTAGAAAATTGCTTTTTACCGCATAGCGTTGATAAATATAATGAAAATTTTATATTTTAATTACCGTTTTGAATATTCAATAATTATTATAAGTAAAAAAATTCGATCGGAAAATTCTAAAAATTCATTTCGAGGAAAAAACATTAGAGTTGTCTTCCTTCTTGTGATATTCGCCCTGAAATTTTTTGGTTACAACTTCGTTTTATGTAGTCTAAAAAAAAAAACGCGCGTAAGCAATTTGCTTTGTAGAAAACTCTTGTTCTTTCTTCGATTGGTATAAAACAATCGCCTTAAGAGAATAATCTGACAGAAAAATTTTCAAAATTTAATTCCAAACATTAAGTTTTCTTAATTCGTCAAAACGGATACTTTTATTTATAACTCCGGAAATTTAAGGAACGTAATTCTCCGGGATTTAATTAGTTACACAGTTACACGTATGTAATAATCTTTAATAGCACGTGATTCGTATCTAAATATATTTTTCAACGATTTTAAGAAACAAAGCGAAAAAATACTTATCGGTCGCTCAGGTACTATCACAAGTGTTTCTGTTCTTACAATAACGGATAAGTTGGGTTGGTCATGTTATAAGATATGGAGGACTACTTCGAGATGTATTCGAGAGTAAAGTCCAAGGAGGACGTGGAAGACCCAGAAATTCATAGTAACCTTACCACGAGACACAGAGTTCGGTAGTTATAAGGAGTTAAAAAAGGTACGAACAATCTTGAATATTGAGAAAATATCATCATGGAAAAAGACCAGTCTTGATATTAATTTTTAATGCATTACAACCAATTAATTCTGTATACATCGCAGAATCCATTAAAGAAATACAATAAGGAAAGGCACAATACTAGGTTCACATTAACTATCATTAAGCGACTCACGTTATATATATATACACACACCCACATATATATATATATATATATATATATATATAATATGTATTATGCATGCCTATATATTTTTCATGTTCGATTTTTATGCCACACACATCAATGTCCTAAAATTAAAATCTTAAATATAACTGGGACAAATTTGCACATGGAAAATAATACAATTCCACGCCGAAGAACTTTTTCAACTTATACACATAACTCAAAACTGAGATCCGTTTTAAAGCGTAAAAATAAATCGGTTGCATTAGTTTTCTCATTTATATGTATAAATCACAAGCGAAGACATGACTAGTATTACATATTCAATTATACATATACACATGCATATATATGTTTATCCATTATCTGTCTATTGATACATTTGTTCACATATATATATATATATATATATATATATATATATATATATAACACACTTATACATGTAAAGCTATATATCTTTTAGAGCTTATAAAAAACGTAATTTCTTAAAATTGTAGGTGAATTCATGCAAATGGAAATATAGAATAATAATGCCGAATACAGCTGTAATTTGTATCGTACAAATGTGTGCATTACGTTATATCTGTGTTGAAGAGTACCGGTAGGTTGACACATATTTCGATCTAAAATATGTTCTTCTCTACCACTCGTTCGTATAGCACAAACGGCCTTTACGTGAATTTCGACGATATTAATTTAAATTTATTCGGGCGTCCGTCATTACTATGAAATAAATAAATAAAAAGTAACAATTTTAATTTCGGAAAAAATAAACAACGTGCAAATACACAACACCACTCAACTGAATGACTTACGGTAGACAGTTAAAAGGGCTTCTAACCCTGTTTAAGCTTTAGCGTGCAAATCGGCTATCCATTCGGAATTATACTAGGAGGGCTACTATTACTACTACTACTACTACTACTACTACTACCACCACTCTAAATCTGAGAGGACAGGAGAGGTATAAGTGTTACCCTTATAGAAAGTGACAGTAAGCAGAATACAAAAGGCCTAGGTAACTGTGAATAATAGCGGCAAGGCAACAGTATCAGCAGCAGCAACAACAACAACGGAGCAACAATAATACGAAAATACATTATCGGTGTGAGTGACGCTCGACGAAACAACTGTTATTGCTGCCGCCGCTGTTACAACAACGATAACGATTACGATATTACGATTACACTACCGTTACGTATATAATAAACGACTAAGAAGAAGAAAAAAAAAAGGATAGAACTGTAATGCCAATTGAGGAACGCGCGGGAAACGTTAAAGGGATTACTGAAAATTGCCTACACACGCTAGTACTATCCACGAGTATAACCAAAAGTGTGAGACCGAAGACATGACGAGTCAGCGAAAGAGGAGGATAAGAGAAAAATCTATGCAGGGTCGAAGATATTATTCGGAAAGATAAAACATAGTATTATTTCGAGTAGACAGGGCGGCCACCATTATCGGTAGTTTAGAAAAGTTACGTACCTATAAAAAAAAAAAAAAAAAAAAAAAAGACGAGAAAAAGGAGAAAAAAGCTTGCCTAGTAAAAGGTGAGTGAGCCGCCTGCGTTAAAAGCTTCGAACAGAAACGAACTGCTACCCTAGACAGCATGGTGACGTTGCTATGCAGTCTCGTTGCTGCAGATTTCGAGGTTGAATAACCGACGTAGAAATAATAATAATGATAATAAACAAATAAAAATCCCTATTACACAGACAGACCTGAAAAACGTTAGGCGTGACAAAGGCCGAAATTTCAAACTCTCCGACTTCAATTTCAACGATGAAATTTGTGTGTTAGTTTATAAATACGTACCATGCAACGTTGCTACAACGCTTAAAACGGATTAATATCTATAAGTTTCCGTATTATATAATAAACAGCGACAATTCGCCGGTATAGAAATTTTCTAATTCGTATCTTTTCGATTTATCATATCTCATTATTAAAAAAACGAAATCTCAAGTTGAAATTATTAAAAATGTCGCGATAATAACAATAACAACGTATATTTCAACATAATTTACAGTGCGTATACACAAACCAAAAATTTTAAAATAATAATTACGTAACGCCCAGGATGGCTCACCGTACATCAGAAATAATACAAAGACCCGTAATAAATAAAAGAAGTAATTATACTTATACTTATAATGAGAGCAAAAAATAATTGAAAAAAACTGTACAGCAAAAAACAAAAAAATTAAGATAGTAATAATAAAACAAAAGAAAAAACACGTTAGACATTAATTAAATAAATAAAGAAGGAATATTAATTTCTAAAATAGGCGCCGCGAAACGTTACAACAGGTTATGTTTGAGCCTTCTATGTTTATAACATAAATTGGAGTTAATCGTAATTACCGATGGTAGAAATTAAACTATCATCGTGGACTAAGCAGTCATCGCAGAACTTGCGCGTTAAATTTAAGATATGGTCCTTAATATAAGGCATGCTTAAGGTAGCGTTGTCAACGATTTTGTGGTATCTAGGGACATTTAGCACACATCTGAGACACCTATTTTGAAATACCTGTAACTTATTAAAATTTGTATTTGAAATAAAACTCCAAGCTGGACAACAGTACGTCATCATGGGACGTACAAGTGTTTTATACAGAATTAATTTATTATTTACATTAAGAAATGATTTTCTGTTGATTAGTGGATATATGGCAGATATACTCCTGCTAGCTTTCAAGGTAGTATGACTGACATGTTCAGAAAAATTTAGTCTGTTATCCAAGACTACCCCGATCGAACATGTTTTGACCAACTCACAATGGTAGAGTTGACTTTAACTTCAGCCGGTAACGTGGAACGCCTGCGGGTGAAAAATATAGCCTCCGTTTTATCACAATTAATATCAATTTGTCATTTTTTATAATAACGAAAGACACAATTTATTCCTGACTGTAATTTATTAGTAATTGCTTTAGGTATATAAGAAGTACAGAAAAGAGCTGTATCGTCTGCATAAAGAGCAGTCTGAATATCAGGTAGGTTTGGAAAATCAGATAAAAACAACGTAAACAGAAAGGGACCCAGAATACTACCTTGGGGGACCCCCGCTGAGCACGTTTTCATAGTAGACCTTGAATCATCGATGGTAACGTAAAATAGTCTGTTTGCTAAATAGCTGCTAATAACGTTGATTACATAATGAGGAAACTGATATTTTATCATTTTGTAAATAATACCTTTATGCCAAGTACTATCGAAAGCCTTCGCAACATCCAGGAGAACCATACCAGTATGTTTATTACGATTAAAATTATGCGTGATAAATTCCGTGATTCGTGCAAACAAGTAGTTGGGTGGTGGAATAACCTGGACGAAAGCCAAACTGTGTGTTAGGAATGATTTTTTGGTTATCTGCATGAAGTCTTAAACGGGATAGTATAATTTTTTCCGCTATTTTGCTTAGATTGCTCAATAAACTAATAGGACGTATGTTACTTGCACACTAGGCATCCTTTCCGGGTTTGGGAAGAGCAATAATTTTGGCTATCTTCCAAATGTTTGGATAATAACCGAATCTAAAGATAGCATTAATTAAATATGTAACTTCAATAATAGCTTTTAGCGGCAATTTCTTAATAATGGGAGTAGAAATATTGTCATCCCCTGACGAACATTTTACTTTTATAGCTTTAATATTGCTAAGGACTTCACTGGATATATGAATAATAAATCAGTTAAAAGAAACACATAAACGAGAAGAAGGCATCTCAGAAAAATCGTAACAGCACACTGGACATATTCTTCTTTTTCGTTCAAATCGAATCCGGTTCAGGCTAACTACATCTTGATTTCTCGTTACCCGGAATAATTGTTCTACTTTTATGACTCTAGTCGATGTCTTAATATTTCTACCCGTCATCATTATTTTAGAATATTATATACAGTGGTCCTATCATAAAATTTCCACAACAGAAACTAGTTTCAACTGCAGTACTTTATCATATTTAATTTTTTTTTTTTTTTTTTTTAATCCTTTAAACCAGGTTACACTTTTCGAATAACGGAATACGATGTTCCGTATATATCTTTTTAGTGCCCATGTCTCGCACCCATATAAGAATACGGACTATATATAAGTTCTTAAAATGTTCTCGATGTCCATATTTAATTTTCCGTCTCCGGGAGTATATTCTTCGGCTTCTTAAATACCAGCGACAATACTACATAGCAATGGATTCCTACAAACGTCGTAGAAATGTTCAAATCTTGCGCTCTTCATTCGACATCGAATGCTCGAAATATCGTTCTTCAACTTAATTTACATATTATTAATAAAAATCGAGAAAAAATCCGACAAAAACAAATTCGAATAATATATCAAAATTAACCCACACTACATGAATATTTGTTTTAGAAAAAATTACTTTAATTAAATACTGTCCTACATTAATTCAAAACTAAAATTATGCAATCATATCAATCCAATATTTCGGGCGTTCAACAAATTATATATATATATATATGTGTGCGTGAGCGATATAAGTATGTGCGCGAATCGTAACAAAACAACTCTATAATTAAAAGTACAGGATTGCATAATAAAACCCGTAGTTAAAAACAGAGGATTAAATTTAAATGTACGAGTTAAAAACACAAGATTGCGTTTAATAAAAATTTTCTTTCAAATTTAAATCTATACAACAATGTAGTGGATAAAGTTGCACATTAGTAATATTTTCAACGCTTATATAGCATGTCGTGGAATTTGTTGCTTATTAGTAACATTATACAAAAAAGTGAGGTTAAAAATATTCTACACGTTAAAATCATTTCCTAAATCGATATTTTTCAAAGTGGATTCGTTTATAATGCCGAATATAAAAATTTAAAATAGGGAGGAATGAAAAACGTTAATCGACGATCACGAAGCGAAGCATCTACATAAATTTAGATAGATGCAACAATTCGCAATAAAATAACGAACGACAACGGCCGAAAATGATTGATGATGATGATTATAAAAGTCAAGTCATCTATTCGAAGTAGATGATGCCGACTAACCGATCGTCAACTTGAAGACTGATGGAGAACGAGGCAAACGACACTTTTCGAGCAAGTGAATAATTACCTTCCCTTACTTTCGCGGCAAACTGGTAATCATTTAATTCGGACGGCTAGCTGAATTGGCTGGAGACCTTTTTACCGGGAAAAATTTTTGTATCTGGTGCTGCGCCACGAGCATCATATCATTATTAATATAATTGTTCATTATGAATGAGAATAAATATGTAGTTATATATCTGTACGCAAAAAAATAATATCGCGACCTACGGAATATATATATATGTATTTTTTATATACATTATGTAAATCTCCATACGCCGTTTGTAACTATCAGGATTGTTACAGCATAAGGAGACGTGTGTCTAATTTATATGTACGCTAGGGGTTCGCGTTCTCTGAGAAAAGTAAGAATTCTAACTGTTGATTGAGGGTTGTTTCAGAGGATTTTGTGTATCGAGGCCTGTGTTTTGTTTTTCAACCTGTGTGGTGTAAGTGTTTGGCAGTTGTAGATTAAGTGTATGATTGTTTAAATGTCCGTTGGTGGAGGACTTTTGGTATATAGACAATTGTGTAATATGGCTGTATAATCCACACGTAGCCGGTTTAGGGTACTGTATTCTTTTCTGCTTGTGCCATCTGGAGGTCACCAAGGTTCTATGGTTGATTTTATGCTCCTCAGGAAAGTTGTTTGCGAGGTTCAGTCGGTAGTGCATTCATGAGTACGTGTACTAATGTTGGTGGAGGTGGTGAGTATTCTGGTATTAGTGAAAGTACCATAGACCGAGCTTCAAGGTCTACTTTATCACTACCGTGCATCCCAATGTGACTTGGGATCCACAGAAAGCGTATTTCACATCCATTCTTATGTAGTTGGTGCAATTTGTGTTGAATTTCTAATATTATTGTATTCTTCTTGTCTTGACGGCATAGTTATAGAGAGGAAAGGGAGTCTGTTATAATCAATGCTTTTCGATGTGGTACAGCTGATCTGATGCACCGAATACAGTACATAATTAATATTATATTAATGGGAAAAACAAAACTATCGCGGGGAAATTATTGTTCATATATCTTAATTTGTTCAAACGATATATATATATATATATATATATATATATATATATATATAAAAACAGCCCCTGATAAAAACCACCGTTGAAATTACAGAAACAATTTACGTTATATTCGCATTACCGTCATTATGGGACCTTGTCCGTAATCGTACGTCGGCTAATATTTTATCAATAAATGTCTAATAAATTTCGTAACAGTTCAGTTGTACCAAAGTTATACCACTGCGTCAACATTCTACATACACGTTATTCTTTTTCATCCCGGCGGTCACTTCCCCATGATATTGTCTTGTATAAGAAGGTGAAGTGTACTGTTTGGCATGTGTGTTCCTTCATCGATGCATCCGATATATAACTAAAAATTTATATTGTATTTATTAATTTGTTGAAGAATATACGTACGTTCATTTTGAATAAAGATTATGCAAAAGGGGTGTAAATAATGTACGTTTTAATGAGTGTGAGACTTGCAAATGCGTTCAGTTTTTTTGTGCGAGTTTAATGGATGTTGAGACTTGTGAACGAATGTAGAATTTTCAGTATTTTTTTTTTCTTCGTTTTTATAATTTTTACGTGATTAATGGAAAAAACAAGTGTTAAAAATTGAAAATATTCACATTTTAATAGAAATGACTAGTAGTGAAAATCTGCCTAAGTAATATTGAATCAATGAAGTTTTCTTGATTGGATTAAGGCGTTCGCGAATGTTTATAATTAAATAACTTATTCAATAAGTTATTTTTTTTAAATTACATTTTTATCGTTTCGATTGGTAACGATAAATTGTAAAATATTTATATTTCTAAATCTAGGAAATCGGAAGTAATATTCGTATTGTTTCCATTGACAGCTGCCGTGTCGAAATTTCAGATAAAAGTTCTAGTTTTCGGTAATTTTGATTTTCTCGAAAAATTGCAGTTTCCGGGAAAAAATCCTCACTATGAAAAATCGCCAATTTTTAAAACTGCAGTTCGTTCCAAATCTTAAATCCATATAAGGCCGTACCAAAACAGGAGAGGTCTTTTAGAGTAGTAATAAAAAGTTACGGATGCTATAAAAAAACTACCACACTGGCGAATGCCAAGATGTTTGAGCTATTTGAATATTCAAATTATAAAAGGAAAGAAGCTTTTTCTTCCCTTTTCAATGATTTAGAATCAAATTATATTATAATCGCAATATAATTAACTGTTCGTTATACGGTACGTAAACTAGGCGCATTTCATTGAAACAGAATGTTTCAATTATAGAAATATTTATATAACACATTAAAAATTATCTAGTCATTTCGGAAACGATATTATACACAAAATATTGCTTCATATGTTTACCCTCCTCGAACTAGTTTCTTTAAGTACATCATAGGTGAAATAATGTTACGCGTTCAATCGATATATAGGACTAAAAGGGTTAATCTCGCTTATATTTTAAATTCAAAAATTAAGGTTAAAGTGCCGAAAAAATAAAACAATTGTTAATTCAGTGTTATGCGTTGACGGTCATTGGCGCAATTTCTGTAAAAAGTCAACGCGATAAAGATCATTTAACTTCTTATTACATTCGTCATGATAATATCCATCGTAACTTGAATTTAACAAATGCAAATAAATTTTGAAATGTAATAGATACTACTTAAAACGGTTGAAAAAACATAGTAATCAGCTAGCAGTTAATTTATTACATAACATCGAGACGGTTAGACGACTAACCCCATTCATATTCCCATCCGGTTTTAACCATCCACTAAAAGTCGTTCAGAGAGCTATCAACGGATGACGACTCCGCACATGATAATACGTTTACCACAATCGCTTATTGGTCGCTAAAGCCAGATTACGTTTATTATATATTCAACAATAACAGATCAGCTATTTCATCGATCATTAATGAAACTGACTGCAGTCGGTTATTGTTTTCGTATCTACTTTAAAATATTTCATATTCGCACAATATAATCTTTTACGCGGATAACCCGAGTATCCGGTTCAGTATCAAGAAAGACATCGATTTTTCAAATAGAATATTAATTCGAGATATAACTTTTTCTAGATTAACTTTTCCGTCACCAAATTTCGATTTGTACGATATAGTAAATTTGTGTTGGTAAGATGAAAATTTTTAACTCGTATCAAATCATTGCACATACCACGGTTCTGAAATATCAGAATGTATTTATAAACGATAAGCGCATATACACCCACCGTGTATAAGTTAATTACTCAGAAAGTGTAAACCATTCTATACAAGATTTGAATACTCACAAGTAAACGTTGATCGTTTGAAATATACTATGGCCCATGTATTTACGTCACAGATTATTTGTAAATTTCTACTAAAGATCGACTCTTCGAATAGAACAATCTTAACATCGGTGACAAATATCATTTATTATATTCTCCATTCTTGACATATTTATAATTAAATTTACTATCATTTAGAATACTAAATCATTAAAAATACTACATAATTATAAGGACATCGTATCCATAAGTGAAATCAGTTGTAACGTATGTTATAACTTCGATAAAACAATCTAGGGTAGAAAATCAATTATTGCCTATTTCAAATTACGTTCATTTTATCCGATTTAAATTTGTTGATACGCCATTTTTCTTTATACGATTACATTTATTTCGCTTCCAGTCAGTTGAACACTCTACTTCTTCGTATTCAGTAATATACATAAATACAGTATTGCCGTTGTGGAGTGTATTCGGTAAATAAAAATATCATAATAGGGAGTAATAATAGGTAATATGTGAAAGGAAAATTCCTTCACATTGGAAGGATAATTACAAAAAAATTAAAAAATAAGAAAAAACTTTCTATTTTTTAAGCGGCAAGCGTGACTGACATATTTCAAAAAAATATATCATCCAAAGATGTAAGTGAAAATCCAGGCAACACGACCTTGACATAACACTGATGCATAGAAACGACACTATATAACACGCTAAGTGGCCATTGAAATAGCTACTACTACTACTAAAACTATAATAATTACATCTACTATCACCATTATTAATACTATTCTGGTATACGTATTAAACCGATAATTTAAAAATATATATACATACATTGTTATTATTTCAGCTAGGTTAGAGTTTTATCTAACATCCGAATTAAGACGACAGCGTCGCTAATTGTCGTCTTTCCGGATTCTTGAGTACAATTCATTTATCCACTTCAGAACGCGGTTCGACGGAATATTTTCCCTTATAGTAAAGATTTAAATTCTGTAAAAAAATAGGTTGCGACTAGACCAGGTGAAAATAATCCAGCGATATTATAGGTTCGCGCAAAATTTAAACATTATCAGACAGAGGAGTTCCACAAATGATAGCTTCATCGATTTTTATATAAACTTGAAAAATAGTAACACGAAAAGATACGAAACTAAATCTAATCAATAGATATATTCAAAAGAATCTAATATAGCGAAGGAGTTTTCGAAAATATCACACCGAGTGAAGTTTGGATTTTATTAACGACGTGTGTGCTTCAACAAAATCTCTCGACCAAAATACATAAACAACAAAATAAATGTCCATGGAACAGGAAATAAAATTTATACAGACTTTTCTCAGCGGTTTCTGAGCTTTATTATCGATTATCTGTAGCACGTTTAAAATGATACCGCTATGAAAGCTGGATTTATTAAATATGGACTTAATCTGATTGTAACTAAAAAAATATATATTAAACTAATTAGAACGTCAGTGTTACACTATTAGCCATTAATTAGCCGACAATATTCTCAGCGATTTAAAATAAAGAAAAAACTAAATAATTTTTTATTACAATGTGTTTAATATTTGAACATTCAGTAATACTCTAAAGTAATTATATTAATTATATATATTTCAAGATTCCCCAATAGAATATTCTTCTATTCTTCTACACGCATTATTATTTCATGAGGTTGGGTTCTTTGCAACAGTCTTAATTCGTCCTGCTGGATTGAAAGCTACTTGTAAGATTCCACAGTCTTAATTCATGCTTTGTTGCTAGTTCCTTTATCACCAATGATACTTCTGGCACATGGGGCTCTCGATAGATATCACTGTGTATTGTCTGGCATTAGTGATAATTCTAATAAATTTGTTTTGGAGCGCCTGAACATTTTCTTCTTTTTTTAAAAATAAAAAAAATCAACGTTATTATTATTATTATCATTATTATTACTATTTATTTATTTTAGAAATAAAAGAAAAAATCAGGATGAATTAGATATTTTGCAAAATACTTTCCGATACGACTTTAGTTAAATTCCAATTATTGGAAATACGAACACGAGTTAAAAAACGGTTTCTTTGTACGCACAGAGTATTTTGTTCGATCGCCAGAGAAATCGCCGAAACTAATCGACAATAAAAGATCAAGACCGGATGATGAATTACAGTAAAACTGACTTGTCGAACAACGAACAAGAGGATAAAAAGTAATAAAAATTATATATATATATATATATATATATATATATATATATATATAATATATATATATATGGTGAAAAAAACAAAGATGAAAGTAATCGATTTCGAGTAGAATTCCAAACGAGGAAAAACGCAGAATATGCCTTTCCCGATTGTGTAGAGGGAAGTCGAAAAAAAAAAAATGAAAATTATATTCCCTTTGTATCTACAAAAAAAAATATATATAGAGAGAGTAAACACAGGCAAACACAGAAATACAGCCACAGTAACCCTTACGATTTATTACTGAGTAGTACGCAATATTAATAAACTAAACAAATATTTAGATTAATTCTTTCGAAAGCTATATATATATTTAAAAAAAACGGATTTAAGGTTAAAATTACAGTGTATTAGTTTAGAAAGTAAAACTGTATTAAAGAATTAATAATCGAATAAAAAAACGCACCAACGCACACACACATATTTTATATGTAATCACACACACACACACATATATATATATATATATATATAAATAATATGTAAAGTCGTTAACAATATAGAAAATTAATGATTACAAAAACAGTTTGTTAACCCATCATGATAATACACAATTAAAAAAAAAAAAAAAAAACAGAAACAACTGATTGTTGAATAACGTTATTTTGTCTGATTTCTGAAATATATCAATCCCTATCTATACACATATATGCATATAATGTGCCCATAGATCCACAAACACACAAACACGCGACAGATAAAACCTTTCTATTCCAATCAACCATAAATACAAATAATTGCTAAACAGAAAACAGATAAGTTTTAAAAACATCTAATTTTTGTGAAAGTTGTTAATCAATCAAATTTTATCATTTATGTAAGCAACGTTTAGGCAACAGCTCATGCACGTACGCACGCACTCACACTTACACACACACAAACAAACACACACACACGCATATATATATATATATATATATATATATATACATATATATATAACGACGTTTGTCATATGTTTACCGCGAAATACAAACAGCAATAAATTTAGAAATAAAATATCATATACATTTTAATTTCATATTTCATAAATATAATTATATATGTCTACGAAAGATTGCTCGATATAAAAGCTATATAGGTTAATTAATAACATACCAAATAGGAAATAATACTCAGTATACAATAGCTTTAAGATTAAGAAGTAATGTAGGGATGAGTAAAATTAAATAATGATATCAGAACCTAAATTTTGGAGTATAGGGCCGTATATACTTCAGCATTTTGAAGAGCTAAGAGAAATGCAAAATTTATAGGAAACGGAACCTTAAGGCTGTGAAGAGCTTGATAAAATGCAACATGAAAATTACTATGATGGGAAAACTCGAGGATAACAGGGTCCGCATCGGCCACTAAATAGGTATCCATAGGATGAGAGCAATTAGGAGAACTAATAAGTTTCAACTTGTGTAACGAAGCAGGAAGGCGACTACTGCCGAGTCTCAGTCGACAAATGGTAGTAATAAAACCTCGCAATTTGATCGTTTCAACTTGAATATTGTAGAATCATGGATTAGAAGGTATGTCGGGTTGAATGGATTTATAATGCCTTGCAGTAAAAGGATCGGACCATAAATTTTTCCAGTATTCCTTATGCGCATATTTAATGTACTTTAGGAGATCTATAGGAGTATAAAACAAAAAGGTCCCTAATGTAACCGTTGAAGTGACTAAATGATCAGCTAGATTATTGCCATGGATAACGCTATGCCCGGGTATCCAAACAAATTTAACTCTCAGACCGAGCGAGTTTAATCGGCATATGTAATTAGAAATTTTGTAAATAATTGACGGTAAACGGAGAATACTGTAAAGAACTAATGTCTGGGTGTAACACAACACGAATATATAAAAGATCTATAAGTACAATAGAACAAGAACCACACATACTCCAAGACGAAATCGAACATGCGATAAACAAACTAAAAGAGAATAATTCAGCAAGCTATGATGATGTGGTAGCCGAAATGATCAAACCAACCAAAGAAAGAGCGATAAGTTTAATACACCGACTGTGCAATAAAATATGGATAAGTGTGGAATGGTCAAGCGACTGGACTAAATCAATATTTATACCAATTTATAAGAAAGGCGATAGACAAAGCTGCAAAAATTATAGGCTTATTGCGCATATTAGTCATACTAGCAAAATACTATTATATATAATTCAAGAGCGATTAAAATATTATATACTGCCACAAACTGCGATGGAACAAACAGGCTTTATGCCTGGAAAAGGAACTCGAGAGCAGCTTATGATAATAAGACAAATAATTGAAAAATGCTACGAGTTCAATACACCTGTAATATTATGTTTTTTAGATTATACAAAGGCATTTGACATGGTGGACTGGAATACACTATGGTATGTCTTAAGAGAGTTCAAAATACCTGAGCATCTAATAGCTTTAATAAGGAAATTATATGAAAGAAGAAGGACAACTCTCCGAAAGTTTTCAAACAACAAAGGGAGTACGACAAGGGTGTACACTATCGCCTATACTATATAATATATACAGCGAATGGATTACGCGACAGGCAACTGAAGAATGGAACGGCGGAATAACCATCGGAGGAAAGAAAATATGCAATTTACGATATGCGGATGATACAGTGATTTTAGCGGCAAATGAACTAGAACTGGCAACATTACTGAAGCGTATAGAATATTTCAGCAAGAAAGCTAATTTAATACTAAATAGGGCTAAATGTACCATAATTACTATCGACAAGGCGAGGGAATTGCCTGCGACATTTACGTTGGTACCTGATATAGAGAAAAAAATGGAAACGACATATCTGGGAGCGTATATCACCAATAACGGAAATGACGAAAGTGAAATTAAACGGCGAATCGGAATGGCCAAAAGCGCTCTAGTAAAACTAACAAGAATATGGAAAGATCATTCTATAAAAATAACAACGAAAAAACGATTAATGGAATCATTAGTATTCTCGATAGCGTGTTATGGTTCAGAGTCGTGGACATTAAACAAAACATTGTGCCAAAAGCTAGAAGCCTTTGAAATGTGCTGCTATAGGCGCATGCTCAGGATTTTATGGATGAAACATCGGACTAATGCAGCTATACTGAAACAACTCGGAATAGAGCAAAAAGATAGATTGGTTCCAGTAATAAAAAGAAGATGTCTAAAGTTCTTTGGCCATGTGATACGACGCGATGGATTAGAAAAAATAATAATACAAGGAATAATAGCAGGAAAAAGAAGCAGAGGCCGAGCCGACCCACAGACTACATCTAAGGCATGACGGGACTGTCAATGCGGCAGCTAATGGAAGCTGCACAGCATAGAGAGAAATGACGTAATTTAACTAGAAAAATTTCATGATTGGTCACGACGTCTGAAAGCAGACAACGAAGAAAAAGAAGAAACGAGAATTGAGCTGTGAGTGCTGTAATGCCAGCAAACAACTTTTAGAATCGGAGAGGATCAGAATATTTGTAGATGGGCGCTTTATAGATACATATCGAAGAGATTGAAGAATAGCTGTAGCTTCTGCAGTAAAAATGGAGCATTTTCTATTAAGGGTAAATTTTTTTGAAATGTTGAGACCGGGGATTACGAATGCAGTTCCGACTGAAAAAGAGCACTTCGAGCCATCCGTGAAAATTAGATGAGAGTTAGGATAGTTTTTATTAATCAAGGAGTAAGAACATTGTTCTTAAATGAGGAAAACAGTTGTATGTTGATATTAAGGCTAACGGACTCGAAAGGAATCGTGTAGAAGGGAGACGGGTAGGATGGAAGAAGAATATCACTGTACCTGGAAAGATGACCAGAGGAATGACATAACAAAGGACGTCGAAGTATAGAGAAACGCCAGTTGTGAAAAATTTCTAAGTATAGAATAACAGAGAGGGGGCAATATGAGTGAATGCTTTTAGAATAAATTTATCTGAAATAAACATTCTTCGTAAGGATAGATGGGGAACCTTTGCCTCCATCTCGAGAGCGCAGGTACAGCGGTAGCACGAAGTGCTTCTAAACATCTGCGTAAGCACTTGTTTTGAATTTTATCCAGCCTAGAAAGGCAGTGATTAGAAGCATTTCCGAAAATAAAACTACCATAGTCGAGAATAGAACGTATGAAATTTTTATACATATTTTCTCTTATCCATTCGCCATCTCGTAGTTGACTGTTCAAAGTTCAATTCCTTCTATCCCAACTATGCCACTTTAAGGACAATGAACAAAAAGTTTAATTGCTTCTCATATTTCAAAGCCTGTCAAATATTCTTACCAACATAGATAGCCTTATAATCATCCGTTGTAAACGGCCACTATTGCAATATGCGTGGTACGTTAATATATAAAAGAAAGAAAGATATCTTTAAAACTTGTCTAACAACAATCCGTTATTATACGCTCTTTTTTAAAACTGCACTTATCACGATACCGCTAATTTTATTAATTTGTCTTTTACGATTATTACGTAAACAAACGTATTGCATAAAAGATACATTTCTTAACGAAATACTTCCCGTTAGCCGAAATATATTCGGTTCTTGTTACCGTTTTTTTCTCATCAAACGCAGAAATTGCGATATATACGTTTCTAAAATTTCCGTTAAGTTCGAACGAGTTCGTTTGTAGATGACTTCTTGAGCAATCGTACGATACAAACGGTCGCTATTTCAATAACCCTTTTCATATGCACATCTTGTGAGTCGTAATCCCGCTAACGAATCCTGATAGCGCAAAGCATATTTTTACTGATTGTAGTAATATCCGGTACCGACCTCAGTCTTCAGATTCTTACATTGCACGAACGATTCCCCTACAACGTCAGTTTAACAATTGTAAACTTGTCCTCCATACCGCCTTCCCTGTATACAATTAACCGCTCCGTAGGATTTTTGTCGCTGTAAAGCACACTCAAAAAAAAATTATAACTCTAACCAGTGAGATAAACTCTTCGTAATTTTCACCCTATGTAAGGTATTCGTTTGTTCAGTTCTCAGACGCGTCGTCGCGATTTTTAGCTCTGTAAGCACATTTCGAAAAATTTAAAATTTGCGATATAAATTTTTAAATTTACGTTTTGCATTTCTTTGATTTTACGCTCTAGCGCATCTCCCTTATACTCACGGCACATAATGATGTCTATAGTTCCTCAGTAAATCGAACACATCAATTCCCAACTAAATATAGATTTTGTTACTCCGTTGAAATTGAAAACGATTAAAATAAAATATACTAAGCGTATATATAATACAACATTTTACGAATTGTTTAACATATAGATTAAACAATAGTGGAGACACACAAAAGTTTGTTATACGCTACGTTTAACTTCCACATTTATTTTTGGTTCATTTTTATTTGATAGTAATTCTGCTTTTTCATTCTAATATAAATTTAATTTTATATTTAATTGATTATAAATTTCTGTATTTTGTAGGGTTTTGTATATATATATATATATATATATATATATACATATATATACGGAGGGAAAACATAAAGTAAATTATAAATGTTAAATTTGAAGAACATACTGCGAAAGAACAGATCTTTTCAATTTTCTCGGGACCGCCTGACACCAGTGAATATTCCTTTCATCCTGCTTCTAATTTTAAAATCTCGCACGTTTCTGCGAACAATCAGGTCGTTAATTCGCAGATATCACCATGAGAATCTAGACCGGGGTGATTTTTAGTTTTATTTTATGTTTTAAAAGAAAACTACGTAAAGTTCAAAATTTTTTATGCGCTATAATTTTTGAATTTCAATAATGCTGATAATGCTGTAGAGCGAAACTAGAACTAGCCGTCCTTTTTTATAAATATAAACGAGTCTCGAAGAACATTGTTATTTTATTTAATTTCGATAGTGTAGACCCAGAGAAGACTGACGGTTTTGTCGTTTTTTGAATAAACCAAAAACTACTCGACTAAAATTTTTGAATGAAATTTTATTTAAAAACAGGAAAACGCGAAATTAGCTTACAACCATTTGTAGAACACGATATAGTTCAGATGACCGCCATTTCCAACAATACATTCATTCAATCTTTACAAAATTTCCGAACACTTTTTCGAGCATACTGAATTTTTGAAATTTCTTCAGAAATCCGAGTTTTCAAGTCTTCCAGATCTCGTGGACGTGTTTCTTAAACGCAGCTGTTAAGGTATCCCACAAAAAAATAACGTAAATTTTCTTTTCGAAACGCTCTTTGCACTGCCGTGATCGATTCACGTCGAAAATAAGATCCCACGCAAACCCGCTTTTTCTCATTATAGGATGTCATATTGAAACTGGGCAAAAATGAATCTCTGGTGTGTACACTAAACGTGGAACACGCGGTTTGCGTTGTAGCTGTGTTATCAAATGCGCTATTTAAAAAACAAACCGTCCATCTTCTCTGGGTTACCCTATAATTTTATCGGACGAAGATGGATAAGAAAATCCGTTATTACCGAATTTTGAAAAAACCGTCTATAAAATTACAAGAAATTTTTATCCCTCTCGATAAGTTTATAAAAATATTAATACAAATATATATATATAATAACAGCCACGCGGAGTACAAAATGCTCCCTAGAATAGGATCGTCATTATTATTAATTATTACTTATTACTTATAAATAAATTTAACCACGATTATGTATAGAAAATATCAGAAGTATAATAAGAGCACAAGCAGCGCAGGAAAGAATGATATTAAATATAAGACGATCCAACTGGAAGCGAAATACCTGGATACGGGAGAAGACTGGGCTCCATGTGTTGAAGCAGATGGCCTATCTGAAGTGGACCTGACAGGGTGCACAGCCAGTGGGAAGTATAATAGATGGACGAAGCGAGTGCTGGAATGGCGGCCAACTCGTAAGAGAAGAAACGAAATGGGGGAGATTGCGGATAACCTACGTCCAGCAGTGCACCGATATAGGTTAAAAGAAAAAATGAAAAAATATATATATGCAAATAAAAATATAACATTCCTCGAATAACTGTGGCCTAGTCTCACGATTTTTCGCAACATCCGGCGAATATCGGTAGGCATCGTCGCGACTGGCCCGGTAATTTATTACGTGCGAAAAAGTAAACGTGATCGATTAGTTAAAGATCGTGCATCTAATAAGATAATACAACAACGATCGACAACACTACGAAGGGACGATATAGATTATTGCCTACAAAATTCTTCCAAATAAAAACACCTTCAGTTTTACAACGATCAATGGTCGTCCATCAGTCGAATTTCTGTAATTAGGACAATGATATTCTCGGAACGATGATAATCGAATTTCGTATAAACGGAAACGTGTCGAACTTTCGCCGTTACAAAGTCGTAATTCGATTTGCGCGAACTATACCGGTCGTAAAAAGAGACGCCTATTAAATATGTATAGATTTAGCGTCACGCGTATTGCTAGCGTATAATCATCGTACGAGCAATACGCAGAAGCGGCCTAGAGATAGTGCGGAGACTGTGGGTAACACATTTGATGATAGTTTTTTAAATAAGCGAAATAATAAAACAAAAATGAAGACGTGAGAAATTAACGCACGTAATAAATCGATCATTATGGCGATTTCGAAAAGTTGGCGAAAATTTTTCGATATTTTTAATAACGATAATAAAAATGAAACAGCGAGAATATCGAAAAGATTCTACACATAAGTGTAGTTTAGCAACGAGAAAGAAGATGGCGTGGTACTTTCGTTTGTCATGCTCTGTTAAAATAATAATATGAAGAAGATTCTTTTAATTCGGATGGAATCGACGCTATATATCTAACTATAATATAGATAGCACGAACGGCTATAAGCGAGGTTAGTTACAGATTGGACATTGTCCCGACGATATGTACGCTCGCGCCACCGCCTATTATAGTTAAGACATCTTGCAGGATAAAAATCGCCCGTAATCCGTCCGTTAATTTTATTCGTCGTCGAGTGTGGCCGTCGCGCTGTTCGGTTATTAACAACGTATAGTTAATAAAATCTCGTGTACAGTATTAAACGAGATATATATATATATACATTTGTTTTATTTTTATATATTATTCTTATTTTTAAATTAAATTAATTGACGATATATTTATAATAATCGATCGAGTGTTTGTTCGGGTTTTCCGGTTATATAAATTTTAAAATAATTCGGGCGATTCGTTAATTCGTCGACTCGAATTAAATAAGTAATCGGAGGATCGTCGTCCATCGAGAAATAACGATGTATAAGAACGTGTTAAGGTAAACGAAATAATTCCGATGCGTTAATTAATTTATTCGAATTTAAGATGATTAACAGACGTAAAAATGTATTTTAATTTAATGGCGTCTAATTATAGTTTTATTAGTTACGGGGGTTTGTTCGCATCGATCGATTGAATTTAAATTTTTTCGAAATTTTTGAAAATTAAACGACGATAAAATTAGATGTTTATTATAATTTCATATCGTACACACGCAGGGCCTCATTATACATACATATATGTATATAAAATATATATCGTATTTTCGTTTTTTTTTTTATTTTTATTTAATTTTTTTAATAACTATTTCAAATTCACTTTGCTTGTAAATTCGCTTTGATTCCGATGACACGAGTTCGGACGTAACTAACGAAATCATAAAAATAGTTGACGTATGGACGAATAGCGACGTATAACAAGTCTGCTTTGTTAATCGATTAATTTATAATTAAACTTATTTTATTTATAGTTCTCAAACTTTTCCGACACGATCAATAATATATATATAACGATACGCCTATATCAACACACTGCTGACTGTAGGCATTACCCAATTGATCCCTATACATTTAACATCATATCGCGCCACCTAGCCATAAGACTCCCTGGCGGAAGCCGGTTGACAATTGGCCACCACTGTAATGTCAGTCCATCTTTCATCCTTTTGACTTGACAAATGTACGGTCCATTTCCATCTTAGCTCGGCAATCCGCTCCATTGCGTCTAACAATTTCATCCACATTCGAATGTCTTGCGATCCTTGGCATTCCGCTTTATTATATTTCACATTGGCATCACTATTTTTACGCTGGTTCAATTTTCCATATATTACCCGTCATACTTTTCGCTAACATTATATACACTAAGTTTAAATTTTAAATTATTAACATTAATCCATATTGCTACGATAGCTTATAACGTACCAACAAAATCTATCCTAAAAATTAATGCGATCACACATATATGCACGTTATTTTTTATAATATATATATATATGTGTGTGCGTGTGTGTTGGGTACGAGAACACGATATTTTATAATTTAATCACATTTGTCGCAATATTTGAAAGGTTTAGAATGCAGCGATTTTTTGGAACAAAAAAAAAAAAAAAAAGGGAATTAAAATCACCCAATATTTTTTGTTTATGAAAAATCACAAAGCATTTCGGCTATTAAGTTATTATCAAGTGAATAAAAACAAAGCTAATCATAAAAATATATACAAATTTATAAAAATATAAAATGTAAAAATATCATTTAGATTCGTAATTTACAAAAATTATCAAAGTGAAAAAACAGAATTTTTATATAATCTTACAGTGAATGTGCTAAACAACACAATCAACAATCAGCAATATAAAATCTATACATCAATTAAATAATGACACTATAGCAAGTAAAATAAAAGTGGTAAATTTGAAAACTCCCGATTTTCTTTTTTTTTCTTTTTTTTTTTTTAAATATCACAAATTATTATTTATAACGAGTTACGAAGTTAAAAATCCGCGGAATCCATTTTTGAAAGTCTCGTTTTTTCTTTTAATTCTACTGCTAACTAGCCGAAGTAAACCTGACCGATTCTAACCTAACTGAACCTAACCTAACCTAGGTATTTTGTTATTCTGGTTTAAATGTGTCATTCTCGTTTTTTCTTTTAATTCTACTGCTAACTAGCCGAAATAAACCAGACCGATTCTAACCTAACTGAATCTAACCTAACCTAGGTATGTTTATAAACATACTTATAAGTAAAATTTAAAAGGTTGTAATTTACAATTAAAATTTTTTTCCGCGTTTTTTTTTTTTATTTTTTATCCCGCTTAGGGAAGCAAAACACATCAATTTATCCAAGCCCCAATCGATTCTGAGTTGTACGCCTCGAATGAGCCATAAAAGTAAAGAAAAACATCACACAATATAAAAATTATTATATATAAACAGTAACACAATAGACGGTAAAATAAAAATAGGTAGAAAAAAACAAAATACATCCAACAATATAAAATTTATATATAAACAAAAATACAATAATGTTGATGTATTGGAGAGTAGTGATTTTATGAATTAACGAAACAAAATAAAAATCGAATCACTAAAAATTTGTTATTATATAAGCGCAAAGCTTTAAATTTTTAGCTTGAAAAGCTTTAAATTTTTAGCTTGAAAAGCTTCGCGCTTATATAATAAAAAATGTTTAGTGATTAACTTCGATTTTTATTTTGTTTTGTTAAAAATACAATAGCCAGTAAAATAGAAATAATAAACAATAATTAGAAAATAGTTGTCCGATATAAAAATGAAATTTACAAGAAGTAATTCTTCGTCAAAATTTATCCTTGAATTTAATAAATTATTTTCATCTCTTTCTTTTATTAATTCCATTTTTTTTTCTTGTAGTTTTCTTTTTTCAAACGTTTTTCTGTGTACAATTTTATATTAATATTATTTATTTTTGTTTTAACTCTTTAGAATGTTTCGCAAATAATGAGTTTCCATCACTGTTTATATGTGAATTTAAATGTTTTTTAAACCTTATTGTGAATTGTCTGTCTGTCTCTCCTATGTACTCTTTTTCACACTGAGCGATTAAAAAAGTTTCCCATAAATATAACTGGCACGTCGAAGATTGAATGCTTAAATATCCAGTTGAGTTTTTTCTTCTATTTTTAAATTGATTTCACACTTCACTCAGAAACAGTGTAACACTATAATTACGATAATTACGCGTTATATACCGGGATTTTAGAGTCTCTTACAAGTACGTACAATTGCGAAATAAAGTAGGTATTAATCGGTTACATGAAATTCAACGGAACGTACAGAATATTTCCGAACATTCTATGAATAGAGACGGTCCGTATTGTCGATCATGTCAAAGTCAGTCGGGCGAGGAACAAAACGGACAATCGTTTAAATCGATGTATAGTCGAGCTGATAGACGATACAAGTTAAAGCTTAAAAACAACATAGAAATTTCTGATCAAATTATCAGAGAGACGAGTGCAACCGCATACGCGATATAATCACCTAAAATACCGCAACAACCGGGAATTTCGCAAATGTCAGAATCGGAGATTAAATAAATTCGGAGGTTAAACATTTTGACGATGGCGAATTAAAAGCAATACGTGTACTTTAGATGCGATAGGAGATATTTAAAACCAAATAACGATTTCCTAAGCAGTTCGATTACGAAGTATAAATTAAAGTGCTCGCGGACGATTGCAGCAGTGGCTTAGTAACGAATATGAAACGAAATTAACCAGTAATTACGAATGAATTTTAAAGAGGAAATAAGTAGTGCAGCACCGACAGTGTGACGACGTTTTTATGATTAATGTGCTTACAAATAAAGACAGTCGCACACACAGGGATGACAAAATGGAATTAGGAATATAATAAAAACGCCGATACAAAAAACTAAGCGAAAATGAGCGAAAGTATCCAGATCAATGCGTAAATGCTCTAGCTGCTTTGACTCGAGTACAGCACAAGTTACGACTTTTTTTTTTTGAGCATTTTGAGTAATCGTTACGATTGTTTCACGCTTTCTAATTTTGACATATTGATGCAGTTTGTCTGCATGGCTGATCAAATAAAAGCTGTAGGATGAACATCGTACGTACGGAAAACGTGTTAAAAGTTCTAAACTAGATTTCCTGCAAGCTCTTTTCGTTGTCTTCACAACGTGCACCCGTCGTCACATTCGAACGAATCATCTCGTATTTACTTGTAAAAAAATGTTTTTCTCGTATATAGTTTAAATTACAGCAAAAATCACTTGTTAGGTTTATAAAGATATACGTCATTATTAACGTTTACTTTTTAAATCATTTCTTACATTTACAAATGGGACATATTTAAATTAGAATTTTTAAATAATCGCAAAAACTCCAAGTTATTGATTTTAAAAAAAAAAAACTACTAACAACGGCAATTAATAATATTAATAATAATAGTATCGTTTTGAAAAGCGAAATTAAATTGCACAAAAAATAAAAAAAAAAAATCGCAGGGAAATTTAATTATTTCTCCCCGTGCACACTTTTGTAATTTAAACGATGCACCCTGTCGCCCACTTTGTTCGACCTTTATGATGAATATATTGAAATATTAGATAAATGGGACGGCGGTGTCTCTTGGGCGGACGTAAGATAAACTTGCTTTATGCTGATGATACAACACTCATCGCGAACAATTTAGGTGAAATGAAAAATATTGCTAGAAAAGGTTAAAACTATCAGTCCAAAATGTAGACTCGAAATAAACAAGGCCAAAACAAAAATCATGATTACAGACAGCAGGAAGCTGTTAGCGTCCGGTGATAAATTGTTCGCAGGGTATTATGTTCTAGATAATTTTATATACTTAAGATCGCTAATTTCTAATAAAGGAGGTTCAGGCCAGGAAATAAAGCGCCGAAATCAAATAGTCCGTTGTGCTACGATGAAACTGACCAAAATAACGGAAAAGTGGTTCCATTGCTAAACACGCGAAAATAAAACTTGACATTGGTACTTTCGGTAGTATTATATGCAGCTGAATCATGGACTTTAGATAAGGTCGGCACAATCCGACTCGAACGTTTTAAAATGTGGTGCTGGAGAAAATTGCTTCGCATGAAGTGAACGAATGAATCCATAATGCGTAAGTTGAATCTCACACAACAGTTATCTGATTTTCGGGTACGTCATTAGAAACATTGGTGATACAATCGTATGTCCAAAGGAAAAGCCCAAAGGTCATGCCCCAGTGTTAGGAAGATATGATAATAAAACAAACTGAATTTTCTTTGTATCAATGTGTACAACGGGCTAAAGATAGGATGTTATAGTGCGCGCAATGATTTAGATTGCTATATGATCACGATACTCCTCTTGCGGCGAACGACCTTGATGTTCTAGCTGTTGTCATTTGAAGTTGAAAATTAAAATTGTAACTTTTTTAAAACGTCATAAAGTAAAAAAATGAGCATGATTTACATAGAAAATTTTTTGAACGTATGGTAACCATAGCAACTAAAAACGTATTATAACAAAATTATGTATTAATTATATATATATATATGTATGTGTGTGTGTGTGAACGTATGAACAGCATCATAATATTAAATTTTAATAATAATTCTACAGAATGTAATAATGTAAAGTAAATCGTTTCAGCTCATATTTAAACTTAATAAACAGGAAACCGAAAGGATAATTTTTTAGAATAAACACCCAAAAAAATTTCAAAACTAAGAACAAGAAAAATATAAAACACTACACGTTAAAACGAATCAATTTTTTCTCTAATTATTTCTTTGTGATTTATGGTGTTTAAAAAAAAAAAACAGTTTTTTTAATCATAAAAAAATTGTCTCGGTTTTTCATTTATTTATTTCCACAGAATGTATTCACAAAAAGCAGATTAATTTAAGAAAAAAAAAAAATCATTACGAATATTGGTTAGTCAAAGTTAAAACAAGGTTATACGTAATCCGCCATGCATACGTAGTAAATAACGCACAATTTAACACGTACGTGCGTACATATGTTCACGAAACATTAATAAGTTAACGTCGGAATTGGACATATAAAAGAAGAGCAGCGTATCTAATTGATTAACCTAAAACGCAGACAATCGTATCAGCAGACTAAAGGATGCTAAAAAAATGTAGGGCAATCACATAAATGGGTGACCGTTTTTAACACACGGAAAAGAAATAGGAAATCAATCAGACCCATAAGTTTATATATATATATATATATATATATATATATATATATATATATATATATATATATATATACAGCCGAAAATTGTGAAATGGTGGGGACTGAAATATTTTTTCGTGTTATCAAAATTTCGTATTAAACAAAACATTTATTAATTTTTTTGGAAATAATCTTATATTTTTTGCACAGTATTTTTTAACAACAAGTTTTCAACAAAATATTCGATACACCATTGGAATGTGCATCTAAATAACTGCGCATACTTTTCATCATGTTGCGCATTTCAGATCTAATGGGGACAAGAACTGCATTGTGCATCTCATTGTCTAATTTTCATCATCGGACTCTATATCAACGATGTTTTTTGAGCTTTGAATAATCTCCAAAATCTCTTTGTCTGCTATAATTAAGGTTGTACACAGAACTATTCTACATCTCTTTTTGAGAATCCTGCATAACGAAATCAACCTTCAATCTTCTATGGAATTACTGAATTCCATGCGGAGTGCAGCATATGAAGCGCGAGTAATAAATTGACAGAAAAATCTTCTATTACTTCGATTGCGAGTAAATATTTTCGAAGCAATTGCTTTCGACAGTGAAATTTTAAGTTCTGTATGATCATGTGATTATAAAACCGTTTCTGAGAAGCGAAATATTTTTGTGTTAAGCGATTTTGATTCGTGTTATATATATATATATAGATAGATAGATATCATGGTTTTGTTAACTATACGTTGATAATACAACATTCTTCAAAAACGTTCTTCTGATATAAATTAGTCGAATTTATAATGTTGAACTAAATCTAGCAAACCTATAGAAATTGTTTCCAGGTTTTTTAGAAGGTACTGTTGGTGACCTTGGTTTAGTGTTTTCGGTTATCAAGTGCTGCTATTGAAGCATTGCTGACCATGTTGCTGACCTACCTCTGTTATCTGGGTGTATAATATCACACACAACTACTCTTAAGTATCTAGGAGTTATCACTGATGAAAACTTGACATTTATTCCACACTGCAATATAATAGCACAAAAATGTGACAATCACTTCTCTATACTTGCTAGAATTCAGCCCAATGCATGGGGATTGGCTTATAGGATGGGGCTCATACTGTATAAGAGTCTCATTCAGGCCCTGTATGGTTATGCGGCTGCTGTCTATGCACAGGCTTGTTGGTGTAGTTACACATATGGGGTCATTAAGGTTGTTACATAACAATTTTGCCAACACCATCACAACACATATTCTTAATAAAATTTTTAAGAAATATGTCAGTATCTTGATTGTTGATGCTTGATAGAGAAGGTGGGATACAGATGCTACTGGTAGGAAAACTTATGTTTTCCAGTCGGATGTCTATCAAAGATTAAAAATCAAAAATATGCGAATTAACTTTTACAACTCGCAGGTGCTCTCTGGGCATGGTAGGTTTCAAGCCTATTTGTTCAGGTTTAAGCTTGCCAGTACTGACAGGTGCACCGTTTGTTCTAAGGATGCCGTTGATGATATCATTTTATCTTTGAATGTCCTGTCTTCTCTTCACTGCGTGACACTTTCAATATTGACAAATATAAAAATTCGCTTATCTTGAACAGAAGTAGCCTTCCTTGAATTTGCAGAGAAAGCCATGCGTTTCAAATTTACAATTACAAATTAATCAAGGACAATTAGCTAAATTCAAACGTGAATCCAATACCCGTTCGCTCCTTGTGGCATTGTCAACTCTCGCCAATACTTATAATTCATTTTTAATTTACCTGACTATATATTATTAATATGTATAAATATGTAATGTTCATAACTGCTTTAAATTTAAAATATTTTAATCTTAATCGTAATGAGGTATGTTTTTCTTTTAATGATGTATTTATATTCAATAGACTTATCTTTCATAGAAGTAATCGTCTTTTTTTATTATTATTATTTTACTACAGATTTTTTCCTATAAAGATGTATTTTTCTTAAGTTTTATTTTTTTAATATTCTTCTAAGATTTTTATTTTTGAAATTGCGTATTTCGTATATTTTGGTATCTTTGTTTCTGAAGTTGTATTTTTTTTTCTTCTATATTATATATTTATTTTTATTATTTATAATTACTATGCACTCCGCAGACTTCTTTCTTCATGCACACAAATAGTTGATGGGACTATGTTTTCCATCCCATTAAGATTAAGTACACAAACAGGGGACTATTACACACATGCTTTTACTTACTTTTCAGCTACACACTGACTTATATGCACTTCTATAATTATTTAGCTTTAAGCACACTAGTCCCCCGTCCTTCATAATAACATCCAGATTTTAAGCAATAAACTAGCCCCATCGGGTAAATCCGGATTGGGGAACAAACTAAATCTAGCAAACCTTGCATCTACTACTTTATTTCTAAATTTTTTCCAACCCATCGAATTCCTTATTTTTTATTTCTCCTATTAAATTGATAGGAAGTATTCTGTGATATATCAACAGCCCCGAAAGTAGTCAACTTTTAAAAATGTAACAAAAAAATTATCTCATTTTTAATTTCAAGTTTACGCTTCTAATGACACTTTCTTCAGGCCACAAATTTCTTCTTTCGCTTGTTTCAATAAGAGTTGATAAATCCGAATGTAGATGTTTCAGTAACATGTGTGACGCAGTAGATTCGATGAGTTTAATTAATTTTCAGAGGTCTAACGTTTCGATTACACTACAAATAAATATGTCCCGTAATTAACTCTTTTAAATAATTTTTCGCAAACTTATATTTTTTATCAGCGTCACATCAAAATACTAGTGTAAATGAATTTATGTTAATACATTTCGAAGGAACAGTAATCCACCACGCACTAGCTTGTTCAAGAAGGGTAGTTGAGCCCGGTGTCATATATATAACTTTGGGTTAATAAGAATCTGTTAGGAGACGTACTCTACTAACTTTCGAATTAATTATATATATATATATATGGAAGTGTGATAGGAGGATAACAGAAGTATAACAGATATTTAAAGACGAATAGGACAAGCCAAATGTGCGTTTACTAACAAAAAATCAATATTGACAATATAGACATCCGAAGAAAATTTCCAAAACATATGTTTGGAGTATCCCAATTACAGTTGTAAAAATTAACGCTTAACAACGCAGGAAAATATAAACTAAATTTAATGAAGATATTGATCTGACGTAGAATAACGAAAATGTCGAATAAAAACAAACAAATAAATCCTAAGAGGAATACATGAAACACGAATTTTAATAAATCGTACAGAAAATAAAACTGCTAACACATGTAATAAAATATGATAATTTTATCAAGAATATAATAGAGGGTAAAGCGGTAGGAAAAATGGAAGTCCACAAAGATCTATAATGGATAGCGTATACGATCGTTCATACAGAGACCATATTACCAACATACATACATATGCTCAAAGAATGTCTAAGCAAATGGAACTGCTATACACTATACGTTTCAAAAATTAAAATATTACAGTCATATAAATAGGCATCCAGAAGGGTGGTTGTTTATTTCAACTTAACATGAAGGTATCGTAGAAAGACTTCGGAAAGCCAAGGAGGAGAAAAATGTGGTGGAGAGCTGATATACGTCGGTGGTACGACAAGAATCTATACAGTTGACAGAGGTGTCGAAGGACAAAGGCGGGGAACAACAATGTTGATCGTCAAACTTCGGTCGGAGATGGCAAAAAACATTTAATACATACCACAAAATAAAGTGCTTACTTTCGCGTGAAAATAAAAACGATAAAATAGTTCAAAGTAATCCTAATGGTTGAATAATTTCCTACTAAAACAATTTACTATTTATTACGTCCGATAAATGGAAAAACCTTTTTTTTAAATACTTTAAAATGAAAGATTGATGTCGAATGTAAGGATGTTACCAAACGAAAATTCAATAAGAAGCATGAACCGAAATCTGCCGCAAAATGGCTTTTAGCCAACCGTCTGATATGTTTCAAGTAATTTGAAGATGGTCTCAGGTAATTTACTCACGTCTTTCCTCGACGTATTTAATCAAGTATAAAATATATGAGAACTTGTATTTTTTCTTTACATATATCTCTAAAGATTTTTGTCGATCACGTTTTGAGTTATGAATTTAATTAGAGTTTTCATCGATGCTGCACTACAATAGGTAAAAATATTTTCTTACGAGCTCAGCAAAGATATTCTGCAAAATTTTATTATTAGAAAAGTCTGGCGTTAAAAATTAAGTTATCCACAATTTGAAATTATTGTTTCTAATTTTTCGGCAAACGACACAGGTATTTCATTAATATTTTGACAACATTAAACTTCACCCACAAAAACACATATTTTATATATATATATAAAGTTATATGTATATATTCATAATTTGGGTTCACAATTTAAAGAAATACAAATTTTAGAGATCGAAAACAATAGAGTTGTGACAGAATATATATTACTCGATGATTACGATAATTAATTCATAATAATTTTAAGTATTAACAACCAGTTTACCTTCGTGTACAGAAGCGATATGTAGGAAAAGATTTTTATCCTAGTACAAATTATACAGTGACCTTACAAAAATCAAAATAGGGGGAGGGGGACGTTATAATACAACCAGCGATGAATCTAAAATTTTAATGCAAAACAACTAATTTAAAATGCAAAAACATAAATTTAACACCGGTAAGTATGAAAATTTGAACATCATCAAGTTCCCGATTCCGTTTTATTTAATTTTTTTAACAGGTATATAATTTGACTTGATGTTTTTTCCCCCTCTAATACAAGAGGTTATTAATAAGATATAATTAAATAAGTATTTACCATTATAAAATTATTAACATGATAAAATATAAGCTGTGTATATGACGTGTAAAAAATGGGAAATAATTTATTTTTCCAATTTACAAAAAGTATGACATGTATAGTAAATATATAAGGAATTTAACCTGTGTGGAAAGCCCGTTTTCTCTCTCTCTCTCGCGCACACACACAGAATTTAATGAGAGTTTATCACATGCTACAAGAGTTTCTTCCATATATTTTTTGACAAAGTGTAGAAAATGAAAATGCAACAAAGAATCGAACTCATTCAGATGGCAGGAAGCACTCGTTTATATAATCTGAAAATCCCTCAATGTTCATCCTTCTCACGGTTAGATGTACTCCCATTTCACATACACATGACCGCCATAAATATCAAAAGTAGCAACGTGGAATGAACCGCCTTCAACAAAAGAAAAGAAAGAATAAACGATGCAAACGAAAATGTTAGGAGGAAACATTTAGAAAATAAAATTTGGGAAAAAAACTGCAGTAATTCTACTAAAAAAAAAAACACGGAGAAGTTCTGAAAAAAAAATTACCTGCATGAGAATCCGACTGTAATCAGTCGGTGCTTCATGTTAGACAAACAACCCCGACTACATACACACACACACACATATATATATATATATATAATACATGTATATAAACGAAAAGGAAAGACAAGATAAATGACACCTTCTTCATAAGTGACATTAAAAGATGTATTTTTATTGGACAACAATTTTCTACACATTTTGCCAGACTTTCGTTCACTTTTTAAATTTTATCTATAAGTAGTGGCGTCATTCTCGAATAAATTACCCAAAATATGTTGGTTTTCGCTAAACGAAAAAAATCAATTACCACTATTTATTACTTAAAACGAATCCAACAACTTATAAATCATAAAAGAAAAGAAAAAATGTAAAATTAAATAAATTATGACAGTTTTGTCAGAAACGAGATAGTTGATACAAAAATTATTCGAAGATTAAAATATCAACTGTGTCTGTTGAAAAGAAGCATTTTATAGAAATTCTATCGAATTTGCGAAAATTTTGCTTAACGTATTACGAACGATCATTATCAATTATTTTTGTTTTGTTTAAATAAAACTATCTCTCCCATACGTACAGAATTAGAAAATAGTTCGTACAATCGTGATACAAGTTTTAATTGTCGAAGAAATAATGGCGTCATCCTACTACTTCGTATATCATATGAGTGTGCGGTCTATATCTAATTAGTACCTCGAATGGCTAGCCTACTTTATATACAAAAATAACGTACTTTAAGCTAGTCACGATGTTCAGCAACGAACAAGACGACGGTGATAACGACGCATGTACAATTTACAACTATCCAATGAAGACTGTTATATTTATTAATGCTCTAAATGTTACAATAATTTTCCTGGCAAAATATTTGTATTTTTATTGATTTATTTAGAACATATGCCCCCTTTCGGGTTCCCGCCGGTTTTACCCATCGGTAGATACTGTTTACATTTTATTAACATTTTAATCTTAAATGTATATACATATATATATAACAATTTGTACGTAGCTCCCAAGTTCAATATAGTATGTGTTATGTGTGATAGTATATTATTGCTAGTGTTATATATTATTGTTAAACGTTATTATGGGTGTAATTCACGAGTTGTGTTCTTATAATTAGTGCGTTTCTCGTGCTGTGAGGATGCTATACTTAATACGGAATGGGCAATCGACACAGATAGGATGTTCTCGTTTATTAACAAAATGTACAATAGCGCTTGTTGTACGCTTAAATATTAAATGTTCTTGTACTTGTAGTATATAAATAGGTTTTTTCATTAAATCTGGTTATATACTATAGAACACTAAATTAACCGAATAGAAATAACTTATTTCTAACTTGCTATATGGTATACTTAGAACCGAAGTCAATCTAAGATTCCGTCATATCGATATTTGGTCCTTTCTTATATATATATTCGTAAAACAGTAATTTTGCGGCTAAAGACTTGCACATTTCATCTGTCCGTGCCGATTACTTTTCTGTGTTTATATTTTCTCCTAACCGAGCCTTCACCTCTCTTTTTCATTTTCTTTCGGTACTTTCTCTTCAATGATCTCTTGCGGTATTTTGTTACGATGTTGCGACACTTACCGCGTTAGAAATGATGCACTAGTGGATTATAGAAGCATTTATCCGAATTTTAATTACGTATTAAAAACATATATATATATATTAGTATATAGACGTAAGAGCTAACGAAAATGTTTCTATAAGATTATATTCAACAATCTTATTTATGTAAATGTACTTCGAAAGTACATAATGCGATAATATTACAAGTTAGATAAATTGTTAAATTAGAAACATATCTTTTAAATTATATAACAATATTGATAGAATAAATTACAAGAAGGGATTAATACATTATAAAAGTGTAATTTTACCAAATATACTGTACGGCAGTATAATTTATATCGATACGATTATTATTAAACGGTTTCAAAACAGATTAAAGATTTTCCAAGAGAATTATCGCCATCAAGTTAAACAAGTCATATAGAAGAGTCAGCTATATAGCGAGCATCGTCATTGCTGGTATTAAGTTACACTAATATATGAAATAGAGAAACATATTAACACCCTCCTGATAAAGAATAACATAAATACCAATCATGAATCTATCAACACTACATATCATCATCCATATTGTCGACATAATAAAAAATATATATATTTTACTAAACAGTTTAAAACAATACTGGATGATTATGAATCGACGGTACCGAATTAGTAAATAATGAGTTTTCAATATTTAATAATTTTACAATATCGGAAATCTCATCTACATTTATCCTAGTAGTATAAACTTTATATAAATTTTAATTGTAAAATGGATTGACTAGAGTAGCGCAAACTTAATCGGATGGACTGTGGTCAGTTCGTTACTTCAAATGTACTTGTATTATAATAAACTTACTCCATCGTATTTCACGAATTGGGAGGAAAAAAACGGAGATCTCACATTTGTTTTTTTTTGTTTTTGTTTTTTTTTGTGTTTTTTTTTTTTTTGGGGGGGGGGAAATAGAATTATACGTATTCATAATTTCTGAATTCACAAAACTCTTTAGCTATCGATATGTTCTGCATTCTATTTGTGATTTTTCTCTTTATACATAATTGCACACAGTACACGTGTATACACAAGCGTATATGTACGAACTGTAAATTAAAACCTGACGTATTAATTTTCTTTCGCAGATTGTACACGTTGTTCGTAATAATTGTATACAAAGGTTTGTCGCTAGTAGAGGCAAAAGACGAATTTGGCGTGGTAGAAACTGGTCTACGTGTAATATACAACAATTATAAACAATGCGAGACGGAATCGAAAGATGTGGTCACTTGTTTCAAATTAAAAGCCGTTAAGTTAGCGGATAGGATACTATCCGTCAATAATATTCCCATTACGGAAGGTAAGTTTTAATCGACACTTTCTTTGTTTTAAAAAAAAAAAAAAGACAAAAGATTTTTAATTATTTATTCCGTATAGTTTTAAATAATTATAAATTTAGAGAGAAAAAAACCAATGGATTGCCGATAATATATTACGGCGGAGACTAGCGCTGAAAATTAAAATAACGGGGAACCTCCAAACTATCAAATAATAATTCGAACGAATACAAAACACATTTATAGTATTCCGAACGAAACGGTCCGTCTGCGAAAAGATTTACGAGGATAATAATTACGGGGCGAAGTAAATTAAAATAGATGCCCAGATAAGCTAAAGTCGATCACATCGATTTTCAAGCCGAAACATCGATGGGCTTTTTTACCCATTATTTTACCTACTCGAGTTAAATTTTATTTCGCCCTTTATATGCGAATAAATCCTTCGCCTTTTATTTTTAACACGTGGCCGACATTTCAGGAGCGTTTATTTAATTTTTCAGTAATTTTTTTCCCAAGCGACAATGATTCTGCACCATACAAAAGTACGGGAAAAACGTAAGAAAAAAGCTTTTCCAGATTAACGAAACGTCATTTCGCTTTTTAGCTATTTTCGCCATTCGTTTATAATCGATCGTAAAGACAAAAATCCTTTTTCTGCACGCTATGAGCTGCCCAACTTGCGCCATTTGGCAAGTTTAAACTTTTATCCAGTTAATGTATTTTAAATCTCAATGCCGCTACTACGTTTGATTAATTTATATAAACTGACCGTAACGGGGAGACAATGTGTCGGAAACAATTAATTCAATACTCACAGGTAATGTATGCCATTTTTGTAAATAGACATCTCATATCTATGCTTTAGAAATTTCGGACAAACACAAATTTGATGCTCAATACAGTCGTCAACAACGTGTCACATGTACCATCAGATATTATGCCTAATTTAGCAACATGTGAGTGGAGAGATTATGCCCGGTCCGGTAATCGAAATAAAATTGATACATAATCCCTCGAAACGTTTTGGTATAATTGAAACCATGATTTACCGGAAACCGTATGTACCAAAGCGAAGTATTTTTTTCATTTATTCCGACTTTCGGCGGTGTAGTACTGTTGAAAATTTATCAGTAAGGATTATTTAATCTCTAGTCCAATTCCATTTAATATTCTCGTACAATTGATAAATTATAACGCGTTAATTCATCGACGTTTCCAGTAATACCAGAATGAAAAGGGACCCATTTAAACTTTACTCTAAATCCACGATTATAAAGCTGAATTCACACGACATATCAAATTCAAACCGGAAAATTTTTAGTTCCGGAAGCTGAGATAATAAGGAATCAGAGATGATTAGAATATTCTTTTTCCTCAAATCTTTAACTAGGTGCAAAGCTTTGTAAATTGCAACCAATTCTACTGCAAATGAGGAACCTGCAAAGGATAATCTACTTTCGATATGTCTTTTTTCGGGTAATATAAACCCCGTAGTATAGTTTCCACGATAATTTCATAGTGGCTAAATTTTTCATTAATTGCTTGCATTTATGCAGCGTTATTAAAGCCAGAAGGGAGAGTTTAGCAATGTCATTATCAAAGGAAATTAAGTCAACGTCTAACGAGAAAAATAAATCCTGAAAATAGAATCGGTAGAAGGGATGAGAAACATTTTGGATAATTTCAGTTGCTTCTAATTTATTATGGCTGGACAGAAAAGGTGGAAGACTTTTATTTGACCAGTATCTATTATACCGCAGTCTCAATAAACATCGAATCTGTTTATTAATTACATGGGTTTTTCTCCCTTTCACTTTGAGATAAAACTTGTTCGCTATATATTCCTGCCTAAGTTTTAACGGAGGTGTTCAGCCATCTCCGCGTTTAAAGTCTGTAGGGGCGTGGAGGATATTCGAACAGCCTTGTTTGTCTAGTTATTGTCACATATATAGTCTTTTTTTTTTTTGATCGATTTTATTTCTAAGCATAACAAGTCGTTGGACTAGACTAATTGTTATCGCGTGCTGATTAGATCATTCGCGGATGGTATATTGTTAATTATTAATTCGATTATCCGATTGTGTTCCACATTCTTAAAAAGATTACAGATTAAAAAGAAAGCGGCGATAAAATATATCTCTGTCTGGCTGCGTTAAGAATGTGAGATTACTATTGTTACAACGGATAAGTCGCCAACAAGCTGATTATGGAAAAAAGAAAAACGCGCAGATTAATGAAAATATTTTACGACCATCGACTTAAACAAACAAAAATCGGTTATGACGGAATTGATAATTGGAACAACAGGACGATAGAGACTGCAAAGCTTCAATAGCGATATAGACTCGTTACTTCATTTCCTAGCTGCTCCGTTCGATCACGGTCGTTGTCTAGCGACGTGCCGATAGTATATTTCGATAACGTTCTCTGTTGTATGCCGAGTGTACCAATAACTATGTATTTAATCTTAAAAAACAGATAAGTTTCCAAATTTTATGATGCTCTTGACTGAGAATCTCCTTTTACATACCGCCGCTTGATTTAATAACTTTTCCGGAAACTTTCCTGGTTATAAATGTTTTAGTAAAATGTTATTTACTCGTTCTTTAAAATACAGCGCCGTTATAATTAAACTTCCAGCTCGCGAAAATGCACCGAACGATGAATTATATCGTGCGCCGAATAAAAAATTGAAGTAAATTTTTTCCTATTGCTAAAAAATTCAGCTGGACTTTCAACAAATTACATTTTGAGATTACAACTGCGACGGAAAAAATAAATAAATAAATGAAATAATTAATTAAAAAAATAAAAAAAAATGGACGAGCTAGCGTAACAACGGGCGACTAGTTTATTATCTTCCTCGATGGCGTCAGTGAGTAAGCGAGTTCTTCGTTCAAGTAACTACTCTTCATACGTCTTCTTTTTCTAAAAATAATTACTTCGAAATTCCGTCACATACTCGGAATTTTGAAAAATTTTCTGACGTCCCGCTTTATTCGTAAAAATTCTCTTTCAAATATCGTTCTCGACGGCCATTCTTTTTCTCGCGGAAATTATATAACGCTTACGCGTCGCAAACTATTTTGTAAACAACCGTAGCGCAGCGTAACTTACACCGTATCGCATTTTTCAAGACGGCTACTAATTAGCGTTTCAGTTTTTATTACGTTTCTCCTCAGGATTATTTATATCGCGCGGTTCGTCTATTATTTAACAACAGAACATCCGGTTGATTACGATTAAATAATTATTCAAATAATAATAACAGCAATAGTTGCGTCATTAAAAAATTTTGGAATAACGTACAGACGCCTGGAACTTGGAAAACAATTTACGGACCACGTAAAAAATGCAGGAAAAATATGCAGACAACCCCATAGGGGAATTTAACTATCGCCGGTAACCTATTAAAAAATATTTTAAAATCGCAACAAATAAACAAACAAATCGGTGAATATCAAGAGCGTCTCCGAAAAGAAATATTAATTGCAGAATAAATCGAGAATTTAAAAAAAAACAAGATGTCTTTACGAATAGAAAAACATTGTATATATACATATATTTTAATTTGTAATTGTAAAATTCCTTCAATGGACAAAACAATAATAAATACACAGTACACGATCGAATTTCATAGGAAAATTGCAGAAACGTTCAAAATCAAAACTATAGCCAAACAAGAAAATAGTCTACAACCGTGCTACTCGATTATGACGCGAATAAAAGAAACGAAACTTATTGTTAAAAATACCGGCGTGAAGCTTATCAAATTAGGCCATAATGGTCTAAAAATCATACGCTTTTTGCATTTGCAAATGAGCTCGCTATATCGGCTAGTAATGTAAAAAACACGTTGAAATAAATAAATAGTATCTGAAAAAACTTCATTGGAAAGGATGTAATATGAAATAAATGTGAAGGAATAGAATGTGAAGCTTTATTTCATAATGAAACACACGTAACAAGGTCCTTAAAATGTATCTTATACTTAAATAGTTAAAATATTTTCATAGATTTATGAACAGAAAGTATGGCAAAATTAAGAGCTAGCAATCGCCTAACTCTCTATAAGTACAACACTATTTTATTACAATACCGCCATCGGAGTGCTCATGCGCGTCCAACATCAGTTGAAACGAACATCTTCGCAGATGATATAGCTATTTTATCTATTAGCGATTCCCTTATGCGAATGAAAAATTACAACATACAATCAACAAAATTAGCAAATGAACACGAGATTGGAGAATCATGCTTAATCAACAAAAATCTGTTATTGTTATTTATACAGTACGACATTATAACTATCATCCGGTTTATATCGAACGACTGCCGTATTCCTCAAAAGGATAGTGCAAAATATCTAGGTATGCATTTGGACGCTCGACTAAAGTGGAAAACGCGTGTAAAGATGAAAAAAGAACAGATTCCTCGTAAATGGCGACAAATGTATGGTCGAAATTCCAAGCTCAGTCTACGTAACAAAAGACTTCTGTATATACAAATAATTACATCAATTTGGACGTATGGAGCCCAATTGCGGGACTGTGCGAAAAAAACAAACACGTTAATTATCCAACGAATACAAAACAAACGTCCTCGGTCCAACTGCTGCACAATGGTACCAGCGTAATGAAGACATCCATTCGGATTTGAAAATCCCACCTATTGATGAAACAATATGGTACTTCGTAAACATCCACAAACGACTCCGTCGTCAGTCAAATGAATATGCACGAAATCTGTTAATCACTGAAAACGAAGTCAGATGCCTTTAACTTCCTTCAAGTTATAATATACGGTTCTGTTGGCTATATTTTTTTCAACTAGTCTTTATCGAATATTTTTTTTAACAATATTGTTATAATTATTTATAGTATTCTCTAGCTGTCGTTATAACCGTTACTCAAATAGCCCGTCGTTTCTTCATATCTTTACCTATTTCACATATTATTTCGTGAATCATTATTATTATTACTACTATTGTTAAGTGACATTGTTACGTTTATTATTATCGCCTGTTACAAACATTTTTCAAAAATAATCAAATTTGAATCATTTTGAACTCATTTTCCTACCGCCTATAATATCTTATAACTTAGTTATAATATACAGTGACCCTTACACTGTGTTTTTTAAGCAGTAGCCGGTGCCTTATTTTAAATGCATTGTTATGTTGAATTATGTATTATGAGAGTGCCATTACGCCACAAGCAACATAGTCTATTGTTTTATCTATCTCACATAAGCTGCAAGCGTCGCATACATATTTTTAAAGAAATTATAATTATTATTGATACCACTACTTGATTATTATTATTACAATAGCAACAATAATAATAATAATAGTGCTCTTCTCGATACAGGTATAAGCTTAACGAAGAGAGAAGAAAAATCGCCTAGATCTATCGACAATGACGGAATGTCGTCATCTTTGAACGATAGTCGAGAAGATACAAATTTACCGACCGAGCTAGGAGAAAGAAATCAACGATTAGATCAAATGCTATCGGATAGATTGTACAAATTCGTGGAAAGTCGATCTTTGCAATTTCGTATTAATCAGCTGTTTTCCACGGCGGGTAATGATAATAACGATGTTACGGAACAAGAAAATTCTAGAGACGGTAAATAATTATGTTATATATATAAAATCCTACATCGATCCATTGTTGGACGTAGATTCTCCACAATCTCAGTGAGCTTTATGAATTCAGTTCTTCCACGTTACACGAGTTATATCGTCATACCAACGAGCCAACAGTCTGCCAATGTTTCTTCTCTTATGAAACGCCTACCATTCCAACACTCGTTTAATTCATCTATTATCCTTCTCTCTGGCTATGTGGCCAACCCAGGTTAACCATTTGCTCCACCACGTTACGCACGCACACACACACATGCATATATATATATATGAAATGGTTCGAATTGCTGTTTATCAATCGGGACAACATTCATTATCCCTTCACTTTAATATATTAATACATATATATAATTTTATCACAGAGCTTACTGTTCTACAGTCATTCCGTTACGACCTTTAACCATCGTCCCTCTGAATATCCTAATCCTTTCCGAATTTATGAATTGCCTTTCGTCCGTTTTCTGTTTTTCAATTTGAATTTCACAATCAATTATTACGGGAATCATATGAATCAAAATAAAGAACCAGAAATAGAACAACACAGCCATACGTAAAGTAGCGCATTAAAAGAGAAAAAGGGAATAAAACTATAATCGTATATTTTTCGTTGTTTCGCGTAATGATGACGCCCTAATATTCTTAAATACTATGCGTTAAGTTATTAGGTCATTTTGAATATTTTTCATTTATGAGTTATAGCAGAATAATATTAAGCGATAAATTTTTAATTAAATATTGCAGTTTCTCAAATCATCCACTCGTAGATCATATTATCAACTTATACAATAAGTGGAGGTTTGTTGATACTAAAACCCCCTCATCAAAACAACTTTAATTCACATTTTTCCCCCCTTATATTTTAACTTCCCATATGGCATTAATCTTTTCAGTACAGATGTCGATATTCAAACCTTTCAAAAATTAACCAAACTCAATTTACCATTCGAAGCAGTCAACCGTTATTTACGTTCCATTATTGAACCAAATATCTTTATTATATTCAGATTTTCACCGATGGCTCTAAATTACAACAATCTAGGTAGAATGCGAATGCTGCGTTCCTTATTCCAAATAAATTTATTCGACAGTTTACTTTACTTCCGGAGATTTCAGCGATTGACAACAGGCTTTTCGAATACATTATTAAATAATTTTTTTTTTTACAATGGCAATTTTGTTATTTGCTCGGATAGTCTTAGGGCACTTTCCGCTATTCCACGCGATACTTTAACTTACAAGATTCACCCTTTTGTTCTTGAAATTAAGTATAAATGATTTATTATTACTCAACAGGGCAATACTGTAAAGTCGACATATTTGCGGAAAGTACATCCATAACATGATTAGAAGGAATAGTCAAACTGACTGGCTCGGAATTCTTCAAGGAAATAGAATAATCTAAACAGTATTCCCCAATTCACCTTGGTATAATAATATTCGAAAATTTGTCACTGTTATATGTAGGCTGCGCACTGATCACTCTAGAGTAGCTTTAAAGTTCGTCATGGATTTTTCTCACTTTCATCGCAATTTCCTATTATATTTTGCCGTCCATTCACACTATTTCCATTCGACAGCGTTTAACCGTTGTTTCCTTTAACTTGGTAGTCTTTTTTTTCTCTTTACTTTGATTTTTCATCTTAATAAAAAACGTTACGTTCGCTGATTTTACAACTAAAGACTAAAAGTTATCGACTGTTACGGTATTGCAGTACTTTTGTATAAACAAATGTCAGCACTGTTAGACGCTTAGAGACTGCAGAAATGTAGCTTCTAAGAAGACTATTAAGTATTTTACGGGACCGAAAAAGTTTCAAATAATGTAATGAAAAAGCTCATAATATATATATATATATATATATATATATATATATATATATATATATATATATATATTTAATGGTAAAATTTCATACCTAAGTAATATTTTAAGAGTGGAAAAGTACATTTTGCGGCTGATACCACGAGCAAGAATTCACGATAAAAGACCAATTGGTAGAAAAATTTCATGGATAAGAAACATCAAAGAATGGAGTAACATTAATGATATCGGTGGAGTCTTTAAGACAGCAAGGGAGAGGAATTATCGGAAATAGCCTACGCACTGCATAGTGTACAGAATTAAAACAACAAGAAGAATTTTATTATAAATATTCATATATTGTTTATATGACCAAATGATATGTTTGATGTAAGATATTCATCCGATGTTTGATGTGTAAGTACACCACGGGTGGATGCTCGATAAAATAGAAAAAATAACGAATTTTCTTTGAATTTTGCCTATTTAAATAAATACGAAATATTACATACACACGTACGCACGTCTTTAGTTCAATCATCATCATTAGTGCCGTCTTCGTATCGTGGGCAGGTGACTACTTACCTATACATATTTTGTTGTATAGTGTAAGTAGCATACAAGGCAATTATAATATACGGCTAGCGCAGTTAAACACACATAACCACAACACCCGAGAGAACTGACTGTAATAGCTTTGTTGTCATGACACAATGCAGTCCCTCGTATTTTTCTTCTTCTTTTTTTTTTTTTGTAGTGTACTTATTACTAGACAAACAAATCCCAATAGCAAATTGTGCGAAATACCTCGGTCTACATCTAGACCAGAGATTGACTTGGAATAAACAGATAACCTCTAAACGTACACAAATCAGACTGAAAATGAGAAATATGGTGTGGACGATTGGAAGAAATTCAGTTCCTTTCGCTAGAAAATAAAATTCTACTTTACAAAACAATAATAAAGCCGATTTGGACTTATGGCATAGAGCTATGGGGTACTGCAGCTAAATCCAATATAGCTATTATGGAAAGAACACAGTCAAAAAAGAAAATTGTTAATGCTCCTTGGTTCATACGAAATAACGACATCTCTAAGGACTTGAAGATCAGCTCAGTTAAAGATGAAGCCGCAGCTCAAGTGCAAGATACAAAGAAAGACTCAATCAACACTCAAATATACTAGCAAAGACCTGTTGTCAAAATGCATTAAATTCAATCGAATATACAGATTCCATCCGATCCTAATAATCTCTTACTCTTATAATTGCAGATTAAATTAACATAAACGTAATCATCAATAAATAGGATCAGCGCTATCCGCATTTTGATTCTTAGCCACTCGGCTATTCCGAAAGACTTTTTAGTTCAATGAGAAAGCTTATAATTGTCTAATTAAATATTTATATTCCCTTAAAATGTTTACGACGAACTACGATATATTAATTGCGTTTTGCTCGTAAAATAAACGTATAAACGATTAAATAGCAAATCAATCGCTGAAAGGCGAATTGGACAGTACCGGGATATTTTAAGTGGCTATATATTTGACAGAGCGTAAGACCCCTAAATTTATAAAATCAATTGATTAATATAAAAAAATCTCTATTTAGAAATTAGCCGAGATATATTTCTAAATGCCGAGAACTAGTCCGTCGTTAAAATAAACTACGACGTATATTTTGATTGTCTTTTAATAATATCGTAATAATTCCTTTTCTACAGGTAGAGGGAAAAAAGATAAAAACAAAGGCATGTACATGTATATGATGATGATGAAAGGCGGTATGCTGGCGTTAGCTTATAAAGGTCTGGCACTTTTAGCCGGTAAAGCGTTACTAGTCAGTAAAATAGCGTTGATGTTAGCGTTACTAGTAGCGGCGAAAAAACTTTTCAGTCACGGTCACTCGGCCAAAACTACTTACGAAATTGTGAAAACTCCGATAATCACTCATTCGCATCAATACGCGGCAAACGCGGCAGCTACTCACGGTCATTACGGAGCGGCCGCCGGCGATTTTAGCAGTTACGACGGTAGTCCGTACGCTAGAAGTTTAGATACGACGATGGACGAATCGGCATCCAATCGGAACGTTAACTATCGTCTAATCGAACAACCGACTGCTTATCGTCATTCGCCTACTACCAAGTACGCTACTCACATTATCGAAACGATCGAAGGAAGAAGTTTATCCTCTAGCGATAAAATCGGCAGAAGTCTTTTCGATAAAGACGAATACGACGAAGGTAATCGAAAAATTTTAAAACAATTCCCGAACGAAAACGATAAAATCATACTAGGTCGAGCGAACGCGTTACCACCGTACGCTCATTTAGCGGCCTACCGCAAACAACTAAACGATAACAGTAATTTAAATAACCGTATTAGTAGCGGAAAATCGTCGGATAAGATACACGTAGTAGTCGGAACGACTCCAGACGCTTTCAACGGTGCTAACGACAACGCGTCGCTCAAGAACGCTAATTCGTCTACCGGTAACGAAAATTCGACTCTTACTAATTCATCATCGTGAAATAAAAAAATAAAATCTTAAAATTAATTTATAAATTAATAAATATATAATAATAAGAATAATAATAATTGTAATCGTAGTAAATCTTAAAATGTAAGCATAACTCATCGGCATTATTGGGCATATTTGTCCGACAACAAATTTTGATAAATTCTATTCGGTATATATTTACATCGATACCACCGCACATATCGTTATTAAGGAATTTACGTTTATAAATTTAATAAAATATTATCGACGATTTTTACACTTTATTTTTTTTTTATGTCAATTTTCGGAGCGGAGTGCGATAACTCACGAGTTATACTCGCACGAAGTTTTGTTTCCGTCAGAGGGATAAGAATTTTTTAGGATAAACAGCCTATAAACTAACTGAAACTGTACATGCAATTTTGATCGGTAAACGAATATTAACTATTGTAAGGGGGTTATGAATAAATTTTTTTAAAATCATGAGCAATTTCATTAATGGAATATATATAAATATATATATATATATATATATATATATATATATATATATATATATATACACATAAATATTAATTGGAGGAATAATAGAATGTAATAATATTTTAATATATAAGTTATATATAAAATTAAATTATAACATAATGTATAATATTACATAAATATTTTATTATATTATATTTTTATATATTAATATATAATTATTATATATATATATTTATATTAAATATAAATATAATGTTATTATACATTTATATGTGATTAATAAATAAATGTACATATAACCTTAATATTACTAGAAAGAGATTAAAATATAACACAAAAATAGAACAAAAAATGCAAAAAAGGAACAAAATTAAAATAAATTTTTATAAAGAACCTTAAATATTTTTTTTCTTCCTAAGAATTCATTTAAAAAATCAAAAATTAACACAAAAAATTGATGTTTTTAAAAAAAAAATTACCTCTAATATTTAAAAAATCATTGGAAAAATCAAAAAAATAAGAAAATTCTAGCCACGATAAAATACAAAACTAATTAATTTAATATATATAAATTGGAAGAAATTAAATTAAATATATATCATATACCTTGAAACGAGCAAACTGGGACATCTTTCGGAAAAGACTAACGATTCAGATGAAATCTGGTACATACATGTAATGTATCAAGTAATTGAAAATGGTCTGTATGGAAATTTAGAATTTTTAAATTTTCGACTTCGACCTCGAGCACACCATTAAAATTTAGAAAATTTCGACTTTTTTATTTGATCGACCTTTCCTTTATACTTATGTAAATATATACGCTGAACATTTCAACCCGGTCGCATTTAACGTTCGAACATTATAAGCTGAGAAATTTTTCTTTTTACCGCATAGTTTCCATAGAAAGCACGGATTTTATGAAAATTATTTTTCTATCTATGCAGCAAGAATTATTTAAAGGAAAAAAAATACGATCGACTGAAATATATATCCAAAAAAACATTAAGGGTATCTAAATATATATTCGAAAAAAAAAAAACTTTTTTACAAAAACAACAAATACTGATCATAACTCGGTTGCCCGGATGCCACACACACACATATATATATATATATGAACAAATATAAATGAGTTAAAATTACTAAACGTTCATAAAGATCACAAAACATTTCAGCTATTAAACAATTATTAAGTGAACTTATAATAAAATATATAAATATAAACAATATATAAAAAATATAAAATGTAAAATAATAATTACTATTTTTCATTTTGTTAATTTTTATAAATTGTATATCTAAGTAAGTACTTTTAGATTTTAGATTTCTGAAATTATTTTGCATTATGTATCAAATTATGTTACATTTTGTTCATTATTATAAATTATATATCTAAAGTTAGTATTTTTACATTTTATATTTAGGTTCATTTGATAATGATCTCATGGCCGAAAAGGTTTGCACCTTTTTTTAGCGTTTAATGATTTTAATTCATTTATTTCTTTATATTCTAAAGAATCACTACATTCCACATTTGTCAAATTATATATATATATATACTCGACGGTCGATAGTTCGAAACAAACCCGCGACAGAAAGTTTTTCATCATTATATAATTCTTAATTATCACGGAGATGACAGTGGCACCTCACTCAAGCCTTGAATATTAGCTCATTTTGTACGTAAAAATAAACGTCGACATTTCTAAATTAGCGATAAGTGGTAAGTTTTTGCCTTATTTATACATACACATTTACACACACATCATAGTACAAAAACAAACACACACACATATATATATAAAATTACATTCAAATCAGGATGTAGTTTTGTAAAATTTAAAATGAAAAGAAAAATGGACAAATTATTTTCAGCTTGAAACTTTTTCCCGCAGTTTAGGATAAATAACTCAGTACAGTTCGTCTAGCAGTGGACTGGCAGGCGTATCGTGACACACACACACACACATATATATACTTAAATACATACATATATATTTTATTTTGAACGACGTTAAGAAAAAATAAGGGATGCAACTATTTTCGTAAATGTAACATCTAGAAAATTAATCAGATACGAATTCGTAGGACCGTTGCATAATTATTTGGATTACCCCGAATTATTCTATTAAACAAACACAAGTTATACGAATAACGATTACGTAATTATTAAAATTCGCAGCAATTTTTTTTTTAATTGCAATTTGTTAAACTCGATTATTTCTCTTTTTCTTTCGATATATATAATTTTATCGAGCTTAGCAATTTTCAGAAAACTTATTTTAGAAACCATTAATCGTTTACAATAAAATCGATTTAGAACGTCCTAACGTTGTCATCAAAAAAATAATTCATTTTTTATTATTCGTCGAATATTATATTATCGTCGTTATATTCAACAATAACCGAGTACAATACGAAAAACAAATGCGAAATCACACACACACACATACATATATATACATATACATACGGCCAGAAAAAAATTTGTTTGTACTTCAAGTCGATATGCATTGATAAAAAATAGCGCAAAGCCTTGAATAAAGGAAATGCTTAAAAGTGACAACCGGAGGGATTATCCAGCTTGTATTTTTTTTTTCTCTTGTCGAAAAGCAATTGTGTTTTGAAGGCATTCAGTTTGACAAAAGCTTTTAAAACAAGACAATGTGCAGACAACACAATTCACACAGTAGACACAATGATATACGTAAAGTTCGGAATGATACTACACGCTCACAAACGAGCATAAATATATTCGAAATCCACTTAACGATATTCAATTCGAATTATATCCCGAAGAAAAACAAGATTTAAACGCAGATATTTTACTCGAATCGATCGCGTATACAACGCTCGTAAATATAGTTTCTTCGTACATTCTAATACATATGCTCTCTTTCTACAATATTAATATATTTTATACATTTAATAAGGAAGTTTAAAATAAAAATATTTATAAAACACGTTAAAAATTAATATAGGACTCATTTAAAATTCGATATTGTAAACAAAATATTACTTTGGGATATCGTTTCGTCAAAACATTTTGCATCATATTCATATATATATATTATAATTATATATATATATATATATATATATATATATATATATATATATATATATATTATAATAATATACATATAATATCCTGCATCCCGAAATGGAAATACAACTATATTAAACTAGAATTAACTAGAACTTTCCAACAGAACTTCTTATAACTGGAGCTTTTCAACGAAACTGCGTAAATTTGTCTATACTGAATTAAGTATAGAAAAAAATTGTTCGGTCTTTAAAATCCCACTATAATAATAAAATACAGATATTCGTTGTTCCCCCTGAAAAACAACTCTTACCTAAGTAGAAAAGGATTAACTAGAATAGTACTGCCTTCGGATGAATTATCGAATTGATGCTTTCACCGCCGATTTAATTTTAAGCATCCTAATATTTAACACACTCACACACACACACACACTCACGCATATATATATATATATATATATATATATATATATATATATATATATATAATCCTATATCATGCCACTGCTGGACATAGATTCTACCCAATCTCTTGCAATCGTTCCGATTCTGAGCTTTCTGAATTTAATTCTTCCCCGCTACCTGAGTTATATCGTAATACGAACGAGTCATCTGCCTATCAATGTTTTTTCTCTTATTAAGTGGTCATCACTCCAACATTCATTTTGTCCATCTATTATCCCATCAGTTGGCTATGTACCTTGTCCAGGTCTACTTCAATTTGGTCATCTGTTTCATCGCGTTATATAGTCTGGTCTTCTTTCGTATCTAAATATTTCGCTTCCGGTCGGCCCGTCTTATATTTTTATATTAACGAGGGAGAAATAAAACTTACTTTCTGTTTGTCCAATACTTGCATTATATCTTCTACGTCACCGACAATTACAATTTGCTGTTTTAACATATCTTCTTCGTACGTTAGCCAATCACGAATCTGTAACGAGATAAACAAAAATACATCGTATATAAATTAATTATATATTACATCCCCTCGAATGTTGTACGCGAAAAGCTAGTAATAATAATAAAAAAGTTATTATTATTATTATTAATTTTTAAGCCTACGCAACTAATTTTTGGGATGTATACATAAATTTATGTACAACACACGTATGAAAAAAGAACTCTCACGCGAGTAAACATACAAATTTGTAAATTCCATAAAAGCGTGTCAGACGAATAAAACACGTGAAACTCGTAGAGAGAACGTTATAAATATAATCAATTCAAACACGATTTCGCCCCATTTCTTTTATAGAACATCTCGAATTTTGTATACACCGCATAAGTATATTGATATCGTAATTTGATGGTCGAGTACCTCAGTGATTTTTCTAAGCATTTATGCAATTATTCCTTCGAAAGTTACAATCAATTTATGCAGTTTATTTTTTCATGATACTATTTTTATCGGCCGTATTTTCCAAATGTTCCCAAGAAGTTAGAAAAATGAAATAAACTCAATCAATAATATGCTGCGAATCACGTATTTCCCTAAACAATAGAAAATCACAAAAATTAATATACCATCTAAACCATAGTAATATAAATAATTTAAGAACTTGTTCAGTAATTTAAGTAAAGTGGCTGAGAAAGTTAGACTATTTCACCCGCGAAATTTTTCAACATAACACAGTACTATAGAGACGATAAATTTGTATTCAGACCTAAACATTCAACAGCGCATCTCAGATATCGAAAATTTCAAATTATGTAAGAGACAACTTCAACTCCAAGAAACATACTGGAATGGTATTAACTGACAATTAAAAATCATTTGATACAGCATGGTATAACGGAATATTACAGAAAATGATTAAATTTCAGTTTCCAATACTATATATTAAATTAATACAATCATGCCTGAGCAACAGAAAATTCTGATTTTATAAACTATTAAGTATCCTTTATGAAAGATCAAATTATAAGTGTATCACAAGAGAGCATAATTGGAAGATATTTATTTCTTCCCAACATGCCTTTTGTCGAAACTGCATTATACTGTTCTTCACATATTAGCACGATTTATAATCGATTGAAAAAAGCGGTAAATACTATTTCTAAATATTACAAAGATGAAAATTCAAAACGAAAAACATATAAATCCGAAGCAATTATTTTTACTAGAACACGTCCTCTGCCTGAAATAAATATTAATTCCAAGTAAATCCCACGGTCAAAAGAAGTTCGTTATTTAGGTGCTTGACGGAAGATTAACATTTAATGAACACATTAAATATGCGATAGACGAAGCCCACAAAGTAATGCACACACTTTTTCCAATATTTAACCGAAAATTAGACCTTACCAGATAAAATAAAAATTACTCCAAAATGGGACCGAGAATGCTTCCTTGCGGAACTCCTATTTGTATGGGTTGTAATTCAGAGTATTCATCATTATGTTTTATTCTAAAAAATCTATCCGTTAGGTACGAGTCTATTAGTTTACATGTTTTTTCAGGTAATATCTTCTTCATTTTGAGTACCAGTCCCCTATGCCATATCCTAACAAAGGCCTGCGCTATATCGACGATCACAGCTGTACAGATCTTCTTTTCTTCAAGGCTTTTCTCAGTTATATTTGTAATTCTATGTACCTGATCTAATGTAGAGTGAGCTCATCGAAATCCAAACTGATGTACAGGTATATAACTGTCTATTAGCGGTTTTAATCGCTAAAGCAATAATTTTTCAAAAAGTTTAGAAATAACTGGCAATATACTTATTGGTTTATATGATTTAATATCTGTCTGTGCTTTCCCAGGTTTAGGTATCATAATTATTTCAGTTACTTTCCAAAGCTGTGGGGAGTATCCAATTCTTATTACGTCATTAAATATTTGCGTCAATGCCATTATCGCCCTTTTTGAAAATTCTTTTAATATTTCAGCTGAAATTAAGTCAAATCCAGATGATTTCTTTGCATTCATATTTGTTTTTTATTTCATCACTTATCTCTCCATGTTTAATCTCAAAGATCCATCTCTCCCTTATTCATGTACAATTTTTTTTATCAATATCCGTTGTATCAAGCATTCAAGCATAAATACTTGTTTTATGTAATTTGAGAATTCATTGGAATTGGTTTTTTTTTTATAATGGGCATAGGATTTTTCACCCAGATTGGTATAAAATTATTAAAATGAATATGTTAAACATTAATATTAGTTGATGCAATATAATTATAAATAGCGAAATAGTAAGTAAGTAAGACATATTTATTGGCAATGGTACTTTGAGAGATATACTTTGATTATATAATAAAGATTGTTGAGAGCTGTAGTAAGAACATTCCAAAAATACATGATCTGCATCTGTTATTTTGTTGTCATCGGAAGGATGAGCGCAAAAAGGAGAATTTATAAAATTGCATTGGTATCGATGGAAGACTTTTTCCAAATCGTAATCTACATAAAGTAGTAATAAAACATCGAAGTATGTTATTTGGTACTTTTATATCACTGAACCACGATTTTATGGGCATTAGTGGTTGAATCGATCTGTAATATGGAGCTAGATAAGGATTGGGCAAATATTATTCCAATATTCTTTATGAGAAAATTTAATGAGACATAAAAGATCTGTTAAAGGTGTATAAGGAATAAGCACACCGCTATTCGAAGCGGACTTGGCTTCTGCTTCAGCAACAGTATTGCCAAATATACCAGAATGTCCAGGAATCCAGGAGAACCTAACAGAAATACCAGATTCTAACAGCGAGGAAACCAAAATTCGAATTTTATATAAATAAGGCGAAGCACGGGGATTAAATGAGAGAGATTTTAGAGCGGTTAAACAGGTTTTTGAATCGGTAAGAATAAGAACTGATGAAGCTGGACGTTGTTGATAAACGTATTTTAACGTTTGGTATATTTAGCATCAGCTGTAGAAATCGAAGAAAAAAGGAATAGAACGAATTTCTTAATAATGTTTAAAGAAGGAACTACGAATGCTACACAACTTTATTATTAAACTTGGAACCATCTGTATAAATCGGAAGGAAGCCCCCCGTCCAGTGATTTTCCAGTAAATTATTAAAAATAGAAGTATTAAAACCAGTAGGAGGATATATAGATTTATGAAAGGTTTCTAAATTTATTTCTAATTTTATATTATTAATAGAGAAAGGATCGGAAAAATAAGGAGAGGGTGACAAAGGAATAATTAAGTTGCGATAATTGGAGAATCGTTTAGATGATTTACAGAGAATAGGAAGTTTATATGGTGAGAACCTCCATTTGTTATAAATAAATAAGAAGTTATTATATGCTGACTGATATGTAGTTGTGAAACTTTTTACAACAAACTGGTCTGCTAAGAGGCTTCTGCGGATGTGAAGAGGAGGGGTACTAGATTCAACCTCTAAAGCGGCAATTGGAGTAGTGAGAAGTGCTCCCAAACAGTAACGAAGGCAAGAATTTTGCAATTTATTTAGAGGATCCAAAGAATTTGACGAATCATTACCATAAAAGAAACTACCATACTCAAACACCGAACGAATAAAGGATTTATAAAATAAAATGAACGTTAATGGATCTCCTCCCCAAGTAGTATGACTGAGCGACTTAATAAGACCTATGCGTTTAAAAGCTTTTGCGTAAGTATATTGTATATGTAAATTCCAGTTAAGCGTTCTATCCAAAATTATACATAAATACCGATGCGAAGTACAGAAATGAATAGTATGGCTAGCGTGAGATAATCTTGTAATAGCGGGGCTTGGTTGTTTATAAGAAAAAACTACAAAGGAGCATTTATTAAGCGCGAGAGAAAGTCCAAATCAGCTAGAGCCATAGAAAAACAATATAAAAAATTGATCAGTAAACTGACAACCTCAGCATGGCAGTGGAGTATATAACGAAGTCATCAGCGTACGATAAGATATGAAGATTGGATGCTTTTTGAAGTTGGAATAACGGAAGAATGTATATATTAAAAAGAATTGGACTGAGTATAGAACCTTGAGGAAGTCCAACATATGCATGTCGAACTATAGTATCAGAGAAAGGATGCACGAAAAGTAGTGTGCGATTTGTAAACAACCTGCAGCAAACATTGGCGAAACCTAAAGGAATTCCCAAATCTGTTAATCTGTTATGTAATATGGGAGTAGAAATGGAATCAAAGGACTTATTAATATTTAAGAAACACGAGATTAAATATTTTTTTGATAAAAAGAATTTATAAATGTCTGATAATAAATGAGCTAGACAGTTTAATGAACTTAGGTTGTTTCGGAAGCCAAATATTCCTAATGGAAATAGATTGCGGTTTTCAAGCCACCATACTAATCTATTTTTAAGTATCCTTTCAAAGGTTTTACGTAAACACGAGACAAGAGAAATTGAACGGTAAGAAGGAGATTCTGAAGATATTGACTGAGATTTTTTAATAGGAATTATAAAGAACTTAGTCCATTCATCTGGAAAGTTGGCAGTCTGGAAGAAATTATTAAAACAGTTTAACAAAATTGTAGTTGCAGAGGAGGGGAAATGGTTGAGAATGGTATCTGTGATTCCGTCACAACCAGGAGAGGATTTTTTATTAAAGGAAAGTGAACTAATAAGCTCGGGTAAGGTAATTGCATACTTTGAGTATTATTATGACTGGGTGAATAAGAATAGGATGAATAAGGAGAAAGTTCATGCAAGTTTGGAACATAACTCGGGGCTACTGTATTGACAAATTCTTCATACCAGTCAAAATTGTATGATTTACATGTGTTATTCTTGGAGAGATGTTCAGCAAATGATTTAGCCTTATTCCAAACATAAGATACAGAAGTGTTACGATTAATCGAATTTACAAATTGCTTCCAAGATTCCCTTTTTTTAGATAAAAGGAACTGTCTCGTAATGGCTTCCTGATTCTTATAAGCAAAGTAATCTGAAATTAGTTTGCTCCTACGGAAACGTTTAAAATATACACTTTGTTTTTGTAACAATGGTGTGCACGAAGATTCCCACCGCACGAATTATCAAGTAATGGAATGCATAATGAATCTAGAAAATTTGTGAAATCTACAGTATTTTTGTGAGGGAAATTCGGGAAAAATGAATTTTTATTATTCACCATCCTAGTATGCTGGAAAATAATTGAAGTGTCAATAGGTAAATGGTTACTACCCAGAGGATTATTAATAACACTCCAGGCACTATTCAATGATAAATTACTGGAGACAAGTGTTAGATCCAAAGCGTTTGCCGATCCATTTAGCGAAGGAACTGTGGTATGACTTCCATCGTTTAATAGTGCAAAGTTAGAATGATTAATAATGTTTATAATATTTTGGGCAGAGAGGTTGTGCCTGTTACAACCTCAAGAAGAATGCAAAGCATTAAAATCCCCACCGCAAAAAATGTAAGCATCGGATGATATGTTGTTGATAAATGACATAAATAAGTTTGTATTAAAAAAAGAGGAAGGTGGGCAGTAAAATGAAAGTATAAATAATTCTTTAGTGTCGTGTTTGATAGAAGTGCAGACACCATTACAGTGACTACCATTTAAGATCGAATATCATGACGGAAATGAGGGATGATACTACGTATTAGGAAAATTTAGAATCTGGATTCAGTCATGTCTCGGAAAGTAAAATAATATCGAAAGTATTAGTTGCCAGAAAAGTTCGAAGGTTAGGTTTATTTATTGAGATACTGCGACAGTTCACCATTGTAAAATACGTAGGGTTGAGCCAATTATACGGTTTGAAAGATAATTTAAAAATTCCGAATGAGATTATTAAGTGGAAATATGTATCTAAGCAGATGTAACCAGAGAAGGGTGTATCCAATCTTGTGCACAAGAAAGAAAAAAGGGGGAAAAAAGGAAAAGAAACCACATATATAAATAAACTAAAATAATATGCTTATGTAAGTATCTAAAATACAAATATATCACACTCATGCGGACGCGCGCACTCAAGCACTTACACATATTATTATTATTAGTTAACAAATTAACGAGGTTACTAATTGGAAATATATGTCTAAGCAGCCAGAGTAGGGTATATTCAATCTTATACCTATGAAGGTAAAAGGAAAAAAGAAAAAAAAACAAAACAAAAGTATAAATAAAATAAAATAATATGCCTTCGTAAGAATCTAAAATACATATATATATAACCCACTCATGCAGATACGCACGCTCTCACTCACGCGCACACACTTAAACATATTATTATTAGCTAACCAATTAGATGATAAGGGAATATGAATTATTATGATTAAAATGTTATTTTCTAAACGTATTGTTTTTGTTATTAATTAAAATGTTATTTTCTAAACGTATTGTTTTTGTTATTATTATTAAAACTGCGCTGTTTGTTTTTCTGCTTGACGATAGCAGAAGAAGGATTATCAACGAATGAAGACGAAGATGAAGAAGTAATGGAAACACGTTTTTGTTGACTATCTTGTTGAATCGACTGGACAGGTTTGTCATCGTTGGCTTGCATCAGTACACCATTGGAGGTACTGGGAAGTCTTCCAGATTTGAAATTTAACAAGTGGAAGTAGTTTGGGAAATTTCTTGTAGGTGTAGAGTTGGTACCGGATTATTTTTATGGTGCATGAAACGCTTATTGGGAAACGGAAAACGTAGATGTTCATTTTTAATACGAGTAATATCCGAGTATGTGAAAGCTTCAGAAATTAATTCACTTTTTTTCTTTTCAATTGCTTCTTTGCGAGTGATGTTGTCAAACGCTATGATTTTTTGTATGTTAAGCTGCTTAACATATACAGAACAGTTTCGATTTGTTGATGAATGATTTCCCTTATAGTTAACACAACTGATTTTTTCATTTGATCCGTCGGTTATTTTTGGGCAATTACCAGAGTGATGCTCACTATGACAACGTATGCATCTTGGCTTAGACTGCACTGTGCTGATATGTGCCCATATCTCCAACAGTTAACACACTGCCTTGGAAGGCGTATGATCGGTTGTACGGAAAAACGAAGTTTATACAAACATACGTGTTGTGGAAGAGTACTCCCAAGAAATTTGATTTCTACAGCTGACGTAGGAATTAATTGACTATCCTGTTTACGTTTAATTCTTCAAACATGAGTGAAGGAAATGTTACTTTCCAAATTATTCAAAATTTCTTCATCCGTCACATCAACAGGAACTTGACGGGTAACGCCGAATCTGTATAATAAAGTATTCGGTACGTATGCATTTAATTCCTTCCTCCGGGAAATGTCCAGCAAAAAGAGTAAGATTGTCAAAAACTACTTTCAATTTATTCACTCCATTTCTTTGAAAATATGTTAGGCCGGGAAAATTGGCAAACCGTTTGCAAATCGCAATCGGGTGTAGGTTTCCGATATTTCGGCCTTGTGCGGATTCTAATAACATCACGAAAGGTCCTTCGTGAATTCCAGCAATAAATAATTGTGGTGTTTGTATAACACCAGTAATATTTAAATTGTGCTATTATTATTATTATTATTATTAATAGGGATTAGTATAGTTACAAGAAACAATATCAATTTTACTATTATTTTCACTATTAACATTAGTAATGTCAGTATTATTATTATTATTATATGTAGCGATATTTATCGTAACAGAAGACTGTTCGTTATCTTCCGAAATGTCAACGGGTGAGGGAAACCCACCCGGACTGTCTTGATCCATTATCGGCAATCACAAAATCCGCGCTCTGTTACAGATCGAACAGAAAAAGAAAAAACAGAAGAGGGGAAAAACGAAAGAGAGGGGAAAAACGAAAGAGAGAGAAAAAAAATTTATATGAAAACGCAACCGATAATCTAAACGTAGACACACGACCGAACGAGATAATAGGAATTGTCTTTATTTTATCCATTCGTTTCTATCATTTTTGATAGGAAAATTCTGGTATTGTGGTCTATTAATACATTTCATAGCTTTCCATAATGAATAATTTGTCACTTCTGTAGGAGAAAGACTCTTTATGTATTTTTTAAATGTATTCTGCTTAAATTAAATAACTAATCTTTCGATATCCTGACTTATTTTGATCAACTTAGATCTGTCTGTTTTTTTCTGTGTTCCGTGAAAAATTTTCCTTAATTCCCTTCTTTCTTTGATTTTTTTTTTAAAAATAAACAACGGCAAGTTTTGTTGTTTGATTATAGTTTTCCATAACAGTCGAATTCCACGCGGCTTGCTGAATTACATCATTTAGCTGCATAACAGCTATATTAATATCAGATTTAGTCTTTAGCGATAATTTTAATTTTTCATTCAATAGCTTCCTCAACGCATCCCAATCAGTTTTACAATTGGTAAGCGAACCATAATATTACCTTCAGCAATTCCCCTAACAATAAAGAACTCTAATAAATTTCTGATCAGTCGGCCAGTATGTTGATTTTCCTGTTGAATTTCGAATCCATACCTATTTACTGCCCGTAGTAAATGTTTTCCTCTACCTGTGATAATTCTTGAGCCCCAGTACGTATGTTTTGAATTAAACTCTCCCTCTATAATAAATAAAGGGTCGAATATGTTAAAATATTCAGTCCATTCGTCGATATTTATCAGTTTACCAGGAGGACAGTAAGCTGCGGATAATACTAAGCTTCCAATTTTAGTAAATATTTTAACATTTGTAGCTTGAATTTGATTTGTACTTATTTCCTCTAGCATATCGTGCTTCGTGTTATTCTTAATTAATATTGCTTCATCTCGGCGACCACCACCATCAGGATGCAATGCATAGTGTACGGACAATAAGCATTAAATTTAATAAACGTATTTTCTAAAATATTTGGTATGTCGAGTTTTTCTTTTAGTAAAAATAATTCAACTTCATGACGCATATGATTGAGTCCATTTATGTTAAATGTTGCTATTTTCAAGAAACTCATTTATTGTTATTATTATTCAACTTCTTTTCTTTGTGTTTCATCATCATCATTTGTATAGATTGTTCTGTAGCAGCCTGCCATTCTTCTCTATTTCCCGATAACCTCTTCAGTTCAGTATAATTGTTACATTCCAGGTCTTCTATAATCTGCGTCATATATTCGTGGCGAGGTCTTCCTCTGGGTTTTTTCCCATATACCATTCCTTCTAATATGGTTCTCATGAGGGTATCGTGCCTCAAAATATGTCCAACCAATTGATCCCGTCTCCGGGTAATTACATTTAAAAAATGTTTTTTCGTTTCCGCTCTGTTTAGTACTTCTTTATTCGTAAATCTGTCTGTCCACCTGATCTTCATCATTCTTCTAAGACACCACATTTCAAAAGCATTTAAGTTTTGCTTATTACCGGTAGACTGAGTCCACGTTTCGCAGCCATCCAAACAAAACATTCTAAGAACCTTTTCCTTTTTTCTATTGATATTGATTTCGAGGTAAGTATCGACTTCCTCTCGGTAAACGCTGTTTTTCCCTGGCTATTATGTTTAATCTTTCAAAAATTCTATCTATTCTTTTTTTTTTTGTTTTTCTAAAATCATTTCTGTTTTTTTTTGATCGGATTTTCTGAAGATTTATCCTTATTCTCTGTATCGGCAACATTAACTGACTTGTAATTGTTTTTAGCATTTTGATTGTCCCCACTCACATGACTTTTAGCCACGACATTTATTATCATGTCTTATTTCTTTGTGACACTGTTTTTTGTTCATTATCAAAATATGGTAGTTTATGGTTTACGGCAGGTCTGTTTACTTTCGCCTGATTTATTCAATAGCTCCGCGGAAATGATTTTGAAAGATACTTTTAATGGACAAAAATATGGAGTAAGGATTTGTAGAAATAGAGTACACGCTATTAAATTTGCAGACAACCAAGTATTATTAGCGGAAATTCTAAAAGGGCTGCAAAATGTGATTAGTAAATTATATAACAGTACGACGAAACACGTGATGAATATTAACACCTAAAAAACAAAAGTAATTGGCACAAATAGGAAACATCAGCAAATCACATCAATATAAATAATACGGTATAAGATCATTCAAATATTCAAGACAGATAGTGACCCATAATCGCAACTGTAAAAACGGAAATACGTAAAAGAATAACCATGGGTAAACAAGGGTACAACTACTAGTGCGACGATCAATGTCATTGCAGTTACGTAAAGAGCTCATAAAAACATTCGTTTGATCAACTGGGTTGTATGACGCAGAAACATGGGTGTAGTGACTTAAAGTATTTGTGATACTGGAGGAAGCTGTATAAGCTGGACGGAAAAATTAGCAAAAGCAGTACTGGACAAAATGGTTGAAAGAAGAAATATCTAAACTCGACTGGGCTGGTTTGGACATGTATTACGATCGAATTAAAGCATATCATCCGCAATTATAGAAGGGAAAATTGTTTGAAAAAGACCGCGTGAGAGACCCAGAATGACGATTATAGACACTGTATTAAAAGATACCGGAATGCAAAATTATGGAGACTTGAAGAGGATAGCAGGTGATCGTGTTTCATGGCTTAGTGTCGTGTTGGTGTGAATCAGCCGTACGGCTGTTATATAATAATAATAATAATAATATTATTTTTATATATATAGTGTGATGTTCTATGAATATAATATATATATATGTGTGTGTGTGTTTGATCGTGACTTAAATCATATTACCCAACAACAATTTTAAGTTCGCGAGAATATATAAACACGATAATAACTGATTTAAATAAGGTTTCTAAATCCAACAATTAAAATACCCGGCAATGATTCGTACGTCATAAATCGACATTATATAAATAAATAAAATACATATACGTACTATACCAATACACGTCGTCATTCGACTATAATAATTATACAATTTTCAAAAATTCCAACTGACGTCACGAACATCGATGCAAAAATACATTAAATTTAAAATGTCGCACACCCCTTTAAAAAATATGAATAAAATAAACAAATTCGCCCGATGACTAAATTTTTTTAAACAATTTCGCGAATAAAATTATCCGATTCCAAATTAAGTAATCCAGAGTTTCGATTAAAAAAAAAAAAAAACATTTTTCTGAATGTCTAAAAACTGAAAACACTTCCGGTAATCATCGCGACCCTGAGAAGATAAATAGTAACGAGTCGAAATAATGTCGCGGAGTCAACGTCTTCTCATAAACAAATAAACACCGATAGTTTGAAATATAATCATACTAATAATAATAATAATATCGTAATAGGTGCGGCACATTTCGTTATTATTATTATCACCGTCGTTTCATGATAAGCACTAGATTAAAAACAACAAACGGAAAAACGTGTAACTTATAGAACAAACTTCTTCCGAGATATCTACACGTAGGCGTACGCATAATTCCCGGTTCGACTATATCGCTCTGTACTCTTAATTCTCCCGCAGAAGACGTTAAAAAATAAAATAAAATCTAAAAAAAAAAAATGTAAATGTAAAAAAAATCAACCACACCTCCTACATTAAAACCTAGTTATTAACTAGTATGAAAAAAAGAAAATAGTGATTAGAAAACCCGAATCCGCGCACCAGATATAATATACAAACATGAGTACATAATGTATTACTCCAGCGCTATAATAAACGATAGACTCTAATAACTCATCTAGATCCTGTTTGTACATGGTAGACAAATTATCGTAAGTAGAGATCGTCAACATGCGAGTAACACGACGATATTGAAAGGATTCCACCTTAAGAATCGTGTTCGAACAAAAATATTTTCTACGAAGTATTCTACGTTTTAGAAAAGATTTTACAATTTAATAATATTTATTAAAATTTTCAAGAACTATAATATTTCCTATCGCAGCACGTATAACGTAAATAGCGATGACTTAAATTAATTGCCGCTTAAAGTGAGCCGTCAAGTATATGTATACATTATTAAATCAAAGATAGTGCGACAGAAGCGAATGAAGATAATAATAGTTATCGTTAGTAATGAAATCGTTCGGATTCAACCTTAAGGATCGTGTCCCAGTTTTCGAACAAAAATATTTATGGAGGATTTTACGAATTTATTTCGTTACTTTTAATTAAATAATAATAATATATATTTTTTTTTAAATTTTTCTTTGATAAATGTATTTCTGTTCCTACTTTTTCGACGAAAACACTTGACATATATACATCTCATTCTGACTACTCTCTATTTTTTTTCTTTTCCACTTCAATTATATGGACCATGTTTGAGAGACATATGTCAACGTTGGAATCGCACAACTATTGAATAATTCACTTTTCGCTCTAATCACAAGTGAACCTTTAAATATATGTTTTAGCGACCAATACTTTTTCCGAGCTAATGATATTCTTCTACGTACTTCTTCAGTTATATTTCTCAATTCTAGTCTTTACCATAAAAAAAAAAAAACAATTTCATCTATGTATTCAATTTTTATTTTTTCTATATTCATATGTAGACCAGCTTCTTTCCCCACTGCATCTAGCTACGTAATCATTTCTTTTAGCTCGACTATATTTTTCCCTACCAGTATTACATCATCGGCAAAACGTAGAATATTTAGAAAACCCCCCATTCACTTTAATCTCCTCATTATTTTCGTAAATACTTCTTCCAGAGCACAGATAAATAATAATGGTAATAACTTAAAATACTTCCCTGTTCTTGCGCTTCTACGTTTTTATACGTGTCTGTATTATCTTCGGACAAATACCCGGAACCATCTGATTTCGAAGTGCATTTAACAAAAATGTATGTTTTAGAGAATCGAACGACTTTGAGTAGTCTACAAAAGCTAAACAAACTATCTGGTATTCCCTTGATTTTTCTATGGCTTGATTTATAACGAATAAGTGATCCGTAGTAGAGAAACCCTTCATAAAAGCTGTCTGTTCAATTGATAACCGCTCATTTATAACATTTTGATTTCTTTTTGCTATTATATTGCCAAAATTTTTGAAATTATAGGACTTACAAGTTACTGGCCTATAGTTCTCTATCGTATTTTTATTAATTTTTATATGAAGTAGGATTATGTTGGTTTCTTCTCATTCATGCGAGACTTTGGTCCTATCAAAATCATATTAAATAATACAGACAAACTTTTTATTAGATTCGAACAGTCAAATTTTATTTGTCCATTTCTTATTTCGTCAAAATCTGGATTTATATTTGTTTTTAACTTGGATAACACATCCCTTACTTCACATTCCAATATGTACAGAGTTCTTATTCCGTTTCCAAAATCTTTTAACTTAATCGTGTCAAAAATCTCTTCGTTATATAGTTCATCATAGTAAGCGGTGACAAATTTGATTATCTTTCGGCGATTGTATATTTTATTACCTCATTCATCAACAAGAAAATTCACTCATTTATTTCCTAAAGATAAATATTTTTTTATTGATTTCGTACTTTTCGTATTTTCTCTGACTGATTTAACCAGCTTTTTTCCCCTTCATTTAATATTCGTAGCTTACTTCTCACTTATATAAAACGCTTGATTCTACTTTTTCTTTAATTGTTCTAATTTTCTGTTTTCTTAAAGCTTCACCCTAATTTATTAATTGTTTTATGTCTGTCGGCGGGAGGACATCTTATCCTCCATAACTACTTTACATTTGGTCGCTTTCCTTTTGCTAGTTATTTCTTCTTACATAATATCTCCGTGCTGAACTATATTTCGAACGTTAGTATCCCTCAACGGCAAAATGTGACTATTAAAAAAAAAAAAAATTAAAATGGGTTAAAGAAATAATATATCTTGGACGATTAATTTCATTCAAAGACAAAACAGGCCAGGAAGTAGGTAGAGAGATAGCTATAGGGTGGTAAAAATATTGGGCTTTGAAGTAAATTTTAATAGGAAAATGAGTCCATCATTAAAAGCACGAGTATTTAATACATCTATCATACTGGCGATCACTTACGGTTCACGGTCATACAATATAAAACAAATAAGTTACAAATTGCACAGCGGGCGATGAAAAAAAAATTTGCCAACATAAACAACAAGGCATTAAAGCACAGTCAAGAAGACACGACCTAATGGATATAGCAAGAAAACTAAAATGGACACGGTGTCGTTATGTCACGCGGAAGTAAGTAGCTAGGCCAGAAAATGTATAGAATAGTTTCAGTCGGATAAGATCAAAAAAATCAAAACACCTAAAAGACGATGGAAAGACGATATCATTAAATATGTGGACAAGTTGGATGCGGAAAGCAAGAGATAGAACGATTTGGAAGAAAATGGGTGCTATATATATATATATATATATATATATATATATATATATATATATATATATATATATATATATATATATATATATATATATATATATTTAAAGTAATAAAAAAATAAGAAGCCTTTGCTCAAATTGGACTTTTATTATTATTTAATTTGGATTATTCTGTGTATGTATTTTTAGTGTATTCAAATAAAATAAAGGCTTTATTTATTTATTATATACATATATTCTTATTGTATTATATATTTATTCATTAATTTATCGTAATTAATTTTTATTTTAACTCGAAAATGGCCTAACTACCAAAAAGCTTTGTTATTAGTTATTAACATTAGTGATTTTAATTTTATATTCAATAATAACGTATCTATATAAATGGTTACGAACAAGAAAACGAAGAACCTGACTGCACCAGATATACACGAAATAAAAAAATGAAAGTTTATCGAGGGACAAACTATAGTACAGAGCAAGGAGAAAATAAATGAGAACTCGACGTGCTATAAGCATGAAGAAATGAAAAAATATTTCCATCGTGAAATTATATTGTCGTAAAGGAGAAGGAACATAAACTTAAAAAAAAAAAAAAAAACAGAAAAATATTCTCAACAGACAGAAAATGCAAGAAAAATTTTGTTACTACTACCTTTCTCGTGCTATCGGCTTTAAAGGGTTAAAGTTAACCGAGAAAACGCTACCACCATCGACAAATAATGAAAGGAGAAAACGGGTGGTATGTAGAGCGTTTACGTACCCGAAAGCTTTCTTTGTTCGATATCTTCAAAAACGCCTCCTACACTAGACTGAGAAAGACTTTAAATTACGATGACTATTTTTATCGTACACGCCTCGATTTCGTAGGGATTGGGGTAATGATAGGGCGCTGAAAAACTACTCCGGTACTCTAGCTTCCTTAAAGTTTCCCATAATTCGGAAGGAATTTAATTTAAGCGTCTCTGCTAGTAGAATCCTCAGATTTCTCTTTAATGAGTTGCCCCGACTTAGGTTCTATAACTATCGCCAGTTGGTTGACACGGGACGTTACCATCTAAATCATTCGAGCGTGCCATAGCAATCGAATAGGCTCGTAAATTAAATAATTCATCGCCCGCCTGTTTATTCTTTTATAATCAGATTTCACGAGACCGCGGATAAATTTAATTCTTCCATTTACTTGAACGCCAGACGAGATTTTCCATTAATTCCAAATTCCAAATATAATTATATATATATATTATAAAGCAAATATAAAAAGACGTAAACACGAAAAAATGTAGAATTATGGGAAAAGAGAATTTGTCAATTATTTCCATTATTCATCACGACGATCATCGTATGTTCTCGACCTATATAAACTAATTTATTTTAAAAAAAAATATATATATATATATGTATTAATTAAAATTTTTTTATATTAATCATTAAAGTTTTCATTTTATTATAAAACGTTGGAGAAGGTATATGAACGGTATGTATTATATAAGGATATGTGTGTTTGGGAATATGTATAAAATTAAATAGACAGAGCGTAAAACCTCAGTGCTATATAGAGCACTTGAAAAAAAAATTAAGAACGGAATGTGGGAAAAGACTAGATTTGGTTGATCGTGAAGATAGATTTAACGCTAGTTCTTATCGTGGTCTAGTCAATACTGAAGAAAAAATAAGCTAGTCAGATCCGGAAATAAAGATTGAAAATTAATTAAATCAATAACGTTTATGGTAAATTACGCAAAATTCAAGATTACGCTGAAAACAAAACGTAAGTAATTAACAGGTAACAAAGACTAGAATTTACGCATATTGTATTTTCTATTCGATCATTCTAAAAACACTATATGAAGTTCGAATATGTCCGATAGTTCTAGATAAGGAGCCTTTCGTATAAACTAAGAAATTAGGAAGAATGACGTAAGATTCAAGGACGAACGATGGACAAAAATACTATCAGACAGATTTCTAGCACATCGGAAAAAGGAAAGAAACTACGTACGAGATGGGATACAGACGAGAAACGCGTAGGAATAAGTACGAATGGTAATTGCGTAAGACTTCAATTAAATATTTTTAAAAGAACGTTATATTTTAATGTTTATTACATTTTATTTCATTTTTATCATGATTTACTAATACCGAATAAAGGTTATTCATTCATAACAAGACTGGCTCCAGAACGTATCTCCCGAAATAATAGAATGTTTAGAAACTAAAGGCAAATACATAAACGTAAGTTTTGGAGCAACTAAAACGGTGGCACAAAGATTAGACGGTTATAAAATACACGGTGGGAAAAACGAACACAAATATCTCACCAGGCTTCTTCAGAGTTATAAGAGCCACTTAAGATTGAAAACTGACATCAAAATCCCATTACTCGATAATGACAATGTTAAAACAAGATAGCAAGAATATTTTAAAGAATAGCTCGACAATTAATTCGTTTTTAGCAAGAACATATTGAATAAACTAATAAACTAAAGTAAAGGAGATGGTTTACCGAACTTGCACGTGTATAATGTTAATAAGCCGCAATCAACAAAGTCAACATTATTAATGCTAATTACTCAAATTTAGCAAGATATGCGCGGCAGAGTTATGAAAATTAGACCACTCGGATTCGTGCAACTGTGAAATGTCGCAAAAAGCGACGACGATAATGAGATTAAAGAATTTGATTTAAAATTTTTCACTTAATTTTTAACATCACCCACACGCATATAGTATGTACGTGTGTGCATAATCAAAATCTCAGTGGTTAAAGTTCATTAATAAAATGTTTTCGTTATAGTTTTCGACTAACCGCTATTAAAAATGGCTGAAATTTTCGAATTGGACAGAAGAATAAATTTTGACGGCCGTTTAATTTAAAAGAAAAAGTTTGGAAGGCGGTGTTCCGATCGCCATAAGGGTGAGACAATGTGACCATTCAGAAGCGCGTAAATGTACTATACCGAATATTACAAAACGCAAGCATCGTTTTGACAGTTCAATTACACATATGCATACACCGACGAGAAGAAGAGTGTGACAGTGATACGGAGCAGGTAGATGGACACACATACAGAGAGCATACAACACGTTGTTCCGGAGTAGATTATTCTCCAGCGGAGTTTAGAATAAAATTAGCCGTCAAGTCTTAAATAAATTACACGATACGCTTGAAAATTTAACCGTGTCCGACAAACATAGTAGGTCACCGTCCGACATTTTTTTTAATTAGTTGCGCGACGTTTTTCACAAACGCGTGTAATAAAAAGCCATCTTAAAAAAAAATTGTCCCAAACAAACGAACATAATATATGTCTAGAGACATATAAATACACGTCTGTTATACAAGCAAATTATTAAACCTATTTGAACTTATAGCCTTGCTCTATGGGGCTGTACTGCCAAGTCTAATCGGGATATCATACAACGCCGTCAAAACATCATCTTACGTGCGATAGTTGATGATTTACTCACGCAATGATGACATTCATTATGATCTCAATATACATTAATGAAGTGATCAAGCAAAATTGCGCAAGCAGCGGCTGCACAGCCATGTCAATGCAGAAGCAAGACAACTGCTTAATACTGAACATGGAATTAGACGGATTCCAAAACCCAACACACCTGCTCTTGAGGTCACATCATTCCCATTAGTCTGTTGCCAATATGATCCAAAGTTTTTAAAAAACTATTATTGAAACAACTAATAACAGTTATGGTTGAAAGTAACATCATTTCAAACCACCAGTTTGGTTTCAGAGAGAAACACTCCGCAGTAGAACAGGTGCACAGAGTAAATACGAAAGCATTGAAGCCGGAAAATACTGTACGAGAGCATTTTTAGATATACAGCAAGCATTCGACAAGGTATGGCACCAAGGTCTGTTTTACAAAATTAAGCTACTGCTCCCAGATACATGCTTTCAGTTAAATTACACTTCTCGCAGAAATATTTCAGGATTAAGCACCAGGAAGCAGTTACAGGACTATATAAAATAAAAGCAGAAGCGCGACAGATCTCGATACTTGGTCCAATTTTTATATATTATATATACAACGGACCTTCCAGTCACGGAACAGAACTGCAGATGACACAGCCATCTTTTGCCTATGGATATAGATCCTAAAGGCAACCTCACAAAAATTACAAACCTACTTAAATCAGATTCAAGAATGGCTTAACAAGTGGCGCATCAAAGTCAATGATAATAAATCTCAGCAAATTAAATTTGCCACGCGCAAACTTAATTGTCCTCCAGTTTCATTAAACAACAAAATACTTCCTTAAGCTGACTCAGTCAAGTATCTTGTTTTGGAAAAACCTTATGTCAACCAAACGCACGCAGTTAAACATCAAATACTGGTTGATCGCACATCGATGTCGCCTATCTCTGGAGTCAAAACTAGTAATATACAAAACTGTATTAAAACCAGTTTGTAATTATGGGATATAGCTATGGGCTTGCATATCAAACACAAACCTGATGGCTATACCAGCGGTTTCAGTCAAAACCTCTGAGAATGTATACTAGGAGCAGCACGATGTGTCACAAATGAAACTATCAACACGGACACTCGCTTCCAAACTATACAAGAAGTCGCTGGCAGGCACAGCAACAACTATGCTTCGAGATTGCAACTTCATTCAAATCAACTGGCATCGCAGTTACAAGACCATGGCAAAGACATGCGACAATTGAATATCAGCCGCAAGACCTAAGCACAGGGTTCAATTAAATAAAATAACAACCTTAAATCTCGGGGAGTGCTACCACTCGGTAATATCTCCACTCAGGATGGAATCTCAAATAAAATTTATCTATTGTCCCCGTGGGACAGATTGCAAATAAAATAATCAAATATATATATATATATACACCGCAGAATTGTTTTCGATAAGTTGGTCTAAAATAAATGCAATGTTTGTTTAGGTCGGACATAATTAAATTTGAAGATATAACAAATGTGTGCTTCTAGAGTTAGATCAAGAAGTTCATCACTCAGTTCATGACCAAATAGAAATTATACATCTTCCTTTAAGCGTAAAGTTTTTTTATCAAACAGTTATTCATCAATACAAGAAGAAAGCATATAAGAACCGCCCAAAAAAAAATTCGAGGGCGATGCTTTCTTTGTGGTCGAAAAAAGAATTCGAGCGTTATTAAAAAATGCGATTCGTGTCGAAAACATATTTGTAAAAGTCAATCAGAAATTGTATCGAAGTGTACAAATTGTTTTATCCGAGTAATGAATAATGGATTAATTTTCTCTTTTCCACGTTATATTTGGCTTTATGGTTTGCTTTTTTTGTAATATTAATATAAAATTGTAATGTTTCATATCAAATTTTATGAGAATGATTTAGTATTTTCTTTTGACATTACATTGCAATACAATAAAATAATTAATAAGTATAGATAATAATTAAGATATAACGCGAGAGTAATATGTGAGATAAATATTGATTAAAGAGAACGCCTTTTAGAAGTATTGAATTAATTAATATAGTAAAGAAATGTAAAGAAATGTAACGATCAGGAAGGATAGGTTACTAGGTAATCGAGAGAGCATTCCGGCACCACTTCCTTCTCAGTCTCCTAGTTGGATTGCCTGGAAGTTCTAATGAGTGCATTCTGAAAATATTGGGGTTACTGCTATGTTTGAGTTTGTTAAATAATTTCTCGTACTGGCTAATGTAAACATCCTGGACAAATGAAATATTCAAATCATTATTATTCTTTACAGATATTTCTACGCTTGTTAGGGAATATATTTATACTAAACACACGCGTTTATCAATTCTTTATCCGAATCGCACAGTTAAAATTATAAATAACTAAAGAACACTAAGCGCGACCAACCAGTTGTGTTCAAAAATAGGCGCGACTATAGAGAAAGGTTAAATTCCCGTCGTTTATATAAAATCGATAGTCGATTCGAATCCGCCAATACGCGCGCACACAGCAAAAATAATTGAATGCTTACTTGTAAAATAGATTTATCGAAGCTGGCCAATAAAGTGATTCTAGGAGACGATGTAGCTACAGGAACGACATTTTGATTTTGGCTCAAATTTAAATTTTTAACGCTGGAAGAAGAAGAAACGCTCGCTGAATCGATTTTTCTACTTTCACTCGAATTTATCACATCATCGTTATTAACGAGATCTGAAATAACAATAACAATAATAATAATAATAATAATAGAGCACACATTAATTAAAAATCGTTTGATTCATATGAAAATACGCGATAATAATGAATTAAAAAACGTTTAATAATAATTCGTAATGTTTAAATAAAACTAACGCCTATTATAAAATCGAAGAGTACACACTCGCACGCTAATAAATGTATATATAAAAACATACATATATATATATGTATACAGTAGAACTTCATTTATCCGTCACCCTCGGGACCGGGCCTGTGACGGATAACTGAATAGAAGATAAGAGAAATCCCATTACAAATTACGTATATAATACTACATCACATTGTAAATTATTTAGGAAAGAAATTTTTAAAAATCTATATTTAATTGGACAACATTTAATGTACTGTATTTTTATTTAGAGATTTAGTATAACATAATGCAATATAGTACCTATGTCTTTACCGTCACAATTGTTTTCGTCTAAAAAAAAAAAAAACTATAATTTTATTCTTTTGCAGCTCGAGATTTCTTTAAAGCGATGTTCCGTATTTTTTCGTTTTTCGGAAGTAAGATCTTTGTAAAGTTTGCCTGCTCTTATCTTTCAAACCAATCGATGCACTTTACTAACGTTGTTTCAGCTTCCGAATGGCTCTGATTCTTCATCATGGTCGTCATCATTATCGAACTGCTGAACATTAGATACAATATTTTTGTCGGTTAAAATTTCAAAAACCTTCATCCTGTTTATCTAACCAATCTGTTAAGCCGACTGACTGGTAAAGAATGACCAACACGTTTTTCCGGTGACGCGTCCTCAAGGTGATTAACGTAGCTGCCGCTAGAGAGACGGTTAAAAGAAGTTTTACTGTATATATAGCGGTGGCATAGTTGAGAGCGCTCAAATTCAACACAATGGTTACGATCGCAGCTCGCTTTTCAACATAATATAACTTTTAATTATTAATGAGAATACAGTGACAGTTTACTTTGTATAATATCATATTTGCTTACTTCGTATGCAAAATAACATACAATGGGCTAGTCACAATGTTTGAAAACGAATAATACAATGATATATATACACGCGCGCATAAATATACAAAACGGGCAAAACGCACTATGTATATCTATATAGATTATATATATTCCGTTTTTGTTTTTTTTTAAACTAAAGTGACTTTATAACGGTAATAAAATACTGAATTGGGAATTTATATAACAATGAGAAAACACGGATATCGTCGGAGCTGATTAATGAAATAACAAATGAGGACGTTGATTGACTGAAATTAATAAAGTAAAAAATGAAAGTTGTTCCGGTTAAATGGTAGTTGAAAAATATTTCCGTCAGCGATTGTTTTAATTATAGAAAAGGAGGGAACAAAATTGGAACACAGAAATACGAATTCTGAAGATATAGAAGACGGTAGTGACTAAAAAGCAAACGGTTGTGATAGTAAATAGCTAACATTAGTAAAATACTCGATGACAACATTCTTGAAACATAAATGAACGAGAAGATTTGTATAGGTATTTACCGACAACAGCGAGCAAACGAATTATGACTTCACCGGTAAACGCATCGGTATTCTCATTATCGTATATGCCAGTGCGTCCGAAGATCAAAATATACAAGTTAGTGATACAAAAACAACGTAATAAATAGATCTATCGCCGAATTAAAGATGGATTTGTTCAGTGCAAGAAGAAAGTTTAATCAGTTTAATCGAGTTAAATATTAATTGGAAATAATGGAAATTAATGACCCTGAGATCTGTAGGTAATGACGAGAAATATTAACATTTAGACAGAATGAAGTTTGGTTTACTTGTTATCTGATATAATTTTTCTAAGTTTGCAAGAACGTTTCTAGCCATACATATTCTTCATTTCATCTCACTCCCGCACTTCTATCTATAACGTATTAATGGGAAATTAGCTCATTATGTTACGTTCTCATCATTTTCCTTTCAATGCTGATATTCCATTCAGATTTATTAATTTCCGTTTCTCGAAGCGAGCTTTCTAAACTAGCGTAATAAAATTTGAACGTCTTTAATTACTTATTTACGCTATTTTAAAAAGAATTTATCGTGTCGTTGGTTAGTTGTAGGCATGTCAACAAGGAAGGCTTTACTTTTGGAATTGCTGCCAGACTGAAATTATGAAATACATTTCGCGTGTTCGTCAACCGGATGCTATGAGACGGTAGGAATGTGACTAAAGTAAACGAAGAGTAACATTTTCAAAAGGTTATTTAGATATATTCAAGCGGACTATATATTATCCGGAAGCTGAAATTATTAACGTACGACCAACTTCTGTTTACTAAACTAAGGGTCGAAAATACGAGAGAAGAAAAAACATTTATGGAATACGGTTTAAGGGGAAAACGGGTGAAAATGTTTTAGTTAACAATATTCCCGTACCATATCGGTTCATTTAACAAAAACGAACTCACAAAAAAAAAGTTAAAGGATATATAAATGAACAGACGCTCGCAAAACGCACCCTGTGAAAATTTTTAAAATAGAATAACGATTACCCCTATTTACCAGCCTTAAATAGGCTGAGGAATAAAAATTAAATTATTTTCTTTACAGACAACTACGATGACCTTTTTTTTTTTAAGCCAGCATACGCACGCCTGTGCTTATAGTCTTGAATGAAACGGTACATATCATGATAGACAGTCTTAGGCCAATATAGACAACTTACAATTTATTATTTATTATATATCTCGTGTTCCTCCTTCCTTCTTTCACTATTAAAATCGCCCATAATTATCATACGATGTTTTGGATTAATTCCGGACTTATATATAATATTTTCGATTTCGTTATAAAACTCATCGCATTCTTTTTCTTCTGAAGTTGTTGTAGGAACATAGACTTGTATTAAAGTTAGATACTTTTACTTTCCTCATTCATACCGAATTTTGCCACTGCTACCGAAGTTCCCTTAAACTCTACTAAATTATCCTTTCAATCTCCCTTAATAATAAAACCTTTTTCATCCTTGATCATTACCACTATAACACAAATTATCGTCATTATCATATTGATACCATTTCTCCTTATCTCCGATAAATATATCAACTTTCAGTCAGATTAACGAATTCTTCGATTCAGTTAAATTGTCCTTAATCTAACATTTAAACTCCCGACAAATAGTATTTTATCAACTTTTGTCCTCCCTTTTATACCATTACTTCTATTTCTTACTTTACTACTCATATGATGCATATTATTAACGTTACCAATTAACAATAGTAATATTACCGTCCCTATCTTTTTTATTGGTTTCTTACGAGAGTTGACGGGTAAGGTCGTATTTGCCCTCGCTGACCGATCTTTTCCGGGCAAGGTGAGCTCAGCTGTTTATGCTATAAATTCATACGGGAACGTGTATTAGCGCGATCAATAAAACGATCCAACCACGATTCATGTTTATCCTTTCTCTGATGCTTAGCCTTTGTTGCTATTGCTACACTTGTATTATCTGTATAACGCTGATTGGTTCTTATCCCCAAATTTTTCCGTTCATTTGAATACCTTGTAGTAGCCAATATCCATCGTGTTTATCAACTTAACCGTGTACTATTATACAATGTAACTGTACTACTATTTTCGTTTACACCCTAGTAAACGTTTGTCTGGTCCACACGTATGCGACGTGTCCTTTATCACGTGTTTGTTTTGCTTCGGTTAACAGGTGACGCGTCTGTTCTGTCAAATCTTCATTTACGCAAATTTTAGTAGCTGAATTTTCATTATTTTATTTGTACGCGTTATAATTTGTTCCTTTTTTTATCTCGGTTATTTAACTTTACTATTATTGCAGCATTATTACCCTTCGTGGGTAGCCGGTGGGACGCCTTAATATCGCCATCATTTAATTTTAAACAATTCTACTTTCCTCCTTACGTTTTCATCTTTTCCTATTGACGTACCGCTAATAATAATATTATTTGCAGCATGTTATTACTGTTATATATAAGAAAGTAAAAATAAATCTCGATTTGATTTGATTTGATGTTTACCTCATTTTACAGCTTTTCTTTTCACTTTGTTAAAGTAATAATTTCGCTTTTAAAACATCATTTTCCTGTTTTAAATTATGTATTTCTATATGAATATAGTCTACTTTTTTTATTTAATTCTGCAGATACATTTTTAATACGCAATACGTCTTCACATAAATTCATTAAACTTTTCAAGAAATTTTTAAATTATAAAATTAAACTAAATTTATTTCGAATATAAATTATTTAAAACTTGCGACACGAATAAATTACAACGAATAACTCGTTTAATCACGCTATTACTGGTATCTTAATTACTACGATTATCTATAACACGGATAAAACGTCTTATATATATATATATATATATATATAGTTAACAAGCATAAATTTCATAACTAAGGAAAATTGCCGCGAAAGTTCAAATATAATTTATATATATATATATATATTGCCCAGTCAAAATTATGTTAAAAATAATAAATAGTCAATTCGTCGAACCGGATCATTGTTGTATTTTCCATATAATTGTGCAAAGTAAACATAGTAGTATATTAGCAAACCAAACAATGATCTCGATATATTAATATCTGCATCTGTATATATGGGAAACATCAGTTCAATACCAAGCATTGATATCTACCGGTTCTTTCTTTATATATATATATATATATATATATATATATATATATATATATATATATATATATATATAACATTCATTCCAATATTTTTCTAATACCGTTATATTAAATACCAGAACGTAAAGAAGGGGATTAGGAACAAAAAAAAAAACACATAATATGAGATAAATCTTAACCTACAAAAAATATAGTCTCAGTGAAATATGGGCCGGATTACTTTTTTCAATATGCATGATTTCCATAAGTATACAAAAACAAACTATATATACATATATATACAAATAAAATAGACGATTCGCACTTAGTGGCTTCACTACGCATTATAGGATTATAGTAAGAATGAACTGTCAACTATTCCTTAACATTACAGAATATCTCATTTCGTACTAACAACGTGCTGACATATTTCCAACTTATCAATAATAATATTAAAAATAGCAATAATAATAATAATTACTATTATTATTAATTAATTATTCATATATTTAGTTTTAACGGAAGCGAACGATTTAAATGTAACAAAATGTAAAAACATAAGACTAAAATCACTAAAAATTGTATATTAACCAGGTGAGATGTTTTTAGATTATTAAATCATTCTCAAACATCCAAAATAATAATTAAATCAAAGTATATCTATGAAATGTATTATTGGAGGCGGATGTTAAGAATTACGTGGATGTCGATATTATAATGAGTTCATGCAACAAATAGAAAATTTGAAGAATACTAATCTGTCATATAATAAGAGCAGACGAATTCTGGCAAGAATACTTGAAGGAAGAGAAGAAGGAAAAACAGACACAGCCGCATTTCTATAAGGTGGTCAGACATGGTATGGATTACAACAGAAGGAAGATTTCCAAAATGCGTCCGAATAGCTCGCAATAGGTATTCATAGCAATCTTGTACAGAAGATGGATTTTTCATAATCATGATGTCTCCACGGGAGGTTTGCGACTCCCGAGAGAGAGTGAGGCAGTGAGGTATTCATTTGGAGAAATACATTATCAAAATTATAACAAATTCTGATAATATGCTGAAAATCTGAACACGCACACTATATATATATATATAATGTGTGTATATTTTAGTTTCGAGTAACATATGAAAAGTTTAAAAGTAGTAACAGCAAACAATAACGAACTGAATATAACATATAAATATTAAAAAATTTATATCATATATGTGTGTCTCAATTTATATTAATATAGAAGTTGGGATGAAAGAAGTCAGTTTATATCATCATAACTAGAGCCCGGATTTCTCGGCATTTGCCGAATGATCTTGCTACACGATAAATCAAATCTGACGACAAACGAACACGAATTCAGACACAGACCCTGCAAACCGAATTTTATTTTGCCGAATAATGCCGAAAATAAGCATTTTTCTAAGTTTGTAAATTTTTTGAACTTTTTTTTTGGAAAATAATTAAAAATTTAAAAAAAAAATTATTTTTAAAAAAAATGAGGAAACGATAATTCCATATTTTTTATTACTCTATGTAAAATCGTCTGTCGCCATGTCTGATGCTGCGTTTTTTATGACTCGGTTATCGATGGGGAGTAATCACAATCAACATTCCATCGATGTTTCTATTTCTTATTTTACCTTCTTTTCCGAATTAGGCTTTTGGGCATTCCATTTCACGGGCGAGTAAAGGAGACAGACTATCACATTATTAACATTAATTATAATAAACAAAGAACTTAACTGCTGATTTAGCCTTTGTTACATCCTATACTTCGTATTTGGAGGCAAGCATTACTAACTTGGAGAAGAGAGGAATGTCGCTGTATGAACAGATTATCAATACGGTTTTAGAACAGATTAACTGTATTCCTGGTTACAGGAAAAAATGAATTCTGTGTTATTAAAAAACACTGGATACCAGTAACTACAAAAAAATTGTAATTTTTTAGTACACGGTGAGGGGGATTGCTGCAGTTCACTAAGTCCTGGAGACATTAGTGCATATGCTTGTGCCCCCATTGTGTCTGCAGATGTAGAAAGAAGTTTCTCTTATCTTAAGCATATTTTATCGGATAAACGGCATTCGTTCACAGAAAATAATTTAAAAAGGCACATCATTATTGTATCTTATAATTCGACTTTTTTTAAATAATTCCCTCTACATCTACCTATATAAATACCTACTTAATATATTTTCTAAGCTTGTAATTTTATTGTTACATAAAGTATCTTTTATTAATGTACATAGTGTTATTAAAATAATCGCATACATTGTATACATTATAATGCTGTTTTTTTTTTTATTTAATTACCATTACGCAGTTCTTATAGATAAAAATGAGTTTTTGATAAATGCCGAAATTTTCGTAATAAATGGCGAAAAAAAATTTTTACTGCCGAAAAATCCGGACTCTAATCATAACACATACCTTGTAGTTTAAAAATGAAGCGCAAAATTTTTTGACCCGTGGGAACTGATTTTTAGCTCACTCTGTATATCCGGATATATTTTTCTTTCTTATATGTGCACGCACACGCACAACTACACATCTATCCACAGGTGCATATATTATTGTAACAGACAGTATAAATAATGTAATAAATTTAATTAATGACTTATGCATTCTTTTTTAATTCTTTAAAGATTCTCTTATAACCATAAATAAGGTGTTACAGAAATCAACCCTGAGTAGAAGCATGGTATCTTCAAGACTCTAGCAAGTTGATAGATAGCGTTTATTATCTACTCACTTTTAAACTTTGTTTTATTTTTATTCAAATATCATAAATAACAAAATTAACGTATATTTACGACTAGAAATATTGGCGATAAACAAATTCCCCGAATAGAAATAGGATTTAAAATATGCAATATAGTGTATTATTTAATAAGAAATTTAATGGAAATTTTTCAAACTGCAATAACAATAATGAAAATAACCGCTTAATATTTAATAGAGTAAAATATTTACCTTTTAAGTAATACAATAATTAACCATATTCATGATGTATACGTACAAAAAAAACAACACATGTATATACATGTATTATATATATATATATATATATATATATATATATATATATATATATGCGTGTGTGTATAAAATGTTGATGTATTGGAGGGTAGTGATTTTATGAATTAACACAACAAAATAAAAACAAAGTTAATCACTATAAAAGTTATTTTATTAATACAAATCTTTTCGACAATCACGTCATTTTCAAGTATATACAAAAAAATTGGCGAAAGCTTTGCATTAATAAAATAATTTTTATAGTGATTAACTTTGTTTTTATTTTGTTGTGTTAATTATATATATATATATTATATATATATATATTTATTTATTTATTTTTCGAATGGGCCACCATCACTAATCAGTGGTCCCCGGTATATACAACTCCCTTACAACTTTCAGACTCGGCAGTGTCTGTAGATTTATCGTCCTTTTTTTTTTTTTACTTTTGTTAAGTAAGAGACCTACCTTTGCGGCTTTCTTATTCTACTCTATATTCATTTAAGAGAATAAAATATTACGTATCAAATACTTTAGATAATCTAGTAAGACCAAGTCGACATGATTATTTCAGTTAAAGTCATGTGTAATAATTTCTCCTTTAACATAGTGAAATATTACGCACGAAAAACTTTAGATAATCTATTAAAACTAAACACATATGATTATTGCAGTTCAATTTACACGTAATAATTTCTGTAATTCTAACTGCTTTGAGATAGTAAGTCAGCTAATTTAGTAAGATGAAGTCGATCTGATTGTCGCAGTTAAAGTTATGCTTTTTTATTCTACCTTGCAGTGAACTAGATAAGACAAAAATCGAACTATGTATCGAGCATTAAATAACAACTGTCTGAATATGGATGAATTTTTTTTCCACAGTTTGCTGAATAAACTACTAATGGAACGAATAATGTAACAAATTATTGTCGTATTATTGTAGTACAGTTAAAAATATTAATATATACATTAAGGGGATTTTGGGGAATGAAGTAGTGGACAGGGCAGCCCATTCTATACTAAGTTCCCCTGCAACCTATAAAGTCATAAAGTTCCGCTGTCCCCAGTACTAAACACAGCCCTCAAATACTTATTCCACCACAACTGGCAACAGAAGTGGAATCCATACCATCAGAACTTCCTTCTTACCATCAAATCCAATGTAGACTTCTGGGAACCACTTGCCAATTTAACCCGTTCCAACTACATAGCACTCAACAGGCTCCTCCTTGCTCACATATCACTCTCTCATGACCATCCTCTCCAACTTACCAACCCTTGGCTGTTTGTTTACTCCCAAACCCCTCTCTTATCTGCCATATTTTACTGTACTGCCCTACACTCCTCCCTTACCGACCCAATATCCATCCGCGTACTCTATCTTCTTTCCTCTCCAACAGTTCTTCAACTATTCCCTCAGTTATACAGTTCATTTCCTCTGCCAACCACAGTTATTACATCTAACTGTTAAATCACCAGTACCGTAATAGCCTCGGTAGTTAAACACGGCACTAAGAAAAATAATAAAGTAAATATGTATATATATATATGATAATTCTCTATAGCTATACGATAAATTATTAAACTAATCGTTAAGGTAAATTAAGCTTAAAACGTCAGCATTTATATCTGTTATTGGTAAACACATAGTACATTTAACAAGCAGCTGTCGCGGAAATTATGTGTTAGATTAATTACAAAATTCTTTATAGATAATTTTAAAATTATCTAAATTCTCATCATCATTGTGCTTTCGTATACATCTCTAATGAATGCATGTTAGGAATTCTTCTGTATCTACAGGCATCGGCCATATATATTAGGCATATTTTTCGCAAGAACTTGCAAACTTATTATTGTAAGTCACGAGACAGAAATTGAATTCCAAACATAACAGAAATAAGTAAGTTTCGACAAATACGCGTCTTATATATAGATTCGTGACAGATAAAGCATAATCGAAAAATTCTAAACATTTTAGTTACATACATCATCATCTTGTTATACCATTTCCGATCGAGGGTCAGCGATTATTATAGTTATTGATTTCTTGTTGTTGGATGCCTCCCGAAGTTCGGATGCTGACATTTCGTACCATCTTCTCGTGTTTACTTCAAAGGAAGTTTGAGCTTACTAGGCCCTCTGAGACAACTAATTTCTCCGTATTGCAGGAGATGGTAGAGAACCTTTCAGAGTTGTTTGTGTACAAATCACTAGTATTTCAATTTCATTTTCGGGATTATATGAAGCCCGCAGCTTGTTCCGACACACTGTTTAGCAGCATATTTTTATAAATCATAGAGATTTTTAGCATCGTACTATAAACGTAATTCTTTTCCCGAGTTTGCGTAAGAAATTAACTTTTCCCGACAGACGGTAGTCTTAACCAGATCTATAAGAACGCATCAGACGCATTTGTAACTGTAAATTCAAATTATCCGGAATCATCAAATTTTTTCACGATAAAAACAGGTTTCTTTGCTTCCTCTATTCGCGTTTTATTCTTACAGATTGGTCACTTTCTTTATGCAATCATGTCCCGAGACACTTGAAACTCGATCAATCGCTTCACCACCCATTAATATTATCTTCCTTATTGTTTTATCCTCTGTTTTTCAATCTACAACCATTTAATTTTCCCAATGTTTATTTCCAAGTCTACATATTGCACTAATCTGCGTCAGGGGGCTCAGCATGTCCTGTAACTTTTCCACATTATCCTCAATTAAAACGATATCATTTTCATATTTGATGTTTTCTACCCCTATTATTATTATACCGTCATCCGAGTAAGCTTGTCCGAAGACTGACTCAGAGTATATGTAAAATAGAATTGTTAAGTTACTTCAAAACATATCGATGATACTCACGAGAATTATTCTACGAAAATAGATACAGTAGGAAGGAGCCACAATGTGCGAAGTAACGTAATAGAAATACAATAAAAAATTCAATCGTTTAAAACGTTGGATATTTAAAATCCCCCGAAGAAATCGATCCGTCTTTGATTAAAACCGAACATTTTCTAAATGCGAACGTTTGTCAATACTTTTACCGTATTCCATCTATTGAAGTTTTTTCATCTGCCTAAGGAAAAACTAAACAAACCGTTTCAGTTCTGTTAGACAGCGAATAGCCATTTAGAAGTTTCAGTTTTCACGAGCCGGAACGCCATTAAACAACAAACTAACGTATTTACACTTTCGATTGTTTATTTCGCAAATAACAGGAACCCTGAAGGATCGTTTTCAAGCGATATTAACAACAACAAACACAAAAGTTAAAGGCAATTAAATATTTTCCAATCGTCATACTGTTCATTACCGAACGTTATCAAGAAAACAATATCGAAATTTTCAAAACTTCACTCAGGGTCGGAGCACAGAATTTCAAAATTCTTAGTTCCCACAGAGTCATTTTTAATTACATAATAAATTACATGTATGTACAAAAAACTGTTAAAGCCGTTTACGAGAGAGCCGAATATATATATATATATGAATTGCTCGTTTAATAAGATGCAATATATATATATATATATATATATATATATATATATATATATATTGTGTGTTTACAATTTAAGAACTGTTTTTAGCAAATTCCTAACTAGGTTGTCAAATGTACAAAATGTTTACGTTTATATATTACTATTATAACCTGCACCAGGTGTGGAGATTTATATCAATTTTGATGAAGAATTATTTGTTAAAATCTTTTTATAAATAAAATTTATTGTAAAAGTAAATCTAAAAGTAAAAGTACCTATATATCAAATTATAAGTTATCGTTATATGAACATTTCAGGTAATTTATATATATAAGATTTATTGTGTATGCTTGATAATGACGTAACTGGTCGAAAAGTTTTGCAATAAAAGACTTTTATAGTGATTAAGTTTCGTTTATACATTGTATACATTTTCTCATCACAGCTTTATCTCAACTTTGTATATACTTGTACGTTTGTAAATCAAATGTTATTTGAAAATCTAAAACATAAATTCTTCTCCCCCTATAAGTCTGTGTGTAACGTACATACTTTGTTATATAAATTCACCGAGGCACGATCGGATATCAATTCTAGATTAAAAATAATTTTTATTCAGACCTTTTGATTACAAAGGAATCTGAAACATTAGACTTCATTTCATTCAACTTGGGATAAATACAAGTGCTCGTTCACGGCTACTTTTAATTCACGAGGTTTTAGTTGTCCTTTAATATGGATCCCCGAAAAATATGCTTGCTTAACAGCAATGAAATTTACTCCGAGTGTGGTAAAAAGATCTAATTTGTTATAATCTGATGTTTCGGCAGGCCGATATAATTACGAAGTTCTTGTTTGTTTGTTTTTTATGGTTAATGCCTTTTAAATAAGTGGCCATTATAAAGTTTTTCATATTCAGTTTTATACCTAAACGCCGCTGTCCAAAAAGGATGATGAATTAAATAAATTTTAAAGTTGAAAATAATTTTCGCCAGTAAAAGACAATTACGGATCTATCTTCCGATCATGCTCCTGTGGTTGCTGGTCAGGATGTAAATCCAAAAATTATACAACACCAATGGAAGCTCACAAATAAAATCAAAACTTTTTACAGACATAGTCGAAAACAACATAAATTTAAAAATCAAATTGAAGGACGACATAGATCTAGCCGTCAGAAATTTTCCCGATTTCGTCGAACACGCATGCAAAAATTCTACTAATTACGAGTCGAAAATGTTCGAGAACAATTGCAAAAATTCTACTAATTACGAGTCGAAAATGTTCGAGAACAATATTGATGTACCTATCGAAATAAGAAAATTAATAAAAGAAACTAGAGCAGCCAGAAAGAAACGACAACGTAACCGTTACCCATCACTAAAAAATATATTCAAGGAATCTCAAAACAAATTAAAAAATAAAATAAACGAATATAAAAATACAATGTTGAATCAACGTTTACTGAGACAATCGGAAGAACAATATAACATCACAGTGGACGATGCATGGGCTAAAATAGTTAAAGAAAAAGCTACAGCTTCCGCTAAACATCTCGAAACCGTCTTTATTCCACAACACGATTATAGTAGGGAGCATTCATCTCTTATACGAAGTGCGCTAAGAAAACCTCGACATACTGAACATACTATCAAGAGCTTTTCTCTTTGGAAAGCACCACTGCATAAGGTCCCTGGTATCGACAAAATCACATGAGAAATACTGTCGCAACTTCCGAAGAAAGCATCTATTACCTGTGCTACATATTTAATGCAATAAAATGTTTGGGAAAGTTTCTAAATTATTAGCTGTTCTACAGTATAATGGGAAAAATTTATTGCCGTCGATGATGATAATGTGTGTACAGTCCCAATTATGGTAGACAAAGACAAAAAATACCGCTGATACAGTTTCAGTCCCCCACAATATCCAAAATAGGCAACATTATGAAAGAGTGCGCAGTTATTTAAATGCACATTCCAATGGTGAAATGAATAACAAAATAGTTAATATCGAACAATTTGTTGAAAATTTCATGTTAAAAATACAATGCCAAAAAATATCAGATTATTTTCCAAAAAATCGATAATTTTACATTTGTTATTTAAAAAATTGAACATTGCGTATGCAATAAATTACTTAAGTTCTTGTTAATTGTTGTTTTATCGATTTTTATTAAATGCATGCATAGTCTATCGTATCTAAAATGTACTCTAATAAGCGTAATTTTATTATATATCGTTTAACGCAAAATTCTTTTACACGTAAAAATATTTCAGTCCCCCTCCGTTTCGTATTAAAGAATTTTCACTGTATATATATTTTTTTTTTAAAGAAAGGGGAAAACATATTAGTCTGTAGTTTTTTTCATAGCATGCTCTAGTCTTTGAATGCGCGTTATTTATGTGTGGATGTCTTTTCGTGGAGAGATGGTATTGTCTTCTGTGTGTAGGTGTGTGTGTATTGATATGATAGGATTTACTAATGAAATCTATCTACGCGAGAGATACACTTGCTCATTGTCGTACGATTATATATATATATATATATCAAGATCTTAGAGTAAGTAGAACAGTTTAAATATTTCGGTAGTATAATAATGAGCACAGGAAGAAGTGATGAAGAAATAAAAACAATAATTGTGATAGCCAAACAAGCGTTTGTGAAAAAGAGAGATTTATTTAATAAAAACATGAAAATAGAAATACGGAAAAAACTTTCGGAAACATACATATGGAATATATTACTATATGGTTAACACAAAATTTTTAAAAAACGCTTGGAAGCTTTCGAAATGTGGGGTTGGCGCCGCATGATGAAGATCTCATGGACACAGAATAAAAAGGAATTCGGAGGTTTTAGGGATGGTAAATGAAAAAAGGAAACTGATAGAAACAATACAGCGAAGACGCGAAAGACTTATAGGGCACATACTGCGGCATATTCATGAAGGTCATAATCGAAGGAAAATTGGAAAGAAGAAGGGGAAGACCTAGAATAACATGGATCGATCGAGTAAAAGACAGAATGCAAATGACGTATAAAGAGATGAAGAACATAACAGGAATGAATGGAAGAAAATAATTGGCTAGCTACAACGACAAGAGCATGCTCTTAAATACGGACGATTATGACGAGATATATATATATATATATATATATATATATATATATATATATATGTGTGTATATATAGTGGTTATCCAACAGAAAGCTTCAATGAGTAAGTCGCCTGTACGGAAGACACACCCCATACTGAGTCCTCCTAGTTGTTACTGGACCAGTTCCACGATCCTCGTCAACCTGTGGTACAACTGAGTATGTAGAAGTTGATGCGCCAGCTCGTTAGGATGATACTGCAGCCGTTGTAGGCTTAGCAAATTTTTTGTATTTCTTCTTGTACGGGACATATGCCCAGGTCCGAGTGAAAAATATGGTTTGTCATATACCGTGGAGCTCGATATATTTGTTGTAAAATTTTGTTTTGTAATCTATATATTTTATTTGTGTTTGACCTTTTTGCACAACCCCCTAATTGTATAATTGTGCACTATACATCCATATAAGTATCGGTATGGTTTTGTATAAAAGTACCCGATTACTCAGGATAGCTTCTGATCTTGGTTCTAGGAGACATTGCATTTTTCTAAATTTTAGTTCTATCTCATTTTTTTTTTTTTATCTATGTGCGTTCTCCATGTTAGTCGACTGTCTAGATAAACTCTCGCGTAATTGATTTTATCGTAATTTATAAAACATCGATTATATTTACGCTGATACGAAATATATCGATTTTTATATATTTCGCTGATAGTTCGAATTTATAACGATTTAAAGTTCTTCACTAAATATGCACGAAAGTAGGCATTATATCGCGTTAACATTTAGAAATGCATTTGTCACAACGAATCCGGCGTTAGCGCATAGCCATAGTGCACATTTCGATTATATAATGTTACGTATTTTTGTTTAAATAGTTTGTTCTCAACACGTGCTGTTTTCTAAAATTAAGTTTGATTTTATATGACTTATTATTATTATACAAAACTTATCTATGAAGAATTCCTAACCGAATTTTTGGTCACTATTATCATTATTATCATCCAACGATAGTAGAATAACATCTCCTAACCCTTACATGACCGAATGAACGTTGTAGGCCTATTTCAAAACTCCCAGCATTCAAAAAAAAAAAAAAGAAAAGGAAAAAGGATAAAAAGACGCGCGTGAGGTGTAATAAACCAAAACTGCTAAAAATAAAAACGAGACGACACACCCGAATAAAAGAAAAAGACATAAATGCGTACACTACCTATCGAAAAGAAAAGAGAAAAAAGACGATTTAGGTTTATACAAAATTCATACTTTGATTAAATTTAGACGCGTACCGTTCGAACGTAAAAATGTAATAAAAGTTACACGAACCGTGAAATATACAGAGAGGGTGTGAAAAACAACGAATAAATACGAAAACAGAAACGGCGGTATATTTACTAGAATAGAAAAAAGAAATCCAAAAAAAAAAATTATTCGCGGAATAGTCTAAAGAGACGGATAAGAAAGAAGAAACGGGTACACGTTAATTAAAATATAAATAAATAAAACTGGCCGATTTAAAAAATTAAACTTTACGGTACTAAGTAATAAACCTTAGACATAGGTCTAAAGAAAAAGACACGCTATACATATACGATGCAGAAATAAAATATAAACTGTATGTGTATTTGTATACATTAGGCAACGACCTCGGTGCTCGTTACGGGTAATAAACATTGCAGAACAGACCGAAAAGACGAGTAGAATTGTAATAAAACTGATACACGATGATAACAAACAGATTAACTTCATCTTCTTTTCGCCTTTTCCTATCTAGTTCGCTGGAAATTATTATCCTTTACACACATTCAGCCAGTATTAGACACGTGAATAGTGTAGGAAAAATTACTGCGCTGATATAGTCGCGTTAGCGCGCTGTAGTGTACCACCGAAATAAGTTAGCGCAATTGAGTTATAGCGCAGTGCCGTATTAAACTCAATCTGTCAAAAGCGTTAATTTTATCGCCGTTGTTTTTATATAACAAATAGGGTTACAATACACGCTAACGTCAGATTTATATATACATACACTCTATATGCCCAGTTTAACACGCTACACTATATATATATATATATATATATATATAAAAAATAAGTATACAATTTATATATACATATACTTAATAAGCCCAGTGTAATTACTCTACATATATATATATATATATATATATATATATATATATATATATATATATATATATATATATATATATATACGCATAAATTATTGAAGTACGCATTAGCCGTAATTGACAGAGTTATAGCATTGATAGTTAACGAACATGTTGAGCTAACGCAACCTTATATAAGAATGAACGATTGACAAGAAATGAAGTAGTACGACATACACAAAGTTAATGCAGTACTGAAGGAGAATAGTAATGATAATTATGGCAAATGTATATCTCATATAGATTCTTTTATTCCTCCATCTTGGAATTGGGATGTCCGAAAATAGATGTAAATTCTCGAGATGAAAAAGAGACAATACATTACACGAAGGACCGTTACGAGAGGCGCGCAGTAATTTAAGGTACAGTTCACAGCGTAATGTTATTAAAGGAGGGCATTCGAACAACACGTGATCAGGATTGCAAATTGCACGTCCAGTATGTAGAAGGCAGTAAGGAGATTCTCTAAGCTGCATAAGGAACAGGCGGTCCGGCAAGAAGTAATACCCGAACCACAATCTGCTGATAAGTACAATTCTTGTCCGCTAAATGTTTTTAAAAAAGTCGAACCATGAAAATTTAGAAAGAGACGGTTGCAATTATTTTTTCCTTTGTTCATTGTTTTCAGTTTAATTTCGATTTATTCTTAACATTTGCCTTTTGTTTCGTCATTGTTCGTTTTTTATTACTTCTTCTAGCGCTTCACTTTTTATACCGTAGCCTCGAAATCATCAATAGTAGGTTAGGGTCGCTATTTATATCTGGTCCAGATTATGTTTTGTATTGCATTATTTGGATTCCATATCTACTTCTTAGCGTGATATAATTTATTAGTATTTCCTTCACATGGTTCTTTAAAGCGTATTACTATTTTGTTTTTAATACAGAAGTTTATTCATTTTTCCTAATCTTCCTATGCAATAGTTAACTTGTCATTATCGTCTATGTAACTTATAACTTCTAATTGTGCACATAATTGTTCGACTTCATCGTCACTATAACTGCTTGTCAGCATGTAAACATTTATTTTCGTCGTCATTATTGAGTTCAATTACATCTGAAATATTCCTGCCATTGAATTGAAGACAATATCTTACTATAGAAAATGAATTATGTTAAACTGTGTATTAGAAACTTTAGATAAAGCAGAGCGCTGAATTACTCGATATCGCAACACTGACACCGGTAACTCAGTTTAAAGAATTAATGCAACGTTACCAATCTCTAATTAGGATGTCATTTGCTTCGACAACATCATTGTATTGTGTATCTCGTTGGGTTATTTTTTTTTATAATAGTGCATATGTTGTATTATTATCTCGTGTTCAACACACCGACATTTTCAGTTCCTCATAATTTCTCACTTTGTCATTTCTGAAGTCATACGAACACCGCGTACTCGTGTTCGATTTATTATACGTCATACTAGCCATCTCTTTCCGCCATGGTGTTAGTGTTTTTTCTGGTCGTCTCACCGGATTTGTTGATACTTCTTTACTCAACTGATTCATTTACTCTCAAGCAACAGTCTCAATTCGCCGGCGATTTTCATGAAGCTAGACCTTAATTTCGATCTATACGTTACTTCAGTCTGGCCATACATTAGATTGTATATCGTTTATAGCATTGAGCAGATCTTATACGGAGTATTATGTTTAGTTGTGTTATTCGTGCAATTCGTCTCAGTAGGTAAAGATTTTTTACTGCCGTTAATATTAAACAGCCTGTTACTGATAAGTACGCTTATTTCAAGGCGACATACACCAGTTTTACACAAGCAGACATAGCTCAAGCTGCGTAACGATATTTTGGCGCCGTAAAACGTGAGGATAAACTTGTAATTCTCATAACCGCAGCATTTAAGGATTTGTACCCATTTTAAAGTTATAATCTACCGAAAATAGGAAATCGCAAAAATCTATTCAAAGTATTAATAAGAATTAACAACAAACAAGTATATGTACGATTAATAATTTTAAATACCGAAGCTATACACGAGTTATAATAACAACAGCGATTTAACAGGCGGAAAAAATTTATTCCGAAAAATTCAGACCTCGTTTAAGCAGCTACGTATCAGGTAGAAACTGATGAAATATTACGCACAGAGTTTCGAGTACTCGAAAAGAAATCAAGTTTTTAATAATAACATTTCAAAGATGTTACAAATATCAAAAACACACTATGTACAACATGAAAAAATATTAAGTAAAAATCGATAAAGTTATTCGAGTCGGTAAAAATACGATTTATTTTATATAATATGTCACAAGGAACAAAAAGTCATCGTCTGTTGTAATTAACGGTTTCGAGAAATATTATAGGACAATGGGAGGGGCCTGAGAAAAAATGTTTACATGCTGACAAGCAGTCATAGTGACGATGAAGTCGAACAATTATGTGCACAATTGGAAGTTATACCATAAAAAGGAAAAGAAAAAAAATTAACAACAGTTCAAAATGAAAACATAATTGCAATAAAAATATTAGCTACTAATGGATATCAAAAGAACGCATACTGATATATGGAAAGATATATGTGAGCATAATATACACATATTTTTATTATTACCATGCTATATACTTTCAATAGATGTCCATAATTATCTCGGCTTGGTTTTTCTACTCTATTACATAATTTCCGCGGTAACAATTATCGAGACCCGTCTATGACTTTTAAATGTTCTCAGTTACCTTCACATTTTCCTGTAATGCTTTCTTCGATCATTAGTCGCCCAACAAATCATATTTTTTATCGCTCACGATATGCACCAGATGTGAAAAACTTCTTTTGTTGATGGTACTTTCCAACTTGAGCTGTTTATTTAACCATCACACAGTCTCGTCTGCCCGTGTTATTCTTAGAATTCGTGGATGTAGACACATCTGGAAGGCACAAAGCATATCTAAAACGCTGATTCTTTTATTTTTTCGATCTTCTACTGTATACAGTAACATATAGATACTACGTAACATTTTACCTGTTTCCATTCTGTACACTTTTTAAACGTTTAATATAGTTTTTATTTTTAAGAATACATTCCTTGCATATCCTATCCTGATTTTTACTTCCTAAACGCATATCTTATTAACAGTAAGATTTGGTGTATTTAAAGGTGTTAGATATAATTAGAGTCGATATATTTATTTCGTATAATTTTATATTAATTCATCATCAATTACGCTCATATTTGCTGTTTACAATCAGAATTGTGTCATCATCAGCGTGTCCTTGTCAATATTGTGTGACCCAGTGAAGACGAACGGTTTTGTTTTTGAATAACTCAAAAACTACTTTACCAAAATGTTTGAATGAAATTTTATTTAAAAATAAGAAAACGCGAGATTAGCTTACACTCATTTGCGGAACACAATATCGTTCACAGATGACCGCCATTTACAACAATACATTCATTCAGTCTTTTCACAACATTTTCGAACACTTCGAACACTTTTTCGAGCGTAGGTGAACTTTTGAAATTTCTTCAGAAATCCGAGTTTAAATCCAAATCTCGTGGACGTGTTTCGTAAACGCATCTGTTAAGGTATCCTTACAAAAAAAAAAAAAACATCTGGAGCGCTCAGATCTGTGCAACGCAACAATATGCAGTTACCAAACGCTTCTTTAAATACTGCGAGCGTTTTTGCTGATGACACGTCGCACCATCTTGCTGAAATCATATACGGCCTAGACGACGGAGTGAAGGAAGCAAAGACGAGATTATCATCTCGATATAAAGCGTTCCGTTGCCAGTACCAGTGAAAAAATAAGGTTCCACTATTCTCCACTTGGCAACATCAGCCCAGATGGTTACTCGCTCGCTGTGCCGGCTTCTGTTCGATTGAATTCGGATTAGATTTGGACAAGTAGCGGCAGTTCTACATGAGATAAAAATGTACTTCTGTTAGGTTACCGAACAACTAGCAAACATTTACTCGAGGACTGTTCATATCAACTAGAGTCGCAAGATCACCGAGCAATAATAAAAATTATAACAAGCAACCAATAGGAAACGTTCTGCGGATATTATAAAACAGTTTAAACGTACGACGAATAAATAAATATCGAACACGCTAGCGACTAAACGCGGTCTTCTCATTTTAATGCCGTACACTGTGCAGCGCGTAGGCCATTTCCAATGATTTCTCTCCCTCGCTGTCTAGGTCCACCGATATCATTAACGTTACCCCATTCATCGGTGTTTTTGATCCACGAATTTTGTTCTTCTATGGTCTTTTACCATTATTTCTTCTTCGAAGTATAAAATGTCGTACTTTACCCTTTTAGAACATGACTTTTAGTTAAGCCACTATTTTTTTTTTTTAATATTTTTTACGAGCTTTCTTTCTATACCCCAGCTCTTTTCGCTCCGTTATAACTTTTCCATTAATAGCCTTGTTAGAAATCACATTTCTATAGTCACTACATGTCTAACAGCGCTGACATTCGAAGTCTTTCCACTCCGTACAAAACTAGTGCTAGAATAAGTCCATAACGAGGTTTTTCTTTTTTTGGAACGTTTCTTTCGCTATTCCACGCATCTTTTTCTTATTTCTTCATCATTGTCTAATTTATCGTTTATTAATGATCATTTGTATCCGATAATTCGCTCGATTAAATGGTACCGAAAATTACTGTATAAGAACAACAGACAGATTAAGAACGTTTATGATACGACAGTATATTAAATATAGAAAAAAAAGCGTAAGACTACGGAACATTGTCACTACGAGCAGAACACAATGCCATGACGCGGAATTAGCTTCAGTTAAGAATTGCGTATTTTCTACGTTTACGTTAGATATTTACCGGCCTACAGTATAAATACAAACGTACATATATAAAAAGTAATCGTGTAATCTTTGGATTGTTGTACACATACCAAAATTTAACCGTTATTCGATCGATTTAATTAATATTAGTTAATCGGCTGTTTAAACCGGGTAAACGAATTCTTTAAGCGCGCCTAAATTCCGTTTGTGTAGACAAAATTTCATCAACGAACAAAAAAAAAAAATGTTTCACGAAAAAATGTATAACAACTTTTTCTCCATTACGAACTTTTTTCTAATAACATAAAAAAAAAATCGCGTTCAATTTACGAAACTTTCTAAAAGTTTCTAAAAGTTTAAAATATTGCGACAAACAAATATCAACTTACCGAAATAACACGGACGTCGTTAATTCGTGAACTTGAAACCGGAACGATTTCTCGAATACCGATAGATTATATATATATATATATATATATATATATATATATATATATATATATATATATATACATGCAGTGTAAATTAAATATTTTTACACGAAAAAAGTACTTAGGTATCCGGACAAGGAAGACGTGTGAATAAATAAAAGATTTACGATATTACATTAGGTGTACACGAATATTATTATAATAACGTAAATTTATCGGTAACGAAAAAAATTGAAATCAGAGTAACGAACGAAGCACACAGTGTGCTTACGATCAACAACCGGCAAAAATGGTATCGTACCATACGTTGTAAAGTTTAGCGCAAGCGTACTAAAACTTTCCGTAGCTTAAAGTTCTTCAAAAATAGTCCCCCCCCATTGATTTCAAACATGCCAACCATCTCATACGTATATACCGCATTCATATGTATATATGTATATGTATGTATGTATGTTTACAATATATACATATATATATACGTTTATATATACCGAAGGAAACCGCCGTGAATACACCAAGTTGCTGGAATTTAACTAACCCACCTTGTTCGAAATGGCCTTTTAGATTACTTCGACGTTGAATATATATATATATATATATATATATATATATATATATATATATATATATATATATATATATATACAGGTTTTTCTTTATATATATATATCGGCGGGTTGTTCACTCGTTTCAAATCGCACTTTAACATAAAGCGAAACGAGGGTGGAGGATTTTTGAAATAATGATTAAAAAAAAAATCATTCCGCCTATTTGACCTTTACAGAAGAAAATAATAAATAATCGCGAAACCTATACATTTGGCTTATTAGTTGGATAATTTTACATCGCGGTAAAAGTAAATTTGGCCTTAGGTAATTTTTATATATATTTTTGAATAGTATATGTAACGAAATCACTAAATGGTTTTTTTTCATATAAAAAGAATCACAAACCTTTCGGCTATTAAGCTATTATCAAGTGGACGTAAAAAATAATAAACTATAAACATATGTACAATTTCTGAAAAAATATAAAAAGAAAAACAATAGAACAAAATTAGATTTACAATATTTTAAAAAATTAACGACGTGTACAAATAATTATTTAATAATCTCATAGTGAATGTGGTACAATCGACAAATCAGCAGTATAAAATTTATACTTAAACAATTACACTAAATGGCTCGAAAAATTAAACATTTAAATAAATATATAAATTTAAAAACTAATATAAAAAATTGAAATGATAAAAGAAAAAGATAAAAATAATTTATTAAATTCGATGATAAATTTTGATGAAAAGTTATTTTCCGTTTATTTAGTGTAAATATTTATGTAAAAGCTCTAATTTGTGGATTATATTGTTTACTACATTCACTATTAGATTATTTTATTATCAAATCTGTTTTTTCAATTTGCTATTTTTTGTAAATCTACATTAAATAATTTTTTTACATTTTATTTTACGGTTTTTTTCTTCTTTTATATGTTTTATAGATTGTATATTATATTTTATTATTTTTTACGTCCACTTAACAATGGCTTAATAGCCGCAAAATTTCGTAGCGTTTTTATATAAAACTTTAGCCATTTTAATCGGCCTTTTTTGTTGCTTATATAATATATATATATATATATATATATATATATATATATATATATATATATATATATATATATATATATATATATTCCGTTTATTCTATTCGCAACTATCGCTCATTTAAATTAACTTTAAATGTTAAGAAGGAAATCTGCGTAAACGTATAAATCATCCGAATGAATTAACATAATCTACCTCCAGATACATTAACACACTGTATCAAAATCGTTTACAGTATCGTCATTTTATTATCTCGCAGTTTTGTTTTAATTTATTTGCTAAAATTTTAAAAACCGGCACAAAAAATGTTTTGCATTTTAGCGACGGAATCGGTTAATCTTATCATCTCACCTTATTATAATGGACGGAAAATAAAAACCAATATTTTCCGAACAAAACTTAAATATACTAAAGTTAACAAATTATAATGTATAAAGTGGTGTAACAACTGTTCGTGTGACATTAAATTATGGTCATTAAATATCAGATGCTTATCGTTATTATTTGCATTTTGTTCGAAACAAAAATAGCAATGATAATTATCAACTAGTCATTCTATTCTTTTTACAAAGTTGGGGTAAAAAATAATTCACACTCAACTATAATCGAAGAACTCGAAGGGACGATTAAATAGTGTAAGACAAAACAACAAACATGGATGAATTGAAATATTGGTGATACGTTTGGTCATATTTAAAAATAACATCGCAAAATAATATACAATATAAGAAATACGTCGAATTATATTAATTATTGGTGAAATCTTATTTATCCTATTTATTATTTAGTACCTACTGAACAAACTAACAATAGAATTTGTACGAAATATTTCGCAATAAATAGTATCATCTCTCATAGTTTAGCGATAACAAAATATGTTCTTGAATCACTCGTACGATATTATCATAAGTTTAACAGTCCAAGACTGGTTTGATTCTACGGTAAACATTTTGTTCTTTGCAGCTTTTCTCATTCCAATATTGGTTTGCGCCTACCAAAGTTGAAAGTAGAATAATACAAAGCTAGAACCGAACAAATCCACGATTCTCGTCATCCAATCTATAAGTAAGCTGCACGAAAGGCGCGTTTAAAGTCGAGAGATAGCTTCCATAAGGTTGCAAAAGAAACCAGAGGGGTATCGATAGAGCGCGAACGCCAAATGATGAAGAAAGAAGCGTATTCAAACACAAGATGTACAAGAAATCCCTGCACCCTTCAATCAATAATGGGTAATGTGGAGGATACTGAACAGAATACGAGCTGCGTATGCTCGAACAAGAGAGAATATGTCGAAGTGGTCATTAACAGAAAATCTAAGCTTCGATTACGGAGAGATTCAGTCGATGGACCACTTATTTGAATGCAAACTTGGCCGACTTCGGTGCAATATAACTAATTTAATGAATGCGGATCAGCATGCTCTGCAGCTAGCAAAGCATTCGCCCGAGAAAATATAATAGTAACTGGACACGGACGAAAGAACGAATGAACAATACGCCGGTTTGTCGTGCTTTCCTCGGATTTTCTTTACTTCACAGCAAGCTAATATTCATTTACAAAATAACTGAATGAATAGCTTCCAACAGTCTTTTCACTGTTAGAAATTCTTGTCATCGATGTAACTGAAACTTAGGTCGTGCGAGTAGGAAGCTCCACACCTATGGACTAACAGGATGCCGTCAACTTCATATTTAAGACTTATATGATGATGGAAAACTTTATGCAGCAATCGTAACATTACACTATCTATCCGTATTTTTATCACACCTTATTAACCGCATTATTTCCTTTTCACTTCTGTAACATTTTCTATCGTTATATATCTTTATTACACTGTAAATATGCATTTACTTCGTTTATAAATGATTGTAAAAAATCTCTACTTAATAATTTCCTCGCCCCACCGAAAAAAAAAAAATATAATGGAAGTGCGAGTAGTATTCGTAACAATGAAGTACTTCTTCGACTTCAGCTTCCATTTACGACTACGAATGATTCAAGGGGCCATCGCCAAGCATTAGGGAATAAAAATTAAATACATATTTCCTAGATGCAGAAAGTAATAAATTCAGAAAATATATTGCGCCTACGAAGAAAAAATGCTCAATACCAGCTGTTAGGAACATGTCACGAGAGAATAAGAACTATAAAAATTGGTTCACGGATAGGGGAAAACAAAGAGAAAGCAGTCTTTAGATCGGAGACGGAATTTATGTGTCGTTGGCTACTCGCTCTGTGACTTTTAGGACAGCCGTGTCCAAATTGCACATCGTGTACATCACGTCGTAAGAAAAAGAATCTTTACTTATTCATCTCATCCGGATATATTTCAACGGAAAAATATACATCTAAATAGTTTTTTGAGTTCAATTATATTTAAACTTTTATTGTTTTTTTGTTTTAGAAGAGAAGAATATTACCTTGTTTCCGGGACATATCCGGTGTTGTCTGAAGAGATTCCTTCGTTAGTTTATCTTTGTTAATACCGCCTGGTGAGAAATTCAATACGGTATTATTACCTTCTTCAAAGGTATTATTCAAAATGTTGCGGAAATTCATTATATAATTCCAATCATCGTATAAACCTCTAAATTTTTCCTGTAACAAAGGAAAAAAAACGAAATATCAAATATCAGTTTGAATTAACGTTTATATATACATAGTACCTCGGCAACCGAGTTTCACTCCGTACTTTTATTTTTAATCGCGTTTCTTCCAGAAAATATATTTAAATGTAAATTACATACTATTAAAAATGTGAACACAGTTAACCGTGTACATTTTCGTTTCATCAATTTCCGTAATTATAAATTAAAATGTCGATTTTTTAACAAATATGAGAAGAGGCCCACATTTCATCGTTTTGTTGTTTTTTTTTTAAATGAATTTTGAAGTCATTTTTTCCTTAAAATAAATCTTTCACAAATTAAAACGTAATTCCAAATCACCCGATAATTAAATCAAAATGGTAATGGATATATAAAACCTTAATTATATTTACCAACATACAAATGCGATAAAAAACAAATTTCTAAGCTTAAGGCATTCGAACGGTGATCAGAAAAGTATTAAGAATAAGACGATAAGAAAAAAAAAATCCTCTACATACATGTACGGTTGCTGAATGTGGTTATATGGTTTTGTGCTCCTATATTATCAATTCACGCACAACTTTCTACATATTCCTATTTATGTTTCTGTTCCTATTTGACCTTATTCTAAAATTTTTCTTTTTCTTTCACTTCTTATCACAACAGGTGTGGATTCACTGGAAGACTTTAGCTACAGGTTTGCATGTAGGCGGCAATGACATTTAGTTGTTCCTGTTCTGAATGTAAGACGACAGATCCGGCAGTAGTTATTATGACAAAGCATCTGTATAAGGTAGTCTAAAAATGGTTCGTCTTAGCCCGAGCTTATCCGGTTTACCACAATCGGAGGGATCCCAATTCACGTGGTCGAAATATTAAAGATAAAAAATTAAACCTAAGTGTTGAAACAAGGAATATAAGTACTTTATTGGATGATAAAAATTTAACTCGGCCGGAGTGAAGAACAGTATTAATCACGATAGAACTCACGAGATATAACATCGATATTGTTACTCTCGGTGAAACTAGGTTAATATATGGTAGATACTTAACGGAAAATGATTACACTTTTTACTGGAAAGGAGAGTGGCAAACGGTGTGGGTTTTTCAATTAAAAATAGCATGATTGACAGATTAAAAATCATTAAATGCAGTAAACAATAAAATAATTACACTCCTGTTACAGTTAGATAAAACACAAGTTTTAACAGTTATATCTATGTATGCTTCAACTTTAAATGTACCAAAACAGGAAAAGGAAACATTCCACTACCAGCTAGAGACATCATAAGAAAAGTAACCAAAGCAGAAAAAATAATACTACTTGGAGACGCCAACGCTCGTGTTAGAAATAGTTACATTGGGCGGACATGGACTATGGAGGTGGAAACCAAAATGAAAATGGTAACTCCTTCTTGAAATTGTGTACAGAGCACGATTTTTGCATTACTAATGCATTATTTAGACTGAAGACTAAATATAAAACTACATTAGTACCCAATGAATTATATAATTGTGAAACAATCAGATATTTCAGATGTTATGCTTACCAGGTATATCTGGACAGATCATCGGCTTGTGTTTTGTAAATTGCAAATTAAAATCAATAAAAGACGCTTCTATCGTAATGTGGTGACGGAACCAAAAAGGGAATAATCAAAATAACTGCTATATGCTTAAAAAATAAATGTTATCAACTAAAATTTCTAATTAAGTGGACGCCCAAATCCGCCACATGCTACATTACTGAACCGCACTGTTGACGAGTGAACAGACATACAAGAGATTCTTTTGTATTTCGGGTCGGTATATGAAGCATTAAGGCTGAAGATTAATACAGATAAAACAAAAATTTTATCACAGTTATCTACTACACATAAACGAGATGATACTCATTTGAAATTAAATTCCATGCCTATAGAAAGGGTTCAGTATTTCCGATATTTGGGAAGTTATGTATCATCTACAGTAAAAATAGATTAAGAAAGGATGTAGCCGAAGCGTGTTTTTAATAATAAGCATTTAATACTTTCGACTTATCAGTGTACACGGCAGTTATTCTTCCAAATATTCGGTACGGAAGTGAAACATGAGTGTTATACAGGAGACAGATAAAACATTTAGAACGCTTTCAGCAACGATTCCTACGACGCCTATTAAAAATCAAATGAGATGATTTTACATCAAATCGTGACGTCCTACATCGTAGTGGAAATAAATCCATATAGCAATTACTGGCTGCAACACAGCTTCGCTGGATAGGCCATATAATACGGATGGAAGACAGCAAACTACCGAAAATAATACTGTACGGTGAAAAACCAAGCAACACCATGAAGATCAAATAAACTAGTAAAGTTAATGGAAATAAAAAGTAATTGGGAGAAGTTGACAACAAACAGAATACAATGGAGAACAACAAGCTGCGTCAGAAACTGCGAGGCCATAGTCGAAAAGCGAAAGAAACAGGCAAAACCAAAAGCTTCAAAGATGTCCCCACTTTCCAGTTGTACTATTTGTGGTCGTATTTGTCAAGCTCGTATTAGACTGATTACAACTCATAATTAATTCTGTTCTCTTAGTTCCACTTCTGCAGACAACTTAACTCGGACATATAAGAAAATATGTTTCCTTCGAATGCCTAGAAATTGTTTAAAAACTAACGCCAATAATGGAAAATTTGAGACATAATTTAATTTTTCTACTATTTATATTCGCAGATTATGATGTTTGTGATTTTGCACATAAACTACACTTCCGTAGCTTTCGAACAATAAAAAACTGTTTTTTTCATTATGAGCAAAACTAGTGGAGTCTGATTTTCTGTTCAAAATTCATACGGCATAAATCGTAGTGAGGTAAGATTAGGTTTCGTTTTTCTATGTTTATACTAAATTAACTATTTGTAATACATAATATGGAGGACTGCACACGCAATCCCTGTAAATTTCAGAAACAATTTCCAGACAGAGGTATCCATAGATTGTTAAATAACCAAACCAAGTGATATTAATTATTAAATATAAATATTGTGTTAGATTTAGAAAGAAGGATTATTCTTACACTAATAAAAGAATATATAAACTAGAATTTACAAGAAAGTGATTAATGTTTAAAATCAAAAGTAGATACGAACATGACAGCTGTAACTTAAAATCTTAATCCGCTGAAATTTATAAATTAAAATTAAATAAAATTAAATTAAACCATAGAAAATTAAATCTACTCAACAATAGGTACATTGTGAGATTAAAAAATTAATAATTTAACTTTTAAAAAATTATGATAAAAAACTAAATATAATCCAAAATTATTAAATATATGAATAATTAAATATTGAAAACAAAAACATTACGACATTCGAACTATTTATAACCAACCTATAAACAAACACACTTTTTTATTATTTTTTATTTATTTATTATATATATATATATATATATATATATATATATATTCATATTTTATATTATTATTTTTTACTTATTTATTATATATATATATATTTTATATTATTATTTTTATTTATATATACATTTTTATTATTATTGTTCTATATACATCTTGGATAAAAATTTACAGGAACCTTGTCTTAAAGTCCCAACCACAAGAAATCCACAATAAATATTAATAATATGGTAAGTTACACAATACGCACTAGACGTATCGATACTTGCCTAAGAAAATATACACACGTATTAAGCTAAGACTTAAAATTTATACTTTATAACGAATAGTCCATAGAGCCAATTAGTAAATACTAATCAATCGTAAACTAGAAAAATGGTTATTACTGATAATAATACAAATTTAAAATTAGTTAATTACATTATTTGAAATTAATTTTAATAAATCAAGGAAACATTTTGGGTTCCTGACCACTCTCATATTGCAGGTTATGGTAGCAGACAAACAGCAACCATGCTTCCTCATCCAAATCTTGCCATTCCGCGTGTAGATGCTTTAAAATTAATATTCCATCAATTAAATCATAGGTGGCAGCCTCTCTGGGCGTATATTCCAATTGTTAATAAATTAATATTCATAAAATTAGACACTGCGCATTTCATTACTTCTTCTGACTTATCCCAGAAAGCTAAAATAGCTTTACGTCGTCTTAGACTTAGCCATACAGCTATATCACTCACAGTTATCCCGCGTTGTTCCTGCGGCAACAGTATCATCACAGTGCATCACCTCCTAATTGACTGTACTAATCACAAATTCAGGACCAGACAATATGTATCATGTTCTCAGATTCATCCAATCATCCACACCTTTCATTTCTGATGTGAGTCTTCTCATCCGTGTCTCCGAGCTCGAGGCAGTATATGGCACGTTAATGGGAAAAAGGAAAAGTTAATTATGTCGAACAATAGGGAACCTATGTACAATTTCTAATCTAGCAATTTCCTTGATTTTTATTATAATTATTAATATTTATTATATTAAATCTATGAATATATATTGAAGCGTTAATTACGTTACATCCACATCTGTCTTAAAGGATAGCTTTCTGAAATTTGACATTTATGAATTTCCAAGTTTTTATATCCCGGGAAGGATTAGTCAGATTTTACACATATTAAGACGACAACTTACTTTTAAGTGCGGACAAATTTCTTGTCCAATTTCTTGACATTTCTTCTCTAAATCGTTATAACCTTCAATGAGCTCGTTAATCTCCGATTCCTTTTCAAGAACGTTAATCTGCAATTAAACAAGAAAAAAATTATTATTGTCAGTAAAAATTATTAAAATAATATAATAGCGTCAAATTAACTAGAACAGAAAACTAACTCGTAACTTTTATCTATGGCTTTTCACTCACAGTATTTGTAAAATAAATTTTATTCCAGTTGATTATATTTTGAAAATTTCCGCAATAACTTTTATAATTTTACAGTAGTGTCCTAGCTCGCCCGTACGTGGTTTTTCGAAAATATTTCCGTCAACATTATATTCTTTGCTTATATTTTCAGAATTATTTTTAAATGTCGAAGATGCGTGATCAGATGAAATTCCAGGTTATTGTCCCGATGGTCATCCGTAAAATACTGCGTTAAAAAGTGTTGCTCTATACGCAGGTATCAGTTTTATAAAGGTTCGGATGCCAACCTATGGGGCTGCGCTTTGAAAAAAATATTTAAATTCGAAGTTCACCGAATATGAATTTGGACAACAGTGGCAGACTACTCCCGGTACGTAAGTAACGCAAGGAACAATAAGACTTTAAGATACTATATATATATATATAAACAAGAGGGCAATAAACACACATGATAATCTGAATTACACTATTTGATAATTCTACCGAGGTATACCTTTTAAAAAAGACGAAAACTATTACATTTAATCAATAAAATGTGTTGCTCTTTTCTTTATACCGTTTGTTCACTATACTATTGTCCTACCATGTTTGATTGATTAAAAAGACTAATAAAATAAATTTCGAGCGGACAATGTGGTAGATTAAAACGATTATAACTACGTCATATATTTTTTAAATTTTATATGTGTATATATATTTGATATTGATACAGTACACACACCAGCAACATTCATAGCCAAGGTAAAATAATTTATAATTTTAATTTGATATAAATATATCGCTACTCGTATAACATAACAATTACTATAAATTAAATACTAACTATTATAATAAATTATATATGTATCCATGCAGCGTTTAAACGTCGTATGCATTTTGTAAGGCCAGTACACGGAGTTTGTCGATACGGGTAACAGAAAATAGACTACGAATCACGCGACGTGTCTGTTCACGCATACATAAGAGCAAGTCTAAATATTGACTATTGAAATGAACAGGATGTACATAAATTACAACAGTAAAAGGTTATTAATCCGTTAGTTTTATTGATTATTTCAAACGAAAACGAATGAAGGCAAAATAATTTGTAAAAGGACGATTATTGTTGTTTATTTTGTCAATGTCTAAATGTCCGGTAGCACCCGTTGCCGATTGTACTGTCGTTATTGTAAGAAAATATCAAAGCCTGATTTGAGAAATGTTCACGGGGTTTCGATATAAAAGTAAGGGACAGTTATCGTGTACATCACTGTTAGCTGGCCACGTAGTTAGAGAAATTATTCTGAATTATAGATGAGAAAACGAGAATAAAAGCAAAATAAATAAAACGAAATTCGTTTCAATACAAATATCTCGCGCCAACAGCTCCCGAATTAATATACATCGGAGTTATCGTACGTACATATGATAATATACATATTATACATGTATATTGCTCGTCTAAATTAGCTAATGTATTAAATGATAAAAATTTTCTAAGAAAAAAATCAACTCTAATGATATAGCTAAATCGAAAACAATTAAAACGTATCTATTATAGAGAGAGAGAGAGGAGGAGAGAGCTTCTGCTCGGTGCATATATTTAGATATTAATCACATATCAGTAAAAACCATTACATACATAACTATAATTACTTTAATCGTGTAGAATTTCGTTTCATAAATTAATTAAAAATGTGAATATCAATAATTTACTTTACAGGAAATATGTTTTATAATTTTTCGATAGGTTTTTTCCTTAAAATAATTCTTTCGTATATTAATGAATATTTCCGTAACATACCGATATCTTAAATTCGAACGGTAACCGAGATATAAAATTTTCATTATATATTTACCAACACACGTGGTAAAAAGCAAAAATTTCTAGGCTTATAACATTTGAACGGTTAAAGCCATCGAGCTGACAATATTAACGTACATTTATATAAGTATCAAATTAAAAGACGACGAGGAAAAAATCGAAATTTCTAAACTTTTATGGAAGTGTACTCGAGGTAGGAGTCAAAGTTTCAAAATTCGTTATTTCCATACAGGCCATTTCCAATTACTTCATAAATTACGCGTAAGTAAAAAAACTTGATCGAAATCGTCGTTTCGAAGATGGCTGAGTATATATATATATATATATGAATTGCTCATTGAATAAGGAGTAATATGTAAAGATACGCTAGTGAAACATTTAATTCGCTTAACCTTATGGGAGACAGCACAGATGCTCAGGTGAGGAAAGAGATTAATAAAATTGGACAAAGTAGAAAGAGATTAATAAAATTGGACAAAGTAGAAAGAGATTAATAAAATTGGACAAAGTAGAAAGAGATTAATAAAATTGGACAAAATAGAAAGAGATTTAAAATCTAAAGCTTTACCCTTCTCGCATACCTCGTCATAATATAATCCAAGTGTTAATTTAATATTGCAATAAACGGGGAGGGTTGTGCTAAAAATAATTTTCACTATCTCGAGGTTTTTGTGTTATTACAGGAGTATTTTATATTTAGTAAATTTACTATTTTCATTTTTCACGCAGAAAGAATTCATCGATTATTTGGCCGAAGAATACTGACTTTGGCTTCTATCTCGATAGCCGTTTAACTTGGAGATACCATTTAAATGTTAAGAACCAAGAGCTACGAAAAAGACACTCTGTATTGATGCGGCTACTTGATCACCGATCCAAATTAAATGCTACAAGCAAAGTCCTTCTATATAACAACTTACTAAAACCCATTTGGCTGTATGGATCCGAATTATGAAGTTGCTGTAAATCATCAAACACGAATCGTATCCAAAGTGTACAATCCAAAATATTAAGAAAGATAATTAATGCTCCGTGGTTCGTTTCGAATAAAATAATTCATCGAGATCTTAACATATCGCTTATCGCAGAGGTTGTCGAGACCAGATATAAAAAATTTCACAACATGTTGGCCTACAATAGTAATGCTCTAATATCAGCCTTAGCAGAAAATCAATTACCGCGTACGCGAAGACTAAAACGCCGATGGCCTCGTGATATACTGAGTTCCCATGATTAGCTAACAACTGTACGACGCTATGGAAGTGCGTTCATTGGAACGTTTCTTCTTACATTTATAATAAGCTATGGTCACTCAGCAAACTCACTTATTGTTTCTTAACATTTGCGCGTATAAAAGTAAAAATAAAAAAAATATATTCACTAGTTCAAATTTTCATAAAGAATAATTATATATATATATATATATATATATATATATAAAAAATCATCACATCATTTCGATGGTTGGTGAACAATATTGAACAATGCCGATGATGATGAAGATGATATATTTTTAAAAACGACGAAGGATCAATTATTCGGCCAATGTCTCAAAGTTTAAATAAAAAAAATTACATTACCCAGTCTTAAAATCTTACATCACGGCACGTGTGTAACCGCGACAAATACAATAAAATGATTTATAACATAATTAAACATAAAGATATGGAAGAAAAAGTTAATAAATAAAAATACGTATATAAATTTACCAAGATATTTTTGACTACTTTATAACGGTAGAATTTTCTGTCGACCGGGGTCAATTCTATCGTATCGGATATTTCTATTCTACTTTTCTTTACGAACGAACAAACTGTATCCAATCCGGATAAGTACTTCTTGAGGGAAGTAATCTTACCGGCCAATTTCTCGTGATACGATACTAAATCGTGTCGAGCCTGAAAACAAATAGATCCAAAATTAATTACTAAATATATATATATATATATATATATATATATCATCATTTATCCATTCGTGTCCGAGTATGGAGTACCATCCGTTATTGACGTGTCCTGAGGTGACTAAGTAGCCCGATTCTCGCAGCACAATCCTTGTAGCGTACACTACATTTGAAGGTACCAGTGTTGCTGGATATTGTTCCTACCCTGAGCAGGCAATTACATTTTCTCTTATCTGCCATGGTTTGAGCTTTTTTATCCGCACATTCTAGGCTATTTGTAGCTGTACATTTCATCCGTTCCTATCGATTGCTACTTTCTCCCATTTCTTGGGATCTATATCGCAATCTTTAAATATTTTCCCCGCCATCGCGGATGTCCAATACGACGTTTTCCATCCAACAGTTGACTATAGAAAACGTTTTCGGGAATCCTGTTTTCACCCATAAATATAACATGTCTGGACCATCGTAGACAATTCTTGTAAAGCAACAGTTGAATAGATTGGCAATTTGCCTGTTGTAAAATGTCACGGTTTGACACACGATCTTGCCATCGGACACGCAGTATTCTGCGTAATAAACGCTGGTGGAATGCTTCAAGTGAGCGTATTTTTTTTTGTATGGAGCCCAGGTTTCTGATCGGTAGAGTAACGTTAGTAATATTACAGCTTTGTAAATTAACAGCTTGTGCCAACCAAGCTGATATATATAAATATATATAATATATCTATTACGACGATCGTCATATACACACGTGATAAAAAAAAATAAAATATATAATTAAATTATTTTTGAATAGGGTCGAGGTTTAATTCGATGTTCATTGTAGTAACGGTCGGAAACTGAACACCTATAGTTCAAGTTTTATAATTGTTATTGTACATTTTTCAAAACCAGATTTGAGATGTGTAAGCTATTATCATGTGGCAATGATAATGATAATAATTCAAACAGTAATGCCTTTACAATTTCTAAGAGAGACAAAATTATAATTGCACATGACCAAACCACACTGTAAGCTTACGTCCGCTTGGGGCGCTGCGAAAGGAATGATGGAGTCAGTTGAAAATTATTTAAATAAGTCAATTACAGTCAGAATCAGAGTTAGAGGGAATAAGATAGTGGAGTCGGTAGGAAGAGGTAGAATCAGTTAGAAAGTAGTAGATTTTTTTTTGAGTCAACGATATTATTGTTGTACTTGACAGAATTAGAGGTTAAGAAGGAGATAGAATGATTTGTAAATGATGAAGAAAAGTGATTATCATATTTTCGAAAAAGATGAAAAATTTCGCCAGGTTCAAGAGACGCAACATAGCTAAATTCCACATCAGGAAACTTAAGAAACATAACAAACCAGGTTAGTTTATTTTTAAATTTGATACTGTATTATTTTTAACGAAGAAAATAATAATAAAAAAGAATTATTTATTAACGAAAGTACTAAACTGTATTATTATAAATTACTTCGAGATAAACAGGGTTTTTTTTGTATAACTTGATTCTCTTTTGAATTAATTTTTCTCGTTAAATTGTAAGAAATAAAAGAGTCAAAGTTATTTCCGGAATTAATAGACCTATATAAATAAAGCATTATCAGCAGAAAACAAAAAGAAACAAAGAGAGCGACTAATTAAATTAATATATAAATATATATTTGTACGAGGTTCCTATCAAAAATAAGAGAAGTCCATTAAAAGGCAGGAGTCTTCGTAATATATATATATATATATATATATATATATATATATATAAATTTTTTGATTCGGTTCGAAATAAAAATAAATTTATAACACCGTTTCAAAAGCGGTCAGAACGCGATAATAATGAAATGATAAAATTATATTACTAACCTCATCTATGGAAAATATAATACCACGCTTCTCGTGAGACGGGATTGATTCTATTTTATCCACTTCTTGACGCTTAGAAATCAATTTTTGCGCTATTTTCTAAAATAATTAAAAAACGAAATATATTTAACGATATATTTTTAATTTATTAACTTACATATCAAATAAAATATCTTTGGTAGTATCCTATTACAAGTCAGAATGAACAAACGTCGGCTATATTATTATTATACACGAAAATGACAATAGACGTGAAAATCTAATTAAAAGTTTACGTTCAAATAATAAACACACACACATATCTATGTATATATATAAATATATATATATATATATATATATATATATATATATATATATATATATATATATAATCTGTTTTCAGAACTGATAAGATAAAAATCATTTATCTGAATTTGTATATACGTCATATCACAGTGGATAGAGGACTATAGAATTCGGTAATGTTTAAGATAGATCTGTGACATATACACCTTCAAACTTTCATGATTGATATCTATACCTCTATCATTTTTTTCAGTGAAAACCATGTTCGTATTTTTTCCTTGTGACGTTTCGAAAACACTTGCAGTTTTCATTATCAAACTGAGAGCATAGATCTGTGATTTTTTCTTGTTTAAATTCTAATTTTCCGGTTACTTCATCAACGAAACAATCAGCTACCAGCGGACTGAAGTAGTTTAATAGTTTGTTAAGTGTCTGCGAACCGTTTGTTTGATTTCTTCCGCTATATATATAATACGCAGTTCAGTGTGGAGTGTCCAGATAGAGGCGTACCATGGAGCAGCGTCTATAAGTCGTAATATTTTATTTTGTTTCTGGTGAATTCGTTTTACTTTAGTGTGTGCATAATTCTCGCAGTTTCGCTGCATCAATACGCAGCTATAGCCAGTCACATTAACTGTATCATAAGTATATTCTTACATTTTATACGTTTCAGACAGGTTATAATGTTTTTGATCCAAATAAGCACTTATAAATTAACGACAGAAAAAAAATGCACGCGAACAGGAAACATTTCATTTGTTCCTTACACGTAATTAAATTAATCGCAATATATAAATGACGGATTTTAAATTAAAAATAAAATAATATAAATAGAAAACAATTAGAATAATAAAATTGAAATAGAGATCTCATTCCTATATTAGAAAGATCGTCACGTATCAAAATAAAACATAAGAGAACAGAATACCTTCGGAAATAATCTCGCATTATACTTCACCCCCTCAACGGGTCTAATTATTGGATTTTAGTTATTCGCGGTAACGTATATAATTTTTTAAATAATTTTTTCATAAAAAAAACTTTAATCTATAACACAAAAGTTTTCATTCGGCAATACGATTTATCATTGAATCCGCATTATTACTGATATTTACTAAAAAAAAAAATCAAAAAAATATTTAAATCGCGTAACTAAGTTACTTTTAACCCGCGATCGATCGCGGTGTTAGATAAAATTTAACAAACAACTTATTTTAAGAATAACTATAATAATTTTAATGATGAATAATCGCCCCCCCTTCACTAATGCTTCTACATAATAATGGAACGAATAACAGCGAAACTGCTGATTTAGTTAAATTTAGTGACGAATATTTCTTGTTTGCAATCGAAGAAATGTGAAATGTTAGAAAAAATCTAACGCGCGAGCGATTACGTTACACGAGCTGTTAGTAGAAATCTAATGCGTAATTCGGAGGCGTTTTCAGTTGTAAAAGAATTCAACTTACATTTTCGTATAAAAATTATTATTTTAACTGCCGAGATTTTATTATATCACTTTCTTTATATATTTTTTATGATATTATTTTCCTTTATATATATATATTAAACTAAATAATACTGCGACGATGAAAAAGTTACATGTAAAGTAATAGAATGGTTGCAGGAAGATGAAAAGATAAATACAAGTGATCAGAACTCAAACTCAGACACCGTATCTGAACATTCAAATCACGATACTGAATCGGAACAATCAAGTAATAATGATTCTGATAGTTCACATTTATTTGCACCTACACCACGAAATAAGTCCTGTTATTTCGCAAAAAGATGATACAGAGTGGCTTGAACATAAGGCACTGATTAAAAAAAAAAAACTGTTCGCTAAAATAAGAATTATAAAATTACCTGGAGTGATTGGCGTAGCGAAAAACTCAATCACAATTTTAGGCTGTTAGAAAATATTTTCTTCAGATGGTATAATCATTTATATCGTTGAATGCACAAATCGATAACAGAATTTAATTCGTTTTTCCTACATACGCGGTGAAAGAGACATCCGCCAAAGAATTTCGAAGAAATTTTAGCTTTTTGGGGGTTATTATATTTGATTAACATTTAAATACGAATGAATTATAGTGTACCGATGGTTACAGTTCCGGAATTTTTCTCGGCAACTATGTCTAAAAGACGTCATTATATCTCTAATGAATCTTTATATTTCTGAATTATAATAACCTTCCTTTAATACTTTATACTTCACAGCGGTAAACCAGCAGGATTCTTTTAAAATAAAGTGTAAGTATTTCTATGCTGGAAGAGGAGAATGAACTCGCTAAACCATTTCATACATAGTGTCTAGTTTATATGCATTAAATAACAATCTCTATAAAAATTTAAATCATATTTCTACGAAATTAAGTAAATTAATAGTTAGAAAAAATTCATGTAATATGAAACGCGTGAGTGATTCCGGGTTAAAATCACAACCCAAGGATTATTACGAAAAATGTTCTCACTGAATTATATATGATCGAAGATGAACCACGCTGATCGGCATTTCAACGATAAATTAGGGGTAAAGGATTGAGAAAGTCACGCATATATATATATATATATATTATATATATATATACATTTATCTCACCATTCAAACATTACAGAATGTAATAAAAAAAATTAATTTATAAGTTCAATTGTGAAATAAATGTTCAAATTCATTTAGTAGGTAGATTAGCAAAGTGTCTTCGTAAATAAATACATTATCAATGTGATCTATCTGTACAACCTGAGCGAAATTTAATTTAAAATTTAAATCGATAACAATGTTTTATTGAAACATCACATCGTCACATAGATCTAATTTTGTAATTCGCTGCATTCTACCTCTAACTAATGTACAGTTATCATTTGTCTTCACGTTTTAACTTAATACTATCTGAAAATACGTTTATATGTCAATCTCTTAAACACTCTAGTCTAAACCCGAGTGATAATCGAGATAAATTAATCAAATCAAATCAACTCAAATCAAGCTTTATTTTTACTTTCTTATATATAACAGTTTATAAATTAACATGTCGGTTTCGAGTTACATGCTAACAATTATTATCTTATACTAATAGAAACGTTGTATCATCAGTGTAATCCTCTACAATTTTATTTCTTTTTCATAATCTTTGTCCGTTGATACATTCGCTTATATTTTTTAGCATTCTTTCATTCACAGTTGCGTTTTAAAAATTTATGTAAAAACGAAAAATGAAAATATCATGTTTAGTAGTTTCTTTAAAATTACCCGTAATAAATTCTGTACTTACAATAAACTGTAAATTATCGCATTAATATTCCGATAATTATTTCACAAAAACTTTCGCAATTATATAAAACTTCGCGCAATTTCACATTCACGATATTATACGAGAATAATTTTAACAAACAGATAATTGCGTTTCGAATGGAAATTTTTTGTTCGGCGTTTTACTGAGAATTTACGAGTAAAAATTCAGTCGATAATGTAAAACGGAAGCGCAAAAAAACAAGCGAATACGAACGTAATATGTACCCGAGATGGTCCTCGTTTTGAAAATTGAAATAAATAAATAAAAAAATACTCCGGAATCCGAACGCAAAGTTCCGTATATTTTAGTTCAGTGATTCGATAAACGAACTCGTACTAACAATTTAGTTGTTTCGTGTAATAATTTTATGGAAATACTTGGCATCAGTTCAAATTTAGCATCACAATATGGTATTAACTCTCGTATTCTCGAATAGATCGTCCAACTAGTTCATACTGTTTATGAAAAACGAATAACTTAGAAGAACGCGTGTTAATTATAGTACAGACGTGTCAAATATAATGAGCTCCCTCACAAAAATGGGCAAGTTAATGCTAATAAATAAAATCAATGTATATAATGACGAGTTTAGAGTAAGGAGGTACGTTAGAAAATAAAATATAATAATTAAAATATAAAATTTAAAATAAATATTTATAATAACAAAATACGTAGGAAAATATATATATATATATATAAAGTATCAGAATAAATAACAAATGGGTAGCAGTCAACCTTACTTTCATTCCTTACTCGTTCGTTTTTATTCTTTTGATTTATTATACGATTTACTTGAAAGGTAAAACACTCAAATTTCTCGTCAATGGTGCAAGTACTAATATTATACATACACGAGTTTCAGTTCTGAGAAACGTTTGCTAAATAAATCTTTATCAAAGTGTTAAAAGTCACCCGATTTAACTTTAATTTTAACGCCGATTTTAAACGCTGCTCTGGCATGATTAGAAAATCTAACCGTTTCAATAGTATAGTTTTCTACGTCCAAGCTTAATAAGCTATTTTCCCGGTCTTTTACAAAAACATGTTCAAGACAGGATGCATAGTTACGGAGTATTACCATTTGCGTACATCAAATTTAAGTAACTGCTACTTGTATTATTATTTAAAAGGTCGATATTCGGGTTCTCAGTCACTATCGCCAGATTCTCTAAGTCCAAAAGGATATTTTCTAATTCAGAAACAAAATCTTCGAAGACTGAATCGCAAAAGCGACATATTTATCATTTTCTATCTGTAATCGTAAATTAACTATATTTCCAGATTTTATTCTGGTATCGTTAACATTATACGTTAAATTATTCTTTACGTAAATAGCAATACCGCCTGAACGTTGCGTTTCCCTGCACTGAACGATCATCGTGTATCCGGGAATAACGAGTCCATTCGTTACAGTACAACCATGCCTCAGTTAATACGATAATATCAAAATCTCGATCTTGGTTTAAATGTAGAAGATATTACGAAAGATTAACCCGAATTTTTAAGGTTCGTGGATAAGGGAACGTGTATTATGTAGATGATTTATATGAATAAAAAATAAAAAATTGAAACATGTGGTCTATATTTCCTTAATTACAAAAGTAAAGTTATGTGACGATAGTCTTAAGCTACATTAAAAAAAAAAATTACTTTCAGAACTGAAAACCGAAACAAGACAACGTTATCGTTATCTCACTTCAATAACTACACGTGAGATTTTAGTACATTACTGAAAAATTTCGAGTAAGCTTAGAAAAAACACTGCGAACAACTCTTCCTATACTTCATTAAATTACACAACTAATCAGAACATGTTTTGATTCCTTAGCGTTTGTAATAGGGATCAGTTTATCGTAGCTTATTATGTACACTTTCTTCGCAACATTTTGTTGAAAACTTCTCACAATCACTTCTTCTTTTCGTGTCCGGTTCTTTACGTTTAATTACATTTTATCGTGCCAGTATTCAGCCAGAATTCCAGCCTTGTCGTTTGCTTCGGTAGCATCATACATTGTACACGTCGTTGGGTTCATCTTACACTTCAGAATATGCGACATTGTTCGGAGTTCTCCGCACTGACATTTTGGATCTTCTGTTAGAACCCAGTTCATCATCAATAATGCCGTTCGATTGTTCCCCATATCGACCAGTTCTCTTTCTATCTTCGCGCCAGGGTTTATTCCAGTGGTCTCACTAGGTTTGGCAGGGGTTCTTTAATCCATAGGTTTATCCGTTCTTTTTCGGGTTATGACCTCAGTGTGTTAGTGCTTTTCATGAAGCTATTTCTCGACTTGTCTATATTGTGGCGGCGCTATTCCGCTCAGGATATAAAGGTTTCTTGTTATAGTTGGTTTTAGTCAGCCTGTAATTAAACGGCACGTTTTGTTTACGACAATATCCATATGTTTTTTATGTACAGACCTAGCTAGGGCAACCGTACTCCGCAGCTGAGAAACATAACGTCAGAGTTGTAGTTTTCATAACCACAGCGTTTGCACCCCATTTGGAAGTTATGAGCTTCTTCAATATTCTAGTATTAATTTTTTGTTTATCCTGCAGTGGTCTCTGTAAGTGAGATATACATCCAATGTCACTCCTAAATTGTATGTCGTCATTATGCTCGAGTTCTATCCCTCGCCAACGAATTTTCAATTTCAAGTTGACCATAGCATTCTTTAGGTAAAAGGCACATACTTGTGTTTTGGTAAGATTCAGTATGAGGTTATTCTGTATGAAAAATTTATCTCTAGTATTGTATTTAGTTTCTCTTCTACTTCAATGAAGTTATCGCCCCGAGCTGTTACAGCAAGGTCATCTGCATATAGGAAATGTTTTGTTTCACTTCCTATCGGCTGATCGTTTGTATAGATGTTAAACAGGATTGGAGCCATGACGCTGCCCTGTGGTAGTTCATTATTTTGTCTTCTCCATCGACTTTTTTCTCCTTGGAAGGTCACATAGAAATAACGATCTTTCAACAAAGTTTCTACAATCATTGTGAATGTTATATCCTTTGTTGTTTTATAAACTTTTTGTAGAAGTAATCTATGGTTGATAGTATTCAGAAACGGTTCTTATCAGAGCCAACCATACCGACGACCACAATCACTTACGATGTGAAATTGAAATAACTGTTAAACTATTATGCAACCAGAACGCCTGCAAAAGTTAATAACATCTTATAATTGAGGAAAACGGAAAATTCATATACGATATTCATAGTCAACAGAGAAGGTAATTTATATACAATTGCTACACATAAAAAAATATATGCGCGAAATTGCTTTAATAGCCGAAAAATATTATTAAAATACCCTTTACAAGTTTTTACAAGAGAGATTTACTATTTTTAAATATCTCTCGAACAGACGAGATTTATAGCTTAGAAATAACAAGAGATCAACTTATCATTATAACAAAATATACTTAATTACAAGAAAACAACATGGATTAAGACTGCAGTATTCAAGTTTAAATTTATATTATGATTAAAAAAAATAGAATCATTTACCTCTACGTTAGCTAGGTAATCGTCCAAACATTTTTCACTAGACGGATTCGTCGATTCCGACAACAACTGTTTAACTTCGTTCAAAATATCATTTACCGCATTTAAAACATTTTGTTCTTCCGACTTCATTTTATCGTGTTTAATTTTAACAGAACTATGTATAAAACAAAAAAAAAATCCACGAATAAAAAACATTTATTAATAAATTACAATGACTAGAAGATGAATACGATATTTTTAAACGAAAAATAGTTTTAGATCGACCTATTAATTTTTTTCATATCTTACATCACAATTTTTAATTTGAAAATGCAAATTTTTAAATTTATCTTTCTAATTGAAAATTGCGCTGTAAGATACAAAAAAAATTAATAGGCCGATCTAAAATAAAAATATTACTTCGCTCAGAATGGACACTTTTGAACATTGTCAACAATACTAAGTTAAAGTTTTTAATATGCAAATATAACACGTTCTAACCAAGATTTTCAAAAGACATACGTAAAACTTTTTCACAGTTCATATATCTAATCCAACTCTCTATGTTACATGAAATCTTTAGAAATTCAATAAACTTAAAAAGCAATTTTTTCCTTAAATTTGAAATACTCCAAAATTTACCAATTTCAACGTGTATTCGCTGACAAAAATGCACTATCCATAATTCCTAAAAATTATCTTTAATTACTATGTACTTTCATGTGTACATTTTTATTAATAATTTAATTAAATGATGATAAAGATAAAATAGTAAACAAATAGAATATTACTTCAGGATAACATTAATGTTAACCCATTCGTCTTTCATTTTTTTCATTAGTCGCACAATTCTTTCGTACTGATCTTTATTCGTGCTCGTTGATAACGATCCATAATCTGATTCTAAAATTTCGATATTACCCTTCAGCGACTTAATACTGTCTTCTGTAACCTAAACAGAGAATTAGGAAAATTGAGTGCAAAAATTACTAACTTTCTTTTAGTTATTTACTTATTTAGATTTTAAAATTTTAGATTATCACCGGACTTATTACATGATGTTTAATAAACATGTTTCAACGTGATTACTTGTTATCTTTCGTGTTCATTTCAACACGAAAAAGTATTGTACAAACTTAAAATTAGTCTATCAAAAAGAATTTACCAGAAGCATATTTTTGAAAGTATTGAATATGCAGTATTTATAACACAATAGTGGTGGTGTTGCGTTTTATAAAAACTTATCGGTTATACAAGTTTTGACTAGCTATTATTTCGGTAATTTATAATAATTTATTTACATGCAATGAATGAATTTCCACATTCTTTATTTTTAGTCATATAGAAAAGCTACAATATTAACAGCTAAATTAAATAATTACCCACAATTCAAATTGCGAAAAATAATTAATGTTTAAGATAGAATCGAACGATATAATCAATAAATTTGATGGCGACGTTTAAGACGCATTGCACCATTTGAAATATCGGGTAACCGAAATTTTTACGGCGGTTTGTAATTCGCAGTGCAGGCACGCCCATAACGAAATTTCATGGTAAAATAGTAGTTTTACCAAAACAGATTTTCTATTAGCCGATATAAGGATTGAAATTAACTAAAAAGGAGGATTCATCATTATCATAGGTTCGTGACAACGTTGATTCTCCCCATGGTTTTGGGAATAAGAAATAACCGTGGAGATGCTTTGATCAGCTTCTGCCCAGAAAAGGATCTTACTATTACGAACACGCGGTTCCAATATCCGCAAAAAAGTTTGTATACGTGGAAATCGTCGCACGATACATCTGAAGTAGTTGGGAAGCAAGATAGACTATATTTTTTAATTAATAGACGATTTCGCAATTTTATAGCACGCGTAGCTGCTTATCCAATTGCTGGCATTCACTCAGATCGCAATCGGTTTTAAAGCTCGTCAATATGAAACGAGCAAAAAAAACCATATTCGGGACTTAATTTGAACGTGGCCATGAAAGACTGAAGATATTCTTTAATAAATGAAACCGTAATGTTAAAAGTTCAAAATAAGATAGTAGAATATAAATGTGTACACCGATAAATGCGAGCAAAAATCCGTCAAGCTAAGGAAACATAGTTGATTCACTGCGAGCAATTGGAAAAATTAATGAAGAAAGGTGACTCGAATAATGTACATCGTTTAATTAAAAATTTAATAAGCACTTATATGAAAAATTACTTCCTTCAAGTAATAAATGATAACGATGAGATAATTGTTGAAGAAATTAAAGTCACAGAATCATGAAGAAACTATACTTATTCTCTATTTGATGGTGACAGATCTGAAGTTCCTCTAGTACTACAAGATCTATATGGGCCAAATATAATGAAGAGGGAAATAGATTATGCAATTAACGTAACTAAAATTAAGTAGGCTTTTGGCTTTGATGAAGTCTGTTCAGAATATTTCAAAATACTGTATGATGAAAGCTTAAATCGCTTATTAGAACTTTTCAATCGCATTTATAATAATGACAGTATGACTGGTCGAAATAAGCACTTGTCATGCTAAAATTATCTAAATGTAGAGACCACCGTACGATGTCTAATGAGTCGAAATTTAAAAATCTTACCACGAATGCTTCACACTAGAAAAATGGAAATGATGAGTGAGGACACCTAGTTTGTATTTAAGGGTGCCCTCGGAACTAGCGAAGCATTTTTTTTTGTCTTAATACATTCGTACCGAAATATTATAATTAACAGCAGAATGTGTACACGTGCTTTATCAGAAAGCATTTGATATGATGCATTAATAAAATACCTACCGAATATAGGAATCGATTAAAAAGATTTAAAAATCATAGGCAATCTATATTGGCATCGATTGTCATGCGTTGAACTGAAAAGTAGCAAATTCACTATTGACCTCAAAATTAGGAACGGATACAAATGCATCATGCTTTTTAACTTACAAGTGGAAACAATTTTCTCGAAAGCTCTTTTAAGATGTACGGGCTCGTATTAACATAAACGAACGGATAATAAATATTCTACACGCGGACTTTACGATATTAATTGCTGAAAATCTCCAAAGTTGCGGGCAATTATAAATGTAGTCAACGCATATAGCACAGAAGCTGAACTAAAAATAAATGTGACAAACCAGAGTTGCATGTTGTTTCCAGAAAACATTACCCATTACAATACACATTGATGGAAATGTCATAGAACGAGTGACCCAGACTAGCAAAAACGTTACGTTTTGCTAATAGCTTGAAAATGACTTTATAGTCGAAAAGCTTTGCGTATATAATAAAAAAATTTTTAGTGATTAACTTCGATTTTATTTTGTTTTGTTATGAATTGTCTGCCTGTTTCTCCTATGTATTCTTTTTGATATTGATTACAATTTAATTTATAGACTCTTGAATTTTTAAATATATTTCTATCTTCTATTTTGTTATTACTAATTGATTGTAATAATGTATTATTATTTCTTATTGCCAAATCAATGTTATATGTGTTAAATATTTTAATTATTGACTTCCTACATAATTTATTGAACCTAAATAATTCTTTTTATCATTTTCTATATTTATATTGACTTTAACTTTATTCCATATTTGATAATTTCGCGCATTACGGTTTTCTATTAGTTGTTTATATCATATTTATGTGAAGCATGTGGAATAAATTAGAACATCAAACACATATTTGAAGTTAAAACACAACCCCATCTATTAAAAATTTATAAAATTTAAAAGTGAATTCAAACCTTTCTCTCTAAAAAACATTAAATTCGCAATAAAATAAAAATACGATCACAGATCCAGAAAAGACGATCCTATCTTCAAGTAGAATCGAATAATACATATCTACAAAATTTTATTGAAATCGATTTAGCGGTTTCGGAGATTAGTGTGGACGAACATCGTGATTTTTATATATATAACGTAAAAACTTCGTGATTGACAAAAAAAGTATAGCTATTGTCAGTGATTTGGAAATTTATTAAACCAGAACACAATTAAAAATCCGCTCTTACATGAAGTCACCTGTATCTTACATTTTCTAATCAAATTATATACGAAATCTCATTTCACTTTTTTTTTCTATTATTTTTAATCCAGCGTTTCCAGTCAAAAGTCTTGTGTAACATTGTTAGAGCACAACGGTATATTTGGAATACCGATCTGCACAAAGACCTCCAGATGCGTAAAAGAAACAGTGGTAGTAGATATATGCAGCGACTTCAGCAACATGTCAATCGACTGGCTGCCGATTTTAAAAGTAATTCCACAGAATTCAAGCATCTGAAAAGATACTGTCAAGTGGATTATCAACATCGTCAAGAAATTACGATTAGTATACATAGAGAATAGCTGCTACTGAGCAAAATCTGTTGAAACACCTGTAAAATATCAATGCTACTTATTGCCTTGTTCAGAGACAGATCGTACGCAAAAAAAAAATATAATTCTAAATTATTTCAATCATCGGCCGCATTGGTATTGAATGAATAGTATAAATATGCGTGTACGACTTAAACGGTAAACTATCATACCTGAAGTTGTTGCGTGCTCAACACATCATCATCACTAGTTATTTCCTCCGATGTTTTCGTATCCAACTGGTGAGATACTAAAGAAATTGTTTCCCTAATTTTATTTATTCGTGTTACGAAATTTGACAACGTTAACTCGTCGGCGTGCCGTTGCTGAAAAAAGTAAATTACTCACGATACAATATTGGCAAAACAAAATTTATCCCACATTTAAAACATAAATATCGGATTACATATAATATTAAACACAAAAAATTAACTATAAATTCCTTTAAAGCGTACAAACGCAATAATAATTCAAAATTAGCAAAAAAAATTATTTATAAAATTTATGATAAATCCGGTTTTAGAAAAATATATAGCTTATTTTATTTAAAACTGATCTGAATAGTATATTTCGCGGTTTAAAAAAATAGGTACACTTAAAAGAGGCTGCACATTCCGATCAACATATTCTTCTTCTGGTGCCGTATCCTCAATGGATGTTGTCGATTATCTGTTGGCTAACTTCCGCAATAAGTTTTCTGTGTTAAGTCCTGTCTATTCTATTATCCAACCATGTTTTTCTATTTTCTTAATAGTTCTTTCTAACTCTAATCGTTTATTTAATCGTTTTAGTATTTCCGCATTTGATACTTTATCCGTCCATGGAATCTTTAGCATCCGACGGTATTGCCACATCTCAAATGATCTTAATCTATTTAGCATTAATTTTTTTACCGTCCAGGCTTCCATTCCACATAGTAGTATGGCCCATATGTAACATTTCACAAACCTTCATCTAGTGTCCTATTTCATCGTTTTGTTCACAAATATACCTTTCATGTTCAGAAACATGTTTCTTGCATATTCAATTCTCGTTTTTATTTCGTAATCAGGGTCCCATGTGATGTTAATATTATATCCTAGGTATTTAAATATATTAACCTGTTGTATGATTTTGTTATTGATTTTAATTGATCTCTTTTTGTTCCTACCTCTTTGTTTACTACCATAACTTTAGTTTTATTGCAGTTTACGAATGTACCCATTTTATTAGATTCCGTATTGACCCTTTTTTTTACCATTTTTTGTAACTCATGTTCATTATTTGCAATCAAAATGGCATCATCAGCATATCGGATATTATTAATAGTATGGCCGTTTATTTTTATTCCACCTACGTTGGCCGGTAATACTTTCCGGAATATATTATTAGAATACAAATTAAATAACATTGGCGAAAGCACACCATCACCACATGTTACCGATTCAATTCTACTGTCTAAAATTTGACCTTAACCATTTGTATAATACCTAGAATTTCGAATACATGCCCGGAAATTATGCATTTTGTTATTTTTCTTCTGGTATACAACATTTGTAAAACTAGCTTACATTTTTTCTTTCTTACAATTAATATTATATAAAAAAAAAAAAGGAAATCCCTGTCGTCCCCATGATTTCCTTTTAATATTTAAAGATTTGAATTGGAGACAAAATTGTGTAAATATTAATGGAACTTATATATCAAAACTTAAGATTTGCAGATGATGTAACTTACATCTCAACTTCTGCAAAACAATTAAAACCCACGTTAACGGAACTAGAAGAAAACTCAAAATCAAATGGTTCAAAAATAAATTTTGAAAAACGTGCTACTCACAAATGGAGAAAAAATAAAAATGAAAATAAAGGGAAAGACGTTACATTGGGTAGACGATGTTACATATCGAGGCCAAATAATCTTTTTTACAGACAGAACAAAAAAAGAAGTAAACCGCAGAATAACGTTGGGATGAAGAAAATTCTGATCGTTAAAAGAAATATTCGTACGAAATATCAATCGCACGAAAAAGGCACATGTCCTTCTTATCATAACGTATGATGCACAAAACATGGTTACTGACGACCGAACAAAATAAAAAAATAGTGGTAGCTGAAAGAGAAGTGGAAAGAATAATGATTGGGCTAACAAGACTAGACAATGTAAACAATAAAATACTAAGGGATAAATCAAAAACAGATGTTCCCAAAAAAAATATGTGAAATGAAGTGAAATTAGGTTAGACATGTTATTCGAATGAAAACAAGATGGACCAAGAAATGCACTGAATGGTTTCCACTAGATAGTAAAAGGTTGAGGAAGAGACCGAAAACAAATTGGAGGGACGGCATTGACAAACACGACGGAAAGTTTTGGATGCGTGAAACACAGAACCTCCTGGAGTTGAAACAACTGGGAGAAAAATATGTGGACGTCTAATGATTGCAAGTGGCCAGTGCTCGACAACGGGCTTAATTTTCCTAATATAAATATACTTTAATCATATTTAATACAGTAAATGAGTATTAATTAATATTGTAAATATATATTTTAAAATATGGAAATAAAGGCTATTGTAATTGTAATATATATATATATACATATATAATTAAATCAAAAAAATTTTATACTTGTTCAAATTTGTTGTCTCTGAATTTCCGACTGGTATCGTTTAAGAACACAGTCAATTTTGTTATAAGATCGCTGCCATCTTTTACAATATTATCAATGTTATTGAAATTGTTTCCATTCACCTATATTTATTTAAAATATAATAATAGTAAATAATTATTATCGTTGTAATGAAAAATTGTATACTGCATAAATCGAGCAAATTTAATACGTCGTCGTTACAATAGATTTTTAAACTAATGTAGGACAAAATAAAAATCAATCCGCGAGTGAAGTTAAAATTATAGGTGCATTTCATCAACGTGATATAAGAATGGTAAATACGTTCGCATTTTGTTCTCACGATATAAGTTGGAATGTGCACGAGAAGAAAAGTTACTCGTGACAAAAATGTCTGCAGTTAAATGAGGCATTTGTCCAATTTAGTTAAATAAAACAAAAGAACGATATATTTGCATAGTAAACTTTACATACAATAATATAGATAATGATGACTGTGTATCGGTAAAAATACTTTACCTAATAGATAACTACACTATCCCACATAAGAAATTCTCTATTTCAAGATTGACAAAAATTATTCATCAGTTTCACTAGCTTCTTTATGTACATATACATACATACATATACATATATCACCGAAGGTAGACGCGAACGCGGCGGACAGAGTTAAAATTAATGAAACAATATGGGTTCATTTTTTGAAATCCTAGAACTAAATCTAAATAATCAATATTCATGTTGTGTGGCAACGTGAGCAAGTGGCTAAGCTCTGTTAACTAAGGTCATGAGGCTTGTAACACTTGAACTTTCTTAAGTCCATATCAGTATACAAAAGTGTCAAGGCCTCTGAATTTGGATGACAGCGAAGCCGTTTTTGGTATTTTGAAACGCGATCATTTATTATATCCTTTACCGCTCCGATATGCAAATCCGCTCGAAATACAATTGAAACAAACGAGCATTGGTGATTAACCAAAGAAACGTATTCAAAGTCGTTTGTATAATTTTTATATTTGATGATTTAGCGCATCCCCAAATTATATCCCGAAATTTCATATTGAGCGTATGATGGCTTTATATACCAGGAGTTTGTTCTCTAGCTTCATTTTTGAATGACATCCGATGAACCAACGCATTCGACGTGTTTTTTCCTTTATTTGAGCAGCTTTGTGCTCGATATGGAGTCTATATGCTTGGGTCTATAAAATAATAACAAAAACCTAAAACAGAAAATCTTCTTTTAAACGTACTGCTAAATGTCCTTGGTGGACAGCTCGCAGTATTATAAATAATTAAAAAAAAGAAAATCTTCACAATTTTACCCTGATATTTCCCCAAATAGGTAATAGAACCGTTTTCGTACAGATAGGAAAGGATAAAGAAATTGAGGCGTAATATTCTATACTACATAGGCAGTCTATAAAATCACATCAGTAAAATTTCGTTAATAATTAGATGTTTCGATATTTAAACGAGTCACCTTTAATTCGGGAAATACGTCCGACCAAACGGATATCAATTCCAACTGTTTTATTTTTATTAATTCGTGTTTTTCGTATAAATCGTGAGATTTTAACAGCAAAGCTAAACTGTTCCCTTTGCTAATTACGCTAACCGCGGTCGGGATAACATCGCGCCCTTCATCTTTCATAATCTAAAATTGTATAAAATGCGTGTATAAAATGCGATAAAAAATAAAAATTACTCAAATAAAATGATAGAAACGGATATCAAAGTATTCAAGTATATAAAACCAGCAAAAGTTAATTTCAGTTGTTAATTACAAAATAATAAAGTTGACTTCTTAGAACGAAATTATTTGTTACTTCTAATAAATACTTTGCGAGACAAACACACACACACACACATATATATATTTTCTTATATAACATGAAAATAAATAAGAAGAGAATTATGTTAGATGCTATCAAATCGAGAATAACAAAGAATGATAGAAACGGATATCAAAGTATTCAAGTATATAAAGCCAGCAAAAGTTAATTTCAGTTGTTAATTACAAAATAATAAAGTTGACTTCTTAGAACGAAATTATTTGTTACCTCTAATAAATACTTTGCGAGACAAACACACACACACACACACACATATATTTTCTTATATAACATGAAAATAAATAAGAAGAGAATTATGTTAGATGCTATCAAATCGAGAATAACAAAGAAGGAAAAATAAAATAATGGAAGCCTGCAACGTATAAAAAAACGCAGATATTTCGGTTCAATAGCAGAAGATGATCAATCTTTATGAAAAATCGTATTTATTAACTAAAACCTTAAAAATTAAGTAAAACATTCATAAAATTAATTAAAACAACCGACAGACTAACAACGACATATTAAAAAAAAAAAAAAACACATAATAATGTGATTACCATTTTTAATAAACAAACAGGAAACGCTCAAAAATTCAAATATTTAGGAGCAGAGATTACTAATGATGGACGCGATATAACAGGAATTAAAACTCGTTTCGAAGCAGTCTTTTAATAATTTCGGAATGCGTCTAAGAACCGGAAATTATCTTCAGAATTAAAGAAACGAATTATGCGAAGTTACGTTTTGTCAGCATTAAATTAAAGTAGCCATTGGAATCATGGACATTAACGGCCTAATGCAAGAGGAAGGTGGATTAATTTAAAATGCGGGCTTACAGAAGATTATTCAAATTAATTGAACTAGCTTCCGACAGGAAAGTTTTGGATCGATGCAACATGAAGGAACTTTAGGCTGTAAAAGACATGGAAGAAAAAGAAAATATATCGGATACAAATTGCAAGAAGAGAATTTATACACGTTGGTGTCGCAGGGCGAGATAAAATCGACAAAATGAAGAGACTGGATACATTACAGCCAATGTCGGAAAAACGTGAGATGTTATAAACGCAGCAAGGAAAAAGCAATTTAAGGAAGAAGATATATATCAATATTATTCATTGCTGAACATCGTGACTAGCCACTTTACATTATTTTTACGTACAAAATTGACTAGCATTCAACGCACTAATTCTATTTAACGTATACGTAATGAGTTCAGTGGCGTAGCTGAGAACTCAGATGTCTCCCGAAAAAATATTGATGAAACCCTTTTTTTTTTTTTTTTGTTAAAAAAAATTAAAAATCAACATAATTTTTTTTTTCAAATATTAAGGAAACTGAGGCAGCGTCGTTAACATTTTTTTAAATTACGACATTAAACTTTTAATAATTTACTTTAACTTAAATGATCCTCATCTCCCTTAACAAATCGCAACGTTTCTTCCTAAAAATATAGATTAAAAACATATTCTTAAGAAAAAATGTATTAATAATAAATAATAATGGGTTAATCAGAGTAAAATGAGAATCTTCCCACCGGGAAAAACAAAAATAATATTTTAAAAAAATGTTTCTTTTTTTTAATTAACAAAATGAAATTTATTTGAATGCAGCTGATTTTATTCATATTTATTAAAATAACAAAAAAAATGAATATTTAGGTTTACATGATGGAATCGTTCAGATCTTTTGAGAATTTTAATCAGCGAAATCTTCTATAACTAAAGCTGATAATCGCACTTGGGATATTGCGCTGCGTAAATAATTTCTAATTATTTTCAGTTCGGAAAAATCGCTCTGCTGAAGCTAACAAGTAGAACTTTGTTTAGGCGCCATTTTTTTCTTGTACGGACTTGATTATCAGAAGCCTGATCACCCTACCGGGGGTCCGCTCCAGCCTTGGGGCCCTCCCACAGCGAAAGCCCTGCGAACACACAACTACGCCACTGAGTGAGGTTGCGTTATCTTCTCCGTTATAATTAAGAATTACATAAGGATTGAAAAACTTTATAAACTTCACGTTGCGAGCTGAGATCTAGCGAATATTATGCCATCGATATATATTAAAGCAACGCCTTTTTAAATTTACCTGAGAATATCTGTCATCGCAGATATTGAGTAAATTTCGTATTTTCTTCAATATCTCATCGGCACTATTTACGAATTCATTAACTTCTTTTTGTAAACCGATTTCGCCGGTCATTTCATTTCGTGATTCGGTTTGAATAACTTGAGCAGCGACGATCTTCGATTCCCCCGTACGTTCCTTTTTAATCTGCACGGATGATATTTTTTTTCTTTTTATTATTTTCATATTTCAGCGACGTTAGGCGCTTTAACCGATTAAGGCCGAACGATTTAGTTATGTAAACAATACGTATATAGATAATAGAAATTAGTTTTTTCTATAGACGTTTAATATTTAGTCGTATATATTTATTTAAACATTAGTTTCAGATTGCAATACACTAAATAAAAATATTTCAAATTTTGAACACATAGAGAATTAAAAAGGAGAAAATACTTGTTTTTCATAAAAAGTTATAATTATTTTCTTAAAAAAAAAAAAACAAACAAAGCAAAGCTTTATAAATATATTTTTAAGTCGAATAATTTAATAAGTAACCGACGAGACTATTTCTCGAATTAATTAAGTACAGATTACTTCAAAGGAAAAAGTGATTAGCGACAACGAGTTAGAGACGATGTAAATATAGCACACTTACCGAATTAGATTCTCCTTTAGTTAATAAAATTCATGCGTTATCGTTAGTTATCGATATCGTCCAAGCTTAATATGAAAACTTTTAAACGATTCATGCGCGAACGAATAACCATATAGCGAACGATTGGTAAATAAATTTTTAACGTAATCCGATAAAATGTTATTTAGGACGAAAAATAGGAGCACACAGAAAATGTACGCAAAACATACAAATTAACGATCAAAACAGATGTCCGACGTATTTACGAAGCGGCGTATATCTCAAAATTAGATCGATTAACTATGATATTTTCGCGATTTTTTCTGCGAAATTTTTTATAATTTCATTAATGTTTATTTCTCGTAATATATCTCGTTAATCATGATTGCCGAATAATTCTAACGATCTTGAGCTGTTGATGTTCTTAATATATTTTTCGCAATAAATAATTTACAGAATGATCTTTCACCGGTTACGTTGTTACTATACGTAAGACCATTTTAACATTACTCCTTTATCTGGAATTAAAGAATACATCTCACTCACAATTTATATTAAACATTTTTTTCAAATTATTTTTGTGGAGGCCCTGGGATACGGTCCTGCCGAAAGAATGTTGTTTAAGCGATTTAAATTTCTTTAAAAATCTGTTAAATATGCACTTTTAGCTATAAATGGTAGATAAAATTAAATATATTACAATAATTTAGAATCGAATCTTATTTCAACAAAATTCAGACGGTACCTACGATTTATACATTTAGCATATTCGAAAAAAAAAAAAAAAAAAAAAAACACTTAACGTCCAAAGTAATGTTTATAACTATCCGCCATAATAAAATTAAATTTTAAATATATTACAAAAATTATCTTTATCTCGCATTATAACACAAAATCGAATCTTACTTCCGGATATCGAATATATAAAGTTCAAACGGTACCTAGAATATATTTAGCACATCATTCGGCACAAACATGTGTTATAACCTTATAGGTTACGATGATATTGGAATTTTAACACTAGCTAACGTAATTTTTTATTTTCTAGTTAACGTGAAATGTCGAAATTTTAAAAATCTTCTTTATATAAATACTTCACAGAAATCATATGTAAAATATCTCGGTATGCACGTTGATTAGCGTCTGGAGAAAATACATAATAGCAAAGCGCACTGAGCTAAATATAAAACTGAGACAGATGTACTAGTTTTTAAACAAGAAATCGGAAGTGTCCGATGAAAATAAATAATTGATTTACAATTAAATTTTGAAACCAGTTTGGCGTTATGGCTGCCTATTATGGGGCTGTTCTAAAAACAGCAACATATCGATTATTCAGCGGTTCCGGAATAAAATCCTCCGGATGGTTGTCAGTGCACCGTGGTACGTCACCAACTTAACACTCCCCAAAGACCTCGGAATGAAGTTTGTTCCGGAAGTAATATCCAACGAATACTCATAGACTAGAAGTGCACTCGAACAACATAGCGATCGGGTTGCTGTATAATTTGTTAGAAGTTCAAGCCGATGGACCTAGCCTAAGAGATAAATTTTAATGACTGTCTTTAGCACTTGCTGATGGGTAGGCTGCTAATCATGTCATCTGCATAAAATATTAAAATTGTTAAATCAGCCAAGTGCAATTTAACTAAAGGAAAAAATATATATATAAATACGTCGAAAATTATCTAAAGTTCATCATAAGAAGCATAAATACCCGTATAAAATGTATAATTTCGTGCGAAAATTTTATAATGTACCACTGAAAGGGCTAAGCCATTTAATTTTTTTTTTACTTTTCCGCTACAACCGGTAGGTACTTAAAACGTAATTTTAAACTTTCACCATTTTATACTTGCCGGAATTGCGTTCGAAAATGAAAATTGGAAATATTTCTACGTGAAAAAGTTTCGATAGGATTTCCGCCGAAGAAAGCGCTCAATTTATACAATTACCAATAAGTTCAAATTAAGTACTTACCAGTTGTAGCGGAAAATGTACAGTTAACTGACCACCATACTGAAATTTAGGTCGCTTAAACCTAAACGTGATAAAATTTTCTTTGAAAAGAGAACGATTGGAGAATTTGCCGTAGATATAAACGATACGTTTATATTATATCGGTCGCATCTCGTGTTCGGAAGTTCATTTATTTATATTGTAACGAAGTTCATAGGCTTATAATTACTAAATAGTGCATATTTTAAAAAGAACGAAAAAAATACAAACGAAACAACATATATTCAAAAGTCTCACACGCATTAACGAACCATTTACGTAATCGTACTACAAATATACGCACGCATATTCCTAGACTAATAAATACGATATGAATTTTTACTTACATACCGGGTGTACATCAACAGAGGAACACACACGCTAAACACCCAAAACATGCAACACATTATGTCCAATACTACATATTCCGATATCTGGTTTTTCTTATAATTTCTTTTAGGTCGTTGCAAGGTTAGCTTAATTTTTCCTTCGATTTATCAGCTTTGCTGTTATTAATCCACCCGATCTTATGAAAAATTAATCGGAACTCCGTTTATTTTTCAACGCATTTCCATCTTTATTCGTAATACTTCGTGATCGTGATAAGTTCAGAATCTTGCGATAACATCAAGAACCGAAGCAGCCTTTCTCACTAACCTCGTCGAATAACCTGCTGATTGAGTGTAACAACGTTAATTCGTCGAAGCGAATATTTAAGTATCAAGTTTAACAACGGATCAAATTTAATAAAATGATCTTGAAATATTACAATCTTCTTCTTCTTCGTGTCAAGAAAAGAATCTTTACGCGTTACATAAGGTTTCTCCGGTATTCTGCAAACTTGTAGTACGTTATTGAAGTCGCACCTATGTGTAGGCAGCTACTGCAGATGAAAAAATGTTGGGTAGATTACTCCTCGCAATATATACAGGAAGAGCAGTCGGAGATTCGCGCCACTTGTTCATTTTGTCTCTTGTTCAACCAACCATTATTCTTACTTTGAGCGAACGTCGCTGTATTTTAGTTCGACCTCCGGAAAAAGAAGGTTCGCGATTTTTCTCCATCCATCGTTCCTTGCAGGCATTATGTTGAACGATTTTCGAAACGATAACTGCCATAAAACTGTTACGGGATTTCAATCTTTGTTCAACTGGTTATATCCAAACATCGTATGTCGGCTATCCGTTTTCTGCTTGCTGTTTTCAGCGCAAGCAGATCTGCCGTCTAATTGCGGGCGGAGCAATAACAGGAAGAGTATTATTGTTAACGTATATGTTCTTTATCTAACCTTCACCGGCCACATAAACCGGGCTGTAGATAGATTCAAAAACACCCAGATAATTTCAACTATATTTCATAGGGTGTCATTAATACTGCCAGCAAAAAGTTGATTTACACTACTATAATTCAGTCGAGGTTAATATACGCGTATCCAATATCTCCGAAAGTACTTATTTAAGTTGTACAAAACTTGCGTTGCAGAATTATATCGAATGGTACAAAAAAAAAAACAAATCAACAAATAGACGATTAAACCTTCCGGATATTTCGTTAATAAAGTTTCAGCAAAATTTTATTATAACTCTAAACTTTATGGTAATGATTTAATTAACATAATCGGCGACTACCATGATACGTTTTACAAACATCGTGTGAGATTTTATGACTTACTTTGTTGTACGATATAGGGTTTTTACCGTTATTTAATAATTTAATATTTATTTTATAATCGTATTAACTACGTAATTTAGCGCTTAGGCTACGTCGATACTAAACTCAGAATGTTATTTGTCATTCTACGTTCGAAATAATAAAATCTTCTCTAAAAACATCGATAATAAGTTATAGATCACTAATTTCTGCTACATTAACGTTCAGAAAACTATATATGCCAGTTTAAACATGCCACGACTTATACAAATACTACGACAAAAATATGCGCGAATATCGTGGAAAATTTAAAGAATCGATATAAATTAAGCACGATAGAAATATTCCGAATGGTATTGGATAAAAATCAAGTCAAGATCGCCGGCGTTCTTCGAGGACGTGGCATTAAAAAGAAGAAGTCTAATTTTAATTTATGCCATTTTCCAACGGTTTTTTTATTCTTTCCAGATTATTCGTAATTACTATACATATATATATGTATTCATAAATTTCCATTTACCATAATCATAATTACGATGAAGCGTCGTGATCCGATATATAAATTACCTAATTAAAACTCGTAATCTGCGTTCTGAAGAAATTACCTATTCTATTCTATAACAAGCTCACGAATAACACAAATCGCTCACAACATTTTACGACCTAACGTTCTCTTCATTCTCGTACACACACAAACATATATATATATATATATATATATATATATATATATATATATATATATATATATATTTTAATTCGTCTCTTCCCTTAAAGTCCCATAAATTCCGGAAGTTGATTATATCGCCTAAACAGTTCTCGTCGACCAAAACAATGCTTCCTGGATAAACTAATACCGGGTAGGTTTGTTAGTCTTCCCCGATCTTTTTTTTTTACTTCTTAACAAATTTGTACGATCGACCAACGGATAGAGTTATATATATATTCTCGATGAGATTCCAATATAGTTTATTAGTATTGTCGAATTAAAAATAAAGCTAAACGACGTTTAAACCGAGTTCTCGAAAATAGCTCGTTATTAGTTAAACTAAAAGGGCGAAATTAAGAAACAGACTTGAAATCTATATACGGTTTTCTCACTATTGTACACCTACTTTCTAAGGAAAAAATTTACAGTCTCTCGGCTATACACGGGAAAGATACCGTTTATTAATATTTCCGTTCGAAGCGTGTTGTGTTCCAGATCGATGCTTAGCTTTCTAAATTTTTTTAACTCTAACACCCGTCTTAATTTGAACACAATCATATCAGTCGGATTTTATTATAAATAGATACACATTTTTTAAACTGCGTTAATTTCCTAGGCGCGCTTCGTATTTATATAAATAATAATAAAAATAAAATACGTTAAACATAAGAGATGAAAACATAATTTTGGTATTTTACGAAGTAAATTAACAATTTAACCAGCTATTTTAGTGACGTAACGTGTTATTTTCGTCGTTTTCATTAATTGTAATTTATTACATACTTAATTGTATTTCTTTTTTTTTCCCCCGTTTAATTCGTAACTATCCATGTACCGTATACAATCAGATCAGCTGTACCTCCGCATCGAAAAGCATTGGACAGACTCCCTCTCCACTCTACAACTAATACGTCGTCAAGACAATAAGAACGCCGTAATATTAGAAATCCGACACAGTCTACACACACACTACATAAGGAAGGATGGAAAATCTGCTTTCTTCGGATCCCAAGTCACATTGGGATGCACGGTAGTGATAAAGTAGAGCTCTAGTACCAGAACCCCCTTCAACATTAGCATCATAAACAACAGTAAACAGGAATGGACCACCGACTGAACCTCGCAAACAACCTTCCTGAGGAGCATAAAATCAAAGAACCTTGGTGCCGATGGCACAACCAGAAATGAATATGGTACCCTAAACCGTTTACGGGATTATCTTTATACCAAAAGCCCTCCACCAACAAACTGTCCACTATACGGAAATTTAACAGAGCCAACAGTCACACACTTAATCTACAACTGTCAAACACTCACACCACACAGGTTAAAACACAAAATTCAGGATACAAAAAATACTCTCAAACAACCCTTAATCAATAAGTAGAATTCTGACTTTTGCCAGAGAATGCGGACTCCTAGCATACATATAAACTAGACAGATGTCTCCTTATGCTGTAATAATCCTACTAGTTACAAACGGCATATGGAGATTTACATAATGTTCTAAAAAAAACATAACTCTATATAGATATTCGTAAATTTCCATTACGTTTACTATAATTACGGCGAAGCGCGATCCGGTATATAAATTACCTTAAAACTTCTAGATAAATTATTATTCTATTCTATACGTTAGAAGCTCGAAAGTAGAAAAGTCATCTGACGTTACCAAGAAAATAAGATTGTCATGTAATAACTGGCTAACAAAACGAAAAACCTGAAGTGGTTGTTGATGACGAAAAAGGATATGCGAATAGATATAATGCGACCATCGATAACAGGATATAGAATTTTGACATAAAAAATCGAGCCAATTAAAGAAACCACTGTTTTCACGTTCATACGATAGCCAAAATTGTACAGAAGAAGAGTACGTCATTTCGCAGACATTAATATTTCGCACGAGTGTGTATAAAAGATTTCGTGTTGTGTGTGTATGTGTATCTGAAAACCAAATGAAACAAAATAAACGAAATAATAAGTCGAAGAACGACGAACGAATATTAAAGAGAGAGAGAGAGACCAACCTCTCGTTCGTTGTGATCGTATATTTTTTCCTTACAGACATTTTCTTCCTTCATTAACGCAGTAACGTTCGTGACGGGGACATCCTTTTTCAAGAGTACACTTTTTACGAAGGCATCGTTACCACCGTTCGAGATTATTAAGTCGTCATCTTGCGGAACAACTTTATGCGCAAATCCCAAGAAACTTTCAACCGGACCGTACTGTTGCATTTGTTTTTTCGTGGCCAATTTTTCGCAAGGAGACAAATACGTTTTACGGTTATAGTCGTAACGTTTGCGCCGATATATCGGCGAAGGCCATTTTTCATCTCCGGACGATTCGCTCATATCGGCCGTATCTTCGTCTTCGATAATTTCGACCAGTTCTATCGAATCCGAATCGTAATGTATAAAATTACTTTCGGTCGAAACGGATTCAACGACGGATGACTTAACGGCTGCTATTACTACTAATTCGGTTTCTTTAATTTCCACAATACGACAATCGTCTTCTACGACGTTACTATTAATATTGCTGGCGCGATTAGCGTCGTAATCGTTCAATTCGGCGCGCGAACAATTTACAGTTAAAGTATTCTTCGAAATTTGATCGAATAACGCGCTATCCGAAGTTAAACGAAACGTATCGTTTTCATCTTTATCGTCCGACGATAACGATAACGATAACGATAACGCGCGTTCGTCCTTAATACCGGTTAATTCGTCGTTAATCGAGCGATATTTGCCGTGACAAGTATCTTCGACGGTGAAATCTGATAACGGTTGGACAGTTTCAACAACTAGTACAGATTCACCCTGCGATGATAATCGTCGTTGCAACTCCTGAAAAAATGAAGCGCTTTTTTTCGTGAATCATTTTTTATTCTATTCGTGGAAAGTTTAACGACCGAACACCGAACCGAATGAATTTTTCAATCAAAAAAAAAAAAAAAAAAAAAAAAAACAAGCAAAAGTATATAACAACGACATTTACAAAACAAAAGCGTCGAAATCTATCTACACGAATCGTTAAGCGAGTGCTCCATCCGTCACCGATAATACGTTACACAGCACACGCTAATCTTAAGTAGCATTTTACGGGACGAGATTTAACATTATGGAAAATATTTTAAAAGTTGTAAATTTATTTATTCATTAGTAATTTACGCGATTAATCGGAAAGAATAATACGATAAACGCCTACCGGGAATTAAGTCGACCGGTAATTAATTAAAATATATAAAGTCGTAAAAGACACGAGTTTAACAACAATAAAATTAGTAAGTAGTAGCAGTAATGCAACAGAATGCAAATAGAAATATCTGCATTCCATCTAAGTACAAGATTTTACGGAGCTATACTCGACAATAATAAAGCAGTATTTTCATATTTTACCCCCAAAGCTCTTCATGCTCTTTTATCCGTATAATGTTTCCAGTTTGGCACTGTTGCGGCACTGGTTACAAGATTAATTGTAATTTCTAAAAATCGAAACAATATTAGAAACATTTTCTTCAAAAAAAACTCCGAAAATTTGTTCCAGTTTGTCTTACGAAAGTTCCACCTTGGTTTCGGGACTGAATGACAAAGTGCAACTTTTTTACACACCTCGATTGAAACTGATACATGCTGGCTTCTGCGAACATTTGGGAGTGCTCGTCGACTTAGAGTTATTTGTAAGCAGAATGCGCAACTGTGACTGTAAAAGTCACCTATGTATACCGCCGAATGTGGAAAAACTCTAAAGTTTAACGGTTACTTCACTGTTGGCGGTTTATACACATTTATAATATACATATTGTCAATTTTAACGACTGACGTGAAGAAGCTGTTTTCACTACACTCGGAGACTAGTTGAAAATTTTATACACTGTTTTTAATATATATATATATATATATATGTATGTATGTATGTATGTTGCAATTTCATATTTGTATGATGAACAGTCGCTACAATCTTAAAACCGTTGATTTCACCTTTTTTTTCAGATTTTCATAATTCTCTGTATGTGCCTTCTGTAAGACAATCACTTTCGAACTGGTTGATTCCGTGATCCTACTAATGTATTAGAATTTATTACGGAAGATCCGATTTATGTTTATTTGTAAAATCTGAAGTCCTCTGAAAGTTCGTTGTCTTATAGCCCTGAGAAGGACTTTTTCGGGGCTGTGGTATTCTAGCTCCTTAGCATTCGTTACATTCACTTTTCCGCGAAATACGTTATACTTGCACGGCCAGCATTCAGAGGGCACCACGAGGAAGTTCGCTTGCGTATCAAAGCGAATCCGTGAATAAACGTAAAGAAGTATTAACAAAAAAATTAGAAATCCTGAACAGATATTTAAGGTTAAACCTACACAAAATAGAATCATCGTTACTTCATCTTACGACGTAGTCTTGAGGTTATACTGGATCTAACATACAGGCCACATATTGAGAATCTGGCACAGAAAGTAAAGACAAGGGATATTTTCGTTTGTAATTTTGCGTGATTGATACAATTAAATAAAAAATCTCCGCGATTGAACGCACATCGAATAATCTGTCAAATCGAATAATTCTTAGTTCATTATTCTTAAAAAAAAAAAATTATACAAAATAAAATAATATAACGAACAATTTCGAAACATGCCATAGTTGTCCCGAATTTTACAAATAATAATAATAAACCTTAACGCCTAAATCATTTGAATGTTACAAAAATCAAAATTTTAATATAGTCGACTGACTCGATCATCATAATAACGACAACAAAAACCAACTTATCATTATTCGTAGGGAGTTAACTTGATGTAGACAACTCAATGACACTTCACACTATACTTGTCATTTAATTACAGTACATTTATATTATTTAATATAAAGTCTAAAATCTACGAACGGGAATCGATGGGCGTATTTTATATTTTAATTTGTTATCGTCATTTAATTAAATGCAGAAATGCCGAGTTAATAGATTTTGAAAATGTTTAATCTTTTTTTAATAAAATAATTTCTTCTATTTTAAGGGCCCCCAATCATATTTTTGTCCCGTATCCCGTCAGTTCGTTGGCTTATATAACGGTAATTTTTATTTTATTTTGTTCAATTAAATATGTATCACCAGAAAAACACTACAGAAATACTTATCAATATTTTTATTTAAATATGTTTTTTTTTTTAACTTTAAACAAATGCAAAATTGATATTTTCAAGACTGATTCAATCTATCCTTATTAAATCGAAATTTATATCCCATATACATTCATACACACACACACATATATATATATATATGTGTATGTATACATATAAGTGCAGATTCTTGCATTTACGAATTCTTCTAACACACTACATCTACAGATTTAAGAAAATTGCGTGGGAGTTGTCTTTTGTTCACGCGTGCTAACCATCAGCAAGACAAAGTTTGTACCTTAGATAAGTCTAGTGAGAGCCATACGCCATATATAAACTTATACCTAAGGGCAAAAACACACTTAGCGGTTTGACCGCCGCGTTTATCGAGTCGGTTTTAAATACGTAAAACACATTCGTCGGTTTTCTAGCGTTTTTAAAGCGGTAACCGCCTGTCGGTTTCTTGGCGTTTTATATATTTACCAGGAAAAACGGAATATAAAATGAACGAATACAGAAACAAAAACCGCTTTGAAAAACGCCGTGTTTGGTTTAATACATCTGAATGAATGCAAACGAGAAACGCTTCTAATGTATAAAACGACGCGTTTCACGCCAGACAATCACAAAACGCGTCGGTTTTAAAACCGATAGGCGGTTTCGTCGCTGTGTGTGTTTACACCATAAGAAACGTATTTATCTGAAACCGACTCGGTTTTACTTTCGGGAAACGCTTCGGTCGAAACCGCTTAATGTGTTTTAGCCCTAAGCAAAAAAACTCTATACTTCTTTTTATTGTATGGACTGATCGATTGGCTTTTGGTACTTTTTCACGGTGTTATTTTCTAATCGTTACCTTTCTTCACACATATTTTCACCTAACGTCATTATATTCACAATTTACTTGTTAGCTCTGTACGTGTACTTATTGAACACACCTCAAATAAGAAAATGAGTTTATTTTATTCAAATTACGAGGAAAGTTTCTTCATTAATTTAATTATATTTCCAGAAATCCTTATTGTTTTATCATACCATAATGTTTTATCCGTTCATTGTTAAGTTTTAAATATTTTGCAAGATCGCGATTTCGCCATTGCCGAAAAATAAAACGACTTCTAATAATTGCACACTGATTTACACGCATTCATTCATCATATTTCCCATCTCCTATTCAGGAGGTTAGATAGACACCTGGGTTTTCTACATTTTTCTTTGTCTGGCCTCTTTTATTCGTAATTGATATTTTATTCCTGCTATTCTATGTGTATATTCTATGCGTCTCTATCCTCGTAGTCGGTCTTTCCCCACAAATTTTACCTCGCAAGCGTAAAAAGGTCCTCCTCGCGGATTTTATGACCGAAGTAGTTTTTTTTTTTTTTTTTTTTTAAAAAATCATATTTAGCAGGATTGGCTTGTTTAGTACTTCTAAATTCGTCATTTTTCTCTCCAAGATATTCGGCACATCCTTCTGTAGCAGCATATTGCAAAGGCAGTAATTCTCTTTTTGCTGACTTTCGATAATGTCCAGATTTCCGAAGCATATGTCATTGTTGACTATACAAAGAAGCGAAGAATTTTCAAAAACTTTAGTTGAAGTTTTAATTATCTATCTTTAAGTACTTGTTCCAAATCCTATTCTTGCGATTATTTCTTCATCATCTTCACCGTTTTCCATGATTAAGCTTCTCAAATACTTTGTGTATACATATAATTATATTTTTATTTTAATAAATGTTTCGGGTGGTTTTTTGTTTCAATTATAGATCTTCGTCAGGCATACATACAACACAATATATTAATAATTGCACGTAATGAAGCTCTATTATACGTGTAAAAAAAAAAAAGAGTTAGCGTAACTTATCGAATTTTCGTAATAATTCATAATTATTCTGCTCTCTTTATTTATTGCGCTACTATATAACGTAGTTGAGATTCGTTATTTAACAATTATTCAGATCGTTTTTATAACACTAAAAACAAAAACCATATACCCAAACCGTTATTTTTATTAATTCGGCTTATATTTTTAGGAATTCTATAAATTTGAGTTTCCGATACATTATACCATGCATAATTACATGCTACGAAATAACCAAGAAACACATAATTTGAAAGCCGGTGAACATAGTAATAATAAAAATATAACCCATAAGTAAGTCATTCAAAGAAATCTTCAACACCACAATTTTTAACTTATTTTCCATGTGGTTTTGTTTTTAAGTTTGTAATATAGTGATTTAAAAAAAAAATCAACAACAAAAAAGGAGTTCAAATCACCATGTTTTTTCTTTATGAAAAATCAGAAAGCATTTCAGCTATTAAGCCATTATCAAGTTACTTTTAAAAATATAAATTATAAAAATATACACAAATTTATAAAAATATAAAATGTAAACAAAATTACTTGGATACACGATTTATAAAAATTATCAAAGTGATAAAACAGTATTTTCAAATAATCCGATAGCGAATAGCAAGTATTGTATTGTTTATGTATAAATTTAATATTGTAAATGTTACCTAGACCATAATGAAGTATGTTTTTCTTTTAATGATGTATTTATATTCTATAGACATTTCATTCAAAAATTTTGTTCCAGTACTTTTTAAGTTATTCCAAAAATAATAAAACCATCCGTCTTCTCTGAGTAGCCCTATATAATTATTTATATATAAATTTTAAATTATTGATTTTACCACGTTCACTATCATTTTATATTTAAAAATGCTGTTTCATCACTTTGATAATTTTTGTAAATTATAAATAATATTTTTTACGTATTTTATTTTTATAATTTTTTTTTTTATAATTTATATTTTTTATGCTTACTTGATAATGGCTTAATAGCCGAAAAGCTTTGTGATTTTTCGTAAAGAAAATATTAATTTATTGATTTTAACTACTTTTTCGTGGGTTATTTTTTCGCGTTCATATTCGTATATATATTTTTTCATTATTATTATTACTATCGTTAATATTGATATTATTGATTTAGGTGTATGAATACTTAAATGTAAATTTATGAACGTAAGTCGATATGCGTGTTACATGATTACGAGTTGTTGTGTGCAGTTGAGTCAGAATTATTATTGATAAATGTGCATATGCTATACATTTATGGGTATGTCTTGAATGTGTATCATAATTATATATGTAAATTTATATGTATATACACCATTACCTTTTGCTCGATGGCAGTGTAAGCGTATTTTCGATCTCTAATATTAATTCTGGCGCAGCGATTGCTTAAATTTTAATTCTTTTAAACAAAAAAATTTGATTTGGGAAAAAAAAAGTATTGTTATTATTGATTATTGATATTATTATTGCAATTGATAAAATGTTAAATAATTTTAAAAACAACCGGCGAATACAATATCACGTATAATTAAACAAATTTATGCGTTGAACATAAATCACGCGGATAAAAAGTGTGCGATCAAATAAAGCGAATGTTAGATTTTTTAATCGCTCGTGTGTATCGAAATAAAAAATTAATACGACCCAGTGCAAACAAAATCAGAACACACAATATAACCAAGCTCGTAAATAATTGTCAAAATGTGTGCATTAGCATATTTCGCGTAGTAATACTTTCACACATACAGTGCTAGTTAATATTTGTAAAAACTAAATGTCATATGTGTTTCAATTTCTCGAATGAATTCTCACGAATAACCGATTGAAATAACAATTTTCTAGTCGTGTCCAACAATTAGTGTTATATACTTAACTTTTCATTTATTTTTATTTTTTTTTTTGCAATATTACATACATTTTTTTTTTTATTCTAAAGGTTAACTTTCCTCTTCATTTTATCCATAATATACTATTCCAATGACTTCGCGGATAAATTTCATTTTACGCCTTACAACGTACAAATGAAGGTAAAGTAAATGATAATATATTATGAATACTGAGTGCGATTTCAATTGAAAGAAAAACCAACCCGGTCATTTATTTTTTAAATTTATTTTAAATATTTAACGAATAAATTTATTTCATATTTTTTTATTTATCAACGACTTTCGTTAAATTCGCAATCTAGAATTGCGGATATATTTCAGTAGGATAATTACTTATTATTATTATTTAACAATGATATTTAATCAAAAAATTAACATTTTCTCGATTAAAAAATACATAATTAAAATTCGGCCTTTACACGAACGATTGGGAGAAAATCAAGTGATCGTTGAAATACAATTAAAAATTCGACATTACGTATTTACAGTTCCCTGTTTAGAAATAGTGACGCATTTATGCATCTGACGCTTTAAATTTCCACAATTGTGCTTCGTTGAAATTTATAACGCATATAATAATTCGAATGTACCTATCGAAATTTTGCAGAAATCAAAAGCCGTATTCCGAAAATACTACACCGTACGATGAAAGAAAGGGTAGAAATTAAGAATAGTTGGAGAGAGAAAAAAAAATTATTCAATTATTTCAGGTTCGCATTATCGTATATTTTTTATAACCATCGTACCGGACGTACAATATTTTTATAGGCATTTTAATAATCCACGCGATTTAATAGAGAAATTATAAATAATTTTTTCCTAACCCCATAATTATATATATATATATTGTATGTCCGTATCGTATATATATTATCGTCTAACGAAAATAATAAAAATAGCCTCAGGGATAAGCGTAAAACTTCGCAACATTCAAGCTAGAAATCAGCGGGTTAGGATCATCGTGCAATTGTCCAAAAAAAAAAAAAAAACATGAAAAAAGGTAAACGCCACAATTAAATAGATAAATCAGTTAATTTAATTTCCATCACCGACTTGTCCCGTACATTAGTATCACAATGCCTATATCGGATAGTAGCGTTAAATGTACCGACGAAACCATCCGTGAATAAAATGCATTAACAAAAGAACAAAATAAAACAATTAAAATAAATAACGGTACGTATATTTAAAATATTACGTATAATAAATATCCACAAACACCCGCGTTTATTTATTTAATTTAAAATTTTCGAGTAAATAATATATAATTTTTATTCAATTTTGTTTATTACACATAAATTTAAATTCTTTCGTACGGAAAACATGAAAAATATTTTATATTTAAAACGACTTAAATCGATAATTTGTATGTTTTCTAAAGTTCTCGTCTTCTTAGTCTTTTTTTTTGTTTGTTTTTTTTTTTTTTTATTAAAAAAATGTTTATAACATCGTGTTTGAAGAATAATGTTTAAAGATACTAAATAATAATTATATCAACAGACACGAAATTAGGTCAGTTTTAAATTTTACCCATTCCTATATGTATTTCCTGGCTGCTAAATCTTATCTAATGTTCGAAAAATTAATAATACCGTACAAAGAGAAGTTGTCCGTAAAATTGTATTTAGAAAGATGGGAATTAATTATTTTAAATATAATAAATAATAATATTAAAAAAAAAAACATATATTGTATATGAAATATTATTTTCTAATTTATAGTTGTTTTTTTTATTATTATTATTGTCACTGTTATTTGTAATTTTTATTTTTTGAAAGATAGAAATTAATTATTTTAAGTGCAGTTATTTAAATGTATAAGTAAGAAATAGTGTAATTATTTCTTCAACGTGTGTTGTACATACTATATACAGCTAACATTCCAACCTCAGATGGAATTTTTACCGCTACTCATGCAGATGATACTGTCATCATGGTAACCAGAGACACCCAAATAGAGGCAATAGATGCACTTGAGAAACACCTTGATAAAATAGTTAGATGGATGCAAGATTGGAAAATCAAGGTAAATGAACAAAAATCTATCCATGTTACATTCACGCTTCGACCTGTTGATGTGAATCACACATAAATAATGTTCAAGTACATCATGCGAATTCAGCAATGTATTTAGACATTCATCCTGATACACGATTAACATGGAAAACGCACGTCAGGCAAAAGAAACATCGATTACAGCGCAAAATTAATCAGATTTACTGGTTAATTTACAGCAAGAGGTTACTATATCAAACAATCCTATGTCCCATCTGGACATATGGAGTTCAAGTGTGGGGGGTGCGCTTCTGCTTCCAACAGAGCTATCATCCAGCGGCAGAAGAACAAAATTCTTCGGACGCTGACTAACGCACGATGGTTCCAGCGGTACAGTAATGTACATTATGATCTGAATATTCAACAAGTAGATGACATCATTCACAACTTTGCAGTCAAACACGAACAGAGACTGCATGGTCACACTAATAAAGAAGTTACACGGTTACTGGATACTGCAAATTATGTGAGACGTCATAAGCGAACACATTCATTGGACCTAGTTTATAGTTAAATAATAACTATATTTCTATCGAACCCCATATTCATAATTAATATTTAGTTAATATTAGTGGAAACTGATCACTGGATCAGCGTACACAACATGTTAAACTATCAAAGTTACTAATTATTTAACCTATAGGTTAAGATTTTAGTAGTGTAACTGCCGTTCTAAAAGGCATCCTAAAAGGCAGTTATTTATAAAAAAATTTCTTCAACAAGATAACGATAATAACCAAGTTGTTGCGAGTATAAATTATATTATGTTTAAGAAAGTTTTTCAGCGGTTACATAATGTTCAGATTGTAAAATAAATAGAAATTACAAATAACGGCGACAATAATAATAATAAAAAAAAAAAAAACACTATAAATAAGAAAATAATATTTCATATACAATATATATTGTTTTTATTATCATTATTATTATGACTTTTGTTATTTATTATTTGATTTATTTTATTATTTGGAAGATGGCGTAACTGTTAAATTTCTTTAAATATTATTATATTAAATTAATAACTTATATCTGTAACTTCGTTGTTCTTTAAATTACGTAAACATGATCGAGAATTTTGTCAAAACATTACATTACAGCGGTATAAGTAAATATTTGTTAAATATATGCTACCACGAATACACCGGCTAACAATAATTTATAACATTCTATCATGTGAAACCTGGCAAATTACTTCCTCTTTATTAATATATTAACGTCGTACATCTGTTATAATTTTTTACTATTTCCTATTTAATTTTATTATTGACATTGTTATAAAGAAAGAAATTCCTACCAATTCCAGTTTAATTAATTAACATATTAGTCGGCTAAATGAATCGTCCATCAACCGAAGCACTGATAAAGTAACCGTTACATATTACAATATTCGCCGTTAACTAAGTTTTTATCGTAATTAATTTCACGCTAACATGCAACGAAATGAAATTAAATAGTCGTCTATTATAAGGAAAAATACAAATAAGAATCTAATATACGTTGATATTGCGATACACCGTTGACGTCAATTATTGTTATGATAATTTCTTAATCGTAGCTGTGAAGCTAACACCTTCAAAAAAGTAACTTAACAGCATATACGTACCAACTACACACACACATTATATATATATATATATATATATATATATATATATATATATATATATATATATCAACCATGCCATTGAGAACGGTAGTTACAACCACCGATACATTTGACACGCATAAGTACACTTGAACGATTACAAGAAGAATTAAAAAAATATATATATAAAAATGCAAACATCACACAAAGAGTCTCATCTAGTTTTGTATCCATTAATGTGCCAACTACCACTGATGCATGTGACACATGCATAAGTAGAGAACGATTACAAGAATTATAAAAAAAAAATTAGAAAAATGCAAACATCACAGAGAGATTAATATGTTGAATATTACACTTGAAAAAAAAAACAAAACACCGAAACCTCATTTAGTATTTGTATCCATTAACACGTGCCCTGCACTGCAACATTGGCCAGAGGCACGATTAAATTTTGTTTAGATATCATGTATTGGACCGTTTTAAGAATCGAAATAGGAGCTGGACCTTTTGTTCGTTATCCTCGAGGATTTCGGAAAGAGAGCTAGAAAGGTGTATTTGGGGCCGGAATAGGTTGAATTTCTAAGATGATTAATGGATAACGAAACAGAGCATACATTACAGATAAAGGGACGCGAATTATTTAGTAAATAAAAATGAGAAACTTTTACATGGCCAATGCGTAAACGGCATTCTCATTGATGGCTAGAACTTGATGAAGTAGTTCCAGTGTTTGACCGTACTGAACGCTATTTATTTCTAGTAGAAACTTCATTTAATATTCTCGACCATTTCTTCTTTAGCAGGCATGTTATTGAGAAGTACGATGAGGGGAACTGCTATATTTGGAATCGGTAAGTAACTAGTCGCTCTTATGCTGCAACATCCACTAGCTCGTTTCCCCTGATGCCTCTATGGTCAGGTATCCATGCAAAGGTAATATCGACTTAAACTGAAATTACATCCTTTGCGATGGGATTTTATTATTTTTGTGGATTTGTGGAATACAGGAAAGTGAAGAAAGAGAATCTGTGCAAATGAGAGTCTCTATTTAACTTTAATGTAAGATCGATCGTAAATTTGATACCATATAGTTCTGCAGATAGAACTAAAAAGCTGTTTGGTAGCGAGTAACGTATTATATCAGATTCGTTTAAGAGTACTGCACATCCGGTCACATTTGCTTTGGAGCCGTTTGTATATATGTGTAACCGGTTTGTGTAATTCAACAGAAAATCTTGGAATGAACTTTTGATAGTCTCAGGTGAAGTAAACTTTCCGACCTTCTGGCGTGATAAATCAATTTTAAGCAAAAAGCTCGACCATGGTGGAAGAATAGAAAACCCGTTTACATCAGAAAACAAACAATTTTAGAACAATATGGAATACGTCACAAACGGAAATAGAGTTAAGCTTGTAACAGCTGATCAGAAAAAAATTGTAGCGATGGCCAATGGACTATAAAAGAAAAAAAAGAAGACGACTAAAGCGAAGGTAGGTTGATAATGTAAAAACAGTTGGAATTCAACCAATTTAGGATTAATTAAAATACATGTGGCGTTGAATTATTGACACTCATCAACCGAGATTGATATGCGACGACTGTCTTCATCACTTACTATAATGGCATAATAGACGAATTTACATCTACAGGTATCAATTAGGAAATAACGGAATGCTTTAATTTCGTATAAGAAAATTTAAAAAATAATCTTATGCACCCGGACCCCTATTCAAACGTTATACGTAAAATATCGAAGTGACTAAACAATTTATACAAATAGAAAAAATTTTTATAACACCGCAAAAATTTATCATTTTGAATTACACGTATGTGTGCACCACCATAAATTAACCACGACAATACGAGATGAAAATAACTCGATTACGAAGATATTTCATCGTAAAACAAAACACATAACTAACACATTATTCGAAATAATGTTGTACAATACTATTACTGAACTAACGGAAAATGATCAAGTATTTTTTATATTAAACGATACAACATGCAGGGGTTTTTTTTCTCGAAAAACTGCATTATTTCCGAAAAAAAAAAAAACAAGAACTTTTTTATTATAATAATAGACCGGTAATATAAATGTGCGAATTATTTTTTATAATTAATAAAAATTCCCCAATCATTACCATAACAACTATGTCGAATACATACCTGTAAATGTCGCAAAGTATCCTGTAATTTACTGACTGTTTCGTTCCATTTTCGTACGCACATTTTTATGTGATCACTTAGAGTTTCCAAATAAGCGGAATCGCATAGACGAGAAAAATGTTTATACTTTTCTTCGATAGAATTTTTAAGAGAAGCCCATTTAACAGATTCCACATCGATCGTTTCCTGAATTCGTTAAACACACGTATCGTTACGTATAATGTCGCAAAGTAGCAGAAATTAAAGAAAATAATTATGTATCTTCTTAAATTACGGATTTTGCGAAAAAGTCAATTACAAGGTTATATAAATAAACATTAACAAATAACCGTGTTAAACGCCGTTTAAAATTGACGGTATCCCGAATTATTGCCACGGCGAGAAGCATCCTAAAACAGTTATTGCATATTATAGGGAGTTGATTATATTTATACATCACGGAGAAATTAAAGGACCGCTTCTACTTAACTGAATCATCCGATAAAATGGCTTCTAATTAATTGCAACTATTTTGGACATTTAAGGAATAAATGTCAAAATGTTAAGGATAGACGCAGCGAGCGTATAATTACGGATATGTTTTTACAGCCGAATGCAGCGTGAACTATCTGTTCCTTTCTACTGTGTGGATTCCTAAGAAAAAGAGAAGATCGTATAACATGAGGGGGGTTGCGTTCTATACGTCCTGAAAAGGTTTGTTCTGTATTCGATGAAAGTGACTGCAAGTTCAATATTGTAGCTGACTTATCTGCCGGTTTATTTAATGAAAACTGACTTGGAATCTATAATAAAATGATATGAAGGGTGATATACGAGATATCAGCTGTATATTGAAATAATTTGCTAGATTTAATATTTCTAATATACGAAAATATATAATTAATAACAATGCAGAGCCGCAACATCCAGTGATATAATTTACAGAGGCAACTCAGAGTAAAAACTTCTTCGAAATTTGAATGAAAAAATTAGAAGCAGACGGACGGGGATCGACCAAATTATTATTAATAACGAATGTAATCATCATTATCGTACAGAAAACTACGCAATTCGCTTGACGACTTTTTCAATAATCAATGTTAAAATTATAACAAAAATATGAACATAGTTTGCTGTTCGAATACGAAGCTTAAATAAAGGTTCGCGAATTACAACTTTTGTAAATTTTATCAATAAGAGTTATACAACATAATGTTAATTAATATCGGCGAATTAATTAATTGAGAATTAACACTACCTCCAGACGTAACTTCGTACGTATATCATTACCATATTCACGTTTGAAATTTACTACGCGGTGACGTTATTAGAAAGAAAAAAAAACATAAAAATATATTCAAAAAATTAAATACAAGAATATTAAAACTTGAATTTTTTAAAACAAAGAATATTTCCATCGCCTTAAAGTTAAATTACCGTTTACAAACTATGGACAAAAAAAAAAAATAATAATAAAAAAAAGAAACTTTAGATGCGAACGATAATTTCCTTATATAATTTTTTTTCTCCAAATTTAGTTTAAAATAACAAATTACAGCATCTGAATGTTGTTATCACTAAAATATCCTGCTTATTAGAACACAGCTAAGAGCATATTTCAAACGTGTATTTGGTTTAAAAAACAAACACACGCATACATGCGTATAACTAAAAACTTACCGTCAAGAAGGCTATTTCGATATCAACATCGCGTTCCTCGTTGGATGTTGAATTGATTTGAACGAGCTCCGATTCCAGGGAATTTAACCATTTCAATAAAGCAGGAATGTCGGAATGTAAATTTTGAGATAATTCTAACGCTTTTTCTAAACCGGACTTCGCTTCCGTAATACGATCTCCTAACTGTACGAAAACACCGTAATATTATAAATAACAACAGTAAACTTTACAATTATGATAAAATTTTGCTAAAACATTATTAACGAATGAGTTAACGTACGGAAGCTGTCTATGCATCGGTTAAATCATTTTTTTTTTTGTACCTGAGAACATTCGATATAATTCCGCAACTCAAGTTTTATTGTAGCCTTATGTAAGTACCGTTGGAGATTAAAACCTAAGCTGGACACGCATAACCTCAGTCTCGATGAAACACAAACTGGACACGCATAACCTCGGTCGAAATCATAATCGTGGAATCGGTCCGAGTATCGTGATATTATGATTCATTGTAGTTGTTCCGTGTAATCGATCGTCATCTATACCAATAAATTGCTGTATTTGATGACAGTATTGAGATATGACCCCGATGAAATATGAAAGAAAGCATCCGGACGCTTTTGTATGCACTATGTAGAGCCCGATTTATGAGGCTGGTGAGTGTTAGTCGGAAGTAGAAAATAATCCCAAGTAAATTCTTTGGATCAAGGAATGCGTGCGCCATTAAAAACATCAGGCACTACGGTCTTACGTGTGATTAATCGTAAATTCCAGCATTTGTAATATTTGTAAAAGATAACAGCAGCATTATGTAAACGATTACGTATGGTTTCTGATCTGGAAGACTCAAAGAATTAAGTCATTGGCGTATAAAGCTGTTTGAAAAAGAAAGGTACACGGGTTAATTCATTTTACAATGTTGAAAATAGGTACGACACCAGAACACTGCCTTGAGGAATTCCAGCGTAATAGATTTTAACAGAATAGTTAATAATGAGGTGGAAAATGCGTTTTGCTCTAACAGAGCTTCTTTGAAAACTACTTTAAAATATGCATTAAACAACAATGAATATACAACGTTCACGCGGAATTTCTACGAAAGTTTTACTCCGTACAACGGCCGACTGACCGCAGTGTATTGCGGTTAAGCCTTCGAAGATCTGTATTAATGTTTCAAAAACTTTAATAATATTATTTATTATTGATATTGGAACATCTTCAGTCTAATATGTTTAACGAACAAATTGCTTCACATGTGCCACAGCCATACATTCAAACTGGTATGTACCCGAGTTCTCCTCGCATCCGGTGTAAATACGATAATGAATATAAATAAAAAAAAAAAAACAAATGTCGAAATTAGTCTTATAGCGTCCCGTATTCGATTATGGGAAGCAAGTAAATTTAAAAACGTAAAGACGAAAGCTGTTATGAGATTTTATTCAAAATTCGAATATTTACCTCGTTGTACAGCGTTTTTAAAGCATCCAAACGTAAAGTATATTCTTTAGGATCTGAAACGGACTCAGAATCGACCAATTGTCTTCCAGAATGTATCACCAATTCGATATCCGGTTTTAATTCGCTTAATGCTTCGAAAAACCTCTGCAATACGGTAGTTAGACGTTATCAAAAATAATATTCCGACTAGAACGTACTTTAACAATATTGCACAAATGAAGGGCAGTACTAAACTAAATAAACTGATAAATTTAAATATTCAACAAATAAACGGGATACCCATTTAACTATAAAACTAGTATTGTCTTTAGCGTATTCGACTGAAAAAAAAACCGGCCCGTTGTTAAATTACAAAAACTTTAACAACGCAATTTTAATTTGAAATTTGCTGAAAAAGTAAAGATGAGCAGCAGTTTGATGCTTTTAAAATTCGTATTTCACGTTATACAACTCGGTAAAAAATTAAACATACTTTTGTGCAAAAGTGTCTCAACATATATATATTTATTTTCTAATTTGCACGAATAAATATATTTACTTATTAGGTGTATATATTTAAAACGACATAACGAATGTTTCGGTATTTTAATCGTCAATTTAGCATGTGTACACGTATATCTAGCCTACGAAGTGATTTAAAGACGTATCACACATACATAAACTTATAATAGTAGTTGTAAAACTTTTAGAAAAACGTCAACAGTTCAACACACACTCTATTAGCCGTATTAGAAAATAAATAAAATAATAATAATTATTATTATAATTATAACATTTACGTTCGTATAACCAAACTGATCTAAAGTATTTATACGGTTTCGATCTCCGTCGAACATTTATTTCATATATCTTTTTTCCCTTGAATTTACGTGCCATAATAGCTATTAACTAGAGGCACGAAAATTAAATTATATCGTATTTGTAACAACCCTACTTGTTACATTATTAGTAGTGGTAAGTGGTGATTAAAATTTAGCAATTAAAATATTAAAATTAAAATTTATAATAAAAAATTAAAAAGATTGAATAATATATTAAATAACGAGTTGCGAGAGATAGCAGTAAGCGTATACATGTATATACGTATACATTATATGGCTTGCAGGTAGCGTCGCATATTATAAACCCTAACCAAAGTATAGAATGTTAATTATATTGGAGAAGATATACGGAGAGGTGATTAAAACGCATAGTTACTTACGGCTGATGATTTTACAGTGGATTTATACGGAAATTAGAAGAATCTAGGAACATACGGTAAACAGTTAGTATTCTATACATGCAATCGTGTATAAGTCTTGTACGACATTTCCTAAAAGGTATACTACTCTTTCAAAAACTACTTCAATTCCGATAATGACGAAATAAAAAGATCCAAATAACATACGTTGCAATACCTTTCATATCTTACCAGAGTTACGCGGAAACACCGTTAGTTTAATTATAAGTGGAAATAAATACCTAGAGAAAAAAATTAAATTTTGACTTTCGAACTAGACTTTATCTCTATGCTACATGGATGTTCTAAAGATACACACGATATCGTCGTGATATCGCGGTTATATTTTCAATAGTACTAAGTTTTTCAGTTTTAAAGTAAATGAAGACACGCGTATTAACATATTATTCGAAATTATTCACCTACGTATAAAATAGACAAATCCGTAACTGCTATATGCTTGAATTACATTATCGATTGGCTTACTTCAATCAATTAGATGCGAAACTGTTTTTCTTATTAACCACGATCGAAAATTATAATTTTTTATATCGTTGGTTTTTAGCTTCACGCGTAGCATAACAATCAATAATATATGGTTGTGACAATTTTAAATTTTTCATTTAATTTCTTTATTAAGCGAAATTAACTTATTTTTAAGTTTTCGTTGTTTCTAAATAAAAATTTACGTTATAAATAATATTTCCCATTTGTTAGTACAACAATAAGATAATCTAGAGTTACTGTTAGCTTTTTAAATGAAACAAAAATTTCGCCAATGTCAGAAAATAAGTTTCAACCACCGTGCGAACAGAGACGATAATAAAAAAAAGAGAGAAAAACTACTTCTCAGGAATCAAGACATTACTAACGAAGAACTTCTTACTTAAGTAAGCGTTCACTGATATAAAAATAAAATTCAAATATTAAAATTATATATTTACAAAAAGTCGAAGATACTTACGTTGCAATATTTTAGTTGACCTTCGATACCTTCTGGATCATCAGAAGCTAATTCCAACAAACAAAGAGATTCTTCGATTCCTCGTAATTCTTTAAAAGCTCTGTTAATTCGCGGTTCTAAATTTGACGGGAATCTAAATCTTTCAAATCTTTCTTCCAATAGGTAAAATCGTTTCTGAAAATATTTAGAAAAAAAAAAACTAAATAAAGAACGAATAACATTACAGAAATGTAATTTTTATAATTAATTTTTAGTAAAAAATGATAGGACTACCAACGTCAAGTAGAGGTGTTTAAACGTAAAACAACTTAAGTCAAAACGTACTAATAAATTATTTTATAAACGACAAAATAAAATACAAATATCGCGCTAATTTTATTTACATAATAAAACGTACAGAGTCAGCTACCACATAGGCGCTGCTTCATCGGCGCATCCACAATATTTGTTCGCAGTTTTACATATTCTTCTTCGTGATTATGCAGTTCAACTAGTACATCATCACTACTAACGTCCTGTATCGTACACAACTTGCCGTCATTCTTTTGAGTTGGGCATATGTCTGTATTTTTACTTCTAGTTTTACAGTGTCGATTAATGTTATCCTCGATCTACGTTTCGGTCTTTTTTCCGGCCGAGTCGACTAGCATTCCTCCATGAATCATTATATATCCAATGCACTCTAACCTTTTTTTTTCTTCAAATATGTACTTTAGTTTGCCACTTTGTCAGTTCATGAGACTTTTAGCAGGCGGCGCCAGCACCAGGTCTCGAATGTTTTTGTATTTAGTTGGTTTTTTTTTAATATTTTACAAACATGATCCATCGCTGCACATAAGGTCAACGTACGTTATAATTATTCATTTCCGTACTTATATGGGCATATTTTGCTGTTATTAGAGATTTATTTTCTTCGTGAATGCTAATTTTGTAATTATAAATTTTCTTTCGACATGTTTTCCATAATCCATTGCCCCAAATATTTGAACGCCTTCATCTATTCCAACACTTCCGCTTCCCGTTTTATGCTAACCTTCAACTAAACCGCATCAGTTTACTCCTTTTCTAATCTATCTTTACAGTATGCTGTAATTTCGATATTTTTCCAAACCTCTAGAATCAGCGCTTAATCGTCATCGAATTTGATTTTAAACTTCCGCGCGTCTATCTTGAACGTTCATTGCATGTGTACACAAAGATTCATTTTGTCACATGGCAAGCATTAAAGGCGAAAGAGGGCAACCCTGTCTGACTCTTTTAATAATATACGGTGACCCAGAGAAGACAGACGGTTTTGTTGTTTTTTAAATACTTCAGAAACTACTCCACAACATTTTTTGAATGAAATTTTATTTAAAATTAGGAAAACGAGAGATTAGCTTACAATCATTTGTGGAACAAAATATCGTTCAGATGACCGTCATTTGCAACGATACATTCGTTCCGTTTTTATATTTTCGAGTATGCTGAATTTTTGAAATTTCTTCAGAAATCCGAGTTTTCAGATTTTCCAAATCTCATGGACGTGTTAGGTGAACCTTTGAATTCATTTCGAAACTCTCTTTGCATTGTCATGATCAATTCACGCCAAAAATAACATTCTACCCAAAACGCGCACTCCTCGTTATGAGACCATGATAACTGAAACTAGACAAAAACTAATCTCTCATGTGTGCACTAAACGTGGAGCATGCTGTTTACGCGGTAGCAGTCTTAAAAATAAACAAAACCTCCGTCTTCTCTGAGTCAACCCGTAATTACTGTTAGGTATGTTCGTTTTTCAATCTTTCGACTGTTGCTTGATTCATGTACAAACTTTTGATTATGCCAATTAGTTCGTTCGTCTACCCGTCTTAATAACGTAAACATTTTTTTCGAAGTGAACAAAACACGTATTATGCATCGTAGCTGTCGTTCTTTCTTCCCCCGTTAATGTCTGCTTTCGGAAGATATAGTACGTATTATCCAGGTAGTCCTTAATGTGTCTTTCGAGTCTGTATGTAACAGCAGACCAAGTTCTGTAAACTGTTTTACGTTATTTTCTTTACGATTAGTACTAAAACTAACTTGCAAATTTCTACCGGTCATTCTTCACTTTTGTAAACATCACTCATAATTTTCCATAATCCACCATTACGATCTCGACGTTTATGCTTTTATGACTGTTTCAAATTCATCACGCAATAATCATTTGTTTCGGTTTGCTTGTAGATTGAACATATTTCTTTCTTACATAAATTTTTACATATCGGCGCCATGTTTATTTACGATCATCCAGCGAACTCGTTTTAAAATTACCTTCATTTTTTATACACATCGAACGATGTTTTATCTGGACCCGTTCGATTTTCTCGACGTCATTTTTCCCGTTCTTCACAATTGTTTCTCTTTTTATATTCGTCATTGCTTTTAGATATCGTTTTCAGTTTATTTCTCTCTATCCGGGTCCTTCGTGATGTGCAATTACATGATTTATTCGTATTTAATTTGTTATAAATATTGTAAATTATAAACATCCTCGATCCGCCTCGTACACTTCTGTAGATTTATTCGTATTTAATTTGTTATAAATATCGTAAATTAATTTGTTCGTATTTAATTTGTTATAAATATTGTAAATTATAAACATCCTCGATACATCTCGTACACTTCTATAATTTTTCCTCATCATCATTGTGGTCGCGTCTTTTAAGGCAAGAGATTGTATACATCTATATTTTCGATCTCTGGCATATATTATTATATCTTCCAGATTTCTGCATGCCGAGTTGGCTGGCATGTTGGTGGTTATTAGTTCCAATTGTTTTCTCCCATTCTAACAAGTACTGTCTCATTCGGTACGTGATCGGTCCATAATATTTTTACCAGTTTTCGATAACACTACACTTCAAATGTGGATATTTTTCTTCACACTCGGCGCTCATGGTCCATGCATCGCATGAATATTATTATTCTCCTTCCTAGAATTACATCTATGAATTTTTCCTACTTTAAAATATTTTTAATAAAATTATTAAGGTTCAATGTACGCTCTAGAAGTTTTATTTTCTGTTTCTCGACACAACTTGTTAAATTTCTTTCCTCGCGTATTTCGACTAGAATTCTGCATCGTTCATCTTAGTTTCTGTTCAGAACGTTTTGGTCATATTTTTAAAAATAAATTACGAATAAAAGGAATAACAGCGTGTCTATTCCCGTGAATCATGTTGCAACAAACGATACTGGCAACCGCATTTACATAGAATTAAATTCATTCGTCAATTTTAAAAAGATAAACAATACGCGATAAATCATCATCGTTGTATTGTTCTTGTTGCCGAACATCCTGAATAGATATTGTACGTTTATTTTTACGTACAAAATGGGCTACTAGCATTCAAAACACTAATCATATGAAACTCATATGCGCGCGCATATGTTGTTACACGGAGCGGGATGCTACTGCCTTCTACGTGATAAATGATAAAAAATCTGCTAACTAAACTAATAGTTTCCTCGGAAATTATATTTAATTCGTTCATACGTGCTATTATCCTGTTTTGTGGAAAATATCAATCACGGCACCTCTAGCAAAACCTGGAAAGGATGTCTCTTTGGTTCAAAATGTTAGACCAGTGTGTTTACTCAGTAATATAAGTAAGATTTCTGAAAAAATACTCCTAGTTAAACTAGGAGCTTATAGCGAGAGGAAACCTATCATATCAGACTCGCAATTTGGCGATACAGCTGTGACAAAATTACATTCTGGGCTAGTCTTGACGGACATAAAAAAAAGCGTTTGACACAACATATCATAATGGAATTATATATATATATATATACCTAAGTTAATTAAATATAATTTTCCTACTACTAATCTTACTCAATGAATCGAAAATTCTATGTGAAACTTGAAAACTACAATTCTAATACTGGGGTACCTCAAGGGAATTTTTCTGGACCTATTTTTTTTTAAAATGATACAATGATAATATCAGAAGTGGATAAAAATTTCTATACTAATGATATCCTTTTAATACAATAGACACAATAAGCAAACAGATTATCAAAAGCATTAAACAAAATATCCAAATTTTTCTATAAATGTTAAATCAAAGTTAATCATGAAAAAACTGAGTCAATAATTTTTACGTAAGCCTTCATTGAATCATTTCGTTAAAATTAAAAAAGTCCATCTCGAATGGATGTTACATGTAAAGCATGCAGCTGTCATCATGGATAGATGACTTACATTAACCAAACGTATTAACGATTGTGTAAATAGAACAATACGAAAAATGGGTTCTTAACAAAAAGGCCGCACTATCTACGCAAAACAAATTTTTAATATACAAAAAAATAATTTTACCGAAATTACTTTATGCCTGTCTAGTCTGGGCTCATATTAGCAAAAGTAATATAAACCCGGTCTAAAGATTAAAAAACCACATTGCCTTCGAATAATATTGAATAAACCTTAATTCATTTCAATCAAATCTTTACATGATATGTTAAAATTCCATTATGTACAGGAAATTATTAAAGATATAACCGAAAATTTTTTTGACGTTTTTAGATATTCGGATATTCCAATAATAAATTCTATAGCTGATTACGATTACCAGTCTCTACGATACCGTTATAAAAGATATAAGCACAGACGTATAAAACATGTCTTTTTCCAGTAAGTCAGCTATAAACTCTAGTTCTGATGTCAACAAATAAACAAAGATACTTATAAGTTAGAAAAGTGTGTATATACTCTATTATTTTTAAGAGAACCGTTGTTGTTTTGAATTTTAAATTTTTCCTGCAATTTAAATATTATTAACTATTTTTACCAATGCGTTTTCTGGAGATAATGGTCATGATATTCGGTATGGAAATATTTATAATTTGTATTTCATTTTGCATAACGTAGAAACAAATTTATAGCATAGTAATAAACAATTTTTCATTTCATTTAATGATGAAAAACTTTTATACGTTTTTTATGTCGCGAGTTGGTTTCGAACACACAACCATCGAGTTAATAATCTCGCAACTATCCTGTTACAACATTATCGACGCAGTATTAAAATTCATTATCGCAAAAAATGTAAAATAATAATCGAAAAATTCACCTGTAACAAGGTCAATTGTTCTTTTAATCTGTTCGCTACTTCCCTTTTGCCGGCTATTTCAAAGTTTCTAATTTGTTCTTCCATATCGTGCATAACTTTGGCTTGAACTTGAAATTCATCGGCCATTCTCTATTAAATTGGACGAATAATTTAATTTTAAATTAAATTAATTCTAAAACGAGAACCGAATTGTATTGAAAAAATATTTTTCTACCGCACTCGCGGCTAAATACGACGTATTCGCTAAATTTATTATCGATTTAAAACGGAAAAAAGGAAATTACGGCTAAAAACTCGCAGACTCACTATTATTTATGAAATCCGGGTTCGTGTTTATAAATAAATGAGAGTACGAATCGTTCGCATCCGTAAACTCTGCTTTATACCAGTTCAGTCATTCGGAAATTAATAATAATAATAATAATAATAAGAAATTATCTCCGTGGTGCTTACTCGGTGATTCATATTTTTAATTTAATTTAAATTAAATAATAATAAAAATACTTTTACATCGTATCACATAAAATTGTATTGTGATACGGTATTTAAAGTTTTCTTTTAATTTTATTTTTAATAGCTTATCTAAGTTGCGTAGAAATTTCTGATATCGATTTATATCGAATGCATCGCTGATTATATATAATATCATTTATAAATCTATGGTCGTTTTATACGTAAAAATTTAGTAATATTAACTACTTTTTTGTTGTTTATAAGTTTTATTGTTTGAGTCTTCAATACTTACATTAATACTGTAGAAAAAATACGAAAATAGATGACACATGTGTCGGGTGTTCTTACTCAGTAAACGAGGTTAGTACTAATAAATAAATAAATTATAGTTTAATTTTGAGTACAAGAAACAAAGTTGTTTCGAATCGTAATTAGCAATCGAGTAGATGAGCACACTGTTTTTTGCCAATTTGATAAAAAAAAACCTTTATCATCATTCGACTTTTATAGTGAATATAAACTCTAAATGGTATAAAGATATTTTGAAAATATTTACGATACCTACTACATATATCATAAAAACAAAGTCATTAGTGATAATTCGAGCATATGTACCAACAGCAGATAATACAAATGAAGACAGCAGATAATATAAATGAGATAATGAATAAATCACCGAAGCGTTAAAAGTAACAAAGCATGGGGATATAATAATTGTGCTGTGATTTAAAGCAAAATATAAGTCAAGATAACAGCAGTTCTGCAACAAGATAGTATTGTCTAGAAGGTAACGAAGGGGTGATCGTTTATTTGAATATGCAGATAAACAGCCTTTTAAAATTTGTAACACGTGGTTTCAGAATCACAAAGGAGGCTGTACACGTAGCTTAGCTCAGAAAGTAAACAGAGAAATCAAATCGACTTTATTTTAATTAACGGAAGTTACCAGAATATAATGAAAAAATATCATACGTACCCAGGAGCGAACGGCAATATATACCATATCTTACTAATGGTAAAATGTAAAATCAAATCTAAGAAAATATTATACTATTACAATACGCACAAAAGGTTAAAAGATAAGGAAATAATATAAATGTTCCAGGATAGTTTATCGCAACATGGGGAAATGAACGTGATAGTTACATCAGAGACGATAGAAAACAACTGGAAGAATTTAAAGGAAAACATCATTGAAGCAGCTGAAAATTCTTCACGTGCAAAACAAAAAAGAGCAAAAATATGTGGTTCAACCAGGAATTAGCGGATAAAATTAATAAAAGAAGAACCGTCGAAGATAAAACAAGAGCTATATATAACAAAGAAGTCACCGCAGCATGCAGGAAACCAAGGACCAAATGCTTGGAGTAAAACTATTATAAAATTGAGGAATTGAATAGCATGCATAATATTAGAGAGATGTATAGATAAAAAATATAATGAAGCAAGGCAAGAGAAACACACGAAACTATATATGACCAAAAAAAAGTACGGCGTCTTCTGTGGAAGCGCTAAAGAAACTGAAGACAGATGGGGTAAATACATCGACACCTATATGGGGATGTAAATAGGCCAAAATACATGAATTTACAAATAGAAGAAGGTGAAGACATACAAATGCGGGAATTGGAAAATGTGGAATGCAAGAACCAACAAAGCGACAGGATAGGAAATGGTGCCTTACGAATTAATTGTTTGCCAGTGCAGGTGAAAAACAAATTACTAAACTTATTTAATCAAATATACCATACAGGTACGCTACCGAAAGAATTCGCCACATTAAATTTCATACCTATTCCAAAGAAAGCTGCATCCAGAACGTGTGAAAAACATCGCATCATTTCTTCATGAACTACGCCTTGTAGTTATTTCTTATCATAATGAATAAGAGAAGAGAAAAAAGACTGGACACATAATTGAGCGAAATTCAGTTTGGATTCATAAGCAAGGGAGGCACAAGAAATATCATAGCCATTTTCAAGATAATCATTCAAAGAGCTTTAACTAACCATTAAAAGAGATATGATAGCCTGATTTATTATGAGAAGGCGTTCGACAAAGTTAATCATAAGAAACTATTTCAGATAACAGGAAAATATAATATAAAATATTTCACAAAACTATGTACGATAATGAAGGATCTTCCGCAAGAATGTCCTTTATCCTCTAGACTATTTAATATATATGCAAAAGAAATAATGAAGAATATCAGTATAGATCATCTGGGTTTAAAATAAACGACAAAATAATTGATTTCACCAATTATGCCGACGATAAAATGCTATTAGCATGATCTGTAAAGCAAATACCTACAATGTTAAATAAACTAAATAAATAAAGTGGAAAATTGGATATGATTATGAACGTTCGCAAAGCTAAGCTGACTAAGTTCACGAGATCGAGTAATAAAACCGGAGTCTTATAAAAATTGGAGACAAAATTATAGAAAACGTGGACTGGTTTCGTTATTCAGGAACGCCGATATCTAATGATAGAAAAGATACAATGGAAATTTAAACAAGAATCGTCATGGCTAAACAAGCGTTTGAACACCTCTCATACATATTAAAGGATAGGCAATTAAACATTAAATTAAAACTTCAGTTGATCCAGCGCTACGTCACGCGTGTATATTAAAATATGCGTGTCGCAGAGATCACAAAACGGGTAGAATCCTTTGAAATGAGAACCCTAAGAATGATATAGCGTATACTATGGAGAGAGAAAAAACTAATAAACACTGATAATGGTTCCGGACACCTTTGCTAGGAAACGGAAATATATTTCGCATAAGATCAGGAAAAATGGTATCTTTCTGCTGAATTTATAGGATAAAGTCAAAGAAAGTGCACCAACAGAAAAAACCGATTAGAAATTATAACCACCAGTTTCAGAGAAAATAGAAAAATAGTAAATATAATAGAGGATACTAGGAACAAAAAACACTAGGTCATGATGTAGGTTAACTCTTCTCAATGAGATAATGAGATGCCACTAGAAGAATATATATTTGCGGTTATCAGGGTGGTATCATCAACACATCAGAGGTTTGATACTTTACATCCACCAGCTGAAAAGTCATCGTTCCATTCTATAGTTCTTTCCCATCATTATAATATAATACTCTCCTCATGATATACTCTGTATATAAATTAAAAAGGAGTGGTGAAAGTAGACATCCTTGTCTGACACCTCTCTCTAAATTGAAATTACCAGAATAAGTTGTTTTCCCCATTCTCACAGTAGCTGTGTTCTCGTTATGTAGTTTTGCGATTAATGAGACCAGATTCATATATTACAAAATTAATTTTGTTCAAACAGAAATAAGAATTAAAATATAAAGTTTATTAATTCTGAATAATTATATTCTAATTTAAATTTTTAAAATTGAAAAATTATCACAGACAATTAGTAGAAACAATTAAACACGTTTTTTCGAACACAACTAATCATTTATATATATATATATATATATATATATATATATATATATATATATATATATATATATATATATATATATATAAAGAATCACAGAGGATTCTCAAAAGTAAAATTAGTAAAGAAAACAGAGCACTATTTAACCAGTGTGTAGTGCCCGTAATGACGTATGGCGCAGAAACATGACCATTAACAAAACGAGTAATTGATAACGTGCACTACTAAGAATTCGACTCCAAGATAAAATAAAATCAGAAAAAATCATAGGAGAAACAATGGTGGATGGTATCAGTGAAAGAATAGCGAGGAATAAATGGGCATGCGCCGTACATACGGGTAGATGTTGGAGATGGACAAAAGAGATGTGGCATGGAGACGATATGGAGGAAAACGAAGCCAAGGAAGACCAAACAGGAGATGGACGGACGCTATTGTCAATACAGTGGGAAGTCAGTGGCTTCAGAAAACATAAGATAAAAGAGGATGGAAATTATTAAGGGAGGCCTACATCAGTAGAATGGTGTAATATAGGTAAAGAATATTTATATATGTATATATAATCTTACTATACATTTCATTATTTTCTGAATCTAAAAATCTAACAATTTTGTCGATATTACGAAAATAAACATTCATATTGTTTTTTATTTGTTATCTTTAATAGTATTTTATATTAATTAGAAAAGATAGTTATGAATGAATAAATGACCGATACATTACAAAAAAATATTACTTTAAAGGGGTTAGTACGTGGAACATTACAAGCTAGGATGAAGTCGCATTACTGAATAGCTAAATCTAAATGTATACACATGACAAAGCTCATCACGTAGGTCGATAAACTTAAGGAATAATCTCTTAATATTAGCAGTGCATACAAATTATCTGATCTCTGTTCCTCATTTACAGCTGAGTGTGTGGCAGTATTTCTTTCTTTGTCGTCCTTAATTGATGCGAATCTTCCAGGTAATTATCTCGTTGTTACCGACTCACAAAGTATTTTAAAGGCTATTGAATGCAAAGGGAAGGTGTCAGATTCATTGATTTCAGCCATCATGTTGAAACTTAATCAGCTGGAAAACCTCAGTATATTTCTGTCATTCTTGTGGGTACCGGGACATCGAGGAGTCCCCGACAATGAAATGGTAGATGCAATAGCTAAAAGGGGTTCTTCTAGTGGTGTTTTATTCTCTTCAGTTTCATCTCGTGACGTCATTCATTTTACACAGTCTGATCATAAAAAACTCTGGGAACAGACATATATGGAGTGCATACAGCGGTCGCCTTTTACTGCGTATTATCAGCTGCAGCCGTCTCTCCCTAGGTTTCAAAAACATCAAGCGGAGAGGAATTGTGCTTATCAGCAGATTGCGGTTTGGGCATTACTTGTTGCCGGACCGCCTGTTCGTTATGCAGCTTAGAGATAATCCGTATTGTCCTCTATATGCTGGTCGTGTAGTCTGCAACCCTGATCGCGTGTTCTTCGAATGTCCTTCATTAACAGCATTACGTTCTGAACTGTATCTCAAATTACTGTACGCATCTCGTGGTGGTCCTCCTTATAACGTAATGTCCCTTCTGCATGTTGAGAATCTAGATTTGTTCCCGGACATAGCGACTTTTCTCGAGAAGTTGTCCGAGTTCATAAGAATATGAGTTAGTGATTATTACGGCTCCACGTTGGGTAAGCTGTAAAGGCATCCCCATAAAAATAAATAAAAAAAAAAAGAAAAAAAAAAGGAATAAAATATATAAAACGAGAAAAACCATTAAACTTAATCAGTTTCAAATTTAATCATAGCTTGTTTCTCCATCCGGTCGCAATATTTTTTGCCGAATTTTCTAGCTTTACTACTATACGTTTCGATTTTAATCTGCCGTTAACAAATAATGTACATTTATGTAGCATCGTTCTCATTTCGCTCCTACATTCGTCTGATGTCAGGTGGTTCAATGCCGCTGTATTTGTACAAATTGTATAGTGGTGTTGCTTTTAAAGAGTCTGTAATTATTCTACATGTTTTGTTCAGAGCAACATTTATTGCGTGTGCCGAACGGCTCCAAACTAGACACATACACCCTTCTGCTGACTAGAAAAGTGCTAGTGCTGATGTTAGTAGTACGTGTGTTTTTGCTCCCTAATACAGTAGAGTTTATTAATTAATTTCCGAATGATATTATTACTTGTCATTATTTCCATTTTTGTTACTTCACAATATCTTCTAAATGTTAATGCTGTGTCGAATATAACTCCAAAGTTATAAGTCTAGCCACTAGACATGCTTATGTTACCAACTTTTACTTTTAATTACGAAATATTAGAAAATGTTCAAAATTATATCCTCGCTTCGCGAAATGGTACGTAGGAATATGTTCCTCGATGGAAAATAATAGAACTCTTTGTAACTAACGGAGACACATAATATATGTTAAATTATGGTTTAGCTAAGTGAGTTAAAAAGCAACATTAAAAGCGTGGGGAAAACATGCTCTTAAAATTAAAAAGAAGCATATTTTGATTATACATTAAATATAACGCATAGTAACAATCCCCCTCCGGGGATCCACCTTATCGTGGTGCAAGGCTCAGTACTACCTGTATCCTGGACGATGCCGTCGGGAGTTTATCTCCTGGTAGGGCCACCCATAACGGTTCCCTGATGTACGGCAGCAGGTACACCAGAAGCCGGTAAAGGCGATAATAAAAATGACAACCATCGACAATACGCATCACATTTGCAGAAGCTAGAATAGCTCAATCGACTGCAAAATTGGATCACAGAAAGGAGAGGACCCCTACTGTGGTGTTAATTTCCTCGAATACCAAATTATGTATAAAACAATGAAGAAAGTTAAAGTGCCATATGATCCGACTAGCAATCGGCGCGAAGAGTCATCTGTGTGAAATGGGTGACTGGCTTTGATAATACGCGACTGGTCAAAGAAACAATTCTACAATGATAAAAACATGCACTTGGAATATACGAGAACTAAATAGTCCAGGAAAATTACAGGTAATTGAAAAATTAGTAGAAAATATTGCTATTACTGGATTAGCAGAAACACACTTGAGAACAAAGAACATTTTATAACATCCAATGATAATTTATTAATATCATCATCGATAGATGACCGCTAAGGAAAGCAGTATATGGATATAGAACGGTTAACGATAGAATAATACTTGTAAGATTAAAAGAAAACCCAGTGAATCTAAATATTACACAGGTATATGGGCCAACAACTTCATCAGTAAAGGAGGAAATTACGAATTTCTACGAACAACTAAACGATTTGGTAAAAACTATCCCAAATAGGGAAACATTGCTAATAATGGAATATTTAAACGCTAAAATTGGTAAAACGGACCAAGATGAACATTTCAGACGTATAATACGAAGATATGGAATTGGCGAAAGAAATAATCGAGGTGAACTATTGTTAGAATTTTGTACTGAAAATAATCTTTTGTTGGCGAATACAACCTTTAAACATCACATTAGTCGTTTGTATACGTGGACATCACCGGATGTGAAATATAAAAACTAGATTGATTGTGTCCTTGTAACGAAAAAATGAGGTCATCTATCAGAGGTGTTAAGACATATCCGGCTATGGATTGTGGAAGTGACCAAAGTCCACTAATAACGGAGGTATGTCTTAAATTATAAAAAATAAATCATAAAAGAAGTTTAGTGAACAACATATGTAATATAAAATATACAAAATAATATAAAAATAATGTAACAAAAATGTTAAATACAATGAAAGAAAAGGATCAGAGTCCAGAAAAACTGTGGGAAAGTTATAAAGACGCTATGATAAAAGCAATGAAACAATCAAAGCAACAAGACTACCCGAAAAAACCATGGATAACAGACATCACATGGGAACTGATAAAACAACGGCAACATATCAAAAGGAAAGGCATACCAAATGACAATCAAAAAATAAAATATAAGGGGATCTCGCGTAAAATAACTCAAGCTTTACGAAAAGACAAGGAACAGTTTATAAACTCAATATGTAGAGAAATATACCAAAAATGGGAAAACTACGAACCCAGAGGATTGTTAGATTAATTATCATTGTTGTGTAGAGATTATAAACCACGTTACCTACCGGTGAAAGATAAGAAAGGTATAACATTAACATCAAAGTATCAAATAATGATCAGATGGAAACAATATTGTGAACAACTTAGAAGCTGAAAAATGCAATGCAATGATAACAGCGCTGAAGAAAAATGAATAAACTCAGAACCACCTATACTACTATGCGAAGTGGAGGCAGCTGTTAAAAGATTACATAATTTTAAAGCGGTTGGGATAGATAACATTCAAGCCGAAATGATAAAAGCTTCTGAGGAAAAAGATAATTCACAGGATATGCGAAACAATATGGACTACGACTAATTGGTTTAAAGAATCATGCTGATCTATATATATATATATATATGTTCCTATATACAAGAAAGGCGATAAAGAAAATTGCGCTAACTACCGCACCATATCCTTAATACCACATGCGAGTAAAGTTATGCTTTACATAATCCGAGAAACGCCATTTTCAATACCTAAAATATCCTCCGAACAGGCCGGTTTTATGACCGGAAAGGGGACGAGAAATCAACTCATAATCATCAGAGAGCTAATAGAAAAATGTTACGAATTTAATATGCCGGCTATATTATGTTTCCTGCGAAAGCAAACTTAAATTTAATAACGGATATGGAGTGTAAAGACTATGTTGTAACATTTCTTCAATAAGGGAGGATGCGAGTAAGTGAAACGCCGGATATAGGACTAGCCAAAGTAGCAATAAATAAACTAATAAAAATATGGAAAGTAGGAGTATACGAAACCAAGCGAAGTTATACCTGAGAACAATAGTATTTCCTATTGCACTGATGGCTGCGAATCATGGACATCAAATAAATCATCTGAAAGGAGACTCGAGGCAGTGGAAATGATAGCATACAGAAGAAGAATGTTAAGAATTCCATAGACTATCCGTAGAACAAATGCCTCAATTCTGTAACAGCTAAACATATGCCTATCGTTTATAAAAGAATGTTGAAGTTGTTTCGACATATTATTCGAGCTAATAGCATCGAGAAGGTGGTCATTCAGGGAAAAGTACGAGTTACACGGCAGATAAGTCGACCGCCAATACGCTTTATCGACCAAATCAAGAAGATAACCGATATTCAGACGGTCCAAGAAATTATGCACCAGGCAGGGAACAGAGATATATGGAGAAAACTTCCTTCAAAATCAGTCACGACGCTCGAAATCGAACGTACGATTGGATGATGATAGTAACAATCACGAAACGCAAATAGCGGATAACCCCGAAGCTATTTTATAATAAAGCATATTAGATAAAAGTGTGCATATTTTGTTAGTTTTTTTTTTGCTGCATAATTTATACTTCTGTCATTTAAGAACGTTAATAGATACAATTTTTAGAAAAATTTTATAAAATTAAATAAAACAGGTAAATGTAACTTTTAAATTTATAATAATGATAACTATCTAATATAGCGAACCAAAAACCAATTTATCAACGATTACGTTGAATTAACCAGGTATTAAGATAGAATAAATACGTGGTTGGCACGTACTACGTTTAAAATGTAACGAACATTATTTATAAACGTTGTATAAATTTATAAATTTAAAAAATAAAATAATATTGCTTTTCATAACGCGATGTTTGCTTTTTTTTTGTATTTTAGACATTTTGAAAAAATAATTTCACTATATAATTATAAATTCAAAAGTTATCTGTTTTACTCGGTTTAAAAAAAAGAAACTATTGTAAAAACGTATTTTTAAAAAATATAATAATACAAGGATGATAAAAAAAAAATTAATCGTTTTAAACAAATATTCTCTATGCGAAACTCAATACGAAATATCTGGTAAAACCGAATAAAAGATTACCAGGAAGAAATTTATATTAGATATATTTAAATACTATCAGCAGGTGCGCATAACGTTAAAAAAAGCAAATACAACTCACCGCTAGTACGTAAATGTTAGTTACATATATAGATATCGGTACATACACTAAAGATAAATATTTGAGCGCAAAAGCTCAAGAGAAAGAGTGAGAGACAGAAGAAACAGACCTGAACGTCGTCTGGTATATCATCGGCGGTGATATCATTCTCAATGCGTGTTGTTAGTTGTGCGTCAATATCGTTAACCCATTCTTGAAATTCGATAACCAAATTCTCAGAATATTGAGCTTCCGCCACTGATTTTTCCAATAATGCAGTACGGTCGCTCGCCTATAAAAGCCAATCAATAAACTGACCCATCACGCGTCTACTACTAGAGTTTTTATTAACTCTTATTTTTGTGACATTATTAATTTGCGCATAAATTATTATTATTATTATTATTATTATTACGAGTATGTGTTAAAAGCAAATTGATACATTTGTCTTTAATAAAAATTTAGCGATTCGCTCATTTTGTCAACAATTCGCTATTACAGACGAGACTGATAAAATATTTTATTTTCGAATACGTCTCCGTTAAAGATAATTAACTATTATCGCTAATTGTATTAATCGCCGATTAAAATCGGAATAACAATTGCACCTTCTTACCCATAGAGTGATTAATTATCTATAGACAAGCGAATGATGAGACGAAAAAACTAAATTGAATAAAACCGATATCTATTAGACTAATCTTCAGACGAGGAGTAGATTATAAAAACTATGTTTTCAACGATAAAAAATTCCCTTGAAACATTTAATAACCAGTGGTATTTGAAAACAAACGCAATTATAATTTCATAAAGCTTCCCATTTATATAACTTATAACTCTGGAAACATTTAATAACCAGTGGTATATAGTATTCATTGAAAACAAATACAATTATAATTTCATAAAACTTTCCATTTATATAACTTATAACGGTTAGTAAGCTTATTAATTTTATTGCTCCGATTTAGAATTAAAATTCAATAAACAACACTACGATAAAAACGTTTTCGAACGAAATTTTAGTTAAATATCCCTTCTTTTATTTATTTATTTTGTTTTAAAAATGTACAAGTATTTTTTATTTATTTATATGTTTGGTTTTTTTTTTTTGTTAGCCAGATAGATCGTATTCAATTTTTGATCTTTTATCAATTTTTCAGCGAATCTTTTCTCCTTATTTCTAAAAGCATGAAGCAACTTCAACCCCCTTTTTTTTTTTAATATGGAAATTTAATTTGTCGTCGTTAAATTTTTCCCCATTACATTTAATTTCGACAATTATAAAATTCAGCCACACGTTGTTTCCCATTTATATAATCCGTCGGTCGGGAATTAAATTAATTCGTTATTAATTGTCGAATACGTTAATACGATTTCCACTATTCATGCAGGAGAAATATTATTATCGTCATCTTTCATTTTTGAAGTTACGCGAAAGAATTGTGCGGTATTAATTCTATAAAAGCATTTTGTATACTATCACGTTAAAATAGACTTAAACGATATTGTTAAATTCGTGCATTCGAATCGTATACGCCAGAAATATAGGTAAATTAAGGTAAAAAAAAAAACAAACGTTCAAAAGATGATACCGAACATAATACGTAATGCTAAGCGGAAACTTAAATACGAGCAAGAACAGATTTAAAAATTAACACTGCATTGTAAAGTAATTTTTAATTTACACGCGAATAAATACGTTGATTATATTATATTCAACTACCAACTTCCTAAATAATAAAAAATCAATTGAAAAATTAGTTAAATCACTAACATTTGTTTTCTTGTGAAAAACACAAATCTTTTCGGCATTTACGCCATTATCAAGTGATAACAAAATTTGTTTAAAAAATCATAATTTTACAAGTATAAATTAAAAAAAAATTACTTAAAAATATCTGATGGTGACACGGTGAACTATATTCCATAAAGTGTTATCCTTTTTGTCTGTTTTGTTATTAATTTATTTTTTGAAATATCGAAATTGAATATATTAACATGAATATATTTGTTTACTTGATTTTTTTTTATTTTTACGATATTGTTTTCTGGTGTCTGGAAAAGTTGTATACTGATGGAATTTTAAATGTTCATTTACTGTCGCAATGTATGATATCCAAAAGTAAAATATAAAATATAAAAATATACAAACACAAAATTTTTTTAAAAAACAATTTTACAACTATAAATGAAAATTAAGTATTTAAAAAATCTGATAATGACCGATAAATATTAGTGATTTAACTAATTTTTCCAATGATTTTTTATAAAAAAATCACTACATTCCACATTATAAAAAATTCCTAAATAATGTTTATTATTTAAAATTAAGATTATAGTTCAAGTACTAAAAAAAAAAAAATTAATTGGCCACTTACTAAATAAAATTAACACTAAAATTTAAAACGAGCTAAGTAAATTGACGGACACACGTATATAACGAATAGCAATGCAAATTTCTTGTTTGTTCTTTTATTCGCCAAATTAAGAATTACTTAGTCCTGATTTAACGTAACCGTATGTTGAAAAATTTATAGAATTTAGAAAATAAAAGTGGCAGAAATTTTACAACTATTTCAAAATTATTCCCAAATAAAAACATATACAAAGACATGTCAAATTACTAATTTTTCAGATAATTTTGTTTTCCAGTTTTGTTCTAGGTTTTCATTTGTGCCGAAAGAGTTAAAACTGCGATGTGCTCAGCTGAATTCCCTACAGTGCTAGAATTTACGAAGCATTATTATCGAATACAGTCGTCATATACGAGGTCAATATTGTTTAATGAACGGCGTCAATAAATATTAGTAAAAGATACCCGTGAAAATTATATTTATGAACGAGTATTGTTTATATTTGTGTTGATATGTGTCCATGATATATATATGTATGTATGTGTGTGTATGTACATATATACATGTTTTTGTGAGTGTCGGTGTGTAAATATGTGTGCAGGTAAATTTATATGTGTGTACATGATTAAAATGAACTATATTATTTACATGCCGCATACGCAGTCGTTCGTTTTTATTTTAGTTTGTAAAAGATATCAATAATTAATTTTTGTTTCGTAATAATGTAACAATTCCAGACAGTCGAACACGTTATGTATGGACAAGGCGTTTATTGTTTCTGCTAAATGCAAATAAATTGAATTGAATTGAAATAAGCGGTTGTATAGACATGAGCTTAAATATAAGTGTGGATGTGTGAGTAATGTTAGTACCGTTCAAGCATAGGTAGTTGTAAGTACATGTACATATGCACGATTGCAAGAATATGTGGAATGTGTTAATGTTTATGTTCGTATTAGTATATATAAAAAGAAAGAGAGATACCAATGGTGGTGGTCGGAAATTTTAATTTATTTCAGTTCAGTTTGTTGCAAAAGATCGTCCGCACATAGATTAATATAGATTGCTGTTCGCCGAGCACATGCGCATTAGAGGAAGTTAAATATAGTAAAAATATTTTGTATCGTTTCATGTGTAGTAACGAATACATTTGATAATAATCGAAAATTGCACATAACCGTCATTTTACTTCACTCACTTTAAATGATAAAATATTTTCTGACATTATGTTAAAATAAAAATTGTTCAAATTAAATAAAAAATACAGATAATTTGAAAACAAAAATCATAATTATAAAAATGTTCAAATCGATAAATCAATAACTTAAACGTAGTTTAGAAAAAATGTTACAGAACACCGAATAAATACATTTAAAGCAAAAAAAATTACCTGTTGACTAAGCTTATTATATCTATTGGTCACGTGTTCAACATCCGACTGCAATCCGTCCGATAGAATATTAACGTCGATTAAACTCCGTCCGAGTTCCTGAATTTGTTTCAATCTCGATTCGGGATGTTTCCGCATACGATTTTCCAAATCCTGTTTTAACAAATTAAATTTTGAGCGCACGACGTTAGAGAAATTTATAAATTGGAAAATTTTTCATTTTAAAATATTATTCGATTTTTTTTTAACATACATCGAGTTCTTCCGAAATTTCCTCAGCGTCTGCCGCAGCTTGAGGCGATTTTCTTAATTGTTTCTCCAATTTATCCATCCAATCAGTTTCTTGAGCGACTAAAACTACAAAAACATTTACACAAATATAAACGGAATCCAAATTAGAATTAAAATTTTGCAATTGAAAATTTACGAATTTTTATGACTTCAATCGCACCTATTAATCATTATAACCACGAATATTTAAAAAAAAAAAAAGTCTTCTAATATTCAATTTATCAGTAATAACGACCGAAAATTCGTCGAGTATTTATATGTAACAATGTCGGAATATATTTAAGAGAAGCTGCAAAAATGTAATTTTATAAAAACCGAACACTTAATGATGCTGCATAGAATCATATACATTTTATATTATACAGCAAAATTAATAACATTCGTCCGAGCAATATTGATTACCGTAATGTTGATACCTAAAATATTAGTCAAAGATAAAGCTCAAACTTCAATTAAAAGTAGAATCCGCTTCTCCGTAGAGAAGTATAAATGAACTTAATTTCGACCGTCGAAAGTAAGTATTAATTTTGTTTACGCGTCAACTACTGTTTGTTTTGTAATAATCGTTAATTGAAAAAGTCGAGTGCGACTTCAAATAATCGATAAATATTACAATGTAGTAGGCGAAAATTCACGAACAAAAATATAGATTATGTATTATTTTGAAACGAATTTGTCAATTCATATAAAACTTTCGAACATTAAATAGCGTCGAGATAAGAAAACGATTTATTAAATAAAAAAGATCAAAATTTTAAATGTTTTATCGACCCAAAAAACGACGATTTTAAAATTTAAAACACTTATTTTATATATAATATCAATGTTTACTCTTTTAAAATGGAGATGCCTTTACGGGAATAATTTAGAAAAAGGATGATACATTTAAACGAAAGTGTAATATATGGAGAACGTATTAAGATATGGTAAAGCTCAGAACGTACGGCGCCGCAGCAGAGCATTCTGATCAGAATTACTGCCTGTTCAGAATGAAGGACCAGAAAGGAACTTCTCTAAGTTGCATATGGAAAAATCGATCAGGTAACAAATGATGCCTAAATCGTAATCTATTGATGAGTCTGCTTTGCCATCAATCTCATTAAAGAAATAGAACGACGAAAGTTTAGGGAGACGTTTGAATTTGACAGTAATTGGCGAGAGGTGACCGACTAATGTTCTCATTGTAGCCAATAATTACAGGGTAAAAAATTATGAAAACTTCGTAAATTATAAATACCACCCAGTGTTAAAATAACGTTAATTATTTAAATTTTAAGTAACGAAATTATATAAACTATAAATATTGAAAGTATCATTTACCTTTGAATTCACCGTAGCTACGAGATACTTCTTGTAAATTGTCGTATCTAGCTTTTAATCCATCGAAAATTCTATTCCATTTTTCGCAAAGTTCATTTAATCGAGAATTGAATATAGTTAAGCTCGTTTCGGAAACGCATTCTTTGATGATATTCGAAATATCGCTTCCTACAACACAAACGTAAAACTGATTTTCAAAATAACCGTTTGGAATACGACTAATCGAATTCACGGTTAATACCTTCAGTAACGAAAATAACGTCGACGTACGTCTATTATAACGATCGACCAAAATATTCGGATTTCATTCGAGTAACGAAAACAACGTGCATACGTCTATTATAACCGCAGTTTCATCGACACCACCACCCTCGATCGTTAACTGAAATTGAACTGTTAAAAGTATGACCGTACTTCGAACAACTCCAACACGGTTTGTCATTTATACTATCACGCGTGATATTTTGCATTTTCCGCCATGACCTCGTGGTACGTCTTAAAATACTGCTGCTCATTCTACGAAATTTCGTCTCTTCATATCCGTTCACATTATTAAGATAATCTAGGGTGATCCAGGGAAGACTGACGATTTTGTTGTTTTTGAATAACTCAAAAACTCTAGTCAACCAAAATTTTTGAATGAAATTTTGTTTAAAAATAGGAAAACGAGAGATTAGCTTACAAACATTTATGGAATACACTATCGTTCAGGTGACCGCCATTTGCCCCCAATACATTCATTTAGTCTTTACAACAATTTTGAACACTTTTTCGAAAATAGGTCGGTGAATTTTTGAAATGTTTTCAGAAATTCGAGTTAAGACGCCTTCCAAATCTAGTGGACGTGTTATGGCATGCTATAACGAGGAGCGCGCGTTTCGCGTGGAACGTTATTTTCGCCGTGAATCGATCACGACAGTGCAAAGAGTTTCGAAAAAAATTCAAAGTTACGTGATTTTTTGTGGAGGATACCTTAAGAGTCTGGTTTACGTAACACGTCCACGATGTCTGGAAGACATGAAAACTCGTATTTCTGAAGAAATTTCAAAAATCCAGCGACCTATGCTCGAAAATGTCTTCCAAAATTACCAAATGAATTTATTATTGCAAATGGCAGTCATCTGAACGATATTGTGTTCCACAAATGATTGTAAGCTAATCTCTCGTTTTCCTATTTTTAAATAAAACTTCATTCAAAAATATTGGTACAGTAGTTTTTGAGTTATTAAAAAAACAACAAAATCGTCCATCTTCTCTGGGTCACCATATCTATATCTATATATATATATCAATCATTGCCATCCACAAGGCGAAAGATTTTAGCAATTTCTTTTTTCGTTCAAATATACGAATCAATTTATTTTGAAAAGTTATCAATTATTTACCTGATTGTTTCAGATGTTCGTACTGCGGTAGTTTTTTTTCCACGATCGCTAAAAGGCTGCGGTATTTTCCTTTCGTTTGAAATAATTCGCCGGAGGAACACATCTCCTTTACGCAATAAGTCTTTTCGACTTCGTTCAACCATTTTTCCAAATCTGTAAACTGTTCGACATAAAATATAGAAAACATGGACGTTTCAGAAACAAACCGATGGTTCATGTTCGCTGCGAGCGATATTCGAATAATTATTTTACCGTACACGAACGAAATTTTAACGATAAGGAATAAAAAATAATAAGAAATTAATGTTTTTTATTTATTTATTTATTAACACCAAGTCAGTATGAACTGACCACTATTGGCGAAAATAGTAAGTCATATTAACTTATTCTCGAGATATGCATGAAATACCGATCATATTCAAAATTAAGAACGAACAATATCCATAACTTTGTAAAGAAATTTAAATAATCGCTATGGATATGCTCGTGTGCGAAATCTACACATTTAGCATATATGTGTGGGTAAATCTAAGTATGTATACAGAAAGTGATTAGTCGATAAATGATAAACTTCTTCTTCGTTATCGAATTTTGCCAACTACGGAAACATTACACCCACAGCTTCAAATTATACTGCCTTCACAATCTTCATTGCCCAATACTCTTTTATTGTTCCGGAATAACGTTCATCCGTCCATATTTTTCCAGACTTCTTCATTATGTTTTCCACAAACCATTCAGATGAACTGATCTTTCGCTTAAATTTATTGTCTTTTTATTACCTATTCAAAAATATAGACGCGCTAGATATATTTCTTTACTCCGTATAATCCACAGAACCCGAGTTTTTGGGTTCCCGTCGAAAAAATCAAAAATTATTTTTTCGTAAGACGACGCATATCCATTCGTTTGAGGGATGAACACAAAGTGTTTCCTTATAATAATTTTTAAAATTTTTGTCTGTCTGTCTTTAATTTAACTCAAAAACTATTAAAGCACTTATAGCCTATATTATCGGATTCCTTCTAAGCTTTGTTTGACATTGATATCACAAATAGGGCAGAAATTACAATAATTTAAAGCTTTTATTATATTTCGTTAGGGGCGTTGCCAAAATAACGGACGGATATGGATATATATACACGTATACTATACTAATATATAAACCTGTTAAAAGAGACAGTAATATGGTGAAAAAAAATAATTACACAGGCGAAGCCGTGGGTACCTTCTAGTACAAATATGTAATTAGAAATGTAGGAACATATATTTTTTAATGTTGAAAGTGGTATTATATATACACGATGTTTTTTGCTTATCCACGCCTGGATGAAGACTTTTCCCAATTTTTTTCCATCCATTTCTCCACTGCGCCTTACTCAACCATTATTTCCTGAAATATACATCATCACCGTCGTGTAATCGATATTGCCTGTTTTCGTTCTTATTTATCGCGGCCACTATTGTATGATTCGCTTTGACTATCTGTTGTCATCTCTTCGATCTACATGACCAGTCCAATTCCATTTTATCCTAGCCATCCACTTCATCACATCGTCTAACTTCGTATGTTCACGTATCCATCTATTTTTGATCCGATTTGATAGTCTAATATTCATCATCATTCATTCGTGTTTAGTTCGGACTTTTTTTTATTATTTTTTTTTATATCCGTTCCTGTATACGGTGTCGTTTTTACAGCGTATGTAATCTGTTCAGATCAATTGGCAGCATTTGATCGTTTCGAAATAGTCCGCTTAATTTAAGACATTCTTTTCGTTATTTCTAATTATCATTTATTTATCGGTTACAATTATTTCTCCTGAATTTATTATTTTTATCGTTTTTTTCATATCAGTCATTATTTTTGTTTTTTAAAGATTTATTTTTAATCTTACTTTATTAGAATTAAGACTTGACCATGTTATCGTCCTCTGTAAGAATTTATCAGGACTATCATCTGCAAACCTGAGATGATTTAGATATTCGCCATCTATTTTGATTCCTTTTCCATCCCGATTAAAGTTTTTAAAAACGTCTTCTAATGCACAGGCAAACAATTTCGACGAAATGATGTCACTTTGCTTAACTCCCCATTTTATTAGAATATTTTCATTTTTCTGTCATAGATTTACTCGATAGCGGAGCTATAAATGGTTATAATATTTTTATGTTTGTCGTTAACTCAAATATGGTTTAACGAATTTAGTACTGCTCGGATCGTTACGGAATCAAATATACAATTCTATATCGTCTTAGTCACATTTTTTTATCAACATTGTGACTATTAAAATAGATGCTCATTTGTATTGAATATTGATCAGAAAGTCTAGGTTGATTGAAGTTGCATTGTGCTATTCTGTTTGCAATAATACGGGCGAATATATTCTCTATAATAAACAATCATATATATTTTATAATTGTTCATATTGTGTGCACACCTTTTTTTTTTTTTAGAACTATTTCCGCTTCCAACCACGTAATTGATATTGCGATTTTATTTTAGAATCGATTGAAAAGTTGGCAAATTATATATTAATCATATTTAACAATATTTTTTTTTTTCTGAAAATTTGTTTATTATTTAGATCTTTATTAATTTATTATAAAAAACGACCGCATTTCCTGTATTTTCCTTTCTTATCGTTTTCAAAGTGTGCGATTAACTGTTAATAATTTTGAAATATTTTATTTTTCTTTTTCATTTACGACACATAATGGACACGGATGATAACTAAATTAATAAAACAAAAAATAAACACTCTCCGATACATCAACATTACATGGATGATAACTGTCTGAAGTTATTCGGCATCTCGGTAATATTTAAATAAATATATAAATGACATGTATATATTTATATAAATGTGCTTCCATAAAATTTTAGATAACGCATTATTATAACACCGCGCGGAATAGGCCTTTTAAAGAAGCTCTGGACAACAGAGAAGAAGGTGTTAAATTAATTTAGACATGCTGATGACACAGTCCTGATGGCGGAAAGTGCGAAGACGGCACAAGCAGTGGATATGGATTATTAATTAACGTGAAGAAACCGAAAGTAATGGTAATCTCAAATTATCTACACCCTGCAAATATAATGATAAACAATCGCCAACCAGAACTAATTGATAAATTCAAATATCTTGGAGTTGAAGTTATAATTGAAAATGACGAAACTGATAAAAAGTTTTGTTATGATTATTTAACATTTAGTAATTATTACTAGTAATTTTACTGTTGCTTTTTAAAAAACAAATCTAACAACCGTACATTAATATGTATATATAAATTTACATATATGTTCGCGTAAAAGTGGAATACCTCTTTGTAATAGTCATCCAATAGACGGTATTTATTATCTAGCGAGACAATTGATACCGATAATGATTCTAATAATTGATTCAGATGTAATAGTCGTTCGTTATATCTTTGTAGAAAATTTCCGTCCGCGTTCGTCAAAGAACGAAAATCACACCCGATCGATTCTAGGTCGTTTTTTTTCTGCGGCAATTCCGAATTCAAAATCTAGAACGAAAAGTAATATCGAAATTTTTTACACAACAATAGCTTCTATATAAAAAAATAAAAAAATGTATATTACTGATTGTTGATTGCGTTATCACATTTACTACCAAATATTTAAAATACTGTTTCATAAACACATGTATATAGTAATTTTTTACACTTTACATTCTTATAAATTCGTATATATTTAAAGTTATTTTTATATTTCACTTGATATAATAGCCGAAAAGCTTCGTGATTTTTTCAAAAAGAAATAACTTTTTCGTGATTTTAACTACTTTTTAATGTTTATTTCTTTAAAACACTACATTCATAACTTTTCAAATTTTTCAGCTATATCTTCTTTCTCTCTTCCATCAATATTCGGTCGGTTTCCCTTACTGCAATTTCACGGAAATTAACATTATTTCATAAAAACGCTGAAAATATATGCTGCTTATATTATTTACGAAAAAAAATAATAAACATCAATTAATTATTAACAATATTACACTGTTCGTATAAGCGAATAACGTCGACACTTCCGAAAACATATGATAAAATAGTTCTTACTTTTAATTTTTGAAGCTGATTTGATGTTTCATCGACGTTGGAAATAACATGCTCCAAATGAGAAGCAATATTAGTCACCGATTGATTCGCATTTATCCATCGTTCTATAGATTGTATTTCATCTTCCAGCGTCTTTAACTTTGCAATTCCTGATTATAATCATTAAAAATGAAAAATCATAATTGAAAACAACAATTTTCAAATTTCACACGTACATAAATATGTAATAAAATTTTTTGCGCGTTACATATTTTGACATATTTTATTATTATTATTAAAATTAAGAAAAAAGTAAAACACGTGATTATTTTGACGAGTAATAATCCCTGGAATTCTAAGTTTGGACAGGAGTACTACGCATTCTTTGGACGGCTAATCAATTAGTTAATATTGAAGAAAATCTGAAAACTAAGACAGCTATTAACAAAAGCATTTACCCGGAAACTGAACGATTTTTCGATCACATAGTTTTGTAAAATGAATTGAAAATGTTACTTGGAAAAGAGAAATCACATGGAAAAAAAATTGTATGGTCGCGTATCTTTAAGACAATCGGATGGAATAACTGAATTTACAGTGGAAAACTTGTGCAAACATGTTTACGAAGCACATACAGAGAAAAGTATCGTAAATTAATCAGTAAAGCAACATTTCTACGTCACAAAGTCCCTGCTACGGACAGTACAATTCAGACAAGAGAAGAACCCATATTTCACTTAACATTGAAACATATTTCCGCAAATCACAATAATTTATGCATATTTAAATTCGACATCTGAAATTCGCTAAATGAACAACAACTTCGATCAACTTTCTTTTTTTTATTATTATTTTTTAATTACTAACGAAAGGTAGATCGCAATTCGGAGTACTATATTCTATACAAGTACCAGCGATAATAAAATATAATAGTAGACTAAACCACGTATACAGATAGTAATAAGAGATAAATATCGTTATAATAAGTAATATTCTAAATATTCAAATATTCCATATTCGGGAAAATAATAACTTATCAAGTATGTAGTAAAATATTTTAAACTTATAATTATGAAGAATTTATAAACAGAACTTTTAAACGGATAGTAAATTTCTCTCCTAGTACTATAAACAGCCTCTCATAGAGTCAGTTTTGGATGGTTTATTTAAATATAAAACGTATGTTCTAGAGTCAATGAATACATTTTATTTAATACCGAAGTGGAATTGTCATTCGCGCTTAACATCCACACCAAAACGAAGACCTCATTTACGGCTCAACGATATTTCTCTATTAACGTTTTATTCGAATTTATTCATTTCTCTCATTAAATAGAGTAAACTCGTTAAAGCTTGAAGACATCTAAGTTTTCAAATAGTATATTTCGGAAAACAACGGCTTTTAAAATATCTAACATTCGCTGCAGTAAACTAACCTTTTTACTTGAAACTAACTACCCGGATTTTCACGTTAATTATTTGCCAAAGTATTTGAATTTCCACTTTTGCTTTGTTGAATAAACGATGCCATTTAATAATTCACGTGATGTAATGACGTAACATTGAACGTTTGAAAATTCACGATTTGCGACTATAATTTCATATATATAAAACTTTCGTGGAAATTAAATCATAAACGCAATCTTCTGCAATAGGTGAAATTACGATCTGTGTCATTCGGAGAAAAAAAAAAGACACTTTTAAACCATAATGAAAAAAATATAACGCTTAAATAATTAAGTGTATAAACTACATCTACGACTAATCAATCCTAGGGCTCAAGTTGCGTCATGGATTATAGCCATAAATCTGCACAATGCAAAACTACTACGTATTCAATAAAGAGAACAGTATTATAGTCGAACTCTAGTTAATTAGACATCTGGACCACGAAACAAAAACCGGTGCCCGAGGAAAAAGTATAAAAGAGCGTAAAATCTTGATCGTACAAGTATCAATCAAACGATGTATCTTGTAGGCAAACGTAAATATGGAAAATACAACGGTATTACATTTTTCAGAAAACAATTAGAACCACAATGGCCAAATTACGAATTCGCACTGATCAAACCGCTGGAAAAAATATATTTACAGTTTACGCGGCATGTTTTTTTACTGCGTAGTCATATGACTTGAAAAAGTAGAAGATCTGGAAAACTCCAGACAACAGTCGTACAATCTAAAATTAATATAGAATATATTACAGTTCGCGATATAAAATTTTTTATCATCATACAATTTTTAATTATCACGTCACTCCATATAACATTAATTAGCACCTCGAAGCCCATTTTATAATGATGACATAATAAAAAGATTATCATAATTACCTTTTTGTAGAACGCTACACCTTTCTTTTATCAAAACTGGTATATCGTGCCAACGAGTTTGTAAATCTCTTAATTCTTCGTGTAGTCTACCTTCTTTATTGCCTTGAAATACGTCTTCAACTATATCACGTATATATTCGAAGTCGCCTTCGCGATTTTTAATACTCTGTTCCACATCCTATGTAAAAATTATATATATATATATATATATATATATATATATATATATAAACTAATTACAACACCGTATTTATTTAAATAACAAAATTTCATTATATACATGAAATTTAGTAAAATTTAGTAAGTCTCCCTTACCATCGTTACGTATTAGCCACGAAACTGTACACTCGAAATAACATTAATTTATAATATTTGTGTAAAATTTAAATTATTTTGTACGCTGAAGAAAAAATGTGAGTGTACAGTATTAAATTTAATTAATTTAACTATTTCACAAAACAAAAAATTATCGCTATTACTATTATTATTTAAAATGTATGAGCGAATTCAGCGACTTTTTTATATATATACTATTGTACTTGGAACCAACGCAAGACCCGAAATATGCATGATATATTCGCGTAGAAAATTCGTTTTTTTTTTTTTTAAAAGCATATATTACAAAAATTGAAACCATATTGTGATATAAAATACAAATGTTGAATAACAAAAAAAATATATTTAAATTGAACAACAAATTCAAGAAATAACACAGTAGTTTCGCACGTTATTTATTCGATTGTATATAACAACCGTTAAGGTTGACGAAATCACGTAGTAAATGTGAGAAAGTGAAAGTAAACAATATATTTATTATATAGACAAAACATCAGTAAAAGAAACAATATTATTAAATTCGACATGCATATCGTGTAATACATAAATGTATAATAGCAGATTTTTATTATTATTTTTTTTTAATCTCATATCTGTCCTAGGATGTAGCTTTTCATTCTTTCCGGTCTGAAATCTTCAGTAGTTGTAAAGTAAATACTCACACGACCGTCACACGATGCTATACCAACATTGCAGAGAAACAAGTGAGTCCCGCGCATTCAGGACACGCATGGTAGTAATTTGATCTCCGACGTGATTAGCGCTGACTTTAAAAACTAAATTCGAGCTCACGCATCGCAAATAGGAAAACAGAAGGACATTCACTTGCCGGTGTTCAACACTATGTGCATTCCGCTGCACAACGAATGAAAACTAGCGGTAGCTCAGCTCCAGTGGAGGTGATGAATTCGGTTGAGAGTCAGTAGGCAAGAAAACTGAGCATATTTCGGCTAAACGAGTAAACCAACACAGAAAATCAAGATTCAGGATTATGCAGTTTAATACCCCTGCTCCTACGGTAATACTAAGCCCATTAACTATACTAAAAAACTTTAAAAGAAAATAAATTAGGAAATATGAATTTATGAAACCAACAATAATAATGGCAATAATAAAAATAAATACAACACTATTAAAAGTCTGTTAAAAATATCAAATTTGACATAATCAGTAAAATGTATCTCCTAATTTGTCTAATTAAGATATATTTTTCCTCAATTACGACAAAAAAAAATAACAGTCAAGGTTATCAATCGGGAGTGATTTCACAATCTATCATAAAAATCATTAAAAATTGGATTCGTAAATTATACACACGTACCTGAAACTGTCTCAACTGTTCTTCCATAATAGATATTTCCGTTATAACAGCGTGTTCCGATAATAAAATACTCTCTACTTCGTGAATCCACTTCATTAAATTACCTTTTGTTTCGATAAATTTAGACGTTTGATTTAAATCGGCTAATTTAGACAGCTGCTCCTCTAATGTTGTGTATCTATTTCGTAAAAGTAAAAAAAAATTTATTACTATACCGCATAATATATTTCGACGATCGACATATGTTCACCTTGAAATTAAAAACGAAAATAAATTTAAGAAATAAAAATTATATATATATATATATATATACACTTGTATTTAAATAATTATATATGCCTCAAAAGTCGTCGGGATAGCCTAGTGACTAGGGCACGGACTTCTATACGGAAGGTAGCGAGTTCGAATACGATCAGCAACGCAAAAATTATCACCAGAAAATAAAAATATAAATAATCCTAATATTATCGCACGAAAGACAATGGCAAACCACCACGCACAACACTATATGCGCACTAGTATGACTATAGTCCTAGTCGCCTACCTCCGATACGGAGACGGTACTTAACGATTACGTATGTCTCAGAAAATCGATCGATACAAACGATATATAAGTTAATTTAATAATTTACGTAATAAGGAATAATCTTTAATATTAATGAATAACAAAATATTTAATTATTTAGACGCTCGGTAGCGTAGTAGTCATAAACGTTACACGCATATAGTTACAGTTACTATTATGATTATTTATTGTCAAAACATGATTTGAGATGAGCGAGCTGTTGTCACACAACAATAATAATAATAATAATAGTAGTAGTTTAAGCTGAAACGTCAAGTGTGTAAAATAATTGCGCATGCTCAAACCATTCTGTAAGTTTACAACGGTCGAATGAGCAGAAAAACAAGAAAGAAGTGGATATTCGATATCATCATGATTGAAGAAATTAGAGTTAGTTTTCGATTTTTGGAGCTCAAGAAAAAAATGGTTAGTGAGCCCGATTTTGATAGCTAAATGGGAAAAAAAATGGTCAAAGAGTTCACTAATGGAAATGCTGAACAAAGAACACATCACACAACCAGATTAGTTTGACTTATATATCATTCGTCGAAAGATTTTAAGATTAATGTAAAAAAGTATTACTCGTCGATAAAAATTATTATTTTTTTTTAAATTTACGTTTTATACTGCTACTAAGTCCAGAGGCACGGAAGGATAATTAGATTAAAGGAAAAAGATTAGATAATGAAAATAAAGTTACGAGCTTAGATTTAGCGGGTGCAGTGTGCTGTAGGATTTCGGTTAAGGTTGAAGCAAGTCCAGCAGCAAGACGATGGGCTGCGTAAGAAGGACATGATAACAGAATGTGAGGAATAGTGAGACGGCAGTTCCAGGAATCACAGAAAGGTGCACTCTGGTTTAGAAATAAGTACTTGTGGGTAAGAAGAGTATGTCCACTGCGTATGCGGAACAGGGCGACTCCATATTATGTGCCGCATTGTTTTGCCTTCATTCGATCCGCCGTTAATTGAGGTAGCTTTGAGAATGTGGCAGTTGATCGGCTCTTCAGCTGGTTTTACATACGTGGTCTATAAAATCCGTTGTTGGAATTGGTAGGTTTGGCACTGGTGTTAAGATAGCGGATTCTTTAGTTGCTTTGTCGACCGCATTGTTTAAAACCAACCTCTTCTAGGCCCGGTATCCACATCATTATTATTTCTTCTTTATAGGATGGAGCATGAGTCAAAATTTTTTCGACTAAAGTATGTTGTGATTTGTGCTTATTCTGAAGACATCGAATAGAGTCGAGAGAATCGGTACAAATGAAGACCTTGCATTTTATATTTGCAATTAACGTATATAGATTATTCGTTCGTATTTTCAGAACTATCTGTTAAAACTAATCGAAGAAAAGTGAAATTGTTATAATCGCATGCTATTATCGTCCGTAAATTAACTTAAATTTTACGCACGTAACTATTATTAATAAATTACTCATTTATACAAAAGACGTCATAGTTTATTTCCGCGACTGATAAAAGAATATTTAAAGAGGAAGGAACAAAGAAGTATATTTAAATAGAAAGAAAGAGAACGAAAGGATATTCAGAGAAAAGGAAAGGATAAGAAATAAGATTTAAAGAAGAAAGAAATTAAGATAGAACATATAAAATATTAATATACCACGACCTTAAGCAAATAAAAACCAAGTCCAAAAATCCGTTGGTGCGCATTAGAATCCTTCCATAATATATATATATATATAACGACATTTTTAAAACAGGAAGAATATACATTTTATTACGTACTCGATAATATAGATTTTATTACGTACTCGATAAAAATTATTCCGTTAAAATATTCAACGTAACAAACAATTGATATCAAATAAAAAATTTTTAAAATGATTAAAATATAAAAAAAAAATATTTCAAGGGATACCTGATTATAAGATCTTCCCAATAATGCGCTAAGGCATCTATATTAAATTCGATAGTATTAGGAATATTTGATTTTAACTCTAAAATATCCATTTCTTTCGCTCGTAATAAGCTCAACTTTTCCTACAAAACAGAAAAAAAAAACACGGATTATATTTCCTGCACTAATTTTAACCCGCATACGCACAAATTACGTATCAATACGTATACAATAAATCATTTTATTCGCCAATTTTTTAGTTAATTAATTACGTGATTCGCTATAGTTTATTTATTTATAAAATGGCGTAAATACGCCATACATATGTCAAACCTCTCAGACAAGTAGAACCTATGTAGGTAGGAACTGAACTTGCCATGCTAAGAGAGCACCTGGGCATTATAAAATTTAATATTCAAATCTTTTAACTTAGATCTTCGTGATAAAAGATTTTTTTATATTAAGGTCTTGTGTACAGTCCCTCTATAGATATGACTCATTTATTTATATAAATAATAAAACTTTACATACTGTCAATAAGCACCAAAGAAAGTTTTGTAGGTACCTGTTCAGTGGAAGATGTAACCTCATGTCATATGCGATTGTTCTAATTTATTGATAGCCCTTAAAGGCTAGTTATAAATTTATATATGATAATCACAGTTACCTCCACGCCAAATTTTTAAAACGATTTTCCTAATATACCCTTCGACCATGTGAGTTTTTATGCTGACGATATGTTTAAAACAGATACCATCTACAATAGGTCACAAAAAGAGCCAATACTATTATCTCGGAGTTACTCCATACTATCGTATTTCATTTAACGCACACATTAATAAATCTATGAGTGATGCGAAAAAAAGCCATTCGAATATTTGCACCCTCATCTTTCTTCAGTAAACAATAAATTAATTTACACTACCATTATAAGACCTAGGTTAGTTTATGCTTGTCCGGTCAGGTGTTCAGTGTCCGTTAGTACTTACAAAAAACTACAGGTAATTCAAAACTTATGTTGCAGGATATCATTAAATGTTCCTCGATGGACTAAAATACAGTACATGCATTCCACGCTAAATATTTCTCATATTTATGATCATATTTATAAATTATCAAAGAAATTTTATGATAAATATAAGTATCATGACAATAACTTCATTCAGATAATCGAGGATTACAATATGGTTGATACATGCGTTACACCAGATATAAGTATCGTCATATTAAGTACAGATTTCTAATGTAGCATTATACGATCAGATCTGTGTTACGATTTTTTTATTTATTTATATACAAGTTAAACTAAATTTAATATACGAGCTAATTGTTTTTTTTTTTAATCTTTCCTATTGCTATTTTACTGTTATTTTCTAGATTATTTCTTTAGTTTTGTAAATCATTTGGTTGTGTTGAACTGCTAAGGCAACTTTAAGGATACTCTTGACGTATGTTTATGTACATATAAATTCTTCATATTTTATAGAATTTTGTATTGAAATAAATATAAATATACTACTATATATATATATATATATATGTTTAATTGCAACAAATTGTTACTTTAATTTCTTCCAAAGTTGGTGCGGTGTACTCCAATCCTCTATCGCATTCTTCTAATAAGCGTTGTAAATTATTAATTCTGGTTTTATATTGCTTCTCTCGTTGCTTATCAGCATTCTCTTTGAATAACGCTAAATCATTTTCGAGACTAACGAAATGATCCTTCAGTTCGACGATTTTATCTTCTTCATTGTTATTTGTATCAGATTCGCTTTCTGAAATAATACGAAAATTATTATCCAAACCATAACTATGCGGCGATTTACGAAATCATAAAATACTTTAAAGAAACATTTTACTACAAAATTTTCATCAAAATGGAATTTTTGCCAACTCCTGTCATTTATTTTTAACTAATATACTATTAAACCATATTCGATTGCTCGATAATACTGCAGTGGTAACTTATCAGACGGATTACAAGCGTACATAAATGTGCGAATGAATGTGATATCAAAATAAATTTCGATAATACTAAATATATTACATAAGAATATCGAAGAAGAAATTCAAAAATGATAAAGTTATTATGATAGGAGGGAAAAAGAAAGGTCACGTCTCATTGATATTTGGGAAGCTAGATCACAAAGATGAACTCAAACATGGAAATTACGCGTGGATTTGATTAAAAATAATACTAGTAATATACTAATTCAACTGATACATTCGACCATCCGAATAAAAATAACTCTGCAGTTTCAATGTACGTTAGTACGGATATTAATTTGTTAAAATGAATATTAAAACAGTAAATTGGTAATAATTTAATTATAGCAAATTAAAACGATTAAATATAATTCGTGTCTTACTTGCACCAAAATAAGATCCAGTGTTTCTTTAATATACATTTTATAGATTCAAGTATTTAGATACTGAAATAAACCTACATTTATCGTAATAATATATATATATTTTTTCATAATACGTAATGATTTAGTCGCAAAATGTTATAATTCGAAATTATTTACCGACATAATCGAACATGTATATCAAAAAATATTTCACGCGAACAATTATTTTCTTCGATAATTTGTTTTTCATTTTGTTTTGTTCGCATTGGAAATTTTTGATACATATAAAGAACAAACCAAAACTAAACAGCATAGCAGGCAAACATGGAATAGAAATAAATATTGAAAAAACAATATGCATCAGCAAGACGCCAGTGGAAAAAATCTAAAATAAATAAATTTTTCCAAATATTTAGGACATATAACAACAGAATAAAACATATATTGCAGCCAGGAGATCCAGCGAAGGATTGCAGTGGATAAAGAGACGTTTAAAAGAAGAAGACGTATAATAACGCAGAAGAAAACGTATTTTCAAGTCGTATATATGGGCAGTAGCGCTGTACGCGGCGGAAACATGGACTTTAAACGAAAGAGATTTATAGAAAATTGAGACTTTTTAACATGGTATGCTACAAATTTCGTGAGTTGATAAAGCTCCAAATAAATAAGTTTTTAACCGAGTAAAAAAGGAAAGGTCGGTGTCGAAAACGATCAGAAAAACAAAAATGAAATAGATAAAATATGACACCTATTTAAAGACATTATAAAATGAAAAATAGACACATTGATGGACACAATCAAGAAAGAAGTGAACTTCCCGATTTGGATTAAACTAAAACGGTTAAAGGCAGAATAAAAGAAATGGAGACTGATAAAACCGAAAAGCTAAACTTTTAAAAGGAATTCAATCATTCCATAAATTTCTTAAAATACTTAATAATAATGTCATTAAAGTAATTACACTTTTCTTTAAACGATTTTAAACAATGACGTACTTAAAATCAAAATATTTAGCATTGACGTCATTTTTCTAACAGGCAGTTGTCGTAGCGTAATAATAAATGCGGAATTATTTTTTATGATATTAACATTTAACAATAATATTTATATCGCGCGTGTATTCGCAATTACGTTGGGCACTTCATCGCTTTATCGTGCATCGTAATTGTTAAACAAACGGTAAAAAAAAATCCCCGAAGAAATTCTAGGGAAAATTTTTCGTCAACTACCTGACTTAGCATTCATCATTTCTTCGACCGTATTATTAATCATGGACAATTCTTTTCTGCGCGAATTCATTTCTTCTCCAACAGTTAGAAAAATGCGCAGTTTTTCATCGACGTCATACTGTTTTGACAATGTATCTCGAACGTTTAAAATCCAATTGAATAATTCCGTAATGGCTGATTCGTACTCTAATCTTTTTACGCTCGCAACTCGACGACGTTTATGACTTCTCTTAGCCTATATAAAAAAATTAAATGGCGTTATTTAAAAAATTAACAATCTAAACAATCTAAGATAAACCAATTTTTTAAAGCGTATAATAACGGATACGTATTTTAAAAAAAAAAAAAAAAATGGTATTGACGTATTTTTCCGCACAACCGATTAACGTAATATTTATATGAACTTTATTATACACGTTTAAATACAAATAACGATAAACAATAAATAACAATAGGAATAATATATCAATAAAAATTACTCGCCTCATTCGGAGTAGACGGTAATTCATTCGTTTCGTAATTTTCATTCGGTAACAATTTAAATTCGAAACCAAGATTCATAATCTGAAATTTTAAATCCGATTTAAATAAAATTAACGATCGTTCTTTCGCTAAATCCGAATATTTGAAAAAAAAAATTACGAAGTTATATTAATGAACGTAGTGAAGTCTGGGTAGTTTGAAAGACGATTAGGGGCAATCCGCGTTATGTAGACACATTTGGTAGAGTTTACTCGCTGTTGCGATCGTGGTACATTAGTAAATGCTATTTCGTATATAAACAAATCGTATAAATAAATCGATCGTACACAACATACTTCTCCTCGTGACATAATGTTCATGGTTTAGCACTTTGTCCGTATGACCTGAGAAATCCCATCGGGAACGATCGATAAATAAGTATTAGCTGGCTAAAGTAAGAAAAAAAAAATCAAACCAACGAGTACTGGCTTACTAAGTTATTTGATCGGTCTTGTATATGAAAGACGATGTCACCAACTAACCTAAGTATTAATTTTTTTTATATGTACGCCAAATTTTCTAATTAATTAGCTAAACGCGGTGAATTAAGGAAACATAAAAAACATCTACGCCTCCTACATATAAAATATAAAGATTAACTAGCATAACCTCATTTAAATCAAAACGATAACAGAAGCTCTATTTAATAACTAAATAATACTAAAAAAAAAAAAAAAACATTTCTCAAATTAAAAATTTACAACCTACTTACTCTATGAGCTTGCGTTTCGATAATCTGTAATAAAGCGTCGAAACGATCTTGTAAATATTCGACCGTATCCAGATGTTTACTATTTTCATCGGAATTCGTAGCTTCATACAGAAACTGTGCCGATTCTTGTAAATTATTTAATACTTTTTCTTGTTTATCCATTTGCTGTCGCAAAGACTGTAGATAGAAATATATGTACGTATTAAATCAGAAAATCGCTGGCCGAAAACTAGGTTTTTTTACATACTCGGTTGAAATCATTGAAAAAAATAATCACCTGCAATTGTTTAATACGATCGAAAACGGCGCCAACTTCCGAAACTGGTTCCGATTCCAAATTTTTTACTAAAACTTCGTTAGTATCGATCCACTTTTGGAACTTATGCATATCATCGGATATTCGTGTACAATGACCTATTAATAAATGCAATTTAGACCAACGTTCTTCGGCCCATTGACAAATGTGAGCCCATCTCTCGCCCAACGCGATTAATTGATCCTCCAAATTATTATAAGCTACACGAAAAAAATAATACAAGTTCAGTATTCTCTTTTACTTCGTATTAGTTTTTAGATATTTATAAACCTTATAATTTGACAAAAATAATTCATTAAAAAACACTTTATTTTTTCGTGTAATATCATCGCACACAATTAACACTGTATAAAAAATGTTTTTATACTTTTTTTGTTTAATAGGACGCGCTACAGATAAGCTTTCGTAATATTATAACTTTACATATTCGTGAAATATTACAAGTCCAATTAACGAAAGTCAATAATTGACACGAATTGCATAAAGTGAAAGTCTCTTAATATTAATTAAAAAGTAAACAATAAATCTAAATTTATTTCTAGTCTGTGCTTCTACTCAGGAATTAGATTCTTTGAAGTTTTAGTTATTTGAACGATTTTTATTATTTTAACGCCGACATAACAGTGTAAGAACTGCTAATGAGCTAATTTCACTAATATCTTCATTAACAAAAATTCTGTACATATGAATTTCACGCATAAAAATACACGCAACATATAATTATAGGCAATGTATGTTAGACTGCGCGTCATTAAAATAAGCACAAATATTAACGAAATAAATATATGAAAAAAATGGCAGTAAACACTAACAATATAAACTAAATTAAAAATAAATACGCAATCGCAAAACATACCGTTTTAAATTAAAACAAGAACTTTAAAATTAATAATAATAATAATAATGTTCACTTTGAAAGAAGTAGCTGAAAAAGCTGACCTGCAAATTTCATATGAAAAAACAGTTTATATAATCAATGAAGCTTCGGCACCATGTTATTTATCAACGAAATACGGGAAGGTTAAAAAAGGCGCCAAATTTAAATGTCCAGGTGAAATAATCCAACCAAATGGTTTAAATAAAGAAGCGAATCTGGCCAGAGTACACAAGATGGAGCAAGCATTCAGTGTAACCAGAGAAATAAATAAAAAGAAGTCATTATCTATAATTACGAAGATAGGACATTATAATACTATAATTAAACTGCAATGTCTATATGCTGCAGAACGTCTGAATATGAACACAATAAAAGAATTCGATCTCATAGAGAAGAAGGAACGAAAAATTATGAGGAATATTCTAGGGCCGAACATTAAAGATGGACAACGGCTATTAAAAAGCAATAAGGAAATATATGAGAAAATTAAAAAAATATACAATGAGAAAAAAAGAAGAATAAGATTTTACAGTCACCTAAAAAGAATAGAGCCACATAGACAAACTAAAGCCACATTTGAATACGTAGTTTATAGAAATCAAAAAAGATATATCAGAAATGAACATAAAAAGTGAGGACGTAAATGATAGAAATAAATTCCGACAGAAAATCAACTCATTTAAAGGTTTTGCCGAAAACGTGAAGAAGAAGTAACGTGTGGATAGAAGAAAGAAAAGCGCAGCACAGCTTGAAGATGAAAGAATATTGCAGAAGGAAAAAGAAAATCTCACGATCATCGGTTTTTCCATAGTTGGCCAAAATCGAAGAAAAAAAAATGTTTACTGATAGGGTAATCTTAATTTACAACGCACGTTCCGAACAGCGTCACAATCAAAGATTAAAAACTGATTAAGGATAATTAACAGGTAAGGTTAATGATCCGATAAAACTCATCTTTACATCATTAATATGTAGTGTATTAGTTCACTTGGACTAACTGAAAAGTAGTTTAATGGACGATGCCGAAAATACTGCGATATCAACTTAATGCATAAACTAAGGGTTTTTGACTAGATGGGACTTGTTCCACACTTGAATAATTCGGACCTTTAATATTTTAGAATTTTTATAAGATGTACAGAATTCTGACATATCTGCAGAGTTAAAATTATACAACGGATGGTGTAAAAGATCGAGTATAACGCACAAAAGGTCGTCAAAAGATAACCATGCGTTCCCGACATACGGCAACTTAATTTGATTTCCTGTTTGTTTCCAAAATCATTGACCATCACGTTCATTCTATTAAATATTTTCTAAGTAATATTAAACCACTTTAATTATTTGCATAACACAAAATTTTCCACTTTTCGTACAACATTTGCGTAGCAGTTTCTTAGTATCCACAAAAACAACAAATTTATTTATATATATATATATATATATATATATATAATTAAATAATGAAAAATGTAATAAGGAATTGGATCCTAAAAATAAAAAACAACAAAGCCCCTGGAACAGATGGAATCCTAGCGGAGATGATTAAATATAGCAGAGATGATTAAATATAGCGGAGACAGAATGATTACTGTAATTTGTCAACTTTTCAATCGGTGTTTAGAAGTTAAGATACCAGCTACATAGACGGAAGCAGAAGTAATCCTTATACACAAAAAGGGAAATATGCGCAATCTGAACAATTAGTTTACTATTACAAATGTATAAATTATTTTCTCGCATAATAATGAATATAGCACAATAAATTTATTACAATCAGACAAAAGAACAGGCTGGCTTCAGATCAGGATTTAATACGAATGAACATCTGCTGACAATTACAATGCTAATACAGAAATATGAAGAGTACAACATAGATTTATTTATAGATTATGAGAAGGCGTTCGACAGTGGAGATCTGGGCAGTATTGAATTCATTAGACCTAATTGGTATCAGTGACAAGTACATACAAATTATAAAGAACATTTGTGGGTCTCCTACAATTCAGATAAATTTATGGAATAAAATGAAAAAAATTCCAATAAAAAGAGGTGTTAAACAAGGAGATACCATCTCACCGAAATTATTTATCTGCGCTTTGGACACCGTGTTTAAAAACTTGAATTGGACCACAACCGGTATTCGAATAGACGATGAATATTTAAATCACCTCAGATACGCGGACGATATAGTTTTAGTGAGCAGAAGTGCAGACGAACTACAGATGATGATAACAGAATTAAATGTACACTCGAACAAAATAGGAATGAAAATAAATTTACATAAAACAAAAATAATGACGAACACGGGAAAAAGTGTACAAATAGCAGTAAAATCGAAACAGATAGAGCAAGTAGTAGTCAAATATGCCTAGGTAAAAAATCACAACAAATAGAGACATGTACGCATAGTATTTCGCAATAAACAAATACCGATTAATCTGAAACGTAAACTATAACCAATATGTACTTTCGATTCTTATATATGGTTCGGAAACATAGCTATATACAAAACCAAATTTGAAAAGGATAAGAAAAGCTCAGACGGCACATGAGAGAATGATGCCGGATATAAGATTATCAGATCATAAAAAGAATGCATGGATACGTGAACAAACACGGTTGGATGATGCAGTGAACCGGATGGGTATAAGAAAATGGAATTGGGCTGGCCACATGGCTCGAAGAGAAAATAATAGATGGTCAAAGCAGATCTTACAATGGTAGCCAATGGACAAAAAAAGAAAACAGTAAAGACCAATGACGCGGTGGCACAATGATATAGCAAAGGTAGCTGGGAAAAATTGGTTGAGGAAAGCGCAGGACAGAAGTGGATGGAATGAACATAAAATAAATTCAGATCCTTACACTCCTCATCAACATCCAGTAGCCAAGGAATTATTTTCGTTCTTTACAGTACAAATTATTCACTCGCAAATATTGCGGTAAAAAAAAAGGTCACTGTTCCTTCCAATACCGAACATTGAGATATCACCAAGAGATCGTTAAATTCATATAACGCAGAAATCAGTAGAAACATGGCAGAAACAATAGGCTGATATTTCACACATGGACAAGCTACACCAAATTCTACATTATCAACCATGGAAAACCTCATTATTCCCAAACGAAAAAACCATGTCATCATTTCAAGACTCCGTCTAAATTACACCAAATCACACAAAGTCACCTTCTACTCGAGCAACCTATCCCACTTTTTTCAAACTGCAATTCTCCGCACATTACCCAACATCTACTCAATAATTGTTCAATCTATAATTACAATTTCTTCTGTCACAACTTCTTCAAAATCCTATCTGATTACCATAAAAAATAAACACCTTTTTCATTTCCTGAAGTTCATCAACCTGTTCCAATCCATTAATGTTATCTCATCCGTTCCTCTGGCCTAGGCAGAAATGCAGGACACGTTAGACGAAGAAAAATATAATTTTTATTTTGTAACTAACAGTTATGAACTGTTAAATAATAACAGTTTTTTCAGAACCATTACATAAATAACGCTTTTGTCAGAAAAAGTAAAACTAAAATCCGAAAAACTAATTTAACAAACATAATATCTGCAACAGAATTTCGTAAATGCAGTTAAACAATCATGGACGTGGCGTTCGAAATAGCGTCTGCAACCATTTAAAATTGATATTTCAGGTCGAAATAATGAAATAACTTTTTTTTTTTTTAAATAGGCATTAATGATTCCACCCATTACACATTGGGTTAGATGAGAAATAATTTCTGATTTAGTCAAATTAAATTTTACCATTATCGTTGCTACCGTCATCAACAATTACAACTAAATTTGATAACGAGTCCACGACTTTCTGTTGTTTCTGTAAATCTGATTGTAACTGACGAAGACTATCCAACTGAGCACGAAGTGATTTTATATCTGGACCCGTACTTTCAGACATACGTGATATACGATCCTCGGTTAATGTCAACCATTGCCTTAAGCTATCCAACTGATCCTGTTGCATGTTCATCAGTTTGTCATGAATTCTAGGTGAAAAATTAATAAAACAATTTTAAAATTAATTTTTTTTTACTAGACACATTTCTGTTATAAGTTACAGGTTTAAATCCAAAAAACATAATCGATAATAATGAGTATAATCACCGCATTTACAAATTTTATACATAGCGCCAGTTTTAAGTTGCAGAATGTAACCCACGATAACATATTGTCGTAGAAACTTTCGTGATTCAATAAATATCATAAGTTTTAATCGTTTTGCGATGACTACAAAATATGATTACTGTGATTTAAAATTATATATGGTTTAATGACATTTATGGTCAAATATAAAAACATATCTTCGAACATATATGTATACGGTACGACAAACATGGAGTTCGTAAAAATCCAAATATTTTTACAATAATACTCAGTTTTCACGTATAAATAATAGTCAGTTTACATGTCTTAAGAATCTTGACAGAGATTGAACCATATTATAGACGATTGACTAACCTACTCTCGAGAACTAAAAACTAACCCATAATTTCATTTACGAAGCCGTCCAATGGATTACAACATGCGATGAAAAGAATAATAATTTATTTAAAATATCTTCATTTAAGCAAAAGGTGATACATGCTATAACGTGTCTTAATTTATATTTGTCAGGACGTGTTTTACAAACTTTATGACCGGTAGTCTTATTTCAGCTAACATATTAATCAAACAAATATTTCATATTTACGACGGTCTACTTTTACGTGGACTATTAAGCACTTACCGGATGTTTTTAAAATTTACTTTAGAGTATAAAATAGATGAACAGAAGAAAGGTGATGTGCAAACTTTTATATCATTCTCAAAATGAAGAATACGATTTAGTCAGTCAGCACTGAAAACCATAAAAAGTAAAAATTATAAAGAAAATGAAATACAAACAACGATCCAATGATGTAATTCACTAAATTGGTAAACGATTCCAAAATAAACAAATCGGATAAAAGGAGAAAAATCAGGTGAGATATACTACAGTAAAAATGAGTTACCGACACAGAGATTACGTGTTGCACGTGTGCATTTCTCTGTATAAATTTTCGCTATAACTGAAAAATGGGGTTTTATTACATTTTGTTGTATTTTGTTTTTTAACGACTAGACAACTTTTTAGAGTAAATTTATTAGTAAAATGCTTTGATTTATTTCTCAATAATAAAAATATTGAATTGAATAGGTGTTACATGTTATGTACATAAAATACTAGCTTTGAATTATTACAATAATAAAACTTATCAAAACACTGAATAAATAAACGAACGAACAAGAAAAAGGAATATAGACAGAGATGTACATAAAATGAAAAAACTTTAACGAGAAATATTTATCAATACAAATGCTTCAAATTACTTATTCATAACAAGCTACTAAATCTATCTCGTAATTACAAAAATAAAAAAATAAATACACATCATACTTGGCCTGTTTTTCCATGGAATTTATTCGTAAAGCTTCCCAACGAGAATTTAATAATTTCATCTGTAATCTGACTTCGTCAGATTCTTCACCGGACAATACTCCTTCCGATAACATACGAGCTCCTTCCTCCAAAACAGCACCAACACCCTCTTGATGTCCGGATAACTCCATCAAAAATTTCTTTTCGAACATAAAAAATTAATAATAATTATTGTCGAATATATTTAAAAGCTCGATATACTACATAACCACATGCAGCAGAAAAAGATGTTTTAGGGGAAGCCTATCTTCATCCACTTTAATAAGTTCTTTACAGCAGAAAGTATGTAGATTAGCAGTTTGCTCGTTGTAAAATGTTGCGGTTTATTACGTGATCTTGGTAACTAACACTTAGAATCTTACACAATTACGCTGGTGAAATGCTTCAAGCAAGCGTATGTTTTTTTGATATGGACCCAGGTTTCTAACCCATAGAATAGCGTCTTAATATCACAGATTTATAAATTATCAGCTTGGTTGACAGTAGAATGTGTTTTTATTCCTGAATTTATTTTAGCTTATTTACAGGAAATGAAACAACATAATATATTCTGCCTTTTATCTCATTGTCTAAGCTGATCTTATTAATCAGTATACTTCAAAAAACACAAGCTCACTTCCTCCTTTATTTGTGTGATTTGTACTAGCAACTTGGTTTTCTTCTCGTTTATGGTTAGTCAAAATTCATTATATACCATCTCTAATATCTGTAATATATTCAGCAATTGTCGTGAGCTGAGCTACCACAGTGCAATCATCCACGTACTAGAAGTCTACAATTCCCATTTATGAACATTTGAAGATTATATTAAACCGCTGTTAGTTTAAGAAATCATCATCAAATTTGCTGTTCATTATTATGTTCCTAAAACCCAGTTTCTTTAGAATATTGTATTGAATCAAATATTCACATTTTAAAATCTTATGTAAACAATTATATTTATTATATTTCAATTTAAATCTTTCTGTTTAATATAACCATAAAATATTTTTTTCGCATTTTAGAACGGGTATAATTGCTAAATAATATTTATCATAAAATCGAGCAGATTCTAATATTAAACTAAAGAAGATTTTCCATTTAAGAATGTATTTAATTGCCTATACCAGATACATATTTTTCGTCGGATTAGGTAAGTATATTTAGAAAATTATTGCATAAAAGTGTACAAGAAACTAGTGTCCATACAATTATAATGAATTTAAGTAGATGACTGGAATATAAACAATAAAAAATATATAAAAATAAGAAACGTATGCGTAGTAATTTCCTGCACTGAATATTTAAATTAAGTCAACCACCGAGTTGTATGTATATATAGTTTGTAAAGTTCTATTTAAAACTAATAATAACAATGAATGACTTCATAATCTAGGGACCATACCGCAAAATTTGGAATGACCGCCATTATGGTTTAACGTTTGATTTAGGTTACTTGAAGGAATTTATGGATTAGAGAGTTACATTGTTATTTTATAGTGCACTAGGAATGCTGTAAAAATTAAGTTAAATCTAGTTATCAAAAGCAAGCCTGTTAATAAAAAGATATGTGTTGAAAAAAAATTATTAATCTAGGTATAGTACAAAATTATGTTAGTTTTTTATATATTTAATTATAGGCTGTTGAAATAGTTTCCTTGGTGCAAAGCCAACCATATTGGTTATTGTCCTCTATCATTGTGTATACGAGTTATGTAGTTTTATATTGTTTATTTTCAATTACTTGTTGTTAAATAAATATACATCCATTATGATATTAAAATATTAAATAATAAATATATTACTGATTAAAAACTACGCTGTTTTAATCGTAATAAAACAACATAGACATTAAACAAATTTAATTATATCAAATTAATTTGTGTCAATGTGTTCAGCAGAAATGTTCCAAATATTATTTTGAGAATTCGTATAATTAATTTCAGCGTGTTATCTTTCGCTATTTTCTCTTTAGATCGCATTCCCTAGTTTATAAGCCATAATTTGTATACAGTTAATCTCAAATTGTATAGTTTGCTCATTATTTTTAACTTCATTTAAATTAAAATTATATTAGCGACTTTTCATTAATGTATTTTTTTTATTACCATTAATACCGAAAACATTTACCCCGCTAGCCAGAAATCAGAATACTTTATGAATTTTAAACAAACAAAACTAGTACACGTGGCAGAATATAACTTAACTCCATATATATATATATACACGTGTAAAATTAATATTTTACATCTGAAAATTCAGTTCATTTCAGTTTTTTTGGAGAAAAAGGTAACGAATACCATGAAATTTACTTATTGATTTGCTTCACATAAGAAACAAAATATTCATATAATAAATAATATAATCAGTTAAATTGGTACGATAACCGCAATTCCACAAATATTCTTATCAGGAAGAAAAGTAGCATATAAAAAGTTATCAAATAAAAGAATATTGTCCTATTTTGGGTTGTATTATAATGAAGACAAACACTGTTCAATTTGTAATTCTTAAATAAAATAAAATAAAAAAACTATAATTAAGTCTAGCAATAAGCAATATACAATATAGTAAATATTCTTTTAAACGTATAGAAAAATAAATCCAAATATAGATAAAGTAAATATGCAGTTTTGACATCTCTACTTAATTCAATAGTCTGGTTTAAATTTAGTTTAGTGAATAAATCATTCGAAGAAATGTAAATACGATTTAGAGAAAAATGTCAAAAAATGAAATTAAAACTAACGTATGGTCGATTGTTTGTAGAACAAAAATATCTTCCGACATAACTATGAAGAACACAATTTATTATTCGTCTCCACTTCTTAAACATATAATCCATAAATCAACTAGATTCGATTAAACTATGAATGCAATATAAAAACATATTTGCCAGAGAGAAAATCTGTAAGAAAAAACGCCCAACTGAAATAATAAAATAAATTGTCAATTTTTATAATTAGATTGTTTATACGTACTTCGTGAGAATGAAACAATTGTTTCAAAGCTTCCAGATCATTCGGGACAGCTTGATGTTGAGCGAGTTTATCTTCCGCTTCCAGTAACCACGTTAAAACTTCTTCCAACGCAACTTGATATCCACCCAGTTCGACGGATACATTCGTAGCAGAACTTAAAGGTCTCATTTTTATTTCTTCATTGTCTTTACGGAATGGGAAACTATTAAAATTGTCGTAGCTCTACCAAAGTAAATCATAAGCAAGTTTTCGACAATTTGATACTCGTTTTAATACGGAATAATTACAGTTTACGTTAAAACATTTCACCCTCCCTCTTTGAATGAATCCGGCGAAAATAATAAATATTTACATCGTTTCGTAAATGAAGAAAATCTATCGTTTATAGATTTCACATTTTTCATTAATTACCGAATGAGTGTATAATTTTCTACAACAATTATACCTGATAAAATTAACGCTTTTAACGTGCACATTACATTCAAAGCTTTCTCGTAGTACGCTATACGTACTTTTACAATGTATTCAAACACTTATTACTGCGAAAAGAGCAACTATCAGTATGTATTTCAGTAACATAAAAATAAATAATCATCATACATACTAATCACTTCCTCCGGCATTTTTGATTGCGAGGATGCAGATTCAGATTTAAACATTTTGAAATAAAATTCAACAGGCGTACAGTAAAACAAAATAAATTAGTCGACGATAGACCTGACTATACTACGAAGTTGTGAAAATATTGAATTTTAAAATTATTAATTTTATTAAATTTATTACTTATCAAGGACATTAATAATTAGATTTGTTCGTGTAATAACAGAATGTTTCATAATATCTATTACAAAGTACTTCATTTATCGTACAGACTTATTTAACATTAACTCAAATTATTACAATCACCCAATAATGAAAATAATAAGTAGTTACCAATGTTTGTTCAGTCAACGGCGAAGCTACCGAGCTGCTGTCAGAAAAATCAAAGCTAGCTTCGTCAAGACTAGAATACGGTAAAGATTGAAATAAACACATAACGTATGTCATGATTGATTTCTTGTCCGGCGAAGATGTATTGACGTCTAAAATTCCATTATAGAACGATTACAACAAGAATGACAATAAGAAAATTATACATACCAGAAATATTTCTCGTTCAATGTAAAAGAAGATTACAAATAGCAACTTAGTAAAAGTCAAATTCAGCGTCCTAGTTCGAATAATTCATTTTCTATAACGTATAGATAAAAACTCATTTACCTTCCGGATCTAAAAGCCGTTCGATGTTTAAATATGTGCGGGCAACCTCGAACGCATGCTCTAGCCTAGCATTTGGATGTTTAGTCGCGATTTCTTTGTAATCGAACAAATCCGGCCGAAATTTATGTATTAATCCATTAAAAGCTAATCCATCGGTCCAGGAACTTGTAAAATTTTTTATATGTACACCGGGATAATCCTGTACAATTAATTTATTTAAATAGCGAATAAAGCAATCGCAAAAAAGTTAGCACCCAAACTTGTTGAAAAAAAAAAAAGAAACACTGAATGTATACCGTTCGTACAAGGACAGTAACCAGATATAGTCACACGTGTTCAAGGTAACGATTTCATGCCAATAAACATTCAAAACAGCTAAATTTACGGGAAATAAGGTTATTAGACAAATGTAGCGTAACGATGAGACGAATGCAGTTTTAATGTGTTGTTTTATAATATTAAAATAAATACGTAATTTTAAATTATAAATTTCGGTAAATGTATCATTACAAGCGTATTCGTTCGCAAAACAGAAGATACATTCACAAGGAATGCTGGCATTATTTAGTCGATAGAGAAAATAGACGTCGGGATCGGTTGGCAAAAAATGTAAAGAATCTATTGTAAATTACAAAGATGATTTATCTCGAAAGAAGAAATTTTTCAATAATTTCCAGATTCGCTAAGAATATGTACAAAATATTATTAGAAATATTTGCATGACTGTAATAATGCCCCATATCTCGCGGGACATTACTACGAAAATATCTTCACAAAAAAGATCTTAAACATAAGGGGGGACACAATCACATCGGAAATGTTCATTACGACAATAGAAATAGTTTTCAATTAATTGAATCAAGTTTAGCAGATAGTCATTGCAATAAAATAAGAATTCAAATTAAATGAAATAAAACAAAAGTGAAAAAATGTAATCAAACAGTAAATGACTAAACACGGAAAATGTAGACGATTACATATATGAAGAAGAGGACATAATGACAAATCTATACATGAAAATAAAGAAAATATTATCAATGGCAGGGGTATGATTTTTAAAATGTATTGGTTAACTATCATGTATAGATTGGACTATTACAATTGATATCGATCACGTGCTATTTTAATTAAATTCACTGTTTTTTTAATTCCGGTCCACATTTAGATATTAGCTACCAAACATGTCTTTCATCCTGGCTATATTCTTATTTCTATCACACCCATTAAACGGAAGTTCACTAATAAATTTTGTATGTAAAATTAATATGTACGAATAAAAATTCATGTATTTGAAAATAGGAGCAACGTAAAAAACATAATAAAATAAATGAGTACGTTCAATATAAAGTCACACCTACCATCAGAAATGAAAAATGAATACTAAACTGGCTAATTGGCTATATATATATATTATGTATATATATATATATGCATATATATATATATATTATGTATATATATATATATATATATATATATATATATATATATATATATATATAAAAACAGGCAGTAAATAAATAAATGCAGATGGAATAATTGTGGACTATCTAATTGAATTAATCAATGTACATACTCTTTAATATATATACTTTGAGCATGCGTTTCAAAATTACGGAATACTGATATAAAAATTTCGAAACTAAAGAATTAAAAATGCGATTGATTTTTGTAGATGATAAACAATATGAAAATCACACTATTCCAAGAAATAACACGCCATATAATTACATTTAAAAATATATATATTTAAACTTTAAAATACACATTTTTAAATGTCAATTTATTACTATGCATCCGCGCACGTATTATATAAATATTATTAGCATTTAATTAATAGAATAAAAGAAAACTTACAGCTGTGTGTTGCCGACACCACGCAAGGAGTGTTTTTTCCAAATTAGTCTGTTGAAATTCTGACATCAAATTTTTCAAATGATAATGAACCTAAAAATCAACGATAACTCCTATATATGGTCAACAATTAATTTTATAACTGTAATAAAGTACAGTTTAAACATATTAACAAATTACTTATGTAGGAGCTGGAAAGCATAGAATCATACGCTACACTTATATAATTCAATTTTCGAAATTCAAAAAACTTATTCGAACATAAAAGCTTCTTTATCGTTAAAATATAATGTTTTATTCTTATATATATATATATATATATATATATATATATATATATATATATATATGCGCGTGTGCATGTAAAATAACTATAAATAACTTCATAAACTCATTGTGTACTTCAGATAGTGCAACTTAATAGAGAAGTATTAAATGTTTTTTCTACTTATCCTCTCAAAATATTTATATGACCTTACCTGCCAATGTAAAATAATACTCCAAACAAGACCAAGAATTAATTTTGAGTTTCCATCCACAATGTCATTGCTGCTAATATTAACCAGTTTAACCTAACAATAATATATGTATAAAATGTATAAATGTGAATAAAGATTTTAATATAATGAAAAATGTGAAAATTTAAAGACGTTACCAAAAAGTAAAAAATATTGAAATAATACCTCGCTTTTTAAACTTACATTATGCTGTTCAAGAATGGTCAATGCTTTATTTACATTGTTCAGATGATGAACTCGCATATGCCCTTTTTCTTTTTTCTAAAATAAACGTAAATTAACACATGTAATAACACAATAAAAAATAATAACCAAACAATTTCAATATTTTTTTTTTAGTTAGAGTACACTGAATTTTCAGCTTACTATTCTTGTAATTTTATTATTGAAAAACAATATCATTATTTTCATTTAATTGTGATTACAAATTAATTCACAATCTGTAAAGATATGACAAAATTTTTTAAAGTATTTATCGGTAAGTAATTGTATAATCTAGGCCAACAAATATACATATCTCAGAAGCGTACATGCCAGCATGTACTTGCAAATGATAATGAAGTACAGACCATATATCAAAATATTTGAGGATATATATGTATATATAATAAAAAGCTTCAAAAATACAACTCCACAGAAAATGATAACCATGCGAGGAAAAACGTCTAGATTTCTAAAAGTGGAGAATACAAAAATTAAATGACTGCGTGTTAATACGAGCAATATAAACGAAAGCATCGATACTATAGAATGCCAAAATGCACATAGAAGGATCTTAAATCCATTGACTCCCAGTAGCTTAATAACAAAAGTATAACAAAGAATTTAAAAAATTTACTCTATCCATGACAAAAATAAAGTACAAAACCAAAGATTCAAATGGACTAACATGTCAAAAAAAAAAAGTTTAATATCGGAAAAGCATTAAATCTAACAGAAAAAAAGAAAAGAGCTATCACTTTGAGATCAAAAATTTAAAAAATAAATAAATCAGGATTATATGTAAACAATACAGGTATATAGAAGAATATTGAGGACACCCTACATGGATCTAATAAAAAATGAACATACTTAACAAATTAGACATACACACGCACATCAGAAATGAGAGGAAGGTTCCTTAGCTTTTTCGCTCGTATAATACGTGATATAAATTCACTTAAACGCAAGATAATGTTAAAAAAAAATAACGCACCCGTGGGTCGATCAATCGAGATCAGTCTGTACGAGGTAGTAATAACTACCCAAGATAAAGTAGCATGGAGAACAAAAGTTAAGGCGTAAATTTCATATTACAACACCCGGAAAGAATAAAAAGAAATAACAGCTTTAAATTATAATCGTACAAAATTCAAATAAGCACTTCAAAAACATAATTAAACTATTTTATAATGTAATTTATTATTTTAGTTCGATTACGTTAACAATAAAATTATGATATTAATAAATCTTAATAATATATTTTCCTTTAAAATACTTGGCTTAAGTGTAAACTTAGAAGAAACAGAAACTCAGTCTTAATTAGTACTCGTGTTATTTAATATTTGTATTATTACCAATAAAAAGAAAACACATCGCGTACAAATTAATAATTTTTAAAGCGCTATTTCAATGACATTTAAAAATTCATAAATTTATAACAATATGGATATACACATATGTACTTACAGTTGACTGTCCTGTGAGAACTTCCAATAGATATAGTAATTTAGTACCATCTTGCAAATCGAAAAATAAATCGTCAACAAGCGGATATTCCCCCTAAAACAGTTGACATTAATTGACCTTTCAATCAAGAAAGTTATAAGAAGTAAAATGGATCGACTGCGTGTGAACTTCACTATTATATTTTATATATATATATATATATATATATATATATATATATATATATATATATATATATATATATATAACTTTGCGTTTTTCATGGCAACCAGATCACAATAAAAATTATACAATCAACAAAATCAATAATACGCATCATGAATTACTATCAGTACAGTACAAGTGATTGTAGTTCTCAGTAATCAATTAAGATTATTCGTAACATATAAATAGCTATAAATTAATCTGCACACATGGCAAAAGTAATGACTTTCGTGTCTGCAAAATTGAATACGACATCCCCTTATTTTTTCTTTTATATCGTAATTGTAATCTTAATAATGAAAACATACCACCCACTTAAAATCTGGTTTTTTCAATTCCTTATTTAGGGTTACTCTACTGCTAACCTATGTCACTTAATATTCTCGTAAGGGATACGTGCTAAATTATAACGTGTTAATTCATCGACCACCTCATTTCCAATAATACCACAATGAGAAGGGACCCACTTAAACTTTACTCTAGATCCACGATTGTAAAGCTGATTAACACGATGTCTGACAATTTCTCCCCCTCAGCATAATTTATGATGGCACATGTGACATGTTGACAACTGTATCGAGCATCAAGTTTGGATTTGTCCGAAGTTTCTAAAACATAGAGATGAGATGTTGTCCAGTGCTTTACAAAAATGGCATATATTACCCGTGAGTATTGAATTAATTGTTTCCGACCCACTTTCTTCTGTCTCTATCAGTTTATATAATTTTATCAAACGTAGCGGCATTGAGATTTAAAATAGATTAACTTGATAAAGGTTTAAACTGGCCAAATGGCGCAAGCTGGGCAAAAAAATTCATTTAGTTATCGTTTCAAACCCACCCCGCGAAATTTTTATATATTTCTGATAAATCATTCTCATGATATAATCAAGGTGTCGCCTTTCCTTTCGATACTTGATACGTTTCTACACCTGTACACGCTATTATCTGGGTAATGAATTTTCTCCGTAGTCTTCCTCTTGTTCCGTTTCTATTATTGTTGTCAAATATCCGTTAGTTCTTGATATAAGAGTATATTTTTTTTACTCAACACTGACTTCTCTTATACTGTACCTTACATTAATATTCAATAAACACCATGAATATTTAATATTCTGTTTTTATTTTTCTGGTATATCACTTAGTCTGAGGGTTCTTTCAAAAATACACGCTTTTTAATTTTTTATAGCCATTACTGTCTCATTCTATTAGGAAACTTAAGTACACCGATTATTAATAATATCGTAAAAACCAGTTATGTTCGTACGTTTGTTCTTGCGTTCAGTTTCGGTTTTATTACTTGCTCATGTATTATACGGTTTACCTTTTCTGATCAGTTTTGACTATTGTATAAACATTATTCGCGTGTGTATGCATACCACCGCGTATCGTTAAACAACTAAAAGCTGACCTCTTTCATAGCTACTTACAAAATATAACACCAATTATGGACACACATTATGCATTGTGGATGGCAACCAAACAGTTTAAACAACCAAAACAACACATCCCTCCAATAAGAAAAATAAATGGCACATGGGCTAAAACGGACCGCGAAAAAACAGAAACTTTTTCAAACTATTTGGAAACTGTGTTTCAACATTTAGATATGGTAACTAGTATAATCTGAAGATACCTCATATAATATCAAACGAAGTAAAGCAAACAATTACACATAATCTAAGTCCAAACAAAGCTCCCGGATATGATTTAATCACGAGATATTTAATTAAACATCTACCTAAAAAGGGGATGCTTATGCTTACATTATTTAATGTCATATTAAGGTTGTCATACTTCCCTGTTCAGTTGAAAAGATCAGAAATTATACTGATACCAAAGGTTGGAAAACTACTTAATGAACCCACCTCGTACTGACCAATTAGTCTTCTACCGGTGGTCATGTCAAAAATACTAGAAAAGATATTATTAAAACGATTTATACATGTAATTGAGGAAAAGGTCTTATCCCAGACCAGTAATTTGGTTTTCGAAGACAACACTCAACGATAGAGCAAGCCCACAAAATAGTCAATGTCATCAACAAAACGTTTGAAGAAAAAAGTTATTGCGCTGCAAATAGAATGAAATAATTGTAATCACAACAGCTTAAACGGGCTAAAAGGTTTTAACATTCCAAGCCAAAAAAAAAAGTTCCATTTCAATTAGCACAGCACCTAATCCTCATGCTGTCTTCAGATCTTCAGTGACAGTTATCATCCGTAAATATTAGATTCCTCGTGTAGTTTCGGTCAGTTTTCATTCATTCAGCCTAGAATACATAAACCATAAACCTAAAGTATCAGCAGTAATGATTCAAAACATCTAATTAATCACTTGTTACATCTCCAGTAAGCATAACTTGAAACGTGGAAAGTGATATAGAAGTGCCTGTTACCATCCTACAATCAGTATATGCTCTGTTTACGTAATATTTTTTAAATGCCTATTTGTATACACTATCAACCGATTTTTTTGTTTTTAAACATTTTAATTAATTAATTTCAAAACATTCTACAAGCTATTTGATTATTTGTAATAGTTCTATACTACACAAGAATCAGTTGATCAAATTAGGCGTAACATATTTATATGTTTCTCAAAGTTTAATTCGACTAAGGTAAAATGGTTTTTATTTCTCTTGATCTATTGACTCGTCCGATTTATGGGAAATAACCACTGCACTTTTATGATGTTTGTAGTTACTATACTTAACCTGACGTTTTGTATTTAACAAAATTCATAAAATTTGAACATGAGGTCCATCACGATCATATCTACATAATTCACTGAAAGGAATAAAATTTTTTCGTTTGCCTTCAATAAACAAAAATTAAATTATTGCAAAAATATTTAAGATTAGATTCAATGGTTTCACCTTAGCTAGCTGAGTATTAACCCATTTAGTGAATGTTTTTTTCTGAACATCTTCTCTTTCATCTGAAAGAAAAGTAGGTATTAATTTATTATAAATGAAAGAATGCAGAGAGTAAATATAACATGTATAATAATAGAATATAAAGTAACTTTTGAAAATTTTGATAATCAATTTTTCCTCAAAGGCAACAATTTTTAATGAAATAACCAAAGAATTATCAATTCCCATATAAAAATTTTAACAGTTTTGAATAATTTGTAAACTAACCCATCGATATCTCCATGACAATTATAAGATCATATCGACCAATATTCTAAATTTTTAAATGTATTCTTTAAAAACACAAAAATAACATTCACTTCCGCGATTGTAACATAAATACCGCTTAAAACTTAAAATGCAAAACATTAACAGTTATATAATACAAGCGGTATAACAAAGATTTACAGAGGAAACACACCTATTTCATGTTTTAGATATTAAATAAACTTAAGATATGCACACACAAAAGCAAATCGTCAAAAATTATCAATACATTTAATCAACTGTTTCACATATAGGAAAAGCTATAATAATCAGAAAGTAACACGGCTGTTTTTAAATAATTAATATCCAATTACATCATTTATTTATGTTACTAATAGAATACGTACAATGAAGATGAATAGTTTTAACGTTGTTTGACAAATAATAGATGATGTTTAAAAAATTATATATTTTCCATGATTCAGAAGAAAACATAATTTTGATTAAGAAATATATATAAACTTGGACAATTTTATACACAGGTCTACATAATTTTAAATCAGATCATATAGCACATTTTGTATTTATGTTTAGATGTACGAGTACATATATATGTATATATATATATATTGAACCACTCTTATTATCGGTGCAGGTTTTTTATATTAAATTTCTCCCGCAATTTGGAAATAGAATATTATTTCTTTACTATTCTATGCTATAAAATTATGGTCAAGTGTATCTGTTGGACACATTGTACTTTTTCGAAACAATACAATGATTAGCTTTTAAACGTGTCATTTGTGCTAATAATTTTTATTTTTTGTGATTTGTAAAATACATTCCTTTTTCTTCTACTAGCGATCAAGTTAGTTTCGTGTGACAAAATAGTATCTTCTTTATATTTCTAATTAACTTTACTTGTTAGTTGGTGCAATCATTTACCTTTTTTACTATTTAATAATATATAATTATGTTATAGTCACATTTATACACTCAAACAATAAAATAATTTACAATTTTTAGTAATGGTGTTCACTTGACACTATATACAACTCAGCATCTTCACTACACCTTTGTTCGTGTTTCTGCATACCTTTACAATCACTAGTAAAACAATTTTATAATTCAAGCAAATTGGCACCCGGTTGCATCAATAGTTTTATGCTTACATTTGGCTACTATCGCTTTCAAATCAACTGGTTCAAATTTAATACTAAGTACTATGCAGATGCTATCGGTGTGTTTACATAAATTCAAGTTTTCTGATGTCATGTATAACATTAATGATGATGTTGCCGCAATAGGACATTATCTGTTTGACTTAAGGTTAAATCTTAGTGTTTAAAAGTGGGCAGCATTAATTTTTTTCATATCGCCGATACGACACATATAACCTTTTTATTAGAACTGAAAGGGGCGTTATTCCTCTCTGCTCATCATTCCGATATTTAGGAATTATTGTGGATTCACAGTTAACATGGTGCCCGCATACCAATAAGCTATTAACAATATTAATCGCGCTATTAACATTTTACATAATTTGTTCCCCTTTATTCTATTACTACTCTACAAATCACTAATCCAAACTAAACTGGAGTATGGTTCCATGTTTTATAGAACCGATAGCATTGTGAAGCAAGATGGATCGTGTGCAAAATGAATACATTATGCTGGGTAATGGTGATATTAAAAGAACTCCGACACTAGCACTAAAGGCAGAGTGCATGGAGTTATTTAGCCATGAAACTACTGGTACGTTGATCGCTTCCCATTGTTTAATACGTTAAGTCAAATAAATTCCAACTGGCATTTTTCAAATAGCAAAATGTCCTTGCTCTCTTCCGTTATAACAAGGTTGAAGGAGTTTCCGTACGTCCCAATGCACGCAAGCTCCTCTTCAATTTATAGTACCATATTTTACCTCTTCAACAAATAGAATTCATTCTTTTTTCCTGAAAACTAGAATCTGTATCCTTCTACACTAATCCTTGCCACTTTCAACAATATTATCTCCGAAAGGTTTCCATTACACACCCTTATTTAAACAGATGGATTAAAGTCAACTCAAAGAACGGGAGCAGCGAGCGGTGTTTATTTCAACTTTCAATACTAGTAACATGTACAAATTATGCCAACAATATTCAGTATTTACTGCGAAATGTGCAGGCTATACACAAATTCGAAAAGCATGTTGACGGCTATAGACAATAAATGGAATATGTGAAATATATTAATTGGATTATTTTTACTAAAGTTTACCAATTTAAAACGTATGAGAATATTTGTGTACTTATTGTGGTGTCGGGTCATAAAGGTATTCTTGAATTTGTTGACTCATTAGCTAAAGACGCGTCATGTAATGACGTAGAACTCTCCTTAGTCTCTCACAAGAATATTATTCACGCTATTCAGCCTGAACATAAGGGTCGATGTACACTGAGAGCATTAGTCAATCACCTCTCACTTGTTACTATAAACTTCAACTGTCTCTCCCCAAACTTCCGTGGTTCTATTTCTTTAAGATAAATTGCAGAGGAGTTGTACTTATTAGTAGATTACGATTTGGACGTCATTTGTTACCTGACCGTGTTTTCTGTATGCAGCATAGAGAAAGTACCTTTTGTCCCCTCAATTATGAACAGGCAGTCTGCGATCCCGATCATGTATTTTTTTTTAATGCTCTGCTGTGACACTTACGTTCTGAGCTTTACTACAACCATGTATTGTCCCTTCTCCATCTGGGCAATCTACAATTATTCCCCCATATAGCAACATTTCTAGATAAGTGAGTATCTTTGATTAAAATATAAAGAGTCCCAGCAGTATCACGTTAATAAACTTCTGAATTTAAAGTTCTTATTTATCTTAAAAACTTTACGCTCTTGCTAATTTTAAGTTCATTTGTTAGTTAAGTATTCTTTTAACGTATTAAGTTACTTGGTATTAATGAGTTGGAGGAAACCAAGATGTATTAAAGAAATACAGGCTAAAAACAAAAATAAAAGGAAATTAGGATATGCGAAAAAAATGACTGTAAACATTAATGACAATAAAATAAAAAGTAGATTAATTTAACAAGTCACGTTACAAAACCACCAGAGATGGTAAATATATGAACGACACCAAAGAAAGTATTAATCGAGCAAAACAAATATTTTATAATCAAACGAATATTTTAATAAACAATAGTATAAATAAAATCCTAAGAAAAAAAATGTTAACCTCATATGTCTGAAATACAGCGTTGTACAGGCGTGAAATCTGGACGATTGGCAAGGCAAAACAAAAAAAACTTTAAATTATATGAACTGTGGTGTTAAGAAAAAATGTTGAAAATAAGTGAAACCGACAAAATAACAAATGAAGAGGTGTTAAAAGAAATTGAGGAGATAAGATTATTATAGAAACAAATAAACGATCAATGTGATTACGCACATTATAAGGCACATCTGTTTATGAAAGTACTTATAAAAGGACCTATGCTCGGAAAAGAAGGAATAGAAAGGCCAAAAAAATACAACAGTAGTGATAGATACTGGATGACTGAATAAAAACATCAACTATGGAGGAAATAAACAAAACTCTGCTTAGGAGTGATACTAAATAATAATATATGTACAAATGTTTTCATGCTTAAGCACCGATCGATTTCAAATGCTCGTAACATACAAATTTTTAAATGGTGTATTTTTTAATTTAAGCGTTTTATTTGTCGCATATACCATTAAATAATTGTGTCTAATTCTAGGAACGTGACACATGGTTTTAAAGTATACTCAATTCAAATTTGGAAAAATACAAGTGCGATCAGTAAAGCGAGTAAATAAAAATTAAAATATTTTCTACTACGCAAATATACATAATGTTTCATTAATCACTGACGATTCAATCAGTTATTAAATACAAACATACATTGATTTTTTGAGGATTATCCATTTACTTATAAAGTCAAATGCTTGACAAACAATTAAAATCCACAATGTAAAAAATTTCAAATTTTTATGAAATTATGGGTTAAAGATTTTATCGAATGACAAAAATTACTTTTATACATATCGTGAACGTGAATAAATTTCCATCAATACTTACTATTTTAAAAATATATCACAAAAATTATCTGGGTATTAATCATTTATACAATAACTTATTAAAGCATATATAATTTAATTAAATACACGATTTACTTTTAAAAAATCGTGTATTATAAACCATTTCAATAAGATCTTATGTTCTAAATGAAACAAAACACTAAAAAAAAGACAATGAAATACCTAAAAAATAACAACAAAGTTTGTTTTCCTTCTAAATATCGTTGTGACAAAATTAATCACAAATAGGTTTAACAATTTACAAAAATCTATCAATACAAATGAATTTAAACACAGCATGCATAAAAAAACACATTCAAAACACTAAAATAATATAAACATCCCGCCATTACAATAAACATCATGTAGGAATGCAAACTTTCTTTTTATAAAGATTTTGTATCACATCCTTTGGAATATCATATTTTTGGCAAATAGTTTCTATAGTACAGAAAGTGCGCCACTTCATTATTATATTTAACAAAACTTTCTTTTCGGCGTTCATCCAATTTATGCCAGAATATGCTGTTAAAGATTCCATTATGAATTTCATACGATTTATGGTTTTTATCTTCTTTGATATTAAAGAAAAATTATTTTTTGTATCTTCTTCTTCAGTTTCACTAACAGTTTCATCATGCATGTAATTTAACATTTTTATTCTAACGTCGGGAATATTTTCAAACATTTTATTTCCACTATCTACTGTCGAAAATACAAGATCTGCTTGATTAGTAAGCAATTTTATGCTGGTATCCAGCAATGTGGTCAGCAAATTTCCGCTATTCTTCAAATTGTTGGTGTCCCTAGACAGTTTACTAAAAGCTTTAAATTGTATACCCCGGTTAATAGCTAATTCAGAACGCCTTTTACCTTCTATTATTCTAAACAAACGTTTAACAATATTCTCTGTTGTAATATTATCGTCCAAAGAACCACTTCCGAGTGTAGAAGGTTTATACTTATCATTAAGCGATTTTATAATCAAAAGACGAGCTTTAAGCAACTGTATAAGCTGCTGAGCGGTACGCACTTTCCCCGTGTGTTCAATTAACAAATGTAAGTCGGTATTCTCGTTATCATCTTCGTGGTCATCATTAGGCGTTATAAAACTTACGACCGACATATTAAAAGTAACAATTGCCCTAAACATAAAACATAAAACGAAATAGTTAGAAAATGTAACTGTCTGTTAACCAAAAATAAAATATACTTCACATAAAGTTCGAACCGTTCATAAAATACAATGTTATTATGCCATCCAAGTTGGATTGTGCATAGTATATTCTACAAAAAATTATTAAAAACTTACGTTACGTTTGACAATTTAAAATGTACATAGATACTAACGCTTAATAATAATCTATATTATATTTAATAACCTCTAAATCTTTCGTGTTTCAACATTTAGTAACCTTTCAATATATACAGTACCAGTCAGATAGCGAATATTGTGTTTTTAATTTTATGACGGCGCTTTGAAATAATATAAATTTCTATTCTGAATTAGAATTTGTATAACTTTCAATAACCGACATTGACATTACTTTCGTTTAAAATAATATAAATTTCCATAGTCTAAATTAGAATTTGTATTATACAACTTTTAATAACCGACACTTTTATATTTGAAAAGCACGTAATACAAGCCAAACAGTATTTTCGTGTATATTTCATAAATGGAAAGTTTCAGAAGTGCTAATATATTTCAGTTTTCTTAACAGTATGGCTTTGAATTAATTGAAATGATATAGTTATTTTAAAAAGTAAACACTAAACGATTAAGCACGTAAATTATGCTTTAAGATAATTCATGTATACGCATATTTACAATAACATAAGTAAGACCTCTAAAATTTTATACAGACACAAGAACATGATTAAATAATACCTATATTTTTATGATGAAATGGCTTCAATTGAAATTAGATTAAAACAAAAGTAATTTACTTTTGACCGTAGTTAAATAAAAATGAGTAAACTTGATATAATATAGGAAAATCTATAAATACATTAATATGTACTTACTGCACTGAAAACTAAAACTTTGTATCTAATTCTAATTACTAAAATCGGTAGTTGGTAAAATATACAGCCAGAAGTACACACAAACACTTTGCAGCGGGAAAATTTTTATTCTCTTTATGGTATCTACATGCCCATTGACGTTGTACTTAGGTGGAAGTTGGAATTGAAGACATACGCCGGTTAATAATTTCCTATGCATTTTAAGAGTAATCGTTGATTATAAGCAAACTTCCAATTATTTATTTTGCATCAAATATTTGATTCCCTAATATGAATTATTATGTATTATACAGGTTATCTGCAATGTACTGTTCGATGTACAAGTCATTTGAATACGCCTTTTTACAATTTATTTAAACAAGATATTAAATAAAATTTAAATACTCATAATCTAATTCAAATGTGTACATTATAATAGAAAATTTTGTAACATCTAAAACCTAAACTGAACCTGCAAGTTGAAAACATGAATTCACAAAGCCGATAAATTTTGTTGAATGTACATTACATATATTTTTATTTATCAAATAACTTCCTAATCTTGATTCTTGAGTTATTCTTGTGTAATGTGTAGTTTTCTAGTGTCAGGAGTAATTTCGTTCAATTTAGTGAACTCGTTCAATGACTCTCCCGGAAAAAGTATCAACAATCAACATCATTCATTTCGGTCTTCCTCCGAATGTGATGTAGAATAATGAGTTGACACATATGAGTAAGTGTACTAGTTGTTATGAACGAAGTGAATTATGGCTAAATACAAAAGGCATGCATGAAAACATAAAGCAATTAAATGTAAAACGGTCACTTTCAAATATATGAATACAAACGCATTTTTACAAATGGGAGAAATACGAGACATGACTCCACTTTACAGTGTTATAGATGTCAACGTTTTAGACACGTTTCTCATAATGAACAATACCTGAATGTTGTACAAAGTGTGCTCAGAATCACTATGTCCTAAGAATGATTTATTTAAATGTGCCAACTGCAATGGTGATCACCCGGCTAATTGGGAAGAATGTAGTATTGCTAAGAAAGTACTTAACTCTAAGCATCATAGATCTCCAGGGTTCCTTCATTACACAGAACATATCCGCTCTCAACAACATTCCACCATAAATAGTTCAAAACCTAACATAACTGTTAATATACCTAACTATAGACCTCTGCGGCCAGAATGCACAAAATAAGAGTAACAGCGTTTGTAATGATTTTTCATTTTCTAACTTTCTATAGTTAATTCGAGTTTGATTTAAACTATTTTTAATGTAGTTAAAATTATAATTACTAGAATTAAATCATTATATAATAAGAATGTTTTCAGTGTAATTAAAGTCATATCCTGGACCACTAGATTTATTTTAAGGTTCTTAAACTGAAAGTTGCTTGAAATTATAATTCAGTAGCAAGGAAATATAACTAAGTGTGTAATTTGGTCTGTGCCTGTAATATTGAAGTAGTAGGTAGTAGCATTGTTTGAAACAAAGCTGGATAGTAATTTAAACTTAAAATTTTCAGGATGTAAAATTTACAGTTGATACAAGTCGCAGAGGAGGAGGAGGAGGAGATGCACTTTGTTATTAAACAGCATTTATAGACTGAGGTTCTTCCTATACCCCTTCTATCTATGTTGAAGCTATTGGCGTAAATATCTAGACTAATAGTGGCAGAAATCCTGCGAATAATACTTCTGTAATATCAGGAATAACACTATCAATTTTGTTATATATAAGTCATATGTCTGCATAACTTTGGTAATGATATTCAAATTCTGATGCGGTTTAATCACAAAGTACTACTAATTGGCGATTTCAATGCTAGAAGCAGAAACCGTTTTAGTAAAAACTGCTGGCAATATAAATGATTTATCACTTCATGACAATTTTCATATAGTAGCTCCCAAAGAAGCAACATTCTTTCCTAACCAACCAAGACTTAAAAATAACATATTGGATCTGCACCTGTAAAAAATTTAAGTATTTCATTCCCTGTGTCAGTTAATGCCCTCTTCTACGATCATAATCCCATAGGACCCATACTCACTATTATCAATGTCAATAACAACTGATAGAAGTAAAACAACTAGATTATCAAAATTCAGATTGGGTGTATATGCCAATGGCTTTGTTATAATGTCTGCAATCTGATGATTAGATGAAATCTACCATAAGCAGTGCATTCTCTAATGAAGAAATGTTTTCTCTGGATGTGTTTGGTTCTTCGATGGTTTTCAGGGTTCTCAGCTAAATGAACAGCTGCTGCATGATAAATTTGTAGAACAAGTCTTTCTCTTAATTAAATGATTATCTCCTTTGTTGCTTCTCCAGCTGCAACCAATTTGTTAACTCTGTAACTGCTCCTTGTTATCTTATCCAGGAAATAATTCCTTTTACATAACTGGTGACCTAAAGTTAAATGATAAGTCTTAGAACATCCTTCAAAGTAGTCAACGTTGCTATAACATTCGAAGACTCTTTTTTTTTGCACTGTGATTAAAAACAATTCCCATATTAATAATGAAACAACCTTTTGTGTCTTTGATTGTAAGAAAAATTGCTCGTCTTCGAACTGAGTTTCCAGATTTTGGAAGCATTGGAGTTATGGGGATAAAAGCTTCAGAATATTTCCATCGGTTGAAAATCTTGTTTTGTTTCAAATGCAATTACACCGGGATCAAAGCGGATACTTTCAATATATCCACAATGTTGTGTCCCTAGGGAAACCTCTAACCTAGGAAAACTTACACTTTGAAACGAAGAATTAGAAAGAAACCATTTATAACTTTATTACAAAAATATGAACATACATTTAATTTTTATTTTTGTTTATAAATTTAGTCGATCTGGAGGTCTGCATTTTCTCTGTGATCTTGGTATGCTCGGTCTCTCCTCCTGATGATTCACCTGATTATCATTGTTTAAGCTTCCAACTTTTTTCTCTTCTTTTTCTTTACTCTCTTTCTCATTTTTCTCCTTTGTTACAGTTCTTGTGCTCTTCCCTTCTGTCTCTCCTAATTTAATAATTTGATCTTCATGTTTTCTTACTATCTCTCCATTTACTTTCTGAATGTTAACCATTACTTCTCCTTCCCATTTTTCCACTATACCTTTGGACCACTTATCTTCTTGTTCATAATTCCTCACTAATACATTATCTCCTTGTTGTAACTGAATCTTTCGTTTCCCAGAAAAATATTTTTTCTGTTTCTTCTTTTTGTTGTATTAATGTTGTAAATATTGTTCTTAATTGTCTATCCAGGTGCAATATTGTTGGCGGTTTCTTTGTTGTTATGTGATCTGTTTTTCTGTAACCCAATAAATATCTTGATCTTGCTTCTTCCAAAGTTGCTCCGGATGCTAATATTTTCTTCAATTTATTTTTAAAATTCCGAACAACATTTTCGGCTGCACCATTACTCTGTGGGTGATATGGTGCTCCTGTGAGATGCTTGACTCCATTCTTTGATAAAAATGATTTAAAATCATTTGAGACAAACTGTGGACCATTATCCGTTACCAATACTTCTGCAATGCACCACTATGCAAAATAATCTCTAAAAACTTCCACTAATTTTTTTGATGTTCTTGATGTTACCCAATATATTTCAATCCATTTTGAATACTGATCTATGATGACTAAAAATGTATTTTGTCCATATTCACCTTAGTCAGCATGAATTCTAGCTCCTGGTTTTTCAGGATATTTCCATTTATGTAACTTTACTTTATTTAAATTTTTTTTGATTTTTTAAACAAATGTCACAACTTGATGCTAATTTTTCTATTTGTTTATCTATTTCAGGCCACCGAAAATTTGACCCTGCTAAACTTTTCATTTTGACAACCCCTAAATATGTAGTATGTAATTCATTTAAACATTTTTGCTGTAATATTTTTGAAATTATTAATTTATGATCAGCAAAAATACATTGGTTTTCGATATGTAATTCATATCTTTTCAAAAAATAAGGTCGTAATTCAATTTATTTTTTTTTTACATTAGGCAATATTCAAAAACTTTCTTTAATATGTTATCATTTGTGTTTTCTCTACTAATAACATTTTTATTAAGTTTATTGAAAATTTCTGTTATAAGATGAACGTGTGATATTTCAGCATTCTTTTGTTATTTCTAAAAATAAAACGAACACCATATAAATATTTGTGAAATTTTTGTAAATAAAAAATGCTTCTTTATCAATTTTTGCATACTTCTTTTCAGTCTCAGTCAGTGTGCGCCATGTATAAGCAACTGATTTTTCTATTTCATCAATTCCATGCATTAATACTTCACCTATTCCAACTGGACTAGCGTTACATTTTAATTTTATCGGATATTTATTGTTAAAATGTACTAAAAATGTTGATTTTTTCAATATTTGTTTTACTTTAATCCATGCCTGTTGACACTCTTTAAATGATTTCCTTTTTTTAATAATTCGTATAAGGGTTTTAATAATGTTGATGCATCTGGAATAAATTTCAACACATGAATAATAAGACCAAGAAACATCTGCACTTCTTTTACATTATTAGGTGTTTTACTTTCAACTACTTAATTTTCTCTGGATCAAATGCGCGGGTTTCGTTAGACTAAATAAATAAATTAAATGTATTAATTTGATGAAAATTGTGTAAATGTAGCTTCTACGCAGATATTTTAAAGTACAACATATCCGCGATATACATAATTTAAGATATATATAAATTATAATTTTTTACTTATATAAAAATATTTGAACGGAACGATTAGATACATTGTATTATATACATTAACAGCAAAAATAACAACAATACGGACAACCAAAACAATAAATAACATGAATAAAACAAGAACAAATATTTTCGGAAATAAATTTCTTATGAAGAAATACAATAAACGTAATTACAAAATGGCAGTAAAATTTTATAATTATTCCCTTTTCTCGAAACTTACCGTGTAATACTTTTTAGAATTTATATATCTGATCCAGCAGACGGTAATACATGAACCTGCGAAGATTTACTCACGTTATATACTTGTCCCGAACTGAACGCTTCTCTCCTCGGAGGTGTACCTATACATAAAAATATACTTATATGTATTAAAGACCTAAAATTAAAAAATAAATCAATGAAGAAAAAACTGGCGTTGTAATATACATATTCAAATTTATTCAAAATAATTTTATCATTAACTTGCAAAACAAACATATAATGCTAAAATAACAACAATGAGTATTTCGTTATTTCTATAATTAGATGAAAAATTAATATTACTCGTTAAAAGACTTTATAAAATTATTAAAAACTTCTTTTTAGTTTCTTAGTTTCATATTACCTTCATATTTCATTCGTTTTTTGACGGAACTTTCTATCACATTGAGGTAATGACGAATTAGAGACAGAAGAAATCCATAGAATCAAATATTATAGCAGCGAATGTGATCATACACAGAACGAAGTAGGAATGACAAAAATTACAGGACAATTTTCAAGCGAAGAAAACTATATAATGTAATTATTACTGTCCAGCAAGGAACTGAAGTTTAGGATAATAGGCCACGATCAGGTGTACACCGTGCAGCACGAGAACCTACCCAAGTTTACTTGCCGATAACGCTAGGAGAAGACAACACAAAATATTATATCAGAAAACCAGTCCTTTCATATTCGGCCAAGTATACTTGTTGGAGATATAAAGAAGGATTTAGTAATTTGACCTTTAAAAATTGGTAAAATCTGTTCACCGAGGTTGAAAACAGCTGTCAATAGAATATATATTGGCCGCACGTAACCACCGTCAATATATGAAGTATGCCGTGCACCACTAACGGTCTATCACACTGTCAGAAATATACTCAATATCGTTGCAATCAGCTGAAAACACGTATCCGGGATGTAAGCAATCTCCACCTTCTCACCAACTTTATAATAAATGTTTAAACTTTGTAATTATCATTGATTAATAATTCGAGTTAGCCTTATAGGCAGTAGCTACTCGTAAAAAAAGTTTAGAAAAAAAACTGTATTATTCTAGATTTATTACGAATTAAAAGAAGAGGGAATAATCATTAAGGATTACAAAGGAATCAACATATGTAAAACGGTGTAAAATAAAGAGCATTATAAGCATAATAAGCGAGACGCGAATACCGTAATGTACGGATATATAATGTAAAATAAAATGTTATGTGTTGTAAACGGGAAAATGAATATTTAGAATTTACAACTACACGTTTTATTTTGAATAAGAGTAATTATTAAATTAGATGTGATGATACACCGTAAGTACGCTTTTTCATCAGACAATGAAAATCAGTTTGTTAAAGTAACTATTTTTACACATTCCTCGAAGTAATAACGAATTTCGATAATGAAATCGTCAATTATGTATAACGATTAATAAAAATTAATATACCTTTATTGGAAGACTTTCCCTCGGTAGGGAAATATTTGGATAACTTGACTGTTGGAACTGGTAAAAATCCGTTAACCAGAGGCATTATATCCAGACATATGGAAATTATATTAGCATCTAACGCAATAACACCTGTTTACATAAACAGAATAACTGACTTAAATTTTTATACAAATTAATTTTAATTTATACTAATATATATATATATATAGAATCTGCTTATATGAGTATGTATATGGAAACGTGTATATTTCGAATATTGATTTTGATATATAGTAAAGATAACAGAGCGATAATAACGCCTCAGTAATTTTTTTCTTATTTTGTGCCACACAGTCCGTCTCAGCGATGTAATGATAGAAAAAAATGCACAGCGAGACCCCGCGAAATCGTTCGTAATTTTACCGAGTTAAATTGTTTATGTCAATTAAAACGTCATACATTTCAGATATTCGATTTTTAATTATGAAAAATAAAATAACTATGAATTTTTCTGTATAATTTTATAAATAATAATAAAAAGTCATCAATAAGATCACTAATTGTTAAATATAGAGACAAACAGGGCTTTTCGACAATTACGCCATTTTCAAATATTTAAAAATAACCTAAAGTACTTGATTCACGCAGTTCTTATTCTCGTGTTCGTTGTGTGGGTAATTTATTTTCATATTTTCAATATTTGATACGTTTTAGACAAAGTGTATAACACTATTTTTTTGACTTACTACTTTGAGGATCTGGGGTCCACCCCCCCGATTTCAACCTCTCGTTAAACATCTGATCACTTTCTTTTTTGCAGATATTAAAATCTTCGCACAGTTTCGATTTTCTTCATATTTTATCATTATAATAACCTTGAGCATTTAAACTCCATTATAGAATTTCCCCATCCATTATTACTTATAAATGAAATCACACACTCGCTTACACCAAAAGTTCAAAAAATTAACACATTAATGTAACTGCAGATATTCAAGTATTAATAAGACATTTTTCTACATAAATCTCTCATTTATGATATAAAGTTTTCTTACTTAAATAAGCTCTATTTTGTGATGTTAAATTAATTTTGTCTACTTTATATCATAAATGAAAGACTTAATAAAACATATCTGCTAAGCTAACTTATATATCAAAAGAACGGGCAGGATTCACGCCTGGTGGAGAAACTTCAAATCCTAAACCTCCGAGCAGTCATAGAAAATTCGTAAGAATTGAATCAAGAATATAGTTCACACTCCAACCATATCGACCCCATATTCATCCGCGTACACTATCTGGTTTCCTCTCCACAGTTCTTCAACTATTCGCTCAATTATACAATTCTTTTCCTCTTCTAACTTCATTTACTACATCTAACTGTTAAATCACCAGTGCCGCCTCGGTAGTTAAACACGACACTATAAAATAAGAATAAAATAAATAAATAAATAAACATTTCATTAAGAAAATTAATCGCAATGGAATTGTACTCATAAGTAGATCGCGATTTTGACATCACTTGTTACCTGACCGTCTTTTCCATATGCAAATCCATTCTGTCCGCTCCATTCTGAACAGGCAGTCTGCAATACCGATCATGTTTTTTCTTGAATGTTCTGTTGTGACATCGTTACGTTGTGAGTTTTACCTTATTTTACTGCGTTCTCTATATATTACACCTCCATATAATATATCGTCCCTTAGCCATCTGGATAACCTACAACTGTTCACTCATATAGCAACATTTTTAGAGACATGAGCAATAGTCCCCACAGTATCACGTTGAGTAAGCCGTAAAAGCAGCCCCACTTTATATATATATATATACGGATTCGATATTGGAAGAAATATTGGACGAAGACACTGGCGGTGGGAGAATTAGCAACATTCAGTATGCGGATAATACCCTTATATTAGCGAAATTTAGAAAATATCTGCAACGTTTAATGTTAATTTTTAAAATCTCAATGGAAAATATTAGTCTACAAATAAATGCAAAAAAGACCAAAGTTATGATTATCGACCGTACAGGTTACAGTCCATGAAGTTTGTGATTAATATTTCGGATCTTTAATTTCGAGTAATGTAAACTACGAAGAAATCAAGAAATGCATGACTCTAGATGCACGACTACAAAATTGATTAAATTCTGGAATAATGCGACAATTATTAATTAAACGGACTAAAGTTAAATTAATAGTTTAATATTTCTAATAAGTACTGAAGCAAAACGAGCAGATGCCAGAAGGATTGACGCTTTGCAAATGTGGGCCTATAGAAGAACGATTGGGATATTGTGCACTGCGTTCCAGACAAATGTGTCAATTTTTAATGGCCTATAATTTAGTGTACTGTTATGAATACAAATGAATAGGAATTTCGGACACCGTAACAAGAAGAACGCCGCGTTTTCATCCGTTCCAAAATAAAAAATATACTGTTTTGAAATAGGGGTGGGTCGACATTGATAGTTTTGGTGGCGTCTGTCTAATTTATAGTTTATTATTCTGTTACAAATGTCAAATCAACGTAACAAATTTGATGACGCTACGGACGCCATTATGGATATTCTGCATGAAAGATTTGGGGAGAAGGTAATCTTCGCAGAATTGACGTGAATTGGCCACTAAGATCATATGATATGACACCGCCATATTTTTACATATGCGGTTTCCTGAAGTTGGCACGTCTCGCAATCGATCGAATTAAATAAACATTACCAAGGCTGTCGCTCAAATTCAGCCAGATCTATCCAGTAGAGTCATTCAATTGATATTCGAACAATGTTATATTCCACTAACAGAGGTATAGGCATTTTTAATGAAAAAAAAATATTTTCGTTAATACCTCAAGCAGCTTGTTTTATTCCTTTTCAACATCGAAATGACCATGAACCAATTCATATCATACATAATAACAATGACTCAAATAAAATTGAAATAAATTGAAACTAGTTGGTTCGTGTGAAAATGCATATATATATATATGTAGATGAAGGTGTATGTGTATACATACATGTTGTGGAGTTACAGCAGATGATACAAATACAAACAGTATTAAAAATAGGTATCTATTACAAAATACAATATAAAATAAAGGAAAATTAAGGGAAAAAAGATGGATTTAACGTCAGGTTCAAGAATACTCCGTTCGCACGTAATAATTTAAAAGATACAAAGTGATATCTGGAGATGAAAACTTGTCAGTTAGTCTCTACATCCACCGACTAATTCACTTACGAACGCTTTTATAATTTTAGAAATCTAATGTGATGTCGGCATTATTATATTGTCGCGATTTTATGTTTTTTATTATTATCGAAATGGACGTAATGTGTTGATATAGTTTTAATATATATATTTCAAATATTTGCGACGTCGGTTTTTCCCATAGTGTACGTATGTGCAGCCTAATTTTGGTCAAAAGAATGACCTGCCTCGGGGTTAGGTTTCATATTTATAATTACCATATATATTTTTGAGAGCAGCACATGCACTCAGAAAGTGCTGCTGGATTCCAAAGAAATCAGCGTGTGGGATTTTTACCCACTAAAAAACCCCCTACCTCTGTTGAAAAAAAGAGAAAAATATACATGTAAATATAGAGGTCCATGAACAAATGCGAACACCTCCACATTATAATAACATATGTGATGGAAAAGGGATGAAAAATACATAATCCCGTATTCCACCAAGAAAGCATATAACGAGTTTGTGATTTATAAAATATTACATTAAATTATAATAAATCTCGATATAAACTTATATCATAGTATAAATAATAAATTACTGTATACGCTTGTGACTTACAAACTAACATAGAGGAATAACTGTTATTAAAGAAAAGAATATAAGATAACATGAAAGAAAAGAAAAAATAAAAACAACTTGTTAACAATGACTTACACCGCAACATAACTATGTATAAATACGCTGTTTTTATAAAACAAAGTATCATCTTAATAAATGAATATACATGTAATCATTAACCAGTAAGAATTATCCATTATCTACAAAAACAATACCTAATAAAAGACTTAAGAAATAATAAGTAAAGCAGCTGACCATGCTAGACTCAATATTATTAATATTGGGATAACGTTTGAATTAAGTTGAAATGAAAACAATGAACAAGATATTTCTTAAACTTTACATAATTCAAATTTTAATCGCATAATTTATTCTGAATACTCTAAAAAGATTTTATGAAACTTATAAAGTGGAAAGCATTTTGATTCCTGGATCCCAAACTTAGCACGAATAGCAGCAAAGGCAGGACACTGAAACAATGTATGTCTAATATCATCATCAACTGACGAACATAGAAAACATGATGGAACGTTGGCAAGCTTAAATCTATATAAATATGATCCAAGCTTACCGTGCCCAGTTAATAATTGCACATTGTAAAAATTGATATTAAAATTTTTCATCTGGCAGGAACTCATAACACAAACATCGTTCGAGTTGGTGCGGCGATTGTTCGGAGTCTCGAACGGCTCTGCTCGTTATCGTGCTTTAAACCTGTCGAGAGAATCTGTTCGCCGTACATTGCTAAAAGGCTTGAAATTTCATCTTTATAAACTGGTAATAACTCAAGAATAAATAGATATCAGCGGACTATCAAATAGCAATATATCGCAAAAATCTAGACCTGATATTTTACACTTTTTAATGAATCGTATAAATTTGAAAAAATCGATTGAAATTATTCTAAATTAAAATTTTCTCGAGTAATCACGCGCGGAAATATTTGTAAACGATTTTACAAATTATACTAAAATATATTATTGGTTTCAAATATCCGAACAAATATTTAAAAAAAAAATCACGCGACATTAAAAAATGGATAGCGTTATTTATTTCTTTAGTTTTTATGGCGTCACGCGTAACCGCCGAGTAAGGTCTCACTATATATGAATTCGAGTACAGAATAAAAAAAAATAGTGAAATAATACCAGTAGACGTGCCACAAACAGCCCACATCGTCTGATCGGTGATCACCTCGTACATTAAAGACGAAATATTAACAGGCGCTACTTTTCTAACGTTCGCTACCAAGTGACACGTAGTGTTACATCGACAAAATTCGCAACCTTTCACCGGCTCTATTCGTGACTCTATCGTAAACAAAGTCTGAAAAATAATAAATCGCGAAAAATATATATATATATAAAACAAACACAATAACAAATTGGTTCGTCACAAATGTATTATGACTCCATCAGTATTATCTCGTGTTGAAATTATAATAATGAGAAATAATAGTTATTAAGTAAGAAGTAATATACAAGCGCGTATTATAAAAACAAAAAAAATAATAAAAAAATAAAAGGAAGAGGTCAAAACGAAGTTGGATTAATCTAAAAAAATATACATCGTTAAAATATTGTATTAGATATAGAACGGAAGAAATGCTGGGAGAATAAAAAGTGAAACGCCGATGAACAAAAACTAAACTAGTCCGTGTAAAACATTAAACAAATTGCGAAGCCGGCCGGCATGTATCAAATATAATTTAAATAAATGAAGAGGCTATATGTAACGGTTGAGAAGTTCAGATCATGTTCACTTATTCAACAGTTTTATGAACCTGGAATGACATTGTTGACGACGAATCACTAAGTTTTATTTATAAGTTTATTATTCTATAATATTTATTTTATGATCGACATACACGATCATAATAACCAAGTACGAAATGTACGTGAACAAATCTCAAAATTCAATATTACCTACTTAAAATGTAACACGATATGAAATAGTAACGATTGGAAGTGATAAGAATATATTATAACAGATCTCCACAATATCAGCAACGAAAGTAACCACTGAAAAGACAGCGATATACGGGTCCCCTACGTGTATATCCGCTAGAATAGAATAAATGTCTAAAAGTTCTCGTTCCGAAAGTATCCCTTTGAATATAAGAAATTATTAAGACATGTAAACTGAACGAAATTAGTGACTTTAGCATAAACGATAAATCTTAATATCACACTAAAGCTTTTCCATTATAGATAAACACAGATGTACAAATATCCTCACACTATATGTTTATACATTCAGTATCCGCATGCTATTTTCTAGTGAGTCAATATATTTGTTGATTCACAGCGTGGGGGCCAATAAACGGCTATTACTAATTAACACTAGTTGTTCTAAACTGACGTTGATTCATTCCTCTCTATGAGTTCATAACGTTATATATTTTATTTCACAATTATGAAATTAATGTACGTCTATGAATGAAAATAATTGAATTTAAGTTTTGTGGATTTTTAGTTCATTTATATTTCATACTGCTATTGTTAAGTATGTTTACTAATCTATTAATGACAAAATTTAACATGATAAATTGTATCTAACTGATCAAGCGTGTCTTCAAAGTCTGACAAGAAACTCATAAACTGATCAGTATATTTGGAAATTAATTTGTTCTAGCGTATTGGCTTCGAACTCGTAATATAAGGTGACCTAGAGAAGACGGACGGTTTTATTTTTTAAAAAACTCAAAAAACTACTGGACCAAAATTTTTGAACGAAATTTTATTTAAAAATATAAAAACGAGAGATTAGCTTACACTCATTTATGGAACACAATATCGTACAGATGACCGCCATTTGCAAGCAATATATTTATTTAGTCTTTTAAAAAATTTTCGAAGACTTTTTAAAATCCGAGTTTTCGGGTCTTCCAGATCTTGTGAATGTGTTTCGTAAACGCGGCTCTTAAGGTATCTTTACAACAAAAAAAAAAATCTGGAGCAGCCAAATCTGGCGAGCGCGGCAGCCAAGCGAAATCCGTGCGACGCGACAATATGCGATTAGTAAATACTTCTTTCAGTACTGCGAGTGTTTCTGTCGAACAGTGACACGTCGCATAATCTTGTTGAAACCATGTACAACGCACACGGGGACAACGAAGTGAAGGAAGCAAAAAAGAGTTTATCATATCGATATAGCGCGTTCTGTTAACAGTACCAGTAAAAAAATAAAGCTCCACTATTCTCCACTATGCCACTCCAGGCCAGACGATTACTCGCTCACTGTGACGCTCTGTTCGATTGAATTCAGATTAGATTCGAAGTAGCAGCAGTTCTATTTGTTTACGAATCTGGATAGCTGAAATTGAACTTCATCGCTCATCGAAAGATTGTTAATCGATCTCTTCGTCTTCGATTTTTTCAGCATCGTTTCAACAAAAAGTTTTCGTTGTGCATATGGTTGGTACTTTTTAATTTCTGAGTAATTACCAGTTCATAAGGATGAAATTTCATATCTTCCAGCAATATATGGAGAACAGATTCTCTCGAGTTTTAAAAAAGCAGCATGACGACGAGCAGAGCGTCTGGGTCTCCGAATGATCGCTGTCCGAACTCGATCAATGTTTGCGAGGTACGAGCCGGTTTTTTTTATAATCCACCATAAAATTTAATTGCGAGTAGTACAGCTTTAATTCTTTTCGAAACTCTCTTTGCACTGTTGTGATCGATTCACACCGAAAATAGTGTTCCACGCAATCTCGTTATAAGATGCCATGATAACTGAAACTAGACAAACTAAACATGGAGCACGTGGTTTGCGTTGTAGCAGTGTTACCAACTGCGCTATTTAAAAAACGAAACCGTCCGTCTTCTCTGGGGAACCTATATTTTTCTGTGGTCCCTAGGATATTTGAATTAAAATTTAAATTTAAATTAAGATTTCTGATTAATACGTGATTGACGATGACTGAATCATGTTTTTTTTCTCTGTAACAAACAGACCGTTCTTATCAGCATGTGTCAAATTTCACGATGTTAAACTTTCCGAAAGCGATCCCCGGATACACATATTTAGCTGAAAATTTCGGATCTTTCCGCAGTTCGCTGTTATTATGACCTGCTTCGTATTTTACACACATTGATGGCCGTGTACAATAAGTTTTAGTACGTCCTCATACTTGACAGTTCTGACAATTAGGAATAGATGCCGTTTTTATTAAGAGATTATATTTTAATAGTACTTTTAAATTAAATATTTTCTTACAGTTTTCTATACGAGTTATGTAGTATAAAGTATACGAAGAATCTAAATGACGAATTTATTGATAAATAACAATTATCTGCATTACGTAACGGAATTATGATATGAGCTGAATGGTTTAATCGGGATATTATAATTTTGTTTCGTCTCATTTATGTTTAAATTTACTGAAACGCATTTAAATATATTTTTAAAGAACGCGAATGAAGAGAAAATACCTTGTAATCTGTGAGAGAAAAATCATAATTGAACTGCTCAGTTTGTTCATTGATAATGTAACTACAAGAAAAATATAAATTACATATTTCGGGAAGGTTATTTTCTATCGCATTTTCATCCGGATCAGCCATCAATTCCCAACTGAATTTAATTTTTTGTTCTGACAGAACAATCTGTAAACAAATTATATAACGGAAATACGTATACTGTATCATTCATATCGTTAAAAACGTAAATAATCATTATATAAATTATTTCACAAGAATAATAGTATTATATTTAAGCTGATAAGAAAAAAAATAGAATACCCTTTCCAATACAACTACCGCGATTAAAGAATTTAAATGAGATTGAAATTTGTAATTTGTTCAAATATTGCTTAATCAACAAGACCTGTAGTAGAGTTATCAATAATCAGATGTTAATAATTTTATCACGCCAGATGCAAATTTTTTACTAACTAAAGAAAATGGCTATAAAAAAAAAAAAAAAAGTAAAAGTGAAATTAATCCACAACACAATACGATATAATTTTTATGAGTTCTAACACTAGGCTCATGAATATTATTATTATTATTTTTTTTTTTAGTTTTTAATATTGGTCTTACTTCTTACGTCTCGGATCGAATAAATCAATTTTTTTTTTTTAGAAATAGTCATGTCAAGCTCGTAAATTTACTGTGAATTTCAATAATTTTATATCTTTTAATATTATTATACTTTTCAACTTTCGCCAAATTTGAATAAATAATTGCGCGAAGTAAATGGCAACAGAATTTAATAAAAATTATGTTCTAAATTATAGCAATAAGAATTAAATAGAAAAAAATAACAAAGAAGGTGTGCCAATAGGATAAATTGAGTCTTTTGTTAATATAACAAACACCAGCTTAAAAGATAATTTAATACGCCACGTTCGAATTGTAACTGCCAAGTGTAAAAGTAAATTTTTCCATTTTTTAAGCAGCATTTCGCCTATAGTCAAAACTAGATCTACAAATATATATATATATATATATATATAAAATTATAAACAAAAAATAGGACGTTCTATAAGTAAGCATTCTCATATTATTTAATTAATCACGATTATTGGCGTTGAACCGATACGCACGAGTTAAATAACAATTGGAATCAACCGTTGAAGAAATGAAACAAAAACTATTATACAAACTAAAAATTATTATTTTAATTTTTTATAATGTGGAATGTAGTGATTTTTTTATAAAAAATCAATTGAAAATTAGTTAAATAACTAATATTTATTTTCTTAAAGAAAACACAAAGCTTTTCGGCATTTACGCCATTATCAAGTGAAATATTTTAAAACATCATAATTTTAAAAATATAAATTAAATATAATGGAAAATAGTATTGAAGAAAAAATTAATATAAAAAAACAAAATTAATAAACAAATATATTGATATTAAATTTCAACAAATCAAAAAATAGGCAGAACTGATGCAGACAGCATTTTTGGATCATATTTTCACAATCATCATCACACATTTTTAAGTAATTATATTTAATTTATATTTTTAAAATTATGATGTTTTAAAATATTTCACTTGATAATGGCGTAAATGCCGAAAAGCTTTGTGTTTTCTTTAAGAAAATAAATATTAGTCATTTAACTAATTTTCAATTGATTTTTTTAAAACTTATTATAACATGAATAACGTCAAAATAAACATAACAACGATGTATAGAGTAATGTAGTACAAAAAATGGTGGCGTCGAATATTAAATAATTACCAACTTCGTATATTTAATTTCGCTAGTAGTAAAGAAGGGTAATTCGAAAGAAGAAATGAGCCCCAATAGAAATCACTTGAAAAAAAAGTATTACCTTTGTTTTTGTTAAATAAATAAACAAAAGGAGTTAAAATAACGGAGTTTTTTCTTTATAAACAATTACAAAAAACTTTTCTGCTTTTAAACCATTATCAAGTGAATATAAAAAATATAAATGATAAAAATATACACAAACTTATAAAAATATAAAATGTAAAAAATAACTTAGACACAGTTATTTACATGAACAAATTAGAGAATAATATTAAAAATAATAATATATTTGGTTAAAGATATGTTGATAATATCTGAATAAAAAAATGGAATAATAATGATAATAATATTTTGAACAATTTTGTATCTAATCTAAATAAATTTAATAAAAACATTCAATTTACATTAGAAATAGGAGGAAAAACAATTCGTTTTCTAGATTTAAAAATTAATATTATTAACCGAAAAGTTGATGTTGATATAGATATATATAGAAAACTTACACAGACATATTAATACCTAAACATTCATTTCACCCCAAAATGCATAAATCAGTGAGTTTAAAAAATCTTATTAATAGAGCAAAAACACTTTTAACAGACAATGATAAAATAAATCGAAAAAATCATAATAAAACAAATAGCAATCAATAATAAATATAATCCTACTATAGTTGAAAAAATATGTAATAAATCTTACAACAATAAAAATACAGAAAAAGGTTAAAAGATTTATTTAGGTTCAATAAATAAATTATGTAGGAATTCATGCGTATATAATAATAAAAATCTTTAACAAATATAACATAGATTTAGCAATAAGAAATAATATCACATCAGTAAAATAAATTAGTAACAACAAAATAGAAGATAGAAATATATTAAAAAATTCAATATATAAATTGAATTGTAATCAATGTGAAAAGGAATACATAGCAGAAACAGGCACACAATTCACAATATGATTTGAAAAACATTTAAATTCATATGTAAATATAGATGAAAACTCATTATTTTGAAAGCATTGTACAGTTAAAACGCAAAAAAAAAATATTAAACAAAATCATAAAATTTTACACAAAGAAAAACATTTTAAACAAAGGAAACTTTTAGAGAAAATGGAAATAAAAAAAGAAAGGAATAAAAATAATTTATTAAATTCAATGATAAATTTTGATGAAGAATTAGTTCTAAGAAGTATATTGTAAATTTCATTTTTATATTGGACAACTATTTTAAAATAATTTTTATTTTACTGACTTTTGTGTTTTTGTTTATATATAAATTTTATATTGATGATTGTTGACTGTGTTGTTTGCCACATTCACTATCAGATCAGTTAAAAATTATCACTCTAATAAGGATAAGCGGAAACTGATGTCACTTCTTATCGGCCTATCAGTCTATTATGCTTTCTTCCTAAAGTCTTAGAGAAGCTTATCTTAAAACGCCTACTATCGATATTGGAAATCTATCATGAAATCCCGAACCACCAGTTTGGTTTTCGGTCTGGACATTCTACCATTGAACAGTGCCAAAGAATAGTAGATGCAGTTTCTTCTACTATTGAGAAAGGCGATATATGCACCGCAGCTTTTCTCGATGTTGCTCGAGCCTTTGATAAGGTTTGGCGTGTAGTATTGCTGTACAAGCTAAGGCGTTTTCTTCCATTGGACTTGTACAATCTGTTTGTCTCGTACCTAAATGAAAGAACCTTTATTTTCCGTATCAATAACTCTATATCGGAAGAAGGTCACATCCAGTCATCAGTTCCGTAAGGAAGCATTCTTGGCCCGATACTTTATTCTATTTACACTGCGGATATTCCGACTACTAATCAAACAATCTTGGCGACATTTGCGGATGATATAGCGATATTGGCAAGTAATACCAACGTAGAATATGCTGACGCGGCTGTACAGAATCACACCAATCAGACAGCCACCTGGGCACATCTTTGGCGCATTAAATTCAACCCAGCCAAGTGCAAATACATTACATTCACCAACAGGAAAAATATCTCCTCTTCACTCCGTATATATGATTCTGTGATTCCACAAGCTAGCTATGTTCGCTAGCTAGGCATGTACATGCACAGGCGCCTTAACTGGAGTTATCATATTACGCAAACAATGAAAAATATCATTAATAGGCGCAGAATATTGAATCCGTTGCTGGGAAGAAAATCGGTTCTGAATCTAAACTGTATCTAACAATGATAGCTCCTATCTGGAGATACGGATTGGAACTGTATGGCACAGCTTCAAAATCTAATCTGGCAAAGATTCAGAGAGAACAGTCCAGGACGTTCCGCATTATGACATCTGCGCCTAGGTTCGTTTCGAACTTAACGCTACACTCAGATCGGTATATACCATTCCTCACTGATGTCTACTCAGAACAATACAAAAGATTTTTTTAAAAACTACAACACAGTACAAATCCAAACATCAGTCGCATGTAAACGACAAACCTTCCAGGAAATCCATCCAGACGACTTAGACGCAGGAAATGGTGTCGTGATGCTTTACCTATTACTTAAAGTACATTGTACTTCATATATTAAACCTTATAGGTTACAGTAATATCCGCTTTGTCTTTTAGCACGGTTATCATTTCCTAGTCTTACTCTTAATCCTAATCTTGCATCTCACTGGAGCTGCCAGATTAAAATACTTTATCTTTTCTTCACTTTATCTCCTTTCCTATTCCTTACTTTTCCCTTTATCTTCCCTTATATTTCTATCAAAAAAAAAACAACAGTTTTTGTAAATTGCGTATCTAAGTAATTTATTACAATTTATATTTATATAAATATGTATATATTTGTATAATTTACATTATTTAGATTCACCTATTCACCTGATAATAGCTTGACAGCTGAAAAGCTTTGTGATTTTTTATAAAGAAAAAAAATACGGATTTTAACTCCTTTTTTGTGGTTGTTTATTTTTTAAAAATCATTACACTCCAAACTTTCAAATTATTTTTCATTATATTATATATATATATATATATATATATATATATATATATATATATATATATATATATATATATATATATATATATATATATATATAGAGAGAGAGAGAGAGAGAGAGAGAGAGAGAGAGAGAGAGGACGGAGTGACGATCCTTTAATTTTATGTTAATCGTAATTAAAGTCGCCGTTTTATGAAAGAAAAATGTACTCCCATTAATATAAGGGTTTTAAAGTTCCATTAAAAATTTTTTTGCGCAATTATTCAAATAATCAAATTTTTCTAAATTTAATCCTGTAAAAAAGGAATAATTTTTTAGAAAAATTACATGCCGATCTTTTTAAATGTAAAATTTAGCGTATAAATTTCTTTCATAACTGCGCAACCCCTCCGAGCTTTTTTCTAAATTAAAATTTCAATACGACTTCCGTGGAAATAGGATATATTTTACAATACATCTCTCTAATTATCAAAATACATTGCTAAAAAAAATATTCATTAATTTACTTACAAAAGGCTGACTGTGTACTGGATTCAGCGAGCGTAACGAAACAGAACCATCCGTACAGTCAGTTTTAAGTTCGGGATTTACAAATTCTACTAAAGTTGACGTTAAGCCGGTCACGATTATTATCAGAAACTTTCGCAAGTAACACGTATACAAACGTTGAATAACAGTAAACGGAGAATGAAACGGCACTGTTAAACACATTTCACGTTCTGACCAAGGACATAACAACGATATCTACGGACAGTATTCAACGCATACAATCACAAAATGTTGCGCAGTATTAAATATTAATAACAATTGTAAAATTTACAATAACCACTTCGTTTACAGATCATCAACATTTATATATCTCCTTGTTAAAAAAAAAAAACAAAAAAACAAATACGTACTGTATGTTCAATAATCGGATTATCAGCCTGCGGAGGAAAGTTGGCGTATGCTCTCAGAATAATAACTGAGTTGTCGGTATCTGTGTTTATTCCCATAGATAGTTTCAACTCATTACAGAGAGATTTATCTTTTTCTTGCTGTAATCTAAGTCCATCGGAAGAACGTAATGTCAGAAGAATGCCCTGAAATTATACATACATATATATAAACAATTAAATTAAATCAAAATTAATTAAATATTTTTATATTTATCGATCTATGCGAATAAAAATAAAAAATAAAATATGATGTAGTTCACAATAAGATAAAAATAGACGTGTGATATTAACAGCAATCATAAATATTTAACGAATCAAATAAGAGAGATAAAATATCCATAAAAAACATGATATGATACAAACAAAAATAGACGAAGCATTAATTTTTATAGTAGAAATAATTTTAATTTTAAAAAATATATATATATGTATTACATTATATATACATTATATATATATATATATATATATATATATATATATATATATATATATATATATATATATATATTATATGTATATAAACAAATTTTATGTTTTCTCCTGAAGCATAAGCGAGACAAGATCGAAAAATGGGAAAATTTTTACGTGATTCAATTTTTCAACCATTTACATTTACAGATTACGATGTTTGCGAGTTTCCTATATAAATTACTCGTCCGCTGGTTTTTGAACGATATAAATTTTTCTTCAATATTTATGTACAATTCTCGGACCGGTTGACTTTTTTTGTTCAAAGTTCATTTGACACTAAAATGGTTTGATAAGGTTAATTTGGTTAGGTTAGTTAAAGTAAATGATTGGAATATAATTTTGTTTAGCAAATGTCTAATAAAATAAACGTACTGGTTGATGACTTTAAAAAAAGCGGCATGAAAAGTCAAGATCTTTTTCCAGCATTCGTCTTAAATAGATGAACGAAAAATGATAGTTTCCTAAATTTCATACTTCCACATTTTCATATTGCTATATTTCTCGAATTTTTAATCACATTTTGACAATGTTCCTGATTTAGATGGTTCCTGTACTTTCGCCTTGCTTATTACGTAAATCTACAGGCATGACAGAACTGCGTATATCCTGTAGATATTAAAACCGTAAACGTCCAAATTATTTGGATATAACTGAGAAATATTATAGCGGTTTTAGGTGATTAAGAAGTAAAGTAAAACATGATGAAAAGTATACGAAACCATCTGCTCGGAAACCCTTAGTTTATAATATTATTATAAAAAATATTTTTTGTAATTACGAAAGGAGCATACGAACTTCGCTATTTTTTTTACGTAAGTTTAGATTTTTAATAAAGATACTTTGACTACGATTACACAAAACTTGTACCAAATATTATGTCTTCAAAAACGTATCGAATAAAATAAATCTGCCGTTTAATTATTTATTAAAATTTTTTAAAACTTTATGTACTTATGTGAAATCTACGTACTTCCCTTGAATACAACATATACGTCTCGTTATAAATATAAATGATCAAAAATCATGTTTTAAAATAACTTTTATTGGGCTTCATTATTACCCATTGGACATATCTATTATATCCGCTAACTTATGCTATTTTACTCTATGAAGAAATTATATATAACTATTTTGAAATATAAGTAAAAAGTAATATTGGTAAGAGTAGGAGAAAATATATAACGAGTTTCTATATTGCCATCAATAGTGAAATAATACAATAGAAAGAGAACTCGAGTATTATTAAGAGGAAGTAAATAGGATATATTAAATACAAAAAGGAATACGTAAGGAAATCAACTGGTTGTAAAGGCTGACATGTTGAGGATGATAGTGTGAACATTCGAAGAAGACATGATCAGCATCGGCTACCAATGAGAGCAAACTGGAGAAAAATATGTATTTTAAATAATGAATGTGATAGCCGATTATTATCGTTATAGATATCAGTCAATTTTAAAGTTCTACATCCATCATTAGGTTACTTATTAGTCTGTACGCATATAAATCAAGGAGAGATTAATTTGCATATTTAAAAAAAATAATTTACTAAATAGCATTGTCATAGACGCGATAAAATAAAAATATAGGAGATATCAATATTCATATATATATATACATACACATGTTGTAAAGATTTACTTTCGTTAATGAGTAAGTTCCCATATCCGCGGAAATCATTAGCGTCTGTTCTATACCGGCCAATAATGTGCCGTTTAATTTTGAATCAATTTCGAATGAGGGGACCAAATATTTAACGTCGTACGTAATTTTCGAATATTTGTTGCTGGCACTGATAAATATAAGCCGATGGTGTACGGCAATAGTTAACTGTCCTAAATTATACGAACCACCGCTCTCTTCTTCATTCTGTGTATAAACGAAAGGATAAAAGAACATCAAAATTTAAAATTAAAAAACACAATTAACTTCATAATCAAATAGTTACGCAGAGAAACAAACAATAATTATAATTCTAAAATTAAATACACGTATAATTTTTTAAGGTACAATCACTTTTATTTAACGAAAAAGCTGCGATATATAAAATTACGATTATTCGGTTAAATTTTACATTATTGTTATAAATTTTGTCGTTTTTTTCGCGAATATTTAAAAATTTCAAATCAACAGACCCGAGACGTTAACATGATATTGTTTTTTCCGGATTTCAAAATAACACTACCGCTTGTTAAAGCTTTATCGGAAGATGTTTTGACTGGTAAAGAGGATTTCTGATTCTTATTATGGCTATCTTGACGTCTAAAAGCATAATAGATTAATTATTAAAATTCGTTGAACGTTTCTACACATAATTATTTTATTTCGATTATACTAATAAACGTGCAGTAACATTAAGTATCTCCAAAAGAATATGTTAAACTGATTTTACTTTACGCGTCGTGGATCAATTCTTGAAAATCCGTTCACACTGTACGTCTAAAGAAGAACGAAATGAAAATTTTTCGAAATAGAAACGTGGAAAGAAATGCGAGAATGTTTTTTTTTGTGGGGGGGGCTTCTACAAGGTTTACCCATTAGAAGATATGATTTAGAACCAAGATAATAAAAACCTACTGGTATCCGAAAACTAGTCAGAATATTTCACTCGTTTAAATTGTAACACCGAAAAAATCCTAGATCTGTACAAATCAACAAAAAAATCAATCGCACAAATAGAAATGTTTTTTCCTGCTATACACAACCTACCAGAAAATGTGGAATCCTTTTTTGAGCAAAACAAAATACATCTAATCAAATTACGTTTAATAATAACAGATTTACACGCAATAAATAAGAATAAAAAATTGAAACATACATACAAACACGTGCTACTACTTAAATTAAGTGCGATATCCGATAAAGCTAACACACAAGATACAAAACAACTTCTTGATGAACCATACAAACGGTAAGAATAAATCCATAAAAACAATTATACCCTACATCATCGACATCATAAAAGTTTCACACTAGCCGGTGAAAACCATAGAGCAAATCGTGCCGAACTTTGACGGAATTGTAAACATGTTAACAGATATCAAACACCTCATTGTTAACAATTGCATCAAAATAAGGATAAATAATTTAATTCAAAAAATTAGTAGCTAAAATATTATCGAAAAGCGTGATTTAATAGCACGAAAAATTAATATTAAACCTTATATACTAAAATTAATAGGACAAAATGTTGTAACCAAAACAGTTGCGAAAACAAATACACAGAAACACAAATAATAATTACACTAAATGACCCAATCGCTTTGTGCCCACAAGAGACAAAATTAAAACCTACATATGTAACTAGGAACGCCTGTGGTTAGTAGAGGTGTTCAATTAGCGATAATAAATCAATTTGACTCTGAAAAACAAGCATCGACGACAAATCTGGAAATTATAGCAACGTCTGTTTACGTTCCTGGAAATTAAATATATGTTCAATATACCTACACAAAAATTACAATATCTTATTCAAAACCAACTACCGAACCCTTACAAAGTAATCGTCGATTTTAATGCAAACAGCATAGCACGAGAAAAATACAGACACTTGAATTAAAGTAATCGAAGACGTCTAAAATCGGACGAATCTATGACATCTCGACTAATCTAAACAACAATGGAGACCGTTCGGTAATTAATTTACCTTTATGTAGCCCAAATGTTGTCCAGTTTATAAATTGGTACTCTGATTTGAAATTATACGGTAATATATAGTCATAAACCTACCCACTATAATCTCAACTGCCAACTATCAATTTCAAAATTTTAATATTAAAAAAAAAACAGACTGAATTTCGTACACAGCTATGACCAATATTCAAACATGTAAAATATCAAGCAAAATTTACAAATCCTACGAGTAGATCTTATGGGTAATAAAATAACCTGCCAACAACACTATTCCGGTGTATAAAATATATGAACAAAAATTCATACGCCGTTTGGCAGCCGGAAAAATGTCGATCACTAATCAAAAATAAAAATAAATTGCTGTCGAATTATAAAGAACAACCTACCGTAGAAAACTTAATAAAATTGTTAAAAAATCATCCGGGGAACTATGTGAAAACAATTAACTCTCCAACAGCACCAGGAAAAATCGCAAATAAATACGCAGTTCAATCGATAATAATATTAAAGATTAATTCTCAACATACGGATAACAAAAATAGTAATCATCTTGCACGACTATTTTTACGAATAGAACTTATTCGAAAACATTAAAAAAATAAATAAAACATGACGTAGAATTTAAAAACAATTGATTTGCAATTAGACATAGATCAAAGCTACAAATAAAACTAAGGAAGAATTTAGATAAAATGCGCCTAACTGCTGCCGGTCCGGATGGTATTCACATCAATATAATAAAACATCCGAACACGAAATCTAAAACGGCTGTACCGTATTTTTTCTACCTTTTGTGGCAAAATAAATTCTTTCCAGATGCGTGGGTGGAAGCTTATCTAATTCCAACATTAAAACGAAACAAAAATGTTTTAAACCCCGCTAGTTACAGATCCATCTCTCTCACAAACACTCACTGCAAATTACTCATTGTTAACAGACGACTGCTCCGGCAATTAGAAAAACTTGAACTTCTAAATTCATTATACTTTGACCTTAAAAAAAAAAGAAACACACAGGCTGACTAAACTAATAACTAATATCTAGTCAGCTTCGATCTGAAAAAAGCAAATATGGAAACATAAAATATTATTACTTTGCAACGGGAAATCTACCAATTTTTATTAACAAATTTTTACATAATAGAAAACTTCGAGCTAAATTGTATAACTACATATCTAATACTAGAACTCAAGTAAATGATAATGTTCAAGGATAAGTAATTAATCAGACCTCGTTCATAATAGAGTTTAAAATATTAAACAACGTTTATATATTCCCCAGTGAAATATTGTACTTACCCCGACGATCTTTCAATATACTACTAGTATAATGAAATAAATATATACAATTGTTGCTCCGAAATACCATAAATGTAATAAATAATTACATCTAAAGGTCTCGCCTTTTTTACTACTAAAACAGTTTACAACAGCGTAACGGCAAACAAATCTCACTACCTATATAAAAATAAACCGAATGCTTCCAAACTTATAAAATGACCGTATTCATAACCTCTTAGAAAGACTGTAATTCACCTTACTCAAAATTAAAAAGTGTAACACATCTAAACTACCCCCCTTGAACCAATAAATATTAGATCTAAGAAAAACAAAAATTCAACCCCATTACACGTTCTAAAAACTAACAAGAACAATTAATTTGCATAAGTTATAAACATTAAAGAAAATATAACATGGGTTACAAACATACAACTAAATTTAATGAACTAGTCAGTAGAAAATACGGAAACAACATACAAATATACACAGACGACTCTGACACCCTAAATTGTAACTACTATCTTAACTTACCTGCTGAGACATCAGTGTACACAGGTGAACTAATAGCTATATACAAAGCGTAACACGCAAATAATTATATAGTATGCTTCGATACATCCAGAGCAATACAACAGATTAAGAAACAGATTAAAAACACTAACTCTGATATTATTACTGGTATTCCTTTAGACTGTAGCGCACTTTACAAGACCGAAAAATATAAAAATCCAATGTCACAAATGATTTTTACTCAATCACAACACACTCACAGAATATTGGGAAACCCGCTGTGTTCACACACATCTTTTCCAAATCGAACTCGTCTTAGGACACTGGATAAATACAGGGAAAAAACCGCGAAGAAGTGATTATAACTAACATATATGAAAAAGGTCATTAGGTGCAATACTAACGGATAATTAAAAAAAAAATAAAAAATAGATACATTATTAAAATTCCTTACAGACACCGGTTTAATTAATGCTGTATAACTCCACTCTCAGACGCTATTAGCAATCGGGCGTTTATAAATAAAAAAATGAACTAAAATACGCGATAAAAGAAAATTAAGAACGAAATAAAATGTTCTAGCAATTTGTTTACTGTTTTCAACGACAGATAATTCTGAAATAAATTCACGTTTTTATCGACAGATATATGTATATCATATAGAATTTAATTGCATTACTTTCTTTCTCGTACGCGCAATAAATATGCAAAATTAATTCGGCTTTTATACTACCTTAAAATTCGTTCAGAATGAGGAGCTGTTACACTGGCGTATGCTAAACTTTTGTCTTCACGATGTTCGAAATATTGTACTATTGGCAATCGTGTTAAAGCTAGCGAACTATGTTTGACATAACCACTAAAATACCTTCGTAAAAAAGCATGTGAATTCATAAAAATCAACGGTATAATCTAAAATATATTAAACATTTTTTTTTCGTAACTTAAACGAATCTTAATAATAAAAAGTAAATTGTACACACAAATGAAAAACAAACATAGTAGGGTATTTTCGCACAAATCAAACTGCATTTAAATATATATATATATATATATAATATATCAGTACTCTAAATAAAATCGATAATTTTCGAGTAACGAAACTGCGAATGTAATATAAACACGTTTACGTTAGCAATGATAAACAAATTTAAATATCTAGTAAAAAGTTTTCTTTCATTATGAAAGTTAATAAACGCGGTCGGTCATTATATGCCGACAATAAATATAATAATGATAATTGTTGAAAATATAATGCGTTAGCTTACAAATGTTGGAAGACAACATAATACTAAAATTGAACTTTCAACAGTTTACTTTATCATAGTAAGTTCTATTCGATAATTAAATCTACTGTTGAAAAATTCCACAATGTATTTCTAATAATCACACTTTTATCGTTTACATTGTAAAAGACAATTTTCTAACATTTACACACTTAAAATTGTAATTTTACATTTTATATTTCGAATAATTTGATATTCTATTTACAATTTTCACCGTTCATTTAACTAGAGTTCTTAATAAGTTTTCCAAATCACCATTTGGAAAAATTTCTATATTGTTTGATATATATATCGTGTACTTGTACAGGTGCTCTCAAGGATCCGGAGGTGCAACCAGAACGGGGTGCGTCCACAGGTGGCGGATAGTGGAACTGCCTACAGATATGTAGGTTAGCTGCGAATAAGATGTTAGTCGAATAAGCAGTCGCAGACCAACAGCGGCTACTGGTGGAAAGCCTCATGTAGGTAATTCCAGCAGACCAACAGCGGCTACTGGTGGAAAGCCTCATGTAGGTAATTCCAGTAGTGACAGGGTAAGAAGACACGAGGATGCAGATGGACAGCTTGAGGAACGGTCTACTAAAAGTCTGTTTTCCTTTCACTTCTCTTACCTCCTTCCCTTTCCCCTTTCCTTTAATTAATTTCCTCCTCCTATCATTATTTTTCTTATGCAGGCGACATAACTCTGATACGAGTGTCGGTATTATTATTATTATTATTGTTATTATATATATCCCCATCCATTTTGTATTCAATAAATTTTGACTCTTATGACCTGTGAATGTTCTCCATAGATTCTGGTTCTAGTCTGTAGTGACTATTGTTGCTACATTGACTCAGCAAGCCATCAATCCAACGAGTAAGATTCTCTCTCTTCCTCTTGTACCAAGTGCTTTACTAAGCAGTAATATTTTTTTTAGATTTCCTCTTCTTGCAACTATGTACAAAAAATTAGTGGATCCGTCTTTCGCACAATCTATGTAATTCTATCGGTTCGTCTACTTTCGTCTATATCGAGAGATTTGTTCTTATTTCAGTCCACAATAAACACGCAGCAGTCGTCGCCATATCTACATTTCGAATGCGCCAATGGGTTGTTTTGTTTATCCACTGCTTCAATCGTCCGCGTCTCGGCTGCATATAAGAAAATTGGGAGAATTCATGTTTATAATAGCTTCTTCCGTCATTTTAATGACCACTTTTTGCTACGAATTATATGTTTCAATCATATGATTTCGGTCTTGCCTAAAGCAAACCTACATTCGCAATAATCGAGGACCCTAAATAAATAGAAGAATGCACTCTTTCACACTCTGGCAAGAGATTGATGCGTCATCTATTATCGTAATCTTGATTTTAGATAAATTAATTAGCACTCTGGCTAACTTTTTTGACATGTGTAATTAATTCCGTCATTTCTTTTTCTGTTTTTGCCAATAATGTAGTATCATCTACATATTTCAAATTATAAACCTTCCTGTAACCAACGGAAACAACATCGTTCTATTCGTGCAAATATATATACATACACTAAATAAGTGAAATATCCGAAATACAATTCGTGTTTAGAATATGAAGGAACTAAGCAATAAATAAATTTAAGCTTTCATTGGGTGCGCGTTAATCGTTGGAAAATGCATCTGAAAAATATTTTAAAATAATATCCCCATTTTACTATACAAAAGATCATTTCTTTCGTATCGAAAGTTCGTTACAATAAACAGTAAACATTAATTACTATCAACGTTCAATGTTATCGACAAAACTATCCGTCATTCTATTCGCAATGAAATACGCAAATTCCGATCGTCTTCTTTTCCTCAATCCGTAGATACTCACGATCCTAGTGAGTTCAACTAAAATTGTCTTTTTCATTACTTTTTTTAAAGGTTTGCATAACTTGTTGCTCCCGTGTCTTCTATTACTTGATCTATATATTTTGGCCTTCCTCTGTATCGTTTTCTTTCCATTTTTCCTTCAAATAAACTTGGATTGTGTCGATATAAATGGCCTATGATAGAAATAAAAATTTCACCATATGCACGGACTCGCTTTCATCATTAGAGACGTAATAAAAATTTACATCCAATTGCTAACGAAATCATATTCGTCTCATAAAACACATCTAAGAGCATAAAAAATCATCTACAAAATTTTCAAGATAACGGAACAGTAGAAGTCATCTTACGTAGATTACAGATAGGACACACACGTATTATTGGATAGACAAACGCCGCCAATAACGGTGTTGCTGTCAGTTAACTGTCAAGCATTTATCGATAGACTACCAGGAAACAATACAAGATCACAAAAATTTACTGAAATGGACATCGTAGATTAAGTTTTCAGATAACCATTTCAGTCATACATTATAAAATATTTATACAAAGTTATACATTTTATACAAGTGTTTATTACATAATTCTGCTTTCTAGGCGGACTGTAAGCTATTTTTAATATATTTATGTAAATATTTTTAAAATTGAGACATTTCACGTAACCCAGAAAACAATTAAATTTTATGCACCATATAGTGGATATCATGATTGAAAGGGTTAAACACAAACTAAATTATCATTATCTACGTTATAACGATCCTATAGTTTCGCATTTTATCTATTTTATTGCTGCACACGACTCATTAGAAAAAAGAAAAAAGAAAAAAAAGATAGCGACGTATAAAAAGACAAAAAAAAAAAAATAATACACATATACATATTTCATTTTTTATTAGAAAGTATATAAAGTAATATGAATTTTTGTATACTAACGCATTATGGCCTGTAAATGACTTTGATTTTGATTTTTGATTTTTATCATCTTGGGCATTATTTTTCTTATTGAATACCGATAAAGTAATATTTGAGCAAAGAATATCTAACGGAAATTTACTGAAAATTTCTATCGAAGCAATGACACGCAGTCCAACTTGCTGCATTTGAATATCGACATTAGAAACGTCAAAACTCTCTTCCAACGGAATAATCCATTCTAAAATTGAAAAAATAAAATTAAACATTTAATTGCATTCGCTATTGATACAAATGATATATTTTGTATTTATTTAGATCGTTTCCTTACTGTGGATTGTTAAACTTATCTACAATCAATATTCCTTTCGTTCTTTAAAACGTGATAAAGTATTTTTTGCTTCTTTATGACTGATCACGTTTAGTTTTACCATACTGCTTAATTTACATCGTGCTAGTTAGTTTACTTAATTATTCTTTACGCGAAAATTTTATTTCACCCGATAAAATTAAAAATATATTCGAATAACAAGCTGTATATAATTTGTCATTAGTTGGAATATCATAACTAGGAAATTCTTTTAGGTTTCTACTAACTGCAACAAATTATCTCTCACGGTTCATCTTCCTTGCTACTAATAATTCAATAGTAATCAGCATAAATCGCGTTTTCTTTGTCACACGGGGGACAATTTTGACGTCATGATCTATAATTTGGCGCTTAAATTTTTGATGATACGCCTTTTTACTTGTAAATTCAAATTAGATAATACGGGAACCATTGTTCGAATACAAATAGCTATTAGTCGAATGGAAGTTGAACAGGCAATAATCGCAGATAGATATATTTATGACACACACAATACATCTTCTTTCTCTCCTCAACTTTATGGTTGGTGGGTTGTTAGTTTGGCTATGTTAGATCTGTTGTCGGGAGCAAGTACGTGCTTTTACACTGACATAACTTTCTTTGTTTTTTATTTGATCATCCATATATCTAATTCTGGACCTGTCTTTAGTTCGTCTTCCGCTCATCATTCCTTCGATTAAGGTCGTCATCCAATCCGAATGTCTAATCAGGTGTCTGGTCATTCCATTTCTTCTCATATTTATCGTGTTTCGGATATCTCGTTACTGGTTTGTCTCTGTACTTTTGCTCGTCCACGGTACCTTAACATCACATTTCGAATGCAAGGAGTTTATCATTTTCTGGTTTTAAAATCATCCATGTTTCTGCTCCGTATAGCCGCCACACTCCAGATAAAACTTACACAATATACATATCATCATTATCATCATCAGTGGTCGTTCCGCATATCGTGAGCTGCCCGGGCCATCATTTCTCATATTAACGCGATGGATTCTTTTAACTCTATCTATATATCTTGTTGGTGGCCGCCCTCTTTTCCGACGACCTTCTACCATAACCGTCATAACCATTTGTTTTTATCCATCCTGTCGTATGATATATCCTGAGTATGCTGTTATCCGTCTTTGTACCACGGTTTGTAATCTATGATCCACCTTAATTTCTTGAAGTATTGACAAGTTAGTTTTTTTTTGGAAGTCAATGGTATCCTTGGCATTTGCGTCCAGCAGTGCATTTCAAACACATTAATGCGTTGTGTATCGTTCTTTTTCATTGTCTAGCATTCTGATTCATATAGGAATACGGAAAATAACAGCGAGTTCATAAGACGCATTTTTGTGTGCATTGTTATCTCATGACTCTTCCATATTTTCGTTACTTGTAATAGCGCCATTTTTGCAATCTTTATTCTCCGTTTGATTTCCTCTGTTGAGCTTACTTTCAACGTTCCTTACAAATCTGTCAAATATATGTGTATATATATTATAAGTAAATTTACGATAAAAATTATAAAATAAAAGAACTCCCACTACGCACAATGATTACCCATCATCGAAGTAGAATAATTTCAGTGTATATATTATCTCATGAAAAACTGTTTCCCCACAACGTTTTCAAACAATAAATTATGACTCACCTTTTTCGGTTTCTTGAACAATTTTCATTATTTCGTGAAAATAAGAAACTTGTAAAGAAAGGTCCGTCTCACGTGAACTCGCTACCGGGATACACAGTCTCAAAAATCTGAAACATTACATCACAAAATAACATTTAAAACAGAACGCAAGTTAATTATATATGGGACAAGTAATATAGAAATTTTGTTATTCTCCTTGTCGTTTAGCGAAGTCGACGGCGTGTGTACATTGCAATGGTACATAGATCTGAACAAAAGTTTTTAATATGTTCTGTGACAGCTTAAGTGCAGTCTTAATAGTAATAATTTTGATTATAAATTACATCCCTTCATTTATTAAATTAAATATAAATGCGTAAGATTTTCAGTAAACACATAACTAACATTTTGTTGGATACGTATTCACTCTGGCATCGGTTTTAATGAAGCAGTGAACCGACGAAAGATGCAAGTTTGGAAGGTGACTTATGGCCGTCTATTACCGATTTAGATATTTTATGAGAGATTAAATCTGATAGCCATGTCGAATGGAATAAGGTCTTTAACATTCAAAATAAAGGAAAATATTATCCTATGATCCAACGTGAATCTACTTGGACACCCTGGTATTTCTCGATTCCCAATCATGTTCCCAAACATATCATTCATACTTATGTGGCTACCAGGTGGGTCTAAATTTTTTACATCCGAATTATAGAATACTTTGCAATAACTATCTCATGTCTACTTTCTCGGATAGCGTCAATCACCTTTTATTTAACTGCGATAAATATGAACACTTTCGAGATACCTTCTTTAAACAGTTGATGTCTTTTGGGATTTTCTCTGTCTATGCTATTCACAATCTCTTTTGTATCAACAATCAGGTGCGTTTCCTTTTCATTCTGAACAATGGAGTCAAAGTTTAATCGTCGTAATTTATTTTAATATTTTTACTATTTTGATTAATTCTAGCCTATTACTGTTTTATCATTAATCTGCTTCTAGTGTCTTCCATCTAGTTTGACTAGACACAAGGGGGTTTTAATATATTTGACCACATCGTAAAATTATTAAGAGCTGTAATAAGAGCATTCCGATAATACATGATCAACATCTATTATTTTGTTGTCAATGGAAATATTAGGGGGAAAAAGAAGAATTTGTGAGATTATATTGATATAGAAACGATGGTAGACGATTTTTTTCAAAAATGTAACCTACAAAAGGTATTAATGAAACACCGAAGCATATTATTAGATACTTTTATAACACTGAACCAGGATTATATGCGTGAAACGACCTGTAATATGGAGCTAGATAAGGATTGATCCAAATATTACTTCAATATTCTTTATGAACAAATTTTATAAAACATAAAAGATCCGTTAAAAGTGTATACGGAATGAGCACACAACTATCCGAAGCTAATCCGGCTTCTGCATCAGCAACAGTATTGCCGAGTATACCGGCACGTTCAGGAATTCAAGAAAACCTAACAGAAATACCAGATTCTAACAGCAAGTAAACCGAAATTCGAATTTTATATAAATAAGACCGCATAAAGATTAAATTACGGAGATCTTAGAACGATTAAGCAGCTTTCTGAATCGGTAAGAATAAGAACAGATTAAGCTGGACGACGTTGATAAACGTACTTTAACACTCGGTATATTGCAGTAGCCTCTGCAGTAGAAATCGGAGAAAAACATAATAGAACAAATTTCTTAATAACGTTTAAAGAAGGGACTACGAATGCAGCACCAACTTTATTATTGGACCTGAAAACCTTTGTATAAATTAGAAGGAACCCCGTCCAGTGATATAACCAGAGAGGATATATGATTTTTAAATAGTTGCAAGTGTGTGTCTAATCGTACATTATTAATAGAGAAACGATCAGGTAGTAAAAGAATAACTAAGTTGTGATAATTGGAAAATCGTCAGATTTACAAAGGATAAGAAGTTTATATGATGAGAACATCCATTTGTTATAAATAATTAAGAAGTTACCACACACTAACTGATATGTAATAAAAAATTTTACAACAAAACTAATCTGCTAATAGACGTATCCAGATGTGAAGAGGAGGAATATTATATTCCGCTTCTAAAGCAGCAACCGCGGTAGGAAGAAGTGCTCACAGGCAATAACGAAAGCAAAAGTTTTGCAATTTATTTAAAAGATCCAAATAATTTAACGAAGCATTACCATAAAAGAAGCTAACGAATAAAGGATTTATAAAGCCAAATTGATAATAGATCTTCTCCCAAACTAGAGTATGATTGGGTGAAATGAGAATACCTATGCTATGAAAGTTTTTGCTTATACATATTGTATATGTAAATTCCAGTTAAGCGTCCTATCTAAAATTATACCTCGTAGGTTAAACGGTAATAATGAGCTTGGTTGTTTAGAAGAAAAACCAATCATGGAGAAAATTATTCAGTAAACCCTCAGCTATTACATTATATGTACGACAAGCCATCAACATGTGAGAATATATATATTAAAAACAATTGGACTGAGTACAAAACATTGAGGAAGTCCGACATACACGTGTTGAACTATAAATTTGGAGGAAAGGTGCACGAGAAGTAGTGTACAATTAGTAAACAGACTGCACCAAACACGGTGAAATCTAAAGGAATTTCCAAATCTGATAATCCTTTCAGTGACCATGCCAAATGGTACATGAAATTTTAATGATAACAAAATTTTTATCTTCTGGTTGACGTGAAGTGTCTCAATTTTAAAAATATTTATATAAATATATCGAAAATTATCTACAATTCACCTGAGAAGCAGTATTGTATAATAAACACCCGTATAAAATGTATAATTTTGTGTCAACATTTTATATGACCGAAAGGATTATATAGGAATAAAAACAGAATCAAAAGCCTTAATATCTAAAAAACACGAAATTAAATATTTTTTAATAAAAACGATTTATAAATATCTGAAAATAAACGAGCTAGATTAATATCGAGCGATACTTATTGTAACATACAGTTTTCTCGTTAATTACGGAGATGTTATCGGGTCGAGGAAACCCACCCGGGCTGTCTTGATCCATTATCGGCGATCAACAGTCACGAAATCGCGCACACTGTTTTCGAATAAAAACGAAGAAAGGAAACGAAAAAAGGATAAGGACAAAAAAATAATCTAAATAACACGACCAATCCAAATAAATACCGGGAAATATGGATATACAAGCAATAGTACATAAAAAATAACAGTTGAAATATAATAATGGGAATGTTATATTTTTATTTTATTTATAAATTAATTTATAAATTATTCCGGGAAACCACCGCCTTATCGTGGCGGAGGGACTTGCGTGCTTCAATGATTTTGTGGGCTATTCCAGCGGTAGTGTATACTACTAGAAGGGCCACCCAAGCTGGAAAGGCTACAAATGAGGAGCCAGACAAAGAGTGGTGCCCTGATAGCGGAAGCAGCGCTATCAGTACTGTTTGCAGGTGGTGAACAGGATGTTCAAGAACAGCTGCAAATAGATATTTATCGGGCGTAGAGTACATATTATTGAAGCGACCATAAATCTGCAATGAGGAAAGTAACGGGAACCTACCTCATTAAATTTCCAAAACTTCAATTATGGAAAGCAGGAATACCGATATGAGGAAGCTATGTGATCCAAATAGCAACTGGCGCCAGATGTTTGGTGGGACGACTGGTGTGAAATATGATACTACCCGTAATAAGGCGGAAAGTCAGGCTTTATGCGAAAAATATGTTACTGGCTTTAATGAAGTAAAAATAGGAACATGAATGTAAGATCCTTAAAAATAGCAGGAAAACTGGAAAATATCAAAATGGAAATGAAAAGAAATAAAATTTATATACTAGGTATTAGTGAAACTAAAGGATCAAATAACAACGATTTTTGGAGTGGAAACTACAGAATAATACACGCAGGCTCCGATGAAGGAAAAAACGTAGTAGGATTAATCCTCAACAGGAAATGGGGAAGAAATGTAAGATCTTATCTGCAACTAAATGACAGAATAATTCTAGTAAAACTGAACTCGAAACCGTTAACAACGATAACAAGTGTTTACATGCCGACAAGCAGCCATAACGATCAAGAAGTAGAGGAAGTATACGAACAATGGAAGAAGCAATAAGCTATGCAGAAGATAAAGACAACCTAATCATAGTAGGAGATTGGAATGCGGTGGTCGAAGAAGGAAGCGATAACGAATATACAGGGAAACACGGTTTATGTAACAGTAATAAACGAGGAGAAAAGTTAATAAACTTTGGCAACGAAAATAAAATGGTAATAGCAAACACACTTTTTAAACAACCACCTAGAAGGAAGTATACCATGGACAATGCTGGTGGTCAAGGAAGATATCAAATAGATTACATCATGGTAAGAAGTAGATATAAAAACCAAATAAAGCAATGCAAATCGTACCCAGGAGCAGACATAAACAGCGACCATAATCTAGTACTGATGACATCATGAGCAACAGAAAAAAATGGGAAATATAAGAAATAAAAAATCTTGAAATAAAAGACAAGTACCAGAAGCAAATTGAGACTAACCTAGAAATAATAAATAGAGGAAACAATATGAATGAAAAATGGAACAACACAAAAGAAGTAATAATAAATGCTGCAACAAACACATTAATTAAAAGAAATAGAACATACAACAAACCATAGATCACAAAGGAAATAATAAAATTAATAGAAGAAAGGAAGAAATATAAAAATGTAAACACAGAAGAGGGCTGTAATATGTATAGAAAATACAGGAACATGATAAATAGGGAAGTCAAAAGTGGCAAAACGGAACACCTTGAATCAAAGTGTAAGGAAGTAGAAGAAATTTTCAAAAAAGATAATAAAGAAAATGCATACAAACAGGTCAAAAACATACTTCAAGGATTTCAAAAATAGAACAAATCAAAAAATTAATAGAAGATGATGAAATAACTCAAAGATGGAAGAGATATGTAGAAAAGTTATACAAGGAAACTGATAGTACCGAAGATTACCTTCAACAAGAAATTACGATAAATGAAACACAAGAAGATAATATAGGTCTAAGTATAACGAGAGATGAATTTGATAAGGCACTGAAAGAATTAAAAAATCACAAAGCTGAAGGAGACGATAACATCTGTAGTGAGCTTATAAAAGAGTCGGGGAATGAAGCACAGACACATATTTACAAATTAATTTCGGATAAAGAAAAACAAACTAATAATGATACCGAAAAGGAATGGTACAACTAAGTGTGAAGAACACCGGTTGATAAGTTTACTATCACACTGCTCAAAAATAATAACAAAAATAGTATTAGGCAGTGGAATTAAGTGAAGAGCAATATGGTTTTAGAACAGGAAGAGGAACAAGAGAAGCTATATTAGGGATACGAATGATAATTGAAAAACATCTAGAAGTAAACCAACCAGTATACATTGCAATGATAGACTTAGAAAAAGCGTTCGATAAATGCGACTGGAATATTCTGGATCAAACTTTAACAAGAATAAACATTGATCTTGAGGACAGAAGAATAATAAAAGAGTTATATAAAACACAAAAATTAATAATAACAAACAAGAACTCCGAAATTGAAGCAAAAATCAGAAAAGGAGTAAAACAAGGATGCAGATTATCACCGCTTTAAATCGTTTAGATTTGCAGATAACAGCGATAATCGCAGAAAACGAAAAAACCTGTCGGATGCACTGTTAAAGGTACCCGGGGGTGCGCAGAAACCTCCACGTGGTGCCCCTGGTAATGATGCAAGCAAGAGTAATTACAAGCGGTTTACGCGATTTTCATGCGAATTTTATTCTGCATCAGCCAATGTCTGCCATTCCCGAGCCGAAATCTAAGAGGAAATAAAATACTCGGAAGAAACGGCCCTTATTAGGGCCCTCGCTGACAATAGTGTCTATCAATATAGAAGGACTGTCGACTGGCAAAGAGATTCTCTTAGCAGAACTCTGCAAAAACATCAGATCTGACGTGCTCTGTATACAAGAAACCCACCGCAGCATAAGTAAGTCACCGAAAATAGATGTAATGCGATTAGCGGCCATTAGACCACATGAAAAATATGGAAGTGCAATATTTATTAGACTGAAAATAATGATTGAAACGGTTTATAATGAAGATAAAGAAGATATCGAAATTATAACTATTGAACTGGCAAAGTGCACAATAACCTCAATATACAAATCACCTGGGACAAATGTTGGTTTCCACGAACCGCCAAATTTTATAGAAAAGCAGGTCCAATTTGTAGTCGGAGATTTTAATAGTCACTGTGTGGCATGGGGATATTCTGAATAGAATGCTAACAGAACAAAAGTCCAAGATTGGAGTGCAACATATATACTTTCGCTAATACATTACCCGAAATTACCGGTTTCGTTTCATAGTGGAAGGTGGAAACGGAGATACAATTCGGATCTACTATTTGAATCACAAGTTGTAGAGAATATGTGTATCAAAGAAGTTATGCCTCCAATACCTAAAACGCAACATAGAGCACTAAAACTTACAACATATGTAGCTGTTAGACCATTAATCATACCTTTCATGAGAAGGTTTAACTTCCAGAAAGCAAACTGGAATGAATTTGAAGCTAAGCTTGAAAAAGCTATTCATAAGATACCAGCTACGCCTAAACATTATGACGAATTTATGGAGTTAATTTCGCAAATATCCAGACGAACAATCCCAATAGGATGCTATACTCATTATATCCCCGTTTAAATTCTTCATCAAAAACTCTGTTGAAATAGTATCAAGATAGCTATGAAGAGGATCCATTTGGAGTAAGGACAATCGATCTTGCAAATAACTTAATAGAGATGATAGGAGAGCAAAGACGATTTAGATGGATAACTTTGCTTGAACAAACTGATTTAGAAATAGCAGAAAAGCGTGGTCTTTTTTAAAATGACTTTACTGCGAAAAACAAAAAAGTAGGAAACATACAAATGTTATACTAAACCAGGTCGCGAGTCAGCTTGTGGGAAACGGTAGATCAAAAAAAGTTCCGAAATTTAAACTCAAACGTAATGAAAATCCCGAGGAAAATAACTTTAAAGACCCGTTTACAATAGAAGAGCTAGATTTATCAATTAAAGCCTCAAAAATCGCAAAGCTCCTGGCGTTGATAATATCATGACCGAACAAATCAAGCACTCCGGAAAAAGAGCTAGGAAATAGCTAGTAGACCTATATAGTACCATTATTAGCGAAAATAAAATTCCGATTAAGTGGAAGAAAGCACACATAGTAGGCGCTGCTTAAACACGGAAAGGATCCTGATGAAGCAAAAAGTTATCTTCTTTACTATATCATACGTTTAAACTCTTCGAGAGACTGTTCTTAGGATGGATAGGTGCAATAATAGATTAAAGAATTATTAAACAAGCTAGGTTTAGACCAGGACAGTCATGCTGTTCACAAGTGTTGAACCTAGAACAACATATTGAGAATGGGTTTGAGCAGAAGATGATAACTGGTGTGGTGTTCGTGGATCTAAAAGCAGCATACGACATAGTAAACCATCGATTGTTGTTACAAAAAATTTAAAATGTTACAAAGGATTTTTCATTTATGGAGATCATTGAAACTTTGCTTAAAAATAGGATGTTTTATGTTAGTCTGAATGATAAACAAAGTCGTACAAGATATCAAACAATCGGTCTTCCCCAAGGGAGTAGCGCCGACACTGTTTAATATCTGTACCAATAAACAGCCAATAGGGGAGAACACGCGCCACTTCATTTATGCTGATGATCTCGCCATCGCTTACCAAGCTAACAAATTTCACGATATAGAGTGTACCTTAACAAAGATGCTAGAAAAAATGGGCAAATACTATGCAGATAGTTCATTAATTCCGAATCGAGATAAGACACAAGTATGTGCGTTTCATCTAAGAAACAGTGAAGCCAGGCGGAAATTAAACGTGCAATGGAAGGGTGAAACTTTCGAACACCATGAAAATCCAGTATACCTTGGTATAACCTTGAACAGAAGTCTGACATATCGGAAACACTGTGAAAATACAAAAAGACAAGACCGACGATTCTACATACTTCAGCGATGGCTTTATGTATGTTCGCAGCAGAATATGCTTGTCCCGTTTGGACACAGTCTTCTCACGCGAAGAAAGTTGATATTGCGGTAAATGATATGATGCTCATCATCACCGGTTATCTTAGACCCACGAAGATATATAACCTGTACATCACTTGCGGTATTGCACCTCCCGACATATGGAGGAAGGTTACTGCTGACGTCGAAAGGACAAAACAAATCCGGAATGTACAAAATCCTATGTATGGTCAAACTACGGTGATTTCACCACTAAAGTCAAGAAGGAGTTTTCTCGCTACAACGACGAAAATCCCGGAGCATATTTCTGCACAACGTGTGCGAGTTGAAAGATGGCGGGAGCAAATACCACCGACAATAATGGAAATACAGAAAACGCTGCAGCAGGTGCAAATCATGCATGGCCAATTTAGAGGACGCTGAATTCGTTTAGGTTGTGCAAGAACGAATACAAACTTGTAGCAACGGATAGTAGCTGTGAATGTGGTGAAGTACAAACAGAACATCTGATGGAGTGTAGATAAGCCGGAATTCGATGTAGTATCGACAGCATTGTTAATGCGGACTACAGTGCTTGACAGTTAGCAGAATATTGGTCCAAGAAAGTTTAAAGATTCAAGGCTCGGACTCGAAAAAAAAAAAAATTGTAACTAATAACGACGGAAATGTTATATCTTTATTTTTTTTTTTAATTATAGCACGTAAAATGATTGAATATATTTTGCCTCGCCCACAATGCTGGTAATGGGGAATTATGAAAAAAAATTAATTATGTAATGAAATTGTTCGTATATAGATTTTTTCGAATAAAATTATTACACTTTTAACAGTAATTATCGCGTCTTTATAATTAAATATGTCGAATAATTTATATACTTCGTTTACTTTTCAACTTCGTTCAATTGTTTGTGACACTGTAGAAGTTGCAGACGAGTTTCGGCAATTAATATCGGCCAACCATCTTCTTCGTAAGAAAGTAAAGCGCTAGTTAGGAATCCGGTCGCTTTTGAAAATTGTCCTAACCGTACATAAAAATCGGCTATCTTCTTTCCGATTAATCTAGCTGATCTCATTCTACTACGGTGTTTATATATCACCATGGCTTGTTCTAATAATTCCTAAAGTTACAAAATAACGCATTCATTAATTTGATATAGTAATTAATTTTTCCCAATATACAATAATATCTTCTAATATGCGATCGTGTCTTAATACGTGACTTATCCATTTCATTATTGTGTTTATAATCGTTTTCAAACATGATCTTTCCTCTCGTACTCGGTTAAAAACTTCATTTGTAACTTTATCAGTCCACGAAACTTTTAGGTGGTTTTCATCGGCAATCTGATCTGCATCGCAGGGATGGGTACAGAATGGCGAAGAGGCTAATTTATGTGTGTAAGTAGAACGTATGGGGAATGTTGTTAACGTTAAGCCTTAGGCGACATATAATACGAATGAACGAAATTCTGTTTTCTATGTTTGCAGGAAGATTGAATAACCAAGGAATTACTGGAATTGAAGGTTGAATATTCCTAAATTATTTGGTTGAATAACAATATAATATAGTCGATTGGCCAATATTCGCTCCAGCCCAACTTTTTTCGACAAAACTTGTGCAATCTTCAAATTAATGCAGGTCATTTCGATACCTGATGTATTCGTGTTATTCACAAGTCTAAAAAGTAGTTTTTTCGGTTTTTTTCTTCTTTTTTTTAAGGGGTAATTTTTGGCATCATCGCATTTTAAACGATTCGTTAAATGAGATTTTCTTCTTCAGCTACTCATTATAACACTTTTAGATGATGAGAACATAATTCGTTCGGCTGACTATATTTCGTTTTACTTAAAAATCACTCGAGCAACTTAATTTATTAATTATAATTAATGTAAGAAATCTTTCTCATTAATTAGTTTCCAGATCTAAATCCACACTACTATTGTCGATATCCCATTAATACGAAATTGATAAAAGATTTTTCTTGAGCAACTTTAATACGAATTACCAGCGTCATTCCTAAATCAGTATCCAGCTTTTACAACGTTCGTTTTCGATATGAATCAATCAAAAATGCACTTACTTATCGACACACTATTCCCAACAATACCAAACGCTGATTCAACTTCAATACCTTGCATATATTTAATTACCGAAAACTCCGGATTTAGTTTATATTTCGTTCGTTTCAGCATTGTCATCGAGTGATGTTGATCTCCTCCAATATTCCGATAGTCATAATTGTATTAAGTTGAACATGACATGTGTTTGATCATACCGGAACATCATATTTCGATTTTATCATTTGTCTCGGCAGTTAATACTCGTTAAATATATTCGTGTACAAACAAGAAACGCACATACTGTAACGAGTAACTCTATACGTATTTAAAAAATTGACGAATGCGCATTAATATATATTTTTTTTTACAAAACAACACAACCATATAATTTATTTCCATACAAACATAGTAACTTTACAGAGCAGAATAACTTTTAATGCTTGTTAAAATTCATAATTAATCACTATAGTAGCCAAAATAACGTAATTTTGCGTTAGTATAACTTATATAACTCTTGAATATTGTAAGATTTTTGAAATATGCATTCACATGAAACGTAAAGTTTATTTATGAAAATACATTAAGTACGTAGTAAACGTTAAAAAGTTTAAATCTGTTTAAACAATTAATATAATTCACGTAATTACGGGCGAAAATATTACGAAAACTCGAAGAAATTGATTACAGCAATGAATATTTAATATACGCAGACAAACTTACCAAATAATACTTTTCAAATATGTCTTTACAAGACAAAGCTTCCTTCAATTTATCGGTAGGTGTTGAATAATTGCTGGCGGATAATCGAGGAGAGTCACCGATGCCAGCACTAAGCCCGACAACCATGTGTAATTGTTCACTCGTTTGTTCATGACTCGGTAGCAAACCGCAAAGTTCTCCTAAACAATAAAGCTGAAAAAATAATTAAAATACAATGTAAAATATGCGAGACTAAAAATTATATACAAAAAAAAAAAATGAAACAATTACTATGCAATAGAGAAATTACGTGGAAACAAGATGGCGAGCTACGAAATGCTACGTGCTGTCGGTATTGTTTTATGAAGGAGAACGTTGAACGTCCAAGGCAACATGAACAAAAAAATAAAGGCTTTGAGCTTTTGGAATTGGATTCTTGCAAGTACCTTGGGTAGATAAGGTATCTAACGAAACCATTGTAAAGCAAATGAAGAAAACGCCTGAAATTGTGGCATTAATAAAAACATGCAAATTCGAAACAGTTAATACGCCATACTTCAGACCGTAATATAAGCACAATTAGAGGAGAACAGTTGCGAAGGATGAAGACCAACGTCGTGGATCAAAAATCTTAAAAACTGATTCGAGATGCATAATACGCTGGTTACAACGGCATGAGACAAACAAAAGTTTTGTCAGATGGTAACCAACCACCGACAGAAGATAGACATACAACAAGAAGAATTACCTTTCTAAAAGTTATTGAGAAATATGTACTATTACGTTCTTACTACTGAAGCAATGGCAATATACCAAGTATTAAAATATGTTTATCATCGTCCGGTTTATCCGAGATTCTAAAAATTGTTTAACTACTGTAAAATCGTTGTCGTTTGATTATCATGCATCATTTATTTTATATCAAATTCGAATTATGATTCCCTCGTTGATAGAATCCGACATTTCTGTCGTGTTTGCTTGGATTCCACGACATTTTAGTATGCTTATTAAAAATATAACTGACGGTGCGCAGTCAGGACAACTTCAATTAACGTTATGCTCATACCATATACTCTCTAACAGACTTTCCAGTTTTTATCAAATTTGGACACAAAGAATACTAGAGTAGTATTTGGTCTAACCCATTTACACACTTCCATATTTCAAGTCTATACAAGCTACGATATCCGTACATTCGTAGTTCTATTATTTAAACATTCATACAAGATGATTCGCTATTTCATCACCACCATATGCGCATTACGATTTGGAAGAAACCCGGTACTATCATATATCATCATCGTTTTCGTATCGTTGACGAACGTCGTGACTAGCCATTGTAAGTTATTTTTATGTACCAAAATGCACTAGTATTCAATTTTGTCTTATCAGTTTAGCGAACATTGACGATCGATATATTTAATAATCTCCTGTTGCGCGCTGTATTAGTTAACATGTTGACGCGTACAGAGTTTTTTATATTATCTTTCCAACATATTCCTCGTTTGCCGCGTTTTCACTACTCCGTCTGTTTTTCAATCCAATATTAGCTTTAGCAGTTCATAATGTATCTGCTCCCGTAGTATGATCCGGATGATGAATTTTTTCACTTTCCAGTTATTATCAACAGTTTAAAAGACTTGCTGTATACAAATAGTGATTTACTACTATTTCCACCGTTAAGCAACTAAATTACAAATTTAACATAATTATAAAATAAATATTAATTAATCATTCGCCCTAGGAGAAATGAATAATTTAATATTTATTTTATAATTATGTTAACTTTGTAATTTAGTTGATTAGACTTTATTAATACTAAGCGCTGGATATTATATATCGTTTTATGTACGAAATAATTCATAAATAAATGCTCGCTGTTGTAATATCGTAACATGTTAAAAAAATTTATTACGTCACAACTATTTTTATATTTATAAATGGAGTAATGTATAAATTACACCTCATTCGACCAAATAGATAAAAATAATAATAATAATTAAAGAAAATAAACAGATTTACTTTTTCCGAACATTCCTCGAGTAAGGAAGCGGTATAATAAGAACACGCGTCCACGTGAATGGTTTCGCCGTATTTTTGGCACATTTGAACGACTTCCAAACAGCAGAGAAATATCCAACATGAAATTGCTCCTTCGGGACAATTCAATTCGAGTATCTTCAATTCATTCAACGCACTATGTATAAATGGTAACGTTCTTTGAGAAACCTATAATCAATTTTTTTTTTTTTTACATCTCATATCGTGAAACTAACCTACTCGGTGAATACGAACATTTAATATAATAAAAATAAACAAAAATAAGAAAAATTATATTCGAATAAAAAGTTTATTTTAGAAAATAGGCGATAAGGAATGAGGGAAAGATGCGTAGTGAGTTCATTTTTAAAATATTCAAATATTAATCAAAAAAGACAAATAATTATTTCGGAGAAACTATTCTCAAACTCCAATGAATTAGTTATTTAATATTTCACCTAGTTTAATTTAAAACACTGTCGAATCTTATAGCAATTCGGAACCAACGTAATTTTAAAATTATTTCTTAATTTAAACTCATTCTTATATTTAAAGAACGATATTGTCGAGTTTCAAAAGTTCTACATAATGATATGTTAAGAACGATTCTACGTGTACATCCCTTAAGTTTTAGTTTTTGTCGTTTATATTAGCTGCAACTAAAAATACGTGTTTGTTGATTTATGGATATAATTTTCATGAAAACATTTAAATATTTTCAATTGTAAGTAATTAATGGAATTTTATGATTCGGTTTTTTCTCCTCTTTCAATAGTAATCGTAAATAAATAAACTAAATTATCGTACATCGTCATAATGAACAAAAAAGATTCGCCTAGCATTTTTTAAATGTTAAATCATATACGTTTCAACGTGTGACGTTTGGTTTAGAAAATACTTTCAATTTTCATTTTCGAATGAAAGTTATTTACGGCGTATATTTACTAATTTTGTTTTTCCGATAGTAGATGATAATTGGCACAGTCTGTCCGCAAATAAAGATAAAATTAAGAAAATAATAGAACAGATAAAAATATTTAGATATTCAGGACAGACCACAACACATCAGATGGATTGTACTCGAGATATTAGCAATCGTATAACAATGGGAAAAAAGCTTTCAACGGTAAGTACACACTTATTACACGGAAAATATTGTCCGTCAACATACGCAAAAACTTGGGTTAAATCTTTGGTATGATCAGTGGTACTATATGGTGCGGAAACAATGAAGCAAACTGATCGAGACAAATTTGCACATAACTTGGTTTTTACAAAACGTCTAAAAAGTGCAGTAGTGAATTGAAAAACGGGCTATACACGTTTATGCACACACAGGAAAATAGTGTCGTTGTATGTAACGAACTACAAAATGGACATTGCACGTGTACCGTCTGGAAAGTAATAAGAAATAAATGCGATTTAAAGTAATTTTACTTTTATACAGACGGTTTATTAAAAGTTAAAAGATAGATTTCATCGATAGTAATTAAATAAATTTTTTTGCAGATTTCTTTTCGCTTTTTCCTATATAAAAGACTTTTTCTTCTTCTACACCTCGCGCATTAAGAAATATTATTTATTTGAGTACAAAACCGGTATTTAAAAAGACAATTTTTAAGCTCGTGTCGAATTTGAATAACTTATATATATATATATATATATATATATATATATATATATATATATATATATATATATATATATATATATATATATCATTAGGTACAGTATAGCCGGTGTTCCGTAGAATCTTTGGCATTTCGTCGATAATCGTTCACAAGTAATTTAATCGATTCGAAACATTCATTCGTATAAATAACAAACATTTTTGTTAATGAAAGAAAACAAAAAAACGTTAGGCGAAAGTTCGAGCGTATAAAAAAAGTAAAAATTTGCATCGTAACGACAAGTATGATGTAAATTCAAAAAAATAAAAAGACTTTCTAACTTCAACTATGCTTTACGAAATAGTCGATCTTCCGCGTAACAGTGTTACCAAATGATAATGAAAATATTTTTTTTTTACTTTTTTTTTGTAATATAAATAATCGAATAATAATTTAGAACGAAATTTCACCTATTCTTTTTTAACTTTATATTTTAAATAATTGCATTATGATATAGTTACAAAAAAATGCACGTTAAAGGTAAAATAGAAGTTCTATACTAACTTCCCATGGTTTGAAACTTAACATTAACATCGCAGCTTGCCGTGAATATAAATAACAACGGAAATCTAGCAAACTAATACTATGTTCTTGTATCGCATCTCGTAATGTCTGATTAACTTTTGTATTTAAACACAAACCGTACCATTTAATAATCGGTGTTTGGAACGCGGATAACCATTGAGGTGTATCTAAAATATGATACAATTTAAATATTATCATAAACTGTCGAATACGACGTCGTTTTTATTTATAAAAGTGATACAAATAATTTATCAATATGTCTATCAGTGTTTGTCTTGTGTCTTAACACGTGCACTATTTAATTATTGTTTTTCTAATCGTTTTCAAGAATGACCTTTCCCCTTGTACTCGATAAAAAACTTCTTCATTTGGAATTTTCTCAACTAGCATGCGTCGCTGGCACCACGTTTCAAAAACCTCAATTTTTTGTAAATTTATTTTGTTTAAGGTCCATGATTCCGCCTCGTAAAAGGCTATTGCTCACATATACGACTTCATAATACGTTTTCTTAATCATATAGACAGTGTATTCTACGTTATTACATACCTTTTTCTTTTAAACGCCTCTTTTGTCATTGAAATTGTTCGCCGGATTTTTTGGCTACAATATACGTTTGCTGTTATTATATGTCCTAAGTATTTAAGGGAATCGACTCGTTCTAGATATTTTCCATTGATTGATACATTCATTTCTTCTGGCGTTTTGCCGATGCGTTACCTTTGTTTTTTTTTCAACATTTATTTCCATTCCATATTTACCCGCTATGGTCTTTAATTTTTATACCATTGTTAATAATCCTTTCCAGTTGTCTGCAATTGGTCGTCCGCGAATTTTATACATCGTCCTCCTATTTTTATACCTTCTTGAATTTCTTTTAACGCTTCGTTTACTATTATGAGTTCTGAATAGCGCCGGTGATTAGAGACGTCTTTTACGTACTCATTTGGAAATTCTGTTATTTTAGATAATGTGTTTGCCCATTTTACCGTCCCAATGTAGTTTTCGTATAACTTTTGTAATCAAACCGTTAGTTCCACTCTACTCAATTGAATGTTTTATCATAATTAAAAAAGTGTTTATATGATTTACACCGCTTAAGTCCGTTGTTCTTTCTCCAAGGATTCGCAATGCTGCAATTTTCTAAATCCATACTGTCCATCATCAATGTCGATATATTTTATCCATTCTGTTTTATATAATTTGTAATAACATACAAATAATCGCATATCTGTATTGACAATTACCTCCTCCTCTACGAAATTCAAATAATTATAATAATACACTGAAATAATTGTCAAAAGAGAGAAAGTAGACAAAATATAAATTTGAAAACGACAAAATTATAGTACCTATCAAAAATATACGTTAAACTTTCTTCATTGTTTTTTTTTTTTAGAAAATTCGTTTATTATATTATTCCATTTTGTATTATACGCGTTTATAGACTACACCATCTTTATTCGAATAGAAAATATTATTTTTATTATAAGCAATACTGCTATTTTTAAAACATACATATAATTTGGATATTAGACACGGTTTACACCGAAAACATAAAGTCTCAACGAACAGAAATCAACAATGAAATCTTAAAATCGTGTTTAATAATGAATACTATTTACGTATATTAGAAAATTGTCTCACCTGTTAGACTAGAATTACGTAAAAATTGAGTAAATAAAGCGTCCAGTTCGTCATACTGTACGAGTGCACTTTCGTAAACGCCAAGCATTTCTAAAACAAATGCTAACTCTTCCTGTAAATAGATTAATTTTTTTTTAATTCGCATTATTACGAATTAATAGAGTAAATACGCGTTTTATTTTTCAATTGTAACTAAAGCTTTATATGTAAATATTGACTTTGTAAATTCGGGGAAAATTCTCGACGCATACGAATTTAAAAATTGAAAACCAGTTAATAAATAAAAAAGAAATATTTAATATTAAGTGTTTATCTAAGAAACGTGGATATTTTACACTCTTTGTAAAATTTTATTTAAAATGCCAGTAAGTGGATATTAAAAAAAAAAAAAAAACGATTTTCGGTTAAATAAAAATTGCAATACAAAAGGATATATTTTTTTTTCGCGAAACTAATCTCTGAAAAAACAATAAGCAAATCGATGTTTATTGATTTATTATTATTATTGAAAGTAGTTCGATGACTCGATATACATTTCTAAACCCTTCCAATCACAGTGTCCACTATACGGTACACAAACTTTTAAATGCCTATTTTTTAAACCAGAGGAATTTGGTTGACATAGAGCGCTTCAAATCTAAAAATATTTTTATAACACATTAAAGCTATCTAGTCATCTAAAAAGCAGTATTATATATAAAATATTACTTTATATTTGTTCCGTTACAATGTATAATTTTCGGGGAAGGGGGGAATAATATATGTAACTGAAAGGGTTAATGAAATACTGTTAAATTATAAGTTAATGTCGAATTACCGTAGGGTCGACGAAACGATTTCTTTTTAACTCATACGTGCCAGCATTTCAGTCAAAATACACTTGATGTTTATTACACATATTTATTGTTATATTTAAATAATTACCTACAAAAATATATGAATCACTTTTATCACAATTAGGAAAAAAAACTAATATTTTCTCTTTTTCATAGCACCGTGCTCGATCCTTAGGCGTTGACCATCACAATCAATACAACGTTTTCTTCTATATTTCTCGAATTAATTCGTAGATATACATCACTCTCATTCAAACCTTCCCATTAGGTTTATCTTCTCTCGAGGTCTCCATTATCTCGAATTTTACCTAGTACAATTATTTGCACAATAACGTATTTCTTCCTTCTTAATATACGCTGAAAGTATTGAATTTTACATATTTTTTGTTTATATAACTGATCATTCTTATTGACATCTAGATTTCAATAATTGCATTTCTATTTGACAAACTTTTAAATTTAAAATAGGAGTCTGTATTAATTCATTTTTCTTTGACAAATTAAGGGTGTCATCACAATAGTAATTATTTGAATTTATAAACGCTATTCTCGTATAAACGCATTTCCCTATTATTCCAAAATCAAGTTTCTGATTTTCATACACACAACTAAAAATTTAATTTTCTTACTTATCAACGTGAAACGTAATAATTATTTTTGAATTATCTCAAAGTACTGCGATATATATTTAAAGAATTAACGTCCGAAGCAGATAGAAAACACGATGAAGAAAGACACATCAAGATAACATCATTTAAAATTATCAGGCGCATTACGAGGTAATTCTGACTGAGTTACAATTAAATCTAATAATCAAGAAAACTAAAATGTTATTCGGAGAAAATTTATAGCTATAAATTAAGCAATATAAAGCCTATGCGTACTTCTCAATAAACATACATAAACAATGTTCGAAATCGGAACCAAACAATTGTAAAGTTATAAATAAATCGTCGATCTAAAACAAACTGACTTATAACCGATATTAGGAAGCAAACACAAAATGAGCGATTAGAGATAAATCAAGTGGAAACGTACTGAAAATAAGTATGTATGATCGTGGTAAGTAACACCAAATTATTGATCAGATATTGTTCGCGTTAAAATTTCGTATATTTATTTTAAGAATTTGTCAAGTATAACTTTGTGCGTTTTTTTTATCAATTTACTTTAGGAATTTACGAGATACAACATCGTCCACATAAATTCGAAATACAAAAATAAATCGGTAAACGTTAAATTACACAAAAGTAACCTAAAATTTCCCGTTGCATTAGCAATTTAATTTAAAATAAATAAAATTTGTCATAAATAAAAGACGCGTTTAAAAAATAAATACCTACTTGCAGTAGGAAATATTTACAAAAACTCCAATCGCTGTCATTTCGACGTTCTCTCTGCGACCTAACGTACTCTTCCAGTTTACAGATGGCATCGTCATACGAGGATAGCATTAATAACTTTATATTAACGAGCAGACCACGCCACGAGGAGCTACTTCCGGAATCTAATTTTAATGGGTTAAGCACCGATAAGCACCTATAAATATACAAATAAAGATGAATCGTAAACGCTATATTTTGAACACTATATTTACAAAAATAAAAAAAACGCAAACTTGAAATTGATAGTTTTTCACGAATATAATTAGCATTATAAATTTTTAATACTGTTAGCCTGCGTATTTCAAAAATAATTATAATGCAAAAAATAATATCAAGATTATATGTCCGCATTTTATGTTTTTAAGTCAAATGTTAATGTTTGAAAAATTTCGTTCTATGAGACACCCTCGTGAAAGGAATCGTAATTTTACAATTATGAATGAAGTTACATAATTTATTTAAAAAAAACCTTCTAAAAGGTTTTGTATTGGGGAAAATTGTTTATAAATAATTATATTCAGTAATGTAGTCTCTATTATCCGCTGCTGCCAGTTTTTCTTTTCTAATTAAAAACAACGTTTTAAAAAATTGATTTATAAGGAGAATGGAATTTTAAATATATTTCAGAAGGAGAAACCATATAATTCATTTTTTAAACCTACCATTACAAGCAAGGACTAAATAAATTATTTCTTAATAGTGGAAATTTTGAATACTGAATAAAAAAATAATGAAGTAATGATAAAGTAATTATAACATGCAAATTGAATATCATCTCAAAATTAAAGTTTATCAGTAAATAGAGAGTAAATATTGTGTTTTCATTATTGACATTACAGTAATACTATGACGTATTTAAATGAAGAAAAAAAAAATGATTTAACCGTGGAGGCTGGCACACAAAACGAATATTTCCTCATCTATTCTCGGAACTACACAACATACAAACACTTTAATGAAAGTTTACTATTACAATATTATGTTCTCAAAAAACAGGCGAGTATAAAACCAAAACTTAAATATTTTACATTAAAAAGTTAAAAACAGAAATGAACTGTTGCAAACGAAAATAAATTATATCCAAAAATAATATAAGTATAAATGTTATCAACGTAAGCTTAATAATTACTCGTTTTAATATTCCTCTACAAATTTTGATCTATTAAATATATTATAATCCTTATTATGAATACACATAAAGATTCTCATATGTGAATCGTATCATTATTACTTTCATCTTCCAACACACAGCGTTGGCATATGACAGCGGGAATAGAATGAGATTAGTTACGGGAAATTTGTACTATTTCTTGTTTGACGTGTCGTTTTTTTATCGTAAGGTGTTTAATCAAAGTTGAATAATTTTTATCATCAAAAATTATGGTTCGGTAATTATCGTATTATAACTTTGTTATTTACGCAAATTTCTACAATTAAAGATATATTTTTTACACTCACAGCTACATATTCCCAAAAAATGATTAAGTTAGAGTTACCTGAACTCGAGCACTGATATAATAGATACACGTTGCTAATATCCGTTTAAGCGTTTTGTATTCAATTACCAAAAATGATGTATTAGGATGATTATAAAACAAAACTTGATTTAAAATTTTTTTAAATAAGTATTTGAGACATTTCCATAAATATTTTACAACATTGTGTTTACAGCTTAAAGTTACACGAAATATTAGGTATATTAGAAGAAAATACGAAACAAGATATTTTATATATATGCATTATTTCGCCCGATTTGTCTGAATTAAGCGAACACGACTCTAGTAATCATAACGAAGATGGTATAGTTGATAATTGAGTGGTCCGCAGTTAAAAGATGAAACTGTTTTAGAATTAATGAAATAGTTGTATTAGATGATAGAGACAACTGGAATGTTTTCTGTATCGCCAACTACATCAATTATGGATCTCGCTATAATTTTCAAAGAATATACTTGTTTTCGCAATTCGTGCTGCAAAATTATTTTTCTTATTATCCACACAAAAATAAATAAATAGACGATCTCGCATTTCCCCCGAGTTAACATTTCCAAAGTCAGATAATAATACTGTAACAACCATGCTTGTTACATTGTTTGTATTAGTGAGCGATTAAAGCTGATAAATTAAAATTAGAATTAAAAATGTATATTTGGAAGTTTAAATTTAATAATATGCACGTGAAGGTGTATTACGAGAAAAAGAAATAGTAGACTTATATATGTATGTGTGTATGTACATACGGTCGGCGTCGCGAACGGGACTTTCCCAAAGGAAATATAATAAAAAAAGGAAGTATAATAAAAAAAAGGAAATATAATAAAAAGAAATATAATAAAAAAGAAATAGAATGAAGCTAGAGTGATATAAGTATAGATATATATGTATTGGGGAAAGCACACTGGCGCCGGTAAGATCAGAGTTGTAAAAGATTCATCAAAGTTAATATAGAAAAAGTGCCGAAAGGATATATATATATATATAATAAATTAAGAATCGACATGGCAAGAGCAAGGTAAATATAGCTCATAAAACGGGCTCAGTCGGCATTTTGGTCGAAGACCAAAAGAAACAGCTCCGAATTTTCTGATTGGCTATCCCAAAAGAGAAATCGGAGAATTCCGCCGAAAACAGTCAATTTAGGAAATTTCTAATATATATATATATAGAATTCCTAGAAAAGCGAGTATGTTGAGTACATATATATATATATATATGTATGTTATGTTACCTGATGCTGGCCGCCGTACTAATAAATATATATAAGACTATATATGTATGTATATATAAGTATATAACCTTAAAATATAAGGACCACGGAACTTTTCCTTGGTTCAACTATTTTCGTCAAAAGCAGACAAAAAACCATAAAGGTTGAGAAAAGATCTGCGAGCAATATAATTGAAAAGAAACCGGCATTTCGTCAAAAGTAAAAGAAATAATAAGTATAATAATGATAAAATACCTGTGTCGCCTCCGGAGTCCTGGAGAATAATAAAAAGACGAGTTTTGTCGGAGTTTAGTTCGCCAGTTTTGTCAGTTGAGTTTAAGTCAGTCAGTTAGTCAATTTTTGAATCGAGTAAGAGTAAGTCGAGATAGCGGACACGTTAAGTCGGATCGTTCGTCAGTCGAAGAAGTTAGAATGGACCGTCGGGGGACTTCAATCGCGAAGCCTAGCCATCCAGGTTAAGGAAAAGTTTCGTTATTATAAAAAATAAGTGTTTATAATTTGTATTAAATTAAAGCAATTAATTTTATAGTACGTTTATATGGATAGTTAAATTTTAATCGTAATTTTGCGCGGAAAAATAAAATAAAATTTCTAATAAATTTTTATCGTAAATAAACACGTATTATTTCATTCGTTTTTTTTTTATTTAATTTATTTAATTAACGGTCATGGGCCTTTCCCATGTGGCGTCCCGGACATACCTCAAGGAACAAAGCAGATTAGAAAGTCGGTAACGTTGTATTTTTAATATTTATATCTGACTATTAAAGTATATAACGTAAATATATATATATATATGTGTGTTAACGATCTGTATGTATATGTATATGTATTTATATGTATATCGTACGGGTCGTTACAATACACAATACAATTCTTTGAAAATATGTGGTCATAAGATATTATTTTACTGATGGCAGAAGAATCGAAGAAACATATGCTGTATTCAAACAATCATGCTCTTAATATCATAAAAAATGATATAAAATACTTCACTAGTATTTTATTATTGTCAAGGCATAATAAGCTTCCTGATAAAAGATTTTACTGGGAGAGCCAATACATATGGTACCTGCAGAGCACTATGCATATATGAAATTTTAGTGTATACAGGGACATTGAGCATACACCTAAGACATCGATTTTGGACTAATTGCTGTCTATTAAAACTAGCATTTGAGACTGAAGACCAAACTGGACAAGAATATGTTAAAATAGGCCTAATGATTGACTTGTAGATTATTAGCTTATTATTAATATTTAAGTGAGATTTACGATTGAGAATGGGGTAAATTGAACAGATTGCTCTGTTTGTCTTCAATGATGCATGGTCAATATGCTTGGGAAAGGTTAGCCTCTTGTCTAAAATGACACCAAGATAGCGTATCTGGTCAGACCATTCTATATCAACGCCACTGGTCGGTAAAAACGATCTTCAACGAGTGAAGAAAATTGCTTTCGTTTCGGAAGGATTAAGAGCAATTTGCCATTTAGAAAAATACTTAATTACACGATCAACACCGGATTGTAACCTATTGGTGATAGTACTTGGCTTGTAGGAACTGCAGAACAACACCGTGTCATCAGCGTATAAGGCAACCTCGATGTTATTTATATGCGGGAAATCATGCATGAAAAATGTAAATAAGAATGGCCCCAGCACGCTACCTTGAGGTACGCCGGCAGAACAGGATTTGCTACTTGATTTCGCATTATTTATAATGGTATAAAATGATCGATTACTTAAGTAACTATTAATCAGTTTAATTAGATAATTGGGAAACCTGATAACAATCATTTTATAGATAATACCGTCGTGCCAGGTTGTGTCGAAGGCTTTTGCCACATCAAATAACACCATCCTAGTATGTTTATTGAAGTTAAAATTATCTGTGATAGAGTCAGCAATTATCTGTAATAAAATAATTCTGGGCGTTTGAAGGTTAATTTGCAAATTTGTTTAGTTCTAACACAAATTTTTAATAGAAGTTATTGTTCAAATGATTCATGTACATTGTCATTCATCATATTATTCTGTAGCAAATTAATAAAATTTCAATTTTTTACTCAGAACTCTTTTCATTTGTTGATTCTCTCACTATTAACAAACAACACAAAATAAAATAAAAATAAATTAAACATACCTGTCTGCATGTTTGGCACAAAAATCATTTTTAATTTTATCCAAAACTGTTGTTCGCGGTAATAGTTTATTATGTTTTCTAAAGTCATAAGTTTCCACTAATATTATCACCCAATCAACAATATTATATTGATTTAGAAGATAAAACCAGTCACGAATTTCTTCTTGTAAATTATTTTTGTACGTTTCTACATCCTGAAACAAACATTAATGAGTAAAAATAATAATAAACTTTATTATTTAAAATATTTTTAATCACATGTTACACATTTTTTTCATTGTTAAACATTTAAAATCCTAAACAGTATATTAGAAAATTTTCATATAATACCGAGCATTGCGTCCAAAACGTATGTAATATAGGTCGCTTTAGGAGACGGTATTTATAATCCAATTTTAAAACATCACTGCTAAATGGAACAAAAATCGCGGACAACTTAACAGATTTTGATCCGCGACCATAAATTCTTCTCCAATCAATAGGATCTTGTGGCAAAGCATGACACAAAAGTCCTTCTACACTTTTAAACAGTTCGCGATCACCGGAATCTAAAATACATTACATACAATATTCTATTATTCAAAATACTAAATACTGAACATTTTCAAAATATATTGTTTAAGTTGAATGATTTTTGTAACTGTTGCCAGCCTTTATGTTTTTCTTCACTTTGAAGTTATTTGACTATTAACAAATAAATGTGTTAGCTTCTATTATTATTCACAAACTGATTATACAATAAATGCATTTATATTTCAAATGTGTTTAATAATTTCATATACTGCTACCAATTTATAAAAGTAATAACCAAGAAAAAACTTATTCACTGATTATTACAAAAAATTATCAAATTATCAAACATTCAAGACACCCATTTTGCACATAGATATAAACATTATTAATATTGAAATCTACTACAAAATATAAAAATGTACAGAATATTGAATGAAAATGCCACTTATTGTATACACTACCCCAATAATTAAAAATTAAAAATAAAGTTACGTACTTTAATTTATATAAATAAATTAAAAAATTTACATGTAAGTATAGGTTTGTAATCAGATACAGAGAAAAACTTTATTTCCTCATGTTCAACAAGTTTTGACATATTCGATGAAATGTAATAAAACCGATCCCGCCCAATAAAAATTACATTTCATTATGAACTCCAAATAAATTAACTTTTAATAAATATTCGATATAGTAGATAATTCATGGAATATATTGACAATAAAAATTAATAATTTCAAAACTGATAATAAAATTCGAAAATTATTTGTTGTTAAATAGATTTGTTAACAGTACATTCATCAGTGTACCCACAAATCAAATAAACGTTACGGAAACAAGACAAGTTAAAATTAAATATATATATATACAAATCTTCGTTTCTAATAAATTAATACTACTAAATAAAACTCCAACTTTTTTTATAGAGTAATAAAATATTCATTTCATAAATTTCTACAAATTTAATTATACACATATCTGGTTTAAATAAGTGGTAATAATCTATTAATAATAAATTTATTGAAAGAAGTTGAAATATTGCAACTGTTTTATTTTTCATAGAGTTAAATAATTATTATAAAAATGTAAACAAACATTAGACTTTCAAACAATATGAAGTATGAATAAGTATCTATGGATTTACAATGTTTAAGTTTTAAACTAGTTGTAATTGTGCGCGAAATGCGATGTTCGTTTTATAGTTAAATAAATTTTTATCTAAATATTTTAATAAAATTATTTTATCAACGCCATGGAAGCAGCTAAATGCTTAATAAATAAGAATCAAGTACAAGAAGTAGTACAATACATATTACCGTCGGTATCGGAGTGCGATTATACACCAAACTATTGGTGTGTATACTTTTTTATTATTATAATATTACAAATAAAGGGTTAAATTAAAATAGTTTTTACTTTTTTTGTTAGCGAGGAGAATATTTGGAAATTATGCGAGAAAATTGTACGGTGTCCACAGATATATCCTGATGAATCGCATGCAGTATTTATTACAAATGACATTAAAAAAGTATTATTTTGGAACCATAAACTAGGAGGTCATAACAGATGTGTTGCATGGGTAAATATAAGTTAGCTTAAATAAGTATATAAATTGATATATTTTTATACGAATCATACTGCAAGGATACGATAAATTACAAGAATAAAAGTGATACTCTATTTTGCTTCGATTAAGCTTAAAATATGAATACTATTCAGTGAACCATTGATATTTAATGGCAGCTTTTACTTTAAAAATAGCATGAACAAGTAGATTTAATAAATTATGTGGATTTTGATGATGTCCCTGAAGATATATGTATAAATTGCTTAATTAAAATTTGAATTAAAAGAATACCATTTCGCACAGTTCGATAATTTAAATTCTAAAATATAATTTGATCACAAATTTCATTATTCTTAGTATCCTACACACCGAAAATAAATGTAGTACAAAATTTTGGATGTATATTAAGAATACCATTTCATATGGGAGAAATATTTTTTCATCTCAATTTGTTCTTTATTATTTTCACATTTTATAAGATTTTCTACTAATTTGTTTTTTGCTAATTTTTACAAAATAACAGGATTACCACGTGATTTTCATCTATGGAAATAAACAAAATGGTTATGTTGTGTTAGATGCTGATAGTTTATTGCCATTCCCCGTAGCTTTTAATAAGTATTGCGTATTTACGTTTGATATGGATCGTTTTGTAACTGAAAAGGCAGTTAAACCGGAAACAGTAAGGTTGAAGTCAAATTTTAAACTATATACATAATATATAAATGTTTCCATCTTGTTTTTTGTAGTTCATAATTGTTTTAATTTATGTAGATAACGATGAAAAATACTTTATAAAATAGATTATGTCAGTGAAAATTTAAGATCAACTTATTTTTATATAATCAAAAAACTAGTTAATCGTTATCATAATCAGTAACAGGCACCTGTACTGTATAAATATATATTTACTCACTGCTAACAAGAAGAAAAATTATGATTCATTTTCTAATATAAATATTATTTATCGTTATATTTTTGGGTATTGGATATCAAGCATAATCGTACGTTTTGTGTTTTTTTTTAACCACGATTCAGTTATAGTTGCGTTAATACGATAATATTTATATACATATTAATATCTAGTAATATAAAACTAGGTTGGTTTACTGATAAGCAAGGCGATGTCTCGTACTTTTTTAGATAAACTACTATCAAAAACGTCATATCAGTTTTGCTCGCTGAAATCTAGCCACAAATCACGTCGACCTAAATTAATGATTACCGTAATTTTTTTTAAGAATACGGTACCACATTTAACAAAACCAGGTGATCTTTTACCATTTTCAACTAACGCCACTAATGATGTTAATATAGTACTATACATTATTAACAATACTAACAATAATGCTAATAATGAAAAACGTGAACAATGTATACCCACAAGATCCAGTTGAGATTCTAATAAATACAAGCCATTAGGTTCATGTTTACGCCCTGTGGAATGAATGGAGGAAAATAATTTTTGATCTAATGCTCAGATAAAGCATGAGCAACAAAAAATAAAAATTGTTCCCTCCAATGTGGAGGAAAAACATTTTAAAACATGATAATAATAGATATAACATACTATCATTTAAGGGTCTAAACATCAGTGATGATGGAAATAGAAAATTTGAAACCACCTCTAATAACTTTATGAAGTAAATAATTATACATACATTTTAGCAGATATTTCTGTCATTCCAACTTCCCATATAATCTGTGGAGCTTTGTCTTTGATAAAATTGAAAATTAAAGGAAGCAAAATCAAACATTGTGAATGATTACTTAAATACTTCACAGATGGAGGGATTGAACACCACATATATCAAGTTAAATCAGGTAGGAATGTTAAAGCTATAGACATACAGGCCATAGAAAATACTGAGCATAAAGTGAGAAACATAATAAATATCTCTTGCACTGTTTTTGAGAAGTTATTAACAGAATTGAGTCATATGATTTTCCTGCCAGATGCTCAGTTTGGCTTACAACTAAAAATTCTACAATCCGCAAGAATATTGAATTTTGCAAAAAGTTTGTTAATCTGGAAGAGAAACGGGTGTGTAGTTCTATTTTTTTTTTGTGCATTAGCCAAGCTTTCAATAAGGTTTGGCAAAATAGGCCAACGAAGTGTTCAATATATGTTGTATTAATGCTGGCATAATAAATCAGATCTATAATAAAAAAAGTGGTACATCAAAAACAATAAAAATAAATCAAAACATATAATGCTTCCTAACAAAAATCTGATATCAAGCAGAATAATTATAAATAACAAAATGTAGTTGATCACAAGTGGTGCCAGGTACATGATGTAAAAACAGAGCTCCATCTAAGCTGCAGACCCCCCTGTGATTGCTATGAGTATATCTTTCTAGAATGTGTGATATCTGCATCATGTGCATGCAACCCAACCTAAAGCCAATTGAACCTGTATGGCGCATGATGAGACAATATAAAAGCTTCAGGAAATTATTGGAATAATTCTAAATCAGTGTCTAATGAAAGCACTCATATTTTTGACTTCGATATAACACAAATTTAAGACATCAATGTTGTTCCTATGCTTTGGAAATTTGCTAACGTACCGATTTTGAATCCTAGAAAACTTCCTCCAGATGTAACATCATACACACTAATTTCATTTGTCCCAATACTTACTAAAGTTTTTGAAAAACTCATACATAAAAGATTACAGAAAATTATTGATAACAATAAAATCATCTCTAATCAGCAGTTTGTTTCATAGTAGATTCGACTGTTCCAGATAAGCAAATTGAAAAAGAAAAAGATCTTAAACTCCTTTCTTGGAAGCTTTTGTTGATGATACACCATCACTATCCTGATACAGCTACTCGATAGCTACAAAATACTATTAATCTTACAGATAATTGATTTCAACACTAATGAAAAAAAATACCGAGTTACAATAAATGGAAAAATATGACAAAACCTTGTGTCAAATATCTAGAAATATATCTAGATAAATGGAACCAAACATTTACACTAGCTACTGGAATTTATGTAACAGTTATCTGTTAACAATAAACTATTTAAATGCACAATAATATTAAAACCAATATGACTATAAGGTTGCGATGTACCAGAAAATTTTTTACACGTGTTTGTGGTGCCTTATAGTAAATATCTAACACGCTGCACAAACATAAGTATAGGATATGTAGAAAATGAAATCCTCTAGCCTATCCAAAAATACTTGTAAGACTAAGGGATAAAACGATGAGAGATTAATAGAAGGCTAGAAAGAAAATTTATTATTAATTTTGAGTAGTCATTGTTGATACTAATATTATCTAGGTGATAAAACCTTTTTAATCCTTGTTATTCATATTATATATTGTGTGTGTGTGTGTCCGAGTGTGTCTGTCTAATAGTACAGCTCGTCTAATAATAAAATGTTCAATTGAAGCTGAATTTTTATTTTATTATGTTTACAATCGGCCGTAAGAGTACATATAATCATTAGTTGCGATATTTTTATTGTACAACCAAAACTTTCATGTGCATAATATGACAATCAAAACGCTTTGTTTTTAACTACAATATAGTTTTATTTCTTTATTAATTTTAATGGAACAGCGTTACACTTTTGTAATTTATTTATTTCTGAATTATAATATGTTTATGATTATCTTTTGACTTTAGAAAATTTCGTATAGTTGGTGGGAACGAATTTGTTGATAATTTTTCTTCTGATAGACGACATATGCGTATGGAAGGAGATAATCAGTGGTCAAGTGAACCTCCTAAATATTCTCCAATTAGAGCAGCTAGTACGTATCGTACCTACAAATTGTATGACTCAAAATTATAATTATCCTTTAATTAAATATTCAATGGATTTCTAAGTTGCAGTAGCATTTCTTACAAACTACAGGTTTTTAGCTAATTCAAATATCTCTCGTTTGAAGGATTTTTTCTTAGTGTATAATTGTTATAATTTTATTGAAAAAATAATTCACTCTGTTGATATATTAAAAATGAACGATATATATATATATATATATATATATATATATATATATATATATATATATATATATATACACTACAACGCGAACCGCGTGCTCCACGTTTAGTGTACACACAGAGATTCATTTTTGTACGGTTTCCGTTATCATTAACGAGAACGAACGCGCGTTTTGCGTGAACCGATCACGACAGTGCAAGAAGAGTTTCGATAAGAACTCAAAGTTATGTTTTTTTTTTGTGGGACACCTTAAGAGCCGCGTTTACAAAACACGTACACGAGATCTAGAAAACCTGAAAACTCGGATTTCTGAGAAAATTCCAACAATTCAGTGACAAAGATTGAATGAATGTGTTGTTGCAAATGGTGGTCATCTGAACGTTATTGTGTTCCATAAATGATTGTAAGCTAATCTCTTGTTTTTATATTTTTAAATAAAATTTCATTCAAAAATTTTTGTCGCGTAGGTTTTGAGTTATTCAAAAAACAACAAAATCGTCCGTCTTTTCTGGATCACGATATATATATATATATATATGGGTGTGTGTGTGTATTTTAAACAATAGTTAAATGAAAGATAAATTTATGTTATATATTTTTTAACAGATGTAGACTATAATTTGGATGAATTCCTCAGTGTGGATCCAAACATTGGATACGGTAAATTGGTAGATTACGATACATTTAAGAAAACTTTCATGTAAAAATGAAACCAATTATTCTCGATACGCACATGAAATTTACACGATATTAACACGTGAAAAAATGATCAAAATATGTTTTTGTAGTCATTATGTTATTCCGAGATTGCAAAATAAATTGAATATTTTTATAAAATTAAATTTTATCACTGAAGTGTCCAAGTTCGCGATTTTTCCCTGTAAACCATGTCAATTTTTTCCTACGTAACGTTTCGAAATCAATTATTCAAACTGAGAGCGGTTGTGAATACGTACGAATATTTAGAGCTCATTGGGCAGACTGGTAGAAACATCAATCATATATTAAAAAGTAGACTATTAACACAAGAGGAAAGATACGTCTGAAATGGGTTCGTATCAGTGTCATGAGAATCACGTAATAAAATTTAATGATTTTGAAATCTTGTCAAAAATGAATAAATATAATTTCAAAATTGATCGCGAAGCAATTGAAATTTTTAAGCATCGAAATTTCAACAAAGAGGATTGACACCAGCTTAATTCAAGTTCGTTACTGGTTGTTAGTGTGCCGGTTAGATTAAAAAAAAAAAATGCGAGTTTATGATTATAAATACGTCAATAAAGTAGGGAACTTGTTTATCACAAAACCTGGACAACATTAAAAACTAGAATACGTCCGTACGCATTTACAACAATTCTCAATTTGAAAATGAAAACTGTTTTAGAAATATTACGTAATAAAAAAAAATGTCATGGTTTACACGAAAAAAATCGTGAACGTGTGGATATAAATCACGAAAATTAAAAAAAAAATATATATATATATATATTCGTTAAGTCGACGATTCGACAAATTTAAACAAAAACACTGGTACATTCACATCAGTGTTGCGACAAAATGTACTTTTGCATATATATTTTTTTGTTATATTTATAAATTTGTAATTTTATTACTTTTGCAATTGTATATTTATAAGTGTGTCCGTAGATTTTTTAAGATCAACTCTTCAGTAGTATTTATTTTATACAATATTTTACTCTTTAATGACATTTAAATTTTTCATTTATTTTTATTAATAAATAACAAAAAATTTAAATATACAACTATAACTGTATAAACATAATTTAGATCGCTTCTGTACATCCGCGAGTTCATTTATTTTATTTTACCGAATAATAGTGGCCATTTGCACTTACGAATGTAAAAAAAATATTCGAAAAGTGACAGAACAATGTAAAATATATGCTTAGTACCGATAATATTCTAAACATGTACAGCACACACTATGTATATACTAATATATAAAACTGTAGTGTTTGTCTGTGATTTGCGAGTATTTTCATTATAATCACTGCATTGGGCTATTTTTATCACACAATCAGAAATTCTATTTTTTTTTTTTTTTGTAATTTTTATCTGTCTGTCAGCATGCTCTAATTTAACTCAAAAATTATTAAAGCAATAATGATGAAATTCGCACAGCTTATAACCTATGTTATCGGATTCGTTCTAAGCTTTTTTTCACATTGGTATCACAAATAGGACAGAAATTACAATAATTTAAAATTTTAAAAAATAGGAGACCTATCAAATCGTTTAAAATTTAACATGTTTTCCGGTTCCAATATTACCTTCATTACCAACACCGGCAATATAAACCACGGTTTGTTGCGTTAGGGGCGTTGCCGAAATAACTGGATATATTGTTAAAAGAAACAGACAGCGATATTGTATTTAAAAAAATAATTACACAGGCGAAGCTGTTAGTAACTTCTAGTACATTAATAATATTCGTTACGTGGACGATGCAATTTTAATAGATATAATGTTGAAAAATTAAAATTTTCTTGGAAATAATAAAGATTAGTTGAAAATATGAAATATCGTGAAACCCAAGGGAAACAAAAAGAATACCAAAGTGCGCTGTTAACATAACGACAGAATCTGAAGTGGAAATCAAAAATCGCGAGAAATATATTCAACAAGACGAGAAAAACTTTGACACCTTATAATCTTAATTTTATTACAGGTTCGGGTTCTAAAATGTTATATATGGATTGTATGAGACGCGAATCATAAAAAAAAATTGTATGCTTTGAAACTGTGATGTTATAAAAAAAATTTGAAGTTATGCTAAGTCAAGAAATACTCTCTATAATGAAGAAAGATTAAAAATTGATTATTATATTTTAAAATCCGAAAACTAAAATATTATTAAGCAAAACAAAATACATTTTACAAGCAATTTTGATGGAGAATTAAAATTAAAAGAAAAAAACTGAATAGAAGAATTACCTGGTTCTGCAATATCAAGATATGAACATGATTACGTAGAAAAGTTTATATATTCAGTACAACAATATAATCAATGATCAATATCGGTTGTAATAAAATCAAAAAAGTTAGAGGTAATTCAAAATTAAGTTGCGAAGTTACAAATTAAAATACCAAAAATATTCACGTACTTGTAAGCATGATAACATGAAGAAAACTTAAATTTAAAAATTACTATATAACGTGGTATTTTGAAAGCAGGTTAAATCTGACTTTCTAGCATATCACTACATCCTGCAGATACTGACGTGATACAAAATTAAACTAGTTCTAAATATTAGGTTAGAATTAAGATATGTTTGAAACTACTGGCAAGCGATATTGTCCAACCAGTTTCCAGAAATGTACTTGCTGGTATAGAAATGTCGCTATAACTGTATATTAAAGCATTAAATTTCCACAAATATTTCTTTAAAACTCAAATTTATACACTTAAATAAAGGGATTTTTATTAAACTAAATGTAACTCCGATTGAAGGGTTAAAGTCATAGATGCGTAAGTCACCAATTACAGAGAAATGCAAATTATAAGTAAATCGCATTTTTACTACCGTACACACATCATTTATGTCAACATAACACCGTAAACGGTTAAGAAGATTTGCGAAACTTTTTTCGGAATAGGCTTTAACTCCCTATAATTACAAAATACATTATATACATATATATTTAGTATCACATAAAATTAAATTTATGTTCTTATTGTCTTGAATCCTAAAAATATTAATAATGTTGAATATTTTGGACAGTAGTGATTTTATAAATTATAAATCAAACAAAATCGTAACACAGATTGCAAAGCTTTTCGACAGTTACGTCATTTTCAAGCATACACAATAAATATTACATATGAATTACGAGAAATATTTATATAACGATAACTTAAAATTTGACAAAACAAAATAAAATCGAAGTTAATCACTAAAAAATTTTTTATTACATAAACACGAAGCTTTTCGACTATGAAGTCATTTTCAAGCTTGATATACATTTTCACTAGCCAGACATAATTTCACTTTTAGATTACAATATTTTTTTTTATAAAACAGACTTTGAAAAATAATTCATCAAAATTTATATATATCTCCAAACCGGGTTCAGGTTCCATAACTTTTAGTGATTAAACTGTTTTATGATTTTGTTTGATTTATAATATTAATAATGCCTTGTTCATATCGTTATTCACCGGAACTTGTTTATCGTTTAACTTTTTTCTTCAAATAATCTATAAAACACAAAATAAAATATTAACTATTATTATTACATCAAGCTTCAGTATTTCGGATATTCATAAATCCAACATTTGAAATATGGAACATTACCTATTGCATGAATATAAAAATGTACGCTATTAAAATTATCCTTCATAGGTAATCCCAATCATTTAACTCGCATTAGTTTATACTTTTGCATTTTCAAATAATACTATAGTAGAAATTTATGACGCAATTAAATTCATGTTAATACGCATTTTACATAAATAACATTTTCCTCCTTATGTTCAATTATTTATACTATTTTTTCGAAAAATACTTTTTGAAATTTAATTAACATTTAGTTCTCATTTTATATCCTAGTTAAGATTAAATAATGTCCTTTTTTTTTTTTTAATAACAACACCAAGATAATTACTTCAAATTACTAATATAAAAATTATACAATTGTGTATTTCGTTTTATATAGTCTTGTTAATGCGAAATATTCTTCAATCCAGTAGAAATTTTATGGTATGTTACTTTCAGATCGTTAATCAATACTTTTTTTCTTCGATAATTTATTTCAAGGTCACGTCTTAATAATTGACTTATCTTTTTTTCCTTTCTAAATATTCGTTCGATTTTCGAACCAATTTTGAAAATTTTCATATTTTTCGTTTAATTTGAACCTGAAAATTTTTCATTTTTAATTTACATTTCCAATTTTTAAATGATTAATATTTTATTTCTTAATGTCTTATCAATGTTGTATCAATTTTCTTAGCAACCATCACATGCCCTTGTTTTGTCATTTTTCAATTAATTTTAATATTCGTTGTATTCCCAAATCAATTTTGAACATTTTACATTTACAGTTTAACCTGAACAGAAAATTCTGCATTTTCCATGTTTGCATTTATAATTTTTAAATTAATATTATCTTAATTCTTTAGTAACATACTTATCTAATATGCTTTATAATACGTGCGGATTTGTTTACACTTTTTCTATAATAAACTTTTTCCGGCCTATTTTATATTCATACGTCTTCAAAATATTTAACCTTGTACAATTAAATATCTAACGGTTATATTTCTTTAAATAAATAATTTTATAATTTCAATAAAACATTATCAGATAATGTTACAAACGATATACGAACATAAAAAAATAAAACGGTAATAATCACGACAAATTGACAAAAATATCAAAAATAAAAATAAATCTCATGTCAAATTAATCGCACGCTTTGTCAATGATATATAAATAATCGGACGTTAAAAACAGAAACTGTTCATAAAACCACGGGGGGAATATTTAGTATTTTAGTAAAAATTTTTAGAATGCATTTGTAATGATAAACAGAGCAATCTGTTCTGTTCATCTTATTTGCAGACGTAAATCTTATTTAAATGTCAACAGTAAATTAATAATCTACAATTCAATCATTAGGCACTTGGTTTTTCATTCCGAACTACAACATATTGCAATTAGTTCCATATCCATATCTTAGATGCATTAATAAACTAAAATTTCAGTAATGCATCGTTATTCGGTGATGATATAATACTATTCCTCGAATTATAAATAATAAATTGACACTTGTAATGCGCAGCGTAGTAATCTATTCCCAGAGATCGCATAATTTATTATTCATATGACGTTTCAGTTATTATATTTAAACTGATTAATACTTATAAATTATATTATACAGGGCCTTTAAATTTATATTTAGTCGATTTTTAAATTAGTTTGTGAAAAATAATTATTTCCTCCATTTTGGAAATTCGCGAATGTAATAATGATATTAAAACCGAAGTTTAGAAACCAGACATTCAATAGTAGTGCACCGCTTGGTTGAAATAAAACTGAAGAAACTCACGATTCGCTTCTGTTATATAATCAAGAAGTATTTTTATCCATATTTGTCTCAAGGAAATGTAGGATTTAATGTTTGCTTATGAATTACTGATTTGATGGTAGTCACTAAGTCAGATGGTCTGGATTACGCTGATGAACGGGTCTGGAGTTTTATGGTCGTACACAGATCAAAAGATCTATTAAATAACCACAGACCAACTCTATATGAGAAGAAAAAGAAAAAATCATGCCAAAAATGAAATGCAATAGTTTATTACTTGCCAAGTGTCATCCTCTGCAGGAATAAAACTATTGCGAAAATAATACTAGAATTGCAAAATAAATTGTAAAATTATACAGTCATATTTCATGAAACGGTTAATGAATAAATTCTTTTAAATGCAATTATGTGTTTCCGCCTTTCAGTATGTGACTTTTGCACCATGACTTGCAAAATATATTTTCTTATTTCATTATTTATTAAAATTCGAACTAAATTTTTATGAATTATTTTTTATCATTAATATGATAGTTAAACATTGACATCTTTATTTTATTGAAGGTATCAATTTTATCGTACACATTTATTTCAACAGATTTAACAAAATGATTTTTCATAAGCACATCGTCATCGATTGTATTTTCTCGTAGGAATATCGTAATCAAGATAACAATTTCATAATTGTCCGAATCTATCTCCGGTAATCTTTCACACACCATCGACGTATCTTCCAAATGGCATCTTTGTCTTAAATCTGTGCATCTAGTTGGAGCTCCTCTCACTAAAATTAAATTATTGCAATTTACTTCATCTAAATATCTGAGAGATTGCCACCTGATACGTAATTTTCTTAACCTCCGTATTATCATCAAATTTTAACTAAAAAAACATCATTAAAATAATAAAATAACAATACGACAAAGATGAAAACAAAGTCTTCGACACAATGCATGGGTAAGATTTCATTTCTTGAAATTTAAATAATCCATTGTTCTATCGTAGAAATATTTCTTCAATTATTTACTATTTCTAAAACTAGAAAGTAATGATTAAAATTAATATTATATTACATACCTGTTAAAATTCCTAATTCGTGATAAATTTCTAACGTTTTCAACCTTTCTTCCGCATGTTTGTGACCGTGCCTAGCAGCTATTTTGTATAGTTCAATCAATAAAGAAGTTTGATATTCATCGCAGACTGCAAAAATAATCACAAGAGATTGTCATAAGGTAAATAATGTAAACGAACAAAATATACTTGTTTAAAAGAAGAATCGTGGGAAAATTCATATATTTGCTTTATCATTATCCATTTTATGATTATTACTATTTATTTATTTAAATAAATGTAGATTAAGCTAGTTGAAAAATATCAGGTTTAAAATTTTTTATACAGACGTTATTGCAACCCGTAAAATAATAATGATGCAATCTCCAAACGAAAAGATATTATCCCATTGTATAAGATACAGTCAACGAAGCTTCACTTCTGAAATGTCGCGAAACAAAAAAATAACCTGCCTACGAAGATTATACAAGAATATAAAGAATATATTTAGAGTACAGTCGACAATGAACTTTCATTAAATTTGTACCCTATTATTTCCACAAATAAATACTGAATTTATGCACGTTGTTTCTCATAAAATTAATTAAAATCACAGAAATTTACTTTTTCTGAAATGTCGCGAAACAAAAAAATAACCTGCCTACGAAGATTATACAAGAATATAAAGAATATATTTAGAGTACAGTCGACAATGAACTTTCATTAAATTTGTACCCTATTATTTCCACAAATAAATACTGAATTTATGCACGTTGTTTCTCATAAAATTAATTAAAATCACAGAAATTTACTTTTTATCATTTGAAATAATTTTGTTTTTCACTTATATCATTTATTCCACACTTATCTTGAAAACCATCCGAAATTATTAAAATTTATACAATCAATTTTATACGCTTTAAGAACGCCGAACCATTCTTTATAATTAAATATAACATTTTTTATTAAACATTCGCAATAAGCAAACAAAAATACCGTTAGGCAAAGTAGTTTCGTAACATGCGGCCAAATTGTATAATGCTTCAGAGTGACCGCTGTTAGCAGCTTTTTCGTAAAAATTCATAGCCTTATTTACATCTCGTTTAACGCCTAATCCGTTTTCATAACAAATACCTGAAGAAATAAATGAATTATAAAGTTTTTACTTTTCACAAAACTAATATAACATCTTAAATAGCATGTGAGAATTTGTAAGTCCATAACACTTAAAAATTATTATTTTTTATTTAAAAAGAAAACAACATAAACATTATAGAAAAGTACTTCGTTTCTATATAGGGTGATCCATAGGAGACGGACGATTTTGTTTTTTGAATAGCGTACTACAACGCAAGCCGCGTGCTCCACGTTTAGGGTATGCACGAGAGATTTGTTTTTACCCAGTTTTTGTTATCATGGCATCCTATAACGCGAAGGAGCGCGCGTCTTGCGTTGAACCTTATTTTCGGCGTGAATCGATCACGTCAGTGCAAAGAAAGAAGTGTTCGTAAATTTTGTAAAAACATTGAATGAATATATAGTTGCAAATGGCGGTCATCTGAACGATACTGTGTTCCACAAATGATTATAAAATAATATAGTAAAATAAATACTAATTAAAAATCAGAAGAACGATAACAGCGATAAAGACAATTCATCCAAATATATGGCGACCCCCCCCGGAACCGGATAAAAAAGTGTAACAAAATCATTAGAAGATTCTAGATTATTGAAAATCGAATTGAATAAAAGCAATGGATAACCGAAAAATAGTATAGTTGATGAACCAGAAGGGATGAGTCGTAGAATTGATTAAATTTATTGATATCAACAGAAATAATATACTGTTAAAAATTATTTCATCAGACACAACAAAAAAATAGAGAATAAAAAATGAGTCAAAATTACTAAAAAAAAAATTTTATTTATGAAAAATCTCAAAGCTTTTCGGCTGTTAGGTCATTATCAAGTGAATATAAAAAATAATATAGAATAAATTGTTTGAAGGAAGTAAAACTTCAGAGTAATGATTACTAATATTATTTGATGTAGTTAATATGTATAATATTTCCCCAACAAAGTAACAGAGTATTTTAAGAATAATAATTTAAATCAGATTCATTACATAGAAATATTGGAGACAGTATTAGATTAAAATTATTTTCAGTTTCAAAATAAATATTAACTAAATAATGGTTTAATTATGGGATACCCATTATCACTGATATTTACATGAACATCATCATCCCTGAGTCAGGAGATTGCATACATTCATATTATTCGTTTTCTCGAGAGAACAATTATCTCTTGTAAGTTCTGTGTTTGTTGTCATTAGTTCCAGCCGTCTTCTTCCTCTTATTGATTTTCCAGTAATTTTCCTTGCATTGATACCATGAAGATTCCATCCTCTCGAATTTTATGTGCCACGTATTTCAGTTTTCCATTTTTAATATTCTACAGTAGTCTTCTTTTTTCTTCTGCTCTTGCACTATTGACAGCGGAATTTGATGTTCTGCCCACGATATATTTACATGAACAAATTAGGGAATAATATTAAAAATAAAAATATATTTTGAAATAACGTTAAATTATGGGAAAGATATGGTGATAACATAATAATATGGAATAATAATGATAATATTTTGAACAATTTTTTATCTAATTTAAATAACTAAAATAAGAAAACATTCAATGTACATTATAAATAGGAGGAAAAACAATTAGTTTTCTAGATTTAAAAATTAACATTGTTAACCCAAAAAATTGATGTAGTATATATAGAAAACATATATAAACGAACATATTAATACCTAGAGATTCATTTCACCCAAAAATCCATAAATTAATCAGTTTGAGAAGTCTTATCAAAGAACAAAAACAATTTTAACAGTGATAAAATAACAAAACAAATAGCAATCAATAATAAATATAATCCTACTATAGTTGAAAAAATATGTAATAAATCTTACAACAATAAAAGTACAGAAAAAGATAAAAAGAATTATTTAGGTTCAAGAAATTATGTAGGATATAATGTGTATAAAATAATAAAAATATTTAACAAATATTACATATATTTAGCGATAAGAAATAATAACACATCATTAAAATCAATTAGTAACAATAAAATAGAAGATAAGAAATATATTAAAAGTCTGAATTTTGTTAACATTACTTTTAGACGCGCAGCCCCATAGTTCCACTGCATATAGCCGTACAGGCTTACGACGTTGGACAGTAATAATTTGTTTATAGTATGAAGTCGCGAATGCGGGCCAAGCAACCAGTACAGTGTTGTTTAGTCCTTAAGTTTTGGTCCAGGTGAACTCCAAGATATTTTACAGTTCGACTTTGTTCAATTTGCCTACCTTTCATAAAGATATTATATCTATCGCGAACAATTCTCCTTTTAGTAAATATAATGTAGGTACTTTTGGACTCATTTATTGTCAATTTCCATTTGCTCGACCAATTTTCAATTTCATTGACTACACTTTGCCAGGTTTTATTTGATATTTGCGGAGGCTTATATGTCGCCATTATTGTAGTGTCATCATGGTACTGAAACCTGGGCATTAAATAAAATATAAATAAGTTAAGAAGCGTTCAAGATGTGGGCTTCGAGGAAAATGAAGAAGGTGGGTAGAAAAAATCAAAAATGAACAGGTATTACGATAAATTGAAGAGAAAAGGTCGATATTAAATCGGACAAGAAAAACACGATTAACATGGAATGTACTTCGAGGTGGGGGATTACTTCGAAATACTTTTAAAGGTAAAATCCAAGGAAAAAACAATCTAGGAAAAACGAGAAACACATTTATAACAACCATGTTAAAAGAACTGGTTGAAGAACTACGCTGAATTAAAAAGAACTGAGAAAACCCCCGGGAAAATAGAATCTATTTATCACATTAGTTGTAATTTGTCATAATATCGAAAGTAAACAACGCATTCACCTATAAAACAAATACGAGATTTCAAACACCATCTATATCACGATTATAGTGCTAAATTCAACGAAGCATTACAACAATTGTAAATCACATACGTCTACGTATTCACATATATCTATATCCTTTTAATCAATAAACGCATTTAAATCTGAACCGTATGAAGCATGTCGTAGGTTTTTTTTTATAGCAAAATGAAACAGGAAAAATTATGGGAAATACCAACCGGAACGATTAAAAGAATAAATGAAAAGCGGATAAATGCGTTCGAGATAGGAATCTATAGAAAAATGTTGCTGATGATGCCATAAAGTGTCCAAATCGCATCGATGTTAGACAAACTAAAAGTAGAAACAAGATTAACAAAAATAAATAAAAATCGCGACAATATATCGGAGCAATAAATGTTAATTCAACGGACAAAAATATTATTCAGTGTAATATAACAGTAAAGCGCCTTAGAGGAAGATGTTCAATGATCGAATGAAGGCACTAATAGGATTTAATGTGCCGAACGAATTCCACTTGACGGAAGACCAGGGAAGATAGATAAGAATCGTCGAAGTCATATGATGTCATTACATTCTTGAGAAAAACAATGTATTTGATTCATATTACATTGTTGTTTATTTATTTTTAGTTAAATAATTAATATCGCAGTAAATTAAAATGTAATCTAATAATTGAGTACAGTAACATACCTGAAAAATTATCGGCTACTGGCTGAGCAACATCAGATACATTAGAAGAACTGCATGATGATAAATCAGAATATACCGACAAAATTCCGTTCCTAGAGGAAGATGAATAACCAGTACTGCTGTTAAACGACGAACAAGACGATTTGTTATTTTTCAAATCGTATTTTCCGGCATTTCCTGCAACTGATAAAGATTGAACAGCCTCGACAACGTGAGATACGTCTTGATTTTCATTAAATTTGTAACATCGTGAGTCATCCGTAAACGAGCACGAATTTTCCATATGCCATAAAGGAGGTGGAACTTTATTTTCCAATTCGATTATGGCTTTTGCTTCCGGTTGTCCTAGTTCAGCTGCTTTTGCGAACAACTTTTTGGCTTTTTCACTGCTGAGCTGCAATCCGCCCCAACCGTGGGCGTAAAACATTCCTAAATTATATAAAGATTCAGGATGGCCCATATTCGAAGCTGCCTGATAATATTGAGCAGCCTGTGTGAAACAAAATTTGTCGCGTAATTAGTTTCCGGCTTTCTTCAAACATTTAAAAAAAAAACGGTTTATTACAGAATTAGAACATTGGCAATGGTGTATAATAAGTTACGAAGATTATGGATAATTATTAACCAAGCTCGATCGAAATTTCATCGTTAATTACAGTGCCTTAAAAAATAACGTAAGCTAATTTGTATTTGTTCGTGTAAATTTTGAGCTAACATTTTAATTTCAAACTTGTTTAGATAACGGATTCGAGTAAATATTTAAATGTTTTGCTTATTGCAACGGCGGAAAGTGTATATTTTTGTAACAGGAATATCAAATAATAACCCCCAATAGTTATTAAATTTAATTTCATGTTATGTTTTACGTACTCACATTCCATGTTATACTCTTTTTATATTCTTTGTTTAAAAAAATCTATGTAGGAAAACGTTGCGCGTTTTTACGTTCATTCACCTTACAACAGCTGTGATCCAGCACCTTCAAGTATGATTTGCAACTAAGGTATTTTTTCAGAATTTTCAGTAATATTTTTATTAGTCATGCGTTTCAATTCATGGTATTTCACAGCTTTTTATTTTAACATAAACTACGAGAAGGCAGCTGAAGTGAAGCTGGGTAGGATAGTTAGGAAACCAGACAATAGATGGACCAAACAGATTATGGAGTGAACCACTAGAGAAGGGCGGAGAATTGTTGGTAGGCTGTGTGCTAGGTAGGAAGATGGTATACGTAAAATAAATAACTGACCAATACTAACGACCAGATTCACAGGGAATTTATAAACTTTCTTCATATTTTCAGAAAATTTACTTCGGTTATTTTAAATTTTCTTATAATAAATTTCTGGCAATTAATTTTCGTCTATAATTATTTCTTAAGTTTCAAATGATTTACTCCTGTCGTTTCCAGAAGCGATAACACTCATTGATTCGAAAATTTAAGCGTTTGAGACAATAACTTACTCGTAAATTATACATTAATTAGCAACAACGTATCGTTAAAAATGTACATTTATCGAGACTGATCAAATTTTAAACTTTCATTCAGTACTTATTTACTTTCCGTGTCCGGATATTTTACGCTTCAGCCCAATATGTAACGAAGTAGACTGCTTTATCGTTTGCTGCAATTAAATCTTCTGCATCACATTCCTGATCCATCATTGAACATTGGAGGAGGTGGTCAAAGGTTTGTGTGTCCCCGCAGTTGCACTTATCGTTTTCTGTTATACATTTGAGGTTAACTTTACACGGCGTAGTTCTAGTTCTCAGTCTGTTGAGCGATCGCCAGACTTTCCACGGTAAGTTACGATCAGGTAGCAAAACTTCCTGTAACTTGGTTGAACTGTTTGGTGCTGATGCAGCTTCGTTCCACATCCTAGCTGTTTCTGATTTGGGGTGAGCCAACAGCACTTGAGTTGATTTAATGAAGCTGTTCCTTGATTTTAATCGACTGGGAACATCATTATGTCCGAATAGTGGGTGTCTGCTATCCGTCGTTTGTCATGTGCGCTCTGATGCTCCTGCCACCGTACGTCTCATCTCAGGCGCCGCTATACCCGCCAGTTGGTAGATCTGATCTACTCTTGTAGGTTTCAGGCATCCTGTTACTATTCTCACTGTTTCATTCAGTGCGGTGTATACTTGCTTTGAATGGCACAAGTTCTTCCATACTGGTGCAGCAAATTCGACTGCGGAGAAACAAAGGGCTAATTGTATGTGGTTGCGCGCCCCAATTGGATCCAATTAGCTTTCTCATTATATTATTTCTAGCTATCACCTTTTTCTTAATACATGTACAATGCTCATTGAGTGTCAACGAGCGCTCAAGTACACACCAAGGTATTTCGGCGCATCGCAGTGGTCCAGCTTTGTTCCTTTCCACGTGATATCCAGTTTCCTTCTCGCGTTCCTATTGCGTAGGTGGAAAGCGCAGACTTATGTTTTATTTGGGTTAGGCTTCAACTGGTTTTCATCATAGTATTTCCCTTTGGCCTGCAAGGCGGTTTTCAATCATGTTTTAACTTCTTCGAAACTGTTAGTATCGTCGGTGTAAATAAATTCTCTAATGCCGGTGCTAATCGGTTGATCGTTTGTGTATATATTGTATAATACGGGTGCTAGTACACTCCCTCGGGGTAAACCATTTTTTTGATTCCTCCATCGACTATTTTTTCCAAATAGTGTTACGAAAAAACGGCAACTTTGTAGCATCACTTCCACTACCTTGGATAGCTTGTAGTCTTTAGTCAAGTCATATATCTTTTTTTTACTAGCAATCTGTGATTAACCGTGTTATATGCGGCCGTTAAGTCCACAAAAGCTACTCCGGTAATCTTCTTTAGTTCAAAGCCGACTTCTATGTGTTGGGTCAAATTAAGTATCTGGTCGCAGCATGATCTACCGTGTCTGAAACCGGCCTGCTCCATTATGAGTTTCTCAATGAGTTCTCATTCACATAATTTTCTACTCTACTTAAAATAAGCCGTTCGAAAATTATAAATAAGTAGCAAAGTAATGATATTGGTCGAAAGTTTTTTGGATCGTTAGGTTCCTTTCTTCGTTTTAGCAGTGGAATTATTTTAGCTTTTCTCCAGATTTTTGCTATCTTCAGTAGCCTTGTATACGTGTTCATCATATTTAAAAGCCACATTTTTACTTTTGGGCCAAAGTGTTTAATCTGCTCGCCTCGTATGTCGTCTAATCTGGCGGCTTTATTTGATTTCGTAAAGTTTATAGCAGCATTCAGTTCGTTTATTTCGAAAGGTACTTCCAAAAATTTATTTACATAATTTGTCTCGACAGTTGTCAACAGTTTTTTGGCACGTGTCCTACCTTTTGACTTGCCATTTAAGAAAAGTTGATGTGCAATTTCATTCGCTGTTACTGTTACTAGATTATTAGTTTCCTTTGGATCATTACTAAGATTCTTCAACATTTTCCATGCTCTGCGACTATTTTGTTTCATGTCCAAGTCTTCAATCATTTTACACCATTTGTTTCGTCTGGCCGCCGCGACTGATTCCATTAGTTGTTCTAGACTCTGTTGTTAGTCCGCAGGCATATTCAGTTCTACATCCACTCGGTATGTGTCTTCGTGAAACCGTTTTTACTAGCAGTGCAAATTTATCGTAATTCTCGAGAACAGCTTTAATTTCATTTATTCTGATATCTAAATCCTTACTAAATAATTCTCAATTAGCATTTTTAAAGTTATATCGAAGCTGACTTTTTCAGGTACAATTAAAGGTTCAACTACGCATGACATAGGCCGATGTTGAGATCGTTGAATAGGTTTATCGATTGTTTTAGTACACTGAGTTGCAATCATATCACTCACAAATATGTTATCTGGATTCGTACCTTTTTTTCATCTTCCGCTGTTAAATGTGCATGGAAACTTAGAGCTACGCACTAAATACATTCCACTGTTTCCAGCCCATTCTGCTAAGGCTTCTCCGTTTTCATCGGTATCATTATATTCTCAGGCTATATTTATGCAATTGAAATCGCCCATAACAATACGAACCCGATGTCGATAATTATGAGGTTCCAAGAATCGGAAATTAGCAGCAGGTGGCTTATATACGGATGTTACAGTAGTGAGTCAGTTCAACTGTTAAGATTTCGATATCATTATTTTCTGTTAGCGACAATGCTGATCGAAAAGTAAATACATTTTTTCATCACTTTATGAAAGAAAAAAATATGGAGAAACGAAGACTTTTAATTTAAACATATTCAACACGAATACTACCTTTTTGAAATCTTGTTTCGTTCCCAAACCTAATTCGTAGCAACGAGCTAAATTATACATAGCAGACGAATTGTGTAACGTGGACGCTGCTGAAAAATGGGTAACCGCTTTCTTATATCGTTTTTTATTCATTAATCGAACTCCAGTTCTGTATTCCATTTCAGCAATGGCTTCGTTATGAGCTGAGAATAATTCTTTAGCAGCCTCATTTATAACCTGCGAATAATACAACCATTCATTTAAATCTATTTACCACCGTCTCATTACTTAAATAGCAAAAACTGTAATATCGCGAATCCAAAATAAAATCTCGATATTTCAAAATTGCATGTTTTAATATAGTCAGCAGCATCGAAGATTTTTAGTATGAATTTATTTGATTTTCAAAATGCTGTTTAATATTTCAGTTCAGACATATGCATGTACTTTTTGTGACTAAAGAAAAAATATCAAGTAAAACATATAATACTAAAATGATATCGACAAAAAATTTTATATTCGCTGTTAGTGTACTTCTAGTGTATTTAAAAATATTAAAATCACTTTAGACTTATAGACCACTACGAAAGCAAAATCTATTACGAATTATTTACAATCATAATAAACATGATTCTTTTCTCAATTTTAAACATAATTTATGAGCTACAGTTTTTTTATATACTTTTTTTATTATACCTATAGTACCGCGTGGTCTTTAATATTTCTTACAATAGGAATGTAAATGTTCGTTCAATAAATAAGTTTTGCAGTTATGTTCATGTGCTATGTCTTTAGTAGCATACTAAGACTCGGATACTTTCCAAAGAATTAGAAAAAAATCTGTCATCATCACGATACACAAGTCAGGAAGACCGCAGACTGACCATATCGACCGATTAGTCTCATTCCTTCACGATTAAAAATTCTAAAAAGATTAGTATTATATCGTGTGGAACCATTAATTCAAAAAATTAATTTAATACTAAATTATTAGTTCAGTTTTCGCAAAGCGCACTAAACGATACAACAGTGCCATACACTAATTGACTGGGTTTCATCAGCATTCGAAAAAAGAAAAATATGTTCTTCAGCCTTCTTAGGCGTTCGACAGGGTTTGTCCATCAAACTACATCAGTTTCATCCTAATAGATCCTACTTGTCGGCCGATCGTTCAAAGTAAAGGTAAACGACGTATTTGCTGCCTGTGCTGTCTAAGTTGTACGAAAAACTACTGCTGAAAAGAATACTACCAATTGTCCAAAACAAGTCACTAATACCTGACCATCAATTTGGTTTTACGGAAAAACATAGTACAATAGAACAGTTCAATCGAATAGTTAATGTGATTGAAAAATCTATTGAAGAAAAAAGAGTTTGTGAAGCGGTTTTCTTAGACGTAAGTCAAGCTTTTGACAAAGTTTGGCATAAAGGTCTGTTACAAAAAATCAGTTGTTACTTTCCACATCAAATGACTCGGATATTGCAGTCATACCTAGATGAAGGGTACTTCTGTGTCAAATATGGAGAAGATGAATCACAGATTTATCCGGTAAAAGCAGGTGTACCCCACAGTAGTGTACTGGGGCCGTTGCTCTATCTAGTTTATACGGCAGATATTCCTATTCCGACAAACATCGAAATAGCAACCTTCGCTGATGACACAGCAATTCTCTGTTCAGACGTATCTGCCGTAGAGGCACGTAAAAACCTGCAAGAAGCAGTAACCAAAATCGAAACATGGTTTAAAACGTGAAAAATAAATATTAATGAAGATAAATCAGCTAGAGTAATATTTACTAACAGTAGAAATCTTCCAACTGGACAGATAATTATGAACGGTGTTACAATCCCACAAAAAGAGGAAGTAAAATATCTTGGTTTAAATTTAGACAAGCAACATGGAGAAAACATATAATAAAAAAGCGTAATGAACTAAACATCAAACGGAAACAAATGTTTTGGCTACTAGGCAGACAATCAGAACTGTCTACTGATAATAAACTGCTTTTGTATAACCAAGTTTTGAAAACAGTTTGGCGATACGGCTGCCAATTATGGGGTTGTGCCAAGAAATGTAATATTGCTATTTTGCAGAGAGTTCAAAACAAAATCCTTCGGGTCGACGCTCCGTGGTATATAACAAATCTTACACTACACGAAGATCTCAAAGTGAAAACTGTAAAGGAAGAAATAGCAACAGTAGCTAAAAAATACGCCGTCCGGCTAGAGAACCACCCTAATCATATGGCGATCTCCTTACTAGACCATTCACTCGTTATCCGCAGACTCAACAGAACGAAGCCACTGGATTTAATATGAATACTATTAATATGTAAAATTATACTTAAGCACCCATCACTGGATGGGATGCTTCTCATGTCACATTATGCATAATCATAAAACTTACTAAATAGCATTAGCTAGGTGTAAATTAGCAATTTAATAAAAAAACAATTCTTTCTGAAGAATTTAGCACCGCAGTGTAATATAGTTGGACCATTGTTATCTCGATCTACACTGCCAATATACCCACATCGAATCAAACAATCTTGACAACATTTGCGGGTGACACAGCCATTCTTGTGGCTAATAGTAATCCGCACCACGCACTATGCTAGCCTAACGGTACAGAATCATATAAATAGAACAGTGGAATGGGCACAAAATTGACTTATAATGTTCAATGTGATAAAAAGCTTTACTATAAAACAAGTTACATGGCCTAGTTTTGTTTTTTTTTTTTTGGCCCAGCTTGCGCCATTTGGCTAGTTTAATCCTTTATCCAGTTAATCTATTTTAAATCTCAATGCCACTACGTTTGATAAAATTATATAAACTGACAGAGACAGAAGACAGTGGGTTGGAAACAATCAATTCAATACTCACGGGTAATGTGTGCCATTTTTGTACAACACTAAACAACATCTCATCTCTATGTTTTCGAAACTTCGGTTGATGCTCGATACAATTGTCAACATGGCACACATCACATGTACCATCAGAAATTATGCACAATTTAGCGAGGTGTGAGGGGGAGAAATTATGACCAGTACGCAATCTAAATAAAGTTGATATATAATCCCTCGAAATGTTTTTATGTAATTGAAACCATGGTTTACTAGGAACTGTATGCATCAAGGCGAAGTATTTTTTCCCTTTATTTTGACTTTCGGCGATGTAGTACTGTTGGAAATAAATTAGTACGGATTGTTTAATCTTTGGTAAAACATCAGTCCAATTCCATTTAATATTCTCGTAAGGGACACTTGATAGATTATAACGCGTTAATTCATCGACCACCTCATTTCCAGTAATACCACAATAAGAAGGGACCCACTTAAACTTTATTCTAGATCCAGGATTGTAAAGCTGAATAACCCGATGTCTGACACCAAATTCTAACTTTGATATTTTAGGTTCTGGGAACTTAGATAATTGTAATAAGACACTTGAGGAATCAGATATTATTAGAATATTCTTTTCCCTCATATATTTGACTAGGAGCAAGGCTTTGTAAATGGCAAACAATTCTACAAGAAATGAGGAGCCTGCAAAGGATAATCTGTATACTTTCGATATGCCTTTTTTCGGATAATATAAAGCAGAGGTATAATTTTCCCGTATTTTATCGACCGACCCATCTGTAAAAATAATTTCATAGTGCCTGAATTTTTCATTGATTGCTTGCATAAATGCAGCGTTGTTAACTCCAGAAGGGATAGTTTTAGCAATATTATTATCAAAGGTAATTAAATCAACGTCTAGCAAGAAAAATAAATCCTGAAAGTAGAAACGGTAAAAGGGATAAGAAACATTTTGGATGATTTCAATTTTTTTCCATTTATTATGGCTGCAGAGAAGAGGAAGTAGACTTTTATTTGACCAATATCTATCATGCCGCAGTCTCAGTAAACATCGAATTTGTTTATTAATCACATGGGTTTTTCTCTCTTTCACTTAGATTAAAATTGCACGATACTGTAATACCGCAAATGGACTCAGTCAAGTACCTTGGTATGCACATTGATAGATAGATCGCGTAGCGTTTTTATGTAGCTCAAATTTGGACAAATATAATAGCGCCTACTAGGCTACTGTATCCATTGTTATCAGGAAAATCACCATTAAATTTAAAATCTAAACGAAACTATCTCTTAATCGTGACGCTAATTCGGAAATACGATATACAATTATAAGAAGGCACAAGTAATAGTAATCTTCTACGGATTCAACAGCAGCAGTCGAAGATATTACGTACTATCGCATCTACTTCGAAATACGTCTTAAACCTTACAAATACAGTATGTCAACGATATTTACTTACAGCAGTATCAAAATTTTTTTAATAAACTACAATTCAGCTCAAACCAAAATATCTCGAATATATACGCTTAACCTACCGGACAACCCTCCCAAGCGATTGAAGTGATGTTGTGATGCCTTACCAATCATTTGAAGAAATAATTAATTTTGCCAAACAGCACTACATATGTATCAATCTAATTTAAATGCAATAGATTTGTTGTACTTTTTTAAACCTCATCCTAGAATTACCTTATCCTACTGGAGATGTTATTCGCATAAACCTCTCTCTTTCCCCTTCTTTCCATCCCACTTTTTTATCTTTCCTACTTCTAGTTGTAGCATACAATTGTCAGTATGACGTAAAATAAAATTTAAAGAAAATAATTACTATGGAGACGAATTTTAATATTTTACAGAAATATGAGACAATACTGAATAATCTAAAAATGCAACAAAACTAGTTAACACACTATAATCCTAAGATTGAAAAAATTATACTTTGAAATGAATAAAGAAATAAATCTATAGTGTGAACATATAAAATTTATTTCTTTTTAAACTTAGTGTATCAAGTATGTCTATATATAATCAGAACAAAATACCTCATGTGCTGGTTTAGGTCCGTATATGCAAACATCCTGATTAAATGTAGCATCACAGCTAAATTCTGGCAAGGTTTTTATTTCTTCGCCCGGCTGGGCTAATAGCACATGCTTTGACAACAGATGACGTAGAAATGAAAACTTCTTATGATATTCACGACGCTTTTCAGTTATAATGTTTCGTTGTCGAAAGTAAAGATTCTGACTAACAATCCAACCAAATCCAAACGCACCACCCTGCATCAGTTGAATATGCACTGTCATGAATTTGTGTATAATATAGTACATTACTTATCAGTACGATAAATAAATTTATAAATGCAAACGAACTAAACATAAGTAACGTAATATCTCTTAAATAACTAAAAATATCCGAGTACACTATAAGACACGGTCTATACAGCTACATTACATACTCATATTATACACATTAACTGAAATAAATACGTACCAATCCCGCTGCTTCCAACCAGAAATATTGATCCTTAAGAAATTGGGTATCTTTCCAAGCATTACTTTGATTATTTTGCTCATGACATTGTTCACCATTATCAAAACATAACTGGCTATGTAAAATTTGACAACAACCGTGCTGTTTATTTACACCATTATTTTCTAGAGATTCCTTGTTTCTCTTTAGAGGCAATTTACGTTCTAACGGTTCTTTTACATATCTTGAAAATGCTTTCCACATCTTATATTTTCTTTTGTCTCACAAAATACACCTAATTATAGTTGTAAACCAAGAAAATGAATCAGATATGTGCGGAATTTCATTTAATAGCTTAAGTGTAATTATTATTACATATACAAATTAATTTTCGCTACATAACAAAACATAATTAATTAGCCGGTAATTAACCCTTCATCGCAATATAAGAGCAATTCATCTGGCTTCTAATAATAAAGTTCTAATTCCACTTTGTATAATATTTATGACATTTATGTATGTATATATTTTAAATCGTGGACAACCACAAACAAAAACTACTTAATAAACAAGTACTCAAACAATACAGCAATATAAATAAGTAACACCACTAGAAGGGACAAATATTTTTAAAAATAAACATATGGGTACGGTAGAAGGTCGATAGATTCGATTTTAATCGCATTTTATGTATTTTCATGTTAACAGTAAATAAATAATCTATGTAAGTTTCAAATTAATAAACACCAAGCTAGTCAATAAATTTTGTATTTATGAAAATTATATATATTATAATTTTAGACGGAGTATAATTTTTTAAATAATTCATCTACTCGCAGTTAAAAATTACAACGTAATGTCAAAAAAATCATTGTTTAAATTACTCAACACATCAGATGTTGTTGGCCAATTTCACTAAGTTGTTGTGTCGCGTTGGAATAATTGTATACCTATATTCTATTTTTTAAGAAAGTTTGTGTGCTGAATATTGCTTTTAATTATTTCGTGATTAATAATGGATCAAGTTTCCAAAGTTGTTGAGCCTGGAAGGCAATTTGCCAAAGATTCTATACGATTGGTGAAAAGATGTACGAAACCGGATAGAAAAGGTAGGCGCATTTTATGAGTTAAAATGTAACAAGTTCATCAGAGCATAATTTAGTTAGGATTTTTGTTCAAATTGTAAAAGTACGTAAAGTGTGAATATAATAAACTTACATAATTTAAACTAAAAAAGTGAAAGTAAAATAAACTACCATTCTAAAAATCTGATATTTTTAATATAAATTCGGAAAATATTATCTTAGCTGTTTATATATATTTTGTTCTAATTTTTTTAATTTTAAAAATATGTGTAAGCTTATTATTTTTAATAAAGGGAAAATTGAGTTAATCGTGATTTTGTGATTTTTGGAACACATCACATTTGCATAAAAACGACTAGTGACGAACATTTTTTTTACCGGAATTGAAATTTTGTTCGAAAAAAATGCGAAAGAAATTAATGACTGAAATCAGTGATACTTCAAAACAAAAACTTGGGATACTCTTCAAAATTTAAAAAAAAAAAAACGTATTTTAATAGATTTATAGTTTTGCTTAATTAAATTTGACTAACGATTAATTGTAGAAAAGTAAATTATGAAATTAGCAATATTTATTAGTGTGTACTTGTTAAATAGCTGAGACTATTTACATGGTAACACATTAATTAATGTATGTTTACATCATCAATATAATGAAATCATATTTCTAAATCTTCCTCCTTCAACCTCCATGTTTTCTTTTTTCTGTTTAACTTCCTCGACGCTCATGCAGTTTTTTTTTTTAAATAACAGTCCTGAGACTATTAATTGTTACAATCTTAATTTTACAATTAATTTAGTAACTAAGTTAATGTACGATACTTAGTATGTACATACATACTGAACATAATTATTGCGGCACACTAGTCCAATGACTAGGTTCTTAACCATACTTTCTTTATAACTACATATTAATTATAAGAATTATAAAACTAGGTCAGCTGAATGATGATTAAGACGTTGATTTTCCTGTTCCGTATTGAGCAGCTGTACAGCTTCCTCATTAGTGTGCTGTTGTAGTTTCCCCTCGTGTTTAGTTTCCATATCCTTTATGACATCTCTTAATGGATGTCATCTGAAGATCGCGATGTATATCGTCACTGCGCGAATATCAATACGCATTAACTATTATACGCAGAATGATATTTTGTCTAGCTTGAATTTTTTTAATTCGAATTGCTTTTACATCCCCATAAAGCAGCAGCACCGAATTTCCAAATCGGTGTGATAATTTTCTTATAATGTAGCAGCTTATGGTTTATATTTAATGTGAGTCTGGACCAATGCGCCAGTATAGTTCTTTAGTTTTATTCTTTATTTGTTTTTGCTTCATCATGACTGGATTTTCCAAGTGAGTCTTTCGTCTAAGTACATTCCAAGGTACTTTATGAAAGATGCCTGTGAGACCGTCAGGTTGCCTAAATATACTTCATAATTTGGATCAACGATTCGATTAACAAATGTAATATAGACCGACTTATTCATTAATCTTGATCGTCCAATTCGTTATCTACCATATCGCCTATTCCTATATTTGGTTCATGTTCTACAAAAGTGTTAAGTTATCCAGTATTTCCATCTGAGTTTTCATCTACATGATAGTCCTTGAATCTGTCAACAGTGTACACTAGTCTTGTATTTAATTTGTTTTACCAGTCAGTTTCAACATTTCATGTCGTTTATAATCTTTGTCTAATTTTCTCAGTTTTAAACGCCCCATTAACTATATGCAATGTCTGTTATCCAGTTCCTGTTTGAATTTTTCCACCATGACAGCCATATTAAGCGGTACTATATCGCATAATAATCGCACTATTCCTTGTATATAGATTTTATATAATTTTATTACCTTCATTTAGTTTAACATCGACTGTTCTGGTGTACGACGATTTTTCCATCCAACATATGTACATTTTGTTATTAAATAATAAGTCTATGTTCGAAGCATCGGTATGTTTACGGCGAATTTATGTAAATAGTAAAATCTTTATTAATATGTATAACATGTAAATTAACTGGAAAATATTAATTTTTATTATATTTTTATAGAATTTCAGAAAATTGCAGTTGCTACAGCTATAGGATTTTGTATAATGGGCTTCATAGGATTTTTTGTGAAATTAATTCACATTCCAATCAACAATATTATAGTGTAAGCAAATTTAGTATAACTAAATAAGACATAATTTTTGCCATTTATGTGAAAGAATTATAAAATACAAGGTTTTATCGCTTAATTGAGCGATTTATTGCAGTTGTGACATAAGTTATACAAGTCGGTAGCATTATATTTTATACATTGCAAAGCGATGTTTGTATCTTGTTCAATTATTCTAATAATAAAATTTGTTTAGCATCTCAATAACAGACAGATTTTTTTATTACAGGGGTTCGTGATGTGAGATTTTAAACGAATTACGTACAACATATATTCGCGGAAATAATTTCCCGTTAAAGTTACATTAATAAGTAAATCATTTTTATTTTTAAATAAAAACTGTTTAAATAAATAAAATTATTATTCTACAAAACATGTAACTTATTTATTAAAGATAGTAATTATTTATTAATTTATTACGATAGGAAATCGTCATCGAATGATTAACATTCTCCGGTATGTTTTATTAAAAGATGAAATAACTGAAATATATATTAAATCAGGATAGAAAATCATTATCTAATGGTAAGCATAAACCAGCTTGTTGATCTTTACTAGTTTCACCATTGAAATCGCCACATAACCCGCACGTTGCTCCACGCAATTTACCGGAAGCGATAGCAACAATTGTGTGACCATAATATTGTAATGTTATTCCAGATTGTCCAATAGTGACTTCTATCATCTTAGCCTTTTCCCAATATTTCGTTCTATGTAAAATAAAATAAAAATAAGTATTTCAAAACGTCCTAAATTACAGAAAGAAGAAGACTAATTCTAATTCATTTTTTTTTTTTATTATAATGCGATCAATCTTGATTATTGTGTTTACCGATAACCAAACTTTGTTTAACCGCACATGAAGTGAATTTTATAAATAACGTTCGCTTTAAATTAACGGCGAAGTACAAATTAATATTTAAAAAAAAATTGTATACCCACCTAAACGTGTATCCGTTAAAAGACGGATATTGACGATATTCTGTTAAAGGGTTTATTTTTGTACCATTAATTAATATTTCACCCGTTACATTGATGTATTCGGTTGGCGGTATTATTTCAAGTAATTCCGATTTTGAATGTATCACTTTCATTTCCTAAAAGTAAATTAGATTTATTAAAATAAAAAATAAGTCGTTTTCTCATTTACAACTAGTAAGAATAATTTAGTTTAAATTATAATTTTAAGAATTAAACAAAACTTCAGTGTCGTACAGCTCGAACGTGTCTAAAATTGATCCATGTTTGTCGTTCTTTTATCAAGTGCAAAATAATTATTATTACTTTAAATTATACTAAACTGGTGTAAATTTTTATCAGGAATTAAAAGAGCATAGCTGTGCAAAAATGCCGATTTTTCGTCGCTACATTTAATTGTCTACCGCTGCTGTGCTCTTTTAAAAGAACGACAAATACGGAGCCATTTTAAGATACGTCCAAACTGTACGACACTGAAGTTTAATTCTGTGTTAATATTTTGTCTGATACACAATGATACACTGAATATTGGAAGCTTATACATTTTTCTTCCTACATATAGAGTTTATATATAATTAATATGAAGACAAGTTTACAGACTATTTTCTTTCACTGGCAACCGATTTATAGCAGAAGGTTATTATAATTCAAAACATACGCTGGATTTCAAGACTAATTACTCCCAAATGTCAAGCTCTATTAAAATCGATACAAAAAAATGGTGCAGATATCTCATTGAGGAAACCAATATACTGGCCAACCGATCACAAAAAAACTCCCAATTTTCTTGACTTCATTGTTGTGAAAGGAACATCCTTCAGCTATATAGAAGTTGAAGGGTTCGCAGATCTGTCATCAAATCATACCCTAGTATTAATCACACTGATCTCATCTATTATAATGAAGCTAACCCTTACAAGATGCATTTAGAAATATCTACCATTGAAATTAGAGATTTGGTACAGCAGAAAACGAAAGCAAGGAAACGGTGACACAGAACAAGACACCCAACAGATGAGTCAAAACTAATCGTCATTAGCAAGATACTACATGAAAAAATTAAAGAGGTTAAAAATCAAACCGTTAGCCTTTCTATCCCATGTGATTCTGATTATTCCTTATGGAAGGTCGTAAGAAAAATGGAAAGGCCACATACACAAACTTCACCTATTTGAAAGGCAATAACACCTGGACATATAGTGAAATAGATAAAGCAGAATTTAGATAAGTCATTTGAAAAAATAAACAAAAATATTAAGCACTTTTCCATTAAGTAGCTAATGAAATTTATAAAAATCTGAATGTGAAAAAAAGGACCTGGATATACACTTCGAATAATTAAGGGAATACCAAGAAATGCGATTATTTTTCTTACATACATATTGAATGTCATATTATGCACAAGAAGTGTTCCTAGGCCATGGAAAAGAGAACAGGAAATAATGCTGTTGAAGCCATGTAAATCGTATCAAAGCGGCTTAGACCTCTCATTGAAACAAAATTCCAGACCATCAATTTGTTTTTCGTAACAAGCATAGTACAATTAATCAAGTGCATTGCGTCTCAAATGAGATGCACAAAGCTCTTAAGGAAAAGAAATATTACTGCAGAGTATTTCGCAATCTGGCTCAAGCGTTTGATAAAGTTTGACATACCAGTTTGTTCATTAAATTACGTGAACAGTTTTATATTCCTGGTATTGTATTCTGGAATAATACCTGACTGACCGACAGTTCAGAATTAGATATGAAGAAACGACGTCTGACTGGAAAAACATATTGACTCTGTATATTTGCTGATGATACAGCAATTCTAGCTACAGATAAGATTCAACAGTGTGCTACTGAAAATCTACAGGTAACAATAAAGGAATTAAATGCTTGGCTGAAACGTTGAAAAATTAAAGTTAACAGCGAAAAAATCGGCGCAGATAAACTTCACCTTGCAGAAAACAGAAAAGGGTTGTACTAGTATTTCCAATGTAGATTCTGTAGACTGGCGCCAAAATGTTGTACTTCATACGATCCGTGCATATCGATTTGAATGTAATAACATATACCAAGACTTATTGATTGCACTTCATCATTGGTATTGTCAAAGACTATATAGTTGTCACAATAATCTTAATGAGAAAAAAAATCTGACTGGTTATCTATTTCAACTTTAAATTTATGTCAGAATACTGGACAAAATTTGCCATTCCAAATTTAAAGCAAGTGCGCACGCACACATGATATTATGCAGAGTGGGGTATCACTGTCTCTGTGATAATTAAGGCTTACATGATGAAAAATTTATATATATATATATATATATATATATATATATATAATCGAAATTTCATTATTAAATACACCATGATACCGAGTATTATACGTTCTCTTTACCATCTTCAATCTGTCACTCACATAGTAACAGTTTATCATATTCTATAACCCATTACATATTTATTCATATTAACTAGTTATGTTTTAAAAGAAATTCCAGATGAATAATGTTTACCACCGTCTGTTTTCATATTGTAAAAAACAAAAAATATAGAACACGCCATATGATACACATATTGCACAACATGACTGCGCAACTTCACCAATAATAAACAATATGCTCCAGACTAACACGAACATTTGTACGTTGTAAATTACTTAGCTTAATACATATAATTAATAATAGTAATTACTGTCATTCAATTAGTTTCTTACCAGCCGATTTTCAATAGGAGACTTTTTAAGACCGACTATAAACTGACCTCTTTCCGAACAATCAGCCACTACGATCGTGTAACAATTCGGCTGTTGCACATAATCAATAATTGTAGCATTATCGAAATTAAGAACAGTCTTCGCGTTAATTACACACATTCCTGAAAATTAGTAAAGAATAGCGATTATCTGCAACATATTTTAATACGATTTTCATCAAATTGAATTTTAATAATATTTCGACTTAACGGATTTTATAACTGGCTTATTGATTGAATATATTCTATTAACATTTAAAGTAACTTAAAATTTTAGCCTTCGATGAGATCTAAAGTAAGATTTTTAAAAAACGTTTAAAGTGTCGTTTACCTTGTATATCCCACGAAGATTTAGCCGGTATTATAAATTGTATACTTGTTGATTTCTTATCTGCCTGAACATTATTAGGAAATACGGACAATAAAGCCGTTGTCAACCATATCGGAAGCTAAAATATATGCGATTTTAAATTCGTAAGTATATACGGATTAACAAATTTGTTAATTGAACAGCTATTGAACCGAGTTTAATATTCGCTTCTTCTAATATTGTTTAATAATCATTCTAAATCGCTAGTATTATTAACTGCAATAATTTTCTAGTATTTCAACGAATTATATTTGTTCGTGTATCCTTATTAACCAATTAGTTTAATATATTACGACGATCATCGTATGTTCACGTTATAATAAATCTAAATTTATTATATTGAAAGTGGAAAACTAATATTTAATTTAATTAATATAATAAAACAAAATATATATATATATATATATAATTATTTATTTAATTAAAGTAAAATATATTAAAATTATTATAATATAATCAAACCGGATTTGTAGTAGATAAACTATTATTATAAAATAGTTCAAATTAATTTTAGTTAGTCAATGGAAAAAAAAAACAGTAAATTAGTTTGACCAAATAAATCTAGCCAGTAAAAATAAATTACAGCCAGTAAATAATGAAGAAAAATGTATAAAAAGGGATGGTTGTTCATTTTCAAGAGAGTTCGAGTTTTTCCGTCAAATAGTTCAGTTGTCAGTTACTTGATCAAAACAGTTACGATTTAATGAAGAAGGATAGCCAGGCAGTAATTACAAATCCGGTCGGGTTAGTTTATTTATTATTTTCAAGTAAATTAAATTATTATTTTTAATAACTAATTCATTAATAAATATATATTAATTTTTTTAAAAATATAAAATAAAATATTTCTTTATAATAAATATATAATAGTTTTTTTTTTAAATATAAAATAAAATTTTTCTTTATACTTTATTTATTTTTTATAATAATAATATATACGAGGTATCTTGTAATATTATCAGTATGTTGCTCGCTTAATCACAGCTCATCAAATATTTTATTTAACGTTATATTAGCTTGATTTATTTCAAAACCGAATAATAATATAAAGACATCATTGGTATAAATATTTTACAATATAATTCGGAGAACGATGAAATATTCAAATAACTTTCGTTTATTTTATGCCATTTATTTAAGGTTTCAAATATTTCGTGCTTCACAAACAGTAATGCTTTTAAAACAATACGACGAAGTTTTAGAAAACTTACATTTGTACACTGCAAATCTACCGTTTGTTGCGTCGCTAAATTACTGGCCACCTGTAAACAAGCGGTAGTGTCGTTTTCACAATTGGACGGCCAATTTTCTATCGTATTATCGGACGATAGAGTCAGTTCTACGCTAGTTGCATGATCCACTTGTCCCCACGATATTCTCGCTTGACCTTCCACAGCTCCTAAAGCTTTCAGAACGCCAGATTTGTATGTCGGTATCTTCGTGTAACCTTCTAGCTGAATTAATCTCCAAGCATTATTTTCTAATGCGGCGCTAATAGCTTTTTCTTCGTTCGAATGTGACATATGAAAATTGATGTCAGTCGTGCCTTCATTTTCTTTCTCTTTATGATATATCGTTAAAGACCAAATGGTGTTACTATCGTATTCCGTCATCATCGATAATCTGATCATATTGCCTTCTTTTAATAAAACTAACTGCACCTGTATATTTTAAATGATAAGCCAATTACAATATTGCATATACAAAAATTTTCGTTTGAACTTAAGCGTAACACAACGGAACGAAATAGGTTTCGATAATAATTCGGTTTGTATTTATTGTAGTAGAGCCCACACAACAGCTAAAAAGTCAATTATAGCGTAAGCTTATAATAATTTAATAATTATAAAAAAAACGAAAAAATACAGATAAAACTACACGTATTCACAAGTCATATTAAAATACACATTATTTACGTAATCCTACTCCAATATACGCACGCATATTCCTCAACAGATTAATAAATACGATATAAACTTTTACTTACATACCGGGTATACATCAACAAAGAAATACATACGCCAAACACCAACCACATAATACAAATATTAGCGCAATCAAAAATGTATAGCAACATCACGTACACAATTAAATTTAACGAATATTAAATTTTAAAAATAATAATAATAAATTACAGATTACGGAACACCTCAATATTTTTATCAAAAGTAAAACTTATATCCTTATCGTAAAATATGTTCGGAAAGTAACTTATTAAAGAAATATCTGTTATCAAAATATATGATCCATGGAGGGAAAAACGTTTTTAAAAAAAAATTATACAAACAAAAATGACGACAACGGAGAACTTAAATCTAGAATGCGGTTCACTAAAAATCGATTTGATCATATATTTGGTCTCCATACTATATAGGATATTGTTGATGTTAAATAATCATTTCTCACTGAAGAAACTTTAATTTGGCTATTTTCCTTCTGTAGTGTAATTCACACCCGGTTACATTTCGCAATATATCGTAACTCATATATTTAGGGTAAGTACCTGATATACAATAATATAGATTTTTTTTAATACAGCCTTTTAGGCTATTACTACGATACAATCTTAGCCATTTAGGTAAATAATTATCATCTTTAACTTAATGATTACTTAATAGTTAACTTAACCACTAAGTACAAAACGAGTGTAGAGTACGTATCCTATTGGCTATGCATCCATTATACATAAATTTACATATTACAAGACTAAATCTATGGGGTGGCGACGAACAAGTCATTTAATTCCATGTTTAATGTGAAGCAGTTGTCTTGCTTCTGCATTGACGTGACTGGTGCAATTCAGTGAATTGCTTAATGAAATCATTAATGAACATCATATTAAGATCAGAATGAACATCGTTACGTGAGTAACGAGTAACGATAAGCCTCAACTATCGCGCGTAAGATGATGTTTTGACGCGATTCGACTTGGCTGTTAAAAATTTGCACCGAATTTTGTCAGCTAACCTAACGTATTTGGAATCCCAAACAATTGAACAATATTCTAACAGAGTACGCACTAATTTCATTATAAAGGAATAACAGCTCAATATTACATATATAACGTATACAAGCACGTTTATTTACAAAGGAAAAAAAACAGCAAAATATCAAAGGGTCAAGCATTAATAGACATACATCGATACAAATAAACGATATTTTACAATTACATAACATTTTTAAAACAACTTACTTTAGAAGGCGATAAGGAAACAATAATTCCGCAGCTATCGCCCGGTGGCAGAAATGTAAAATAATTAGCCAGCGAATATATTCCTAATATTAATGTACCACCGAAGATCGATCTTCAACAAGAAATTGTCAAGTAAATTAAAGGAATTATAAACAAACAAAATATAACAATCACTAAAAGTTTTTTAATCGCAAACTTTTAGTGATTGTGTTATATTTTGTTTGTTTATAATTAATTAATAAAATCACTACTCTCCAATATATTCAACTTTTAAATTAAAGGAAGTTTAACAAGCAATAAGTACGGTTATTCAAATCGCATTTCAGATTAAATAATTATAATAAAATATTTCTTTTTTAACATTAACAGAGTGTAATGATTTAAAAAAAAAATGAAATTACTAAATTTTTATATATAAAAATATCATAAAAAAATTTCGGCTATTAAGACTTTATCGAGTGGGCATGTAAAAATTATGTATGAATAATATAACTATATACAATTTATCAAAAATAAAATGCAAGAAAATACTTAATTCGGATGTACAATTGAAATTAAATATTTTCATACATTTTATTTAAGTTTTTGTTTTCTCGTTTTATTTTTGATAAATTGTACATATTTATTTTTTATGTCTAAAAATTAATAATCGAAAAATGTTTATGGTCTTTTTATATATAAAAATTTAGTGATTTTAACTACTTTTTTGTTGTTTATTAACAGAATATGTGGAGAATTTTTAATCAAAGTTGTTGATTTAATTTTTTTTTTTAAAAAAAAAGAGCTAAGATGAAGAGAAATTATTTAGATATAAATTTAAATACATTAAGACCGTACGGTATTATCAAGTGAGAATATCTTTTTTTGATGGAAAGTAATAACGCGATATAAACTCTTTAAAAACAAAATCAGAACGTTAAAGGATGACACGGCATTATTAAATGAGAATTTATTTTTGAAACAAAACTTATACTTAAACGGCAATTGCGTTAATTTTTTAATCGAAACATGAATTATGCCGATATTCAGCTTTTAATGTAACGATAATCCTATCGTTGTTATATTACAATAATTATAAAAATATATCTGATTTTATGTAAAATTAAATTCATTAAATACTATCAAAATAATCGTTATTTCAAACAAAACGAAATATATATATATACAGTATTTAATATACTTGTGATTTTTATTGGCTACTTGAAAAGCTTCTTTAATGACCCATAATGAATTCGATATATCATTTTCAGCTTGACAATCAAACACTTCAGCCGTTAATGTCGCTCCTAAATCTCTGGATGTTATCGACCATTTCTGTATGGTAATAAATAAATCGTTGAAACGATCGTAGCTTTATAAACGATTCGAAGAAAATTACTTAGAAAAAAAAACACATTCAAATTAAATATAAGATGCGAATAAAATTTTAAATTAACGGCATTAGTACGGAAGATCTAATTAAAATTACGATTACGCGGGAACAGCAATATTAACAATAATCGTCGTTATAATGCTCGCAGTTTTACTATTACAGTTGTTTACACTGATTCATAATAACACGTTTATAAAATAATTTATTGTAAGATTACGCACTATTATTATTACCTAATTATCGAACAAATATAAGTGGTATAATTGAAATTCGATATTTTGTAAACACATGTATGTAAAATAATTTTCCTATCGAAATATTTAATGATATAACAATATTATTACGAAAAAATGTTTGAAATAATTTTTCTAAGATAGAAGAACATGACGATACTAACAATACGTGGTATACATGTGAAATAAATCTACCGAATATAAAGTTATGTTCAACTCATACCCATAGTAATGTAATCTTATTTCATTAATAACATCGTTAAAATAATCGAGTTAATTAGTGTGTTTAACCAAAAAGAATAATTTTTTAAAAATTAGTACCTATATAACATAAACTACCCAAATAAACGATAAATAAAATTTAAAAGAGGAATTATTTACAACAATAAAACAAAATATTAGTTTCGGTTCAAGAAGAGATAAAAGCAAAACATGTTATCTAAACGATGTCAGATTTGTTTAGATCCTTTCTCCTAATTCTGAAAATTCCGTTTCGGTATTTACGTTTATTTTTAAAGTAAAAAATTATCTTGTAAATCAATAAGGACGACATACTATGATTTTAATAAACAAAATAATCTAGAAAATAAATATTTACGTATGGTACTGTCGGAGCAATCGGTTTATTTCCTATAACATTCTTATCGGGGAATAATTTTATCGTTGAATGCCAAACCATACCAAGCAATGATCCGTCCGAAAAATCTGTTTTTTTTTTTAAGCATCACATGAATAAATTTTTCATTTGTTATAACATACATCTTAAAAAACAAATTATGAACAAAATTTCCTGACACAAAAGTAAGATTAACAAGTTGAAATATTGACATATTTAATAATGGAAACAATTTAAATTTATCACAGATGTGTTCATATTCAACTTGTATAAGGTATTATACAGAAATAACTTAATGTAGGATTCCATTTTTAATAGCAATTATGTATCCAAACATTTTGTCATTAAATTAATCTTTGTAAAGATTCCATTCTTACTATAAAAATCAAAAGTAATAAAATAAGACCGTTTCGACTTAAATTACATTCCTTTAAAAAAAAAAAAAAAAAAACTACTGGTAAGCAGAAAATTATTATGAAAAAGTTAAACGCATTTTTTACTGATAAAATTAAATTTATTCCTACATCATTTGATAAAATAACCGAACTCTTATTATATATTTCTAAAGAATAATTTCTTTTTTCCAAAATAATCAATTTTATTTTCTTCATAATCAATCTGCGATAATAGATTCTACGCAGCCATAATGTTTCAAATATATACTTAAATTTAAAAATTGTAAAACATCAGAATGCGAATTTTAATTTATAAAAATTGAATTAATTTTAAAAATTTTTGACAACGCAGGCATATTTATTTGATTCTAATAATTTTCAAATGACAACAATTATGCACAATAAGAAAAATGTATGAAAAACGGAAAAATGGAATAGAGTATGAATATTGCACTTCGAAAGCAAAATGGTAAATTTACATAGGAATAAAAATCGCACGCGAGTTGTATTAAAAAAAAAAAAAATAGAATTTTAAATATAATTTTCAAAATTTTCAACATCGATATATCTATATAATAAATATTCTAATTTGAAGTTTAAACGGTTAAAACGTGTGAGATTACTTGCACATTACTATTGTTAAACATGAAAAAAAATATTACGTAAAGAAAATTCGTTGTATAATTTTAATTTTGGTGAAGTAAAACGTGTACCTTTATGGCGATTTGCTATAATCTGGAAAACAGAATGATGAGGTTTTTCTAATAAATGGGTGGAAAATGGAATTCGCGTATGAATACTTCTAGTTCTGTCAGTACCGTGCCATATTTTACTCAACGGATTATACGTTCTCAGGCCTGTTACAGTATCCATAGAATATCTAAAACGTACAAACGTCACTCGTAATATAAAAATCTTTAAGTGTAGTATTTACACAATGTAAATAATAATACAACCCGATACATAACTATATAAGAGTAACATTAAGGAATAACGTTAATCATGATACACGCAAACAACACTATATCAAACATGAGATATTTACGAAAAATGTGCTATATTTAATCAATCAATCAATATATTTCAGTAAAATAAGTAAACATTCAGATATATAATGCTCGCAAATGAGCATCATGCGCAGCGATAAAACAAGATTCAACGATACTTGTAATTTGCAAGACAAATAAATTTTAAAACTCACATAAAAATACAAACAATTTTCACGATTTTTTTTTTTTTAATGTAAACCATGTCAATTTTTTTATTACACGACGTTTCGAAAACACAGTTTTCATTTCGAGTTTGTCACCCATAAAAGTTTAAAAGTGTATTTAATATAAACAATAATAAATATATATATAATATACATAGGTGTACAAATTAAAACATAAAAGCCAATATGCAGGCTTATAACAGAAGCATGAAAATTAAAATTATATTTGAAATGTACACGATATAACTAACCGGACGCTAAGATATGTTCCATTTGTCCAGCATACTTATACATCGAGTAATATAAAGAACATTTTTTGATAAACTACAACAAAGCACGCAAATCTATTAAGTATTATTATTATTATTAAATTAGATTAACATGCCGTGTGCAGCTACTAATGGTTAAAAAAACAATAGGAAAAATATATTATATTGAGTGGAAGAGGGCTGTTTCGTGAAAGGAAAAGAATTAGGTTGAAGCGAGTGTTAATGTCAGCGAGGAGATGTGTGGAAGGGAAGTCGAAAGGTTCAATAAGGATCTTTGGAAGTCATATTGGGCACAAATAACGAGGACATGCTAAAAAGTAAGAGTGACATCGCATAAGGCATACTGTGGTGGATTATCTGCAGGAGGTGAATACGTGTCATCTTTGTATGACTCAGTTGAAGTCGGGTGATGTCGTCTTTCAGGCACTATATGTTTACATCACACGGTCGTATTGTTGACTTGACCGAACGCAATTTATTGATTGAAGGGAAAGGACGCCATTTTGTTCCCATAGATGCAGTAATTTCGGCTTGATTATTATACAAATTTGGCTATACGGTTGTTAATTATAGGGTTTCGCAAAAAAAAGCAATATTGCCATTCTACAGCGGATGCAGAACAAAATCCTCCGAAATATTGCTAGTGATCCATGGTATGTAACTAATCTTACACTTCACGAAGATCTTAAGGTGAAGAGGAAATCGCGATCGTTGCCAAAAAATATGTCAACCGTCTGAAAAAACACACTAATCACATGGTGATCTCCCTAATGGATAACTCGCTTGAATACCGTCGACTGGATAGAACGAAACCACTGGACTTAATATAAACTAAGCGTATTAATATACACAGTTTTAGCCATCCATCACTGGATAGAATGCTACTCATGATATAGTATGCATATAAATTACAAAACTTACCAAATAGTATTACCTAGGTGTAAGTTAACCATAGCAATAAAACAAAAAACAATGTGTCGCGCAAAATCTGATGAAGGAACTGAGATGTTTGGCGCAGGCAGAGCAAACGCTGCATCTTTAGCTGCTCTATCAGTTAATTCATTATCATGGAGTCTAATACATGCTTGAACCCAAAGAAAAGTGACCGTTTGGACTTTCCCTTAAGGAAAATTATCTATTCTACTTTAATCTTAGTTTACTATCTCACCGAAGATTAATTCTAATATCGTTTTGTATCCTTCTCCTTCGTACCTCCTATTTCACTTCACTCCTCTTAAAACACGTTTAACGTCGCTTATGATTTTCGGCGTAAGGTTAAAAAAAATGATGTATAGTCGCATTATTGAAGTTAATGATTACTTTCTTGTACTATAATGTACGTAAATCACCTGAAATCTAATTCGGCAGAACGATTTTTGCCCGTTTCTGCTTGTTTAATACTGCCTCGTATCGATAGTAAAGAAGCCGTTCTAACTTGCATCGTAATCGGTGTACCCAAATCAGTTAAACCGATTGTTTCGTATCTAAGCGGAAATCGTAACCTTTGGTGATTTATACTAAATTCATAATACAAAGCAAACGCTTCCTTGGAAGCTGAAAAAATATATAAACACTTTCATTAGTGTCACAGAAAATCAAAAGTATACGTGTAGTTAATTATCACCGTTCTATAATTATACGAATTGACATTTTAATTTCGAACGAAGATTTTTACGATACATGAAGTAATGATATATATATATATATGACAATCGTCGTATATACATACTGCCCCTATATAAACTAGTTTAATTTAAAAACATAGATATTAAGAATTTTTATATAATAATTAATCATTAAATCTTTAATTTGATCATAAAACGTTTGAGATATGAACGATGTGTACTATATAAGGATATATATTTGTGTGTGAGGATATGTATAAAATCGAATAGACAGTGCGGTAAGCCTTGTTTGAATACGCAGAAGCATTTGAAAAATTGAATAGGATTCCGTCTGAAAAGACTAGAGTTGACTGATCGTAAAGATAGACTTAGTTTCAGCTCTGTTACGAACAGAGATAGATCCGGAGAAAAAGGCGGAAAATTAATTAAAGTGGTAATGTTTGTAGTAAATTATTAAGATATAATGATTTAATTCTATAGAAAATAGTCAAAATAATTAAAAGAAAAATTTCCCGGGAAAAAATACTGAATAAAATTAAACATGTAAATTATAGCACTTGATGTTTCGTTATTTATGCCTGTAGTACTTATAATAGCATATTCAGTTTGTCAGTAGTTTCCTACTAAATCGTATCACGACAATGCGGATTATTTTTTAATTACATTTCAATATATCATTTAGTTTAAGTCTTGATGATGCTGTATGAAACGAATAGACTGCATTTATTACGATAAGAAGAATTTATTTAGATATTACGATACGGTATAAAGAGTATTTTTATTTTATTTTCTCTTTAATTTTAATTTAAACATGTACCAACGAGGAAATTAATTACATCAGCTACCTGATGGAGTGTTTTATTGCTGACATACCATCAGGCATCGACCACTGTTCTCGACGTTTTATCGTTGTATTGTTTCGATATTACTATATATATATATATTTTTTTTTTTTTTGCATTACATATCCCAACACAATTGATAAGCGTACTTCGAAACTGACAGTTTGATTTGAAATATACGCCATCTTCTTCAGTATTTCTTGATAAATTAATAATTTGTTATTATCTATAATTAACTTCCGATCTTCAACGATTACCTAATATAACGTGTCAGGTTTTTATATTCAGTTTTATCGAATCGAATGTGCTTACGTCGCCGAGTTAATCTATTATATAAACGTATTCCCAAATAGTTTAAAACGTTCGTTGTCGGTATTATTTTGTTATTCATCATTAGTGATTATATTAAATTAAAACAAATCAGACATTTGTTACGCAATTATATAGTTCGTCGGCAATACTTTCAGTATTACGTATAAATTATGTTAAAAAAAAAAAAAACTGCGGATTTCTCTTCTTTCGCTAATACGTATTAATTACGATTACATTTTAGTTAATCCAGCTCGTTTGCAAATCGCTCTTGATAAACCAAATTCGTTAAACGGTATTATTCCGACGTTGAAATTTTGATTATTTTACAAAAATATAAATATGTTCTGAATTCAGTTACTTTCACATTTAGTCGACATTTTCACTCGATGATATATATATATATATATATATATATATATATATATATGTGTGTGTTACCGAATGGATTAAAAATTCCGAAGGTGATAAAACAGTATATGAAACTAAAAGTTAAAAAAAAAAAAAATTCAATTATCGGGTATCTTACTGGCGAATATTTATTTAACGAATAACTAAATTTTGTAACCAAAAGGACAATTATGTCAAAATTCGTGCATGGTCGTAAATTTACTTATAATAAAAAAATATGCGTGAATATTTCAAATTCGAAACAGCGTTATTTTCAGTAATTTAAACGCTGTAGATAAAAATTCTATTATAGCATCAACACGATTACCGATCAAAAATATTCCAAATAACACTTTGGAAGAATAATCTAAACCGGCTGAATTCTAGTTTATGCGAGAAAAAATAATATATTATTTTTATAGAATTATTCGAGATATAGTAATGAATAGGTAAATGTACCTATATGCGCGGACAATTCACATTTTTCTTAAAAAACGAGTTTAAAATTAATTACACCCTTTCGAAACGCTACTTTACATTCGGTTAGGTTAGAATCGCAGTCTAGGCTAGTTCGAAGTAGAATTAAAAGAAAAAACGAGAATTGCGAATTACACGTGGTAAATGTGATAAATCAAAATTTACAGTCGGATGTAATTTTTCAAAATTTCGATTTTATCGAAAGATTTCGCAAAACATTTTTTTACTCCTAGTCATTTTTATCGAAATGTGATTCTTGAAGAAAAAAAATGTTGTTTTTTTTTAAATCTTGTAGAATCCAGAACTCTCCCACCTATTCATGAATAATCAATTTCAACAAATTTTTCGAAAATAAACATTTATCTATTTCATTATACGTTCATTATCGCATTAACGAAAAATCTAAAAAATAAATATAGCAGTCAAATGATAATAACATATCAACGCACCTGAGACGATCTCTTGAAAGGAAGACTGGTTCAAATATTTGCAGTAAACCGTACTTTCGTCGATTTTTACTATTACTTCGAAATGTACTTCTTCAGGCGATTGTATCGAATAGTTTAATTTATTCAGTAAATTGGATAAACTATCGCCGTACTTATCTTCGAAGAATTCTTTTCTTAATACTTCTACAACACCTTGTATTTTGAAATATATCTGAAACCAGTATTAGTTGTGATAAGAAAATATTAAAATTTATAAATTAAAATATTAAAATTTAAAATCAAAATCAAAATTACGAGATTGAAAAATATGTACGTGGATATATTAAATAAACAAGAAATAATAGGAATTTAGGCATGTGTATATGTACAGGTCTGTATGTATACAGATACAGGCTGGCACGGCGGACGTGACTTTCGAAAAAAGATGAAATCTAACAATATAATATGTATAGGGGGATAACATGCTGGAGCCTGTAGGATTAGAGTTTTGGGGGAATTAAAAAAAAAAAGTAAATATATCTATAAAAACATATAATAATTGGCGTGGTAGACGCCGACAAGTTGAAAATGGATAGGATGAGACGTGTAATTAGTTCGTTCATTCGGTCTTTTAATCCTAGTACCAAAAGAGAAATCGGAAGGTTTCGCTGAAGTAACAAATTCAGGCAATTCGTAGGGATAACATAAAAATAACAATAGAATTTGTAGCAAGTGTACATCTGTGTATGTATGTGTTACCGCTGGCCGTCGTACTAATAAAAAATAAGTAAAAATATATATATATAAGCTTAGTAAATACGAAATTACGAAATTTTTCTATCAGTAACAGTTTTTAATTGACCAAAAAAAAAAAGCAAAATTCATTAATGGAGAAAAAGCGAAATGTTTGAAATATAAAAAAGAAATTATCATCATTTTATCGAAAATAAGTTAAAAGAAAAAAAGAGAATAAGCTAACTGGAGCGCCAATAGTGCTCAAGAGGGCTAGACAGATTGTTTGATAAATTTAGTTGACTACAATATTAGAGTCACATCTATCCTTCCAAGTTTTCTAATAACTAAAGAAAAGTTCTGTCAACCGCGCAAACGGTGTATAAATATCTTGAAATCAATTAGATAATATATTTTTCTTTTTGTAATCGTATAAATGTATAAGTCGGAAACTCGCGCGTGTTAAAATAGATTAAAGAAAATCGTAAATTTTTGATTTGTTTAAATTCAATAAATTTTATTTTTATCGAAAAACCGCGTTTTTATTTATCGGTCGTGGTCGTCCCACATGATTCGTAAAGTATCGCGTCACATATTTACGTATATAATTTTATATTTCAGTTTTTTTATCATAATAGTAATACAATAATATAATATAATAATCATAATAATATATGTGATGACCCTATTTAGTGTATGAATTCGGCTACCACAACTAGAGCTTTTACGTGAACAGAGTGAATTATTATTATTAAATTAGATTAATGTGCCATGTGCAGCTATTAATGGCTAGAAACACGAGTGCAAAAAGATATTAAATTGAGGAAAAGAACTAGGTTGAAGAGGGTGTTGATGTTGTCAACGAAAAGAAGTGGTAGAGAAGTCGGAAGGTTCAATAAGGATCTGTGGGAGGAATATTGGGAAAAATAGAGCGGATATGAAAGGCCCAATCAGGTGTATCATTCCGTCGCAGGAGGGAACATGTATCATTTTTGTACGACCCAGTCGGAGTCGGGTAATGACCAGGTCGTCTCTGTAGTAGTGCATATTTTTATTTCACAATCGTATTATTGACTACATATATATTGATAGGAAAAATGTTCGTTATTAATAAAATGTTACACAAAACCTACATTAATTACGCAAAGAAACAACATTTCAATTAAGTGAAAATTTTACAAGCATAACAACAAGCTGGAAAATATAATAAACTAACCTTCATGACATCTTTTCGAAAATACATTGCACACAACTAATCTATCGACCGGCGATAATATTCTAAATCGTTACATTTTCAAATCAAATTTTTATTCCATTAGAAAATTAGAAAATAACTGATATATAATTGCAATGTGAATATGATAATATGCGCGAACGCGAAAATATAACCTAACCAGAAGCGTCATTACACTTGCATAATTTTTATGGCTGCTATTGACAATGATCATGTTAGCATTTTTAAACTGGGAGTAAGCTGATCTGTTTTAACATCGTCATACACATACGTACGATTAAGATTTTTTTTTTCTCTGACATTTCGAAATTAGATGGAATAAAAATGTTATATTAACAAATCGTATTTAAATAACGTAATATTTATCTAGTCTTTTCGTTTTTTTGTTATAACCTCGAAATATTTATCGATAAATCCAGAAAATGACACGCTCGTTAAAAACATATGTCGCAAATATTACCGCAAATTTCGAACTCAGTCCATGAGAATGATGTTCGGTTAATAATGAAACGGAATTCGGCAAACCGGTTTTTTCGCTAGCTATTACCGAAAGATGTATAAAACCACCGTATCCTTTACTGTTGTCTTCGTAATCTAGAAGGTAATTACCAGTAGCCCAGCGTTGGCCTCGAGGTAATAAATATCTGCTCAATTGCGATGCTGCACGCCGCCTGAAACAGAAGTATACGTAATTAAATATTATCGACGTAATTCGTATTCGAAAATACATTAAAAAGTTCCGATATTTTAATATAATAAAAATGATATAATTACACATATTCATGCATTATGGGTGTAGAAAGGAATCCCTAAAATACCGCGAACGGCACTTTATAACTAATTCTGAGAAAAACCAAAAACATTGAAGCTAAACAGACTGAGTGCGGTTTGTGATAAACGAATTCTTCAATTGTTTAGTACATCGCAAGAGAGCGATATAACAACACGGAAAGGGACGACATCTATTACGATGAATAGTAAACATCAAAAATCGATTGAGGACAGTAAAAAGAATCACGTTAGCAGTACAGGACCGGTAATGATGGGCAAATATATTCCACGGGTCACAACAGTCATATTGATAAAGAAGAAAAAGTACAAAATAAATATTTGTATATATATATGTGTGTGTGTGTATAGGAGTGAGTATAATATATATAAATTATATTAATTGAAATACTGACAAGAAAAATACTAAAGTCGGGTAAATAACAGCTGCAACGCAATAAGAACTTGACGCTACAAGCACAACTATTACACCGAGTACTTTCATTTTTTATTATTATTTTGTATCGTTGTCTGACACCTAGTTTCATCAATTTTTTGGTGATCTGTGTAGTTTACGTTAAATTTAAATTTACTTATATATATATACATAAAATATAATATGTGTACATATTCGAACATAAATACTCAAATTGTACACACATTATATAAATACATACATTTTCCGTAAGGACTTAAAATGGTTTTCTTTTTAGCATTATACACATATCCAGCAATATTATTAAAACATTTAGTGATCTAAAAAATATTAATTATTATTTAAAAAAAAATAATAAAATAAAATAAATAAATTTAAGGTAAAAATTTATTATTTCCATCATCAATTTTTCAGATAAAATTTGAAATGAAGAATTATCTATTCTCGATAACGAATTTTAAAATATAACATATAATTTGTTAAATGTAAGTTAAATACAGAAAAATCTGTCTGATATAACTCGGTTGTAAGAAATATATCACATCTAGCTCACTCGATGTTAAAGTAACAGAGTTAGTATATCAGTTCTCACTGTGAAATAAAAATTTGGCCCCATATTTGTACTCAATACAGTGGCAGGTCGTCGATTGTACGGGTCAGTGCATCCGAAAAATATTGCGACATAGCAGAAAATTCTCTCCAGGTATCAGCTGCCTATAAACTTAAGATAAGGCTGATTCGTGACAAAATCGTGGAATAAATTTTAATAAATAAAAATAATTACTACATACACGAAAATCATAGTCTTACCGTAACGTTGTAGAAAATTATAATTGCTGATGATATATATATATACATATTTATAAATAAAAATCTCATGTCACGATGTTCGTCTACGCTAATCTCCGAAACCACTAAACCGATTTCAATAAAATTTTGGATATGTATTGTTTGGTTCAACTTAAAGATAGGATAGTTTTTATATCGATTAGTGACCAGAAATTTTATTTATTTCGAATTTAATGTTTTTTTACAGAAAAATGGTTGAATTCACATTTAAAGTCTATAAGTTTTTAATAGATGGCGTTGTGTTTTAACTTCAAATATTTTTTGCACGCTCCAATTTATTGCATGTGCTTCACATAAATGCGATCAATCACATTAATCACAAACCCTACAGTGTTTTTAACATTACATCGCCATCTATGGGGATGAACAATGTAAAAAGATACATCAATGATACATTACGAATATTGACGGTTATCCATTGTATCGGTGCAAAAATTCTTATAATGGCAAATGCTACAAATGAAGTTGAAATTGATAATCAGTGGGTACTCACCATTGTTTTTAAAAACATACAAAGCTTATATAAATGTCGAGTTTTGTAGTTCTGTGAAATCCATAAAGTACATTTGCGCAAATATATCAATAAAGGCAGCCGGGTCACCCAGTGTATGTATATATATATATATATATATATATATATATATATATTTCATGAGTATAAGCAAATTAAAATTTGGTAAAAATATTTAATAGATTTATTTACACAAACACGTATTCCCTTATAAAGTTCCTGCAACCTTATAATTTAGGCGATATCTCTGAGAAAAATAAAACAAATAAAGATTTGTCCTGATAATCGAGTGGAGAGAATAAAGGAAGTAGTAAATGTTACATATTATGCCTATAGTAAGGAAATTATCAGCAAACCCCGATTTTATTTTTGTTTTTAAATGGTGCTGCCTTTACGGCCTACCCCAACGTAATATCGTGGGGACTATTTACATTTCAATCATGGCTTCTCTAGAAATGTTGCTATATGGGGGAATAATTGTAGATTACCCAGATGGAGAAGGAACAGTACATTATACGAAGATGTAATACACGGAGAACGTAGCAAGACAAGGTAAAGCTCAGAACGCAATGGCGCACATCAAATCATTAAAAAAAAAACCATGATCGGAATTGCAGACTGCTTGTTCAGGATGGAGGGGACAGAAGGGTCAGACAACACATGATATCCAAATCGCAATCTACTGATGAGTACAATTACCTAGCGACTAATCTTCTTAAAGAAATAGAACCACTAAGTGAGAGGTGATTGACTAATGCTCTCAATGTACATCAGTTCCCAATGATCCGTATGGTCGAATTATATTGTATTATCCAAGTATTATTATCCTACAGTTGACAACCGTAATAGTAAACCGATTCGATTATTAAAAATCGCTCATAAAGTAACAATATGATTTTAAAAGATATCTTTGATCTATAATTTAGCAAACGATACAATTGCCTTATTTAGATAAATACGACTATTTATACATGTTTTAACATACTTACATATGAGAATAACAAGGATATTTAGTATCGGCGTATGAATGAATTGTCGTGTAGAAAAAATTGTACAAATGATAATTCGGTTCTGTTTTCATGTACCAAAACAGAGTGATTAATCGATTAAACGACTCCTGCGTTTTTAATAATACCGATAAAGCGGCTACTCGTATTTCGAGAGATTCGGTGCGATTCATGAATATCGGCCAAAAAATTTCAGTTACCTGAAAAACAAATAAAATTACATAAAAAGTTACACTTTCGGTAATGTTAAGGGGAAAAAAAGGTATATTTAAATCTATTCTATCTTGTTATATTACGTTCCTTTTATCTGAAATAACGGCAGACTAAAATTGTATTCCTATTTTTATATAATCTATAGGAAACAAGTTGTACGATAAAAACGTTATCAACATTTTTACAGGATAGTAATGGATAGACATTAGTGGAGTATAGTAGTCTTTTGAAATGTATTAATTACAATCCAAAATAATAATTATTATTTAAAATAATTATTATTATTTCGTAGTTGTAGGCAAATAAATAAAGAAATAAATGAAAAATGAATAGAAACAGGTTATTATTATATTTGTTTTTAAAAAAAAAAAAGAGTAATTACTATTATTTTCGGTGACGACGATACACATATTATATATATATATGCGTATGTGTATGCATATTAAAACACAGATCTTTAAATTTTAATAAGTTTTTATATTATAATTTACAATTTATTTTTATTTCTGACATCATTTTAGCGATAAATATGTTTCGTATCGGTTATTTGCTGATTGCGTACAAATTGTGATTCTACAGTCAAACTGGATTATTGATTTTGTTTTATTATTCTTAAAAAAATAGTATAGTATAGTATAGTCAAAACATTCGTAAATGTGTAAACGGACGAACCTTACTCGGATGTCTATTAATTATCGACATTGTTGATCCAATCGCTAAGGATCTGATATGTTGAGAATACGTTGGGTTAGAAATTACAGGTGAAAGAAAATCAAAGATTCTAGACAACTGCATATTACTTAAAGCTTGTAGGTATATCATCTGTTCCTGGTACTTTTTACTTTCTGTTCATTTTCAAAAAAAAAAATTATATATATATCATTTATTACGTTTTAAATATATACAGAACGTATAAAATACATATGTACATAAACATTTTTATCAGTTCGCCATCGGTGTGAATATTGCTTATATGACGCCGTAAAGTTTACATCTATCTGCAAACTGAAAAAGTTAAAAAACGATGATAGAATGTAATATTCCTGACTACCGCATTTTTTTTAACTCTCATAACTGATTTTAATAGTGCAAAAATTCTCGGCAACCATTAATATTCAAATTAAAGTATATGCAATTAATCTCTCGATTTCCGTCCACACTATTTCTCAGACAAATAAATATTTATAAATTTACGAAGCTTTCCCAAAATCTCTTCATCAACAACGATACAAAAATGTACATAATTGTTTGTTTAACAATTATTTTGCATTTAGTTCATTGAGTTCGTACTGTATATAATTCACTTGTTATTACGCAGTAACGGAACGCACGTATCCTGTAGGCTATAGAAAATATTACTTCTTTACAGTTTCATTTTTTTTTTTTTATACATCGTATGCGATTTTAGCAACTTCAAATTGTCGATTCTATGTTCACTGGAACCAATTCTGTCCTTTTTTTTGTTATATATTCTATTATATACTTTTTTTTTCGTCTGATTTTTAACTTTTAGTCAGTTTAATGAAGTTTTAAATATTTATACACTTATAATATTGCAACGTTTCGGTCTCTATTTTTTTTTTTTTTACGTTATTTACTTTATAGATTAATTTCTAGACAACACTAGACACGAATTTACCTTCGCATATTATTTTTTTCGCATAGCTCCGACAATAATTTATGCAGAACATGTTGCATTTTTTTTCATTCGCATAAATATTAAATAGCACGCGCGCCAAAATAACGATAACTGTTATTATAATTAACATAAAACACGCAAGTTACCTATAAATTTATCCAAAAATAGTTTGGTGTATCTATCCACTAGTTCGATAGAACAATGATCGTTACAAGCTCGATGTACTAAAGTAGAAAATGCCAACAAGGCGGCGTGCTTTACTTCCGTGTCAACATCATTTAATTGAAATAGATCCTGCGTCAAAATTCGGTTTAATAAATCTAAACTGAAGTTGTATATTTAAAAATTATTTTATCTTTATTCGTAACTATAATAATACGGACTTGATATTTCACGACGATATAATAAAAATCTATCTAGTATTTTTTATCAATTAATAATTCCAACGTACAACGTATCTCTTATTTTATTGAAAAACGACGTAAATCACATACTCATACGCATATATGCATATATATATATATATATATATATATATATATATATATATATATATATGTATGTATGTATATATGTATGTATATATATGTACGTGTTAAATAGGTCTTTTAAAATGATGGATATATAGTTGTTAGAATTATTAATTGACAAAAATACTATAATCAAAGTATATTTGTATTATATCGTCGTAAAATACTACGTTTACATTACAGTTGTTGTAATTGCGTAATATACGTCTAATAGGAAAAACAACATTCTGTATACACGTATTCCAGTTTTAATTATAAATATTAAGTATAATTAAACATAAACAAATAAATAGGAATAAAACAAACTTAATAGAAGACGAAGTGGAACAATGTAAACTCTGATTCAGTAAAAATGTCATATAGAAAATAACCGAAATTAAATATTTAAGTTCTTACCAAACTTAAACCAGTCAAATTAAAAGAAAATGAACACATTAAGTTAGTTTTTGCTACTACATCTACAGATACGGTAATATTTTACGAGATGTATTTTGATAAATTGCCGAAGCAGCATGCAACAAAGTTAATATTACTGCATACAAAACTTGACAAAAACAGTCGCGTGAATGCGCAATAAAAATATTTTGTACGTAAAAAAAATTATAGAATGCAAAGTGCTGAGAAAACGCTTATGTATGCTCGTAAACAACTTAATCTTCCATTAATCTATGATTAAATAATCGCACTTTGACGTTTTCCCTTTATATAAACGACGTATAAAATCTGGAAACAACAATCCTACGTAAATATAAAAATTATTATGCGTAAATCACATAAGCTAAGAATTATAAACGAGTTTTTTTATATAAGAAGTATTACTTTATTAGACGAAATTATACTTTCCAAAAATTGTTACAATCGTTGAAACATATGAAAGAAATTTTTCCGTTTTCAATTATTACATCGTGAAATAACGTAATAACATTCATTCCCTCGGAGATTATAAAACGAAACAAAATTTCACATTTTTTTTGTCCTTTCTATAGAAGAATACCTGGGGTTAAACCTTTAAAAAACATTAAACAATTTAGGAACAGAACAGCTAAAGAAATAGCACATGAAACTGCCGAGAAGTGCAATGTCGTGCCATTCAACTTTTCGAGTTTTATTCATTTTTTTCTATACCAGTGAGTCATTCTACATTCAAAAATTTTCTTAAACGAATTTTAAATTATCGCTTTAGTTATTACTTAATAAACCGTTTAAACAGGGAAACGTAATTATCGTACTATTGAAAAGTACGGTTGACGTTATGGGCAGGCAAATTAGAATTATTTACCGCAATTCGTAATTTCAATAATAATAAAAAAAAAAACATTTAATTAATAAATTACTGTTACAAAAACAACGCGAAATAATTGCAAACTAAACGATAAATTAACGCAATAAAATAAAACAAAGTTAATCACTATAAAAATTATTTTATTCATGCAAAGCTTTTCGACAATCACGTCATTTTCAAGCATATACAAAAAATGGGTGCAACATTTTAATAAAATAATTTTTATAATGATTAACTTTGTTTTGATTTTGTTGTGTTAATTCGTAAAATCACTACTCTTCGATGCATCAACATTAAAACGATAAACGAATGAAAGCATAATAAACAGCAGTTTATATTTAACAGTTATTAGCATTCAGACCGAAAATGAAGAATCCTCACGACGTACATTAACATACCAAAAAATCAACATTTTTCTGATGATCGAAGTCTAATCGAAACGACAAACATAAACTAATTGCGATTTTTAACATTATTTTATAAATTACGTTATAACTCGAATAGAAAGAAAAAAAAAACTGATGTAATTATGCAACAAAGTAGCAAAATTTACATTCTACAATGATGCGTCCCATAATTAATTATGTTGTCTTTATAAAACCAATATTACTGGCGCCATCTTTATGAAATTTTAGGAGTATTCTTGTAGAACCCGTTTTTATACCAAAACTAAGTTGCAAATCGATAGAATGATTGCGGTTCAGTGGTTGTTTATGCAAGTGTTATATAGTGTGGGACTGTTTTAAAGAAAACAACTTTATAAATTTAATGAATCTAATCAAACGGCATATTACACTTTAACTTTCAAATTACTAATTAAAATGCAACTGAATTACAAACTTTCAATAGACAAGAACTACCCAACATCGCCATTACGTAGAAATAAAATACATATAAAACGTGCAATAAAAATCGACATAAATTGTCGTTAATTAACTGAATACTAACGTGCGATTCGGTTAAAAATTTCTGCGACACGTGTTTCATATGTAAAGGGAAAATGGTAAGTAAGCTAGACGCAGAAAATCCTTTTAATCGTTTTGTTCTAACTAAATTCTTTATAAACAATGCCGATGCTTCGGATCCAACCTGAGGAATCAGATCCCAAAAGAAATGTCTATAAACAATTAAGAAAGAATAAAATATTTCAAACTATGGAATATAAAACTACCTTACGATATACGCCATATTACACGTGCATACACACACACACACACATATATATATAAGATTATAACCTTTGTATACATACATACACATACATACACACACACATATATATACATACTTATACGTATACATACATACATAGGATGACTGAGAGAAGATTGACGGTTTTGTTTTTTTTTGAATAATTCAAAAACTACTCGACCAAAATTGTTGAATGAAATTTTATCTAAAAATAGAAAAACAAGACATTAGCAAACATGTGTGGAACACAATATCGTTCAGATGACCGCCATTTGCTACAATATATTCATTCAGCCTTTTTACAAAATTTACGAACACTTTTTCGAGTATACGTCAATGAATTTTTGAAATATCCGAGTTTTCAGACCTAACAGAACGCGGCTCTACTCTGGGTCGCTCAAATCTCGGAGCGCAGCGGTCAAGCGAAATCCGCACAACGGGACAATATGCGGTAGGACTCCAAATGATCGCTACCCGAACTCGATCGATGTTTGTATGGGCACGAACCGTTTTTCCCAGGACGTTTTTTATCCGTCTTTTCAACCCACCTTAAAATTGAATTGCGATATGGTACAGGTTTACACCGCGTAACTTTGAATTCCTTTCGAAACTCTTTGCACTGTCATGATTGATTTACACCGAAAATAACGTTCCACGCAAAACGCGTTCTCCTTCTCGTTTAGGATGTCATGATAACTGAAACTAGACAAAAACGAATCTCTCGTGTGTACACTAAACTGGAGCACGCGGTTTACGTTGTAGCAATGTTGCCAACTGCGCTATTCAAAAAACAAAACCGTCCGTATTCTCTGGGTCACATTGTATATACACACGCATATATATATATATATATATATATATATATATATATATATATATATATATATATAATATAAATATCCCCCGGGGACACCATCTTGACAAAGTGTCGGAGCTTGAATGTTTCAATGATGTTGAGGGCTATGTTGGCGGTAGCTTAGTTACCAGAAACCATCCAAGTCAAACGATCTCAACGGATAAACCAGACTTTTTTTTTTCTTTTTTCTTTTTTAATGGGCACAGGATTTTTCACCCAGATTGGTAAACCAGACTTAGTGTGGGTACCAGGTAGCATCTGTGCTCCAGAGGAGCGGCTACCAAAGACGTTTGTTCCCTATGTTAAAAGCGGTCTCTTTTCGTATACAGAAGGAAGGAGAATTCCAGTGCGTTTCTTTACCTCACAAAAAATTATGAATTACGAAAAAATGGATATTTTTGTGCTATGCGACCTGACTAGCAGTCGGGGTTACTCGAGTAGCTTGAAAATACGAAATATGCGACAGGCCATGATGTTGTAGGAAACCAGACAACCCATGGAAAATATAGGATTGGAATGAATATGTGAAAAATCAACAATTAAATGAAGCCGGAAAGTGAGCTACCGTAGGAAAAAAAAGCTAAATATACTGTTGTTAGCATATTTAAAGCGCATTGGAAAGGTAAAGGGCATTTCATTAGAAACAATGATAATGCAATTTACTACTCTAAAAACGATGACCAGTCCATTAATGGAGTAGCAAAACAAAAACGCCAAAAATGAAATAATTGAATATAAACTAATAAATGTTCGGATAATAACGGTAAAGATAAAAGCATCCCCAGTCAATCTGAACACAATATAGATATATAATCCAACTATCGAAGCTAATCAAGAATGTCTACTTGCTTCTTATATAAAAATACCACCTCGCGAAATCATCTTAATTACTGACAACTTTGATGCGAAAATTGGTTACAGTACTGAAGACAAAGATATACATAGCACAGTAAAAAAGTTTTTCTGTAGTAATATAAATAAAGTTGTTGCGGTTATGTACTAGAAACGAGATTTATACATGTAATTCTAGATTTCAGCACCATCATACTGAAACCAAATAGATTAAATTTTAATTGACATAAGATGGAGAAAAACAGTTAAAAATTCTAAAACTTATCCAGGCATTGTGAAAGTGACCACCAGCTACTAATTGCGAAAGTAAAAATTAAATTACTTGAAGGTCAACTGGAGAAACTCATTCGTAATAAATGGTACTTAAGCTCGCACAAGAGGTATACAAAACACGAAGTAACACAAAGATTCGGACCCATCACGTAATCATCAGATCAACCGGGAGACGCCAACATTATTCCAAAGAATGCAATAGATTCGGAGCATATTATCATAAAAAGAAAGCGTGAATTAGCGATGAAACATGGAAGATAATAAACAAAAGAAAAGAGACTAAGACAAATGGTTGGATATGTGAAGAAGACTTCAGAAAATACTACGATGTGGACAAACAGGTCAAGCAAAAATTGGTTTCATTTACAAAAATGCAGTAGACCGCATCACCAGTTTATTCTTAATCAGTCTACTACTACTCTCCTTTACAACACTTTATAATATATATTAATATAACAATATTGCAATATAAATATTACTTAAACCAACCTCAAGGAATAAAATTACTGAGAGTTAACGATTTTTAACGCAAAATTGTAAATATACATAGGTTACTTGACGAAAAAATCAGCAGTTTCTTATAATCAAAGATTGAAGAATGCAAAGAAAATTAATTACCTAAGAAAAATAAAATAATGACTTTAGCCGTTATAACTTACCGTATAGTTTCTTGAGTATAACTGGTACCTAACATAACTGAATTATACAAATTTTCCCAATCGTCTAAATTTAACCACCACATAAGTTCAAGAACGTGGAAAGATGTTTGATTATCTAAACTACGCGTACTTAAATACCAATTTAAATCGTTAGCTAGCGTTTCCAAAAGTTTGTATATCTAAAAATATAACACGTAAGTAATTAATAATTATTTGAATACAATTAAAATAAAGAGAACGTAATAGGGATTGTTTGCAAAACCCGAATATTTATAGCGAAATTTATTGTCAGTAATCAAACAAAAATTACACATAAGCGTAAAAATATATTACTTTGCAATTTACACTGAAAATAATAATAATAATAATAATATTAAAAATCCAACTGAAGATTCGATGCGTTAAAAATACAATAAAATATAAGACGTTACCTCTGAATTTAAAATCGAATGATTAGTTGGTATAGGTCCTGAAATTGGATCATGGTGTATTTCTGGAACATAAGTAATGTTACCGGAAACTAATGACGAAAAATTTGACGGTAGCGTATAATTTCCTTCATTTTCAATTTGATTTAAATGCAATGTTTGTCTAAAACAAAAATATTATTAATGTTTACGCTTCGATGAAAATAAAAAATATAGCTAATAAGATCATATTTTTTATATAATGTGCAATTTATTTATCCGCAAATTCGCAGCAACAAAGGATAGTATTTTGTATTGTTTTTCATTATATTTTCGAAAGTGAACCGAGTGTATATAACATCCAATAAGAGAAGAATTGTAACCTATGCGTAGATTTTCATTTGTTTCATCGGTAAAACATAAATTTTGTTAATTACAAACTAATAACATATCTAAAATTAATTCAAATATTCTATAGAATAATTGACATAATATATATATATATAACATGCGCACATATCTGCGTTACATATAAGTAGTTCTTTTTTAATGCTAGCCCATTTGGTAGACAATATAATGTACAATGAGCTAGTCACGATGTTCACCAAAAATACTACTACGATGATAATTATAGATACATACATAACGTACACACATATATTGTAACAACCCTACTTGTTACAGTATCAGTTGTGGTAAGAGAAGATTAAAATTTATCAATTAAAATACTAAAATTTAAATTAAAATTTATAATCAAACGAGAGGTAGGAGTAGGCGTACACATGTGCATGCGTATATGTATATATGCATATACAGGTAGGCACAACGAACGTGACTTTCCAAAAAGAATTGAATAAAAAAAAAGGAATGTACGCAGTATATCATATATATATATATATATATATATATATATATATATATATATATATATATATATATATATATGTATGTGTGTGTGTGTGTCCCGTACTAATAATCTTCTTCGTTGTATCGGAAGCAATCATATTTAAGTTTGTTCTGATTCTGTTAAGCGTTTTCAACATTTCCCATGAGAGTTCTACTCCATTTGGTAGTTTCTCTTGTAGATTTTTATCGGCGGCACTATTCATCCGCCATTTATACAGTTTTTCTTCTGTCGGCGTTCTCTGTAGCTTTTTTTGTACATTTCATAAAATTTTTCAGAGATTTCAAACGCCAGTCTATAGGCTTCTGCCCATACATAGGATGTTTTTCTTCTTCCATTTGTCGAGTTATTTCAACGTTAGCTGCGACATCTCATCGGATACCTGGTGGAGCTATTCCAGCCAGTTCGTATAATTGATCTGTTTTAGTAGGCTTTAAGCATCCTGTTATTATCCTGCATGATTTATTAAGCGCGATATCTACGTGCTTAGTATGTGCTGAACGGTTCCATGCTGGACATGCATATTCCGCTGCTGCGAAACGAGCCAGAGCAAATACGCGTAATGTATGTTGTTTTGCACCCCAGTTGTTTCCGCACAGTTCCCTCAGAATAGCATTTTTACATTCATGCAGTGATGGTTCCAGGTTAACGCTTTATCAAGCGTAACTCCAAGATACTTAGATGTGGAAACAGTCTCCATATTTTCTCCTTCTATGTGAAGTGTTCTTTTTGTTTCTCTGTTTCTAAGGTGGAAAGATGTTACTTGGGTGTACTAATAATAAAAAATAAGTATATTACATATATATATATATGTGTGTGTGTGTGTATACAAGCTTAGAATATTAGAAATGACAGAACAAGCATCAGTTTTTATCGACAAAAAAGAACAAAATCCATTAACGAAGAGAAATCGAAATATTAGAAATACGAAGAAACGGGAATTTTTCCGAAAATAAGTTAAGAAATAATAATAATAATAAGAGAACTGGAGCGCCAATAGCGCTCAGGAGGACTAGACGGTTAAGTGATCACTCTAGTCTCAACTCTCGCGCTACAACTGATCGTCGGTGCAGGTCGATCGCCTAAGTTACGAAAAAGCCATATATGTGGCTACTTACTGGGCCGATGCATAATAATTATCCGGACAAGGAAAGTAAGTAAGCAAGGTATCATCTGTACATGTTGTTATGTGTACTGTATCATATATCGGCAGATCTTGCTATGTACAGTGTGTATAGGAGAGCTCCTAAAACTCTTCCTTGTGGAACACCAGCCATAATAGAGTGTACCTCAGATCGATCGGGTAAGTATAAGATAAAAGTAATAGATAAACTATTAAACGACAGGTTAACACACAAGTAGTTAAGGTTATTTGGCAATCTAGGACGTAAGAAGCGAATATGTCTTTTATGTTTATCTATAGTTACCAATTTGTTGAAAAAGTGGATATTGACTTGTGGAACGTGTATTATAAAATTAAATAAATAGTTGATACCTGGAAAACGCGTGATGAGCCTCAGCGAGTGCTTGAAACGGTTGAAAATGTATTACACCCGTTGCGGTTATATCATTAATGAAAGGTTCCGAATTCTTCAATATCGTATACTCCCTTTCACTATGTGTGGTAATTCCTTCCTATCGTTGTAAATATTAAGTTTTATCTATCAAATAAATTAATTATATTTTATGCGTGTATAAAGATATTTAGAAAAAAATATATATTTTATCCGTTTCCTGCTTATATGCTATTAAATTCATAAACATTTTTTTTTTTTTAACGTTTTAATTCAATACCTAATTGTAATCAATTTGAGAAGAAAGAAAATATTACAAAGTTCGTATATAAAAATACACTTCTCCGTACAATTAAACAGTTTAAATTTAAAAATGAACTATTCGGTGTTCTCTACGCACAAATGAAATCTACACCGATAGTTCCGATAACCGTTGCACAAAATAAACATCGGCGCTAATGGTTAAACCGCAAAAAAACCAGCCCTACAAAATCTATCTAATTTGTTTCTAATCATGATTTTATAAATATGTATTTATCAAGTTTTTAATGCTGAAATTCGGTTTTTTTTTTGTTGTTTTTTTATGCGAGATCAATTAATTATATACAAATATTTCATACCAATTTATCGATTTCAATAATGAGACAATTAATAAAAGACCGCCCGTTTAAAATTTTCACTAAGCGAAATAACAACGGAAAATATTAAAAATAAAATATCCTTTACACTAACATATGCATTCGTATATTTTCTTATTAAAGTTGTAATTTGTTTCTAAAACGATTAAATTTCGATAAGTAAAGTGACAAATCAAAGAGACAAAGCTTTTATGTTTAACGAGCAAATATAAACATAATTCTCGAGAAAAGAACGAAGAATTCGAGAATTAATAACTTCGAAAAATAATTAAATATTTATATGCGCAATTTTATGAGCTCTAAATGACTATTTAATTTGTCAATTTACTAACGCTCTGTTTGGATCATTGTCCATAACGTTACCGATTCAATATTATTTTTATATTTATAAAACTTTCTAACTAAGAAATTTCGATCTTTAAAAGAAATAATTTAACACTTTATTATTATTGTTATTGAATTATCGGCTTCGACAACAAATTTCGTCATTTTCTAAACATCTTCTTTTTTTCTCTAATACTTTAAATAATAAAGTAATTATAAAAGAGATCAATTTCCTTACTCCTAAAAATCGAGAATTCTAAATATTTAAGATATTAAATCAGAAGAAATGTATAACGTTTTAATCGTAGAGGATGTCATTTAACAATAAATTTATCGATAAATATTAAGTAGCGTAATAACGCAAAAACATAAATAAAAACTGTACCTGAAACGCCGAAAAGCAAGAAAAATTTGGCGTATTAGATTGACTTCTCATAGGTGAACCAACGCAGGACATTTCATTAATTAACTTCAAAACTTTAACTCCATTTTCGGTTTTATTGATAATGTATTCTACATCGCATTTACCATATACATTATCCTATGATAACAATTATATATATATTATATATGTATATACATATATATATATATATATATATATATATCATATATTTTTTTTAAGTTAACGTCTATGTTCCTTAAATCAGCATTTTAAAAAAAAACAAATCACTAACAAAAAATTTCCACAACTTAATTCTCCAATATTTTCTTGTTCAAAATTAAAAAAAAAAAAAAAATATCTTTATACACATAATTAATTCTGTTCGTTTTTGTCTAATATTTAATTACAATCAGCAGAATGCTACAGTTATTTTTCGAATTTTTAATTGTAAAAGAATCAGATATGAAGTATCGAATTACCTGATAATATCGATAAAATTTACAATTGCGATAATTTTACCGTAGTACAAAATAACTTTATAACATAGGCGAAACATACTGTACCTCTTGAATGAAGAAACGTCCGCGATAAATAGAGTCAATTTTAAACTGAAACAATGACGCAATCGAACGTTTCATATTAACCGACCAAACTTCATCCTCGAGATGATTTTTGAAAACGACATTTTCTACTAAATTGCTATAATTGACTGCGAACGGTAAATTAAGTTTATCGATTTTCTGATACGGTTCGCTGGTAGAAACATTCTCCAGCTGTAATCGTACATTAATTTTCATTAATATGAGCTGTTCTCTCTACTGGCTAATAGGGTATCATTCGAACCTCTCCTTAGCCAATAGAGTATTAATATACAATGCAATAATAAAGCCAATATGGATTTAAGCTGCACCAATGTGGGGATGTGCGAAAAATACTAGCAGAAATATAATGACATTCAATATGCATACGCGGACACTGCAATAAGCTAGTCGCTGCGCTTCCAGACGTCACGAGAATCGGGCGATTGAAAATAACTATAATTCGCGACCTAGTTTATAGAAGGGCTGAATACATCAATGGATGTATTCCCCATACAAGAGAAGACGATGACACCCTTCATAGATAGCCAACATGGCTAGGAATGAATTGGCAGAAGTAGAAAAAAAAAATTATTCTAAAATATAAAAATAAATATGTACGGAGCTCATAAAAGATATACAGCATATACGGTAATATCAAATAATTACAGAATTATCTTTTTTCAAATTTCAATCTCACAACTAATAGGTAACAGTTGAGGAGCTAAGGAAAATACCCTCAGAAATTTCTTGCTTGTCGTTTTCTTATTCTAGCGGCTGAATATATATGCCCAGTACGGAGCCATTTAGAGGGCGACAAAATATTGATGTTATCATAAATGAAACGTGCAGATTAATAACTGGATGTTTATGACAATTCCGGAAATTCGACGAAATGAGGTTATAAAAAACCAGGTATTTAAACTTTATCTACTATCCATTATTATATGAATATAAAGGATTGACTGAAACAAAAATATTGAAATAGGTTTTTGCTAATGGAGATAAATCGACATGTACTAAGAGACATATCACTTTCGAGATACAGACAAACGGTGCTCAGAGACATAATTTAAGTTATTGTTTTAGAAAACTTTAAATGGATTAAATACATATAAAAAACGCAATTCCTTACAAATAGGATGCAGTCGTCAACTATCAATGGGAATGCAATGAACTTCAGGATTAGAATACTTTATTTGCATGCTCACTGGAATAGATGCGAATGTAAGAGCATGTATAATGACGACAAATTAATAAAATCTATAGAATATCGAATGAATAATCATATATGTAGTTGATTGGATACACGAGTCGCATTGAAAGATTATACGTAAATGCAGGTTGTAACAAAAAAGAAATAAATCAAGAATACGAAGAAGTGGTTGAGTTCATAAAAAAAAAATTGACGATCGTGGAAATCTATATTGTACAAGAAGTAACCAAATCTATATAAAAGTTAAATGACGAGAATGAAGTTAAAATCGCTAAACGTTTATTTTTCTTTAAAAAAACACACAAAGCTTTCTGCATACTAAGCAAATATTTGTGTTGTTTACCATATTCTCGATTAGATTATTATATAAATACTATTTTTCGTTTTGCTAATTATCGTAAATTGTAGTACATCTAAATTAGTATTTTTACATTTCGTAGTTAGTATATATTGCGTATATTTATATATTTTTATATTTTCTTTGTACGTTCACTTTATAACGACTTAATACCCGAAAAGTTTTGTATTCTTTTATAAAAAAATTTCAGTGATTTTAACTTTCTTGTTTGTTTTTTAAAAATCATTACATTTCGGATTTTTCGAATTATATGGAAGTACGACACGAAATAAGTAACGATTTGATGAAACCGCCTTGTGAATAAGTAAGGAATCCATAATGAAAAGCAATTATTCGAACAATTAAAACGAAGACGAGCATTTGAAAGATATAAATTAGTTTACATAACTATTCTACAAAGAAAAGAAAATATAGTGAAAAATTAATCAAAAAAATATATATAGTGTTCGATCATATTTTACCAGTGATAAAAAGTATTTTATAGCAAAAAAGATCATATCGGAACTAGTAGAAATAAAATATTTAGAGAGTATAAAGTAATCAATCTATACAGTTAACGGTATAAAACAAACAGAAAAAATAAATAAATAAAATAGTTTCAAAATACATATAGCATACAAATTTTCGATAAAGAAAAACTATTAAAATTGATACATAAACATAAAAAAAAAATATAGGTCTAAAATAAAAGCATGATAAAGATAAAATAAAAATGACAATGATGATAGCATGCATGAAAATGTAATTAAATAGTAGTTCGTTATTTCCACTTCTGTGTATATTGTGATATTCGTTTTGTTTCTTTGTGTTACTTTATTCGTCCATTTTATTTATAGTAATCGGTCAATATCCAAGTTCCACATCCACACAGTCCAATGCTAACCACGTATAGTTGCAACGACCTTCTCCTAATGGCAGAATATATGTTTTGTGGAACCCCAATTTAAATATTTTTATGCTAATAAATTTATCTTATTGCAGAATGCTATTTAGGCTTAGGCGAACAAAAGTCGGCTTGCTTTTCTACTAATTTAACGAATATTAATTTCATTACTTATTTTATTATTTTTTATGCATAGTAATTTTTTAGTTTTCATTTTACTTCACGTTATATTTTTTTTTTTTTACTCTTTATGACATTTTATTCAAATACAATATGAAAATCTAATCATAATAATGTCTTTGCCATAAAACGGTATTCACCGTAATTTCTTTCTTATCGTCGTATACTACTATCGCAGTAGCATCCATTCTGTATAACATAATATTCGCGCACACCTGCATTGCATGTAATTCATGTTTAGAATGTCTGGAATACTAGCTCATCCTGTACGTAAAAAAAAAAGTATAATAGTCTAGGCAGGATGTTCCGCTACAAACAATTTGACGGTGATAATATATTTATTCAACTTGACGGTTGGTGGTTCGGAACCAACACGCGGCATAGAAAGATTTAATTCTTAATTAACACGGAGAAGGCAGTGGCACCCCACTCCGTATAGCACCATAAACATGCGCATCTGCGTTGCATATAAATAGTGCCTTAAATGCTAGCTAATTTTGTACGTAAAAATAAACGTACAATAGCTAGTCACGACGTTCAGAAACGAACAATACGACAATGATGATGATGATGATATATATATATGTATATATATGGTTGTATGTGCGTGATATGAATAATTCGAATTTAAAGAAAATTAGATACTATAAATTAACTACGTTATTTATTGTACTGTGTTAAATATTTTATCAGTGTTACGTTCTTACGAATAACGCAGTTTATAATTTTAACGCAAAGACGCAGTGCAACCTTGCGTTACCATGTCTATCGCTTGATTGGCACGTGTGAAATAACTATTATTTCAAAAAATGTAAACAATGAAAACAGTGCGAAATTGCTAACCCTTCAACTTTTATTCATAAATATTACATTTTCTAAATGTACAACAAAAAATATTTATTACTATTACAATAAATATCATTAATCGATTAGTAAAATACTACAAAATCAACGACAGCGTCTAAATAATTTCAATATTTCAATGGTTGTTCCGTGTTGTGTTCAGATATGGATATTTATATTTTTCCCTATGAATCATTTGTGTCCAAATGAGGATTTTCAGATAAAAATAATAATTGCATTTTAAAAATGTTAATGGACTTTCTAAGAGAAACAAAATCTAATATATGTCATAATTAATAAATTTTTTTTAACACATTTATATTTGAAATGTCGCAATAAATTATGCTACACTAATATCATCTAACACTTACATATAAACTACTAAATTTACACGCTATTTTTTGTGTTTAGTTATAAGTAAAATCCTATCTTCAAAACTTAATAATTGCGTTACATAAAAAAACCTAATAAAAACAGAACTTCGTGTATTTTATGTAAGAATGAAGCTAATAAACAATACATTAGGGCAATGCAACTAACAAGATTATATATATATATATATATATATATATATATATATATATATATATATATATATATATATATATATATATATATATCGTAGTGGATATCATGTGCCTGATTTTAGTATGATCTATACATGCGAAAAAAAGTAAACGTTACTTTAAATGATACAATGCGCATAATCACTGGGTGCCTCAAACCTACTAAATTAAGAATCCTACAGTGCTTAAGTGATATAGCATCTCTTGTTATAAGAAACAGCTACAGGATTACTGCATCCAATGTATTATCAATTTGCGGTAGGGAAAGATACAGTGATTTCAAGTAGCAACCCTATAACAAAGAAGCTGCTATTACGACGGAAAAAACAGCGTCCTCACACAATAAGGAAGCCACAAAAAAAACTCACACCAACATTTAATCAAAATTAGCAAATATAGGAGATACTCAACAGAATACGTGCATGCACGAAAACGAAATAAAACATGTCGAAATGGTCAAACACGAAGGATGTAATATGCGATTGCGGAGAAATTCAGGCAACCATTCAATTAAGAAATTGTATGCCGACCTCTTGTGTAATTTACAGATGTCGACATATTGATCCGAGAAAGTAGATATTTGGCCTGTATACAACATATATATGTATATATTATATATATATATATATATAATTATAAAAAATGAATTTAACTTCCTGCATTTAAAATGAATTACGAAGGGCTATAGAACAAGTAGTTTCAATTATATACATTTTTCACAACAAATTAAAGCATTTAAGCGTCAAATAATCGGTTTCAATTTGTTTACATATATAGTATTATTCAAACTGCAATCAACCAACTATCGAGATAAAATATAAATTCTGAATTAAAAATGCGAAGTGGTTGAGATTATAAAAATATATTGACGATAGTGGAAATCTATATTGTACACGAAATAGCCAAATCTATATGAAAGTTAAACAACGAGAATGGAGTTAAAATCACTGATCGTTTTTCATTTAAAGAAAAAGCTCTTTGGCTATTAAGCCATTATCAAGTGAATATTTGTGTTGTTTACCACATTCATTATCAGATTATTTTATAAATACTATTTTTCATTTTGGAGTACGCCATTAATTACACGTAAACAATGAAATAAATTACCTGAAAATAATAAATCGAATCGGAAATTATTAATGTTATTACGCCCCATATTTGAAATCGAGAAAGATGTTCAGATGGTAATAATGATCCCGACGTTAGGTTAGCGTACCATTGGTACGTTAATTTAGTGCCGTTTACCGTAACCGTATCTCCGCGGCATATGCATAAGAGACATGATAGTATGAATCCTTAAAAAAAATACCATTTTTATTAAAATAAATATGAGATTTTATAAAAAAATAAAATAATACTAATGATAAAGAAATATACGTTAACTTCCAAACGATATAATTCATATACATGAAATATATGCATAGGATTAGTCATCAGCCGTATTTTTTCGAGAATTTTTTAAAAATAAACGAATTTAATGTTTCGCTCACTCCTAGTACCACATTATCCATTATGAGAATCACTAGGAAGCAACTTTCTCAAATATATTTTTCCTCTTTCCACTTGCCATTATTAACCGCTGACGAATCTAACTAAACAAAAAAATCTAAGTTTTTGGTTCCGATGTTGTTCCTGTGGGTATTACGTGTTGACCACCCAAGAAAGCATTCTTAGAGGAACAATATGAATCGAAACTATATATTTTCACAACTTGTGATATCCTTAAAATACAATATGAATCGAAACTATATATTTTCACAACTTGTGATATCCTTGAAATTTTCTTCGAGAATTCCAAATTACGATGATTATAAGTCGCATGTTTCAAATATTTTGTAACCATATTAACGATTCCGGCGAATACTATTGACTTGAGCCTTGTATTATCGACTCCGCACATTTCAATACTCAACAGATCGTAAGCATTTTCCTTTAATCAACAGGTACCTACAGGATTTTTTCTTTCTAGCATTTAGGTTTCAGATACATACAACAGAAATAAAAATGTAACGGTATAACTGCACACATTGTGGTTACAAATTACTAACTTTTTTTTTGCCCCATCATTATATGCTCGGTACGAAAAACTAATTTCGTATTTCAACGAATAACAAGTTTATCATTTCATTTTACTTCTATTAACAATAAAATAAAATTAATCGTCAATTTACTATATTGATAAATCTCTTCACCTTCCCGCCATCTTAACTGTGACTAGACTCGGATCGTGAAAAAATATGACAGAACGTACATAATTATAATAATAAGTTCAATAATGACCAAAATGGGTTATTGTAAATTTTATATCGATAGGAGTACACGGAATCCGTAAGAAATTTATTGTCAAATGCTAAAGTTCACACGAGAAAAATTAAGATGAGCGAAAATATTAAAACAGAGATGGATAAAAAACAAAAAATATTTATTGTAGTCATTTGAGAAATGATTTATCAAGAAAACTTTCGGTTGTCACGAACGAATTAAATAAATTCTATCTCCAATTAATTTTCGCGTAATTTCGTACCTAAAATTTGTATAAAAAAATTAACTTACCCGTAAATATGAGACCAGCCATATTTATAAATGAAATACAACGAACGACCGATCAACGTCATATAACGCAACGATAAAAAGTCATATTATTATTCGTAAATAAGTGCACGAATTAAAAAAATGTACACGCAATTATATCGTATTTACCGTCACAAAAAATATGAAACTTTTAAATTCATCCCCGAGAAACTATTTTTTTTTTCATATTTATATAAAATATAATCTCATTAATCTGTCGATTAAGCCTTTAACTAAACCAAACTGCTAAACTTAAAGATCAAAACTAAACAGAATTGGATCGACTCTCATCCAACCTCTGACCCTTCTTATCATGTGTAAGTCGACTGAATATAACATGCATTACAAATTAAACAAATACTCGAACAAGAATATTATCATTAGTAGTACATTCTTCTAATTCGTAGCTGTTCAACGCGTATGTTACATGTTTTCCGACACTAATTTAACATTCGTACGAGCACGCACATCGAGCGATAAGTTCCAACGAACACAATTTTAATTAGCAAAACTTACAACGATAACAATCTTCACAGAACCATTGTTAATCATCTTTTTGCATAGATGCATTTTTTTCAGGAAAAATATTTATCAGAAACTGGGTTTCACCAACGTTTCAGGAACAGAGTTACACAACGATGTGCAACGTAAACATATGTATGTGTTTTTAAATATCTATTTATTCAATTCCGCAGGAAGACGTAAAAATAACCATGGCTAGATCATGCCGATTATTAAATTAATATTAAGGGCACTTTTAAATTTATATAATTACATCTATTAAACACCTTACAAATAAACGACGTTTTCAATTTATAATTCTCATCAATAATACAATGGAATAATTAAAATTACAATGTACTGGTACAAAATCGAATGAATTTTGTAAATTTACCGAAAATATTCGTAATAAAAAATAAATAATAATAATAGTACACGTTTTCGAATCAACGTCTCTCTTTAAACCGTATTTAATCTGAAAGAAAATCATGTTTTCAATTTATTTGCTATCTAAACCCATTAATAACTAGTTTTTTTCTTGTTTTATTATTATTCCCAAAACAGCCACTAATAGACATCAACTGGTTTCTCCTTCCACTCTCTCCAAACTGCTTTCATCATTTCGCCGTTTTTTTTTTCTCTTTCTTCGTCGTCCCACAAAGTACCAGTTCTTCTTTTCCGCTTTTCCTCGAATCCTTTACAGTTAAATAGTTTCTTCTTTAATATTAATCGCCGTTCTATATCTTCAGGCATAATCTTCAGTTCCTTCATGTCATAATATTATCACGTACATCTTAAGATTTCGCAAGCAATTAAATAATCTTCCGGTAAACGTACTAGGCTCCAACCTTTATGGCCGTAGAATTGCTTATTTTTCTGATTTTATCAATTAATTCTTTTAGATACTTGAATTTATTAATAAACCTTTTTCCTGTTTAATGTAATTCATATGATGAGTTTTTTTAATCGTTGGCAAGTACTTGAATAATTAAACGATTTCATCGAGAAAATCATAATATACATTTACAAGACTAACGGGCTCCGCACGATAATCTCACAAAAATCTAACAATAAATTAGCATTCGCATCAAAATGATTTTAAAACACGATAAAAAATGCGCTTTATATTCGACTTGAAATCCGCTAGATAACATTTAAATCACAATTCTACATCAACAAGAAATAAGGAATATTCGATTTCTTTTTAGAACCGAAACAATTTTAGTAAAAAAAAAAAAAAAAAAAAGACATTAATATTTCGTTTACGTCAATTAAAGTACTAACGCTTCAAAAATGAATGTCAACAGAAAGTTTATAATAATTTTTCAAAATAGTGAAAGAGTAGTGTAAGAACAATTTTACTTGTTACATTAATTATAACATTATGCGATTAGTACTTTAATAAAATATGTAACTTAATCTTTGGTACAGAAAAACAATAACAAAGTAAAAAATTAGATTAATACTTTCTTACACCGACAATACAATTACATTAAATTTTTGTGTAAATATAAAAAACAATAACGTATTAATAAAAACAAGAAGCCTTATCATACACACACGATTACGATTACAAACTATTTGTAGACCACGAATACATTCTTATGGACCGACCAATCTATTGATGATCTCGTAAATATGAGATCGGAAATTTACATCGTATCGAACAAGTTATTTTCAATTCATATCAGTTTTAGATTACAAGTACACAGGATTCTTTCTTTCTTATAATTATAGACACACGGGGCCGTTTATCTAATAAAAAACTGATAACAAATAATAATAACTTCTTTAATAAGTTCATGACGCATTACTTGCTCATTCCATCTTTCGGCAGTATTCTTATAATGTGTCGTACATATTTTCATATTTTTTCCTTTCAACGTGCGACTTTATACCTAGAATTTAACAATGAACAGATTACAAAACTTTTTTTTTTTTTTTTTTTATTAATCTATTCTTAGCCAATCGCCTGTAGATGTTATAACAATTGATCATGACGCGAAGGGTACATAGTCCAATGACTAGTTCCTATATTAGTATCTTATGTTTAACAACTTACATAATTTTCATTACTATGCCAGGTCTAATAGCTTAATTTTTCTCAGCCTGCGAATTTACATCTGCGGCGAGTTATCCAATAAGCTATTCGCAGACCAGTTAGAGTGACTATGTAACCGCTCCTGATGTTTGATTACCATCTTTTTAATTACGTCAGCTCTGTGTACTCCATGCCAAGGTCATCATGTATAGTTTTGTTCCTTACATACCACGCAGCACTGACGATTAATCTAAGAATAATATTCTGATATCTTTGTATTTTCATTATATTGCTTTTTTCACTGCATCCCCATAATTCGCATCCATATCTCAATACTGGAGCGAGTATCTGGTTGTATAGTAGTAGTTTGTTTTTAAAGTAAGTTTATTATACAGTTTTTTAGTTTTGATTATGAGGTCAGTCCTTTTTATATCAATATGCTTAAGCCATGTTGATCTAATTACCAGAGTAGGTACATCTTTTTTAAAGGGCACAATCTTATCTATTTTGATGTTTAATGGCTCTATTTAACGATTCGAGAATACTATATATGTACGTTGATTTATTTTCATTTATTTTAATTCGCCATTTCTTGCTCTATGACATAATTTTATCCACCGTTCTTTGCAAGTTATGATTTGCTTTTGTTAGGCTTACATCTGAATTCAAGAGTGCGGTATAATCAGAAAAATTTACTATTGAGTATGTATCATCAACAGGTATATCAGCTGTAAAAATAAGATACAATAATGGCCTCAAGCACTTCCCTGTGAAACGCCTGTTTTTATTGGATATATGTTGGATAATTCATCACTATATCTAGATTTGGTAGTACCTTTCACCTAGATATGACGAAAACAAATCATAATGGTTTGAAAATATATTTTTAATCTTGTACAACAAGCCGTCTTATCAAAAGCCTGAATTATATCTAAGATTACGGCATCACAAAAACTTTTCGCTTCTAAATCTGATTAAATTTTATGTACCTGTTAAACTGTAGAGTGTTTAGCTCTTAATGCATATTGATGAAGTGGTATAATTTTCTATTGTTCAACCGAGGAAAAACTATTTTTAGCAACAGAATTTCTAATAATTTAGATATCGCTGGTAATAGAAAAATTAGTCTGTATGAGGCAATATTTGTTGGTTCCTTATTTGGTTTCAGTATGACTAAAATCTTCGAAAATTTTAACTGTGCATGATAGTAAGTTAATCTCAACATAGCGTTGAATATATACGTTAATAATAATAGCCCTTAACGCGGCAATTCCTTTAACATCTTAGCGTATATTAAATCATAACCAGGATGTTTTTAGAATTTAATTGACCTCTTTAGGTTGCTCGTTGCTTTCCATAGTGAACAATCATTTGCTGCAGGAGATAAGGAAGAGACATATTGATTAAAAGTATCATTTTTTAGTTTTTCCAATAACTGTTTAACTTTTTTCATTTGTTTATTCAGTTTCTGTTTATCTCCTGGGTGTCTGCTTGTTTGCCACTCTTTTCTTAACTTCTGCTAATATTTTACTTCATGACAGATTGTTAGATAATATATAGGGTGAAGTACCTGAATATTAAGTAATTATACATATTAGTAATAAAGATATAACATTATTAAAACTAGCGATACATATAAAAATAACTTTAATATTAATATGCTTAATAAATTATGCAAATAATGAACATTTATACTATTATGTGTACCCTAATTTAAAAAAAAAAATAAAAATAAACCAGTTATATATTACAATTATGCAAATAATGAACATTTATACTATTATGTGTACCCTAATTTAAAAAAAAAAAATAAAAATAAACCAGTTATATATTACAATTATGCAAATAATGAACATTTATACTATTATGTGTACCCTAATTTAAAAAAAAAAATAAAAATAAACCAGTTATATATTAAATAACAAGACGAATGCGTAACGTAGGAACAAACTATCGGCATAAACCAATAAGTCTAAAAAAATTATTTACAAACATAGTTTCAGCTGCCCTAATGCCGACCCGCGGTGGTCTTAAATAGGAAAAAAAATCGTGAAAAAAGAAAAAAATAGGAAAAATAAAACAAGTTTATCCTCGCTATAATTATGAAAAAATAATTAAGGAAAATGAATGTGAAACCGATATAAATATAAGTAACTAATATTTAACATATGATAATTATTAATTAATTAATTAACTAATTTTTAAAAAGTGTAATCATGTTTCCCAGGAGCTACTTTGTATCTTCCGTGGACCGAAGCTCTAACCGGTATGGGGCGCTTCCACAGGTGGCGGATAGTGGAACAGACTATAGATATGTAGGTTAGCTGCGAATAATACACTAGTCAAATAATCAGTCGCGGACCAAGAACGGCTACTGATGGAAAGCAGGTGATTCCAGTAGTGACAGGGTAAGATGGGCAGCATGAGGATCTGCCTACTAAAAGTCTTCAAAAATCCTATGACTGTGTCTCCCTCAGCGGGTTTAGGTCGCCGTAAAAGCCTAAAATCGTTACCTCCTCCGGCTGCCTTGCGGTTAGGATGTTGATCCTAAGGCCTAAGGGACACAACCCTAACAGAAAACAAAACCGCTGCCTTGCGGTTAGGATATTTATCCTTATTTATCCTAAGGCTAAGGAAGTAAACCATGACAGAAAATCATGCGGAAGGCACGGTGAAACCACCGCATTATCTTCACAAGAAATCAAAAACAGTAACGAGTTAACCGGGTCTAACGACAATCACATTGACGGTAGTGTCGGCACGGTCAAAGGAAGACAGAGGAGGGCTTCCTGGGTCCACAGCATGCGAAATACCTCCTATGCCGTAGCCACATGGAATGTGTGCACAATGAAAAAGTTAAGCAAAATGGTGAACGTTAAAGTGGAAATGGAACGTTATAAAGTACAAATTTTAGGCTTGGCAGAAACCAGATGGACAGAAGCAGGAAAAAATTTAATGATGGATAACATGTTTAGTAAAGCACTAATTAATTCAGAGACCACAGGAAGCAGAATAGTAGTTGCGCGATTTGCAACACCCGTTAATCCGGCAATAATATAATGTTATATGCCGACGAAAGATAAGGAAGACACAGAGATAGAAGAAATGTATACACAAATTGAAAATATTCTAATGTAAAATACAAAAGCAGACGAAAATGTAATAATAATGGGATAGTAGAACGCTGCTGTTAGTGAAGGAAGAGATGGAATCACAGTAGGGCCTTACGGCTTAGCTAAACGAAACACAAAAGGTCAGAGACTAGTAAATTTTTGTAAACAGGAGGAATTAGTAATAGTGAACACATGGTTCAGAGCGCCGCTCCGCAGAAGATACACATGAAAGACACCGGGAGACAACAGACGGCTGCAGATTGATTACATCATGGTCAAACAAAGATATAGGAACCAAGTCAAGAAATGCATGGGATATCTGGGAGCAGGTTCGGATACAGACCACAATATTGTGAAAATGCAAACTAACGTAAAGTTCAGGCGACAGAAAAAGTCAATCATGAACAGAAAATGGAATGTAAGAAAACTAATGCAAGCTGGAACGAAACAAAAATTTCAGGACAGAGTGACAGAAAAATCACAAAACTAAATCCCGGCAATAATGTCGAAATAATGTGGCAAAATATACAGAACGCAGTAAGTGACGCGGCGACACAAACATTTGGACACGAAGACAGGAAAGCCAAAAAGCATTGGATGACGCAGAATATATTAAAATTAATGGGCGATAAGCGAATGTACCGGCACGCCACAAGCGAAGATGATGATAAAGAGAAATATAGAAGACACAAAAACGATATCACAAGAGAGTGCCGAGTAGAAAAAGAAAAATGGTGGAATGCGCAATGCGAAGAATTAGGTAAGAAAAACCAAATGGGGCTGCTACATAAACTCATCAAAATACTTAGTGGGCAGACAAAACATATGCCGTGGGATATCAATAAAGATGATAATTCGGAAACGAGCACGATGGAAGAACAGAAATAAGTATGGCGCCAATATGTAAAAAAGCTTTACAATAATGATGGAGCTACGCAAAGAATTTGTAATTCAAAAGGAACAAAAGAATACAAACCGATACTACTTCAGCAGTTTGAAGCAGCAATAAAAGCGTTGTCAAAACATAGGGCACCAGGAATTGACCACATCCCGTCAGAGATTATATTACATGGTGGACAGGAGTTATTTAAAAGGTTGTTGGAGCTCATGAACGAAATTTATAGAACCGAAGAGTGGCCCATGGAAATGTGCCAGTCAGTGTTAATACCAATTCCGAAGAAGAAGACGGCAAAGTTGTGTACGGACTACAAAACTATTAGTCTGGTATCACACGCAGCTAAAATTCTCCTCCATATTATCAAACATAGAATGGAAAGATACATGGAAGACTATATAGATGATACACAATGTGGACTCCGGAAGCAGTTATCTACGAGAGACGCAATAGCAACTCTCAGGACTTGCGGAGAAAGACTAATTGCCTAAAGCGTACAATATATGTGTGTTTCATTTTTTTGATAGAGTCGATTAGAATCAATTTTTTAATTTTATGGGGCAGATAGGAGTACCAAGCAAGCTAATTAACATAATAAAAAGTTTATACATAAAACAAACAGCTATTGTTAGATGGAGAAATGAATACACACAACCAGATACTATCACAAAAGGTGTCGAGCAAGGCTGCCCCCTTTCACCACCACCGTTCAACATATGCGCGGAAATGATTGTCAATGAAGCCTTACAAACATGCAGGGAAGGAATCAAAATCGGCGGTCAAAATTAAGAATCATCAAGTTTGCAGATGATCAGGCAGTGTTGGCTACAAAACCGGAAGATTTAGAAAAAATGTTAACGAGGCTGCAAATTGCGGCGAAGAAATATGGAATGAACATTAATGTGACAAAGACCAAAATCATGTGCATTAGTAAAGAACCAAATATGGTTAACATAAGACTAGAAGGAAAAGCTTTAAAACAGGTGAAAACATACAAATATTTGGGACAATGGATTACAGAGGACGTATCCTGTCATAAGGAAATAGCAGCCAGAATTGCAATGGCAAAAACAGCATTCATGAAAAAAAAATCGTTTATCACACAGCGAAGCATGTCCCAAAATATAGTAACAACATATGTATGGCCAGTAGCCTTGTATTGCTCAGAAACCTGGACTTTGTTTGTAAAAGATAGAAAAAAACTAGAAGCATTTGAAACTTGGTGTTCGCGTCGCTTGCTAAAAGTATCATGGACCAACAAAGTATCAAACCATAGTATTTTTGATTGAGTACAAGAAAAACGTTTTATCCTACGAAGCATAAGAAAAAGGAGGTTGGAATGTATCGGACGCATATTGAGACATGGCGGAATGCTAAATGAAGCAATGGAAGGCAAAAGACCGAAAGGCAGACCTAGGTTAACGCTAATGGACTCTATAAAACAGGAGGCAGGAGTACAGTCGTATGTACAACTCAAGAGAAGGTCGGCAGATCGTATACTGTGGAAGAAAGACATAGTGATGGCGGACCAGTCCTAGGACTGAAAAAACCCGAAAGAAAGAAAATCATGTTTATTTTTTCATTAACAGAAAGAATCTCGCTTAACATATAAAATTGAGTTGTAAAAAATAAAGCATAATTTAATGCAAGTAAACATTCACCCCAAAAGTTACAAACAAAATTAATATATAATTAAACGCTACCACGTGTGTTATAACGTTAAAAATACACGCTTGTCCGTTGGTTTCCTTAGATGAACAAATAGCAACCATTAAACCAACACCTGAGAATATGAATCTCTAAATTAAATATACTTAGAGGTTGTCAAATGTCATATACATCAGGTATAAACAAGGGAGCAGCTATTTCCTATAATGAATACATAAATGAATATGCAAAAAATCCTAAAACAATCGAAATAAGGGAAAAGATCTTACAGATGATAGATGAAACGAGACAAAAACAGTGACTAGAAACTATTGAAAATCTTGACATGGTACGAGATAGGAGACTATTACGTAAACTAAATGGCGTTAAGCAAAATAACACACTGGCAAATGTGACACCAAACCAAATTTAAGTTTGATGCTTAAGGGGAAAAGAAAACGCTTATTAAAAACACATCTGGTCCGAGACCTGAATTCTGCAGTAAACCATTATAATACTCCTTTCTCAGTGAATGAGATCAAAAAAGCACTGAAAACTATTGAAGAAAATAAAGCTGTAGGATTCGCCACCATAAGGGCAGAGCAAATTAAACGCTTTGGCGAAAACACATTAAAATGGCTAACTGTAATCCGTACAAATAAATTAGCAAAGGCATGGAAAAAAGCACGCTGTTGCGTTACTAAAACCAAAGAAGAACCCTGCAGAGGCCAAGAATTATCGACCTATCTCACTGTTATGCCGCATCTCAAAACTTTTTGAGCGTGATGTACTAAACCATATTCAAAAAACAATAGAGAAATAACCGATTTCTGAATAGGTTAGCTTTAGAAACTGCAAAACATGTAGGGCTCAGATTACGAACCTCAAACAATATATATAAAATATATTTGAGAAGAAAAAGATCACGGGATCAGTTTTCGTAAATCTCACAACAGCTTATGATAGTAAACATAGATTACGCCATCAGAAAATTTATAAAACAACGAAAGATATAACACTTACACAAATCATAGAAATTATGTTAAAACATTGCTATCTTTATGTAATCTTTCAAGAAGGACAAAGCCGATGGAGAAGACAAAATAATGGATTAGCACGGGGTAGCGTGATTACGCCAATTCTTTTTAACATCTACACAAACTATCAGCTGACAGGAAGTGAAATGCTTCCTATATGCTGATTACCTAACTATGACAACGCAGGGCGATAATTTTAGTGAAGTAGAAGGAAAACTAAATATAATTTTAGAACGATTAGGTAAATACTGTGAACAGAAAAATCTTATACCAAACCCAAATAAAATTCAAGTATGCGTCTTTCACTCAAAAAATTCAATGGCAAAAAAAAAATGGTGGGATGTAGATGCTGAACATAATGACTTTATAAAATACTTACGCGTAACGTTGAATAGATCTCTTACCTACAAAGAACATTGCAAAAAATACAAAACAAAAAGTCAGTACACGTAATGAAATTAAAAAAAAAAACGTATAACCTCAAAATGGGATGTGAATGCTACAGTTATGAGACCATAGCTTTATCATTATCCTTCACAGCGGCAGAACATAGCTAATCAGCTTGGGCTAGCTCTGCGCATGCAAAACAGGTAGACGTCGCTTAGTAACAGGGCATGTAGAATCAACAACAGTGGAAAACCTCTATCTTAACACCACCAAATGTTAGAAGTCGTATAATAACGGACAAAGAAAGGACTGCTCAATGCCATGACACGAGGTATCCAATGTATAGCCAGACTGAAGCAGCATACAGACTAAAATCAAAATTCGGCTCTATGAAAACTACAAACGAATTAAAACTGAAACCTGAAAAAGAGCGGATAGTCTCATAATAACAAAATTCCGCCAAATCTCCTGAGACCGCCTAAGGAAACACTGGCATCAAGACATAAAGATATATGGCTAATATGGCGTGCAATAAATCGAATGCCAGTAGGATGTGTTTGTACGGCTGTAGAAATGACGAAATGGGGCCTGGCGAAATAACAGAAGTGGTAGTGTGGAGAACGACAAAGGTTGCAGTACATAATAATATGTAACATGAACCCAACAAAATGCACTATACAGGATACCATTAAAGCTAACGACAAAGCTAAAATTTTAGGCGAACACTAAACGAAAAGAAGAAAAAGAACGAACATAAAAAATGTTAAACAAGAAACCGAAGATAACTTAATTTATACGTGATAGTCGAATGAAACAAGATTAAATTATGTATATGATAAAGAATAATAAATTTTTTCCACATTTTTTATATAACTTCCGAAATCGATTGCAAACTTGTCTACAAAACAAATATTTTAAAGTGTAAATAATAATTAGAACATAATGTTGACGAATTGCATAAAATACTGCAAAATAAAAGTCAATATCCCTAAAAATTATTCTGTCATAAAAAAATACTATCTTCGCATACATCAACTTGAATATTCTATATATAGTATAAAAATATATCAAATCCGCTGTTTTGTAATTTTAGATAACAATGATGATGGAAACAAAAACAGAGATCCTACAAGGCATTAATTTAGTCGCTGTGAATTGGGTGTTAAAAACGAACGCAATATGCCACTGAACTTCTTTGTACGAAGTATTTATAATCATTACTACACGCCAGAAATCCCCAAATGAAATCAAAATAAAAATTACATATTAGTTAAAAGTTGAAAAAAAAAACACTATCAACCCGTTAATTTTTAATGTAACAAATTCTGTTAAAAAACATACAAAACGAATAAAATTTTGAAAATACGAATTTAACAGTATAAAGGTAGTAACAACTATGACACTTAATAAATGGCACAGAACAAAAATTGTGATCTAAATTAATAAAAGCATTTATATTATAACATAAGAAACAACAACCTGTGAATCAAGGCGTATCAAAAAAGCGATATTTAGTGAAACGTCCATGGTTGGCTGTTACAGACTACAGTATCTTTATAACTATAATAAATATATTAATAATACAGTTCTTTATAATGTAATGTAATCATACGTGAACGTGCTCATACATGCAATGTATCCATTATATATATATCATACTTTTCCACGAAAACGTGATAATTTAATTTTATATATATATATCATTTAACAGTATACTTACAAAAACATAATTTATACATTTTTTTTTACATTCTAGTGACATTAGATTTTTATATTTTAAAAAGCAAGACCAGCAAAACATTGAAATAAATTTTAAATATTTAAAAACAAGTGTAGATTAAACAATAAACATTCAAAATGTGCCGGTTATTTTTTACATAAAGCAAGGTTCACACTATTACATTTATTAATATTTTTCCACAAAAAAAAAAGACAAATACTGGCTTGTATATGCGATTTAATATTTTTTTGCGTTAAGTTTTCAAGGGCATTATGACAATCATGTGTTTTTACAAATTTCCTCGATGCAAATTCCACTGGCATTTTTAAAACATTTTCATCTTTGTCATATTAATGTATATAATAGGATATCTGAGAAAACCAAAAAAATATCCCAAAAATTTTTTGGGAGTTGTGTTAACTGAAAATATTGAAATATGATTTAGTATGTGAACTTTAAAATGGTTAAATTTGATAAATTGTGAATGGTTTTACTTACACATAATCGTAAATCCGATATATACTATAAACAACAATGGCATTTTTATGTCCCGTCAGAATACGCAGAGGCAAAAAGAAAAAAAGTAAATTCTTTCGTAATTTTTAAATTTTATAAAATAATTTTTTTTTTAATTTTGTAAAAATTAATAAAGTAATTTTGAGTTAATGAAAGATTTATATTTTCAATTAAACCGTTGGAGATTCTAAAATAGAAAGTTTCATAATTATTATTTAATATGTTTCAAATTATTCGAATTCATACATATCTCGTATAAAGTATGAGTCTTACTTGTATACAAAATGTATAATTAAGTTTTTCCAGCAGTTGATGTCAGTGAAAAAAAGAGGTTTTTAGTTTTCACACCTGAAGTAATAATTCTGCTTTTTACAAAAATTAAGGTGGTTGTGTTGAATTTTGTGTATTTTATGAAGAAAAGTATATATCTATTTAGAATGTCCACCAAAAGTTACTTCAGTAATTTTAATTCCCCAGCACGTATACTTTTATGCGCGTATTTATTTTTGGATGTTTAATAAGATCTACTCGTTTTTTATATTTTGTTATTAATTCAAAATAATTTAAATCTACAAATTACTGCTTGCTTTTTCTAGGTGCTTCTGATGTTGAGACTAAGGAAATACGTAATGGTACATTTTCTGGGATCGGGCGAATTACAGGTAGCGCCTCAATTGAAACATTGGTTCGGGTAGGGATTGAAAAAGAAAATGGCTTATCACCGGATAGTAAAATGGTAGTTTTACACGATTTTACTCCCTGCGTTGATGATGAATTACAAGTTAAAAGAGGACAAGTATGTTCAATACATTATGAAGAAACATATACGTTGCTAATTAATTATACAATAAATCTATATGTTAACTGTTGGTATGTTTATTTGTAGGTTGTGAATATATTATATAGAGAAAATGATTGGGTTTATGTAATAGCAGAAGATACACGTCTTGAAGGATTTATACCTCATTCATATTGTACTCCATATAATTCTCATTTAGGGGAGTTAGCATTAACCAACGTTAAAAAGAAACTACCTCGTGACCAACAAAATAATGTGAGTAATGAAATTGATGTTGATGCAGGCACCGAAAACAGACCAAGTTAGTGTATATTATTGAATTTGATAAATAGATGTGACAAATTGTAGATCATATTTATTTTTTCGGTTATAAAATTTTGTGTATGTCAAAATATTTTTAAATTATTAGAGGTATTCATACTTCTCTATCTTGTAGATATAACTGATACTTCGGATTCTGAGAGTTATGACAAAAAAGATCACGTTATTAATGGTGTTTGTAATCAGAAGCATGGAAATATAAGAAGCTCTCAAATGTCATTACACAGTACTTCATCATCTCATCCTGAAATTCATCCGTTTTTTAAAGTAAGATTTTGTATTTACTATTTTATTCATTAATGGAATAATTCTACTCGCGGAAAGTTTTTATTTTTAGCTTTATTAAAATATAAAATTTCTTTAGACAGATTGGAGCTGAAAAGATATTATTAAAACGATTAATGGATGTAATTGAGGAAAACGGTCTTATTCCAGACCACTAATTTGGTTTTCGAAGACAACACTCAACGATAGAGTAAGTCTACAGAGTAGTCAATGCCATCAACAAAACGTTTTGAAGAAAAAGGTTATTGCGCTGCATTGTTCCTGGACATCAATCAGGTGTCCGATAAGGTGTGGCATACAGGATTATTATACAAACTTAAACAACACCTCCCATACCACCTGTGCATGCTCATGAAATCATAGAGGTTACATCGCTTCATGAAATAAAATCAGGCGTGCTACAAGGGAATGTTCTGGGTTTTACAGCTAACTTACCGACCTGGCAAAGCACTACTACATTTGCTGATAATACGGCTATACTATGTATAAGCAAGAATCCTTTAGAAGCAACTCGACTGCTGCAACAGGATGTAAATATAATTGAGAAGTGGACTAAGTAAGTATTAATGAAACAAAATCAAATTATATACTGTTTACAAAATGCAAACATAATGCAGGACCAATTACTGGCAAGGGTAAAAAACTGCAAGCTATTGACTGTGTAAAATATCTAGGAATGCACCTAGATAAAGGGCCAACTTGGCGAAGATATATTAATATAAAGCGAAAGCGATTGGACATTCAATTTCGTAAATACCACGGGCTTATTGGAAGAAAATCACCACTATCCATACAAAATAAATTACTATTGTACAAAACTTATCTTGAAGTCAATATGGTCGAATGGTATTCAATTTTATATGGTACGGCATCCAATTCAAATATCTCTAAAATTGAAATCAAAATCTATACGTATCATGATAAATGTACTTTGGCATATATATACACCTAAAAATAGAAACTATGAATAAGAATATACAGTGAAATATATGCACAGCACTTATGATCGCACCGCTAGCAACAAACTTAATTAATGATAACCTTCAACAGACACGTAGATTGAAAGGAAAGTACCATTACACATAATGTAGCAATTAAGGTTGTTGAGTCTCATTGGAGAACACCCTACCACTAAATGAATAGATATATAATTTGTCATACATGATGTTTAATGCTAATTTTAGTAAATTACCTCAAACAAAAAAAATAACTAACGAATTATATTATGTATAAGATTGTTTAATTTAAATACTCAGAAATATGATTCTTACGATTATGTACATAGTAGCGATACGTACAGTTAAATACGGATGTATTAGATTAACTCGTGTTAAAAAATGAGAATGTTATCCTTAAATAAGGAAAATTATAGTTTATCGACCATGGTTTGACGTTAATCTTCATCAGCATCTTTTACAATTGCTCACAACGGCGAATTATGCTATGATATCATTTCAACGAGTCCTTTTCTGTCAATTTTGTCCACCTGTATTCGTTTATTCGATCCATTTGACCAGTTCAGTTTCATTTTAACTTGAAGTTTACTTATCTCTAGTGTCTCTGAATTGCGTATTCGGATCTCAACATTTAATATTTCTGCATCATACTTTCCATCTTTACGTATTTACACTATTTACGAGAATGAATTATTTAAATCATATAACACTATTCGAATACACAACGTATTTTTTGATTATTAGCTTCACGAAATTTTTCTTCAAGATGACGTTGTGTTTAAAAAGTGGATCAGATTTTAATGTTATTAAATCCAATATGATTTAAATGAAAATTTCAGAAAAGTAATTATATAATTGCGAGAAACGCAATTAACTTCTTAAAGTTATGATATTTTCTTAAAAATCAATATTTAAATACTATTTAATTTAATATTTCTTAATGTGGACTGCAAAATATGGTTATTTGGATGAGATATTAAACCGTCGGTGTAATTTCTACTAAGTTGGTGTTATTGTGTTTAACATTAAGTCAACGAATTTTTAAGCAATATATTTATGTATGTACACTTATAAATAATTAAAATACCATTTGTAATATAACATCAATTGTTTCATTTTGAAATCCTTTGATTGTATTACATTTCAATATAAAGCCCCACTAAGTTAATTAAATATTAATAAATATCGTACATAGTATTTAAAACCGAACGATTACACGTATTCGAAAATTTATAGATATCAGTTTAGCTAATTTTTAAAAACTTAGTAACTATATTCGTGAAGTGTATTTGAAGTCACAGCTCCCTCCACCTGTAGAATCAAATAAAAAAAACCTATATAAATAACTTCAGTCCTTTTAAGATGATTTTCGTTAATCGTTTAAACATATGTATGGAACTTTCTTGTAAACCGTATATATTTATAGTAACATCGTGGATTTATATATGATAGTTCAATGTCTCAATTAGTATTTTCGGATTAACTATAAATAAATGTAATATTAACATATTAATTTTAAAACAACATCGTGTGCATGTAATTTCATTAAATTTAAAATTACTGTGAAAAAACCTGCAAGAATAATGCTAATATATTAGTATAAACATATTGGTTTTAAATAACTTCGCTTTTCGATTAGTCGCGAAAATTTGATGCCTTATTTTCATAGTTTTAACATTTCGAACTGTTATAGTCATTTTATTTTAAATTTAGCTTAAAAAATATATTTATTAACTCGTCGAGATTATTTCAAAAGGCATCACATATTCTGTCAGTTTGTGTTATAATAATTCTAATTTTGTTCCATTAATTTAAAATACTTAATCTTGAACACTTCATTTTCTTTTTATTTTAATTATAAAAATACTTTTTTATAATATAAAATTCAGATGAATAATAAAAAATCTACAAGAAAATTTTCTAACAACTAAAATAAATCTATATATATACGACCGAATTTTGAAATAAGAATTTACATACTATTAAAAACCGAACTTTCATTTCGGGAAGAGACCACTCTTAATATTTTCTTGGAAATGAATTTTATAATTTCCCGATCGGATTTTTTCCGTAAAATAATTCTTCCATAAATTAAAAAATATTTCCGAAAGATCCGACACCTTGAACCGATACGATAACTGAGATATAAAATTTTAATTATATTTACTAACAAATATGCATAAGTTTATAAATGCGATCAAATTTAGAGTTTTAACATACATTTAGATGAGTATCAAAAAAAAAAAGAAGACGGGAAAAGATCGAAATATCTAAAAGTTTATGAGCGTATATAAACTATTTACTTTCGACATCTAAACACATCTTTATTATTTTCATACAGGATCCCTCCGGTAGATTTATTGTTCTGTACACATTCATTGCGCGGGATGAGAATGATGTTAGCGTTGAACGCGGTGAATTTGTTACTGTTTTAAACCGAGATGATCCGGACTGGTATTGGATTATACGCACCGATGGTCAGGAAGGTTTTGTTCCTTCTGGATTTGTTTATCCCGTAGATGTTATCCAGGGTTAGTCATACGTAATTTCTATTATAATGACAGCATCTCTTTTTTAAAAAATAATTCGATAATCGCTTTAAGACATATTGATTCGCGTCTGTAACATATGTTAAATTACAACTATATATACTTTTTAATCAATTGAATATGATTCCGAAGATATTTAATGTCTTGCCAATCAGTGTTATTTGATCGAACTTCGGAGTATTAAATTGGTTTCTTCTTTTAAAATTATAGGTTCAATATAATTTTGAATTTGCTCATAAATTTATGAATTCTAAACACATGGTTCTAATATACTACTCCGAGGTCCCTCTGCAAGAGTTGGTTTTAAGAGATAAAAGTTCATTTTTAACTTTGACGCAAAAATTTCTATAAGTCAAATAATTTTTCTATACGGATTATTAGACATAATAGAATTTAATTCGTTAGTGGGTTGTGATTGCTCCTCAGCAGTGCCAAAAAAAAAAAAATTTAATCGCTTTGCAAATTAAGCCACAGTGCCCGACTGTATCAAAAGCTTTTTCCAAATCGTTGAATAGTAGCCTGGTACACTTATTGAAATTGAAGCTATTTGTTACATCACACATATTTGCAACAGCATATAAATATACCGGAAGCCAAATTGTGTATCGAATACACTATTTAAAATTAATATTTTTTCAATCAATTTACATTACTTAAGAGACTTATGATTTTTATTTTTCCTGGATTCGAGTTATCTTTTGAGGTTTTGGAATGTGCACGAAAACTGACGGTTTCCGTACGATAAGAAATATTTATATCGAAAAATGAAGATCGTAATATTTATTTAAAATACGATAGCTTTGATAGCCACCTGTTTCAGTAATATTGTGTTGGTATGTAATCTGATCCCATAGATGCTTATGTTCTGATATGTTTACGATTTTTTTTTTTTTTTTTTGAGTGCTTCAGCATGTAACACTAATAGATATACCCAAATTATTTTGAACAAACTCCGATGCAACACGAGCAACAACGCACTGATAGAGAATTTAAACATAATATTAGGCTAGTAGTGCTGCTTTCTCACAATTGGACTATGTCACAGCATTTCTTGAGATAACGAGTAATATCTATAGTTTTCGATAATATCAATATTAGTTGGAACACCCATTTTGTACGTTATGTACCAGACTGTTGAAATGGGAAATAGCCTGGTCTATCCTGCTAATATTGTAAACGGGATAATTACATATTAAACTATCATTTACTATACACTTAAAACGAGAGCCATCAGATAATTTGAAATTATAAAGGAGCTTTCTTTTTAACTCTTCAATTTTCTTAATTTATTTTTTAAATGCAGTAACAGTTCCAAATTTTACTTTTTCACATTCATATTTCCAACCAGTATGAATACCTGGAGATTTCAACTTTCGGAAATTGATAGTTCCTCGTTTCATCGGACGGAAAATAAAGTCGAGAAAAAAATAACGGAGAGGAAATCATAAATGAATATTTTAGTACAAATGATTTTCCGTATAACCAGCCAGACTACAATATTTTCGAAGACTTTGTCACACTAATAGAAATCGTTAACTTTAAATTTTGCAACTTATTTTTTTTTAGTTAAAATATAAATAGATCCTTATCTTATATTAATTTTATTGAGGAAAAAAACAGTATTACCTAGCAAATTATATATGTGTATATTTCAGGACATTTGAATAACAATAATCAGATACCAAATAATGGTAATAATTCAACTAATACAAATAACGGTAGTAGCTGTAATAATGTTAGCAGCAATCCTAATTGCAACAGCAATAATAGTGCAAATCTTGCTCACAATATCAACAATAGTAACAACAATGGGAAATCGACTAGTATATCAGGAAATATGCTTCCATCTACATCGGTATCCGGCACTATAAATAATAATGTGTCTCATCCACCACCTGTATCTAGTGAAGATGATCTCCATTATCACACCACGGAGTTAGTCATGTTGTATGATTACAAGGTATTTATAGATTTTATTTTTTACTTTTATTTTAACTTATGTTTTTTTTTTATTAATTCATCTTCAAGCATGATGAATATTCTAATTTTTAATTCTGTATAAACCGCTGTCAGGTGTATTTTTTAAAAATTATTGATAAGATATTTGTATAAATATATTTAGTATGAACAAAATTATGCGTACGCCGATTAAGAAGTATTACAAAAATGTTAATCCCCTGGTTTAGGCTCAAGCACCAGATGATTTGTCCGTTCGGAGAGGTGATTGGGTTTATGCTGATTTAAATAATCAAACAATCGACGGTTGGTTATGGGCCTATACTCCTAAAACGAGGAAGTATGGTTTTATTCCTAAGGCGTACGCTAGACCACCGGCCATGACAAGTTTATAATGCTTTATATTGTATTTTATTTTGTTGTAAATAATCGCAAATGTGCCATTCGCGTACTTTTTATCAGTATTTTCAGTTTTTTGTATATATTTTTAATTTTTTACATTTAATAAATTTTGTGAATACATTTATTATTATTTATTTAAAAGGTATTAACATAAATTTATTAAAGTAATTATGTAGTAAAAAAAAACATTATTTGCAACTGAAATTGATAATGTTAAAAATCAGAAATATGAAAATAAGTGTTCTTATAGATGATTGAAAGTTAAAATAAAACTAGCTAGTTGTTAAACAATATTTATTAAAAAGTACACATTTATTTAAATTTCAACAATCGAAATTTGAGTTATATGCGTGATGACACACTATGAAAATAATAGAATGGTCTATAGTAAATAATTTACACTTTTAATTATATTGAAATTTTACAATAATTTAAATAACGAATGACTTAATTTTGACGTAATTGCACTTTTATGAATAAAAACATGTTCAAAATGATAAATAATGAGGCGGACGTAAATTAGTAAGTAAAAAAAATACGTAAACAAAAAAAAACTTATTTCAGTGTAAACGAATTATTCTGGAAACCCATAAATTTAAGAATTAAAAAATTATTTTTTATAATTAAACATTCTCTGACACAAATACGTAAACGATGATTTTTTTAATAACATTTATAATTTAAATCACAGTCATGAAAATATAAATTAAACAAAAAGTGTAGTGAGTAAAACATTTATTAAAAGAAAAATACATAGTATAAATAAATTTTATACATATATATATATATATATATATATATATATATATATATATATATATATATATATATATATATATATATATATATATATATAATTTCAGTTTAAGTAATCAGTATACTCCAAGTTAATAATTTAAAAATGTATCATGTTTATTCGGTTTTTATATATGACATGAAACAATAGATTTTACTAAAATACAAACTGAGCTAGAATATAATGAAACACTTTGTTCTGCAAAACTATCTGTAAGAACTTGTAAAAAAAATTAAACCACTTCTTCTTCTTCTTTTTTGATTTGTGACCGTACCGTATCCTGCTACTTAGGCCAGAGGCACGGAAGGAAAGGTGTAAGAAACTAGATTAGAGGAAAGATGTTTGTGATTTTGAGGAAGAGGAGAAGTTTAGTCTCGACGGATGAAGTGCGTTGTAATATGTTGGGAAGGTTGAGAGGAAGGCCAGCAAGCTGACGTTGAAAGGTATATGTTGGACAGGAAACTAGGATGTGAGTGATGGTAAGAGGAGTATTGCATGCAGTACAGGTAGGCCGATTTTCCCTGGTGAACAGGAACTGGTGCGTAAGACGTGTGTGTCCGGACCGAACGCGAAAGAGGACCACATCTTTCCGTCTGGATGTTGGCATTATCGGGTTTGCGATGCTACGATCGTAATAAGGAAGGATGGAGAATCGTTCCATTGCTATCGACTTCATCTTGTTCTAGATATGGATCGTCATATCTTTACATGTCGTTGGTATGACCGGAACCGGCGTTATATTACATAAATCTGCTGCCGCTGTGTCAGCTTCATTGTTTGCACCAATATTGCGATGTCCGGGTATCCACGCAAGTACAATTTGTCGCTTATAGGTAAACGATTTTTCTAGTATAGTTTTCGCGAACGGATGCTGATGTTCGTGTCTATTCTGTATGTTTCGAATTGAACTGAGAGAATCTGTACAAATTAATATGTCATGCTATTAAACCACAATTACACAAGAAAATAAACAATTTGCGACATAATATGAAAGTATTACCAAATGTCAGATATTATTATTCTATGTTGAATATAAAAACAATGTTGACAACTTCGAAAGGATATTATAAAGGTTTAAATAGCTTCAAACAAGTCAAATTATGTAATGTTTTGATACATATTTGCTCAATCTCAATCAAGTTGTATGTCAAATTTTTTCTGTTCAAATTTTTTACATAACAAGGCAAATTTGTATAGCAAAGAATAATGATAAAAATGAATGTTCACAATAAAGAAAATAAAATTACTTTAGATCTAGATTATTGAAATTTTTATGTTTTTAAATAGTAACATTGGAATGGATAATATATGATAACGATTTTTCATTTTACTTTTAAAAGGTTGAAATCAAAAAACAATTTTTAAGTGAATTAAATATACTGTTAATAAATATATTAGTATTTACTAATAGATTGACAATTGCATTTATGTTGATGTATTGGAGAGTAGTGATTTTATGAATAAGTGATTAACTTTGTTTTTATTTTGTTTTGTTAATTGCATTTATCGTTATAAAAAATGACTTGTTTAATGTCATGAAATCATTTTTAAAATATTGCAAGCCTATTAAAACTTGAAAGATCATAAAATAGTTTATTACCCCTTTAATGATCAAATTGGAACTTGAATATTAAAATTATAAATTACAGGTACAATCTCAAAAATTGTGTAGATAAATTGAAATTATTAAATTTTTTCTGACTATCATTGATAAACTTTAGTACATATGATTTTTAAAATCAAGTATGTTCAACCTATTACTCTATTTAATTGCTAATACAACAAAACAAGATAAAAGCGCACCTTCACATCCACCACCAATTATAGTTAAAAAAGTTAATAATTATTTAAAATTTGTAAAACTTTTATGTGACAAATTAAATTCGTTTAATTTTACTTGTAAATCTACGAAGGACAGCGTTACAATAAGACAAAAAAAAAAAACATGATTGTTACAGAGATCTAATTAGAATTCTAAAAGATAATAATGAGATATATTTCACATATCAGCTACCTGAAGATAAACTTCTACGTGTTGTTCTGCGCAATCTACATCTCTCTACACCAACTCAGGCTATCTCAGATAAACTTACAAATCTGGCGTATAAAGTTAAAAACGTAACCAATATTCTTCACCAGAAAACTAAGGCACCTATGCCGCCATTCTATGTTGATCTGCTTCAAACATCACAAAACAAAGAAATCTTTAACCTTAAAAATTTGCTCTATACCACCGTATAAGTAGAAGAACCTCGTCGTAACAGAGGATTAGTACAATGTACTCGTCAAAATTACCGACATACAAAAGCCTACTGTAACTTACCATTCCGTTGTGTTAAGTGTGGTGGTAAACACCCATCTATAAACTGCACTAAACCAAGAAATACTCCAGGAATATGTGTACTTTGTAGCGGCGATCATCCAGCCAATTATCGAGGTTGTCCTGCTTATAAAGAAGAAATAAAAGCAAGAAATATAACTAAATATCAAAATAAACAAACTAGAATTAGTCTAAATGATGAATATCACTTTCCAACTCTAACTACAAGTAACTACAATAATGATGCAATTAGTTCTTCAGCTAAAAATATAAATGAACAATACAACTACAATTCATTAAATTATGCAGGAAGAGTTAAAAATAAGAATTTAGCAAAACCATCCGTCATTGAGCAAAACCAACAAAACAGTGAGTGTAACACAAATTCTCAACAATTTTTTAAACGATTTCAAATCAATTATCAACCCACTTATATCATTACTCACTAGAGTAGTAGACATCATGCTGCCCAACACGCAAAAATGATTATCCAAAAGGCTACTCAATCATCACTAGTAATATTACTATGGAATGCCAATGAGCTACAAAATAGCAAATAGAATTACAAATGTTACTCAATCAAAAAATAATCGATGTAGTAATGATCACTGAGTCTCATCTAACCGATTCTAAAAAAACTTTCTATTAATGGATATAAAATTTATAATGTTAATCATCCTGATTGCACGGCACATGCTGGAGCAGCTGTACTTGTTAAAAACAACTTACAACATACTGTTTCATATAAATCATCCTCAAATATAATATAAGTAATCACTATAACAATTCATAACCATTCTCTTAACATCATATTGTTTGTCAGGCCGCAAAATTAATAATAACGAATTTGATTATCATTTTAAACAGTTCGGAAAAACATTAGTCTGTGGTGGAGACTACAATGCCAAACATGCCAAATGGGGTTCGCACACGCCAAATAGTAGAGGAAAATATCTAAATAACATAATCCAAAAGCAACAGTTACACTTTATAGCACCAAACGAACCCACCTACTGGCGTACACACCAAAATCGTACTCCAGAATTATTTCACTTCTATGTTACTAAGGGAATCAAACACGTAATTGAAGAGTGCAAAACATTCATATCTGAACTTTCTTCCGATCACTATCCAGTACTTCTATCACTAGATACAATTTGAAAAAAAATTAATGTTAATGCTCCATTGATTAACAAATCAACCGATTAGGAACTCTTTTATAAACTAATCATTCACCATACTTAAATGTAAAAATTAAAACAAGAACAGATATAGATACGCAAATAGAAAACATAACGAACACCATAAAAACATGTGCCGAATTATCAGCAAACAACCCAGCTCATACACACAAAATAAACCCTCAATACGTACCAGTAAAAATCAGGTAGCTATTCTGAGATATACGACGAGCAAGAAATCGTTGGCAAAGATATAAATACCCTACATAAAAAACAATTTACAATCGCTCTAGAAACCGTTTGAAACGAGCAATGAGTCAATATAAATAAAACTCATTTCAACAAGAGCTTCGCATCTTAAGATAATTCCCTCTGGCACACCACAAAAAAGATATTAAAAAATCACAATGTAATTTCTCCGATTATAACGAAAGTAGGCAATTTGTTAAAATCAAGCTCAGACACAGCACAATATTTCGCTAGTCACATGACCAATGTCTTCTCACCGCACACAGACATTTACAAACATGAATTTTGTGAAAAAATAGTAAGGCACTTTCTGTCCCACTTCAACTATCAGTCCCATTAAGGACTTTTTCATCAAAAGAAGTACAATATGAAATAAAGCACTTACCATTAAGAAAATCACCTGGTGAAGACAGAATAACCGGTATTCCAAATCGCATGATATTACTCCTTACATACATATTTAATGCGATTGTTAGAATATCATATTTTCACGATAAATGGAAAAAATTCATACTTATGGTTTTAAAACCCAACAAACCGAAAAGTCATGTCACGTCATACAGACCCATTAGTCTCCTGAACACCTTATTTAAACTTCTAGAGAAGTTAATACTAAGAAGAATTACTCCGATAATCAAGCAGAGGAAAATAATTCCGAATCATCAGTTCGGTTTTAGGAGGAACCACTCTACGGTGCACCAGTGTCATCGATTAGTCGATACTATAACATCTTGCTTACAAAGAGGTATGTACTGTTCTGCAGTCTTCCTCGATGTAAGTCAAGCATTTGACAAAGTCTAGCATTCAGGACTAAAATACAAAATAAAGTCATTTTTGCCTTCTAAATACTACCTGCTGTTATCGTCTTATCAACTGCAAATTTAAAGTGCGATATAACAATGAGTTCTCAGAATTGTGCAAAATCACAGCCTCAGTTCCCCAAGGAAGTATCATGGGTCCTTTGTTATATTCTAGATATACAGCTGACATCCCAACATCTGGATATTCAAGCATATCGACATATGCAGATGATATAGCAATCATCGCCCGACACACAAATCCTGGATTGGCATCACAGCTAACAAAATTTCATTTACGAATTCTCGGTAAAAATCCAAGTAAATCGGTGCATGTAACATTTACATTAAACAAACAAATCTGCCCAGCATTACGGTTCAAAGAGAGTGTTATAAAACAGCAGCAAACTGTGAAATACCTAGGCATAATCTTAGACCAAAGGCTAACCTGGTCACTTCATATTACAAATGTTAAAAAGAAGTTAAATAGTCAAATAAATAAACTTTATTGCCTAAATAGTAGAATCTCTAAAATGTCGCTAAAAAATAAGCTCTTCATTTATAATGCAATAATAGCACCGATTTGGACATATGGCATAGAACTATGGGGTTCATCTGCAAAAAGTAACATCCTGAAAATCCAACAATTCCAATTGAAAGCACTTCGAATCATATGTAGCGTTCCCTACTATGTAAGTAATGATACATCACACAATGATCTGCATGTACAAACTGTTGAACAAAATTAGATACAGCAGATTTTACAACAAATGTAAAGATCATGTCAATCCGCATGTAACACAGCTGTACAATCTCATTCTACCAGATAATCCACCAACCACCAAGACGCCTTATGCGTAGACAGTGCAGGGATGCACTACTCTAAAAAAAAAAAAAACAGTTTCAATTATACCAGAGTAGGAGTAAATACTCTTCTTTACCCACATTAATTAATTTCACGAACAGCCAACGTGGTGCTTGTTGTTTAAAAAAAAAAAAACAGGTGCATGTAAAAAAAAAATATAAATAATATAAATATAAATTTTGGGGGGAATTTTGATGTATTATTATGAACAATACAACGGTTTCCAATTTTATTTCCAATATATAAATAATACTAATTGAAGATTTAATATTAATATTTTAATTTATTAATCACATTTACAAATCATATCTTGTACTGAAGTAATTAATTCTACTTGGAAAACTTCTATAACATTTGTGAAGTTTGGCAATATTTAAAAGATACCAGTGTGCTCACATTTACCTTGAATGAAAGAAGTAAAGTGGTAAAATGTGTGTAGGAATGATGTAATGTTTAAGGCTATATTGTATCATAAGGTTAAGCTAATGATTATTGTAATGTAACTTTATAACTAAAGGTATAGAATTATCTTATATTGGTATTTTAAATTATATAATAAGTAGTGGTGTGAGTTACGTCAGATAATGTCAAACGTGATCCTTTTTAACACAGACTCATCACATTACAATGTGTACAAATCTGTAAGTATTATTGGCTATTAATTTTTTAATTTAAGTACTCCTGTGAATTCGAAATAAGAAACCACTTTACCATATTTTATCTTTGTATCTTATGGATCTTTTCTTTATAGTTAACTTTATACGTGCATTAAATTGAAAAAAGGTACGTATTCCTTAATTTATTATAATTGCATATAATGTGCTTATTTGTGTAAAATATGCATTTATAATCGCGAGTACAGAAAGTTGTGTCAAAAAAAGTGATAAAATTGTAATGATAAACCGCCGTGAAGGTAAAATAAATTTTTCAATTCAATGATTTTATTAACCGCCTTGGGAGAGTTCTACATTCACCAAAATTTCCGAAAAAAAACACGTTTTTTAATGACTAGGAGTAAAAATATTGTTTGCGAAAAGGAAAACTTTTCGAGAAAATCAAAATTTTAATAAGCTAGATCTTACTGTAAATTTCGATTTATCAATCATCCGGGTAATGTGCCATTATCGTGACTTTAATTCTACTTGTAACTAGTCGAAATAAACCTGACCGATTCTAACCTAAGCTTTTCAAAAGGGTGTAATTTTTTTGAAAATCGTTTTTTAAGAAGAGTAATAATTGTCTGCGCATATCGGTGAGTAAATTTACCTGTTTATAAGTTTATAATTAATAATTCTATTTAAAAAATAGATGATTTTTCTTGCATAAACTAGAATTCAGCCAACTGGGCATTTTATAATGGTTATTAGAACCCGGGAAATATTTTATATTTCAGCTTGAATTTTTCATTTCTTCTTTATTAAAACAATGTTTTCATAAATTTAGTAACTTTAGTTATACGTGTAGAGTGAAGATATACAATTATTTCGTCGACAAATATTTACTTCATTTCATTGATCGGTCATTTAGTGTTCCTAATTTATTAGTCTTAATGGCATCGGTGTTTTAGTAACTTTTGATTAACAATTACATGGACAGAATTTTGTTTTCAGCAGAAATAACACATATAGGTATTATAGTGATTTTCTAGTTAATTATGTCAATTGGAAGTCACAATTCGATAACTGTACACTTTTTCATACATTATATTTTTTATTTTTATTCACACTAAGTTTATATTACCTTCTTTATGAGCGTATTTCTTGCTAGTTAAAATATTTAACTCTAATTCCCTAATTTCCTAATTTATGTTTTTTGCATTATTTAATTTATCACTGCATAAAATGGTTTCCCACAATAGGAAAATGTGGATTGTATGAACAACAATTTCTTCCTAGGTATTTCAATCTACAAAATAAAAACGAAATTTGGACATGCAATTTTGGTACATAGTTTTTTTTATATATATATGTATGTATATATATATATATAATATATATTGTTATACATACATTACATATATATATATATATATATATATATATATATATATATATATATATAGTGTTATATATATATTGTTATATATATATTGTTATATATATATATATATAGTTGTTGTTTTTTGGCTTGTATCATTGGTCGCTTTGCCCGTCTATTACGATGGTTTTTGTTTTACGCTATAATAATCGGCTTATTATACTTCTATGTTATTCTGGACTATAAACTTATATATGATTTTGACCGGATCATCGTTGTTTGGATCACTTACTATTGATTCTATATTTAGAGGAAGTGTGTGTTTGTATTTTAATTATTCCCGTATCATATTTTTATTTTGTTTATACTTCTCGCATTTCCATATGATATGGTTGATACCCTCTTCCTCTTGACATTTATCGCATATACTATTTTGAATTATATGTATTCGAGATAGATGTATAGGTGTTTTATTACGTCCTATTCTTAATCGGATAATTGTGAAAAAGTTTTTGCTATACTATACTGAACTATTCCAAAAACATGGGGTTTTGGGTATTTTTGTCTGAATTTTATGGTATTGTTTCCTATTTCTTTTTGTTTATCATATTCTTCTTGCATTTGTTCATATTTTATTTGTGGGATATATTCTGTATAGTGTCTATTAATATTATCTATTTTGACATTTGTTCTTCATTTCACCATTAGAATGTGCATCAAAATAACTGCGCACATTTTTCATTATATCCCGCATTTGGATGTGGGAACAGGAACTCCATTGTTCAATTCATTATCTAATTCGTCGTCGGAATCTATACCAATAATGTTTTCTGAGCTTTAAACAATCTCCAAAATGTCTTTGTTTGCTAACTGCAAACGAATTCTTCCGATGTTACTATAGAACAGTTTAATAATATAGATGATTGTCTTTCATGTTTTTCAACGCATCCGTAGAGCTTTGTTATAGAATTTGTTTTTTCATTAAATCGGAGTTTTTCAAACCATTTCCAGTTTGTTCTATTAAGAAGCGAAATCTGTTTGCATTAAGCGATCTTTGTTTCGTGCTAAGAAAAAAAAAATATATATATGAAGGTACATAGTAACGTGTTGGGACTGTTTTATTATTTCGTTGAGATGTATTTTACTATAACTTATTTCCTTGTATGTTTTTTTATTTGAGTAGTTGATTAAACAAACATTCTATCAGATACTTATCATTTAAAAAAAAAAGGTTTTTCACAATTTACATTTTTATAGCACTCAGCGGGCTCCGCCTTTGTCACATCTCACTCTCTACTCCAACGTACCAACCCCCTGGTTTTTCTCCCTTTCGTTTACTCCCAAACCTCGTATTTTCCATATTTTACTATACTGCCTCACATTCCACCCCTATCGACCCCATATTCATCCGCGTACCTTATCTGGTTTCCTCTCCAACAGTCTTTTATTTCTCAATTATATAATTCCTAATATACTACATCCGTGTGTTTTAAATCACAAGTGCCGTAATAGTCTCGGTAGTTACACACGGCGCTATGAAAATAAGAATGAAATAAAAATAATAAATATTTGTTTCTTCATGTCACGTTGTTATCAATAAATAAAATCTGTGCTTGAACCGCTAAATCAAAATTTAATTACTTGTGGGTATACTTTTCATTCATTACTAACGATTTCTTTTGTTTTGGATTCTCACGAATTTGATGTCATATTGTTTTCATGTTCTTGTGATTTTACTTCAATAACCAGTGATTTATAATATCGTCGGAACATACTTGAATTGTTAATCTTAAAAGTTATTCGACAATTTTCAAAAGTTTCGACATCACTAATTCGAAAATAACGAATGTGTGCTAAATGAAATCCATTGTTCATTCTTATTATTTGAATATCGCTGATTAATTTAATATATATTTAAATTTTTCATTAGTCAGGAAGTAGTATAGTATAATTGAAAATATAATGCGCAATAAATACAAAAAATAAAACCATTGTTAGATTAAAATACTATTTGAAGAGTAATTTTTCTTCGTTATCTATCTCTCATATAATTAAAGCAGATATATTTTATGTTATTAATCTTTTTTTTTTTTTAAAAGTAAATGCATACGTCATTATATTTTTCATTATCAGCTGTAATAAATAGTAAAAAAAAAACGAATAATATGATAGTTTTGTAAGTAATGTATATTTTAAGGCAAGTATGTATAAGTTAATTTAAAATTAGACGATCAAATTGTAAACACGTTTGAACACAATCATAACTGAAAAGTTTAGTAGTATATTTACACAACTACTTAATCTCGTGTGACCTGCCGTAAACATTTTCGCGTTAGACTCGCACAACTCTGCCAACAGTAGTGTTTTTGTTTTTGTTTTTTTTTACTTTGACCTAAATATTATAAACAATATAACGGTACTGATATAATGTCAGTTTTAAGTTCCAATATATACCAAGTGTAAATTTACCTTTAACTCAGTATGTTAATTTATTAACTTCATCGGCATATTATAAATTAGTTATTAAACAAGCACAAGGTGGTTTGTTTTGTAGCTGCCGCTAAAGTGATATCTTTTCGAATTGATCAATACCTAACTTGTCCGATTGATTTGACTTTATAGTTATTATAATAATTTTGTATATACGCAATGCGGTTATTATTTTCCGAGTTATTCGGTTTCAGACAATAAATCGTAAAGTATAAAATGATAAAGGCCTTCTTAAGGTGGTGTGTTGTAATTGACAAAATAATCAGAGCTATATAATGAAGCTTATAAAAATTGGTATTTTTAAATTACTCGACTATTGTTGTATATGTATATTTTTTCTATAAACGCGTTAGTATGTTGTAAATTAGTTTTTTTTCGTGAATATATGTTGACACGTTTATTTATTATTATTATTATTATTGTCGTTGTTATATTTGAATTTTATTATGATGAAAGATATCATTTTAGAACCGTATTTAAATTTTCAACACATAAATATCATCTGATTTTGTTTATGGTAACACCATTAATTGATTGACGGAACAATTACTGTACACGCTTTTTATATATTACATATCTTGAACATCTCGGTGACGGTGTGGTCTCAATAATGGTTATAATTATTAAAAATTACGTGTTCCTAAAACATTAATTATATCGGTTTATTAAATAACGGCTCGCGGTTAAAGTATCATTATTTTTACTAACCGCATATTTTTCGAATTTTTCCTTTTTATTGTATTAATTCGCTCAAAAGTGTATGGTGCTCCCATTATATGTCTGTATGTTGCTTATCCCATGTAATAAAATGCTTCGATTACTTTTACCATTCCAATAATAGTTGTTGGGTTTCACTTATGTGATTAATGTAAAAATCGTACTGAAATTTTTCATCTAACGGATAACTATTTTATTATCCCTAGTTTTCACCTATTATATGCAATTATCGTGGTTTCTGTTTTGAAATTTCAGTTAATTTTTCCTCGTTCGTCGTCACCCGTGCTATAATAAAGGAAATATGTACTCAGGTAAATGTTTTATTATCATACGTCTGTGTGTTCAGTTTTCGTTTGTTTTTATACATTATTTTTCAGTAATACGCGTTTATTCCTTGTATTATTTTAATAATAAAACGTGATCCATTAAAGGTTGAAATAGATAAAAATTTGTCAACATTTGCGTTTGGTTACGAACAGTATTAAATTATGTTTATTAAAAATAAAAAAATTCTCGTTCTTTAAGTTATACTTTCAACGTAAAAATTTGCGATTTAATATTAGTGTATAAAAACGGACGTAGTTAAATCGATAATATGAAAAATTATGAAATTACAAAGATGAACACTGGAACGCAGGCTAAATTTAAATTAGTAAACTTTTTTAACATTTATTTTAAACGTTTATTTAGAATTACACTTCCCCGTTCATATAAACTTAAATCTCTCTCTAAAAAAAAAAAAAAAAAAAAAATTAAAATACCGTGGGATAAACTTAGATCAACGGCTAACATGGAGTAAACGTATAATTAAAAAACGCAATAAACTCAATATTAAATGGAAGCAAATGTTTCGATTGGAATTATCAATCGAAAATAAGCCGTTATTATACAACCCGGCCCTTAAGTCAATTTGACTATACGACTGTGTCAATTATGGGGAAATAAATATTGATTTTTTTTTTCATACCGATTCTTAGGTCATTAACGCAATGGATAATAATTCTATTCTCTGTTTGAGTAACAGCACATCCCAATAGATAATAATATAAGTTATAGTCTGAACAATCCACTTAAACTGGCCAAAGAGTGAAAACTGGGCAAAAAAAAAAGATGAAGCCGCTTGGTTATATATCCTTAGTTGTTACACAACTTTACTTACTTTTTATTATTACTATTATTATCATTATCGTTATTATTAAGTTATAAGTGCATCTCGGCATTGTTTTCTTTTTAGTCTTCTGGGCGGATTATCAGGAAGTCCAGTGGTAGACATGCGCGATATTAATGGGTTCAAATTTTTGTTGCATGCACTATGCATTTTGTTATACCGCTGCTTATATGCCGCGCCGCGACCACCGTACGGACATCCAGATCATTGTGAATTAATAGTATGGCGCATCGGTCATTATCCTCAGTATCTTCGATTGAAGCGACTGTATTTTGTCAAGATGCGTTTTAGCAGCTAATCAATATATTTCTAGGCCGTGTGTCCAAACAGAAGCTACAATGGTTTTGTACAGCATAACATTGTTTGCGAGACTCAGCTTAAATTTTCTTTCCATCAGTGGATATAATAGCCTTAATAGTAATTTTAGTTTTTTCCTGGTATTGATTACATGTAAGTTCCATGTTAGGCGTCTGTCGATTGTTATTCCAAGGTATTTTACCGCCTGTACTTGCGATATTATACAATTACTATAATTTACTGCGGGACATGTTTCCCGTTTAGTTGTAAATGTGATGTGCGATGATTTCTGATCATTAATTATTATTCTCCATTTAAGGGCCCATTTCTGGAGTAATGATAACTGGTGTTGAATAAATCTTGACGCATCATGAGGATCAGCATGACTAGCTAAGTATCGCAATGTCATCTGCGAATGTAGCTTGCAAGGTAAACATTGTGGTTTGTTACTTAGCTAGTCATGTTGATCCTCATGATGCGTCAAGATTTATTCAACACCAGTTATCATTACTCCAGAAATGGGCCCTTAAATGGAGAATAATAATTAATGATCAGAAATCATTGTATATATTATACAGAATGGGACCGAGAACACTACCTTGACGTACTGACGCTAATATCCGCCGTTGGCTCGACGTAACGCCATTTATTTTAAACGGAAACGATCTATCACTTAAGTAGCGATTGCAGAACATAATCCTTCGAAATATTGCTAATGTCCCACGGTATGTAACGAATAACTTCACGAACATCTTAAGGTGAAATCCGTAAAAGAGGAAATCGCAGTTGCTGCCATATATCAGCAGTCTAAAAAAAACACACTAATCACATGGCGATCTTCCTAATGGATAACTAGCTTGAATACCGTCGACTGTATAGAATGATTTCCTTTGGACTTAATATAAACTAGGGTATTAATAGATACAGTTAAGTTTTAACATCCATCGCTGGATGGAATGCTACTCATGATATACTATGCGTATCAATTAAAAAATTTACCAAATAGCATCAGCTAGATGTAAGTTAACAATAGCATTAAAAAAAAAAGTTACATTCGATGGTTATTATGTTATGTAATTTTCCTGAATTCTTTTTGATCTACATTTTACATTATTAATCGTAAATAAATTATGGACGCCAAATTTGATTCATCCTATAAACGATAACATTTCACGCTGTTCTAATATTATTTGAACGTAAAAATCTAGGAACTTTAAGCGCTTTATTGAAAAATTTCTAATAAAAATAATCACGGTGTAAAAATAAATTTATAAGTAGATCGGAAAGATTCCTGCAGCTCTGATTATGTGTTTTTAATAATTTTTTTTATTATTATTATTGTTTTTGTATTTTGGTGCCTTAATTTTGTAAATTAATCGATTTTAATACGTTTTGTACATTTTATAATAATTACTCTGAAATTTAAATTGCTGCCACCCCGTAACTACTAATTTTCAATTTTTTTTTTAATGTAGATCATTCGCTTATAATTATATACTAACTTAATACTGCGCTAACGAATGACTGTGTAAATGGGATATATCCTTTCAGATTTTAAACTATTAATATTGTGATATTGACTGAGAGTGTTGAAGTCGTCTTACTAACCTCTCGCTTTGAGTATAGATCTGATAGTGAAGTGAAATATTTCATTTGTTTCCTAATTTATTTTTTCTCGAATCGCAATATTTCTTATTTTGATTCATGTTTGAAAATTTGGATTATTATTTTTTATCTGCGCGCGTATTTATTATCTCTATTCTTCGCGACATATTGTTATATAATTATAAAATGAAACGGGACGAAACGTCATATAAAACGTTACACGTAACGGGATGATTCCTTCTGTTGCATCTGCATTGAATTTAACGTTTAGATTGCAGAAACGGATGTTAGTCTCCCTCTTATTATTAGCGTGCTTTTCCATTACCGTTTGTTTTAGGTTAGTTTTTAAAATTTCGTGTCAAGAAAACGTATCAAGTGATGAAACGTTGATTATTATTATTATATAACTAATAACTTGCATCGAACCCAGCTTAATTCTCTTTTTATTTAATCAGCGTTACTGTATTTCGCGAATATTAATTGCGATTGTAAATTTATTTATTATGTGTGAATATGTATATATATATATATATATATATATATATATATATATATATATATTTGTGAATGTATCGTAATATGAATATTGTCGTATTGTATGTTGCATTAGTTTTTATTTGAATTTATAGAATTTACTTAACTCGCACTGTCTTCATGTAATAAGCCACACGTTTTTTATTCAATAATGCACTAGTTTTATTATATTTATATGTTCATTGTATAAAAATATAGTGTTACTGGTTTGTCTCTACTAGGAAAAACACTGATCTAGAAAAGATTTAAACTTTATAATAACGAAACGAATAATCAAAAAACCATTTATATTTATATTTTTTTTTTTAAATGTGTACACATTCTGTACAACGTTGAACATTTTCAGTGCCGCCAAATACACAACAACACTATCTTGCAAACAAAATTATTGTTTTTTTTCTTTATATACTTAAACAAAATAACTTGAATTAAAAGAAATTTAATGATTAATAAATAAAATTCTTAATTTTAATTTTTATTTATAAATTTAATCGATTTGGAGGTCTGCATTGCCTCTGTGATCTTCTTGATATGCTTGGTCTCTCCTGATTAATCGCCTGATCATCATTGTTCAAGCTTCCAATTTTTTCCGTTCTTTTTTTTCTACCCTTGTCCTCATTTTTCTCCTTTGTCTCAGTTCGTGGGCTCTTTCTTCTGTCTCTACTAATTTAATAATTTGATCTTCATGTCTTCTTACTATCTCTCCATTTTCTTTCTGAATTTTAACCACTCCTTCCTTTTTTTCCACTACTCCTTTGGACCTTATCTTCATGTCCATAATTCCTCATTAATACATTATCTCCTAGTTGTAACTGAATCGTTTCCCAGTAAATTTTTTTTTTGTATTAATGCTGTAAATCTTGTTCTTAATTATCTATTCAGATGCAATACTGTTGGCGGTTTCTTTATTGATATGTGGTCTGTTGTTCTGTTAATCCAATAAATATCTTGATATTGCTTCTGATGCTAACATTTTTTTCAATATATCACTATGAGTGATATGGTGCTCCTGTGAGATGCTTGACTCCATTCTTTGATAAAAATGATTTAAATTCATTCGAGACAAACTGTGGATCATTATTCGTTACCAATACTTCTGCAATGCCCCATCGTGCAAAATAGTCTCTAAATACTTCCAATATTTTTTTGATGTTGATAACCAATATATTTCAATCCATTTTGAATACTGGTCTATGATGGCTAAAAATGTATTTTGTCCATAGTCACCTTAAATCAGTATGAATTCTAGCTCCTGGTTTTTCATGATATTTCCATTTATGTAACTTTACTTTATTTAAATTTTTTTTGATTTTTTAAACAAATGTCACAACTTGATGCTAATTTTTCTATTTCCTTATCTATTTCAGGCCACTGAAAATTTGACCCTGCTAAACTTTTCATTTTGACAACCCCTAAATATGTACTGTGTTATTCATTTAAACATTTTTGCTGTAATATTTTTTAAATTATTAATTTATGATCAGCAAAAAATACATTGGTTTTCGATATGTAATTCACATCTTTTCAAAAAATAAGGTCGTAATTTAATTAGTATTTTATTTATTTTTACATTAGGCCAACCTTTCATACAATATTCGAAAACTTTCTTTAATATGTTATCATTTGTGTTTCTCTACTAATAACATTTTTATTAAGTTTACTGAAAATTTCTGTTACAAAATGAACGTGTGATATTTCAGAATTTTGTTGTTGTTGATCACCTTTAATTGGTAAACTAGACAGACTATCAGCAATTATATTCTGCTTTGATGTTATGCACCTAATTTCATAATTATGTCCAGCAAGAATAACTGCACATCGTTGCAATCTATTTGCTACAACAGCTGAAAGTTTTTTTTTATTCCCAAATATAAATTTTAAAGGCCTATCATCTATTTCTAAAATAAAACGAACACCATATAAATATTTGTGAAATTTTTGTAAACAGAAAATTATGGCTAATGCTTCCTGATCAATTTGTGCATACTTCTTTTCAGTCTGTCAGTGTGCGCCATGTATAAGCAACTGATTTTTCTATTCCATCAATTGCACGTATTAATACTCCACCTATTCCAACTGGACTTGCATCACATTTTAATTTTATCGGATATTTATTGTTAAAATGTACTAAAAATTGATTCTTTCAATATGCTTTAATCCATGCCTGTTGACACTCTTTCCTCCATTTAAAATCATTTCCTTTTTTTTTTTAATAATTCGTATAAGGGTTTTAATAATGTTGATGCATCTTGGATAAATTTCATCACATGTGTAATAAGAACATGAAATTCTCACTATTAGAATATCATCTAAATAACAAACATTTTCTATATTTAACAATATTTTTTCAATTTCACGTTGAAAAATACCCGGCACTCATGCTATACGATAAAAAAGTCTATTTGGTTCAAACGAACCTTTAAGCGTACTTAGAGTTAAATATTTTCGAAATTTTTCGTGATAAATCGATCTTAGAATAATATTCACCTCCTGCGATTTTAGTAAATAATTCTTCAATATTCGGCACTGGATATCTAACAACGATAATATGTGGATTTAAACTTACCTTATAATCACCACAAATTCTTAATTTATTTTCACCTTTTGATACAGAAACGATTGGCGTACCGTATTCACTTGGTTGTACAGGTTTTAAGACTCCTTCTTCCACCAATCGATCAATTTCCTTTCCAACTTTTTCTTTTAACACTAATGGTAGTGGTCGAAGTTTGAAAAATTTCAGTTTGGCATTCTCTTTTAATACTATTTCACATTTATTCCATTTATATGTTCCCAATTTATCTGTAAAAACTTCTGGATATTCATTAATAATTTTATCAACATTTTGAGCATTATCTGATGTTATATTATTAACGATTAAATTACACAAGCTAACTCAAGAGTCGGACGCTAATATATTACTCATGCAAGAATTACACACAGGTAACTCAAAGCAGCTATATCAACGTGCTAGAATAAGCGGATACAACCCTGCAGCTGTGGTGTGCAATGAAAAATATGGAACTGTCACATTTGTAAGAAACGACATCGAGTGGGCATTTATCGATGCAGGAAGGACTGAAAATGGAACAGAATACACCATAATTTAAGTGGCAGGAGTATCAATCATCAACATATATAAACCTCCTGAAGCTAACTTGAAAAATATTATTTCAGTTGGACACAAACCGGCAGTGATTACTGGAGACTTTAATTGTCAGCATACTACATGGGGTTACCGAGAGAACAGCACCAGCGGAATAAGTCTCATGACTTGGATCGAAGCTGAGGACTTATATTTAATGCACGACCGTAAACAACCAGGAGCATTTCACTCCGCACGTTGGCAACGAAATACTAACCCAGACTTATGTCTGGTGACAAAGAATGCCCAGGGACTACCTATAGAAGCTCGAAAACAAATTCTAGAAGCATTTCCAAGGAGCCAACATCGACCCGTATTAATTGAAATAGGAATTAAAATACCCTACGTCAGCACAGTACCAAAGCCTCGGTGGAATTTTAAAAAGGTAAACTGGGACAGTTTTACAAAAAACCTTGATGACGCAGTACGATGGATCGATCCAACCGCATCCAAGTACAACAGATTTAAAAGATTGGTAATAGCAGTTGCTAAACGTAACATCCCGAGAGGCTTCCGAAAGCAATATTTACCAGGCTGGAATGAAAAATGCCGAGAAGCATATGAAGAATTTAAGATCAACCAAGATGAAGGTACAGCTACAAATCTCATTTCCATCTTGGATAAAAATAGGCAGGAAAGATGGAACACCCTAATGGAGACCATTAACTTCCAAAAATCCAGCAGGAAAGCATGGTCCTTGCTGAAAAAATTATCAGGCGATGTAACAGCAGGTAGAAAGGACGACTCAGTGAATCCAAACAAGATAGCGAGGGAAATAATTAAATCCTCGAATAGAAACAACATGAATAAATAATTTAGTAAAGAGGTAAGATACAAGATGATCAGCTTAAAACAAGCCGCAGATCAAAATGAAACCTATACAACCCCTGTTACTGTGTCTGAAATAACAAAAGCTATTAAACTAGTCAAAACTGGAAAAGCTCCTGGAAAGGATGAAATATTTCCGGAGTTTGTTAAAAAGTTCGGGGAAAGAACCAAGAAATGGATAAGCAGGCTCTTCACTAACATCATTAACACTGGAGTTCTCCCACCTATATTCAAGGAAGCAAGGATAATAGCAATTGCAAAACCAGGGAAAGATCCAACCTGTCCTGGTAATTACAGGCCTATCGCACGGCTAAGCGTGGTTTACAAGGTTCTTGAATGGGTAATCCATGGAAGAATTGAAGAAGCCATAGATTAGAAAATTCCAATCTAACAAGCTGGTTTCCGGAAAGAAAGAGGTTGTATTGATCAGTTAAATGCCCTTGTCACGCATATTGAGGGCGGTTATCAAAAGAATGAAAAAACTGCGGTAGCATTTATTGACCTGTCTTGTGCATATGATACAGTATGGAAAACAAGACTTCTCTCAAAGTTCCTGAAAGCAGTTCCAAAAAACTTTACAAACTACTAAACAATATGATAAGTGGTAAAACCTTCACAGTCGTTGTTGGAGGAAAAGAAAGCAGGAAAAGAGTACTAAATAACGGCCTGCCTCAAAGATCAGTATTGTCCCCCATTCTGTTTAATTTATACATTTCAGACTTGCCAAGAACAATCGCAAGGAAATTCATATACGCAGATGATATAGCATTGGCAATCCAACACAACAGAATAAAAACAACCGAAACCAGGTTAAGGAAAGATTTGAGGGAAATAATGATATACTTCAATAATTGGCGACTCGTCCTCAATAAGGAAAAAACAGTAGAGTCCCTTTTCCATCTTAATAACCAATTATCCAAAATAAAACTTAATATAAAGGTTGATGATAAGCAATTGCTTAACGTAGATACACCAAAATACCTTGGTGTGACCATTGATAGAACTTTATCATTCAAGAAACACCTACAAAACACTGCAGAAAAAATCAGAACCAGAAACGGCATTCTCCACAAACTCACAGGCACAACTTGGTGTGCAAATGCAGACGTTCTCCGTACTACAGCACTGGCGCTATCTTTTTCAGTAGCAGAATATGCAGCTCCAACATTGATTAACGGCGCCCATACAAAGAGGGTGGACACTGAGTTAAACTCAGCCATGCGCATCAACGCCAACTGCCTGGCTCCCTGTCCTGTCTAATGTAACTCCACCACATATCAGAAGGCAACAAGCTGCAATGAAGGAATGAGGTAAATATGATCGAAAAACTTTGCCAATCCATCAAGACCTCAATGCACCACGAATATTGAAATCAAGAAAACCTCCACATGCTACAGGACGGAAGCTCATTAAGAGCAATTTTAACTCAACAGATGCATGGAAGCAGGAGTGGGATAGAGGTAACCCAGATGGTAAAAAGCTGGTTGACCACCCAAACTCCAGACCTAGTTTTGAACTACCTCGAATAACGTGGACTCGATTGAACCGAATAAGGACCGGTCATGGAAGAACAGGCCAAATGCTAAAGCTGTGGGGCCTTTCCAATATCCAGAAATGCGACTGTGGTGCAGAATGCCAGACTATCGATCATATTGTAACGGAGTGCCTTACGAGGGCTCTACAAGGAGGTTGGGCCTAAAGTAAGTAACGATTAAATCATTTAGTTTTATTTGTAATTCGATTCCTAGAGATTGAAACCATTCCCTTCCTAAGAGCGGATGTCTTCCACCTCTAATTACAAACAATCGTAAATTTTTAGCAACATTTTTATTTAATCAAGCTTTTACAAAAATATACCCTATAGTATTTATAATGTTACCATCCTATGCTTTTTGATAACTATTTGGTCTATTTAAAACTATGTCTTTAGAATGTGTATCGTAAGTTTTTTCATTTATAACTGAAATTGCAGCACCATTATATATTTCCATTTTAAAATTAATTCAATTTATTTCAACATCTAAAAATGTAGGTTTGGTTACATTATTATCGTTTTGATCTACTTTAAAAAGTGTATTTAAAAACATATCTTCATCATTTTCAATTATATTAACACTATTTTTATTTGTGTTACGCAATTTATTTTCATATTTATACGATTTATTTAGACCACTATTTTTTGTATATCTTTCGTTTTTATCAGCGTTGTCTTGTTTATGAATATTTTTCACGTTTTTATTTTTAAAACAAACTTTTTCCAAATGACCTTTACGATTACATATACGACTATAATATTCTTTGTATTTACAATTTTTAAATACATGAATAGTATAACCACAACAACTGCATTTTGTACTTACTTCATTTCTTAAGTTTATAACCTTTTTACCTCGAATGTAATTTACTTTCTGATAATTTAGTTTCTTATCCATTTCCAAACTTATTCTTGTTCCTTCCAAAGCATTTATCATTTCCAACGTTCGTTTATAATCCAGTTCTACTTCTTGAAATAGCTTCTTTTTTAATGCTTCGTCTCGAATTCCATGAACAATTTGGTCACGTAATGCTTCTTCTAGCATCTGTTTAAAATCGCAAATTTGACTTATCTTCTACTATAAAGTCTGCAATTGTTTCATTTTCTAATTGTATACGGGAATGAAATTTACTACGTTCTGCTGTTATCGTTGGTTGAGGCTTTTTAATTTTATTCATAAGCGTTTCCAAATCAGTTTCTTGAGGTTTCTTTAGTTCTAACAATGGTATACATTTTTGTACCAATCACTGTTAAAAATACGGCCATTTCAAAAATTTCGATCCGTACTTCGAAATCATCTTTTTCCGAATTAAATTCATGTATGTTACAAATGTTTCCTCTTGAAAAATGCAATTCTTCCATACTTTTTTTTTTTTTTTTTTATTTATAATTGCTAATTTACACCTAGCTAATGCTATTTAGTAAGTTTTATGATTATTTATGCATAATGTGACATGAGAAGCATCCCATCCAGTGATGGGTGCTTAAGTGTAATTTTACATATTAATAGTATTTATATTAAATCCAGTGGCTTCGTTCTGTTGAGTCTGCGGATAACGAGTGAGTTGTCTAGTAAGGAGATCGCCATATGATTAGGGTGGTTCTCTAGCCGGACGGCGTATTTTTTAGCAACTGTTGCTATTTCTTCTTTTACAGTTTTCACTTTGAGATCTTCGTGTAGTGTAAGATTTGATATATACCACGGAGCGTCGACAATAGTCCGAAGGATTTTGTTTTGAACTCTCTGCAAAATGGCAATATTACTTTTCTTGGCACAACCCCATAATTGGCAGCCGTATCGCCAAACTGGTTTCAAAACTTGGTTATATAAAAGCAGTTTATTATCAGTAGACAGTTCTGATCGTCTGCCTAGTAGCCAAAACATTTGTTTCCGCTTAATGTTTAATTGCATTTTTTGATTATATGCTTTTTCCATGTTAGATGCTTGTCAAAATTTAAACCAAGATATTTTATTTCCTCTTTTTGTGGGATTGTAACACCATTCATAATTATCTGTCCAGTCGGTAGATTTCTTCTGTTAGTAAATATTACTCTAGCTGATTTATCTTCATTAATCTTTATTCTCCGCATTTTAAACCATGTTTCGATTTTGGTTACTGCTTCTTGCAGGTTTTTACGTGCCACTATGGTAGATGCGTCTGAACAGAGAATTGCTGTGTCATCAGCGAAGGTTGCCATTTCGACGTTTGTCGGAACAGGAATGTCTGCCGTATAAACTAGATAGATCAACGGCCCCAATACACTACCCTGGGGTACACCTGCTTTTACCGGATAAATCTGTGATTCATCATCTCCATATTTGACACAGAAGTACCTTTCATCTAGGTATGACTGCAATATCCGAGTCATCTGATGTGGAAAGTAACGACTGATTTTTTGTAACAGACCTTTATGCCAAACTTTGTCAAAAGCTTGACTTACGTCTAAGAAAACCGCGTCACAAACTTTTTTTTCCTCAATGGATTTTTCAATCACATTAACTATTCGATTGACCTGCTCTATTGTACTATGTTTTTCTCTAAAACCAAATTGATGGTCCGGTATTAGTGACTTGTTTTGGACAATTGGAAGTATTCTTTTTAGGAGTAGTTTTTCATACAACTTAGACAGCACAGGCAATAATGAAATGGGGCGATACGAGCTTGTTTCTGTTGCGAGTTTTTGCGGCTTTTTGATTACGATGATTTGCGAAAATTTTAATTGAACTGGAAATATGTTAATCTCAGCATTGCATTGAAGATATACGTTAAAAGTATTAAACCTTTCCTTGGTAATTCTTTTAAAATTTTTGCTGTAATCAGGTCGTATCCTGGTGCTTTTGTCGGATTCATCGTTTTTATTATATTTTTAATTTCGCCAGGGGAAGTAAGTTTAATGGGTTTAGACACATCATAACATCGTATTTCTGGAAAAGCAGAAGAGTTTTCAGGGCATGACTGAAATGTATCAGCGTAGTATTTTCCAAATACTTCTGCTTTCTCCAAATCAGTTCGGGCCCAACTTCCATCTTGCTTTTTTATTGGGAGATTAATTTGCTTAGGTCTTTGTAGATTTCTAGTCGCCTTCCATAGGGAATAATCACGTTCCGCTAATGGAGACAAGTTTAACAACTTTTCTCTAAATGATTTGTTTTTTAGGTCTACTAATAAGCGCTTTACAAGCTTAATCTGTTTATTCAGTGCCGTCTTAATTGTCGGATTTCTATACATCTGCCACTGATTCCTTAGTTTCCGTTTCAGTGTAACTTCCCTTCTAATTTCTTCGGGGTAATAGATGATAGGTGCGGACACATTAATTTTTTGTGTGGCAGCCCACGCTGACCGTTGTGTGATTTGAATAAAATATTCAAGTGCATTTTCTATATGTTTTTCCGTTTTTAGTGGCATTTTTAGGTTAATCGTATTTTCCATTCGTTCCCTAAATTCTTCCCAATTAGTACGTTTATTGTGCAGTTTAGGTTTGCAAATTTTAGTTATTATATGTTCACTGATATTAAGCGTTATTGCAGAATGATCCGATGCTAATCCATCATCGTTTCTCACGTCCAGGAAAATTTGTGCAAAACCCTTTACTACAAAGATGTCTAATAAATATGGGGAGTTTTTTGTCCATACTTGCTACTTTTTTTTTTATTATTATTATTATTTTGTATTACCTATTTTTATATCATTTACGCATTAATATTCGAAAATTCAACATGCTCTTCGCCACTTGTTGCGTCCCTATGAAAACCAATAACTCAGAAAAGACAAACTATAATAACGAAATGAAATAATCAAAAACCAGTTATATTTATATTTTTTAAAAAATGTGAACACATTCTGTACAACATTCAACATTTTTAGTGCTGTCAAATACACCACGTAAAATATGAATATGATGTGTTTGCGATGTGAGTGAACAAAAGGTTGAATTTTGTCATTCGCGTGTTATTGCGCATAGGCGTTTTATTTTATGTATCTATATTACTTCGAATCAAACAGAAAAATGTAAATAAATTTGAATAAAAAATAAATAAAATTTGAATAAAGTGTATCGTATTCAATGGAACATTTTAAATTATATACCCTACTTTGACCGATAGATCAAAAACTTTAGTGTTTCTGTGTCAACATCACAAAGTAGTCATTCTGTGTCGTATCTTACGAATAAGTTACATTTAGATATGCGTTTGTTATTACACTTGTTCGTCGTCCGTCGTTTCTTCAACTTAAGTTTAGTTCACGTCATGCCACTTCTTATTCTGTATAAAGTTCGCCAGAAAATATTCTCTAAAACAAATTAGAAAATATTCATTGACTATTTTTTTTTTCTTCATAATAGTATATTTATTTTTAATAAATACAAATTTATGTTACGAAAATTTAAATCCAATAAAGTTGATACTATGAACGCCGTTTACAATCGTTTGCTTACATTCTCAATATATCCGCGATTTGAAACTTAATGATAATATCTAAATAAAATTAATGTTATCTTCTTCATGTAATGAATTATAATTTTTCCCATTTTTTATTTCTTCGATGGCTAACTTATTAAATTCGTTATATTTGCTATTTACTAATTCTGGTTACAATCTAAAACTATTCTTCTGCAATTACTTCCTAGCAGAATCTGGTAAACCGTATCCGCAGAATTATACGCTGTACAGTTTTCTATGTCTGCTATGCCAAAACGTCTCGGATGTTTTTTAAAACTACCACTACCAGTAATAAATTATTCATTATAAAAATTAGGAACAAAACGATTATTATCGAGTCTGTCATTCAAATTAGGGGAATATTGATACGTTAATCGGTTATTTGTATTCCACATCGTTTAATATTGTTCTAAATAAAATGTATTTAATATAACTTTGAACTGTTTTTAGGGATGGATATTCGTGGATAACTCGGCAAATTTTAGTCGGATTTGGGCAAGCCTTTTTTGTTTTACTCCTATTGAGCCCCCTCATTAATACCCATTCATGGATAGTTCTAAATCTATAGGGAAAATTCCCGCTATTACTATCGATGTCCAGTAGTTAGTAGTTGTATTAGATTTAATCATTTTAATTGTTATTATTTTCTGAAAAGAGCTTATTTGTAAATCATTTGATTCTTTAACGCTGCTGTTATAGATCAAAATTCGGAATTATTATCGATGTATAGGACTTTTTTTATAACTTCTCCCGGTTTCCAATCTTAAGAGACCTTGATTAACCCTTTCATTCATTGTTCCTTCTATTCGATTTTAGTGGTAACAAATTTCTATTTTCATAATAAGGGGAATTTTGGGCGACGTACAATGCCTGAATTTTGAAAATATTCATATAACACGTTAAATATTATTTTGAGTCGTTTGGTATTGTACACAAAATATTACTTTCCGTATTTATCGATTGATTTTGTATATTGTGCGTAGAATACTTTATATCTCGAATGAAAAAAAAAAACAAACAAACATGGAAGTACAAATATGATTAACTGTATTTTATTTTTAATAGTTATTAATTACTTCGTAGGACAAGATTTATCATTTTATGTATAAGCAATTTATAATGATACAATGAAAGTAACAGTAACTCATAGACAATCGCAATGTATACATACGAAAAATTAAAATTTAGTTTATATATAAAAAAACTGCAGTAAGCTCTTTTATGTCGTATACGAAAGAAAAATAACTGACACGATCCGATTTCGCTATAATAATAATAATAATAATAATAATAATTCGATTCATCGACTAAATAAACGACGCTATTAGATAAGAATGATTAATCCTACCCGTTTTATTATCCAAATATTATTCGTTATTTCGTTCCAATACGTATACGTTATTGACAATTGTGTTCGTTATACAAAGTTGTACGCGGTTTTATTAATCATCAACTTATGAAGGAAAAATTACCTCTCCTGCAAGCATCAGGTATAGAGAAATAGGTTATGTAACAGGTTTACTTTAAATTAAATATTAGTTTAATCTTTCGTGGATTTTTAATATATTTAAACTAGAACGCGGTTCTAATTTTCAAATATTGATTCGTAATTTTACGAATTTATACATAATCGATACATTTATAATTTATTTATCCATTTATATTATTATTCGTTCTCACACTGTATGTTTCATGGTGTTGTTCCGACGTTATATTCTAAATATGGATTAAATTGATTTGAAAAGTGGTTTACTAGTTAGCAGTGTGTGTTTTTTTTTTAAACACGGTAAATTAATACGATCTATGTAAAAATAGTCTTAGACTTTAAATTGATTTTAAATTACGTAATAAATTATTCGTATTAATCAGCGTTTTCGATGCGATGATTTTTGAAGGTCGACATTGTTGAATTTATTTATTTCGGTTGACGATGTGTGCGTAGCTTTGACGTAATGAAACAGTTTCTAATATAAATAACGGGAGAAAAATGGGCTTAGATGGTTACTAACGTTCACCAGTTATTTCGCTACCCTTGCGTCTTATTCTTTTAACGCTATTTGAAAAATGAAGTTTACTATATAAAATGGGTCAACAGGATTCAAGTAGCTTCGTTTTTAATCATATACACGATATTACCATTTACTCTTTGTAATGTATTATATATATATATATATATATATATATATATATATATATATATATATATATATATATAAAAAAACAAAGAAGCAACGCGTGCTTTTCAATTAAAGTGAGTGTATGTATCTTTCAAGTTCATTGAGGCGGGTTTTCGTTACGTCGATAATCGTGAATTTAATAAAACAGAGAGCAGCACGATTGCTGTTTCTACTCTACGTGTATGTCGACTGACTGCAACTGCGACCGGTTGAATCGAGCATTGTTATATGAACTGATACACGTTTGACGACGAATTAATCCGCTATTTATATATTTTATCCGTATATTATATTTATATCGATTGCAATTACGATTTTTTGTATTTGTGTGCATCGATAGAAGTTCAAAATCGAGAAATGGAAATAGACACCGTCTCCAAACCAGGTCCTACTGCACCGCCACCGGACGCAGGATTTCGGGCGTACTCTGTCGCAGTTAGTAGTTTTTTATGCAATGGAATCATTTTCGGCTTTATTAATACATATTCCATCATTTACTTAAAAATATACGATCAAATGGTTCAAGAAGGATTATCGAATGTCGCTTCGAGAGCATGTAAGTGTTCATTTCGAAATCAAGAATTTGAATCTTTTTTTTTAACGTACACGAGCATTTCTTATCAATTTAGAATATCGCTACATTTGTATTTTTATTCTAGTATGTACGCTATTATCTTTTTAGATTATTTTTCGAATTGATAAATGACGCGTGTCTGTAATATAACAAATTTATTTATTCGCGTAGCTTTAAAACAAAAAAAAAAACGAATTTGTAATATAACGAATTTATTTTGGATTTAAAAATTGTGTTTTACCCAAAATATACTTGTTGAAAGTATTCTAGATTGAAAAAAAAATGTGACTACGCGCTATAAAAATGCTTAACTTATAGTTGTTTTTTATAACATAATTCATAGATGTTGAATTATTATTACACATTTATTAATTTATGAAAATAAAATAAAACACCTATATATATATATCAATGGTCACCTGAATACTAGTTTGCTGTAATATTTTTATCAAATACTCAGTTGTTATCATCATCAGAGTAGTATGATTACCGCTCCCTCCCTCCTATATTTCTGAATATACATATATATATATATATATATATATATATATATATATATATATATAATATATAGTCGACTTAATTCTATACGGAAGGCACCGGGTTCAAATACGATGGACGACGCCAAAATACCTTCATTAGAAAATACAAATTAAAAAAATAATAATAATCCTAATATTCTCGCGTGGAAGGCAATTGCAAACCACCACGCACAATGCCATAATATAATACACTAGAAACACGCGAGGCTGCATTCTGTCGTAACAACAAAACGATTACAGTCAGTTCTCCCGGATGTGTGTATGTGAACTACGCTAATGGCATATTATAATTGCTTTGTACGCTACTTACACTATACAACAAAATATATATAGGTAAGTGGTTGCATGAATTGCCCACCAACTTAGCAATTGAGGATAAATGATGATGTTTTTATTTTTATATATATGTGTGTGTGTGTGTATATTTGTGTATGTGTGTATGTATTTCCGATAATGCTTTATGAAAATGAGATGTGACCAATAATAAAAAATATGTTTACCGTAAAAATAATATGTAGCTAATAAGTCGAAGATGTAGGCGTTTTTATTTACGAGTCCATTAACTAATTTAAGAATTTTTATTTTAAAGAGTAGTTATATATAGCTTTGTATGAATATGAATTGGTATTTTCAGTTGCCATATAGATTTATCTGGTGGCGAGCTTCTGAATTTTCGCAGTTCACAGCTCTGTCTATAATTTGCTATTTTTGTTTGCTATATATTATATATATATATATATGTGTGTGTGTGTGTGTGTGTGTGTGTTAGATTTGACTAAAAATTAGATGAACTTTCATTCATCCACAAGTAATCCAATAATCTTTTTGTTCGCATCTAATTGAAGTTTTATTAGAAATATCAATGACTTGAGACGGACGATCGAAAAAGATCTCGATTTGCGTTTAATGTTACTAAGTTGATAGTGATATTTGAGCTATGCATACGATGACGGTAGGTGTCTTAAAATGTTCGACATTTTGTATTTATATAATTTCGGATTCACTAAAACTAAGAAGTTTCCCAAGAACATTCTGACGCGATTTACTCTCATTTTTCATTATATATTTCCTTTAATTCGTGCGTTTTCTTCGGGTTTTCAATTTAACCTTCTTGCAGTTGCGTGTTAAATTATGGCAAATTTGTTTTTAAAAATTCTTAAACATTTAGTGTTTTTCCTCTGAATTTTTATATATATCTCGGGCCATGAGTACTGTTCATGCAGCGAAGGTAACTAGAAATAAACCATAACACTATTTTACAACTGCACCTATAAGTGATACTTTGTAATTCGTGATCAATGTTTATGTCGTAATATGCAACATATCGTTATACACGCGCACGATTGTTTTTCCATACTAAAGAAAAAGCAAAGTCCCCTTAAAAATGCGACCATAAAGTCGCACAAATGAAAACAGCGCATGGTTCCAATAATTAATTTACTGTTAGTATTAATCGCGTTGTCTTTACCATGTATATGTCCGATAGTTTTAACGTTGTTTAAGGGAGAGAAAAAATAAATAAAAGAAATTTGAGTGTGTAATCCAAAATAGCAATAATATTTCATGTTTGATTTTTTCAAACGTCATTTTTTCTGTGTTTGTGGTAATTAGAGAGGATAGTTGTCGCATAAACTACTGCTTCAGCTATAAGGCTTCAGGTTTATTTGAAATTCGTATTGTCTTTTATTCTTCCCGTGTTTGACTAATAACTGAAAATGGGAATATTTCTTAGAAAAAATCTTAAATCGATTGCACATGGTCGACGTAATATGCTATTTTCAGTCAACACATCGAAACGCATCGATTACGTTCCGTGGCTAGTTTATCGAATTCGCTTTACACTACACACGTGTAAGAAGTTCATAGTGATAATGTAAAAAAAAAAATCGAACAAATAAAATTTATGTTGACTATAAAATTGCACATGTTGTGGGAGTAGTGAAACTACCTCCTGAAAATACTTTATCACGGATAATTTGGAAAACTTTAAACCGAATAAGAAACTATAACAAGAAGAACTGCGATAAGACCTTCACTTTAAATACACATCAATCGCGTTAAAAAGGACAATACTATGAGCTATTACTAGTAAGGAAATTCGATTACTCATGAATATGTAAATTCACCGTATATTATTATTTTTTATTATTATTATTTACTGGGCTCCTAGTTATCTGAATTGAGGTAGATTATCTAAAAAAAATGTACAAACTTTTGAAGTAATTTCAGTGTTACAATCCCCTTAGTTGTTTTTAAAAATAGGATCTTGTAAAATATTAAAATAAGCGATATTTATTTTTAAAAAGTAGCATCTTGTCAACGAAAATTTATGAAGTATTCGATGTGCCTTGCAATTTTAAAGAACTTGATATTAACGATAACTTTTCATTTTTTTAAGCTGAACTAATAATTAGTGAAAATAACATTTAATTGTAATATTTTCAAAATTACGCAATCAATTTGTAAAAATAATTTATTTTTTAGCGTTTGAAATTTTTAAAATATATATTTAATTAGTATATTTATGCTACGTTGTGACTTCAATTATAAGTATTTTAAGTTCAAATAAACTACGAGATTAAATAACGGATGAATTTTAATTAAAACGAAAAATAATATACGAGCCTATTAAAATGTTGACAAAAGGAAGATAAAATGAATTGATGAGAAAAGGTATGCATAAAAAGAAATCGCCTCCCTCCTCCCAAAACCATTTCCTAAATCCAAATTGAGTTTCGACGATGTTCCTATCTACATTTGTCCAAATTCATCGATAGATTACTATTAAAAGGATTTTTAGAACGCGCGGACATTAAACTGATCATCCTATCACGTTTCTGATCGTTTTGCTTTCTTTGGTTATCTGTAGATAATTATAATCCTTTGTTCAATTTTTAAACGAAGTATGTTATAATCGTAATCAACATATTTCGTCGTAATTGTAAAATACCAGAAATAGTTAATATTACGCTAATATTCATTTGAAATCAATTTTAGAAAGTAATGAAAAATGAGCACGAACATTTTGAACTTATCGCGAAATAAAATAATAAACGAATTTTGCATTACACAGGGGAAAAAAAGGAACAAGGTAGCTAACTAAACATAATTGTTTTTTTATTTAAAAAAAAAAATAAAAATAAAATATTACAGTACATCGTGTGGGCAACTTTTTACGCCATGTTGTGTTTACATTTTGTTTATTTTATTGTGTTTTTTTTAATGATTTTAAATATTTAAGAATGCGTTCAAACTTCGTATAAGATTTTTAAAATATAAGTCTGTCTCCTTTTTCTCACCTATCAATTAAACTTTATATCAATTTTATGTAACCGCCTAATAATAATAATAATAATAATAATAATAATAATAATAATAATAATAATCGATAAAACAAACAGAAATAATTCGCATTAATGTCCGCAACGTTTGTTGCTTGCGTAATACACATACACACGCTCGACTTATTAAAGCTATAATTATTCGATAACCTTAGTTCATTTATGTTCGTACATTTTTCAATTAACGGTAAAACTCTCCAGATAATTTACTGATAAAGGTTGAAAAAAGATCAATGTCGTCAGCGGTTCACGTATTCTTATGCATCAAATATTGAAAATTAACCCTGTATGAATTATTTATTTTTCAAAAAAATTTTGTTAATTAAATACTATCGTAGAATAATTGAAAACTAAACTCGTGCAATCGTATATTCGATCTAATATTCAAGAAGTCCGAAAAATTTTTCATATATGCAACATTATAAATTAAATAGTATACGAACATAATTTTTGATTTTTGTATATTATAACGTTCCAACATTATTATGGTACTTTGCTCTCTGGTCGTGGTTGTCTTTTTATAACGTACAGCTAGAGGGTTAACGAATACAGGGTGGATAAAATTTATAATATTTTAAATAAGACTCTTTTATTTTATATATTTTTATCTTAATCTTAAAGAGATCTAAAGTCACGAGTAAAGCGATCAACTACTTGAATTAAGATATTATTCATATTTAACTTGAATAAAAAAAAAAACGAGTAAATCATGACATTCAAAAAACATGAATAATATTTATATAAAATAATTTAAAAGAAAATATTTACACATATTATATAGAAAAAAATAAATAAAAAAAATCATACGACCTTAGGTATACTGGAGGTAGGACCGATGGTATGCTGGATGACGAAGGCGTATCCTATTTCCGAATTTCATTGTTATTTTAATATTAATCATTATTATTATTGTTATTAGTTGGATTCTAACAGTCTTTATTTTATTTCCGATTATTTATGTTACGAATCGTGAAATAACTCAGTATTTAACTGACTAGAAAGTTATAACGAATTGATTTAAATACTGATATACACGGTTATTTTAAATTTTTTCTTATATATTTATCGCGACTAGAATTTAAAGTTTTACGTTTTACATATATAGATATCTTAACGTTGGCTTCGTCTAACGCGTAACGTCTTTCAGACGTCTTATCTGACTAACACGCGATAATCTTTTCGTATATACTACGGATCGACTGTAATGGAGGTTAACAACCTACCAGGTTGACTGCTTTACACGTATGTCTCATATCTTCACAAATTCCCTCAGTGTATTGACGATATTACCTACTTACACGTTTGTGTTATTTACAAATACCGCTATATGGTTTCGGATTCCTATTCTCGTTATTGTACTGATCATCATTATATCTCACATACCTGGGAATTTTCGTAATCATTACAATCTGTATATTGTTGTTAGATAAACCGATTCTTGACTTAATATAGCAATACCCTCAACTATAAGAATATTTTTATTTTTATTTTTAATTTTTTTTTTAATAATTATTATTAATTTATTAGGTACCCCCCATCTTTTAAAACGCCATAAATCTCCCTCATTTTGTGAATTGATTTTGGGTGGTGATTTGCATACAAAATCAATTCATCGAATACGTAAAAGTATTAAATTCCGCTAAGATAGGTATACGGATACGTTACATCATCGTTCTCAGATGATTCGGAACGATCTGTTCGACGACGGCTAACATAACGCTACGAAGGTTATCAACGCGCTCTTAAAGCCGTTGCTCGCACAATCAACTTCTCTCATATCGATACTTCTTAGACGAGAAAGAATACCGGTTTGATTTATCATATACGTGTCATTGCGTGAGTCCTTTATCTGCTGATTAAATGTCTGTACGTTGATGAGACGATACTTATCATCATTATTATTATTTCTGACGATGAAATTCCTTATCTGTTTGGATATTACCTGATAGATAACCGAATTTTATACATTTTATCGTAATGCTATATTCGAAATTCAATCTGCTACCAGTGCTAACAAAATCGACTAGTATTTATATGTCGTTGTCTATTTGCGTGTGAATTAAATTCCCATATACTAGCATTATTATTATCCGACTATCGTTAAACATCTAAATAGAGTATTTCTGGGCTTTTTTCAGATTCATTCAATGCATTATGTTCAGCTGCGGCTCGTGGGTTTTCGAAGCGGAGGGGCTGAAAGTTTTACCTAGTTGAATTTTTTTTTTTTAATAAAAAACATACAGCTAGGCTACCATTTCATAAAAACTTAAAATTCTAAATTTTCTAAACAAAAATAAAATTTAGAATCGGCCATTCTAAGAAAATTTTAAAAAATGTGTAATTTCAAAGCACTTACTTCAAAATTTATTTGTATATGAAGCCCATACGACGGTTTTTCATTTTCGCGAACCGGTCAGTTACCTTGCTGTGGAAGTTAGGAATTGTATCGATAAGAGTTTTCTCAATACTTATCATGGCAAGCGCAGAAACTCTATCTTCCAGCATTGTACTCCGTAAATATGTTTTAATTCTTTTCAAGGAAGAAAAACACCTTTCCACTTCAGCAGTTGTCATAGGAGACGTTAACAAAATTTTCATCAAAACATATACTTCGCCGGGTGTTTTGTAAATACCGGTGTTTCGAAACAATTGGTGGAGTTGCGCAACTCCCGATGCAAAGGAAAATTCTGAATTTCTTTCGTATAGAACAGAAAGTTCAGTTTGCAAACGATTTTTATTTAGCATGGGATATGCCTGGCAAGTTTCGTTAAATTCTTGAGAAGGAAATTGCCTGCTGTACGTTTCAAATTTCTCTTGTAACAGCAACTTTCCTGCAGATAGATGACCAGTAACCCGAGCTTGCATATATATTGTGTCACAAACTTCTTTGACAGCGGCGTTTCGATTTTCATCACATTTCCTCTTATGAGATACAGGTTTTTTTTTTTTTTCTTCTTTTTATTGCCAATTTGTACCTAGCTTGATAAAGCTATCAACAAATGTTTGAAAAGAGACTCGTGTATGGGGAGCACACCCATTGGTGTGTTCTACCCTATTTGTTTACACTATCTTGAATTTTGATCCTCTTGAGACGTCTTGTCACTGGTTTGTTCGGGATCGCTGCCGCTAGCTGATTGGGGTGTCCATACAGACGCATCATGTGATTTGGGTTCGTCTATTAATGACCTCGTCAATGGTATGAATCCCTAAATCTCGATGGATCAGTTCATTGGTAACGTACCAAGGCATACGGTATATCAATCTGAGGGCTTTGTTCTGGAACCGTTGGATGATCATCCGATTCGATGGTTTCGCGCATCCCCACACCGGTGCAGCGTAGGTCCATATTGGTTTCAGCATGGTATTATATATTAACAGCTTGTTTCGTAGTGACAGCTGCGACTGATATCCTATAAGCCAGTATAGGTTTCTCAGCTTTAGGTCCAATTCCTTCCTCTTCTTCTGTATATGAATCTTCCAATTTAGAGTGGAATCCAAATGTACACCAAGGTATTTCGTCCCTTTGCTTCTCGGTACCAGTATATTATTTAACAGTAATTGTTTATTATGAACCTTTCTATTGGAGAATGAGACGTGTGTACATTTTTCAGGATTTATTTGGAGGTCCCACTTTTGTGTCCATTTAAGTATGGTATTTAAGTTTGCCTGTAAAATGGCAACAGCCTTATTAGCATCTTCATCAGATGCAATTAACATCGTGTCATCTGCAAATGTTGCTACTTGTACATGTTCATCAGTTGGTAAGTCGGCAGTATAGATAGAATATAAGAGGGGCCCCAATACACTGCCCTGCGGCACACCAGCGTGTATAGGGTATATTTCCGAATGCTCATCGTCATACTTGACATGAAACAGCCTGTCTGTCAGGTAAGATTGCAATAATTGATAATATTTTTCCGGGAAAATCTTTCTAATTTTATATAATAGACCTTTATGCCATATTTTGTCAAAGGCTTTAGAGATATCAATAAAAATTGCTTCATTATATTTTTTATTCTCAATTCCTTCTTCGATTGTTTCCACAACTCTGTGTACTTGCTGTTCAGTAGAATGTGAACTTCTGAAGCCAAATTGATGTTCTGGAATTACTTTTTTTTCCTCAACAATTTTATTTAATCGATTTAGTATCAATTTCTCTAGTAGTTTGCCAAGGGTTGAAAGTAGTGAAATGGGTCTATAGGATGTAGGCTTAGTGCCATCCTTTCCAGGTTTCAGTATCATAATTATTTCTGAGAACTTCCACTGAACTGGAAAGTGTGCTGTTCTAACAATGGCATTGTATATATATGTTAGTAGCATTATTGATCTTTTAGGTAACTCTTTCAACATTCTCGATGTTATCAGGTCAAAACCTGGGTATTTTCTATTGTTCAGTAATTTTATGTGCTTGTGCACTTCTTGAGGAGAAAACATTTTAATTTTTGTTGCATTTTGTTTAGGCTGGGATTCGCACAGTTTTATTGTAGTGTTGGAAACATTAAATACACCAGCTAGGTATTTTGCTAGAGTGTTTGCCTTTTGTTTAGCAGTTCTTGCCCACTGACCGTCATCCTGTTTCAGTGGTTGACTACATCTTACTGGTCTATTAAATTTTTTTGTTGCTTTCCATAAATTGTACCCAGTTTCAGATGTAGGCGTTAATTTAGATATGTAAGCACTGAATTCTTCGTTTTTTAAATCAAGAAGTGCGTTCCTTACTCTTTTAGTCAGGACATTTAAGTGGTGTTTGCTTTCAGGGTTCCTGTTTAGTTGCCACTGAATTCGTATTCTTCTTTTCTGAGCTATGAGATCTTGTATGTATTTAGGATAGCTACTCTTGTAATTGTTTGCCTCATCTGGAGTTGAGTTTGCAGCGGCCGTTTGGAGCTGCTCTGTAAATTTTTTAACTGCGCGTTCTATCTGGCATGGTGTTTTTAGATGGACCGACAAATCAGTTTGTTCTTCCAGGAGTCTTCTATACCAATCCCAATCTGTTTTTTTGTTGTGAAGCATTTTTGTTTTTTGTTTATTTATTATTTCCGTACCCATAATTGCTATTATTGGTGTGTGATCCGAGAAGATGAGGTCATAGCTTGAAGCGACAGACATTTGGTTCATAGGTATTCCTTTAACCAAAAATAAGTCTAATAAGTCAGGAGTGCGGTTTATATCTGATGGCCAGTATGTTGGTTCTCCTGTTGAGAGAAAGCTGCAGTTGTGGCCTATAGCTGCTTTATATAATTTATTTCCCCTTGCAGTTGTTACTCTGGAGCCATAGTGTATATGTTTTGCATTGAAATCGCCGCCAACTATGAATTTTGGTCCTAATGTTGACAGCAGGTTGCTAAAATTGGATTCAATTTTATATCTAGGGGGGCAGTATACTGCTGCTATTGTCAAAGAGTTTTTCAACTGTTCAACAACTATCACAGTGGCCTGTATCTCAGCAGTAATATATTTACTACTTTCATGATGTTTTATTTGTTCCCTAATTATTATGGCACTACCTCCATGAGCTTTGCCGGAAGGATGTAGAGTATTATAACATATGTAGTTAGGAATGTGAATATAGCTTTTATTAGTGAGCTGAGCTTCTGATATTAGGAGTACATCGATTTTTTCCCTTCTTAGGTAATAGGTTATATCTTGGATGTGGTTTGTTATACCGTTTGCATTCCATTGGGCAATTTTCAAAAATTTGGAGTTCATTTTATTAACTTTGTTATTACCTGTGTCAACATGTTGACGATTGCATTATTTTGACTTATTAGTTGAGTAAACATGTTTTCAAAGCGAGATAAAAATGTACTTAGCAAGGTTTCTATGTTTCTACTTTCGTCTGCTGGGATTTTTCCAGATGTTACATGCGCGTATGATCGCTTTGCTTCAGTAGATTGAGTCATAATTGCTTCTTCATATGAAGCGGTGTGTTGAGGTTGCTTTTCAGATATATATTGTGTAATACGTTTTTGGGATCTTTCTCTCTCTCCATAGTTATTTTTTTTCTTCAAAAGAGTTTTATAAACTTCACAACCTTTATAATTTGCTGGGTGATTTCCCCCACATAAAGCGCAAGTAGCAGGTGTTTCTCTTTTTCTGCTGCAAGATTTGGAATCGTGTCCTTCGCCACATTTCACACACACAAATGGCAGAAAACAGTAGTTTTTAGTGTGACCATATTGTTGGCACCTTGTGCATTGTGGTATCAAGTTTGTTTTTCTTGGTGGCTCAACTTGAATTCTAACATTGAGTAGATATTTTAGTTGGTATATGTCCTTATTGTTTTCAGCAGGTTCCAGGTCAATAAAGAACAATGGTAATGGATTTTTTGAAGTTCTGTGTCTTATGTTTATTGCATTCCTCACTTTGTGGTTATATTGACTTAGAGCTTATCTTCAAGATTTATAGAATGATGCAGGCCTCTAATAACCACTTTAAATGCCCTTTCACTTTTAGGTTGATGGGTATATCGATAAGCCTGTTTTTCATTTAAGAAGTGACAGAGACATCTGTAAGAATTAGAGTCTTTAGCCATTATTTTTACTCTGTTGTTCGGAAGAGTTTTAGTATAGAATGATTCACCAGTTATTACATCTTTCATATCATTTAACATAGCATGATATAGAATCAGTATTTGTGGACACCAAGTTTTCGAAATTCGTTTCTCTGATTAAAGAAATTGTGCGATAAAAATTTCCCATGTTTTCAAAAACTGTATTTACGACTCTTGAATTGAAATTCCATCTTGTGTCGGAACCATGTGGAATTCTTCTTGACATACAATTTTCAAGCTCAGCTAATCTCTGAGAAGAACGCGAAAAAAATGCTGGAATTCCTGACAAGCTACTAAAAAAGATGCGTACTTCTCTATTAGTTGAAACTGATTTACTCATTACTAAATTTAATTGATGAGCATAGCAATGAATGAAATGGCCATTTGCGTAAGTTTCTTTTACTATTTTTTGAACACCGCCACGCGCTCCGCTCATAACTGCGGCGCCATCATAAGTTTGAGCAATTAGTTTCCCAGTATTATCTTTTAAAACAGTTTTCAACTGCTCCAAAATCTGTTTCGATAATCCTTCTGCATCTTGTGACTCAGGGTTATAAAATCCCCAGAATCTTTCGTATATGGTTCCATTGAATTCGTAATGAAAAACAATTACCTCCTGTGTTTTCTCAGAGATATCAGTCGTATCATCGGACATAACAGCCAAAAATTGAGCTTGTTCAATTTCATTAGAAATTTCAGTTCGACAAATGTCTAACATACAATCCAACAATTCATTTTGAATTGCTTTTGAGTTAGCTTTAAACACTGTAGAATTTTCAAAATGCACTTTCAAATTTTCATCCAATTTCCCTGCGAAATTTAACAGTCCTCGAAAAATACCAGGATTATCGTAATCCGCTTTTTCATTATGTCCTCGTAGCGGAAGTTCAAATTTACCCCAAAATATCAGGCAGTCGATAATTTTTGATAAAATATCCCTATTCTTTTTGACGTTTTCATTGAACTTTCTGATATTTAATTTATACGCTTCGCTTACCTGTGTCGTTTTTCCCAGCATACCAAAATCTATCGAATTTTTTATATGTTGTGCTGAATTTTCGTGTTTCTTGATTTTTTCATTCAAATGTTTCAAGCCTACCACACCAGTTTGAGTCCAAGAAATTTCACCGCCAAAAAGTAGACAAGGAAAACAAAAGAAAGCGTTTTTAATTTCACAACCGCAAAGCCAGTCACATTTTGAATAAATATCCGCTTTAAATTTTCTTTCAAAAGTATTGTCTCGGCTAGATGACGTTTGTACAATATTCAATTGCGGAGTCGGCCTCCCACGAGCCTTAACGTTACACTTTTCTGCACACCATAACCACGAAAATTTGTTATTCAGCAAACATGAAACCGAATTCAATTCACTTTCACGAAAATCGCTATTTCCAGCCATAATTAAAGTTAGCCTTTCTACCAAAACAATCGAAGTAATAAAATCCTTATAAATAAATATATTTATTCAATCAATAAAACATAAGTAAATGAGCAACAATAATAGAAGAACGCGCGCGTCAACATTTCATTCTGCAGTTGGAATATTAATCTTGAAATACAAGTCTACCGGCTGGGCTGGTTTTTGTGCAGCCCGAACGCGGGCAAAAAACTATTGCGCATGCGCCTTTACCATCGTCTGGTTCCGTTTTCACGCACTTTATGTTTCCTAAACACGTGAACGAGAGCTGTACTGGTTTTTATGCAGCCCGAACGCGATTAAAAAGAAAGTGCATGCGCCTTTAACATCGTTTTCTCGCGGAACCACGCTTTTTATGTTTCCTAAACGTGCCAACAAGAGCCGTTCTAGAATGAGCATCCAAAGAGAAAAAATTACTTTTTTAAACGAAATTTCAAAATTTTGGATAATTTTAATTGATTTTTGAATATGAAAAAAAAATTATACCGGTAATTTGGTAGGTGGGGCTGCAGCCCTGCAGCCCCCTTATGCACGAGCCGCCACTGATTATGTTATATTATTCCACTTAATTATTAATTTTAATTTTTGTCTTTTAGGGAATTTGGTTCTATTATGTGTAAATAATATCTTTATTAAATATCATTTTCTAATGAATTCTTTACTCTACTACTACTAAATAAGTTCGAATTATTACGTATTTACATCTATTATATAATCTACATATACATATGTTAAAATTATTACTACCACTATAACTATTATTACTTACGATCTCTGAATTAGTATTAATATATATATTATCTGGATATTTCACCAATACAACCACATATTTTATACATATATTTTTACTATATTTATATATTTTATTATTATAATTATTCTATTTATTTATTTTTTATTTTATCTTTTTTTTAATGATTTTATATGTAAGTATATTTCGATCGTGTTAGTAAATCTATTTACACGTGTTAGTATTATATATATTCTTTTAACGTAATATGATAATTTATATACCATCCTTATTTAGTCGTATTTTATTATAATTATAATAAGATGTGCACGTATTTACATTTATCATATTGGACTTAATTTCTATACTATATATCTGTCAACTTGATCCTTACTACAATATATTACTAAATTCAATTTATTGTTTTACATATTCGTATCCGTATTCAACTTCAAACTTCCGATTCTCCGCTGAAATATTGTTTTCTACTTTGTTTTGTAGATGATAATATTCATGGGGTAGTACATTTATTAATAAGGGTACAATAAATTTTATGTAACCGTCTAATAATAATAAAAACCGATAAAAAAAAAAAAAAAAAAAAAAAAAACAGAAATAATACGCATTAATATCCGCAATCCGCAATGTTTGTTGCTTGCGTAACACACATACACACGCTCGACGTATTAAAGCTATAATTTTCGATAACCTTAGTTCATTTATGTCCGTACATTTTTTAGTTATCGCTAAAACTCCAGATAATTTACTGATAAAGGTTGAAAAAAGATCAATAACGTAAGCGGTCCACGTATTTTTATGCATCAAATATTGAAAATTAACCCTGTATGAATTATTTATTTTTCAAAGAAATTATGTTAATTCAATATTGTTGTAGAATAATTGAAAACTAAACTTGTACAATCATATATTCAATCTAATATTCAAGAAGTCCGAAAAGCTTTGCATATATGCAACATTATGAATTAAATAGTATACGAGCATAAAAAAAGTTGTGTTTTTGATGTATATATATATATATTGTACATAATAATGATGATAAAACCTATAGTTAAAAACATAGCATTGCGTTTAAACCTATAGTTCAAAAACACTGCATTACATTTTTTATATTAGTTCTCCAGTTCAGATAATACTGATGGGGCAAATACATTTATAATAAAGATAGATATAATGTAGTGTTGTATACTAATTATAATAATAAATGTTTTTACAAAGTGATGTGTACATGTTATTGAGCGAATAAGAATAAAAAAGGAAAGAAAGAAAAACATTATTATTAATAAGGGTAGATATAATGGCGGATTCTAAATTTAATAACAAGTGTTTTTACAAAGTGGCATGTATATGTTATTGAGGAAGAGATGAAAAGAAAATTATAGTTATATGCACGCAAACGAGGTGTAAATATTACGCTAGGTATTTTCTTACTATGTTGCAATGATGATGTGGATAGGCTTAGTCACCAATGCGGAAATTATTTAAATATTAATATTGACATAATAAAGAAGGTAAGAGTACAGATATTATTTTTAGTTAGAATGGTTGATTGGATGTTTTAGGATCAGTTTTTTTCTCATGACGTCGTGGAAGTAAGCAAGAATAGAATGTGCATTCTTTTTGTTTATTGTTAGTGTTGTGTCATATGATTTTGAAAGCTTTGCATATGATATATGAGATGCGAGATGCTATGTATTGTGTTAGAGATGCAGTATTGACATATTGATGTATCTGTTAGTTTAAAGCGATGAAGGTACTCCTCGAAGATGCCGTATCCTGCGATTACTTGAGAGTTGAAGAAAATTATATTTAACTTTTTAAGCATAATCTCCTGCAGAAGTGTTCTGAGTTCAAAACTCGGTTAAAATCCCCTACTGATGTAGACGCACATATCGAAAATCTAACAACAATGCTAAAAAATTGCGCTACTAACTCTACATCCTATTCCCACTGTGAAAGGAAACAAAATTACCTTCCATTAAGGATTAGAGAACTAATAACTTCTACACGTAGAGCGCGTAAATTATGGCAGCGCCACAAATATCCTTGCTTTCGTGCAGAATATGATCGTATCAGGAACAAGGTGAAAACGGAAATAAGGTTGTACAAAGACAATGGATTTCAAGTATTTTTACAAAATCTAAATACAACGGATAATTCCCTTTGGAGAACTACCAAACACATCCTTAAGAAGCATACTGTAACTTCACCTTTACGAAATCAATCTGGAGCATGGATAAAAAGTGACGCTGACAAGGCTCAGTATTTTTCTGAACACCTAGTAAAAGTTTTTTCACCGAACACAGACATTGAGGATAAACAATTTACTGAACACGTGTATAATTAATCTTTCGTTAAAGTCACCTAATTTAAAAATTATGTCTCCGTGCTTTGTTGTTTTCAATGTTTCGATAATTTGCTCGTAAAATTCCTTCAGCTCCTCATTTTTACTGTCCGCAGTTGGCGCATACACCTGGATTATTACCAACGGTCTCGGTTGTACGTTTAGCCTAATCTAGATTACTCTATCTGATATTGCCAGTACATTGTCAATCAGGTTCGTGAGTTCTCTCTCTATTAGTATGCCGACTCCATATACATGGGTGTCTCCTTCAGAATATATGAATTCATAGTTCTCATTTGCATCGATTCTAGCGATTCCTAGAATGTCTAATCCTAGGCGGTTGGCTTCCATAGTTACATTTCCTAGCTTTCCGGCCTAGAGCAGCGTTCTTATATTCCAGGTTGCGATATTAATGTTGTGTACTTGGCGTTCCTAATGTTTCTTCCACAAATTCTTGGTCCAGTAGCATATTTTTCACTACAAGACTGACCTATACCCTTGCAGCGCTGATCGTCACTCGGGTTGTATGATGTGGTCGCACATTTCACACCACTGGACCCATTATATCCAGTGCGCTGGTGGTCAACCAGGGCGCGCGACCAACATAAACTATCTCTTGTACTTATGATGTAATTCTAGGAAAATATATACACTGGTATCGCGTTGCCTTCCAGTGTCACAGTATCCATGTCGGTTTCTATCATTCCCATTGTCGCCATGCAGTTTTCAATCCACAGCTGTTTCAGTATACTTCACCTCCACTTTTAGTTGATACTGGAAGAGCTGCCGACCTCTTTCAGAGTATGTGCTTATTTAATTTCCGCACGACTCGCCATGTCGCAACGATGTCTTCAGATACATTTATGGTTTTGTATAGACAGGTTTTACTACTACCTGCCTCCATACATACTCTTTTGTTTCCGCTCTTTGTCCGCGACTACTTATTGATTATTTGCAGCTGACTTACATATATATAGGTCATTCCACTATCCGCAACCTGTGGATGTATGAAACAGGGGGTATCCATGATTACTTATTTCAATAATGTCTTATTCGTAGCTAACCTACATATCTGTAGGCTTATCCGCGACCTACGGACTCGCCCCGGCCCCCTAGAAGCACATGCACCGAGTACATGCATCCCTAAGAATCTCTAGTATACGTATTGTATCAAAAAAGAAATAAATAAATGTATAATTCTACGCATTAATATCATAATGTGATATTTCGTGTATATTCAATAAATAACTGTATATAATGTCAGTTTCTTTTTAATTCACTGACGCTGCATTTCATTAATCTGAAATTTTTTTTCAGCTTTTATCGGTTCAATATTGATGGGTATGTCGTTTTTGGTATCTCCATTTGCCGGCATGCTGATGGATAAAATCGGTGTACGAGTGACTGTTTTTATAGGATGTATGTTAGGCGCTCTCGGAATATTTTTATCGTCTTTAATAGCGGTAATATTTTTATATTAATTCTCACACGTAGGAATACTAATGTTTTATTGTGTTTTTTTGTTGTTGCATATATATAGTGGTTGTCCGAATGTTAGTGTATACGTTTGTGTACTGGAATGTAATTTGTATTTGTATGTATAAGTATATATATATATATATATATATATAAGCATGATTATGTTAGGGCGTGTTATTCTTATATTATCTACATGTCTGGTTTTGATGTTTGTGTCCGTAATTCATTACGTTTATTACATCACGAGTGTGTATCTTTGCATAGTATTCTTACTCTGAATTTTATTTCCAAATATTTATATTGTTTGCACATAATTCGCGGAACCTTGTTGTACTTGAAACTAAAATGGAAGCTGCGCTTACTATATTTTCTATACTTTTCCCTTATTTTTAATTATTATTATTATTATTATTTTATTAAAAAATTACAATGGGTCTTAATGTATACTATCAAAATGTACGGGGCTTAAACATTGAATTAAATCAATTTAATTTAAATATTCATAATCATAATTACGATGTAATCGGATTGACGGAAACATGGTTGTATAACGGTGTACAAAATAATGAGCTCATTCAATATGGTTACGAAATTTACCGAAATGATAGAGAAGGTAGGAGAGGCGGTTGATCCTTAATAGCTGCGAGGAATTCTTTGCACGTGGAAAGATTAACATAAACCACTATTTCTGGAGTCGAGTCAGTCTGTTTAAAAATTTCTGAGTACAACCTAATTGTGGCGTGTATATACATGCATCCTCTTACCTCGGTTATTATTTATAAACAGCTTTATCGTGAATTGTATGAACTGCTGTTGTACAAGTTCCATGCACTCTAAGGTTCTTATTATGGGTGACTTTAATTTGTCTATTGACGGAAGTAGTTCTTTAAATATTCAAGATGACAAGCTGGCTAAGCTTTCAAATTTTGTAGAAATCAGCAGTTTGAAGTTGGTGAATGATATACTGAACTTCCAGGGCAAAACACTGGATTCGGTGCTGATAAATTCTGCTCTCTGAACTAGCATTAGCAAAGCAATTAATCCCTTGGTATCAGAAGATAAGTATCATCCGGATTTAGAAATTACTATTCAACGATGCTCATTAATCCAACATGATTATGTTACTACTTATCCGGTGTATAGGTTTGGGAAACTTAACAATTTTTCTACTGTTAGAAGTGAAGTTTCAAGAATAGACTGGACTGAGATTATTACTAATACAAATGAGGTAATACATTTCTTTTATTATAGTGCGCTTGATAGAGTTGTACCTGAAAAATCAATTTTTAGATCTAAGTATCCCCCGTGGTTTACACAAGGAATAAAACGCAAACTTAGATTCAAAATGAAATGTAGGAAGTCATATCGCAGAACAGCTGACCATACTGATTACATAAAGTTCAGTAGAGTAAGGGCTGAGATTAAAAAGTTGATTCGGCTATCATTCAGAAATTATGTTATTAACGTTGAAAAAAATATACAAATCAATCCCAATAGATTTTGGTCATTTGTGCAAAACAAGAGAGACTCTCGTGTTTCGCCTACATTTATGAAGTACAATGGCAGAAATCTTGAAATCAGTGAGGATATATGTAAATCTTTTGCTGATTATTTTGCTTCAGTGCATTCGTGTGAACACACATTAGATACTGGTGACACTGAAACTGCAGCTAGTATTCTTAAACTCAACTCTATTTCTTCTTGTGAATATGATGAAGCCGTCAAGAATTTGAAGCCTAAATTTTCTACTGGTCCTGACAACTTGCTACCGTTTATATTTAAATTGTGTTCTGATCTATTGAAAAGCCTTTAGTGTATCTGTTTAATCTAATATTAAAACAGTGCATTTGGCCTAATTCTCTTAAAACATCTAAAATAATACTGGCATATAGCTAATCGCCAATTATCGACCTATCTCTATACTCTGTACACCTGCTAAATTATTAGAATCTATAATATACGTCAGGTTGAACAGTTATTTACTGACTAAAATTATGCCTGAGCAACACGTATTTATGAAGCACAAGTCCACTGTGACAAATCTAGTTACATACACTGATCAGATTTCTAGATTCATGGATTGTGGTTTACAAGTTAATAGTATTTACACTGATTTTAGTAAAGCATTTGACACAGTTAGTCATTCACATCTACTGAATAAACTAAAGTTGTTTGGACTGTTAAAAGATTTTATAATATTATTAGAATCCTATTTATATAACCGTAAGAGCTATGTTGTGTATAATGGATACCATTCTAATACATATTCACCTACTTCAGGGGTTCCACAAGGTTCGAATTTGGGTCCTCTTCTATTCCTAATTTTTATCAATGATATTGGAAAGAACCTTTGCTCAAAATTTCTTTTATTTGCTGATGATCTCAAAATTTATGCTCCTATATCTTCACTAGCTGACTGTGAATCTTTACAAACAGATCTAGATAAGCTGGTTCTGTGGAGCAAAGAAAATCATTCACCTTTCAATTATGATAAATGCGTCCACATGAGTTTCTGTAGAAATAGAAATAGGTACTCGTTCACTTACACGATGAATGGTAAGCAGATAACTACAAAATCTGTGGTGTGGGATCTCGGAGTTAATATTGATGACAATTTAAAATTTTCAATACATGTAAGCGATGTTGTTAATCGCTCTTATAAAATGCTAGGTTTTATTATAAGAAATTCATATATGTTTAGAGATCCATGGACGCTACTGTCGCTTTATAATGCATTAGTGCGTAGTCCTTTAGAATACTTTTAGTCCTTTAGAATACTGTTCAATTATTTGGGATCCGTATTATACATTAGGTTAATTGACAAAGTAGTGTAAATTTTTAAAATATCTATATTACCGTATATCAGGTATTTACCCTAAATATATGAATTACGATATATTAAGAAATATAATGGATGTGAGGTCTTTACACTACAGAAGGAAAATAGCCAAATTAAGGTTTCTTCATGATGTATGCAACGGTAGAGGTAATAGTGAATATTTAACATCAACCGTCTCCTACGTTGTACCAAGATCAAATAGGCGATCGAATCGTTTTTTTAGTGAGCCGCGTGCACGAACAAACCTAGGTTTAAGTTCTCCGTTGCCGTCAGCTTTCCGCTTATATAATTCTCTTTTGAACATATTTCCCTGTATGGATATATACTTTGATAACAGCTATTTCTTTAATAAGTTGCTTTCCGAACATATTTTGCGATGAGAACAGGAGTTTCGCTGTTGTCTATTCCAATGGTTCTAGATTGTTATTATGTGGTGTGTGTTTGGTATATGTGTTCCTTTACTAATGTACATGTAGTATATACGTTAAGGTTTATATTGTATTTATTAATTTGTTGAAGATTATTCGTCCGTTTATTTCGAGTAAGATTGTGTGAATGGGGTGTGAATGATGTATGTTTTAATGAGTGTGAGACTTGTGAATGCGTGTAGTTTTTCTGGTGTGTTTAATGGGTGTGAGGCTGGTGAATGTGTTCAATGTATTTTTTTTGTATTTAATTCTTTTTACTTTTAATTTTATAATTCAGAAAAATTATTCATTGTATTATTTTATTTATAAGCCTACACTATAATTGGCTGTTAGCTGTTGTGTGGCTTCATTAAATAAATAAATAATGTGAAATGTAAACGTTCTTTAAATTTGTTCTATATATCTCATCATAGTACAGGTCTGTTACCCGAACGTTGAGAACAATTAGCTTCGTCAACTATAGTCAAGTTATACCACTGCGTTGTGTCCAAGATATTTTAATACCCTGAGTTTAACTTTTTTTTACTATTTCTTTACATTTATTTTTATTGATTTAATACTTCACAGTTTCGTATTTTGTACGTCAACTTTATTTTAAGTATTTTACGATATAGCCAAATTTCGAGGGCCTCTAACTTCTTCAATGTATTCGTTAATGTTCAACTTTCAATACCATATAGTAATACCAAAAATACGTAACATTTTATTAATTTTAATTCTATATTTATACTCTTACTGCACAATATTACTTTTCGCTTTAAAAATGGATCTAGTCATTGGTCTAATGTGTCGCAATAATTGTATTTAGTATGCATAGTGTATTAACTTAGTTACTAAATTATTTGTAAAATTAAGACTGTAACAATTAATAGTTCCAGGACTGGTATTTAAAAAAATAAAAAACACTTTAAAAATGCATTTCGTGCTTTTCCGATCAGTATTTTTAATTTCTTTCTATATCCCGCTATTCATTTATGTTACTATATAGATGCTCCCTACTCTCAATTTTTTCAATTATTTCACCATAAGCTATCAATATGGTGGTCTTAAATTTCTATTTCTTCTATTTATTACTTTATATTTGTTTTAGATGTGTTTAGCTGCAATCCATACTCTTTACATACTTCGGTGAAGACATCTATGAACTGTTGTAGTTGTTTTAGGTTATTTGATATTAAAACGGTATCATCCGCATATTTATATTATTTATTATTTTTTTTAATTTTATTTTACGCTTCTTGAAAAATTTGTTATCAATATATGTTAAATAACAATGGTGATGACAAGACACAACCTTATCTTACATCTATGTATATAGTTACATCTCTTCCGTATTTTGGTGTTCAATTTTAATATTTGCTGTTTGATTCTGATACAGATTTTTTATAACTCATAAATTTTTATCACCAATACCTCTTTTCCTTAGAATGTCCATTATTTTATTATATTTCATATTAAATCAATTGAAAAATTAGTTAAATCACTAATATTTATTTTCTTATGGAAAACACAAAGCTTTTCGGCATTTACGCCATTATCAAGTGAACAATTTTTTTTTTAAAAGATCATAATTTTAAAAGTATAAATTAAAAATAATTACTTAAAAATATTTGATGGCGAAAATATATTCCATGATAAAATGTTATTCTGCTTGTCTGTTCTGTTTATTTTGAATTGTTGAAATTTAACGTCAATATATTTGTTTACTAATTTTGTTTTTTATATATATTTTTTTTTTCTAATATTATTTTCTGGATTCTGCAAAAGTTGTATACTGATGGAATTTTAAATTTTCATTTACTGTTGCAATGTACGATGTCCAAAAGTAAAATATATAATATCAAAAAATTTTAACACAATTTTACAAGTAAAATGAAAATAAGTATTTGAAAAATCTGATAATGACCCTCCCCTCAGATTTTTCAAATACTTATTTTCATTTTACTTGTAAAATTGTGTTAAAATTTTTTGATATTTCATATTTTACTTTTGGACATCGTACATTGCTACAGTAAATGAAAATTTAAAATTCCATCCGTATACAACTTTTACAGAATCCAGAAAATAGTATCAGAAAAACAAAATTAGTAAACAAATATATTGATGTTAAATTTCAACAATTCAAAATAAACAGAACAGACAAGCAGAATAACATTTTATTATGGAATATATTTTCACCATCAAATATTTTTAAGTAATTATTTTTAATTTATACTTTTCAAAATTATGATCTTTTAAAAAAATTTGTTCACTTGATAATGGCGTAAATGCCGAAAAGCTTTGTGTTTTCCATAAGAAAATAAATATTAGTGATTTAACTAATTTTTCAATTGATTTTTTATTTTAAAAAATCACTACATTCCACATTATAAAAAATTAAAATATTTCATATTATTAAACTTTTTTTGAAAATCGACAAAACATATACATCCTAATACTAAATAAGCCGTCTCTAGTACTTAAATTTTTACTAAATCCAAACTGAATATCATTTAGTTGTTTCTTATGTATATATGCTTCGATAAATAAATTTAATTTTAAATCATTCGGAAAAAGCACTTTAGTTATAATAAATAGGTACATAATTACTTTTAAAAAAAACTTTCTAATTTGTTTTGATGTATGAAATAAATCTATTCTTTAGAAAATTAGATATTATATTATTCCTTAAATTTTCATACTAAACACGAAATTAATTAATTTTACAGACTTCATGGTTATTTTTAACTTACGGATTTATGTTCGGTACCGGTATATCATTAATATATACGCCTACGTTAGCAATATTGGGTCATTACTTTCAGAAATATTTAGGGATTATCAATGGATTTGTTTCGGCCGGTAGTGCTGTATTTACTGTTATAATGCCGTTCGCTAGAACAGCCTTACTGAATGTCAGTTTAATTTTTTGTTTGAGGTAATCATATTTTTTATTATTTTATGGGGAAAAATAATTCAAATCGCGTATTTTCATGAAATAGGTTCGTTTTATTGTTTGAACACGTAATTTAACGAGCAGTATAAAATTACTATGTGCTCCATGTCATCGACCGATTGAAAAATTAAAATAATACTGGCCCGTACACACCAGGAGGCGTTATATATAGAACATGAAATAATTATTTTAATAATTTGAAAACAAACATGTTCGTGTGTGTGTATGTGTGTGCACAAAATACGAACATGTTTTTGTCTATGTGAAAAGTGTTATCCACATTGTTGATTTAGGACAATTTTTGTTATATTTTAAAGAAAAAGAAAAATAATCTTCCTTCCGTGAAAATACTGTTACAACAATTTGTATTTTTTTCGTTTTCAACATAGAGCCTAATAAATGTATTAATGTAATAAATAATTCTTTCGACATACGATAAAAATATTGAAATTTGTTGTTATCGCTTTCAAGCGGCCTTAGTGCTGGTTTCACATCTTGTTTCTTGTATGTGGAGCAGATCACATTTAATTTTCTTATACATTTCGGACAAAATATGGTGTCAATCTTTCGATATTTTCAGATATTATTGTTAAATTTGAAGCTTTTCTTTTAACCATGGGTTGGTAGGATTAGGATTAGCCAGCGTATTGTTCGTATTATTTCATACATAGTTTTCTCGTTATTGCGCGAGAAAGTTCCTACAATGTCTCATGGCATATTTAAAGTAATATGAATATAAAAGTCGCGAAAAACGCGTACAAATATCAAGATTACGTTCATATTTATGTAAGATAAATTTACCCGTGTCAAATGTTAATATTTATAATGTCGAAGATTGAATTTTAACCTTTAATTGAACAACTGTTTACTATTGATGATAAATTATGTGGGGGAAAATGTGATTTAATATTTAAACTATATATATATGCTCTAAATACTATTATAGGCTCGCTATAATGTTATTTGTACAAAGATTTAATTCGTACGACGTGTATTTTATTTGTAATAATACCGGGCAATTTAGGTGTCGTCTATGTAAAAAGACATAATTGTATGTTGTAAATAAAATGACATTCGTAGTGAAGAAATTATCAGCATAATCGTTGTAGATATTATATATTATCGCTCTTGTAGAAAGAAGAGGTACGTAAATCAAGTTGTTATGATATTACAATTACACCCTGACTGTAGTGAGACGTTATTTTTAGGCTTCGTATGTTGTTATAATTGTTTTTTATAATAAAGGACAATCGATCATCGATAGGGCGCTATTAAATAAACGCAACGAATTATTATCGTACTATTTTTTTTTTTTTTTTTTCAGAATAGAAGCTTTAATTATGCTTCTTTTATCGTTGACTTCGTTCGCATTTAAACCGTTGTACCGACCAACCCGCAACGATAAACGTAATCAGTCAACGCATAATTCGAAATTTCGGATAGATAATTTTATTAACACGGATATATGGAAAAACACTAAGTTCCTAATATGGATGACCTCCATTCCAATAGCGATGATCGGTTATTTCGTACTGTACGTTCATTTGGTAAGATAGTCGTCTTAAATTTATAGGGTACGGACGGTTTAGTTTTTTGGATAGCGCAGTTGTTAAGATTGATATAATGCAAATCGCGCGCTGTACGGTGTACATACGAGAGATTTGCTTTTGTCCAGTTTCAGTTATCATGACATCCTATAACTAGAAGGAGAATCGATCACGACAGTGCAAAGAAAGTTTCGAAAAAAATTCAAAGTTACACGATTTTAAGAGCCGCGTTTACGAAACACGTCCAAAGACCTGAAAAAACTCGCATTTCTGAAGAAATTTCACAAATTCAGCGACCTATGCTCGAAAAACGTCTGAGAATTTTGTAAAAACCGAATGAAAGCGTTGTTGCAAATGGCGGTCATCTGAACGATATTGTGTTCCACAAATGATTGTAAGCTAATCTCTCGTTTTACTTTTTTTTTTTTAATTCAAAAATTTTTGTCGAGTAGTTTTTGAGTTATTCGAAAAACAACCAAACCGTCCGTCTTCTCTGGGTTGTCCTATAGAGTTTCGATTATTAATTATTACGTCTAACATATTATTAACGTTTTTGTAGCAGTACGTATTAAAAATTGTTATAAGACATTAAAATTTTAGGCGAAATATATCGAAGATATTTTCCCGAAAGAAAATTATAAATTACCTATAGTTTGTATGGGCCTGTCGGCTGGAATTGGTAAACTTATTTTCGGTCATATTTCGGACTATAAATTTATCGACGGAATCACGATACAACAGGTAAAAGAAAATCTCGCTATATTTCTGTTAAAATGCGACTATTTAATTTACGTTCTCCGTGACAAAATTTTATATAAATGTTATTATTATAGGTGAAAATTTTTAATTCGCACGTATTTTATTTTTTTCATTTTATAATAAATTTGTTAAGGACAGCTAAATCTTAAAACTAAATCTAAATTAGCCATACTCGTTGATAACGTACCGAAACTTTCAGATTCGGATGACAACGAAACCGTTCCTGATTGATCCGTTTAATCTATAAACCCGTTTGATGCGCATTATTTCGTTGAAACCGACGAGCATTAGTAATAATTAGTCGAACGAATTTATTCCGAATCGTTTATATTATTTTTATATATCGCTAGCTTATTCTTCAACTACAGTTTAGATACCCAATGAGCCGGAATAAATTTACGATCAACACGCGTTCTTTGTGATTTAAGTACTTTACACAGCTTGCAATTGACACGCGCTAATTATTAATATGGACTAGATAACACGGATCCCAAATACGTAAAGCGAGAAGATAAACGGTCTTTTGTTTATTTAGCTGAATTTTCCAATCTCGGATCTATTCTGTTATACGGTCTAGAGCATGCTGCAGATTGTCATTCGCTATAGCCTGAGGATTACTGATTGCTGTATCATCAGGTAAACATTGCAATCGTCGTATCCTGTAACGAAACTATATATGCCGTATATAATAACCACAAGATACATCTTATGACACTATCTTATGGAATACCTTGCTTGTATTAAATGAAGCGCTGACCTACTATATTCACGATATTCAGAACCAACGATCGCTTAACGATGTTCTCCAGATCGTATTTACGTTGCAACGTATAATTTAGATGATTGCTGTTGAAAGAAATCTAGTTACGGGTACTTAAAACAAAAAAATACTGTTCAACTGTGTTTGTGGATATTTTACACGAATCACTCGATCGTATACGGCATCAATTTAAACTAAGTTGCAATTTATTCGAATAATTTATATAATATTATACATCAATATGTGAAGATACTAGATCAACACTTTATCCGTGCAAGCAGGTGTTTCGCAAGGTAGTATCATACGGTTTATCTTGTGCATATTATATACAGCAGATTCACTTTCGTTGACTACTTCGCTATACAGCAATCAGTCATACCCATGCTATAGCTAATAACAATTAACAGCATGCTCTAGATCAAGGGTGGGCAACCTTTTTTATATCTGGAGCTAAATAAATTTAGTTTGTTTTTTTTTCTGTCAACTTTTTATGACTTATAATTTTTTAGTCTGCAATTATAAAATAAATAAAAAAACACAATTACTACATTTATTTCTCTCATTATTTTCGATAAATGGCAAATATTTTGAAACAATAACTATTTATTATTATTTTTTAAATATACACGTACAAGTGAAGTATTTCTTAATGTTACGTCTAGTGCTGCGAACATTTTGTTAACATTCCAATATCTGGTTCAATTTGTGCGCTGCTCAAACGTAAGTTGTTTTCCAAAGACATATCGGATATTTTGGTTCTGTATTTCGATTTCAAGTATTTCATCTTGGAGAACAACTGTTCACATCGATATGTTAAGCCAAATAGGGAATAAATATATCTCGCATTATCAACTAAATTTGGAAATTCCTCAGCCGGCAGATTTTTAAAAAAGTCGTGAACAGGTGTAAAATTAAATTTTTCTCTTAAATCTACTCTCTTTAAGATCCAATAATTCCATTCGAAATTTTTCTGGAACAGCTTCAATTTCAATGATAGAAAAGGACGAATTAAAATTTTTCTTGTCAAAATCTCGAAAACGTAGATCAAATTCTGAATAAAGATCTTTGATTTTTCAAGAAAAATTTTGGAATTATATCGTCGCGATAATTAGATAATGTTGGAAAATGATAAAGACTATTTTTCTCCATATGGGATTTCAGCAAACGGCGTTTACTTCTAAGTGCTTTAATATTTCCATTTAATTGTGTCACATCTTTCGAGTGACCTGTAATATCAATAATGAACGCCAGATCTGACAACCATTTCTCATTTAATGCATCAACGGGAATTCCTTTCATGTCCATGAAATAGTTTAATTTCATCTTTCAAATTATTTTTTTTTTTTAATACGGTTGCTCTCGAGAGCCATCGGACTGTGTAATAATGTTGAACAAAATTGATTGAAAATTCTCGATGATTTAGTGCTGACTTTTTAATTGTGTTCATGCAGTTAAATACGACAGACATTATATTTTCTAACTGCATAGCTTTTGCGCATAGATTTTCTTGATGGATGATGCAATGAGATACAAATTATTTAGAGAAACCCAGTTCTCTCATTTTTTGTTTAAATAAAGAAATAACTCCCTTATTTTTTCCTATCATTGCTGCCGTTCCGTCTGTTGTTATTCCAGATAATTTATTTAGTAGTAGATCAAACTTTTGCATTGAAATTTCTATCCGTTCAAAAATGTCTGCTCCGGCAATAGTGCTATTTATTGTATTTATTGACAACAGTTCTTCACAAACATTCATATTTGTATCAACTCCTCGAATAAATATTGACAATGAGACAAGTCAGTAATATCGGTGCTTTCATCTAAAGCTATTGAATAATATTGAAGTTGTGATATTCGCAATTTCAATATATTCTCCACATTCATCGCCAGATCATCGATACGTCTCGTTATAGTTCGCTGCGATAGAGAAATTGAATCGATAATTGTCTTCTTTTCTGGCATGAGTAAACCCACAGCTTAAGACATGCATTCTTTAAGAAATTCTCGATCTAAATAAGGTTTTAATTTTTTTGCTATTTGTGAAGCAACAATATAACTCTAGCTTACTTTCGTATTCTCTGTTAACAGCCAGAATGAGATTTTATTGAAATTTGAAAGATTTTTCTAAGTTCTCAAATTTCTTAGTTCTTTCGATACTCTTATATTTGTCATAACTTGCATGTTTCATTTGTTAGTGTCTCTTTATATTAAATTATTTTTTTTGAGCACAGTTTCATTGCAAATTAAACATAACAAAAAATATTGCAACTTCCATTTATCTTGAAAAAATCTGTTCTCGAAATCAACTTTTCTTTATATGCAATTGTTCGATGTCATTTTACTCCAAAAAGCGAATAAATATTTATGAATATTGTTATTAAAATTATTAACGTAATTTTTGTTATTACTTTTAAATAAATTAATGTCAATTTTCAAGTAAATAGTTTTTTTTTTTAGAAAAGTTAATTTTTTGCGACGGACATATAACGCGGATGGCGATTTAATATTGCTTGCCGAAGTTAATTCAGCAACAAACGTAATAACCACCGTAACACTACACTCAACGATAAACGCGAAATATTCAATGAACCGCTAGTTAAGACGAGAATGACATATTACGACGTTAGATTTTCACATTCCATCATGCACACAGATAGAAATGTATATACTGCGCAAGCAAAACAGTTATAAGTGGGTACATTTGAAATGAAATTAGCTTTTAAATGAAAGTTAGTTAAGTTATGAACACACACGTTACCATGTACGTTTAATATTAAATTTAAAATAGACGAATTACATTTGAAAACGTTTATTTATAATTTCGTTTAAAGATCTTGCGGGTTGGATAGAAACTTTACACGGTCCGTAGTTGCCCCGCGTACCTGGGGCGTTGCCCACCGTTGCTCTAGATAGTACAACAGAATAGACCGTGCGTTGGAAAATTCAGCTAAATGAACAAAAACTTATACACGTTACCTTCGTTTTACGTAATCGGAATCCGTGTTATCTAGTTAATATTAATAATCAGCGTGTACCAGTTGCAAACTGTGTAAAGTACTTAAATAAACATATCTGTTCAAAATGAACATGTAGAATCAATCATAAAGTTGATACCGCTCTGGATTTTCCGTTATTATTTCCATTTTTATGAAATTGTCAAGAATTGAAAAGTTTTTCAATTCTTTGGCTATTACAAAAAACGTTGTTGAATCTTTCATTACTTCTAGTTACGTGTAATATTTGTCGTTTTCCATCTAATTTCTTCACCGAATTTATACAGTTTAAATAGCGATGTTGCTTTCGTATAATCTGTGAATATTTCGCATATTTCGTTTAAAGCAATATTTACGTTTTTCATCTGCTGAGTAACAAAGTGTCCTTTCGAATCGGTTCGAGATATTCCTCCAGACTCCACCCCATTTAACAAACAGATGATGTTGTACTTGCTCATCTGCGCCTAGGAGTTTTATCCTAAAAAATCTTCCTCCTCCTTTATGTTCAACCTGTAATCTCTTCATATTCCCAACATTCTATCCTCGACAAACCACTCAGTTTTCTACACATTCTTTCCTACACGCACGATGCTTCCAATAACTTATTAAATTTTCTTAAATCCTCCAATTTATATAATCTAATTTAACAAATCAGCCCTTTCCGTTTATTCTTCCAACTTTCAATTCATTCTAACTAGCCTTACGTTCTCTCTAAAATTTCATATATGCATAGTGCTCTGCAGATACCATATGTAAAATATCCTCAAACTATCCAAAAAAAAATTTTCTCAATTGTAGTGTGCACCGTAATAATTTACTTCCAGCAATAGGAAATTACGATTCCAGGGAACTAAGTATTATATTAAGTATAAGCATCGACGCATTAAACATAATGTATTATTCTCATAACGTTATAATTTGTTTGCTTTCGTTTCCATTACTTATAAATTATATTACATATTCGTTATATAATTAATAAATTACCGCTTTTCATTTGTGATGGTTTTTTGTCTGATTTTTCCATCAATACTATTTTTATATTGTATATTTATTATTTACCCGTTTATATTATTAGAATTTTTACTTTCTTAAATGGAGAGGGCATTTGTTCCGGTACATTTATTAAATATTATTATAACTTTTTAATATAATGTCAAATATACGCGTTTTTACATTTTACATTTTACATTTTCGTTCTCTCCTTTCCCGTGCTTCTGGCCTCAGTGTAGTAGTACGTGGCACGTAAATCTACAGGTAAAGCATTCTTGATGTGCGCGGTATTTGCTCTCTATTTAATATTCTATCGTAATTATTTTCGTTTTTTAATAAATTCGTCTTAAAAACAACAAAAATAGGATTTGAAATTATTAAACTTTTTATGAAAAAATACGAAGCTTTTTTATCTTATCACGTTGTTCACTGTCACATTATTTTATAAATCCTGTTTTTTCACTTTGATAATTTTTCTAAAGTGTATATCTAAATGAGTATTTTTTATGTTTTTATAAATTGTATGTATTTTATATTTTATTTTTTATGCTCACTCGAAAATGTCTTAGCAGTCGAAAACCTTAGTGACGTTTCACACAGAAAATTTTAGAGATTTTTTATTTTTTTTTTTTTAAATCACTATTTTCACACTTCTCAAATTCGTCTTAGTCGTTCCAATTGGTTAATCAATATTGTAAATGTTAAACAGTGGTCGATTAGTACTTTGCTCTGAGTCAAATTTACCTGATTTACATATACTAATTTATATATGTTTTTATACTGAACTTGATATTTTTTAATTATTATTCTTCTTCTTCTTGACAGATATGCTTTGTTGTAATGGGTACGATGACAATGTTAGTGCCTCTTTTATCAACGTATACGATAGTTTTAATAGTTTGCTTTATAATGGGGATATTTGACGGTGGATTTGTCAGCATGATGGGACCGATTGCAGTTAATTTATGCGGACCAGATGGGGCTTCTCAAGCTCTTGGATTTTTATTCGGCTTTTGTTCCATTCCCATAATGTTGGGACCTCCTATAGCCGGTAATATTTGTTATATTTTTTAAATTATTTATTGTATACTCGCTAAAAGCTCCTAAGCTCTTGTTACGAGATAATTGAAGATTTTTACCCGTCGCGCATCAACACGTTACAACACGTGATCGTGTACTTTTTGCATTAATGAATGATGATGATGATCCATTTACGTGCAGTATACTGCTACGAGGCCAGAAGCACGGACACGGAAGCTATAGTTGTTGAAACATGCCGGTTTCACGTAGGAACGGCTATTGTTGGACCGGCTGCATTTGGCTGCAAAAACCGTTGTAATGCTGATGGAAGACCATATCGAATACGTTCAGCCTTGCACTTTTGGCAGTGTAGCAGAAGATGTTCTATTGTTAATTTAACATTGCTGTAGGAACAAATCGGTGGTGATTCTCTTCTGATCAAGTGACTATGAGTGAGAATCATATGTCCTAGTAATATACGACGAATGACTAAAGGAGGAGATCACCATAAATTAGTATCAGGTTTGAATGAGCGTCAGTTGTTTGTATTTGGTGTGTCTCAATCGGTAGCAACAAATAATTTCCGTTCTCCGGTTTAAAAACTAATTCGATCGAATCCCATCGTATAGCAGTCGTGTAGTTTATATTTTCTGAAAACTTTACTACTCGTTTTGTTTCGCGTTTAAGTAAACAATTGTAACCTGCTCAAACCTTTTGTATTTGATGAACCCTTTACTTTTTTTGTGCGAATAATGCGAAAAATGAAGGAAATTCCATAAATTTAAAAATTAGTCCGTACGAGTTTTTCTATAATTTGAAAGTATTCTTCCCGGACTAATTAATAATTATTGTCTCTTTGTTCCTTAATGAGCTCGGAGCTTATCCTTAATTTATTTTTATCTGATTTTAAATTCACCCTTAAATTCTTAATATAATATCGTTAAAGAAGAACTATTTCTTCGAATCGAAAACGTCGAAAAGTACCGAAGTATTAATATAATCGAGGTACGATTTGGAAAACAGATTTATTGTGCAAACCGTTATACTAACGAAGTATATATTCGTAAATTGGAAACATTTGTTGAATTCATAATAAATAATAGACTGAAAAAAAATCGGTTCCCCATTCAACTGTAAAAAGTAAAATTAATCGATTACAAAAATAAATAATAGGAATATGTTCGTATTTGTTTGACTTTTGATTGTCGAAAATCTAACTATTTTTATTTATATTTAGTTTTATTTTCCATATAATACACAAGTTATTATCGTTGGTATTGAAAATTACAGTCTTTTTAGTTACTATTATTTTTACAAATTATATATACGTACGTGTAGAGTGACTGAGAGATAGGAAGGACGGTTTTGTTTTTTGAATAGCGCAGATGATAACACTGCTACAACCGCAAACCGCGTGACGTTCAGTGTACATACGAGAGATTTGCTTTTGTTTAACATGGTATCCTATAACGAGAAGGAGGCCGCGTTTTGGGTGCAACATTATTTTCGGCGTCAATCGATCACTTCGACAATAATTCCAAGGTACGCGGTATAAACCTGTACCATCTCGCAATTTAATTTTAATGTGCGTTTAAAACTTTCGAGGTACAACTTCTGCAACGGATAAAAAACGTCCTGGAGAAAAAAAACGTTCGCTCCCACAGACATCGATCGAGTTTCTCCTCGTCGTCGTGCTGCTTCTTTAAACCTGTCGAGAGAATCTGCTCGGCGTATATTGCTGGAATATTTAAAATTTCATCCTTATAATAACTCAGGAATTTAAAAGTACCGACACTTTTTGCTGAAACGATGCTGACAAAAATCGAATACGACGAAATCGATTTAAACAATCTTTCGATGAGCGACTAAGCTCATTTTCAGCTATCCGGATTCGTAAACAAACAGAACTGCCGCTGCGAATCTAATCCGAATTCAATCGAACAGAAGCCGTCACAGAGCGAGTGAGTAACCGTCTGGGCTGGAGTGGTGAAATGGGGAATCGTGGGTTCTTCTTTTTTCACTGATACTGTCAACGGACCCGCTATATCAAGATGATAAACTCGTTTTTGCTCCCCCTAACTTCACCGTCGTCGTCTGGAAGGCCGTACTGGTTTCAACATGGTGGTGCGACGTGGCATCGGCAAAAACGCTCGCAGTACTGAAAGGAGCGTTTGGTAAGCGCATATTGTTGCATCGCACGAATTTCGCTTAGATGCCGCGCTCGTCAGATTTGATCGCTACAGTGTTTTTTTTTTTTTTTTTTTTTTTGCGGGAACACCTTAATAGTTGCGTTTACTAAACACGTACACGAGATCTGGAAGACCTGAAAACTCGGATTTCTGAAGAAATTACAAGAATTCAGCGACCTATTTGATTGTAAGCTAATTTCTCGTTTATCTATTTATAAATAAAATTTCATTCAAAAATTCTGGTCGAGTAATTTTTTAGTTATTCAGAAAACAAAACCGCCCGTCTTCTCTGAGTCACCCTATCTATCTATATATATATATATCAGCTGCCTGCTACCATCCTTAATTTACGGTTCCCAAACATAGTCGTTTACGCAAAGACAGGAAAATATTCTAAGAACCTGCCAAAACAATTTAGAAAGATCAATATTACAAATCAGTCAAATTAAAAACGATTAAGGAGCAAAGGGGTGATAACAGGGATGTCATAACTTCCATCCGTGCGCTGAAATGAGAGGACATGTCATAAGATATAGAGATGAGCGGTGGACGAAGAAAGTAACGTAATGGTTCCTGGTGTACCGCAAAAGAAAAAAGTCGCGACCCTTTACACGTTTGGATGAAGACGTCAAAAAATTTCTAGGATTCAGAAGCGTTCCGTATTGGGAAATATCAAACGCAACTGGGAAAAATTGCGAGAGACCTTCGCTCGAAAGGGTCCAGTATGACTACATTCGAAATTAATTTTAGAAATTGATTTTAGCTCTAACGGATATTTATAAATTGTTAATTTAGTTATGCTAAACAAAGGTTATTATTATTATTATTATTATTATTATATATGTTGGGGAGATGCCATAAATTATGAATTATTCTAATTTATACAAAATCAGTATGTAAGCCACAATATTTGAGGAACCGTAATAGAAAACGAAAAATGTAGGTTCATATAATTATGAAATTTCTTATACCATATTGTCCAACTCGAATGTTTTCTCGAATACGATTAAAATAAAACGAAATGTGTGAGTTCACGATGAAATTTAAGAATTTAATTTGAAATTTTTAATACAAAATTGTCCTCTCATTTTCTAGTTAACAAAAAATTGTGTCGTGACATCTTATTTTCCGACAACAACTTATACGAACCGAGATTTTCTACGTTATTTATGCTACAAATAAGTAACAAAGTACAGTATGTACTTAGCGTTGAATAATATGAACTCTAAACATTTCTACTTGATTACTAAAAATAGTTAAAATCACTAAATTTATTTTTTAATTATGCGAAGCTTTTCGGCAATTACGCCATTGTCAAGCTATATACAGTTAAAATTAATTAATATAAAATCATTGTAAACTTAGTTTTAAATTAATATGTTATGATTTTATATTAATTAATTTTAACTGTATATAGCTTGACAATGGCGTAATTGCCGAAAAGCTTCGCATAATTAAAAAATAAATTTAGTGATTTTGACTATTTTTAGTAATCAAGTATAAATAAAAATCACTACATTCCACAATCAATAACTTTATCTAAACATTTCGTAGCTAATAAAGTAAATTTAAACTAAAACAATAAAAAAATACGCTAATTTTCTGCTCGAATTATATTCGTCGTATATTTTTTTTTTTTTACTGTGCATTATAAAATTACCTAGTTCTTCATTCCATTTTTTTTTATTCTAATATTTTAAAAAGGTTATTAGTTTGTTCCTAATTCGCGATTAATAGAAGAAAAAAAGCGAGCTGAATATTTCGTTATCGCCTGTAATTACAGGAATAAAAAAATTATGCAATATTCATATGATTAAAATACGTTTATAAAATTAACGTAATAATAAAGAAAAACGTTATTAATCGATAACATTAAACATTTCGTTAAAAATAAATATACACAAAAATATAATAATAATAAATACAATAATATAAAAAAGCGTCTATCTTGGTCGAGGTTATATAATATGACGTGTATACGAATTTATAATATAATTAATAAAAATAAAGTAAAAAGTAAATTAATAATTTATAAAATTTCAATTGATAATGATATTACGTATGCTAGATTAAATTTGATAATAACAACAAGTATGTAGCATCGAAATTTTCGAGTTCTCTAAATACAGCTATTTGCGCTTATGATTATGTAGTGACGTATACGTGTTTTATAATGTGTCCATTTTAAGTGCGAGTACATTTTATGGCACATGTTATTTTCGTGTAAATTGTATATTTCTTGGCAAATAAATAATCGTCTAATTAAATTTATATTTGCTCTGATGATGTGTAGCGCCGTATAAACGAAATAAGAGTAAAAAATTGTTTCTTTGCGAATTGTATTTTGTTTTTTCTGTTCTTTGTCCTTTATATTTTTTTTCCCAGTTATTTAAAAAAAAAAAAACTTTTGGATTCCTGTTTATTAGTTTAAATAACCATCGTTACAATAAGGAATGAAAACAAAATTAAACAATATAGACTAGTACTTCGAAAAAAAAATTGGCTTCCACGAAGAATTATTCAATATTTACGCGTTAATAGTAGTTTTTTCTTGTTATTTATTAGCAAGTGATTGTAATCTGAGTTTTTCAAAATTTAAAACGTTAAACAAAATGTCTTATATATATTAAGAAGAAAATTCTGTCGAATCGCAGTAGGTATTAATTCTGATACAAACTATTGTTTGAATTGTTATGCAAAATCAGTGAATTATAAATTAATATGTATGAATAATTCGAACATTTCGCAACAAGTACCAAACATAAATCCAATAATGCACGTTATAACTTTTATAAAGCATTTCATACTTTTAAAATTTGTTTAATGAAAATAAAAAATTATTAATATTTTTTTGGTATTTTGTTCTTTGTACAGTCCTGTTTATTGAAGAGGATACTTTTTTCCTTCATTGTACCGACAAAAATAACGATGATCGCGTAGGAGAAAGAAAGAAAAAAAAAGGAGCCTAACAACTCCAACGAGTATGCCAGATTCTTATATGAAAGAAAAACATCGGATGACATATTTTCTTCAGGACGTTAATATCTAGCCTAGAGTTATGTAGACCATCGTTCTTCAAGTGATTGGAAGCGTGTCGCGGCACCATTTCCTTCTTTTTAGTCTCCTGTTGGATTTAGTTATCTACCGTAGACATTTTGTACATAAATGGATTAGCGTTAACTCGCATTTGTCGAAGAAGCTTTTATACCGCTGAACATAGTAATCTCCACAAACGGAACCTTCAAGTCTGTATGCAGCGTGTAGTTTGACACGTAGTACGGCGCAGATGTTATTGTACGTAATATCTATGACTGTTGCCGTTGAATTTTAAGAAGGTTACTACGACACGTTGTTTCGTATACCTCCATTCCATAACGCCAGGTTGGAGCTATGATCGCGAGATATATGTTTCTCTTTACTGCCAAATTAAGATGCGATGTTCTTCGTAACAACGGCCAAAGTAGTCTGGCACGAGTAAATACCGACTTTCTCTCGTGATCCACATGAATACGCCACGTTTTAAACGTCTATCCATGTGCATTCTTAGATAGCGTACAGATTCTACTTGTGGAATATTCGTGTTAAAAGTTTTTAATTCGGATCAGTAGTTTATTTGTAAACGTAATGTGTTGACATTTAACTGGATTAAATGATATGCGCCAAAGACGTGCCCATTCCTCTAGTCGATTCAGGTGATTTTGAACAGCGATGTTAGCATATGTGGCGTCTGAATTAGATACGAGGATTGCGATATCCTTGGCATAACAAAGTTTGATTGGAAATAGGCAGGTCGGCCATATAGATGGAATATAGTAATGGTCCCAGCAGGCTGCCTTGCAGTACAGAACATCTAATTGAATGTTTTTTTGAAAATGAATCGTTTATTTTTACCACGAACGACCGGTTATATAAATATGATTTTAACGATAAAGAGACGTCTTCATTAAAGTACCGCCTTATTTTATACAACAATCCAGGATATGCCAAACCTTATTGAAAGCTTGGTTAACATCGAGAAATACAGCGGAGCACACCTTTTGTTTTTCGAATGTTAATGAAATCGCATCGACTAGTTGATGCTGAATAGTAGAATGCTTTTCGCGGAAACCAAACTGATGGTTCGGCAGTATGTTGCAATTTATTATAATCGAACTCATCCGATTAAAGATAGGTTTCTTCAAAATCTTTGATTGAGCGGAGAGCAGGGTTATTGGCCTGTAAGAGAAAAACCACTGATGGTTTTTCCCCTATTTTACGAATACGGGCGAATGTATTATTTTTTGAATATGCCACCTGTTATCGTTTAAATATTGTTGTATTTTGTATTATAAGTACAAATATGTTTTTGTTGTTTTCTAGGAATGATATATGATTACACAAAATCATATACAATACCATTTATTCTAGCCGGTATTCCTCCATTAACGGCAGCAGCAATGCTTTGCACTATTAGATTCGTAGGCGATAACTCCGAACTCGGCGAACAAAAAATAGATATGCTATAAAGTAATGTTTTTGTGGTATTATAGTAGCTTATTAAATCATATTTATTGCGTAAATGCTTTTAAAAAATATACAACTTATTTATGTCGTCAAAAATCGAACTTTAGCGATGTGTGGTTGTAGATTTGTCCTACGCTCTGTCTTTGTTCGACTTACGCTTCTTTTAACAATTTCTCACTCTAATACACTAATATATGGCAATATTCTACATTACGGTGACACTCGGATCCTCTTTCTGTTAACATCTTGTATGTAATCGAAACCCAGCTGAGTCTATAATTCACTATTAAGACTAAGTGGGCGATGATAAAGATGTTGAGTAATTATTAACTTTAAAAATGTTAGAAGGAACTAGGAAGCCGGGGAAATGATTTTTCCAAATTTAATTGAAAGTGAAAGTAAGGATAACGTGATATAAGAGAGCGCATAATTAATTTATTACTTTAAATGCAACATATAGGAATTATTTAAAGTTAATGTGATATAAGAGAGCTCGGAATTAACTTATTATGAATGCAAATTGTCGAAGAAATAAATAAAAAATTGTGAAAAAATCGATATTGAATAGAATAGTCTTTTAAACAGAACTATGTAGAAATTCAAGATGCACAAAACTGAGTGGATATATTCAGATGTACGAAACTAAGTAGATATAGATATTGAAATGTTTAAAAATAATGAGGCGAAAAGTAAAAAGGTTACAGATATTATTTGAAAAGAAAGAATACATTCTAATCTAAATAAAATGCTGCGTGTAAAAAAAAAACAAGGAATTATAGTAATACGTATGAAAATTGTGAATTTTCCAGCCATCGACTGATTTTAATTATTAAAATTCTTTCCAGTGTTGGTTTACGAGATACTGATCTTCGGAATAAGCGGTGGATATTAGGGACTGATTTATAAATAAATTAGGAAGATTGTTTGTTATATGCAGAGCCGTCGTAACTACAAGCAGATGATGAAACATATATGAATAAATGTTGGGAATTCGAAATATTAAAACATTACAGTACAAATAGAAAATGTTAAATGAATTAAAAGGTAAATGTTCTTATGACGGGTCTAAACGTGAAGAAAAGTCAATGACATTGATGTATGGTTATAAATGTAAAGGAAATACATCCGAGAAGATGTAGACATTACATTTAGTAAGATCTGATAAGGAGGTGATTATTGTATAATGAACTTTAGTTGTAGTAGAGATTTATCCCGGGGATTAAAGTTAAGTATAATACGTCGAAATGACTTCTCGGAGAAGAATAAATACTAAGTTTGCACTAATAATGATAACTAAAGTAAATTGATTAGTTAAATCGATCAAGTTACTGCCTAAAATCAAAAAGTCGCCATCACAGTAACACAGGAATAATCCACTTGCAAATTTAGAAAATTAATAAAAAAAAGTTAACATTTAAAGGAGAGTAAAAATATAAATATACATTTACTATAAAATTTAACTAACATACATACTCCATCATAATAACTATCTAACGTAGCAAAGATACCAAAATAACTAATTAATCAATACTGATACATCCATTGAATCGTCTGTTGATAGAAATAAAATTCAAAACTGACTAATAGTTCGGGATTGACTAGAAGTGCTTTTATCCAGAGAAATTCAAGTAATAAAATATTGTATCGATCGCACGCTTGTAAAGAATAAATGTTTTGAATGTGTTAGGAGAGACGTCGTATCGTTGCCGAACGTCATGACTAGCTTTTGTACGTTTATTTTTACGTACAAAATGAGTAGCACTCAAGGCACTATTTATGTGCGACGCAGATACGCCCGCGTAATGTTGTTATACGGAATGGGAAGCCACTGTCATCTCCGTGATAATTAAGTTTCTATGTCGCGTGTTGGTTTTAAACCCCCGAGCGTGGATTTGACAGTCGAGCATTCTAGCAACTACGCTACTGCGACATATTAATACATATATATATATAAAAAGAGAATGTGTTCAAAATACGTTCTACACATTCGTTTTTCATAACTCATTTTCAAAATTTGCCAATCTAGCATTTAGAATGCACAACATATAATATATATAGCACCATTTTAAATTAAGGTGCTTCTGATCAGCGTAAAATATGTTATCTTTAAACAAACAAAAAAAATAACTAGAAATTATTTCTATCTTAAGTACTTTTTACTTTATTCTTGTAAATGATTGATTAATTCGTGTCGAGTTTAGTCTAAAAATATTTATGTTACATAGAAAATTATTTTTTATATAAACTCGTAAATTAATATTTTTTTTTTCAACAGGTAATTAGAAAATATTCAATAACAAGAAGAATTGGAATTAATTTTATCAGTATTGACATTTATTTTTCTCGTTTTTGTTCCCCTTTTTTCGGACAATAAATAATATGGAATAATACGGCAGCTATATTTTATTACTTTATACGTTCAAAATTATTGATATATATAATAATCGTAAAATATGCGTTAGTATATTCGGATTTGTTTTTATAATTATAACGCGAGCTTTAGAAAAATCGTGTCTGGTTTTCGTGGAATTTTTTCAGTATTACAAACGAATTATTTTCTACAGATAGAGGTGTTTTTTTTTTTTAATAATGTGTAGCAGGTACAGATTGGATAAAATTGTACATTATTTACTTTGGACATGGAAATAATTTGCATTTATTTATTTAATTGACTTATCGAAATACATGAATTTCGGAAATTACTTTTGTTCATTCAATTTACCAAATTAAAAATTAATAATATATTTATCATTTATGATGTAATGAGCGAGGTAGAAGTCGTGAAATTTTTAACCCACTTGTACTGAACGTTACATTTTTTATTATTGTAAAAATATAGAATACCGAGCCAAGAACTGCATTTCATACTAACTGAAAATAAACCGGAAAAATCACTTATGTTTATCTTGTTATTTTTCTGTATATTTTTATTTTCTTATTTCCATCAATTAAAATTTTATCATATTAATTTTCTTCATCACACTGGCAATTCAGAATTGGTTATCAAATTTATATCGATATTTTACTTTAATACAGTCTTATTTGATTCCTAACTTTTAATTTTAACTACATTTGAACTCGTAAAAATTTCGTGAAACTAGCTTCAGGATATGCAATAAATAGTTTAGCGTTATGCATTTTTCTCTATATAAATTGGAGTTGTCAACATGTGTCATATTTCTCTCACTAAAAAGCGAATTTTTATTCTGTTATTTTAAACGTTTTAGTAAGTAAGTTGTAATTACAATTGTGTAATTTAAATTAATATTTTACAATTACATATGCCCTGTTTTCCGTTCTTGTTACTTTTGTTTCCAATATCAAATTCGAGTTGTACAATATATATCATTTAACGATTCTAACATTCAGCTACTTTAAAAATTTCGGATTCCTTCTTTTGTACATCATACGTATGAACGGGACTGATGATATTAATCTTCAACATGTGAAATGATAACTAGTTTGAGCCTTTTAGTCACCATATTATTAATTTTGTCAAGATTATGAATTTTGATGTATGACATAAGAAAAATTACTCGAAGAGATGAAAATATGAAACAATAGGTATCGATAATTTTTAATTTGTTATACAAATATATTTAAAATTGAAACATCCTACATAAACGAAATGTCCCTTTTTAAAATAGACAATTTTGTTAGCATTAAAAGTTCATGAACTATATATTGTGATTGAAAGGGTTAAAATTGTAAACGTTGATCCATTGTTTTTGCCTTAGTAGCAGAATTGTTATCACTTTCGACTTCAGTTTTTTACCCGTTCAAAGAGAATCTTTTTATTGTAAACGGCACGTATTTATCTATAATATAGTTAATAAACAACAAAAAGTAATTAAAATCACTAAATTTTGTGTTAAAACACAAAGATTTTCAGCTATTAAGCCATTTTGAAGTGTACATAGATAAAAATTAAATACAACAATAAAATTAAATGTAAGAAAATAATTTAAATGTGCAATGTTACAAAGAAAATTAATGTGAAGTAACAGATTTGATTATAAATTAACTTAGTGGTAAATGGTAAAGAAAGTTCACCATTAGGTTAGGTTATTATTAAATCTGTTATATCACATTACTTTTCTTTGTAATATTGTACATCTAAATTAAATATTTTCTTACATTTTATTTTTATTTTTTACTTATGTGCACTTAAAAATGACTTAATGGCTGAAAAGTTTCGTACCTTTTAATACATATTTAGTGATTTTAACTACTTTTTATGTTTATTTTTTAAAAACTTGCACTGTATGTTTGCTTTTATTGTTTGTCGATTTCTTGATAAACTATTCGGCATTAAGAGAACTGATGGCATTTCCGTAGAACATGGTCGAAATGCGGCCGGTAAAGTTGACTTGTTGATAAGTGGCGTGAGATGAGCATCCAAAATGAATCTTCTTTCCAATATCATAATAGCAATTAAAAATAATGTGATAGTTAATAATAATGGTGTTAATATTAATAAGAACGATATTATGGTAAAGGTGTATTGTTAATGATAATAATGATTACCTGGTCTACCTTTATCAAATTTTAGAATATTCCAAAAGTTAAACTAAGCTAATTAACCCATTGAAATAGTTTAACTTTAGATTCATTTATTATTTTCATTTTCGAATATAATACAAATTCTCTAATAAATGTCCATATTCATTTTTCCCCTATAATTTTTAGTTTTACAGAAAACTAAAGCAATATAAAGAAATTTGTACTATCATTACATCGAACATGAATATTTACAGTTCATGATATCAACCTTCAACCATGAAAGTTTAAAAGTGTATTTATTTACAGTTTTTTTAAAATAAGTCAAGTCGGTTGTACTTGTTTCAGGATGCGCAATTTTTTTTATTACTTTTTATGTTATAGTTAATTCTGTTTTTCGAAATACATTTTTTATTTATTTATTTATTATTTGTAAATTTGATTTTATAAAAAATCTATTAAGAAATCTAGTATTAGTTGACATCGTGCACGCTTATTTATTTATTACATTTTATTTTATAGTGTCCTAGTCCATTTCAATTAGGTTTAATTATGAACTTACAATGACTCGATTTATTGTTATTAGTTAAGGGGTGTTTGAGAAAAATTTATTAAATTAATACAACAACACGTGATAACAACTGAAAAAAAATGGATAATTTGGTTTTTATTTTTCTTACATTTATAATGGACATTTTTTAACTCTGTTGTCAAGATAAATTTATTTCTTAATTATGGCTATCCTGATGTTACATTGCCGGTCTTTTTTACCGCCATCTCAAACGTATTCCGTCATTATTTTAGCTTCGTCGAGATTCCATGGTAGTTTCATATGTTACGTTTTTATTTTTATACCACACAATTTTTAATATAATGTAAATGCGATTATTTAATCGTGCGTTTTATTAAAACAAAATGACTGACAATAACGCGCGTAGATCATTTAAAACTAGAAAGTCCGTGTCAGGAAGGAAGGACAAAGTAGAAAAAGAAATGAAGGTAATTTTATTATATATTTTAAAATAATATAAAGGATATTAAAAGGTCAGAAAATAAAAACAAGAAATATAAACTGATTTAAAGTTGAAGAAATTTAAAAAATATATTTTCATATTTAAACAATAGTTTATAAATTTAACAAAAATATATTTGAGTATGCAATGTTTTTTTAACATACAAAGCTTAAGTATAACCAGATTTTTAGTTTTATTTATATAATTTATTTCTTCTTTGACACTATTATTTATTTCTGAAACGCCGTTGTTTAAGGACTTTTCCCACCAATATTTATTTGTCATATAATTCTTTATTTTTAGTCAGATTATAAGTTGCTACTTTTTATTCATTTTGTGAATTGTCCATACATTTCACTGTCGATTATAATAAAATATAAAGAATAATCATTATTAAAATAATTATATATATATATATATATAATAAATTTGTAATCAACAAAAAATATGTCAAAATTAAAAATAAATCCTAAGATATACCTAAAAAGTGCCGAAATTCAGTTTTGTATTATTAATCAGTCATAACTCTACGAATATGAACAAGATAAAACTGCTGTTCTGCCAGAAATTTTGAGTTTTATACTAAATATTATACGCGTTACGAAAATGGTGTACAGTACTTGGTATTCATAAAACTTCAATTCTTAGCATTTTTGATAAACAATTTCAAGCGTTTTTCATAAAAAATAACATTGTAGGTAGAAAATTTTTTTACTAGTCTACATAAATTAAATTAGAAAAGTAACTACTTAGTATGCTAACATTAATAATTTACAAGTACGACGGTATTTAAAGGGTGCATAAGACGAACTACAACTTGTTTAATACATCCAGATTTTCTTATTTCTTCAACCATATTAAATTTTATATTCATATATGTATATCAACTGTATACTCTCATGGTACAGAAAATTTAAGAAACACTTGAATTAGTATAAATAATTTAATGAAATCGTTTGTTTCTAATTCTAGGTAAAATATTTTATCATCCTTAAATGAAAAAGTAAATTTGTTTCCCCAAAAAATTAACGCGTGACATTTGAATGTTAAATTTTCTATCGTTAGAAATTTTTCACACCGCAACCCGAGTGCAAAAGAAATTGTATTGAACATTTTTTCACAAAATATAATTCCCAAAATAAACAAAAGTGAACGAGTGGAAAAATTGTTTTATTCCTATTAATTAAATTTCTTCAATAGCGCTAACCAGCAAGTATTTCGACGAGCAAATACCGTCATGTATATTATGTGCAATAAATTAAAAATAATGAATTCGAAACGTTAAAAACTCTAACATAATAGGTGTATTGCGTATAAAAAATTTGCGAAATGCCTAATATTACATTTATCACATCCCATGAAAAATGGAGGTCATAGAAAAAAGGCGACTATCCTGTAGATGGGACTTTTTTTTTGTAAAATAATGTTTTCTCGGACAATATATTTCGATACATAATCATATACCATTAAAATACATTATGTACATAACTATAACTACTTTCATCGTAGAACTTCGTTTTATAAATTTTCGGAGTTGTAACCATAAAATGCCAGGTTTTTTTTTAATCAATATCATAAGAGAGTACTTAATGGTTTTTGGAAATAAATTTTGGAATTTTTCAATTAAATTATTTTATAAAATTAAAAAATATATCCGGAAGACCCGATACCTTATATCCATACGATACATGAAATATAAAATTTTAATTATATTTACGGACGTATGTGTAGTAAAAAGCAACATTTCTAAGCTTATACCATTGGAACAGTGCAATTGAGCTCAAATTTGTAACGTACATTTAGATAAGTATCTAGAAAAAAAATCAAAATTTCCACAAAAAAATTTGGGGTATACTCGTGGTCGGGCTCGAAATTTCGGGAATTTCCTTGCAGGTCATTTTCAATTACACCATAAATTACACGTATGTACGAAATTTCATAGAAACCGATGGAGTCGTTTCCGAATATATATATACATGATATTTGAAGAGACCTGTATTGGCCCATCATAAATATAAATAGAAACAATTGGAAAGACCTTTGCTATAACGATTTAAAAAAAACATTTTAGCTTCAATAATAATAATAATAATATAAATAACATTAATAGCCATATCTAAATAAAGGCCATTCATTCATATATATAGATATAATATTTAAACATCATACGCAATTTAATGTGTTAAATGCTAGAATGAAAATGACGTTATACAACAAAAGTAAATGGACGTTTTTTTTTTAAGAATATACTTTTCTTTCTTTTTTTTATTGCTTACATGTGTGCCGACTTATGATTCCTTTCGTGGAATGCAGAAGATGATTCTTAAACTTTTAGCTTATAATGTTGTCACCTGGAGAGGAGGTTTCCCGTTCACGGTGGAGCGCCAGAAATAGCTTTAAAGGGAAATAAAATTAAAAACAACAGTCCCAGATTTGCTTTCTTTTCTTCGTCCTTTTCTACCTTTTACACCGAAATAGTGAGAGTAGGGAGAGAGGTGAAACACGGCCAGATATATATACGCGTAACTATAAAAGATGGTGCGAGAATATTACCGTATGTATCGTATTTACGCGCAAGCTGACGGTTTAGAATTACTACGGTTCCGTTTTTTAATACCGTATATTATACACACGAAACTCATTTACGGACCCAAAACGCTATGTGCCAGAATCATCTATAAAGCGCACAAAGTTTACACCACTTTCAATCAATTCTATTCATAGAGAAACAGCGTGTAGTGTGGCGATTATTTTTAGTATTACGACGGCAGCACTTCGTTCTTCTCGTTTACATCTCAAGTCCGATATATATATATATATATATATATATATATATATATATATATATATATATCGTACGTTCACATTTTCATTTCGCGATGTATATATATATATATGCGCACACACAGTCACACGCACACATACATAAACGTAACATATTAAGTAAATGAATAACAAACATATCTTGATCCAAATTTATAACTATCTTTCGCTGAATCTACGTGTATTTTTAAACTGTATTTACTTTATACAATATAGAGTTATTGTGTAAAATTACACTGATTAGAAAATATTTTTACTTAATCATGTCGACCAGCACCAAAATATCTCGTAAGCTTAAGACCACCGCTAGGTTTTGGATACCTATTGTTCTTCTCCTATTGAAGGTTATCAAAGCGATAATTATATAAACTATGATTTATTTCATACTCATCTTTGAAAATTTAAAACGAATTATAAAGTTTAAGCTGGTCTAACTTTTGAACTTACTGTTTTGAATTTGAGCTCACAAACGGTACAAATTTTGTATAATTTTATTAGCTTATAAAAATCTAATTATTCGAAATTCCTCAATAAAACAGTTTACATAGTAACTTGTTTTCTTTATTCAACAGTCTTTAAATTTAGCTATTCTATTTTTCTTTACTAAAATTTTTCATTTATTTTCTGTACTATAAAATGATGTTATAATTGCATTAAAAAAAAAAACATTAACATCCTAAAAATATCAACATTACTTAAATCTGAAAAAAATTTTCTCTAATATTTACAACATTTTGACTTCAACGGAACACATGACGTTATTTTTAAATTTTAATTTATTTGCTACTTCATTTATCCACACTTATCTATTTCCTATATTATAACAAAACTTTAATTTAAATAAAACATTTCTTTTTTAAACGTGTGTTAAAAATATTCGAATTCCATTTTACAATTTCTATTTGTTCAATACAAAAAGTTTTAATATACATTGTTTAATCCAAATTTATATATATATCATCAGTGAGTCGTGTCACCCCGTGCAGGGGTATCGTGACCATGATATGTCACACGACAGACTAGGCTACGCCAGCAAATACGGTCGCGTGCGATATTTACACAATCGTGAAAAGTACAGCCAGTTGTCTTGCAAATCTCGTCCGACCATCGAAGAGGTACGCGCCCGCGCTCTCTTCTACTAGCCACTACACCTTGAACGAAAAGCGCCTTCATATTTTCTGCTCTAACTACGTGACCAAAAAATCGTAGTATTCTGTTGAGAACGATCGATTTTAATCTTTTTGGATTAGCATACATATATATATATATATATATATATAAAAGATTTGTTCATGATCGTGAGAAAAACAAAAATAAAAAACATTATCGTCTCAGGTATAAAGTTATTTTAATCTTTTCGAGTAGTCTATTGTTTACATTTTTGAAAAAGTCGAAATAACTTTAAGCAATATATTGCAAATTAAATCAACTGAACCCAAATCCAGCAAGAACTCAGACCTGTGTATTTCATGTTCGTAATCGAGAAGCGAATCGTCAGCTGAAAATCAAATGGAACGGAGAGAAATTAAAACATACAGATAATCCTAAATATTTAGGAGTAATTCTTGATCGATTGTTGATGTTTAAATGACATTGCGAAGCTACAAAAATGAAGGTTATGGCCAGAACAAATCTCATTCGCAAGTTAACTTGTAGAAAATGGGGAGCAAAGCCACAGTTACTTCGGCTATGTCGCTCTGCTTCTCTGCTGAAGGGAATATGCATGTCCGGTATGGAATCGTTCAGCACACGCCAAAAAAGTCGGTATTGCTCTTAATGAAGCGTGCAGAATCGTAAGGGGTTGTCTTAAACCAATACAATTAGGACATCTATATGAACTAAGTAGCATCGATCCGCCAGATATTGTGGCAGCAAAGAAAGAGAGGTGAAAAACACCTCATGACAATCGCCACCCACTTTAGGTCTACACGGAACTTACTAATAGACGACTAAAATCTAGATATAGCTTTATGAGGATAACCGAGGAACCAAGGGATCCAGACTGGATCAAAAATCTTAATATACTTCCAGCAAGCAGAGGTTTAAATTACAACTTTGTCGAAAACTTTAAATCGCATTCGAAGCGGAACGGAGCGTACAAAATTCAACCGACACAGGTGTGGCACGACTCAAGATGGTCAATGTGAATGTGGCGAAATTCAGAATAATGAACACCGGTTTAACTGTAGCATACATTTGATTGTGACAAACTATATGAACATATTGATGAAGAAACAATAATTTTTCTGAAATACTGGACAAAGAAAGGACGATAACAACCGACCGGATACGATTAGAAGAAGATTGAATTCATAATCATCAATTTAGATCATCTTGATAAAAAGCATGCTTTAACAGTTGACATTACGTTTAAAATTAATAAATGAACGTGTTTCTACGAAAATTGTTATTTTACAATTTCGGTTCGTTCAATACAAAAAGTTTTAATATACATTGTTTAATCGAAAATTTAAATATATATATATATATATCATATATATATCATATATAAAATATTTGTTCATGATCGTGAGCAAAACAAAAAAAAAAATAACAATAAAATACAAAATTTCGCTGTTAGAAAAAGAAAGCTATTATCGTCCCAGGTAGAAAGTTATTTTAATCTTTTCCAGTGGTCTATTTTTTATATTGAATTCTTAATTATCAATTTAGATCATATTGATAAAAAGCGTGCTTTAACAATTGACATTACGTTAAAATTAATAAATGAACGTGATTCTACGAACATTGTTTATTTCGATGTAACAATGTAATCTTTAATTTTACTCGTAAATATATGCGTGTACATTTTGTTTGAGTGTGTGAGAGAGTATGTAATGTAACATATTAAATTACTCAAAAGTTAGGGTAGTTTATTGTATTGTTTAAATAAATATAGAATTACTTCGTTATTATTACTACGACTACACACCGATTTGAACTAGTAATAGTAACCAACAATCTTATTACGGCAAAACTTTATATTCTCCAGTTACTTACTGTTCGTTATCGTGAATAGTGGTTTTATATAGAACGAAGGGGGATGAATATATACATATATATATATATATATATATATATATATATATATATATATATATATATATATATATATATAGTAACGGTTATTATCGTTCTCTTCGGTATCAACTTGCAAGCAACCAAATTCGAAAATAAGACACTACCAATAGCAACGTGTAGCTATTATAATTAACACGAGGGTGTCAACTTTAAGCGAACAGAGTTATCCAATTTTTCTCTCATCATTTTTAGATGAATACGATAAGAGTTATCTCTAAAAGTAAAAATCAATAGCGAATTATTGCTCATGCCGATCAGGCCCGGTTTTACGGCGGGACAATTTGAGGGACGGAAAAATTCGGAGTATCGAAAAATGTTTAAAGTAACTCAAACTTGATAAATGAAAAAAGACGTTAAAAATTCAAAATTGAATGAGTGTTGCGTCGATCGTGAAAACAAATTTTATTGCTTTTTCTCTCGCTACTACTACTCAGAAATGTTAAAAATAAAATGTATAAAAGGGAATTAAATTCCGACGTGTTGAAATAAGTTTTACATTATTATCGTGAATACGTTGATTGAATCAGTTTTAAAAAGTCTGTGTTTTGGACGATTTATCGTATAGGTGTATTTTTATATTTTTTATAAATATTTTTAAAAAGGACGCCATCTCGGCCACTGTTTAAAATTATGGAATTATTCTGTTTGTGTACTGTCTTCTGTTGAAAAATATTTTTAAAAACCTGAAAATTTCAAATAAAAAAAATTATAAATTGATTTTTAAAAATTGTCAAATAAACAGTTGGAAATTTTATTTGATTCAACAAAGATAAAGTAACTACGTGGTATGAATTGTATGACGATAACATGACCACTTTTCATTCACAATGTTTATCTTCGTATTGTGATGGGACGAGAAGGTTTCACATTAGAAAAAAAAAAGTTTGAATTCAGTTATGTCTTCTTGATGTACAATAAAGAAAGTTCGTGAAGGAAATAACAATAATCACCAGTAGCTCGAAGAAGAAACTCAAGTTGACGAGGTCACATAGGCAACTCTCAACTATCGAGTTCATTTGATCTCTTCTACCTTACATAAGTAAATACATACATCGTATATAAAAAACTATGTGAGGAAGTTTAAATGATACGTATTCAAACAGCTATTTTTGGATATTTATAAATAACTGTAAGTCTGATAAAATGTAGATGTTCAAATACTTTGTATCGAACTACCCCAGGCATCTGGAACCGTCATAAACATACCGCGCTATATATATATATATAAAAAAAATTACGTATGTTATTTATATAAAAATAAATAGAATAATATTCATATAGATTTAATGCGCGCATAAACATTTTTCATGTAAAGCTACGTAACTTTGCATTATACAGAGACCACTATTTGAATAACGAATTCATTAACTTTTGACACGTGCATGAAGAAATATATCTGATAATTAGATAGGTAATTAATAAAAATCAGAACAATTGAAAATTATTAACGACGGACAACAAGCGAGTAAATTTAAATGCTGTTTGGTATAAATTTCATAGATGTGTGTGTTTGTATGTATGTTATAAATATATATCACACGACATACATATATTAATAATATTAATATCATTTGCTTTGCCATTATCAATTTCGAATATTACATTTTATATCAATTTTTCCGAAAACAGTATAATTAATGTTAAGAACTGTTAACGAAAATAAATACGTGTTAGTACATGAATAATCATTAAGCTCTAATTTCATCCCTTTTTATTTAATTCTGGCTTATCTATCACAGTATTCATTTCGATAATTATCGAACAGTCGACGAACGCGTTGATATTGAACAAACTAGTACAATACAATTAGGTTTTTTAGAACTTTCAAATTTTTACCTTTAGTTTGAGATTAATTCTATAAGCAACAAAAATAAATTATCCAAATTTTTAAAATTGTTACTATATATAATGATGTTTTTTTTACCAAAATCTTGTTCTAATACGTGTTGACTTATTTTACCTCTTATGTGTCTCTTCACGATATTCCTATATCAACCCACTGCTGGGTGTAGGCAGTCCCCAATCTTTTCCAACGACTCCTATCTTGTACGGCTTGGATCCAATTAATTCCTGTCCATTTAACAATATTATCTCGCCACCTAGCCATAAGTCTTCCTTGCGGACGCCGGCTGCCAATGGGCCACCACTGTAATACCCGTTTAGCCCATCTTTCATCCTTTTGTCTTGCTAAATGTTCGGCCCATTTCCATTTAACCTGGTGATCCGCTCCACTACGTCTACCAATTTCGTCTGTTCCCTAATCCATGTAACCGTCGTGCGATCTTTGAGCTTGATTCCAAGGATAATCCTCTCGTGAGCCGTTTAGGTTTTCCTAATACTTCTAGCTGTCCCTTTAGTAAGGCTCCATGTTTCAGCTCCATATGTCAAGACTGGCATTACACAGTGATTATACAGCTTACTTTTTAGACTATTTGGTATTTCTTTATTTTTAAAAACGTTTCCTAATTTCCCAAATGCCATCCAGGCAAGAGATATTCTTCTTTTAGTTCCCAGTTGCATTATATTATTCTTATCCATAGTAATTTCCTAAATGAAATCAAATGTGAATATATTTATATCTTATCATATAAAACATTCACCCTCATAATTTTGCAAAATTTTATCAAAAATAATTAGACGTTCTTCTCTTAGGAAAAATTTTAAGCTAAAATTATACTTAAATTTCATCAGTTATTTTGAGGAATATTGATCAATACTACTTGCGGATATTTTGAAATATATATATATATATATATATGTGTATATATATATATAATATAAGTTGGTTTAGTATTACTTTAATGAGACTTTATAATACGTTAGAATTTTCTCTTCTGTTCTTTTCCCGCCCTTTGAGTGCAAACACGTTATTTCTTGTATGGGTGTGTTTAAAGTGTTTCGGATTACTCTTTGTTCTTTATAATATTGAATTACCAGTCACACGATACTTCAATTCATACCGTCCCCTAACACAATCCCCCCAATGCTTGACGATGTGGTTGCCGACGCTAGCGTAAAATTTGTGAACCCTTTTAACGGTTTTTGTCCGCTCAGTAGCTATTATGATTTATATTTCTTATAATTAAAGTTGTTCAACGACGTTTATATGTCATTTATAATTATTTTAATTATAATTTTTCATCTTTAAATAAAGTTTTGCTGTTTATTTTTTTTGGAATTATTCAAAATTTAAAACAAGTTGTATTAATTTTCTAATTACAATACCATTTGCGAAATCGGGTAAGCATTATTATATATATATATATATATATATATATATATATATATATATATATAATATAGATTTACGTTCAAACGATTTTTGTGCTGATATTTTAAATTTAAGTAACAAAAAAATTCTTAATAGAAAAAGAGCTAATTTATGGTATAACTATAACCCCTTGTGTTTTAATTATAATTGTCAAATATGGGGAAACTGTGTGATTTAATTAACGAGAATTGCATACTGATACAGTTGAACAAGTTATCCGACAAAGAACAATAAGAAATTTATTTCAATAATTAAATTTTTACAGTGTTACAACTAAATTCATTTAGCTAAGTACGTTAATAATAACCTTAGTAAATAATTAAGAAATTTAAAACAGCTTGAACATAAATAAAAATTAGATTTTTACAATAAATATATTACATGGGAATTATTAAAACAAAAAACTTACATAAAAGCACTTTAAATTAGTCATAATAATAACTTAAATCGTTTAATTGACTTTTAAATTAAATTAATCGTAAAAATCAACGCTTAAATCTACGATATCTATATATTTAGTGTAACGCTCGCGTAGATATATCGTAACTACTAATACTTTTAATTAGCTCATTATTGTAGATTTTACACTTTTTATACAATTTTTGAGATATTTTGCTAATATATGTAAAAATATGTGAAATTTTTAATCGATTATGTAAATGTGAGATTTTATCGTATTGCCCAGCATTAATTCTGCAGCAACGTTTTTACATTATTCGTAAAGTACAATCAGATACGTAAGACCACAACAGGTCACGCATATGTCAATATTGGTCAGATTACGGTAGTATAGATCAATTTTTTTATTTAATGCACTAAGACCGGACTTTTTATTAAATATGAGGAACCGAATGTGGACAGCTTTATGGGTTCCCTCAATAGCGTACTTAACGTAGTTATTAAACGTTAAAAGACTATATCACTCCTAAATACTTAACTTCTTTCATAAACGCAACTTGCTTGGATTTCATAACAAGTTAAACAGGAGTGATAATCTTCTTCCTGAGAATGCCTCTGTTTTCTCAGCATTAAGGTTTAGTTTCCACCGCTGATAATATTTACAAATTGAGTTTACAGCTTTCTGTAATCTCTTATGAACATGGTATCTCTTCTTTGTGAAGTGCGGTATAAAGCTAAGTCATCAGTATATATTGCTGTATCTACAAACGGTATCTTTGGGATATCGTTTAATAATATTAGAAACAAGTATGGACTAAGTACACTCCCTTGTAGAACTCCCGAATAATGCGTTTTATTGAGGAATTATCTGAGTAATTTGTAAGGAAAAATGTTCTGTCGTTTAAATAGGATTTAATTAATTTAATAAGACGTAGTGGGAATTAAGGCGTGATCATTTTATATAATATTGTATCGAAATATTTCCCTAAGTCAATTAATATCATCCCATCGGACAGAGTGCACACAATCGTAATTGGCAGCTACAAGTACCCACTAATGAAATAGCTTTCGCCTTTTTTCAATAATATTCTGTTAAGGTTTAAACGAAATAAGGTAATAGATCTGTATATCTAAAAATATTCCCATTAATCTAAAATCATAACATACACCACTTGATAAATCTTCTGATTAGTTTGTTACACCCTGTTTCATCGAAATATTGATATCCGAAAAGGTACTTTGATGCAGCCTTTAAAAAGTTGTCTCTGTCGAAAATTTCTTCTATCTCTACCGCAGAGGCTATAGCTATCCTTCATTCTCTTCGTTTCATCCTTTCTAGCCAATTATCTACTGCCATGCTTATCCTGGTTATACAATATACAGATTCCAGTTAACCTAATTCGTCCATTCATAATCGTCATATGCAGATTACGGTTCGGAAAAAATTGTCTCCCTTCTTCATTATTTCAAATGAAACTTACTAGCTCGCCCTACTGCTCACATCCTGGAGATGCCATTGCCGACGCTAATCACATATTTTTTGGATGCTCCCACTATATTTCATCCCGTAACACATTATACAACCAAATCATGTCCTTATCTATTCCTCTCCCTATAAATATGTCTTTCTTACTAGCTCTACTCGCAATGTGAACGTTTATGTTTGTTTATACTATTTCATTCGTGAACGTAACTTAGCGATATAACCACTTTATAATCTCTTACATTACAATTTTAATGGGTAAACATTTTGGAAGCCCAAAAAAAAAATGTACTTTCGTTGTAGTCGATCATTCACACCATGTATCGATTATTATCTCTTTAAAGGACGGTGGTAAACATACGAACCACTTAAAATTTGACCTTCCATGGCACGGTGGTTAGTATGTTTGATTGTTAAATGTAATTTTAAGTAGGAAGATGGTGTTATGTACCATTTTTTTTACTTATTGGATGCTGCAATTACGAACTTTTATAATATACAAATTTGAGGAGCCAAAATTACAAACAAAGAGCTTCGTCGTGAAGTTTATGGAAGTTTATTGGCAAGCAATATTATTTTTCAAAATAATACTAACATTCAAAAAAACAGTGTGTCATCTGTTTAAGATATTTGAGCGGCTGGTCCTAAACCGAATAGGAGCCTATGTCGGCGATAAGCTCATTAAAGAATTGAATATGAGAGATGTGACTGGGGACTCATGTGCTATGCTGTCCACTAATAGACAAACATTGTGATATAGCCGAATTCTGGTCGGTAAATGACAAAGCCATTTATGCGGCTACATACTGAGCTGATGAGTGATTTTTCCAGACACGGAAAGTAGAGCAAACGCATAATGAGCTTAACTCCTGCTCGCATCTTAATATATTTAACACAAATTATATATATATATATATATATATATATATATATATATTTATATAATATGTGTATTTGTATGTATGATATATACATTGAATAAGAAGCTACATCGATCGTTGGAATTGTTTTGTATATATATATATATATATATATATATATATATATATATATATATATATATATATATATATATATATATAGGCTTTTTTTTTTGGCCTGTACCATAGTCGCTTTGGCCATTTATATACACGTTTATATATAGGCTAAAACCCTATGTATAATAATAGCTATTACAGTTTAACTATAATGCAATAGGTAAATACTTATTAGATTACGTACTTAGAAATTATAACTTAATCATATTTTAAAGTAAGCAAAGCAAATGTTTGATGCGCTTTATTTTGTGTATCTTGATAAAAGGGTCTTTCTTGTTCAGTTGCCTATTTCTCCTAATAAAGGGGCTGCTAAGATATTCATTATTAAATCCGCATGTTTTCTAATAATGCGAGATACGTAAGGATGGTCTAATTTGCAATGCAAATCGTATATTTTTGTCTGGTACGGGAGATTCAATATGATTCGCAGATATTTATTCAACTTTTAAATATAAATCAAGAAAAATTTAAAGAGAAAATATAAAAATGCGAACATAAAAAAAAACCTTTAGAAGACAAATTAAACTAGATTTAGTAAAAATCACTTAATCGTACCTAAATCACGTCACACACTCGTAAACGAACGTGCATATATCTACACATGTATAAATTAAAAATAGCATATCAGAGGGTCGAATTTCAAACACGAGTAGGAATGACATTTAACGAAACTAATCTTATCCTTGTGGGCAAACAACATGACTCTGACAATAACGACGACTATACTGACAGTATTGTTTTCTAGTCGTTTATCATTGTAACAAAGATACTCGTACGCAAACTTACAAAAAATGAACCCACCACACATATACATGCGCAAACATATATTTTATATATATATATATATATATATATATATATATATATATATATATATATATATATATATACAAACAAACATGTATGGCAGTGTTTTTAAAACATTTATGATGAAGTGACATTATACATTTGTTTAATATAGTATTTTCTCTCCCTCCTCTCACTTTCGCTGTATATATATATATATATATAATATATATATATGTATGTATATATATATATATATATATATATATATATATATATATATATAGCTCGTAACTTAATCCTTAATAAATAGGTAAAGAAAAATTGTTAGAAGAGAGGATTTAGCAATGAAATGGAAGACTGACGCGCCGCTAAACTATTATGTGTAGATGAAGTTAGTTGCGAGATGTCTGTAGCTGTTATTGTCCATTAATAAAGTCCGTTGTCAAGCTTGCCGAGAGTCTGCTCGAGAATCCCTCATGAGTATCTGGTTTCTACACGGTGTTAGGAGATACCGAGTTATAACGAAATACGATATCTTTATGGAATGTCCACGTAAAATAATGCATTAGTTACGATGTAAATTTGACACCGGGTACCGTTCACCATAGCTGTTTAAAAATATATACAAAACATATATATCACGAATATGGAGATATATATATATATATATATAAAATGTGTGTATTTGTGTGTGTATGATGTATACATTGAATAAGAAGCTATATCGAGCGTTGGAATTGTAATACATAAGTAGTGCTAAATTTAAGATTCGGAGGTATTTAATTTCGCAGTTTCTAGTATAAATTTCGTCGTTTTCTTTATTTTTATTTAAATATCGAAAACAAGAACATGTTTAATGACTGAGGATTATCTCTATGTATACACACACACACACACATATATATATAGATAATATATATACAACAATAATAATAATAATAATTTTATTTGAATATTTATGATAAAGTAAATAATAATTTAGTAAAGGTCAAAACATAGATTTGTGGATACACTGATGGCAGCTCTTGTCATTAAGCGAATGTGTGTTTCAATTTTAAAACTGAGATCCTGTATTCGAGTTTACACAGTAATGTATACATACATACCTACAATAATACACTATATATACTGTATATATATATAAATATGTATGTGTGTAATATACGTGATGTAAATTTTAGAAGATGCATGAAAATAATCATGTTTTAAATGCTAATTCTACAAATATTGTAAATGATTAATAAAAGTGTAATTTTTTACATTTACCGTCAAAATAAGTTCGTCGGTAAGTAATCATGTTTTAAATGATAATTATACAAATATTGTAAATGATTAATAAACGTGTAATTTTTTTAATTTATAAGTTCGTCGGTAAGTCTTATGTATACAACAGATACAAGTTCGGGCCGAGGACGCTTCCTCGAGGAACTCCGGTTTCTATGATGTTGTGCTTTCTTGCTATACTCTAAATTGACGTTCCGTTAAATATTATATGAGCAGTCGGCAAATGTTGCCCAGCAGTATTCGGCTTAATTTATACGCTAGGCCTTTATGCAATATCTTGTCGAAGGCTTGCGCTACGTCCGGGAAAACGGCTGGACATTATTTCTTCTCGAAAGTTTTATTGATTATCGATACAATCCTATACACTTGGTCAATTCTAGAGTATTTTGCAGTGATTGTTTGGAAGATGATGCAGTTTCTTGACTGCTACTCGATTTGCTGCGAGTATTATTTATTGTATTACGCATACATCCGGTAAATAAAAATGATTTGATTTGATTATTATTATCATTGTTATCGTGTAAATATTTACGTAGGAATATGCGGAAACGGCTATGAACGAATTATTGGGCTGGTACGGATACGATAAAATGAACACTAAGGACACTCAAGCGTTAAATTTATCGTTATTTTCTGCTGCTAAATCGTCAGCATCTACTTCCACTCGATCCGGAAGACGAATTCCGAATAGAAAAAGGGCGACCCGTAGGAATCTCAGCGATGGTGGCGATGAAGCTAGTGGCGACAGTATAAGTTCGGATATCAGTTCCGAAGATAGTAACGAAACTCGTTTTCGTGGTCCGACCAAAAGAGAAACTTCGTCCTCGCCGTCAAATTCGAACGGTGAGAGATAATTACATCTTATCGATGAACTGACGATTAAGAAAAAAAAAAGAAAAAAATGAATTTGTGATAATTTATGCTGATATTGACAGTCGAAGCTATATCATGTGGTCTAAAAACTCGAGTTAAATGACGTACAAATTATTCGGCTTTCTCATGGTCTGTTCTTAACCAGTTAATCGATTTGCAGCGTGTATTATTTATTGTATCGATTTTCATATTTTATACATTTCAATCAGCTTTTTATGTGGAAAATTTAGATCTTTCACAATTTATAATTTTGCGGATTCATTTGTGTGTCTGCCGCTTCCATTCCTTCTTGCCATCGTAATCTTTCTTTTTATTTTTACTGATCGTTTAACCTTATTGCTATTTTTTTTTTTTTTTTATAACTTATGAAAAATGCGTTTGATTTTGTATCTTTGCGCGGAGATAAAAAACCTTTATTAAACCGTTTGAGATGAGAGGGTTATAGAGAATATAAATGTCCGAATTGCTCCAAACCCCTTAAATTGTCGAGGTATAGCACGCATTTTGCTCTTCCACATTTTGGATTTCGCTATTTATTTCGGTTTCATTACGGTTTAGATGAATGATATCATTGTACGTATGTTATTTTATATTTTATTATCGTGTTTTTATAATTTATCTGTTTTCGTTTTGTTATATTAAAATTTATGAATTCAAATCACATACGAAAATTTTAAACATATTAAAAGTATATCTGTCGTTGACTGCTTTTAGTCATTAATTTGTTTCGAATTTTTTTCAAAAAAAAAAAAAATTGTTAAATTTTTCATCACTAGCCGGTGTTTTTTTTTTATATATACGAATGTGATTTGTGTTTCAAAAATCACGATTTTTTGAGACATGTGTATAAACTCAATGTCTCCTTCTATACATGTTACAGTTGTATAAGTGTTGTTTTTTTTATATTACTCTAATAATTTAATTTTTTTCCGAAATTTTGTGTGGTTTAATTCGGTTGCATACTTTTCGATTATCCAACTGTGCGCATTTTAATTGACATTAACTGTTATCTAAACTGTGTATAAATAAATAAATGAACAAAATAAGACGGATTAGATTTGTAAGCGATTAAATATAAATGGCGTTTTTTGTTCTTATAATATGCAAACTAATCGATATAAAATACGTGTACGAAATTCGAAAGCAACGTGAATCGGTCTAGTCGCAGGAAATCTATCCGATACTGAGAATTTTTCTTGGCAACGGTCAGTGATAATTCATCCTGCCAATATATCGTTCGTATACTACACTCACCGATACACTTACGTAATGTTACCCTTCGTAGTGAGAGCTTATGTGCTGATGTGTTTTTTATGCGCGTTATGTTTTACGTTTTATGTTTCTTTACGTTTTCATGTTTAATACGTTGTGCCCGCCTACCCATATTATACTTTAAAAAACGCTATCGAATCTGTTTGGAATGTTAACAAAATATGAAATTACAAGCCCTTATATATTATGTTTCTATCTTCATTCGGTAGTAGAATACAATTGCAAATTGTCAACGAATATTCTCGATGTACAAAATTTCACATTGTTGGCAAATGTATTTTTTCCCTTTTGCGTACGTGCATCGTAGACGGTAATAGTGTACACGTTAAAAAACGTGCGAGGAAAGTTTCTATTTCTTATGCGTATTTATACGTTGCTCACACGACAAAGAAGTCCGTAATAAATGTGTTTGTTAATTAAAAATTATTTCGTTCACACGTATGTATATGTGTTTGTGTGAAATTTCTATGCATATAATGCTTAAGTTACATATATATGTTCTTGTTCTTTGTTGCTAGACAATTTCTCGGTAAAATATTCGGTCTCTGGCCTTGTGAAACACGTCTTCCGCCTTCATCGGCGACCATTTTCGGACATTATACAGCCACAAGCAATCGTTCTTCTGCCTACTCTTCTAGAATATGCGTATATATGTGTCATTATGGATAATTTCCACATTTATGCATCTAGTACACCTAAATTATAGTTTAAATATTACCTTGTATAAGAAGTTATAATTGCATATATGTATACTTTTTGATGACTGCTAGTTCGACAGACGAACCTTTCTGGCGATGCGACCTTAAGGTCATTGCTGCCACTATTAGAGTGATGGATAGCAGAGAGCGACGGATAAAATAGTGACGATTAAAAGAAATTTTATTTTATATATAAATTAAAGAAATTAAGAAACAGAAAAAAATGTCGTGGAAGCCTAATATAATTGTTTTAATAAATTAACGTTCTCAATTGAGACAGACCAGCAAACAGAATTAGCACTAAATCTATATTCATGATCAACCAACTCCGGCGTTTTGTGAACTCGCGGTATGTCATTTCCGAGTGTAATATTAATATAATGATTTTTTTTCCATTTCATCAGTTACAGTTCCAGACGGTTTCGAATGTTGCGGTTGGTGTCAAACAGTGGCGAATTATAATCATTTCACCTTTAAAATGGCTAATTGCGACAAAGTATTCTGCTCGGAAGTTTGTTTCACTCATTATCGACGCGCTAACTTCAAGCGTAGTAAAACTTGCGACTGGTGTCGACATGTCAGACACACCGTCAATTATGTAGACCTCCAAGATGGCGATACGCAATATCAATTCTGCAGGTACGTCAATGTCCTGTTCGGGGTCTCATATTCATGCAATCGTATTCATCGAGCTGTATTTAGTAATCAGTTGAAAGGATATATTAGATCCGATTAAAATAGTGTAAAATCTCCTTTCTTCGTATCTTTTGTGTAGTAAATTAACAGTCAGCAAATCTGCTCACTAGCCTATATATCGGTAAGGTTTTTCACTAGATCGGTTGATTTGTTTTTCAGTTCGAGTATATTAAAACCTTTCAAGTACTTTCTGTCGGAATCGATGAATTATCTCCATAGGTTTTTTTTTATTGTATCAGAATCAAAGCACCATAAACAGTGGTGATGAATAAAGTAATAAAAATGTAATTAATCTAACATCTTCATCAGTGAGATAATTAGGTTCTCAGTGACAGTATCATTAAAGTTGGAGCTGTGAATTATCGAGTCACGTGATTAACAGTTTATTATTCAACTTTTAATCGATATTCCGAATTATTAAAATCGTTCACTCTTGTGATTTGAATTATTTCTTTTTCAAAGATTATCTCTGCACCATCCCCTCTTAATTATTCGTCTATTGTAAATAAATGCATTCTGCGGACATTAATATTAAATTACAATTTATCGGAAAACTTTTTATACTGGTTTATATATGGTTCATCGACATATCGTATATTTAGGTCATTATAGAGGATTAAATTAGATACGTATTTTGGTGCAGATTTTTTTTTAATGAATTTTTGCACACAGTCTGTCCAACTGAAGACAATAAGTGGCAGTGTTAATGGTTCAATTTACACACGAATTAATGGAATGTTTCTCAATGGTCGTCATATTCCTTGATACAATATTCGTTAGTCTACTATATTCGATCGTTTCAGTCGCCTGAACCGGGTACCGTTCTTAATAAACCCGTTCGCCAACTGGTTACAGTGATTTCGTAGTCTTTCTGTATATCGTGCTCTAACTGCTTCGATTTCTTATTTAACCGTCGATACTTTCAGATCTTTATCTATTTCGTCATCCGACTATCGATCGTAGTATTTTTGATTGGGCTCTTTGGATGATTGCTATATGAAATTTTCTTGCGATTCCACAGAGTGGGATTCCATAAGACTATATATATAGGCTTCAAAATTGCCTTATAAAGTAGCACCTTGTTTTCCAAGGATAGTGGTGAATATTTACCGAGTAACCGATACATTTTTCGAAATTTAATATTAATTTTCGTTTATATTCTAAATGTTTTCTCCAAGTTAGTTTTTCATCATAAGCCGAGGTATTCAACCCTATTATTCGAGGTAGGAATCGTTTTCTTATTAAACTTTGTGCCATAAACAACGGTGATCACGTAGGAGAAGAGAAAGAAAAAAAAGAAGAGAAAAAAGAAAAAAAAGAAAAAGGAGTCTAACAACTCCAACGAGTATGCCAGATTCTTTTATGAAAGAAAAACATCGGATGACATATTTTCTTCAGACCGTTAAATCCGAATGTCTAGCTTTTATGTAGACCATCGTTCTTCAAGTGATTGGAAGCTCGTCGCGGCACCATTTCCTTCTTTTTAGTCTCCTGTTGGATTTAGTTGGTAAATCCACCGTATACATTTTGTGCACTAATGGATTAAACTCGCATTTTGTCGAAGAAGCTTTTGTAGCCGCTGAACATAGTAATCGTTCACAAACGGAATCTTTAAATCTGTATGCAGCGTACAGTTTTATACGTAGTATGGCGCTGATGTTATTGTACGTAATAACTTCGACTTTACCGTTGAATTTTAAGAAGGTTATTGCGACACCATATACCTCCATTCCATAACGCCAGATTGGAGCAATGATCGCGAGATATATGTTCCTCTTTACTGTGAGATTAAGGTGAGACCTAAAATTACATTTTTTAATATCCACCAAAGAAATGTCCCTCTATATAAAACGCCTAGGAAATTTCGTTATGAATAAACGATCATAACTTTGACGTTTATTGTCTCCAAAGTTATCACGCTTTTCATATTAAATTAGCATCCTATATTTATAATCTGGAAAAGTCCGTTATTCTGACGTTGTCTTCAGCTCTATTACATATAAACTATTATCGAAGTACTTGAGACGCAATTATTACTATTACACCCGGTTTATCACGAGACGAAAATTGTAAGACTTAATTTAAAATTATATATATATATATATAATATATGAATTGTCGCGGTGGCGTAGTTGCTAGAGTGCTCGACTGTCAAATCGACGGTCGAGAGTTCGAAACCAACACGCGACAGAAAGTTTTTCATCATTGTATAATTCTTAATTATCACGGAGAAAGCAGAGGCACCCCACTCCGTATAAAATAATATACGCGCGCATTGCGTCGCATATAAATTGTGCCTGGAATGCCAGTTCATTTCGCATGTAAAATAAATGTACAATTGTTAGTCACGACGTTGGTCAACGGAACAATACGACGACGATGATGATATATTAAGAAATTGAAAATTTGTTTATTATTATGCCATTAATTTGTTTCTACGTTATACAAAAAAAATACAAAAAAATGCAAAATAAATACATATATTTCCGTACCGAATGTTATAACAATTTTCTTCAGAAAACACAAAAGTTAATATAAAGAAAGAACTTTTATGTGTCAAATTGCAGAAAAAGTTTAAAATACAACAAAAAAAAACTACTCTCTTAGATATAACAGAATGTATACACACTTTTCTTATCAAAATGAACTTATAATTTTATTCGATATTACTTTTTTGTATATTAAAAATTTGTTGGTTTTTTTCGTAGATTGTGCGTACTTTTCGTTAAATATAGGAAATAGACAATCCATTTTTCGTATTGTTCTATTTAGACAATCATTATAATACGTTTGGTAAATGTAAGTCGTCTATACACACTGTCACCTAGATGCTTTACATGTTCTTTCCAGTCGAAATGAACGTTTTTAATTTTAACCAAATGAGTCTACGCCTAGTAAAAATTATCGACTCATTTTTCTCATCGTTAACTTCGATTTTCCATTTATAGAAAAATTTGAATATTTTATCTATCGCTTTCGATAATCTGTCGCTTATTGTGTCTATTTTATAAGATGATAGCGTTAAATTAAAAAGTTATCATCAGCGTAGAGATTTATTAGATCCCGGTATCGTCGATATATCATTAATATCTATATATAATAAAAAAGGAATGGACCTAAAATACTCCCTTCAGATATCCCAGCATTAATGTATCGTATGCCAGAATTGTAGTTTTTACATTGAATTTCCTATTCGTTAAGACTTAATAGTAGAAATGAAGGAAAATTATATTTAACCTATATATATATATATATATAATTCCGTGTCGTACTACGTTGTGATATACGAGACTTTTCTATTTTGTTGGCAGCGATAAATGTTTAAACCAATTTAAGTTGGATATTTTCTGTCAAGAAACCAAAGAACATATGGAACTACATCCGCATCATAACGATCCGGCGGACGGTGAGAACACGGCCGCTCCTTTAATAACGCCGGATTTGTGGTTGAAAAACTGTAATTCCGATTCCGAAAAGTCGGTTAGTTCCTCACCATCGCCGCTCACTACCCCGATTTCGACCGTTTCTATCCCGGATAAATTAGTACAAGTAAAGATAGAGCCTACGACGCTTAGTACGACTGCTACCGTTCAAACCGGATTGTACGCGATAGACAACAACGATCTACGACAAAGCGACGATACGAAAGTGAAAAAACAGAAAAGGAATTTCCCATCTCGGAAGTCTAAGATAAAAGTTCGCAAATCTCTACAAACTTTATCTTCGTCTTGTTCGCCGCCTCTTCCTATCGTCGATATTAACGCTAATCATCGTAATAATATTCCTCCGCAACAGCAGCACCATCGATCATCACCGTCGTTGATAGAACTTCCATTTTGGCCGCCTAAATCTAAATTTAGTAAAAACGATTCCATTTCGCCTCCGTCGCCGTTTTATCGAAATTTCTCATCTACATCGGCGCCGCGACAATCCGATTTAATTCGACCTCCACCTCCGCTCTTGTATAATCCGGTAATGTCGAGTACTCGTTATCTAGCGCCACCCGTCATCAGATCGTCTTTACAACAACAATCGCCTACGATACCGACCAAAAATCCGTTTCCACCGCATAATCATAGTAATAATAATAATAATAATAATAATAATATGATTAATCTTCCCGTACCACCTTTACTACCTATAACGACTCATCCGATGTTACAACATTTGCAACAATCACATTTACAAGCACCTACTCCGCAACAACCTATTCCACCACCTAGACAACCGATTACAAGTACGGACGATGTATCAGCGACATTAGGATACGACAATCATAATAATAATAAGTCGCTTTTACCTCCTCCAATATTACTAGTTCCGCATCCGATAGCTATTCCTATTCCAATTCCGATTCCGTTTCCAATTCCGATTCCTATATTTTTAAATAAAACCGACGATAGCGATAAATCTACTCCAAATGACGGAAGTACTTCCGAGAAAACGATGGGCGATACATTTATTTGCGATTGCGAAAATCGCGACCTAGTCGAACAAGCGAATGATAACGATCATTCGACACGAATAATCAACTCCGAAACTTGTTCCTCCGCTTGCTACTCTACCGCTAATAATAATAATAATAATAATAGTAACAATAATAATAATAATAATAATGATAATAATACCGGCATTATCGACGTGACAGCTGAAAATTCTGCAACAGCTACAACTACCGGTAGAAGCAGAAAAAAACGTCGTATCTACGTTGACAATAACGAAATGACCGGTAATAAACAAGATACGATAAAATGTTAGTGCTGAATTAATCCTTTCGGTCGAACATTATACAATGTTGATGGAACATTATAAATTTAACAAAACAAAATAAAATCGAAGTTAATCACTAAAAAAATTTTTTATTATATAAGCAAAGCTTTTCGACTATAAAGTCATTTTCATTGGGTAATGCTTGAAAATGATTTTATAGTCGAAAAGCTTTGCTTATATAATAAAAAAAATTTTTAGCGATTAACTTCGTTTTTATTTTATTTTGTTAATTCATAAAATTCACTACTCTCCAATACATCAACATTATAAATTTATGCAGATGTTTATTATACAATCCTGCTTCTTTGGCGAAAACATATAAATACGGTAGAATTTATTTTGCCCATCACCTTCGGGACCGGTCCTATGACGGTTAACTGAATAGAGAGATAACAAAAATGCCATTACAAACAAACTACATATATATTAGCGTAATAGAAGATTGTAAATCATTTAGGAAATATATTTTCAAAATATATATATATATGTTAAATTGGATAACATTTAGAGTATTTTTATTTAGAAATTTACTACAACATAGTGCAATATAGTACAATTACCTAGAAAAACTATACGTCAAATGGATGTTTCTTCGCAGCTCGAGCTTTCATTACGGCAATATTCAGTATTTTTTCTAGGATCTGTGTAAAATTTGCCTCCACTTGTCTTTCAAACCGATCTATGTACTCCGTTAACCTTATTTCAGCTTCCGAATGGCTGATTTTGGTTGCATTCTGATTTTTTATCATTGTCGTCAATTTAACGAACGTTTGATATAATATCTTCAACGGTAAAAATTTCAAAATCTTCATCTTGTTTGTCATACTCTAACCAATCTGTTGCTTCTTCAGTTGTTAGTTAAGCAGACCTCATTGCAAAGCTTCGTGATTTCGTGTCAACATTAACCGTTCCTGTTGTTTCGCTAGTGGGTAGTGACGGTTCAATTTCATCTATTCTGTAGGTTTAATAATGTCGAGCCATGCACTAGCAACGTTAAAAGTCGCGTCCTTAATGTTGCGATTTTTCCAAAAATCTTTAAGTGTTGTTGTATCGTCAGATGAAAGCAAACTTTCCTTCATATTCTCGATTATACATGCTAAAGTGACGATTAGAATAAATTTTATTTTATTTTTAAAATTGAGACATTTCGCGCTAACCAGTAAAATTTCGTGTAGCATATAGTGGACATCGTGACCGAAGGGATAAATTATACGTAGTAAGAAAACGGTACATTAATAAAACAATTATCGTACGTGTTTAATATCGTTAACATTATTATATTCGGACGTATTTTCTTTTAATTATCATCTTTATCATTAATAATAATATTTATTCCATCAATTCAGCGAATAACGTCAACTTAATAAACGTTAGCGTTAAAGTATTTTTATTCGATATTTTCAGTCCGTCATTTGTAGCATTATTATCTTACTATTATTATTTAATTTTTTGATAGAATTAATTTCTATATTTTTTCTCATCCTCTCTGTACATAATTTATAATTACGATTTAAAAAAGAAAAAATCGATCCGATTGCTTAACAAATAAATGCTAAAGAAATTATTTCGCAGTTTATTTCCGAACTAATTTAAAAAAAAAAAACAGATATTAACTTTTTTTTCCAAATTAATTAAGTTTAAAGCAGTATTTTTTTCTATAGAACTCGGATAATTTAAATTTAACTGTGATCTTGCTGAGAGCGTAAATATCTTCTCGGTCGATATATAATTAAGCCTATTTAGACGTTTGGGAATTGAATTGTTGGGGATGCGCAAAAAAAATCGTAACATAGAACAGGAACCACTAAACATCATCGAACTGAACTATCGTAATGATGATATTTATCGAGACCTTGAGGTGAAACTGATCAATAATGAGATTAAAGACTCCTCGCCATCAACGTTGAAGTATTTAAACTTTTAGAGATTGACGAAGATATGAAGCGTTTTTTTAATAGCCAGAATTGGACCTGTTAAATTTTACTAATTTTTTCATTGATTTATTGAATTACCTTATTAAAAAATATAAATAACTTTACTACTTAAAAAATATTAACGATATAAAACCAACTTAGAGAAGTAAACAAACTGTAGACCTATATGTGAAAACTTACCCTAAACACTATCGATTATTAATTTTTTTTTTAATACTTTAACCATTTCCCTTTTACAAATAAAAAAAACTACTCCTTTTGCATAGGTGATATAAAAAGCCTCAATTTGAACGGCCAATCTTGGAGCATGTTTCAAAATCATTCGAAGACTCCGTTTTTTGCACTGCGATTAAAACAGTTCGCATGTTAATGATACCAGCACACTTTTGAGGCTTGTAATATTTTGTGAAGAATGGTCCAATCATCTTGACAGGAAACCCATGCTGTAAGCTAAGTATGATCTTAAACCTAACATTAAGTACCTTAGTGCACCAACAACCCGATTGCCTTCTATTGAAACTGAGTTTTCAGATTTTAGAAGCATTGAGTAGAAACAGGTTTAAAATCAATAAAACTAAAGCGCTCGAATATTTTCTGGGCATAGGATATCCAAAAAATATGAGGCATATTTGAGATAATCTTGAAACTATTTCTAAAGCTTCATCAAGATTCTTATAATCTGTAGCTGCGACAAGACCATCAATTAATTATTACTAAAACGATTTTTGCGTCATTTGTCTCTCGAATAAATATGAATGAATCTTTTACTGACATTTTGTTCATCGCATTCTTCCAGTGTATATTGTTTTCGTTTTGTATTAAGTGTCAGGAAATTCTTCCGCTATCATTACCGTAGCCAAATCTTCAATAATATTTTGAAACTTGAAGTGTACTTCTGACGAGCGAGATTCGATTATTATGAGTTTGATTCTCCTTCTTTTTGATCTCTGCATTTAATTCACATTTACTATTTGAATTTTTTTCATAATGTGTCTTTTTCAACAATTTCCGGTTCATTATCAGTTTCATCTTTAGATGAAGTACTTGAAAAAGGTATTATTATCTTCACAGTCCTGAAATATCTCCTGATGAAACGTGATATCTCTTGATAAAATTGAATACACCTTTTTTTTTAGGAATATAAATACGATAAATGTCATCCTGTGATGATTTTCCCGTTCTAATAGATAAATCGCTGTCGTAACTAATTCTACCCAAAATTGCTTTCGGTAACTAAATTTCTGGATTTGAGTATTTAAAAGTTCTGACTATTTCTATAATTGTTCTATTATTTCGTTCGCTATTATTAACGATATAAAACCAAGTGAAAGTAATAAACAAACTGTAGCTCGATCTATATATAAAAACTTGCACTAAACACTATCAATTATTCTTATTTCTTTTATCTATATATATATTTTAACAGAACCAAATGATATGGAGCCTGTTTTTTCTTTTTAAATTTTACTGTACGTTTCGTAATTATTCGTAAATATTTACCTAACCACATTTAGTTAAGATTGCGATACAAAAAGGAAAATTACATCATAGCGAACGTTTGTAACGAATGTGTATGTACTTGATAAACTTTATACAGATGTTCATTATACAACACCGCTTCTTAAGCGAACTGCAGATATTTGCAATGTATTTGTACAAAATTATTATTAAAATTGAGACATTCGTCCAGAAAATAAAAATTTTTGTCAACATTAAAATTTCATGCGCCACAACATACATAGTGGGCACTGTGACTGAAAGAAAGGCGAACGTACGGTCGAATATTGTCTGTTGAATTACAAGCGGCAAAGAAGTGAACTGCTACGATACAGCGTAGCGAGTGGGACAAATTCATCAGTATGGCGCGGCGATAATAGCTGCAAGAAACTGGGCAAAGCCTATATTCAGCAGTATATTAATATAGGCTAATCGTATATATATATGTCGTTTACCGACGTCGCTTCATTTAATGGCGCGCGAAAGACGTCGATTAAACAACGGTATTAAGTTTTTATTAATCGCATTATTTTAGAACCGAGCTGGTAACGATGGCCTTCTTCTTTTAGTTCAGTCCTAAGACTGGTCTTTTTCCATCATGCTTTTTTCCAATGTTCCCGATTTTCAGCAGCTCTTTTTAACTCCTTATAGGGCTACCGAGCCCTGTGTCCAGTAAATGAATAAATTTCTCGGTCTTCCAGGTTCTCGTTTCCCTTGAATTTGCCCTCGGAAAAACATCTCGTCCATGTCTTCTTATAACATGGCCAATCCAGGTTAACCGTGTTTTCCGTATCAATCAATTAATCCCCCTTTTTCGTTTATTTTATCCATAATTTCTTGATTTCTATCTTGTCCGTCCATCTTATCTTCTCCATTCTCCTCCAGCACCACATTTCAAAAGCTTGCAATTTGTCCCGGTAGTACATCCTATTTCGTACGAATTTTACGAAGTGTCTAGATTTACGCGATTAGTTTTCAATTTTTACCGCGATTACGATTTAGACGAATTTCTTTTTTTACCAATAGAAAGGAAAGTATTCGGTTTCTCAAATCGTCTTAAAAATTAATATTTTAAATACGAATATTGAACAACTACAACACCGCGGCTGACAATAAACGTCTAAAATAGAAATAAAAACAATATAAAAGATTTGCCCGGAGTAAAAACATTACGCCACTCGTCTTATTTTATATACAAACATTTATATAATTATCCCGAGGGTTCGAGCGAAAATGGTTTAATTCTTTCAACAACAGGACTGTTCGTCTTAACAAAATTTTGTCTATACTTGACGTAGAATGTTTCAAATCTGAGCATATTTATATAAAATGTTAAAAATTATCTAAAATCATTTAATATCGTACGCAAAATATTATTCCTTCATGTTTTTGAGTCATTTTGTACTATATATGGTATACATTTAAAGAAAAATAAACATAAAGTGACACTCGTAAAAAAGGATTACATTAATTATTTGGAACGCCAAAATTTATAATTTTACGTTGATAACTGATAGTGCGTGATTTTAACGATTTAAAATATTTGTTAGTTATTATCCGTCATTCGAACAATTTACACAGAAAATTCAGAATTATTTAAATGTACATCTACCATGGATTAAACGAGTATATCTTTACGACCTGTAAAAGTGAAATTTGACCAATAATCGAGACGTAACAGGTTATAACTAGAAATGTTAAACTTCAAAATAATTTAAAACGTTGAACTTTAATAAAATTACAAATGTTATAATATAATGAGAAATATTATTTTAATCGGAAATGTTAAACGTTAGTATAATTAGAAATGTTAAAATTTAATGTAACACGTCATAAATTATTCTAAAGCTTTTATTCTTTCCATTAACGTTGGGTGATCTAATAAAAAAAAAGAATACATATGGTCCGCTAAAGGAAATGCCAGATTATCAGCGTGTAATTTACCTAAACAAGAAATTATATCGTTTACGAGGCCGAAACGTTTAACATTGTAATCTGCTCTGTATTCGCATTGTCGTATAGCCACGACCGTTAATATATTCATAACGAACATGTAAGGTAACTGAACCAACACGAGGGTCAATTTGAACTTTATCAGATCTGGACACTCTTCAACCGCAATACAAAATACACGACAAATCTTACTACTATTGTAAATAAAATGACACAACAAAGCTAGCGTCAATATAATTATCTGCAATACAAAAAAATAAAATAAAAACACGTAATAAAACATGATTTAAATATTATCGTTCACGAAGACACTAGCGCTATATTTTTAAATTTTTAAATAGCTTTCCAACGTTACTAAGTTTCCGCAATTTAATTATTTTGGTTTAAAAAATTTCGCTTTTGTTTGGGACAAACAAATGTGAATGAAGAAAACACTTCGGAGTACAATTAATGTAAGAAGTGTAAAACAGGGTCGAACTTTTCAAAATTGTTAATTCTCACACCTGGCCATTTTCAATAAATTAAATGTGTATGTGCAAAATTTTATCGAAGTCGTTAGTTTTCGAAATATCCGAATATTATATATATATATATATATATATATATATATATATATATATATATATATATATATAAGAACTGCTCAATTGTCAAAGAAATCATTCAACTATCAGAATCAATGGAATGCTCTCATCGACCAATGTTTGGATCCCGCTTCATTCGCAATTTCCAGTAAATGAATTAGCTGACCAAACAGCAAAATTCTCTATGTACTCTTACCTCAATTTACCCGTCCCTCATGAAGATGTATACAATATTATCGCCACTAAATAAAAAGCAAATTGAACTATATATGGATGTTCACACCTAACTCTAACAAGTTAGGAAGCATAAAAACGTACATAACTCGCTGAAATAACTTTGAGACGGCTGCGATTCGGCCACACATTAATAACGCATGGATATTTGTTAAGGCGTGAACGTCCTGTCAGTTGTTCCTACGGACTCCTGGAAATTACTGTAAAGCATCTTCTACTAGAGTGCACTACTTTCATCTCTCAACGTTCCCAAATAGCATTACCAACAAAAATTAGAGGCCTAATGACAGCACGCACCTCCAAGTTTTTCGCTTCTTGCACGAGCCTCTTCAACATGATCTGATCTTTTCTCATCTGTGCTTTCAACCAGCAGCAGTACATGGCGCATTAATGGGAAAATCAATCAATCATTTTTAAAATTGAGATCGGTTAAAGTGCATTCATAAAAACGCGAAGTAGTGTATCGAGAAGAAAAACAATTATTTATTTTCGTGGTACACTCACTTCGTTTAATAAAATGAGTACAATCGGATGACGTTCTATCCAGTGAGTTCCTTCATGAGCTAATACAGACAACACCTCGTTATTAGTGTATCGACGCTTGTATATTAACCCGTCGATTTCGACGTTATCATGATAAGGACTCGGGCATGGCACTAACTTTTGACTGCAATTATCATTTTTACAAGTCGTGCACTTCAAAAATCCGTCCGATATAACGATAATCTCCGAACCCAAGTATCCGGTATGAAATGCGCCCGTTTTATTAGCTATTATTAAAACAAATAAACAAAAAAAGTAGTTAAAATCATTAAACTACTGTAAAAAGTCAACGCTTTTCGCGTGTTAAGCCATTATCGAGTGAACAAAAAAAATATAAAAATATATACAAAATTTATTATCACTATCGAAATATGGGAAATTTTATTGGGTTTTTCGCTATTCCCCGTATAAATCGAATATATTGATCCCGGTTATTTAATTCTAATAAACGATTATTTAATATCCATATACTTTAGATATTATCAAAATATGTCTCTTCCCAAATCTTTCTTTATTTTCAAATAGCATATAAACTTTTACGTTTGCCATAATTGATAAATTAATTTTTTTAATTCCGTGTGCGCTATAGGGAATTGAGTTACATATACAAAATTAAGCTCGTTTATATTTTAAACGTAGTTTAGTTTTATAATACAGTAAAACTTTTTTTTATCCGTCACTCTCCGTTATCCACCACTGAAGCAGCTCGTCGGTACAAAGGAAGTTCCATTGAAAGTTTGCTGTCATCTGACAACATAACAACGGTTAAACATTTTTGAAAAAATTACAACATTAAGGACGCAATTTTTAACGTTGCCAGTGCATGTGTCGACATTATTAAACCTGCAGACTGGGTGAAATAAATTGTGGCCTTAACCGACACTAGCCACTAGCGAAACAACAGGAACGGTTAGTATTAACGAAATCACGAAGCTTTGCAATGACTGTCTGCTTCACAATAACACACTAACAACCGAAAGAGTAACAGATTGGTTAAAGTGTGATAAACAAGATGAAGATTTTGAAAGTTTCGCTGATGAAGATATTGTATCTAACGTTCAGCAGTCCAATAATGGTGAAATTGAGAAGCCAAAAAGCAACCGAAACTCAACAATCAGCTATTCTGAAAGCAGTTGCTCATGTAAATATAACACTTTTGTATTAGGGGTTGCATTTAAATCTACAACAATAATTTTGAACTATCTGAAGCTTTTATACTTACTATTAGAGATAGGAGACGGGACAATAAGTTAGCGTTGGACGAATAATTGTGTACAGTAATTTTTTTTTTTTTTTTTAATGGGGTACCTTTATAGCTTACCCAACGTGATACTGTGCGGAATATCTACATCTTAATTAAGCATGCTGACTTCTCTAAAAACGTCGCTATATGGGGAACAATTGTAGGTTATCCAGATGTAAAAGGGACGATACATTATACGGAGGTGTAATACTCGAAGAACGTAACAAGATAAGGTAAAGCTCCGAGCGCAACGGTGCTACAGCAGAACATTCAAAAAACATGATCGGGGCTGCAGCTACCTGTTCAGAATGGAGGGACAGAAGGGACTTTCTCTAAGCTGCATACGGAAAAGACGGTCAGGCAACAAATGATGTCCAAATCGCAATCTGCTGATGAATACAATTCCCTTACGACTAATCTTTTTAAAAAGATAGAACCACGGGATTTTAGGGAGAGACAGCTGGAGAATCTGGTAAGGTTTGATTTTCTGTTAAATATTGGAAAAAGTGCGTGCATCGCTTTGTGGGCTTCGTCTATCGCATATTTAATGCGTTCATTAAATGTTAATCTTCCGTCAAGAATTACTTATTTTGAGGTCGATTAGAAATGTAATAGTTCGTAAAAGGAAATGCAATAAAATAAAAAACAAATTCAGTTATTACAACGTGAAATCATTCATAGACAACGTTATGTTCAACACGAATTTAGGACAGAATAACTAGTTCTTACAATATTATTTACAAATATGGATAATAGTTTTTATTCGGCCTATTATTATTATTAAAAATTTAATCGCATAAATAGTTGAAAAATTATATACATAAGATAAGTAAAAAAAAGCTTTACACGCTTGAAAATAAATTTTTTTAGAAGAAATTCCCATTTGCTTCGCTAAATTCTGAATTTCATTTTCTAAATCGTCATCGGTTAAATTCCGCTTCGGTAGCTGATCGGCTTGTATAAAGCTATAAATCCAAGTGAGCAGTAATACCGTTACCATGGCGAATACACCTAATTTGATGAATATAGCTTTTCCTCCATATTTTGCTAACATGTAAGCGATAACAAGATCTACTAAAAAGCTAAACGTTATCGCTAGACATAATCCTAAGCCTTGCATCAATGCAATTACGGAAGCCTGCAACATGTAATTTTTTATGATTGAAATATATCGTTATTATTTTTATAAATATATTTTCGTTATAATTTCCGCGCAGCGAAAAATAAAAAATATTTACGATTTTCTACTTAGTACAAAATGCCGTCAGTGAAACACGAGTCAGTAACGAATTAAATCGTAAGATTCCGCGTTCATTCGTCTATTTTAAACATTTAAAATTTATAACTATAACCCATCCTACCGTAATTTTTAAGTCGCTTTTTTTTTAAGCGAAGCGAATTTTAATCTAAATTTGAAAAAATTGTACGCTAAAATATATAGCAAGCTAGGGCAAGAATACGTAGTGCTACGAAGAATATTGTGATAAAATAAAGCACTTTAGCCAACATTTTTGTCTTTATTCCTTTAGCAGCATCCCTTCCGCAATCAAATTGATAGAAATTTTTTCATTTCCCCTTTTACTCTTCATAAATTAATCAATTTATCATCATTAATTAATTTAGTACTCTTGTCCCAGGACCCGCGGCAAAAATACTAAATTCCTCGGGCAAAAGTACTATTGTAAAAAGCTTAGTAAAAAAACATTTCGTGAAAAAAAATTGTTTGAAAAAAAATGAAAAAGTAAAAGAAAATCACATTATCAAATGAAGTCTTCATTTGAAATCCAACCCCATTAAAGTCTGTACATTTAACATGCGCCCAATTCGAGCAAGGGTTACATTGTACCCATTCTTCTTTTAATTTTGAGTTACGAAAATGATCTCCGCAAATTAAACAGGTATCTTGATCGTCTGATTCTGTTTCAGATGGAAAACGTGGAAAAATCAACATACAACTAGTTGAAGGTTTTTGATTGTCAATTCTCTTTCTCTGCTTCTTTTTTTCAGGCTTTTCTACCTTCTTCAATTTTTATCAAAATTATGAAAATCAGTTTCTTTTGAATTTCTGTTCATCTCATAAACAGGCAGCATTGAAATTTTTTTATACATAATCAGTGTAAGCAAATTCTTAAAAATGAAAAAATTCCAAACAATCAATGTATAGGAAGGAAGTAAATTGCAATAGTACTCTTATAGTACTCTTGCCCAAACATTTATTAGTTTGATTATAATTTAATTAAAATCATCATCTTAAACATTATTAGAAAACTAAAAATTCAATATTTACCATACCATCTTCCGGAAAAAAAATCAAAATTTCCACATAAATATGAAATAACAGAACAATCAGATTCCCAAGTGAACGAAAAATTTTATCAGAATTATGAAAATAGTTTTTTTTTTTTTGTTCAATTTTTTTTCATACATAACCGGGTGTATGGAAATTCTTAAAAATTAAAAAATCTCAAATAATCAATGTATGGTGGGAAGTAAATTACTACCCTTACTTACTCTATATATATTTACCCCGTTTTTTATTTAACAGGCGCCGTTAATTTCCAACGCTTGTACAAGAAAAAATATATATGTACGAATATTAAACTTTTTTTCATCCTTGTCCAGTTATTACTGTATATATACTGATAGGATAAATTAATCAAATTTTCTTATCGTCTAACTGTTCCCTATAAAAATAAATATATGTATAAGACTGAACATAACGAAAAACTTCTAATAATTAATAGATAGCGTAATAACGAATCCTTCAATTTAATGAGTATCACGAGGACGTAATTTTAATATAAAGATCAATTAAAAGTAGACAGAATTATAGCAGGAAATAATGTCTATAGTTTTAAGTTTATATATATAGAAATATGTTGTTTTCTGAATATGGTACACTTGCATTTTTTTTAATAAAAACACAAGTTAAAAAAATGAGATTTTTCTAAGGGTGAAGTAATGTAAATTAGAGTTATTACAAATTAAGTATTATAGTTATGCATTATCTTGTTTCAGACGGTCACGTACATAAACATTAACTAATAACTACTCAAACTACATTATTACAATGATGTAAAGTTGTTTGGATGTCTGAGGTTGTGTTCGGCGCTGTTGACCATTATGTACATTTTTGATTGTCTAAAGATGTCACAATAAAACTGTGACAGGTACACCGTGTTACGTTTCAATTATTTTAACTAGTTATATATTATTCGTGAGTTGATTTTTCAAGATCACCACCCTGTGTAATAAATATGTAACTATCATTGTCACCAAATGTGCTTCGTTGTTGATAGCGTGCGATCGTAAAATCGTTCTTATGTACATACGGTGCTGTATATGTTAATGTTGTTTATAAGAAGCAAAATTTTAACGTAAGAATGATGATTTATCGAAAAAAAAAAAATACAAAAAGTTCACTTGCGTGTTTTAGAAAATTGGATTTATTTATCGGTTATTCTGTTGTTTTGTACACACTATGATCATTGTTCAATTTGTTAACCTCGTAACAAACTGTGAATTTTTAATATGTAACATTTTAAAATTTGAATATTTATCAAACAGTATTCACTTAATTATTACATGTTTCCTTCGGTAAGTAGATAATTTTATGTTTTGTTCTAAAGTATAAATTTACTCTTCATATTTTTCCACACGGTGAATAAAAATTGAATATAGTACGTTATTTTATATTTTATTATTATGATTTTTATAATTTAATTGCCTGCTTCGTTTAGTTATATTTGTTTTATCCTCAAGAATACAAATCACATTTGCATATAGTTAAATGTTGAAAAATATTCGCACTAAAATCATAAATAAAGTCTAATTTTATTGTTAGCGCTCATGACTGATTTTACACAATAAATTGTTTCGCATTTTTTTTTTTAAATCATTTAAGGCGAAAAATTTTTTCATCACTAGTCGTTTAAGCAAATGTGATTTGTGTTCCAAAAATAAAAAATTTTGGGCACTTGTGTATATACTCAACTTTTCCCATTGAATGATAATATTAATAATATTAATGATGACGATCAAGACATTCAACCGACCACAAATCTTTGCGTTTTTGAAGTTTTTAACATTAATAGTTCTTTGCACTACACACACACACAAAAAAAAAGCAATACTATATGTAATACGTATGCATTCATCTAAGTATGTGGGTACTTACCTCAATAAATGCGTTTAATATGTAGAACAAAACATAAAGGACAAGGTAAGGCAAGGATAAAATAATAATCCAAAGAGCAGGCACAGTGAAGTCTTTATCAAGATTATAATGTTCATTTTGACGATTAATGTATCGCCAGAGTAAAGCGGCCAGCCCCGTTACTAGCAAAATCTGTATAATACAAGATCATCGACATTTTATTTATATATACCAAATATCGTTAAAGATTATAATATAAATGTAGTGATCAATTTTATTTATGATAGTGTTTTATCAACGGTTATTCAATTTCATTTTAACAATAATACTCTTATTTCAACGACTTTAATTTAATGTTACACATCTATATATGCCAAAATTTCCAAAAATCCAATAACTTAGCAAGCTAAAAAAAATCATAACACGGTTCAAAAACTAAAGAAGAAAAAGTAAATATTGTATTGTTCAAAACCATTGATTTAAAAAATATAAAGTTTAACTTGTCTCTTTCATTATTTCATTTAAATATTACAACCTACAATCAACTGCCTTTTATTTTCATTGTCAGCTACCCAAGTAATAACAAAACTAGTAAAATGACTTTACAATTTCTAAGAATCGCACACTGAAATTCAAACGATTTATTGAACCATGCTCAAGAAATAATGTATTACCTAAAAGAAGAAAAAATTGATGTATTACTAATATCTGAGGCATGACTTACTAATAAAAGTTATTTCCATATTCTAAATTATGTATGCTATTATAGAAGCGACAAATACCAACCTGCAGAAATACAGGCCACAAACATTATAGTTCCACAAACAAGAAACCAATTAATATTGTCTTCCAAGATATACAATAGATGTTACAAAATTCAACTAAAAATTGGACCTAAGTTCTAATTGACCAAGATTTTAATGCAAAACATGTTCATTATGGATCATGGTTAACTAATACATGAGGCATGAATCTATATAAAGCAGCCAATGAACAAAAATATAGATTTCTTTCAACCAGTGAACCGATATACTGGGCCTCTGATATCAATCGAATTCCTGACCTATTAAACCTGTTTTTGATCAAAGGAATACATTTTAAATGCACAACAGTACAATCAAGCTATGATCTGATTTTTTCTGATCATTCCCCAATAATAGCCGCTATAAGTATTGAGCTAACATACAAAGTAAAAAAACAAAACCAGAAAACTGACTGGGAATTGTACAAACATATTTTACAGCAGAGAACAGATTTATTAATCAAATTAAAAACATCAGGATAAATCTGGCAGGTAGTGAGACAATTTACTGAACAGTTGCAGAATGCAGTCACCAATTCTACCAGATAAAGCAGATATATCCACATTGACAGTTATCCTAAATATATGATAGCTTATCCAGAAAAGGAGAGTGCATGCTCTATGGTAAAGGAAAAGAATACCATAATATAGTAACTAGGTGAGTTAAACATGCATTATACAAAATAAAAAATGACAGATCTGTGAAACAAAACTTACCCTTGAAACAGAATGATAGACAATAGGCTAGAAGTGAAAAGCAAAAGTCTGATGTGTTTGCTAAATATCTGTCTAATATCTTTAAAATAAATGATATAACCACCAGTTCATCACTTCTTGATATACAACCAAATAACACAAAAATAAAAATGCTCCTCCTGCAGAGGTAAAAAATACATTAAACTATTAAATAATAGAAATTCTTCTGGATTTGATATGATAACTGCTAGGATGGTAAAAGAATTACTAAGAAAATCAGTAATCTTGTTGATATACATATTTAACACTATTATGAGAACATCATATTTTCAATCTCAATTGAAGTTATCAACTATGATCCTAAAGCCCAACCCTCATCATACTGTCCAATCTCGCTGCTACCTATTTTTCCAAAACTAATTGAAAAGTTAATATCAGACTAACTAATCTAGACCTTCCAAAATTAAATCGCAACCTACATCAACTCGTATCAAACAACTCAAAAATTAAAGTATACACCCTTAATGCTAACTCAAACCCACAAATTCATTATATCACCTACAACTCTTGCAAACGCCTTTTAACCTTCCAATCACTTCCTCTCTCTATTTATCCATTTGGAGATTTATGTTCATATGTATATATGTATGCATGTGTGTGTGCACGTGTGTATGTATGTGTGGGTATGCATAAAAGCTGCACTATTCATATGGGTGTGTGTGCATCCACATGTACATATGTATATGTGCATGTAGTACATGCATGCATGTATGTTATATATCTCATTTTCCTCTTACTCTACCATTCTACCCATCTTACCCTTCAATCACTTCTATTCTCACCTTTAAGCATTGCTCGACACCATATTTTTGGTTTGATCCATGCCATTCCATGTATCTACATTAGCTCCATTTTCCCTATATATCACTGCTCCTTACTTCTCCCATTGTTGATGATTAAGATTCTGCAATGGAATGCTCGTAGCCTACCTTGCAACAAACCAAACCTAGAAATATTTTTACGAGACAAGAATTTTGACATTTTACTTATCTCTCCATCCACAGGTTTTTCCATCCCCAGATTTTCAATCTACAGATAGGATAGGGTGGACGGTTATGGCGGTACCACCATGCTGGTTAAGCAACGCATTCCACATCATCTTCTTCCCAACCATTTTGTTAACTACTAAAATCAGTTGCATAACATCAACTCAATAGGAATCGCCATTACTATCAATAATACTACAGTCAATATACTGTCCATCTACGTGCCTCCCCTACACAGAATCAATGTGCAAGCTTTCAGAGCAGCCATTGAGTCTTTAGCCTCGACACATCTCATTATTGGGGGCGATTTTAACGCTTACCACCCCAGCTGGGGCTGTAGTTCATTTAATCTTAATGGTACAGCCGTTTTGCAAATTGCTGATCAATATTCCCTGAATATTCTAAACAATGGGACTCACATCACACTTCCTACTCCTCAATTTTCATCCAGTGCCATTGATCTCACCCTCTGTTCTCCCATCTTATCTTTTTCTTGCAACTGGTCAGTCATCCCCTTCTATCTAGGTAGTGATCATCTGCCAGTTTGTATTTATCTCCAACACCCCGGTGGGGATACTACTTCATCTTCTACCCCTTCCTCTATCCTGCACACCAAAAAAATCAATTATGATTTATTCTCTTCCGTTGCTGACAAACTTTTCTTCAGCTTTCTGTCAAATCTCTCCTCCCCCGAAGTATATGATCTCTTTCTATCCATCATCCATGATTCAGTTTCTGCCTCCACTTGTAATAATTCCATTTACCTAGGTAAGAAACTTCCCATCAGATGGTGGATGAAGCAATGTTCCTTCCAGATAAACAAAAGGAATCAGGCATTCCGCATCTTTCAGAAAAATAAAACCGTATCCAATTTTATCGAATTTAGGAAGATCAATGCCCAAACCCGCTGGTTATTAAATCAGACTAAATGGGATTCCTGGAGACGATTCTGCTCATCTTTTAACAGATCCACACTGTTATCCAAAATCTGGGAACAATGTAAAGTGTTTAAACATCGAGCTCTTTCTGCTTCTACTCCCTCTACTGATCACGAACATTGGTTTGACGAATTTGTCAACTGCATTTCTCCTCCATATGTACCTTCCCTTCATCAAACCAACCCTTTCCATTTCACATCTGCTTCCCCTTCAAACATGTTGGATATGCCTATCACAATTAGAGAGCTCACACATATATTAGAAAATAAAAGGGATACTGCCCCAGGCCCTGATTTAATATCATATTGTCAACCCATTCTTTGAATTTCCTTCCCCAAATGTTCTCCAAATTTCTACAAGAAAACTTTATTCCTCAGGACTGGCTAACCTTCAATATTACCCCTGTTCACAAATCTTCAAAACCCAAACATTTGGCTTCTTCGTACCGCCCCATTGCTCTAGCTTCCTGTGTTCGAAAACTTCTTGAATCTGTCATCCGCTATCGTTTAGAGTGGTGGTTGGAAAATAATAATATTCTCCCTAATTTTATTTATGGCTTCTGCCCCAATATTCAACTGCTGATTGTCTCTCCTTTCTGACATCTAACATATACAAAACATATATAGATAAAGGTTTCTTGTTAGCCACATTTCTGGATCTTACCGCAGCTTTCGATAATGTCAACATCAGCTTACTACACCAACGCCTCTTATCACTTAGTATTCCACATAATCTCGCAGCTTATATTTGTAACCTATTTAAAATCAAACATTTACACTTCCAGCACCCTACACTCCAACATCCGCTGCACTGCACTACTTACACTGGTCTTGCACAAGGTTCTGTTCTTAGTCCCATTTTATTTAATATCTATATTATGCACGATTTAAAACCTCCACTTCCCCATTCATCCCATCTCATCTCCTACACGGACGATCTGGTCCTCTTTCAACATAGCAATAATCTTGACCTTGTTACGCAATATTTAACACATGATATCATAACTTTAAGTAACCGTTTCAAATTTTCCGATCTTTCCATTAATCCCAGCAAATCTGCAGCTATCGTGTTTTCCCTCAATCGGCCTACCTATTCTACTCAATATATTCCATTTTATAATGACCGCATCGCTATAGTAATGCAATTCACCTACTTAGGACTGACTTTAGATCAAAAACTTACTTGGAAACCGCATATAGACTTCCTTATTTCGGTCACCCTACAATCCTCTAATATCTTAAGATCCCTCTCCTCAACTGTCTGGGGTGGAGATCCCATTTCTCTCCGCATTCTATATATTTCCTTAATTTGTTCCAAAATTGACTACTGCTCCTTCCTGTATGGTAATGCCTCCCGTCACCACTTAACAAAATTTGATAAAATACAAAACCTCTGTATGCGCTTAATTTTAGGCTCTCTTTGTTCTACTCCTATTTCATTTCTTTCCTCCGAGTCTCATATTGTTCTTCTCTCCCTCCAATGTAAAAATTTAGCCTTCCAATTTATCTCGAAATCTCTCAATAAACAAGTTAATTCCTTCACTTCCAATTTTTTAAAAATTTTCGGAAAATGGCGTTTCAATCGCTCCCATATTCCACTACTCTCCACTGCAGCTTATAAATACCGGATGTACAAGTATCTTATCCTTCCATCTCGTCCCACAATTTACTTTACTAATTCATATCATGTCAATCTTTTTAACATCTCCATTGACACCTCCTTCTCCTCCATCATATCTTCCCATCCTGATCTTAATGCTTTCATACAAAATTACTGGCCTAATCATGTACATGTATTTTCAGATGGATCCAAATTTCCCAGTCGGTCCATTACAGGAGCATTCTATATACCGCAATATAATGTCTCCAAATCATTCATTTTTCCTCAGTTCAATTCAATTTTCACTGCCGAGGGCCTAAGAATCCTTAAAACTCTGCAATTCTTATCACGTTTAGATCACCATTCCTCCTCCCTATACTTAATCTTATCTGACTCCCTAAGTTTTCTCCTCGCATTGAAGCATTCCTCCTTTCAACCTAATTCCAATTATCTTCCCTTGGCAGTGCGACAATTGACTTATTTACTATTCAACTGCGGCATCTTAATATCATACATCTGGATTCCCGGTCATTCCGGAATTCATGACAATGAGGTTGCCGACACTCTGGCCAAGGAAGCCATTTCCTTCAGCTCTCTGGTGCCGGCAATTTCCACCACAGACCTGATATCTCTTGCCAACATGGATATATCCTACGAGTGGTCATCGTGGCTAGTTAGTTCTTCCACCCCTAGATATTATCTGGCCACATCACCTACTCCCTGGTACTTCAATTTGTCCAACATACACCTCAACTTCCAAAAATTTATTACAACCATCACCTGTTTACATTCTGGACACAATCATCTTCCGGCTCACATGTTTCGTATTGGGATTTCCAGTTCCCCATATTGTTCCCATCCAGCCGATTCACAAATTATCGCCGATGAAAACCACATCCTTTTCAATTGCAGTTTTCACACACCTGACCAACTCGCACTCCTAAATTCCTTAATATATTGGTTATCATCCTCCTTTCTCTATCACTTCCTTAATTTTTTCTAATGACTCCCGTGTTTTCCTCCTTCTTTACAAATTCCTAACCAATTGTAATATCAATATATAATAACTATTTATCAACATGTTAGTGGGTTGTGATTGCTCCTCAGCAGTGCCCAAAAAAAAAAAAAAAAAAAAACCTAATATAATAGAAGAAGAGAAAGTTATTCCACAACACCAATTTAATTTCAGAAATACTCACTCTACAGAACAATGAATCAATAGAATTTTGGAAATAATTAAAGAAGGTATTTAAAACAAACTATTTAATGAAGCATTGTCTGTAGCTATTACAAAGGCATTTGACAAAATATGCTGTGAAGGTTTATTATACAAAATTGAACAGTATTATCAACTTATGAAATCATATATAATGAAGAATTTCGTGTTAAATGCTGTGATGACTACTCTGAACCACATTCAATTAAACCGGACGTTTCTTCCTCAGGGAATTGTAGTGGGGTCACTGCAGTACAATTTATATATAGCAGACCTTCCAACCATGGGTAATATCAAAGTGGCTACATTTTCCAAGGACACTTTGCTCATTGCTTAAGACAAGAAGCCTGAAGTGGCAGTTACAGAACTACAGGAAAGCTCAGATGCTGTTCTACAGTGGGCTCAATCTTGGAAACTAGAAATGAATCCTGATAAATGCACCCATATCTCATTCACCAATAGAACTGATTATAAAAATTCTCCATCACTAGGTAAAAATATTATACCAAGAAGCAACAGCATCAGATATCTAGGAGTACACACTTAGGTTGCACAGTAAACTGTACAAAATTTTTGGTTAACCCCATGTGTTATTAACTGTTTGTATAATGTGAACAGATTGTGACATTATCATAAGCCGACTGAACATCAGATACTACATTCCGTTTGTAGGCTAGATGATTCTGAATGTACAGTGTAAAAGAACTTAAAAATCCTTTTCTGAAACCATATTGGGTTATCGAAATTTGGATTTATAGACCCACCATTTTAACCTGAAATTCAGAATATTTTCTGACGTTTTCCTCATACAAGATAATAATCAAACAAGCCTGTGTGATTTATGGTCATCAGGATTTTTCCCCAGTTTGAGTATAGGGGAAACAGTGTTCCTTCCACTGAGGGGGAATGTATCCTGTATTTATCGATTTATTATAAAAAATCAACAACATATTTTTAGCTTCCTCCAATAACTTTTGTATCATTTTGTATGATATACTATCCACTCCTACCGTTGTATCTTTATTATGATCTAGACTACGAAATAATTCCTCTTTTGAGTTAAAGTTTTCAAAAAAAGGGATAGACATACTCCGTTCGTCCATCAGGCCTGCTCCATTACAAGGATCAACTGGGCTTTGAAATTGTATAAAGTTTGTAAGCCACTGGATTTACATATGCAGGAGGAAGGCTTGTAAACCTTTAAATTCTTTGCCATATCTCCTTGGTTCCCAAATTTGGACTAATACTAAATTACACGTGTATATTTAATTATTCATGTATAACAAAGTATAACAGTGTTATCAAATCTCATTACGAATATTATAACAAAATTAAAAATCAAATGATTGAATAAAGCGCAGTAATAATTTTAATATACGTCACTCGAATACTGAAATATACATCTTCACATTTTACTGATCTTCTTAGGTTCGTGGTTATTTGTCGCTACATTATTTTTTATATGGATATGGGATATTTTTTATTTTCCTCACGCACTCTTATTAGCTATGTATTAATTCGTACTTGTGTATACATTAATTCTTTATTACGTATTGTGCTTACCGATATATTTACACAGTGAAAATACGGTGCAACAATATCGATCCAGTTAATTTTCAGTGCATGATTTTTAGCTTCATTGAAAATATGACTAGTGTAATAATTTTTAATATTAGGGGGAATTTCAAACGTTGATTTTATCGTATCTATCTGTAAAACAGTTATTGGAAATAATCATTATACAATTTAAATTTGTACGAATATAAAACGGAATTAGAAATATTTAGTTTTTATAACTTTTTCTGGCATAACACATCTATTTATATGGCTTCCCTGTGAAAATTATATGTTTTTTATAACACTTTTTTATTTGCATTTCAATTGTAACTGCATCACTCAACATATTGTCCACGATCATGTGCCAAGCACACACGTACGCACATCTATCAAAACATACTTCATTCGATTTATTTGATATTGATAATGTTGATATTTAAGTAGTAGTTGTATTAATAAAAATCATTTTAATGTTACGTCACTCAACTAACATATTATTATGTAAACATTTTCTTTGAGAACTCATCTATCGACAGATATTTCCAAAATATCTTAAAAATCTCACCAACGTGATAAATTTAATTTTTCACCGTCTAAGTCGTTCTAATAAAAAAAATTATGACAATGTTCACCCCATAACGTGTTTATACAGTGACAACTTTAAACCGACTTCAGCAGCGATTCAATTTATTCACAAGTTTGTCAGTTTATTTTGTTCAATGAATTTTCACAATTATCTAACGATATAAAGGTTCTAATGTTTAACATTTTAGTCACAGTATGTCGCACTTGAGTCGTTCATATCGAAATTTATGAAATGTATGTACTTCTAAAAGGCGATGTCATTAATCCTTTTGTATTGTCCTCGCAAGTATCCTATCAGAGGCAAGAATTTTTGTTGGTAACATAACCGCTAGGCAATTTAGCTATCCATTGAATTTGTTTCTTTAATCGGTATTCCTAAATAGAAAATAAGTCAGGAAAGATAATGGGGAATCAACTCTTGTTGACTGCTTAGTTGTTCAGACGATTTTAAGTTAGTGTTTCGGTTGACCAGCTTCATTTAGAGCGACGTCTATTACCAAATTTTCGAATTAATAGTACCTTCAAATTTTTTTTATACTTCAATCATATAACGATAACATTCCTATTTGATTGATACGTTCTAAAAATTAGCACCACGCTTGATAATCAAAAATAAAGAAAATCTCATTGAGAACAAACCAAGTCGAGAAAAGTAACGGTTTAGATTAAGAGTATTTAAAATAACAGAAATAAATAAATTAGCAGCATAAGCATTGAAGTAATGCCGGTGTAATAGACTTCACTAAATATTTTTTAATATCGAATTTACTTTTATAGTCGTTATTTTTTATTCAAATTGGATCCTTTTATATTTAACATTTATATGTAAGTTAGACGCTTGAATGAATTTGTTTTTATATTTCGAATGGTTAATAACATAATAATGATAACGATAACCGGTGTTAAAACTTACATTTCTAGTTATCAACCACCAAACAAAAATGTTCGGTAACCACAATATCGAAACAACAGACATAGTAAATATAACTGCTGAATCCATTTTGCTTAATTACAAAAATAAATAAAAGCAGGGCAAAAAAAAATAAATTCAAAATTTAACGATAGAAGAAAAAATAATAATCTTATCAATATAACGTTAATACGCTACCAATTAGCCAGTTATTTCTGGAAACATAATAAAAAATTGTCAAATTCCCAAACTATAAGTAAACATACAAGATGTTTAATTACAATATTAATAAACACCTAACAGTTTTAATATTTTACAGTAACAGTTAGTAGTAACTGTATAATTATTATTCATATTATATAGCGTCTAAATCAAACAACAGTTTCTTGAGTAGAATTGACAGATCTTGCTATTCAGCTACCGCCGATTCATTATGAGTATTTGACTGCTTTAACGTCTTGCATCTCCTTAAATCTTGAGTTAAACCTGACGACCCTTCTTCAGCCCGAATGTGGGCAGGATATCAATTATGCACTAGAAATACACAAACTTTCGGATGTTATATACTGATGGTTCTAAATTTTTAAACAATGTATGATGTACTGTGTCCAACACAATGAGATCCTTGTGCGATTTTCCTTACCACCTAATATCTCTATTCTCTCTGCCGAACTTTATGCTATCTTATATATAATTGAAAACCCAATCCCTAATCTGCGATATTAACAGACTCACACCAGTTGCTAACATGATGATCAAGTTATTGTGGTAAATGGAACCAATACATTGGCCGATAATGGTTTGAGTTCCTGGCCACTTTTATATTGCAGGTAATGATATGGCAAACTAGGCTGCCAAACAAGCAACAACCATGCTTCCTCATCCAAACCTTGCCATTCCGCGTGTAGATGCTTTCAAATTAATATCTTAGCAATTAAATCATAAATGACGGTCTCTCTGGTTGAATATGCCAATTACTAATAAATTAAGATCAATAAAATTAGACACTGCACGTTTCATTACTACTCCTGACTTCTCGCGGAAAGCTGAAATAGTTTTACGTCGTCTTAGACTTAGCCGTACAGCTATCACTCACAGTTACCTACTTAAACGGTCAACTTCTTCGGCGTTGTTCCTACGGCAACAATATCATCGCAGTGCATCATCTCCTAATCGATTGTACTAATCACAACTCCTTGCGCACTAAATTAGCTCTGCCAACGACTTTGAACGAATTACTGAATTCAGGATCAGATAATATGCATCCTGTTCATCGATTCATCCAATCATCCAGCCTTTCACTACTTATCCGTTTCTCCGGCCTTGCAGCAGTATATGGCACTTTAATGGTAAGAAGAAGAAATGGACGCGTTTTGTTAAAAGTAAATTCAAAATGTTACGTAAAGTAAATTATGTCGGCTCTTTTAGTTATTTAAAAATATTCGTTTAAATACACTTTATATTCGCGTACTAAACTTTATAACATACCGCGAACGTAACCACTATAATACACAAGGGTGCGATTGTTTCCGAAAGAAATAATGGGTTATAATTTCGGAGTAAAAAAGCAATTTAAATGTCATATGAAAAAGAATGATTTGGATAATGAAAATAATAAAATATTTCTTCGAAAATAGACTTTTTCATAAAAAATATTCACGAAATATATCAACGTTGGAGGAAAAAATACCGAAACGGAGTGAATATAACTAGTTGCGGTAACTAAAGTTACCCAATTATCTACTTATCTCACTTACGCAACCGGTAGTACAACGTGCACATCCTTCAGTACCTTACGGCGAGAAAAAACTTACTTGCGATCAACGATGTTAGAAAATCTGCTAGTCGATCTCTTTGCATGAAGAGTATGCATTAAAATTAGATTTTAAAATCTAAATTTAAACTGTAAAAACAAATTTTGCCAACATGGTCGTAGAAATAATAACGGGGATAGGGATAAGAGTAATCATATAAAAAAGTATAATCATAATAAAAACCATTAATAATAATAATAATAATAAAAGACAATAGTGTAACTTGAATCATCTATGCGTGATATATGCAAAATATTTATTAAGTTTCATATATTACAATTATTTCATCTTCTTCAATTTAGCGAATTATCATTTGATAGAAATTTATGACTTAAAATACGAAATTATTTTGTTTTCCAGTCGGAACAGTGTTAATTGTATCGAAACAATTTTTTTATACGAAAACGTTCACCTATTTGTTTCAATTTTATTAATACATAAGTAATAATAATAATAAATTCCATAAACAGTGTAATGAATGTAACGGTATAGTTAAAAAAAAAAAAAAATTAAATATACACGATAAATTACCATATTTACGTCTAAATCTTTTAATGTACAATATCTCATTGCACGCGGCCATAATTTATTTGTATTTATTCTCTAATATATTTACTCCGTCGTATCTATGAATAGACACGGAAATAGAGAAAATTGTACTTTTGGGTTAGTTTGATGTTTCTAATATATTACTTGGGATGAAAACATCCAAGATAATGTTTTGTTTCCATTATTCTGAAAGCAGGAGTTTGAAAAAATATGAATTATAAACTTGTCTCCCACTGAAACTGTTGAAATTGTTTTGTTCTTTACTTATCGTATAAACATTTATCGTCTATTCACTTCAATTAAATGGTTTTAACTATTACGACGTATTCAAATAGTTTTCAATTTATTTCGCAGCGCTAGTACGCGAATACGAAACCTCGTACTTTAATATATAATCGTATTTAATTAAAACAGCGGATATTGCAGCATAATAATTAAAAAATTGTCATTTTTAATTCGATTTTGTAACGTATTTCAATTTTCACAACCCACATTCGATGTTCTCCAATTATACTGACATATCAATTGCTTCATTCATTATATGCTTGAGGACTAAAGAAAAAAAAAACTTATACAATTTTATATAGATTTAATTTCGAGTATACAACACTGAAAAAATCAAGTCACACATACAAAATACGTCGTCACTAATCGATTTGAAACAAAAATATAATCCGATTTTTAAGTGCCCTTAACCAAAACACGCATATTTTTATATCTATATAAACTTAGTAACGAATAATATTTGAATCAAAAAAATTATAATAATTAAGACCTTATTCGATTTCTTCACCAATAATATAAACTAAGAATAAAAATCGAATAGATTAAACTGTATCACACTATAGTTTAAAATTTGCTTATTTTATTATTAATATTGGCAAATATTAAATACAAAAATGTTCCTATTTGTTACAAAGTAAAACAAGAAATGCATAAATGAGTACCACAAATTATACATACATACATACATATATATATATATATAAATTAGTTCAACAGTGGACTAGTCTGAACGGTTTACAAGTAAAAAAAAAAAATATTAATATTATAAACGGTACATTAGAAAAATAAAGATGTATTGAAATATTGTTAAAAATTTATTTTATTAATTTACTAAATACCTTTTACCGCAATACAAATGTTTAATCTTGAGCGGCGAGGTCTTATGTTGTTTAAACATAGTACGTAAAATAAAATCCGACTGCAATTTTAACAAAAGCGAATTTATTTAAAGAAAATTACGTCTCCTTGAGATTGATCGTTATAAATTTTACTTTTCATTACTTTGTACCTTCTGATTTTATATATATAATATATATACACATCCATATATTACATACATTTTTTTTCATTAATGGCTCTTATACGCTCCAATAACGGTGGATGCGAGTGATTGAACATCGAATATAACCAGTCGTAAATGGGAAAACCCAGATTATCCTGATTTAATTTGATCAACGACTTCCTCAAATAATCGCCCTTTCCTAATGACGTAGCGAATTCGTCGGCTTGAAATTCGAATTTTCTTGTAATGACAGTGGTAAATAATTGAAATAGGAAATTGTACGGAGTAAATATGAATTGTATTATTATCAAAAACCCCATCAGAACCGGTTTTACATTGTAAAATCCGAAAGCTCTGTATATGAAATCGTAATCGTACAAATAACTAAAAATCAGGAACATGAAGAAGAGGTTTATCTGAAAAATAAAATAATATAATCATGATAATAATAATAATGAGTACTTAAGATTTGATATACAATTGCATAAGATATATAATTCACAGAAATTTCGGTAAAATATAATGATAAACTAAACAAACGTAATGCTTGTACACGATATAAATTATAAATATCCCGATAAAATATAAATAAATAGATATGAAAATATAACGAATAAAAGGAGTGACAACACCGATATTGTTTCGAATATAAACGAAAATTAAACAAATTATTTGTACATTAGTAAATTATGAGAATTAATTTCTTTTAAAAGTAATTTTATTAAAATTCGAGTAAAATTTTTCTTGATATTTATTCGATCTAAAATTTATAAATTAGCCAACATGTTAACTATGTAAATTCGCGCATCTTTTAACGACGACTGGAATCAATAAAATTTAACCGATTTAAAAACAAAGAAAAAAATAATTTGAAAACAAAAAGCAAAACATTTTAGATGTACCACCACACTTTGAGCAGCATACATAAATAAGTCGTACTGCTGTGCAATTCGTTCGAACGAATGGTATTTCCACAGTTTCAGCACATAGTACACAATACACTCCCAAGTTGTATATTTATATGCGATAATGTGCCATTGCCATTATAATTTATTCGTTTCAAGCTGTCTTCCTATATAATCTCACTTGTAATTTTTAGTATAGTTCATTAGTAAGCTTTTCAATTTTTTAAAATGAAATTTATATTTATTTTTCTTAATTTCTCTTTTTAGTCTAGTATAAAATAATTTTCGTAACATCTCCACGTTAATATAAATGTAAAAAGATTTTTTATTTATTTTTTTATTTTTTTATTAACTGGTAAGACACCAGGAACTCTTGGCAAATAAAGCGACAATGTGGACTCCAGATGGAAATCGTAGAATAGGCAGACCACTAACACGTTGGGTTGACGATATAAATAAATTTCGAAAAGATTGGGCAAGTAAAGCGGCTGACAGGAAAAAATGGAAGGAACTTCGAGAGGGCTACATCCAGCAGTGGATTGAAAATAGCTGATGAAGAAGAAGATTTATTTAATTTTCTAACATTTTTACAACGATCGTATTTTACATTCAACAAATGCGCCGATATTAACCCAAATATCGAAGTCCGATTATGAACGAGATTAACAATAATACGATAAAATATTTTGGACGGGAAAAACAAGTTAGTTAATTCGTATACATAAGAGTACAAGTAATGTCAAGAGCATACAGAAACCTAAGAAGATATATATATCAAATAACATATAACACGGATGACACTCGAGAAATTAAGAGCCGTAAAAAACTATACTTAACAATACAAAAGAAATTATTTTCGTGTGACCGGTTTCATTGTATACATGAACACTGGCACGGAAAGATCGTAATAAATTGAACCATTTGGCACGCAGTACTGGATCCATCTGCAGAAAATTAATCGAGCAGAAAAAAAAAACATAACAAATTGGTATCAGAATTAATGAACAAGGAAGTAAACTACAGAACATCCGCAAGATGCGACCTAAATGTTTACGCACGCGTCACAAGAGCGACAAGAGTGGAATATTTTAAAGAAAATTATCGAACCCAAGTTAATATAACAAACACGCTGTTGCCTAACAATAACCCTCATTGACGCCGTATTAAAAGAAAGAGGAATAACGTATTCATCATTAAAAAGAATGCAACAGAAACATCCAAACCTGTCACAAGAGGGAATTAATTGCCCCGAGCTTCATATGAAATGGGGCCTAAAAATCTAAAAAGTTAAAAATATTCTTATTTATACGTTTTTAGTTAGAAACTAAAATTTAAATATATTGACTTTTACGCGCGCACACATGATACATATATATATATATATATATATATATATATATATATATATATATATATATATGTATATATATGTATATATGTATGCATGTGCTTTGCATTGAAGAATCGGCCAAAGCTATGCAGCTCATCGGCAGGATCTTACAAAATTAACACATGTGTCTACTCCTTATTTGTTAATAAATACAATTTTATAAATAATGAATTCCATGGTTACCTCGAAGCTTGAAGCGTATTATAAACTAAAATCTGTCACACACTCCACACTAATTTAAAAAAAAAAAAAAAAAAAAAAAAAAAGGGAAAAAAGAAAAAAACGTGAAAAAAAACAAATAAACCATATCCAACCACACCGTACACTCTCCCTACTAATTATATTTAAATTATAAACGTATTGATTCTAATTAAATTTTGTATTTTATTTTTCTTACTTTTATTTCTGTAAATTCGTCAATCACATCATCACAATCTACACTTATTGCCAATTCTCATTCTGTTAATAACATCATACAATGATTCATCAAAAGAAACTAACCCATACAGGACCTTAAAATATTTTTGATTTTTAATTTACCGAAGCAGTAGTAAAAATTTCTACTCTGAATCAGGCGAATTTAAATGGTTAGATGATACCTCGTCGTGATATTTCTTTTAACATCGTACTCTAAATGTTAAAAAAAAAAAAAAACTACAGCAATTTTCACGTCGATTCCCTTTAATTTTGTTTTATTAAGAATATTTTCTAAGAGTCACGAACATTTTTACCTCCTTAAATAAATATTTGATTTGACCACTGACTTCTTTAGTTCCTGAGTTTGAATAAATTTGTTTCGATCAGTTGCTTTTACAATTTTATGTCAAAGTTCAGTTAATAAAATAAATTCAAACGATTAAAAATAATCAATCTATCGAGAAACTTGAGCTTGACATTCATCACTGAAATCCACTTGGCACCATACACTTCATTTAATTATAGTATACATTTGTATTATTTAGTATAAAGTCTAAAGTTTACAATGTAAAATCTGAACGGGAATTGTATATAATTTTTTAATCTATTATTATTTAATTATTTGTAGAGGTACTGGGTTAGTGAAATTTGAAATATATTTCATATTTTTTTGTAAAATATTTTTTCCCATTTTTAAATATATTTGTCCCATGCCCCCAAGTTTGTTTCGGGCCTTCATGAAACAATTGACACATGAAATGAATTATGGGCTGTAACGTTGATGACGATAATGAGATATAACGTGTCTGTGTGTGTAAAGAAATGAATAAAACTTTATTCGAAATAAAATAATAACACATACGGATATATAGAGAAAATAAATCGGATTTTAAGAAATTATTTTCATTTTAATAATTTATCCGCGAAAAAATATTTAAGGAACAAAACACTCACATATACACATTCCTACCGATTATTGATTATTGGACATTTATACAAGTTTGTGTTATTACCTCGCTAATAATCATGTGCAATAATACGTGATTTTTCTTCCAGTGTCCTAATTCGTGAGCTAATATGGCTAGCACTTCGTCGTCGGTACAACCTTTTTTATTCGATTTCGAGCTATTATCGTCCGATGAAGCAACTTTTTCATATCTATCGGTTATTATCGGCTCAGTAGAATTATCCGTGATCGTTGTATCGGCGGATTCCATATCAGCGTTTTCTGAAGTAGTCGATGTGCCTTCATTGTTTTGCATTCTAGATTCAGAATCGTTTTTCGATGTGTAATCCTTTAAAAGTGTATCGAATAATACGATACGTTTGTTCTTGTAAAATCCGTAAAAATACGCGTTGCTATGAGCGGATCTTTTCGAACCTGCAAAATCGAAACATAAATTACATTTTTTTTTTTTTTTTTTTTTGACAACAATATTAAATCTTTTTCGTGATAAAGGTTGTAAAAATCGAGAATAGAATATGATTTATTATAGAGTTAGTACAAATTACTTTAAAGAGGACTGCGAGAAATTAAAAAAATTAAGCTAAAAGCGTTATGTTAATTTCATATATCGATACATGAAAATTACCCTATTCGATTGATTAGGCTATGAAATTTTTTTAAATATATTTATCAACAAATTTCGGTATGAAAATATGTTCTTAAACGTTGTTTTATTTATTACAATATATAACGGAACAAATACAAATACACATTTTAAACTGTAGCATCATAAATTCTTTTCTGATAATGTCCCATAACTTCGTAACCTGTATTACCATATGTTTTTAATGATTATTCCTTTCATATTTAATATGTTAGTTAAAATTTAAATTCTGAACGTTTATTAGCTGTACGTATTTAATACTAGTATATATTACAAGTTGTCATTTTTAATTTTTAAATTTCTTTAGTATTAATCATGATTGTAACATGTTTTTGCTTAGATTATTGTAGTCCTAATTTATCACTTATTCTATTAAGTTTTATTTGAGTATCATTCACTTTTTATATATATATATATGTGTGTATGTGTATATATGTGTGTGTGATGTAACTTACCTTCTACGACATAAATTTTAGTTAAGGGAAAATTAACACTAGCGGCTAGTTCTTCAATTTTCGTTTTCAATTCTCCGTCTTCTAATGGCGTATATTTGTCAAACAAAGGAGCGATAAAATCCGGATAAATAGTCATAAAAAATAAACTAAACGCCAACACGAATATCCACAAATATACAAAAAAATATTTTCCGCCGGCCTTTACGATGTAAACAATCGGACTAGTAACAATTACAATCAATACTTGTGTCAAAGCGTAACCTTTTAGAGTATCTTTAATAAAAAATACGGGAGTCTGTAATAATAAAAAAAAAAAAAACATTAATTAATTAACTCGAATTTAATACGATAATTTTTTATTTGATATCGCGTTAAAGTCACTCTCGCAAAATATATATATGTCATTTATATTTATACGCTCAAAATTTATTCCGTTTTTATCTTTCTACATTAATTAATTATCATCACCGGTGTCATATGGGCAATCTTCCTTATATCTTCTACATTTTAGAACAATTCGATTGTGTACATTTCGTACCATTGTGTCAAATTTTGAACCATGTTATTGTTTTTTGTCTTTTTCCAACGATTTTTCCTTGCTCAGATGGAGAAGAGTATTGTATTGTCGCGGAGGGCGTATTATATGTCCAAAGTATTTCAATTTTCGATGTTTGATTTCTTTTTTTTTTTTTATTTCTTTGCACTTGTTCAATCGATTTAGCACTTCCGAGATTCGTATTTTGCCAATCCATTTTATTTTAAGGATTCTATGATATATCCAATATTAATTTAAACCTAGTTCATATGATGAAGTTGAAATGTGTTTCATAAAACAATGTTTTGTCACAAAAATCGCTTTTTATTATAAAACGGGTATTTCAAAATAACATATTGAACAATCTGTTTTAAAATATCGTATTTCGTACAGACCATGTAATACGAAAAATTTCAAAATTTTATTTTCCCCAAAAAAAATGTCTGCCGTATCTTTCAATGAATTAATTAACAGCTTATAAATTTTATCAAAATTTTCTTATATACTGTTAAAATATATAAATGTATTATTCGAATTATTTTATTATTTCAACCCCGTTATCGATAATTTCATCTTACGCGCAATTTTAGCCGTTTAACTAAAAAATCCTATTACGTTTCTTATACCGGACGAAACTAAAATTGGTTCAAAAATAAGAGTAATACTATTTTTAAGATTATAAAATATATAAAACATATTAAAAAACACGTATATTATAATTTCGAATAATTATAACTATTTCCTTTTTTCTATTTTTTTTTTCATAAATAGAAATTGTAACGTAGAGGAAATACAGAAAAATCTTTAAAAAAATATATATATATATATATGGCATAACTAGATCAGAAGAAAGTAATACAGTCAGAATAATGATAAATGGAACAAACATATTATAAAAAGTCTCGGCCTTCAAATACCTCGGAAGCCGAAATCAGATGTAGAATAGAAATAGCGCGGAACACATTCCAATAATACAAAAATGTACCATGTAGCAATGATATAAAATTAAAACTGAAGCTGCGGATAGTCAGGTGTTACATATGGGCAACAATGGAGCGGAAACATGGACACTCTCAGCAGCTGCACTAAAGAAAATCACTAAGAAGACACGGCCAGAGATCGATATGCATGGGACAGTTTGGTCGTCAACATCCGCTGAGCGGATATGACAAAAGAAGAAGATAAATATATAGTTTTATTTCCTATTAATTGAGGCATTATTTGTATTTTATAAAGGGTAAAATTTAAATATATATGCATATATATACATATACATACATACATACACACATATATATATATATATATATATATATATAATAGTCTAACATCATTGCTGGTCAAATTGCAGACTGTGAGTAATACCTTCGGGCTTCAAATAAACATTTAACAACGAAAAATTATGATTATTAATGAGGCAGAAGTTTATTCGGATATAAATGGATTCCAAGTAATATGAGATTTCATATATTTAGATTCTTTATATCCAGCGATGGCTATTGTATAAGTGAAATTAGAAGAAGAATTAATATGAGTCGTGCTACAGTTCATAGGTTAACTAAAGTATGGAAAGATTCGCGGTTACAAAATTCGAATAATTAAGTCGTTAATTTTTTCTATTTTCACATATGGTTGCGAATCTTGGACTATCAATAGAAAAGAAAAAAAAAAGAAAATACAAGCTTTCGAGCTATGGTGTTGTCGGAGGCTTTTAAAAATATCGTGGACCGGAAAGATCATGAATAAGATAGTCTTACAGATAATAGCCGAAAAATGCAATTTATTGTCTACAATAAGGATACGAATTTTGCGCTATTTTAGTCACATTACCAGATGGAACGCTCTTCAATTAGAAAAACTAATATTGGAAGCCAGACCACCCGGTAAAAAAAAAAAGGAAGACCGCATCGAAGATGGTCAGATCAAATATTGGATTTAATGTGGCCAAAAATAACAACATTAACAGCAGGTTGGCAATGGACAGAAGCCATTGGAAAAAAACGATTCACGAGTTAATTGGATTATCATGCGTCTATAATTTTTTTCGGTAAAAACTATGTTGGTATTTTTTTTCTTGTGACGTTTCGAAAATACTTGCAGTTTTCATTATCAAACTGAGAGCGATTATGAAAGTGTAGGTATATTTGTAGGGTTGCATTCTTGACTTAATGTTGTCCGAATTTTTCGACGAACAAGCGTCCTGCTGTGCGCACATCCATTTATCAGTGTTTGTAGTATTATGCGTGAGAACGGAGTTGTCTACTTGACAAACAGTTGTTTTCCTAACTTGTTTTTTCTCCATTATATATATATATTGTTTTGTTTCCTATTAATTGATTCATTATTTGCAGTTTAGATCGAGTAAAATTTAAAAAAATAAAACGACAAATATTTTAAAACTCAATTATAATGCCGATTTGAACGTATGTAATAGCCCTTTGGGGCTGTACAAAGAAGACCAATCGGCAGCTCGTGCAAGTTCAACAAAACCTAGTTCTTCGGGCTATCGTAGATGCCTATCGATATTCTCGTAACGTTGACGTCTATCGCGATCTCACAATAAAGTTCGATACGCGATGTTGCGACGGCGAACGAACGACGTTTGCAACGACGTCCCAATATTGAAGCAAGACGGCTGTTAGACGCGAAATCTAATACTCGCCGTTTGAAACGGCTAAAACCGTACGACTTAGTTTAATATTTAGAAATAACTTATATATAAATATATGTTAAAAGCCTTGCTCATTGGAGCTAGTGTCTTCAAATCCGTATTATATGTTTATCGCATTAGTTTTAAACATATACCGCCTTAAGATCGTATTACTTCTAAGATTGTAAAGTGTTTATAAAATTATATATATATATATATATATATATATATATATATATATATATATATATATATATATAATGTATATTAAAGAATTTCGTTTCATAAAAATTTTGATATTGATCTCTATAAAAAATTACCACTTTATCAAAAGTAATATTCTTCATAAGACAGAGATAATTTTTTTATGATCTTACGCCCATAAAACTTTTTTAATAAAGACAAATAATCGATAATTACACATTTCCCTATTTACTCGGAAATATAAAAAATGTTACGCTAAAATGAAATTTCCGCATTTAACATCACGTAAATTCGATAACGCTAATGAAAATCAATGTCCAAGATAAATCGTAATACTTCTTTTATGTCTTATTTATCACGTAAAAGACTAATACAAACATAAATATCAACAGAACGGAATTATGACACTTATCGTAAGAAATTAAAATACTATAAACTGTAAGTGAGCAGCGATGTAAGTATGGTTACAAGGGACATACAACTAAAGATATCAGTGTAGTATACCTGAAAGACTATTATAATACAAATTATTTCGACGTTATGAAAAATATAGTTTCTAAATCAACGAAAAACTACTATAAACGATTATGAATCGAACGAAATAAATACTCAGTAAATATATATATATATATATATAAGAATTTCATAAAAAATTACAACGTATAATTGTTGTTCACACGAATATTTTTAAGTGTAATTTATACACAGAATAATATATTTTTTGAAATGCAAAATACATCACAGAATACCTGAAAACAAAATTGTGTTCACGAACAATGAATTTGTTAATTCGCAAGAATTTCGTTGCATAATTGAATGTCTTGAATTATGTAGTAAAATTGAATATATTAAGAAACGATTTATTTCACACAACGAGATAAATGTATAAACTAGACTAATATATTACCGGAAATATCGATGGCACTAAAAATTATAAAATACTAAATCCAATATCGTCTAACTACATAATCTAGTTGAAAGTATCAAACTATCAATTGGTATAGTTTAAAATATATATTTATATATCTACTACAAAACTTTCCAACATTTTTAATTTATATTGTAGATTATCTTAGTTCTCAAGGAATACAAGCGAATCATTGTCCACGGCACTAGTATGTTACTTAAAACGATTAGTTTCTCAGCATGTTAAATGTAAAGTAACATTTATAATTAAATATTTAGCAGATGATAAATCTGTGTATTTATAAAAAATTATAAGTACCTACAAAGTTAAGTGAAAAAATTATACTATACTTCGATTTGGAAAATTGTAATTCATATTAGATTTTGAGAATTCTGCTATGTTCTCATATTGTTATATACATCAATTATTGTTTAAATTTTACACGTTTCCCATCCACATATGTCGTATATACTGTTTTTCAATACCTCGAGATATTTTTAAATTTCACTTTCTGTTACGTATTATTCATTCATCTCTAAGTGCTTTATACCTGAATAACATTTGGATAATAGCTCTTAATATTAAAAAAGTTAACTAAATTCTACATTTTTAATTATCGATTCCTACAAATACATGTAATACCATTATCATACTTTTTAATAAAAATATTACTCGGTGTTACGATACATAATAAAATTATGTCAATAGATTGTCAGAAACGATTAAAAAAAATAATAATAGTAAGAATCAGAGAATCTTCATTATTTGAGGGTGTCTTTTGCTTAAAAATTCAAACAAGACAATATATTATTTTCAAATCGGAATTACAAAAATGCAGTAAATATTCGATATAATTTTCTATTTGAAAAGCATTTGTATCGTATAATATATTTATAATTTATAATTTTTCAGAAAATATTTTTTAAATAATAAATCAAAATAGGTTATTAATTTAAATGTATATAAAAATAACGCTTATACTGTCGTATGACAAATACGGTCGAATAATTTTACGTCTAAACTAACTATATTTAAAGAACCTGATGAAATAGTATTATTTAAATAACTTATTCGTCAAAAAATAAACATTTCAGAAAATATGATAAAAACATCATGCAAGAATATCCATTTCTACAACTGATACATATGTAATGACAAACGTGCGCACCGTTTTACGTACAATGAAGAAGTGAGTTTTTGCGAGTAATTTAACTTTTAAACGGTAAAATATATTTTGCTTTGTTGGGCTTCAATTTTTAAAAATCTTACGTTCAAAAGTTCAATCGAACAGCTATCTAATTTGATTATATGAACGTTCAGAACTTTTAAACAAATAACAACGCTTGTAAGTAGTATATAAATAAATGTAACACAATAATTCATCAATAAACGTAGTCACATTATTAGTTTGTCATAAACCTGTTTATTAAATCCGTGTTTTTCTTCTATAACGAACGTGTGGTATATCTGAAACGGCATAGACATAAATATATTGATGGTATTCATGATTAGCATAAATATTATGCTGACAATAATTTCACTCTCGCCATACCCAATTTTCTGGCTTAAATCGGTGCTTATTTTCCAAAAAAACGGCATCAAAAATAACACTATCATCAACTAAATAAAACAAATGAAAATTTATGAAATATGCGAACTTTTATAATATTATAATAATTATAAGCACACACATAACTTTAAATATTTGCATTCAATAATAGATATTTTAGTTCGATGTTACATCCAGCCAATTTTGTTATATGGTATTGAGGCTATGCCTCTAAATAAAAAAAATTTTAACCGATACGAAGCTGTGAAAATGTGGATACATAGAAGGATGCTGAGGATACCTTGGACAGCAAAAATATCCAATAAAGATGTCTTAAAGAAGGCGAATACAGATCGACAATTACAGAATATTATTATAAAGAGAAATGTGTCATACTTTGGCCATATCATTAGAGGTGCAAAGTATGAAATTTTACAGATTATTATATAAGGACAGGTAGTAGGAATAAGAAGTCCGGGAAGAAGGAGGACAGATGGGCTGAAAAATATCAAAAACTGGACCGGCGCATCTTCAATACAACAATTAATGGCAGATGCGAGACAACGTAAGATCTAGTTGGCACATTGGTGACCGCCTACGCTCTCTTGAGTATGGCACATAGAAGAAGAAGAATAGATATTTTAATTTAAATAGATCATATCCCCTATCAGATTATAGAGTATTGTTACCATCTTACAAGTTGTTTTTAAACAATATACGCCATAAAAATTCAAATCAAAGAATGATCACGTCAACCTAAACAGGTAGCTTAAAAATATATATTTTTTAATTTAACGACACAATATTTTATTAACGAGACTAAATTTAAGCGCACTTTCATGTTGTCCATGCCTGAGTAAGACCTCTAATTTATTTACAAAATATTTAAAAACCACGTCTTATATATAGTTAAAACGTTTGTTAGGTATACACATCATTCCTGTAAACTATTGTAAAATAATAATAATAATAAAAAATAGTTCATAATTCAGTATTATTTTATATGTATGAAAATATGAGTTTTCTATTGACGTATTTGTTATAAAATTAAAAATCATAATTTTATCTCTCAGCTTCTCAGCATTTGCTGATATGCATTCATTTTTCTCATACAATTCAACGTTAAATATTTTTCTTCTACGAAATAATATATATATATATATATATATATATATATATATATATATATATATATATATATATACACAAATTTACTAAAATGCAGAGGAAAAACACTTCAAGAATACGTAAAATTCAAAATATTAATTAATTTATAATAACGTAAACTACTACTCCATTTGTTAGTTGTCTTTTATTCATAAAAACAGCTTCTAGAGTTTAAATTCATATTTATAAATGACATCAGAAAGGGGACTTTTAAAGTCCGTCTCGTTTTAAAAAACATCGAACAAAGTTTTATAAGTTCAAAATAAACATAAACTAATTTTGGGGTCATAATAATGTACAAAAATAATGTGTCCACGTATATTTCGGGTTCACTAACATTTATGAACTACGGATAGAATTAATAATCATTAACGTTTGCTGAAATCGGTGACAATCGAGTAGTCTTATTACATCGGAAAATTCTAGTCCGCAATTCAACATTTCCAGTTGATTTAACAAACCAAGTGGTATAGAATTGTGATGTGTCAAAAACATCGACCGTCTCAACTATAATTTAGCAATTAACCTTTACCATTTGATTTATATAAATCATAAATTTTATCATGGTCTGATTAACGGGAATTCTTGTCGAGTAAGATATGTGTATTACTTTTACACGTTTACTAATGTCACTTTTTTGTAACTTTTTAAAGTAATGACGTATTAATTCTGCAATTTCAAAAATTCACAATGAAATACAATGTTTTGACCACATATATCAACATAGCATTTCTTAATACTCATAAATATTTAAAATACAACAATTTCATTACTAATAGACAATTGTAAAATAGGTAATGATGGATATTGTTAAATCAATAATTGATTTCAAGTATTGAAGTGCATAAGTATACACAATTATTTCTTGTTCAAGAACCTATTACATCGCTCCGCCAGTATAAAGTGAGTTCCAGTACTAGGCGAAAAAAGTAATTTTCATTTAACAATTTAGTATAATTATAATGGACACAATAAATAATCATAACACATTATTCAACGCATAATTTCAATGTGCATTGAAAAAAAAACACACAATGTATCAAAATATTTACAAATATTCTCAGTTCAAGGGGAATTAAATCACACCATTTTTATTTCATAGACATGAATAGAACAGAAACAACTAGATATGTAATTTTAAATTTATGTATATACAAATACATTGCAATTATCAAACACGGGGGTGAAACAGATTATATATACCATGTATCAGAGTGCATAATTTATAATTAAAAAATGAGTAAAATTATAAAATAAAAAATGTATCAAAAATAAATAAATAGCTTACCGTACTTAGAATGCTATCATATACAGAATGTATGATTCCAAAAGTTATATTATCCAAGTTGTATATTTTCGCTTTATTGAAAGTTTCTTCAGTAAGTATATTGGATAATTCAGATGGAATAGTATGCGAAGAAGTTAACACTTTTCTCTAAGAAAAATAAAATGTTCCCCCAAAAATCATTAATGTACAAAAATCATACAGTATGAACATTAAAATAAGTGCTTGAATAAGTTTTTACTCTTTAGCTTAGGATTTATATATATAACATAATACAATATGAAATACGTTTAACAGATGATAAAAGCGAAAATATGATGGGTAAGAACCGAACCTTTGCATGTATTAAACACAGTGTACTTATTATACAAACGTAAATTAATTTATTCATAGGTAACCATTTCATTACCGTAAACTTCTCAATTATTTTTTTTTATTTGTAACGAATTATATACTTACTTGCCGGTGTGTGAGGTAAAAACTCCACAAATATTCTATCCATGACATAAGAACAATTCCATACAAGAATAAACTTTCGTTATCCATTTTATACAAAAATTTAAAATAAAATTAACATAGCCAACATTAACCTAAATATCACCCAAAATTTTGCTATTTTGTTTGATACGGTAAAGTCTTTGAATAGTCCATGGAGAACAACACACTTATGTAAAATAAATACTAACCATTAATTTTTAATTACTTATTGATTTCAATATATAGTTTTAATAACATTTTTATGTTAACAATTGTTAGCTGTGTTATGCACTATGGCTAATTTTATTTTTTTTTTCAAAATTTTAACATTATTGTGCAATCAGTAATCGAAACGATTACGCTATAAATGCAGCATTTGGTTACACTGTTTAATTGTCTAAATATTCCAGATTTTTCCATCGTACACAATTTGAGTTACGTGTTACGTGTTTCATTTCATTTCCGAATTCGTTGTTGCGTTTTTAATTGTTCAAGTGTAAGAAAGCCGTAAACGTGGTTAAAGTGATTTTAAACTTATTTATTGAATAGTTAGATATAATTTACACTATGTACTTCAAGCAACTATACATTATTATTTTATTTGTATACAGTACAAATTCGTTAGGTGAGTTAATTTGTTTCAAGGTCGCCCGTCATTTATGTATAAATTTGTAAAATTTAAGTTGTGATTAATATCCTTGCGATATTTTAGAATAGCAATTATATTTATATATACATTAGTGTTTTTGGTACAATCCATTATTATATATTTGGTTATTTGAATAAGTAAAGATTTTTATATATTTGCAAATAATCACTCCAAATTATGCGAATAACTGATAGAGGTAGTATAAATATTTTCCGAATTATTGAGATTCTTATATATAATTTTATAGAAATCAGAGGCGTGGGAAATAGCCATATTTTAGATGCAACGCCTAATTACAAATTGCCTTCGAATGGTATGTATTTTTTGTTTACAAAGTCATTTTTTAAACGTGTGTTTCGTGTAAATATATTTACATTTTAGTTACATTCAAAGTAATGTATAAGCGTTTTAGCTGAAATTAAAATTTTCAGTTTTAAACTAATATCGACCGATTTTTCTTTTTGAATAAAAACGTGCTTAATTTTACAGATACCAAATCGGGTAATTATATTTTATCAGCTGTTCATCCTAATTATATTTTACAAGCTGTTTATCCTACGACCGACGTAATCAAAATTGGTACGTATATTTTCATACAAATATTCTTTGACGTACGATAAACACAACATGAGGAAGTATAAAACTATTTTATAGGGAACTTATTGTTCGCTAAAAAAAGTTTTCAAAATGTTTGTATTAGCATGTTTTAAAATTGTTCAAAATGTTTGCATCAGCATAAAATAAGATACGTTTAATTATGTAGTACAAAACAGCAATGCATAATAAATTAAACCTTTACCGAAAAGAACATATTTAATTTCCTTAATGAGTCGAAAATGGGATTGTAAGTTTAGTTTTTAAGCTTTAATAAATTTTTAGTTGTTCAAATAAACGATTGTTTTTAAAACCTATATATTTACCTTAAATAACATCCAAATAAGTATTTTCGAATTATGTTTTATTTGCGAATAGAGATTGCAATAACGAAAATCATATTTTATTATCTAACTGGGTTGACAATTATATTAAGTATTTAATTAAAATTTATAAATATTGAATCGTGTATAAATCTACAAATATTAATGTCAGTTGTTTTTTGTAATTGTATTAATTAATTTTATTTCATTTACTTCTTTAAAACTGATATTAACTTTATGCTTATTTATTCAGAATTTTGTTCGTGCATAAATCAGCCTTTATTAAAACTAAATCTGCGTTAAAACTTGTGTTTGTTAATTGCTCCAAATAAAATAAAATCATTTTTTATGCAATTTAGTTATATCAAAATATAATAACTAAGTACCACAGATTATTAAATCATTTTAATTACAGTTTCCTGGGCAAGCGCATTATTACTTGATATATCGTAGTCAATTGATGGTTCCTTTTTAATTTTAAATTATATAATTTCTCATGTAGTATGGATATATTTTTTTACGAAATTGTAGAGTAGATTAGTTTAAAACTTATATGATTCGAAGATACGTGGGTACTATATAGAGTCAAAATAAGCATTTAAATTAATACATTAGTAAAGATATTTCATGTACATGTTATTTCTATTTACATTTTATCAGAAATGTCGGGTATTTTTTAGACTAAAATAATAATTTTACATTATGTGTTTTATTATTTTGATATTCCATTTATTTGAATGCATGTTTTACACATTTATAAGTGCATCAATATGGTCTATTACAAAAATTATATTTTTCCCTGTGCCTAAAAATTTTACTATCAGTTGAGAACGTGTCACTTGTTTGTTTGATTTAACGATACCTAGTTTGTATTTCCTATAATTTTGTTGCGTTTATTTTTTTTTTCGTCACTTCTGAAACATTTTGAGCATACAGATCATGTAATATGTTGTTTAATTTAAACTATGACTTATTCGCAGTCCATTTTTGGGGACGCTGCGTTTTAATATTTGTTAGTTATATCTCAAATGAGAGGTAGTATCTGTGGATGCCTATCTGTTAATACACTTCTTGAACATTTTGAATGTGTCTTTTGCAAGTTAAGTTTTGATCCAAGTGCATATTGAACTACTTTGTACTGTTAATAGATGCAGCGATGTTTAAATTGTTAAAGTTATTGAGTTGAACTTAGTCGCGTTGGTTTTAATTCTTTATATTTAAAACCTTGTCCATTTAATGAATTTCGAAGATTTGTAGTAGCTTTGTTTGACCAATAGCTGCCTCAAATTATTTGTTATATCAGCAAAGGTGTCTAGTAAACTATTATTAGAAAGTTAGTGGGTAAATAAAATAAAGTCTGCTCGGTTTATAGATCGTACGGTTGTGAATCGTTTTAATTTACTTATTGTTAAGGAGTCCGGTGAGTGTTCCTTTTGTGATCAGTTTTTTCTTAATCATTTTACAATTTGTACGTAATATCGGAACAATATTAGTAGTTAGTAATATTTCTATGTTTTATGGATTCATACTTATTCATTTAAAGCTTTATTGTGTTTGTTGTTATCATTATCACTTTCGTCATCCATACACAGTGGTCGCGGGTATGTGCGCATACACTAGTGTTTTTCACCGTACATACATGTACGTTTGCTGTAATACTTCTCGTACGTATTTACTCGATTGTGTTAATAAGTTCAAAATCATAATAGGTGTAATTTACTGTCACCCAAATCTCATCATTCCCAAAGAGAGGCTAAGAAACATTTTCAATGAGCTTGATTTGAAAATTATGTTAGGTGGTGACTTTAATAAAAAGGATATCCGCTGGAATTGCAGAAAAAATAATCGAGAAGATAGATTTCTCGCTAACCTTTTTACTAAAAATAAAAAGTAAAATTAAGAAGTTTTATTAGCAGACTTTCCTGTAAGTTGTATTTTTTTTTTTTTTTTTTTTTTTTTTTTTTAATATTTGCTAATTTACAACTAGCTCTATAGGCTATTAAGTAAATGTAATATCTCAGTAACATATGGCTTGTTAAAGAATCCTGTCCAGTGACAGGATCTCATACAATATGTATACGGAATGTATACTTTATACTAGATCCATAAATTTTGTTCTCTTTAATCTGCGAATTACTGCAGAGTTATCTAACAGTGCAACTGCCATATTATTCGGATGTGACTCCAGTCTTGCGGCATGATTTTTAGCTGTTTGCACGATTTCATCCTTTACGTAATTTATCTTTAGGTCTGTGTGCAGAGTTTGATTGGTCACATACCATGGCGCATTTGTAATGATTCTTAGACATTTATTTTGTAATCTTTGTATAATCGCTATGTTACTCTTTTTCGAGCAGCCCCATAGTTGACATCCGTATTTCCAGACAGGTTTGACGACCTGGTTGTAGAGCAATAGCTTATTTTCAACTGCTAGTTCTGACTTTCTCCCTAAAAGCCAGTACATCTGATTAATTTTAATGCGTATTTCGGTACGCTTCGTTACGATATGTTTCTTCCACGTTAACCGTTTATCCAAGTATATTCCCAAATACTTGACTTCGTCTTTTAATGGGATAATATTTCCATTCATCATTACATTGCTATCGTTTAATCTCCGATTAGTAAAAGTTGTGTGTACCGATTTGTTTTCATTTACTTTGATACGCCATGTCATAAACCAGTCCGATAATTTGTCAATCGCTAGTTGTAGACGCGTATTTGCCTTTATTGGACACTCGTCTGAACACAAAATAGCCGTGTCATCTGCAAAAGTAGCAATTTCAACATCAGGCAGAGTGGGAGCATCAGCCGTGTATATGAGGTACAACAGCGGCCCCAGGACACTACCCTGAGGCACTCCTGCTTCTATTGAATATATTTGCGATTCTTCACTGCCATATTTTACAGAAAAGAATCTTTCACTGAGATATGATTCAAGGATTCTGAATACTTGAAGAGGAAATTGACATTTGATTTTATGCAATAAGCCCTCATGCCAAACTCTATCAAATGCTTGACTAATGTCCATGAATACAGTGTCGCAAACTTTTTTCTGTTCCAAAGATGTTTCTATCATATCAGTAATGCGATGTACTTGTTCGATGGTACCGTGTTTAGCTCTAAAACCGAATTGATGTTCAGGGATAATTTTTTTGTCTTCGACTATAGGCATTAAACGTTTGACCATGATTTTTTCAAACAGCTTCGAGAGTATTGGTAACAACGAGATTGGTCTATATGATGTCAGTTCACTTGGTGACTTTGATGGTTTTTTCACAATTATAATTTGGGAAAATTTTAGTTGAATGGGAATGTATTCAAGCCGAATTATAGCATTAATAATATATGTTAATAAAACTAAGCCTTTCTTCGGCAGTTGTATTGGCAAGATTGTAGAGAAAAATTACAAAAAATTTTTTCCATGTGTACTCGTGTGTTTAAGATGGTGTGGAAGTTAACAAGTTTGTTGAAATTATCGTTTCTTAGTTTAATTAAATAAATTTATATTTTTATATAATTGGACTTTTCATATTACCGCTGTTTATTTGGATTTTTTCATTATTATTGCATTTAGGATTTTTGCAATATAATATATTATTTGAGAACTTGTCAATATGTCCATGTACTCCATAAGCGAAATTTTGCCATAATGTAAACTCGGGATTTTTCTAACATTTATTCTTATTGTAGACATTCAAAAATTTAATAATGTGTGTACACCTTTCACATTAATATTTACATTGATAAAGTGACGAGTATAATTTTAGTTGGTAAACTTGTGAATGTGAACTACTAATTTAGAATGTTATATTCAAGGTAATAAAAGTAAGCACGACACTATAATAAAAAAAAAAAAACAGTAATTTTTACATTATTATTGTCTGATTAACAAAATATGTTTCAACTGTAATGGTTGATTTTTGTGAAAATAATGAATTTAAAATTTTAAACTACTGAATTTTTTTATTACGCAAATTTTTCATTTAAATTTCTAAATTACACTTTTAATGCGTGAGTATAAAATTTGAAATTATCATTTATCGGCTTTCGATAAGTATACATACAAGCCAAAGTATACATCTGTTTATACTTTTTTTTTGTTATTGCACATTAGCTTTAATTAATTTCAAATTGAATCTTATTTCACGAATAGAACCACCAAAACCAACTACTGGTGGACCAACTACACCGTCCAAAACTACTCATGAAACAACTACAGCTGCACCGTCGACCTCAACAACAGCTCCACCTCCAACAACACAAAATAATACTACACCATCTCACCATACTACAGTTCCTCCATCGACAACTACACCGTCCAATACTACGGTTCCTCCACCACCACCAACTACACCGTCCACGAATACTACGGTTCCTCCACCACCAACTACACCGTCCACTAATACTACAGTTAGTCCATCGACTTCAACGGTTGTGCCAGTGCCACCAATTACCACACCCACTCCTAAACATGACAGATCTTTTGATGCACCTAGTTTTATCGGTAATTTTTTAATTAACATTGTAATTATGAAATAATACAAATATTTTTTGTGTGAATAAGGCTTCACAATTTATCACCAACTGTAATATTGAGAGGAAAATTACATGTTAATAACATCAGAATCTAATTACGTTTTAAATGTATGTTCCCAATCCAGAAAAAAAAAATCATGAATTGAGAACGAAAACGAGGTGTGCATACATATTGCTAGTTTTTGTTATCAATGATAAGTAAGAAATTCGTATTCATTTTTATTTTTCAAAAGTAAAACGTCTACAATAAAGATTTTACTTTAAAACAAATGTGTATGTATAAAAATATATATATATACATCTTGCTAAATTCAAGGTTAACACGCGTTTTGATCCAGTCTACTAAATACAGCTTATTCACACAATACCTATTTTTAGCTTTAAATGTTTTTACATTAATATTATTTCGTGCAAATATGAAAATGCATTTAAAAATTCTCAAAAAAAAAACTTATGCTTATATATTATACGTTTATTACCGTCGACAATATTAACAGTAATAAAAGCTTTATAACTTCAATGTAAAGTATTACTTCAAAGTAAAAAACGAGATTATTTTACGTGCATAAATTTACAATAAAATCCATTTCTTATGAATATATACTGAAATTATATTAAAAATCTTCTTTTAAACTTAAATACATGTATTTACAATTATAATTATACATTATATATAAATCGTGTTATTTTTATATATTTGTACATAAAATTATTTAAATTAGCCTTCAAATTATTATTAGAGGAATTTTTAAATATCGGTTTGTTTCTCTATTAGAAAAGTTGAATTATAAAATAAAGATTCATGTCAGATATTTAGAAACGTTTGAAAAATACACTGTAACAAGAACTTGATTTTTAAGTAATTTATTCACAGATTTTTGCTATATGCAACGCAGGTCTAAATTAAAACATTTCAAAAGGCATAAGACGAGATCGTTTCTTACGTCATTGTTTTTATATATATATATAAACTAATATAATCGTATTAATAAAGCATCTTGTAAACACATGTCTTGCTAAATGAAAATAACTGGTAGAAATAATTAAATATTCGTTACTAAACGAATTATTTATTAACAGAATACATTTTTAGAAATTGGTAGTCATTCTCTTTAAATGTTATAATTTAAAAACCCAATGGGGTGCAAGTATTCGAATAACAAGTATATTAATTCTTTGAATTATCTTTACTTAGTGGACGCATTTGTCTAGTAAAAATACATTGAATAACTTATCGTTGAAAACGAAACAAAGACGTAAAACTAAATTTTATTAAGTAAAACTGTCTATTCATAGTACATTATAAACTGGCATATATACATTTTTTATTATGTACTTTTAACTTTTTTTATCTTTTCATAATGTAGGTGGATTTATATTGTCATTGGCGTTGGTCGCTATTGTATTTGTTTCGTACAAGTTCTACAAAACCAGAACTGGAGCTAACAATTACCACACATTATAAGAAAAACTGGAAATATTCGTTTTTATTGTATTCTATCAATTAGTCGTATATTAATTATTTTATTATTGTAATTTTGTACGTCATATGTCGTGACATGTTTTTTTTTTTTTTTTTTTAATTTTATTTCAACATGGAGAAATCATTTTATTTTGCACGTAATGTAAAATTACTCTACTTATATTTTTTAGTTTGATTCTATTAATATTTAAGTGATCATTTAAAACTTTTATTGTTTTAAAATTGCATGTAAAAATATTAGTTCATAAATAAATACTTTTAAAATTGTGGTTAAAATTATTTTTTTTTTTTTTTGTTAATTGGGCGTTTATGGAATAGATATATTTTTTTTTTGCTGCGTTTAATATTCTAGATATTTTTACAAACTTTAACAAATTATTGAAATTATTATGCGTGTTATTTTAAATAATAGTGAATGAAACTAATTAAATATTTTTCACGATGAAAATGTACAAAATTAAAATAAGCTAAAGGATCGTAAACTCAATATTCGGAGATTAAGATGAACAAAACCGCATGAATTAGTATAGGAATTAACTTTTTTATTGTAAACAAAATACCAGAGTAATGCAAAATTCTTGTAATGTTTCTTTAAAAAAAATATGTATATACATCTCTCATAATTTTTAAATATAAAAACTCACGTGTAAATAATATAATATATACGACAGGATATAAAAAATATGTATAAATATATAGTAAAGAAAATTGTTACAATCCGATTTACTGTAGTATACAATTGATAGTTAATAAAACCTGATATAAAGTACACATATTTTATCATAAATACTTCTATAACCGTAGATAAAATGGAGGATAATCATTATCAATCCTTGAAGAAAAATTATGTACTAAATGACAAATGTTGAATTTATTGGAGAGTAGTGATTTTATAAATTATAAACCAAACAAAATATAACATCGTTTAATCACTAAAAGTTTTTTATTGCGAAATTTGTAGTGATTAAACGGTGTTATATTTTGTTTAGTTTATAATCTAAATGACAAAGCACACTGAAAATTAAAAAATCAGTATACAAACAACCCGTAACTAACGTCAATAAGTAATGCATAAAGACATTATTAATTTAGACGTTCAAAAGAACAATTTAATATTAATTAAATAGTAACTGAACTATAACCGATAAAGACGAATCACTTTCACACTACTGGATACATTATTCCACATTTTGACATTCGTGGTGCGCATTTAAAATATATATAAAGTATGTTGAATAAACCTCTGTATTTTCGAGGAATTTCCAAAAAAATTTCCAAACGAGCTCGTACATAAAGGTTGCACAACCACCAGAAATATCGGGTACAGTATAAAAATTGATGATGTAATAAAATAGTTATAATTATTAATTATTTTATAAAAATTAAATAAGCAAATTTTAATTATATATTTTTCAAGAATATATTACAAAAAGTTAAAAATCTATTAAAAATGCTTTGAAACGCCTAGTTATAATGGTCAATGCAACCTGAAGAAGGCATGGGAAAGCCGTATACAGTATGAAGATTTTGCGCCTAATGCTACTATGTATGTAGAGTTTACATGAGACTATATGGGCGAATGTTGGTTGCAGTCGTTTTAGAACCAAAGCCTTTGAAGTACATACAACACCTGACGCGAAGGAATAGATTTTTTCGTTGTGTTGTTGTGTATACTACCGGGGAACGAACGAAGGAGTCTGCTAACTTATATTTAATTTCATTCCAAGATTAATTTTTTCTTCTTCGAATTTCTATCGGTGTTTTTTTACTGTGTACATTTCCGCGTGTAAATTGTTTCATTGTCCCTCTCAATTTATGTTCCTATTATTACTGACGTATGTTAATATACGTAAAAAAAAATTCGTTACTAAAGCTTTATTATTTATAGGAGGCAATTGATCATTTTATTTTCAGAGGATTTTGTGGAAATTTAAAAAATTAGACTATTATACATAGAATGTTGAATATATTGGAGAGTAGTGATTTTATTAATTAATAATAAACCAAACAAAATATAACACAATCACTAAAAGTTTTTAATCGTGAAGCTTTTCAACAGTTACGTCATTTTCAAGCACGCACCAAAATTATTACATCTTTTTTCGCACCAAAATTATTACATCTTTATTTATCGAATTTTTTCGTTTTAGTATTTTAAAAATTTTTATACGTTTCTAACTGTATAAATTTTGTACTTATTCATGCGGAAATGAATTTTTAATATATTTCGGTTTAATATTAAAATTTTTATTTTAGCATCAATAATCTAACTTCATAATTTTTAGTTTTTCTAATTACGGTTTTAATTGGTTCTTGTATTTGCATTACACTTCGTCGACTTTGGCATTATTAATGTTACTTTTCGATGTTGTGTGAGACAAAAAAATTGTTGAGTATGTATATTTAGGGGAGGGGGAGTTAGATTTTTTTAACAACGAGCAGCAACTGATTCGAATGCATACGTAAAGAGTCCTGCATCAAACATTGCCAGCGAAATTATCACACATCTACCACCAAAGCCACGTCGTAATATAATAAGCACAGCAATTTCGTCTAATAGTTGATCAATTTCCTCGACGCTAAAGAAGGAAGCATAGAGTGAAAACAAGCAAGGCGTAACTGGCACAGAACAAGAAAACCTGAGGATAAAAATATCTGTAACCGTATTAGCAATTAGTTAAATCGCTTAATAAAAGAAATCAAGAGAAGAACGTTTGATGACTTTTTGGGAAATTTGAGTCCGAATCATGTAACTCGCAAATGTAAGCGACCTCTGATCCAAATTCCACCGCTAAAAGATGATTGTGGAAGATAGGTCCGTAGGGATGAAGAAAAGTCTGATCTTTTTGCCAAGCACTTAGCCAGTGTGTTTCAGCCTCATGAAATCTCATCAAACATTGACACGACAACGGTATGCCAATTCGATATATTATACCAATGGAAATAGCTATCGAGATTGATAATATCAATCCAAAAACAGCTCCTGGGATTGATGAAATCTCACCATCAACAATACAGGAAATACATCAAAGCGGTTGTATTAATTACATATTTTTTTAATGCCTCCCTTTGACTTCAGTATATACCAACTCTTTTTAAAACGGCTCAAATCATCATGCTGAAGAAACCTGAGAAATCAGCAGATGTGAAGTCTTATCGACCAATATCACTGTTGCCAGTTCTACCAAAATTACTTGAAAAACTTGTTTTGAAAAGACATCAGTTTAGTTTTCGTAGCTATCATTCAACAATCCACCAAGTGCATCGAGTTGTTAAGTACATCTTAAAAGCATTCGAAAAAAAAGTTCTGTCCCGCTATATTCCTAGATGTGGCACAGGCAATTGACAGAGTGTGGCATAAAGGTTTGTTGCACAAATTAAGCACAATACTGCCGGAAAAATTCTGCCAATTGCTGAAGTCATACTTAGAAAATAGACGCTTCAAAGTAATATATGAAGAAGCGAATTCAAATTTTCAACTTATACGTGCTGGTGCACCAAAAGGAAGTGTCCGTAGTCCTGTGTCGTACAGACTATATACAGTTGACATTCCAACCTCAGATGGGATTTCTACAGCTACTTATGCAGATGATACTGTCATCATGGTAACCAGAGACACCCAAATAGAGGTAATACACTTCAGAGACACCTTGACAACATAGATGGATGCAAGATTTGAAAATCAAGTTAAATGAACAAAAATCTATACATGTTGCATTTACGCTTCAACGTGTCAATGTGAATCACAATATATATACATAAATAATGTTCAAGTACCTCATGCTAATTCAGCAAGGTATTTATGCATTCATCTTGATTCACGATTAACATGGAAAACACATGTCAGGCAAAGAAACATCAATTACAGCGAAAAATGAATCAGATGTACTGGTTAATTGGCAGAAAGTCGCCTCTAAACTTATACAGCAAGAGGTTACTATATCAATCCTACGTCCCATCTAGATGTATGGAGTTCAAGTGTGGGATGTGCTTCTGCTTCCAACAGAGCTATCATACAGCGACAGCAAAACAAAATTCTTCGGACGCTGACTAACGCACGATGGTCCCAGCGGTACAGTAATGTACATTATGTTCTGAATATTAAACAAGTTGATGACATCATTCACAACTTTGCAGTCAAACAAGACTGCATAGTCACACTAATAAAGAAGTTACACGGTTACTGGACACTGCAAATGATGTGAGACATCTTAAGCGAACACATCCATATTCAATAATAATTATAGCTCTATTGAACCCCATATTCATAATTAATACTTAGTTAATATTAATGGAAGCTGATCACTGGATCAGCGTACGCTACACGTTATATGATCAAAGTTACTAATTATTTAACCTATAGGTTAAGATTGTCGTAGTGGAACTGCCTTCCTAAAAGGCATTTATTCATTAAAAAAAAAAAAATGATAAATAGTGGTATCCTTTAAGACAAATTCCTTAAATCTAATGTTTATACGTTACATTTGAAATTGATAACATCAAAATTCCGTACATATTAACTTGGTATATACATGGTTGAGACACGTAGAATCATCACTGTTTGTGTCATATTAACACATCCTTTATTAGGACAAAAATCAGCTTTAAATTTAGCAACCAAGAATGTTTATTAATTTTGCGTTAAAAAATATATTGAAACATTTTTAAAAGTAATCTTCAAAAAATACAACAGTAAATTTAACGTTGCACAATAATCTTAGGATTCATACACTACGGAGGTAAACGACATACACGTAAAGTAAAAGTGCCTATTCGACAAGTTTGAAGGTAGCAGTATATTTATAGAATGGTCAGTCGCCCTTCTGAATGATGCACCAATTCGTTTGAGGAAACTAACGTTTTCAGGTCATCATTTATCCTCAACTGTTAGGTTAGGTTATTAAAAAATAGATTTTCTGTTTATGTGTAATAAAAATAGACCAATGCAGTGATTATAATGAAAATATTCGCAAATCAGATAGACACTACAGTTTTATATATTAGTATAGATATCATTATTATTTACCCTCAACCGCCAGGTTGGTGGAAAATTTGTGCGACCACATAGCTATACATATTTTGTTGTATAGTGTAAGTAGCATACAAAACAATTATATGTCGCTAGCGCAGTTAATCACACAACACACCCGCGAGAACTGACTGTAATCGCTTTGCTGTCACGACATAATCAGCCCCGCGTTTTGTAGCTAGCGAGTATATGGTGTTGTGCGTGATGGTTTGCAATTTTACCTTCCACGCGAGAATATCAGGATTATTTATGTGTCTTCTCCCGAGGGATTGTATTCGATTATTCATATATGCCACTCTCTTTGGAACTCTAAAACCACCAAGCATCATTTCCTTTATCGCAATTTAAATATAAAACTTCTTTGATCACGAGCAAATACTACTGGTGTAACGCGTATGTATACAGAAATAGTTATCTCGAAAAAAAAAGAACAAAATATACTTTTTAACGACGATATTTGGGATATATTTTTAAAAAATCGGAATTAATATATCTGTTAGCAAATATTCTTAAACAATTTCCATACACTGCAGTGCAGAACAAAATAAGTTTTTAAAAAATAAAATGAAAAATAACGGTATTAAACTGTCAATTTGGGGTATTTTCCTTCAAAAATGTTGTCCAATGGGTATTATGAATTTGAAATTATCTAAAAAATGATATGTTTCTGCTGTCAAAAAATGTATTAGCTAAAGGAATAAAAATTAGTTTAAAATTAAATACATTAAAACATACAGTAAAGGTTTAATTGTTAAATTATTGTTCCTACTAGAAGAAAGATAATTATTCAAGATTGTAGTAATGCAAAGGTGACAAAATTAAGCATACCGAATGCATTATATTTACTTTTGAAAGAACCATTTATTCATAATATACACCCGCACGTGATCTAACACAAATTATCTTTTTACAGAATTATATTTGCATCGTTAAACTACTTATGTGACTTCATTTATTTTTACGATCTCTTACACACTTAATGTGTCAAAAATTAATGCACAAAAACACTGAGCATGTACTTCGCACTGTGCAAACATACTTACTACAATTTTTGTAATTTGTCTCAGTGAAACATTTTTATTAACGTTTTGACAACTCATCAATGATGCGAGTGATGTACCTCTTTCAGAATTTAATAAATTTATTTCAAATAAATATTTATGATCTAAATACATGGAAACTAATCACAGCGGAATAAAGTTAATTCTAACTTTAGTCTTTTGATTTTATTTTAAAACAAAAAGTTTAATATTCGTTTCTTATTATTGCGTTAAATTTGACAAACTTCCGTAAATGCCTATTCAATAAAAAATAAAACAAAAAAGTAAGTAAACCATATATAGTTTTAACAAAATTGTCTTATTTTTTTATTTATAGTATGCAGAATATGTTGTTTTATGCAGTGAATAAGATTAGACGGTCTTCATCTTGTTTTTCGTTTTGGTTTTTAGTTGTCTAATGAACTAATTCCGACAAATTAGTATTAGAAATAACGTCTTATTTAGTAAGTACATGTACCAAGTGGAAAAAACATTTGTTTTTCACAACTGCTAATCGCGTTTCATTTGCATACAGTGACAATTCAAGACAGCCCTAATACTTCGAGTTGTAATCCGTCTGAAGGCTTTTTATACATTTGAATACATATTCCGTATCGCACAACAGAATAAAAGAAAGTGTAAATCTGATACATCGTTTTACAGATCATATATTATTAAAAACATTTTGGTTATAATACACAAATCACAAAATATTTATAATCTACGTCCTCGTCTACCACCCTTTCGACGTGTAGCATCCGAAGGAATAGGTGTGACATCTTCGATACGACCAATTTTCATATTTGAACGAGCTAAAGCTCTTAAAGCTGACTGAGCCCCAGGTCCAGGTGTTTTAGTTTTATTTCCTCCAGTTGCTCGTAGTTTAATGTGCAAAGCGGTGATACCTACCTGTTTACACTTTTCTGCCACCTCCTATAAAAGAAAAAAATTCAAGTTTTAATTTAACTGAACTTCGTATTTTACAATTGACATCATTTTTCGGAATTAACTTCTTTAGAAAACAAAACTTAATTAGAACAAGAATTTGGGACAAAAATACAATCACAAAATTAAAAAAGAAACAACGACGTAGTTATAGAATAGTTAAGAATTTACAGCAAAAAACTTAACAAGTTCACTATCAAAATTTATGATATATTTACACAAGAATGTTTCATTCAATTTGTTTCCTATGGTGGAACTTTTTCCTCCTTGAGATACAAGTTTTTAAAATAATTAATATACCTGAGCCGCCAACATTGCCGCATAAGGAGATGCTTCATCTCGGTCTGCCTTAACTTTCATTCCGCCAGTAACACGAGCAATAGTTTCCCTGTAATTATCGAATATACTTATTACCTGAAGGATGCTAACTATAATATAAAATTAGGTTTTCACGATTAAAACATTAAAATTAAAATTCATTAATCTTACTTCTTTAGTCTTGTTTAACGAGAAATCAAAGTAAAATACGAACACTACTCTTAGAAAAAGAACATATTAAATTTAACGCTATAAAATATTTATATAAATTGAAACAATATAAACCAAAAAAAAAAAAAAAAATGCTAGAGATATACAACTAAATAAAAAATGCATTTTTATACTTCTTTACAGTTTGTAGGTATTAATATAACTATGTAATAGAATACCTTCCTGATAAATCAGTAACGTGAACAAATGTGTCATTAAAGCTTGCAAAAATGTGAGCAACTCCAAAAACGTTTTCTCCTTCCGGTACTTGAGGACCCAAAGATACCTGCACTTGCTCTTGTTGCTGTTTACCCTTTCTGGGAGCCATATTTTATTTTTTAAGTATACCTACAATACGCGTGCAATACAAAGTGAACTTATTTGCGTAAACAAACATTCAAAAGAATTATTAATATTCGAAACAAATACTAATTTAAATATTTCTATTAATATTCAATAATTACAAAAAATGCATACTTAGGATTCTAAAAAATTATATAAACTATTACTATATACTTTAAAATATACAAGAACACATTACCTTGTGGAAACTTATTTTAGAAGTCTACATTAACTAACGTACGTCGCTATAATTTCACCAATTTTAGTACATTCCTTTTTTTTACGCAACCAGCATCATTTAACAAACTTCCTTACCGCTTTGCTTAAAGATAAAATTTTGTTAAACGAAATTATATGCTCGACTATTATTTATTTTATAGTAAATTTAGTTTTATATATGAAGGCATTAAAAACTATTTTATAAATTTTTAAAAATGCAGTAAATACTTTTATTTTCACAGTTGAATAAATTGTTACTTAATTTATAATTATTTGACATTTATATGAATTTTTGAATTTTTATCATAATAAAACATAATTTTCTAAAAATAAAACGCCACTACACACATTTTCACATTTCGTTCTTTAATGTTTTTTATTTCTTTTCTTTCTTGCGCCGGTTTTACATGCAACATATCCATGAGCCATTAGGTAGTTTTCAAAATATGTATTGAATAAAAGTTTTTATAATTCATTTAGATGGGGAGGAAACGAAAACACGAGGAGAATGAAACAGAATATGATCCACCCTCTTCGCATTTAGTGGTCAGTCATATTAAAAAGCAAGAAAAAAGATTAATAATCATATTAGAAAAAGCGCAGTTAGAGTCTGTAAAGGTTAGTAACAATTTTTGAAATAAATATTTTAACGTTTAACATTACATCTTTTAACCTCATATTAAAGAAATATATATTTCTGGGAAAGCTTTATAAGAATAACTTTATACATATATTAACAAAGATATAATCCGCGTATACGTTGAGCGTGTTCTAATTTTTTTTATAAAAGCTTACATTGGCATAGTTAAATTCTAAATAAACCATTAAAAAATAAATGTTTTATGCGGAATTTGATCTACGTAATGCTGGTCAGAGATTAATTTAAATCCAATTTAAAGGGGGAAAGTAGCAGTTGAAACGACCATGCCCAAAATTGCTGTTTTTCAAAAATCACATTTTGATAAAAATGACCAATAGTAATTTGTTTTTGTGGAAACTGCAATTTTTCAAGAAAATCAAAATTTTAAAAACTAGATCTTACAGGAAATTTCGGTTTATCAGTCATCCGGGTAGTGTGCCATTCTGGTTTTTAGCTTTATTTCTACTTCTAATTAGCCGAAATGAATCTGACCGATTCTAACCTAAGCGAATTTAAATTTAACCTCAATTAGTCATTTATTTTGTTATTCTCGTTTTTTCCTTTAATTCTACTTCTAACTGGTCGAAACAAACCTAACCTAACCGACCGATAAAGTTGGAAGTTGACCGCTACAATGGCGAAATTTCGCTCTATTTCTTGTTTGTAAATATACAAATAAGTAAAATTTCAAAAGGTTGTAATTAATTTTAAAATCGGTTTTTTGCGAAATGTAACAATTGTCCGCACATCTCGGCAAGCGTATTTACCTATTTAAAGGTAACTTTTTAATAGTTTTTATAAAATAAAATATGTGTACTATGGTCGTCTAAACTGCTATCCAGCTTAGAGGAATTCAATAAACTAATTTATTCTTTATAAAATTAATTTCATATTAAACTTATGTTACCGAATATTGATTGTATTTGATATTTCGAAAAAAAATTATACAATATATCCACTAGCAATCCGCTATAATTAGTACATGGTAATATTTTTGACTAATTGATCCTATTAAATGTAAATTATTCCATTAATTTGCAGCTATACCCATTCCGGTATGATATGGTTGATTAAAAACCGTGATTGTCAAAAAGATTTAAGGTGTATGAATCTACTGTAATTTCATGTTTTACACACTCCGATGTGATCGATGTACTGAATATTCATCCAGAAACTTTCAAAAATTTTGTAAGAATACTCAATTTGACATTAAAAGTATAAAATATGCGTGTTTACTGAGTATACAGATACGAGATATTTATTATGAACCAAGATCTGGAAAAATAAAGTCAGTAGATGTATGATAATAAAATTTGCCTTGATAAACAGAAAAATGTTATAAACTATTAAACAACTCTGAAATAATTCCAAAACTAAAGAATACGATGTATTAATACTTGAGATGAAAATATCGAAGATAAATCAAAAAGTGTACAAAAATGTGATCAGAAACACGAAATCAAAGAGATCCTAGACACATTATGAGCTTACTTATGTATATTACAAGAGAAAATGTATCAAATAAAATAAGTGAAAGGAAGATGGACGTTCAGGAGGTAATGGGTAATATGGAATAATGAAACGTAATGGAACATGAACTTTGTGTGGTAGACTAAATTTTCGGCTGATAGAATCGATGTTTATTTTTATTTAAAGTATTTAATAATAGCTGCATTATCGTAAGGTCGGCCTTTAGCATTGGCTGCTCAAGGAGGCATGTAAGAATCTATTAAGTTAGACTTTGACATAATTACAGTAACTATTTATGGTAAATATTGAACGTGTGATACAAATAAGTAAAAGTAGAGAGCACAAAACGTATCAAATATTTTAGATACTGGTGAAATAGTAAGTACATATCGAAGTTAGATCATACTGCAAACGTTTTAAGAAGGAAATTCGTAATTATTCTTACAGATGATAAGATTAATTTATTATCAATTATGAAATATATATAACACTGTTAATAAAGTTATTGGCGAGTGTTGTATAAGCCTAATTATCGTTACGGTATGTCGAAAACAGTGCCTGTTAATATTACTACTGGGATTTTTTTGTTATAATCGTTTTTTACATATTCGAGAATAACTTGCATCACTTATTTTCATTTTTTCATAAAATAATAATGTTAACTCAATATTATGTCAAAATATTTTTTTCCATTCCATATTATTTACAAATAAAGGATTGTCTGACCTGATATAAATAAAATAATTAGCCTAATCTTCATATGTTGATTTGTTCTGTTTATTTAACAAATAAACCAGTATTTTGTTCCACTTTTCTCCGCATAATTAAATGTTGACTATAATTTATACCACAAGCGAATGTAATTTATTTTTGTTTTCATGAATTCATGAATTATTTAAATTCACATTTTAGTGTATAATAAGTAATTTTTTTTAGGTTGGTAAATCATTTGAGCTAATGAATTGTGATGATCACATATCTATCTTAAAGAAACTAAATCGTGAACCCGGTTCCTGCCGCCCGGACATCGTACATCAATGTCTTCTGATGCTAAATGACAGTCCACTAAATAGAGCTGGATTGCTCCAGGTTTGTATGCATAGTTTCTCTGCTAGACCGAATTTCTGATAAAGCTTCGTGTTTTCTATCAATACTATCAGGAGGTGTTTTACTTAGGTTTACATACATACAGAAAAAAATGTGTTAATTGAAGTTAGTCCACAAACAAGAATTCCACGCACTTTCAAACGCTTTTCCGGTTTAATGGGTATACAGATTTACATATTTGATAAATATCTTTATCAATTTAATTCTATTCAGTGATATTGTGTATTATCTACTATGTAAAAAATTAGTTGATTTGGCCAAAGAAGTGACCGTATCGTTTAATTATAACATATTAAGTTTGTCCTCACCACGTAGCACAAATTTCATGACAGAATTATTAACTTGAGATAATTTAAATATCCTTAACAACAAAGTACGTAAAAATAGTTTTCATATGTTTCAACTGTCGTAAATTGAAAAAACTGCAGTTGTGAAAAAATTTATAAAATTTTAATTGTAAATACAAAGTTAAAAATTATAATAAGTGACATTGTAAAAAAAATATATATATATAAATGAGCCGAGAAAACAATAGGAAAAAGATTTATATAAATTGTGATAAAACTTTAAAATAGAAAACCTGTCTTAATCGGAATAATTTTAAAATAAGATTATTTACATATTTGCAGCTGCTGCTCGTATTGCTTTTACCATTTTATGATAAGAAGTATATTGACATTATTGTAATAGTAGTTCTGGTATCACTCAAGTTGCTCAAATAAGTTCATATTATTGGTCATAGCTTCCATTGCATATTTTAACACTACACGATGTGACGAAAAGTGTACACCATTAATATGTTTTGTAATTTTAGTACAGTTATTACACAAGTTTAGCGTAAGAGCATCAGAAATGTCTGAAAAGTTATTGAAGGTAGTTCGCAATCCAGTAACAGATCACTTACCGGTTGGTTGTCATAAACTTGGTACGTCATATTCATCCAATAAGTTGATAAAAATTAAAGATATCATTCCTTCTGATGAACCAATAGCTATAGTTGTCGGTGCGATGGCTCATGGGCAGGTAAATTTTTAACACTATTGTCATATAAATTTAAAGATACGTTATTTTAAATAAGTTTTATTCGTGACTATTCGGAATTTAAAATAATAATGTGCACACATTGAAATTAAATCCACGCTAATATTTATTGTGTTTTGTAAAACGATTTTTTATTCTTTACTAGCTGATATAATGATGCGTTACGTTTTGAGAATCTAGTAATAATAATAAATGTAATCGAATTTTAGGTGTAATTTATGACGTAAAAATAATGGTAAGTCTCAAAGCTCGCAAAAATTTTGAAACTTGAAATTTTTGTTTAAGCAAACCCGTTAAGAATATTAAATTTGATACAGTTCTTCATTTTATATTGCACAATTCTTATCGGTAAGCGTATAATTCATTTATCATTTTTTTTATTGCTTTATTTGAATGTTTTTCGGAAATTCTGTTATAAAAGCAGTCGTTACTTTTATTATAAAAGAATTGCTGAGCGAATAGTTATTTTTTGGTTTTTGTTACAAGGTAAATGCAGATTATGTGGAGGAAACTGTATCAATTTGCAATTATCCGTTATCAGCTGCTCTTACGTGCACTAAACTTTGTTCTGCTTTCGAAGAATGTTGGAATGTAAGTTAATAGCAAGTAAAGATAGTTTTTTAAAATATTTGTTTTTTTTCTTTTAAACATATAATTTATAGAACATAGGAATTTCAAAATGATATTAGTAAGATAATTTTAAGACTAAACGTAATTGTCTACTCAGTATATTTAATAGTCCCGCCAAAATATTTATGTCTCAAATCATATAAAATTAATTTTCTTCATTGAAATTGTTCTCCGCTTATGTTCATTTTAAAAATTAAGAACGAATGAATACAATTAAATGTTCAAAACAATATTGTAACACTCGATTATCTAAGGCGGATATGAAATTTATTTATTATCAAACGAATGAAGTTATAGTGTTTTAATCTATCGACAATAAATTTGCCGAGCATGAAATTTAAAATATGTTTTCATTATATTTTAGGTGAAATTAAATTTAAAATACACGGATTATTGTTAAAATTATGGAACACGTTGACTAGCCTCGTACCTAATTTTAAACTGGAATCTCTATTAAATTCCGTGTACATCAGTGAATTGAAAACAATGTCTAGACAGATATTTTTCATTAATTCCTGCTTCTCTTCAAGTCCAAATAAATCTTTTACTATTTTACTAAAGTGGTTTCTTATAAATTATGCAGTCTTTAAAATTTTAATTCACTTCCAGCAGTTTACAAATCTATATTATCAAAATTGTGTTCCAATATCCAGACAGACACGTTGCTGTCAGAAACTAAACTACCAAATATATTTTTAATGTCGAATAAGTTCGCACTCGCGGATCAGCTAATAGTTAAATTTGTAAATATATTTTTCAACAATGTTCACAAAACACGTATCATTCGCTTATTAAAATGAAAAAAATAATTCATAAAAGAAACTAATTAAAAGAATTGTAAAAATATTCTCTAATTTAAACAACTGTGAGATTTTTCACTTTAACGGATGATGAATACCCCCTCTGTGTCGCTTATTACTTGCAGTTAAATTACTATTGGTAGTAAGAACAAAAAGTATTCGAGACTTTTAACTGGTAATATGATGAAATATAAAATAAATCTATAACAAAATTTATCATAATTAACAATTTGGAAAAACATTTTCTCGGTTGGAAACATTTGTTATTTACAATCTAAATTCAATTTTAATTTAATCGTAATATTATTAATGTAACATATTAGAACATGTGGTACATGTATCACAAATAAAGATAGAAATGTCAGTTGGCTTACTCGAAATGAACAAACTCTATGCCATGAACACGTTCTCTTAAAACATGGATACAAGAAGTATAAACAGAGGAGAATTAAATATATACTACTTTTTGAGTATTTCATGTATTTGTATTTCTTCTTGTTTCTTTTCTAATTTGTAAATTACATTAATAAATCATTAGAACACTGTAAATATCATTTCATGGTACATTTACGTATGCTTATGCTAAGTTTATTATAACTTAAATCAGTAATAAGCTTACGTATCAGGTTGTTTTAACTTTTCCTGTTAGTAATTATATAATTCTTATTTTCGTAATACTTTATTCTACGTTAATGCATCTGTCAAGTTTATCTGATAAGGACATCATATTGTTCGATCACAGAGAATTTACCTTTATTGTCATCATGATAAAATTACGACAAATATAAGTTCCTTCTTTTTATTAATTAAAAAGAAGGAAAACAAAAAGTGAATTGAGGAAGATCTAACTTCAAATACAAAAATTAAATCGGTTATCTTATTTAAATAATTTACACAATATTATACTGTTAATACTATTAGTGATCGCAGATTAATAAGTGACAAACTAAAAAATAAATGTAAAGCATATTAACCGATGTGGACAGTCGAAATTGATTCAGAAAAATTGACACAATAAATTCAATGAAGTATCAGGAAAATTTGCAAATAGCACTACAAAACAGATCAGCAATATCAATCGAAGATGTATTAATACAGCACCAGAAACTCAAAATAACGATAACTAAATTGTTATACAACAGTGAACGTTAAAAGTTGATAAGTATAAAAATTTAATTAAATGGATAAAATTGAATAACACATTTAGGAGCGAAATAAGCAATGGTCCCGGAAAAAAAAATATAAAGCAAAACAAAGGTCCAAAAATATTTTAAAAAGTATTGTCCTGTGGTAATAAAATATTAACAATAATAAAGGATACTATCGGAAAGGTCATAATGGTCGAACGTAAAATAGCAGAAGTGAAAAACTGTTTTACAGATGTGTACAGTACAAGATTACAACCAAGTATAATGGTAAATAAAGATGAAGTTTGAACTGCGCTCCAGGATCTTCACACAAGATATATAGGAAGAAGCAACTTTCGAACAAATTAAAAAAAAAAAAAAGTGATATGCAAAAATTAGGTAACTATAGTTTCAATTATACAAATTATTTACTCGTGTAAATAACTAACAAACATAACAAATTAACTTTAATCAACTAAGACAGCAGGCTGGTTTCAAGTAAGGATTTAGTATACAAATGACCACTTACTAACAATTACAACATTGATACAGAAATGCGAAGAGTATAGTATGGAATTAACATAGTCTTCATAGATTATGAGAAAGCGTTCAATTTAATAGAAGTTTGGTAAGCACTACATTCCATCGTGATCGATGACAAATATGCTACAATAATGTGAATAAATTTTGGAACAATATTGAAAAATCACTAAAACGAGGAGTTAGACAAAACGACACGATCTTCCAGAAATTATTTAGAAGAAGAAAAGAAGTATATTTTGATTAATTAAATTTTAAAAGAAAAGAATAACTTATAATATACCGTTCTATCGTTCCGAAAAATAAAAAATTTCTTAACCGATAAACTTAATAATAGTTTTTTAAAAATATACACGAGTGATAGTTATAAACATTCATTTCTTAATGAATGAACTTTACAGGGAAAATTCCGCAAAAAACCTGCAACGTGTAATTCATAAGTAAATTTTAAACACAATGGTTAAAATAATTTATAAAATTTAAAGAGAAAAGAATACAAAAATATATCAAATAAAATTTATCCATAATATTATCGAATTTTAAACCTAATGCTACCCTAGTAAGATATATTTAATTCGTCTATGTTTATATTTTTTATACCTGTGTCGTAGAGACTGATAATCGTAGTTTCCAATTTCATTGACATTTTGGTCAGCAGACATGCGGCATGCATTAAAAAATTTTAAGGTCCTGTTTTTTATTATTTCTTGTATATAGGGATAGTTTAAAATGTCATGCATTGTTTTAATGGGTTTGTTCAACACTATTCTTAGGCAATGATTTTGTAATCGTAATTTGTTTATATTACTTAGACAGGTGTTTGACCATACAGGACTGGCATAAAGAATTTTAGGTTGAATTACCTGATTATAAATCAAAAGCTTGTTCACCGGTGATAGCGTAGATTTCCTGTTAAATATTGGAAACAGCACACTCATTTTTTTATGTTCCCTGTAGATACACTCGTTAACATGTTTAGTTAAAGTTAGCTTACTCTCTAGTGTTACACCGAGATAATTTAATTTAGATTTCCAGTCTAAGTACTCATTATGAATTCGAACAAAGTCATTTATAGCGGGTTTACGCTTTGTGAAAATAATAGTCTCTGTTTTACTATCATTAATTTTAATTTTCCACTTATGAAAGTATTTGGATATTTTGTTAATTGCAGCGGTTAATCAGTTGCTAATCGTATCAATACGGTATGATGACGTCAGCAGAGGAGTATCATCAGCATATAAATTAACATCAACTTTTTTAATTGTACTAATATCATTTATGTAAATTATAAACAAGAATGGACCAAGGATGCTGCCTTGAGGTACTCCTGCTGATGCATATCTGACTTTAGATTTCTGATTTTTAATTTTCACATAAAATTTCCTGTTATGTAAATATGCTTTAGTCATGGAAACTAGTTGATATGGAAAACCATATTTTATTAATTTATACAGAATTCCATCGTGCCAAGTAGTGTCAAAAGCTTTTTCAATGTCTAGCAGTGCTAGCCCAGTGTGCTTATTTTTATTAAAATTATCAGTAATTAGATCACAAATTTTTACTAGCTGCGTGGTAGTGTTTAAATTCGGTCGAAAACCAAATTGAAACTTATTAAGAATACCATTTAAATCGCTATGTTTTCTGAATCTAATGAGTAATATTTTCTCAAAAATTTTGCTAATGTTACTGAGCAGACTAACAGGTCGTATATTTTTCATCAAGGAAGCATCCTTGTCGGGTTTAGGAAGAGGTACAATTAAGGACAGTCTCCACGACAGAGGGTAGTAGCACAAACGATGCAGGAATTAAATAACACCGTGAGAGCAACTACACCTTTACGAGATAAATTTTTAATCATTTTTACGCTAATTTTATCGTGTCCGGTAGAGTATGTATTTCTTAGTGATCTAATGCAGTTCTTGACCTCTTTCGCTGAGGTTAAGTCAGCATAGTTTAATGCAGGTACGTTATTTGTTAAAAATGTATTTATTGTTTGTTTTACCTGTATATTGGAAGCCGTGTCAATAATTTAAATTGAAATACGACAAGTCATTAAAAAAAGTCTTCATCTAATTGATAAAGGCGTATCGTGCTGTTATATGCGAGATTACTGTTAGAAAATTGAGAATGGCAGAATTGAAAAATACGTTGTTTTGTTTTCAAAATCATATTTCATTAAACATGTACTTTTATTTCTTACATTAGACACATGTTAAAATGTAATCCAACTTATTTTTACATGTGTAATTCAGAACCAGTTGATTAATTGCACACAATACTGTACATTAATTTACAATGTACAAATGCAATATTCGTTGGAGTTTTTTTTAAAGATGTATTTGACCAAAAGATGAGGTGTTGATAATTTTAAATTAATCGATGTCGTGTTTTATTATAGACTTGTGTAGCTGTTTCAACTTGAATAATCTTAAATAGGAATGGAACTCTGAATCATACATAAAATAATTTTATGTATACACACATTACGATTATTTATCAATGAACCGAGTATTGCAAAAAGACTTAAATGTTGAAATAGCCTCTTGGAGACAACTTTATGCTCATTCCTAGTGTACTCGTACAACTAAGAATTGATCACGGCTTGGAAAAATTGATGAAAAGATAAAAAAAGTGCGTAAAATTTTTAATATAAATTACACCTTTCCAAATTTTACTTATAAGTATGTTTATAAACATGAAAAAGTCTTCCAGCAATATACGGCGAATAGATTCTCTAGACGAAGAAGCAACATGACGACGAGAAGAGCGTCTTTAGACTCTGAATGATCGCTGCCCGGACTCGATCGATGTTTGTGGAGGTCCGAACCATTTTTTTTGCCCAGGACATTTTTTTACCCGTTACAGAAACTGTTTTTCGAACGTTTTCAACCCATTTTAAAATTTAATTGCGAAATGGTACAGGTGTTTGAAACTGCACCGTCATCAATTCATGCCGAAAATAACATTCCACGTAAAACGCGCGCTCCTCATGTTAACTGAAACTAGACAAAAACGAATCTGTCGTATGTACACTAAACGTGGAGTACGCGGTTTGCAGTTTTATCACTGCGCTAATCAAGAAAGAAAACCATCCGTCTTCTCTGGGTCACCCTGTATATTAGGTATTTCAAATATAAAACATAATTCTATACCTAAAGATTGTGTTCATGTACTTCATTGGGATAGCTTTAATTACAATATAAGCAAAGAATTCACTATTGAAACATGGAACATTGGTAACTTGTTAAAGGTTAGAGAGATATACAATGTAATTAAAGATATTAAAATATTTGATATCTTGGAGATTGGCGAACACAGTTGGTCAGATAGTGGGACTATTGAGTATGATTAAGAGTGTTTTATGTACTCTTATTCCGTAAACAATGGAAGAAATTGCGTAGCAGTTATAATTGAATAAAAGTATTATCCCAGTTTATGCATTAACAGCAGACAAATCTGATGAATTTTTATGGTGTGTTACGAAATAATATTAAGAATTTGAAAAAAGGAACTTGATTATAATGGCGTACTTATGGCTAAAGAAACCAAAACGATTATATCCTAGTTAATAGGTTCTTTTTAAATAGTATAACTTAAGTGAAAACATCCGGGAGCAGACATTAATTGCAACCATAATCCAGTGGTAGAAAGTTAAGTTCTGTGATGTGAAGAAATAAAGTGAGAATCGAAGGTTAAACATGTTTACATTGGAAAAGAAAACTAATTAGAAAGCTACAAGTTGAATTACGAAATCGAAACATCAGAAACATTTGAAGAAAATAAAAGATAACATCATCATATTTGCTGAGGAAATTACAGGAAATAAGAAATATTAAAAAAAGTAAGCTATGGGACAGATAAAATATTGGAATTGATGGAGAAAAGAAGACTTGTAAAAATTAAGGGGTATGAGAAATTACATAATTATACATAGGATAATACGGAAGGCAGTTAGAAAAGCAAAATTAGTTTGGATACCGAAACAATGTAAAAAAGCTGAAGAACTGAGGCTATATGATAACTTCAATTTCCATAAGAATATTAAAATAACGAGAAACAAAAAAGGCTAGCCAAATGGCTATAAGAAACTAAACAGGTGAAGCAATTCCAAATCAAGAAAAACTGACAGAAATGTGGGTTCAAAGACCAGTACTTCAAGCAAATAGAGTAAATAATGAAAATCATAGTCCAGAAATACTACATTGTGAAGTAGAACGAGCTATCAAATGAATGAAAAATAAGATAGCTACAATATACGATGAGATTTCAGCAGAAGTTTTAAAATGTATGAGGATACAGACAATAAGATTTATAATATATGTGTCATCCCTCAAGTGAGGTGGAAGTCAATTTATACCAATCCTCAAAAAAGTCAAATAAATCGTGCTCAGAATTCAAATTAATTTATTTTATAAATCATATGTTAAAAACATTTTTGAGGGTAATACGCGAAAGAATTTATAGTTAATGTCACATTGTGGCGATATTCTGTTTGAATTTTGAAAAGGTTTTGTATGAGACAAATACTGCAGCCATTGTCAAGATGCATACATATGTTATATCGATTTTGAAAAATCCTTCAACATAGTAAAACACGATCCGCTTATCAAAATTCTAATATAACCCGGATTTGGTAGGAAAAATATCCAAGCAACACAAAATCTGTACTGACAAAAGTGAAAATAAACCAAGATCTGAGACTGAAATCCTCAAGATAATGAAAGATGTAAAGCGGGTGTTGTATACTATCACCATCCGCTTTTACATATATAAATAGAAGATTTTCGAGCGAGGATTGGGGAATGACAAATTTGAAATAAAAGTAAGGGAGAAAAGAATCAGTAATCTCAGATCTACAGATGATTCAACAACTGGCGGTTAGTATCTAGGAGTTATACTGTATGTTGAATCAGCTCTCTGCTATAAGTCAAGAATAAGGTATTTGAAGTAATGCATCAAAAATGAAACTTATGGTTATTAAAATGGATGATCAAAATTCATCTAACCATAAACAATGATTTAATGGAAAGAGTTATTAAGATTCAAATAATAATAAGAAACTAGACAATGATAAAGAAATAAAAAAAGAATGGCAAACAAACCTGAGTAATAAAAAACGCTTGTTCCCTATTGATTTCCATTCTACATAGACTGCTACATTATTTAAGTACTCTTGTGTAAAATGGAAACGTGGATCTTGAACATCAGCACTGTTAAATGTTTAGAGACAACAGAAATGTGGCTTCTAAGAAAGCTCATGGACCCAAAAAGTTTTAAATAATGATTTAAAAGAGTCGGCGTAGAAGGAAAGCTCATAAAAAATATTTTAACAAGAAAAATGTCGTTTTTGGGTCGTATTCTGACAGGAGAAAAGTATGACATTTTTCGTCCAATACAACAAGGAAGAATTGATTGTAAAAAAACTGGATGGTAGAAAAAGGAATTCATAGATAAAAAAAAACATCAAAGAATGGGTAACTAATAATATCCGTGGACTTTCTAAGCAGTAAAGGAGAAAAATCAGTGGGGACAGTCTCCAGAACGGTATTAAAAAAGTAAAGATACTATTTATTATGAAATATCAATTGTTTTCAAATAAAGATCCTAACAATTTTCACAAAATTAACATGTAGGTTGAAAATTTCGAAATGAAAATATATTTTATCAAACATTTTTAAGTAGGTCTGTAATATAAGTTTGAAGTTGATCATGGTAAAAATACATATTTGATCGAAATAACGAGCTTAATTGATTAATAATCCATTACATGTGCATCTAGAAATAATTGATCAAATATATTTTTACTTTAGTATTAAATATCGTCGTGTAAAAATAATTTCTCTTTGTATACTATGACTACCTACATATTAAAAATTGGAAAATTAGAGATATGTTTTTCACTACAATTTTCTATCCCTGATTTCAAATATTAAAGTCTTGTTTAACAAGATTAAACATTTTTGACACTTTTAATAGGCTTTTTTTAACTACATCAGACCGGGTCAATGAAAATTCTGTTCATTTTTTCTATGTTCTTTTTATTACAATCACATTAACATCTTTAAAATTAGGTAATTTTCTATGTTTAATTATGTTTTAAATAACCTTACACTTTGACAGCTAAGTCAATGTTTCAAATAAATACAAAGAATATATTGTCTTATCCTGATGTTTTCCTATGTTTTCGGTGTTTTTTATAGCTATATTTATAGTGAATCAGTTTGGTTCATTTTTAACATACTTCGACAATTTTGTCAAATTTAACACTTTCTTGTGTTGGTTTGATTTGATTTTGTTGCATTTTATTAAATTTTCTAAGAAATTGTCAGATTGTTTATCACTAATTAGCAGACTTTCTATTTTTTGTTGCTTGAAGAAGTATACAGGTTTTAGTATTATTTATCTAAGTTGAGTGTGTTTTTCTGTATTTACAAAAATAAATCTTTTTGCAATATTAGTGACTGTTTTGATAAAAAGATCGAAGTGCTTTGTTTTATTCTAAACATGTCCAACATTCATTCTAGCTCGGCAACATAATATTTAAATTGGAACTGAATATAATTTCTATTTTTACATCCGTGCTAATATTATCCGAAGTGTGTGAACATATCGTTGGACTGTAATTGCGCAAATATTTATCTTGAAAAAATACTAGGAGCTGTTGGATATTCTTTTTCATCGGCAAGAAAAATGCACTAGCATTATTTGCACAGTACCAACAAACGTCATTTGCCTCAATTTTAGTTTCATTATCATGAACGTTAACAGGCGTTTAGATAATCTTTTCATTTTGAAAGAAATATGTATAGCTGTTTAAATCACTTGTTTATTGAAAGTGAGTGGTAAACATAGAGCCACTCGATTGCTTATTGATTTGAATACAAATTTTCTCTCTTACAACTTATATCTTATAATTTTGTATAGGCTTCCATGATAATTTCATATTTAGCATGGTTAACTGTAACAGCAACATGAAATTTCAGTAAATACAGAGCACTTTTAATTTAATTTGTGTTTTTTACTGTTTAAATTTTTAGACGTCAAATTATAGACTTGGGAAGTGGCATTTCATTATTTATTAGTAAAACAAAACATTTTAAATTGTAAAACAAGATTTAGTTGACTATTTATTTATTTATTATTTATTTACAATAATTGGGCTTAAGTCTAATAACCAAAATTACCCATTGTGTGCACTGTTAAAAATTCAAAACAAAAAAAAAACAAATTTAAAAATGAAAAGAAAAAAAGAAAAAACGACTTAAAGACTAATTTTAGAAATAAAGATGTAGGTGGCCAGAGCCGTGAGGATATCGTTGTTATTCAGGGCCAAGTAGGGGGGTAAATATTTAATTGTAACATTTTTTTGATAAAGGTATCTCTGGAATACAAATCACAAGCAAAAATCACATGATTAGCATCGGCTATATTTCCCGCATGCACAGGGCAGTATAAAGATGGAGTGAGATTGATAGAGTACAAATGGCTAGGAAGGCAATTGTGGTTGGAACGAAATCTGACTAGGATTGAAAAAAAAAGTCGAGCTGAGAGATTTTTAGGAGGCGTAAGAGCGAGAATGGATCTGGAAGGGAGGTTAGGTTGGATGGATCTATAAAAGTCAAACCGTCTTTTACAAAACATAGACTTCCATCGATGAAGAAGGTCTGCTCGAGCGGATGCTACTAAACAGGAGGAGGGAACCCTCGGAATGAGAATACCCTCCAATGCACCAAGTTTTGCAGATCGATCACATAATTCATTACCCTGAACACCCTCATGGGCGGGAACCCAAACGAAAGATATACCAGGGCATGGTTATTGTATAAATAAACTAAATTTTCTACTATAGATAACAGAATGTAGTCCCTACGGTAGGGTAACCTAGGTTTCTTCAGGGCTTTAAGAACACTAAGAGAGTCACTTGCTATTAATATTTTCCCTGTAATCCCATTACCTCTGATATACTGAATGGCTTTGAGAATGGCAAAAGCCTCTGATGTAAACACACTACAAAAGTTAGGGAATCTAAACAGTTTGGTGTAATTTAAATTAGGAATATGAAATGCAGCACCAGTGAGTTTAGGATGCCGTATTTTTTTAACCATCTGTAAAAACTAACATGTGATCTGGCCATAAGCTAGCGGTGATTGATAAAAATAAACTATTCATTTGACAATGATTTTTCATTTGGGGTAGTGAAGAAAAACATGTAGTGTCAATATCGATCTTTAAAAAACCACACTTGTAGGGAATGGTTGAATATTTGAGGGGAAAATTAGGTATAATAAGGTCAGCATAAGATAGCCAAGTCTGAGTTCTGTCAGCTAAGCGGGGAATTTTATGCGGGACAAATCTCCAATGTCGGTTAACGTGGCTGAAAAGACTAAAGATAGAACCTCTAGAACTATCCACTCGTTTTAGAAGGAATCTATCTGCCAGCAAGGTGAACCTTAATTCCAGGGGAGGAAGAAGAGTTTCAGCCTCTAGTACAAAAGTAGGAGTTGATATAAAAGCTCCTGTTATTGTTCTCAAACAAGAATTTTGAACAACTGTTAACCTCTTGAGATAGGATTTACAGGCTCCGCTGAAGAGAAAACAGCCATATTCTAGACGAGAGCGAATGGCAGCAACATAAATGATACGAAGTACACTCGGATCAGCCCCCCACCAAACAGAAGTTAGAGACTTCAGAATGTTGGAGGCTCGGAGAGATTTCCCTGCTAAGTCCTTGATATGTGGACCCCATGTTATTTGATCGAGTATAATCCCCAAGAAACGTTTCTGCGAGGCAAAGGTGAGTGGTTCGCAGTTTAGTGTAACCGAGAGGTGAGTCAGATTTAGCTGTTTGAGGGAAAAAACCATACAGGTTGACTTAGTTGTTGATAAGGATAAGTGGGAGTTATGCATGAAAGAATTTGTGAAATCTAAGGTCTGTTTTAAAACATGCAGGCATTCCTGTAAATCTTTTCATTTATTGTATACAACAATATCATCCGCATAGAAAATACAATATACCTTATCTGGTATTTGATCAAAGAGAGGAGAAATGTACAAGTTAAACAGTAAAGGGCTTAGTACAGACCCTTGGGGGAGACCGGTGTAGGCTGTTCTGAGTAAACAGCCAGAAGAATTTGAAGGGTGAAAAACAAGTGTACGCTTAATCAACAGATTATGAAGGAACACCGTAAGGGGATTAGGAATACCAATCTGAATCATTCTATTAAACAGAGTCGGAATATGGACATTATCATAAGCTGACTGAATATCCAGAAAGCAGGCAATAAGGTAAGCTCTGTTGATAAAGGAATCATATACATCAGCGGTGAGATGGGCTAGACAATCCATTGTAGAGTATCCTGGGCGGAAACCATACATTGATTTTGAGAATTTGCCATTGGACTTCATCCACCATCTCAGACGATTATTTAGAATCGTTTCCATGATCTTTCTTAGACAAGAGCCCAGAGCAATTGGTCTGTATGAGTTGTAATCGTAGGTCGTCTTATTATCTGTTTTTTTTTTTATAGCCATAACAAAAAATTTACGCCAATCTTCAGGGACAATATTATTAGTCCATAGGAGGTTATATATATCACATAATTTGGAAAGAGCGAAATTGGAACATTGTTTAATGGCAAAGTACGGAATGAAATCTAGACCAGGAGAAGTGTCTGCTTTACTCCATATAGCAGTTGATAATTCTTCCAAACTAATTTCTGCTGTTAACATCTGAGATTGTTGGGAGTTAGTTGACTATGTTCACATTATTAACGATTTTTTCTCTGTCATCCTCTCTATCTCTCTCTCTCTATATATATGTATATATTTGTATGTGGGTGTTTGTTTTAAAATAAAAATAATTTCTTTTAAAGTTGCAGAATGCCTATATTAACTGCTTGCTGATAATTGTTTTGATTAGTCCTTGATATAATTCTAGACATGGACACGATCCCCAGGTAAGACAAAAATTACTAGTCTCTTCTATAAATAATACTTTCTTAGCATATAATTATATAAGTATACTTCAAAGTATTGGTTATTTTTAACCTAGTGAATAACCTTATCTATAGCCACCTGTATTTAGCATTACTTTAGGTTTAATGTTGGCGAATTTTTATAATTAAAAAAAAAAAGTCTTTTTTAAATTTAATCTGATATCATTGAAGAAAAAAATAGTGGTCATTTCTAATCTAACAAACTTATCTATGTTGCTTGTATTTTGTAAAAAAAAAAAACCTTAATTAGTTCATTTTCATAATTCGAAAAAAACATCCGTTTCAAATGCAAGATTAAATATATTATAATATTAATATTTAAAATATTGTATCATACGTGCGAACATATCTTATAAAAATATTGGATAAAATAATTAACGGCTTGTGATTTAGAAAATAATATTGTACTGCAAAGTACTGCAACAGTGCAACGTGATTTTTGTTTTATCGTTGTTTAAAAGTTGATGGTCTGTAAGAAACAGTTATTCATTTCTATTGATAAACTGACGTTTTAATTTGAAGTATTGTATTTATTTTGTTTTGAATGGTTTAAATTTGTGCAATGTTCGGTAATTATTTTATTTATTCTATTATATTTGCATACCAGTACATAATTAGGCTGATTTATAGTGTAATTATGTTTGTTTTCAGCTCAAAAGGTTTTATCCCTATTTGATTTCTATAAATGAGTGCGTTTTTAATTTTTGACATTTAAATATATTAATTTAAAACAGGAAACAGTTTCGGCCGAGGCACTTCTGCGTTCGGTCAGTCTTCTACATTTGGGAAACCAACAACTGGATTTTCAAATACTACTTTTGGAACACCAGGTTCATCCATGTTTGGTCAAACATCACAACCATCAACTAATTTATTCGGTAGTACAACTACCCCTGCGTTTGGGGGTCAGAATAATACCACATCGTCTTTTGGTACGTGCATGTCATTGCTAAATTTTGTTTTCGCGCCTATTATCATATATTCTGTAATTTTTTATATTACAAAAAGTTAAATTTAATATGCATATAATGTTTTGATTTTAATAATTGTTTCATGTATGTAAATGTATTTGCCTCTCATTACAATTTTCATTTGATAACAAAATATATCTACATTATGAAATGTAATCTATGATGATTTGAATATTGTTTGTCATGTCATTTGATTGCTTTTTATAATTGTTAAGTACTTTTTCGATTGAAGTATTAAGAATAGAATATAATAACCTTAGTACTTAAATATGAATGATGCAATTTTGTAAAATGTAAATAAATGTTACTAAAGAATAAAAGCATTTTTAAATGATAAAATATCTAGACACATTAAATACAACCACTTTCCAGGGTTTTTGTAATTTTAAAATATTCGATAATTTTACTGTTTATTGTTACATAAAAAAAAATATTTCCGTAACTTGTTTTTTTTTTTTTATTTTGATAAATTTTTAATTCCTCTAAATTTAATTTTATTTTTGGTTGAAGAAATAATGATTATTATGTATTATACATTATTGCAAGTATTCGACTATTAACTCTTAAATATATCAAATAATGAATTTTTCGTAATTAGATATTTCGTATTAAGATATATAATTAAGTATTAATCTTCTGTTGATATATGTTACTAAGTAGTCAATAAAATATTGACGTTTTCAATGTAGATTGTTTGCGCTCATTAAAATAAACTAATTCTTAAAGTTAGTCATGATTTTAACTGGTAATTAATGTGTGAAAATGCTGTTAAAGATAGTTTATTTTCATCAATCCACTGAATGTAATATTTTTAGTAGTAAAAAACTTATCATATGATTTAAATTTTGAGCGTCTAAAGTTTATGTTTTGTATAATATCCGTTTATTATTTAAAATACTTTGTCTATGAAATCTACTGTGATTATGTATGGCGTTATTTTTATATTTTATTTTGACAGGAACATTTGGAAGCAATACAAATTCGCTCTTTGGAGGAGGGCAACAGAACACTTCAGGAATGAGTGGTGGTTTATTTGGTGCACCGAATACAAATGCAAATACTACAAGTACTGGGTTATTTGGTTCCTCGGGAACTTCAGCATTTGGTCAGAGTTTCGGTTTTGGAGCTAATACTGGTAGTAATAGCATTTTTGGTCAGAATCAAACTACTCCTCAATCTTCATCAATTTTTGGACAGCCTTCTGGAGGTACTACCAGTTTATTCGGCACTACTGCAGGTATGTAATAAGATATTGTATACGGTAGTTTAAAAACTTTTTAGATTTGTGTTTATTGCATTTACTTTACTACCTTTAAACATTTTAATTAATTTTTTTTTATTCGTACAAATAAAAGCCATTTGCTACTTAATTAATTCTACAGATTAATATCTAGTTTCTCGATCCATTCTTTTGCTTGATCAGTTAGCTCCGCGATCTCTCTCCAACCGTTATTTAATGTTCGCATTTGACATTCCATTAGTATATCATTGACTGTTTGATCTTGTTCTTCATCTGTGTAATTGATTGGTGGGTAATATGGTCGTTGTCCAGTCGTTTTTTGGTTAGGACCCGCTTTTCAACATCAGCATAGCTTCGTTTTTCCAATATGTCTTCCATGAACTCAGTTCTGGCTCTTCCTTTGGATCACTTTCCTTCTAATTTTCGATTTTCTAATTAAATATTTTATCATTAAGAGTGTAATAATTTCTATTAAATTTGGGACAATCGTAATTTTTAATTTAGTGTATTATAATATCGGCTATACATTGTATTATCAACAATTTATACAGGTGCTTTCGGTGGTACTGCTGGAACAACAGGTACACCGTTTAAATTCATTCCTCCCACTGGTTCTGATTCAGTCGTAAAAAATGGTGCAACTTCTACTATTAATACTAAACACAATTGCATAACATGTATGAAAGAATACGAAACTAAATCCATTGAAGAACTTCGTTATGAAGATTATTTGGCTAATAGAAAAGGACCGCAAGTAATATATTGTATTTCAGCGTTTACAATGTTTCCATCAATTTAATAGAAAGATTACATAATGTTATATATACATATATATATATATATATGAAGACAAAGAGATAATGCAGTATGTTAATGACGTATTTGTAAATGTCGCCGCATATATGAAAAAAAAAACCAAGATTTTTTTTCTATAAAAATATTCGTTAATTTTAAAACGAACGTTAAACTAAGTAAAGGAGAGTAAATTTTTGTCATACTATTTTATTTCCAACATGGTCGGTTTATATAAACGAAAGTTTTGGTTTTTATTCAAATTAAATTTTATTTACCATAATAATTTACTTAAATTTAGTTTACGTTTTGTTCTCTTTGTATATACATAATAACTAATTAATTCATTATAATACAAATAAGGTAATAAAAATGTGTTCATGAAAATATCATGTTACAGAGCATATATAAATTACATGATATTTTCAGGAACACATATATTTTTATTACTTTATTTGTATTATAATGAATTATAAAGTTATTATGTACAGCACCCTTGTTGTAAATATTTAGATGGTTATTCCAATAAAAAGAAGTATTTTCTATGAAGTAAGGCTAATATATATATTATATATATAACGAGGACCTTAATGCTAACCTGACGGATATCTACGCACTTCGTTATTATACGCTTAGGGTCCTCATATAATAATATATTTATACTATTCTAAGCTTTCTCTCTCTTTCTCTCTAAATGTATTTTCTTATCTTTTGTTTAATATTCTCTTACTAGTCGCGAAAACAAACTATGAGGCTTTTTTTTGCACGAATGAATAATTTCATAACAATAATCAAGTGCAAGAAAATTTAAATTCATATAATCGTTTATAACAATTTTACATTTCGTCGATTTAAGTACGAAATTTCAATAGGATAAATGAATAATAGTTACATACATATTAATTTATTTTTTATATGCGAGAAATTCTATGTATATTTCATCGATTAGTCTAAATGCGAAACGACCCGCTAATAATTCATTTACGTTTAATACCTTTTTAAATGTAAAATTATCAGGCAATAAAAAATAGGTTTAATATAATTTCACTTTATAATTTTTTATTTAAAATCTTTCGACAAATAATATATACATATTGGTTAACTAACCTGGTTTGAGATTGCGTATTCTAACTGGTAACGAATCGTTGATTTTATCGCCGAAACATTACAATTCTCGTAATCCTTTCTAAACGACTATTCTATTTTCTAATTTACTTGAGAAAGTTGACACTTTTACTATTCGGAATAATCTTCCACGCATCTTTCTCGAGGGTAGTCAAGGTAGAATGCCATCAAGATCGATTTCATTTTTAATTTTCCCTATACGGTCGACCTGCAATTTGTGAAGCACTTTCCCTCGTGGGTGGTCAATGTACAGATTTCAAACCGGGAATTTTCGCTAGAAATCTTATGCTGCGACATTTACTCTCTGCTGATCTCATCTGCTGCTATACTCATCTCGACTGGCTGCTGCTGCAACGATTGCAGTAACAATAACTGCTTGTTGCTGCGTCGTCTTCTACTATTGCATCTCTTGATTCAGCTACTTCAGCTAGCAGAATTACTAACTGTAAGTAACATTCTATGGGTACTCGTATCGCTATTTATACACTTTTGGCGAAAAATCGTCCAAAAGTGACGCATACTCTCCAACCTTTTCGACTAATCTCTGCTCTATACCTTGACGATTCGTCCTCATTATCTTACTTCTTTATCAAATACTTGAATTTCGCCTAGTATGTCTTTATTTTATTACGTAGCGGATTTTACACCTCTTAGTTTGTGTTGTTGATTGCGCTTAACTAAACTTTTTATTTCTGCACAGCGCTGCAATCGCTCTTCCAGCTCATGTGACCAAGTTCGCGCGAGTAGCTTTTCACTTACTGGCTGTTTTGTTTCTCCTTCCTGTTTACCGAGCCGGATCTAAAACTTACAGAGTAGCTTGATCATGCGCAATTGCTTATTTTTATGCACGTCGTAATCATAGGGGCGTTTCAACTTCAACTACCTATTATTATTGTGGAACAATAGGTCATTCATCTCAAACCAGGTTTTTACCGTAATAATCATAATAATTAAAGTAACGTACGTAACGTTTATAACTACTACGCGAGCGAGAACCGAATGAATTAGACTTTGCAACGGCTCATGGACTAAATCACCAGAACAAAAATCTGAAACCTTCGCTAAATACCTCTCTGAAGTGCTTATTCCTCATCCGAATATTACTGATAATCAACATTCTGTCCTTATTTTAAAAGAACTAGATGTAGCGCTCCAGTTATCTCTACCTATTGCATCATTTAGTCCAGCCGATGTAAAGAATATAATACAGGGTTTACAAACAAGAAAAGCTCCGGGGTTTGACTGCATCACCTCCGAAGTCCTTAAAAATCTACCTAAACGAGCCATCATCCTTCTCACACACATATATAACTCGGTGTTAAGGGAAATGTACTTCATACTTGAGTGGAAGTTTTCGATGGTCAAAATGATACCTAAACCAAATAAACCTCGCCATAATTCATCATCATATCGTCCAATTAGTTTACGGCCCCTTTTAGGGAAGGTAGAAAAACTACTATTAAAACGCCTTTATCCTATATTACATAAACATAATGTGATTTCTGATCATCAGTTCGGTTTTCAAAATAACCAGTCCACTGTTCATCAGGTTCACCGGTTGATATTATATCAACAACCTTTGAAGAAAAACAGTATTGTACTGGTGTATTTCTGGATGCGTCTCAAGCATCTGATCGTGTGTGGCACGAGGGACTTCTGTTCAAACTAAAGGCAGTCTTACCCCATGCTCTTTACTTATTACTCAAATCTTACCTGTCACAACGATATTTCTGCATCAAAGAAGACTATGTTTTCTCCACCCATTACAATGTCTGCGCTGGGGTACCCCAAGGCAGTATACTCGGACCAATACTATATGTGATCTATACAGCAGATATATCCCGGCATCCTGACACGCTATTGTGTACATTTGCTGACGATGTTGCTGCACTATCAAGACATGAAGATCCTGTCCAAGCTTCCACTACCTTACAGCAACATGTTGATCTACTCGAACCATGGTTTATGAAATAGCGTATTCGCCTAAACGTCAGTAAATGTCATTACGTCACGTTTACACTTAGAAGAGGAACATGCAATCCCATACGTATCAATAATGCTATTATTCCTAGCTCCAATCGTGTCCGCTATCTTGGCTTCTATCTCGATAGCCGTTTAACTTGGAGATACCATTTAAATGTTAAAAACCAAGAGCTACGAAAAAGATACACTGTGTTGATGCGACTACTTGATCACCGATCCAATTTAAATGCTACAAGCAAAGTCCTTCTATATAACAACTTACTAAAACCGATTTGGCTGTATGGATCCGAATTATGGGGTTGTTGTAAATCATCAAACACGAATCGTATCCAAAGTGTACAATCCAAAATATTAAGAAAGATAATTAATGCTCCGTGGTTCGTTTCGAATAAAATAATTCATCGAGATCTAAACATATCGCTTGTCGCAGAGGTTATCAAGACCAGATATAAAAAATGTCACAACAAGTTGGCCTACAATAGTAATGCTTTAATATCAGCCTTAGCAGAAAATCAATTACCGCGTATGCGAAGACTAAAACGCCGATGGCCTCGTGATATACTGAGTTCCCATGATTAGCTAACAAGCAACAACTGTACGACGCTATGGAAGTGTGTTCATTGGAACGTTTCTTCTTACATTTATAATAAGCTATGGTCACTCAGCAGACGCACTTATTGTTTCTTAACAGTTGCGCGTATAAAAGTAAAAAAAAAAAAGTATTTATCAACATTAATATTAAGTATTGTTCCTCATTTCGTAAATTTTTAAATTAACTTATATATATCGTTTGTATCAAATGATTTTCTGAGACATATATAATCATTTAAAACAAAAATATATATAGGATTTTTTTAATTTCAAAAATTTTATTGTTTTATTTCGACGTGAACATGCGGCGATTGTCGTTATATATATATATATATATATATATATATATATATATATATATATAATTTCGTTAATTTTATGTAATCAAATGATAGATTCATTTTCCAAGTATTTTTTTATAGAGCGGAACTCAAAGCTCTACATTGTTTGGAGGAAGTGGCAGTAGTACTTTGTTCGGAACCAATCCACCAGCAAGCACTAGTGGAGGTATCTTCGGTAGCAGCAGTGAGTATTCATAACATGTTAATAATAATTCAATTTACGATTATATATATGTATGTATGTATGTATAATTTAACAGATTTCGGTCAATCGAATGTATTTGGACAACCGACCACTGGTTTACAATCTACAAGTGGCGGAGGACTTTTCGGTAAAACTACATCGGCAGTTACGCCATTCGGTGCAACAACAACTACTCAATCGACTGGATTTGGATCCTTTAATCAAACTCCAAGTTTATTTGGTTCAAATACTGCGCAGACGAAATCTGCTTTCGGAAGTATGTTATATAATACGACAAAGACTAGGTTTAACATCAGCTTTCTCTGAATTAATTATATTCTCCGTTTGTAATGATATTGTGTCAGACAAAATATTGTATAACATTTAGTTGCAATAGAAGAAAGAACGCGATAGAAATATTTTCAAGGGTTTCTGTGAAATGTTATTACACCTATTTCGTGTTCTGTGTTTTGTATTTTATTTTTGTTTGTTAAAGGTCGGAGATTAGTCGATGCACATTGGCTGATATATTGAAATACATAAATATGATTTTAAAAATTGTTTAATACGTTTAGGATGTCTGTTGTAATTATCGGTTTTCAGGGAAACAAAATAAACGTTGTGACTATATGTATAACCTTAAAAGAGAACCAAATATTACTGTTAAAATAACAATCATTTAAAAATAGTTTAAATAAAATAAAATTATTAATTGTAATAGTGTATACCATCTTTTAATATTCATATTAATATATTAATTAAAAATTTGTGTATATGTTTGTCTAGCTACACAACCGGGCGGTTTATTCGGTTCGAGCACTACCGGAACCACAGCTTTTGGTACGCAGCAACCATCATTTGGTTTTGGTACGCCACAAACTACCCAGGTATTCTATGGATAAATTAACAATCCTAAAGAAATTACTAAGGAAATAAAATTGTCGAAAGTTTAACGTAAACTGAATCAAAATATAATACATCTTTAAATGTAAACGAAAACAATATTAGATTACTATTTTTAATTTCCCTAACACTCTTCTTTAATTAAAACAAAATAATTTTTACTTAGGGAGTTTTTTGTTTCATTTATTATTTTTTTCACACGTAAAATAAATAAATAAATAAATTACTAAGGAAATAAAATTGTCGAAAGTTTAACGTAAACTCAATCGAAATATAATACATCTTTAAATGTAAACGAAAACAATATTAGATTATTATTTTTAATTTCCCTAACACTTCTTTAATTAAAACAAAATAATTTTTACTTAGGGAGTTTTTTGTTTCATTTATTATTTTTTTCACACGTAAAATAAATAAATAAATATATATATATATATATATATATATATATATATATATATATATATATACAGTCAAATCCGTGGGACATCCGTTTATTAGGGACAATCAGCAAAACCCCGAATCAAACGTATGAAATGAAGGTTGTTTTAGTTCGCTTTAGAGGGACAACGCCTCGGTTATAAGGGACAAATAGACTTTCAAGGCAATAAATAGTGAGAGGGGCGATAAGACAGCCGATATAAAATAACACTTCCGGTCGTAAAACGAAAATATTAACATAAACAAAAATTGAATAAAAATGTTTTAGTCATTTTTACAATTCGTTTTTGTTTAAGTGAACATTTTTGTTTTTTCTTCATTTTGTTTGAGATGTCCTTGTGTTGACATTCTTTCATTGACGCTATACGGTTTTTTGCTCTGTACGTTTATTAATTATGCACTCTCCGATAGCTTATTATGTTCTTAGTTTAGTTCTGCAAAAACTGTAGTGCGTCTGAGGTTTTATTTTTTTTCTTACGAAAATTTTCTTTTCTTTTTTTAGTTCTGGTGAATTTTTTGTATGAATAAAATGACGGGTAAATGTTTATCATTAAAGGAAAAAATTTCTATTTCAGACAAAATCGAAATTCAACCTCCCAATATTATGCCTATTCGGGAGTTAGCAAAAATCATGGGCGTCTCCAAAAACACCGTCTCCCGTTTAAAAACAAATGAACAGAACTTACGTAAAAAATGGAATAGTACTGAAAAGGGCAGTCAGGTTCTTTTACCTTATGTATGCCTCCTGAATTTTTCTCTTAATTTCCATATAAATATTAAGCATTAATAAGGTTAAAGTATGTTAATTGTTTACTAAATTGTATATATACTCGCTTCAATAAGAGATTTTAAAAAATTCGCTTTATAGGGACAACCGGTTATAAGGGACAAATGACTTCCGCCCGATGTGTCCCTTATAAGCGGATTCGACTGTATATATATATATATATATTTCCCTACACCTAGCTCACTCATTAATGATAACTAATGAGTGTGATATCTGCAATTACTTGAGCGGCACTCCTTCATTTGAAGGTGGCCTAGAGTGTACAAATTAGATTTATTTGATCAAGTCCAATGGTTTGACGCTCTGCAATCTTCGCAGTTCTGATGGGGTATCCAGCAAATTGACTGCTGTCCAGGGTGATCATGTAACTTCGTTGCATGTTTTATTGATTCCTGTTTTATCACATCAGTAACATATGGAACATGTAGGTCACGATGTAAAGTTTTATTTGATACAAATCATTGTGCATTTGCAATGGTTCGTAGAGTTTTATTCTGGAATCGCTGCATTAGTGTTATATTTGTTCTAGCACTGCATTCTCATATTTGATACCCGTATCTCCAAACAGAAGCAAGTATTTGTTTATATATGATGATTTTATTATCCAAATGTAGCTTTGATTTTCTACCTACTAGCCAATATATTTGGCGAACTTTTATATTTAATTCATTGTTTTTAGTTTGAATATGCTTTTTCCATGTTAACTTTCTATCTAGATGCATACCAAGATACCATTCACTATCGTTTATCGGCACTACTTTTCGATTGATGGTAATGCTTTTAGGTACAATTTTTTTATTGGTAAAAATTACTATTTTGGATTCGTTTTCATTGATCTTTATTCGCCATTGTTCGCCCCCATGCTGTTACTTCATTTAATGAGCTTTGAATGTTTTTACTAGCTTCCTCTCGACAATGACTATCGTAAAGTATAGCAGTATCATCTGCGAAGGTTGGCTACCAAGCTTTTATCAGATATTGGAAGATTTGCTGTATACATTAAGTAGAGGAACGGTCCTAACACACTTCCTTGTGGGACTCCAGCAAGTATGGGTTGTATGTTAGATACCTCATCTAATTTAATCTGAAAATATGTTTCTTTTAAAAATGAGCTAAGTAATTTGTATATGGCAATACAATTAGCAGTTTATGCAGTAGACCTTTGTGCCATACCTTGTCAAAAGCCTGGTTGACGTCTAGGAATACCGAATCGCATACTTTCTTTTCCTCTAAACTACTTTCTATTTTTTTTAACCACTCGATGGACTTGCTGGATAGTAGAATGCTTGGTTCTAAAACCATATTGGTGATCTGGGAGTCATTGTTTATTTTTTAGAATTTCATTTAATCTTTTCAATATCAATTTTTCAAAAAGTTTAGAAATTATAGGGAACAGGGCGATCGGTCTGTGTGAGATAATTTCTGTAGGAGGTTTGCCTGGTTTTTTTAACACCATTATTTGCGAAAACTTGAGCTGCACAGGATAGTATGTAAGTCGTATTATAGCATTAAATATGTACGTCAGCATAACTAGTCCTTTGCGTGGTAGTTCTTTTAATATCTTGGCTGTTATCAGGTCATAGTCTGGGGTTTTTTGGGGTTCATGTTTTTAACAGTTGCTTTTAATTTCTTTTGGGGAACAAGGCTTTATTGGTAAGCTTACATCCATATTATATGAATTAAGTGACAGGTTTCCATGACCAGGATGTGGGGTGAAGAATGTAGCGAAATATTTAACAAATTCATCAGCCTTTTCCTTATCACTGTGAGCCCATGAATTATCTGACTTTCTTATTGGGTGTACAGGTTCGTTCGAAAAAAAAAAAAAAAGAATAAAAACGTGGATTAGTATAAAATTTGAAATGAATTTTATATATACTCCTTCCGCGAACATTCCGTACCTGGCACATACTTGAATTTCAATTAGCAAAAAGTTAATAAAACTAAGAACGGATGTTATTGAGGCTTTAAAATGTTTTAGAAGGTAAGTTCTCGTGGTTAAAATAATGTTTGGATGAATATCACGGCATGAACTGCGCAAATATCAGGTTTTGTTTATTTTTTTTAGGTGTCCACCTATCTTAAATTATACATATTCTGAAATTTATGTATATAATATTTTACATTTTTTAGTGTAATATAAGCGATGGATATCGCCTTTTTAGATACCAATTTATTGAATATAAAATAAATATGTACGACTTGTATGTCTTTTGTTAAATGGTATAGTAGAGCAAATAGGAAAATAAACAAACAGCTAAATATTTTCTGAAGTAGTGATTTATAAAATGGTACAGTAGAGCAAATGTGAAAAACAAACAAACAGTTTAAATATTTTCTGAAATAGTGTATGGTTGGGTCAAATCATATTTTAATAAATGTACCTTAAAATTTGAAAGAATTCTACGGGGATCAATCTAATCGTTTTTATGTGCAGCCAACATCATTTTTTATTGAAACTTCGCAATATATCATGCAACATCAACTTTCAATCATTGTTTTAAATGCTTTTAAAATAGATAGATTTTATATCATTCATGACAAAATATAATTTTTGTTTCAACACCCGTAGTTACTATCATTAGTAATGGATTTTTTTTTACCCACCGACTACATGTGTCAAAATTTTTGATAATTATTTGTCGATTATTTTGCCCACAACATAAATGTTTTCAAAAAATTATAAATCCCAAAAATTCATAAAAATTTCTCTAATTTATTGTGTATTTATAATTTGTGGGGGAATAACTCTTTTATTCAATTTAGGTAATAGATGTATTCATTTCTTTATGACATGTCTAATTTTAACAATGTCATATATATCTAAAAGATTTATTTATGAGTAAAAATGAAGCTATACAAATGAATCGAACATTAAAATTTAAAAGTGAATACTAGAAATGTGGAAAAATTTCCTAAACGACAATAAACAATTTATATAGAATTTTTTTTTTTTTTCAAGAATGACATACTTATTTCAAAATCATCGTATTAATTTTATATGATTACGTTTTAATTTAAATATTTTTTACAGGCGGGTGGTTTATTTCAACAGCCTCAAAATAAATTCCCCTTTGGAACAGCATCTACATCTACTTTCACATTTGGAACAAATACAACTTCCAGTAATACATCTTTGTTTGGAAAACCTACTGGTACAGCATTTGGAATGCCATCTTCAACGACTGCTTCAACTTTTGGTACAGGTACATTTGGAACTACTAGCCAGCCTTCTTTGTTCGGCAGTGGGTTCAATAAACCACAGACGAACACTTTTTCTTTTGGATCGACTAATACAACTGGTATGAATGTTTTCGATTTTTTTCCTGCTTACACGTTGCTAGCAATAATTTTCCTTGTTTATACAATATTTAATAATAAATTATTTTATTATTTAAAATTTTTTATTCTGAAATTTTAATTTATTTTGTAATGATGAATATACACTTCTTGGTTCCTGTGCATTTACAAAGCAATCGAAAAAGTATATTATAAACTTTTTAGGCATTAATGATGTATTTTAATTTGTGTGGAAATATGAGGGTAACTGTGATGTATAAGCAAATCATTAATAAACGGTTAACCGATTTTCCCTGTATATGCAATAGTATATATATAAATTTAATTTTAAAAAATATATATTAGTTTTTATGTAATGTGTAATTTAAATTCCGATAAACATTTATTATATATTTTTTTAACATAATATTTGTATGCTTACTTTTATTTTTGTATAACCTATTATAGTATTTGTATTAATAGTTTATTTTTTTTCATTCTTATTTTTTATTGTTCTTTTGAAATAAATTTTAAATATTTAAAGGAAAATAATTCAAAAATTTATATTTTAATATAAATGACATTCTTTCTTATCAAATGTACATCATATTTCCAGCCAAATAATATTCTATTACAGAACACCGTCTAATGTAATATTTTCCAATTTCGTAATATTCCGTCTGAAATAAATCACGTTTTACGATACGTGTTTTTTTCGTTTAATTATCTGGTATTTTTGTATAGTTAATTACGAAATTTTTAAATTTGATCCAATGCCATTGTACTGGTCATTTGATTTTCTTAATTGCGTTGTTTTCCTGGAATAATTCTTTATCCCGTAATTTTTATTTGTCTTTATAACTAATGTTTGGAGATGATTTTATTTTATCGTAGTTTTCCATTGGTACATTCTATACATTTATTGTATTTCATGCTGCGTTTCATTATGTATGAAAAACTAGTATTGAATTAAATTTCCCCGTAATCGTACCTGTTGTGCAAATGAAGTGAATTAAAGTAATATCACAGATCAATTTATGTATAATAAATGGCGAAATTAGTTTACATATCCGAAAAATGCAGTATAGATTTAAACTCTGTTCGATGGAGTCGCTTGAACTTGTAAAGAATTCACTATGGAACTAGTGTCGAATTTTATCTCTGTCTATTGTTACTTTTGATTTTCGGAATGATAATAACGTTAATTACGATTTCTCGTAGGAATTGGAACTGGTACTTCATTATTTGGCACAAATACAAAGCCGGTCGGTAATTTATTCGGAAATACAGCTAGTGGAAACTTTGGAACAGGTGGTTTTGGAACGGGTAATGCAACGTTTGGAACCGGTCCCAATTCAACATTTGGAAATCCCAGCAGCTTTGCTAACTCATTAGGAAGGTAAATTTTGCGATTTTTTAAATCTAAAAAAATATGTTAACCAAACTTGCATTTATGTATATGGAAAACTTATTTGGTAACTATAAAAATGTTTAAAATTTCCATTATGATTAGGCCGCCAATTTTAAAATCGAATGGTTACTTTTATCTTTCCATTATTTTTTATAACTCCCTGTTTAAAGTAAACGACGTGCGTTCATTTGTCTAATTATTAAAAAAAATGACTGCCTGAAAGTAATAAGTATGTAGTGAAATAGAGATGATTGGTTGATTAATAAAATATTTATATGACAAATAAGATAGAAAAATTCCAGCAAAACAAAACCCGAAATATCTGATGCTAATAAAAAAAGACCAAGCTTTCATTGAAATCATGTTACAATGTTCAAAATAACGCGGCGAATGGAAGGTGAAAATTTAGCAAGATAAATTTTATGAAAAGATCATACCGATATAAATATTTGTCCTCAAAATTAGCCGAATCTGTCTCCGTCTACTGATCCGTGAGTTTGGTGTTCGAATTTAATTTATGTCGCGTATAATAAGTTTAGTTTGCTATATATAACTGGCTGATATAATCTTCAATAATACCATTTTCATTTTCAATGTAATATTTTACATGTCTCCGTTCCAACCGCCTCGAACTTGCGCAATTACTGTGAATCGGTCGTCATCTCGGCTTTTGCCTTACCATCGTTATTGTATGTAGTAGTCCGTACTTATACAAGCAGCAAGGTTGGCGAGTCGGCACGCCTTTCCATCCTTGTCTTCTTCATCACACTAATATAAAAATATGGGCGCTTGTTTTGTGTTGTATACATGTTCGAGTAAATGAATGATTGATGACTCTCGCGCGCGTGCGCACACACACACACACATATATATATATATACACGTGTGTATGAAGTTTTTAAATGTAGCATGTCGTGCTTAAGATAAATCAGTCATCTCATGAATCGTATTCCTGAATTGGTACGTGTTCATTGTTGACCTGGCTGTTTGAGCATGTCTTAACATCTCCGTTTTGGTTCACTTTACTGACTTACATCATTTTCCTAATTAACCACCAGTGATTTGTCTTGTAATATATTCTAACGTAATTATATCGTCAATACCAAACTATATTTTCTACCTCTCTTTTGGGAAACTTTTTGATTCGTAATGTTCTCTGTCTAGATATTCTCAAAAGTCCACGCCAACACCACAATGCGCTAAAAAATTTCCTATTTCGGTTAATCTGTACAATCTTGTTTTCCCCTACTTACTCACACTTCGACGCGGTCTGTAATTTGACCATCAAAAATGCAAGGTTATTTTTTAATGTAATTATTAACACTGCGTGAGCGGCATATATTAGATTTGAAATTCTTTTGCCATCAACAGCTAAATCTTCATCGCAGTGATTGAAAATTTTCTAATAACAAGTTCAACATTGAATGAAAAGTCATGAAGAGAGGGTGCGCTATTATTTTATTGCACGCTTTCTTTAAATTATATAATTCCTATGAGTACTGATACTTTGCTGCCATTATAAAGATTCGCAATCAAGAATGAAAAAGGTTCAGAGGATTTCAGGTTGGGTGGACATTTTGTCACATTTTACTCAATCGAAAGTTTTTTGGCGTAGTTAGTAAGTGCAAAATATTTTTTATATTTTTTGATAATCTGTCAAATATTAAATAAAGAAAGAAAGAAAGAAAAACGTATATTTTCACATTATAAAAGAAAAACAATAATTATGACACTGCGTACCGTTTAAAATAAACTTACCGCACTAACTATAAATATAACAGGAAAAACTTAATTTTTAATAACGAATGTTTAACACACACACACACATATATATATATATATATATATATATATATATATATATATATATATAAAATGCAGGAAAAATAAAACAAAAAACCTGCGATAAAAAACTAGACAAAGCGGACCGTCAAAAATAACGATAAATCAAAACGTATTTAATATGTATTTAAAAAAGAATGTTATAGATAATTATTTTATGTTTGTTTGTACCAGTATAATAAATATAATTCTGACCAAAACTACCCAGTGTTATTTAATTAAAAATTCAAATAGAAATCGACAACTTTGAGTAATTAATGAACTGAAAAGATACAATATTATTATTGAAATTTTAGTAAATTATATTTAAGGTGTTTCATCATATACTTTCAAGAAAAATGGTATATTACTCCAAAGTTGAAAGATCGATAAAATTTAAGTTTTCAGTAAATACATACAAACAGACATATATATTATATATATAAAATTATTTTTTCCGTAGCAACCCAGGCATGAATACTGCTCAGCCTGCTGGAAGTGCCAGCTTTAATGAGCAACTGCAGATGCTAACTACGCTGCCATTTGGCGATTCACCACTTTTTAAACGAATCTTTCCGGTAACGTATATAATTGTTGTTTATTTATTTATAAAAAATTAAGTACATGCATGAAAATGCAAGTGAACACGAATTAAAATTATTAAATGTGTTTCAGTAATCACTCGAAAACTACCAAATCATAATTGTTATGAACTGTGTTCGTTGTCTAGAAGTTGTCCCAAGATGTTAAAATCCTCGAAACACATATTAAATCTAGCAAAATTATATGCACCACTTTATTTAAACGCAAGTCGTGTTTTAACTAAATTATTATTCCACAAAATACTTATTCGTCCAGTATTGATGCACTTCGTTTGGAGCTCAATTTCTGTCGCTACTTACAATAAATTACAATTTCTATAAAATAGATACCTACAGTGCTCCAGCTGTAAAAGAATTACCGATATGCATGATTAGCTTAGAATCCCTTATGTTAAAAAGTTTAAAATGTTTGTTAATCCAAGCAATTCGAGTTTATTTATACTAGATATATTTAATTTAAAGCCACTGTAATAAATCGTCTTACAGTAAATTATTATATGTCTAGTTAACATGTTATATATTTGATTTAAGTTTACTCACATATGTAATCCAATATTATTTATGTAGTCAATAAGCGCTATTTATATTCTACAATGCATGATCTTAAGTTTGATGATATTTGAAAAAATGTTGTGGATTTACTTGACGAGGATTTTTTTTTTTTTTAATATTTAATCGTCATTGTAGTTCAGTATGTATAAATATTTTATCTATTTCTATGTTATGTGATAAAATTATAAACGACACACATTTATTCTGCAGATTGTTATGTTATGAAATAAAATAAAATATTATGTAACAATACACGATTTTTTGAATATAAGAACGACATTTAAAAAATTAAATAAATACAATTATTTGATTTAAAAAAAAAAAAAGAAAGTGTTGCTAATTACTTTCCATAAAAATATGTTAATAAGTTATTTTGATTGAATAACGGAAATTTTTTATATTTCTAGTCTGATAAGATATCAGAAGTGAAAACGATACATAAATCTCCCGATAACATTATCGGAGGCGCTATGATCAGCGATGATGGAAAAAGAAGTTTCAGAGTGTCACTTATTGATAACAGCGTAATTAAAAGAACACCAAAATATCATTATCAGGTAACTAATTTTAAATTTCAATAATTTTTTAAAAATTTATCTTAACTTATTAATAATCATTTTAAATAATGTTCCATTTGAAAACGTACGAAACAAAAGTAAAAGAACAATTTTGAGACGAGCAAATTATTTTTAAAAAATGTGTCGGTTAATATAATAATAAGTACGTTTTAAACTTGTTTTAATAACGCGATATTTTTTTTAAAATACTGAGATTATACAACAAACCATCAACAACCTACATCAATGGACACTTGTATCCGGCTTCCAGTTCTCAGCTTCAAAGTCTACTGCTGTTCATTTCTATCATAAAAGGTCCTGTCAACAACACCTCTCAGTTCATTTCAACAACAGTCCTATTCGTTCGGCCGAAACTCTTTAATTACTTAGGACTTTTGTTTGATAATAAGCTGTTGTGGAAATTACATATTCAATTAATAAAGAACGAATGTATGCTAAAACTTAACTTACTGCCGAAATTAGCTCATACTAGTTATGGAGCCGATACTAGACACTCATTTCTATTTACAAACCTACTATACTTTCAAGAATTGAATATGGAGCAGTAGTATATGCAGATGCGAAACGATTCCATTTACAATCGCTAGAAACTATAAATAATACAGCTTTAAGCATCTGTTCTGGAGTATTTCGCACTACTCCGACCATTAGTTTATTAAATGACCTGGGACTAAAGAGCTTGAAATTTCGTCGATATTTTCTTTCTGCTTTCTATTCTCATCTAAAAACAGTTCCTTATTTTCCTGTGGTCAACCACTCAATAGCGTCTAATGAAATAACAGTTTCTTTAGTAGAATTGACGGCAGTTCTTGCTATTCAGCTACCGCCGATTTAGTATGATTATTTGACTACTTTACCGTCTTAGATCTCCTTAAATGTTAAACCTGACCCTTCTTCAACTCGAATGTAGGCAGGATATCAATTTTGCACTTTAGAAATACATAAACTTCGGGTGCTATATACTGATGGTTCTAAATTTTTAAATGTAGGATGTACAGCTATTCCTTACCATATAATTTCTCTATTCTCTCTGACAAACTTTATGCTATCTTTTTTGCTATCTTATATATAATTGAAAACCCAATTAAAGATTGCACTTAATCTGCGATATTAACAGACTCATCCTCGCCAGTTCTGGCTATCCGATAATTATCATTCCTTTCATCAACACCAATTGCTAACATGATCAAGTTATTGTGGTCAATGGAACTAATACATTGGCCGATAATGGTTTGGGTTCCTGGTCATACTCATGTTGTAGGTAAAGACAAGTAGCAACCACGCTTCCTCATCCAAATCTTGCCATTCCGCGTGTAGACGATGCATTAAAATTAATATCTCAGCAATTAAATCATAAATGGCAGTCTCTCTGGTCGCATATCCCAATTACTAATAAATTAAGATCAATAAAATTAGACACTGCGCGTTTCATTACTCCTCCTGACTTATCGCGGAAAGCTGAAATAGTTTTACGTCGTCTTAGACTTGGTCATACAGCTATCACTCACAGTTACCTACTTCAGCGTCAGCTTCTTCCGCGTTGTTCCTGCGGCAACAATATCATCACAGTGCATCATTTCCTAATCGATTGTACTAATCACAGCTCCTTGTGCACTAAATTAGCTCTGCCAACGACGTTGAACGAATTACTGAATTCAAGACCAGATAATATGCATCGTTCGATTCATTCAATCATCGGGCTTTTCTCTTCTCATCTGTGTCCGACCTTGCAGCAGTATCAGCAGTATATGACACACGTTAATGGGAGGAAGAAGCAGAAAAAATAAATAAATAATTTAACAAAATAATCAGAACGTCGAACATAGAATATGATGTTTAATATTATTAAATATTCGAGTAATATATAAAATACGAACCTTTTAATAAGATACAAATATTTTTTAAATAACAATCTGAAAAAATGTATTAATACTGTGGACGTTACTAATCATTAAGCGAAATCCAAGAATATGTAATGCTTACCGAAAAACATTATAATAAATACATTGTTTTCTCAAAGTAGAGCGTGAATATTATTTTAAAATATCAAATAAAACGAATGCTTTGTAATTTGAAAATAAGAACGATGCACGCTTTTTTAGGTTTACACACGATATATTCAACAACATTAAGCACATGAGGTACAACCTCTTTGTAAGAGTTAAGCAAAATATATTTCTCACACGACACTTGAGTAACGATTGTAAAAAATAATTTCTCACTGCAAAATAAAAATATATTTTAGTCTTCAGTTGTCGGCTATACATACATGTAAGTATATCACGAAAAAAGATTCAAACATGATATAAAAATTCTTTGAGGACTTATTCTTCTCAACTTAATAAAAATTTTGCTTTTTACTGTATATATGTTGGTAAGTATAATTAAAATGTTATATTTAGCGTATGAGATTTTCCGGAAATATTTTTTAATATATGAAAGAACTATTTTGAAGAAAAAGTCCCAAATTCCAAAATTCATTTCCAAAAAAGCCGGTCCTTTTTTGATATTTGTCAAAGAACTGACATTTTTGCTTATAATTTCGGAAAGTTATGAAGTGAAATTCTAACGATTAAAGTGGTTATATTTATGTTGTTATAACGAACGGTGTGTGAGTCCTATCTAAATATATTTTCCGAAGGAACACTATTTTACACTAAAAAAAAAACAAAACAATGTGTGTGTATGCAAAATATATATTTCTTCTGAGAATCAGATGACACATTTGTTTGGAATATACTTTTATATTAATTAGACGTGTCTCCGTTTATAACTAATAATTCTATCTTTTTTTCTTGATAATTAGTAGAGCGATTAGTCATTCATAACTAAATATTATTGTTAGTACATCGGTTAGATAATTTTTTCCCTCCCATTTTCTACATACGGTTACGGATTCTGATAAAATTAAACAGAAGGCAAAAAAATAGCGTACGCGTTTGAATAATTTTAAAATAATTTACGTGCTTTTCGACAATTTTTATTTTAAAATTTCATTCGTCGCGTAAAACTTTACTACATCGATGATATGTCCTATATTTTACTTGTTTCAGGATAATCTTTTCGAAGGATTAGAAGATATGAGTGAGAAAAATCTTTTCGTTCAAAAAAGTAATCCGAGACATCTAGATATAAATAAAATCCTCCCCGAAAATGACAATGATGCAGCGAGTGTAATCGATCGTGGGGCGTCCATCTTACGAGAAGAGAATACGTTTCAAAACGTTGCCTCGTCTGTATCTACCCGTGATAACAATAATCGAGTAAATTATCACGTTACATTTCAACTATCGAAAGAATCTGACGATTCTGTCGTGTAAGTAATCAGTAAATATTAGTAATATTAGCGATTACTGCGAAGTTAATAATATAAAACGATTATACATACTAAATTTATTTTACGTCAACAGCAATGGCAAATTAGATGAAGACTTACCGAAAATCCCACCGCCGAGGAATGAATCGACGCCTGTGAAAAATTTAAAAAGGTATTTTTACATATTTTCGTTTTAATAATATATCGATAACTTTAGTAATAAATACGATGTAAAATAATTCATAAAATGTATGTCGGATTAATGATAAGCGGATTTTTATTTACCCGCGTTCTATCTTTTGTTTTAGTAATTAAGGCACTACGTAACAAAAAAATACAATATAGAGCAATTTTTTTTCTTGTTTTTTTTTTTCGCGTTAATTTCCAATAATGCGTTCAAGATATAATTCGTAATAATATCAAAAGAAAATAATGTTCGTGTTTATAGTCTTAGTATAGAAGAAATTACTACACCCGTTGAAAAATTGTCCGAAAAAAAAGACGATTTATGTTGCGATAAAAATAATGAAGATGTTACAGACAGCGAACTAGAAAATACCAGCAAACAACTGTGTGAAAGTTCATTAAGCGGTAAATTACGACGAGAAATAATATATACGCGCAATATAATTTATGTATTTTTATTGTTATGATAGAAAATTTTTTTGTTTCATTTTGCTATAAAAATTTTGAACGGTGAAAAACAGTTTACGATATTATAAAAGCTCCCTATGAAGCTATTTTTAAACTGCAAATATGGGACAAATTTAAAATAATTTTGGAAAAAATAAAATAAAACATAATTATAACAATGTTTTATTTAAAACGGAAAATAATATAATTATAAAGAAAATTTGAAAAAAAAATCGATGAAGTTCTATCGATAGTGTAGCATAGTTAAATTGGATGTTAATTTCTTTACCAGTCAAATTGTGCCTAGAGTTGAAATTTCGGATCATATTTGAAGCGTTTAAGCGTTAGACGCTACGCTCGTTTTGCAATTCCGGCGTCGATTCCGTTGCACATGTGTTGAGTGTTCATTTACTAGGTGCTCGCAGAATTAGCAATTTCAGTAATTGTATTAATAATAATCAGTATGTAATTTTAAACGGGGCACAATATTAAGTTTTTTAATCACAATATGTTAGTTCCACTATGCCGTATACAGAATAATTAAGTTGAATGTATTTCAGTGTACGACTAGGTGTCTTCGTATCGCAGTTAAGAAGAATAATAACAAATAATAGATATGTGTATTCATTGATATTTGTAAATGCGTGAAAAGCTGAGATCAGAAACTATTTTACAAAAGTCAGAGGACAAAAACTCATCTACGAACGTGTTCCATTATGGATTATAAAATTTCGGTAATTTTTAGTGAGAAACGGTCTATAATAATCGTGTAAACGTAAAACGGTAATTTTTTTCGTTTTGAAATTAATAAGTGAGCGACAATAATTAATTATAAAAAGTGAGGTAAAACGCGTTTAATTTTAAATTTTTTACGTTAAGTAAGGATGAACCAATGGTGTTAGTTTTACAATTTTTGCCTTAACAACGTCTTAAATTCTAGATAATGTTTCGAACAGAGACGAGTATAAGTACAAAAAAAAAAGCAACAAAAGAAGAATGCTACAATAGTTGACGAAAAAATCAAGAAAGCTATTCTTGATAACTAGAGTTTAAATATGCGAGGAATTATTTAAAAGTTAGAAGATAATTTTTTCAATTTGACGATACGAAGTGTCAAATGTGGAGTTTTAAAAATATTTTTCATAAATATAAGAACGTGCGAGAGAGAAATACCTCTGAATGGCCGATGTAGTCGAAAATAAATTTAATAAGTTTATTCGAGAAAAATGTTTCGAATTGAGAAAATACGTGAAAAACATAAAATTTCTAAAATAAGTAATAAAACATTAAGATTATTCGTATTTTTAGATGTAAATGAAGGTTGCGACATTAATCAGGAAAATACAGTTGGCGTAATTTTAACAAAACCGAATTACTACACAATTCCACTATTAAGCGAATTGTCATTAGATGGAAATGGCCGTTGCATAGTCAGCAATTTCAGCATCGGTGTGCGTGATGTTGGTAACGTAATTTTTTTAGAACCCGTTAACGTAGCTGGATTGAATTTGGATGAAATAGGTGATCATTTTAATTGATTTTATTATTAACTATTATAATATATATGTATGGTTTTTTTTTTATATATATATTAATGTTCGTCTACGAATGCACGTTTGATTATCGGTGTTATATCCTTGGTTTTACTTATTCAAATTAATATTCACTATCAATTGTAACATCCGTGATATTGATTATTGTATGCATTTTCAGTTAACATCACTTACAAGGAAGTTGATGTATATCCGGATGAAAAAAATAAACCTGCTATAGGCAGTGGTTTAAATACTAAAGCTTTGGTTACGTTAGATCGAATTTGGCCAATAGATAAGACCACAAGAGAATTAATTAAAGACGTAAATCGTATACGACATTTGAAGTTCGAGGAGAAATTGAAAAAAAGTTGCATTAAAACGGGTTCCGAATTTGTAGAATATAGACCGGGTACCGGATCATACGTGTTTGAGGTATATTTGTTAATTCTTCTTATAATTTTCATTGTAATTTTATTTATATATATATATATATATATATATATATATATATATGTATATATAAAGTGTAAATAAAATTTTATTTTCATTGATATCGAATATAATTTTTACAGTTTTAATCTTTAGAGCTTCCATTTTATATTTTTAAAGAATTTTTTTTAATATGAGATAAATACTACATGATATGAAAAAAATTATTATTTAAACCTAAAATAGCATAGTTGGTTACATCATTTACAAATAAATTTTTACTAAAGTTTTGGATTGGCTGCTTAATTCTATTCTAGTAATTCGCACGCATATATTTAGATCAATAATATTTATATTTTATGGTTGATAACTTTGTACGTGCACACACACACACACACATATATATATATAATTTTTCATGCAGGTAAAACATTTTTCCAAATACGGTTTAATCGATGATTCCGATGATGATGAAGACAATTTAAAAGAACTTTCGAACAAAAATTCAACAGTAGCAGGAGCAAAAGGAGACGTGTTAAAAACGTTCAAAGAACACAAACAAACGGAGGTTAGTTTATTTTTCACTTTTTTTTTTGCAGTGTGTGTGAATATTTTAACATGTTTCATTGTTTATTTTATAGGGTGACCCAGAGAAGATTTTTGTTGAACTCAAAAACTACGGGTCCAAAATTTTTGAGTGAAATTATATTTAAAAATATGAAAACTCCATTATACTGGGTTCTTGTTCCGTTTCCAAATCTAACTTATACCTTCTGTTCCTCGTCGCTTCTTTGACCCAGCTGACTATTAAAATCTCCTATAATTATCAGACGATATTTTGGGAGTTACATATAATATTTTCGGTTTCGTTATAAAATTCATCGCATTTTTTTTCTTCTGCGGTTGTAGGAGCATATACTTGTATGAGAGTTAGAGATTAATTTATTTGGCATTAATATAAAAAATAGTTGATAATTTTTTGGGGAAAAAAACAAACGAAAAACGTGTGTCCACAATACTAACTTACGTAATCCCTAGAACATTCTGGTTTTCCATCTTATTCTAATAACCATTTTTTTAGTACTAATTTATACTTTAAATGTTTATCTCTTAATGATTTGTAGTACATTTCACCAACACGGTTGTAATTCCGAAATGTACGGAGTTTTTTTAAACCAATTTATAGGTACGGGTATAAAACTCTCTAACTATGAAATAATCGTTAATACATTTGGGGAAATTAATTGCTATAAAATGTCTTGATTTTTGATGCAGGTTTTATCTAGTCAATTACACTTACGTCGATTTATTACTATCTCGTGGAAATATTTATATTTTATGCAGTTTCCTATATTGTCTATCTATTTAGTCTGCTGTTTCCTTAAAATGTGTTCTCATACCTCCATCTTCTGTCTATGAGGCAAGATATGTGACCCATCAATCTTTACTTTATTCTTGTTTCAGTCTCTTTTTAATACTACTGTTTCTAGCTTCATATCTTTTTTAATCGCCAGTATAGCTCTCTCTAAACAGTTTTACGTCGTTGCAAGCTTAGTTGTTATATCTATTTAGTTAGTTTGGCACTCGTGAAATATTGTAGGAAGTGGGCAACTATTGATGACTCTTTTAATAAGGTAAAAAACAAGCCTTTTAATATATATTAAAAAGTATATACTTCAATAAACAGAACTTATTCCAGACATGAACAGTTATGCTACATGTGTTATAGAATATTTTACATTTTTTAATCGTATATTCCTGTTTCATTTTAAAAAGTGTGATTTACGACATCAGTTTTTACTTTTTCTCACTTTTTCGTTTGAAGATTTTCTCTTAATACGTAAATATTGTTTGTTTTTCATTTCTAGATCAATTTCACATCGTGTTTATTCGAATTTTTGGTAATTTGATCATAATTTAAATATGTTATGAATAAATAAATTTTTATAAACTATTCTTATTATTACCAGGACATAGGTCAGTTTGGAGCGAAGCCTTCATTAACACAGCATGTTCAGCTAGCCAAATTATTTTCCGATAAGGCAAATTCTCTGGTGATGGATGCTCCTTTAGATTATGAGGACATCGAACCGATGATTGGTAAGCTTTAAAACTATGGTAATAATTCGGTAATGCAAATATATTAATTTTTTTTATATGTTAAATACGAGGTGTGTTTAAAAACTTTTATTTATTCATCTACAGTAATTTGATGCTCTTCATGTTGTATTTATTCCCAGCGGGACTTCCTCTTCACAAAACATTTTTGAAAATCATTATTTGGGATAGCCTCCATCTGTTTCAGTGATTCACTTTTAATCTTATACATGTTTGCAAAACGACGACATTTCAATTCACTTTTGTTTTTTGGAACAGAAAAAAAGTCACACGGGAGCCATGTCTGATGAATTTTCAGGTTGGGACGTTATTACAAGGGTTTTTTTTTGTTTAAAAATCACGAGAAGTGTGAGCAGATACGTTATCGTTATGTAAAAGTCATGAATTGTTTTTTCGTCAATTTGATTATTTTCCGAATTGTTTCACGAAAACGACGTTGAACTCGGACCTTGTGACATAAATCATGAGATTTATCCGAACTTAATTCTTGATTTTGGTGATCCAGACCATAGTTTCGACATCATTCATTATCTGTTGCATCGTTGTTCACTTCATTCGCCGATTCCTGATAACTTTCAATCGTCGATGCCTGGTCGAAATAAAACAAATTTTACAATAACATGTTTCATAACAAAAATACCCGAAAAAATTTTCTTGGCATAAGTCAATTTAAGTACTAACATTAGCAACTTCTCTAATTTAGGTAACCATTAATATTTTATTTTTCCCGCGTTTAAACGTTTTCACATCATGTTGGAAACATGCCACTCGTGAACTCTTGTTTTTCCTCCGTGAAAGTAATATTTAATATTTCTAAGACTATTGCACTTTATACTATTTTTATTATAAAATTTATTACAAACTCCCTGAACCATTATTTATAAAATAATCACCAACATACCGAAATATGTTTTATCCTTTAACAACTGACAAAAGATTAAACAAATACTATGGTGCTTCTTTCGGAACATGTCTACCAACTCAACAAAATTTTCCCGCCAGTCGAATCCTTTTATATGCAAATAATAGTAACATCGTCAGAATTCACTAAGAAATACAAAGTAGGGAATTCCATACGAGAAAAGGGGTCCGACAAGGATGTATATTGCCACCCATATTATTTAACCTGTAGTCCGAACATATGCGAAAGGTGCTGGATCAATGGAAGTGCGGAATATCAGTAGGAGGGTACAAATACTCGAAATCTGCGATACGCAGACGATATAACATTAATCGCCGCAAACCTTGATGAAATGAGAGAACTACTAGACAAACTAAGGGTTATTGGTCTTTCATATGGTTTCAGTATAAATAATGATAAAACAAAGATAATAGTGATAGATAGAAAAAATGTAATGCACAGGCAAGGAGATGATGTTTTTGGATAGTGGTGCTGGAGAAGGTTACTCAGAATACCGTGAACGGCAAAGATATCGAATGTTACAGTATTGCAGAAAATCGGGACGCACAATCGATTATCTAAAACAGTGCTTAGTCGCAAGATGAAATTTTTGGACATCTTATGCGGAAAGAAAATGGGATAGAGCGTCGGTTGTTGCAGGTCACAATGGAAAACAAGACGGAGAGGACGACCGCCAGCACGATGGTTCGATGGTATTCAAGAACTAACAAGATTAAATGTACAGATGTGCAATCACCGAACCATGGATGGGGAATATTGGAGAAGTTTAGTCGATTCATCATTATTGGCAAAGTCATGATCACGACACCCCCTGGGGTAATCGATCAAGAAAAAGAAGATAGTTCTTCTTTCAAAACATGTCTACCAACTCAAAATTTTCCTGCCAGTCTAATTCTTACTTTTGGTACACTCGTATTTTAAAAGGATGCGTTCTTTGTAAGATCATGCATATAAATATTTAATTTTGGTAAATCAGCACTCTCCATACTATTTTCGCAATTTTGTCTAATTTACGTAACTCCGACTGGAAATCATTTACGGAAGCTAAATATATCTCACGATGCGCTGATATCAATCCACTGCTGGATGTAATCGTTCCAATTTTCTTTCCATCTGTAGCGATCATGGGCCTCGTTTATCCATTTCACACCGGCTGATTTTCGTATATCGTCCTGCTACCTTGTATCCGGCCGACCGTGACGTCTGCGTCCTTCTCTTGGAAGTCATTCTGTTATTCGCTTCGTCCACCTGTCATCGTTTCTTCTTGCTACATGACCTGTCCAATTCCATTTTAACTGCTCTACACGTCCGACTACATCCGACAATCTAGTCTGCTGTCTTATCCACGTGTTGGTGTTCTGGTCTGATATCTTGATGCCCAATATTAATCTTTCGTGGACTATCTGTGTTACTACAAGTTTCTTAACGACATACTTCGTTAGGCTCCATGTTTCCGCTCCATATGTAAGCACTGGAAGGATACACTTCATATAATTTCTTTTTTAAGCTGTTAGGTATATCTTCATTTTTGAGGACGGTACTCAACTTTCCAAAAGCCACCCACGAGAGATATTTTAATTTCCTTACGCATTGCTTACTTCTCTGTGGTAATAATTTGACCTAGGTATATATATTCACTGACCTGTTCCAGTATCTCGTCATCCAGTTTTATTTGTAACTTTTGAGGTATATTTGTCATTACCTTCCTTTTATTAAAATTTATGGTTAACCCTGCTTTTTTGGAACAGTTTAGGTCAGTTATCATTTCCTGTAAAGTACCAACATTATTATTAATCAACACAATGTCGTCAGCAAAACGCAAGTGACTGATTTTCTTCCCATTCGTACCTTTAGACTCTCAAGACAAGTTTTTGAACACACGTTCTAAGGCTGCTATAAATAACTTCGGAGATATTGTGTCTCCTTGTGTGACGACTGTTTGCTTGTTTTTTCCACCAGCGAACTTCTATCACCGGCGAATTGTAAATATTTTTTATTATGTTGATATATTCATCATCTATACCATTTTCTTCAAGCGCTTTCAATACTGTTCATGTTTCCACAATATCAAACGCTTTATGATAATAATTGTACGCCATGTGCAATTTCATGCTGTATTCCGTGCACTTAGATATTAAAATCCTCATAGTGTGAATATGATCATATGTGCTGAATCCGGATCTAAAGCCTGCATGCTCGCACGGTTGGCAGTAATCTATTTGTTTCGTCATCCGATTCGCAATAATATTTATATAGAGCTTCATATATTTATACACACACACACACATATATATATATAATATGTAGTGTGTGTGATTATTAAATTTTTAATTATTGTAGATGATAGCGGTTATGAAAACTACGGTGTATCTCCGAAACTAAATAAGGATTTGAATTCATCGTATTTGAAACTACGTCTGCTGAAATCATCTCTTTATTTAGATGAATTAGATGCAGGTAAATTGCAATATACATTACTCCCTGTAACAATCAGTAATTTAATGTGTTTATATTGTATAAATTTTTGTTATTTGCATTTCAACCATTAAATGTTTTTTTTTTTTTTATCTGTTCAAAATACCTTATTATGTATTATAAATGGGGTTCGTTTTCCAACTAGTTAAAGTAAAAAACAAAATTATACTAACATGTGTCCGACCGATTATTACGCACTAGATGTTTTCTTTAAGTTTTAATAGTGTTTTTTTATTGATGATAAGTTAATGTTCGTAAATATTTAATTTTTATAGAATGTGATATGGATGTGGATTTACCTTTGTTGCACACTAAGAAATCAAAACCTATTGATCAGTTATACACACCATTATTTAAATCGCAATTTATAACGCCGGAAGTAACTCACACCGATCATGGGTCAATTTTAACGTCTACTCAAATTTTAGGTAAAGTCAAGTTTAATTTTTTTCGTAAAGTTCCTGTTTTATGATTGCATATTTTATTTTATTTTGTATTTTTATTCATGTATTTATGGCAGTCACAATGCCATATTGACAGTATGTAAATAAGAATATATATATATGTATGTGTGTGTGTATATATATATCATCAGTGAGTCGTGTCACCCCGTGCAGGGGTATCGTGACCATGATATGTCACACGACAGACTAGGCTACGGCAGCAAATACGGTCGCGTGCGATATTTACACAATCGTGAAAAGTACGGTCAGTTCTCTTGCAAATCGCGTCCGATTATCGAAGAGGTACGCGACCGCGCTCTCTTTTACCAGCCACTACACCTTGAACGAAAAGCGCCTCCATATTTTCTACTCTAACTACGTGACCAAAAAATCATAGTTTTCTGTTGAGAACGATCGATTTTAATATTTTCGGATTACCAATATCATCCAAAATCGAAGCATTGGTTCTCCTAGCTGTCCATGAGACACACAGCATTCGTCTCCAACACCACATTTCCAGTGCATCTATATGTTTTCTGTCGACCTTGTTTACTGACCAGGTTTCCGAGCCATAAAGGAACACTGAGAAAACAAGTGAGTTTACTATTTTAATATTAACCGATTTGCTAGCTGCAGAGTCGGTCCCGATTCTATTCAAAAGGCTCATTGCGCTTCGGGTTAGTTCATTACCTACTTATGTTATTTTTCTACTATAGATCATAGATATGTAAACCGGTTTACCACTTCAATTCCATCAATTTCTCGTATCGCGGGGCAGTTATTCTTTGCACGATTAATGATCATAATTTTAGTTTTGACCTTGTTGACGAGTAAGCCATACTCTGCACTAATTCTTATTAACCGGTTTAAAATATATGACATTTCATCCACGTTTATATATATGTGTGTGTGTGATTCTTTTTTACTTCCGATTCCCATTTAAACTATTTGGATATACATTTTTTCCCATTTTGAAATGTCGATTTTTAATTGTAGCATATAGAACTTTTTTTTCATACTTCATCTTCATATGTCGCTTACATTTTGAAAATATGTTTTATGTTAAATGATATTATCAATTTTAAAATGACATTTCGAGAAAATCACGATTATGATAAACCTATTTCTTCAAAATAAGAAGACTTTTATACGAATGTCAAGTAAATATTTAATGTAACTGATACGAGTGAATGATTATCTAAGACTTTCATGATTTGTGGATATCATTTAAAGAGCATCATTAAATATTTTAAATTTTAAATAATAAATAAAACGATCACTTTATAACGCGGAATTGCATAAATTTCAAGTTTAATATTTTAGAATGTTAACATCATTGAGTTTATCATTAACTGGAGTCAAAAATGTATAATACTAAAAAATACAACGCAATATTAATCGGATCAATAATGAATATAAAATAATGCATATATATATATATTACTGGCTGAATTCTCTTAAAAGTTTTGTATACTAACTTTAGTTTTAAAAATATATATATAAACTTAAAGTATCGTAAAAAGGTAAATTAAAAAAGGAAATTTAAGTAAGAAATTGCATATATATATATATCATTCCAACAATTGGACCCATATATAGTAAAAGTAGAGCGTTACATTTATGACTACTTTAAAATAGATTGTATAAGTTTTTCAAATTATATATATATATATATAATTTTTTTTTTCTTAGAGCCAAAAACAGTTCAGAAATCAACAGCTTTGCAACCTGATATTACTGTTCACAAGTATCCAATAATTAGAAAACCTAGCTATGTAGTTATTAAATTTAAAAATTCATGCGTTCCATTTGAAGATAGTATCCTGAGTTCCGATAATCTGCAGACTGATCGCGACGTTTGCCTGATGTTTGGTCATTTACATCGCATCGGATGGTCATATAATTCAACAATGATTACTTTAGCCAGCGAAAGATTAATAGGTGACATCAATGGTCCAAATGTTGACAATATTTATCAATTGCTCTCCGGTAGAAAATTATCAGATTATACGAAGAACTTAGTGTGTATATCTAAAATGAGAATTTCTTCACAAGAATACTTTCAAGTAAGGCGGAAGTAATTATAATCTTTGATTTGTGTAGCTTTATGTGTGTGTGTGATTTTTTGTGCTACAAAGTAGCAGTTATAACCCATTAACAGGTGATTAAATTTTGGGAGTCAGTTTTGTGGCAATTTGTTAGAAATTTAAAAACGAAAAGGGACTCGAATGTTATCGGTTTAAATTAGTGAGAAAATGGAAAAAGGAAGACCGTATCTTATTGATATCGAGAAATTAGGAGAGAGAGAAAGTTGCTCTTGTTGGTATAAGCGACAGTTGCAGAAAATGTGATTTTTATCGGAGATTATATTCATATCAGAGGAATAAGAACAGTAAATGGAATTAGAAATTCCAATCTTCAACAAATGCACGTCATGTCCAGAGCGTAAACAGATGATGGGGGACAATGAGTTTATGATAGTATAGAAACCAGTTTAAAATGTCAACAAACAAAAAGGTAGATTATCATCTATTAACGTTTTATCATATGTATATATGGGACACTTGTTTCTTTTTGGTTCTTATCGTTATATCGCTCTATCGTTCTTCCATTGTTTTAGGGCTAATCTTATATACTCTTCATATAAGTTAAATAGTAACATAGGCAACAAAATTTATCTTTGTCTGATCTTTTTCGAACGCATTCATGATTTTTTAACATCAATTCGCACAATATTACAAATAGTCTCTCTATAAAATATGCTACGTGTTTTTGTCTATTTCAATTAATTTATTTTATTGGACCATGTCGAACACTTTTTAGTAATCTATGAAGCACATTATCATAGGTAATTTATTATCATGTATTTTTTTCAATTAGCAATTTTATTTGAATAATTTGCTACTGTATTCTTTTTCCTTCAACTTAGGAATTATATGTCACCAAACAAAAGGTATTTGAACAAATACTTAGTAAAAGCTTCTGAATACTAAAATTGCCCGACTGAACGTACATCATAGTACAACAGTAAAATGGACAAAGAAACTATTTGTATAATTACGACGCAATATTTATACACAACAGGTTTTGGGGAAAAACATTACTATGATATGAATGAAAATGTTTGTAACATTTACTAGGAACAATAATTATTAATGTGCCCTTTTTTTAATTTTGCGTAGGAAAATGTAACGAATCATTTGCAGATATGTTTGAAGCAGAGCATGATCAAATTAGGAGACGGAGTACCGTTGTTCGTTCCAAAATCTGGAACAAAAATTTTAAATGAACATTGCATTTTATCTCGTCAAATCGGCAATAGTGTTAATGATAATTACGATCGACAGGTTTGGGAATTAATGGTAGTTCTATGGGGAGATATACCGGATTTTCACCTGCAAGGTACATTTCTCGTAATAATTCATCGGGTTGATTTTAATTATGTATGTGATATTTTCAGCATTATGATCTATTTTTTTTTACGTGTGTAGTTAAAAATTATGAAAATATATATGTGTGTTTGTGTTCGTGTATCTGATTAGCTCTACTTATACGATGCGAAAAATAAACAAGAAAAAATGAAATATTTAAATGATTTATTATTTGCTATAACAGTTGTGTATGCGAGGGAAGGCAGCTGTAAAAAATAATTTGTTTCCAATATAAATATAATTAAAAAATAATCATATAATTCTGTAATAACATTTTCGAAAATCTTTTAAATCGAACGTAAAAAGTACGTAAATTAATGGGAAAAAAATAGCAGAAAATCAATGTTAACTGTCTGCATTTTGTAATAATAAACGATGTACATATGTCAGAAATATTTTAGGTCGAACGCGATGAAGTGTAATACATAATCTGCCAGTGCTTATAAAACGACGAACTTTAATATGATTATTATTATTTTTTTTAAATCGTCGTCTTTGATTTATTTATAAATATATCTTCTTCGTCGTTTTTCAGTCCTGGGACTGGTCCGCTATCACTGTATCCGTTTTCCACTGTTCACGATTTGCCGCTCTCTTTTTGAGTTGGACATACATCAATACTACTACTTCTTGTTTTATGATGTCCATTAGTGTCAGCCTCTGTCTGCCTTTTTATATTTTACCTGCTATTTTGTCTTCCATTGCATCGACTACCATTCCTACATGTATTAGTACATTTCCGATCCAGTCCAACCTGCTTTTTCTTATGCTTCGTATGATAGAACATCGTTCTTGGACTCGGTCAAAAATATAGGGTGACCCAGAGAAGACGACGGCTTTCTTTTTTAGGAATAGCGTAGTTGGTAAGACTGCTACAACGCACATTGTGTTCCACAAATGATTATCTCTCGTTTTCGTATTTTTAAATAAAATTTCATTCAAAAATTTTTCTCCAGTAATTTTTGAGTTATTCAAAAAACAACAAAACCGTCCGTTCTTCTCTGGATCACCCTATACTTTAGTTTTATATTTTGTCAATCCATGAAAATTTTAGCATGCGACTCCAACACCAAATTGTAAATGCCTTTAACTTTTAATTATCTTTTTACGGACATAGTCCAGATTTCTGTCCCGTACAAGACTACTGCCCACACATAGTTGATCTTTTTTCGTGAATGTTGTTTTTGCCATTGCATTTCTGGCTGGTATTTCCTTATGACATGATTCATCCTCTGTAATTCATTGTACCAATTATTTGTATTCTTTCACTGTTCTAATCTGCAAATTTGACGATTTCAAACTTTCGACTGCCGATCTTTATTCCCTCCTTGCATGTTCGTAGGGCTCCTTTGACAATTATTTCCACGCATATGTTGAACAAAAAAGGTCGAAAGGGACAGCTCTGCTGACACCTTTTGTAATAGTTACTGGTTGTGTGTATTCATTTATGCTTCTAAAAACTGCTGTTTGATTTATGTATAAACTTTTAATTGTGTTAATTAGCTTGTTTAGTACTTCTATCTGTCCCATTAAAGTAAACATTTGAGTTCAATCGACATCGAAAATTTATTCGTAATTAACGAAACACGCATGCATAGTGCGTTTCAGAGCAATGAAGTTTTCTTCGTAAGTCTTGAAGGTTGCTAATGCGTCTACGTAGCTAACTTCTCCCGGAAGCCACATTGCGTATCATCTATATAGTCTTTCATGTATCTTTCAAGTCTATGGTTGATAATGTGGAGGAGAATTTTATCTGCGTGTGGACACCAGGCTAATGGTTCTATAATCCGTACACAACGTTGTCGTCTTCTTTGGAATTGGTATTAAAACTTAGTGGCTCATTTCCACAGACCATTCTTCAGTTCTGAATGTCCGGTGCTCTGTGTTTCGGTAAAGGATTTTATTGCTGCTTCAACTCGCGTAGTACTATCGGGCTGTACTCATTTGTTTCATTTTGCTTACAGATTCTTTGCATACACCCCTTCATTATTATAAAGCTTTTTTACATATTGACGCCACATTTATTTCTATTCGTATTCATTTCCGAATTATCCTCTTTTTTGATATGGAATTTTTATATATATATATATATATATATATATATATATACTAACTGACGAAACGCAATTTACTGTAACATTAAAACTGACTACTAACTTAAATACTTCCTTGTGACATTCCAGCAACTTCAAATCGTTCAACGACAAATAATATCTTGTTCCCCTTTATCTTTCCTTTCTAATCGATCAGTGTAGGGAAACAATTTTTTTTATCGATACAAAATTCATTTTTACGAATTCGCATTATTGATGTTACATGTTCGAATCCGTAGTCTACCCTGATTTAATGATATTTAAATTTACTTACAGTCGATTATACCATAAAATACGGATATATATATATATATCTCACGGGAGTTTGAGCACAGCAGTAAAAATAAAATAAATAAAAAGTGTATTTGTGAATGTTAAATAATACTAAATTAACATGGGCACATTTATAATTTTTTACTTTAGTTGTGATCATCCGTACATATATGAAATATATGATATAAGTCATCATAATTCAATATTGTAATACGTGTAAGCGTTAGAAATGGACAACTTTTTTTGTTATAAATGATACATGTTTCGTTCCTGTGTGTGCGAAGTACGAACAGAGTCATTTTACTCGGACAAAAAAAAAAATATTCCCCGCTAGTAAAACAAGCTATTACGTTAGAAATATTGATTTATGCAATGAGTACACAGGTCGAACATGATTATGATTATGTATTTCATTGTTTAGTACAAATTTCAAAATTGCAACGCTATTGTTTGAAATATGTTTATTTTTGGAAAAACACATATATTCCTTTTAATTAATTCAAACGTTGTAATTTATATATTTTCTTTCCTTTCTTTTTAGTTTACTCCCTATATAGGTGTATATATTTAAAATAAATTAAAATATTAAATTTTTATACATTGTATCTGTAATAATCGACTTAGTACAAACAATTTGCAGGTGAAAACTATGCTCCGTAAATTACGTTAAAATTATTAGAATTCGTGTTTATATTTCTATCAGTTTTAACAATTTTGATTCTTTTTTTAATTTCTTAATAAGTTGTAAATTAATTTATAAATTTTAATCAGACAATCCGTTCAGTCATCAAAATAACATGACACGTAAAAATGCTTTGTCGAATTGGTTAGAAGACGTTGTCCAACCAACCGTTGACAATGAATTAAGTGAACACGATCACATTCGATCTATCATGTCGTTGTTGTCTGGCCATAAAATTATAGAAGCTTGCAACTTAGCGATGGCTCACAGTTAGTATATATTTTGGTTTATATATGTATATGTGTGTACGTATTGTATTTGTTATTTAACTTTATCTAATTAGTGGTTTTAAAAACCTCCACGTAATACCCTTGTAACCTGAAGTGATTAGTATATCCTCCAATCCTATTAACTTCGGTTCGATTAATCAAAAAACGCTGATAATTATAGCTATTTCGTTGCATATCCAAAGAATAAATAATGATGAAAGAAATAATTGCAAAACGAATAATTGTGACATACTTTCCTAACAATAGACTCGACAGGGAAAATGACAGTCTGATAATTGAAAGTATGCAATTAGAAATAAATTTAATTATAGGTATATTAATAATAATTATATATACCGTATTACTTCGAATTTAAGACGCACCCTGGTTTTTGGTTTTCAACGTGAAGAAAAAAAATTCATCGAATTTAAGACGCATTAAAATTACAAGGTTTTAGGTGTAACAACCATGCTTGTTACATTATTAGTATTAGTGAGCGATTAAAGTTGATAAACTAAAATTAGAATTAAACAAGTTTAAATTAATAATATGTACGTGAAGGTGAATTATGAGAAAAAGAAATAGTGGACTTATATATATGTATGTGTATATGTACATCCGGTCGACGTCGCGAACTTGACTTTCCCAAAGAAAAGATAGTAAAAAGGAAATATAATAAAAAAGAAATAGAATGGAGCTAGATTGATATAAGTTTAAATTGTGGAATGTAGTGATTTTATTTATACTTAATTACTAAAAACAGTTGAAATCACTAAATTTATTTAATTATGCGAAGCTTTTCGGCATTTACGCCATTGTCAAGCTATATACAATTAAAATTATATAGTTAATTTTAATTGTATATAGCTTGACAATGACGTAAATGCCGAAAAGCTTCGCAAAATTAAATAAATTTGGTGATTTCAACTGTTTTTAGTAATTAAGTATAGATTGATATAGGTATAGATATATGTATTGGGGAAAGCACACTGGCGCCAGTAAGATTAGAGTTGTAAAAGATTCATCAAAGTTAGTATAGAAAAAATACTGAAAGGTTATATATATAATAAATTAAGAATTGACATGGCAAGAGCAGACAAAAAGAGTAAATATACCTCATAAAATGGGCTCAGTCGGTATTTTGGTCAAAGACTAAAAGAAACAGCTCCGAATTTTCTGATTGGCTAGCCCAAAAGAGAAATCGGAGGATTCCGCCAAAAACCGTCAATTTAGGAAATTTCTAATATCTATAGAATTCCTAGAAAAGCAAGTATGTTGAGTATATGTGTATATGTATATGTTACGTGATGCTGGCTGCCGTACTAATAACTATATATAAGACTATATATGTATATATGTATAAGTATATAGCCTTAAAATATAAGGGACAATGGAACTTTTCCTTGGTTCAACTATTTTCATCGAAAGCAGACAAAAAACCATAAAGGTTGAGAAAAGATCTGCGAGCAATATAATTGAAAAGAAACCGGCATTTCGTCAAAAGTAAAAGAAATAATAAGTATAATAAGGATAGGCTAGGGAAAGTTCCGTCAACTATATGAATAAGTTATTTTCCCTAACTTATATTTTAAAAAGTAACATAGTAAGCATATAAACGTAGCCGAAAATCGCGCGCGTTCGAAATCGCAATTCATTTTCTTTTTCAAAATATAATAAAATTTTAATAAAATAAAACCGCGGTTTTTTTTGTTTTATTTATTTATTTTTATTCTATTAACGGTCATGGGCCTTTCCCATGTGGCATCCCGGACATACCTCAAGGAACAAAGCAGATTAGAAAGTCAGTAACGTTATATTTTTTTATGTTTATATCTGAATATTTAAGTATACAACGTAAATAAATAAATATATATATATATGCTAGCGATTTGTATGTATATGTATATGTATTTATATATATCGTACGGGTCGTTACATAGGAAAGGAAGTTTTGGAAGAAATAGAAATAATTAAGATACTAATAGTCAATACCCGTATACTTCTTCAACATAATACGAAATATTATAAACTTATAGGTACATAGGCTTATTTAGCGCAATTTCATTTGCAATAAATAAAAAAAAAAACAACGAAAAAGTAATTTTTATGACTAAATTACCTATTTATTGCTTTTTCTAATTATGTTTTTAATTGCTATCGTCGTCATTGCCGGACGTTGAAGTAGAATCGTTTGCGTCATCTTCTTCACTATGATTCCATGCACAATCATCTTCAGAGCCATCCAATGCATTCGATATACAGCACTTCAAAAAGGATTTGATGATTATACAGGGCGGTAAATCTTTCCAAGCTTTTGAAATCCATCCTACAATCGTACCTGCTGAGGCTCGTTTGATTATGCCAGTTGGTGTGAGAGGATGATTATTTTCAGTGAACCATTGATTGTATTGCGCACGAATACGATCTTTAAAGGCTTCATTAACACCGACATCGAGAGGTTGTAACTGACTTATCATACCTCCAGGAATGACTACTAAATCGCATTTTCCATTTGCCAATCTGGTTTTAATGTCGTCAGATAAATGAGCGCGAAACGCATCCATCACTAACATGCTGTCTCGTTTGAGAAGTCCACCTGGTCTTCGCTCCCATACGCACTCAAACCAATCTTGCATAAGTTTACTTGTCATCCAGGCATTTTGTTGGGCTCGAACAATAACCCCATCCGAGAAGATTTCGTTTGGCACAGTTTTTCTGTTCAGGATTACATACGGCGGTAACTTATTGCCATCCACAGTAGCACTGAGCATAACAGTTACTCTTAATTTTTCGTAGCCGGTTGTTTTCACTGTTACTTGTTTTTGCCCCTTCTCACTGACCGTGTAATTTCTTGGCATGTCAAAGAAAACAGCATGATTAAGATGGTATTGTTTCTTTAACCTTAGTTGTATTACATGACGTTGATATTGCACCAATTTATCCTCATAATCAGATGGTAGTTTCTGGCAAATTGTGGTTCTACGACGTAATGATAGACATTGTCTTTTCATGAATTTTTCACACCATCCACGACTAGCTTTAAATTGAAGAGTTTTATCGCTGGCAATTTATCTGGCTTTTAACATTAATGCTTCTCGCGTTACTGGAAGGCCTTTCGTGCAAAGTTCTTTAAAATAAGTTAAAACGGTAGCTTCGATTTCCGGATATCTTCCATGTTTTGGTCCCGAAAATGATTTTTTTGTTCGTTTACACGCGAATAACTTATTTTTCATTTCACGCCAACGGCAAACATTCACTTCGTTAATCGAGAACTGTTTACCGGCGGCACGATTTCCGATATTTTCTGCGCATAAAATAACTTTACGCTTAAATTCCGCTTCGTATGTAAAACTCTTTTCCATAATAAAAAGAAAAAGTACCGTATTAACAAAACAACGATGGATTAGTAACTGCAACGTTTGGGAGAGCGACACTGACTGACGAGCAACGACTGTGACCGGAAATGGGAATCGGTTTACAAGTCACTTTTATAAACATCATTAATCAACTCCTACAGCTAGTATAATATATCGATAGCATTAATGTAGCAAATACAATAGGACTACTACCACTATTCCACGTATAATAGGAGATTTTAGTACGTTAATAGGTAGTTTTACTCTTATACATGTGGTCAATTTAGAAAGTACCTCGAATTTAAGACGCACCCTTGATTTTAGACCTTGAATTGTGAAAAAAAAGTGCGTCTTAAATTCGAAGTAATACGGTATATATATATATAAATTATTATTAATATACCTATAATCAAATTTATTCCTAATTGCATATTGCAATTATTAGACTGCATTTTCCGTGTCGAGTCTATTGTGAAAAAGTATGTCACATTATCCGTTTTACAGAGTTCATTATTATTATTATTATTATTATATATTCTTTTATTAATTACTTCATAATCCAAAATTTATAATTTCGTATTCAAAATTGGTGTTGACGGAGAACTGTGTTATTGAGTTTTTGGAAAGCCTTCATAATCATCTTCTGCTTGCGACAAAAAGAAAAACTCGAAAAAAAAACAAAACAACACGGTAACTGGTTTTTTTAGTAATACAGTATGGTTTACAATTTCCTTTCCCTTATATATATATATGCTTATGTGGTTCTTTTGATATAGAGGAATACAATTTGGCATTGCAAATATCGCAGATCGGCGGTGTTCAACTGGTTCGTTCTCTGATGGCAGATCAGTTGAACGAATGGCGTAAAACCGAAGCCGATTATTTGATCTCTCATGGTCGTCTTAAAATTATGACTTTAGTGGCCGGTGAAACGTTTTTCCTGTTCAATAAATGGATTATGAATACTTGTGAAAATTTAGACTGGAAAAGAGCTTTCGCTCTACATCTATGGTACGTATACCGAATCGAACCTTATTTCATTATGAAATTACAAAAAATAATGAAAATATAATTATTGCAAATGCGCAACCTGCGCGAACGCTCAAACATAGCAAAAATTATCCGTAAATTACGTAAAATTTAAAAGTATATACAACTATTATATATATATATATATATATATATATATATATATACATACTCACATACATTTGAAATAATAAAAGGTAAATATAACATAATAAAGTTAATGATTTAATCTCACAACGAGAGATACAATTATAAAACGTTATATAACAACTTACAAATAAATGAATAAGCAAAATATACGATATAATGTAAATGATAACATAGTTACAGGTCAGAATTTGGTGTTCACATTAATTTAACAGTAGACTAGCGTATATACGCACCTGCATATTTAATTAAACATTTGTAAATCTACATACACGCTGTACATTCTTACATATCATCATCATCACTGTCCATTATACTATGTAAGGATATGGTGACACCGTGCATTATTATGCAAGTTGCATTATATGGTGACACCGTGTATTATTATGCAAGTTGCATTATAGTTTTACTTCGTAAATCTCTATTATTGGCAGTTCGAAACGCATCCAACATATTGTATCCTGTTTATACCTTTACATGATCAATCCATCTATCTTCCCTGTGGATGTTTATTCTTGACGATACCTTGTATTATTCGTTCCATCGAATCGATGTTTCTCGCTATATGTCCGAAATATCTTATCATGTTTCTCTTGATTTTTATTAAAAGCTTGGTATTCACTTTTAATTCATCGGTAATTGACATTATATATATAAACGTAATAATTATTGGAATTACTACATTGATAATTTATAAATCTTCCATACAATGAATCGTTACAGATTATGGAAAATATGAAAGAGGAAATACAGAGGTAGGTTTGTAACTAGACAATATTCAAAATTATTATGATGCGCCATTGACGCGCATTTTTTAACTGATACGTAGGACACGTACTTTAAAATCTAAAGCGAGATTGCAATTCTATTTCAGATTCCACGTTTTATTTTTATTTTCATTTAATGTGGATATTTGGTCCCTTAAACATCTTCGTATTTGATGCCGTTTCATTAAATTTTTTTGTTACAAAAATTGCTTTGTAGTATCACACACGCTATACGCATAAAATAAAACACATAATTTTGAAAGAACAAACTATATCGAATAAATTATTAGAATACGATTTAAAATTAAATTTTAATAGTCCTCGGTAAAGAATAAGTGTTACGAATGCGTAAGGAATCGTTGTTATACATCTAAATTAGTTCATGTATAATTGTCAATCGTAAAACTGCGTAAGGAAAATTAAGTTACAAATAAAATTTTCAAAATTATTATTATTATTATTATATATTAATTATACCTGTTGTGTGTAGCGTGGTGCGCGTTTATGAAGACTTGTGTATGTGCATGTGTTTTTGTAATAGATAAGTACAGATATATAAAGTACATGGGTACATGTTTCTTGGAATATTGATTTGTTGTACGTGTTGAATTTAGATGTAAATATGAAGAATATGTGTTGTAACGTATAACCTATAATGTATAAGCATGCTACATTTGCATATAATTGATATATTTAGTTTTTATTCCGATATAGCACTATATTAATATTAATTATTATTGTTACGTATTGTCTTTATTTGCTACTCACGCAACTTTGCGCATTCGCGGAATTTTTTGATTATGTTAAAATTGTATTTTATTCGAAAGTTCATACATAACTATAGAAAATAACAATAACTCATTAAAATATAGATATTCAAACGAATTATACAAAAATTACAGATGCTGAGATGGATGTAACAAAATAGTTGTTAATATTTAAATATGCTTTCAAAAAATTGAATCAATTTATAAGTGCATCTGTCGACATATTTATGTGTACATATATATCTCTTATTAAACGAGCAGAATATATATATATATATATATATATATATATATATATATATATATATATATATATATTCAACCATCTCAGAAACGGTTCTAACTATTTAGATGAAATGTTGTATAAAGTGTGTAATTTTGAAGTAATTGAAAATATCTTGTGTGGAAATCACGAATTTCATAATTTTGAACCCCGACCCTCGGGTACTTTCCGATAAAATTTTGAAAATTTCAGTTCAATAGTATTAATTGTTTGATTGTTAAAAGTTTATAAATTTGTTTTCACTGCATGTGTGTTGGTCGGATATCGTTTTGATAAAAAGTATCAGATCTTCCGGAAATAATTCTTAATCTATAAAAAAATTATTTTAAGGGAAAAATGCGATTGAAAAATTCCAAAATTCATTTCTAAAAAAACAGGTGTTTTTAAAGAACAGACATTTTTTTGTTAACTCCGTATTAAACGAAATTCTACAGTTATGTATGTAATGATTTTAAATAATATGTGATTCGTATCTAAATATATTTTCGAAAAAACTGCGATTTTACAAAAAAAAAAAAAAAACGAGCAATCTTTTTATATTTGTCACGAAACTGAAATTTTTGGTTATAATTTCGGAAATGTAGGAAACGAAATTCCAGATTTTTTTGCCAAGTACTATATTATAATTAAATTCGGGGATAAAATTGTCACGTATTTTCTTTTTCGTTATTAAAATCCATTTTCACAAAACATAGCTATTGATTTACTAGCATTTTGAATGTATTTTTTCGGTAATTAAGCGTTCAAAAATTTTATCCAGTCGGTCATATTTTGAAACGTTTAAAATTGAACGTATTTTTAATTAAAAGTACGCTATAGCTATATCCACCGACTAGTTTTATTCTAGAAGATAAAACATTTGTTAACGATGTAAATAACTTAGTTTTTAATTGTAGGTACATTACATCGCCATCTGATTCCCTAATAGATGCTTTAACCAAGTACGAAGAAGCCTTCTCGGATGATATGAACAAAGTTAAACGCCCAGATCCACCGTACGCAGATACCTTTGCATTTGAAAACACCAGTGGTGAAAATATTCAAGATCTTTGTTTTCATTTATTAAAACTATATTCCTTTAGATCTCATCCGTTGATTAAATTGCTAAATCCGATTACGCACACGACCAATGTGTTGGATTATAGACTTAGGTGAATATGTAACATTACTTAATATTAACAGAATAATCATAATTATCATTACGTTTTTTATCGAAGACAAAAAAATCATTAACAACGCCTATTTTAATAAAAATAATAATAATTGCACGAATTGATTCGTGCGCACAATAAACAGCGAGTGTATATGTATTTATATTAAACAGACGAACAAAATTATAATTTCTTTAATGTTTTATTAACATAGCGTACATATTTGAACCCAAAATTAATATATATAATAAGTGTAGCAACTACAACCAAGTATATCTACGGTTGTAGATAACATGTGTTCGTAAATCATCACCTATTCTTGAAGTTTTATAACAATTTACTAGTTTTCGGAAAATATATTTATCTTTTAAATTCAATTTTACTAGTAATCAGTGTGCGAACGTGTTGCTAAATGTGCGATGTTCATTGTGTCCATTCAAAAAACGGTAGAAAAAAAATGTTCATTATTTTGAAATTATAAAAAGAATTTCTAATATAGTTGTTTTTTTATTCATTTCGATTTTTTTTTAAAATACTTAATAATACTAAATCAAAATTTGTTTAGTTTTCGCAATTATTTTTTTATAACAGATAATTGCCTATGATTTTTCATTTTATATATTTATTGTTAATTTAAAATTGTTGTAGGATTATTGTGTATATTTTGTATGTCAGATAGAAAAAAAACTAACGAAGGGTGTGTACTTATCCAAATTAAAATTGTTTTCCGAGTATGTTTAATTTGAAGTGAAATAGTTATAGTTAATAATTTCAGATATAAATTTTCAAAAATATAATAACTATTAATTCCGAACCCCGATTTTAGCTGGTTCGTAATGATGACGTTGAAAAGTTTAGGATATCAACATTTGCTAGAAGAGGAAGAAGTTCATTATCACGTGAATTTTGCTTCACAATTGCAAGTGAATGGTATGTGGGAATGGGCGATATTCGTCCTGTTACATATAAAAAATGCTGACAGGTATGTGTTGCGTTTTATAATTATTGTGATTATTATTAACGCGTATTAATTTATGAAATATTTAAAATGATAATGAACAATTTTCTTTAATTTATAATATATATATATATATATGTATATCAATTTTTTTCTTTTAATCGTTTGTTTTAAAGGCGCGCGAAAGCTGTATTAGACATAATTGATAGAAATGTAGAATTATTATCCGATCGTACAGCTGGTTTAACGGAAAAAGAACATTTCTTAACAACTCATTTGAAAATTCCCCCGGAATGGATTTTTTCGGCCAAAGCTGTGATGTCTTGTTTTCATAAACGGTAATGTATTTTATATGTAAAACAACTATTACGTGCAATTAATGATAAAACGAACAAAATTATTTTCATTATGTAATATATCTATATGATTTACTGCTATGCAGAAGTAGTACCGGTTTCTATTTAAACTAGTTCGACAGTACTTATAAACAGATTAATGATAATAACAATAATAGACTAACGATATTTGAAGGAATTGTGATTAAAGTTTAAAATTTTTTATCCTCGCCTATAACTCATCAGCGAGATAATCTATATATTATATATATTTCTATTACAGTTAGCTTTATGCTGATAATTTATCATCCGAATACAGCATATCGTATTCACTATTACTTATTCGACTTAATCGATACAACCTATTCATATGTCCTTTACAGAGACGGTATCTAAATTATACGAATTAGGTTCTTTATAAATGTATTTGCATATTCTTTCAGATGGTTAATATCTGTTACGAAACGATAAAAACTTCTTTATCAGATAAACATATTGTTAAACGTAATATACAATAAGTTTAAACACTGAAAATAGATCATTATCTGAAATTCCTATGATTTAGTATATCGTTTATCTTATTTTATTGTTTCAAATATTTCGCGTTATACATTTCACTCGTTAGTTTTTAGGGGCTCTTTTCCTCTACCGTAAGCGTGAACAAATTTTCTTTTATTTATGCGTGTCCTATATTATTATTTATTAATAAAAATTTGTATTTTTCTTATTTTTATATTTTAATAATATGTTATTTAATATTAAATCTAAGTACTTATTTTAATTATAATGTAGCCTGACCTTACAAGCTTGTACATTAGTGATGCCTCGGTCATCTTAATTTCCGTATTAAATTTGTTGTATATATTTACGCGTACACATAAGTGTCGTTTACTGGGATTGATATCTGTATGTGATATATTAAATGTTTTATATATATATATGTGTATGTAGATACGAAGAAGCTGCTTGGTATTATATTAAAGCAGAAAAATGGAATGAAGCTCACGACATTGTTATGAAACATTTATTATCGAAAGCCATTCTCGCCGGTAAGTGATTTTTTTCTTCATCGAACAATCACGTGATTATACATCATCCGTTATGCGACGATTAATATAAGTTATATAATACGTTTCATATTTATATTCGATCTTAATCCATCCTTGTGCCTCCTAAAACGCGTGTTAATATGATACGTTTTTCATAAATTACTCTTCTCATAATAATTCGAAATTGAGATTACAGTTCCAGGCGACTAAAAGATGAAAACAAAAAGACGTTCGAAGAAGAATGCGTGAAAAAAAGAAGTTTAATAAATCATATAGAAAAGCAGAAAATAAAATTGTTACACGGTGTAATAAGATTTGGTAACTTTATAAAAAAATATAATAAACAGGCAAAACACCAAGAGCAAGAACATCTATAATGAATACGATCGCTTTATAATAAATAAATATCGAGAACTTCGAGCAGCGCAATGGCAGCAGCGACAAGGCATTCTAGCGAGTAAAAAATAAATGTCATTGAGGAATCGATTTCTACGTTTAATCGTTTAAAAAATACTCTTTTCGAGTAGCGAAATATTTTACTATATAATGTCATCGTCGTTACTCGCAGATGTTCTTATTTTTGTACTGTATTCAGTTGTCTAATCAATCGTTTAATAGATATTGTATAATTATTTATTTATTTAGTAATTAAAACTTTTGTTCAGATATTAATTTTTCTGTCGCGACTTTAAACCTTTTCCCATACGATTAGCTGCAGTAGGTTATGTGATCTAAGAAATTATTCGATTTCTCGTAATTTTCTTTGAGTTTTGAACTTAACAGACTAATATATCTGCGACAGTCTGTTCTGTAATGTATTCCGCAAGTTCTTCTTTTCTTTATTTTTTGATACTTATATAACAAGAACGAAAATATCACACGTATATATATATATATTTTAACAACCATGCTTGTTACATTACTTGTATTAGTGAGCGGTTAAAATTGATAAATTGAAATTAGAATTAAAATTTATATTTCGAAGTTTAAATTCAATAATATGTACGTGAAGGTGAATTAAATAATAGATTATGAGAAAAAGAAATAGTGTACATATATATGTATATGTGTATGTACATCCGGTCGGCGTCGCGGACGTGACTTTCCCAAAGGAAATATAATAAAAAGGAAATAGAATGAAGCTAGAGCGATATAAGTATAGGTATTATATATATGTATTGGGGAAAGCACACTGGCGTCAGTAAGATTAGAGTTTTAAGAGATTCGTTAAAGTTAGTATAGAAAAAATACCGAGAGGAAATATATAATAAATTAAGAATTGACGTAGCAAGCGCAGACAAAAGGAGGTGAATATACCTCATAAAATGGGCTCAGTCGGTATTTTGGTCAAAGACTAAAAGAAACAGCTCCAAATTTTCTGATTGGCTATCCCAAAAGAGAAATCGGAGGGTTCCGCCGAAAACAACCAATTTAGGAAATTTCTAGTATCTATAGAATTCCTAGAAAAGCAAGTATGTTGAGTATGTATATGTTACCTGATGCTGGCCGCCGTACTAATGATAATTATGTATAAAACTATGTATATCTTGGTTCAACTATTTTTGTCAAAAGCAGACAAAATCCATTAAGGATGAGAAAAAGATCTACAAATAATATAACTGAAAAGAAACCGGCATTTCGCCAAAAAGTAAAGGCTATAATAATGATAATAATGATAAAATACCTGTGTCGCCTCCGGGAGCCCTGGAAAGTTAAAAGAAAGACGAGTTTCGTCGAAGTTTAGTTTAGTGAGTTTAGTTCAGCCAGTCAGTTTTTAGTCAGGTCAGTCGAGTCTAAGTTGAGTCGAAGAGTTGGTTGGTTGTAGTTAAGATCGGGAGGACGATGGATCTTCATTAAGATCGATCGTGGAGTGAGAGTCGCTCCGTCGATTCGTCTTAGTATTAAGGCAAAGTTCCATAGTCGATAAGAAATAAGTGATTAAAATTATAATACGCGAATAAAGTAATTCATTTAATAGTACGTTTATATATATATATATATATATATATATATATATATATAACTATATGTATGTATAGTTAATCGTAATTTCTACGCGAAAAACAAAATAAAATTAAAATAAATTGTTTATCGAAAAAAAAACGCGTATTATTTTCTTCCGTTTTCGATTTATTTAATAATCGGTCATGGGCCTCTCCCATGTGGCATCCCGTTGGACAAAGGAGTTCGCCGAATACCAGCAAGAAATGTCGGTAACGTACATTATCTAAGTATTCACACATATTCCTAATTCTACACGACAATAATAATCATAGTAATAATAACAATATAATAATAATAACAATAAAATTAGATAATGAAAAATTAAAAATAAAATAAAAATAAAAAACAAACCAAAATTATAATCAACAATTGTATGCGACGTCGCCCGTCTGTATATATATATATATATATATATATATATATATATATATATATATATATATATATATATATGTCGATAGTAGTGGTGAGTGGCGTCGCATATAAATTGGCATCCCTGTTGGGGACTCTATATATGTGTATATGTAATGTCCTACGGGGCGTTATAATATATATATTTAAATTATCTATGTATATATTTGACTTATTCGTAAGAAAATTTACCTATCTTATATGTATAATTTAAAATCGAGCATAGGACGGAAAAAAGATCAATAACTACGAAAACGTTGATGAATATTCACGATTGACACGAACGAAATAATATACATAAATGTAAATACGAAAGTTACGCGAGGACGATATTAAGACATGTTAATAAGAAGACGAGTTTATTGATAGTATTTGGCGAGATGCTGTGTAATAAGAATTTTCGAGAAAAATGTGATCAATGTCTGCGATAGTAGTGAAGAAATCGAGAGAATGCGGACAATACGGTAAATTGATAATGTTGATTTTTAATAAGAAGGTGAAAATACGGTTCGCATCAAACGTAGCCGACATATAGTGGCGATAACTAGATAGGGATCATCGGATGATAAAGAATCCCAATATTCTTCGCGAGATATTTGATGAATACTACACGAGGGTATAAGACATGTTAATAAAAAGAGGAGTGTGAAGTGAATGACACGGGCGGTTGTATAATAGGAATTTTCAAGAAAAATATCAAAGTCTGCAATAGCCAAGGAATTAAAAGGATGGGAGCAGTGCTATGAAGAGATAGTTTATTTTGAATAAGGAAACAGAAATACGGTTCGTACCAAAACGTAGCCAACAGATAGTGACGATGAGAGAACACGAAGAAATGATGAACGGAAGTATTATTTAACCACGGTAGTCGATGAATACTTTTCATTCTAATCATTTGTAATTAAAGAATGCCGATATTCATTATGTTTGCTAGTAGCTCTATTTAACTTCGTTGCGTTTTGTTTAATCCCCACCCACGTATTAATTTATCGCTCGCGCCTACATTGAAAATATACACAAAATAAACCGAATTTCGTGATTTGTCCGAATATCGAATAGAAAATTACGATACCGTCGAAAAATTACTCGGGGAACTTATTCTGAGCGAGAAAGCGATATCAACCTGGAATCATCGCGGTAGTCTTATTTGGGATTATTTGAACATATCGAAACGTATAGAACAATTAGTAAAAGCCGAAGACGACAATATAATATACCATTTAGCACAGTTACAGCCGCTTATGGTGTCCGTATGTGAAAATGTTCATCACTTACCGTCCGAAACCGTTAAAGATAGGTATGTACATGTGCGGCTTTTTATTTTCTTATTTACTTTTGTAATTAACGTTAACAGTTCTATTCTTCGCTACTAAATATAGGTATGTAGATTTTCTTCGTTCGATTTATTTATTGTTGTCTAAAATCAGTAAAAAAAAAAAACCCGTTCGACTGAATTGTCTCGATATATAACCAGCGTATTGATCAGCTGACAATATACGTGCCACAGTTGTTTTACTTAATATACAATTATACGAATATATATTAAGCATGTACGACAAGTTAAATAACGCGACTTCACGTTGAAATAAATAATTTTTTTCTATTCGTTATTATTCATAAATATTAAAACATCATATCTGCAAGTCACCGCTTAGTAAGCTCTATGTTTGACTTTCATCGAACTAGCGCAATATCCTTTTCCTACGAATTTAATTTTTCTTTCGTCAATTAATTTTCCTAATACAGACTTGCCCATATTTATTCTAAGCCACGATCAATTTCAAACATCGATATTTTTTCTCTGCCTTTTCTAATTGTTTACAGCCTCATCCACCGTTTAGTTATTAGCTTCGTGTATATTTATATTAATCGGTTTAGATTGTTTTAAAAATGTTATTATTGGTTCCGCGGAAAAATAAAATACAAACGGAGACGCGATAAGCGCGGAAATCGATTCGTAACCAATTATTTGGTTCGATTTTTAACCTCGTACGCGTCCTAATTTAAAGTATACACTCTAAAATCGGATAAAATAATCTCATTTTATGCGAATATCTAACATTAATTTCCTAATATAAACGAGCAAATATTTTACGCGCATCGACTAGATATTAATCGTAGATGGGAAATCACTTGGAGCGGTTCGAGCTACGAATCAGATGCAATTGATTATTTTCAAATAAACGTATAATTTCACGTAAATACGAATTTAATTTAAAAATAGCCGATGTAAATAATTATTCGAATTAAAGCGCGCGATAACAGTTTCGAGATTATCACGATGAACACAGATCGAGTCTGGGTCGTGCTGTTTCTCAAGAATTTTCTTTATGAACAAGTAAAAAGTACTTTCTGACGTTTTCGTCGACACAGTCAGTGTCACTGGTATTAAGATTAGCTTGCAAATCGTAAAAAACATTACTGCTTTACGGTTCAGTTAGTTAACCATGTAGCGACATTTATTTTTGAGCATATCCCACGCCACACCCTATATTCTAATTCAAAACTTGTTGAAAATTCTACTGTGTCATATTGATAGCTGGTGCTGACAATAAACTACGGCATAGGCAGCGATACATTTTATCAAAGACCGTCAATGTTTTTTTTTTTTTTTTTTTTTTTTTTTAAATGATAACAATATGGGTCAATATGAGATAAATGTGTCCAGCTTCTGTTATTATTCGAAAATTTCACTTGTTGCATTATTACGGTACTGTTGACGACTGATATCATAGCTGTAGTGAAATAGTCGCCATTCAGTTGTTTTATCTGATCTTCATTTCGTCGATAAAGTAATAATTTAATAATTTAATTGACAATATAATTACGTTTGAGGGAGTCGGAAATATTTTAGTAAGTACGTATAGAACAGTGAGTTGGCTAAAGCATTTCAATGAATTTGAACTACATATAAACAACAAAAAAGTAGTTAAAATTGCTAATTTTATATATATATATACCGTATTACTTCGAATTTAAGACGCACCCTGGTTTTTGGTTTTCAACGTGAAGAAAAAAAAATCATCGAATTTAAGACGCATTAAAATTACAAGGTTTTAGGAAAGGAAGTTTTGGAAGAAATAGAAATAATTAAGATACTAATAGTCAATACCCGTATACTTCTTCAACATAATACGAAATATTATAAACTTACAGGTACATAGGCTTACTTAGCGCAATTTCATTTGCAATATATATAAAAAAAAAAAAAAGGAAAAACGGTAATTTTTATGACTAAATTACCTATTTATTGCTTTTTCTAATTATGTTTTTAATTGCTATCGTCGGTTGTTGAATCGTCGTCATTGCCGGACGTTGAAGTAGAATCGTTTGCGTCATCTTCTTCACTATGATTCCATGCACAATCATCTTTAGAGCCATCCAATGCATTCGATATACAGCACTTCAAAACGGATTTGATAATTATACAGGGCGGTAAATCTTTCCAAGCTTTTGAAATCCATCCTACAATCGTACCTGCTGAGGCTCGTTTGATTTTGCCAGTTGGTGTGAGAGGATGATTATTTTCAGTCAACCATTGATTGTATTGCGCACGAATACGATCTTTAAAGGCTTCATTAACACCGACATCAAGAGGTTGTAACTGACTTGTCATACCTCCAAGAATGACTACTAATCGCATTTTCCATTTGCCAATCTGGTTTTAATGTCGTCAGATAAATGAGCGCGAAACGCATCCATCACTAACATGCTGTCTCGTGTGAGAAGTCCACCTGGTCTTCGCTCCCATATGCACTCCAACCAATCTTGCATAAGTTTACTTGTCATCCAGGCATTTTGTTGGGCTCGAACAATAACCCCATCCGAGAAGATTTCGTTTGGCACAGTTTTTCTGTTCAGGATTACATACGGCGGTAACTTATTGCCATCCACAGTAGCACTGAGCATAACAGTTACTCTTAATTTTTCGTAGCCGGTTGTTTTCACTGTTACTTGTTTTTGCCCCTTCTCACTGACCGTGTAATTTCTTGGCATGTCAAAGAAAACAGCATGACTAAGATGGTATTGTTTCTTTAACCTTAGTTGTATTACATGACGTTGATATTGCACCAATTTATCCTCATAATCAGATGGTAGTTTCTGGCAAATTGTGGTTCTACGACGTAATGATAGACATTGTCTTTTCATGAATTTTTCACACCATCCACCACTAGCTTTAAATTGAAGAGTTTTATCGCTGGCAATTTATCTGGCTTTTAACATTAATGCTTCTCGCGTTACTGGAAGGCCTTTCGTGCGAAGTTCTTTAAAATAAGTTAAAACAGCAGCATCGATTTCCGGATATCTTCCATGTTTTGGTCCCGAAAATGATTTTTTTGTTCGTTTACACGCGAATAACTTATTTTTCATTTCACGCCAACGGCAAACATTCACTTCGTTAATCGAGAACTGTTCACCGGCGGCACGATTTCCGATATTTTCTGCGCATAAAATAACTTTACGCTTAAATTCCGCTTCGTATGTAAAACGCTTTTCCATAATAAAAAGAAAAAGTACCGTATTAACAAAACAACGATGGGTTAGTAACTGCAACGTTTGGGAGAGCGACACTGACTGACGAGCAACGACTGTGACCGGAAATGGGAATAGGTTTACAAGTCACTTTTATAAACATCATTAATCAACTCCTAGAGCTAGTGTAATATATCGATAGCATTAATGTAGCAAATACAATAGGACTACTACCACTATTCCACGTATAATAGGAGATTTTAGTACGTATAATAGGTAGTTTTACTCTTATACATGTGGTCAATTTAGAAAGTGCCTCGAATTTAAGACGCACCCTTGATTTTAGACCTTGAATTGTGAAAAAAAAGTGCGTCTTAAATTCGAAGTAATACGGTACATATATAAATCTAAATTAAGTATTTTTTTAACATTTTATTTTTTGATTTTTGTTTTTATATTTTTTATAAATTGTATATATCTTTATATTTTATTTGTTATGTCCATTTGATAATATGGCTTAATAGCTGAAAATCTTAAAATGTGGTCTTTTATATATGTGTAAATGATTGTAATTATTTTTTCAATCTTTTAAAAATCACTACATTCCACGTTATTCACAAATTATGAGTGTGTTATAATTTACATTTGAAACTAACACCAACATTTTTTTCGTTTAAAAATATGTTTATTTTGTTGAAAGAATTAAGTTTCAGAATTGATATTAAAAATGTGTAAACGTTTAAATCGTAATAAAGTGTACAAATTTTATTGTACGCTTAAATAATATTACGCGTCCGATGAACGTCCTAATTGGACAAATTTATTAACTGAAGTCGGCGATTAATTTACTATGTGCTCCGTAAATGTCGCTACTTAATAATTTACGCAATGCTATTCAAATTATCTGACCCATTTCATTATTGTTTTTATTATTATTATTTTTTAACGTAGTTTTACATTAGTTTTTAAACGTCTGAAATCAGATAGTTTTCGCATAAGAATTTAAAATAATAGAATATTAAAAAAACCTTTTACGATGCAATGTGATGTTTAAATTCGAATAGGCAGTGTAGATCAAAGACGCATTTATAAAATTATATTATTAATTCATAATATCTACGATAATCTATAAATAATCGAGTATCTTGTTCCTAGCCTGTGTAATTACGGATAGATGATATCTTATTTAACGCCGTAATTTTGTAAATATTCGAAGAGTTTTGTTCTCTTTAATCGGTTAATATTTGATGAATTATTTATTATATTTTAATTTTTTATATAATGTGGAAAGATGAGTAGGTCTAATTGAAGGACACCTGCTATTGTAACTATGGCACTATGTGAAGCTGTTCTATAGGCTCTGCACGCATTAATTAGGACTTTTTTGTACCGAGATAATTTTTTTCCTAACACATTTAACTTTCAGCCGTTCAGTAAATACTGAGCTACAATATGACATTGTGTTCTCAACCAATGATTTATATAAGACTATCCTATAATTGAAATCAAATCCCCATTTACTCCGACATGCTTTTAACATCTGATAATAGTTAGTTTGTAAAATTGTGTTTTTTTAAAAAATTTTGTGGTTGTATATTTTTATATTTTATATTTTACGTTTGGACATCATACATCACAATAGTAAATGAAAAATTTAAAATTCCAACAGTATACAACTTTTACAGAATCAAGAAAATAATATTGAAGAAAAAATTAATATAAAAAAACTAAATTAATAAACAAATATATTGATATTAAATTTCAACAAATCAAAAAAATAGACCGACAGAAGCAGACATCGTTTTTGGATCATATTTTCACGATTACCATCACATATTTTTAAGTAATTATATTTAATTTATATTTTTAAAATTATGATTTTTTAAATTTTTCACTTGATAATGGCGTAAATGCCGAAAAGCTTTGTGTTTTCCTTAAGAAAATAAATATTAGTGATTTAACTAATTTTCAATTGATTTTTTATTTATTATATAATAGATTTATCGTAGTTAATGTGCATGTACAGCGTGTCCTATATGTACGTTTTTCTTTTGCTGCTCCTGTATGGCATCTTACATGTATCTAAATTTTGTATTTTAGCCTCGGAGTATAAGAACCGTGTGAAGCGTTTGTTATTGTTTGGAACCTGCGTATTATGTTCTTATTACTGTGAATTAATGTTTACCGTGTGTTTAATTATACGAAGGTTATGTCAAGCTGAAATATCTAAACGTATGGTGCAATACGTTCAGACGGTCATTACGTTTCAAGGACAGAACGCGACGATTAACCGATTTATTGGAACTCTCGCCAATAAATTACCGTTACCGGAGGATTACGTTCAATCGGAACTACTACAAAATATAAGTCATTTCGTCAACCAATAAATCGAGATGATTTTCAAGTTATTTCATACATTATACATACAACGTATTTATATATTATATATAAAATTTATTACTATATTTCCTATTTTTCATTACACGAGTATAACAGTGTGTATACATTTCGGTAATTTCGCTTTTTATTTTGTAATTTTCATTTAAAATATTTCACGTGAGTAATTTAACACAAATTACAATGTTCGATCTACTTCAAAAATGATTCGTAGCTTTAAACTATTTTCGTGTTTGTTTGTTTTTTTTCTCTCGATAATGTAAAATTATAAAATTATTACTAATACATTTTACACGATTGTGTAACAGTGTCTATTTTCATAATTATTACACGTATTAATTTATAATTTCCCGATACGATCTTAAAAATATGTTTCAGTCGAGTAATTTTTTTTTTTTTAATTTTTGATATGCTTTATTGTTAATTTAATATAATTTTGATTTTTTTTTTGATAACGTAAATTTCATATCGAGATTATAGATAATTAATTTTTGTCTACATTTTCCAAATCCTACGTCGCGTGTTCAATGTTACTTTTTACCAATCTAAATTAAAACGTATACGTTTTATGTTAATTGACGTAATGGAAAAATCCTTTATTATTTTTATTTCGATTAATGAAAATAAATTTCCGTCTATAATTACTTTATAAATACGTATTCCTTATAAATAAAAGATAAATTTGTACATGTATTCGATTTATCTGTAGGCATCGTTTTTTATATCACCTCCCCCATTCGCTGCAATTTTATTAATTTTGTACGAAATAATTTCGTGGGTTTTATAACTTACGCGGCATACCGGTGAAAGATAAAACAAAGAATTTACGATTAATTCGAGATAACGCAATAATAAATATTATCCTTAGTTATCTAAACTGTTATACGATGAAATATCCAATATTAATAAAAGTCACCCGGATTTATTAATTATAATCTACGATAAATACTTGGAAATGAAAAGATTTTCACACTTCTGGAATAGTGAAAAGATGAAATTATTAAGCAAACCAGATAAAAACTCAGAATTCTTATAGGCCGATAACTTTATTATCGAACCTAAGTAAATCGTAGAAAAAAATCATTAGAAACAAAATTGGAAAAGAGAATCAGGAAAAAGAATGACTACACAAATACCAATTTGGATATAGATGGAAAAAAAGCGATAAAGACTTGTATGGAGATAATTGAGACGTATAGAAACAAGTTAGGTTACAAAATAATTATACTAGTAAGTTTCGACATTAGCGGAGCTTTTGGTAAGATAAAGTGGTCGTCGAAGAATGGTTTAATCGAGAGCAAAATCCGATCCGGTCTAACCACCCTAGTCTAAAAAATTTTAAAAGATAGAAAAAATAAGATTTTACAGCAGTGAACAAATTATATACGAACGGATAGTTGGAGTGTCTTAAGCTTCAGCTCTCTCTCTCTCCTTTACTGTTGAATATTGCTATGGCGCAAATTCTTAAGATAGTGTAGGACTGATAAGTAATATATAGTTGATAAGTTATCCGGATGATCTGCTTCTCATAGCTGGACTTAGCATACCACAGAAGCTATAATAAATGATATGTTAATATAGGAACTAGGAAAATTAGGATTATGTTTAAATCAGAAAAAAAAAAGAATATGCTTCTGTTAACGAAGAAGAAAGATAAATTGAAAATTAAGAATGAAATAGACGATATAATAAAAATACAACGACAAAAAGTACTTTGCAAGAATGAAGTGAAGTATTAATAATAATCGTTGAAAATCTAAAAAAAGTCATAAATTATATAAGGCGTTCGAGACTAACAAAAGTTATATTTTTTGAATGTGTGTTTATGGATAATATAATCACTATATTTTATTGTTCATATAAATATTCAACAATTGAAGCTTTTTATTGCCGAATTGATTTTTGAAATGTGTATTAACTTTCATAAAAACGATTTTTTGACATAACATTACCTATAAATTTCGTAATCAACTAACTGATAATTTAAAATAATTTTCTATGATGCTCGGCTACAATTTTATGACTTTCAGTTATTGGTTAGTAAGTTGTGAATGAAATGATAAATTTTTATTTTATGACATAAGCTTCTGTAGAATAACAACTCCAGTCTTATTCGGTATTTATTGTTTACCTGTAATTGTTGCACTTTGTATCAATTTCCGACATGAAAATATCACTGTTATATTTGAAACTGACATTAATATACCTCTTATAAATTTATGTTTCAACCTGTGAATAAAGTCAAATTGACTAAGCTGTTCAACTACTAAATTATCACTACAACCAGAAAGAGAAGATGCAACCTGTAAAACAATGTAATTCAAATAAAAGAGATTCGTAAAGTAAATATATTTTTTCTTAAAGTAACAAGATATCAATTAAAAGGGAAAGTGCAATATTATTAAATGGATTTGCAGTAACAATGATAATTTAAAATATCTAATTTTTTAATACAACATGTACTTCATTATTATTAATGTAAACAGAAAATAATTATATAACGTTAACTTTTTTATTATAAAGAACGATTGTATAAATTAAAAAATGAACAAATTATTTTTTATATATAATTCGCATTTTATCGACAATATTCAGAATTTTGTGATTTTTATTTGATTTTTGTTTTGAAACTTAATCGCCACTGGTGCATTTTAAAATTAACACGAAGTGTGTAATTATTGACGGATATTTAAAATATAACTAATTTATATAATTTAATTTGCGCTAATTACAATAAAGTAAACGAGAAGTTGTAACACAGGTAATTCCAAATATAACCGTACCGAAAACGTTTCTTACAGCGGTGTTGCGTCCGGATGACGTTCAACTATCATACCTACACCCTGCAATATAAAACGTTATCCTTAATATTATTATTTTCAGTTAAGATATAAACAGGATAACAAACGATATTATCTTAACCATTTAAAATATAAAATCGTATATTTTTGATAGAGCAACAAGAAGACAGTATTATAATTATTGTCGCGAATTTTTTCTGATATAAAAAATATATAATTTTAAAAATACCTGTCCACCAGCCGCACAGGCAGCGATAAGTGCCAGTTGACCATCTTCTCTAACTAAACGATTGGCAGCGTGAGTTGTTAAACGTACGCCTAAAAAGAAATTATAGTAATTAAAAAAAAAAATATGTAATTTTTAATATATATATATATATATATATATATATAATATATATATATATATAATATATATATATAAAATCATCGTCGTATTGTTCATTGCCGAACGTCGTGACTAGCTATCTGTACGTTTATTTTTAAATACAAAATGAGCTGGTATTCAGGCACTATTTCTATGTGACACAGATGCGCGCGCACGGTGTGGAGTGTCACTGCCTTTTCCGTGATAATTAAGAATTAAATAATGATGCAAAACTTTCTTTGTCACGTGTTTGTTTCGAACCACCATCGGAGTTAACAATTGATCACTCTAGCGACTACGCTATCGCGACATTTATATATATATATATATATATATATATATATATATATATATATATATATATATATATAGCGATTCTTGTTTTTTTTTTTTTCATTTCTAAATTAAGTAATTGCATATACGTACGTACTTGTACATATGCAATAATAGTGCGGAATATTAGTCTAGGAATAGGAATTTCAATTGACACTTTGTAAATATTGAAAATTATATATTTTATGTAACATTAATTCCTCATTTTGAAGTTTAGAATTATATGCTTTTAGCTCTAAACTTCAACATTCAAATTCATCATACTTCGCCAAAAATATTCTTACCTGTAGCGCCAAAGGGATGGCCAATACTAAGAGAACCGCCCCATGTGTTGAATTTATTCATATTCGGTACACCTACTTTGGACTTCCGATTCATATAGTTTTGAGCAAACCAATCGCTATCCATCGCCTTTAAATTTGCTAATATTTGACCCTGCAATATTAAGTTATTTATATCTATATATGTGTGTATTATATTTTATCGTATAATTCAATCCCCGAAAGAATTTCATATTCGCTTCATTAATACATTTTCGTTAAAAATATATAGATGTCACGCAAACGTGAAGCATATACAGTGAACTCCCGATTATCCGGGTTAATCACCGGGATGGGTCGGTCGCACGGATAATAGAAAAACACGAATAATCCGAAAATTGCTTTTATTAAAGAAAAAAAAATTAACATCAGTACAAAAATATATGCTCATGCTCTGTATATAATCAAACTAGGAATTTTCATTTTAACATATACCATTTAAAAATTCCGCAATGCATCTTTGGTTCTGGTTGTTCATTTCTTGTCCTATATCGACACATATTTTACGAACCGCAGTGATGTTACCGTAATTAAATCCTCTTTGTCCCAAACAATCTAACAAAGTTGCAGCAGAATGAGCAATTGCATTTTTCTCATTTAGTACATCTGCATCAGTAATGTAACAATACAGTTAGTAACGATGTCTTCATCCGTCAAATACTGAAAGTCAGGCTCGCATGTATCACTCTATCTTCTAATTATATAACCGTGACCATGTTTGTCCTTATTTTTTTTTACGATTCCGGAATAAGCACGGATAATCGGGAGTTCACTGCATTTTCAATTGTGAGATCTTTTTTTATATGTTAGAAATTTTCACGTATACGATAATTAAATGCGTTGAATAACATCGATTTTAGATAAAAATTGGAATTTTTCAGTATTACCGCAAAAGCTTCGTGAACTTCCCAAACGTCAATGTCTTCTAATTTTAACCCATTTTTTTCCAAAATTTTCGGAGTAGCGTATGTAGGCCTAAAAATATAAATATTTATATCGTTCTCTAAAACTAGGTATGTACTTTTTCATATATTAGGAATAAAAATGTTAAATGAAATTAAATACAATACGCACACAACTTTGGCATATATAAGTATGTACATAATATGTAAGTACACAAAAATGTTACAATATTGTATATACCCAAGTAAAAGCTGGTCAGCCGGATCTTGAGAAACATAAATGAAATCCCTTAGATATAATTTCGGTTTCAGTCCGAGTTGTTTAGCTTTTTCTTCGGTTGTTATCAAGCAAGCGGATGCGCCATCAGTCTAGTAATTTAAAGGAAAATATATAATTAAATAAAATTTTAATACAAATGAAACAAATACATAAAATTATTTTTTCTGTAGTGAGATAAAGTACATTTTATACCGGAATGTTGGAGAAAACTATCCACCACCCGCCGCTGTAAAATTCACATTAAGTTCCCATTTAGTGATATAAATTCTTATGTATTTATAATTAAAAATATAATGATTTGTAAAACGAAGACAAACGCTAAATAAAACATTATTTGGTCATTAAAAATTTATATACAGTATTTTAATGGAAAAGTATTGATCAACCACAATCACATTCATTACTAACTGACGTACAAATTTAAAAATTTAATACAGCCAAAATAGTTGGTAAAACTGATACCGACTGATAAGTCCGGTTTCACTAGTTCAATTATTTCATAATTTTTCTTTGGCAGATATGAAAAAGTTAAAAGTTTATATATATATATATATATATATATATATATATATATATATATATATATATATATATATATATATATATATATATATATCGGAATTTAAAATTAAGCATATAATAAATAATTGCTAGTGGTAGTGATAAGCTAAAATTTACAGGCAACTATATTTATAAATGTTTGAGAGTAGTGATTTTATACATTATAAACCAAACAAAATATAACACAGTTTAATCACTAAAAGTTGCATACACAATAAAAGATGTAATATTTATTGTGTATGCTTGAAAATGACGTAACTGTTGAAAAGCTTTGCATATAATAAAAAACGTTTAGTAATTAAACTGTGTTATATTTTGTTTGGGTTTATAACTATATTTTTGTTTCACCTTTTTTTTAATACTAGATTAAATTATATATATATATATATATATATATATATATATATATATATATATATATATATAATATAAAATGACCGACGTATAATGTAGTCAAAGTATGTAGCTATTCGCCGCATCACTACACCGTACATCTGTATTTTCAAATAGATTCAAATCAGTATTCAAAGGTTTGTTATTTTTTGGATCCATGGGATTCGTATTAATCCCTCTACAGCAGAATATTCCAAACGCAATTAGTCGTTCGATATCGTAAATTTTTTTCAGCTGCGCCAATGCGATTTTAGCAGATCTTATTCGGCTCTTAATCTCGTCTCAAAAGCTTTTATCAATGATAATTATCAATCCTACTAACTTATCAAAACTATTGGGGTTGTTTATATTTATAACATACATATGTATACATACACATCAAAAACATGGCCTCGTCAATCCGATTTTCATTAAATTTAATATAATGTTACATTAATTTGGAATTTATCATATTTCCACTTCTATTCTTAATTTTTGTGACTACATAAATTTATAAAATGATTAACTTGAAGTATTATTGAACTTAACATTATTCTTTTCAAATATGGTAAAACATGCACAAAGTTACTTTTAAATTACAGTAATTATCCCATATTTTAATCAGAAAGTGCTTATATACGATAATCAGTGTAAATTTAATTAAAGCAAAAAATATATACCAAAAATGAAGAATTAGCAGCTGTGATGGTTCCATGAGGTTTCACAAAAGCAGGTTTCAATTTACCAACCTGATCCATTGTGGATACGCGAATGCCATTATCTTTAGTAACTAACTTATCAGATCCTGGAACTACAGAAATTTTTTGACATATTTATTACGTGTAGGCTCGTAAATTTTTGGTTTCTTAAAAATAAATACTAATATAAGAACTTAATATGCATATGTACGCAGTAATTTTTTGATTAATGATATTTTGATTATTATCTTAAATGCCGGTTAAATTTACAGTATTTTAGTCTATAAGTTACTCTGCAATTGTATCAATGCAAGAGTCATATATTCACTATCAACAGCCCCAAAATAAAATGTTCTCCGACATAGGTTAAATCAATTAAAAACCATTGTTGGCGATAAAAAAAAACGGTCATGAATGACGCAGTCCAGAGAAATACTCTTAAAAACGAAGAATCTGTTCACTAGAGACGAATTAAATCGTGTAAGAATTCTACCAGCATTTCTACTTTATCAGTGGGACTTCGATGTTGGATACTACACTAGAAAAACGGATACAGATCTTCCATGAAAATTGTGTGTATTTTATAAATTGCTAACGATAAAATCCTAAACAGTATAAAGAAATGCCGGATATTATTCAATTTGATCGTAGGAAGAATACGATATCTAGGTCGCATCATGAGAGAAAGCAAATATGGGATTATTTATGTCTCGTTTTAGGAAAGAAAAGCTTAAGCAATATATTGAAAGGCAACCTCTAAAACGTATGGGCAAATTATATTAATCGATAACGCAGTCCATTGGCCTATTGAAATAATCAGATCAATCATACCTAAAAAAACCAACAACACATCGCAGTGTTGATAACCAATTTTTGGAAGAAGAAATGCAGAAGAGAATTTTAATAGCGGTAAACATAAAACAAACCTTTAAATGGTACGATATCTGTAAGATAGCCATTATCGAAAGCTTGTTGAGCGAGAGAATGGGATCGTAATGCATATTCATCTTGCTCTTTTCGACCGACTTTAAAGGCCGCAGCCAATCGATCAGCCGAATGACCCATTGATTCGTTCGTGCTGAATTCGGTTACACCTGGCAGCTATGTGAAATAAAATATTGGTTACTTACGTTAACATGTATTTTTTTTATTTAATGTATAAATTCAAAATACACATACAACATAAGACATACGCAAGTCCAAAGGCAAATTTATTCACATTAATGTTATAATACAGCTGAGCACATGGACTAGATACGGGTAGAGGGTTCGCTGACAGCTATTTCTGCTGTCCACATAAATTCCAACTACTACATGCGATATCGATGGTAAAGAAAAGGCAAGACGACTAACACAGATGGAATGGAAACAGTTGTGAGATATTACATTCAAACGGAGAGTGGTATTATTGAAGTTCACGTTATCAGTCAGTTGATATATTTAACTCATAATTTTTATACGCGACACCGACGAGGATAGCTAGACCATGTCTCAACCGATTCGGCTAATCTGGAGAAAATATATATTATATAATTGTGTATTTTTAGCGTTTACATTTGTTTCTTTATAAAATTAGAATTTTTGAAAAATGGCTTGACCTATATTTTGCAAATTTCTGATAAAAATAGGGACACAAGTTTAAATGGAGAATTTTATTTATATAAACATGAAATAGTAATAATACTGACTTCCGGGGCGAGATCAGCTAATTTTAAAGATGTGATTAATTTTAGTTTGTCCATAGTAGACTTGGCTTTGTTTAACCGAAGTAACATGCTTCTCATGTTTCGCGATAGTCGGATAGGAACATCGGACATATATTCAACACCTCCGGCTACTATAACATCATAAACTCCAGCTGCTATCATTCCAATACCTATGCAGAACAAAAACAGGTGTGATTGTCAAATTGACATTGATATTCAAAATATTGCTTATACAAAATGTATTTTGTATGGATTCTTTGAAATATTTATAAGCTAGAAATTGTACTTCAAAATATAGTTTAGATTTTCATAAATGTTTAGTTATTAATTGCATGCGTAAAATATACGAACATATTAATTTTATTCTTATTTGTCCTTCAATATGAAATTGTTTTTAATCGTGATCAAAAATTAAATATTATTGTTCTCTCGCTCACGATTTTATTGGTTTGTAATATCATAAATCGAGAATAATACCCAATTCAAAACCAACAAAATATATGTTCACTAATTCAAATACAACTGACTTTACCATTTTTTTTTTTATTACAAAGGAAAACAAACTTCTTATTATAAAATACAAACGAAAACAAAAATTTTAAACATCAATTATTTAAAAAATAAAAATTAATTCCCGTACCAGTAGTTATTCCTTGATTCGAACTAATGCACGCCATTGTGACAGTATGTGCTGGTGTGAACTGTGAAAAACCAGCACACAATGCAGCTTCCCTCGCGATATTACTAGTTTTGACTTCTTGAATTACTGTACCGTACACGATATAATCAATAACTTCCTTAGGTACCCCAGTCTTTTTTAGTAAACCTCTAGTTTAAAAAACGTAGTTAACACATCAAAAGGTTGTTAAAAGTACATCCTCAAATACATAGAACTAGAATACTTAGCACATACATGCATAGTAACCTCACAATCAACGACTGAACATTTAAAATGTTCTAAATTTTACAATCGTATATAGATTATATGCGCAATTATACAATATTACTCCAATAATAAATGATTTTGAAATGTCCTTACGCTAGTGAATGTTTTGCTAATATATGAGGTGCCAACTTTGCATAATCTGTTCCAGAAAGTAAAAACGGACTCCGTACACCATCTACGAACACTATATTTTTCCCAGTTCGATCTTTTACCGACTTACGAGGTAAATATAAAACATTTCCATTAGTTGAAAAGCATCGAAGAACTGAAATGAAAAAAAAACACAAAGTAATTTACTTTAAAAGCATTTAACGTTTTTTATTTATCTTATTAATATTTCAATCATTTTTTCATAAATGGTTGTCACAAGCATGATCAAACTACAAATAACAACACACACACATATATATATATATATGATAGAAATAATTATTTTTCTTACTATTCATCAGTTGATTTGAGTTGAATATATCGTTTCTCAAAAATTGTTTATTTTTTAAGACAAAAACAGCCATTTTATATTAAAAGTAATTCAGAGGACAAATATAAAAATAAAAAGTCAACCAATGAATAAAAGCATGAAATAATAAACACGTCTATTTCTACAAGTGCATACGGAAGTAAAAACAAGGCTAACAACTATACAAATGCCAAGTTATGTTTATGACAACTTCCGACTTATCAGTTTCAAATAACATATTTTTATCAGTGAATCAAGTTTATTGCGTCAGTATCGATATTGTCCGTTGATTTAAAAAAAAATACAAACCCAGTGATTTCAATGAAATAAATAATCTACTTCAAATGTTGGAGCAGATTTTAAAGTAATGTTTTTTATGATTTAATAGCAAGTTTTAGTTATTAAATGCAAAATTAATTTATACTCAAGTAGATTACATTTTCATTTGCAATATGGTGTACTATCAACTAAAGCGATATTAAAAATATGCAATTTATATGTACTTGTATATATCATGAACTCTGAGTTCATAACGTTGCTTTCTACGTTTGCAACATGTTTTGTATATTGGAATAAAAATATATATGGCCTCCAGACAAACCTTCCTGACCACAGATCTGATTGGTTTAGCTTCATCCATTCCACCACTACTTAATTATATTCTCTCCAGCCGTGTTGTACTTATAAAATTTACTTTTGGTTAACAATTCGAGCAAATTTACACCACTCAGAGTTGAACTAAATCACAAGCTCCAGTATTAGTTCATTTCATAGACACTTTATATTCCCAGGGCTGTGATCGTGTGATTCGTTTTTCTGACATGACACTCCAATTGTGCTGTAATTTGTTATTTTACTATCAGACGAAAATTTTCTGTATTGTGCTATGACTGGCCATTCTATTAAGCGATACATCCTTGCACTCAGATTTATCAATTCTTTAGTAACCAATATTCCAGCTCCACTGGCTTCCAATTTTCCTTTGTTAACAATTAATAACACAGGTTTTAAAAACCTGTTAATCGAAATCTAACTTCCCCATGGAAATTTTTGTTTTGTCTATTTCAATAGCTTTCCAGGCAATTCACTTTTCATACTTTTATTCCCTTATCAATATATTTTTGTTTGAAATCTATAGAACAACCTACTTCAGATATTCATCGTTTTCACCGAAATTAAATTTTATAATTGTATAAAACAACCATAGAAGTTTCAAAAAATATTTGTTGTGGTTTGTTCAGCGTAAAGTACCTTTCTTTAATATAGTTACCATTTCTCTATTTTTTCCAATTCAGGTCAACTTTTTAATATTTTTTCATATTCTTACTAATTTTACGAAAACCTGAATTTACTTTTACATTTAAATGATTTACTACGTTTAAATAATTTAGTATACCTACTCACTTACATGGATTTATACTCGAATTTAAGTACGTTTTGCTGATTATTAGAATACAATTATGAAAATTGATAGAAAGGACTTCTTTAGAAATTGAATTTTGACACTTGCCATTGTGAAATTTGTGCCACGAGACTTAACCTGACTGATCTGGAACTTTTTGAAGTGATATAAATATGGATATTTTTATGAAATAAGTGTTAAACCGGTATGTATCATTTAAAACATTTTGATGATTGTAAATGTTAAAGTGGTTAATTTCCGAGATTCAAACTTTATCAGGAATGTAACCAGTGTCTGGAAATCGGAAGAATGGGAACAATACGATTAAGAGAAAATATTCATTTTGCGCAGCAGACAAATATTGATGGTAAGAATATAAGAGAATTGATGAAGGAACAGGGTTGTTATTGATCCATGTTAGGTGAGGAATATTTAGTTTGATTGATAAGGTAATAGTACTATAAAAAATCTCAGCATTCTATTTGAGATATTTTTATAGTGTGGACAAGATCTAAACGGGTATGTAAAAAACGAATAACCCAGTACTATTAAATCTGTAACATGATCGGCTCGAGAATTGCAAACTATACGAACGTGTCCTGGAATTCAAGCAAACTTCAATAATAATCTTGTATCAAATAATCGCACTATGAACTAATTAATTCCACACATGAAGGAAAAAAGTGGGTTAAAAAACGAAACTTGCAAAGCTATACAATGGTTAAGTCGAAGAAAACAATTTGTATGAGAAATATGTAATAGGAATAATGACGTAGACGCTGTCGTAAAAACGAATGCTGTAACATACAATTCAACAGGTAACGTAAAATATTCGAGTGCACGATGATACGAGAAAGGGCAGACTAAAATCGTTTTACTTCCATTATAGCTTCTTAATTTCGCCACGACTGAAATAGTAGTTCATAAATTCCACCATAATGACTTGCAGATTTGTCGCATGGATCTCGAATATATTGTTGAAATTGTATGAAAAATAGAAACATAATATTATAAGTAGTACAAATACAATTTTTGTAGCCTTATTCTTATTTTTATAAATACAAATTTAAACTAATATAATCTTTTTTCTACTTCGTCGGACTATATATTATAATCAAATGTTTACTGTTTTTATATTTACCTAAAAAAATAAATTTCCTTTTTGAATACTTAATTTTATTATATACATGTTTAAAAAAATGTTGGATTCGCTAATTTTCCACTTACTTCCAGGACTGTTACTTTTATTTTGTGTAATTTTTCTCTTTTTTTGGAGGGGAAAACGTAAAAATAGGAACTTTATTGGCGTTTATAAATCCGAAGATTGTAATTTACGGTCTTGCGACCGCCTAATTCAATAGTACTAAATTTGAATTTAAATTATAAACGCACATATAATCCACATTTAACAATTATTCGCAAAAATGAGCATATTAATGTGATAATACAAAACCAAACATAATTAAGATCAGGTCTTCCAGCATTATACGGTGAAGAGATAGCTGCATGACGACGAGCAAAGCGCCCGGGAATCTGAATAGTCGCTGCCCGAACTCGATCGATGTTTGTAGAGTTATCAACCGCGTTATTTTTTTATCTAGAACGTTTTTTATCTGTTGCAGAAGCTGTCTCTCGAAAGTTTTCAAACCACCTTAAAACTGAATTGCAAGATGGTATATGTTTACACCGTGTAACTTTGAATTCTTTTCGAAACTTTCTTTGCACTGTCGTGATCGATTCACGCCTAAAATAACGTTCCATCCAAAACGCGCGCTCCTTCTCGATACAGAATGCCACAACTGAAACTTGGAAGAAACGAATCTCTCGCGTGCACACTACACGTGGAACATGCAGTTTGCGTTATAGCAGTAATACTAACTGCACTATTCAAAAAACAAAACCGTCTTCTCTGGACCACCCTATACAAGAACATCAAAATAAATTGAAAATAAAGACATCGAAATGGACAGAAAGAAAATCTGACGGAAATACGTTGAACAACTTTATGATGAAAAACTATACCGAAGTAATTCCCAAAAGACAAACAATCAATTATATGACTGTATAATAAAACATGAATCTGACTTGGTCCTTTAAATCTTGAGGAATAATAAAACACCATGAACTGATAATATCCCTGCAGAATTAAAAAATGTAAGATGAACTTTTCAAACTAGTTTCGGAAGTCTACCAGTAAGGCAAATGGCCGGAGAAGCATTGCGCAACGGTGATAGTAGAAATCTTTAAGAAACAATCTACAAATAAATGTGAGGGCATCAGAACAAGCTTAATTTCACGTGCGTCAAAAATAATGTTGCAAATTTAAAACCTTATATAGAAATATATCTCAGTAAATCGATTCCACAAGCACGAAACTATGCGAGATGTAATAGTCGTCTTATGGAATATTGGAGAATGAATGACGAGTGTAAACCGCAATGTTTACATATGCTTTATTGATATTTGACTTTCCAGTTGTTGGAAGATGTAAGATGCCCTCAAAGTCTACTGAGGCTTATATATAAAATTAATGATGACTTGTCAGAAGCTGCGAATATAATTACAGGAGTAAGACAAGGATGTCTGCTATTATCACATACTTTTAATGTTTATCTTGAGTAATAGTAAAATTCGCAGATAATCCACTCGCAGGTATTGTGGATATAATCCAAAAGATGATACGGCGTTTAAATAAAACAGGGAAGTACTAAGTGGAATGAAACCGCGCCCATTCTGTATAAAAATTAATGGAGAAATAACTGAATAAGTCCAGATGTTTAAATACCTTAGTCAGATTTTATCAGATGGTCCTTATTGATACTGAAATTAATTCTAGAATTAAACTAGCATAATTTGCGTTTTAAGAAAAACAATGCATATTAAGATAAAAGTCAATACCGTTGAAACACGGAAAATAATATTAAAAAGGTACGTGTGGTCCATAGCCCTTTATGTTGGTCAAGCCTGGACATTAAATGAAGTGAATATAAATAAGTTACATGCGTTTGAGCTTGGAGAAAAATGAAAAGGATAAGCTGTATAGAAAACATCCAAAATGAACAAGTATGACGACAAATTGAAGAGAAAAGTTGTTATTAAATCGGATAAAGAAGACACGATTAACTTAGATTGGTCATGTATTCGGCAAGACGGATTACTTTGAAATATTCTTGAAGGTAAAATCCAAGGAAAAAGAACTAACGGAAGACCGAGAAACACATTTATAACAATCCTGTTAAAAGACTATATATATATATATATATATATATATATATATATATATATATATATATATATATATATATGTAGGATATTCGGATATTATAAAAGTATAGCAAATCTTCTTCAATGAAAAAGGATTTTATAAGCCTTGAAACAATAACTAGTTATTTATATAGGTTGTAGACCAATATTAAAATCGAAACAGTTATTTTTAACAAGATTATTTAAAAACTATTAAAAAATATTTCAACAATAAGAAATTCATCGAAATTAAAGTCAATAACTTTAATAGACCACTCGGTCATATGCAGAAGCACTGGTACCAAAATTGCACAAAAATTAATCACTATCGATACTTCGCGAAACGAAATAAAATTTTCAAATAAGTTACGTACATGAATGATATGAAAAACAGTACATCTAATATGTCACACGTTTAATGAAAAATTTACGTAGGAACCATTAAAACTTATATTTATCCTTATTTACATTTTCTAGCTTTCAAACTAGACTTTACTTATACTTAATTTTACTACAAAACAACTTAGTTATTCATATTTTATATATATATATATATATATATATATATATATATATATATATATATATATATATATATATTGTTAACCAGTAACAATAGTTGATTTGGTATCTTAGAAAACTAATTTAGTTTACAAACTAACTTAAAATCACGGGATACAATATTGCGAGTAACATTAGGTTATTATTATTTTAATTAACGTATTGTGTGAAGAATACTTATTTGTAACAAACCAGGAGTAACGATTTGCATCAAACCAAGTAAATCACTTATTAGAGAGATAAACGCAAAAAAGTAAAATAAAACTTTATAAAATTATCCGTTAAATTAGTACAAATTCTAATAATTTTGCAACTAGTATCCGCAATATACTATTAAAATACTTTTTGAGATCATAAGTATTCACACCGAAAGTAACCCAATATTCTTTGCTAAATGTGTCATAATATTTTCAACCCCAATATTAAATTATAGTTTATATACATATCATAATCATGAAACTGCATAACATTCTTCATCAATCTAAAAAATTATAATTCGAATCTAACTGCTGAATTTCATATGATATATCTACATGCGAGGCTAAGTGACAACGTAGATCACGTTTTTCGACGTACGATTTGTTACAGAAATGACAAACAAATCGTTTAATCTTCAAGTGTCGCATAATGTGTTCTTTTAATTTGTCCTTCCTTTTAAAAGATTTGTTACAACGATGACAGATATATTCGGCTCTCTGATCACTATGAACCTGTAAACAAACGTTTGCACTTATTTTCATATTTCAACATAAACTATGTAGTCATTTTTTGAGTTCGTGCGCAGTTACCGTTTCATATCGAACTATAAAGCAAATAATATTGCCGTGACTTACCCATTCATCATCTTCAGAAAAATTTAACAGTAATTTAAATTATGTGCATTGTATATATTGAAAAGATAAAAATTACGAATAATAAGTAACTATGTACATACTTTCTCGTGAATCTGAAACAACGTCTTGGAATTATATCGTTTATTACAAATTTTGCATTTATATAATACTTGGCCTACATGATTTTTATAATGATTGGCCAAATTGTCTAACCTCGAAAAACTTCTGTTACATATCTAGGAACATAAATAAGTGTATTTAAGATAATTTTTTACTTGACAATCAGTAACGACAAAACAGAAAAATAGGTAATGTATTTATGTAACACATACCAATGTATAGAATTATTTAAATATAAAAATTCGTAATTACTCTCTTCTTATGTAATTAAAATATATAATTTCTTCACAATATGATTTGCGAACATTAAATACCTAAATGATTATATAATTGTTTAATGTTCTTATATACTTTGACAAATATAAAACTAAACCATTTCAAATACAATAAAATGTAAACACGTTATAACGAAAATAACACAGTAATAACAGTTTTTAATACATTATGTGGAAATATTAATTTCAGCGCAATATAAATTTTTTTCTATATTCTGATTTATTTCAATATTATTAGTTTTAAATTATAACAAATAACCATAGTTAATTTATGCGTGGATTGTTACTCATCAATTAAAAGATAAGTAGTTTCATATAAATAATTCATGTGCAAAAGCTAAATCAAAGTAATACCTAATTTGTGTAAAACATTCATTTACAATGCACATTTATAAACTTGTAAAACATGTAAATTAATTTATGTAAGATTTACTATTTTCTAAAACATTAAAAAATAATTTTCAAATATAATTTATTGTATCGGAATAATTTGAAGTTCACTTAGAGCAGCAAACACAAAACTTCGATATAATTTAATTTAGCAGTTGTTCGCAAAAGACTCATATAAAAGTTATTATGAATCTCGAATATCACTGCAAATCAATTTTTATTAAATACATTATATATCCTTCAGGACTATAAAACATTGAAGTCATAATATTGTTTTCTGAATCAGATAACTCCGTTTATAACATTTTAATATTATATTTTTAAGACGGATATAAACATAATTTACGTACAGAACAAGTGCCTTCATTTTTTGTTAAATGAAGTTTAATATGACGTGTTAAAGTTGATTTTCTCATTAATCGGCGTCCGCATAAATTACATTCATAACAGCCTCTGCCAGCATGCTCATCGCGACAATGTTTCTCAAGACGCGACATCGTTCTAAATGTCTGTAAAGTAAATCAAATTCTACATGGCTGTTTATATGTCAAACGAAGTCATTTAACTTTTTTTTATAACAATCTTTGTTTCTAAAATAAATAGTTACTTAAGTATTCACGGGAATTATACACCGATGATAACTGTTGTTTTTTATGATAGACACCTTTTAGTACATGTATTTATACTATATGTGATCCTAAAATGAAGTTTTAATTTTGCTATTATAGTTAATAATAATAATTTGTTTCACGATATTAATTTGATGAAAATATTTAAATCATCCTAGTAGAAATGTTAAAATATACACCAACGAAACTACAAAATAGAAACAGTGTGAAGCATAAATTTTTCAATACGAAAAAATGCTAAAGTATAGACATATCACAAATACAATACCTCAGCACATAAATCACACTGCCATCCGAGTTTCCGTTTATATTTTGTAATAACTTCAGTGACTTCAACATTTTCAGATGCACATTCAGATCGCGACCTGTTTACGAATAAACCGTATTAGACCACTTCAATTATTTTGTGCACAAATGAATACGTAGAGATTATAGATGGGAATTTTTATTTCACGTGGAACAATACATTATTTATTTATTATTAGTAAACAATGGTATTAGATGCAAATTAATAGACAGCGTAACACAGAGAAATGCGTGGCACCATGAAATTTAAAAATACATGAAAAATATAAAACATTACCCATTATTATAAGAAATAAACACTATGTTAAAATAAAAATGTGAAAACCCAACCTTTTTTTACATTTAACTGTAGAACATTTTGGCGCAGGGGCGTAATTATCTAATGAAGGAGTGGCTAGAGTAACAGACGACTGAATATCTGACGTAGTTGAATTATTATACAAGCATCCATCTGCATTGGGATTTTCAGGATTAATCTAAAAATTTTAAATGTTTGTTTTTAGTGGATCAAAAACCCTTTTATATTAATTTAATATATGTTTATATATATATATAAATAAAATAAACATATTTATATAAATTTTTAAATTCGAAGGAGTAGTTTATGTTCGTGAAATAGGATTAAAATACAAACCATTGTTGACAATGTATTTTGATAATTTTCAATATCAAATAATTTATCAAACGGAATATTCGTTACGCTGTTAATTGAATCGTCCATTGATAAATCACCGTTTACATCGAACTCGTGATTTATGAGTTCTATTAAAGGAATTATGTCATCCTTCGACGATGTTGCTACAGACTCATCATTTGGTTTGGAAAATTTTAACAATAACATCTGTATTAACAAAAAATTATATTAACAGCATTTTTTACTTGAATTCAGTTACAATCAATCAAAGTTTATGTACGTTAAGACGTAATTTTAATTACCCGTAAATTTGCCATAAATTCATTTACAACGAGACTGAACTTCTGTTTTAAAGTAATATCAATGACTCGAGACTGCAATTCAACTGTATATGTTGTTAAAAGACCACATTCTGAAAGCTGTTAAAAAATTATAAAACTAAAAACACAAGACGATATAACACTTAATTATAATTATCGATAAAATATTACAGAAGGAAAACAAACATCAATATGGTTCATTCCTAGAATACTCGTACATCTCAAAATTAATTAATCGGGGCTTGGATAAATTGATATATCTTGCTTCCCTAAACACGATAAAAAATTTTAATATAAATTACACCCTTTCAAATTTTACTTATGTGTGTACAAACATGAAATATTTCGAAGTTTCGACGTTATAGGGGTAGTGTCGATTGGATTATTAACAACTATTTTAATAATAAAAACAAAATCGTGAAGTCCCGCTTGTTGGTTTGGTTACATTCGGTTAGGTTAATTATAAGTATGATTATTTTAAAAAAAAGGAGATATCATACCACTCGACCATATTAAAAATCACAATTAGATATAAATGTCAGCTAATCTGCTTTCTCCCGATAAAGCTATTATCAGTTACATCAGGGGGAAATCAATTCATTATAAGTGTAATTTTACCAGTTTTACGTTTTCTTTCATATTAACTTTGGATTATTTACTTCTTTTTCTACATTTTCCGTTTTAATTTTCACGTATTTTCGTTATTTTCCCTTCATTTGAGTTATAACCTAATTTTCTTTCTATGTAACCGTCAAAAACAACTTCGTAACTCGTTAAAAGTATCAATTTTTGACACTTCTGAAAAAATTGTGGAAATCGCTGGTGTACTAAAATTTATAAAAAATATATAAAATTTACCCCTTTGAAAAATGATTCTAAAGTAACAGCAATATCAGTAACATAATCAGTACTAGCAGCCATAGTAAAACAATCAAATTTTTGAAAAACCTAATTTCTTTTACAAGTATTATGTAACATGAAATACATAAACACTCCAAAGCACATAATAATCAAAACTCAAAACACTGTTAGCGTTAGACAAGAAAAATACGGCAATATTAAGTACAACCATGAATTAAAAACATGCATGGCATCATAAACCCCTATCCAGCAATTAACTTCAAACTATACCAGTTTACCGGGCAATGAAATATTCTAGATTCTGGGTGCATAATAAATTTAATAATTTATTTTACGTTTAATTTATATTACATTCATGCTGAACAATAAATATTTTAAAAATTAAATGCATAAATCTTATATTTTATTATTTTACATAATACGTTATAGTTATTATTATGTTTAATTTATATACCATTCATGTTAAATAATAAACATTTTTAAAATTAAATGGTGAATATGATAATATTCAAAATTACACATTAAAAATTTTTGATGTAATGACAATAATTTTTAATTCATAATGTGTATATACTGAGTAGTAAAAGTAAATAATAAATGGTGGTTGTGTAACTGTTTATTGAAGGCTAAATGTAATTTAAAGGTAAATTATGAAGTATTTGAAAAGTTTTTGTAAAAAATTAATATATATGACTAATATTACTATTACCATGGTTACTTAAAAATAATAATTTCTATCAAAAATTAACATTAAGTGCGGCGATGTAAAGTTCCATATATTTTATGTGTAATTGTGTATATTGTTTTGTTATCAAATTTTTATTTTACGTAGACGTTAAATTCGTGTAGAAATTAGCAAATATAGTACGTATAAATTTATTTCGGGAAATTTGTTTATACTAAGAAAAATTTACAGGGAGTAATTAAATAACCTTCATCCCTGTGTTCATATTTTCTGTATTTCGACAAATGTTTATTTAATTATAAATACTTAATTAAGTTTGGTCGGTTAAATTGAACTATTATATTTAAGTTGAATATGAAATACTAGGGTACGGAAAATTTATGATTATTTGTTTTTTCAATGTTCGTTACAAATAAATAAATCTGTTCAAATAAAAAATTGTTTTTGTTTGCAGATGGAGGAAGTTGAAAATGTTCGTGTTATAGCTCGTGTTCGTCCACTTAGTTCTAGTGAAGAAGAAAATAGATGCCGATCAGTTGTTGATGTGGATTCACTCAATGGATCGATATATGTTTTTAAACCTAAAGTCACGAGAAGCATGCCTAAGTGTTTTAATTTTGATATAGTGTTTGGACCAGAGTCGAAACAAGTATTATCACTATTATTTGCGTTTTTGTGAACGTGATTTTTCTGACGTCTGTTAATTTCTGTATAAATCTATAAGTAATGCCCATGCCGAAACAATACACGAGGAATCACGCAGAGCATTAAACAAATTTAAAAATATACGTAATGCTAGGAAATATTTCAATATCGTTATGTATTTGATGATAACATTAATACTAATATTTAATAAGTAGGAAACATTTAAACTAATGCGTTTGTATTTAATTAATATTTTGAATTTTAGACTGCTGTTTTAATGTTCAATGTTTGTTGGAATTTTTACGGTGGTTTTTTTTGCATATTCCATGTTAAGAGATTATTAAATTAGTTTCTTATACACATCATTTTCGGAAATATTAAATATTTCTTTTTTAGTTTATAAAATTTAATTATATTCGGCGTTGTTATAAATATAGATTTATATATATATTTTAAATTTATACAACAATCACCAAATCTGTAACAATAAATTATCTAAAATATTAAAGTATGTTGATCTTGAAAACCCATGATAATGATTATCAATCTCATAAACTGGCTTGTTAAATTCTTATGTTAAAATGAAATGTAGTTATCCATGAAATTTATTGAAATTGATTTTCTAGTAAAGTTCATATATTCTGTTGAATTCTTTGTGTTAATTAGGCTACTATTTTCTATTTACTAGCACGACAGTGTAGATTATAATAATAAATTTTCTCGGTAGATTATATTATATATAATATAATCTACGAGATAATTGAACTCTTCGACTTATATTTATATCAGGCATATTTTTCCAAAGTTTGACTTTAAGAATTAAATTTTACATTATCTTATTAGATGGATGTATACAATGAAATTGCTCGTCCAATTGTCGATAAAGTACTTGCTGGATATAATGGTACAATTCTCGCGTATGGACAAACAGGGACTGGAAAAACATTTACCATGGAAGGTGATAATAGTAAACCAGAATTGAGAGGAATAATACCTAATTCTTTTGCTCATATATTTGGCCACATTGCTAAAGCAAATGAAAATATAAAGTAAGTTGAATTCAATGAAATATTTGGCATCATGGCTAGTAATAAGTTAAAGTCACAATGTTAATTTACGATAGTAAAGAAGAGCATAATAATTGTATAACTATATATCAAAGTAATTAATATACACTTTGTATAATCGTCTATCTAATTTATAAAATAGTAATATCAAATTCACGTTTGTCATCCTCTATTCATTCGAAAACATTGTTATTAAATTATAATTTATTATTTGATTTTTGCGATATCTCTCATGGATAAAATTTCGAAATTAACAAAACCAGACATTAAAATTTCGATGATGTAGTAAATTATAAATTTAATGACAATTACAATTCTTGAACGTTATGTAATTTTCTTTTTAGGTTCTTGGTACGAGTATCATACTATGAAATTTATAATGAAGAAATACATGATTTACTAAGCAAAAAGCAAAATATCAATCTTGAAGTTAAAGAACGACCAGATATCGGTGTATATGTTAAAGATTTGTCTACATTTATAGTAAATAACGCTGAAGATATGGAACGTATAATGGCCGTTGGGAATAAAAAAAGTAATCTGTTTCGATAGTAGGTTTCGGTATTTTAAAAATGAAAGATGATCATTTTGTTAAGAAGAAACTTATTTACGTTGCCACATTTGTTTTCAGTGTATAATAGTGTAAAAAAAGTATAAATTATATACTAACTGGAGATCCACGAAATATTTGTATTGATTAAAATTTCACTTATAAATTCTTAAATATTTACTTTTGATACTGTAACTTAAACGTTATCAAAAATTTATTTAGATAAACTTTCACATTCTCAAAAATCTACTTAGAAATTTATTTTTGTACATATCGAATTGTTTTCAAATACATCTAATGATCGTATTAATATTATACCCTATCAATTTGTTTGTTTTTCAATATAACAGAAAGCACCAAGTTTGTTTAATTCATAAGATCAGTTATATGTTAACTGTCAGATAAATTTAATAAGGAAATTTTTTAAATTGTGTGAAAGTAAGTACGAAATAGTATAAATTTTGGTTAACTCTGGCGTAATAATTTCTTTTAATATGATGCTGATTGATTAAAAAAAAATTATGTACTCATATATAATAATATTTTATACATTTATAAAAAATATGGAATGTAATATAATTAAAATTTAAGAAATAAGCGAAAATCAACTAACCCAGAATGGCATAAATTATATTGTTTAAACAAATTCTGTTTATTTTTAATATTGATTCTTTAGGAATCGTAGCGTCAACAGCTATGAATATTGAAAGTTCTAGGTCGCACGCAATTTTTTCCATAACAATTGAGACTAGTAAATTAGGTTCAGATAATCGCCAACATGTTAAAGTTGGGAGATTACATTTAGTGGATTTAGCGGTAAGAAGCAATTGTTATCGCTATCATTAATGTTATTATATATATTAACGTTTGCCTCTGTGTATTTCGTGTGTCCATTTAGTCAATTGTGTTTCATTTGACCGGTATAATCTGTAGTCCACATCAAATACGGGTTAAAAATTAATCTCCAGCGATTGCCTTCCTAAATTTGAGATATACGCGAGGACAATAGAAATATATTATCATACGTGTGATAAAAAATAGAATTATAGTTTTATGTACAGGTATTACGTAATATGCAACTGAAATATATAAAAATTATAATAATTAATGTTTAGATGTTTTTATTCCAAAATTCATACACCCCTTATTTATTAAGAATACATTAAAACAAAAATAAAATTATCGATTAAAGACAAAAGTAATATTCGACATTTAGTATAAAAACGTTTATTGCATTAGGACACAAATATAAACGTATTCTAAATAGTCCAATAACTCGAAAACATTTTAAGCAATATGTGGACAATTTAAATATACAGCCTACTATTTTACCATAGTGTGTTCTTACAATCATACCTATTTAATATGACATAAAATTTTTGTGTCAAATATAATAATTATCGTTTAAAACTATTGAAATATATGTATTATAAAATGTTTTACCTGGATTTTGTATATTATTATGTGTTGGTGGGTGTGAAGTTCATTATATTTGTAAGTCGGATCCAGTTTCGTTTGTGGTTTATTATTCAATAAAGAGAATACATGTATAATTTCCTATATTTCTTATTTCTTAAAAATAATTATACGTATTATATACGAGAAACTTTTAAAGAACATTTTTACGGCTGTTATATATTCTACTGGTATCGTATATCTATAAAGAATTTGAAAAAAGATAAAATGTGGTGATCATTAGTAATATCTTTACGTTTATACTTCGTTTTATAATTGTTGATGGCAAGAAGTAAAATTTGTATATATGTAATTTGTGTTAACTATTTTTTTTTTTAATTATCAAATTGTTTATGTATTTTATTAATTTTACTACCTCTTATGTTCCGTTGGTTGTTTGTATTACTGTCTTCTTACATTTTAATATCTTAATGCATAATATGAACCTGTTTGATTCTTTAATTATGAAACAAGAAAACTAAATCATCAAATTGTTTTATTAATCATATCATATTTAATTTTTGTTTAATTATGATTATACAAAATTAACTATTGCACCAGTATTATATGTACAAGAAATTTATATATTTCTCCTTATTTCAAATAAACGAATGATTTATTTAACTATTAATATCGTGTACATTGTTATTTTCTGAACCTGAATAACTTGATAGTATTTCAAAACAACCATGTCTACCGTCAACAAGAACTGAACTTGCATAACTAGCGAGGTTTGTTGCCAACAACAACCTTCATTCCAATTAGATGTTAATCCATTTTTGATTACAAAACTTTGGGTTGCATTTATTCTATTTTAGTAAGATTAAAATAACTTGAACTATTATTCATATAAACGATTTCCGTGAGTTTGGATGTATTCTATATGATTAAGTATATTTCTGACTTATACGAAATAATTTAAACTTCGTTATTGAGGTTAATCCTGTGTATGGCTATTTGTTTAAAATTGGGAAACCGAATGATGATCTAATTAATACATATACGTTTAGTGTGCGGGTTTTATGTTTAAAAATGTGAATATTTATCTCGTTTTAACGTTCATAAAATGAATTTTCCTACAGGGCTCAGAAAGACAAAGTAAAACAGAAGCGATTGGTTTACGTCTAAAAGAGGCCACCAAGATTAATTTATCATTATCAACGCTTGGTAATGTTATATCAGCATTAGTAGATGGAAAATCTACGCACATTCCATACCGTAATTCAAAACTAACGCGAATTTTACAAGACTCATTGGGGGGAAATTCTAAAACTGTAATGGTGAGTTGATGACACTATACTATTTTATCAAGTTCAGATAGTACTTTATTGCAGTTAATTTTTTAAAATAAGAATTAGCAAACAGGCCGAATCATATTTATGTGTTTTTTTTTATATTTATATATTATAACATACTGAATTTGAGTGCATATCGATTATGACGATCAATTTGGTAATTGTAAAAACTTAGCATCCATTTTCATCCCCGATTTATTTTAGATAAATTTTATATTGTAATTTAGGTAAACAAAACTGGTATTGTTGATTAAAATATAAATGAAATGAAAAAATTGTAACGAGCTCTCAAACTTTAACGTCATCATCGAACAGAAATTCTTACATATAACATAAATACGTTAAATATTGTATGCCCTTTCTACTAAATCATGACTAGGAAAAACAAATATTTCTTAATTATGATGTCAGACACAAGTGACAAATAATTTTATTCCGTTTCAAGTATAATGAAGTAGACTAGATTTCTTTCTGAGTAAACGTGTATTAAGCAATACTATTAAATATGTTGTTTTAAGAAGAAATGCAAAACGTGTTCAAATTTACAATCGACGATTAAAGTTGTAAGTCGCGTTTTGTGAAAATACAATTTATGTTGTGACCTCGCAGTGACACTAGTACGAGTGACCTCTTGATAGCGTTAATACGGATTATAATTCTTAATGTTTACAATGCCAATTTCGTTTACAAAATGCATATATATAATTTTAAACACTATCTTTGTTTGGACTCTAATAAAACAAACAACAAAGGGGGTAATTATGTGACACAAAATTTACGTAAAAATCTGTATAACAAAAATTGATTTATGCGAGTTATATTAAAATAATATTTGATAGCATTTGTAATTGTTTCATTTGATTGTGTAAATTATTAGATTTATTCATTTATTTCTTCTGTTTATAATTTCACGCTTGATCTTTGAATGTTGAGGTAAACAATGAAAATTCGAATTTCTAAAATTTTTCGTATGATTTTAATTTTCCTGTAAATCAGCCTTTAATATTAAGTTAATGCTAAACTACTTCGCCCTCAGTTTTGTTAATGTTCATTTTTTTTTTTAATAAGAAATTGTTTAATTTTTATTTCTATTTAGTGCGCAACTATTAGTCCGGCTGACTATAATTACGACGAGACGATTAGTACGTTACGTTATGCTAGTCGTGCTAAGAATATTCGTAATAAAGCTCATATTAACGAAGATCCTAAAGACGCATTGCTCAGGCAATTCCAGAAAGAAATTGAAGCTCTTAAAAAGCAACTTGAAGAATCGAGTAATTTCTTATTTTCATATTTATAATTTTAAAATTTGTTGCTAATATGTTTTTGATCAGAACTAAAATTGGAAATTATAATATTAATAAAATATGACTGCAGTCGTTTTAATTATAAATTCAATATGACATTTTTTGTCATGATATAATTATTTCGATAGCTTGCAAAAAATATATATAACGCGTTGGTTTCAACTTTTTATTTCTAAATTATAATTTATAACCAGAAAAAATTGTTGATTTTCACATAGAGAGCGGCGATTCGGACGAAGATACTGTCACAGAACCGAAACCGAATGATCCAAATAATGTTTCAGAATCTTGTATTTTATCACCGGATAAGACCGATGTAGAAGATGCACTTGTTATAAGTTCTGAGAGTGTAGATGTGGATAATAATTTAACTATAGAACACGATATGGAATTAAAGCACGTGCAGTAAGTTCTTTTATGTTATTGTGTATAATTCAATGTTGTAAATCTAAACAATTGACGTCATTTTACTTACTTTAATTAGGACGCAAATGCCCTTTTCCTTTTTTTAACCAATTTGTATGTTACATATTAGTCACTACTCGGGATGCTTAAATTGTTCACGTTAACGATATATTAGCGAACTCGATTTTGAATTTTGAGCTTTATAAAGTATTTTCCTGTCAATCACTACAATATCACGTTACCCCCCATGCAATAGGTGTACTCTTTTTGTTGTTTAATCTATTGACTGTGTTTAGATTTTTGATGATGTATTCATGTTACACTCACTGATTTAATTAGCTGTATGATCCTAGTGAGGTTTCTTTATTATGTTAGTTCAATCGTTTCTAATGTAATTTTTAATTTTATTTACAATTTCTTTTGTTGATTTTATAGTGGAGTATATAAATTACGTACATCATATAATTTTTCCCGTTGGATTTATATCTTAAATAAACCCAGATGTTTACAGTTTTTGTCATCGATATCGTAGTTGCCTCAGGATAAGGTCATTAAGTCTTTTACATTATACTACAGGACGTCTGTGTTGACTAAACAACATAGGAAATATATTTATTTTTTTTTTTTCTGTCAGTTAGTGATGATATTTTCAAGTTTTTATTCAAATATCTTATTTCGTTTAAATTTAGTTAGTTTATTTATTTATTTTTTATTTTAGTCACCATTATTTACACTTATCTACAGAAAGAGGTACATTACTCTCTATTTTTTTTCTTTCTTCCTTTACTGATAAATTTATGCCGTTCAGGAAAAGTACTACTTGGTTTAGACAATCCTTCAATGACATCGACATTAGTATATCTCTGAGAAAAACTTACATTAAAACTCTCCATCACATTAAGGTGATGTTTAATTAAATCTATATTATCTTCACTTTTGTAATCAGATAACCCAAGTCCAACTGTGCTGACAATATTTATAAATATTGAATATTTCTCAAATAACTATTGTATTTTATTTTTGTAATCCATAATATTCATATTTTTGAAATCATTTAATTTTTTTCCTTTTTGATGCGACAGTTTGTGTATGCATTTTTATTCATAATTTGTTCGATTTAAGCAGAAGACAAAGGGAATTTATTTACAACAAACTTTATTTATTAAAATACATCTTTCCTTTGTGTTTATTTGAATATCTGAACAAAAAATATTCAAACAGCGCATAAAAATTCGATTTATGAAATTTTTGTACTTACTTTTTTCATATATTTAATATCATTTTAGAAGTGAAACAGAAGAATTGAAGAGAAAACTAGAAAATTTGGAAAAGAAAATATTAGTCGGAGGAGAAAATTTATTAGAAAAAGTTGAAAATCAAGAACATTTGTTAGAAATAGCAGCCAAGGAGTTAGAAGAAAGAAAAACTAGTGAAGAGCGATTGACGAAGCAGATAGAACAAAAAGAGGTTAGCGTAATCAGAAATTTCAGTTGCTAAATTTAATTTATTTTGTCGATGAAATGCTTGTTATGTTTAATTTCACATCATTTACTAAGAAAAAATTAAGTACTCGAAATAGACTAAATAAAACCCACGTGCTTATATTGTTCTTTGTATATTCACTTAATTGTGTACATATATAATTTAAAGTTTTGTTTATTTTTGAAAAATTGAAGAAACCAAGATCAAAACTTTTTATTTTTGAACTTAACAGCTTAAAACAGCAAATGAAACCTGCAAAAATTATACATTTTGTCTTTTAATGACTGAGAAAAACGATATGTGTTTTTATTTAATCATTCGGTGATGTCAACGGTTTCCGAAGATTAAAATCGACACCCTCATTTTGCTTTGTTTCCAAATTAAACTTATTCACATTCGAATTCACACTGTTTTAAATGGACTAAACAAAAAGTATATCTCTGTGATCCTTTCTGAATGGTACATCTTGAAAATAAAATAAATAACATAAGAGTATTCTTTATGCACAGAATATATTTTATTAACACAGTCGACTCTTCGCTGGCTACAATATGCTCGGAAGGATGTTAGTTTTTTTTTTTAAAAATATATTTAAATACCAATCTTCTTCTTCTTCATAATCCCAACCTATCTCGGTTAAGATTGGCGATTAGTAATGTCTTAACCATATATTAATACTGTCCTCTATCGTACGCGGAATGTATCAAACGTTCTATATTTTGTCTTGTCCATGTTTTAATATCACAAAACCAGGTACGTCTTCTCCGTCCAACTTTTCTTCTCATTAGAATAGTCTATAACAAGGAATATTTTGTCCCACGAGTCAAGTGCCCGAAATATTTTAATTTTCGAATTTTTTATCAACATAATCAATTCGCGATCTTTCTTCATAGTAGTGAGTATCTCTTTGTTTGTATTCTTAGTAGTACAGGATATTTTCAAAGTTCGTCGGTAACACCATAGTTCAAAAGCTTGCAATCGACTCATGATGGTTTTCTTCAAATTCCATGTAGTAAAATGGACCGGATATAACACTTTAGAATTCGAACGTTTAATTTCAAATTAAGATCGTGCCCTGTTAATATTTCCTTCATCTTATTGAATTCATTCCTCGCCTGTTCAATCCGACTTCTAATTTTAGTTTTAGATCCGCCCGTAATGTCCAACAGCGCATCTAACTATTTAAATGATTCAACTTTTACCAAGTATACCCCATTAATATGTATTCTAGTGCTGATTTCCGATATCATCATCTTTGTTTCTTTGCATTTAATGATATTACATATTTTAACTAATCTTATATACTTGTTCTATGATAAATTTTAAGTAATTAAAACTGCATCGTCCGCTTAATGAATATTATTGATGCATTTTCCACCTATTCTGATGCCTATTGTGCCGTCTTCTATAGCTTCTTTAAAGATTTGTTCTGCATAGATGTTGAACAGTATTGATGATAGGACACAACCTTGTCTCACACCGCGGTTTATGTTTACTACGTTTGAAGTAATATTTTGATTCAATGAAACAATACTGTTCTGGTTAAGATACAAATTTTTAATTATTCTACGGTCTGGTGGATCTAATCCAATGTCTTCCGGCGAACTGCTTTTGATGCCGGGCTTTATCAAAGACTTTTTCAAAAGTAATGAAACATAGAAATAGAAATATTATAAATAATTACACACATAACTATAACCATTTAATCGTATAGAATTTCGTTTTATAATTTTTCACTATTGCAGAATGTAACCACTTTAAAAAATGGAAGTGAATTTTTATAATAAAACTAAATTTGCAAATCCTGGTAAAATTGTTTTCAAAGCTTACTTGCATATTTATCTGTATGTATATGATTAATTTTATTTATATATATATATATATATATATATATATATATATATATATATATATATATATATATATATATATATATATATGGAGGAGTGTGTATTTTATACATTCGAATTATCTATGTATGTCAATAATTATAAATGCATGGTTTTAGTTCCCTTGATATATATAATTTTTAAATTATATTTGATTTCTGTAAAATGAAGTCAACCAGTTCTAACTTTGTCTCCAGAAAATAAAAATAATACGGTACTTGAAAAATTTATGTTTTGTTATAATTAATCGTTATTTTACTAATTTTATATTTAACGTCAGTTTGAAAGATTGGACACAGAAGAAAAATATTCTAGTTTACAAGAAGAAGCTGTCGCTCTAACACGTAAAATAAAAAAAGCTTCTTCGTTTTTGATTACGGCGAAGGAAGAATTGAAAGATATATGCCACGAAAATCAACGCGAAATGGAAGGACTTTTAGAAAATATTCGTCAGCTAAATAAAGAACTTGCCTATCAAGAGTTGATACAAAAAATGTATATTCCAGACGAGTACATAGTAAGTAAATATCTATTTTAACGGTCAATTTATTATGCGCCAAGCCTGCACTTTATAAATATAATTGTATATTATGTTGAAAATTGTACGACCTTCGCTAAGAGGTTCGTTGAAAATATATAAGTCATTAATTAAACCGTAATTGTTCGCTTTCCATTTATAAAACACAGTCTGTGAGGTAAATATTCTCGTAGATCGAATGAATTGAAAATGCTATTAGAGGTAGTTAATAATAAAGAAGTATTTAGATTAATCCATAAAAATAGTTGCTTTTTAGAAAAATTAGGGAAAAGATCATGAGCAAGACCAAAAATGAAATATATTAAACTATCACTACGAAACTAATATATTGTACAATAAATATATTGTTAATTTAATAAATATCACGATTTCTTACGTATTTATTATCTTATATTTGCACACTTCATGCGTATAAAATTACGCTTATACACACGCTATTTCTCAAGTCTCAGTTTATTCGCAATTTTAATAACTACTTTATTTACTTTTCCTTCCATTGTAAATTTAGCTTATCGATATACATATTGATTACTATAATTTTTTGCCCATTATTATAATACATTTATTTATTTAAATCAACAACCGGCTGTCTTTTATTTTATATTACCTGTTAAACATTTTTGTAATGATATATTTGTCAGTTTGTGCTCTTTATACTTTAACTACTTTACTAGTGACCTTGCAGTCGCTTCGGAAAATGTATTATAATACCCTCGACTGCACATGAAATTAAGTATCCACGTAGTAAATTTGGCCCCCTATTAAAATTTTGAAATGAAAATTTAAAACAATGAATCATTATAATTGTTTTTATTTTTGTTTATATAAATACATATACATAATATAATAATGATGATAATTAAACGATCGAATAAAAATATATATATATTTATATATCATTTATTTGGTGAGATATTTGTTTCTCTATTCTTCTATTCAGTTTTTGTAAATCGATCTCAATATATGTCTGCACGTCGTAACTGGTATTGCGGGTTTTAATCTTTTACTTTTGAGCACACTCGTTTAATTTTGAATAAAAACGATCCACAGGTGTAAGTTGATGAAAAAAGTACTCACAACTTTTTATGAAAGATTTTTCAAATTAGAAAATTGTTTGATTCTGATGTTTCAAAAATTCGTTTTAATGTATTATTTGAGAGTCAAATCCATCCTGTTTGGGGATATTCTGAAGTCGACTCAACATCAACATGAAAAGGAGATGAATATATTTCAAACATTTTGTATATATTTTATATCCATTGCAAAAGTATAAATTCGGTAAACATTCATCATTTCTTAATTGTAGTTTGCTTGTCATTTATTTGAAATTTTCCTGCAATTTTAACATTATTTCTTTACACTTCATAGTATAAAATTATCGCCGAGTGTATCGGGTATATGAATTTTTTCAGAATATAATGTTTGTTTAAGAAATGCGTTTATGTTTGTATTTTTATTTTTTGATATAAACAAGTCAATTTTTTTACGTACTTCATAAAACTGATATAAATATCTTCCACCACTTAACCAACTTATATTACTGAAATATACGACGTCACCATATTCAGAACCTAAATTTATTTTATGCAAAAAATAAAATTAATATTATTAAAAGAGAAAATTCCCTTAACTTCAAATTAGCAAACTGGAAGCAATTCCGAAATGACATATGCAATAATTTAATTTGCAACCCCCATCGTAATAATAACAATGAAATAAATTTAGCTATTAACCATCTATTATGGGCCTTGGAATACGCTGCTAAGTCATCCACACCAATTAACGCAGAAAACAATTATCGTCTTAATATACCATGCGTAATCAAAACTGCAATCACTTTAAAAAATCGTTACAGAAAGTTATATCAAAGAAATAGAACCAACACGTTTGGACCTATTTGTAAATTTCTCTATAATCTATTAAATCGGAAAGTAAAAACTTTATTAATCTAACATAAAATTACAAAATATAAAAGCCAAGGATAATATCTTATGGAAACTTACAAAAATAATGAATAAAACACATCGCAGCATCCCACCGCCTGAATCTGGGTGAAATATAGCTTACTCTGATAGTAAGAAAGCAGAGCTGCTCGCTCAATTGTATTCAGACATACATACACAAAATTACTACTTATCCACAAGCAATCACCGTACGGTAGTCACACGTGCTGTTAATTACTTCCTAAAAAATAATAAGTCCCTACACCCTGTAGCTTCCCATCTTATTACGCCTAATCAAGTGTGGAAACACATTATTATTATTATTATAGCCTTATTATACACTTAACTAAAATAAATAAATAATTTAACTGAAAAAAAAAACTAAAAGCCCTTATCTTGGGCAAAGGCTTCCCTCAACCTTGCCCATTCCCTACGGTCCTGAGCAATTCTCTTATATTGTTTGTTATGAATAAACTTTGTTATTCCGTCTTCCCATCTTAGAAACTGTCTCCCTCTTCTTCTTTTGTCCTCAATATACCAATTTTTTATTCTATATATCCACCTATTATCCGATAGTCTGGCAACATGTCCCGCCCAATCCCACTTTTTCCTTTTATATTCATGGACTAAATTTATTACATTTTTAAATTTTCCTTTAATAAGCGAGTTCCTAATCCTATCTCTGCGTCCAATATTTAAAATGAACCTAAGCATACTGTTTTGGCTACTCTATTTTAATTTCATCCATTTTGGTTGTTGACCATGTTTGTGAGCCATATGTCAACGATGGAACAATACAGCTATTAAATACATCACTTTTATTTTTGATCCCAAACGGTCCCTTAAATATACTTTTAAGCGACCAATACTTCCACCAAGATAGTGCTATCCTTCTATGAACCTCACCTTTCGTTGTATTTCTAAGTTCTATTCTCTGTCCTAAATAAGTTATTTCGTCTACGTAATCTACTCTTTGTCCGCCTATTTCGATTTCTATTTTTTCATTAACGTTCGTAATAATTTTTGTTTTTTCCATATTTATACATAGATCAGCTTCATTACCAACCTCATTTAACTCAGTTAACATGTCTTTAATCTCTAACAAATTATCAAGTTACTTAGAATTTCTCCATTTATTTTTATACCTTTTCGTTCCCAATTTAGTTTTTTAAATACCTCTTCAAGTGCACATATAAATAATAACGGTGATAAAGGGTCTTAACCCCTTTCCTTATATAAAAATATTCTCCTGTCTTCTCTGTAAGTATACGCGCTTCTACATTTGTATACATATCTGCTACTATCCTTTGATATATCAGCGGAACTCCTTGGCTTTTAAGTGTACCTAACATAAATGTGTGTCTCAGGGAATCAAATGCTTTAGAGAAATCTACGAAAACCAAACATACTTCTTTTTGAAATTCTCTTGATTTTTCTATGACCTGATTTAGAACAAATAAATGATCTGTAGTGGAGGATCTTTTTCGGAAACCTGCCTGCTCAATTGATAGATGATAATTTAAATTACTTTGAATCCTTCTTAATATTACTTTCGAAAAAATTTTTGAGATTGTGAAAAAATTAAAAAATAAACTATCCACTGATCCTGATAACATTCGAGCTATTTTATTAAAACACATGCGGCGTAAAGGCGTCATTTATCCACTGTATGGAAATTATCAATTATAATACCTGTCCCTAAACCTAACAAAGACATCAGTCATCCTACAAATATTAGGCCGATTAACTTACTTAACAACATAAGCAAAATAATGGAAAATGTGTTACTAACTAATGTAACTAAATTTGCTAATGATAATAATATTTTACCGGATAAACCATTTGGTTTTAGACATAATCTTTCTACAGTGCACGTGGTGGCTACTGTGTGCGACGCAATAACGGATAAGTTTAATTTAAATGGACGTACAGGACTTTTACTCATTGATATGGTATGGCACCATGGTCTAATTTATAAAATGATAAAACTCCACTTTCATCCTAATCTGATATGCCTAGTAAACAGCTATTTAACAAACCGAAACTTTCGAGTAAGAATCAAAAAGGATTACTCCGCATCTAAAACCATCCATGCAGGCGTTCCGCAGGGTAGCATATTGGGTCCGTTCTTATTCTTATTATATATCAATGATATTCCTCAATTTAAAGATGTAGGCTCCATAATATAATACCGATGACATTGCATTATTAACTTCGTCCTTCAGAGTTAGCGCTATAACTAATAGATTGCAACAAAAGTTTACAATGATCAATGCATTCCTAAACAAATGACAATTAGCTGTAAATGTTGTTAAAACAGAGGCTATATTATTCTCTAAAAGAAGGCCATCTGTCAAACCTGAAATTACATTGAATAACACAACCATACAATGGAAAGAAAACGTTAAATATCTAGGCGTTATACTCGATAAAAAATTAACTTTTGAGAAACACATTAATTATAGTGTTAATAAAACTAGAGCAAGAATGTTTACACTGTTCCCTATTTTCAATAAAAGATCCAAACTAAATATTCGAAATAAATTAATTATTTATAAGTCAATTATTGAACCACTCCTAACCTACGGTTGTCCTGTATGGAACTACGTGCCTAAAACTACATATCAAAAAATACAATTAATACAGAATAACTACTGCCGAATCATATTAAATTTGCCCAAGTACACAAAGATACAATTAATGCATGAGATGTTGAACTTGGACTTCATAGTGAAAAAAATATCGCTACTCGCAGGTAAATTTTTTCTGAAATGTGAAAGTAATCCGTCTGTCCCTATTAAAGCAATATCTAACTATAATTACGAATCATTAGCTCTAAGATATAAAAAATATAAACACAAGCGTCTGAAACATAACTTTCTGTCATAAAAGTGTTAACAATAATATTATGTTAAGTATAAAATAAATTATTTCATATTGATATTATAACTGAAAGTGTGTTTCCTCTTCTTTCTTCTTTTTCTGTAGTTGGGTTTTTTTCTTTGTTTTTCCTAGCATAAATTAATATTTAATCTATACATAAATGAAAATGTAATCTTTTATTATTGTATTTATCGGACAATGCCTACGAGCCGGTACCAATAATTTATATTGTGAAATAGTTTGTAACTTTTATTTATATGAATAAAATTTCTTCTTCTAATTCTTTCTTAAATTTGAGTGAACGTAATTCACCGTTTTTTGGCCATTCCCATAACACGGTTCATTGATAATACTCGGACACAAAGATGAGTTATTAAATTATCTTTTTTTGTAGTAGTCATTAGTTTTCTTGTCAGATTCTATTTTATGGATTAGTAATTTTATAAGACTTATTTTTTTTTAGTTCCATCAATTGATATTCCAGAAATAATTTCCAAACCCAAATTTTGTTCATATAACTAATTTTCAACAACATGGAAAATATTTTCCTCTGTTGTAGTGCCTTTCAAATTTGCCGAGTTTAACATTTCTTCAGTTATGTGAAATGATTGAGTAAGCGGTGTTAAAAACGTCTATACCTTAATCAAATAGTAAAGAAAAGTATTTGTAATTTCTAATTCGATCCCGAAGTTTTACAATAATTTCATTTGAACTGTCATTAATTTGACGATACATAGTTTACCCCGACAGACTTACATCCGAAAATAGTTTACGTTTATAATATCCTTTCACCATAGCTTGCAAACATCCTTTCATAAATTCACAATGTTTTCATTTTTTTTCATAATCAAAAATGAAACAAAATAGCTCGCTTTAACAATATTATGTTTACTATAATTCCGAACTGAACATTTTTTGCTGCGTCTTTAATTGTGATTTAAATTCCTTTAGCTAAGATTTTACTTCTTCATTAAACTCATAATAATCACTGTGTATGATTTTACGCCTTTTAACATTTTATTCCTTAAAAACAGTAATTGTCTCCTGGCAAATTAAACACATTAATTTTGTGTTTTGAATTACCACAAAAGTACTTTTCTTATTCTTCGCTATGCTTTCTATTTTCATCCACTATTCGTTTCCTTGTACTCATAATCAAAAATAAATGTAAATAAAATTGTACTTCTTTCTTTGAGTAAATATAACAACTTACTTTATTTTATGATTATTGATAACAGGTCTTCAACATGATATCGAGTAATAAGTTGTTTTGTTAAAAATATCTAAAATAATTATAAAACGACAAAACAAGTTACTAATTGACACAGAGAGAGCACTGTTATATTGTCAACAATAAACAGTCAAAATAAGAGACTGTATTGCCAGGTGAAATATATTTTCTCCCCCAAAAAGTTGAAAAAATAACCTAAACCTAAAAAGTTCGATTGCCCCATCGCGGTCAATTGGATTTAGAAATTTAACGTTCTAGAGGGAATATTTGTATTGCAATAGTGCTTATTTCTTAGTATGTGTAAAAATATAATGATAAAAAATAAACCGGTTTAGTATTTGTTCATTACAGAACACTAATTGTAAAAAGAAAGCTTTGCACAAATTGAACGTATTTTCAAAATTTTATTAAATGCAATAGCCCACAAAACTATTCAAGGCGTGCTGCGCGATTTGGTCATTGTTGGTATTATCTACATTTTCTCCTTTCCCGTAAATCATAAGCCAGTATCTTATTTTTTCCCAGTTGATCATTTCAGTTTAATTGACTGTTCGAAAATTTTAACGAAAAGATACAAAACACATTTTACTCCCTTAATAGATTATGTGGTGTATAATTTTTAGAAACAATTTTTTACAACTTATCTATTTTCATTTATGCGACTTTTTTTTTACCATTCCCCGTGTTTCAATATTACATCTCACCTTTGATTGAATTAAAGTACAGTACATTCTTACCAGTGTTTATACAGTTGAAGGTATTTATTACGAGTATAACTTTCTGTACTTATTTCCTGGAGGTATTTATTACGAGTATAACTTCTCAATATCTTCAGCTACAATTATACAATTATCCTGTTTTATTAGATCATGAACTCACTTATTTAAATGCATTATTATTGCGGGGGTACAAAAGTCAAACTCAATTTTTGGTAGGATATTTTTGATATTCGTAGTACTAATTATCAAATTGTGGTCGTGCGTTCATTTACTAATTACCAGAAGGCGATTTTCCGTTTATTTGTTCTCTATTTTCGTTAATCTATCCGCAACTACTATAGCTGAGTCATCGGCAAAGCATTCTTTGCAACTCATTTATGTGTGTATATATGTAGTATTACTAACCATTCTATTTGCTTTCATAACAGTATCGACGGACTTCTATGTAACTTCCTCGCTTCGAATGTTGAACGGAATAATATTAAGTTCGTAGACGTCTTAGTTCTTATCATAAAAGCAGTTCGTTCACTCAGCCAATCGTTATTATCATAATTGATTTCACTATTGAGGAATAATTTTTCAATCAATTCTTTTTTTGGCGTCATTAAATTACAGAAATTACCAAACAGTGAAATTCGTCCACATCAACCAGCACCTTTCCTTTCAAAATTCAGTTGATCTGAGAATATTTCAGCAGATCGATCATTTTGCAATTGAACATTGTATGCCGCTTTTAGGTTCAATAGATGGCGTCGATATAAATACATCCTAAAGGGGCTTTTCTTCTATATCCGGAATCTTTCGTTATGGTGCTACACCACTAGATTACGGCACATTTCCACTTGTAAAGTCATGTATAATTTGCTACTACTGTATCGTGCAAAATAAGAAGTGATCTGTTATACACAACTCTTGTACTGACAAATATGTTTTTTATTTTATATAATATATTTTCCTCTATTAAATTTATTTACATTAAATTAATTTTAAATTAAATTATAAAAACTATATTTTCTTCTATATAATTTAATTTAATATCGACGATACAAAAATATTTTTTTCAATTTTTATTCGAAAATCTAGTCTTCGAAATTATAAATCATACGCTGATTAAAAGTTTTTGACGCTGGCATATTTACTCAAATATAGCAGTGATCCTGATATGTATGTTTTTCAAGTTTTCGTATTCGTACTATTTTATATACACTACGCTATGTGTGAGCTCTCCTTAACTTATATGAACATAGATATGCAATATGTGTATATATTTACACTTATATTATTTATTTATTTTATTTTACTAAAACATTTTTATTAACTAAATTTTTAATAATAATGCTGTTGGACGATCGTGAATGAAGCAAAAAGTAGCATATATTTTTAAATGATATTTACACTGTGTTTCGTGAAAGGAGTGCGATGTTTTAATGAAACATCACTCGCCATTAATTTTTACTAAGTATTCTATTTAATGATCAGAAACGTTTATGGTATAAATATTTATTAAAAACAATTTTTCGCGTTTAAAGGTTCTTATTCTATTTTTTATTGGAATGTTCAATAATATCAAATATTATATTCTATGTTGAATCGTTTTATTTTGTTAGCCATTTCATGTTTTATAAAAAAAGTTTAAACTTAAAATTATTTTAATACTTGAGTAGCAGCAATGAGATTTTGTCGACATTGATTTGTAAAATTATAGATGCAAAAAGTCGCGTAGGTTTTTTTTGTCTAACACGTGTTAATATGGGCATAATTTTATTTATTAGTCGAATATATATATATATATATATATATATCATCATATTCGTCTCGGTCCGAGCATCGTGAAATTATGAGTTTCAATTCCTTTCAACCTTGTCCACCATATATCCCTATTTTCCGAACTTTCTGGAGCGATGAGGCCGCAGTTAATTGTTTTATCCTATCTGTGTACCTGGTTTCTATCCTTCCGCGTATCCTTTTGCATTCTACATATATTATATATATAACAAAATAAAATCGAAGTTAATCACTAAAAAATTTTTTATATAAGCGCGAAGATTTTCGACTATAAAGTCATTTTCAAGCTATTGCTAAAAACGTTACAAATAAATTAACAAAGATATTACTAAAAAACTTATAAATATCGATACATTGAATAGCCAGATATAATTTTTTTTTTTACAATAACATTTAATTATAAAACCGATTTGAAAATTAATTCTTCATCAAAATTAATCATATTATTTAATAAATTATTACTACTTCTATGTTTTATAATTTGTAGTTTTTCTAATAATTTTCTTTTTTTAAATTTATATTCTATGTGTATATATATATATATATATATATATATATATATATATATATATATATATATATATATATATATATATTCAGGAATTAATAGAACATCACGCTCATTGGAATGAAGATATCAATGAGTGGGAATTGAAATGCGTCGCGTATACCGGCAATAATATGCGTAAAGCTGTACCGTCTGATGTGAAAAGTAAGGAGGTCGGTATCATAAATATTAATTATACTAAGTTGTTCATTATCGTAATTATCGTGATATTTCAAAAAGGAAAATTTGTTGTGAATTATAAGACTATTTTCGTATGAACGTGAATCGAAAAAATTTCAATGCACGTAGTTGTTTTCGTATTAATTTTATCAGTAAATTAAATAAAGGAGTTCAATCAACCCGTACATTTAGAATTTAGACGAAGTTAAATTTATGTTAAGTATTATTCCAACTTGAAGAGCTATTTTTTATTTCATGTCATAACTAATATTTCGCGTTATGTATTCAATTATATAATTGTTAAATTACAAATATTTAAAAATAAATTTGGTATAATTTAGAGTTGTGATAATGTTAATATCCTGTTAAGAAAATATTTTAATTAACCGTCTTCATCAAAAATATGCATTTTGTTCGGTATCCATAGAAGAAAGTATTAGCGATATTTATACTTTAAATTAAGTAAAACCCTCAAAAACAAATACGTATGTTTTAACACAATTTCTAAAACCTTAAAATAAAAAAGAAAATTATTAACGAAGAAAATTGGAATCAAAATTAGATTTATATATCGGGTATCCTGCGCAATACTTTATCAGAAAATAATATTATTATTTAATTTTAAATCTCGGTTACCATAATAAACCGAAACGATTATGCTAATAATAATTTTAATATTTCACTGTTCATTTTACGTCCTTTAAAGTAGATTTTTAAACGTATATTTTGTTGGGTTTTAATAATCGTACATATTAATAATATACACATCTGCGTGAAAGTTGGGATGGTGATCCTTTAATACTGTTAACCCTTTATAGGTTACTAATTTCGTCTAAAATGGAGCATGGATATTTGTTTTTATGGATCGGCATCTGCATCATTATTAAATAAGTTTGATCGTGAACAGAGTATGTCAGGCTCTATGTGGGTGCGGTTAGAAGCACTCCGATACCGGCCTTAGTGGTAGAGTATACGATCCCTCCTTTATAACTGAGACGAAGATATTTAGCATTAAAACTCTTGATTAGTAGAATGAACATAGATAGCTTTCCGCTATACAATTCACTCCATCACATTTATTCCAACTGGCGGTTTTCAAATAACAGGATGCCTCTGCTGGCTTCGATTGGAAGAATTTCAGGCACATACTATATGAATTCATATCCTTCTCCAATTTATATTACCGTTCATACAATGTTTCCAATAAAAGAACATATTTCTTTCCTGAGAACTACGTTCTTTATCCTCCGCCGTCCGGGCTATTCGATAATATTATCTCTGAGAATTTTCGAACGCACACCCTTATTGATACAGATCGATCGAAGTCGATTCAAGGAACGGGATCAGTAATGTTCATCCTATCTCTTAATATTAACAGGGTATACAAATTATATGATCTTTGTTCCGCATTTACCGCTGAGTGTGTAGCAGTATTTCTATCCTTGTCTTTCTTAATTGATATGAAGATTCCAGATAATTATCTCATTATCACCGACTCACAAAGCATTTTGAAGGCTATGGAAAACAAAGAGAAAGCGTCAGATTCATTGATTTCATTCACCATGTTGAAACTTAATCATCTGGAAAACTTGAGTATATTTGTGTCATTCTTATGAGTTCCGGGACATCGATTAATATCCGACAATAAAATTGTAAATTTATTAGCGGTTTTCTAGTGGTTTGTTATTCTCTTTAATTTGTGAACTTCATATCATAAATTTTATACGGTCGGAACATAAGAAACTTTGGGAATAAGCATATGTGGAGTCTATACAGCAGTCGCTCCTTACTAGGCACTATCAATTACAACCGTCTCTTCCTAGATTTCCATGGTTCTACTCTTTTAAACATTAAACGTAAAGGAATTGTACTTATCAGCAGATTGCAATCCAGGCATTACTTGTTACCTGATCGTCTATTCTTTATGCAGCTTAGAGAAACTTCTTACTGCCCTCTACATGCTGGACGTATAGTTTGCAATCCTGATCACGTTTTCTTCGAATGCCCTTCTTTAATAACATTGCGCTTTGAACTATTTAAATTACTTCGCGCATCTCGTAACGATCCCCGTATAATGTATTGCCCCTCTTTCATCTGAAGAATTTACATATATTTTCAGTCATAGCGATATTTCTAGAGAAGTTGTCCGCGTTTATAGAAATGCGAGTTAGTAAGTACAGTATCACGTTAGGTAGGCTGTAAAGGCAACCCCATTTAAAACAAAATAAAAAAATTTGACTGAATTTTGTATACATCATATAATTAATATGTTAAAGACAACGAATTTTAAAAATGTATTATTTATATTTTTGAATTTATGAATCATATAGGATTTAAACTGCGCTGAATAAGGAGCATTTCTACTTCAATATCTCTTATATGAATATTATATTTAAAAAAAATTTGTCGTGAAAAATTAAAATTTTGTTAGGATATAAATTTTTATTTCGAAGACGTTTTAAAGTAAATTAATTAGCAAAATTTGCTTAAATGTGTTGAAAACAATTATATCACAACGATTAGAATATTTCCGAAAAAATTCTGTTTATTGTTAAGATTCTTACAACCGTATTCAGTTGTAATATCTTCAAATATAGAAAACTGTTTTCATAAAGGATGCGCCTTATAAAATATGTGTCAGTAGTTAGATGACATAATTAAAGGTCATCTCAATGTAATTATTCTTTCAAAAAATAAATTTATATTAGCATATAATTTTTATAATGAAAATGTATATATATAGTGTTTTCTTTGTGGTATATATTAATATATTTTATACAACATCTCAGTTATGTTTTTATGAACACAGGTAACTAGTTCCGCTGGCTATAGCATCATCAAGACTAAATAGTAATTAAACTAACAAGCTAAAACGCAACCTTATGACGTAAATAAAAGAACCGGTTCAGATTCCCGCATTTATTTAATAACTAACTATAGGCCTGAGCTTAAAAAAGCTTCATTTATTTCTAGAATTTCGAGGGAATCAAGGTTTGTGGAAACATGTGAGATTTAAAACTGGAATCAAAGTAGTGTTTGTTATGTAAATATGGTCAGACAAATTGAAAATATTAGTTCTTATGTTTTTTCATAACACAGTATGTTCTCGAAATTTAATATTAAAATTTCATGCAGTTTTTTCTATGTATATACAATAACAATTTTCGGAAAAAGTTTATACATATTGATATAATATTAAAGCAAAATATTCGATAAATTACATGTGTTAAAAAACGCTGTATTTTATTTTTAAGGAATTACTAATTTTATAACTGATGCTATCGAAAAAGAGCAAAAGAGCAATTTTATAAGTTCCTTAGAAGGTTTACCAGGATAAGAAGGAAAAATGGCTAATTTGTTTATCAAAGGTCGCGTTTTTGCTTGTTAGTTTTTATCGTTTATTTAGTTCTAATTATTATTCAGCGAAATTAATCGACTGCTTAAAAAATATATAATTGATGTACTAGGATATTTTTATTTAAAATCTTTCATAAATTTATGACACAATTCTCTGTCGTTTCCGTTTTATCAAATGTAGGGTTTTTGTATCTTACCTCTTTACAACAAAAAATTATTATTTTCAGATACCTGTGCCAGATTTGTCGCTTGTTTACAAAACTTATCCATCAACTCGTCATTCTGCAATGAAAAATAGAGCAAAATCTGTTCGATCATAAAGAACATCGAATTTACTGCAGAATAGGCTAACGCATAATTTCTCCCGTGCAGTGTGCATTTGAAAAAGATACGTCCAGAATTTAACATCACTTCGACGCTTAAATGTGGCAAAATTGGTTTGTTACCAATTGTTAAGTTTTATATTATGAGAGCGCGCGTACTGCTGAATAATCTCGCGGGGAATTGCGGTGTGATAACTAATCATGTTCAACCAAATTTTGTATTTAACAATGAAGTTCAATTATTATTTAACTGTGAATGTAGAAAATATTTTGCGAAAATAATAAAACATTTGCTAATTAATTTAATAATAATATATTTTTGAATGTTTTCGTCACGTTAATTTAAATTTAAAAATTGTAGCAGAAAATTAACTAAGAGATATACCTCTTGTTATCCTGCAATCTAATATTAATGACATCTTCGAATATTTATGTCATAATCATACGTAGATAATATTATATTCTTGCTGAATTTATATTTATCGCTTCTACTCGAGTAGTGACAAGTTCTTGATTATTGCGGCCTGAGTAAATTATTGCAACTGCGGTTTTAAGTAAAATGTAATTTACGTAATTTTTATTTTATAAATAAATTAAAAAATACACGAACATATAGCATTCATAATTTGTACTAACAAAATCGAATATTGAAATTTAAATTCAATAATTTATACTAGTAACTTAAATATTCTAATATTTACATTTTATAATAAAATGAAGAAATTCGTTTTATTCCAATTGTTCTGTGTAATGAATTACAACTTTTATTTTGATAGTTAGTACAATTTTTGTCGAACTTTTAATGAATTTTTATTAATTATTCATTTTGATTACTGAGGGTGTGTGCTACGGTTACAATTTGTTCTGTGTTATGGCATTAACTACTCAATTTGTTAAGTATTTGCTTTTTTATTTATGAATTACGATGTAATATTGGGTGAGATCATTTTAATATTATTGCATACTAGCAATGTTAAAATTCGTGTATACTAATTTCTGCCCGCTTCGACGGTAAGTGTTCTTATAACTACTAAGATTATTACGATCAGTGCTATTCGTCCTAGTATGCGTAAAGTGTATATTTTTGTCCAGAAAACAAGGTGTCGGAACATAAATTTCCAACAATCATAAACATTCAAATAACTAAACAAATAAATGCACCTCAACATACCACTAAAAGACAGAATTGCAGAATAACAAGGAAAGCGATAACGAATATTAGATAGAAGTAAAGATGGTAAGCAGATGTTTGTAATTAAAATACGTAAATAATATTAAAATTTAAGCAGTGTAATGCTAGAAGGCAAGCAATAATTCTGGAAAAATGAACTAACGGAAATACTAACAAAAATGGTAAATACTATATTGAATATGCAAAATGCATGTACTGGGCATATATCTCGATGTACTTCTTATCTCTACGTGCAACATCTATGAGGTACGAAAATAATCCAAAAACCATTAAATACTTTGGAATTAAAGAATTATTCACTCCCAAAATTAGTGGTAACCAACAGAACGTGGTCAAATCTATTTACAACATATTGCTACTCAAATAAAATATAATCGAAGAGTACTTTTGATATTTTTTAGACCATATATTTAAATTTAAACATGTGTATGGTGACAGGGAACCAGGGAGCTTAACAAATAGGTTTAGACGATGAAACATAAAATGAAATGACATATTTGAGACAAGTAAAAGTCGTGTGTCTGTCGTTCCCCGCATAGAGTACTTAAACATAAGGCGTTAAAGAAATGAAAAATATAATCCTTTTTAACCATTAGTGTGTGAATAATAATTTTAAATCTATTTTAATAATACAATAGTAAAAGCAGAAAAAAAAATGTGAACAAGAGGAAACAGTGTAGACAAACTTAATTAAATAGCAGGAGCAGCCTAAAAAATTTAGAACAGCTTAAATAAGATACAGAAACAAGACTTTTGGTATTAGTAGATACCTGAAATTTCAAGCGTCATATTTAGATATAGAATAATTTCATAATGTTAAATATTTCATCAGATTATATATAGAAGAAAAACATCAGAATTTACACACTAGCCCAATGATTTATCATATATGATAACTAAACTGTGACGTCAATATGATGAAATAAACTAGTCTGGATTGTAACGGATTTCATTCGCTTATAACTACAATTAGCTTGACAGTACAATCTGTATAAATAACGAACTAGCGATTATTCGAAAAATGTCTCCAAAATAACTTCAAAACTCAACAGAAACGAAAAACGATGCTGATGAAGCTACTTAATACGTTACAAGTATCACACCTAAAGTAACATGTCAAAACCTAAATTAAAACCATCGAAGAAAATTCAATTGGACCTTGAAATATTACAAAATGATAAAGCAGAAACCCTCCGGGTTAAATCGCATTAATAAATCATTAAAAAAGCTCATTACGTTAATAAAAAAAAAATGAATTTACACTGTGGAGAAAGCAATTAAATATCTTAGATATGGAAACAAAGTCATTAAATGCACATTGGGCGATAACAAAGATAAAGTCGATTTATTCGCGAGCATCCCCAAAAAAAATTTTCAGCTTAAATTACGCTTTTGAAAGAGCTATTGAATATGATATAATCAATGCAATTATATAGTTTAAAAAAATTAACGCAATACTAATGTTATCAGGTTTTTTTTACTCAGTGGAAACGAGCTCAAGGTATCATGATTAATAAACCAGACAAACCGGTGAATTTGTAACATCATACAAACCTATCATCTTACTCCCGGTACTGTCAAAAAATTTTGAAAAAATGTTATTAACGGGATTCAAGAAAAAACCTGATACCTGCCAAAGGGAAAATATTACAATTACATTAAATGGATGGTGCAATTATAATTGTATTAAAGTATAAGTAATTTTTCACTAGTGATCATGTTATGGGATGCTAATGGTATTGTTAAAAAAAAAATGAACTGGAGATTTTTTTTCAACAAAATGTCATTGATGTTGTACTGATCTCTGAAACACACCTAACAAATTGCAACAGCTTTAAATTAAACGGATTCGTTGTATACTAAATTACAAAATCACTTAAAAAACGACACAAAAAAATGAATGGAAAATTAGAGAAAGTAAACGTTGGTAAATGAATCAATATTAACTTTACTGTAAAACATTTAAATTTTCCAGCGATACTCGCCAGTAAGTTAATACCGCAGGAAAATGTAAAGTGGACGAAATAACTAATACAATGGAGGCCTTATGCTGGAAAGGGCAAACTCTTAGAAGGTGGACAGATGATATTGTGGCAGTTGCATGGAAAAATGGCTTCATGAAACGCAGGATAGGCATCGATAGAGAACATTAGGGGATGACGTACATCGAATCAAAAATGTAACACAGACTTTAAGATATTATTTATATATGTTTTTTTTTAAATTTTGTAACACCGAAAATTATGTATATCCCACTAATGGTTTAAAATAAATGTTTATTAGAGATGAATTTATTATTAGATTGAAATTACACATCATTACTGCTTATACTTAGATAAAATATATTTTGTACTTTAATGGTGAGTAAATTTACTACTATAAAATGTATATAAAACGAGTTATTCTAATACATTAAATATTTTATAGATTATTTGTTGTAGTTCAAATAAAAAACGACTAAAAGATAATGAAAATTTGATATACATTTAAACACTCGATTCTAATATAGTTATCTTTAAATAATTTTTGAATATAATGTTTAAATTCTGTACATATTTAGGTATGGAAATTAAAGTGTTCAATGTTTTCGTAATTTAAATTTATTTATTAATAACAGCTACTTTAATAATAATGATAATATAGATAAGATAGTGTACTTTTTTGTCAATATAGATTTGTAGATTTTTTTAGTTCGACAATAAAATATAATGAATTTAGTATTTCCATTACTTATATTATTTTTATATATAAAACATTTACAAAATTTAGCGAAGTTACCATTAGTACACTTTATTTTGTTTTATATTTTTTTATTTATTGAAATTATCACAGAGAAAATATTACAATTTTTATTTAATGAGAGATCTAAATTGTGTTTATCCTTTATCGGTTTTGTGATAATTGATAGCGCTAGAACGTTCATACGTACGTTGTGTCAACAAAAGTTTTTGTGCTTTAAGATTATGATGAAAATTATGGCCCAAATTACATAAATTAGTGATTTGTTACGTATGAGTAATATTTGATGTTGTAGTTCTTGAATTTAAATTTATTTACACTGTTTTCTTTTATCATGCCTGGAACCATTTCTTCGGAAAATATAAGTGAGTGGTACCTTAAGATGTGTTTTATTTTTTCTGAAAGATCTATTAAAATATAATTTATAAATTAGAAGTTAGATACATTTAATTCTGCCGATATGTTTAAAATTTTATTTGCAAATATTAATATTTTTGCAACTTTGTTTATTGATTAACTCTGTAGTATATACATCAGAAAAATACGGTAGTGATGATACTGGTGATGGAACTGCTGCTAAACCGTTTAAGACAGTTTTGCAGGCAATGCGTTTTTTTGGAAGCGAACCATTTCCTGCGATATTTGTTGATTCTAAAGGCGAACAGCAGGTATGACAGTAAAATTTTTACTATTTCATGTTATTACATCACCATTTTTGAAAAATTATTCACAACGTTTACATGATTATACGACGTAATTCCTAGTTTAATGTTTTAAAATATTTTTTAGATAAAACACTATTTTGTATGTGAATAAATATTGATGAAAATCAAGTCTTTTAGGTACAAACTATATTTTTGCGTACTATCATACAGTAAATGTTCCTGATAAACCACATTAATTGTTTATAGGTCCTTGTTTGATTATTCAGGTAAACTGCTCAGGGCTAAAGTAATAGCATTTTAGAAATTCATTAGATTTCAAAACGTTAACAAGTACACGGTCAAAAATAAAATTCCAAGGTCTAATCTCAGAACCGTTTAAAATAAGAACTGGTGTTAGACAGGGAGATGGTGTTTTAGAAAAAGTAATACGAGAATGGAGAAAATGCACGGAACAAGAAAAAATTTAAAAAATTGTTCTTGAACGGAAGAAAAACAATCTGGAAATTGACTGTCTTGCCTTTGCAGATGACTTAGCATTACTAGCAGAAAACGTAGAAAATGCGAAACGACAATTAGAAATAATAAACAACGTGTCAAAAGAAGTGGGACTGAAAATTTATTTTAAAAAAACAAAATTTATGGTCAGTCATAAAATTGTCCCCAACATAATTAAAGTGTGTAATGGAAAAGTAGAAAGAGTGATAAAGTTTAAATATCGCGTGGAATTAATTCAATTTACATGTATGGATAAAAGATCAATCGAAAAACGATCACAGAAAATGGAAAGGGCCTTTCAATTAACCAGGAACATTTATAATAAAAAATCAATTAATGCAAAAATTGAACATTACAGCATTATTAAAACACCAGAGTTTATACGCGGCAGAATATCTCACAATGGATTATCGTAAGGAAATGGACAAATTAGTAAAAAAGGGAAGAAGAATAATACGGAAGATACTAAGTCCTCAAAAAGATGGAGAACAATGGAAATTGAGAAACAATATGGAGATATACAAAAGAATCGAAAAAATTAGCGACACAATGAAGAAAATAAGAGTCGCATTTTATGGTTATCTCTAACGAATGGATAAAGCTTACGAAACGAATTTTCCACTTCTTCGATGGGAACGCCAAAATCAGGACTCCATTGATTATACAATTGAACAAAGATATGGAACACATGAGGATTTCTAAGGAAGATATAAGAGACCGAAATAAATTCAAACGGAAAATCAGTTCGTTCGATGGGTTTGTAGAAACCGCAGTGGAGAGGACTGGGAAAATATGGGCGGTGGAAAGGAAGTAGAAACATTCCGAGAAAATGAAAGAATACTGGGCAGAGAAAAAGAAAATATAAATTTCAGTTACGTGTGTAATGTTTCCGTGGTCCTTAGCTGGTCAGATTCGAAAAAGAAGAAGAAGTTTTATATTTTCTGATATATTTTACGAATATTTTTTAGTTATACTTTATTTTGTTGATATTTACAGTATTTTTTTACTTCGTAGACTAGAGTGAACTTATTTTATTTATGGATATTGGTTCGTGTAAATAACGAAATAAATTTTAAAAGACTTCGAAAGTGTTTTATTAAGTTTTTTTTTTGTATCAGTGATGCACTTGTTTCAGCTGAATAAATCTTAAAATATTGCAGAGTGATTGCATATGCTTAATTATAAAATTGCATGTTTCTATATTGATGTAAATTTATTTACATATTTATATGTTTATTAGAAATTCGAGCCTATTGCCAAATCACAGTTGAAAAAAATACACAAAATTTGGTCGCGTGAAGTTTATAAAAATGCTCAGAAGGAAAAGAAAGAAGATGGCGATGCTGTTAAAAGGGAGAAGAATTTAGAAGATGCTAAAAAGATTAAAATAACTGAAGATATATCGTTGCCTAAAGCGGTATTGATAAAAATCAGAAATGCTCGCGAACATCGAAACCGTCGTATTAAAGTATATGGATGGGTACACAGACTTAGAAAACAAAGTAATTATTTTTTACACTGTGAAAGAATGTATGCATAATGTACATTTATTATGTATTTATGAAATTCTTAATGCGCACATTTTTCTTTAATCAATTTATTTTTTACACGTTTGTACAGAATCTGTTATGTTTATAACTCTGAGGGATGGATCCGGTTTCTTACAGTGCGTCTTCGCCGGAAAATTATGTGAAACATATGAAGCTGTTACATTATCCACAGAAGCTAGTGTACTCTTATTTGGTACTTTAACCGAAGTGCTTGAAGGCAAAACGGTATATTTTGATTTGAATATAAATATTCAAATATTTTACATTGTACTACTTGTTAGTATGGTGCAATACTAAATTTACTTGCATATCGTTTAAATTCGTTATTTGTTTTTTTTTTTGTTTTCGATACTGAAGAAATGTTCAGTTTGAAGTAATAATGTTTTTAAAAATAAAAGGGATGAATTAATCACGAAGTGTATCTAAGTGTATTATCTCAGTTCAAAAAAATTTGACTAACTCGCGTTGTAATGTTTGCGAAACTTAATTTTGTGTAAATTGAAAACAGTTTTGTTAAAAAGTCATGTGTTCAATGAAATTTTAATCATAAGAGAATTATTTGTATTATTTCTTTCTATTTAAATGGTTACAATTCAAGGTAAAATTGTAAATTAGTTATTTTTTATTGTATGGGTTTATTAAGGCTCCTGGTGGTCACGAGTTGCAAGTTGACTATTGGGAGTTAATTGGTGCATCTCCCGCAGGTGGTGCAGACACAATATTAAATGAAGATGCTCTTCCAGATGTCCAGTTAGACAACAGGCATATTATGATACGAGGTGAAAATGTAAGCAGTTTTCTACCTTCTTTCTATAATTTTTTAGTTTATTGATTCAGTGAGCATAATACATTTTACGTGTATCTTTATTTTTTTTATTTCTAATTTAGTTTTCTTCGTAAAGTTCAAAATTCTGTAAGGCAAATAATTTTTTTTTATTATATTGACGTAGAAAAATATAGAAAGTGATTTCGAATTAAATAATTTTTTATTATTATTTTACTACAGATAATTTTAATTAAATAAACATTTTGATAATCATACTACCTATTCTTGCTAATACCAATAATTTTCATATTAAATTGAAATGTCGTTGCATATGTATAAGTTATGTTTAATAATTAATGAAACAAAATAATTATATTATAATTTGTATTTGGGAAAAATAAATTATAGTTGAAAGTATTTTAAATTCATTTTATGAAAGTTTTTTATATGTCAAAAATAAAGAAGTGAATTTACTGTAAATTAACGTAAAGATGACTGACGTAAAAAAATATTTATAATATCTACAAAACATTTTGATTACAAAAACTTTTCACATCGAAGTGCGTTTTAGTGACATGTTTTACCGTTGTAAATATAATATTTCTTAACCTTCTTGTTTATTATAAAATTAATATTTGCCATACTTTCTGGAAGGATCCCGAAAATTTAAATATGAATTGCTAATAATTATTTTTCATCATTCTAGACGGCTAGAGTATTGATGATGCGTTCGGTAGTTTTAAAAGCGTTTCGAGAATATTATGAAAGTTGTTCATGCACAGAAGTTTGTCCACCTACGTTAGTACAGACTCAAGTGGAGGGTGGTTCCACACTGTTTAAACTGGATTATTTTGGGTATGGAAACTATTTTTTTTTAAATTTTGATTTTGAATTTTATTTTTAAAATATTCTCTGACATCTAATTATAATAGAAGAATAAATTGTTTATTGAACATATTGACAAAAGAAAAATAATAATTTCACATGTCAAATAAACACATATTGGCGTATAGGAATCACCGCTCATGTATTTATGAAGCAATTATGTGTATTGATTAAACATAAATTATAACGAGTAAGAATAAAAATATAATGAAAAAAAGGGGGGTCTAACATGAGGGTTATTTTTTTTTAGTATATACTTAAATAAATAAATAAATATATATATATATATATATATATTTATATATATGTATATATTTCTATATATAACACACATATAATAAGTAAATAAGTAAGCCGTTTATATTAAGAATATTTATAAAGAAATAATAATGGCATAATTAAATTAAACAGGTGTCGCGGCATACAGCTCGAACATGTATAGGAATATATTAATAATATTTAATTCGAAATATGTAAACAATATGTAAGTGCATAAGCGATAGTCTATAAAATGTTATCTGTGCTTATGCTTGTGTATACATAAATTTAAGTTGTCTGGAATCATAATTACTAATATTTTAAATAAGATGATTCCCGCGTACTAAACGGTTCTTATAAACATTGCGTGTAGTGTTAAAAATATAATCTTTAACTAGTGTATTATTTAGAATTTTGTGCGAATAATTTTAATATATCTGAGTGCGCTTAATATACATCTTAAATACCTATTTTCTACCAGCTGTTATTTATTAAAACTTGTATTACAAATGTAGGACTAAACTGCGCACGTCGAGTAATTATTTTATATATCACTAATTTATTGTTACCATTAAGGTAAGATTTAATGTTAAAAATTGAATAAACGATCCAAAATATTTCATAGGTAACGTACATTGTTTGACCACTTACGTCTACGAGTAAAAAAATAGCTTTAATTTTAGATGAGTTAATGTAGATTTTCCAATCACGATAAATTTATCCTGAATTAAATTGGTATTTTATCTCCACTCATTGTTAAGTACCACTTATACACCATGCAAGTTTGCTAAATATAAAATTGTCCTACAATGGTCTACGTAAGTTTTATTTATAGATATAAAGTTCTCTATGGTTACAGTAAATGATGTGTTACGTGAATAACTATAAATGAGATAGACTAAATAATTGTGAAATTTGTATTGAATCATTTTATAAACGTTGTCTTTCATTTATTAGAATTAAAATTGTGTGTAATGAATTATTTAATTCTTGCTACTTGCGTGATAGCGTACTTGGGCAAAACCCGAATTATGTATTGTGAATATCTCTACGAATTTCAGAATGTTTTAACCTATGTAGTATAATTTTATCCGCAAGTCTACTTAAGTTACAGAGTAATAGGAAAAATATTATTAATTCGTGATGAACTTTTATATGATATTTGCAGTTTTATAACGTCGTGGATAATATCGAAATTTGATCATCATGAATTCGATCGCCGCTTTTAAGACTAACTTTTTAATAATGATAGAAAGAATACCACCGTACCCTACTGAATGTTTATAATTGATAGATTCAATGTTAGTGGAAACTTACTTTTGACTAACAAATTCAGTGTCACAATAAGGGTGTGTAGCTGCTAAATTCTGATTACTGCTATGTTAGACGGACAGATGCTGGATTTATATTTTTAACAGTGGTTCACAATATTCTAGCAAGAATTTCAGTCTTAATTTTATTGCAATAGATGTGCCCATTACTGTGCGAATCATATAAAGAGGTAAGAGCAGTATATTGTTTTATAAACTGAATATATAGATTCCATAAACCATTATCCTTAGGGGAATGTTTATAAGACGAGAGTTGAAAATGATCTTACGATTATACAGCAAGTGACGAAATCTATTTAGAGTTTTTTTGTGTATAATCTTCTAATATGATTTTCAAATCTTATAATGAAGTGTTTGCGTAGTGGTAGGTGTTTTTTTTTTGTTATATAAGCTGCTTGATTTTTGTAGCACAAAACTACAGAGTAACCCAGAGAAGACGGACAGTTTTGTTTTTTGAATAGCGCAGTTAGTAACACCGCTACAACGCAAACCGTATGCTCTACGTTTATTGTATACACGAGAGATTGGTTTTTTCTCCAGTTTCAAGTATCATGGCATCCTATAATGAGAAGGAACGCACGTTTTTTGTGGAACGTTATTTTCGGCGTGAATCGATCACGACAGTGCAAAGAGAGTTTCGAAAATAATTCTAAGTTACACGGTGTAAACCTGTACCAACTCGCAATTCAACTTTAAGGTGGGTTGAAAACTTTCGAGGCTTCTGCAACGGATAAAAAATGTCCTGGACAAAAAAACAACAACAAACGGTTTTGTACCCCTATAAACATCGATAGAGTGCGGGCAGCGATCATTCGGGGTCCCGGACGCTCTAAAACTGTTGAGAGAGTCTGTTCGCCATATAGTAATGGAAGATTTGAAATTTCATTCTTGTAATAACTCAGGAATTAAAAAATAACGACCATAGTTTCCAGAATAACTTGAATTATGTAAACTTTATATATTGGTGGTTGTTGAACTGATTATTGTTGTGTATGAGAAACAGGAGGACGTTGGCCAGTAGTTACATTAGTTTTTGATTTACTGATATGACATTTACAACTTTTCGGAGCATAATTCATTTCTCAAAATTAGCAGTGTTTATTAATTTGTGCATTTAAATGTATTTGTCTTAATTATTATATTCCCCACATTTCGGACATCTAACATGCAGAACACAATTACGAGACACGTCCCGAATCTAAGCGATAGTATTAAGTTTTCCTATTATAGTTCTCCCACTTGATCACACATTGCCTAGAATTATTGATTTTCTAAACGATATTGTAAACCGCTGCTCGAAAACACTCATCGATTTGATCCAACTTGTACGTTATTACTTGTAATACGATAACTTATAATTCGGATATATTGATTTAAAAATTAACGATGACTATACTATATTATGTTTTTTATCTTAAATTAAAATAATCATTGATAAGCATTATATGCGCTTTAAAATTATAAAAAACATTATATTAATTTTTATACATATTTATTATTTTTCTTAAAAATATCAGAGAATTGAACGGCATTTCTAATATTGATGCGAGAATGAAAAACGTTTAGATATAAAGTAGGGATTTTTAAGTGAATGTAAGAAAGTTTTATGAACTATAAAGAAGTTGTTCTAAACGTGATGTAAATGTAAGAAACCATAGCCTAACACGTTTAGGAAATGTAAGGGAACAACATTTATACAATTCATGTTTCACCGTGCGAAAATAATAGTTATTTTTCGAAATCGCGCCATTATTATAAAATATATAATCTTCAGAATTTGGATAATATTTCCCGTTTATCATAAATTCACTAAGTGTATATTCGCACATTGATAATAATAATTTAAAATATCCATTTTTATTTATTTTTAAATATTTTCATATCTTCGGTATTAGTCCTAAAATTTGTTTATTTTTATTAAATAAATAAATATTAACATTTCTTGGTACGTTTTAGTTGTATATTTGAAAATTTTATGCTAAATGCAGTACGAAACGTATTCGAACACTCGCGTAAAAGTAATTGAAGTGTATCTAATATAATTTTAACGTACTTGTAAATTTTTCAGAGAAGATGCTTTTCTTACTCAAAGTTCACAGTTATATTTGGAAACTTGCATTGCATCGATGGGTGACGTATATACAACTGCTCAAAGTTACCGCGCTGAATTAAGTAAAACCAGGAGGCACGTGGCTGAGTGAGTGTATTTATTAATTATGTTCATGATGCTATATTTATTTACCAATATCGCATAGAAACTATCAAGTATATAACAAACATAATTCATATTTTTTTAACTTTCATATTATATAAGTAAAAATATTTATAAGTGTATTTTATTTGTTTTATATTTTTTCCATAATTAACATATATTTTTTAAAATTTATTTTTTCTTGTAATCAAGTCTAGATAGACTTGTAAACAAGTTAACTTTAACAAATCATAAATAAATAATAGTAACACCAAAATTTGCCCAATGAAATTTCGATTTTTACATATTAACTAAAAGTAATAAATTATACACCTCTTAAAACTATATATCTAAATTAATCTAATATTCGTTCATGCGGTTTTGTTCTCTCGGGCCTACGTTCCAAATCCGCCGTACAAATCTTTATTGGTGACATTTGGGAAAATTTATTACTTCATCGAGACGCTTAATCTGTAGATCTTCATGGATGTGTGTATATTTTTTACATAATATGGTGCCATCGCAATGTTTCTTAAAACTTTATTTTGGAAACGCTGTATAATATTTCTATTGCTTTGTTTAATGTATCCCCATAACTGTATATCGTAGGTCTAGGCGGGTTTCAAAATTTGTTTGTATATTAATATTTTATTGTAAATTGATAACGGAGAATGCCTACCAATCATCCCATATAATTTTTTATATCTTATTTCCAACTACTCTCTTTTCTTTTTACACGAACTACTTCCCAACGAATTTTAGCATCAATTAACACATATAGGTATGAGAGCGTCAGCAATTTCTTAATTCTTTAACTTAATTTCTATATCTTTGTTTTACTAGTACGAAATCAATCTAATACCTATGTTTGTTGCCTGTTGATTTCCAAGTATGCCTTCTTATTCGATAGGTTTTGTACCGTATGTTAGCGATAATGTACTTTTTTTGTTTGTAAAAATCAGTGGGTAATTACCGCGATTATTTTAACCACAAGACCATATTTACCAGTTATTCGTTTTCTCGGATCTTCTTCGTTTATTGCGTTTCAATCTTCCATTATAAGTAACATTATTTCTTACTTTTGTTTTTTCAATGGTTTTAATTTTTCATACTTTCTTCTCATGAACCGGATATGATCTATTATCACGACTTTTATGGCGTTAATTGTAGACTAAAAAATTCGATTGTTTTCTACTAGCTTGTTAATGCTGCTTCATATTGAATGGAATAAAATTACAGAATCGAAGTAGAATATAAATCGAATTAATTACGATTTATTTAGCGTGTTGTAAAATAACCAGCTCTTAAATCGTTATTTCATAATATTTCAAACGGGGTTTTTTTCCAGGTATACTCACGTAGAAGCCGAATTTCCTTTTATTACTTTTGATGAATTGCTGGTGAAAATAGAAGATTTAATCTGCAATGTTGTTCAAAGGGTCTTAAATTCTCCTTACAAAGATATCGTATACCAATTAAACCCGGTTTGTATTTTGCGCAATTCTTGAGTTAATTTGTAAATATTTTTTTTTTTCAAGCGTTCGACATTTATTTATTGACTATATTAATAATTTATTAATTTCGCTGACAGAATTTTAAACCGCCAACAAGGCCATTTAAAAGAATGAATTACAGCGACGCTATAAAATTTTTGAAAGAACATAATATTAAAAAGGAAGATGGTACTTTTTACTTATATGGCGAAGATATTCCAGAAATGCCGGAAAGAAAAATGACAGATATGATAAACGAACCCATTATGCTTTGTCGTTTTCCCGCTGACATCAAAGCGTTCTATATGGCGCGTTGTGCTGAAGATCGCAACCTCACTGAATCGGTCAGTTTATTCATTTTCTTATATTATACATGTGCTCAACAGTATATTAATATTCTACTATTTGTTAGTTTAGTTTATTACTAATAGAAGCTAACTGAACCATTTCTATTTGTTAATAATTTCGACATATCTGTATTTTTACTTTTAAAATTTATGTGATAAATACGTAACCTAAATTAGGTACATTAAAACACTTGTTATTATTATTTTTATGAGAATGTCTTTACGGCTCACCCAACGTGATGGCTGTGCGTAATTTCTGTAAATGTGGACAAGTTCTCTAGAGACGTCGCTATGTCCGGAAATATATGTGAATTTTGTAGTGACATTTTATTGTATGGAGGACAATAATTTAAGGTATAGTTAAGAACATAACGTTATTAAAGAAGGGCATTCGAAGAACACGTGATGTGGATGGAAAATTGCACGTCCAACATGGAGAGTAATGAGGTTCTCTCAGCTTCATAAGGAATAGGCGATCCGGCAACAAGTAACGCCTGAATTGCAATCTGCTGATAAGTACAATTCCTTTACGCTTAATGTTCTTTAAAAAGTAGAACTATGGAAATTTATGAAGAGATGGTTGCATTTGATAGTACCGAGTGAGGGGATTCCGTAAATATGTTTGTTTACAAAGTTTCCTATGTTCCAACTGTATGAAACATTATATCATGTGCAGAAACTAAGGAGAATACCACACCATTAGAAGCCCTCGCTTTAACCAACGAATGTACAATTTTTCTTGGACGTCCCGATACCCATAAGAAAGACACAAATATACCCAAGTATTCCAGGTGATCAAGTTTTAACATGATGAATGAAATCAATGTATCAGACATGTCCCGCTTGTTTTCCATAGTTTTTAAAATGCTTTGTGAGTCGGTGATAGAGGTAACTACCCAGATGTTTTATATCAATTAAAAACGATAATGCTTGTAGCACCGATTCACCCCAGCAGTGAATATGGAACAAAAATAGGATAATAATTTGTAGGCGTTACTAATATTAAGAGATGAAATGAACATTTCTGCTCCCGTTCCTTGAGTCGACTTTGATTCATCTGTATAAATAAGGGTGTGCTTACGAAAATTCTCAAAGATAATATTATTGAATGTAGTACGGATCAGTGGAACAGAATAAAGGACATAGTTCATGGGAAAGAAGGATGTTTTTTTATTGGAAAAATTGTATGAATACGATAATTTAAATTTGAAAGGGATATAAATTCGCAAAATCTGTTGCTCAAATTCTTCCAATCTAGTTATAACAAAAGACAGCAGGGCCATTTTGTTAATTGAAAAACGCCGGTTGGAGTAAATTCGATTGAATGAAATATATAGCGGAAAGTAATTTATGTTCAATCTACTAATCAAAAGTTTTAGTTCTAATTAACTCCGTCACAATTGTAAGGTAGGGATCTTACACTCTACCATTAAGGCCGGTATTCGAGCGCTCCTAACCGCGCTCACACAGAGCCTAACACATTCGTTTTGAACACGATCAAGCTTATTTGATAATGATGCAGGTGCCATCCATAAAACATGCAACCATACTCCACGACATCTTACGTATGGTGAGGTTATAACGCTCAGTAAATAAAATCTTGTATTGCCTTTGGTTTTAAACATACTGCTACTAATTCCTACATTTTATTCGGATAATGTTTCTGCAGCGTTCTTTTATAAATAAGAGATCCGTATACAGTTGTTGTGTTCAAGTACTATCCTCTTTTTAATTCTACAATTGCATTTTTTGAATGAAAGTTGTGTACTTAAGTTTCATTTTCATTTAGTATGACTGTTTGTAACATTTATCTAGTCTGTTCTAGGACGACATTTAATTTGTATTCTGCTTAATTGAAATTATGGGGGTAAAGTTTTGTCACTTGTATGTAAAGTTTTTTTTTTTTTTTTTTTTTTTTTGAGGAGCAATCACAACCCACTAACGTGTTGATAAATAGTTATTATATATTGATGTTACAATTGGTTAGGAATTTGTAAAGAAGGAGGAAAACACTAAGGAAGTGATAGAGAAAGTAGGATGATAACCGATGGATATTAAGGAATCAGGAGTGCGATTTGGTCAGGTGTGTGAAAACTGCAATTGAAAAGGATGTGGTTTTCATCGGCGATAATTTGTGAATCAGATGGATGGGAACAATATGGGGAACTGGAAATCCAAATACGAAACATGTGAGCCGGAAGACGATTGTGTCCAGAACGTAAAGTGGTGATGGTTGTAATAAATTTTCGGAAGTTGAGGTGTATGTTGGACAAAATTAAAGTACCAGGGAGTAGGTGATGTGGCCAGATAATATCTAGGGGTGGAAGAACTAACTAGCCACGATGACCACTCGTAGGATATATCCATGTTGGCAAGAGATATCAGGTCTGTGGTGGAAATTTCCGGCACCAGAGAGCCGAAGAAAATGGCTTCCTTGGCCAGAGTATCGGCAACCTCATTGTCATGAATTCCGGAATGACCGGGAATCCAGACGTATGATATTAAGATGCCGCGGCTGAATAGTAAATAAGTCAATTGTCGTACTGCCAAGGGAAGATAATTGGAATTAGGTTGAAATTAGTTGATGTTTTGTATAAATATTCAACAAGATGCGGCTATCACGCTACTCTGCGATAGTTTGTTATTTTATATCTTCCAACGAGGTTTCCTTTTTAGAAGGTTGAAGTACTGATCTTTTAACATTGTTTCTACGATCTTTGTGAATATAATATCGTTGGTTGATTTATTATCCTATTTTTTCCTATCTTTTACTTGGTAAAGAAAATGTTAATTTTGGACTATAAATCCTCTTTCCTTATCATTCTGCCCTATACCCTAACCTTGTACTAAGACTATAAATCGTCTGTCACTAACGTAATATTATGAATTTTTTAAATATTGAATTCAATAGAAGTTGTATTAGGTGGTTTATACACAGATCTAAGTTTTGTAGTTATTAATTTTTACGATTATTGTGTTAAATAATTTAGTTTATTATTAATTTTGTTCATAATTAAACTATAACGTAGTATGGCGGGGTCAGCTTATATATATATTGTTTGTTTAACAAAAATTTATGTATTGCATGACAATATCTCTTATAAACGATAAAAATTTTTACTATCTGTCAAGGTTGATGTGCTATTACCTGGTGTTGGAGAAATCGTAGGCGGTTCAATGCGTATTGCAGATTACGATGAACTATTAGCTGCTTTTAAAAACGCCACCATTGATCCGGCTCCTTATTATTGGTATACAGATCAGGTAATTTTATTTTATTCTTTGTTCAAGAAATTAAATTAGGAAACGTATAGGAAGCGTATACATTAATATATATATATATATATATATATATATATATATATATATATATATATATATATATATATATATATATATATATATATATATATATATAACAACGATACAATCGCTACTTATATTTAAAAAATATTTAACAGCTTTTCAACAATTACCATTTTCAATTTATAAAACAAAATAAATTTAATAGAACAATAATAACAATCTGTATATAAGAAATATATTTAACAATTTACAACTGCAAATGATTTAACCGTAGTATGTCCCTGAAAGTAGATGTTATATGTTTAAATTATAGTTCATCTATTGTGGTCGCTTCTCTTGAGTTAAAGAATTACAAACACATCTATATTTCTCGATCTCTCTGAGTACATTATAATCTCTTAAGCTTTTACTCGTTGTGTGGTCGGCATATTATCCATTATTAGGTTTTTTAATTTTATATATATATATTTGTATTACAATTTTAAGAAAAAATAAAAATCTTAAATAAGTAATAATGTATCTATGATTTATTGAATTTATAAAAGTTATATATCCATTATTAGTTCAATCTTTTTTCCTCCCCTGATCGGTTTTGATTGTATTTCCCTCTGCAACGTCAGCATGAGTGGTCCGTTTTCTTATATTTTATGCGCTGTGAATTTCAGCTTCCTATTCTTGATATCTTCAATTACAAAATGTTTCTTTTTCTCCTGCTTTTACGGTCGAATTTCGTACATAATCGGTCCATGATATCGTTAACAGTTTCCGACAATCCAAATTTCAAATCCGGATATATTTCTTTCACATCCAATGCTCATGGTACATGTTTCGCATAAATATTTTAAACACTGTCCATTCGTAGCACCATATTATCCTTTTCCTGAGTTGCAGACTCATTTATAGATTTTCAAGTATTTTGTTTACATTAGTAAATGCTACCCTTGCCGTATCAACTGTTGTTCTTTATTTTAGGTCCTTGTCATCGTTACTCATTAAAGCTCCTACCTTGTCATCGTTACTTATTAAAGCTCCTAAGCACACTTTTTCTGATTTCTGTGTTTCTATGTTTACATTTACTTTTTTGTCGTCACTTCTCGTAAATTTCATCACTTTCATTTTCTTAGCATTAATTTCATTTTATAATCGTAACTGAAAAAAAGCTAGTGTGGGTGTTGCACTAGCTTGATTTATCTATTTTCGACTTCTGTTTTTGGATGTGTTTAAAATCACAAGTATACGAGAACAAACCTCGAAACCTGGAAGAGTTTAAAATATAAATTCAGCGCCCTAAAAAAACTATTCCGATGATTATGTTTGCTAAAGCTTAGGAAAATTCTATTTTAAGACTTAGTATATATATATTGAAAATAACGTTCATTATTTAAGTGATGCTATCATTAAGACTAAGAAATTGTCGATATAAAAAAAAAAAACTTTCTGCAAATGTTTCCTCGACTTAATTAGAGTCCGTTTTAAAAATTTCTGTTGTATCCTGAACATACTTAATCCTGCTAAATTTAGAGTAAAATCTCTTTTAATTTCATCTTGTCATAATAAAATAATTACACGTTTATAATTTTGCGAAGTAAAATCGATATAGTAAGACGCCACCTAACCTCATCAATCTGAAAATGGTCAAATGTCGTTTGATTGGTAATCAGATACATGATTGTTTGCCGTTGCCTTTCATGATTTTATTTTCCCAACAAGCTGGTAATGATTAAATAACCAATTAGATTTAAAAATCTTTTTACAAATAAAATTTTTTTAAAATATTGTTTTGGATAGGGATCAAAATTACGTATTGCGGTTTACATTTTATTGCGGAAATTTTCTCATTTATCTTTTCTGAAATAAGCCGCTTGTTTCTGTTTTGGAATCTTTTTTTTTTTTACTCTAAAAATTAAGTGTCAGTAAATGTTTTACCTAATTCATTATAAATTGATGATATGGTGCGACGCTCTAATTGGATTGTAATCATGTCTACGTTAGAATATATTTACATTTTTTACATACACATAAGATTTGATGTGGTTTGGCGCTGCTATTATCTCCAAAATATGAGTTTTACCTCTATTTAGATGGCTATCCTGTCAGTACATCATAGCTTCTAATATTACATATCTGACCAAGAATCGCTGCTTTCTTTGATGTCAGACCTCCGACGTTAATCTGGATTATTGTCGAAGGGAGCCTTCAAAAAGATCATTTTTTAATTTTTTCGATTTCTAGGAGACTGTATAATTTTGATGACAGTAGTAGTCAGTTTTCGTACTGTTTCAAAATTCATCGCAATATTTTAAATTTGCATAATTTCGTTTACTTCTTGAAATTGCTATCCAAGGATACCATGTGTAGAATATAGAGTGTAATGTGTATAATTTTATAATACTTGTTATATTGCTTATATTTCAGAGACGTTATGGAACTTGCCCTCATGGAGGATATGGTTTAGGATTGGAAAGATTCTTATGTTGGTTATTGAATCGTTTTCACATAAGGGAAGTTTGTCTTTATCCAAGGTTCATGGAAAGATGTAAACCTTAATGGTTCTGTAATTAACTGTAAATAAAATGAAATTGTGTTGTTCAATAATTTTATACGATGCACAAATAACTTTTGTACACATCTATAATTCTTAAATTTGGTACGCTAATCTGTTTTTGTAACTGTGCGAGTGATAGGTACTTTATTTTTGTGATATATGATAATATAAGATTTGTTTCGTTACAATTTGTTACCCAGTGTCTAGAAAAAAAAAATGTTAAAGAATGTATGTTGAATATTGAGAAAAGTACTTGTGCGCGCGTTCGACACACACACACACACATATATATATATATATATATATATATATATATATATATATATATATATATATATATATTTGTGCATGTGGGGATTCAAGAGGGTTCAAATAATCATTTAATTCGTTGATTTTTTCTTACAGCTATGATTGATGATGATTTTAATATACCCGTGTGATCGTAAATATGAGCAGTTATTTTAGCGGGAAAAATTAATTGATTTATAAAACATGTGCTATAATGTATTGTTTCATACAGGCCAAAGCAACAATGTTAAATTTTGTAGTTATACGTTGGGAATTTAACTTGCAATTTCTATATTAAGTTCTTTATAAAATTGTAGAAAACGTTATTATCAGGAGGAATACGAATTGAAAATTGACTCTCTGTTATTAGAAGATTGCTTGCCTTACTATTTGTTAATGATAATGTATAATTGGTCACCATAAATCGAAGCGGTACTCGAAATATAAAATTTTAATTATATTTACCAGCGCATATGCAGTAAAAAGAAAAATTTTAAGCATATAATATTCAAACGGTTAATGCGATCCAGCTGAAATTTTCGATGTACATTTTTTTTTTTACCCAGCTTGCGCCATAGTTTAAACCTATATCTAGTTAGTGTATTTTAAATATCTCAATGCTACTACGTTTGATAAATTTATATAAACTGATTGTAACCGAAGACAATGGGTCAGAAACAATACAATACTCGCAGGTAATGTGTGCCACTTTTGTAAAATATTAGAGAACAGCTTTAGAAACTTCAGACTAACCTAAATTTGATACTCAATACAGTAGTCAATATGGCACATGTCACATGTTACATCAGAAAGATGTGAGGGGATAAATTATGCCCAGTACGTAGTAGAAATAAAGTACCCCTCGAAACGGTTTGGTATAATTAAAACCATGGCTTACTGGAAACCGTATGTACCAAAGCGAAATATGTTTTCCTTTATTCTGACTTTCGGCGGTGTAATACTGTTAAAAATCTATTAGTAAAAATTGTTTAATCTTTGCTAAATATCAGTCCAATTCCATTTAATGTTCTCGTAAGGGACACTTGATAAATTATAACTCGTTGATTCATCGACAACATCGTTTCCAGTAATACCACCCCACTTAAACTTTACTCTAAATCCACGACTATAAAGCTGAATAGCACAATGTCACGCATCAAATAACATTTTGAGTTCTGAGAGCTTAGATAATTATAAGTATCGAGAAAAAGACAATAGAAAAAATTGAATTTCCAAAATTGTATGTTGTGTACTCGGGGTTGGAGTCTAAAATTCGATTTTTAATTACTTAATAAATTACATGTGTGTACAAAATTTCATCCAAATCGTTAAGGCCGATTTTCTAGATGACCATACACACACACACACACGTATATATATATTATATATAAAATTGCTCGTTTAATAAGAAATAAAAAATTCGTGTAAAAATTTATCGATTTGATCGATAGCCGATAGTGAACCAGTTTTTACCTATTTTAACTTTAGCTCCGATTGCCTGAATGTGTTTAGTCGTTAGTGCTGGGACCGACCTGTTTGCAGAATATGTGTGTATTAATAAAGTTATTCCATAATTTTTATTAGTCTTATTTTTATGAAATATTTCATAGTTTGGTATCGTTAGACAAATGTTCTCATCAATCGTTTCTGAAATACCTGCAATTTAAGCGCTATTTGTGTTAATAAACTGCTCTAATTCTATTAGTTTACCAGTGATGAAAGTTACCAGTTTGCCATGATTAATCTACTACAAAAACGTCGACAGTACACTTCATAATAATTATTACGTTAAAAATATCAAAAATCACCATTAGTTCTTAATTCAGAAATATTGTTTACCTACGAAATTATTTTGTTCGACTCTATTGTTTTAAAGAGTACAAATAGTAGTCATGTGAATAAGATTCAGCGTTTCCAAAATAAGATTGCAACCCATTGGTATGTTTCGAACTACGCATTATATTACGACCTTGTCATTCCTTATGTTAAAGACGAAGTCAAACGCGCCGGTAAGCAATATAAAAGGCGCTTGGAGTCTCATACAAATACACTAGCCATCAACTCATTAAATAACAGTTTTCAGATACACCAGTTGAAACGAGCAAGGACATTTCATTTATCCTAATTTGCATTTCATAACAATTGCTAGGTGGCCTCTCGGTCAGTTGTAATTATGTTATTGAAATAAAATAATCATAAAAAAAACTAATTATTATTACAATTTATGTTTTGTCTAGTGGCCGCTTGTGAATACGTGAGCGTAGAATTATTATTGGCATTGTTATTTTTAATATTTATGTTATAATTACAACTATTATTACTGAATATATCGCGATTATGTATATAGTCCTTAAAACTTAATTGAATTTTATTTCGACATGTTCATGAACGTTTCTGAATTTTTATTATACCCCGCCTGAAAATTGACAGTATTGCAGTTTGAATATTTTATTATATTATCGTTAATGCAGTTCTTATAATTATGCGGTCCACCACTTATTTAACATTACAGCAGTTGTAAGTAACACGGTCATATTCTAAATAGTTGTATTTTAATTATTATCAAACTTTTCTATCGTACTATAAAATAACAAATTTCTTACACGTTAATAATATCTTTAATATGAATATTTGTATCGGCCGAAAATATTACTTAAATTTATTATAGTATTACTCTCAGCACATTTTTTAACATCAATTATATCAACCGATTTGATAGATTTTCTTCTCTTAGCCGTGTGGTGTTCGATTTTCATTTCAGTTAAAATGTTCAATAATTCGTCATAGTTATTACCAATACCAACGTAATTGATTTTAATTTTAATAATCTGTGTAAATAAATACATTGTGTCTTACTTAAAGTGAACCGTGATATATTATAGATTTAATTGAAGTGAAACTTCCATTGGCGCGTTATATACGTGTAGTTAATCGTAAAACGAGCGAGCGAACGAACCAAAGGATTATACACATAGGCAGGCCATTCTCACAGTGTAGTCGAGCTTCTCTACTCTTTTTCGCATGCTGTACTCATATACGCGTTTATTCAGTTTACACATACGTACAAACACGTACAGAAATTATAAAGTAATATTTTTTGTGTTCGTATTATTTTTCTTGCCCATATGGGCTATCCGTTATTTCGTTCAAATCTTCGCTGCACAGAGGATGTATGTGCGATGTAGATTCGAGAACGCAAACATTTGAGTCATCACCATGTAAAGTTAAGCATAGTGGACATTGCATTCCTTTTCTTTGTGAAATTTGTACAAACTCCGGAGTTTATTAAATAAGAGTGTTTTGGGGAAAACGTCTTTAAATTTCACTTCTTCCCTGCACCCCGAGGCAGTTTTTTTTTTAAAATTATAATCTGAATCGTTGTCGATTGTGCCGTGGAGGATTTTGTTCACTACTGCGGTAGCATCGACGATATTTGTTAGAGGCCCGAATCAGTTTTTTGTCGGAATGTCTAACGACGATATATATTTATGCTTTTACGTTGTCCCCGCAATTTCACAGAAAAACATTACCGAAAAAGAACGCAGATATAACATTTGACGATATCGACGAGTAATTTAGATCGATAAATGAAGATATAGCGTTCTATCGACCAGCTATAATTATATAGAAGTATACTATGAATAATGAAACTTTTGTCCATTCGGACTAATTATATGCCTATATTTATACCACTTGATCTTTCACGTGTAATTTTTTTCCATACTAATGTAATTGGTAGTAAGGAGAAAAAGCCGTATTTTAATACAATCATAATTTTGTGCGGATATAGGGTACGTAAACACGTCGTTTTAAAATTTATATTATTGTCTACATGCACGCTATAAGCATATTTATATACATAATGGTCACGACTTGTGTATGCGTGATTGTTTTCCCGTTATAATTATAAAAATGGATTAATTGAAGATTTTTTATCTACCACATCCTATGAAAACCTACACACGCCTGAAATTTATTTAATCACAATATTAATTGTTTTAGTGTGATTAAAGAGTTTATTTTTTCAACGCATTTTACACTTCATGATTTTACTGATATACAAAAAATTTTACTAACATATATTCGCGCTCGTCAGCTTTACCATACAATTTTAAAAATATATAAAGTACAGCATAATGTAAAAATGCCTATATTAGTTCATTTTATAATTATGTAATCAAAATGTTACCAAAAATATGTGCAGTAAATTGCTATTAATATATTAAGATTTTAAAAAAATGTTAATCTCATCTCAATAATTTCAGTCATCTTCGTCCGCAACACCCGGTTGTCTGGCTTTCGGACCACCGGCTCTTTTCGCCATTATAATCTGATCCACTTGCAAGATGGTGCAAGCTGCTTCAGTTGCATATTTTAAGCCCCAATATTTAGTTAAATACAAATCGATTATTCCTGCTTCCGCGGCATCAGCTATATTAGTTTCGGAATCTCCCTAAATACGAAAAAACACAAATTAATGTATAAATGTTTACACTATGATCAAATATATATATATATGTATAATTTTAGTTCATGCAACAACCACAATGCACTATTGTAGAAATTCTTTTCATTATTCCAAAATCAACATGGTTATTTGCTGACGTATAATTTCATACTTCTTGTTAAGTAAAAGATTGCAAAATATGAAATGATGCTTATGACTTTGGTATATTTCAATTTACAGAAGAAAAAATGTCGATATTTGGTAACATTACCTTGTAAATGATTCATAAAGATACGTTAACAGAGTTTTCGAGAATTCTAATTATTCTGAGCGTGTATTTTTTCTCTTAATTTTTCAAGCTCGTACTGGTAATTAAGAAAGTATAATTTGAAGGAATAACTTGATTCGATTTTTTGAGAGATCCTGATAACAAATTGACAATAGAGGGCTGGAAAATATGAAATATTAAGAATACATAAAACGGTAATATACGTTAATAAAATAAACCATATATTCAAATAAGTTTCTGCTATTACAGGGGTTTTCTGTTTTAATACTCTGAAATCAGTGTTATTTAGTGGAATCAAAAACAGTTTTACAAGAATCATAACGATAACTAAATGTATAACCATATATATACCTGTATATTAAATCCAAAATTCTTTTTTCCCTCGTTATGAGCGACATACAATTTTGAAATAACTTCTCGGGACATCATGCCAGAATTTTCAGCTAATGTTTTAACAAATATTTCCAGGGCAGTAGCAAATTTTTTAACCGAATATTGTTCCAAGCCTGGTAAAGATGCACCATGTTGACTAATTTTATGTGCAAGTTCTATTTCCGTAGCACCTGCTCCAGGAACACATCTTCCATCCTAAAAGTTTATTTTCAACCGCAATTATACGCGATATTTCGAAATACTTCAAGATATTTTTTTTGCAAAAAGAAAGATCTTACGAATGACCAACTAGACATCAACTACGCGGTGTAATAATAATCTTTTAATTTAATTATCAATTATTGAATCTTACATAATTATTCTAGGTAACTATATATTTAACGATTTTTTGTAACGAGATTTACTATACACCATGATTGTAATAAATACGATGAAAATAAGCATTAAAAGTAACCACCTTATTACTATTGCACGATTAACACGTAATTTATTTCTGACGGCTGTATCCTTTAGAGATTTGTATCAAGTAAAAAGCTGTTTAAATAATTATATACATATTCATAACCGTTTGATTATTTTATATAACTGAAACTCTTACATTCGTTAAACCTTTGAACGTGTTAACGCCATCATCAATCGTGCGTTCGATATCATCCATATAGTTGTCAGTGGCTCCTCTGATTACTATTGTCGATATTTGTGAGCCTGCGCCTTCTTGTTTAAATATAACAACTGACGTTTCGCCCAATTCATCTACATAAACGCAATCCGCGAAACCTATATCTTCCTTATTTGGACAAATCTATAAATGTAAGTAAATAGTATTATTACAATATATAGCAAAGCTGCTCAGAAAACGAAAATATCTTGCGCATGAAATCGGGGAAAGTGGCATCTTTATGTTCGCTTTACAAGAAAGAAAAATGAAAGAAAATCGCCTGGAAACGTTTAAAAATGGTTATCACGTATTTCAATGAAAAGAAAATAAAAAATTCGAGAGCTAGGAAATATAAATTATGATGTAGACTATATAACTCTTGTTAACGAAATAATATATATCAATTTACGATATATTTACTTGAGTTATAGGGGGTATAAAGTTGTTGAATGTAATTAAAACGAAATCAAACATTTTCCATTAAGCTGTACAAAATGTCTATAAAATTTATTGCAGAAATTTTGAGGTAATAATAATAATAATTATGACTAAAAACTTACTAATTTCGGTAAAGCAGTTGCACCCACGGATTTAGAAATTCTTCGAACATCAAACTTCGAAGTCAAGCGAACAGCCATTATATTATATTTGTTCAAATAATGCAACGCCATATCACCGAATTTTCCACCACTTACCACCACATTAACACCAGCGTTTGCGATGCTTTCAATTTGCAGTTCCAAAATATTTTCTTCTCCACGACTAAAGTTTAACAGTTCATCTGCTGTATTAATTAGAACTGTGCCCTATTATTATGTAAATATTATTAAATTAAAAATGGTTTTCCAATGATATACATATATATCACAAAAGTAATATGAAAAAAAAAAATAATAATAATTACGCATCAAATCTGTCAAGTTATTCACGTTACATACACTGATGCATGTAAAAAAAAAAATAATATTTAATAAGACATATTGAATTATCAAATCGACTAATTTTGACGTATGAAAAATCACATGGAGATAAATTAGAAACAAATATATTGTACGGTTAAAATGACTTTATATATATATGTATATATATATAAAAGGTTAACTATAACGGTATCAGTAAATAGAAGGCTTATTCGTCTTATTTTTTTCCCTGTTGTTGCCTTAAATATTTACTGATATAAAAAGAAATTAAATATTGAGCCATGTGTATCTCGTATAATCATGGAAATGTAGTCTACGAATGTCATAAAACTACTGGAAGCCCGTAGGAATTTGAAAATGTAAAACCAAACGGGTTAGTAATCCATTTTGTTAAAAGCGATAAATTTTTTAAGAAAGTTAAAAAAAAAAACTTCCAATAACAACGTATATTTTAACATAATTTACAGAAAATAATAATAATAAACATAATAATTATGCAACGCCCAAGATATAACAGAATTAATATAAAGACGCGTAATATAGAAAAGTTTATACTTATAATGTAATGACAGTAAAAAATATAAAAAGGTGTACAGCGAAAAAAAAATATAATAAAACGAATGACACGTTACCAGTAAGCAGATATAGAAGAAATAATAAGTAGTTAAATAAGTGTCACATAACGTTACAAAAGGTTATGTTTGAGCCTAAACATAAATTGAAGTTGCCTAGAATTGTAACTACCTATGGCAGAAATTAAATGATTATCCAGTCATCACAGAACTTAGCGTGGAATTTAGTATATCATCCTTAATATAAGGCATGTTTAAGGTAGTATGCATGTAAACGATTCTCTAGACATTTAGTACACATTTGAGACACTTGTTTTGTAATAATTGGTATCTGAAACAAAACTTGAAGCTGGACAACAGTACATGATTACGAGACAATAACAGTTTTATTATATATAATTAATTTATTACTAACATTAAGTTTTTCTATTAATTAATGAATATATGGCAGATATATTTAAGGTAAAATAATGTGTTTGCTAAATATCTGCGAATAACATTAATTACACAACGAGGGAATTGACATTGTATCATTTTGTAAATAATACCTTTATGCAAAGTGGTATCGAAAGCTTTCGCTACCATCCAGCAGAACCATACCAGTTTGTTTATTACGATGAAAGTTATGGGTAATAAACTCCGTAACTCGTGCTACTTGTTGGGTGGTACAATATCCCGGATAAAAACCAAACTATGTATCAGGAATGATTTTTTGGTTATCAGTCTTAAACGAGATAGTATAATTTTTTTTTGCTATTTTATTGAGATTGATCAATGAACTAACAGGTCGTAAGTTAATTGCATGGTATTCTTTCCTGGTTTGGAAGGAACAATAATTTTGACTATCTTCCAAATGTTTAGATAATACCCGAATCTAAAAATGGCATTTATTAAATTCAATTACAGCTTTTAGTGGCAATTTCTTCATAATAAATTACTTCGATTGCGGTTTTTGAAATGTTAAAAAAAAAAAAATGAATTCGAGAAACTATGTGCTCTTAGAAGTTATATGTAATAAAAATTGTAAAAATACGATTATAAAATACAGTAGTTATCATAATACAATACGTAGAAAGCGACAAGCTATAGTTTAATTTCACTTTTGAACCTACGAAGAAAGCGACAGCTATAGTTTATTTCATCTCTGAAACATGTATTTAAGTCGTTCGGAAAATTGAATACACTAATCGAAATTATAAAAAGCAACATTACGACAATGGAAGTAAAGCAACAGTCTATACAATACGGCTAGTTATTTTCAGGAGTTAGAATTACTGAACGTTTTTTTATAAGAAATCACAAACATTTCGGTTATTAAGCCCAAGGGAACATACAAATAAAGTATCATGCCAGTGTCATAAAATTCATAAAAAAATAAAAATTAACATGCAAGAACATTTGGTTAGGAAGCTGTCCACATTGAAATTTAGTGCAACCTTTGACGATTTATATTTCTGTAGATAAATCCTCTTATACAAATAAAGTTAATCAATTAACCAATCTTTGTAGAATTGTATAAGCATTCCTAAAACTCACATAAGTTCGTATAAGTGGTAGGAAGGTCAAACTGCTAACTTATCGAACAACAATATCAGCCACTGGAAAATTGTTATCATCGAACGATAACAAAAATTAAGCGAATATGAATTATCACTTATTGAACGTTTTATTTTCACATAAGAAATGGGAGTAAACTGTGTGACACGAAAAATATTAAACAATAACCGAACAAAATCAAAAAAGTCTTTGTCGATGATGTGAATCATGTCACCCTGTTTCAAACTCTCAATATATTAGTTTCGGCATAACATAAAAAAGAATTTGTTTAAATTTAATATATAATTCAAAATATCAGATGCATCAAACGGTAGTCAATATGACTTTTGCATTTGGTTCACACAGTTATGAACTAAAACTTTATAATATAATGGTAAATTTAGAGTAAGGGGGTACGATAGGAAATAAAATATAATAATCAAAATATTAAATTTAAAATAATTATTTGTAGTAATAAAATACGTAGGAAAAATTTATATGTATATAGATCGATCTGTTCGTTAACGTTATTCATAGTATAATACAGTAGTTGATCGCCGAGATAGCATAAGGATTGAGTTACAAAATTCCATATGGAATACAAATATTAATAATAATAATAAATACATGGCAGCATATAGTGGCCATTGAAACAAGTTTGGCCACACTTTGTGTTTACAATGGATTCCCGAGAAATTTTGTACTGATATATACAAATACCAGAATAGATAACAAAGGTGTTTTTGTTCGATATTCGCTCGTTCGTCGTTTGTATTATTCGTTACTCGTCCTGTCGTTGTAGAAGTTACTCTATTTTGTTGTTACGAGCAGATCGATGTCGTTATTAAAAAATCAAATATATATAAATAAATATTTACGATAAACGCTAAACATATTTTATATAAATTTCCGCGTAAAGTAATATTACAATAAGGAATTAATTAAAATATAAAAATAATGAAAATCTAGAATTCAATTTTTATTTAAATCGATTGTATAGGTTGGCTATTCCGCCTTTTAGTTTTGATATTCGGACACACTCGTCAACGATATTACGTTGTCAAGAGGTGTAACCGGTTAAATTCCTTGATAAGTGGTCATCATGGCCACGGCTAAATATACTAAATAAAACTTAATTCTTTGCAAAGAGTCAATCACAACCAAAACTAAAATTACTCAAGTAAATAAAAATTACTAGCCCAGATCTTATTATAACCTGATTCCATCCAGTATTAGATAACCCGACAAAAATCATATATGATTATTATTATTATATAAAGATAATGTAGTATATCTATGAATACTTCAATATTGGATCATGCGAGTAAAAGTTAAAAAGCCGGATAGCAATGTCAAAAACTAAACTAACAAAAATATAAAAAGATAGGGGTATCCGAAACCTAGCGAAATTATATTTTTTGAAAGCAATAGTATTTCTTATGTTGCTATATGGATCAAAATCATGGACGTTAAACAAATAACTCGAAGAAGACTAGAAGCTATGGGCAGGACAGCATACCGAAAGATGTTAATAATACTGTACAACAGATATAGAACGAATGTTTCGATCTTACAGGAGCTAAACATGCAGACTCACGAAAGTATATTGCCTGCGCTTTATAGAAGGGGCATATCATACGTGCTGATAACATCGAAAAGATTATCATACCGAGAAAGGTACAAGAAAAACGACAGAGAGGCTAGAGCTACCAACGACTAGCTCAAAAAGATTACTGTTAAACGGACTATCCAAGAAATTACGTATCAAGCCGGGAACACGGATCTATGGCGAAAAATAACTTCCAGCAACTATAAGATGAGCATACGAATGAATGAATGATATATATATTTAGATTTAACATTTCAGTTAGTAATTAATATTTACCGTGGTTTCTGTAGTAGCGACATCTACTGGACAAGTATATACAGCGATAACTGCTTGACTTTTTTTCGTCACGGTGCCTTCCACATTTTTCTTAAATACCATTCCATTTACAACAGTAGAATTATCCAAACTGGATCCCTAATGGTCGTTAAAATTTACTAATAAATACACTAACCTCAATAATTTATTACTTTAAAAAAATCATGCTCATATTTTGAATTGTTTTTTGTAAAGTAAACATTTAAAATGTTCATAAATATTACCTCAATTTTGATGATTTTTAAACACGGATGTTTATAAAACATCTATTAACAACAAAAACTAGGACAAAGCCTACTTGAAATTAATTTATGACATCACGTAAATAAGTTAAAAACATATAAAAATAATTTTAGTTGCTTTACATTCAAAATATTACGAAAAAATATATTTGGTTACCGATATTTTGCACACTCTGATATTATCAATATTTAAATAATTTTCCTGCGATAAAACTGAAGCTGTAAAAAAAAAAAAAAGTATATTTATTAAAATGAAATACTGATACTAGACCAACAGAAATTTACACATATTTATATATTTTATCACTGCGTATAATTCGGTCTTAAATTTTAATTTTTAACCATAAACCCAGTACAATAACTACTGATTTTGAAAGGAAAAAATTTAATTATTTTAAATTTTTATTCAATTTTATAAGGAGAGCGAAATAGGACCGAAAATAACATTTAAAATGAAATTTTCAGTGTAAATAAGTAAACACTGTTCGTTGCCTCCATGATCGTCAAGGCATTATTAGTAAAATTTCAGAAAAATAATTATTTTTACAATGTCCTTCGACGTATACAGTTATTGTAAAAATATTGTATTTATATTAAAGTTAGTTTATATATTATACTAATAACGTTTCTAATATTTTCTGCTAACTTTTTCTATTCTTTACTCGCAGCAGTACGAAAAATTTTTAAAATATTATTTTATTTCATTTTTAATTTTTGATGTATGTAAGAAAATGAATTTATAATTCACCTCATCGATACATTCATTAATTTCAGTTTCAGAGACTAATGTACAGTAATAATACATTCGAAATTACCATCTTCATATTCACCTAAAGGTATCACACGTCAGATGAAAAACGAACAGATAGTGTTCAATGTGTGCAAAAGTTTAACAGCCACTAGAATCGGTTTGTATCAACGTGCCTGGTGACAATGATGAAATCACGCGACGAAATCAGCAACAATCACTTGATGTCACATAAAACTTTAAACGGATATTATTCGTAGGAAAATCACTCGACTTATAGAATTCTTATTAACGTGAATTTTAAACAAGTATGTTCATCATATTATACGTTTATAAAAAAATTTATATGCATCCAGCATGCTAAATTATAATAAAACTTTATAATTTACATCTAAATAAAAATTGAATAATTAAATTCACGTACGAATTTAATGTGGAAAAATAAACTTACTACAAGCATCTACAATTAAATTTGAAATGAAATTTTCGTTGCCATATTGTTTGCTCATAACTGACGTCTTAACGGGTGTTAATACTTCATCTTTGTTTTTACAATTTTTAACTTCATAGCATGTTAAAGTTGGTAAAATTTCTAAAGCTTTCTCTAACGCTAATTCATACCCAGTTGTAATTTCTGTCGGTGTAAGCCCCTGTACAATACAATTTGCAGAAAAAAATTAAAAATATACTTTGACAATCGTGTTAGTTATATCAATATTAATATTTACAATTCATTTAGTGACATTAATGCTTCGTTACTGCATGTTCCATGAAATTTAGAAATGTGAACTAAAAAAAAAACCGAAATTTACTTTATATAACATTTTTTACATACACATGCGTGTTGAAACAGCTTTGTTACTGTTAAATGTAATACAAAAACTTTATCCTAACAATTTTATAGGTTTCAATAAAGTGCAAAACTAAGAAAAAAATTTACCAGGCAAAATCTTATGATTTTGATATTATACAAATAAAATAAAAAAATGATACGCACCATTCGCAATAAATCTTCAGCTTCCTTCAATAAAGAACCAGCGAATATGATGATAAAATTTGTTCCATCACCAACTTCCTTATCCTGCATTTCACTTGCTAAAGTAATAATTTTAGCGGCAGGGTGTTCCACCTTAAAATAATATTAAAATTTATTATTTTTTCAGAAAACAAAATTTTAATACAAGAATTTAGAATATTTATTAATATAACCTCAAGTTCTTTGACGATTGTGGCTGCATCATTTGTAACAAATAATTGATCTATGTGGTTAATAATTATTTTATTCATCCCATTCGGGCCAAATGCTGATCGCACCGTGTCGGAAAATTGTTTACAAGCATGTATGTTCCTGTATACAGCTTCTTCTAGTCCAGAGAAATGCTATTTAAAAATAAATAAACTTAATAATAAAAAATAGAAAAATACACTTTAACATAAAGTAAGAAATAGTAAGTGCCAGAGCAATAAATGTATAAATAACTTAAAAATAGTGTACTGAGATACTTTTCGATATAACTTTCTTTGTTTGACAAATACCACTTTGTATCACTATTTTATTTTCAAATTATCTGAAAAAATTTAACTATGTGATACATAATAACTTTTTAATTTTAAAGAACTGGATGCAAAGTTGTAAAATTTCTCTTTTTTATTTTAAAAATACATACGCGGGCGCCATCTTTTAACATTTGAGAAAAACCAGGTGGTTTAGGGACATGAAGTGCCATTTTAATCAAAAAATTATCAAATTTATAAAACAAACTAAAAAACAAACTTAATCCGATATAACGTGCCGACTCGAAATTGTTCGCACCAACATTATGGATAATAGGATAGAACTACAAGTTACAGCCAGCATATTATCACAGATAATTGAAAATTACAAGAAAACACTCTTTTTAAAAATTAAACTTTTTGACGTAAATAAAAAAACATTAAACAATCACACATTTATAAAATACATAGAAACGAAACAATAATTTATCGAAAATGACATCTCGATGTTTATCGTTAATATATAAAAATATTAAGGTTTTATGTAATTAATGCATGTGTATTTTTAATAGTGTAAACTTAGTAACATTTTAAATAAAATATTTTTTTACTTAAACAATGTACGCGGTAATTACGCTGTTATATTATATGTCAAAAAAGTTTTAATGTCACGCCGGCTTTTCACAGTTGTCTTATGTCTTCACTTCGCCGTCTTTAAATAGTAGTTTAGTTTAGTAGTACTAATTTAGTAATTTATAGTGATAACAAACAACAGTTTAGTGGGATTTTATTTTGAAGTTAAAATGACGGATGGTATGTATTATATTATTAATTGAGAATAAAAAGTTGAATACACTTTATATCACAGAATTTATGTGTAAATTTCGCTAATTATTAATATTAATAACTAATTATAACTGAATATGATTTCAAATAATAATACAGATTTATTAACTTATATGTTGAAATGTTTTTTTCGAATGGTTTACATGTAACGAATATTTAATTTAGTTGTATAAACAATTTAATGATTACCTAATTAAAAATAATATAGTGAAATATTTAATTCGTGTTCATTTTATCTTTAATGTAGGTCAATGTGTTATAATGTCCATGTTTTTTTGTTTTTATTTTCTTTAGAGGAAATCATTAAGAGGCGATTGTTAATTGATGGAGATGGAACTGGTGACGACAGGAGACTTAATGTGCTCTTGAAGATGTTTGTAAAATGGATCCATTCAACTAATGAAGCTCCCTCTGATGTGTGCGTTTACATCATAAGTATTTTAAATTTGCGAATAACTAGCATAAATAATTGTTTTGATATAATAAATTAATTGTTACTTTAAATTTTTAACAGTTTCAATTAGTAAATTATGTAACTGCTAATTTTAAAATATATATTGCGATTTTCTTTCAGGAAGACAATGAAAGATAAGTTGTTATCACAATTATCGCAGTGTAAAGTTATGCACACAAAATCACAACTTATGTCTCGTATGAATAAAACTGAATTAAAAACTTGTTTTGAACTTTCAAAAAAAAATGAACAACGGATTGAAAATGCAAAGCTATCAATAGAAAACTGTAAAGAAGAATTGCAAAATGCAAAAATGATTCGCAAACATCGGTCAGAATATGATGTTATTGCAAATGTCATCCAAAAGCATGCAGCCAGAAAGGAGACAAACATTAAATTAGCTCAGTTGAATAAAGAATTAAATGCTTTGCAGGTAAATTTTGTCTTTTAAAAATAATTTCAGTTTAACATTTTTTAAAAGAAAAACCATAATAGAGTATCACTGTAACGTGGAAAATTCGTTACCCTATGGTAAAAGCGCAGGTCTGTAATAAGTGATATTAATTAAATGTATCTGCTAATTTGAAAATTATCACATTATTTTGTGTTTTTTGTTGTATTTGCTAACATATATAGAAAAGATTGTTATCTGTGGGTTTAATATTTATATTATTTGAATTAAAAATGGTCTGCTTATGTATAATCTAACGTTCTCCTTAGTAAAAAGTTTTAATTTTTTGTACTATTGCTTGTGTATCATAGATGTAATTGTATAATGAAACCAATGAGTTTAGTTGCAGTGTTTGTGGCATATATATATATATATATATATCACACTGCACAAATAGGTTTATATATATATATATATATGTATCATCAGTATATCAGCTCAGGCTGATTCGCACCATGTACCAATTACACTCATCCAAGCCTGTTGCAAGATTTCTTTAATTCCGAATTTCTGTATTCCACTTTCTTTTAGCACGATGAATGTTGTTCGTGGTCTTTTACATGGCTTTTTCCCATTATCTTGCCTTTAATAATATTCTGCAACATATTTTTTTTTCGCGTAATGCATAACCTAGCCACTTAAGTCGCATCTTGCAGATATTTTGTAATATACTTGTATTTTCATTTAATTTTTCTTGTACTAGTTTGTTGTTCATTTTCTCTATCCAAATATTTCTGTAAACGGCGCCAATACCACATTTCAAAAGCGTCTAATTTGTCTCGATTTCTTTCTTCAATGTCCATGTTTCCGCAGCAGTTCCACTGATCATACCAAAGTCTTAACCGAGATTTTGCGTACGTTAATGGACATTGTTTTCGGTGTAATGAGTGTTTATTTATTGTTGAAAACTTTTTTCCCATTGCTATACGATTGTTAATGTCTTGAGTACAATCCATATTATGCATTATAGTCTGTCCTAAATATTTGAATGTTTTTACCTGTTCTGTTATTTTGTTTTTTAATTTTAACTTTATTTGCGGACAGAACGCGATGACTTCTATCTTCTTAGTGTTAATCTTCATTCCATACTTTTTCATTACTGTATTTAATTTGTTCATAGTTGCTGAAATTGTTTTGGGGCTGATTGCTAATAAAACTTAATCATCAACGAATTTGATTACATGTAATCTTTTGCCTCCAATTTTGATCCCTTGTTTTATTTCATTGTATGTTTCTGTTATAATATGGCATGGAACGTTTTTTTTTTTATTAATATATATATTTATTTATTTATTTGTAAATTATACATTTAACATATCAACATGAAGCACGTTATCATGTAGTGAAAAAAAAAACATAACAGATAGAAAGTTTACTTTGTATCATTTTAAGTATCGATACATAATCGATCTACAACACCACCCCTCAAAGTAAAATTGATATACAAATGTGTAAGTGTAAATATTACTTCAAATTTAATTCATTACAAAAAGATTCAAACGATTGAGCTGGTTATGCCTTTGTAAAAATATCAGCAACTTGTTTTTCTGATGAAATATGAATTATTTCAATTTATTTTCTTTCAATATGTTCTTTGATGAAGTGAAGTTTCACATCAAAATGCTTTGACACCTTTAGGTTATCAGTTGAATTTGCAATTCCTATAGAACTAACATTATCCTCATATATAGTTGTTGTTCCGCATTCAATTCCTAATTCTTCTAATATTGATTTGATCCATATTAGCTCCTTTATTGTTTCCGCGAGTGCTACATACTCTGCTTCAGTGCTAGATAATGTGACACTGGTTTGCTTCTTCGTTTTGCAGACTACTAGTGTTCCAAATACTTCCTGTTGTTGATCTTCGATACTTTTCTATTCCATCTAATTCAGCATATGATGCATCTGAATATGAAACAACCGGATCATCAGAACTGCCATCAAAGACCATTTTTTGATTTTCAGTTTTCTTAAGATATCCGACAATTCGTAGTACATATTTATAAAGCTGATTATTGAGAACAGTACTCCTTCAAAATAGATTTGTTGCAAAACAGATGTCTGGTCTAGTCCCTTGTGCAAGATAGAGTAATGATCCAAGAATTTCTTTTATATTACCAGTGCTTTCTTTGCAATTTTCATTTGTTAATTGTAGTTTTTTTTTTATTGGTGTGTTTCTATTTTTTAGGTGCTGTAACTTATGTTCTAAGATTATTTTTATGTTCTTGGTCAATATATATCTTGTTGTTTAATCCAAGAAATTTTTTTGCTGTTCCTAAATCTTTGATAACAAATGATTTTTTTTAGTTCAGTACTAACTTTATCACTGTCATCTCCTATAACTAAAGTATGATCAACATATATTCCATCTGATAGATACAGACATTCATCAGATAATGATTTTTTGAAACCAATATTCGTAAGAACTTCATTCAGTTTCTGATTCCAGCAACGTGGTGATTGTTTTAGACTATATAACGCTTTTTTTAATTTTAATACATAGTTATCCAAATCAAAATTATCTGGTGGGTTCATATACATACATCCTCATTTAATTCACCATTAAGAAAAGCAGTTTAAACATCTAAGTGTGTAATTTTTAGTTTTCTTTTTTGAGCTGTGCTTAAAGGAATACGTATTGTTTCATTTCGTAAGGTTTGAGAATATGTTTCACCATATTTATCGGTTTGAAACCCTTTCGCTACCAAACTAGCTCGATGTGTACCATCATTTTTTATTTGTACCCATTTAGAATCAATACATTTTTCATTAACCGGTTTTTTAACAATATCCGACACTTTATATCTCTCCATGCATTCAATTTCATTTGTCATAGCTTTAATCCAAATAGGTTCAATATTTTTTTCCTTTTCTTTATTTAATTTTAAGCTCATAACATAATCTTTTAGATGACTTGGTGGTTTAATTATTCTTTTTGTTCTGCATTCTATTTGTTCACAATCTGTTTCTTCTTCACTAGTGTTGTCATTTTCATCGCATGTTTCATATATATTATTTTTATTATCGTTATCATTATTTAAAAGTGTATGTTCCGTATCGTTTTTTATCAAATTTTCATTTAGCAATGGAAAAACATTCTCTTCATGAGAAACAATTATTTTTCTTTTAAAAATGCTCCACAATCGATACGCATTGCGAGTATAATTAAGAAAAACACATTTTTAATATAATTCATTTAGTTTATTTGTCCTTTTTTGTTTTTGGGATTATACTATATGCTAAACAGCCAAATGTTTTTAGATATTTATATGATACATTTTTACACGTTCATCTTTCAAAAGGTATTTCATTATTAATTGCTTGCGATGGAATTCTATTTAAAGTAAATATTACATGAAATAAAGCTTCGTGTCATAAATTTTCTTGTACACCAGACTGAATTAATACGGCACTTAATTTATCTAAAATTGTACGATTCATACGTTCTGCTAAGCCATTCTGTTGTGATGTATATGGTGCCGAATGTTTAAGTGTAGTTCCATTATTACATTTTTATTTATGTATTCACCTAAACCATTATCACATGTAAATATTTTTACTTTACGATCAAATAGATTTTGTACTTCATTAAAATATTCTTCTATTACTTTAAATGAATCATCTTTTGACTTTAAAGGGTATGCTTTTACATAGTGTGTATATTCGTCAATTAGGGTTATAAAATATTTGTATTCACATTCCTTTTTTTATTTCACAAACATCAAAATGAATGTTATCAAGTGGTTTGATTTCTAATTTTACCTTTTCTTTATTAAAACTAGGTTTTGCAAATTTTGCTTTGATTTCTTTTACAAATAATGTTTTAGAATGTTATTTTCTGGATGATTTAGCCTGTTATGCCAGGTCCTGGTGACATTAGCTAATTTAGCTTTATTACTTTCTAATGTGTACATTCCACAATTTGTGTCAAATTTTAAATACTTTATAGAAACCATTTCCATAGAATATTTATTTATTGTTACTTTTAAAACTAACGTTAAAACCCGTTTTTATTAATTTGCGATACAGAAATCATCGCAATTGTGGTATATACCATACATTTAGAAATGTTACATCTCTATCAAAAATAACATTACCATATCCATAGGCGAATAAAGACAAACCTTCTTGAGCCACATCGACCTGTGCAGGGTTTTCAAATTCTTTATAGTTATTTAACAAACTCTTATTAACACAACGATGTGTTGCGCCAGAATCAATTAAAAAATGCATGTTCGTTTGTTGTTTATCCTTATGCTCAGTTACATTTAACACTTTAACTAGCATCGCTGTTGATTTGTGTTTAGTTTTTATAGTATTTGATTTTTTTACAAAATTTGGCAATATGGCCTTTAATCTTGCAATTTTCACATATTTTATCTTTAAAATAGCATGTAGTATTTATGTCCTAAACGACCACAACCATTACATTTAATAGTTTTATTTATCGACTTATCTTTAGTACTTTCTATTATTATTTGTGTTTAATTTGTTCATAACTGATATCTTTTTCATTCTCAAGAACTGTAATTATTATTTTAAGTTGATCTCGTGACCCTAATGCTGCGAATAAGTTCATATAGATAAACTCTTGTTCCAAATTTAATTGTAAGTTTGAAGATTCTTTTAAAAGATCATCATAACGTTTAATAAATTGATCTACAATTTCAGACTGATCTATTTTAATATATCGAAACTTTTTATATATAAGATATTTCCTATTTTCCACATTACCAATGAAGTGTGCTTTCAACTTTTCCCACATTTCAGATGCACATTTACATTTTGAAATCATTTGCAATACTTCATATATTATAAGATTTTTTACCTGAGGTTCATGTTTATCATCCGATTTTGTAATACCTCCTGTCCATCCTTTTGGCATTAATATACGACGATATTCGTAATTGCCATAATGTATAATTTCCATTCAGGTTCAATTTCGGAATCCATCCAAGCTGTTCCATATTTCAGTAATTTTAATAGATCCGTATTCTATTAAACACTTCAACGCGATAGTAAACCTTTTTTTTCCCTCACTATTACTATTACTAAGAACCACGGAGCTTTGCTACCATGTTATAATATGGCATGGAACAGTTTTTTTATTAATATATATATATTTATTTATTTATTTGTAAATTATACATTTAACATATCAACATGAAGCACGTTATCATGTAGTGCAAAAAAAAACATAACAGATAGAAAGTTTACTTTGTATCATTTTAGGTATCGATACATAATCGATCTACCAACAGTTTCATTTATAATCATTTCCACACATGCATTAAATAGGCTAGGTGATAGTAAACATCCCTTACTCTTTACATATATCTGTTTTCTCCGACGCGATATCATTAAATTTGACAGTCATTTTCTATTTGCTATATACGTTATATGTTGTAATTAATGTTTTTGAGCATCCTATTCGACTTAACAATGGGAAAATATCATTCTAAGATGCTTTGCCAAAAGCTTTTTCATAGTCTACGAAAACCACATATAGACTTATGCGACAGTTTATCATACGTTCTCCTAGTAGCAAAGCAGTTGCATGGTCTTTCGTGAAACCATATTGCTTTCACGCAGGTATCGATCGATTTGGTGCCTTAATCGCTTTTTAATTATCTTAAGCAGTATTTTAGACGCGTGTAGTTTTAAAGTAATTATGTACTATTTTGAATTTCTTGTTTTTGGCATAAGGGCTATAACTGATTGGCAGTGTTCTTCAAGCCATGTTCTCTTCTTCATTATTTTTATATCATTAAATCACATATTCTTTATATTTTGGCCTCCAGCTTTATATAATTCAGCTGGTATATAAGGCCATTTCAAACTTCTCAAAAAAACGTATCACTTTCCTGTTCTTGTATATGCATTTTGTCCATTGCCCATTTTGTTGGTTGCTCGTATAGATCTTCAATACACTTTTTCCAAATCGGTACTATTTCTGTAGAACTTGACATGGCTTTGCGTTGACTTTATACAGTGAACGTTTTTGAACACCAGCTTCCCACCACTTTTGCTTAACTTTTTTTTACATTAAAGATGTATGCTATTTTTAATGGACTATACTTTCTTTTAACGCCATTCGATGTGTTCCTTGATTTTTAATGTCACCCATAATTTTTAGGAAATTATTTGTTGTCCATGTTTTGCATTATTTTGCTTCCTCGCCATTACTTTTTCTGCTGCTTAAATTATTGAGTTCTTTACCCTTGACCAATTTTGTTCTATATCCATTATTTGTTATTTGGTTCCCATAAGTTTATCACTCATTTCTGTAAAAATCGTATGGAATTGCAGACTCGTTAATTCAGTGTATGTGTAACTATAATAGTTACACACATACCGAAATTAGCATATAATTGTATTTTCGTTACTTTTGTGAATTAACCTGATTTACAACGACGACGACCTTATGCTTAGTACAATATAAGATACAGGCTATTTGCATAAAATTCATCTGAATTCAATTATTTTTTTATCATAACTTAAAAAATCTTCATATCCAATCAAAGAAGTATTGCATCTCTCATTTTTGCATGATATTGATTCTGACTTGCATAACTTTACATATCTACAAGCGCTTTAACATACCTACAGAATTGTGCATCAACTTGCGTAAGGTATTTTGCATTTACTACACAAAGTTTTCAGTACACTATAATTAGATTGTGTATTATTAAATTCAACTATTAACACTGTAATATACGTATATTGGATATGCAATATTTCTATCAGAAAAAGTAATTATTTCCCATTTCGTTGTGTATTTGAATATTACATTCGTGTTTTTATTTAATTTGTTTCTTCCTGTATAAACGAATGTATATTAAATTTGATTATTGTTTGCTCTAATACAGCACTAGTTTAATATAACTGATAACGTACCAGGTACTTTAATATTAATAACCGGTTGTACATATATTATATACGTATTCGCTAGTAATGTTATAGTACAGGACAAAAACGGGCGGGGCTGCGTTGTGTCGACAACAAAGCGATTACAATCAGTTCTCCCGGGTGTGTGTCTATCTACGTTAAAGCCATATTATGATTGACTCGTACGCTACTTACATTGACAACAAAATATGTATAGGTAAGTAGTCGCCTACCTTTGATACGAAGACAATGGTTATTTAAATAAAGTTGTTTCTTCTGTTCTTCTATTACATTTATTTTAGAAATTGTACGATACAAAAAATAGTAACCTTTTGTTGGTTGTAAATGAGCATATTGTGGAAGACAATATGTGAATTCGAGTAAATTCAAACATTGTTCTGTTTTTAATTAATCATTTTTCCAAATTTTTGATATAATTTTTAACATTAATATCTACCTCTCTTGCCACACACACATATATATATATATATATATAATACATACATTACAATCAGTTTATTTATTATAGGAAACAAAGGAACAAGTTGATAAAAAATTAGAGATACGTCGTAAACATTTTCACGTATTAGTTGCGTCATTAAATCAACTGCAAGCGATGTTAGTCGAAGAAAATCAGGATTCAATAGAAGATGCTCATATAGATATTTCAGACGATGAAATGGATTCTGTTAAACTCGATTCTTCTGACGTGATTATAGACTAATCTACGTTAGACACATAATTATATAAGTAAATTGATGTTAATATGTATTTACGTAACGTTAAAAAGTCGAAGGACAAACGTCAAGTACATGCTTGACCGACTTATTCTGTTTTGTGTTTATTTTTTAAAAATTATTTTTGTAAATAGATAACATTTTTGTCGTTAGTTTGACAAATTTAGTAACAAATGGACATAAACGGACTATATAGCCTTTTTTAAATATGTTAATAAATTCATTCATCAAAAATTAAAGTAAGTTTGATCAAGTAATCTTTCAAACAATTAAAGGAATCATAAGAACAAAAATTAGAAAAGAAGTTCCTTGCGTACGATATGACGACGTAAAATTACATTTAAGTAATGCTTTTGTCCCAGTGAATGATTGTTAATATCAAGTAATAGTAGTTATCACTGCACTATGTCCAAATTAATGTTTATAATGAAAAGAAAAATACGTATATTAAACCAATTTTATTTTCTTATATAACAAGCAAAATGTTATGCATATCAACATATCAAAATAAAGTTAATGAAAAAAGAAATATTTAAACATTGAAACCGTATTAAATTATACATTACAATTGAAAGATATTTTTTCAAAAAACTATATATATATATATATATGATAAAAAGTAATTTTATTATTATAGATGTTGGATTGTTTTGGAATATTAATCTTACAACAACTATAATGTATATAACATATATTTATTTTATCTTTGTAGTAACACCTTAAATTTAGAACACTTTGGCACATGTCTAATCGTTAATGAAATACGAGTGCCACGCTTTAATACAGTTCCTTTTTGATAATTAGAATCAGACATATGTAAATTATCAACAAATTCATTGATTTCGTCATATTTAGTCTCTTCAATTCCGTGTAAAAATAGTTTATACATATCATGTTGCAGTACCAGTAAGCTTCTTCTTTCTAATAATAACGTATGAACTTTCTTATTATTTTCTCCGGGACTTTTCTGTATAAGAAATTAATATGATATATATATATATATATATCCATAATTATTACAATGAAACATGATATGAAATAAATTTTAAATAATATATTGTAGTAAATATTGTTATCGCTAATAATGACTATACACACATATTTTCAATATAATTTAATTCATTAGATTCGAATAACTGTAAGAAAAAGTTATTTTTCGAAGTTAAGAATATATTATATATACAGATTAATAGGGAAGAAAGATTTAATCACTTTGTGATATAGTTGTGAATTTCGATATGTCATCATATATGAAATAGAATACATTATTAAAATCATATTATTACGTAATGTCCCAAACAAATGCATTTTTAAAATATATCCTATATTATAAAATTAAATGTTAATTGTTACCATAACAGTAGATCCATAAGTTGAAATAAAGGAAATAGAACATTTTGAAGTACTATTCAAAAGTGTCAACAATAAACATTGTAGATCATACGTACAAGTAATCAATAAACGCACAAAAATAATGATAATAATAATTCTGCTGCTCCATCTGTCCCAGTTTAAATTGATTATCTGCCACTTTATTAGAAACAAAGTTATTGAAATAAAATGCAAATAAACAAAATTTGTTATTATGTATAATTCCTAATTTTTATTTGATTACGTTCGTTAGGAAATCCTATTATAATGGCTTTATAAATCAGGACAATGTGTAGGAAGCCATAGAAAGAAGTACCATTATACAGGCCTATCAGTCTCTTGTACATTGTGTCAAACTTATTTGAAAAACTTATCTTAAGAAGAATACAGCAAATACTTGAAGGAAATAAGGTAATACCTGATTGGCAATTTGAGTTTATAAAACAACATGGTAGAATGGAACAAATACATCGAACAGTTGAAGTTATCAACATCAATTTTGAACAAAGAAAATATTGTACTGCGCTATTCCTGGACATAGAAAAAGCGTTTGACAACGTGTGGCATACAGGTTTATTATTGAAACTAAACAAAAGCTTGCCACATCAATATTATATACAATTTAAATCTTACTTAACAGACAGATACTTTCGGGTAAATACTGATGATGAATATTCTGAAATATATAGTATACATTTTGGCATGCCTCAGGGTAGCATACTTGTGGGCTGGTACTATATCAGATTATATTTTAAATTTTCTGGACGACATTAACAGTAAAACAGCTATGTTCACTGACGAATACAGCTATATTATCAAGTCATCATGATCCTAATGTTACTGCTGAACATATGTAAGCTCATATTGATCATATATACAGAAATGGTGTAAATCATGGAAAACCAGAGTAAATCAATCTAAATCCACACATGTCTTGTTTACACTAAATAGAATTAAAGGGAAAACACCGAACTGTTTTAACAATAAAATAATCTCAGAATCCTGCTGTAAAATATCTAGGATAGCATCTGGATCAAAAGGTAACCTGAAAACCATATTATAGCCAAAAGAATACAACTTGAGCTCAAACTACAGAGTAATGACCTATTGGAACTCATTATTATCAATTAAAAATAAACTGTTAATATAATTTTAAAATCTATATGGACAAAAATTTTGAAACAAATAGTTTTTACTTCAACTTAATTTTTATGATATTTTTTTTTAATTTTATTCAAGTTATTTCTGCATTTTTAAAACTTCTCATTTTGTACTGTTTTGAAAGTAATTACATTCTCATACACAATTACCGTGTTTTCTGAAAGTTAAAAATTTTGTTTCTATTAAATGATAATCACCCATAAGAATTTACAAATGTAATTGTTCTATTTTCTAAAATCATTATACCGTTTAATGAATTTGTTTACGAGTCATGGTTTAAATAATTTATCACAAACTGAAATAATACACATTAACTTTTATATATTTTTTACATGTGTTATTAAAGAATTTTTATTTTTTTAATTTCAAGAACATTAGCTTTAGCAAATTCTCCATAGTATCATTTGATAATTTTCCTTTGATTCTCTATTATTTTACTTCACTTTAATGTATATCCCTGGGCGTTAATTTTGACATCATTCTATGAGTCCAATTGAGCTGTTCAAGGCATTTTTTGACATGCCGAGCTTGTTACAACTTCCTTGCAGCTATTTCCTTGTGTTTATTGTAACTATGATCAATAGTTTGGAACACTACTCCAGTCATATTTTTGGCTGTTAGAACATTTAACCTGTTCGACATGATTCAGCCAAGCCCATAATTTTCTGGTTGGACTGGTATTGGGATATCCAATAAGTTTGTTGCTACCAGGGTTGCTCATATGAGTCTGTTTGATTAAAATGTTTTCTGAAAGATTTTCCACTGTTACATGTGGTGATTTCCTTAGTTTCACTCTTTAGAGGACATTGAGATTTTGATGAATTGGATGAGGTTTTTCATCATATTTCCTCCATTTCTTCATTGCTGTTTCTTTTCTTCTGATATGTGGTGGATTATGATGGTTAGGAGTAGAAGCTAGGCAGTTAGTGTTGACCTTACTGTTACTAAAATCATTTGCATGGCTGTATTTAGCTCTGTTTCCATCCTCTTCACATGTGTGCTACTGATCGACAACAGAGCTACTTACGTGGCTACTGAGTATGATAGTGCCAGAAGCCAGAAGTGTTATTCAGAGGATACGATTTCTCATTATAATCTTTGCTACAGTGTTTTCTAAGTGTTTCTTGTGTCCTATTGAGGGTCATACCTTAATATTTTGATGTATTTGCATGTTATAGTTTCTTGCTATAAATATTTATGTTTAGCTTTATTTTGGATAGCTGGTTGTTAAGGTAGAAGAGGGACACTACTGTTTTATCTTTGTTAAGGATAGTCTGTTATTTCACCACCAGGTTCTTCCTTAGTCTGGTTTCTATGGTTCTTAAAATGCTAGTTGAACTGCCAATGTTATATCATCTGCATAAGTGAATTTCCTTACCACAGTTTTAGTAGGATGAAAGTGTAGAGATTGAAAAGGATTAGTGATAGAGCTGATTCTTGATGGAAACCATTATTCAGTACTCTCTACTCAACAATGACTGTGAAGGATTTCCACTTTTCATGTTCAACAGCCTATGAAGTTCTAGGGTTGGTACTGCTTCCAAGAACTTTGTATGAAGCTTTGTTTTCCATACTACATAATATGAAAAAGAGGGTTTAATAATGTTACTGTCATTTTTTTATTCTTTTGATATCCATCCCCAATATGTAATGAATGTCTTGATTTCATTTACACATCCCTTCTAGAAACCTGCTTGTTCAGTGGGTATTTTCTGATCCAATGAACTTTAAATTCTTTCATACGTTATCCTTTCACAAAGCTTACAATGCTTAGAAATGACATAGGCCTATAACTCTATGAATTAGTTTGATCTTTCCTAGGTTTTACAATTGCTATTATCCTTGCATCCCTAAATATATGAGGGAGAACATCAGTTTCTATGATGTTGGTGAAAAATATGCATTTCCATTCCTTTATTTTCTTTTCAAATTTTTTAATAAACTCTAGAAATATTTCATGTTTTCCAGTTTAATGGTTCTTGTGATTTCAGAAAAAATAATTAAAATTATATAGATTTCATATTGGTTTAATGTATTCATTTTATATTTTACTTCTTTGCTAAATTGTTTATTGATGTTACCTTCATTTGTGGCTTCAATAATTTTTACTGCAATTTTGTCTGAGTTCACTAAATATTCCTTTTTGGTTACTGTTTCACTACCTTCTTCAACGAATATAATGCTTTTTTAATGTAATTTTGGAAAATTAGTTATCTTCATAGGGTGCTCCATATTTCCTGTCTTTTTTTGTTCAAGGCTTTGATAAAAGTGGTAGCTTTTTCTTCATTGTGTTTGATTTTGAATCTCATTCCAACCGGATACATACTGCTTCTGGAAATTCTGTGGCATATTGTTTAAGCTAATTTTTATTAGCAGCGTGTAATTCTTACGGGAGTAAATACTAGCATCTGTTTTTGAAATAACTTGTGCAGGATGTCACTCTTTGTTTTGTTTATTACTTCTACATTCAGCTGTAGTATTCTGATAGTTGTTCAGATGTAGCGAGAGATACAATATACAGACTGCTGTCCTACATGTTTAGTCATTTTATTGCTAAAACGTTACCAGGCGTACAAAAACAAACGCGGCTTTATTCCAACATCGTGGTATAATAGTTAATCTGAATTAATACCGCTCTCCAAATTTTCTCTTTCCTTGTAAAGAATTGAAATATAATATGGAAAAGAAAACCTATGTTAACAATGGTCAACTAATGGTTGTAATACACGGATGTGTGTTTATGCTGCAATTAGATTTAAATGATGTATAGAAAGTTACTAGTAAGAGTTTTTATTTATTTTTTTAAAATATATATTGAGTTATTGTTGTTTTGAAGATTTGGATTATTAATTTAGATATATAACCTATATAAATCTATTTATTAATTTTAATGTTTCGTATTTGGAACACGTGAAAAAAAAATATATTTAAAAACAATTTAACGTAAAAATAAGGAAATTGCTAGTAAATGTACAGAATTAAATTAAACTTACATTTTGAATATAAGGATAAAAATGCAGTAATGTATGAGATCCGCAGCTTATGGTGCTAACAGTTGGATAAAACAACGGTCCATCCAAATGAGGCTGTAAAATTAATTACTCGATATAATTAATGGTTAAGTGTATTACACGTTTACTTAATATAAGTGATTTGGTTATTTAAAGTAAAACAACATATTTTGTGTATATGTGATAAATTAGGCTATATAGAAAGTTCGGAATATTTATTGTCTGAGTACAAATATTAAACAATATGTGCGCTATTATAGGTGTCATAATGATTATACTCAACAATTTTTGATAAACATAAATCTACAAATATTACCATTATTCCTTGACCAGGTAGGTATTCATTTACTAAAACATGATTTGGAGCTGCATTTTGATTAAAAACCCGGAATTCTATGATTTTATTGATCCAAATCTGCAACCACTGGAATAACAAACTTATTGGATATGATATTGATGACAAAAAATACAGACTTGTAAAATTTTTTAAAATATATGTTTCTTACTGATTTTTGAAGGTAGTAAAAGTTAATTTCACGAAAAACACATACTACAATGTAATGAAACAATGTATATTGAATATAAATGAATGATCCCAAGCAGCTGTATTTATTTAAACAAGTATTTAACCACTTTAGTTTAATTAATGAAACATTTTTTTGTTTCATAAAATATGCATACTGTGTGTTTCAAATAAGTAATTCAAATAAATTTTATTTACATTTGGAATTGGTTCTGGTATCATTCCATTTTCATGCGGTAAACCACCCCAGTTCTGCAGTCTTCTATGATTTAATTGTGTCCATTTTGGTTTGGGAGCTGAATATACTTTACTTAAAATATATTGTTCTTCTTTTTCTGTTATAAAATTTGGAAAATAATATACAGTTTTTGGAACCTGAAAGAAATTTTCTGATTAAGGAATATTATTTTTAATTGGGGAATGTTTAAGTTGAAACTTAAATTTATATCGCATTTGAGATACAGCACGTTTGTCACAATACATTTAAAAATATTTTTACGATAAATATATGAATGTTGTTAACAATTAACCGATGACTATATTTACAGCCTTGGATTGGCGGTAATTACTAAGTAATAGCTTAATCCTATAATAAAAATTTTCTGTTAAATGAAATACCTCTAGTATAAATTTTCAAAAATGTTCCCACTTCGCACAATTTTACTATAAACAGCTGATTCATACTACATTCAAAAGTTTCAAAACTTAAAACGGATAAAATGAAAATAATAATATACCTTCACATTTAGCAATTAGATGTATATTATTAAACCATTATATTAACTGATATATTTATTACTTATTAAAAGTACGTACACGTAAAATTTTATTTAAAATTAATAAAGCATTTTTTCTTTTACGTGGACAAATCTTCGGTATCCAATTTATGTAAAAAAATTATACTCACAGACTGAATTATGTATTGTTCCAAATCCATTATATGTCTAATATACAGTGCTAATCGTTGTTAATTGTATTCTTGAATAATAACAAATTTAAAGCACTAAATTTAGTTAAATCTTAATTAGCAACTTCAAACTTCAAGTTGAAGTATTCTTTTTATTTATAAATATTAAATTTTAAACGTACCGTTGCATTTTGACGAATGCAATAACAATAAGGGTGTCAATGTCAATTTTGAAATTCCATATTCACTTATTTAATTAAACTGCAGTTTTCATCACGGATGTGAAAAAATTGATTTTATAATATCGTCCATGAACTTTAAACGATGTATATTGTATTGTATAAACTACAACTTTATGAAATATATTTGACAATACGACCACAAAAACTTAAAGCTTGAAAAAATATTTAATTTTCCATAATAAAGTTTGTAAAACTCAAAAGTTTATCGTTTTCGTGTTGTTAGTGGCACAGAAAAGTGATATGATATCTGTGGCTTGGCCTGGTTATTTTTTTGTTGGAATTTTATGAATATTTATATTTTCATTTTAATGTGATATTTGGTTGTGTGTTTGAAATGTAGTAATTGTGGTTATTATAATCTTATATTTCCGATTTAAAGTATATATTAACAATTGACGTGATGTTATTTATGATAAAATATTTAATAATGTAGGTTTTTTTAACTTGAGTAAACTATGTTTCTTATACGTTTTGGATTTTATTTGAATCAGGTAATTAACGAACAGTAATTAGTGTTTTGTTTTGACTTACTTTTTTGGCATGAAAATTATATTTCAGATATGTTTGAATTCATGTGGGAGTTATATTTGATAGATTAAAAGAATTATGATTTTCTAGGTATTTTATACAAATCCGAGTTTTTTATTGTTGAATAAGAGAACAATCATTTAATTTCTAGTTTAACATGTTCTTAAAGCACTCCTTTACATACCGAATATTTTCTGCGTATAATGTTTTTCTTATAATATTGTGATGTGACTGATTCGATTCAACCACTGAAATGACCAGGTAAAAGGTAATATATTTATTTTCTGATTGAACGAATATATTATTTTTTTAATATGAAATATTGAGACATTAAACATTTTCAGTATTTAATTATATTCAAAATTGTCAGTATTCGTTATATAAGCGAGGTTATTAAAATTAAAAATTAATATTTTTTCGGTTTGATTTTATTCCGCATTATAGTTTCATGTTTTAGGTGTAACTAATTGATATTTAGTTCCGTAAACTGAACATTGGGAAATTCATACTGAATCTTTAAATATATTTGTTGTTTTATGACACCGCATGACTTGATTTAGCATTGAGTACTAATTTATATATGATATATGTAAGTTAGTAAGAAGCCTTGCTCACTGGAGCCGTCTTTATGTTTAACACTAGTTTTAAGCATATACACCATAGTAATAATAGTAATACTTATTTGAGCGTAGTCTTAAGATCATATTAACTCTTAAAATATAAAAAAAAAAATATATTCCTTGTTATCACTATATTGTCCCTACGAAAATCTAAGTTTAATTATTTTCTTTATTTTTTAACATTTACAAGTAATTTAATTTTATTTTATAATTTTAAAAAAATCAGTTTGTCATATTATTAATTATATAATTAAATTATTTTTTCTGTCTTCAAAAATTAGTTTCATTCATCCATTGGGTCGTAAATGTGATTATCAGTTATGCCTAGGCGTATTATATAAAGAATAAAAATAATGGATTCTGAAGTACATGCTGGAAAACGAAGAAAAGCACAATTGCCATCTATGATTAGCATAAATGAGGCACAATATGAGATATTTCAACAAGGTTTGCCGTACTTAAATTTAGAAATTGTATTTAAGTAAATATTATAATGATATTTCAGATTTGATGTTAAATGAAAGTATTTCGTGTTTGTTTTTTTATAATTTCTTATTAGAATATTTTACGTTAATGCAATTAATTTTTTTTCTAGAGTATGCTGAACGATACATGATGAAATTGAAATCGAGGCTGGACAAATCGTCTTTTTCGCGTATTGTGTCTATTTTGCTAGAAATTGGACAAAAGGAAGCAAATATTATAAATATTTTCAAAGACATTTCACACATACTGCAGTTTTATCCAGACTTAGAAGAAGAATTTCTTACTTTCTTGTATCCTACACAAGCTGCGGAATGTGGTAGATTAATAGATTACCTGCAACTCAGTTATATAAAGGAATTTTTATTTAAATTAAATGTAAGAGCGAATTTTGATTAATTCGAAGTATAATTTTACCAATTTTGAATCATTATAATTAATCTTATATAATTTTTATTTTTTAAAGTTATGTTTTAAGGAAAACGCGCAGCAAATTAGAAAAATTATGAATGCGATCAGTAGATTAACCTTAGGCACCAACGTTACTACCGACCTAGTGCGTACAACGATTTTACCACTGTTAAAAAGTAATTCTTTCCTAATCGATAGTTTTTTACGACTAATTCCGCAAGAAAAACCTCCTGAAAGGTAATTATTAGTGTGTTCTATATTACATGTTAAGTTTGCTTAAAGTACATAGTTAATATTATGGTATGATTTTAAATTGTTACTGCCACCTCTTTGTGCATGATCGCATTCGATCAAGAAGAAAGTGTAAAAACTTAAACACAACGCTAGTTCTAATTTCTACAAAGTATTCATTACTATGAAATGATAAAAAAGTACTAAAATGTTATGTTTAATTAGATAAATCACAAATGAACATAATTATTTAATATAACTATATAAGCGTATTTTATATATTTGGTACTTTCTTATTATTTCCTCACAATTTGCTATATAATAATGTTTTCGAATTAACAAGTGGTAATTATCCTGTGAATTGTTCTAATCGATTATTGATAAGAATTTAAGATAAATATTTGTTTTATTGTGTTATCACTATTCCCTTTTTTTTTTTTGGTTGAAATTATTTTTTATTGAAAGCGGAATTCCCTATGTTGTATCTTAATTTATTAATCATATTTTAAAATACTATATACTCTTTATCATTTTGCGTTAGTATTTAAATTAAATATTGCTTCACTTGTTCAGCAAAATAATATACTCCCTGCGACGAGAATGTATATAAACAGTGTTAATGTAATAGTTTCTTTCGACTCGCAGTGCAGTATAGTATTTCATCATGTTTGATAGGGCTAGTCTGAACATTCTAGTCTACGTTTTACCTTTTTATAAATTAAAAAAATCTGCCGCATCCATATTATATATTCTTAAAATCATGTTTATCAAATAGGTTTTTCAAATTAATGTATAGTGATTGCTCACAAGATATGCGCTATGAAGTCTGTGTGTCACTGGGCATTGTATTCGGTCCAGTTTTGTATCAGATTTATACAGCCGATTTTATTGAAAATACTCATATACCACATCAGATATGTTTACCGATGACACAGCTATATTATCAGCACATGATGATTAGTAAAATCATAGTAAGTTGCAACTGAGCGCCTTCAGAATTACGTTACACTTCGGAAAAAATAGTTAAATTTGTGGAAAGTGACAGTGAATGAATCTAAATCTAAACATCTCATGTTCACTCTAAACAGATCTTTTGAAAATGTACCGATCACATTCAATGGAAAAATTATTCTAATGTATTCTAAAGTAAAATACTTAGGAACTGCATCTTTATCGGATATTAAATTTGAAAGATCATATCCTAGCCAAGAGAAAACAGTTCTACCTGAAATCTCGAAGCATAAACTGGCTAATGAGCAAATATTCATCATTTTATATCGAAAATAAAATATTATTGTACAAAACTATCCTCATATCACATATGGAATAGAAATTTGGGAAACAACCAATAATTCTAATATCAAAATTATCCAGCGTTTCCAATTAAACATTCTACGAAACATACATCAGAATTGATGGCCTACATAAGGATCTTGATACGCCGACTATAAAATCAAGCGACTACAGCATCATGTTAATCCATTGCTGCCGATCTTAAGGAAAACGCCACACAGTTCAGACGGCTTAGAAAATATGCCCAAATAAAATTGTTACAGAGGTCCTAAATTATTAAATTATTTTGTATAATTCAAACCGAATATCTGTCATTACGCAGTGTTCGACTGGATTTAATAACAAAAGCATCACTACTATTGTCCACTTAAGGACAGATTGTAAGTAAAAAAAAAATTATCTTTGGTGTGCCGTTTCTCTCTTGTTGAATAAATAAAAGTTTCCGAAAACAAATTCGATTTTTTGTTCATTATTTTGTGAATTGTTAGTCATTTTTAATAATATTTAATATTTAAATTTTTTTTTTTTTTTGTTAAAATACTACAAATTGTTTGTCGATATATTCTTAATTATGACGTTAAATTTCTTCGGTCAATAGTTTCATTGATATTTTGACGCCTCATTTAATTATTGTATGATGCACCATTATCTCAGATAATAGAGCTAATTTCTCGAAAATATTCGTAGTATACTGTATCGCATCTATCTACTCTATGTCGTACAACTTCACCTTTGATTACATGGAGTTTACTAATCTGTTTTGGTCCACATATATTCAGACATTCTAGCTTCATGACATTTAATATTTTTTACTTGACATAAGATTGCAATTACAAATAGAATTAACTCTAGGAACGGTAAGTCATAAACACTTTTACCGAACCTAATTCCTTTTATTTAATCTACGAAATTTTAGGTTTTTATGGTGAATTTGTAATGATTCTGTTATATTTTCATTTATAGTAATAACTTTAATTTCATAACGTCATTATCTTATTCAGAATTCTTTAATATGAGTCAAATTTACTTCGTTTGTGAACTGTTACTTATTCAAATTTTGTTGTTAATATCTAGTGTGAATAATGGGGTCGAACGTTACCGTAGTTTTATATCTTCAAATTAGGTGTAAATGTTTTTCAAAATTACATAACATTTACAGACGTTACGTTATGTGAATTGTCACTTGACATTACATTATTAAACTTTTGTAGGTTATTTAAATTAATTTACATTCTTTAAATAATTAAATGCTTATCATCGCCATTCTGCTATATGAACTTTTCAATTTATTATTATTTCTTGGGAAACAGTTCGAAACATACATATCTTTCAATCGATTCTTTTTTCTTGCTATATTAATGACACCATATTTTTTTTTTTTTAACTTCAATCTACCGGAGTAGTTTCTTATTCATTAATTTTTATTTATTTAATGCGGACGATAGCACCATATTTTTCAAAATTACAATAACATTTGGTATTTATGACGTCTCTATAGTTTGTTTTCAGATAATTGGGAAGAAATCGACATACATAGTACTGAACCAGTTACTGATGAAGTTATATATTTTCCCAAGTCAAAAAATCGCTCATTAGATGGAACTGACGACAATAATTATCTTAATTGCACGAATCATAAATCAGACGTTTGCCAGTCAACTAGAAATGTAATAAATGTAGGTAATCCGAAGTATTATTTTTATCAGCGTGTAATTTTTGTTTAAACTTATTATTAAATTGCGTGTGGTTTGAATTTTATGTTATTATTAGACGAAAATATAGGTTGGTAAATTTGTTGCAAACATAAGTGAACGATCATTATAAAAATATTTTTCTTTTTTTTTCGTTCGATGTTTTGTTAATTTTCATGTTATATTCTTCTAGTGTGAAGAACATATGTAATATTTGTCTAGCGTTTATCTTTCTCTCCTGAACCATAATTCATGTTCATATGAAATAATTAGCTTATGCTTAGTTTACTAAAATTCGGTCGTCGATTGATAAATGGTTTACACCGAAAATAATGGACATCAATCATGAAAATTTAAAAGTGTATTTGACTTCAACGAAGTCAAACGTTTGAAGCAGAAAGTTAACCGATCTGCTATAAGGATGTGCTACATAAATGAGAAAAATAGATGAAGCTTATATCGCTAGATAGGAGTTTCCACAAATTATTGATCATGACCCTATGGAGATAGTTGCACATACGTGGGAAAATTATACATGTGTATGGCAGATTTTTAATATCGAGCAAAAAGTATGTAAAAATTAAGTTATGTCTGAAAATTTTGTTGCAGATATGTTTTTATTAACTTAAACTTTAATTTATACTATGCTTTATTTATTTAATTACGACCGTGATGCCTATACAATTTGCTTAATGTTGTGTTACATTAATTTTGAAATGCGTTTCCTTATAGCTAGGTTACAATAATTTACAAACGCTCTTCAGTTCGACATTTTTAAATCATTTACATAATTAATTATAATTGCATTATCGATACAATACCCATCTAAATTATATTTCAAACGTTCGTCCTTTATTGTAAGAGCATTCAAATAGAAAATGACAAACTGTCGGAAACACCAAGTTGATATGCTACAAGATACAATTTTGAATCGTTCTAAATAAGTACCAAAATTACTACCATGCTCCGTTAATACTTAACTTATGTAAAAATTAATTCTTAATAATTTCTTTAATTTTTTATTCCATCTTTCTTGACAGATATTTAAAATAATTTCGTTAATATGTTTTTTAACATTTTTATAGTTTGTGTGGTTTTGACATTGTATGTTTACGTTAAATTTATTGTTAAATCGTTTAACCGATCTGTGGGGTAATGCTAAAAAACAGATTTATAGATCAAAAGTTTTATTATAAAATAATTAATTCGTTAGAAACTAATTGTTATTATTCACAGTATATAATTATTTCATACTTTAAAATTATTCAGCTTTTTTATAAAGTTTGTAGTTAACCTTGTAATTAAATACTTTTTTAATTGCACAACTCTGTCGATACGAACTGTACATATTACGTATAAATACATTATTGTTCAACGAAGTAATATTTCAAATTACGCAATATTATACATTTTTTTATTTAATTCAATTGTGTCGAAATATCTAATTAAAAGAAAAGTATATTAGCTGTTATGTACGGGATAAGATGAAATTTATAAAAAATTCATATTATTCAATTTTACTAGTTTGCGAATGGAAAACTGTTTATTCCTCACGGTAAGATAAAACCCGGGAAAATTATGACTGAAAATATAAGTATAGATCACACCTCGCCTACAATGAGATTTTCGCAGAAAGAGGATACTTTAAAACATGGAAGAGGTAATAAAAAACTTATAGCAACAAATAATGATTCCGCTTGTACAGGTAATACTAATTTCTTTTTTAATATATTTATTTACGAGTTTTTATTTTGATCGGTAATGGAAGTCGAACTCAAAATTTAATATTTCAGTAATTACGAACTAAACTCGTTATATAAGCGTGTGTTTCGAATTTTAGTAACTATGAAATGAATACTGCAGCGTACTTCGGTTGTGGACCTAATGGTCGAAAAGAATACTCTGTTTGGAAATGACTCTCCGTTCACCCATACATGGTGTAGGATGGGGTGTCATTGATGCTAATTTTTTTCAAGTAAAAGTTGCAATTCTTTAAATTTATGAATTATACAACCAACCACTTTCATCGTCCGATTCTTTTAATACATCTCTAATATCGTCATAATTTATCAATAATTTTGACATATTAAATAACTACTAATGATTAATTTAACAATAATTGAAATAAAATGAATATTTAAACAATAATTACTACATCACCAATATACATACATAAACCGAACAAGTTAACCAAAACGTCCAATAGCCATTTCCTTAATGAAAATGAAACGTGTTTTAACCAGATGTTGCTTACAATACTATCTACCGAAATAATTGAATACAACTACCATATGTGTAGCCACATGCATTTTGTAAACACACAAACGTCTCCATATATGGGTGGTGACACTGTCCATTATGATAGTTCATTAAAAAAACGCTTGTGGCTTTAAGTGTTAAAATTAACTGTTGTCATTTAACTAAATTTATATTGATTCTCAATTTTATGTGAAATTGAATTTGTCTATTTATATTTGTTCTGTTTGTTCCAGAATCTGACGATGATATTACGATAGAAAATGCAAGGCTAAAGAGAAAAAGAGAGGGGAAAAATTTATGTTTACCATTATTCAAGAGGAGTAAATACGATCGTTCATTTAAAAACGAATCATTGTGTAGTAAGAACCGTAATGACAGTATAGTACCTAAAAAGAATATAATTAGTAAACAAGTTCCAGTGTGTAACGATCAGAACACTATAAATAAAATGTTAGCATGTTTCGACGATAATGCGACCAGTGAGCTATTTATAAGTGCTAATCAAGATATCATTAATGAAAACGTCACGTGCGTAGGTATAAATAGAAATTAAATTGTAAATACTTGTAATATTGCTAATGACGTATATTTTTTAGCGGCAGTATATAGTAACTTTTTTCTTTAACATTTTATTGCATTTATTAGAAGAAAAAGATATTTAAATTACAAACGTGTTAATAAAAATAATAATAATAAAAAAAAAAGTATTAATGTTTTAATTTGTAAATTACATCAAACATAAACTCTTGTTATGAGTTTTTCTATTTTCTTTTTATTCGTGGGAAATATTTTAGTTCAACACGTACAAGTTTGATACAATTTATTTCTTCGATAATAATTTTATTTAGTTTTTGTTTTTTATTTTTCTACACTGCCTGTCACTATGTAGGCATAATTCAAGTTTAAAAAGTTATGTACGATGTTGTGAGGTTATTAAGTAAATCATGAATCACTATTATGTACGTTTTAGATGTATCCTCGCAATGAATTTATTTGTGTTCGTTACATTTGTTATTGGTATAAATTTTTAATACAGCTAACATCGTCAGTCTGTAAAATAATATTTTATTTCCTTACAATCACACTCTACTGAGCAGCAAATACACAAAGTTGTGGAAACAACTGAAGAAGGAATTGAGTATAAAAAATGCAACGAAGTAATTTTTATCGATGTCTCCGAGACAAAATATTGCATGAAGGTTTGTTATATAAAATTAAAAAGATTTTCTCCGAAAAATATTATCAATTACTGCAATCCTATCTAACAGACACGCTATTTCAAGTCAAATATCATGATGATTACTCGGAAATTGGGACCCCTTTTATATTCTATCTATACCGCCGATTTACCAACTGATAAACATGTACAAGTAGCATCATTTGCAGATGACACGATGTTAATTTGCATCTGACAAAGATGCTAATAATGCTAATAAGACTGTTGTAATCTTACAGGCAAACCTAAACACCATACTTAAATGGTCACAAAAGTGGAATCTCCAAATAAATCCTGAAAAATGTACACAAGTCTCATTCTCCAGCTCATAATAAGCAGTTAACTTTAAACAATATACTGGTAGCGAGAAGCAAAGCGTCGAAATACCTCGGAGTACATTTAGATTGCAACTCTAAACTTCATATAGAGAAGAAGAGGAAGGAATTGGACCTAAAGCTGGGAAACCTATACTGGCTTATAGGATATCAATCTCAGCTGTCACTACGAAACAAGCTTTTAATATACAATACTATGCTAAAACCAATATGGACCTACGCTGCATCACTGTGAGGATGCGCTAAATAATCGAATCGGATGATCATCCAGTGGTTTCAGAACAAACCCCTCAGATTGATATACCGTATGCCTTGGTACGTCACCAATGAACTGATCCATCGAGATTTAGGGATTCATACCATCGACAGGCGAATTCAAAATCACATGATACGTCTGTACGGACACTCCAATGAGCTAGCGACAGCGATCTCAAACAAACTGGTGACAAGACGTCTCAGGAGGATCAAGATTCAAGATAGTGTAAATAAATAGGGCAGAACACACCAATGGGTGTGCTCCCAATACACGCGTCTCTTTTCAAACATTTGTTGACCGCCTACTAGGCTAGAATTTTCCTAGGAATAAAAAAAAAAGTTAATATGCGATATTTTCACGATGTCTTCGTGGTTAACGTTATATATATATATGATGCGATATAAAGTACATTATTGAGGTTGATGTTCTTTAAAAAAAAAGTTTGACACTATGATTAGAAAAAAAAACAACGAGCTCTATCTAGATGTTATAGTGATTGGAATCGTGTGTCTGTGATATTTTATTTTAGTTATTACTTAATGCGTTCAAACAACATTCAAAACTCGCGATTAATGCAAATGAAGCAATGCTTCCGTTGTTCTCGTGAATTTTGATTTTTTAAATTTTTAACAGTCAGCGTTATTTGTTCCAGTTCTGGCGTAATAACTATTTAGCAAGCAACATTTTTACACATTACCAAGTAGTCAATATTTAGTGTTCTATCAAGTATTCTGTTTTGAACACTTAGTAACCTCTTTTATATATTTGCAAAAAAAAAGTTTTATGTTAAAAAATATGTGGTATAATCATATTTCAAAAAAAGAAAAAAAAACAGCCTATCAGGTAAATGTAAATAGTAAAGTAAATATTTTCGAATTTCTCACGGCTGCTAACAATGACGAGATTGATAACTAATGGTCAAAGGGGTGATAATAATGTGATAGTCGAACATAAGAAAGAAGACAGCGGCTATGTCAACAGGATTAAAAATATCAAACCACCGCCGATTATGGTAAAAAATATAGAACATTTTAACGCATTCAGGAAATTAACAATACTAAATGTACAATTTAAGCTTAAATCTACTATAACAGATGACACTATTTTTCCATTAAATCAATTAAGTTATCGTACTATCGTTAAAACTTTAAAGGAAAATAAATACTTTTACTATACATATTCATTAGCAGAAGAGACCCAAGCGAATCGGATACGAATAGAAGAAGCAAGAAAATAAATTGTTTATGGTAGTGAGAAACCACTCGACAACAGAAATAAATGACCAAAGAACAAATCCAATCTAAAGGGTTTGAAGTGTTTAGAATCACCAATACTTGAACCCTTTCAGTCAGAATATCCACTATATGGGACATGGAATTTTAATGTTAACAAAAATTTTTGTACATGAAATGTCTCAATTTTTAAAATATTGATATAAATACATTGAAAATTATCTAAGGTTCACCCAAAAAGCAGTATTATATAACAAACACATGTATAAAATTTATAATTTAAGATTTTATAATATGCGATTGAAAGTGTTAAAGAATAAAACAACCATTACCGATGTTTTATATCGATTTAAAACTATCCTTAAAAAATTACGCTATATTTAAATTAAATACAGTTGTAGTTGTGGAACCATACAAGGATCGTAGACCTAAACAATGTAAAAGATGTCAGCTTTTCGGGTGTATTGTAAATTATTGTAATTTATCAATGCGATGTGTTAAATGTGCTGATAAATATGTTACAAAATCTTGCAACTAAAGTGCAAATGAACAGGTGGATGTCTTATGTGAAGATAGCCAACCAGTTAGTTATAAAGGATGTACCGTGTATAAGCAGCAGACTAAATTTTACGATAAAACACATACATTGAGTACGAAAACTGAAGAAAAATAATCACATTTTCTTCATACAGAATGATGCTTTGGCAAACACGCACTAATGATACAAATGTTAATCACCAGACGTATGCAAGTGTAATTAAAGGAAACAAAATCAATTATGCTCGACGATCAGTGGCGTTCGTAAATAATGAAGCTGATCGATCAAACCACATGGTGATATTTCATTAATGTTAAATTCTTTTTTGAGCGAATTCAAATTATTGATACACCCATTAATCCCACTATTGACGAAAGTAATGAGTAAGATACTAACGTAAGTGCTAAACACCACGAGAAAGATCACTTACTTATAATAAAGAACGCTAACAAAAAAAAAAAGCTTTGGAAATTTCCCATAAACAAAATGCCATTTACGTGGTGCTAATAACTGAAATGCACCTTATACATGAAAAAACCTTTAAAATGCAAAGATATGTTGTGTACATAGCCCATCATTCATATGGTACTAGTCATGGTGGTACAATGGCTATGGTTAAAAACACTTTCAAACAATATAAACATTTTGCACGGAATACTCTTGCGTACCAGATGGTAGTGGTAAATATCGAAACATTTGTAAACGACCTTACAATCGCTGCAATTTATCGACATGCGGAATTTCACGTACCAGGAGCAGAGTACAACTACATTTTTAAAGTGTTGGAAAATAAATTTGTATACGCCGACGATTATAATGCTAAATATAGCCCATGGAGATCGATAATAATGAACCAATCTGGAAGAAAACTTGATAGAGACAACTCGCTATTCTCTCATCGAGGACTACATACTAGCCAAACTAAGGAAATTCCGGATGTATCAGATTTTTATATAATACGAAGACTACAAATACCTAATATTAAATGTAAAACGGCTATCGGCTTATCATCAGACCATGTTCCGATGTCGCGGTCTTAGATGTGCATAGCAAACGAATAGACATTCCACAAGGACTTAACTGATTGGGATACTTCCTCTACTGTGATCGAAAATAACATTAATCTTAAGATAAAATTAAAGCGACATGAAATCTGTAGTTAAAGATTTAAAACGTGCATAGTTAATCTATTTACTCTATTCTTTAAAAAAATATGTCCCGAAAACTATGTGATCAGATTATTTTAGTTGAAGATGTTTATTTCGTTATATTATATTAGAAGCTTGTACATTAAACTCAGTGTATTATTTTACTACTTAAACTATTATTAAATATATGTCAGCGATAAATGGTTTATACCTTCATTTCGCTCGAATAATTAATAATTTCAACGTAGCAAAAGTGCGAAAAAAATCAAAAACGCCAGACGTCAACATGATTTTTCAATGTATTTATTTTAATCATCCTGTAATAAGATGCTTAAATCTATGTGGGATATTTTAAAATTTAACTTAATTTTTATTTTCAAGTGCAGTAATATGATTAGTTATTTTTAAAAATTAAAATGAAAACAATATTTACTTGAGTACAACAATGTTGTAAATACTGCGTGGTTAAAGAACGTATAAAACCAAAAAAATTAGATTTTGTTAAATTTGTAGTTTACCGTAATACAGCAAAATTCTGTAGTTTGAAATTATCTTAATTTTTATTTTTTACAATGGAGCCAATTCAGAGTACTGCAGGAGCAGTTCCTGTACTAAATGAGAAAGGTTGTTTTATATAATTATAATTTAAGTGTAGAAAATATGTAACTAATTTTTTCAGGTTTATATTTCATAACAAAAAACCGATAAAATAAAAAAATACTTGTGAAAAATAATATTAATTGTTACTAACTTTAAAAAGGTATTGAAGGAAACAGTAGTCTTCTAATCGGTATTTTTGTGTATTCATTAATATTCAGTTTGATTTCGGAATTTTTCGTAAAGTATGTGTGTGTTGTTCATTCAATGTTTTAAAATAAATTGGCATGATTAGAAATTGGTAGCCATCTTACTGAATTAAAAAAAAGTTTTATGGTTAATTTTAATAGATTTTATACGCAATAACAAGAAGTTGTTAGTATCACACCTAAGCGCGATTTATTGATCGTAATGAAAGACTAGATGGGGTATAGACGATCGGGATCATCTATTAATGAGGTAGTTTATATAAGAGTAAAATATAATGGTGAATCTAACGAAAAGGTAAAAACTATATTAAATCTGGAACCGTAACAAATATTAATTCCTGATGAGAATGAAAACAAACTTATAAACCCTTTAAATGTAATTGTTAAGAGTAAAAAAAAAAAACAAAAATATATGGTCAATAAACAGTGGAAAGGCTAAAAGTTATAAACAATTTAATTTAAAAAAAAGTTTAATTCGAATATAAATATAACTCCGACAACTTTGATTTTAGTGAATACTCTGGTTTTAAGAATGATAGGGTAAATAAAAATAATAGTAAAAAATCAATTTTATTTGCGATGAAAACGACCCAAAAGATTTTTTTGGAAAACTAAAATTTAAATGAGTAATTTTGAAATCAAAAATTGGCTATGAACTTTCATGCATAGCTGAAATTTGAATAGAATATAATTTGAATACAGTAATATCGATGTATCCGGTCAAGTCAGAAATATTAAGAAACGGATTATCAGAAACAATAAAACGGCTGTAGTATCTTTTTAGAGGTGCCAAAAATCATGAAATATATTAGATTCAAAAAATATATTGATAAGGGACTATTGATTAGTCAGAAGAGTGATGATCAGTACATTGTTTCAAAAAGCTACTAATCAATTTCACTTTTGTTACACGTGAGCAAACATATAAAACAGGTTTCTGAAGAACAAACAGAATTCGTGATAATATCAGAAAAGTTTTGGGATATGATGTTTCGGTAATGTCCTGCTTTGGCGATTTTTAGCCTTCTATAATATAATATAAAACGTGTAGTCATCGTTGATTAAGAAAAGTACTTCATAACGGATTCAAAAAATTGTTGTGAACATAATGATAAAGTTATTGGAACGGAACAAAGAGTATAATCTGCTGTATTTCGAGTTTGCATAATGCAGGGATTTAAAACAAAATTGTATATAATATCATTTATTTAACTCAATCTATTTGACAAATATTTATAAGAACAAAAGTGGACGAATGACATCCTTGAGTGCCCAAAAGATTTTTGATTGCAATCAATCTGGATGAATAAAATTTTTATTAAGAAAAATTTAAAATATAAGTTATGAATATGGACTTTGAATAAATAAAAATATGACTAAAATAATGTTTATAGATACAACGAAATGATGATATTTTCACAAGATGAAATTTACAAATTTAAGAATATACGGGAACTAGAATAATTAGCATCGATTGTATTTATTCGAATTTCGTATTGTATTTTTGTCATCCATGTGAGCTATATTTATTTACTTATTTAGATTTACATGTTACAAGAGATTTTTCGTTTATGAAGATTATTGAACGTTTGCTGAAGAACAGGGTATGTTCGCCTGAATGGAAAACAAGGTCGACAAACAAACGGTCTCCCCAAAGGGAGTGTTTTAGCACAGACATTTTTAAATATATATATATATATATATATATATATATATATATATATAAATGACCAACTAATTAGGGAGAAGACGCGTCATTTTCATCGCTTATCAAGATAACGATGAACAAATACTACGCAGATAATTTATTAATCCCAAATCCGGATAAAACACAAGTATGCGAACATCATGAAAATCCAATATAGCTAGGTATAATCTTGGGTAGAAGCCAGACATACCGGAAACCGTGAAAATACTAAGAAGAAAGTTTTCACCATAAACGGCATTATATGGAAATTGATCGGAACATCATGGGGCAAGACCGACTGATGGATTTATATATGTCCACAGCAGAATATGCTTGCACTCTTTGGACACAGTCCTCTCATGCGAAAAAGTTGATACTGCAATAAATTATTATTTTTTTAATTTCCGCAATTATGCTACTAGCTCTAGGCTATCTAGCAAACTTTTGAAAAAACAGCGATTGACTTGTGAAATTCTTTATTCAGCGATAAGCATTTTCGCTAAATGTATTTTAATACTTTGTGTTTATCGCTGATTATTCATAATAGATCCGTAGGTTTTTTTCGTTTTAATCGCCTGATTTCTGTCGAGTTGTCCAGCAGAGCAACAGCTAAAGTATTTGTGTGATAGTACAGCTTATCGCCATATTCACCAGCTATTTCATGTATTTTATGTTTCACTTTTGCAACACCTAGGTCCGTGTGTAATGTAAGATTGCTTACATACCACGGTGCATCTGTGATAGTTCTTAATGCTTTATTTTGGAAGCATTGTATTATCGCTATATTACTCTGCTTAGCACAGCCTCAAAAAAGACTTCCGTAAGCCAGGCTTTAGAATTTGATTGTACAATAATATCTTGTTCTCCAGCGATAATTCAGATTTTCTTCCGATAAGCCAAAGCATGTTCCTACACTTCATAATTCATTGCGTTTTGCTATTATGTGGCTTTTCCAAGTTAGTTGTCTATCCAAATGGACTCCTAGATATTTTATTGATTTTTTTACTGGAATTATCACATTGTTGATATGAATATTTTTGATATTAGATTTTTATTTGTAAATATTACACGGGTTGATTCTCATTGATTTCTATACGCCACCGCTCGAAACATATTGAAAGTGTATTAACTGCTGATTGTAAATTAATTTCAACATTTTCTAAAGATTAGTCGGAACAAATAACAGCTGTATCATCCGCGAAAGTAGCGATTTCTGGGTTATTTGGTACAGGTATATCTGCTATATAAATTGGGTAAAGCATCGGACCCAATATACTACCTTGCGGTACACAGGCTTTTATTGGATGACATCGAGATTCTTCATCTCCATATTTTACAACAAAATGTCGTTCGGCAAGGTACGATTTAAATAATTCAAAAAACATATAGGAGGTGGCACCGTATTTTATAAAGCAATCCTTCGTGCCACACTCTATCAAAACGCCTGTTTAACATCAAGGAAAAAGCAGCTTAGATCGACGAAGATACATAATCTATACATATCGCACCTCCCGGCATAATGACTTAAGGTAGCTGCTGAAACCGTGAGAACAAAACAAATTCGAAATACACAACATCCTATGTATAATCAAACTGCAGTGACTTCACGACTAAAGTCAAGAAGAAATTTTCTGACTACAACAACAGAGATCCCGAAGCATGCTCCTGTACAATGCACGCGAGTTGAAAGGTGCCGTGAACAATGATGGGAATACAGGAAAAGCCAACAGCGGGTGTAAACTAAGTCTGCCCATTCTGGAGGACAATGAATCGAATTCGTTCATTAACGCGGACTACAAGGCTTTGCAACTAGCAACATATTTGTCAAAGAAAATTTAAATGTAAGGCTCGGATTTGAAAAAAAAATTAACTTATTTTTAAACGTAGGTGAATTATCTATGCAAAAAGTGAAAGTACACAGATATGTTTCTGGTAAACGTCCGGAATATGCTCCTGCTTCAAGTAGCGAGGAAGAATCCGAAGACGATGATTTCCTTGAACGACAGAGAGCACCATCACCGACTCCGATAGATGAAATAGAAAAGTTACCAGAGAGTATGCTTGTTGATGATCCAAGACTTAGGCGTTTAAAAACACGTCAAATTGAAGCGACCGAAGAACAAAACGAAGATGAAGAAGAGCAGGATAACGAAGCTAGAAGAATTAGAAGGCGCAGGTGATTATATAATTAAACTAAAAATTTAATAAAATCATAAAACATTTGTTGTTTTTACGTTTGGTGCTGTGCAATTGGATTATTGGGTCAAGCTTTTACTTACACACACACACACACATATATATATTTTAAAAAGCCAATTATTATATTTTTGCGTTTATTTCGATATCATCTTGTAAACATGCGATTTACAGGCATATACAAGAACCAGAAATTTTAGATGGCGGTGATGAAGAAGAATATAATAATAGAATAATGGGTTCCGACGAAGATGACGATGCAGAAGAACTTAGTGATAGCGAAATAGAAAAAAGAAGACAATTTCTGAGGCAAAGAGTTTTAATTTTAAAAGAACAACAGGTTAAAAATAATACTACATTTATTTACATAAGTATATTACTTAATTAGTAAATGTAAAATATACTTCATAGAAGAAATTTAAATATATCTAAATACTATTTGCATATATTATTGCGCTGATAACTTATTTACGATTATTATTTAATAAAAATACAAGAACTAATTTTTATTTTAATAAGTTCTTATTTTTCTTTCTTATTCCTTCATTAGCCATTATCAATACACTGCTAGGCGAAGGCTTCTACCAATTTTTTCTAAGAGCCGAAATCTTGCGTTTTTTGCTACCAGTTTGTCCTGAACTTTTGTATTTCATCTGTCCATCGTATTCTTGGCCGCCCTCAGGCTCGTTTGTCGTCAGTTTTCCATAATGTTGACACATTTATTTAGTGGTCTTCACATGACATGCCGGCACCATCTCTGTCTACTATTTTTAATGATAATTATTGCATCTATTATTTTTTCCCCTTCCGTTATGCGTTGTTTCGTCCATTTCTCCTTTAGAGTAATCCCCAGCATAAACCTTTAATTTTTTAAATTTTTTTGAATACGTATGTGTCACTGGCATGCGTTAAAACTGACAGAGCACACTGATAAAACATTCGTTTAAAGTTGTTTTGCTATCTTTAAATATAAGTTCTTACTGGTAATTGATAATTCTGTTTTATACTATGTGCGAATAGAATGCTGAGGTATTAGAAAAAGAAGATGAGCACATGTTATCAGAAGAAGGCAGTGGAGCAGATTCTTCTGAATACGACGAATATACTGGTTTGTGTTTCAATTTATTATATATTCTTTCAAAAATATTTCTTATTTTGTGCTTCATAATATTGCGTTTATAATTTATTTTAATGAAAACACGATTTTGTATAAAATTAATTTTTTGCTAGATTCGAACGTGAAATTTTTATATATGTGGGATAAATATAATTTTAATTATATTATTGACCTTAAAAGCTTATAGTAATTTGCGATATATTTCAAATTATCGCGCGATTAATTTTCAAAAATTGTAATTAATTTTTTGAATATATGCTATCAAAGTTTGTTCGCTAATATTGGATGAATTGTGTGAGTTAGGAGGCAAAAAGTTGGAAATAATTTTTTAGGTCTGTAAACTAATTTTATTGTGTTATATTTTTCATGTGCTCAGAATTTTATTTTGGCAAAAAGTGATCCATTTTTGGTGATACGATTATATTTGTGAATTTAATTTTTATATTACAAAAAATTAACTAATCATATGTTTTTCATTTATAGATTCAGAAGAAGAAATGACGGGTCCAAGATTAAAACCTATATTTATAAAAAAGAAAGAACGTCATACGCTTTTAGAGAAAGAAAAAGAGGCCGCTAAAAAAAAACAAGCTGAAATCGACCAAAAGAAAAAAATGGAAGAACGTAGACGCCAAACTCTGAGGGTAAATTTGTTATTATCGTCATTATATTACGCCTATATTATATTATATATATATATAATGAAACAAGGAAAAATTCTAAATAAATTTTAAGTAGTAGTTAAGATGATTTAAATTATCCAGATTTATGAAATCCATTTTAGAAATTTCTATACCTTTTGGGTAATTACATTATTGTATATACTTTTTCAAATACACTTGCCACATTGCGTAAGTGCGGAATTAAAAAAAAATAGAATTGAGGATGTGTCTAATCGCTTTATAAAAATATTGCGAACCGGTGACCCAATTTTTGTTTGTATACTAAAAAGGAACCGTACTTGTTGCTACAAATTTAAAACCCGTTTAATAATTGAGCATTTGTTGTTTAATGTACATATTATCTACCAGTTTATTTATTTCCTATTGTAGTTGGTCGAAGATGAAATTAAGAAAGAACAAGCGGCGAATAAAACTACCGACGAAGGATGTATAGACGATGTCAATACAGACGATGAAAATGATGAAACGGAATACGAAGCGTGGAAACTTAGGGAAATGAAAAGGATTAAACGAGATCGCGAAGAAAGGGAACAGTAAGCGTGAATTTTGAATATCTTTCTCTGTGCAATAAAGCATTATTTATTTATCGCTATATAATTTTCTATAACTCGATAATTATAAAAACAAAAAATATGATAAATAAATTAAAAAATTTTATACGACTTTTAACAAGGTTTTATAATTTCTTTCAATTTTATTTATCACTAATCTTTATAAATATTACTTCTTGTTTTTCCGCCCCTTTAAAAAATATTGGATATGAGATCCTTTTGCCGTTTCATTTAAATAATATTTAAAGTAAGAAGTATTTTTTATGAATAGAATTGTCATTAATTTTAATTATGTAGCTTAGATTAATGACCGGATAATTAGTGAATATTCTTGGTGAATAGTTTGATCATATAAGTATATAAAGTAATCGAAAAATCAGCTATACAATTATGAAAATAAAGATCACATATTATGTACACATTAAAACAATGGATAACGATCGCTTCACCAAAAAAAATGTTTGGCTTGTTCGATAACAGTCCGAAAAGGAGAGTATCAGTGATGGCTCGTGATTAAAAAATCTAGCACTCAGCGAAGATTTGATCGAAATAAACGGATAGCCGTACACGTATGCGCAAGAGAAAGAATACGAACACACCGAGTGCGGTAACTACATGTACATTATGTACTGGAGGGAGTGAACGAAAAGCCGAGTACGTGTACGCAAGAAAAATCACGCTATACTTCTACACGTGGTTACGCGCAAAAAATATTTCACATGTTTGTATGTTTGTATATAAACTAATATATACGTATATGAGTATAACATGCAGTTCAGAATGGAGGAGCCCGACTACGCTGTGACAATACGCCTGCCTATGCGTATAAGCTTTTGGCTCGCAGTTCCCTCATTTTATGGGTTAACTTCCCATATATAACGCGCCAATAGAAGTTAGACTTCAATAAACCTTCAGTAAGGAAAAAATTGTACGTATATCAACAACATAAACTGTAGAGAGGCAATGAAACAATTCACACGCGGAAATGTACACAATAAAAGAAACATCAATAGAAATTCAAAGAAGAAAAGTTAATCTCGGAAAAAGATGAAATATAAGTTCTAGACTGGTAGTATGCGCACGCAAACGCAGGCTTTGAACAACATAACAAGAAAAACATATTCTGCCGCGTTCTGGTTATAAAACGATTGCAACCAGCAGTCGTTAATACAGCCCTACGTAAACTCTACATCCATCGCAAAATCTCCATATAATGCTGTATATGGCTTTTCGAAGCCTTCTTCAGGTTGCATTCCAATCGTTATAACTAGACATTTCAAAGCACTTTTTTTTATAAATGTTTACTTTTTATAATATATACTACGAAAAATATAATTAAAATTCACTTAATCTCCATAAAGTAATTAGTACTTTTAACTACTTTATGACATCATCAGTTTTTACGTTGTTCCGGATATTTCTGGTGGTTATGCAACCATGCAAGGTTTATGTACGAGCCGCCACTGAGGAGTATCATTTATAGTAGAAAGCATAACTTCGAAGGAAAATGCAATAACAATTTTTGTGTAATAGCGGAGTAATAATTGTTTTGTAGATTTATGTTATATGGAACGATTTATAATGTATCTTGAGTATGAATTTTTTACAATTACATTTATATTTATACATTTTAAAATTGTATTCAAATTTGTACTCAATGCTTCATCATAAATTGTATCTTACGAAGAGTATTGTATTGTTTTATGTTATAATGAAATGGTAGCAGTTGCTTATGTTTTTTCTTCTACGCTTTAACATATTTTTTTTATAGGTTAGAACGCGAACGTATGGAAGTTGAAAGATTAAGGAACATGCCGGAAGAAGAAAGAAAGCAAGAATTGCGATTAAACCCGAAATTAATAACGAATAAAAGTATTAAAGGAAAATACAAATTTATGCAAAAATATTTCCACAGAGGCGCTTTCTTCTTGGTATATATCAATTATGTTATCGATTGACTTCAATTTTATATAAAAACTTAACAACTGGAATTTGCTTTCTAAATTTTACCGTTCCGTATTTATTGTATATTTAATTTTATCTTTTATATTCCATTTAATTATTTAATGTGATATGAAATGAAAGAAATTTTATTTAGTTTTTGCTATTAACCTTTCTTGGTAGAATTACACATTGATTCATATATTACATAATTGATCCTACAAAAGTATACTTAATTTTCTTGCTTAAATACCAGGACGAAGAAAATTCATTGTTCAAAAGAAATTTTGCATCTCCTACTTTGGATGATCATTTTGAAAAAACAATTCTTCCGAAAGTGATGCAGGTAATGGTGATAAATTAATATATTCTAATATTCTGTATTATATTTAAATAAGGTATATATTTGTTCACATCTTTTTTTTATTTATGTATTTATTTAAGATAAAAATCGATTTCATCCTTTAATTCGAACATTTTTTAAAAAATATTTATAATCGCGCAATTTCCAACAAAATGCTTTATAGTTTTCTGTTTTAGATCATTATATTTATATACATTTTTTCGATATATAAATAAATATCACATTGATTCTGCTACACGTTTCCAATGTTTTCTGAAGAGATCAGAATCAGTTCCACTCTGGAATTGGTCACGAATGTCCTAATTTTTATGTGCTTCCTGATTTCAAGTTTTTCTATATTACCAATCCAAAGAGATACTTTGAGATTTTTATTTCTTTATATATATATCTATATATATATATATATATATATATATATATATATACAGAGTCAGTTACTTCAATCATATGTAATCTTATTCGTTTTAATTTCATTTTAATTAAAAGAGAAGACGTATTCGTATACGACTGTATTACAGCCGAGATACAATTTTTGGAAGGTTACAGCTTTCTTGATTAAGTCGCGATGACATTTTGCAATATTTTCATACTTATTTGATTTCATTGAAATTCGAACGAAATATTCGTTACAAGTAAATGTATCAAGACTACAAGGCACTTCAGCTGGATTTGAACCTATAAAACGTATATAATTTATAGCGAACTTTAGGTTTTATTGGAGTTAATTCAGCATGAAATAATGGTATTCAAAGTTTTGCGTGATTTGGGCCCAAATTTTAATTTTGGGAATAGTTTACATTTATAATAAACGGCCAATTTTCATTACTATTTTTTATTTATTCAGATCCCTTCTCTGAGTATTGTTATAGTTATATCTGCATATTGTAATTTTATCCTTCATGCATTAGTGGTATAAATCTTTAAACAGTCATAATACTATATTCTTAAGGTTAGCTTTGAGTATACTTTGCGATATTACATCGTTCGTGTCATACGCTGGAGTATTATTTGTTTATTAAACGAATTATTTGAAAAGTTATAGATTTTAATTTTTGTTTTAAAAAGTAGTTTCATATGACAGAAGGAATAGAAAAAATTACCATGTTGCTTTTTTAAAATTGACGATTGCTTATTTTGACGAAATGTGAATACGATTTGAAAATATAACTTCGTTTTTCATCATTTTTTTAAATGCGACAATTTTGATTTTTTTGTAACTTTATTTTCTTGCAAAATTGTTGATTTCACTGTACATTTTGCATTAAATGTGTGGAAGTATTCTTTTTTGGCCAGATAGGTTTTTTAAGATGAGAATATTTAAATTTTGTTCAGTATAATTGTGCTGGACTACTTATGCATTGGTTTTAAGTCCGTTTTGAGTTTTTTACATTCATCATCCGCATTTCTGCGTACTCCTTACGACATTTATTATTTACGAGATGGTAACTATTCACAAAATATTTTATGCCTTTTTATCGATATTTATGAAGTTTATTATTCAATTATTTTAATTCATCTGTTTCTAAATTCGAATTTGAAACTACTTATAAAATACACATATAAGATAAAGCAATTCATTTACAGCAAAACTGAGACGGTACTTCAAAATTAAATAAACTTTTAAACGTAAATTTATTATTATTTTAATAATTATTTTTCAAATTTTTTAACTTCGAGCATACATTTGTTTTAAGACTTAACAACCAAAGCTAAAGGATATTTCAAATTCTGTTTTGAAAACATTTTTCTATAGTAAATATTCCAATTTAAACATTTGAAAGGAAAATCATTAGTATAATATGCTCGAATTGGATATACTTAGTGTTAGTTGAAATTATGAAAGCAATTAGTAGACATTTACGCATGCTATTTAGATGGAATATATACAATAAAAGTTGCATTTAAATAGGTGAAAAATTTTGGTCGAAGCGGTCGGACAAAATATACGCATTTGGTCGATCAGGATACTACGCAATTTGATTCGCCTTGGGTATCGGATACGGCGCAAAATTTAAAATTTTTCAACAATCAAGCTGCTGGAGCGAAACAAGTATTTTCGAAACCATCATTGAAAAAACATTGAACAATATTAGTCGACGCATTTTCAAAGTTAAATTTAAGTTTTTTCTTTTAATATTTAAACAATACTATTTTTATTTATGTATGCTCTACTTGCGTACATTAATTAAAAAACAATTTTAGTAAATATACACGGGCATATACATATTCATACACAAATATAAGTAAATGTAATATATGTATAAGGCGCGACTGGTATTTGTAGTACGATTACTGAAAATAACATAAATGAAATAATTAGTATAATTATATTAACTAAATTTTGTAAAATTTAACTATATTAAAAGTACACGTTTTAAAATATATGCCCGAACCTAGTAAAAAAATTGTGAAATTGTTGAAATGAAAGTTGCAGATTCAATGCAACCTTAATGCATTATCTGGAAGCTGTATAAGCATGGATATATATATATATATATATATATATATATATATATATATAAATAAATTATATATGTAACAAATCTGTGTACAGCTTTAAACGTAAAGTTACATTGTGAATATATATCTCTAATGTACAAGCTAATACATTGTTGAAGATATTTTCGATTTGGCTTGTATATTGCACGAACTAAATCATTTGTATATTTTCCTCCACATTGAAGCTCCTTTTTGAGGTGTGTTAATTACTTACTATTTTTTTTTTATTTTCGTAAAATTTTAAAAATATATTAATTAGATGAATTTATATAATTTTTAAAACTATTTTCGCGGTCGATATTCATAATTAGATACAATAATTTCGGAATAACCACGTACAAAAAAGAAAAAAACGATTGATTAATAAAAGTAAAACGATATATTAATAAACCCGAGTTTGCGTTTCAAGCAATATGCCGTATCCATCACGAGAACTGGAGTTCTGATGATGGGCACGTCATGTTGCTTGAAACGCAAACTCGGGTTTATTAATATTACTTTTATTAATAAATAGTTTTTTTTTTTTGTACGCGGTAAACGCGATTCGCAATTTATTATGTATTAAAATTTATTTCATAGACATTATGCATAGTTATTGTAACGTATACCTTTGTGTATAATACTAAAGTTTAAACAAAATATTTTATTCCTATATTTAGGTATATAGTTATTTATATACCTATATAACCCACTATATATACATATATATATATATATATATATATATATATATATATATATATATATATATATATACATATATATATATATATATATATATATATATATATATATATATATATATATATATATATATATATATATATATATATATATATATATATATATATAGAGAGAGAGAGAGAGAGAGAGAGAGAGAGAGAAGAGAGCATGTAAAAATTATTTTGCAATAACCAAATATTTTAAGAAATTCCTTGAATATCAATTATAAAAATGTTTATATTTTACGTGGTTTACTTTGAAAGCAAGCAACTTAATAAGTAGCTATTTACCGGTAATGTTGTGCTTTACTGACGCCTTCAAATTCCTATCTCTTTCTATTAATAGTCCTACAGTATGCGCATTCTCCATCAACGATTTATGTTATCCTATCCGGTTGCATGATTATTGTTCTACATATGATGCAGAATTATACGGTATATTCTTCTGTCTTCAACATTAATTCTTAAATCCTACTGATATCAAAACATTATTTGTAACTGACTCCCTCGCCATTGCAGCAGCTCTCAAGAACACAATGTCAAAAAATCCTCTTGTTAATTGCATACAATCCCTTCTTCACTAATTATCACTGGATATAGAATCCGACATCTATGTTATGGATTCCAGGTTATAAGGGAATCATAGGAAACGAACCGATGGATATTATACTGTTACCCAACAACCTATAAAGGCCCACCATTACCAGTATTAAATACAGTCTTCAAATACTTCATCCACCACAAGTGGCAACAGAAGTGGAATTTATATCACCATAACTTCTTCCTTGCTCTAAAATCAAATGTTGACTTCTGGAAACCACCTGTTAATTTATCCCGTTCCAACTATATAGCACTCAACAGGCTCCTCTTAGTCCACATATCACTCTTTCACGACCATCTACTCCAACGTACACGCCTTTTTTGTCAACTCACAAAACATCTTATTAACTATATTTTACTACACTGCCCTACACTTCATCCCTATCGATCCCATATATGTCCGTATGCCCTATCTATGTTCCTCTCCAACAGTCCAATTATTCCTTCAATTATACAATTTCGACCTCCAAATTAATTTATTATATCTAACTATTAAGTATCAGCTCGGTAAGTGTCTCGGTAGCTACTACATCTAGCACTATAAAAATTAAAATAACCGTCTTTATTTAAAGAGGTATTAGATAATTGAAAAAGAAAACAAAATTGCAATTGCATAAAATTTATTTAAGAACGGCACGTGAGGAATGATAATTACGTTACCTTATGAACATACATATGTATAACAATCAAAATATATTTTTCTACGCTTTTAAAGGTTTAAATAAAACTAAATAAATATATACGAATGAACAAATCAATCAATATTTTGTAGAAATATACACTCAATAATGAAATAAAATACAAAAAAATGTATTTGGAACATAGAAATATACATCTTGAAATAATCATATAACGGACGCATTATTTAAAGATTATCACTGAAAAAAATATTCTGGAAAGATTAAGTGACTTTATTAATTCTAATAATTTAATACCTAGTAGTTAGTTTGAATTTCAACCAAAACATTCCACAACTTAACAGATTGCAAGGGTTGTTGACTTCATCACAGATAATTTTAACTTCAATAAACATACTGGGATGATGTTGATGCGGCGAAACGACACAACCCGGCACGACTGTATTATCTACAAAATGATTTCTACCCGGTTTCCAAATTATCTAATCAAACTGATTAATAGTTATTCAAGTGACAGATACTTTTATATCATAAATAATACGAGATCAAGTAGCAAATCCTGTTCTGCCGACGTATCTGAGGGTAGCGTATTGGGACCATTATTATTTACTTTGTATGATTTCCCGCATATAAATAACATTGAGGTTGCCTTAAGCCCGGGACACACATGTCCGGGTGATGGGAAACCACACTTGTCCGCACCTGGGCCGTATGTCGACCGTACGGTCCACCACGATTGTAGTTCAGTATTCATTTTGAAGTTCTCGCAGGTGTTGTAACGTGTTCAGAAAATGTTGAGACGTTTGACGAATAGTGAATTGTATGGTAGCACTTGCTTTGGAAGAAGAAGATGTTAATTGGAGAAGAAATCAACGAAAAAATCGAAGGAGAATGTGGGCTCACAGTGCATGGAGAAAACGATGTGTAGGAGAGTTTTTCTCGCTGCTACCTCATTTGCAGTGCGATGAAACGAAGTTTTACGAATATTTTAGAACGTCTATATCTACATTTAACCAACTGGAATTGAAACTTCAAGAGAAATTAATTGAGGATGATGACGACTGCGCTGATAGTTGTGAAGGCGACGTAAAGCAATTCTGCATGAAATTTTCTTGGTTACTAGTATTTAATTGTAACTGTCTCAATTCTGCTTCTTGCACTATACTAAAAATCTTTACTTTTGTCTCATAAATCAATAGAGGCCACCTAATTTTCAGATACTACCCGTCGTCGTGGTAGAGCTTCAGAAGGAGCGTTTGATGTACGAGATCAGTTTAAACATTTTTTTAATTCCCCTGAAGGTAGTGTGGAGTGGCAAGAACGTGTGGCTCTATTGATTTGATTATCAACACTTAAAACTTTTTGTTCATAAATTATTTTTAATAGAAGTCGTTGGATTAATAAATTTTTACTGGTGAACGTAAAATACGTTTGAATTCTTTTACCTACATGTTACATTTATTTACATTTCAACAAATTACATAACATGTTAATTTTGATTTTATTTCATCTTTCAAATATAATTGTAGAAGAATTTAATTTTTTCTTGATATTTTTGTGCGACGTTTTGTGTTTTGTATTGTTTCAGAAATTAATTCTATCTATACTGTGTAATGATATAAATGTCGTTTATCAAATAGATTGTTGGACAAACAAAAAAATTTATATATATTTAAAGATAAAAAATAAAATTGTTTCCTTACCTTCAATCTGCAAATTGTTTGCAACTATTTTCCAGACTCGTTCTTTGATTCCACGTTCCTATATTTTTCATTCGAGTGGTCATATAATACTGGAAACTTCCGAATTTCTTCAATTAATTTTTCAACATTCATTTTGTAAATACTGAAATTACAACCTTCCGTTCATAGTAAGCAAAAAGTAGTGAATGAACAGACCCAGACCGCACCGTGCCCGATGAAATATTAACTAAACTAGTCGGGCACGGGGCGGTCTGTCGGTGAGCTCTTGGTTCGGCTTAAAATCGGAGAAGTGTGGACTAACTCATTCGCTAATATTGTGTAGTTCACTCTCCGCATGATGGCCAACACTCGGCAGAACTACGGTGCCTCCTCGGTGCGGACATGTGTGTCCCTGCCTTTATACGCTGATGGCACAGCGTTGTACTGTAGTTCCCACAGACCAAGTAATATCAGCAATAGGTTACAATCCGGCGTTGATCGTGTAATCAAGTATTTTTCTAAATGGTAAATTGCTCTTAATCATTTTAAAACGAAAGGAATTTTTCCACTCGTCGAAGACCATTTTTACCGACCAGACTTCACGTCAGTGGCGTTGATATAGAACGGTCTGCCAGACTACTTTAGTGTCATTTTAAACGAGAGGCTAACCTCTTCTAAGCATATAGACCATGCATCATTGAAGACAACCAGAGCAATCTGTTCTATCTACCTCATTTTCAACTGTAAATCTTATTTAAATATCAATAATAAACTAATAATCTACAAGTTAATCATTAGGCCTATTTTAGCATATTCTTGCACAGTTTGGTCTTCAATCTCAAATGCTAGTTTTAATAGACTGCAATTAGTCCAAAACCGATGTCTTAGATGTATCCTCAATGTCCCCGTATACACTAAAATTGCATATACGCACGATGTTCTGCAGCTACCATATGTAAAAGACTATATCCTCAAACTATTCAAAAAAAATTTTGATCAATAATTTACTTTTAGCGATAGGAAATAACGATTGCAGGCAACTAACTATTAGATATATTAAGTATAAGCATCGACGCATTAAACATTTATTATTCTCGTAACGTTTGAACTTGTTTTCTTTTCCAGTACTTAAAATGACATTTAACCAAACCTATATTTACTCTTATTTAAATTACTTTGTTTTTATTTTGTGATAGTTTTTTTTTTTATTTTTACATCATTACTATTTATAACATATATTTATTACTTATCAATATATATATCATTAGAATTTTTATTTTTCATGAATGGAGATGGCGTTCCGGTAGATTTATTCAATATTATTATAAGTTTTTAAATATAATGTAAAATTTATATATATAAATCATTCTATAATAATGTTCATAATAACATTAAATAATATATTAAACTAAGCTAATGAAATATTTAAAATTAGGAAAATTCCACAAATTTTAATCATCAGTATTTTCTCGAACATCATCATCTTCGCTAGAATCTTTGCTATTCTCGTGCAACAAAACGTATTCCCGGAGACTGTAGCCGAATTTAATGACGTCTTGCTCAAGAAGTTCGTAATATTTTCGTGGTTCTATTCTTTTATTATTTAAATAAGTTCCATTAGCAGACTCTAGATCCATAACGTAAAGTCTTATTCTTTGTGTAACGGTGCCATCTTCTTTCGTATGGGGCATTAACCTATATTGAAGAACAGCGTGCTGTTTAGAACAAGACGGATGATCTAACGGTATATCGGCAATTTTACGATCACGTCCTAGCAAGTATCCACTTTGTCTATGAATATATAGGATTGGTAATTCTTTCTCCCCTTTAAACGGATATAATCTCCAACGTCGTTTAGGTTTACGAGCTTCAGGAGGTTCGCTATATTTGATAATTACTCCTCTAAATTTATTAGTATCTTCTAATAGTTTGCCAGTTACTTCGAAATTAGGTTTTTCTTTTTCCTTCTTAATTGGTTTCTCTTTATTACGATGAGATGAAGTTTTGCTACTGCTATTACTTCCACCCCAATCGTACTTTGAATCTACCTTCTCTTGTTTTATCGGAGGATCGTCCCAACTATCGTCGTATTTTTTTTTTCTGCTTTCATATTCGTATCTATATCACAATGAGAAAAAATATTTTAAAACTTGATGGTCACTTTATTTTGTATATTCCATGTATTTTTCTTGTCATTACGCCGAACGAAAACACACCGAGTTACTTAAATAATAAAACATAAAATAAGCAAGAATTTCATTAAATTTTATGGACATTAAATATTAATATGCAATTTTAACAACATAATGATTATATTTTACTCGCAATTTTTATGAATTTATTATTAAAAAAATGAACAATATATTTGGTTCAAATTTTGTGTTTTTTTTTCATGGTGAAATTTAAATAAATCTCATCGGTATGGTACATGATAAAAATTTATTAAGTCAATTTGAAATCGACAATTGTTTCATGAAATCGCATTTTGTTTTACGAGAAAAAAAATTACACTATATTTGTAACGTATTTGATAAGGGTGCGCAGTATAAAAATACATATATTCATAGTTTTATTTTTTAAAATTAACATCTCATTTAACAATTTCCTGTGACTATCTTTCAATAAATATGTAAATTATATTTGGATTACTTACTTGCGCTTTCTGTTGGATTGATAATTCTTTCTATACTCATCGAGTTTGTACCTATATAATACATTGAAATTAAATTTATATAATCACATTCAATTACATTATGATTAATAAGTTTAAATATAAAATTATATAAAAAATATTTACATACCAAGTCTTCTTATCGTATAATCATCGGTTATATATAATTACACAAAATTCCCATCATAAGTCTAACTTTAAATTTGTTAGCCAGTCTATGGCTCCGTCCTTAAGATTGTGAACATAAATTCACTACAGTCTTCTAATATATGCTGCATTGTTTGTCTCGGATTTCCGCACTGGCACGCAGCAGTACTCATTATACGGTTATACCCCATTTCTACATTAGATATCCGCATCTTCCCTGTCCGGTTCTAATTCTATTTAGTGTATTCCATACTTTCCTAGATAAATCCATTCCTTTAATTTCATTCCTCGGGTCAACAACTAAGTTGGAATTTGTTGTATGTTCTAAATTTCTTTCCCATGTTATTTTCCATTTATTACATTCTTTCCTATCTTCTGCTAATAATTCATCCATTGTCCAAGGTGATTTTCTGGTTTTGAGTCTCATCATCGGTTAATTAATTAAAATTAAAATGCCAAGATAAAGTAATTGCATACTCTTATTGGGAGCTGGCCTTACTGGTAAAATATAAGTTATCACATAATTTATCAATAGTTAATCATAAAATTATCTGTTGCCATTAAAATAAAATAATTTCCAGTTTAGTGACAATTGCAATTTATATAGCGTTCTTATTTTGATCATTTACATATGTATTTTATTTCTTCGAACCTAATGTAAAGTGTATTTTAACTGTTTACGATATTAGCTATTTAGTAATTGTCTACAAAAAATAATTTAAAGCAATATAAATTATTACGAAATTTTAATTCTTTACAGTCATTAAATATTTGGCGAAAGAATTTTTCATTATTTTAATGTATTAGGATCATAAATGGATGTTACGCCAAAACATGTTGGCATATTACAATTTTAAAAACAGTCATAACACGACCTTTAAAAAATGGATAACGCTACAAATTGCATTTAGTTTTTATTCATAAAAGATACATGTTATTTTAAGTCAAGTGCGTAATGACATTTTAAAAACGGCAATACTTCATTTTTCTCTATACCAGTTCATCGACCGATTTTATTACATAAAAGTTGATGCTCATGTTAAAACTATATTATAATTTTCAATATGCGCAATTTATACTGATTGATAATTTACTAACCTGTCTCGGTCACCACCTGATTTATTTGCACGCGACATAACGTAAACAGAATATTATAATTGCTTATTAACAAATTTAATAGCTTCACTTCAATATTTCAAAGTAGTCACAGAACAGAACTTAATATATTGGGAATAGTAAGGAAAAGTTATCATAGATAAAATGATATATGCGATCAATACATTACATATTTTTTTAAATTTATTTTCAAATTATTAGACGAATTAACAGGAACAAAATATAAAAATTAAATATAAGTAATTGAAAAATAATATATTCTATTGTATGCATAGCCAGCTTTAATAAGCAATCTCATTAAAATTTTCCGTTGCAGTACTAGTACAAGCCGTTTAACGTTTATATGTACGCAGCTTCTTAGTTGTATAGTGATGAAAAAAACCGGATATTTTAAAAACCGAATAACGGATAACTAGATGATACAAAAAAACGGATGATTATTCAGATGATTTTCATATTGTACGTTCAGTGTTTTCTCATGTTCGTGTATTATTTCCTGTTGTGTATATTCCCAGGTTTGTTTTTTTTTATTGTATTATTAAATTTTTTAATTCACATCTTTTTTATGCCAATAATAATTGTTTTTACGAAGTTTTAACATTATGTAAGGTAAAATACTAAATATGAAACGAATTTCAAAGTATTTTTGTACACTTTTTCGTCTTACATGTTAATAAAAATACGAAAGCTTTTTTATTCATTCAATGTACATACTGCGAGTATTATTCGAATTATTTTATTTTGAATTCATAATCTCACTATAAGTTTAATAATAAATCGTCAGAATCATACCATTTAAATACATGTTATAATTGCGGTAAAATTGTTTATTTTTCATTCAGATGTTTTTTATATTTCTCTTCTGTTTATTTGTGCTGTGTTGTTAAAACATGTATTACGTTTGATGTTTTCTGTTGTATATTTATTTTAGGCTTATTATATGTTGTTATACAGCTGTTTAGGTGTAGTATACTATATTTTTAATTTAATTTTTTTATATAACTATAGAACGTGGATTGGTTGGATTTTTATTTTTTAGAAGATATTTAATTTCTAAAACAACATGAAGGGAATTAAACAATCTCCAATGTGGAATTATTTAAAAAAAAATGATATTTCATTAAAATGGGGAGGAAGTACCACAAATTTAATACAGCATTTATTACTTATTCATCTTGTAGAACACACCAACGAAAGTGGAAATAATTTAATTTTTGTAGATCCAGATATGAATAATCAAACACCAGTTGAGTCATCATCTGATATTGATGAGGAAAATGTATGTAACAGAAATAATATATCGATATCAAAGCAAATAAAATTAGCGAAGGGAAAAAATGAACATATTAATAAAATTGAAAGATTATTAGTAAAAATGGTAGCCAAAGATATGCAACAACTTTCAATAGTAGAAAATGCAGGATTTTTGGGGTATTCAAAAAGTTTGCAACCTTTGTATAATTTACCTAACAGAAAAAAACGTAGCGATGATATAATACCTACATTTTATCCAGAAAGTGTAGGAGAACTAAAAAGTAAGTTAAGTGAAGTCAAACATTTATCTATTACAACTGATATTTGGACTTCAGATAATAACCAATCATGTATTACTGTTACTTCACATTTTATTTGTAATAATATATTAATGACTAGAGTATTATGTACCAAACAAATTCCTATTTCTCATACAAGCAAAAATATTTCTCGCATATTAAGCAATATTTTAAACGAGTGGAATATATATCAAAAAGTAATTACTATTTTATCAGATAATGCCCCTAACATAAAGGGTGCAGTCGTTCAATATTTGAAGAAACATCACCATCCCAGCATTGTGCATACAATAAATTGTACTGTAACAGAATCCATAAATAACAGCCATCTTGGCCCCATTTAAAAAAAATGTAGAATATTAATAGGGCATTTTAAACAAAGCATGATTGACGTCAGTTCAGAAACAAATGGGTCTACCGTTACTAAAAGTAAAACAAGACCGTCCAACTAGATTGAATTCATGTTTTATAATGTTAGAGAGATTAATCAACATAAAGGATCCACTTTCTTTGACAATTACAAAATTACCAAGTTGTCTGGATTGTATCAATTTAGAAGAATGAGGAATAATAGAAAAATGTATAGGTATTTTAAAACTGGTAAATTATATAAGAAATATAATATCAGGCTAGAAGTATCCAACAATATCATTAATAATACTATTAATTCGTAGGTTTCAGAGTGCTATAAAATCGATTAAAACAGCCACTGAAATGGAGGAAGAACTTAAAAACAATCATTTAAACATCATTTCAAAAAGACTGTGGTCATTTGAAACCAATAAAATAGAAATAGCTACATATCTTGACTTAGATTTAAGAAAATTGTATTTCGAGTAAGCAAAAATGCTAATAATGCATAAAAATGGGCAATGGAAGAGTCAAAGTATTTATTTACTCCGAGCAATATAAATTTTGAAAACAAACAAAAAAAATCTGAAGATACTAATAGTTCTACTATTTGGTCATTTTTGATAAAAAAAACTTTCTGATGTTAAAAATCTTTTGGTGCCCTGTAGTATCTCAACATTGGCAATTAGACAATATGTTGAAACGCCTATTTAAATAGAACAGAAGATTCGTTACAATTCTGGCCTAAATATAAACAATCATTACTAGAATTGTATGAATTGGCTATGAAATATCTCATTGTATCAGCTGCATCAGTTTTATCTGAGCAAATTTTTTCTAAAGCTGAACAAATTACTAATTTAAGGAGAAACAGGGCTCAGCTGGATAAGCTAGATGAAATTCTGTATTTACATAATTCATTATAAACTATTTTGCCTTTTTATATGTATAATTTTTATTTTATAATATTGTAGGGTCTTAAAGTATATAAATTATGTTTAGTTTTGTAAATATGTATTAAAAAATAACTACCTATATTTAAATATGTTCAATTATGTAAATATGTATTTTAAAATGTATAAACTGTTTAATTATGTAAATGTTTTAAAATTAAAAAATTAAATTTTCATTTGATATTTCTAATGTCTTTAGTAATTGTTAACTGTTATTTGTTAAGTTTTTAAAATCATGCATATAAATACACTAAATATGAAAAGGTGCTTTATTATTTTGCAAGCTTTTGATACATGCATAAAGCCTATTTGGTGTAATATATATGTAATTTTGACAGTACTGTATGATGCTACTATTGCTTCATATAATTTTTTGCATATGTTGTTGATTTTCCTATCATAAGGTTGAAAAATGTTTTCAAAATAGTTGGCAAACGTATCAACATTTTCATTATTGGTTTTAGTCCAATCTGTATTTACTTTTCTGATGTAGTATGATGGAGTCAGTTCCAAATTGAACCATCAGAGTTGTTTAAGGTTAATAATTAGTGATTGTAATGTTGATTTTGGTACTATACTACTCCTTCCTTTAGTTGTCCACAGAATTCCCAGTAAATTTGGCAGTTAGATATATATATTACATTGCCATCTTTTGCCAATTAACTCTTGTATTACGATAGGCAATATATCACTATTATTGGCAGTTAGTTTTGTTTATCCTGAATTGCACCTGTTAAGTTAATATCAATATGATACAGCGATTTTAGTTTTATATTTAAGTTTACCTGTACTTCTACTGTACTTCCAAATTGATTCCAGTTGGTAGACTTATTAGTTAATCTGTTATATGTTCTGCAATGTAATGGTAGAGGTGGATGGGCACATAATCAGTTAACCTGACATAGTGCATATTTTTTGTGATTCACAATGAAACAGCAGTGTCACCCCTGGGGTTTCACCCAATGAGCCCATATTGCTCATCCGCCCCTAGTGGAATTGTATTTAGAGTTTGTAATACCAGTACATGATCAGATTACAAGTCTACTAGAATACTGCAGCTTTTATAGATATTATTTAAGTCTTTAGTCAAATAAAAGTCTAAAGTTGATATGCTTTGGTCAATAAGTGGATGAAAATGGTGAAATAACATCTAAATGCAGTTTATTATTCAGCTTAAAGTTACCTGTTTTATTAGAATTATGACAATTCCAAACTCCATTCTTTGCATTTAAATCTCAAATTATTAAGATACATGTTGACATATTTAATAAAGATTTTATGCCACTTTCAAGATCAGTGGGTTCAACTGGTGGTCTGTAGACTACAAATCTAATTTGAAACTTTGGCCCCATTGTCTATACTAGTCTAGTATGTGGTACAGACATGACATGCAGTGCAAACTATTATAAACTAATTTACATCAATTTTTGTCTCAGAGTCCAGCAATGTATATAGTATTGTTCAGTATAAACTGTTCTAGTTCTAATATCTTATTTCTAATTGAATTATCATTCCATGCAATTACATGTACTCCCTCTTCACTCATATACAAGTCACATTTACATGAATGTTTTGATTACACATTCAATAATTGTAGTAATTATTATGGTATAAATATCAGATCCATGATTTGATTTTTATAGTTATAACATTTCTAATACAATGTATGATGTTGCTTAAACCCAATGATTTGAACACTGATATGACAAGATAAATCACAATTATTCCCATTATCATGAATTCTGCCTATATGTTTATTTTTATTAAGAACCTATGCATAAGTGCACTTTGGGTTATTACCTGCATATCTGAAGTTATTATTATCATTATCATTATTATTATTACTATTACCATTATCACTAATGTTATTACTATTTTTATTAATATTATCATTCAACTTATTATTTATGTTATTTCTATTATTGTTATTACTATTTCTGGTATAATTGTTGGTGTTATAAAATTCTTATTTAATATATTATTTAAGTGAAACTTCTATTCGTGAGTTTGTATGTTGGAAAACAAGTGAGTGAACTAAAGGCTTATGCACAAGGGTACATAGGCAGGCCTATTCTCACAGTGTATTCGGGCTCCTCCACTCTTTCCCACATGCTGTACTCATATACCTGTATATTCAGTTTACATACAAAATACAAACATGTACAGAAATTATGAAATAATATTTTTTGCGTGTTTGTATTTTATTTCTTGCGCATGCACCCACAGTAATCTGTTATTTCATTCAAATCTTCGCTGCACAAAGGATTTATGTGCAACATAGATTTGAGAAAAAAATATTTGAGTCATCACCACATCAAGTTAAGCATAGCGGACAGATAATTCATTATGTTGGTAAAATTTGTATAAAATCATTAGTTTATTAAATAAGTGTCTTTTTGGGAAGACATCTTTAAATTTCACTTCTTTCCTGCGCCCGTTTCTTTGCTGATACTGTTTCAAAAACTCAGGACAGCTTTTGAAGTTTGCTGTGTAGAACATTTTATCTGATTATTTTCGGTGCATTCTTTAAGAGAATGCTGACCTCTGCATTTTAAACATTTTACTTTTTTGAAGCAATTATAAGATAAATGTCCTGACACTGAAAACATTGGATAACTTTATTACTGAGTATATTTTCCCCAGGATATTAAACAATAACACAGTTGTTTTATATTATGTCTCTAATATTTGTGTTAGCTGGGGATATGATAGTATAAATAGGTATTTTAATTATCTGGTTTTCAGAATTTTTCTTTGTAAACTGTTTAATACCATCAGTCTTAATTTTAGATTCGATTTCTTCTCTAATTAACGTTAATTGCTACTCCTTTTAGTACCATTTTTATCGATTTCCTATGTTTTGAGGTATGCATATAACGCTGTACTCACATTTTAGCCAAGTTATTCATTACATTATAATAATCTTCAATATACTAGCGTATAGGCGTATGAATTTTACATTAAATTTCAAGTATTGTGGTTTTCATTTCATGGGTTTAGTAATTCTTGTTATTATTATTACTATTATTATTATTATTATTATCTATTGTAAATCAGGCTACTTATTATCGAGATTTTGAGGGTTATAAATCTTGTTTAGATCATTTGTTTGTCCGTGGGTTACACAGCAGTGCGATAAAACTAGACATTAACTGTGAAGTTATTGAAGTTGATTTTACAGATCACAACGCATTATCTACGCAGTTTTCATTTGACAATATATGTCGTGCTCCATTTAATGAATTAAATTATTACTTTGATAAACAAATTTTTAAAAATTTATTAAATTCATGTTATATTTCTTACCTTTATACTAGTACAGCTAATATAAACGAGAAAGTTGAATGGTTCATTTCAAAATTAACTGGAATTTTAATTCAGTGTAGGGTTCCAAAAACACACCGGAAACTTTACCGTAAACGATCAGATTGGGTAACAAACGAAGTAATTCGACTTACTCGGGCAAAGTACGAAATTTATAAACTACACAAAAAACGTCTTTGGAGCATAGATTTACTCAATAGATATAAAATTGCTTCTAAAGCCGTTCAAAAAGCAGCCAGGAAAGCGAAATCTGAGTATTACACAAACTTATTAAAAAAATGTGAAACAAAGCAAAAACAATATTGGGCCATAGTCAATAAGGTAGTTGGGAAACGGAACGAGAAAATTAAAGAAGTAACATTAAACGGATCTAAGGTACCAGTGGATGGGAATGAGGAGCGTGTAGCCAATGCCTTTAACGATTATTTTCAAGATAGTGTATCCCGTTTGTTGTGTACCCACGAAAACTTTACACAATATAATATTGGTAGTGGTTATAATCCAAATAAGATACCAGTGGATGGGAATGAGGAGCGTGTAGCCAATGCATTTAACGATTATTTTCCAGATAGTGTATCCGGTTTGTTATGTACCCAAGAAAATTTTACACAATATAATATTGGTAGTGGTTATAATCCAAAATCATTTGCATTTCTGGATTTTTCTGTTGATGATGTTAGAGATGCGATTATGTCATTGCGTAATAAATCCTCGTTCGGTTTTGACAAAATGTCGATTCTACTTATAAAAGAAAATATTAGCTTTTTTTTACAACCGTTAACTTATTTATTTAACGAATCGATAAAGGTTGGCATCTTCCCTCAAATATTAAAGTTAACTATTATAACACCGATATACAAATCTGGCGATAAAACAGATATTTCAAATTATAGACCGGTATGTATACTTTCGACTTTCTCTAAGATATTTGAAAAGTGTGTAAAGAAGATCATGCTGAAGTTTCTTCTTAATTGTAAATTTTTCAGTGTTAATCAGTACGGGTTTTTACCTGGTAAAGGAACCGATGACATTCTTTTTAATCATATATCGTGTATTACGCAACATTTAGAAGACGGTCGCTCTGTAGCTGCGGTATATTTTGATCTGCGTAAAGCGTTTGATACTTTAGATCATTGTATTTTGTTTAAAAAACTGTATGCTTGCGGATTTAGGGATGTTATTCTGCGCTGGTTCCAGTCTTATCTCAAAGGTAGACAGAATGTGACTAAAATAGGGGATGTATTTAGTCAAGCGATAGTCACAAGTTCGGGTGTACCGCAGGGTAGTATATTAGGACCATATTTATTTTTGATATACGTTAATGATCTTTGTGACTTGAATATTTCGGGCAGAATTTTTAGTTATGCCGATGACACAGCAATAGTCATAGATTCCCGTTTTCCTGATATTTTACAAAATTTAACGCAAGTAAGCGTTGATCGAGTATCAAAATGGTTGACTAATAACCGATTAATTGTAAATCCCGAGAAAACCAAATATTTAATATATACTTATCAAGCGCCTAACTTATTTGAAAACATGAAAATATGTCTAGGTAATAGTTATGTGATACAGAGAGCGTACGAATTTAAATATTTAGGGATTGTGTTTGATTGTAAATTGACATGGGATAAGCAGTTGATTTATAATGCTAGCAAGATACGGAAGTTGAATTATTTATTTTATTATTTAAAAACATATTTCTCTCTAAACCATTTACATCGTTTGTATATAGCTTTATACCAACCTGTTCTTACTTATGGTATTATTCATTGGGGAGGAGCAGCAGAGTACAGCCTAAATCGATTGTGTTCATTGCAGAAAAAAGTTCTTAGGAGTATTTCTAGTAATATTTTGAGTACATCCACTTTAAATGTGCGGCAATTATATGAATTGAATATGCTCAATTTTGTGATAAAACGTAAAGATTACTTCAATGTAGCAAGTGGAAGAGGTAAAACAAGAACTGCTGGCACAGATAAGGCAAAAGTACCGCGCTTTAATAAGTCCCATTGCCGCATGCAGGCCATTTACGCCGGGGCTGAGGCCTACAATTTAATTCCGGAGTCTGTAAAAGTAGACTTGGTTAACTATAAACGACGACGACGTAAAACACTGGCTTCTTACGTTTTGAATAAGAGTCATAAAAAAATATTTCTTTAACTCTTATTTATAATTTCGAAAGTGGTTGTATTAAATGGTTGTGCGTGGGTAGGTGATTTTTTTTTTTGTTTTTTTTTTGTTTTATTGTTTTAGAATTGTAATTTTAATTTCGAAAGTGGTTGTATTAAATGGTTGTGCGTGGGTAGGTGATTTTTTTTTTGTTTTTTTATTGTTTTATTGTTTTAGAATTGTAATTTTGTTTTTTCTTGTTTTATAATGTAGCTCTAAATTTTTATTTTTTTCTCAATTGTTACTTCTAATTTTAATTTTACTTTGTATTTATACTCACTTTGCGTGAATCGTTACTTTGTATATTATAGTAATATCTTAGTTGTTAAGTTAATTTACGGCAGTTGCGTACATGTGATTACATTTTAAAATGTCCGGTACTCGCGTATTTATGCGCATAACCGGGATTTCTTGTACTTATTTATCTATTATCTTTAGCTCTGTTTATTGTTATTACAATTTTAACGTTGTAATTTTATTTGCAATATTGTTGTTATATGTTTTATTATATTTAACTAGGTAATGTTGCAAATATTGTAAACACTTACTGAAATAAATTTGATTTGATTTGATTTGATTTGATATTACAACTGTCATTGAGCTGGTCGTGTTTTGTTTTGCTCTGTGTAAATTGTTGTTTCAATAAGTGTTTATAGTGCGCGATTGTGACAATTTATGTTAAAAGTGATATTTTAGACATAGTAGTTGCGACGCTGAAAAAAAATTAGAAATTTTACGCAACGGTTGATTTACTTGAGATAATGGTATAAATTTTTCGAAGCGCATTCAACGTTTATCGTTAATACGTACGTATTATTAATATTGTGCTTATCTTTTTGTTATCTAGTGTGCATAATACCCAGAACGTTGTTACTCTTTCGAATTATTTTATACTTTCTAATTATTAGAAAATATGCCCGTGTGCTGCTTGTAGCAAAGATCTTCCCTTAAATGTGGAATATGTAAGATGCTCAGCTTGTCTTAAGGGCCTACATTTTGAACATTGTTCAGGATTAAAAGAAGGAACATGGCGGAGCAAATCGCAATCCGCTAAGATTTTACTACACCAATAATTGCAAAGCATCCGACAGCAAAGATGCAGGATCTTTTTCCGAGCAACTAGGGGTGCCAATATAAGATATTGCTAAGGTTAGAGCGGAATTAGCTACAGACTAATTAAAACGGTTGAGTATAACTCAACAAAATTCAAAGAGATGGTCAAAGAACTTGCAAGTTACAAGCAAGAGGTAGCCGACTTAAAAAAAAAGGTTACAATACTTAAAGGAGAAAATTTGAAGTGTAAATTAAAGCCAGACGAAGCTAAACAATATTCTAAAAAGAATAATGTCATTATAGCTAATGTTCCATTTGAACGAGACGAAAATGTATCATTGGTTGTTCAGCAAATAGCTGGAAAAATTGGTTGCTGCATTAAAGACGTAGATATCGATGCATGTCATTGGCTACCACGGCGGTGAGACCAAGCTAGTCCGTCTATCGTTGTAAAGTTCTGTCGTTGTGGTGTAAAAGAAGAATTATTAAAAAAATGAAAAGGGTAAAAAATTAATGCCGCATCGGTGGGTCTGAAGATGGAAGGAAAGAATGATGTACCAATTTACATAAATGAACATTTAACTACCAGGAATGCAGACATTTATCGGAAGCGCAACAGCTACGAAAATATGGATATCAGTTTGTTTGAGTAAAAGATTGCAGGGTTTTTTTACCGGAGAGTAGCGCTGATCCAGCAATTTTGATCAAATTAGCCGAGCAAGTGGAACAGTTAGTACGATCTTCATCGGTTACATCGATCTGACTATTTCAGATCAATTACAAGTTCGTGAATATATTTATTTATTATTTAAACGACTTACAATTTAATTTTAAATATTCATTTAATTTATTATTTATGCATTTCACACACGCGTGTACATGTAACGAGGAGAGTAATAGTGACTTATCGTATATTATAACAGCATTTAAATCACTAGGTATTAGCAACATATTACGATGCATCAAAAGTATTATATTAAAACTAAAGTCAAATCGTGATACTGATATAGTTACCGTAATTACCATAATTGTCGAATGTGTAACCGACACGTTCATATAAATGTGTATATCTGTATATGTGTGAAGAAGGAGTGCATGTAATTGCCTGGAATGCTAACTCTGTTAGAAATAAAATATTAGAACTAGAACAGTTTATGCTGAGCAATAACATACACATTGTTGGTCTCTCGGAAACAAAAATTGATGGAAATTTTAATTTTAAATTATCTAACTATAAAATACTCCGAAATGATTTAACAAACAAAATGGGAGGAGTAGCCTTAATAGTTCACAACAGTTTACACTACACCCCTCTGCCTATACCGCATACCAGTCAGGTACAAGCTGTGGGAGCGAAATTTCAGCTAGGAAACAAATCATTAGTTATCTTTGCAGCATACCGACCGCCGATAAAACCTACTAGTCTCGAAAGTGATATCAGATCCTTATTAAATACATCAACACATGTCTTAGTAATTGGAGATTTAAATGCAAAGAATAGAGTTTGGAATTGTCATAATGCTAACAGAGCAGGGAACATACTCCTAAGCATGTGCAACAGACTAAACTTTCAGATAAAAACACCATCAGAGCCTACATTTTTCCCCGGGAATTCAACTTCTTTGCCTAGCATCATTGATATTGTCATTGCCAAGAACTACTCTCAATTAAGTAACCCTTTATCTTTAAGTGAACTATCATCGGATCATAATCCGATAATGTTTACTATATGTAGTAAGTTAAAGTACAATAAATTAACTAAATCTTTCAATTATTCCAGAGCAAACTGGAACATATTTAAAGAACACATTCAGAAAAATATTAATATACCAAAAACTTTACTTAATCCGCAATCTATAGATAAATACATTCTACATCTAAATTCCGTCATAATGCAAGCTGCGCGCAGTGCCATTCCGCGGGTTGTTACAAAGGAGAAAGTGAATTCGATCTCAAAAGATATAAAAATTATTATTAAACTTAAAAACTACGTTCGTAAATGTTATCAAAGATCTAATGATCTACATAAGTTCAAGTATAAGAAGCTGTATAACAAATTAAATAAGGTAGTTAAAACAAAGTTAATAAATGAAAGAAATTTACAGTATGATAAATTCCTCAAAAACCTCTCTCCAATTGATAACAGTTTATGGAGAGTTAATAAATACTTCTGTAGAGGCCAAACCGAATTACCGCCTATTAAAGACCCAATAAATTTGGGTAGGATAGCTTATTCCGTTGAAGACAAAGCGGAAATTTTAGTTGAGCATTTTAGTACTGTTCACAGTCAAAATGTGTTGATGTCAACCCGGTATCATGAACGTAAGGTGAAGCAGACGATAAACAATTACTCACTTGACACTCCTGCAGTGATTTCACTCGTAGATCTTACAACACCTAAAGAGGTTAAACGCCTTATCTCCACTCTCAGGCTGAAAAATTCAGTTGGTCACGATCAAATTAGCATAAAAATGATCAAAAATCTACCAACAAAAGCAATAGTCGCCTTGGAGGTTCTATTTAACTCATGTTTACGCCTATGCTATTATCCTGTGTCGTGGAGAGTATCGGTAACGGTACCTTTGGCAAAAGCTGGGAAAGATTCATCTTCGGTTCAAAATGTTAGACCTGTGAGTTTACTCAGTAATATAAGTAAGGTTTTTGAAAAAATAATACTAGTAAGATTGAGGGCATTTAGTGACAGAGAATCCATCATAGCTGATTCGCAATACGGTTTTAGACCAAAACTAAGTACGACAATCCAGCTGGCCAGTGTTTGTGACAAAGTTACTGATAACTTTAACCAGAATAAACATTCAGGTGTTGTCTTGATGGACATAGAAAAAGCGTTTGACACAACATGGCATGATGGAATCATATATAAATTAATTAAATATAATTTCCCTCCATATCTTGTTTTTACTATTAAATCTTATTTGATGAATAGAAAATTCTATGTGAAACTGAAAAACCATAACTCTGACATAAGGTACGTTAAAGCTGGGGTGCCTCAAGGCAGTATCTTAGGCCCATTCCTTTTTATTGTATATATTAATGATTTACCGACAATCCCAGGAGTAGATATAAATCTCTATGCTGATGACACCTCTCTAATGGTATCTTCTTATAGAATAGACACTATAAGTAATAGATTAACTAAAGCAATTGATGTCATGTCTAAATTCTACCATAAATGGAAAATAAAAGTTAACGATGAGAAAACAGAGTCAATAATTTTTACCAGACGTAGGCCTTCATTAAATCGTTTCGTTAAAATAAAAAACGTTGAACTTGACTGGAAGGAACATGTGAAGCATTTAGGCGTCATCATGGACAGAAGACTCACATTTACAAAACATATTAATGATTGTGTAAGTAGAACAATACGGAAAATGGGTTGTCTATTTCCTATATTTAATAAAAGATCTGCGCTTTCAACGCAAAACAAATTTTTATTATACAAAAAGGTAATTTTACCAAAGCTACTCTATGCCTGCCCAGTGTGGTCTTATCACGTGGAAAGAGTGCAAAACCATTGCCTTCGAATAATTTTGAATAAACCTCGATTTACTTCAATAAAATCTCTCCATGATGCGTTAAAATTCCCTTACGTACAGGAAATGATTAAGGATAAAACGAAAAAATTTTTTGCCGATTGTAGATATTCCGACATTCCAATGGTAAATTCTATAGGGAATTACGATTACCAAGCTTTACGACACAGGTATAAAAGATATAAGCATAGGCGTATAAAACACATCCTTCTATAGTAAGCCAGCTATAAATTCTAGTTCTAGTATTAATAAATAAGCTAAGATATTTTTAAGTATATTGTTGATACGGTAAGAGTGTACGCACTCTGTTATTTTAAATGAGCAGGTTTTTTGTATTAAAAATTTTTCCTGCAATCTTATAATAAGGCGTAATTTAAATAATATTTTATAAGATTATATTTCATATTAATTTTTTCTGGAAAGAATCGTTGATATATTCGGTACAGAAAATTCTATTGAATGGTAACTTTACTTTTTTTGTAAACAGAAAATATTTAAATATGCAAATATATTATTGTTCATTGTTCATTGTTGAGGGGCTTATGACGCTGATGGAGCGAAATACTTACTTTATTTAATTATCATTTGATCAAAATTGTCTACGTCCATTAACATAATTAGATCATTAACTTTAAATGTCTAAAGTTTAAGAAAGCACTTAAATGAGTTTTGTGTATATCTGCTTGAGTGATCCATAGAATATGATATTATATTTTTAACGGAAAATTGGTTATAATACTCCGATGAAGTCAGTCGTTACCAAATTCCGTGGTATGAAGTAGTAGCACAATGCTTAAATATTCAGCGATCTGGTGGTGTTTTAATGTATATCAAAAATGGTGTGACTTCCATCGACATAAATTCTGTAATAAGTACTGGCAATATAATACATTTGAGAATTAATTTAATTAATAATAGAGCATTGTCATTGGTAGGGGTATATAGATTTTATGAATCTTCAGTTTCTGACTTTTTAAGTGAATTGGATACTATTTTAGCTGACACCACAGGACTATCGATAATTACTGGCGATATCTCTTTCAAAGAAATTTGTGTAACGATTATCTTAATCTAATGTATACGCACGGATTTATGGATATTGTTAAAGAGACCACGTTTTTTATAGACACTGGTAACTACAATTCATGCTTAGATCATATGTTCCTAAAAGGTCAAGACAGTAACTTGGTGAATCTAAACGTTATTGATTATGATCTTGAACGGGTTGATTTTACGAAACATGCTGCTTTGAGTGCTTCCTTCATCTTAAGGTCTAAGTTAAAATTACATAATAATAAAATAAATTTGATCTTTAACTATAGTCTCTTTAGCAACTATCTATGTAATTACGATATGCATTACATGTACACCAGTGGTGCCACTATAGATGAAAAGTTTGAATGGTTCGTCACTAAGATTACAAAATTAGTAAATTATATCACAAAACCTACATGTATAAATACAACAAATCGCAAAAGAAGCCGATGGATAAGTGATAGACTAGTTGCGTTAATGCGACATATAATATGTCTAAGTTAACTAAAAAAATATCCAATTGACATAGGTTTACATGTTGCTTATAAAGAAGTATTAAAAAAAGTACAAAAAGCTATTAGGAAAGAAAAATACGATTATTATACAAATTTGTTAAATAAATGTAAAAATAAGCAAAAAAATTATTGGAATATAATCAATCGGGTTATTAAAAGAACAAATTTTAAAATTAAGGAACTTACAATTAACGACAGCAGAATTCCCGTTGTCGGAAATGAACAAATATTTTCGAATTACATTAATGAATATTTCCATGATAGTGTGGCAGCAATTTTAGGTAAGTGTAGTCCGGGAATGAGTGAGATTGAGCCGACAACATTAAGCACCAATTCATTTGCATTTTTGAACTTTTCTGAACAAGACATTCGAAAATCTATACTCTCACTACCGAATAAAGCTTCCTCGGGCATGATAAAGTATCTATAAATATTGTAAAGAATAATATAACGTTCTTCCTTGAGTCGTTGACATATCTTTTTAAAGAATCAATTAACAGTGGTAAATTCCCTGATGTTCTAAAAATAGGCGTTTTAACGCCAGTGTTTAAGAGTAGTGAAAGAACGGACATAGCCAATTACAGACCAATTTGTATAATTTCAATATTTTCTAAAATTTTTGAGTTAAGGAAATTATGATAAAATATTTGAACAAAATTAATTTCTTCAACGCTAATCAATATGGATTTATTTATAGTAAAAACACAGATGACGCCTTATTTGAACACATTACACACATATCTAGAAACCTTGAGAGAGGTATCTCTGTTGCGGCTATCTATTTTGACTTACACAAGGCTTTTGATACAATTAATCATGAAATATTATTAAAGAAATTGCATAGCGTAGGCTTTAGGGGTATTATGTATGACTGGTTTAGTACTTACTTAAGCGATAGAAAGTATATGGTTAGAATTGGTAATATCTTCAGTAATAATCTTATACTGAACAATGGGGTACCTCAAGGCAGTATTCTCGGTCCGTACCTATTCCTAATATACGTAAATGATTTGTGTAGCTTAAACGTTAATGGTAAACTTTTAAGTTATGCTGACGACACGGTTCTTGCTGTTGATTCCAGATATCCACATATATTGCAAAAACTAATGCAAGAAGATGTAAATAAAATATTTCAATGGTTGAATAATAACAGGTTAGTCATCAATGAGGATAAAACTAAGTTAATGATCTATTCGAACCAGGACGGAAATATTTAGAGTGAAACAGAGATAGCGTTTCCTAATAACACTAAAATAACTAGAGTAAATGAAAGCATCTGGCGTTCAACTTGATTGTAAGTTAATGTGGAACAGTCAATCTTTATATCTATCGAAGAAATTACGGAAATTGAATTACCTCTTCTATTATTTAAGTAGTTATCTTTCTCCGATACACTTAAGACGATTAATATTTAGTTATATATCAGCCCGTTTTAACTTATGAAATAGTTCATTGGGATGGAATGGTTAAATACCACATGAAACCTATAGAGGTTCTACAGAAATCAGTGTTAAATAAAATAGTTGGGAATAAATGCTGGGGAATTGCAGGTAAACCTTCTCAATGTGGATAATCTGTATATTTTAAATCTAATAAACTTTTTATTAAAAAGTAAAGCTCTATTCAATATTTCTGTGTATGAAAGTAGAATGAGAGCGGATGGCGAGTATAGAGCAAATGTTCCCCTAATTAATAGAAGTAGAATGAGGATATAGTCTCTCTACGATGGGCCCGTAACGTACAACTTGCTGCCTAGGGAACAGAGTAGATTTAATAAATTATAAACGGCGCTGAAAAAAATTATTAACTAAATATCTTTTATCAAAAGATGGTAATTTATAATTTATAAATATTATTAGCCTGGAATGTGAGGGTAGTAACACGTTTAATTTTTGTGCAATAGGTTAAAAAATTTGAGTTACGTTGTGATTTGAATTTTATTTACTTTCGTTACATGTGCATGAGTGTATGTATGTGTGAATATGTATATATGTATGGTAAGGTGTATTTATACGTGTATGTATATGTGTAGGTATAAGTGTATATGAATATATGTATGTATATATGTAATATGTTTGTATATGTGTATATAAATATATATGTGTAATATGTTTGTATATGTGTATATAAATATATGTGTGTATAAATATAAGTTTATAGTGCTCATTAATACGTAAACAATTTTTTGCCAGCTTATATGCATCTTGTTTTTCTTATATTCATAACCTAGCGCACGTGCATATATACACAATGCTAGGAACGTATTCGTTAAGTCGGAATATATGTATATACATTTCTACATTTATAAGGATACACAATAATGATTTTATTTGATTATTATTATTATTATTATTATTAATTATGAAAATTTAAAAGTAAAATTAACGTTTACATTCATCAAAACCTACTGTATTTTGTAGCATGGATAAATTCACATCATTCAGTCCTCTGCAGGTGTTGTGCTTAACTATTTATATAAAAGCTATGTGGATTACCAATAATTAAGTTTGGATAAATATTTCGATTGTTATAAGTTAATATTATAATAATAATCCAGCCGCTGTTCGTGCAGGGTTGCGCATAGACTGTTTTATTCCCTTTATTTTAGTTTCATATAAACAATCGAATGAATTGTGTAATGTCATTACTTAAATGCAACAAGTTGTACATTATTAATTTGCATAATAAAGTATTAATAAAAAAAAAAAAAAAAAATTATTAGTAGCAGTACTTTAATTAATTTCTCAATGTTTATTTATTCGTTTTTTACTTTATTTTATTTGTTTATTCGTATTCGGTTTGTAATTAATTTTTATTTTATATTTCTTCTATATTAAAATGTAATGGTGTATTGTATTGAAATTAAAATAAATTTGATTTGATTTGAAATATAAAGTTTATGTTACGATTACCGGTGGAGTCCCTTCTGTGAATAATGATATTGATATCTTCTGTTAACTGTGTTATACTTTCGTCATTATTATTTCGATTGTGTGTCCTTTGTATTTAGTTTAGATGATTTTATCGTTCTCTCTCTTTTTTTCTTTTTAGAACTATCTCCTTCCTTTTTTCCTTCTTACCATGCATTCATATCAGAATCATCGTCAGATCCTCCGACAGACTCGACAGTTGTCGTTAAAATTCGACGAACGCAATTAAATTGACTAAAATCATTATTACTTAAAAATCGTCGCATTCATGTAATATTACAAAATAAAAAGCGTGTATTGAAATATTTGACTGAAACGATTTAAATTATGAGAAAAATTGAAAGTATCCCCAAACTAATTCGCAAACGAGAAATAAAGTGTAACATGTTAAGATTCAAATCTGGAGTAATGCAATTTCAAAAATATAATAGATTTATATTCGTAACATACTGCTAAAAATATGATCATTGACTCTGCTACTCAATAAGGAATATGCTTATGCAGTTTGGTGTATATATTATTATGGAATTTTGTGGAACACGCTCAGTATTCACAATGTTTTGAAACACCAGTAAAATTAGTCGTATTTTCACAATGGTACGTAAAGTATAACAGCACATAAAAGATCATAATCTATGTGGTCGGGATAATAATTAATTTATTATACAAAAAAATAAATATTTTAAAAACATCCTGAATCCTTTCCACACCTGTAGTATACTTGTATGAAATGTTTCCAAAATTATTAAATAATACTCTAACTGAGAACGAACAAGAACTTTTGAGTAGTGCTCTTGGATCACTGAATAATTTCGAATTTCTTATGACGACTTCAATAACTGAGTACTGATGTTGAATATTATGGTATACATGTATCGAGAAACTCAAGGTCTTATCAAAGTGTACTCCATGATCACGAACATGAAATTCACAATATAAAAATTTAAAAGAAATGTAAGTTTATTCACATTACGACCAAAAGATAATGTAATGCATTTATTGTAATTAACGGAAAGCCTAACGCCTATTCCTTAGAGCAAGGTTATCTAGTCTCTTTGAAGAGCTAAGGAATCAGGCTATACTGGCCTATATATTTTCAGGTAATCTGCAAATAATAGAAATTTAGAATGTAAGCTTATTGTCTATGTGATTAATAAAGATAATAAATAGTAGATGTTCAAGATTAGATCTTGAAAAACACCTGAAACCAGTGTGTACTTATACAAATAATAACCATTATAATGTACATAACATATTCTCGATGTTCAATATTTATTCAGCATATTTCCACATTTTTCGTGTTACGTCTTTATTCGCTTTAAATTAAAACCTAATGATGCGTAACAATTTCATTACTATTTATCCCTTATCGCCGCTTTTTTTTATGGATATCAGTAGGCGTTATGTCACTTAATACTTAGAAATTATGCAATTGGAGTGGACTTTACACTACCGTATTATTTGTCAACTAGCTTTATCCTTGGTATTCTGAGTACCTGAATACATATCTTAAGCTTGGTTCAGAGTATTAATTTAAAGAAAACTTATTTCGAACTTAAAGTGATGATGAGTAATCGATAAATTAATTATAATATATTCTGAGAAGCAGTAATAAATCAACTGAATCCGAAGAAAAGCTAGAATATAACAAATCACTGTTGCAGAAGCCTAGAGAACCGAACTATGGAAAGCAAAAATGAAACACATTAAGGATGACAATAACCAACTTTGATCAATTTAAAATACTAAATAAAAAGTGATTAATTAAGAATGATAGCTGATAATGGTTCCAAAATGTAACACTCAAATTATGTGTAAAAAACCTAATCCAGTCAATATAAAATTTATTTAACGAAAGATGTTTATAACCATCCTCCTAATCTGTTACCTTTAACTTCCTAAAATACTATTAAGAAGTAGGAATTTTTAAATGGAAAAATTATCTAAGACAACTATATGGTTATCTAACAAGCATTGTTAATAATTCTAAGATTTTAAAAACTATTTCAAATTATGTACCCATTCAGGTAATTTCACATTCTTTCAATATATATATGTATGTGTGTGTGTGTAAATCCAAAAATAATTTTTAATTGATTTTGATAAAATTATTTTTATTACAATCATTTATCGGCGAATACAGTCTATGAAATGGAATATACACTATATTTGAATAATTTATGTATTTTAAGTAAATAAAAAATTATTCAAATCGATGATTATTATTTGATTTTTATCCTTTAATTGTTGGGTTTGATTTACAAATAATTATATTTATGATGTCATTCCTTCAGGATTAAAGTTACGTCATTATTTCATATTCGACTTCTTATCAATTGTTTTTCAAGTAATTACAGCGCACCCCAAGGCGAAACGCCCCGGAATTAAAAGGTCTAGGTTTTAGAAGAGGCTTGCCCCGCACATGGCTACTGGTTCTGGCGTGGCTGATCATGTTTCTTAAAATTTTACTTGAGGCCTTGAGGCAATGGTTCATGTAATGTTTAATATAATTACACAAATATGGTAACAAATTACTTCCATCAATTAGCTTTTGAATTAAATGCTTTTGTTATTAATCATAAAGATATCACACATTTATCTGTCTATCTAACCGTTACTTCTCTTTACACTATATCGCTCAATGTATATGTGAATGCGTATTTCTTGGATTTTTCATACGTACGTGTATAAAAAATAAAAATTATCATACGTACGTATAAAAAATAAAAATCAAGACTTTAAAGTGGATATATTTATTATCAAAATATTGTATTCAGTTAACATAAATTAACATTTAATAAATTATGATTAAAAATTAAACAAAAAAACAGATGTTAATTCAAAAAGAAAAGCTATGAAATTTTAATTTTAAATTATTTACGTTAAGAAAGATATTTACAACATATACTATATACGCAATGAATTTGTTAAAGCTCTTGATCAAACAAATGATATCATCGGTCTGCTGGTTGTTAAGGTACAGTTTGGAAACCAGTGATTTAAACTAGGGATGGACAAAAAAATACACGAGTGGCGACATCGATGTACGACGGATGTATTAAAGAATATATCGATGTTCTGCTATACATCGATTATTTTTTTATTTTATTATACATAAAATGTTGGAAAATAAAAAGAAATAGATGTGTTACGTTAAAAAATTTTATTATTAATCAACGAAAATTAAAAAAAAATGACCGTTTAAATAAAGTAAAAATAGTTCGTCAGACATACTCTCTTCCGATTTATTAGTTTTCCAAGTGAAAAGATCTCACATTTATCAGATTTATCAGTATCTTCATTCACGCAAGTAAGTCTCCATTAAATTTTTTATTTTTGTAAAACTTTTATATAAGTTAAATGATCCCTGAAATGAATTTGTTTGAATCGCGAATCAAGAATGCTTGAATTGGCCAAAGCGGAAGCATTTTCTATGACACCCATTCTTTTATAAATTTCATCAAATACCAATTTTTCTACCTCTTTTGCCACGGATTCATTCACTGTAGTTGTAGTGATTTTTGAAACCATGCAATGGACGGGTGATTTATCACCAAACGTTTTCTTTGTAGCAGCCTCCAAAGATCGCAATATCAAAATGACTAATGACGCGATCGATATTTAATATTCGTCGAGCATTGAAGGTGCATCAGTGTGACGAAAGACAATATCATTTAGAACAGTCCGCAGTTCCACAAATCTTTGTACCATGTAATAAGTATTATTCCAACGAGCCGTAACGATTTGTATTAATTTTGTTCCAGCAGTAGCAACTCTACCTAATTCACCATTAGCAACAGTACTCTGTTTAAATCGAATCATACACATTTACACAACCTCATAAATGAATCACCTAGTATTGATTGTCTTTGATTCAATTTGTCAGCCAATGTTACCAACGTAGTTCTATAGAGACATTGCAATCGAAAGTTGAAAAAATCTATAAAAATTGTAACTATAAAATACCTATAGCTCATTATTATTATTTAATTAATTAGTCATTCTTATTATAAATGTAACTAGTTTATAAATATCGACCGAGATAAAATATTTAAAAATATAAAATTTAAATAAATCACGTCATAAAATCAGCTTTATCGGTTTCAAATATCAAAAGAAAAATATCGATACATCAAATATATCAAAACCTCTGCGTCGTCTAGTGTTTTTAATACGTCGATGTGTTTGTTGTCCATCCCTAATTTGAATGTTTTAGAGTAAAATTTTAATTTTGATGTTTTTTTAGTTGAATTTTGTGTTTTAAAATGTATAAAGTTGAAGCGCGTACACATGTAAATACGGATAGTAAGCTACCAAACGGATTATTTTTGAACGATTTTTATATACCTGAAGAGGTGTTAGTCTATATGTTAACGTTTCTAGATGCCCGGGAATTATTAAAATGCCGATTAATATGTCGTTGTTGGAAGGAATTAATAGATAATTACACATGGAAAGAAAAAATTATTCATGATGAATATATAAGTTTATCAGGTCTCACTAAATTGGAAAAATCTCGTTTATGTTTACCATCGTTGTTGTATTACATCATTTGTTCTTATGATCCCTTTAATAAAAATTTATTAAAAAATCACTGTGGACAAGGTAAGTTCCGATATAACACTTTTTAAATGTATACATATAATACTAAATCTATGCGTTAAATAAATTCATGTATATGAAGTTTTGCATAACTGATACGTAACTAAATGAAATATGGATATTTTAAGTAATAATAGAAACTTCAAATTGAATGTATAGAAAACGAAAAACATTGGGAATTGCTGCGAGGATCTTTTGGCGATGAAAATCATGGTTGGCATGTAGAAGCTTTACCAGTTGGAGCGGAAATGTTGCCACCTGAAAGCGATGATTTTGATGGGCATACATGTTGTTTTGTTACCTCCTACACTTCGTGTAAAATGGAACAAGTTATTGACCTTTCAAGTTTAGGATTTTACGACTCATTATTGGATATATATCAACCCGTTATTGTTGCAAGCGAATGGTAATTTTATTTTAAACATATTGCAACTTGTATCAATTATATATTAAAATGGTCATAAAAATATAAGGGAGACATTATTAACTTTTAAAAATAAAATTTTAATAGTAGAAATGGTGCTGTAAATAATAGTGTTATTACATTCAAAGAGTCTTTCTTGGACATTCATATGTTGATTTTATTGACTGTTAGGAACCTATAAATGCATAACATTTAAAAATATGTTAATAGAAAAGAATTATCTAATTTGTACTGCTTTGTAATATATCAATTTTTATTAATCTATTTTAGCGTCTATAATATGTTTACATTTTTCTAAAGCGGCACTCACTCTAAAATCCCCATAATGATAGAAACGATTACTTTTATCGATGTATAATGTATAAGTAATTTGCACTCTGTTCTGTTATTTACGTCTGTTTCACTTGTGTTTATTTATTTATTCTAAATTGTACATATAACCTTTTTTTTTTTTGTTTGTTTGTATTATAAAAATCTAACGAACTGTGTCAATTTTTAAATTATTTATATTAAATTAAATACTGTTTAGCACAATAAATGTAATCATGTCACAACGAATTTGTTTTTCGGAATTCTTTCGACCGATGTAATATTCTTGAATCCTTTTGAACTATATTATGCGAAAACTATATAATTTTTGAGATTTTGTATTTTAATTTTAAAGTTTTATTCATTTTTACATTTCTATGCTTTTAATTTTTGCTAATTACGTAAACTTCATCTATATCTTACTTTGCCAGTATAAGTGTAATTACGAATATTATACGTCTTTTATCTAAGAACCCCAGTGTCAATAAATTAATTGCAATGCTACAGCGTTAATATCGTCGTAGAAAAGTGTAAACCTGTTGAGGCTAAAATAGATTACCCGATTTTTTATAAAATAACTAAACATTGTATAAACGTGGATCAGAAATCTTGTTTTAATATAATAAATGAAATTATATATATATTTAATTTGGGAAATTCATGAGAGATTGAGCTATGCTATATCAAAATAAAGAGCATTGTCATCTGAAAAAACCATAAAGTTAATATGATAATAAGGTGAATTTATAATTGTAACAGTAAAGTTGAATATTCATGAATTTCATAAAAGTTAAAAAATTTATATATATATATATAATTTCATTTATTATATTAAAACAAGATTTCTGATCCACATTTATATAATGTTGTTTAGTTTTGTTGTAAAAAGTCGGATAATCTATTAGCCTCAACAGGTTTACACTTTTCAACGGCGATGTTAGTGCGTTTAACATTGCAATTAATTTATTGACACTGAAGTTCTAAGATAAAATACGTATATAATGTTCGTAATATGAAGTTTACGCAACTATTAAAAATTAAAAGCATAGAAGTGTAAAAATAAATAAAACTTTAAAATTAAAATACAAAATCTAAAAACTTTAACTTATAGTTTAGTAAAAGATAAAGTACAAGATATGACAGGCAAATTTGGATTAGAAGAACGAAATGAAAGAATGGGAGAAATTAATTCAGTTTTGTGAAGGAAGACCTGCTGGTACAGCCCCATAACTGCAGACCATAAGTCCATATTGGCTTTATGATCTGCCGATACAGTAGGCATTACCAGCAGGTCTTCTAGAGCAAAGATCCAAGCTAGACAAAGCATAATACTAAGAGCAATTGTCGATGCATGCCGTTATTCGAGAAATGATGATATTCATCGAGACTTGCACATCTCGCTTGTAAACGAAGAGATTAGAAAATTCGCTACAGCACACGAGAAGAGGCTACACCAACATGTCAATGTGGAAGCTACCAATTTATTAGATAATAGTCAAGACATCAGGCGTCTTAAAAGGCGCCACCCGTCAGACTTATTATGAAGTCATTAAATTCTATTACATAAATAGATTAATACAAACTAATTTTCGTAGTCATGGTCAATGGACTACTGACTTCAACCCATAAGCTGGCTAACAGGATGATCTTGTTAGTAAGCTACACTGTACTAAATTTGATACTTATTTAACTTCAATGAGTTAAGATCGTATCTTTATTAAAAATAAAAAAAAAAAAAAAGTTTTGTGAAGGGACCGGATTTTTTGTGACAAACACTGTTCCAGCTGCATCGGCGAAGGTTGTATAAGAAAAGCACTCAAGAAGCGTCTGAAAAAAACTTGGGCAAGTAGGAAAGAAAAAGCGTGGAAGGTGGAAATTCAAAAAGCTAATGACAGAAAAGTGAAGACAAAAATTATAATGAAGCATATGCAAATTATCAAAAGATAATACGGAAAATATTCGACAAGCGAAAGTTGATTGACTGAAAGTCAAATTCGGGGGACTGGATAAATTAGAAGAAAAACACGATCCCTATAACCTACACAAAAAATTGGAAGAAATCATTAGAACGGTCATGTACAATGGTATATTCATGAACAACATTACAATCGCAGACAACACTGTGCGATAATAGCTAATTCACGGTATGTATAAAATGTGCATAAGTGTACATAAATTTGGACAAAACTACATAAATGAGATATTCAAGAATAAATACAAGAGCAGTGATGGTAGAAGGAAAAAAATGTAGAGAAGGTTACCATCGTTGTGAGCTGAATCACAAAAAAAGGTAAGCTCAGAGAAAGAAGGATTAATCTTATGAATTATGGATCTATCGGAAGCTTCTGAAGGTCAATTTGATTTAGAAAATAATGAAAGAAGAAATCCTACGGTGTTTAAAAAAGCGGAATATCAATTACCAGGCACATATCATAAAAGGAAATAAATATGAACTATTACAAGTAATATTGTAAGGAAAAATAGAAGGCAAACGTGAACGTGGTAGACTCATGGCTAGAAAATGTAAAAAAAATGGATCAATGAATCGGAATCATTGATTTAAGAAAATTAGTGGACATGGCAAGGAACAGGATAACTGCTGAATGTTTTGTTGGCAACGTTTGCTGCAAAAAGAAGAAATAAAATAAAGTTAACATCATTTTGGTAGAGACTTCCATTTTCGAGATACAAAATGTTACATATGTAGTATAAAATTATTGAAAAATATGAAAACATAAAATAATGCTTTGTGTACAATACTACTTTTTACATGGCTCTAGTTACCTTTTAATGTGTCATATAAATATTTTTAAGAACAAGATATTATCTGTCATCTAAATGACTTTTATTATAAATACAGATAATTTTGTTAGCATTAAAATTCCTTTGTACCGTATAGGAACACTGCAAACGGAAAGGTTAACATAATCGTATACTTAATTTGTTAATTATTATTATGAGTTTTTTCATGTTTTTTGAAAATCTAAATAAAAATTACGCTATTTTCGTATTGATCTAAAATGAAAACCTACTTTAAACTATATTTCTGATAAAAGTAATTAATATTTTTCTTTCTTGAAATGTAGGTATGCTGGAAGATTTGATTGTGGATGTAAATATACTCTAAGAGTTGCTTTATTCGCGGAAGATGGAACTTGTATCTCTGTTAAAGAAGAAATTAGAACAGTTGAACAGTGGGAGGGAAGAAGTTGGAATAAAGTAAGAATATGTTAAATGAAATTTTTTCTTTTTGTTTTCCTGTTTTAATATATGAAAATTGTTTATATATGATTTCGATGGTAAAAATGTATTGTTGATGCTGAACTGAAAATTTTCATTAATTTAAGGTTGAAATGCGTTTTGAAAATTACGGTCCAAACGTGCGACGCGTAGTATTCTGTCATGAAGGTAAAGACACCCTTTTTTGGCGCGGCCATTATGGTAGCAAAATGAGTGGCGCTGTTGTAAAATTATTATTTCCGAAGCATGCATTTCTAAATAGCTGTATACCTGACGAATAATTAACAAGTAACTTCGAAAAGTATATAACTTCTAAAAATTTCCTCTATTTAATTTATGCTTTTCATATAATGGAAATTATTACTATTATTTAAGCAGATATCTAGATACCGATTTTGTGTAACTAAATTTAGTTTATTTTTATATTATATGTGCATATGCACAATTCACATTTCTTACATATTTTCGTTTAACAGACATGGCTAAGTATTAAAATAAATCAAGCTTTAATTTTACGTGCTATATATCTTTCTTTATCGTCATCATCAGCACTAGCGACTAACGTAAACTCTGCTGTTTTCTCTTGTAACTCTTCTTGAGGTGTAAAAGTCTGTAAGTGGTCATAATATCAAACAACTTTTTAATACTAATAATAGTGAAGATGAATGTTGGCAAATGCTGAAATACATTTCAAAAATAAAGAAAATCGCAGACATTACTTCTGGTAACAAGTCTGTGTCTATTCGTTCCAAACATAATGTTTTCAAATTCTTAAATAATGAAGACGATAGTCATGATAATAGTGAAGATAAAGAAATGCAAACTATAATGTCAGAATGTACTCATTACGACTTGCAGGCAATCCGGAAGACTGAGAAGGAAGTGATGTCTGGATGCTCCCCCGATTACTTAGTAACCAGAATTTGTGCGATACATTTCCTTATTATATTACTTTAATTCAAAACTTCTACTGAGCATTCTTTAATCATTACTTATATTTACCTCACATAATACTCTCGTTTCATAATATTTTAATTATTATCTATACCTATTCATTATTTTATCGTATCGTAATCTAATGTCTCACTGGAGATTAATATGTTAAATGTATTGTGATCACCGTTATTTACGGTACTTGTTACCCGTGCAATGAAAAAAATATATATATTTATATCACATCCAGTGTTTATTTATGTATGTATTAATTTAATTAAAAAAAAAAAAGATAATTAAAAAATCACGCGACCTCGTTTTCTCTTACAAATCTGACTTAAAAGGTAGTTTGATTACAGTGTTTAGTGACGTCTGTTGTACATAAAGTTGTTAAATTTGTGAAAGCTAGTTCAGAATTTATGCGGGTTTTTTTTCTGAGGGTTACGCCGTAACTACAATTAAAAAGATATTTTTTTCATGTAAATATATTGAAGTTGTTTAGTTTCACTTTCGTTTACCCTATTCAAGAGTTAGAATACTTTTTTAGTCTTTAGGGGCATGTTGATAGTTCATATAACTCATTTTTACATATAACTAGATACGTGCTAATTTTGTAGTTACGCTGTTTCTACGTCCGAACTATACAATGTTTGATAATCGCGTCCCTAAATAAATAAAATAAATAAAAAATCAGCTATAACAACGACAACTATGAAACTTATCACCTACACGTACCGAAATGAACAAAATTCTTACCTATAGGGCTTAGATAACGAGGTCTCCTTTTAGTGAATAATATTGATTGCGTTTTATTAGAATTTATGTTAATTTTCCATTTATCGAAGTATGATTTTAATTTCTGAAAACCTGTTGTTAGACTTTTTCGTATAGTATCAAGACAATGCGACGCACAAAAATAGCCGTGTCATCAGCATAAAATGCCATTTGCAGATTTTTAATTTTAGAAATATCGTTAATAAATAACAGAAATACTCCAGATAGGATAGATTTTGAAGTAGCATTAATGTTATTCATTTTAACCATAAGATTCCTATTTGTTAAATAATCTTTTATAAGATTGATAATATAATTAAGAAATTTAAGTTGAGTTAGCTTGTATATCAAGCCGAGATGCCATGTAGTATCAACTGCTTTCTCTATGTCTAAAAGAAGTAGTCCACTATGTTTATTTTGATTAAAACAATCTGTTATAAAATCTGTAATCCTCAATTACACGACTGTAGGAAATTTATCCCGAAATCCAAATTGTTCCTCCCTAAAAATATTATTAAATTTGTATAAAATTTTTTAGCCTACGAAGAACAATTTTTTCAGCTGGTTTGCTGAGATTACTAAGAAGAGAGAGAGGACGTAAATTCATTGGGTCGAAAGTATTTTTATCTGCTTTAAGGATGAGAATTACTTTAGCAAACTTCCAAGAATTGGAAAAATTAGTAGTAATATAGAATTCATTATAACAGTTAGTTTAACTAAACCTTTAACGGGTAAATTTATAAGAAAAATTGTAAAAACGTTGTCCAAAACAACCGACTTTTTATTTTTTAGTTTTCTTTTATAGTTGCGTACTTAAGTTACAGTCAAGTTCACTTCCCTTATTTCACTCGATGTCGTACGTAAATACTTTTTCACATTAGATTTGATTTTGGTATTCTGTTTAAACAGATGCCATATTGCAATTACGAGCGTGTATGTTGTAATATAAGTTTGTTAGAAGTTCACTTTTTTCTTTATTATCAGAGTACGCAATTTTACCCCGATGAGACATGAGAGGTAATTGAGAATTAGGATTAGTACACAGTTTTAGTTTTGCACAGACTAATTGTCACGTACGAATTAAGCTTAGAGTTCAATTTATTATTATAGTTTTTATTTAATTTGAGTTTAACTAATCTAGATAAATATTGTAATAATAACTTACACGTGGAAGTGCGGCATTTATTGATATCGGCGTATGATAAATTTTTTTAATTTAATCAACATAATAAGTTGAGGTGGAATTCTGTTACATCTAAAATTAAAGTACATCAAACTATTGACACGTTATAAATACATATGTAATTTTAATATTATTATTTTCGATATTACGTTAATAATGTGTATATTTAAATTATTTTATTAAATGAATGAGATCTGGTGTTTTGTTTTTATTGCATACAGTAAATGTACGTTATTTCAGATTTTTAATTTCATGGTGTACATATTCATTTAATTGTTTTACCAGTTGGACATTAAAAAATAATGTTACGTATAAAAAATTCATGCGCATTTAGTTTATGGAGAAAAATAAGATGTATATGAATTCTATCGGTGATAAAACCATTTAAAGAACACGTGCACTCTACCTGATATTTAATGAAAAATCACGTTCAACAATGAAAAACAGACTACTTTTTTTTCATTCTACCTAGAATATTATATACTACTCTTGTTTCTTATTCTATCAATGGAACAAATATTCAAACGGTTATAAAAAATACAAAATTATTGTTTAATATTAAATAAATGTACATGTATTATAAGATGAATGCATGACATGTGAAATTTGCCGCCATATATATACAAGAGAAGGTTTTAAATGTTGTTTGTGGGTCTACATAAAACAAGAGATAATATTTTTTCTCCCGTTGAATGATGACATTATTATCATCACGTATTCTCTTTCTTTCATTTCAGCTTTCCATTGTTGATATTGACGCAGTTTTAATGATTTTAATTTCTTTTTTGTTGTTTATTTTAATAAAAAATCAGAACATTCCACATTCTTCAAATGATTTAAAAATATATATGATTATAAATGTAGCTGAATAAAAGTGCATCATTTTTAAAAAGTAGTATCAGTAATTATGTACTAAAACACATTTAGAGATATACACATGTACATGTGTTATGTTAAGGAACAAATATGAGGTGCTAGAATTTTACTCAATATTCGAAGCTAATGACTGCAATCAGTGTACATATCTCTACATAAATGAAAGAATCAAAATGTGAGACCTATCGTAGAATATATCATGCGAGTAAGATATTTTACAAAATTCTAAACTATGTGCCATATGACAGGTTCTCATATCAAGGATGTCTGGCGCTTTTTAATCTTCTAAAAAAATAATATTGTTTTTTGCGATTTCTCACATAGATGAAATCTCGCACGTAAAAATGTATTAATTCGACATATGCCATGGATATGGTCTGCAATTTGAAGTAAATTGTTAAATGCCATTAGCTGTAAGCATCGGATATTAATAGGGTCTGCGATACTGTATAATTTGATGTCGTATCCATTAGTTTTAAAACTGAGTTATATAAAAGCAGTTCGTCCTCAATTGATAGTTCTCAACCAATATATTTCTCAATGAACCTTCATTATAAATTCTGCTTTCTGGACATTCTAATGTGTAAACAATATGACTGTTTCACAAATACCGTTTCAATTAGCCAGTTATCTGATCATAATCCAATTCACTTTACTCTTAATATTTCTCCCGTTCACACAAATACATAACTACCAAAATACAATTACGTCAAAAAGAATTGGATTGGATTTAAAATGCATATATAAAACACGTATATGTTAATTTAAAATCAACCTCAGATAGATATTTGCAATATCTACTTAATACGATAAAAGATGCTGCTGATTTTAAGATCCCTACGAAAAGTTTTACCCCACCCCTTTTCGAACCTAACGACCATACTTATTTAATTAAAAAATTATTTCCGTAAAAAACGTGAAAATCGTACGTCTTCAACCAACAGTAGACGACAATTTACAATCCTTTAAATAAAATGATTAAGCGTAGGTTGCTTGCTGAGAAAATTATTTCTGGAAAAAGTTCCTTAGCAACCTTTCTCCGTTCAGCAACTGTCTTTAGAGGATCAACAAGTATTTCTGTCGTAACAACGTACATATTTTCGTCTCTCTGCTTACCTTCTAGAATAAATTCTTAAAGTGTACACAAGTATAGATAAAACCGAAATGCTGGCAGAAAATATCAAAAAGTTTATCGACAAAATGATTATATTTCTACACAAAATCATATTAAAGTAGTAAAATCTCCATGAATTTATTCGCTTTCGACCCACTCTATCGATTTTGTCTTACACAAGCAGACCGACTCTTCATAAATCTTTTAAAACAGAAAAAGTCAATTGGTTGTGAGGTTTTCATTAAAATCAAACAACTTCACAGAAGAACAAATGCATTCACTGGCCTTCTTAACTTACATATTGCGTATTATCCTATGTGTTCAGAAACATCGATAGTTGTACCGCGTAAGAATCCGTGGTAAATTAAGAGCATCTGAACTGATAAGTCTTGTTAAATGTGAGCAAAATTTTCAAATTGTTCTTACGAGATTAACGAATCACACCAATCCTAACATTTTACGGGATTACCAAATTTGGATTCAGATAAAAATTGTCTACTACTGCACAATTCGCTAGAGTGTGCGATTTCATTCTTGATGATGTCAGTAAAAACACGCATGGCGTGGTTGTACGTTAAACATAGAAAAAGCTTTAAATACTACTTAACACAATGGTTGTACTTACAAAATGATTTGGTACAACTTCCCGAATTATCTTGTTCCGTCTTACCTTACAAATAGAACATTTTACGTTAAAGTACAAAATGTTAATTCTTTAAAAAACCGTATTGCAATCGTTCCACACATGGCAGTATTCTCGGACCGTTTCCGTATCTTATTTACATGAATGATCTAAAAAATTTAAAAAAGACGGCCTTATATACTTTTTGAATCACCAGTACTCAACAAAATTTCAATTGAAATGAGTTGTCCTTCTTTCTACTATTTCAAATGGAAAATTAAAATAAGTGACACAAAGATAGAAACCATCCTTTTTACAAAGCTAAAATCATTAATGACAGGTACATCACCACATGGAATGACTATATTAAATATCTCGGAGTAATCCTGGATTAAAATATTAAATTTCTCTACTCACATGAATTACGTCAGTTATAAAACGTTACAGGGAGTTTATGAATTGTCTTATCTTCAACCGTGATTTACATCTATCGGTACGAAATAAATTATTAATTTATTTATAACACGTTTACTTTATGCTACTCTAGTCTGGTGTTCAGCAAGAGTGATATGAACATCTTGCAAAGATATAAAATCACTGCTTCTGCATCATACTCAATAAACCTAAATATTTTAAAGTGTCTACATTGCAGGATATTCTCCATTTATGCGCTTTAAAATATCTATGCGAAACCTCTGATCTGGATATTTTAAAAGGTATCAGAAGCTACGATTATTAGAAGAAACTACTCGATAAATACAAACGTAGGTAGCTTAAACACATTTTGTTAACTTATTTTTTTTTTTTAAATTAAAAGTTTTCATCTTTAATATAAATGTACTTTATGTTATTTTAAACGAATATGTTTTATATAAATAATTCAGTGCGCTTATTTTTTTACTCACTTTCATTTTGCATGTACAACCGTTTTTAAATTTATATATTTAAATACATTTTACACCTAACCACTAGTTTTTAACTCGAAATTTTATTTCATTATTATATTTTGATCAGATTTATTTTTTTCACTTTTCATTTACTTTGTAGTGTCTGAGGTTATTTTATGTTTTCAGTTGATGTTTTCGAGGATTCTTATTATATTTCTGCAGTTTTTCCCCCTGTATAATTAATAAGTTTTTAAAATTTCTTTATAATATAAAATTATGCAATTTCATACCATACTTTTTGTTTTATTAAATTTAAACAGCGCTAGTCTATCACTATGAACATGTTTTCTATCTTTATTTTTCTCCAATGCTCATGCATAAACTGTAATTAAATTTTTGCATTTATATATTTTTTTCAATTTACCTCACCATTTTTTTAAATATATATGTAGGTATATAATGTTTATAATAACGTCTTTTGATACTTTTTCGAATCTATACGTTATTATATACTGAAATATTTTTGACATTTTCTAATTTTAATCGGTTAATTATTTCCTATAAGATATTTTGCAATATTACGCTACTATATTTTAAAAATTGTTTCGTGATCATTTAAGGATTATATAAAGTGCGTATAACATTTCTGTGATTAGTCAGTTTGTACACAGATTGCGCTACAGTTTTCGTGAATTGTAATATTGCGAATGTAGCAATATTCGAGGAAGCCGCTATTCTGTTTTTAAGCGGCCGTGGGTGATTTGATTTAACCGCCTATTTTAATTCTGGGACGAGTAGGTGTCGTTTTTTCAACGTTCTAGTTTTGCTTGGCGTGTTAAAATTTTAATGCGCGTTTAATTTCATTTCGCGTAATATTTATAATAATAATTGTTAAGTACGCGATTTTATAATTTAACGATCGAATATGTGATTAGTTAATCCATAAATAAATTTACTATACGAATTTTTAAGGTAATTATTATTATTATCATTTTTTTGAGAATATTTCAAATTATTTGCTTTAATTTTATGCACACTTATTTTCCAGCGAAATGTCTATATGTTTTCGTAAATAAAGCTATATAATTTTCTTTTATTATTATTTTTTAAAATTGTTTTAATGAAGTTTTAATTTTTGTATCGCCAGTTTTAAAAAACAAAATATTAACTGTTTATTGTATTTGTGATTTTAGAGTATCTTAATCAAATGTTTTGTTTATCAATGAGGTTATTAGCATTTCAGTTAACTTCCTTTTTTTTTTTTTTTTTTTTTTGTGTTTAACTTAATGTTTGATATTGTTTGTAACAATGTGTATGACGTGAATTAGTACCTAATATTTTATTTTTGCTTTTTACTTTACATTGGTTTTTTGACATATTCCCATAGTTGTGTGTAATGTTTTAACCGAACTTAATAATTTATATTTTACCTTATTTTATTCGACGTATTAGCTGAGAAAGTACAAGTAATTTAATTTTATTTACGGAGGAAATATGTTTACATTATTTCTAATTTGGCGACGGCATGTGTTTGAATACAGACATCAATGAATTAATCCGGACGGATATGACGATTTGATTATGTGTACAAACCTGGTCGATTGCCGGAATTCTGTACCTAGTACTGCGGCTGTTGTAGGATCTTTATCTAACCATGGTCCGACGGAAAACTCTTTTCCTCTCATGGATTCAACGTCATCGATTATTAATGGAACCGATGGTTCTTCGAACTGGGCGAACGAAATATTGTATCGAATGCATGAATTTATCCTCGCGATTCTGAGCGATCACAGTGAACAGGGACCAACCCATCATGCGTATTTCCACGTGGCCAATATGTTTCTTTTATTTTCGTATCTTTGTCTGAATACGCCGTGCGGGATTTTGTGTCTTCGATGTACTGCTTTAATCGCCTGTATATTATTCGCACTGTGGAGTTATTACGTATTACGCTCGATGGAGGCGTTTGTTTGGAATTTGATTTTCATCGCCATTAATCTGATACATATCATAATTATATTATACCGATTACGACCGATACGTTTTCCGCTGGAAATAGAACAGGTATGTAATATTAATTTTTATTCTATTTATAAAATTAGTTTCTTCAAACTCTCCATTACGAATATTGTATGTAGGTTTTTCTGTCTTTAGAGCGAAACTTATTGAGAACACTGTACATTTATATAATGATATATCTTATCTCTTAATAATTAATATCGTGCAGTTCAAAGAGTGACCCTCGGCATTATTCCTATTTGCAAGTTTATTTAACGCGGATATGAGAAAACTTTCAAGTTGCGAACATTAAAAAAGAGAGCAACTTGAGTATGCGAGTTTTGGTATTTAATAGAAAGTTTTTAAGTAAATACGCGCTTTTCAAATTTTTCCCTACGTTAACTTCAACCTGCTTTAAACTCTCGTTGAATTTCATTATTATATCGGTTCATATTTCATTTCGAAATCGATTAATAATTTTTATAAGTAAAACTAAAGCCTAATCAACTTAAAAGTTGCTAGAGGACGTGCCCTAAGAGATCCTGATCAACCCGAATATTAACAGAAGATCGATCAGACGATGTATTTTTCCCAAACCAATACGAGGTGGTTTGCCGTTTTCTTTTATTTTTACAGAAAGCTAATAATCATTTACCGACAAATTAAATGAATGGCTAAGTTAAAGTTTTTCTTTACAATTAAAAATTCCGGGGTTTGGTGGGATTCGAGCGAAAAAGTATTTTTTTAAATGCTTTATTTTATTCACAATCTGTTCAAAGGGTGCCATTTAGCGATATTTTTGGTGTTTGTTATATGTCGTGGAGGAAGACGCACCCAGTGGTGCTCACTCGATAGCTGTTACTAGATTCAGTGGTTTACTGCGCTTTAATTTTCTCGTATCATTGGAAGTGTCTTATATCATATGCGTTTAGCCAAGCTGTTGAACGGTCTTCTAGTCTGCGTTGCTTGTCTTTGGACATACTGTTTTATAATATCAGATACGTATAGAATGTTTAGATCTTCATGTAGAGTAACGTTTGCTATATACACTAGAGTGCGTTCATAATTTTACCCAAGATTTTATTTTGACCGGTTTGTATTCTAATATTCGTATCTTTAGTATAAGTCAACAGTTAAATTGCGCACGTCTAAATTGGTCGAACTGCGGTTGTATATATCAGCCGTTTATTGTTAAATGTCGGAACACTATTTTTGTCTATGAGACTAGTTTATTTTCTAAATTCGGATATTAAGTTCATTTTTTTTTTAATTTTGCGATATTGACTGTCCAATTGTATACCCAGCTATCTAAACAACTTTCTAATATTGACAGATTTGTTTTCGTTAACAATCCCGACAAATGTCAAAATGGCAGATTTCGCCGATGACACAGCAATTCAGTGTTCAGACTAGTCCGTAAACGAAAGCGTAACGTGGTATAAAACATGGAAAGTAAACAAACAAAAGAAATCTGTCAACAGGCCAGATAATTATGAATGAGGGTTGCAATTCCACAAAAAGAGAGGATGTACAGTACCTCGATATACATTCGGACAAGCAACTAACACCGAGGAAATATATAATAAAAAAAGCGCAATGAATTGATTATTAAAACAAACAAATGTTTCGACTATTGGGCAGAAGATCGGAAATATTTATCGAGAATAAATTATTATTATATAATAATGTTTTGAAACCAGTTTGACGATACGGCTGCAAGTTATGAGGTTGCGCTAAAAAAATTAATATCACTATTTTGCAGAGGGTTCAAAATGAAATCCTTAGGACCGTTATCGACGCCCCTTGGTATATAACTAATCTTATTGAAGATCTCAAGGTGAAAACCATAAATGAAGAAACAGCAATAGCGATAAAATGTACTGTGCCCGTCTATAGAGCAACCAAATCATATAACGAACTCGATTGAAATTCGCAGGCTCAGACATTTATTAATACGTAAATTAGCATACACCGCTCGATTGGATACTTCTTATTTCACATTATGCGGAAATAGTTACGAAACAAATATCAGCTATAGGTGTAGATTAAGAAGTATAAATTTAAAAAAAAAAAACATTTCTGCAATTAAAATAATTTCTCTTTTAATAATGATTATATATATGAATCTGAATGTCTTCACACGGACAATACAGTTAAAAATATACATATTATATATGTATGTATGTATAATTTTAGGCTCCTTAACTTTTTTTTTTAAAGATTGAAGTGGTATTATGGATACGAACAAGGTATTATACTTTATTTACACACACGCGCGCGCGCGCTAATATGTATAAATGACGTTTGACGCTGTCGAATTTAATCTTTAACGCTTTACGACTGTTTCCTCAATGATATTGAAACCTGATATAAATTATGAATACGTACGCTTGCCTGATTACGGTTAAGTCCGTTCGACTGGCTTTGTTCTGTATGTAATAATCGTTGGGATGTTGCGTGACGCGATTTATTTTTCCCATCTAACGATACTAACCATTATCTTACATTTTCGTTACGTAAAAGATTTCATAGAACTAGTTCTTCTACATTTACCTACGCCTATCCTCTGTCAACTGGTATAAACGTTTTTTATTCTTATTTTATTTTTGCTTTTTGTTATTATGAAACGATAATTTTTAAGAGGTCGTCCTGTTGTTAAATTATCGTGTTACACGCCTTTTCTCTCGTCAGTTTTTCGGATGTACGCGTTTATGATGACCAAGAATGCTGCTTTTCTTAACGTATAATACGCATTTGAAAGAAATATTCTATACGTTCATTGTACTATTCGTTTTTTATCACCTTCTATTTTTTATTTGCGGTTTCTGTTTTCTTGATTACCAGCCACATTAAAATCGATATATGCGTTTATAATGTTTATAATTTAAAAATTAAACTAGCGAAGATAAATAATCTTTCTCGTAAATATCTTTAATACGAATAAGCTCCGACCACTTATCCTTTGTGCTATAATTAGAGTATTATACGTTGTTTTTTTTAAATGACTCTTTTAAATTTTATATAGAGAAATTTACAGAGGAAAGAAAAATTAGAAAGAAAAGTGTATTTCAGTAAATTACAATGCGTACATTACATAGTAGAGTTTTGACGCAAGTCACACTTCGATCGTAGTAATAATATTAAAATAACAACTACAGTTAAACGCGAGTATAAAAGGCCAGGGAAAAATTTACAAAACCATAAAAAAGGGAAAGATGTGGTTATTTTCATTGGATTACTCTATGTGCGTATATATACAATATATATATATATATATATATATATATATATATATATATATATATATATATATATATATATGTATATATGTATATATATATATATGTGTGTATATATATATATATATATAAATGTGGTACACTTATTTATGATAAAGTGCACTCACATACACACACATATATATATATATATATATATATATATATATATATATATATATATATATTGGTTATTATTTCCTCCGTACACATTCCTAGAAAGAGTAGCCGAACTAAAAGAATCTCGATAAATGATAAAAAATACATTTTTGTTAATTATTTTATTATATCGAGACCGTGCAAAGTCGACAAATGTTTGGTATTTAGCAAAACAATTCACCCTGTCCTTATGTATGTGAGGTCATTAAGCTGTGAGGCTGGGAAATCAGATACCTTTACATCATAAGACATGACCGGCGATTCCCGAAATGTGACTACTGTTCACTTCCTGTTACACCCTTTTCTTAAATACTGTTGAATGATCTTGTTGGTCAGCTTGTATTAAATATTAATAAGAAAAACTATTATTTACAAAACAGTAAATATGATTAAATAATTAATTAGATCCGAGATTTCTTTCGAATCTATTTTATATACAACAAGTTAGAATGCCACAGAATAAGAATGTACATAATAAAATTTTTTTGAAATTAATTAAGCCGAATTTGCGATGAAAAACTAACATAATATTTACGGATAACACACTTACTCGCTCACCACGATGCTAATAATTTAATTTAACCAAAAATTAAAATTACGTGTGGGAGAGACTGTTATAACTAAAACTTATATTACACTGTGTGGGCAGCTTTAGTTGAGAAAAAGGATTTCGTCATATAGTTTTTACTTTTTAGTTTTATCAAGATATATATTATGTGGTGGTATTTTTTCATATTACGTTCACTTTTGTTGTTAATGTATACGTACATATATATGCATATATATAAACATAATATAATGATTTTTGTAAGAATATTTTTTAGCACCATTTAGAAGTTAATAATTCAAACGAAAATTTTTGGAAATCTATAACGGAAATAACGATTTGAGCGATTAAAATAGTTTGATGCATTAGATATCGTTGAAATCTTTATAACAATGATACCATATCGTGTACGTTTCAAGAATGAACTGGAACGTGACATGTCATTATATGAAGCGAGGAAAGAATGAAAAGAATGAAAACGGAAGAAAGTGTGTGGCCTGGATAATATCGCTGTAGAGGTGCAACGGGATTTCGCAAATAACTGAGAAAGATAAAATTTGGAAAATCGCAATTTGGCTTAAAATACATAAGAAATGCTCATCTGCTCTTCCAGGTTGCGAATCTTTATAAGAATATTAGAGCATCGGTAAATGTAGACGATGTGTGTGTGATCAAAATCGTTTAATATAAAACCCTGTATTTATAGTGAACTAGTTATGAAGAAGGTTTTAGCTGGTTGTGATGAACGTTTTAAAATAAAACACGAGTCTTCGAGTTATGGTATTTGCGGAGACTTTTTAAGAATATCGTGCATCGAAAAAATGACGAATTTAATTATTATGCACAGGATAGGGGAAAATGTAGTTTGTAACAAGACTAAAAATTTAGACGAAGTATTCTGCATCTAGGAAAACTGATGTTGGTAGCCAAAGTGTCTGGCAAAAGTCAGAGAGGAAGACCACATCGAAGATGGTCAGATTCAATGTTAAGTCTAATGCAACCAAAAATAATGACACTAATAGCAGTATTAGCAGGTTGGCGACGCACAGATGTCAGCGAAGGAAAATGATTCACGAGGTGATTGGCTTATCGTGAACACGAAGTCCTGTGGGATTCAACGATGATTCGATTCGATATATGAACGTATAAGTATATAACAATGTCTAGCGTAGATAGTTCTATTTTTATATTAGTGTGATGATATAACTGAAGTTGCGCGTAAACTAGTCCGTTATCGACCTAGCATCCTTATTGCCAACTACTACACGCAATGTCGTTGATAAGGCAAAAGTCGAGATGACGAATACGTATAATAATTATCGCAAGGACAGGTCAGATCGAATGAAAACATCTGCGGGATATAAAACTGCTAAACGGAAAGTGATGTGTTATCAACCAGTTGTTAAATTTTAAGAATTTGACTAAATCACGTAATTTTTATAAACGACACTCTAATCGGTAGGACGTGCAATATTGTCTATAATTAAAATCATAATGATAATAAAACGGTTAATAAAATTAAGGTTATTTTTTCTATTATTTTTTTAAAGAAAAAAGAAAAGATTAAAATGAAAATGGGTTTATAACTTTTACCACAGAACAATTAGTAAAATTAATTTTTACGTATGGGGAACGAACCAAAACAACCACCTATTCTCTCTCTCTCTCTCTCTCTCTCTCTCTCTCTCTCTCTCTCTGATGCATATACACACACACACATACATATATATAAAAATAAATATAAAATACGCTCGCTTTGTTCATAAATGCAAATGTTTTTTTTATTACGTTGATATTTATTTCACTAACTAAATGGAAAGTTGTTTTAATTCGACGAATTAAAAACATTAAAACTCTAATAACGAAGTGTTTTTCACGGTTAATTATTTATATTTATATAAAAAGCTAATGGAATCAAATCGTTGCCGTTGCTTTCTCTTTAGTCCTCGGTCTTGCAGGTAATCTATATATTCGATGGTAATTTTTCGACTTTTCCTTTTAACTTTTAGGTTTATTTGAATATACTCTTTTCCCGTCTCTACCGTATATTTATTTAATTTTAATTTTATTTATTTGCTAAATGGTTAGGTCGAGAATTGACGATCTCGAACCATTCCGCCGATTGTCATCGTGTTATAGTGTCACACGAAAATTTAGTTACGGGCTGGCGAGTTTTTTTCGTATGAACTCGATATTTTTTACTTGAACGCGTAACAATTGTTGTCTATTTACGCCGACAGTTTTGAAACTTCTGATTTTTTACAATTAAAATATCTTTTTTGATTTTTCGCCTTTAATACTAGTCGCTATATATATGCAAAGGGGTGAGTTGATTATGGCGGCCATGTTGTTTTGGGGGCGTGTGTCTGATCTGTTTTGTATTAGTTTGTTACAAATTCCACATTACAGTGACAAGTCTGATGACGTTACCTGCAACAAAGTGGACGCCACATGAAGAGTCCTACATAAATGACTTAAGGATAGAGTTAATCACTCGCAGAGGTTACGTAAATTGGCCACCAAGATCGCCCGAATTGACCTCGATAGATGTTTACTTATGTTGTTTTCAGACGTAATCGACCAACGCTTTTAAAGTCATATTACCATCGCTCAAATTCAACCAGAACTATGCGCCGGAGTTATTGAACATTGGACTACTCGGATTCGTGCCATCGTAAAATGCGACGGTAGATATTTGAATGATGTTTTCTTACGTGGCATACATAGGAATTTCGAAATAGAAAAAATATATTCGTTAATACCTCGTGTACAATTTATTTTATTGCATTTCAACATGGACCCTATCAACCCTTAGAGGAAAACTTATATATGTATATAAATAATATACGTGCCTATTTAAATTGTTTAAACTTGTTTACGAACACGTGTAAAATGTCGAAAAATGTACATTACCGTAATAAACTCGTAATCGAGTCAGTCTGACTTTTTTAAAGATTAGTTTCAATTTCGAAAGCGTGACATAATAGGAGTAGCAATAATAATAATTATTATTATGATTATTATTATAATCATAATAATGTGTTATTGAGAAATGACCAGTACGTCGTCAAAAAGTGAAAACAATTTTTCTCATACGTGTGTCGTATGTTGTCGATTGCGTTACTTCTTCAGCTTGTTAATGCGCCGTAGAAATTATCGCGACTTCTCCGTCTTATTATTGTTAAAAATAACTGACTGTTTTCAATATAAATGCCTGATGGGTAGAATTTATTACTTTTCTTTAACTGTGTCTCCAACACACACACACACACACACACACTATATATATATATATATATATATATATATATATATATATATATATATATATATTTATTTACCGATGAGTTGACTATTTTTTAGGTCAGTTGTTATCTTAATTTTTAATGGCTCTAATGAGATGTGGTTGGAGCTGTTTTAATAAGTTTAGTTATCTTACATGAGTCGCAAGTCGATTAGCCATTGTACGTTATATAGAATTATAGGATTTTTGGGTAATTTGAAATTGTTTTCGAAACTGGCGTAATATTGTTCGCTTTTTGGCATTAACAAAAATGTGAATACTAGGTGAATATGTAGTTAAATAATAGAGTAGTGTGAATACAATATTTATTTATAGTAATAGCAATGTACAGCTGAACTTACAGATCATTCGTAAAATTTAATCGAAAATAAATCAATGTCACTCATTATATAACAATTCGTCGTGTGTCTAATAAAACAGAAAATCATACTTTTAACAATTACTCGTTGAGTGATATAAATCGATACTTTAATCATTAATTTTATGAACAATTTTAAAATTTGAGATAATACTAATGACATAGTCCATTACTTCCACCCCTATTATGTTAACTATTTGCAATTCTGCAGGCTATATTAATTGTATCTTTTAAAAATGAGCAGGAAATTACCATTGTCACAGATTCGTTGTATTTGATCAAATAGTTGAAAGAAGATGCACGCATCCATTGGATGTGAAAGTTAATTCTACAATAAGCAAGCAAAGTCTGCAGACCCATGTACTTTGGATTCCCGGACATAGCGGATATGTAAGGAATGAAGAAGCAGACCGCCTTTATGTCTCCTGCAGAATTACTTTCTGTAACATGTTGCGATATGCGTCGTTGCATGTTCCATAAATTTAAGGAACAAGCTACAGGCAGGTTTTCCGGTTTATCTCAACGTGGCATCTGGCCTATTCACTGTGTTCATCACACAAGACAGGATGAAGTGATGCTGTTCCGTATATGCACAGGTCACATTAGTTTGACTTATTCTTATATCCTATCCAAAACCGATCCTCTTACTTGTTCACCCTGTAATGTTCAAATCACTATGGCACATATCTCCACTGTTCTCTGTATAACTCTATTCGCTCTTCAGTTCAGTTTCCTAACATACTTAATGAAATACTTTTACCTAAAAATGAGAATACTCATATTCCTCGTTCGCACTAAATTATCTTCACACCTATAATAACGGAATAATAGACTTCGTGCTTTTAGCCTTTGTAGCAGTACATGACACGGAAGATTAAAAAAAATATATATTACTAGGGTATTATACAATTGATATTAAATAATAAAAAAATGAATACGAATTTTTGTTTAAAATATACGGGTTTTAATGTAAAACAAAACTTCATATATATATATGATGCCTTGGTGGAATATTTTCTAGAGCATTGAACTATTAATCTGATGGTTCGGGGGTTTGATCCATTGTTAAGAACCACTTTATAGTTTATTAGACCGACATATAAATGAATAAAAATCGAATTATTTCTAGTCGGCATCGTTTCGATTTCCAATATTTTCACAGCATTTTTTGCTAATTACGCGAAACTAAGTACATTTTTATTTAATTCTGTAGTTATCCATGCAGGAATGTCGAATGTAAATGACAGACGTTTTAAAAGGAACGATCAAAATTATGAGACGATTGCACTAAATAATCGTTTGAAAATAAATTGACTTTATTAATGTTCGATTTAAGATGATAGTCTATTATAGGAATAGTGAAGCTGCTCTAACTTCTAGCAAATAATGATTGAAATTTTGTATTTCTGTTATAAGTCAGTGCATATTGTTTATTGTGAATAGCTATTAGAAAAACTTGAATATTTCTTCGTTCATTCTAATATATATATATATATATATATATATATATATATATATAGAGAGAGAGAGAGAGAGAGAGAGAAATCACGATCACGATAAGCCTTTATCTATCCACTCCTGGTTGAAGGCTTTCCCCAACGTCTTCCAACCACTTCTGTTCTGTGCTTTCCTCATCCAATTTTTCCCAGCTACCTTTGCTATTCGAGCAATGTGGTCAACCCAGTTCCATTTTGTTGTTGCCATTCGCTCCACTGCATCATCCAACTGTGTTTGTTCCCGTATCCATGTATTATTTTTACGATCCGATAATCTTATATCCAGCATCATTCTCTCATATGCTGTCTGAGATTTTCTTATCTCTTTTAAATTTGTTTTTGTATACGACCATGTTTCTGAACCATACGCACGATCGGAAGTACACATTTGTTATATAAAGATTAATCGGTATTTGTCTATTGCGGAATACTATGCGTAATTTTCCAAGCGCAATCCATGATAGTGATATTCTTCTTGTCACTTCTGCTTTCATTTTTATGTCTTTATTTGTAGTGATTTTTTGACCTAGGTATATGTAACTATTTACTTGCTCTATCTGTTCCGATTTTACTGCTATTTGTACACTTTGTCCTGTGTTCGTCATTATTTTTGTTTTATGTAAATTTATTTTCAGTCCTATTTTGTTCGAGTGTACATTTAAATCTGTTATCATCGTCTGTAGTTTTTCTGCACTTCCGCTCACTAGAACTATATCGTCCGCGAATCTGAGGTGATTCAAATATTCGCCGTCTATTCTAATACCAGTTGTAGTCAAATTCAAGTTTTTAAACACGATATCCAAAGCGCAGATAAATAATTTCTGTGAGATGGTATCTCCTTGTCTAACACTTCTTTTTATTGGGATCTTTTTCGTTTTATTCCGTAAATTTATTTGCATTGTAGCAGACCCATAAATGTTCTTTATAATTTGTATGTACTTGTCACTCATACCAATTAGTTTTAATTAATTCAGTACTGTCCGGACCTCTACTGTGTCGAACGCTTTCTCGTAGTCTATGAATGCCATGTATAAATCTATGTTGTACTCTTCACATTTCTGTATTAGCATTGTAATTGTCAGCAGATGTTCGATCGTATTAAATCCCGATCTGAAGCCAGCCTGTTCTTTTGGCTGATTGAAATCGATTTGTTGTGTTATTCTATTCGTTATTATATGAGAAAATAATTTATACATTTCTGACAGTAAACTAATTGGTCTGTAATTGTTCAGGTTGCGCATATCTCCCTTTTTATGTATAAGGACTACTTCTGCTTCCATCCATGTAGTTGGTATCTTAACTTTTGTTGTGTTATTCTATTCGTTATTATACGAGAAAATAATTTATACATTTCTGACAGTAAACTAATTGGTTTGTAACTGCTCAAATTGCGCATATCTCCCTTTTTATGTATACGGACTACTTCCGCTTCCATCTATGTAGTTGGTATCTTAACTTCTTCGAAACACCGATTGAAAAGTTGACAAATTGCAGTAATTATCGTGTCACCACTATATTTAATCATCTCCGCTAGTACTCCATCTGTTCCGGGAGCTTTGTTGTTTTTTATTCTTCGGAGCGCGTTCCTTATTTCATCTTTCGTTATTTCAGGAATCTTTTCAATATTTTTATTTACAGCTTCTTTACTCCTATTTACGACTATATGAGGCTGTATCTTTGTATCTATAAAATAGTTTTCCATTTCTTGAATTATTTTGTGTTTATTTGTCACAACTTGTCCAGTAGCACTTATTATTTTTTTTAGTATTCTATTTCCGCAGGGCAATGCCTTTCTGAATATCTTCGGACCCTTATTGTTTTCAATAGTTTCCTGTACCAGACGGGTGTTGAAATTCCTGCCATCATTTCTCATTTTCTTTCTTATTGTTTTGTTTAATTCTGCCCACTGAATCAAATTTTTATCCCTGTCCACTTTTAAAATTCTTCGTTCTTTTAACAGTAATTTAGTGTCCGCACTTAATTTGTTATTTAATATTTTAATTTTCGGTGCTACTTTAATTGTACACTTCTTCATTGTTTCCGCTATAAACCTCGCTTCATCTTCAATCGTTGATGTTGGGTTTTTTAATAGTGAAAAATGCAAGTCTTTCTGGTATTCTTCTAGTTTTTGAGACAATATTTTCGGGTCTACATTCACTGGCATCTGTTTCGATTTATATTTAGCTTGGTTCAAATTGATTCTTAGTTTGGCTCTTACCAATTTGTGATCACTGCCTGTGTTTATAACGCTTAGTACTGTGACATCTTGTATTATATGTAGTTTATTAGAAATTATGAAATCGATTTCGTTTTTATGTTTGTAATCAGGGCTTCTCATGTCAATTTTCTTTTTTCTTTCTTTTTAAAGAATGTATTCATGGCGTAGAGTTTATTCATTTCGAGAAAGCTAGCTAACATTTCTCCCCTTTCATTTCTGATGCCTGTACCGTACTTCCCAATTGCTGTCTCCTTTTCGTCTGAACGTGTCGCAATTTTGGCATTAAAATCGCCGACTATAATAACATACTGGCATTTTTCTCGGTTTAAACTATCCTGTATTTCGTCGTATAATTTTTGTACTTCTTCTTCGTGAGTTTTTGTTGGTCCACATATTTGAACAACTTTCAGCTTATGTTTATTATTTATTTGTATCACAAGGTATGCGACTCTATCCGATATTCCGACATATTTTTTCTACATTGTCAGACCACTTCTTGTTTATTAGAAATCCTACTCCATTTAAACAATATTTATCCTGCCCCATGTGATACAGTATATGTTGTGATCGCAATTCAGTTACACTTTCACCTGGTCTTCTCCCCTCACTCAATCCAAGTATATCATGTTAGCAATTTATTCTTCTAATTCAATTATTTTATCTTCCGTTGATAGAGTTCTGACATTATATGTACATCTGATAAATATTTTGGTCATATCCGGGATGTTTTTTGTCACATTTGGGAGGTTTGCTCTTTCTGTTTATATTTGTACTAGGCGGTGAAGGACCTGGTGTCATATCCGGTTGCCCATTATGGCCTTGGCGGCCTTTCCTTTTTTTTACTGTCATATTGGGGGAAAATAAAGCCTAATCTTCCGTGCTGGCCGGACAAATTGGAAGATACATTTTATCCCTACTGGCAGGTTATTTATCATGTAACTGTATATACTCTTCTGTTTCAATATTATTGTAATTATTATCATTATCTGTTAATTTGTTCGTTTATTTATCATTATTAAAATTATTTCGTTCTAATTTATATAAGTAGAATTATTGTAGGAGCAGAGGTGGTAAAGCTGTGTTATTCTGATTCCTGATTTTCTGTTAGGGTTTACTCCCTTAGCCTTTGGGTAAACACCCGAACCATAGGGCAGTGGTTTGTTACTGAGGAGATAACAGTGCAAGGTTTTTACGATGACCTAAACCCGCCGAGGGAGAGACAGTCGTAAGATTTATGCAGACTTTTATAACCAGTTCCTCAAGCTGATCATCTGCATCCTCGTGTCTCTTGCCCTGTCACTACTGGAATCACCTGCCTGTGGTTTTCCACCAGTAGCCGCTCTTGGTCAGCAACTGCTTATTTGACTAATGTCTTATTCGCAGCTAACCTACCTATCTGTAGGCCGTTTTACTATCCGCCACCTGTAGACGCGCCACTTACCGGTTAAAGCTCCGGTTCCCTGAAGGTACAAAGTAGCCTCAGAGGTATATATATATTCTTCTTTCGTTATCTGTATCAGGATGCCGTGACCTTATGTAATGTAAGCTACCAGACGTCGCTACTTGTTTCGATCCTGAGCTAGATTCATAATTTCTTGTAAATCGAGTCCACCTATTTTCGTAATTTGATCGGTATAACAGGTCATATTGCAGGATCAGTTTCTCCAGCTTTTTGCGTATATTGTATGTCCGAAAGATCTTATAGCATGCGTCTTTTAATATTTGATAACAATCGCTGTCTGGCTTGGATTGTACGATGCTTTAAAACGGAATCATTTGTTCTATGAGTCGTCCATATGATCCTTAGAATTTTTTGATATCCCTTTATTTCAAAAGTTTCGATCGTTCTTCTTCTGATCTACAATTTTGGATATGTATGCCCCCCTCCAAATAGGATTAATTTATCTTTAATTTCTGTATCTCGTAATTGAACCGGGGTTGTTGTATTCTGTTTTCTTTGTCAATGATTAGCATTGAATATTTCTGCTCGGGCGCACACAGATATGTGTAACCGAGGAATTCCCAGCTAAGGAGGACAGGTCGCGTACATAGGTGGTCGATGGTAGAACGGCCTTTAGATACGGATGTTAGTTGTGAATAAGTCAATGATGAACAAGTAATCGTGAACTATGAGCTGGGATCTATCAGGTTGTGTTGGGGAAGACTTGGGAAAGCTTTCCTCGAAAAATACTGCGTTAACCTGTTAAAGACATTATGTCAATGCGAGGATGATCGCTGTAAGCCTAAATCCCAATCAAAATCCAAAAGAGTCTGTCTCCGTGGAACGGCCAATGGTCAGCGTCTGTTCTCCAAGTTAGGAGTGGTTGTTTAAAACACGGGAAGGAGAGGAACCTTATCGTGAAAAAATTCTATAAAAACCTTATGCAAGACAATGATTTTATATATATATATAAAATATAGTTTATATATGTATATAATACATATATATAAAACTCTGCAAACATGCTTTTTTTAAATTTTATTTTGAAATGTTATATGTTTACCATATAATGTCATTTTTATGGGTTGTGTTGGTGATTATATCGTTTTTTAACTCGCTTACTGTTACGACGTTGTAAAAATAGGAAACAAGTTTAAATAAAGTTCTCTAAGCGCCTGTATATTTTCCATTTTATAGACGTGGGTTTATCTTTCTATATACGAAGAAGCTGCGTCAGATATTCCCCGATGTATATAACGATTTTTCTCTTCGCATTATGGGCGTTTCGATTATTAAGTTAGAATGTAAATATTTCCACCGTCAGTCAGAAAACTTATTACTTGTTTTGTGTATATAGATTTATATGTGAACACTATTATATATATTATATATAAATATATATATATAGGAGAGTGGGTATACAAAAATTCGCTTTTATTAAAGCGTACGTGAAAAATGTAAAGGACTGGAATATTATTATTTTTTTTTTTTGTAAAATAACTAAAACCCGAAATTTTGATTCACTGACATTTTGTGAAAAATTCTAGACATTTTTGTATAATTTAAAAGAAACCGTCCCTTTATTTATACGTGTTTTTTTTAACTGAACTAAAATCGGATTTTTCACATAATGTCAGCGGATAAAAGTTTTCGGTTTTATTTAATTCATAAACAAAACAACATATATATATATATATATATATATATATATATATATATATATATATATATAAATAAATAAAACGTCGTTATAATTTGGATTAAACCAAAAATTAAATTAAATTATTATTGTGGACGAATTTAATCGAATTTCATAGTGTCATATTTTTTTATAAACGTACACGTGTCTGCACCATTCTCGTATTCTCTTTTAAAGTGGTGGTTTTTTTATTTAATTTAACTTTTCGTTATATTTTTTTATTAAATGAGAAAAAAATAATAGGAAAAATTTCCGTTTTCCTCTTTATCATTGGGATAATTGAATTTAAATAATTCGGAGATATAAATAATATCGCGACTAATGGTTTAATTCAGCCGGTATGCGGAATTGGGAATAACGAAATATGTATGTATCGTTTTTAATAAAATATATAATTGGATGTACAGAGTGAACGTTTATCGAGAAGATACGGGAGATATGTTTCGAAATTAAACGTAAAAGATTTGATGATGGAGATAAAAAAATTCAATAAATAGAAAAAATAATACTCTGTTTTGTAACAGTGGCCAGAAATTACCAGTGACCGATTAAAACCGGGGAAAAAAATTTCACGTCTGAGGTAGTAGTTTTTTAGTAGCTTTTATGTTAATATACGTGTTAGAAATCTAGTACGAAGTTTATCTTGTGCTGGCTGATGGACTAAATAAACACGCGAGTATTAGAGGTGCCTAATGTAATTTCAGCTGTTAGTTGATATATACACACACATACATACATATATATATATTTACATAATATTACGACGTACACTAAAATACTAGTCAATTACAGTGTATACACTTGCAGAATAATTATAAAATAAAAATATGAACAAAAATAAAACTATACCACATTCACACAACACGTTAATTAATGTAAATCACATTAAAAAATGGAAAAATAAACCAATAATACCAACAAAATATAATAATGTGTCTAATGAAATGCAGAAAGTATGGAAAAATACATATGCAAACACGACAAAAAAAAATAGAAATATCAATCATACACACCCGTCGTATTCTTATGTAAACAAGCTTTTCTTCGAGACGCGCACATTAACACATACTTATTCATAAATGAAATAAACAAGAATGTGTGTGTGTAAAGTTTCTTCGATGATCGCATATCCGTAGAAATGTCTCTTATAAATAAGTATAAGAGACATTTAAGTATGTTTTGTGACGTTTACAATTTTAAAAGTTCCAACCATCTCGCTTATATAGAAACCTTTTGTTTCTTTTACCTACGTTATTTGGATCCTTACTGATATATATATTTTATTTGTATTGTTTTTTGGTAATGTATTGAATTTAATCGTTCAGATTTTACCCGAATCTGATGACGCCATCGCGATTTTTATTTCATGTACACGTCCTTATTGTTCAATATTGCTAATTTCCGAATATTCGTGAACAACTCTGCATTAATTTAACAGCGTTGTTATATTTGAAACTTTTTTTTTTTTTTTACAGTAATTCTCTTATAGCGTTCGGACTGTAATTAAATTTCTTAAGTCAAGGTTGTTGAAACAACGCTAATGAATATTGAATGGACCAATTATTAAATCGGGTTTTTGCCTGTAACAACAAAAAAGCATTCATTACTATATATATACATACATATATATATATATATATATACTTACATATATATATATATATGCGCTCGTGTAAATAACATGTATACGGTATCTGTTTTTTTGTGAATGATGCTGACGGCGTGTAACATATACTACTGCCAAATAAAATTATACTAACTCGGGATTTATATAAATTATGTTTCAACTCTTTAATTGTACGTCGTACATAATATAATTTGAGTTATCCTTTATTTTTCCCTCATTATAGATAATACAGAATGCATATACATACCCGATAGTCAATTGAGTGCAGAATCGAAAATATGAGTCTTGTAAAAAGGAAACAATAAAGTTATTATTAAGAATCGCTAGTTGTTAAAATAATTACTGTAGTAATTATTAATTTTGACTAATAACTTTATTTCTACTTTATTAAAGAATCACCATATATATATATATATGTGTGTGTGTGTGTGCAAGTTCAAGTTTATGTTAGGTTGTCACAAGAGAGTGAAGATTATTGACGAATATTATATTAAATATTTTTATATTTTTTTAGTTTTTTTTTTTTAATTTGCCAAGATAAAACAATAAAACGTTCAGCAGCTACCTATTTATGTATGAAATTAGGGCGTCGGTTAAATTTATTTGGTTTTCTTCTTCTTCTTCATTTGCCATTATCAGTCTACTGCTGGACGAACACCTCACCCAACTTTTCCCAGACGCCGCCATATTGAGTTTGACCTGAACTTTTGGATTTCGTCTATCCACAATTGGTTTTATTTGTCATTTAAATATATGCGATGACCGAATTTTTCTATATTTTTGTTTTTTATGATTAACCGACTTTGTGGTGTTTTTCCTAATTTTGTTTATATTTGGTTTTGTCGAAATTCATCTAATCCAAACTCGTTGCTACTTTCCATTGCTTTCTTCATTACGGTTTTAAAACCTTCTGAATTATCTGTGAAAATTACTATATAGTCTGCGTTTGTTCAGGCACATTAACTAATAATTCTTTATTCGAACCCTGGAGAACTTCATTCAAGGTTTGTCCTAAGTAGATATCGAATGAAATCGGCGATAATAATCTTGTTGTTTCACCTCTGTGGATTTCCTTCGCTTCAGATTTTTCTTCTTCAACACAAACATTATTTTCTTGGTTTCAGTGTCACAGTTAACGGCACTTTTGAAACAGTTAATTGTGTTATGTTCAAAGCGTCTTGAATACAAAGTTTTTTGATATCTGCGCTTAATATATTTTATAAATTCTACGATGAATCTTCTTTAAGAATACTTTGAGAAGGTGGCTTATAAGACTCACGCGAATGGGAAAATCAGTGCTTTGACTACTTTTGTGTTCTTCGTTATACCCGTGTCTTTCCAATAATTTTCCTAGTCCCGTAAGTGCAACTATTGCAAATGCAAGATGTCTACATGTTTCCTTTTCGCACACTCCTGCATTTGCAACTAGTGACCCGCGCAGTAATTAAATTCATTTATTACCTCCGATCATGCAAATTCGGTAGTATCTGGGTGATTATTTTTTATCCGGTCTATTATCATCACTGTAGTCTCATTCAGTTTTGTAAATTATAATTTCACCAGCATTTTCCAAATGATTGATGAGCTCTATTAACTTTTTTTTTTTTTAGATGAGGAAAATATTAACCTTGTACTCTCCTATTGGTATTCCTCCTTCCTAGTCTTTGCGCATTATGTATTCAGCGTGTACATTGAACATAATAGGAGATAGGCTATGTGGAATTCTCAGAGGGGTCAATATTATCGCGGTGGACGAAACGCAACGTTATCGGTATAATTTAGTATATTAAAAACTATAATTTAAAAACAATTTATAAAAATTAAAACGAATAAAATTATATTAAATAAGGATAATCTAAACGCGATAACGATGTTAAAAGAATTTATGTTTCACTAAATAATAAAGCTGTTTCTCGGACATAGGGATATTATTAAGATTTTTAAGAATACCAGAAAAAAGCAATAATCTAATCGTACCTAATGCGAGAGTATGTGCGCAGGCTTAAAAGATGGACATTTGCGTGTGAATGTAGTGTGTGCGACATGGTTGCTCTAGTCCGTTTGAATTATTATTATTTTTTATAATTGTTGTAGAATTTTTTTTATTTATTTTTATTTATTTCACCGTTAATGAGAATAGCGTAATTTTTCTCGTTGGTAACGAAGAAATTTGAAGTGTTAAAAATATAATGCGCCCATTTTAGTCGTACGCGCTCGCGGGTGTATATATGCTTGGCGCGTGTATATTTAATAATATGCAGACAATGACGTAATAAGCGCGTTTAACTCGGGAGGGAAATATTTTGTATTTAAAAATAGGGATCGATATAATGCGAAAAATAATAATGGCGCAACCCGAATGTGTTTTACGATAATGGTGATATTTGTGATTCGCAGATTACGAAACAAGAATCCTGTCATTGATAAAATGTATTTGAAATATCGTTTTAATAATTTAAATGTTCAGGTAGCGTCGACGTTGTATTGGAAACATTTAATAAAATGTTTGAATACTCGTAATGGGGAAAAAAATATCGAAGGAGACAAACAAATTATAGCGGAGTAGCTGGTGAATAAAAAAAGTCAATTCATAGTGAATCAAAAGACGTTATATAAACTTAACGTAAATTATACTGTATAAAATACCTTCGAATTTCTGAAAAAAAGCTCGTAATATGTGTAAGCCGGTCGCAGCATATTATTACATAAATGAAGTAACGATAGAATTACAAAATACAAATCACTAATAGTTGCTTGATTGAACTTACACAACGCTTTTAAGCAATTACGTCATTTTCAGTTTATTTAAATAAATAAAATAATAATAAAGCAATTACATATAGCAAACGTAATAAATTGGAAAAGTTGTTCTCGATATATAAAAATATGAATAGAAAAAAAAAATTCGATAGCTTTGGAACATGGCGCTCTAGAGACGATTCATTAGAATTTTTGTAGACAGCGAACCTTACAAACTAACTGGTGTTATTATAGGCAGTCGACATCGCATAAAGGGTTGTCGACGAGAAATTCTTCTAAGAAAATTAATGGAAATCGACAACAGGGGACGTACACCAATGGACAGATATTGTGCTGCATACAACAGTTCGTAAGATCGCATGACGGAGAACGGTTAAATCACTGGTAGGATTAATCACGACACCTTATGTGTAGGGTGATGACTGTAGATGATGAGATAAACCAAAACGTAAATCCAGGCTGTAATTAACAATGTTGTACGTATAATTCGTCTATTTTATGAATCTTGATTGTTAGTGCTAATTAAATGCGCTGCTATTTATCGGAATATTCACCGGATTAATATGTCAATAAATACTAGATAATAAATTTATCTATATTATTTATTTGCGTGTTCATTTTATAATATGTTAGAATAATTATTACGTTTTAATCTTTAAAAATTAAATTTAGAAAATGTATATAATAAGCAAACTAAATTGAAAATGAATTTTGAATCGCAGTGTGCGTGCGTATGTAAATATTTACGAACCGTAAATCAGTCCGGGGTTTTCTGCGCAATAAGAAGCGGCTGATGAATATTAGCTATAAAAGTTTTAACAAATTTCTCTTGTTCCTATTTTTATTTAGTACATAATTTTTTAACGCGTACTTTATAACACTAACTTTAAAAAATTGCGAATACTTTTATTACGTTAACTTTACTATTATTATTTTTATCATTAATTACGAATTATTGTTATTATTAGTGATAATAATAATTATTATTGGCACCGTTACGGTAATTTCGCGTTGGTTGATAAAAACGGCCATGATGTATTTTGGCATATTGCCTTTTGACTTTACGCTTTGCTCGCTTACACACGCCAGCGAATTGTTACGTACGGCGATGTGTTCGATAAAGTCTGGAGGGAAACATTCGTCCGGTTGTAAGTTTCCTTTTACGTATCCATTTTGTTTCTTTTTCAACTTAAAACAATCCTCTTCCCACTATGAGTTTCCGCCGGTTTTATTAACCGTTGGCCAGACAACCATTTGTCATATTTATTATTTTTCCATTTTTTCCTTTTTATATTACCACGTTGTATATGAAATCATGTTATTAAGTCCATTGTTACCATTAATACTCGACTAATTTATTTATTCTCTTGTGTGTATGTTATCATGGTTTGTGTCCTTCTTAATGTGCGAGGTCTTTAAAGTTTTCGAATTTTCCTGCAAGACTTTTGACTTTTACTTGTACGAGGGTTTATTCAGTTTCAGACGACAATAACGAACTTCAGTTTTTACCTTTATATAATAACACGTTTTTCTTGTACTTCACCGAGAAGTATTTTCGGTTCAGTTCGTTTATTTCCGATAGGCTATTTAGACTATCGGTGATTGGATTATCGGCAGAGTCTACTCCTGCACTGTACACTTTGGTACAATGTTTTTCACACTTCGGCAATTTCCATTTCACCGTTAATAACTTGTCTCTTTTTAGTTTGAAATCATGAAAAAAGAGTTCTTGTTTCACTGCATTCGTGGCGTTTTTCTATTTCGCGGCGCATATAGAAGAATATAATTATTCTTATTTATTTTATATAGCTTCTTTATGTTTTTTTTGCTCCAAAATTCTTTTTCTTCTGCAAAGTTTTTCATTTTCCCGCCTGAAGTTTCTGCGCCTATCTTATTGCTTCTTTTGTCTCTTGTGAAAACCGATGTTTTCATTTCTTCTGTGTGTTTTGACGTTGGGTTGTTCTGTATGCTCTTTCAGGTTACTCCACAACAGTTCCACAGTCGTAATTTGAGTTGTTCCTTTTATCACGTTCAACGTTTGTTTCGATTGCATTTTTAAATGATTATGGATTGCCATTCTTTTGCCAGTATTAATTCCTTTCTGGGTTCGTAATCGTACTTTGAACTGTATTATTAATAATTTGCGATCAGAACCACACTCTGCTCATGGTAGGGTTTTCACATTTTTTCACGAAGACCGCCACCTCGTATAATTAATTTGGTTACGGTATCTGCCTCCTGGAACAATTCAAGTGATATATCTGCGGTGCGTGAACATTGTTTTAGTAACCGAGACCAAACTGAGAAAGTTCTTCAAGTATCCAACATCTAATATGGGTATCCATCGAAGTATGACCTACTTTTGCATCGAAGTCGCCAATAATAATTGTGATTTCTCTCTGCGGTAACTTTGTTAGTGTTTTCATTTCGTCATAAAAGTAGTCTATTTCGTCTTCATCTGTGTCAGCCGTTGGCGCATATACCTATTGATTTTCATGATACGTGTCCACTGATGGTTTCATAACTGCTAAATAAATGACTAACAATTTTTTTAATCATGAAGGCGATACCTTATCTACTTTTAGCTTCGTGACTAGACGGTATATAGTTACAAAGTGTCCAGTTTGATTATAATGCGTTATGTTATACCGGCTTAATTTGTCTTTCACTATTTTTAGTTTACTAGTTTCTAAGAGACCACATACATCCCACGTTGCTAATGTATTAATTTCACCAAGTTTTATATTAATTTTTGTATTAATTTTTTGATTATTTGGCCACAACATCTTCATAGGCTGCATTTCATCTGTTTACATGGGAACATACTCCAGTGGTTTTCTTTTGCTTGCTGGAGGATTTTCTGTTATGGTTTACTGTCTTAGCCGAATGGACCCGGTTTTTATGCGCCAGATACTTGCCTACTAACACCTTCGGGAAGTGAACCTTCCTCCGTTTTCCGATCACAGATGTATTGTGAGTTTCGGTTTAGATTTCCTAATCAGCGCCAAGTCAGCAGAATAGGAAATTACCACCCTGCACGACATTGACGTATAGAACTCACGTGGTTGTTGTTTCATTTCACCCTATGGTTGACTGGTTACTTACTAGGGAAAGTGACTTACAACAACCTGTGTCCCGCAGGGATTATATATATGTATACGTAAAAAGTGATATTGATAAAGAAAGAAAAAATATATGACAAGATGACATGTTAAATAACTATACTGCTATCAAGAGTAAAATAATACAATGTAACGAGAATTCGGTTATTAATAAGAAAAAGTAATTAGGATATATTAATAGGAAAATAAATATGTAATGATTATGCGGAGCCTTACATTTGAGATCGGTAGTATTTAAGAAAACATGATCGGCATCGGCCATCATGTGGATACCGGAGGGATGAGAAATAAATGACGAAGAAAGAATATACATGTTGAATAGTGAATATAAAGTTCTGTTTGATTGGAATACAGAGTTTATAAAACCAAAGTATAGCGGATATATTCGGAAGCGTAGCTTTAAACTTGTGGGCAGCATAAGGATCTGACACCATGATTTCTAATATTCTTTACGAGAGTTTTGATAGTAAATTATTAAAGGGGTTGAAAGATTAAAGGATCTGACAGTCGAGTCAGCAAGGGAGTTGTTATAATGCCTGAGGGACCAGGAACCCGTGCGAACTCGATGATTCTGTTAGTATAGTGAGGAGCAATTGGTAATTTATAAAGATAATAGTTTGAAAACCATGATGTGATGATTGTGTATCGTGGACATTGTACTTTTATGTATATTTATAATATGGGAGTAATCGTGTTCAAATTAGCGATGTTTGCGCATGCGCTCTATAACAAGTTGAGAAGTATGCGCGGAACAGTAATTTATAATTTGTATATCGTTCAAAAAATCTGCCGATATGAATTTTTGGATAGTGTGATAAACGTTTTTCTTATTAAGAAAATTAAACGAAAAAATATATTTGATTTATATTGAACTATAAATTAATATTTCGTGACATTCGTATCGGTATTTGTCATTAAAAAAATAAGGTATTTGTACTTTTTCTTAACGACGTCATCGATTATGATTATTATCAGCTTGCAAAATGTGTTGGGAGTTATTCTTTTATTTGTTGCGTAGTGACATTTTTGATTCAGACACGTTTGAAATATTTTTTTATCCCGGTCTGACTGGGGTATATATCGCGCGGAATAACGATTAATGTTTCTCGAACTTATGTCAATATTTTTCTTTAATATTTGCTTTTTTTGGGTTTTTGTTTTTCCTTGTCTATCATCGTTTCATTCCTTTCCATATATTATGACCGTCTTTTTGTAGTAATCTAGTTTCTTTATATATATATATATATATATATATATATATATATATATATATATATATATATATATATATATATATATATATACTTATTCGAGATTATTTTCTCTGTTGACCTTTCGCAAATAAATTTCTTAGCTTTTAAGCAGAGGCGTTTGCTATATATACGTTAGAATTTAGATTATAACGTCCTGGTGGTATTCCGTACATTCCGAGTTATTAACTTTGAAAAATGGTTCTGAATATTAAATCAGACTCCTTTATTTGCCATTTCTACGTTTATACGTACATATAATTTTTTCCCTACGACTATATATGTATATATGCTATACGCTGATCACGCTATCCTGATAGCTACGAGCATCGAAATTTTTTTTTCGAAGAAATTTTACCCATTTTAAAAGTATAGTGAACTGAAATTTAAATGGCGTTATCAGAAACTACAAAAAAAAAGTGATGAATGTATTATAGTTATAATTATCGCGAATAAATAAAGTAAATATGAACATTGTGGGAGGATAACAGATAAAAGACATGTTAATAGGAAAAGGAGAGTATGAAGTGAGATATGTTGTTGGTGGAGTATCCGGCGATAGGCTGCATAATAGGAACATTTAAAAAAGTGTGATCAGCATTTGCAATAGTGTACGAATCGGAAAAATGGGAATAGTATGGTGAAAGAGTAATGTTCATTTTGAATAAGAAGGCAGGAAGACGATTTTTACCAAAACGTAGCTAGCAGATGGTGATGAATACGAATGAGTTATGAAGGAATAGGGATGTTATTGAACCGGGGTAGGTGAAGAAGAGTATACAGCTCTAAATAGTGTACATAAGGAACGAATACCCTAATTTTATTAGAATAACTGGCAAGACGATCGCCTGGAGAGTTCCCAATGATAACAGCGTGACCTGAAATGCAAGTAAACTTCACTGAGAATCCACCGTCGAAAAACTATACAACGATTTCATTAATTCCGCGTATACTAGCGAAGGAGAGAGATTAAAATGTGAAAATTTCAAAATTCCTCAGTTATGTGCAGGAGGTTTGTTTTAATAAATATTCGAGAATATGAATCGAGGTAGAATAAACTTTTGAGAAATGTTTGGCCCGTAAACGAAATAAAAGAAAAGTTAGCAGATGGAAGTGAATTGTTATTTTTAAAACATTAAAAAAAAAATTAAGTCGATATCGAGTTCTATATTATTATAAGTATAAGGAAATGAGGGAATAAGTAAACTTTTCTGTCTGGAAAAAGGAAATGTATAAAAAAAGGACGTCGAATAAGACTAAGCCTTCAATTGTAGATTAAGAAAAAAATGTACAAAGATGAAGCGGCAGTAGAGAAACAATTGAGAATGAACTTGAGTGTTAGTAAGGGCTCCCAAAGCTAGTCGTAAACATATGTTCTGTAAAGTACTTAAACGAGAGAGTTATTAATCCGAAGCGTTGTCATAAAGGAAGCAACCATCATCTTGTATGCGACGAATAGAAAAGTATAAGATCACACCACCCCATGAAGAATGACGCGGATATTTTAATAGATTGATACGTTTAGATGCTTTTGTTATTAATTAACCGAAAGAAGACGAAAATGATCATAATTAACCGTCTTGAAAACAACTTAACCAACATATAACACGCAATCTGAATAAAAGTTGCCGATAAGTTCAGATATTCAGGTAAGACTGCGACATTGCACATAAAATGGCGATGGGACGTTTAGTAAAAATCTGCAGTGAATAAAACATAATTGGACTAGACGTTAATATAATATTTTAAATATTCATATACGGGGCTGAAAAATTATCTGAACGCAATTTGACGATATAATCGCATCTGAAAAACGTCGTATCTTTTCAGATTCTGTTCCACGATTCCAGTTCGTACAAAAGTATCGAAAATACATAACGTTCGAGTAGTTTCAGTTTTGCGCGCAGATTTAGTTTTCTACATCTGAATTGAGATTTCAATTCATTAAATTCCCGCCTGGCTTTGTTTATTATTACGATTATTTTTTTCTATTTTTTCAGTTTGTCACATGTTACATTTGGGTGCCTAACTTCTATATAGTTTTTTTTTTTTTTTAATGAACATCGTCAAAATGATATATATGATAACTAGCGGGGAAACTATGCTACAAACTTTTATTATATATATATATATATATATATATATATATATATATATATATATATGTACGTGTGTATGTAATATTATACTGAATAGAGTATACATTTTTATCTAAGAGATGAATAAATGTCGACATTTTGTCTGCTTTTGTAAAATGTGAATCGTGTAATGTTTGTTTTCCTTAAAAAAATATCCTCGAAAAAAGGTTTCGTGTTTCACTTGGAAAGATAACGTAAACGAGATTATTGTTCGGGTAAAATTTATATTTACATTTTCTCCTACGCATTTCGGCGTCAAATCAAAGTTAAAGAGCTGAGGAACAGATGGTGCTCCTACATCGATATGGAAACGAGTTTTGCTTTATAGGGTTGTAGGTAGGTCGAAAATTCATTCTACTCTTTTTCGTATTTTCCTAAAAAAAAATTGTTATTCCACAGGTACATTTTAACGTTTCTCGGTCTATTATTCGCCGATTTTTTACTGTCTAGAGTATATCCGAATAAACCGGATAAAATATAAATTGTGATTCGACTAAAGAATAAGTGACGAATTTCATGTTGATGTGTAAATTAAAAATGTTTTGGAATAATCGCGAAATAATGTGTTTTTTTCACTCCAACATTATATTAATACAATATTTTTGCATAACGTGGTGTTATAATACGCGCGTAAAAAATGATAAATATTTTATTATAAATAATTACGGCTTCTGGTTTTTCTTTTGCGTTCAAGCAATTATCGGAACACCAATACGATGCAATATTAAATAAAATTGGCTGGCAGGTTTATTGCCGTCACATAAATTCAGACAAAGATGATTATTCGCAATTCATTCCCATAAATTTTTAATTTGTTAAGTGGCAGCTGAATTTATAGTGTTGACAAATTGTAGAGCGTATTTAAAAATGGAGTGTGCATAGTTATGTAATCCTTCTATTCATCTGATTGCGCTTGGAGCAATTCGTAACTGATTAACGTATGACGATCCAAAGTAGCAGTCTGGAAATTTACTCTTGTTCCTCGTCAGATATATTACCGAGCATCAAAATGTCAACTTCATCACACACACACATACATATATATATATATAATTTTCAATTAATTATAAACAAACAAAATATAACACAATCACTAAAAGTTTTTAATCGCGAAGCTTTTCGTCAGTTACGTAATTTCAAGCGCGAACAAAAATTATTACATCTTTTTTTTTTTTAAAGATGTAATAATTTTTGTTCGCGCTTGAAAATGACGTAACTGTCGAAAAGCTTCGCGATTAAAAACTTTTAGTGATTGTGTTATATTTTGTTTGTTTATAATTAATTAATAAAATCACTACTCTCCAATATATTCAACTTTTTATATAATTTTCACCTTAAAAATTCAAAAATATTAATTTAAAAATTAAATAAAATAAAAATACATTTTATATCGTATCGTAATATATATATATATTTAATCAAAACAGTCTATCGGTTTCATTAGTCCCGATGTTATCTGTGATCAGTGAAACTAGTAGAATGTTTCGATTAATTATGTATAATATTGCGATACGGTATTTTATTTAAATTTTAAATTAAAAATATATATTACTAAGGAAGCTGCAGAAATATTTTCTAATATTGGAAAATATTAGTTCATTAAAAAATGAATAAATGAACAAATATTTATTTACGACAAAGATCTAAACTATTGCGAGCTATCTCCGGTGTAAAGTGGGGAGCATGTCCATTAGTCAGCCTACAGGTATACAGTACTTATCACGCATCGATTACGAGGTTCTCTTCGTGAATTTGAATAAAACACAAACAAACAAAAAAATACAATAGTCCAAAACATAGCACTCGGTACATGTTAAGGTGCTATGAAATTTCATTGAACGCGGAGTTAGCAAAATCTCCATTTGAAATACGTCAGGCTAATAAACGAATAAATTTTGTATAAAAGTTAAAGAAAGGAAATCATATATTACAAGTAAACAAAAACTAAAAAAACTTAACTCTGTTCAAAATTTAGTTCTTAGAATTGCCTTGAAAGCCTTTCACATTACCTCAAACACAGCTCTACACGTGGAAGTAAACATATTACCACTCCAATACAGAAAACAAATACCAGCACTAAAATATTACACACAATCAATTTTGCACATCATCCAACAGTCCTTACTAAGGAATAAATTTGGAATAAATTTCATCACACATTCTTAAACAAACCGAATGCATCTAAACCCCTATCAGAACGCGTTAACAATACATTAGCAAAACTTTAGTATCAATTACCACAAATAAAAACAAACCACGCTCCAAAACTACCACCTTGGATAAAGGTTTCAATCGCAATAAACACAGAACTGGAAAAATATAAGAAACACTCAACACCTACAAATATTCTCAAATCAAAAGTCTACAACATTTTGAAAAAAAAAGTACGGCGATTATACACACATATACACTGATGCATCTAAGTCTATAAATCAAAACCTCATCGGTCTATCTTACACCCAACCAATACCGAGTATATCATTTACTCGAGTCAGCATCAGTTTTTACGGCAGTACTTCTTGCAATTTCCAAAGCTTTAAAGTACACATCTAAACAGGCGCAACTAAATAAATATATAATATGCGCAGATCGTATAGCGCTCTTTAACTTATTTAACAACACATCAAAAATACAAATGTGCTTTCACCTTAAAACACATAATCAAATCAAATATATTTAAGATAATTCAAACATTTTACAATGTAAATGCTATGACGTACAAATTAAACAAAATAATACATTATGTAATGTAATAATAATAATAGTTTTTTTTATAACATTCACACAACAATTATAGCCGAAGAACCCGTTATGCGCACGAATGCGCTAGTATCAGGTAATTATTAATAAATTAATCAATAACTTTATGTAGAACGCCCGAAAAACAAAATATATACAAACTTATTGTGTAAATACCGCAAACATAAACGTAACGATGAAATAGTAGTGTAAAATAAAATAATTAAAATTATAAATATTATTCACATACACACATACATACCCATGAAACATACAAACATCATAAACACATATTAATTTTATATAAAAGTATATTAAAAGAAGAATACATTAGTAAATTTTATAAATTTTATATACATAATCATATAAGCATACGAAACATATACAAACAAGTTCATACATACCACAAACAAATATACACATACATATACATACATAAATATATACATATACATGGATATACACACGCAACATCAGTACTTAAAGTAACGTATTCATCTAATATTTACTTGAAGTTCTATAACTTAACAGAAATTCGATCAACAATTTTTTCCTTCACCGTTTATAATTTATCAGATCAATTCTAAGTTGCCTAGGCAACACATTAAACGCCCATAGCCTCGGCATAAGCAGATTGTTTACGAATCCTTGTTTTCTTAAAAGGTGGCATTTTAGCTTGACACACACCCCGAGACCTAGTAATACCCTCATTAAGTAATATATTAAATTTAGTCCCATCATTCAATACAAAATTGAGCAAATGCAATTTATACAACTCTCGCACCGTTATAAATTTTTGACTGTCGATTACTTGGCTAAAACTTAGGTGCCGAAAAATTGAATTCTGCAAAACTTGAATAGGTCTTACGTAACAATCAGCCATGCCCCCCCAACGTATTATTCCATATGATAGGACTGGTTGATATAACGCTAGATATAATTGAAGTAAATGTTCATAAGAAAAATAACGCTTTAAATAATTGAATACATAGTTTAATTTTCTTAACTTTTGTGCAATATACAACGACTGTCCAATCCAAGCCAAACTAGAATCCAATTTAATTCCAAGATATTTAAATTCGTTTACCCTTTCATTACTTTTCAATCAACAGCCTTATCTCCAAGAACAATGAATGTGTTCTTCTATGGACATCAATCTCATTCAGGAATAGCCGGGAATATTTAAAACGTCCTACAAATCTAAAAACAATAAAATCAACTTTCACAAACAATTAAAACGTCATATCAAAAATTCTGGGGGACCCAATGTGTACATACACACTTGTATCAAATCAAGCCCAGATTAGGAAACTAGAAAACAGCAGACCAGAAAGAGAGAAAAACAGAAAAAAAAGGTAGCTAGACTACGCACAGAGGACACACGTTGCTTACTTCACAACACCTACTCAACGGGGACCCTCCACCCATCTGCCGTGAATGCAATTCGCAATTAAATATAAACCACATACTATTAGAATGCACAAATACAGAAGCAAACGTATAAAATACAATCTAAACTATGGCAATAAAAACAATACTGCAACATAACCCGAACAAAGTTAAAAATCTTTTACAGTATCTTACAGACACTAACTTAAATAGTTTATAACCGACTTTATGACGCAAACGATCAATCGAGCGTCTATAAATAAAATAAAAAAAAAACCAGCAGGTACAAAAATTGTGCAATAATAATTTTGGTTAACAGTTGACCTCTTCTACGAAGTCAAACTAAATTTGAAGGGATTCAAATTAGTCAGACTGATACAACTTTTTTTTATCGTTTACCGTTCCAAAATTTATTTTTCTTATTAGATCTCCATTTAAATAACTACGATAATCAATTTTCACGAACCACTACTGCAGCTGTCAATAATACCATATTTTAACATAGCATAAATAAAGATAGTTAACTAATTCTAAACTAGTCAAATGGCAAAGATTGGTAAAAAAATATTAATAACTTAAAACTATATATATAATATTTTTGTTCACAATAAATAATATTTAATACACACAGGAATATATATATATATATATATATATATATATATAAGTCCCATCAGTATTTTTTTACGGCATTTTCGTTAATCGTAACCGGAACCATGTTATCATCATCACCACCACCACCACCCTATTTATTATTATTACTATTATCCTTATTATTATTAAATAACTAACGTAATAAAAAAAAGAAATAATATAATAATCATCCTAATTATAATAGTAATAATAATGTTTTGTTTAAAATCAAATCCCAATGCATTTCCACATCAACACTATAAGAAATATGTATATATAAATTTTCCATTTATTGAACGAATATAATAACCTAATCAATAGTATAAAATTTAAACAAAAATACATGTTCAACCTTTTTTTCGAATTCAAAAGATATAAATATCAATCGGACTATGTATATGCATACATAAACACACGCATGCGTTATACATATGCGATAAAAATGATGATAAAGTATATTTGGAATCTATTTCTATTTAAAACATTTTGCAGAAAGAAAATGTTGAATATAAAACTCAATCGTGCGCATGAAATGATAATAATAATATAAATTTACGAACGATAAAATATAAAGGTGCAAACATACATTTTTATCTCCGAGTTAAAATGATCATCGAATAACGTCAATGTTCTTAGTCCTCTCTCTCTCTCTCTCTCTCTCTCTCTATATATATATATATATATATATATATATATATATATATATATATATATATATATATATATATATATACATAAATAATATGTGGGCTCCTTATAACAACTACAGATAAGGCTATCGAACGGTTTTTTTTTTTTAGAAGCAATTTGTATAATTTAAATTATTTGTATTTATAATATGCTTTATGCTAAATTGCTTAATTTAAATAAATTTCACCTACTATATTATTTAAAACATATTTTATTTCGTGTATCGGTATTTTTGCGTATGACTTAAAATATACATATCTATTTATATAATATGTGTTTGTATCATACATAAAAATATAAAAATTATAATGAGAGAATTAGAATAAAAATTATTTTTCTAGTGATCTAACGGGAAGTTCAATATGCGCAAATTGTGATTTTTATTACCTATTAAATAATATCTTACACTGTCTATTCGCCGGTTTTCGTGCTTTGCTACAATCGTTACAATTTTAATTTATTTATTAATCTTTTTTTGTTTCGGATCTAATCATCAGCTTCTTTATTTCGAATCACTTAGGACCAGGACTAAATCTTTATTTACGATTAACCAAATTTAGCGTCTTCTCACAGCAGATGCGTGCGCGATCTCGCCATTTTTTTAAGTACTCTATGTAGCACTAGTCTAACCTATTACTACCGCAACTAAATGTTTTACACACTGTATATTCGATTTTCGACATACTCACACATAAACATATATCTTTATAAAATACACACCGTTCGTAATACATTAAAAAATGTGTTTTAAATGAAACTAAAACTGTAATAACGAATTATCGCATTCAAATTTTTAATTTCATGTTTGTTTTTTAATAATTAGTTTATAGGTGGAATACATAGGACGATCTTCATTTTATATATATATAAATATATATATATATATGTGTGTGTGTATATATATACGATCGTGGTATGTACACCGCGAAATAAAAATAATAAATTTAGGCGGTAAAAAATTATATATTATATATACATATTTTAATAGGTTTTCTTGTATTTAAATAATATATATATATATATGTCTAAAAAAACCGCTCGATTAGTAATTCGGGAAATAAGGAATAATATTTACTATCAATGGCGATATATGACGAGAAATATTTAATTATTTAGGATCAAAGTCTAACTCGACGCCCCCTAGCGTAGTAATTACAAACGTACATGCGTTATTATAATTATTATTGTCAAAATATGGTTTGAGATGAGTTAGGTAAGTTTAAGCTGAAACGCCTGTATGATTACAAGTTGAGTATAATTAAACATTTGGCTTGCTCGAGCCACTCGGTCAGTTTGCGACCGGTCGAGGGAGCAGAATAATAATAATAATAATAATAATAAAAAAGGATGCGTGATAAAAGATGTTCGAGATGTCAGTAGAAGTTAAAGCAAGAGTAAAATATGAGTTTCGATTTTCGGAGCTCAAGCAAAAGAAGATGGTTATTGAGTTAGATTTTGGCAATTAAATAGAAAGGAAAATGGTCAGCAAGTTCATTAATGGGAAGAGATTGCTTCATCATCGAACTAGACACCTTAAACTTTAGTTTACGGTTTAATTTGATTTTAATATTTCTTAATCGATCAACCTAAGACACTTTTTTTGTTATGTTAGCGAAAAAACCATATCGTTCCGATTATTCGAAATCTAAATAGATTTTTCCATATAATTATTATCGCTATAAAATAAAAACAAAGAAAAAACAAATTAAATTGAATGATTTTTTTAAAATATTGATTATATCTTTGCGATTAGCAAACTTTAAAAATATAAAATAAAGAAAACATGAAATATATTTAATATAGGGGGGATTCTAAGACGCAAGAACGAAGCCTACACATCCGTTAAGTGAGCAACGGGGTCCTCGTAAGATATATATATATATTACTTTTGCACGGATCAGCTAAGTACTTTGTTCGGCTTTTTCATGACACTAAGGTTTCTTATTTCGATTACTCCGTGTGTTTGTTAAAATATTTGTTTTGCTTGGTGAGTTTCCTATAATTTGAACAAGTGTTTACGCATACGTTTGCTTGCGTGTAAACGATTTTGTCGGTGAAAAAAAACAACAAAATCCTGTGCTCTCTCTAAAAAAGAAAAAAAATTACCTAACGATAGCTCGGTTGCCCAAATAGGACAGCTGAGACGACAAAACTGACGGTTAAAATTAGTCTGGTTAAACAGCACGTTGGAAATTGAAAATTGTAGAAAAACGACAGATGTAATATGAGAACTAGCGAACATGTAACGGTTAATTATGATGAAGGCGATAATATTATGACGGACGGATTGTTAAATAATTTTCATTTTATATTGAAGAAGGAAAGAAACATGTTCAACACTTATATACACACAATATAATATGCGTTTACTTGTATATTTTATCGCACGCAAATTTAGCACCTTTTTAACGAATTTATACGTTTCACGGTCCATGATATTTTCTCCAACTCCATATTTGAAGGCTGTTAAATCGAAATAAGCCGATTATATTTAACGTTAATGATTTCGCTCCGTAATAGAATACATTATCGAAAGCCAACTTTCAGATTTTCTATTAATAGATCCGTGCTCTCATATTTCGATTAATTTTATTATGCCTGTGTATTTTAGCTATATTTAAGTGTAAGAGATAATAGCAACGTTTAATTACGATTAATACGCGGATTTCGATGCAAGTTTCCATTGGTTCACCTGTTAGTTTTTTCAAAAGTTACAAACTTTTCACCGTCTTTATCTTTGAATTTAACGTTCTTAGTATTGTACGCTGTGTATACGGCGTGCGTGTATGTGCCTGTGTGTGTGTGTGTATTTGTGTGCCTATTTGCACGAGGACTAGTATGATGTAAAAAAGTGAAGCGAATCTGATTCGACTCGATGGTTGTTCTCATTTTTATTCTGGACTTTTCTTCTTTGCGGTTTATATCAATTTTCCAGGCGGTTTGATCTGGTAATAGATTTACGGATGGAAATGAAATGACAGCGTACAACTCCTTGCGTATCCTTTGCCGCGGTAACTGTATTTCCGAATTTGCCCATGACGATATATATATTATATATATATATATATATATATATATATATATATATATATATATATAAAATGTATTTATAATTATGTATGTGTAAATTTATTTTCGAATGTATTTCCTGCGTCTTTATTATTTTTATTTAGACTGTCAAGAATACGATTTACGGTTATAAAATGGAAATGGCGCGGCAGGGTGAAAGGATATTTCTTTTATTTTCGTTGATTTGTCTTTTGAAAAAAAAAATATCGTACTTTTATCCGTAGCATTCGTTACGGTGGTAATAATTAGAATATCTTCAGTTCTATCTGAATCCAACGAAAATGGTTTCATTTGCTATTTTCAGTATTCGTCTCGTACATATCTGTCTTTATTTCTTTTGGCGAATTTTTGTTTCACGACTATTTCGTTCCGTTGCTTTTATTTCATTTATTCTCTTCCGCATTTTATATATAATATATATTGTATCTCGTCGTCCGGAATCATTTTTCCGTATCCCTATGTAGGAGGCATTATCTTACTGATGACATTATATGCTGATGATGCTGCACGTAACGCCGAACTGACACTATACAAAAAAGACGAACTCGGGCTTTTATCGGATTAAATTCGTATTGAATCAAAATAAAGTCCGATGAAACTCAATCTATCCGGTTTACGAAAAGATGACCGTATTTACAACGGCTACAAAATATGTGCTGCAGAATAATTCTGACACTTCCAGTCTATGTAAAGATCGAACGCATGCACAAGGTATTGATATCATATATATATATATATATATATATATATATATATATATATATATATAACAAAATGCAATTTTTTTCCGATAATTGTGCCCGTAGTCAGTATTCATTTATAAACGACATAATGGATTAGACACGTACGGGTTTGCGACTAAAATATAAACGCTACAAACACATGCACGGCTGATACTATTTTTTGTCTAAAATTTACTTTCGTTTATCATACACGTAAAACATATTATTTATTATCCTACTGACTAAAATATTGATATGTTTAAATGTAGACAGCTTTATGATCAGTATGCAGGTTTTGTCGGTGGTATATTCCTGTATTTTTAATTTTAATTAGATAATCAATTAGGCATATTTCTTAATTTAGTGTATACGTACTAAGAGCTGCGTTACATTAATGTCGTTATACATAAATTTTAAAATACGAATTAATGTTCAATTCCCGAAGTCTGTTATTATTTTTGGTAGATTAATAATTAATACTCCGGCCACTTACAGTGTGACTGCTGTGAAAAATATTTAAACTTATGATAAAATGCAATAACGTATCTAATAAAACAGTTCCGATCGATCGAGGAACAAGAACATATTGACAATATTCGCGTTTAAATATAAACATATAATTAATAATAACGATAAAAAAAACCTGCCGGTGCGCTAAACTGATGCCGAAGACCAAAGGTTCGATGCCATATGATGTTCTATATCCGCTGTATGTAAGCTAATTTCACCGTTGTTGATCTCACTAAGGTATTGCGGCTTAAAATTATTAGGTTTTTATTTTCTTTAAATAATCATTTATAATAATAATAATAAATATTTTATTACTATTTAGAATTATAATTTTACGTAAAATACGACATAATTTAATATAAATTGATATATTCTTTTCCGGACTAAAGAACCTTTTATGTTCTTCTATGGTTCGGACTGGATTGAATAAAATTGAAAACTAACTGCCATCTACTAGTTCAATTATTTTTTCAATTCTAATTTAATTTAAAAATTAAATAAAAATGAAAATACTTTTTTACCGCATCACAATATATATATATTTAATGAAACAGTTTACTTATATAGTTATAAAGGTATTTTTATTTTTATTTAATTTTGAAATTAAATTAATAATAAAAATAGGCATCTTACGTAATGTTGTTGTTAGCTTTTATCAGTTTATAGATAACAAAATTAATACTTAACAACTTGATTAGTTAACGCGATAACACGTAACAAAGTAATCTGTGCAAAATTTATGTTATACGAATATTGTAATGCGTATTATTGATCGGAAAGATTTTTGAAAAGAAAAACATTGCGAAAATAAAAAGAATAAAAAAACGCGTTGAAATAAAAAATTATATAGTACATTATAAATCGTAGCGCAATGTTAGAAATTTTTGTCAATACAGTAATTTTAAATGTTATTTAATAATGTTTTATTTTCTAAATGTGTACTAGTTTTGTTATATTACTTTGATGGAATGTAATAAGATATTTCGTGAAATATATAAGTTTAATATTTCACCTTTCTGGATACATTTTATTTTCCGCAAATTGTCGTTTAATTGTTTAAAATGTTAACTTATTTATCCAATACAGTATACCACTTACGTATAATATTTATCTACTTGTTTATTTGTCCATTATATATATATATATATATAGCAATTACAGTTACCACACTACATTTTCTTATAATCACATTTATTTTTTAAAGTGAACGTAATATGAAAAAATACCATTACATAATATACATCTTGATAAAACCAAAAAGTAGAACTATCTGATGAAATTCTTTTTCTCACCCACACAATGTAATATAAGTTTTGGTTATAACATTTACGATAGACTTTATTTTTATATTTTAAAACATACATTTATAATGTTACACACGCTGGTTAATTCGTACCAATTTGCTGTACTAAATAAGATAAAAAGTATATTTACATTAGGAAAATTAAGCCCGTTATCGAGCATAAAATGTATATTTACATTAGGAAAATTAAGCCCGTTATCGAGCATTGACCTCTTCCAATCTACAGACGTCCACACATTTTTCTTCCAGTTGTTTCCATTACAAACGATTCCGAAATCTTTCCTGCGTGTTTGTCAATATCGTGTCTCTATATCTCGTTTTCGATCGTTTCTTCAACCTAATCCTGTCCAGTGGTAACCATTCAGTCCATTTGCTGACCTATCTGTTTGTTTTCATTCGTACAACATGTCCAGCCCAATTCCACTTCATTTCACGTATTTCTTAGAGAACATCTTAAATTTTCGATTTATCTCTTAGTATTATTGTTTACTTTGTCCAACCTTATTGCCCAATCATTCTTTCCATTTCTCTTATATAGTGTATATGTGTGTACGTGTTTGTTACGCGTTTTCTCATATTATCTTTTAAGCCTCCGAAAGTTAGTTTTTGACGCGGGCTTCTTAAAAAGTTTTCGGCCATTGTGTAGTCTTAACTTGTATAGAGACGGCTTGTTTTAATATTTCATGTGACCATCTTTTTCAAGGGTCCTATTTGTTTTCGTTATTCTGAATATTATCGCCAATTCAAAACTTCCTTTTTATATCTTCCGTGACATGTTATGACTACCCCTGTTGGGTTGTTGCTCGCTGATTTTTCTCACAGCGAAATTTTGTGATATTGTTTTTAATTTAATTTTTTTTTCTTTTTTTTAGAAGTCTCGTCCCGCTTTCACCTTTTCCAATTTTATTCGTTACTTCTTCTGTTAGTCTAAAGTTTCCCTTCAAAATTCGGCTCCTGCAAATATATTGATTAAAAAATTTTGTTCGGCTCATTTGGCCAATCTTACTAAGTAAAATGTTTTTGAATTATTTGAAAGTTATCTCCATCGGGTGCTATATTTTTTTAATTACTCATATAGCTTGGTTTTTTGCTGTGTTTTGTTAATTTCCACGTATCGTTTATCGTTTTTTTCCTGGTTTTATAATTTATCGTTCCATTTTATCTTCTTCGCAACTCATAATTTCCGTTTTTTCCTGTTCATTTTAAATTTTCTTATAATTGAAGCATGGTTGTTCGAATTTTTATGCGTATGTATGTTTAATAATGAACGTTTAAAAGAAAAAGAGAAAAAAGGAAGAAGCGACGTATTTAAATAAACACGTTAATACGATTAGTAATAAAAAATTAATCAAGGATAAATTAGACGAAATAAATTCTAATTAAATAAATTTATTAGCCCGATAATTTGAAGTAATAAAGTAATCAACGAGTAAACGTAATAAAAACTAGTTAAATAAACTTATTCGAATTCATAGAAAGATACAGACAAAGCAAAAAATAGAAAGAAACGAATTATAGTGCAATTCTAATTAAATAAGAAAAGCTTTACAACATAAAATTAGTAACTAATTCGTCGTATAAGTACGTAAAAGTACAATTACAATAATTCTAATGTCGGGGGTCGAGCAATTTTCGAAATAAATTAAATAACAATACTTGTTATAAGAAAAAAAAATATATATTTTATAAACACAGCCGACTACATTCGCTAGCTCAGAACTAGTAATTATAAAATATATTTTGCGATAAAATACTATTTTCATTTTTATCGTTATTATTATTTTTTAATTTCACGATATATCACCAAGAAAGCACTACAGATATATTTTTCGATACGAGCAATTTTAATTCTACGTAGCTATAAAAGTTTATAAGACGTCTATATTTGTATTTGATGCGTATATATTTCTTAAGAATTATAGGTTCTGATAGATCTTTATGGTAAAAATATAAACACCCAGCTTAAAATTTGTCATAAAGGTTTAGTACGAATCCATAAGATAACACAAATAAATGGAGTCGTGAATAAACGTGGTTTTCGTGTTTTAATTTGAGCACTTTATATAGTTTGATGTCGTCGGTCTAGCATTGGAGATGTTCAGCTACATTGCGCATTGCATTATTACTAGCTGTAAATTAGGCGCCGACTTCGGGGAGGCAGTCGACCTCTCAAAGTTATTATATCGGGCCCATGCCCTCTCAACAGTTATTAATTAAGGGGATTTTGCCCCTTCAATGTTTATTATTCGTGAGTTATAACCCTTTCAATGCCATAAAAAAAAAGTTAGACATAAAAATATAAAAATATTTTTTTTTTTTAAAAGAAAGAATTTAAATGAAAATTTGTTTCGTCCGCTTATTTTATTTATATTTCGCATATAATTTCGTAGATACTATTTGCTTCTTGAATTTCAGATTTGCGTTAGTGGGCAAGTAATATTGGAGGTAGAATGCTATTGTCAGCATTTATTCCAAATGGTTTTCATTAACTAGTGTTCTATTACTAGAAAACAGTTGATGATTTCCCGCTTTTCTGATTTTGTATTTGTATTTATTTGTTTAATAGCAGTACTTATTGCCTTTCGGCTATGACCACTTAATTTACATTAATTATATATAAAACATTAAATTCGTACAAATAAGATTATTTAATTTAAATTAATTAAATGTAAGGCATTAAATTCGTACAAATAAGATACTCGTACAGTTTACGTGTTGTATATACATTGTCCTGGAGAACAACCTTCATGTCATCTGTGGATATGTTATTCAGTGCTCTGCAATTTACATATTTGTTGCACTTCACTAACAGGTGGTGTACGGTTACAGGTTCATCACAGAGTTCGCACACTCTGGAGGTTCGTCGTGTTCGAAAATATATGCATGCGTAAGTTGAGTATGTCCTATTCTGAGCCGGGCTAGTACTTTTTCATATATTCGACTTTCTTGAGTCGTCGTCCTTAGAGGATATATATTATTTTTTACCGACCTCAGCTTATTTGTTATATCGGAACTGATCCATATTTCGTTCCATTTCCTTAGTGCGCAGTCCATGGTGATCGAATCGATCTTTGCCCGGGGCAGATGGAGAAATCTGGCCATTTCAAGGTTCAGATCAGCGAGATCTGCTCGGACCCTCGCTGCCATAGAGCTCGTACCTGAAAGGTCCATTAATGCTAAATTAGGATGATTTATCTTCGTCAGCACGGTTGCTCCGTAGTTAACGGTAAGTACTTGTCTTCGGATTTGTAGAGGTGGTTCTCCTGCCAACGCTAGTATGCTGGATGAAGGACTAGTAGGATACGCACCTAACGCTTTTCGTACTGCGGTATGGTGTATTGTAACAAGTTTTTGAAATAGTGATTTCGACGCCGTACGATACAGTATACATCCATAGTCCATTTTTGACCGGATAACTACGCGATAGATCCTCAAAAGCATGTCCGTATGCGGTCTGCACTGTTTTCCGTTTAAGATCTTTAGTATGTTTAAGGACGTCGCGCATTTCCTGTGCAGTTCTATAATATGGTCCATCCAACGCAATCTGGAGTCAAAAATGACACCAAGAAAGGCTACACGACGTTGGAATTTAAGTGTATTGTCATACAATTTTAGCTGTAGATTCGGTTGCTGTCCATTCCGACGATGGAAGTCTACGCAGTGTGTTTTGGAAGTAGAGAATTTGAATCCAGTTTGTTGGCACCAAATCTCTAGATTATTTAATGCTATCTGAAGCATTTGTTGAGCAGTTTCCGGATATCGGGTTTTATAAGAGATGTTAAGATCATCCGCATATAATCTTTACGTCAGTGGAGGTGGAATACATGTCGTTGTATCGTTAATTGCTGTTAGAAAACAGTATACACTAAGTATACTCCCCTGTGGGATGCCGTTCTGCAGCTTTTGAGGATTTGATAGCTAGTTTTGTACCCGGACCTGGATCGTTCTATTAGACAGGAAGTTCTTTATGAAAAATAACATATTTCCATTTATTCCGCAATCTTTAAATTTTTTGATTATCCTGTATGCCCAGGTTGTATCATAGGTCCTCTCAACGTCAAAGAAAATAGAATATAAATGCTGCTTATTACTAAATGCGTTCCGAATTTCTGATTCTAGATGTACCAGATGATCAAGCGTTGATCGACCTTTCCGGAATCCACATTGGTATGGGCTAATTACCGAATTTGTTTCTAAATACGACATTAGTCTATTTGCTATCATTTTTTCCATAATTTTACATAACACACACGTTAAAGCTATGGGTCGATAACTGGTAGGTAAGTGTCCACTTTTGCCTGGCTTTAGTATTGTGGACCAGATATCAGCGAAAGTCCGATCCACCCAGGCTTTATTGTATATCTGCAATAACGCATTGACTGCAGTTTGTGGCAGATGTTTAACAAAGACAGCCGGTATATTATCCGGACCCGGGGATGAATTTTTCTTGAAGTGTTGCAAACTTTCTTGCAGTTCCATTAAAGTAAAAGTATCATTATACGAATCTGAAGTTCTATCATCTAAATTTATATTACATCGTTCTTGTTCTATCTTGAACTCCTGAAACGCCTCCGGATAGTTAAGATTAGACGACTTGTCCGCAAAAGTAGTAGCAAGAATATTTGCGATCTCTCCGGGGGATGTAATTGCAGTGTCGCCAACTGATATCCATGGTATTGAGAAGCTTGTTTTGCATCCATTTAAGGCTTTTATCTTCATCCAAATGAATTGATTGGATGTCTGCGGATCGATGGATTCTATAAATCTGTGCCAACTTTTCTGTTTTTCGGTCCGTATGATGTGTCGTGCCTGCGCACGTATTTTTCTGAAGTTTTGTAGATCCTCTATTAGTCTTGTAGTTCGGAATTTAGCGAGCGCATTTTTCCTATTCTTTACGGCTTGCTGAACAGTAAAGTTCCACCATGGTACCTTCTTTGGATTGACTATTGCTTTTGAGCGCGGAATCGCTCTTCGGGCTGCTTCTAATATAGTATTGTTGAGGTTGTTTAGCGACAAATTGATATTGCCGATCTCGTTCACTTGTATATTTGCGCATATTTCCATAAATAGATTCCAATCGGCCAGTTGTAACATCCATCTAGGTGGTTTTTGAGTTCGGTCTTGGTTAGTACACTGCTCAGTGGTAATAATAGGGAAGTATTTCCGTTTTTTTGTTTTTTTACTTTGTGATTTACACATTTTCTTTTAAATCAATCACTTTCTCATATTCTTAATTGTTGAAAGCGAATGGTGTAGATCATAAATATTTTTTCTATTTATCAGTAACCGATTTTATTTTACATTTTTATAAATACAATACCGTTCAACTTATTAAAATTAAAGTGATGGATAAATTTATAATTAAAACAGGTAAATAATTCTCAGGTTCGTAGGAACTGGACCTCATTAGGACCCAAATTTTAGTTTTAACCTTATATATATATATATATATATATATATATATATATATATATATATATATATATATATATATATATGATTTTTATATGTAAAAAAACAACTTTATTAATGAGGTATGTTTATGGAACATAAAAAAAAATATTATTTTGCCCCTCCAAGTTTTTTCAAGTCGGCGCACCCGTGTAAAGGCCTTTTATATGTGTATATAAATTAATTCATCAGTCTATAATACCGTTGCACAGCCATGTTTAAAAGTTCCGTGTAGATTTATTTTCTTTATAATTCCATATCTTGACGTTTTTTACGTGTTCTTGTATCTGTTTTATATATTTATTCCTATTAGTTTTCTCCTCCACGATTGCTTCTATTATTTTCATTAAATCATATATATATCAGAAATAATAGAAATAAATCGACAATAAATAAGTATAGATGCAGCCATGGGTATATGCATAGGTTTTCTCATTTTCTCTATTATTATTGTATTCTTAATAAGATCATAAATTTAATAGAATTTACGGAACCGTTTTTTTTAGACTTTTGGCCGCGATCCATTTCTATTGTACGGCAGACAAAAATGTTGTAACCGTTCGTTACTTAATTCTCGTTATTCGTCCGATGTCTATTGCGATTCAAGGCCGAGTTTTATCATTTGGAATACGTAATTACGTAATGTTTTATTTTATTTAATTTTAATTTTTTTTTTTGGTTATTGTGAAACACAAACTACGAAATACCGACTGAAAATAGTATGGTACGGGGGTGAAGGTGTATGCGCAGATACGCAATCATCCAGATTCACAACTTTAAACGCTAATTGAGAAATTTCTCTTTTTAAAATATTTGTGAAAATGTTATAAGCGTAATAAAATGTCGTTCGTTTTTTGAGGAAAATATTATTGTATTAACCGGTGCTATACGAAATCCGTATATATATAATAAATAAAGTATTTATTTCATTTGAATCTACGAAAAATACATATATAGTATATCCAGCATTCATTTGATTCTAGATCGTCCTATCACTTGCTTTCTGCATCCAACTGGTATCCACATATTTGACGATATCATCTTTTCATCTTATTTTTGGTTTCTTGATTTTCCTTTTCCTATCCAATGGAATCCATTCTATTCATTTTCTGGCACAGCTATCTGCTTCTTTCCGCATGACATGACCATACAATATCCATTTTAGTTTTCTTGCTATCTTCATTAGGTCATCTGTTCTTGATTGTGCTCTTAATGCCTTGTTATTTATTTTATCAAATTTTGTAACCCCTAACATTTTTCTTTCCATCACTCGTTTTGCAATTTGTAACTTTTTTATTTGCTTAATATTGTATGACCATGTTTGTGATCCGTAAAAGTAATCGCCGGTATGATACATGTACTAAATACTTGTGCTTTTAATGATGGGCTCATTTTATTATTAAAAATTTCCTTCAAATCCCAATACTTTTTCCATCCGATTGCTATTCTTCTATTTATTTCCTTGTCTGTTTTGTCTTTAAATGAAATTAGTTGTCCAAGATATATATAACTTCTTCAACCCATTTTAATTTGTTTGAATTATGATCACATTTTGCCATGCGCTATTAGTTAATAATTCGGGTTTCTTGTTATTTATACACAATCCTGCTTTCTTTGCACTTTCTTCTAATTCGTTAAGCATCATCTGTAATTGTTCAGCCGTGGAATCTATGTGTTACATCGTGTGCGAAACGTGAATTTGTTAAATGTGTGCCGCCATTGATGTTTATTCTATATTGTTCCAATGATAGATTGCTGAGTAATTATTATATATAAATATATAGGTTTTAAAATTCAATATGTTCGAATGTTGGCATATAGGCTTACGTTAAATTTATGTACGAAATAAAACAGCGAAGCGAGCATGCTTTTATTTATTTGTTTGTTATTATTTTTGGGTACTTTTGTTTCTAAATAAAAATTATTGCTGTCTTTATTTTTTCAATGTTTTTTTCTCTCTCTAAAAGAATAATGAAGGTATGTGTATTATATTTGATCATACAATATTAACTAAGTTTTTCAACAGGTATACTATATTTACTGAGAATCTAAATGTGTTAAGTTGTTTATAGTTCGAATAAGTTAATCATATTTGTTATATGTTTTTTATTATTATTATTGTCGTTCGTCGCGATTAATTTATTTTAATAATATGAAGATGGCGTAACTTCTGAAAGATTGTTAATTAGTAATTTTATGCCGATAACTTCGTTGTTTTTAAATGAAATCACTGTATCCAGTGTATATATATAATACAAACACACACTCACACACACATATATATATATGAATCAAATTTTCCTACAGATATACACACAATAAAGAAGTATACATAATATTGTGTGTGTGTTTGATTTTTTCTTAAAGTCCGAATAGCTGAATCGAAGTCGAACCAGCTTGAATGTTTGTTTTTATTTAAGATAGAAGAATAGATGGTATTTTCCTTGTAAACAATTTAAGTAGACTTTGAGATTAAACTTTATTTTGCCGTAGAATGCGGATTTCGGTAGATAAAAATTTGTGTTTTAGTGAAGTGTATATGAAATAAAATTAATAATAATTACAAAGAGCGGTTACTAATGTGACGACGTTCGGACAATAACTTCAACTCTTTTCTTCATGTTATTAAGGCAATATTTGCTTATCCCACTTGTTATTAGTTCTCTGAATAAACAACAAACTTACTTTCGCTAAATGTGTGTAGGTATTTATGCGGTTCGTATTACGTAACAGTAATATATGTTGGTTAAGAATATTTGCTAATTGACGAAGAACAATTTCAATATCTGCAGCTGATGTTTTTTAATGGTGTCTACGTTAAAATTTACATTTTTTTTTTTATTAATTTTTTTATGTATTCTCTTTGGTTAGTTTTACGTCGTTATTGTCTTCTTATATTAAAGATAATACTTTGTCCAAATATATGGCAAATTAAAATGACGTTTTTTTCTTACTAATTTCGTATGAACTTTTTTTTTTTTTTTTTTTTTTTTTTTTTTAAATCTCCATATGCTATTTGTAACTACCAGGGTTATTACAGCATAAGGAGACGTGTGTTTAGTTTATATGTGTGCTGGGAGTCCGCTTTCTCTTACAAAAGCCAGAATGCTAACTATTGATTGAGGGTTGTTTGAAAGTATTTTGTGTATTGGGCCCTGTATTTTGTGTTTTAACCTGTATGGTGTGAGTGTTTGGCAGTTATATATTAAGTGTGTGACTGTTGGTTCTGTTAGATGGCCGCATAAGGAGCAGTTTGTTGGTGGAGGGCTTTTGGTGTAAAGGTAATTGTGTGATATGGCTGTATGACCCACACGTAGACGATTTAGGGTGCCATATTCTTTTCTACTTGTGCCTTCTGGAGGCCACCAAGGTTCTATAGTTGGTTTTATGTTCCTGAGGAAGGTTGTTTGTGAGGTCCAGTCGGTCGTCCATTCCTGCTTGCTGTTGTTCATGAGTATGTGAGCTAATGATGATGGAGGTGGTGAGTATTCTGGTGCTGGTGAAAGTACCATAGACCGAGCTTCAAGGTCTACTTTATCGCTACCGTGCATCCCAATGTGACTTGGGATCCACAGAAAGCGGATTTCCCATCCTTCCTTATGTAGTGTGTTTAGATTGTGTTGAATTTCTAGTATTAAGGTGTTTTTATTATCTTGACGGCATATTAGTTGTAGAGAGGAGAGGGAGTCTGTTATGACCAGTGTTTTGCGATGTGGAAGTACAGCTGATCTGATGTACTCAATGCAATACATAATTCCGTACAACTCTGCATCCAGTGAAGTGCAGCCATCGCTTAGTCGGATAGAGTGTAGTATATTATCAATTTGGTAGGAGCAAGCTGCTGGTGAATTCTCGCCACCTGCTGTGGATTTTGCTCCGTCTGTGTATGCGTGTGTGTAGTCGTTGTATTTTTGAAGAGTGTTTAATACTATTTCTTTTATATTTGTAGGGTGTGTGGATTTATTGTACTGTGTGAGAGATAAATCTGTTTTTGTCTCGGAGGGGTCCCAAGGAGGTATCGTTATATTGTAATTCAATGTTGATTTTGGGATGGAGCTTATGTGATAAGTTGTTAGTATTTTAAGAAGCTTTGGTATAGGGTCATTTGGAAAAATGGGGTTAGGGGTTGTACATCTTTTGGTGTATGCAAATGTTTTATTGTAGCTGAGCATACGGCTTAAGTAGAGATAAGTGTGATATTTTCTGTAGTATGTAAGTGGAAAGGATCCTGCTAATGCACATAAACTCTTTGATGGTGATGAGGGGTGTGCTGCAAGAATGGATCGAAGTCCAGTATGGTGTACTGTATCTAATTTTCTTAATATAGATTTACTGGCTGTTGAATATACCTGACATCCATAGTTGATTCGTGATAAGATTATAGATTTATAGATATTTAAGAGGATTTGGGTTTTTATATTGTATTTTGGGTTTGATAAATATTTTATAATTGGGAGCAGTTTTAAGCACCTACTCTTGAGTTCAGTTATATGGTAACGCCAGGTTAATTTAGAGTCGAACAGTAAGCCTAGGAATTTTACTTTTGTTTTGGCTGTTAGGGGAGAGTTATTTATACTTAAAGAAAAACTGGGAGATGATAGACGCCTCTTATGGAAAATAATGTATGATGATTTGGATGTGGAAAAATATAAACCTTTCGTTTCAGACCATTGCTGCAAACGGTCTATGGTTTTTTGTAGAATTTTTTGTGCATTACAAGGAATACTGGATGATAAGGATATATTAAGATCGTCGATATAAAGCCGAGCGGTAACAGGCTGCGAGATATTATTTGCTATGTCATTGATATACAACATGAACAAGGTTGCACTTAGTGCAGAGCCTTGTGGAACACCGTTTTCAGTCTGAACTGGTGCTGATTTTGACGAACCGTTCTTAACTTGAAAAGTTCGGTTGTTTAGGAAACTGCGCAAGTAGTTGCCTAAATTTCCGGTTATACCGGCGGACTTTATTTTTATTAATAGTCCATGTCGCCACAAGCGGTCAAACGCTTTTTCTAAATCAAAGAATACAGCATATAAGTGCTGTTTATCATGTTGTGAGGTTAATATCTGTCTCTGTAACGTGATCAGATGATCTATAGCCGATCTCGTCTTACGCCCACCAGCTTGCAAAGGAGAAAGGAGATTATTATTTTCAAGGAAAAATAGGAGGCGCCTATTAACCATCTTCTCCAGCGTTTTTGAGAGAACACTCAGAAGGGATATTGGTCGGTAACTATCTGGGAAGAAAGGATTTTTGTTGGGTTTTAGTATCGGAATAACTATAGCTGAATTCCAGCTATTGGGAATGGTGCTGGATCTCCATATTTGATTGTATAAATTTAAAAGGAATAGTTTTGCGCTTGGTGGGAGGTATTTTAGCATATAAGGATGTACTAAGTCTGGACCGGGTGCAGTGTTTGGTGTATGTTGGTTGAGCTGGAAGTTTAGTTCTGAGATGTTAAAGTCAGAGTTGTATGGTGCATCATGGTCTTGTAGGAAATGTATTTGTTCTTTCTCAGCCGCTGATTTTGTATCAAGGAAAGCGGTCGAATATCTCTGGGATGAAGATTGGCTTGCAAAGTGTTGGGCGAGGGAATTGGCTACATCATTTGGGTCGAGAATATTTTTTCTACCCATCTTTAATAACGTAGGAGTGGGTATGGAATTTACGCCATTAAGTGATTTAATTTTTGACCACATATAATGGCTTGATGCTGACTCTGGTATAGAACTAACAAAATTGTCCCAGGATTCACATTTTTTGTTTTGATGAGGTTACGAGCTATAGTGCGTGATTTTTTGAAATGTATTAGGTCGGTGATTGACTGTGAGTGTTTATATTTCCTGAGTGCACGTTTGCGTTGTTGGATTGCTACTGCAATCTCATTGCACCACCATGGGACCCTTCTTGGGCGTATTTTTGAAGATGATTTAGGTATAGTTGTGTCAGCGGCTTTAAAGATTGCCTCAAGGAATATGTTCAGGTTTTCTTTAATAGAACTGTGTGGTTTGATGGGTACCTTGACTGCATTTGTGTAAGATTTCCAATCTGCTTTGTGAAAAAGTAGACGCGGTGTTTGTGTTACTTGGGTGGTAGTGTTTGGTGTTATTATTTGTATGATAATTGGGAAATGATCGCTAGAGCATAAGTCGTCGAACACTGAAGAACTGAGGATAGGGTATAGTGTTGGTGAAACCAGGGCTAGATCTATGGTGGAAAATGTATTATATGACAACTTGATTCCGGTCAATAAAAAATTTTAAGGTAATCCCCTAGTCATCTTTGTTCAAAAAATTAGAAAAATCAACACTAAACCATTTTATTTGCTACTTCGATTCTACACTTATACAATCAACTTTCGTTTTGATGAAACATTCTTCACTTATGCTTAATCTTATTTCACGCGTGCGTGTGTGTGTGTGTGTAATAAATAAATTTTAATATTTCGTTGAATTTTAAAGCGGTGTTGTGTACAAAAACTTTAATTCGTCTTAGTGAAATATTTTTTTATTTCACTTAAAATTTGAAAATTCTGACGGTTTTAGATGATTTAAGTTACAAGTCTGCGTTTGAGGAACATATTTATAAATGAATGTTAGAAAAACATCTTTTGTTTTCGTTTAGAATCTTTTCCTGTGCAATGTTTCTTTCATTCACCCGTTGTTACGTTTGTTCCGCTAACTTAACATGTGGACGGCGAAGTGTATCAACAAGTCCGTTGATCAGGAAATAGGCGTTGCAGGTTTGTTGTTAGACAAAGTTTGACGTCGTTTATTATAAAGTATTTTGGATACGTTTTGTGGAAAGAACTAGAATATAAAAGTATAAGGGCTCAAAAGAGTGCCTGTCAATGCGTTGAACAAATTCTGTGGAAAATGTTACTGCGTGAACTGTTGGTCAGTGAGTCACGTATGTAATATCAGAAATAAGTACGGAGAATTATTATTGAATGGCTACCATTACCACGATATTCCACTCGGATCGTAATCAAAGAAGAAAAAGTTAAAGTACTTATAATTAAAATGTTAATACGCGAAAAATAAATTCATAAAAGAAATTTTGGTTAATTTTAAACGTTAGTTACTAATAAATTAAATAAGCCATAGACATGAAGTAGCATGATGATTTAAAAAAAAAAATCAAATTTTAAAACTAAGTTTTGGGTCGATTTTTTGATTTTTATTATGATTTTTTAAAAATAAAACGTTTAAAAATATATTTTTTTTTTATAAAAAAATCGGTTTTTAGGCTAATTTTTTCTTTTTTTAGCAATTTTTTGATTTTATAAAAAACATTGTTTTAGTTTTTTTTTTGTTGTAATTCCAGCAGTTCCTATTGCTATGAAGTTTTGGGTCGATTTTTTGATTTTTATTATGATTTTTTAAAAATAAAACGTTTAAAAATATATTTTTTTTTTATTAAAAAAATCGGTTTTTAGGTTAATTTTTTGTTTTTTAGCATTTTTTTGATTTTATAAAAAACATTGTTTTAGTTGTTTTTTTTTTGTTGTAATTCCAACAGTTCCTATTGCTATGAAGTATATATATATATATATATAAGTTATATAGTAATTAAATAAATAAGGACTTATTAAATATTATTTTTTAAATGAATTAAAATATTTATGTAGCTTTGATATATTTATAGTATTTTTTTTGTACTCGTAATGTTCAAATAAATTAATGAGTAACACTAAAATGTTCATTTTTCAAATATGTTCAGCCGCTTTGCGTTATAGACTATTCTTTAATATTACTTTTGTCATCGTTCAGACCTTTTAACGCCATTTTAATCTTGTTTCATCAAAACTAGTGCGTGTTGATACGGGTTTATATCGATGTGAGCAGTATAGCTTTAGAAAGCGCAAGTTGTAGTAGCGAAATGAACTGATGAACCGATATGGGCGGGGGTTTGAAATTTATTTAATGGATGTAATTCCATTGTTATTTAAACAGCAATTTTTGCTGACGAAGTTTTTAATATATTTTCAACTTTTAGAATTCGAATTTTGTATACATTTCAATATTAATATTATCCTATCTTTAGGATATTTGTATATATTTAATCAATAATTCGTCTCTGTGATGAAGATTAAAAGCGAAGCTGTTGTATAGTCTGTCATTGTTGTCATTATTCTGATGGTGCTATGTAATTCTTAGAAGTATATTTTCTGGTTACAGCAGAATGCTATTCATATCCGAATATTATATATTCATATTCGTTGTTGAATTATGTATCCATCGAAATAATAAGAAATGTAGTTGATTTATTTGCAATTTATCGTAATATAAAATTTTTATCAAGAACACAGCTTACTTAAGTTAACCAATTTATTAGTTAATCAATCTCTGATCACAGTAAGTAACTTTTGCAGCGATCATTAATATTGTAGATTCTAGATCAATAATAGTGTATAAGAAATTGAATTACTTAAAAAATAATAATTTAATTATTAAAACGTATAATATTTTATAGTTATATAAAAAGAGATGCGTAGAATTAGAGGACAGAGATAATTGTAGTATAAATTTGTATATAATATTGGGACATTACCAAGAGTGTATTGTTATCATCGACAATTACAATAATCGTCTCTATATAGATAACGGTATACAGATTTTGTAGATCGTACGATTGAATCAGTCGCCGTTGATATTACTACGCAGGTTAAGGGAGCTCTAGATGATAGTAAAAGGTCGTTATTTTACGTATAGCATCGTATAATAATGCCGTGCCAGCTTACACTTGTCATTGATGGTAAACGTCATCGCATCTCTGATCTTTCGTTCGGTATATTACTTTTAAATACTTTCAGGGCTTAATCCCGATTTTTGAGATGATCCTATCAATTTTGATTTTTTTTTATAGCGATCTTATATATATAAATAATAGTCCGTCGCTTATGAACTGAAAAGACGCTTTTAGATAATATTGCTTAAAATTATGATATTTTCTACATAATTAATAAGTCTATAAGTGAATCAAAATGTTATTATTATTAAATATAATTATACAGCAACTCTAGTTAGAATGACGTAGATTAGTTAATAATTTTATTACCGATTAAACTGACGGATGTTGGTCAGAGAAGTGTCATCGTATCAACGATAGAACCATCATCCACTGTGACTCCCCGTAGTCTATGCATAGACAGGTCGTATTTATAATTTTTTTTTAATGTTTCCTTTTTAGACATAATTTGTTATATGTGTATTTTATGTCACGTTTATATAGATGTATTTGTGCCAATTTAAATCGTTAATAATTTATATATATATATATAATTTCTCATTTATATTTAATTAAAAATTTAAAGCGACCTCGGCTGATAGAGAAAAAATTACGTATGTTTATATAATAAAATAATATTTAAAAACCAAAAATTTTGTCTTTCAAAAATTCCACCAAATTAACACTTTAAGATCTCAGCAGCTGTTAATATTAATATACAATGAATTTTAAGAACGATCTTCATCTAGTTATGTAAGCTTATGTATGAACTGTTTAACCCTTTCAGGCATACATTATTAATTTTTTTACATGAAATTATATAATGTTTTGTGTATATAGCGGTTTTTATATAAGTGTAGATAATTTTTAATGCGTCATATAAATATGATAAAAATAAGTTTAGAATTGAAATATTCCGTATTAACCAAAGGCCAATCCCAACAATAATCTATATACCCTAGGCGAAACCATGCGTATGAGGAAGTTAGCGCTATACTATATCGAATTAGTGAAACAAGGTTATACGTTGAATTAGAACTGTATGGACTAGAAAGAATACAACAAAAAATTGTATAACACACCGCACCTGGACTACTACTACAGATGCTAATTATTATATATTGAGAGAACAATGTTTGTTAGTGTGGAAATGTTATTAGAGACAGCCTTCTTCCCAACTCTGTGGTGCGTAAACTAGGTAAAAACACAGATTCCTAACTGGATTCTACAAGTGCTTTTGTTACTGCAAACGAATAAAACAAAGAAATACAGTTTGGAAACTCTGGGTTCAGCTATATACATATATATATAATGTAACGAAATAGCCTTGAGTCGCTATCCGCTTCGAAAATGAACGTTGAAGAAGTATTATTACTTTGTTGCTTTCACAATAAAATAAAACGGAATTTTTACTACTCTAAAGGTTGGAAAAATGAAATGTTAATTTAATGAATGACAAATTTTTTAATTTTTTGAAGAATTTTCCTTGTTAATTTTTGTACCCAGGGTACACAGACGCTTATGTATACATATACATATACATATACATATATATATATATATATATATATATATATATATATATATATATATAGATATATATATATATATATATATATATATATACATAAAATATAAACTCCAAAATTAAAATTATATTCTTTTACTTTACAGATCAGATCTTGTCGAAATAATCTATTTACATTTGTCATAAACACGACAACACCTTAACTAGTGGACGCCGTTTATTTATTCTATTTCATCGTACTGTTTCTAATTTAGGTAAGCGCTATCGCTCTCGATATATAACTAGGCCAATGCAGAATCGTGAAGGCGTAAGTTAGGATTTATTCCTAATGCCATTTCGACGCATTAATTTAGAGAAAATCTGAATTCCCTGAAGTTTACAAATAGGTCGCATCTGTACGACACCGTGATGAAAACGTTACGAGATTTTGGCTACCGGATTTTCGTTCTAATTAAACAGGTGGTAGTAACACTGCTTTTCCATTTTATTTATTAAAGGTGAATGTAGGTGCTACGATGTTCTCATTTAGAAGTAAACGGTTCCGAATTGAACCAGAAATGTCATCATTATGTAGTACCTACAACGGATGAATTTTTTGCTTCCTCCAAAGATAATGAAATGGTAATTCAATTTGTGAATAGAGTTGACCTTCTGCCATCTAAAATACCGACAATAAAATATTTAACGTAACGTGTTTGTAAAATTTTCTCCACCAAAATACGTAATCTTTATAATAGCCTAACCTTTTTTTTGTTCTGTACCTTCTACTTTCTACATAAATTTTAATGTTATTACGTAATTCGTTTCGTAGTTTTCAGGTGGTTATTTCACGCGTTTGTTTTACCTTAGTGTGAGATGCTATTTATAACGCGAATAATCGGAAATATTTATAACTATTCAATTATGTAAATAATTTCGAATTATTAAATTCATCGTACATCATTTTATTAGCTAGTGACCGATTTCGGAGAACAGTTAGAGCAGCCGCCAAATTCTTGTTTCATCGCGATTTAATAGACGAAACGGTTCAATTCCGTGAAGACCGAACATTATAGAAAGATTTTGATCAGTAAAAATTTCAGTTTCACTTCCCTAAAAGCGACGATAACAAATACGGCCTATTACCTGTTACAAAAGAGAGGAGTGTTCGCATAAAATTCAACACTAAATATATTCTGATATTTTCGTATTTGAAACAATTTTGCGTATCGTTACTATCGACGATTCATACAATCACAATCTCCTTTAACATACAAGGCACACACACACATACATATATATAAAATCAATTGAAAATTAGTTAAATCACTAATATTTATTTTCTTATAGAAAATACAAAGCTTTTCGGCATTTACGCCATTATCAAGTGAAACATTTTTAAAAATCGTAATTTTAAAAATATAAATTAAATATAATTACTTTGAAATATTTGATGGTGAATTGTGAAAATATACTCTAAAAATGCTGTTCTGCTTCTGTTCTGTCTATTTTTTGAATTGTTGAAATTTAACATCAATATATTTGTTTATTAATTTTGTTTTTTTATATTAATTTTTTCTTCAATATTATTTTCCGGATTCTGTAAAAGTTGTATACTGGTGGAATTTTAAATTTTTCATTTACTGTTGCGATGTATGATGTCCAAAAGTAAAATATAAAGTATAAAAATATACGAACACAATATTTTTTTAAAAACACAATTTTACAAGTAAAATGAAAATAAAATTCCACCAGTATACAACTTTTACAGAATCCGGAAAATAATATTGACGAAAAAATTAATATAAAAAAAAAATTAATAAACAAATATATTGATGTTAAATTTCAACAATTAAAAAAATAGACAGAACAGAAGCAGAACAGCATTTTTGGAGTATATTTTCACAATTCACTATCAAATATTTCAAAGTAATTATATTTAATTTATATTTTTAAAATTATGATTTTTTAAAAATGTTTCACTTGATAATGGCGTAAATACCGAAAAGCTTTGTGTTTTCTATAAGAAAATAAATATTAGTGATTTAACTAATTTTCAATTGATTTTTTATAAAAAATCACTACATTCCACATTATATAAAAAATTATATATATATATATATATATATATATATATATATATATATATATATGTATATATATATATAGTTATGATGTTTATTGATAGAGGCGTGCCTCAATTAATTGTATTTTTGGACGTTCGACGGTAAAATTCGAGTTAATTAAAAAAAAAAACACGAATATTCCAGAATTAATTTATTATTTATTCAAAAATCAAGTTAGATACGTCTATACGCCTATGTGCGCACACATACACACACATATATATAATATGTCCATGTGCGTATTTAATTAGTATTCTTTCATCCGCTGATATTTGTGTAGTTTCAAATTTGCAAAGTAGTTATTAAATGAAAATAAATGTGAAAAACACGCAAGAATGTACAGAATCTGCGAGCGTGTAGTTTTTGTAGGTTCATAGATTTGAAATTAATAAGTTATATTTTCTCCATATATACAGATGATGCAGCTATGTTCACCAGTTCATACAGACCGTTGTCTATTAAAAATAGATTACAAAGTAGCTTAAATCGTACTTTGAAATATTTCAAAAAATGGCGCATAAATTCATCTAGGACTAAAGCTATGCTATTTACTAGAAGGAGATTTCCGTTACTTGGCAATCCAACTGTTAAAATGGGCTAACTAAATACGTTACCTGGGTGTAGTAATCGATAAAATATTAATTTTAACGCATCAGCGTGCAAATTAACAGAACACTTAGTTTTATATCCACTTCTACATACTGAATCACACCGCGGCGTGTACTGAGTTAATTATTTATAAAATATTAATAAGACGGATTTGCGATCATCAGTCTCGAACAGCACGCACAATAAACTACAGCTATCTCAAAATATAGATGTATATTTCGAACATGTAGATATACAAAAATCAGAAATGCATACTTTGTACAAAATGAACATATCTGAGACTATATCCATACCACTACACGTAAGTTTTGCAAAAACTGATAACAGCTTATTAGTAAGCTAAATTGGGAATTATGACTCCAAGCGACTAGCTTATGTGTATATAAAATACAAACACGGTAGACTTAAACATAATCTATTAATGTAAAATGATAGTTAACAATGAACAATAATATATTTGCATATTTAAATATTTTCTGTTTACAAAAAAGTAAAGTTACCATTCAATAGAATTTTCTGTACCGAATATATCAACGATTCTTTCCAGAAAAAATTAATATGAAATATAATCTTATAAAATATTATTTAAATTACGCCTTATTATAAGATTGCAGGAAAAATTTTTAATACAAAAAACCTGCTCATTTAAAATAACAGAGTGCGTACACTCTTACCGTATCAACAATATACTTAAAAATATCTTAGCTTATTTATTAATACTAGAACTAGAATTTATAGCTGGCTTACTATAGAAGGATGTGTTTTATACGCCTATGCTTATATCTTTTATACCTGTGTCGTAAAGCTTGGTAATCGTAATTCCCTATAGAATTTACCATTGGAATGTCGGAATATCTACAATCGGCAAAAAATTTTTTCGTTTTATCCTTAATCATTTCCTGTACGTAAGGGAATTTTAACGCATCATGGAGAGATTTTATTGAAGTAAATCGAGGTTTATTCAAAATTATTCGAAGGCAATGGTTTTGCACTCTTTGCACGTGGTTTATATTACTACTACTAGTATAAGACCACACTGGGAAGGCATAGAGTAACTTTGGTAAAATTACCTTTTTGTATAATAAAAATTTTTTTTGCGTTGAAAGCGCAGATCTTTTATTAAATATAGGAAATAGACAACCCATTTTCCGTATTGTTCTACTTACACAATCATTAATATGTTTTGTAAATGTGAGTTTTCTGTCTATGATGACGCCTAAATGCTTCACATGTTCCTTCCAGTCAAGTTCAACGTTTTTTATTTTAACGAAACGATTTAATGAAGGCCTACGTCTGGTAAAAATTATTGACTCTGTTTTCTCATCGTTAACTTTTATTTTCGATTTATGGTAGAATTTAGACATGACATCAATTGCTACAGTTAATATATTACTTATAGTGTCTATTCTATAAGAAGATACCATTAGAGAGGTGTCATCAGCATAGAGATTTATATCTACTCCTGGGATTGTCGGTATATCATTAATATATACAATAAAAAGGAATGGGCCTAAGATACTGCCTTGAGGCACCCCAGCTTTAACGTACCTTATGTCAGAGTTATGGTTTTTCAGTTTCACATAGAATTTTCTATTCATCAAATAAGATTTAATAGTAAAAACAAGATATGGAGGGAAATTATATTTAATTAATTTATATATGATTCCATCATGCCATGTTGTGTCAAACGCTTTTTCTATGTCCATCAAGACAACACCTGAATGTTTATTCTGGTTAAAGTTATCAGTAACTTTGTCACAAACACTGGCCAGCTGGATTGTCGTACTTAGTTTTGGTCTAAAACCGTATTGCGAATCAGCTATGATGGATTCTCTGTCACTAAATGCCCTCAATCTTACTAGTATTATTTTTTCAAAAACCTTACTTATATTACTGAGTAAACTCACAGATCTAACATTTTGAACCGAAGATGAATCTTTCCCAGCTTTTGCCAAAGGTACCGTTACCGATACTCTCCACGACACAGGATTATAGCATAGGCGTAAACATGAGTTAAATAGAATCTCCAAGAGTTTGTATAGCTACGTGTATGTGTGTTCGCTGTTGCATGTATGTAATATGCGGATGTTTTACATTTAATATTACTGTAAAATATGAAGTTATGTATGTTAATTTTCTTATGTAACAAGTTTTCGGAAAATTGTTCCTGGTGTGTTCTACGCATCTGTTAATCTACTTATATATCTAACATATAGCAAATAATCGTTTTGTATTGCGGTGCGATAGTCTTTATCATCATTTATTATTATTTCATAAAAATTTTATTCTTGCTTTTTCCCCTTTTTTTACATATATTATATTTTCTAATAAAAGTAATAGATTATATAAAAAGGGAGTATTACATATATATATATATATATATATATATATATATATATATATATATATATATATATACAATAGACTTCCTTTCACTAAACACATAAATAATATCGCAATCAAGACAAACAATGCTTTCTGTGTCCTTCCTCAACATTAACAACAAGATAATCTTCTATAAAGCATTAATCCGTCCAATACGTTGTTACGCTTGTCCATTTCTTGGAGCTCTATATCAAAAACCTTCTTTAACAAATTACAAGTCATTCAAAATAGATGCCTCAGATGTATTCTCAATGCACCTCGCTATGCCACAATCGACAGCATGCACGAAGATACTGATCTACCCTATATTACATATTTTGTTCTAAAGCTATCGACTGACTTTTTTATGAAATGCTCATACCAAAACAATGTGTTCGTCTCCTCGATTGCTAATTACGATTCTAAGCAACTTCGTTTCATGTATTCCAAATATAAACACAGGCGACTTAAACATAACATTATGTAGTAATTATTTATTAGTATTAACCCCTTTTGCTTAATAAGCACCTTCGACACCCATGTCACCCACTTTTTTATTTTTATTTTTATTATTTTTTTTAATTACATAGTATTTATTTAAGAACTCACAATCTAAACAATATATTTTTGTAATTTTAGACTTTACTCTGTTGTTATATATATATACACACACGTATGTGAATGCGTGTCTGTGTGTGTGTAATAATATAAACTCTGAAGGTGAAAGTTTCCGTATGGTTAGTTTCGGTGTATGTGTGTACGTGTAGATTGTTGTGTATTTATTTTAAAAGTTGAATTATGCAGATTGCCGTTTTAGCTACGCGATATAATGTAGAAAGGGTTAAATTTGTCTCTCCCTTTTATGATAATTGTATTAAATATATTCGCGCCCGCATGTGGTGTTTATGTATGAGTTAGTCGATGTCTAAAAAAACATACCTTCCGCATATATAGTAGTGAACGTGGAAAAAAAAATTATAATAGAGATTTCACTTGGTAACGAAATAATGATATTGACCGTTTCGTACAAATCTAAAAAAAAAAACAAGGATAAAATTCTTATAAATATCGGAGTGAATTTGTTTTATTTCCCGTAAGTTGTACACGTCCCTTAAAGCCCGATGTTGGGGTCACCTATGAACAATTATCATTCTGATCAATATGTTTAACCTTTTCTATTATACATTATGGCATTTTGGCGCCAAATTATAAATTTCATACGGTTGTTTATTCGTAGGCGAACTGTAGATAATTTTCAATATATTTATATAAATATTTTTAAAATTATTTCCCGCCAAATATAGAATAAAACTTTTTGTTAGTATTGAAATTTCATGTATCATATAGTGGACAATGTGTGAGATTATTCTTCTTCTGATCGCTAAAGTGGTCACACGAAATTGATTGATCAGTGGAGAAACGTAGGCATTGTACTTTTTTTTTTTTTTTGACAGCTCTCTACACCGACGATAAAACATAAATTATTGACTTTCAGCTGTTACATGCAGGATAAGACACGACGCTGAAATTAATATATATCTTTTTTCTTTAATATGTCAAATTTATTCAAATCGGTGTAATTAAAATACGTTATTATAGGCAACTGATTTATAACGCCATACTACTCACACAGCTTTATCTAACTTAAAATAGCAACGACGATGTCTGTACCATCATCACAAATAAACTTCGTCGAATCAAGCATAATAACTCATCTTGATTGACGATCGTGCGGTTACTACTCATACACGGCTACCTGTTTCAGAAGAATCCAGTTCCAGCTTACATGTTGTAACATTAATATTTATATTTCTCCCATATTCCTCGAATGTCTTAAATTTACATTCAATAGATCCTCACTCAATTTTCCGCCTTCCCTACATACATACATACATATATATATATATATATATATATATATATATATATATATATATTCTTAATAGACGAGATATTCATTTATCCTCCTTAAGTTATTCCGTTTATTATAACTTCATTGTATGGTATAATTGTTTACATCCGTGCCTCTAGCTAATAGTTGCTGTACACGGCGTGTAAATTAAATTAGATCGCTATTATGTAATTAATATTTATCTTTTCTTTGTATTCATAAGCGTGGAATTCACGCGAATGAACTCAAGTAGTCGAACGTCGTTGTTAAATAAAATATATCAATAATAAATAACCTTAACCGAACGATATAAAACGCATAATTTATTGTTATATTTCGTTTCGTCCAGCGTCTCTCACTCTTCTAATTCTCATTAGTATTCGTAGTGGATTCCACCACCTTGTGTATAACGACTCGCGTCGTCTTCGAAGAAACGATCGTTTTACAAACAGTCTGCAACCGGATATTCTCATCTATTCGTAATGCCTGGTAAAACGGTAGGAATTCGTTTCCCGTTGTCGGGAGTTTCATTTCTCTAGAGATGATTCGCGTTGTGAACTTCTATAATCGTAATCTTTTACATCTTTATAGAGAATAGAGAAATATTCTCGTTACATCTTTCGGTTAAGTTAAAACCGACTTTGATGGATTATTTCTAAGCTATCTCCGAGCGCAAGAAAATGTACGGATTAATATATTTTTGAATAATATTTTTCGTATATAATTTTTTTTTTTTTTTGCGATAATGTTTAAAATAACATTTGTACTTTATGTCGGTATTTTGAAATTTTACAAATGATACCGCTGATAATAGAGAACCGAAATATAATGTCTAACAAAAAGAATTTTCGAGGTTAAATATATATTTCTTATATCCACCTTTTTAAAACATTTTTAAAATATCGACTCTCAATTGCGCTGCGTGTATTCCGCTGCGAAATTTATTACATCCAGGTAACTTAGCCGCTGATCATCGAATCTTTACCGATTATAGTTTGAATCTTAAAATAAGATTTAAAAATAAATTCAAGTAAGTGTTATACGCATAGATTATGAATACGTAAAATATTTTTTTACACGATTGTTAGACTCGCAGAATAACTTTAGAACTTGTAAAACTTTTAAACGTCTATATATGAGCATCAGTAACGCCGCATCATCTTCTTCTTTTTTCGTTGATAACCATGCCGTGTACTGCTACTAAGGCCAGAGGCACGGGAGGAATTTATATTAACGGGTAGATTGTGGATAAATGAAGGAAGGCAAGGAGTCTAGATTCGGATGTAGGAGAATGCTGTAAAATATTTGGGAGAGAGTTTGGAAGGTTTGCGATTGTACGTTCGAAGGAATATAACGGACAGGTAGTAAGCAAGTGAGGAATAGTTAAAGGAATATTGCATGCGGTACATTTCGGTTGGTCACTATTAGTAAATAAGTGTTTGTGAGTAAGCAGTGTGTGGTCTGAGCGTACACGGCACAGGACTACTTCGTTTCTCCTGTTTGAGTTTTGACATGTAGTTGACTTTATCCAGTTGACGTTGTATTGCTGCAGGTTTGAAAATCCTTCATTTGCTCTATCGGATAATTTAGATCGTATGGTGTGAAGGAAGTCCTTCGTTGGAATTGGTATAGCGGGAATAGGTGATATTAGACACGCTTCTTTTGCGGCTGCATCTGCACTGTCGTTTGATCCCACGCCGTTATGCCCTGGAATCCAGAGGAGAATAATTTTTCCGGTAAACTCTGATGCGTTGGCTAAGATGGATTTGACCAAAGGATGTTGGTGGTGTGATCTGTTTTGGAGACTTTTAATGGAGCTCAAGGAATCGGTGCAGATAACAGCATTGTTTTTTAGTTCTTCAATAACCACATCGACGGCAATTGAAATTGCGTACAGCTCTGTAGAAAGAACGTTGAAGTTTTGTGGAAGCGGAAATCGAATGACATTGTTTGAATATACAACTGCGCAACCGCACTGGTTGTCTCTTTTGGCACCGTCTGTGTATAGGATGTTGTAATGATTGAAACGCTTTATTAAATTTTCAAAGGAGGAATGTAGACGACTTTGAGAAGTAGGACAACATAGTTCCAGGAGAGAGGTATCGAAGGATAAAGGATGGGACGAGACCGGCGGTATTGGGAAAAGGATGTTGCTGTAGAAGTTAGGTAATGAGGTGCATAGTTTATTGTGTAGGATGGATTTGACTTTATACTGGAGCGTGGATTTTAAGTATGGTCGAGTAAGAACAGAAGGTAAAGAAGTTATGGGCATGGGGAGGTTAGGAGTTGTATGAATATGAGTGTGGAATTTTAGGAGTAAATAGGCTTGGTGTAGGTCTGGAGGATATTCTTGTGCTTCATAAAACAGATTATTTATGGGTGTCGACCGAATAGCGCCTAAAACTAACCTTAGAGCTGAGTGGTGAATTGGATTTAATAATGTTAACACTGATTGCTTAGCTGATGAATAAGCCGGGAAACCATAATCGCATTTAGATTTTATTAGGGAGCGATATATTCTCAAAAGTGATGTTTTATCTGCGCCGTATGTTGTGTGAGATAGCTTCCTGAGAAGGTTTAATCGTCGTGAACATTCGGTTTTCAAGTGGTTGATGTGCATTCTCCAATTTAATTTTTCGTCAAATATCAGACCTAAATATTTGGTGGATGGTGTAGAATTTAGTATTCTGTTATCCAAAATAATATTAAATTGATGAGCGCAATGGCGAATACTGCATTACTTTGGTTTTTGCGGGTGAAAAAGATAATCCATTTTCTTTTGACCAGTTATTGAGCTTATTAGTGACTTCTTGAAGAACTGCCTGTTCTGAGGTCGTTACATCGGACAAATATTGTCAAGTCGTCAACAAATAGGGACTTGAATACTAAAGGAGGTATTTCTTCAACAATAGAGTTTATTGCGATGTTAAACAGTGTTGGGCTTAGAACCGAGCCTTGCGGCACACCGTTGATGATGTCATGAAGGCTAGACACGGTGTCTCCTAGTCTAACAAATAACCTGCGATGTTCTAGGAAATTTTTTATAAAAACTGTCATGCGTCCACGTATGCTCCATTTCAGTAGTTGTTGGAAAATTTTTTGATGATTGATTGTGTCAAATGCCTTGTTGAAATCATAGAATATGGCTAATACATGCTGCTTTCTTGAGAATGCTTCAATGATTGTATTTTGAAGGTGGTATTGAAGGTCTGTTGTCGATCGCAAGGCTTGGAATCCACACTGATATTTTGATATAAGTTTTTGCTTGTGTAGAACCCATTGTAATCGGGTATTTATAATTTTTTCCAACACCTTACAGAGGACAGAAGTTAAGGAAATGGGTCTATAGCTCTCCAGCTGAGTTGGGTTTTTAGTTGATTTTAAAATTGGAATCACTTCTGCTATGCGCCATGAATCTGGGAAAGTACCAGTGAGCCAAAATTGGTTGAAAAGTTCCAGCAACAGAGAGATTACTTGATTTGGAGCAAATTTAAGCATGTTAATGTGAATTTTATCACAGCCTACAGCTGTCGGTTTTGTGTTCTCAATAGCGTGATGTAGCTCTTCTAATGTTATTGCTTTATTATAAGGTTCGTGAGAGTCATCATCAATACAGAGTGGGGCTGCGTGATTAAGCGATTGCAAAGGCTTGTTTGAAGCAGCTGCGAACTGATTGGCAAATTCTGCAGCAGCTTGGTTAGTGTTAGCAATTTTAACATTGTTAACAATAATTATGATACTTTTAAAATTAGAAAAGTAAGTTTTACTTTTATTTCAGTTATGTGTGAAATATATGATATACATATTATATATTTGTCGCGATAGCGTAGTTGTTAGAGTGCTCGACTGTCAGGGAATGGAGGGTTCAAACCTAGATCGCTTTACATATACCTCATAATTAAGGGTAGTAGAACACCGTGTGACATCATATACGCACGAGCTTGAGCTTGCGTTGCACATAATTAGTGCCTTGAATGCAAGCCCATTTACTTAACGTATAATACGTTAGTCACAACGTTCAGCAACGAACACTATGCTAATAATCATGTACATATGTGTGTGTGTTTAGTAGTAAATAGTGAATGAATTATCATACACTGTTTTAAAATTGTAATGGCAAATTTATACAATTTAATCCGAAATTAAGTTTTACTTCTGTTGCAGTTATATCATATACATATATATATCTTTAAACAAAAAAGATTTACAGAAAATTGAGACTTTTGAAATATGGTGCTGGCGACGTATGTATTCTCAGACAATCTATATATCTATAGGCTATTCCATTATGCACTACCTGTAGACACTAGACAATTCCTGTTAGAACTCCATCCCTGGAAAGTACGGCTGTACTTCCCATCGGGATGTATATATATATATTAATATTACATTTATTTTCATTGTTATATTGTTTGTTGTCGAACAGCGTGACATCCATTCGATGTATCTTTTGCATGCAAAATGGGTTAGTATTCAAGACATTAATTATATGCAACGCAAGTACGCCACACATATTGGTTGTCACTGCCTTCTCCGTGATAGTTAAGAGTTAAAACATGTTGGTTGACAGTCGAATGCTCTAGCAACTATGTCACCACTGTATGCATATATGTACAATATCTATCCGCTGCTGGATATAAGAGGTCTCTTTTTTCTTCACTTGTGTCAATTGTAGAGTTCACACTGGAGAATTTTTGTACATCATCTTGACACCGATTATGCGGCTGTTCACGAATCCTACAGCTTTCTCTTGATATACACTGCGTCATTTTTTTTTTGGTCTATCTATCATCCGTCTTTCTTGCCACACGAAACACCTAATTACATTTTAGTTGTGCTACACGTTCCACTACATCCGTCAGTCTAGCATGTTGTTTTATTCACGTGTTGCACTTTCGATCTAACAATTTAATGCTTTTGTGACTGCACGTTTCTTAACAACATACTTTGTAAGACTCGCAAGTTTCCTCTCCATATGTGAGCATTAGGAACATGCATCGTTCGTATCTTCTTCTTTAAACAATTAGGTATATTCTTATTTGTACGTACATTTCTCCGCTTGTCAAAAGCTACTCATGAGAAATGCGTTCGTTTTTTGATTTCTTTCCGCATTGCTTCGTTGCTCGATGTATTCACTAATCTCACTTTGTTACCCTAACAATGAATCAGTTTTATTTTCTTCTATTTGTATTGCGAATTTTTATCATGATTTTCGAATTCAAACTTATTTGAACGTTCACAATTTTTTTTACCTTTTGGTATATAGGATGCCTCTTGTTCAGTCTACATGATAGTATGTTTTAGTGATTGTTTTAATTAAAATTTATCGATAGTTCTGGTTTTTACAAGTGGGTCGCATTCTAGTCGATTATTGTACGTCAATAACCGTAGTAAAAGAATAATATTTTAGTGCATAACTCTGCGTTTTATTTTAAAAACACTTTTATAAGGTAACTGGTTTTTATAAGAAATAAATACGTCAAAGTAAATTCTTTTTACGATAAATTGAAAGATATAATAAATTAAAATCAAAAACATACACGCTATGCTAAAACTAGCATTTTCGTTAAAACATACGAAAACCGGATCGCTTATGAAATTACATGTATAGCGAAAGTAATAAAGGACAAATGTCAACTTTTTTTTGATCCAACGCGTTTTATGCTATGAATATAATTTTCAGAAGTAACACGAAAGACGAGTTTGCAGAAGTTCTTATTTAAACAGTGTGTATACTTGCAGATATAGCGTAATGAAGTTTGTAATTATATGCTCGCCGAGTGTTAAAATTAATTATTATAAAAACGAATTTTTATAAGTTTCCTCTTAGATGGAAAGTTTTCAAAGTTTAGAAAATAAAATGAAAAAAGTTCACTTTATTTACTACCGATTTTCTGTGTGTGTCGAGATAAACTTTAATGATAAGAAAAAAAGTAGCGCTAAATTGTTTTACTCGGTGACCTAGTTCATTTTGGGAAAAACCATTAATAGTAGCTTGTTAAAGAACGAAATTTGGAATAAATTCGATAAACCTTTGGTATAGAGCAAAATGATTTGAAAATCAGTTAGTGGAAGAAAGGTTTTGGAATACATTACGACCGAAATAGGAACTCGTAAAAGGTGGGTTGTATTTAATGCAGCGGAAGGAGTTTGTAAATTATTATTATTATTATTATTATTTCGTATGTTTTCGGGTACAGATTACAATTAACTATTAACTACATTACAAATGTTGTCAGTATGTGATCGATAGTTTGATTTTTTTCCCCGCAGTCGCATGTTGCGTCATTCTTGATCCTCCATTTATTCAAAAAATTTTCTATATCTTTCCTGTTCCGTCCCAATGCGATTAAGTCTTGACCACGATTTTCTCGGTGGATCAAAATCGAATTGTTCGTTGCATGAGTGTTAAATAAGATTACGTTTATTTAGATTTTCAATCGCCCAACTATGTCTCCAAGCTTGAGTTACGTCGAATTTATCTTCGACTAACTGTGTCGAACTTTTTTGTACACTGGTTTCCTTGACTTGAGATGATTACGTTTGTATCCAAATACACAACGAAAGCTTTATTGCTGTTATACTTTTTCCAATCTTTTGTTTCGACCTTTTTTCTTCGGATCTGGATCTGTATTGCTTAGAACGGATAACCTTTACAGTACCAGTCATTGCACTTATCACCGTGTTGAGCTTTGCATACATTTTCTTAATGTGAGCGCTGTCGTACCGAGCTGAAGCTGAATATTCATCCAAAGAGTATGCCAAAGCTAATGCCGACGTACTTCGATGTTGTTGCTGCAACTTATGCATGATGTTTGTTCTTGTTCGTATTTTAGCGGCGGTGTTTTCGATATACTTTCGGTAAGTTGTTTGTCCAATGCGACACCCGGATATTTAGGGGTTTCCTCATGGCGTAATCTGCACGCGTAAATTATTATGTTTAATTTATTTTTGGCGAGATTGGTGGCCAAATGGAAGCACGACACCATAGTTTTAGTCACTTTCTAGATGTAGTTATTAATAAATCCGAAGTGTATAGATTATACAGTAACGAAGGACGCTCGATTGGCTAACCTTTCCATCTACCTTGACTATAAATTTGCGCCGACAACATTTCGTTAAACAGCGTATTTAAGGTATTGCGCGGAATTTTTTCAAAGTGCTTAGTCAGCAGACTCGTTCGCCACATGTTTTGTAAATGACGGACCTTTATCATTATAATGCGTAACCTTCGTAGTATAGGAAATGCAAAGAAGAACTACCTTGAATTTTATTTATATATTGTCCTATACGATTTCCAGCACAGGTTGGGTTGGGAGTAATCGAGCCGAATGATTCAATGAACTGTATGTACTACTTCTAGGCTACGTATATTTATTGACATCAGCATTTTCTTCAACTCTTTTTCACTTCATACTGTCTTGTTAATTCCGTGTTTATTATTTCTTCTATCATTTTCATATAGTCCTAAGTTTCAAAAATTATTTTTCGTGAGGGCTATTTTTTCCAAGCGAACTCATTTTCTAGCTACTATCTAACATGTTCAGGCTTGTGTTTCTATTTTAGAGTGAAAGTAAGTGACACGTAAATTAATTAAAATTAAACACTAAACATACAAAAAAATCAGTATATTATTTGATTGAAAATAATAATAATAAATTAATTATTACAAAAACATATAATAATAATAATAATAATAATAATAATAATATTGAAAAAATATAATTACAACATTAAAATTGTAATAAGAAACAGAGCTAAAGATAATAGATAAATAAATACAAGAAATCCCGGTTATGCGCATAAATACGTGAGTACCGGACATTTTAAAATGTGATCATATAAATTACAATGTAGTAACTTAACTAAGATCTTATTGTAATATACAAACTAACGAGTAACTCGAACTGAGTAAAAATATAAAGATTAGAATTAAAAGTTGGAAATAACAATTAAAAATAAAAGAGCTAGATTATAAAAAAAATAACAAAATTACATTTCTAAAACAATAAACCAAAAAAAATCACCCACACACGCAAATCCATTTGATACAATCACCTTCGAAATTATAAACAAAAGTTAGTAAAATATTTTTATAACTTAACTCTTATTCAAAACGTACGAAGCCTTTACGACGTCGACGTGTATAGTATTAAAAATAATAATAATAACCAGCAAAAAGCATGATTTATGCTCGTAATATACGAGTTGAATGGATAAAATTTTATAATATCCTGTAAACATAAAATTAGTTAAATAAAAACTACTAATAAATTTGTCTTCGAAACCTCGCTGCCGGAAAAGTGGATAAAGATCACGAAAACAAGTTTTCGTAGTTAGTAATGTAATATTTTTTTTTCAATATTTTAAAAAAATATTCGTTTTTTAATAAATTTCTAACAAAGCATATAATAAATACTTTCACAAATCGATTTTTATGTTGTCTCAGTTTACGTTATAGTTCTAGCGATGTGAAACAAACACCGGTCGTTAGTTTAATTACAAAAATATTGTACTTCGGGTCTATAAAAAAAATTATTTTACACATGTTAATATCGACCGTAAGATATAGATTATAAAATAATTTTCTAAAAAAAATTTGACAAATGATTGTATTGCATAATTAGTTATTTAAATTATTTGAACAAAATAATTTTACTACGTTATATTTTTTTATATATATATAAACATAATATTTTCGATAATACATCTACGTTTATAATTATAATACTTTAATAAATTATCAATTTTGAGGTTTTAATATTTGTTTTTTATAAAACTTTACAAAATTAAAGCAATTTCTACATCACGGTTCTAGCTTCGCTCTCTTATTTATAAAATAGTTCACTAAAAATTTGATCGCTATCCGTGTTGCATAATTATTTAAATGAAATTACAAAAAAACTTTACCGCGTTATTCGATATTTTTTCTAAAAATAATTATCGATCACGCATTCATCCACGTATATATAATATCGTCATAAATTTCCTGTTCAAAATTTTGATTTTTTTAAAATCTTCCCTTGTACCTGCTACAAAGGCTAAAAACACCGAGTCTATTATTCCGTTATTATAGATGTGAAGATAATTTAGTGCGAACGAGGAAAGTTATCAGAGTATTTTCATTTTTAGAGGTAAAAGTATTTCATTAAGTTAGGAAACTCTAATGAAGAACGAATAGAGTTATACAGAGAACAGTGGAGATATGAGCTATAGTGATTTGAACATTGGGTGAACAAGTAGGAGGATCGGTTTTGGATATGATATAAGGATGAGTGAAACGAGTATTGTGCGGACATGGAACAGTATCACTTCATCCTGTCTTGTGCGATGAACACGTTGAATAGTCCAGATACCACTATGTTGAGGTAAACCGGAAAAATCTGACTGTTGCTTGTTCGTTAAATTTATGGAACATGCAGTGGCGCATATCGGAACATGTTGCTGGAAGTAATTCCGCAAAAGATACGAAGGCGGATTCTTTCGCAGCTCGATCTGCTTCTTCATTCCTTCCATATCCGGTATGTCCAGGAGTCCAAAGTACATGTGTCTGCAGACTTTGCTTGCTGATTGTAGAATCAACTTTCACAGCCAATGAATGCATGCATCTGGAATTTTCTTTCAGCTGTTTGATCGAATACTTTGATTTTTTTATTAAAGTATAATATAAAGTTTTTATCTATTCAGTGAAAGATACGAAGTCATACTTTGTTAACCCACATACGTTAAAAGGTTCATACAAAAAAGTGAGACAGCGTAAAATTGATATTAAAAATGTTTTAATTAAAAAAAGAGGCATTTAAACCTTTAATTTCTCATTAGTAACAATTTTTTTAATTGTAATTTCCAACTTAACCACTGAATTGTGTATAAAAATTCGCCACGTGTCATTTATTTTTTGATGTTCATTATCTCCATTTCATTTTATTATTTGACGTGCGTAAGACAGTTAATATAAAAATCGAGATAACGTTAAAACGAGACAAAAATCGCACACAGCAACGGGGCCAAAAAAAATTATCTCTTTCTCGTACACGTTTCGGTTTTAACCACTTTATCAGAGTTTAATCAACATCGTCTTATTGTTCGATGCAAAACGTCGTGATTAGAGCCCATACGTTATTTTTACGTACAAAATGGGCTAGCTTTCGAAACATTAATTATATGTAACGCACGTGCACGCGCAAGATGTTATTTTTATAGAGTGGATGCCGCTGTCTTAATTAATAGTTAATTGATTTGTGTAAACTGTATACCACGATTTCGGATCGCATTATCGACCTTCGGTTTGAAAACAGTCGAGCGCTTTATCGACTATGCCACAAACGGTGTTCGTGGTTTATTAACGGAAATATTTCACTTTTAATTAGTGTCGTGTAATTTACAATTTAACAACTGACTTTTTCATAAAACCAAAATCTGCAACTTGTCGTTTATTTTTCATTTTCACATCATTCCATTTATTATTATTATTATTATTATTATTATTAATTTATGGTGTAATGGAATTATTATAATTAGTATTAAGTTCATTATCTACATATTACTTGTGTGTATGTATCTAAAATGTTTATATATTTCATGGGCATATAAGTGTATATATGTATCATGTATATATGTGAATATGAATGTATATGTATGAGTATATTTTATATCTATGTGTGATATGAGTATAATGTATGTATGTAGGTATTTGTATACGTATGTATAAAATTTTTCCATTCTATGTGTTATTAAATAAATAAATTTGATTTGATTTGATTTGATTATTATTATTATTATTGTTGTTGTTATCATTAATATTATTTCGCGGAAATAATATTTAATAAGTTACTAACTTTCCAAAAATTTACTCGTACAAAATTAAATTCTCATTTCTTGTCATTCGGTAAAGTTGCGTTTCGCGCTAATGAGAGCGCGTGCTTTTATTCCATTTCGGAAGCGTGATTCTGGAAATGCTCGTTGAATATTGTCGCATCGCTGTACGTACTTAAGGTACTTATTATTTTCTGAGCTCATTACCTTGCGTAAACTATTTGAGTTGGGTAATTATCATCTCATTTCAATGTATATACAAAGGCTGTATAGAATTTGTTTTAACGTAAATATTATTTTCTCTTGGAATTTTTTTTGGAAAACATTATTCTTTAAAATTACGATATCTAGTTAATGCCGTCGTTGTTAAAGTTAAATTACATTTTTTTTTTTTAATATATATTCTCCAGTTAATGGATAAAATTAGATTGGTTTTTTATTTTTCATTTTGTCGAGGTTTATTGCCGTTTTCAACACAAAAGATTAATGTACATACATACATACTACATATATATATATTTAAAGATAGCCGAAAAATAATGGTTGCGAAAGGCGCAACACAGAATTGGATGGAATAATTGGGGAAATCCAGAAGTGTATAGATAAAGGTATATCGTGAATATCGTGTATATATATATATATATATATATTTTCATTATTTTTCTTGCGATTATACTTGTCGTTTATTTTTCCTGTATGCTTGTTAAAATATTTTTTTTCTCATATTTGACCTTTATTATCGGAACCTGGTACTTGTTCGTATTTCACAGACTGCGATGAAGATGGTGCATCATATTATCGGTTTTTCTCTTCTGTATATCTATCTCTTTTTATTCTCTGTCCTCTTTTCTATTTTACAGAGTAAAAGAGGAGCTGAAACAATCACAAATTGAGTCGGACAGTCTGGAAGATCTTTCAACACATTTTTCACAGAAAATTAGCTGAATGAAGCGATTAAAAATTCAGCCTCGGTAATAATGGAATCTCTCCCCTATTCTTTAAAAATCTACCACCGGGTTTTATAAATAATCCGGCTAAACATTTTAAATAAAATCTAGACAGAGAACGGTTACTCTTGACTGTGGAACAATTTGAAATCTAACAAAGGGCGTACCGCGATTCATCGTCCAATCGACCGACCTTTCTACGCTACAGATAAGCCGATGGAAAGACGTATGATCCCCTCGATTTCTTTTGTGTTCAGTAAAACACGGACTTATTTCTGAAAATCAGGCGGCTACCGGTAATATGGAAGTTCTTTAAATTGTATAATTCGCGTTAGTAAATATTGAGCAATTTTCCAGTGTAAACAGTATCTTAATCAGTATTTTTCGATACTACGGAAGAGTGTTATGGAGATAACAAAATAATTCAACTGTTTCCAAAGATTGGATTCAAGAGCCGATTAGTTCAATTTATTAACAACTTTCTTTCAGAACGTGCGATTTAAGTTCCAATAGGAAGTAACCATTCGCACGATTTCATCGTATAAAATGAGGTGCCGCAAAGCGGCTAATTGAGTGTGAACTGCTTTTGATTTCAATAAATACGATTGTAGATTATATTCCGTTACCGTTTTTAGCGGACTGTTTGCAGACGATGTTAACATTACCTTACAAATAGATGGTCTTCTTTAATAGTTGCTAGAGCGCTCGAATGCCAGCGCACGAGTTGAGGGTCCAATCACAGCTCGAGACATAAGTTTATAGAATTTTTCATCGTCGTGTTACCCTTATTCACTATTGAGCCCTACACCGTATATTACGTATAATGGGCTAGTTCAACGCACAGTACAACTATGATGATGATGAATATATATATATATATATATATATATATATATATATATATGTATGTATATGTATATATATCCTGTATCGGTCTACTGTTAGACGTAGTTTCTCCCCAAATCTCTTCCATTGGTTCTGGTCCTGAGATTTTTGAATCAAGGTATATAACAACGAGCCACCCGTCTTGCAATGTTTCTTTCCTTATGAAGCGGCCACACTTTGGTTTTGTCTATCTATTATCCTTCCCTGTGGCTATGTCACGTGCAGGTACACTTCAATTTGGCCATCTGATCCACCACGTTAAAAAGTCCGTTTTTTTTCCGTATTCAAGTATTTCGCTTCCGGTCAGACAGTCTTATATTTAATATGAATTTTTTGTGCGCTGTTTGTGCGCTTATTATTCTTCTAATATTTGTTTTTATGAAAGTCAATGCTTGTGAGACATAAATGTAAAAAGCTGCAAAACACACTAAGTATATAAATTCCGCTTTAAACATATTAGTATGTCGTCGTTTTTAAATACGTAATTTATTTTCCCGAAAGCTACCCATGCTAATGTACTGTGTCTGCATCAAGTTGTAATTTTTTGTCTAATGTGTGTGTGCATGAAAACATATCTGTTTATTATATGCCACATATAGACGCGCATATACTCATGTATGTATATATATATGTACATTTGTAAGTGTGTGCGTGTACGTGTGTGTATTTACAAACGTATGTATTCTCGGTGTACATGTATGCGTACATAACTTTCATGCTTTTATCTTTACAACGTTTATATGCGTGCGAATGTATAATCTGTTGCGAATCGTTAACATAATTTTATTATCGAATTCTTACACGATCAGCGTAATCGAATTAAAATTATCGTTTTAATTAATGTGGAATACGTGATGGCGTTGAAGATCATTCTTAATGTTTACGTAATAAATTTCGTCTAGCGTTAAATTTTAAAGGTATTTTCACTAATTTTTTATCATTCTCGATCATGGGAAAAGGTGTAAATAAATCCAGAAATCAGATATTTCATGTTATGATTACTAGCTGCTAATATATCGTCGTTTGCCTATTGTCCTTATGAATTTTATCGCCGATTTTAAGAGAACTTATCGTTACGATAACCATTTTCGCTCGGATATTTTGTCGATTACGGGGTTCGAACCAGAGTTAACGAATGAAACAGCCGAGAACAACGTAATTGTCCGAATGATAAAATAACACATGTCGTTAGCATTTATTTACTTATCATCATCATCATCATTAAAATGTTGACATTTTTGAACTTTTTCTTCTTCTTATTATCATTATTATTTATTTATTTATTTTTCGCCCCGGAATATTTCCCAGAGGATTATTTATAGAACGCGTTATTTCTTGGAGCGTATCTCAGGAGAAGTTGAGAAAATTGTCCAGAATAAAATGAGCGGAATTTTTAAAATCTTCTAAACGTGGCCACCAGATTAAGGAAAGAACGATTGTCCAGATTTTTTTATTATTCAGCTTTGTTATACGAACGTTTAATAATTTTCTCGAAACTTTGTTTTAATAATTAATATTAAAAACGTAATCAGGATGAAAATAATCGAAAATAACGACGACATTGAGCGTCCCATTTACGATAGGTATAACCTCAATATAAGGAAGATTATGTATGTTATAAGCGATTACAGAAATTGAAAAAAAATCTCGTACGATCTTCTTACTCGATTTCGAATCTATATATTTTTCATTTGGAACCCCCATCACCATCCACCGAGCTGATAAGAGGAGGCTTCCTTACTTCCCATCTATATCTTAGTATTTCTTTTCTACGAGTGATATGAAATTTCTCTTGAAATCTCATGAAATCCCGGAAACGATTACAAAAGATCTTATTAAACCAAATACTCTTTTTAAAGTCACCCTTTTCTGTTTCATTCGCGAAGGAAAAATATCATTCTTATTACTGTCAATATCCAAACTCTTAGAGAAACTTCTGTTATAGCGATTAGTATTGCTAGTTGAAGATAAGCTTCTTCTATATTAATTTGGATTTAGACAGAAGCACTCGACAGTCGAGTAGTGGAAATAATTAACAAATTCTGCTCTGCTGTATTCTTAATTTGATAGAGTGTGACATTAAGGCCTGGTCCACAAGTTGAGTACCAGACTACCAGGTAATTTTTGTCGCATATTGAAACGTTATCAAATCGACAGTTCTCGAAATGCGCATCAAGAGGCAAGGTCGTCATTCTACTATATCCAAGCAGGTGTGCCAGAAGGGCAGCGACCTCGGACCTCTCCTGTGTCACATATATTTTGCTTATTATACGACATACATTTGCAGATGATACTGCAATCTTAGAACTGTAAGTGATAGCCATTAGCTACGAATAAAAAAAATGGATTCTAGACTGAAATGAACAGAAGTCAGTCCATGTCTTGTTTATACTACTCCGTGCTGGCAATATACATCAATTGTACTTAATAAACTGACTAATTCCACAGGCTAACTCAGTTAAGTACAATATGCATACATTTGAATTCACGGTTGACCCGAAAAGTTCATGTTAAAATGACGACCCAGCAGATCAAGAACAAAACACGTAAATTATATTGGTTAATAGGCAGGCAATCCTGCAAGCTTCTGCTATACAAGTAAATTATTAAACCCATTTGGACATATGGCCTGGCTCTGTGGAGCTGTAATGCAAGTCAAATCGTGATATCATACAACGGCGTCAAAACAGTTACATACGATATTCATTCTGATCTCGATACGATGTTCATAAATCATGCTATGTTGGTGATAAAAGTAAAAGAACTATTATAAAAAAAAATCGTATTTTTTCTATATTTATTAGACGATGATATCCGTTCGACTTCGTAATTCTTCTATTAAAGCGTGTTTAAATCGTATGTTTGTCATTTTTTCTTGAAATTTTTCTAATAATTACTCTTATTTACTTTTGCATATTTCAATGTTAAGGTACGTTTTGTTCGAGACTACTGTTACGCTAATCATTGACCATTGCTGCTTTGTGCTTCTTACGGAGCTGTAGTCGTTCAACACACATGCGAATATAGCCGTTATTCGTTTATGATTATTTGTTGCGTAAACACGTATTGCGCTATAGCTCCTTCGTTTTCCAACATGGACGACAACATTTTTGTAATGTTATAAGTTTAAAATAAATATATAGTTTTACTTACCATAACGTAATAGCCATTTTTTCGTCGGATGTTAATACAATTTTGTTTTCGTCCGATTCCTTGTACATATCTTTGTCGATTAATTCCGATATCCGATCAAAATTGCTCAACAGAAACCTGAAACAGAATATTTTTGGTTATCATCACGCAGTTAAACATTCTTCCGTTCTCAGTATATACATATTTTTCACCTCTTCATGCCATATATGCGGAATAGGATAGTTCATTGGCTTCAATTTCCTCCATCAAAAGGTGTTCCGTCTACACAACACTTTACTCCTTTTAGACAACCACACAAGTACACAAAGCGCGGGTCAGAATCAAGTGAAGCACGGAAAAAAATTAAAATACTGTGAAAAATCAACAGTTCCCACGGTATGATAAAACATTCCCCGGCACAATACCAACAATTATCGCGACGGGTGTCCAGAGCTAATCGTCCACAAACTTCGATTCTTTGTATTCGTTCTGTACGTAATTAATTGTATTCGTTCATCCGATAAATAGATACTGACGAAAAGAATAAAATAAATTTGTTCGAAATTTGAATTTAATCACAAACGTATTATCTTCGTCTATTTGAACTTCAACAAAAAATAAATTCTTCCGTTAAAGATGTTAAAGGTGGAAAGAAGGGTTTTCCACAGAATAAAACGGTAAACTGTTTAAAACTGTCGTTGAAGACAAAAAATAGCTGTTAGGAGTCCGAGGTTCCAAGAGAAAAATAAATAAATAAATAAATAAATAAAAAGTGTATTTTTACATTTAAAATAAGAAACAACAATTATCATCTGCACGTACCGAAATTAAACAAAATTCTTCCCCCGTGTATATATGAATAATAATATAAATAAAAGAAACGAAGCTTAAAATAGACTGCAGGAAAAACCACCACCACAACCTGCATGAAATAAGTATCAAATAAAATGGAATATGAGATAACAGACGATCAGAGTAGCAATGAAGAGAAAAATAAATAACTATATACATAAAACAAACTTAAATAATAACTATAAGCATCAGGAATTACGCGTCGTAATAATGTATGTTTAATTCTTTTTATATTTCTTATATTTTAATTGGAAACTAGTGCGAGTGTAGTCTCCTATATTGTTTATATACGCGCTTAGGGTACAATCATTAAAAAATTTTTTGGTTTGCTGATTTATTACTCGATGCACAAATTTCAAAACTCTGTGCATACGAACTATTCTAGTATAAAACGGAGCTTTAAGAATGATTCTACAACATTTATTTTGCATGGTTTGCAATTTAGATAAGTTAGAGAGACTTGCGTAGTCTTAAGATACATTTGTAGATAATTAGCTTATTTGCGATATTAACGTAGAATTTCCTATTAAAAATAGCATATAATTTAAATAAAGGGGCATGAGTTTTATTAACGGCGTGTTCTATATGTTTAGAAAAGGTAAGACCTTTATCTAGAATAACACCGAGATATTTGACCCGAGTATTCCGTTCTATGGTTGTGTTGTTAATCGTTATAGGAGTTAGAGAGTTCGGTCTTCTTTTTGTAAATAATATTGTTTTATCAACATTTATGTTAATTTTACATTTATCGAAGTATGATCTTAATTTCTCAAATCCTACGTTTAGCCTTCTTCGAATAGTATCTGTACGATACGACGTACAATATATAGCCGTATCATCCGCATACAACGTCATCTGAAGGTGTTTATCCTTGGGAATATCATTAATAAATGAAGTTCCAAGAGTACTCCGCAGAATTACCATAACAGTATTTAATTATTTAGGATTGTTTTTCTTTACGTTTGAAATTTAATTCCAACGATTGTAATCATGTAACATACACCATGTTAGAGGCACCCTGTAATTTATATAGAATTCAATTAAAAAATGATGATATAATTTAGCTTTGCATAGACGGTACTCAAATTTTGGAGAGCGTGTTTGTCTAACCTATTATTATTATTATCATCATCATCATTATTATTATTAGTTCCATTTCGATTGGTCGGTTGTGTTGAAATTTTCGGTGAAAATTATACGTGCATATAACCGTATTTGATGTAAAATTTCGAATATCTTGTTTTATTTTAATTTAATTAAGTTATAACGTTTTTATTATTATTATTTTTCGCTGCTCCTGTTTTCATCGGATCTGTCGAGATCATTTTTATTTATTTCTAAACTATCTGGATATTCTTAACTTTAGTTGTCCTTTACGAAATGCAGTAAGCCTGCCTAACAATGACGATTTTATCTCATGCGGTGATTGCGATAACGTATTTGAGTGGGCTGGTGTAAAACCGTCTACGTGGAAACAAAAATCTACCGCTTAAAAGTCAGAGTGGGTATGTTTAGTTGCCCGGGAGGCATACAAGTCGAAAAAAACAAAAGATCCTAACTGATGAGGCTGATTCAGTCGATCGGTTTTATTTTTAATAAAAAAAAAGTTAGCTGGCTTAAATAAAAACATCGCAAACCGATATAAGTTATAGTAATAAAAATTTTGAAGATGCTTTAAATAAAATTAATAAATTAGCTGACGATAACAAGAAATTGAAAGCAGAGAACATGGAACTAAAGGACAGATTATCTAAATTGGAACAATATTCTCGTAGAAATAATATAATTTTAATTAAGTTCTCGTTAATAATATTGTTGTTTTATTTATTTCTATTAAATACAGGCATATATATATATATATATATATATATATATTGTATATAAAATTTATACGCTAATAAACGTAATTTTCTCGTTGTTGCGTATGTGTACTTGTTTTTTTAAATATCGTTTAGCACGAAATTCTTTTAACACGAAAAAATATCTCAGCCCCTCAATTTCGTGTTAAACAAAATGTATATATATATATATATATATATATATATAATTCATACTATAGGATTGTTATTAAAAAATAAAATGTATAATGTTCCGTTATATTAGAAAAACGTATTATTTAGAATTTTATACGTCAAATTCTATAAGATAAATACATTTCGGATGTTTTTAGTGATATATTTGAAATATTTCGCTTACATTAGAAAATAAATTTTATTTAATTATTTATAACTTTTCGTTTTGTATATTTTATTACTTAATTTTTATATATTAGATTACGTTTTAATTTTTTCATTTATTTATTCGACATTAATTAAATGCCTATTTACGGGTTTATTATTTACTATATTATACTAATATTTGCGTACAAAAAGAGTATATTTCTAAATTAAAACCTTATTACAACTAAATGCGAATATCTCTATATACGTCCGAGTAAATAACTTGAACGAATTAAAATGTGATGGAAAATATGCTAGACTCGAGGTTTTGTCGTGAAATATGAGAAAAAATTATCAAGAAATATGCTGACATTGCGATGATATTATAAAGACGACTAGAGAGAGAGACAGAAAAACCGAGGAACTAAGTTGATAAAAAATGGAGAAAAAGCGCCTAACAAGAAGAATTATCCAGCGCTTTAATAAACACATCAAAAAGCGAGTCGCTCGGTTCTGAGAAGTTAAGAAACATCTCCTGGAGAAAATTAACATCACCACGAAAGACGATATTACGGCGGGAAATTCGTTTAGAAATAAAATTAAGGCGTTTACTTTTGAAGAAAATGTGGAAAAAAAAAAGCTGGGCCAAATCGCTAGGACCATGGAATGAAAAACACAACGTAGTAATAGCGGAGGGAAAAAAGTGGAAGAACTGCCGTCAGGAATATATTTTACGTTGTCCGTATTTCGCCAATTGAGATAAAATTATGTATATTTTCTACTATGCATACATCATATATACATACATACATATATACATACATTATATAAACATGGAAACAGCTGTAACGATTTGGATGAAATTTTGTCACGTAACGTATTAAATAATTGTATAAAAAATATATACATATATGGAAACGGCTGTAGCGATTTAGACGAAATTTTTTGTAGTAACGTATTAAGGAATTGAAAATGGTCAGTATGAAAATTTCGAATTTATGTTAGACGTTACGACTTTTTGATTTTTCTGGATACTTATCTAAAGAGGTACGTTTGAAAATTTCAGCTCGATCGCATCGCTCGAATGGTGTAAGTTTGCTCCATATGTGTTGGTAAATATTATTAAAATTTTATACATCGTGTACCGTTTTGATTCATGTTATCCGATGTTACGGAAATATATATTTTTTTTTTAATCTAGGAAAGAGTTATTTAAAGGAAAAAAATTCGATCGATGAATTCCAAAATTCATTTCGAGAATCATCGAAACCGACATTTCTGGTTATAACTCCGGAAATTTATGAGACTACATTCTACATTGCAGTTATAATATCGTTTTTAATAAAATGCGATTTCTATCTAAATGTATTTTCCGAAAAAACACGATTTCAAAGAAAAATAATACCGAGCTAACACCGAAGTACCACTACTTAATAATAATAATTCAATGCAATTTATTTATTGAAGGAATGTATTATATTAATATTTGTGTATATGAAATCAGTTATCACAGAAATGGAGATTTTCTTTCATAAAACGTCCTCTTCTTTGTACAAGAGCCGAACGTTTATTTAAATATAAACATAGTACAATTCCTCATTATCGATTTATTTTCAGTTACCATTCGAAATTAACTATTTACACATATCTATAGACTTCGATACCTTTAATGACTGCGTACAAATCAGTCATTTTGATACGATTCTTCACACCCATTGGCATGATTTTACACATACCGATGGCTCTAAATTTCCCGATTGAGTTGGTTCCACGCTTATTATTCCCTCCTTGAGAACGTTGCTAAAACCTTTAAACTACCTAAATTCTCTTCAATATTTACAGCTGAGTGTCTTGTTATTCTCAGGGCGCTCCGTTTTTACGCTTTTGCAAATATGAGTCAAAATGTAGTAATTTTCACGGATTCACGTGGTGCTCTCAAAGCTATTTCGAATTCCTCATTTGATAGTCGCTGTTTTCCATCAATCTACGATATCCTAAGAAATATTTTATTTCTGAAACGCGTTTGTGTAAAATTTGTCCGGATTCCCAGCCACTCGAGTGTTCACTGGAATGATACCGTAGACACTCTCGCCAGAAGCTCCAACGAGAATGGCTCATTCTACTTCAATATACCGGATAGGCATATTTTATCTTAGATTAAGTTTTCGCACACGGAATTTTGGAAGCATGCTTGGAAATATTGTTATTCAGCCAAACAATTTAGGAATATTCAACCTTCAATTCCAGTAATTCCCGGGTTCTTCAATCTCTCTGCCAACATAGAAAACAGAATTTCGTAGGCTTAACGTTAACAACATTCCGTACGTTCTATTTACGCAACACAAATTAGCCTCTTCGCCATTGTAAGTGATTGATGGATGACGCCATCGTTTTAATAATTCACTTCATAATTTTAAGAACGATTTGTTTATGTAAATTTTATTTAGTTATCGTTTCGCATTTATGTGGAGGTATATCTATCTAAAGCGAATTTAGCCCGTGTATTATAATTATAAACTGGTTAAAATTTTATTTTTGGTGTGAACTCGTCATTCGAAAAGTGTAAGCGATTGTTTTCACGTTTAATGAACTATATTTTTCAATAACTCACACATACAACAAATTTAAAGTACTATGTATATATATTAGGTTAGAATTAATCATATACGATCATCATCATCATCATGACTAACTATTGTACGTTTATTTTTACATACAAAATGATATGATAAGTAAGTTTAAATTAAAATAGATAATATTGATAAATAAAAAATATATCGTCTGTGTCCAAAATTTGTTTATAAAGTTGACATCACTCATCTTTAAAGTTTGACGATATTAATTATAAACTGACGCGCTGTGGTCGCTGTTCTATTTGAATTTTTGACGTGTGAGCTGTTATTCGGTGGTTAATCTGCGGTGTAAGATGATAATAATAGTTCGGTTTCCCTAATCATTATTATTCGTGTCGTCCTCTGTAACACGTAACCTACTTTCAACAGAATATAGGCCCCCGTGTTTTCGGTTCTGGTATATTAATTCGCAACAGACACTAACTAGGCCTAATAGTTGAATGACCCCGTTAAGGGACAATCTCTTTAATCGTATTTATCGTGACTGTGCGATAGGCGTAATTATTATTTCGGGTAATCTATCTCTCTATTACGGCGCTCAGATTTTCATTTTTAATTATATTATTTCTTTATTTGTAGAAATTAATAACGACATTTTTAAAATAGAAAATGTTTATATGAATTTGGAAAGCGGAAAAAATTTGAAATCTAATTGGAAGATATATATATATATATATATACATATATATATATATATATATATATATATATATATATATATATATATATATATATATATATATGTATATATATATAATACTCAAATATGTATTTGTAAATTTACACGTTTACGAAGTTGCAAAGAATTAATATGTACGTTGCATTTGTAAGTGCATATGGGTGTAAATGTATGCTGTATGTACACTATACATGTTGGCGAAGAAGATCACTAGTTATTGTTGATTGCAACAAGAAGAAAGTTAGAAATTGCGAAACTCTGAAAATGGATTGTTAAATGATATTCGCGAAAGATTTAATTCGTCGCAATTTGCCTGTTCGGTTAATGTATCAAATTTATATACTACTTACATTAGCAACTTGTATTTTTGTCTAGTGTACTTCGTAGAATTATGTTAATGTTTATTCTTAAGTAATTACGATTTCTTGCGACATCATGTACTAACGTTGTACGTAATACATTAAATACACACGCACGCACGCGCATATATAATCTTTTTCTTCAAGTGCCGTTGTAATCTTTTTACGATACTTTTGATATTTCTCCTGTTCACTATTCATTTCGGTCCACATTTTTGTATCGCCGTATCCGTGATTCGTCTAATTTTCCTACTGACCGCTATTTTCATAATAAAGTATTCTGAAATAAGATGTAATCTGCACCTCGCATACTTCAGCTTCCTGTTTGTCGTAATGTTGACGCGATCTGTTTTCGTCTTCTGCAGAACTCCTTGGTTAGTTTTCTTCGCCATGCGCTGCATTTTAAGATTTATTTGATGGTACTATATTTTAAACATTGTCGAACGGTTTAAGATGCTCTTTTCCATGGTCCGACATTCACATCTGTACAGTAAAATAGACAATTCATAGCATTCATGGATTCTAACTCCCTGTTCCAAATTTCGATCGTTTTTTTGGTTACATGATGCTCAAATATTTGTACGTTTTTAAGCACTACTTCCACGGGTGGTAATAGTTAATTTTGTTATTTTCGTATGTGAGATAATCACAAAAGTTATATCTCGTATGAGAGAGATCTAATTTAACTTTTCGTTTTTAATGTATATTATGTATATATATATATATATATATATATAAATATAAATAAATTCACATAATATATGAATTTTATATGTATATATACACACATATACAGATATTTATATACTTAAAACATCATAACGTATACATATATATCACATCATACATACATACACACACACATATATAAATGTTTTACATAATGCAGTCTCTAAGCATTCTGCTCGCACGAGCTGAGTTCGAATCTCCAGGGAAACGAAGTAAAAAGGTTTCTAGCTAACTCAGTTATCCGTAGCAGTTAGTAAATGAGTACAGCTTACTAGAAAGTAAAGAATCTGAGGAAGACAACAATAAACCACTCCTTGTTCGGCCGGTGCTTTTTCAATTTTCGGTTAACGACGCGTCCTGTACCTACTTACGAGTGAGCGACTTGATAGGATTTTCCCATCGAAGAGGAGAATTTTTTACTGTAAAAATTCTTTCTAGTCACCTCAACTGTCGTTCGCACCGTTATTTAATTTTTAAAAACTGATTACGAAATTTTCTACGGTTATACACGACATTTAGACTAATCTTTTGGCTCTACCTACTAATTTGACGGGCGAAGTCTATTTATTATTAACGTACCGACTGACGTTTATAAATTACGGGATATTATAAAAATAAAAGCGGTTCTACATTGTCGAACGGGCGCGTGGGTGGGTTTTTTCAGCCGATGGTAGTAACTAACAGCTTTTAGGAAAATAAATGATTCGCGAAATGTTTCCTCGGTTCTGTTTGTATCGTCGTCGTTAATTGGAAATGAAAATTGTTTTTTTTTTAATCGCTTTTTCTTTTTTTCATCCTTCACTCGCTATTTTTTCGGGAAGCGGCCTTTGAATTTTATTATTATAATTTTTTTAAGAAACTTTTTTATTGTGGTAGTATGCGACAAATTTTCACGGCGTTATGAATTTCGAAAATTAAATTTTTCCTATTCGATCGTTATACTAAGTGCCACGGTTATGAAAATAAAATTTATAAATAACTTTACTTATACCTTATTACATTGATAATGGCGATTGTTTCTGTCCTCGTTCTCCCGATAAATAACCGCACTATTTTAAAATGATAATTAAATAAATGAGTGTACGTCGCTCAAAATTCACGATACACGTTTTTAGTTTATTAGAAAATATGAAGGACGACTTCTCCGCGTTGTGTTTAAACTGTTATCTCGTCAGAAAGTTTTATGATTTCTCTTATACGAAATGTAAAACGTAACGCCTTGTTTACTATACCCTATTAATACAATTGTAAGGAATCCCAATATAAGATAAAGGATAAACTAGAAAATAAAATATCATCACTAGTTCGCATCAGCCTTTGACTAGTAGCGCTATAACGTCCTTTTCCATTCGCCTCTATCTGCTGCCGTAATTTTCAAATCGCGATAGGTATCCTACACTGTTCATTATTTGTCTCATGCAGCACTTCCTTGGCCGGCCTTTTCTTCTTCTGCCTTCTATCGTGTCTTCCAATATTCGTAGAACTAATCCATCGTGTCTTATCACATAACCTATATCCATCTATTTCTTCTAGAAGTGGTTATAAAATTCTTTTCTCCCTTTCACTTTTTCTATAACGTTCTTGTTGGATATTTTTTCCGTTCATTTGATCTTCATCATGCGTCTCCAGCACCACATTTCAAATGCTTCCAGTTTTTTTTTAATACCGACCTTCTTGAGTATCCATGTTTCGCTTCAATATAGTGCATTACTACATATGTTTTTATTAGTCTTTTCCTCAGTTCTAATTCCATATTACTGATGAATATCTTTTTCGTTTTTAATAATTGTTGTTTCGCTATATTTAATCTGAAATCTTCTGTATCATTTCCGTCTTGCGACACAATACTTGCCAGATGTTTGTATTTGGATACCTGTTCCAGTTTATCACAATGTAATTTGATGTCGATAGTTCTATCCCGCCTAGCACTAGTTACCGTTATTTTGGTTTTATCTTTATTTATTTTCTTTAGTTTAACGTTTAATATTTTCAATCGGTTTTCTAAGCTTTTCACGCTTTCAGCTACAATTGCAATGTCATCTGCGACTCGAAAGCAACATATATTTTCTCCGTTAGCAGCAAGTCCTTTATGTTTACCTTTCGTAGCGTTTCTTACGGCTTCTTCTATGTATAGATTAAACAAAACAAAGGTGAACGGTGACAGCCCTGCGCCGTACTCCTTTTCGAATTCTAGTTTTTACCTTATCATTTATTTTTTTTAGTATCCCTTCTTGTTTGGTATACATCTCGTATATTATTTTTATATCATCGCTATCTATTCCAATTTCCTTCATCTTTTTAAATGTTCCAATTTACTCGGTCGAATGCCTTTTCCAAATCAATAAATGCTATAATTTTTACCAACTTCTTAATCTTTTTTTTATTATCGATTTTAATCCTAGTAGTGCAGGATTAAATCAAATATATTAACCGATTATTTATCGTTATTATATATAAACACTAGATGGGCAACAACCAGTTGAGTAAGCAGGATTCAAAACGCAAAAACACATTAGATCGTATTCAGACATATTAAAATTTAAGGCTGCCTTTGTATCCGGGATTTGTAGATTTCGAGAAAGCGTTCCACTCGGTATACATACATTCTATAATGCAATCGGTATAGACAAGACGTATATTGATGTTTTGATTAATATAAGAACTCTGTTACAGCTAGTATCCGGGCGTGCACGGAAAATATCAGCATTCTTATTATTAAAAAGTGTAACAGCGTTACTATAGATTATAAGATGAAATTATTGAACTGGAATAATAGCAGCGTATGCGTGTGCGAGAATGTGTATAATATCCGTTATCGTCGAATCTGAGTTACATATACGCATTAAGTCTAGTGCATATACGTAAGTTGACTTTTGCGTTCTTCAGCGTATGAACTCATTTATGGTAATATTTGACGTGAATTACACGTGTGACCAGATAGTTGACAAAGCTAGCAGGTGCAAGATAGCGTTTCGTGCTCTTTGAGAGTTGACAACACTATCACGACGTGAATTATGAAATATAACATTAAACGAGTAGCGTGATTTCGCTGCTCTATATAACTTGCCGAAATTGGATGTCCCTGTCTATTTGTAGAGATATTCTCGATACGATGACATTAGTTTAGGACCGATTCCGTTCTGACACTCTGTTGTCACTTTGTGTAAAAACAGTTCTCGAAAACCAATCATTTTGTGAGGACATTTGAGTTTTTCACTTAAAAAGAATCTGAAAGGGGCATTTATTACAAATTTGTCTATTCAGCTTCTCATGGCGCCGAACAAATTATCAATAATCCTTTGATTTTTCCAATCTACTCCCGCTTTATACATGCATTTCATTAAGTCATCATGATATTATGAAATGTTTGCTGATAATTAATAAAGTACGTATCTAAATTTGACTAGCGTTCTCATGGCAGTTTTATGCTAACGTGTTTAGACACTGCCTTCCTGCTTTTCGAGACCACCCTAAAAATCTAAATATCGAGCACCTGTAACGTAGTAAACAAAAAATAATATTATTATAATTCTCGAAAATTCGACGAATGATTATTGAGACGAACAATTTATTTTTTTATTTCATAAGAAAACATCTAACATTCGGAGCTTAGTATCGATGAATCCTAATTACAAGGTTAACGTAATTATAAGATACGTATTAAATTATTCATTCGCCGCAGGAAAAATGACGGGAAAAAGCTGCATTATAAATTACGTTATTCAACTAACAACGTTCTTATCATCTGATTAACAATAATTACTTTTCGAAGCAATTTGCTAAAATTAACGTAACTCTAGCCATATTTCTTTCATCTTTTTTTACTCTAAACCGTATGCATGGAACGATTTCTTTTTATTTATTTAATGTGTATTCTTAAAAATTCACACACACACATTATACTATATATTATATATATATATATATATAGTTATGTGTTGGTGTATAAAATGTATTGGTCATGCACGGAAACGTGTACTAATTGTCGCGCTTTGAAACGATTTCTCTATTTTTTAACTTGGTAATATCTTAAATAAGCTGAGCCACATTATATAGTTCCACGATCCGGATAATAAATATGTCGGTCAGTCGATGTATACTTTATAAAATGAATACATTTTCACTAATAATTATCCGGATGCTAACGTGTACTTAATTGGATCTTGTCTAAATATTAAGAATTGTGTTGGAATGAATATGTTGCTTTTAAAATAACGAACTTATTTTAGCGCAAGAAGTCGAAAACAAATTTATTACTATTATCATTATTATTATTAATACGACTAATTAGCAAACACTTTCTCTTGTCCGGACGATTGAGGTGTTCTTAGCGGTTATTTTTAGTCATGTTAATTTTGTAATACATACGGTGATAATCTCAGATTACTTGTATAATGAACAAAACTTTTTGCCATTGCTTTATTATTTCTTATAATAATCGGTGTTATTTCAACAACATTAAGCTAAAATTTTCAGAGAAGTCTGACTTTCCTGACTTTCCCTGAGAGAATACGGAGCGGGAATTAGGAAACCGAAAACGACGAGTGGCAGGAGGTATAAAGAAGGCGAGCTCCGCGCATCCCCAGATTCAGAACCATCGGTAAAACAGCAAACAGCGCCGTTATATTTAAAAATTTCAAGAGCGATGTAGTGACGGAGAACATGAGATGGACATGAAAACAGATGGATTGGGTGTTAATGTGAAGTGTTTGTAAAAGCCAAAGGAGGAGAATGGTATATACTGGGAGAAGCGGGAGATTGAGAATAAATTTGTTAAGTTGAGAAAACGACGATTCAAATTTATTTTGATATTAATTTCGTAGTTAGGGATGTTTACAGTGTTATAATTACCGGGCTTCGAATGTGTCATTCAAATCTTATCACCATTCCTATCTTGTTCAAGGCACGGAACCTTCTCTCTGTCCCTTTTTATCAAATGACACAAATGCTTATTTCCCACATACTAACATCTTGTCGTGTTCTCATAACACAACTCGGCACGGCATTCCTCCTTCCTTACCTCAACTCTTATCTGAATTTCCCGGTCATATTAACAATATTTTTCCGTTCCCTGCATTCACTGAAGCTTTTACATATGATTTAGGATCGCAGTAAGTTCTTGGGTGCATACCGGCGCCCGTACTACCAAATAATATTAATAATAATAACAATAACTTCCCGTAAAAAAATCGTCACTAGATCATATATATATATATATATATATATATATATGTTGACACTAGGCCACCTTACAAAATAAAAACGGGAATACTGACAGATATTTCGAAAATGCGATAGTAGATTTAGTCGATATATTAATAATAATACAATAAAATACGCTGTAAAAAAATGTGCTGTACGTTACACGACATAACGGCACTAAATGAAAGTAAGAATTTAGTAGCGAGACATCGTCACGTATAAAGAAAAGTGGCAATGGATATCATCGTAACCATCTTCCCAAAAAAAAGTGCGAACGAGGAAAATAGAGGCTATTTAGTAATTGTTACGAAATGCGAATTAGCGCGAGAGGAGTGCTCCCCCAATGATCGTTTCAATCGGCGTATCTGAATAAATTGATGACTAGTGCATTTGTATGAGAATCCAAGCGCCTTTTATATTGCTAAACGGTGCGTTTGACTTCATATTTAACATAAGGAATCACGATTAAATGTGTAGTTCGAAATATAACAGGATAAATGAGTAGCCTTCTTATTTTGGAACCGTTGAATCTTATTTATATGATTATTTTTTTGCGCAGCCCCGCAGCATCAGTAGGTCCACACAGGCTTTAACATTATTTTATAAATTAATTGAAAAAGTTTAAGACTATTCACATTTTATACGATGATATGCGTAAATCAATAAATGATTTTTCGCGACGGACAAATATTTAAAATAACTCTCAGCCATAATGTACATGTCGATAAAAGAGAACGACGCTGAATTAAAAAAATTAAGAATAAAAGAAAAAACCCAGAAAACTCAAAAATATTTAGGACCGCCGTTTGTTTTTTTTGTAGCTATGCACGTAACGAATATTTTTTTTCATTGTTTACTTTTTGTTGGCTTTTCATTTAAAATCTTCGAGAACACTTTGTTTACCTATAAATTTATCCGATTATTTTTTTTAAATTCCGTTTTTTTCCACTTTTCAGGGAATTTTCGAGTATCTCCGCAAATTTTTTTAAAAAAATTTTTAAACAACAAAAAAGTTTTCACAAAGTTAAGCTCTTGGTATATTGTTTTCGATAAAGCGGTTATATTTCGGTCTGTTCGGAAAATAACGTTCTAGGAAAAAGGACCAACAAACGAAGGATTATTTGTGAAGGATGAGACTATATAATATTAACGACTTACGCCCATCTTAAAACGACACGGAGACAGGCAGTTAAATTCTAAGGGACGACGAGGAGATGCGAGAAATAGGTCGAACTACTTTTACCTCTTTTCATGCAAAGGACGAACGGCGCTTAAATGTTTATCGTTATTGCGCTTTGGCTAGCGATAAAGAAGACCAATCAAAGAAAGTTTTAAGGCGTTTCGACTGAAATTAAAACAGTTTTACAAGTTGAAGGTAAATTCGATTAAAAAGACGATTTTTAAATCTCGACCTTTATATATAAACGATAACTTAAAGCGTACGATGTGCACACGCAAATAAAACAAGCCAGATGGGGCTATACGTTAAGAGAGACATAATATGAAAACGGACGAGTAATAAAATTCAAACGGTATACGTTAAAAAAATTTAGTCATACGTGAAAAATAATATATTATAAATGTAATAAAATAGAAAAATTGTAAACTGACGTCATTTAAGAAAGGGAAAAAGATTTAAAAAAAAATAAGATTAAGGATTTTAGAAAGAAACGCCAACTTATTCGTTTAATTATAATAAAAGCTGAGTAAGCTAATAAATAAATTGAATAAATGTGCTTAATGATTTAGTACGTGTTTAAATGAAAGCCAGCAGTTTAGTTTTACTAATATAGTCACAACAGTCTTAATCATTAACCGTCTATTTATTATAAAAAGCCGATTGTAAATATACGGCAAATAATGGAGAAACGTCGAGAATTCAACATTATGGTATACATCGGGTAGTTCATAGATTACGCAAAAGCTTTTAATCGCGTTCAGTGAAATAAGTTATGGGTGATACTATGTCGCGCCGTTTAATAGTAGTCATTAAAACGTTGTCTGAAAACGATACTGGGAGAGTAAACACATCAACAGTAAACTAATGAATAACTTTAAAGCTGAAATAGAAGTTCGTCAGGGCCGTCTTTTGAGCCGATACTACAGTAGAGAAGACGGACGATTATGAATAACTCAAAAATTTTCGAATGGAATTTTATTTAAAAATAGGAAAACGACAGATGACCGCCATTTGCAATAATACATTCATTCAGTCTTTTTACAAAGTTTTTCGAGCATACGTCGTTGATTTTTTTAAATTTCTTCAGAAATCCTAATTTTCAAGTCTTCCAACTCGATCGATGTTGGAGTACGAACTATTTTCTTTTTGTCCAGGAGGTTTTTCTATCCGTTGCAGAAGCTGTCTCGAACGTTTTCAACCTACTTTAAAATTAACTCGCGAGATGGTACAAGTTTACTACGCGTAACTTTGAATTCTTTTCGAAACTTTTTTTTACACTATCGCGATCTATTTACGCCGAAAATAGCGTTCCATGCAAAACGCGCGCTCCGGCTCATTATAGGATACCGTTAACTGAAACTGGACAAAAACCAATCTCTGATGTGTGCACTAAACGTGGAGCACGCGGTTTGCGCTGTAGCAGTGTTACACAAAACCGCCCGTCTAATCTGGGTTATCCTATATTTAATATATATATATATATAGTCAATGAATACTAGAGAATCTATAATTTGGAAGGTGACGTAAAAATTGTACTATTAACAACTTACGATCTGCCGACGACAAAAATAATAAATATCGACTAATTATTCTTTTAAATAAATTAGAAAAGGTAAGTTCAGAAGCTTAATTAAAAATAAACTGAGATAAAATACAATTGCAGCTTACACGACATATAACAACTAGATAATATACAAGTATAGTTGATAAGTTCATATATCTAGGATCAGTCCGAATACGGAAGATTTACAGTTGAAATCAAAAGGCAAATATGACACTTGGTCAGTTGCAGAAGATATGGTCATGACGTGTAAGCATAAATGTACGTTTGATCCGACCCTAGTATTTTCTGTCTTTCTATATGGCTTTCGAGAAGATTTCGAAATGTTCTGTTGGAGATGAATGTTACGGATGGATTTTCCGGATAGAAAAAAGAACCAACTTCTTTGTATTAAATAACATTTCATCAGTCAGTTGTAAGGTCTGAGCGATATCGTAATACAACGAATATAGCGGGTTATTTTTTTTTCAACGACTGAATAGCGTGGAAAAATTAGTTGTGGGAGGGATTGTAAAAAGCAGAAGAGGAAATACAACATAAGGACAGAATAATGCAATTAAAAATATGGGAATTGACGCGTGTTGACTTCTCTCCGGTTTCTGGTTTTTGTTACGAGGGACTTTTTCAAATTTTATTTATTTTTATTACAGCTGCTACTCTCAAACGTCCGATTAATTTCTATTTATACGATCTGAATTTGCTCGGGTAATTAAATTGGCGTACAGTTCTTTGTAATGTGAAATTCCGTTCTTTCTAAATCTATCCCGATAATTTCTAGTTTTCTCACTGATTGTTTCAATATTGTAATTTTCGTCTTCCGTAACTTACACTAATAATAATAATAATACTGTATTAGCAGCGCACTAAAGTGAATTACCGAGATGTTTTACATCATAATTCTAATTCGTTTCGTGATTATTAATTATTAGCCACGATAATGAAATAATTACGTAGATAGGAGCAGAAGGATACAATGAGAACCCGTTATTTTAAAAACTAGTTGGTATTTACACACACACACACACATATATATATATATATATATATATGCCTGTAGAGACAATTAACTTTATTTTATGATTTATCGATCTATTTATAAAAGCTGTTAGTCTGTATATATTTATATATTTGTGTGTGTATTTAAAATTTATAACGAAAGAAATAAATCTTTATCAGTAATAACAAATTATTATATGATTTTTTACCACGTGTTAAATATTCTCACTGATGTTTTTATCGTAACTTCAATTAGTTATAATGCGTCGATCGTTTCATTAAAAGAAACTATTATCGAGTTCTTTCGAATTTGTTAGTCGGAACGTATAAGACAATTATTATTTGATTTGATTTTATTTCTTTTTTAATATTTATTTTGTAAGTGTTTTTTCAAATTACACACCTTATGTTTTGAAATTAGATCGTTAAACGACGATGAATCACGTTTTGCAACGTCAACTGTTGGCGAAAAATGCAATAAGTTGGACTGATGAAACAAAAAATATAGATGTTCTTAAGATCATCAATGAAAAACTCTGCTTAATGAAATATATACGCGAAAAAAGATGCAGTTGGATAGGACATAAGAATAAGAAATATTTAACAACGGTAATCGGAGGCCAAGTAAATGGAAGAAGATGGCGGGAAAATATAAATCATGGAAGATGCAAAAATAAATACGTACCGGGAATTGAAAGAAAAGGCGAAAACTAAAAACTTGAAAATAAGGTGCTCTACATATTGACCACCAATCGAAAGATTTAGGAATGACGCAGGAGATACATATATCTTTTTTAATCATCGTCGTCGTCGTCGTGTGGTTCGTTGCCGAATGTGTCGCGTTTATGTTTACATACAAAATGAGAGCTAGCATTCAAGGCACTATTTATATGCGAAGCAGATGCGTGTGCATAATTATGATGTTATACGGAGCGGGGTGCCACTGCCTTCTCCGTGATAATTGAGAATTAAATAATGATGAAAACTTTCTACGTCGCTTCGAACTCCCGACCTTCGAATTAACAGTCGAGCAGTCTAGCAACTACACCACCGCGACATATCTTTTTTAATACTTTATTATAAATGTTGCCACTTTAATTAATTCGCGTTTTTTTTCTCCGGGTGTAACCGTTAGTTTACTTTTTCTTCAATCATCAGGATCAGCAACAGAACTAGAACTAAATCTATACAACTCTAGCCTTTTTTTCCACATATGCGTGTCGTGCGCTTAATCATGTTCTCTCCATTTTTCAAGTGCTCTATGTAGCACTATTCTAACTTACGTACTATTCGACTACGCACCTAATCTAATCTTCTCAAAACATTTTTATAGTGAAATTAAAGCTTTAACGAGGTTAATTATCATATAAATATCCAATTAATATACTTTTTTTTAATTAAAGAAATTTAGATAGGTGGAGAGGACCGTCGTAATATAAACTTCGATAGATCTTTTAAACGTCGTAAATGATATCGATTATTTCTGTGGTTATTTTTAATCGCTGCAACTAATACCGATTAATTCATTTAGTTTCTTATACATATCTACATGATAATTCCTCGACGGTTTTAATACCGAAATTCTATTGACGTTGTTGTACTAGAATTATCGGAAAACCATCGCTAGCTCAGAGTTAGAAGTTGATATTACCTAATTTAGTAGGGTTGAACTTATTCGTCCTATATATATATATTAATGCTTTGTCCTGCGGACGAAGGTTAATTCCGGAAATAGTAGGTATCTTCTATCGGTAGGATTTATCTAGCGCTTTCTAACTGTGTAGTAAACCACTTCGTCCTTCAAACGAATAATATTCTGTTGTAGATGTATTTCGCTCGGATTACGTCATTGGACAAAAGAAGGGTTGTATCTACCCCTTTTTTTCTCTTTGTATGGGTTTAAAATAATGCGTGTCTAGGATTAACGTCGTTATGGTCGATTTTTTCGTTAAGACGTTACGTGTATATATATATATATATATATATATATATATATATATATATATATGTATATAGTACAACTATGTATGTGCGTACTCGTCAATTGGCACCGGATGTCTAAAGATTTAGAGCCAACGCTGACTACTATAATGGTTAACCCCCGTTGATAAAAAGTCTCTGAGATGAGAAAATGACCTGTCCGGTTTACTTGGAATAATATTTTTCCTCGTTATTTAATTTCGATCGTTCTAATCGGTGCGTTTATTTTACTTTTTCACATTTTTCCTAGCAATTAAGCTTTTCCTCTTGTAATTAAATTTCAACCACTTGTTGAAACCGTGGCGAGAATAAATCAATTGGATAGTATTATCCGAGCTGTGGATATCGAGGATGTAAATAACATCTCCTATCGAGGCGAATTCGAAAAAGGATACAGAAAAAACACGTATAAAAAACGAACAATTAAAATAGTAGAACAATTTTTTATGAATAAAAGAATTAAAAAAGAAAATAAACTTTTCACAAAAAATATAAAATAAACGATTAAGTTAAGACGATACAAAAAATTATATAGAAATTTTATAATACGAATTAAAAGCGTTTTATTAATAAACATTCTTAAAATTGTATATAAGAAAATCCAAAATAACGAAATTTTAATGACGATAATGATAATTTCAAGACAACCTAGCCGATGGTTGTATAAAGATAATTTATTGTAAAATAGAATACCTAATTTAATAAATTATTAATTAGTTATTAAATTAATAACCCGTTTATTATTGTTTTTTTTTTTTTTTTAACGGCGTAAGTCTCAATATGTCCTGTGTAATTTCCAGAATTATTACAGAATACGAAGACGTGTGGTGTGAAAGTCAGGATTTTATCAGTGACTGAGGGTAATTGAAGATGATCTTTTGTATAAGTTATATATTAGGTGTAGAACTATCCCAGCATAGAAGTAATTCCTTCTAGTATATTGTTAGTTGCGTGATATGGCAGTGTGACCCATTTGGAAGCCACCGAGGTTCGATGATAGATTTAATGTTTCTCGGGAAGATTTCTTGCGATGTCCACTCGATAGACCAATCCTGTTTATTTACAAACTATTCGTGAATATGTATGTTAAAGTTGTCGATGTATTCTGATAATGGTGAGTGTGCCATAGAACGGACTTCAAGATCTGTTTCGAAATTTACAGAAAGCATAGTTCGCAACCTTTTTAAATGTAACTGATGTAAATTATTTTGAATTTGTATTATTGTTGCGTTTTTTATTGTTACGGCGACGTGATATAGGAGTTGGGGCATAAATTACACGGCATTTGTTATTTCTATACAGGCTATTTCCAGTTACTAGATAAATTACAGTGTGTGGAAAATTTCGTTTAAATCGTTAGAGCCGTAGTCAAGATGAGACAAATAAAAACTGCGCATACTCGATTACAACCGGTCGAGTGAGGAGAAAAACAAAAAGAGATGGCAGTAAATATGTTCGACATCATGCTAAATTAAAAGGAGATTAGCGAGTTAGTTTTGGTTTTTCGATTTTAGCTCAAGATAAACAAGACAGCTACAAGCCGTATAAACTGATACAAACGGAGCCAAATCTACAGCATGCGGTGACAAATTACCAGCAGCCTGCTCGTATCAAATTGAAAAACTTATTTCGACTAAGTAATGATGAACTTTATTAGACACAGAACTTTATAGAATCAAGTATCAAGTACATCATATCAGCTGAACAATCATATCGAAAAATAGGTAATCATCGTAAATTTCGTACCCGTCTTACAATTGATATAATATTTTGGAAATTTCGTTTTTTTCTTTTTTACTTATCTAAATATATACGTTGAAAATTTCAGCTCGATCGCATTAACCGTTCGCATGTTGTAAGTTTAAAAATTTGCTTCGCATATGTGTTGATATAGTTAAAATTTTATATTTCGGAAATACCGTTTCGATTTATCAGATTATCCGAAAATATGTTTTAATTTACGAAAAAATTATTTTAAGAGAAAATTCCAAAATTCATTTCCAAATAAACGTGGTGAAGTCTTCCGATTGACATTTTCGATTAAAACTCCGGAAGTTAACTAAACGAAATTTTACACGATTAAAGTAGTTATAGTTATGTAACGGTTATTAATGGTATGTCAATATATTTTCCGGAAAAACAGGGTTTTACAAAAAAAGAAAAACAACAAAAAACGGTTAAAGTTCCGTCTCGTGGAAGCAGTTATGGTATAACAAGTTTTAAATTTTATTCTATTTTTTTTTTCACTTTATGTATTTTCAAAATTTACAAGATTCTTTCGTTAATATAATTTAAAGCGTAATTATAAAATGACTCGCGCGAAACATATATGAGTATGTGTGTGTTAGTCCGTATTATAGCAAAATTAACGATTCGTCTGAAAAGTTACGCCAGTTATTTTTACCTAGTATTTTTAGTTACGTTGAAAATATAAAAACGAGTATCAAAAACGCTGGCGACCCCGCAACGACGATAAATGAACCGGAACATTCGCAAACGCCGGAATACGTTTAAATTTATAATTAGCGGTGACGCCAGGTTTTAATACGTGTCTCGGTCGCTGTTGTATGCCGTATTATTCCTGTAATCGACGCTTAAGAACCGTTTAAAATTTATCGTTAGACTTATACACAATATAATTCTTCGAATTCAACTTTTTCAAATAATCCGAAATTCGACGTAATGTAGTTTATCAATTTTGTTCCTTCCGAAAGTTTTTATTTTATTTTTAACGGCGTAAAATCGACAGCGAACTCGATGATTTATCTCCGTTTTCTCTTCTTCGTGATTTAATTTTCGAGAAAAAGTTTTTCGAGAAGCAATATCGCGACCTAATTTTAAATCGAAAAATAAGCAAAAAAATAATAATGGCGTGAAAAGCTATTTCGCGCGAGTACCTCCTACTTAAAAATTAAGTTTTAATTTTCTACCTCGGAAAAACTTTTTTTTTAATCTTTAATCTAGTATTTTTCGTCTTTCATGTTTATAAAGTTTGCAGCGAAACTTTTAACGAGTTTAAACGGAATTTATATTCTTTTCGCAAATTCTATCTCTCTTCATCGCGGATAATTACAAAATAGTTTGTAAATTTGTAATTTGATTCCGAAGAACTAACGGAAAATATTGTTTGTCCCCCCCAAAACTTGACTTATTTTATAATTGCGCTTAAATCGTCCTTAAATTATTAACGAAAGAATCTTGTAAATTTTGTAAATATTTAAAATGCAAAAAAAAATTATTTTACTAGATTTTTTTTTCAAAATTCCCCCACTTTCCATTCGACGGCAATTCTTAGTTAATAAGTATGCTTAAATGTAGTGCTTTTTAAGATTGATTGGCCTGTGCCTTCCTTCAGTTATCGCAGAAATGAAGATTTGCTTTCATAAAACGTGCTTTCCTTTGGTACTAGTTCCAAACATTTATTTAACTATAAAGATAGCACAATTCCCCATTTTCCATCGATTTATTTTTACTTACTAACTATTTACACATATCCGTAGACTTTGATACCTTTAATATCCGCGCACAAATTAGTTACTTTGATACGCTTCTTCAGTTTCATCGGTAAAATTATTTTATACTGATAACATTAAATCTCGCATTTATTATTACTTCCTCAAACGTTACGAAAACCGTTAAACTACCTAAATTGTATCAATCAGAATGTAGTAATTTTCACGGACGTAGTGCTCTTAAAGATATTTTAAATTCATCATTTAATAGACCCTGTTTTCCATCAATCTACGATATTCTAAGAAATATTTATGATCTATCTCTGAAACGCGTTGATGTCAAATTTGTCTGGATTTCCAGCCACTCAGGTATCCGCTGGAATGATACCGTAGACAACCTTGCTAGAAGTGCAATACACCGACGAGGGACATTTTATCTGAGATTAAGTTTAGGCACAAGGAATTTTGAAACCGTGCTTGGACGGCCAAACAATTCAGGGAATATTCAACCTTCGATTCCAGTAATTCCTTGGTTCTTCAATCTTCTTAGCAACATAGAAAACATGATTTCGTTTATTCGTATTGTCGTCTAAGGCCTAACGTCAACAACATTCCATACGTTCTATTCACACACAAATTAGCCTCTTCGCCATTCTATTACCATTCTTCTGATGGGGGATCAGATCGCTGATGAAAACCACCTATTTTTCAATTGCAGTTATTATGGAATACCTGAATCAAAATTCCCGTCTCGTCCTATAAGTAAAGGAATCCCTCTCCCAAATAACCTCGGATTCTTGCTTAGCTCACAGTACAATAGCGTATACATGATCATATTCAATTATAGATCAGACTGTAATATAAATATTTAATAAAACATATCGTCTATTTCTTACAGGCCTGGGTACTAATACCCATAAAAAATAATTTTGCGGCGAAATGTAGACTTGAAAAATGCGGAACTTGACCCAACAAACATGAACGGGGAAGGGAACGTATTATAAAAATAACTGAAAATAAAACGTGAAAAATGCAGTAAATATGTTAGTAGTTAATTCATCTAAAAGCAAGCAGACGAAAACACTGTCGAAATCTGACTCAATTGCAACAAATGATTAAAGTTACTGGCTTGTATGTCAGTTCTGCGATGACAGCGAGAACCATTGTATTGGGTTAATCTCGCATAATCGTCATAAGTTCATACTCCGCAACGAGTGAGTTAAGCAAAAGAATATCAGAAGGCAATGATATCTTACCCTGTATAACATCATATGTGAGCACACTTGCGTTACATATAATTAGTTGCTTGAATGTTATCCCATTTTGAACGAAAAATTAATGTATAATTGGCTAATGACGATGTTTATTACGAACAATACGGCAATGATAACCATGATATATATATATATATATATATATATATAACAAATAAAATAGCACGTATTTCGCATTTTAAATTAAAATTTACAAATATTGTATACCTTTTCTTGTAACCGTCTTGCGATCTTAATACTTCTAGCTGTCCCTTTAGCAAGGCTCCATGTTTCAGCTCCATATGTCAAGACTGGCATCACACATTGATTATACAGCTTACTTGTTTTAGACTATTTGGTATTTATTTATTTTTAAAAACGTTTTCTAATTTCCCAAATGCCATTCAGGCAAGAGATATTCATCTTTTAGTTTCCAGTTGCATTATATTATTCTTATCCATAGTAATTTCCTGTCCCAGACTTACGCGTTCAATTTCTTCGCCATTTATAGTTACTGGCATATCTTCCGCGGTATTCATCATTATTTCGGTTTTTTGTACATTTATTCTAAGTCTTATTTTCACAGAATGCGCGTCAAGTTCGTTTATCATTAATTGTATTTCATCAGCACTATTACCGATTAGTACTATATCATCCGCGAAACGTAAGTGATTCAATCTTTCCTCATTTATTCTGTTACCCATTGAGCTTCAGTTCAATTTCCTGAAGACACCTTTCAGTGCAGCAATGAACAGTTTCGGCGATATGGTATCACCTTGTCTGACTCCCCTCTTCAATTGTATATCGCTTGTGCTTTGCCATAACTTTATCTTCATCGACGCATGTTTATATATATTTTTGATGACGCTAATATAATGTTCCCCAACCCCGTGTCATATAATTACTTTAATATTGCCCATATTTCAACAGTATCGAAGGCTTTTTCGTAATCCACAAATGCCAAACATACGTTAAAGTTATACTCTGCACAATTTTGTATTAATGTTCTTATAGTTAATACGTGATCGTTTGTACTGAACCTTGATCGAAATCCAGCCTGTTCCCTCGGTTCATTATAATCTATAATTTGGGATATCTGGTTTGTAATTACTCGAGTAAACAATTTATACATTTGCGATAACATACTGATGGGTTTGTAGTTCTTCAGGGAGAGTACATCTCCTTTCATAGGGATTAAAATAACTTCTGCGCCATTTCCAAGCATCCGGTATTTTACTTTCTTTCAGGCATATATTAAATAGATTACACAACGTATGTATCAAAATATTTCCGCCTTATTGCATCATCTCTGGCAATATTCTGTCAGGATCAGGAGCCTTATTCTTCTTTAGTGATTTCAGAGCGTATTCGACTTCATCTTTGGTTATGTCGGGAATTTTCTTGTTGTCCATTACATTATGTTCGATGTTTCTTATTTGTTCTTCTGGCGGTACTTTGGTGCTATGTATATCCGTGAAGTATCTCTCGACTTCATTTGTTATTTCATTTTTATGCTCTACAATTTTTCCATTATAGTTTTTTATCTTTGTTAGTATTCTTGTACCATATGTGGATTAGGGAACAGACGAAATTGGTAGACGCAGTGGAGCGGATCACCACGCTAAAATGGAAATGGGCCGGACATTTAGCAAGACAAAAGGATGAAAAATGGACTAAACGGGTATTACAGTGGTGGTCCATTGGCAGCCGGTGTCCGCAAGGAAGATCTATGGCTAGGTGGCGAGATGATATTGTTAAATGGACAGGAATCAATTCGATCCGAGCCGCACAAGATAGGAGTCGTTGGAAAATTTTGGGGACTGCCTACACACAGAAGTAGGTTGATATAGGCATATCGTGATGTCATGATCGTGATACCTTTCTTAATGCTAAACTAATGTTAATATGTTTAACTGTATTAGGAAAATTAAGTCACTAATCCAGCATTAATGTTTATATATTTTCTCTTAGCTGTTTCATCCGATTAAGTGTTTTACGAATCCGGACTGTACTTGCGTATTTGACGATATCGTCCCTCAATCTCACCTTTGGTCTTCGCCTCAATCTTTTCCTATTGATTCGCAACCATTCAGTACATTTCCTGGCCCATCTGCCACTACATTTTCTGCCCAATTCCACTTAATTTCCAGTATATTGCGGGGAGCATCCTCTAAGTTTTTGACTTATCCCATAATACTTTATTACTGATTTTGTTCATTCGTGTTATCCCGATCATTTTCCTTTCCATAGCTCTTTGAGCTATTCATATTTTTCTACTTTGTCTAAATGTCAGTGACCATGTTTGCGCACCGTATGTCATGGCAGGAAGGACGCATGTATTGTAAATCTGTGCTTTTATTGTGCGATTAATATTTCGTTTAAATATTTCTTGTAATGCCCAGAATTGTTTGCACCCTATCGCTATTCGGTGATTTACTTCTTTTTCTATTGGATCTTTGAAGGATATTATTTGGCCTAAATATGTAACATCCTCCACCCAGTGTGTCGTTTTTCCGTTTATTTAAATTTTTTCTCCGTTTATTAGTAAATTCGTTTTTTCATAATTGATTTCTAGACACCTTACTTTTGATTATTCGTGTAATTCCATTAACATTGTTTTTAACTGTTTCGGGGAAGCTGAAATTATAGTTACGTTATTTGCAAATCGAAAGTTTGATATATAAGTGCCATTTATATTTATTCCCTTTTTTCTCCAATTCATGTTTTTAAATATTTCTTCCAACACAGCATTAAATAAAACTGGTGCTAATAGGTCACCTTGTCGCACTCCTCTTTTCAAGGGAAACTTTTATCCTTCTTTAAAACAAAACATAATTTTTCGGTATCCATTATCATGTTCTTTATGATTCTTATATATTTAGGGTGTATATTTTGGGTTCCCATAGTTTGATACCAATTGTCATGATATAAACCGAGTCAAAGGCTTTTTGAAAATCAATAAATGCAAAATACATTTTTATATTATATTCATCAGCCTTTTACATTAGCTGATGTATTGTTATCAATTGTAGAAAATCCAGATCTGAAACCTGTTTGATCTAGTTGTTGTTGTCCATCTAATTGTACTCGTATCCTTGTATAAATTAATTTCATAAATATTTTTTATAACGTCTGCTACTTATTGGTCTGTAATTTTTTATATCCTCTTTTTGACCTTTTTTATGCAATAATATTATCAACGTGAGCAACCATTGACTTGGTATTATCTCTTTCTTTAACATCATATTAAACAGATTTGTCATTTCTCTAATTAAAACATTTTTTCTTTGAATTATGATTTCATTAGTAATTCCATCACTCCCTGGTGTTTTTCCTTTTTTAAGTTGTTCACCGTATACTTTATTCCAGATTCTAAGAAACATGGAACTTCTTCTATTGTAGTATTTTTCGTTAGTATAATTGTTATATTTCTTTGATCCTCGTATAATTTTCTGCAGTATTCCGTTGCTATTTTGATAATACTCTGGCGATCATGTTCCATGTTTTCATTGTTATCTTCTATTGATTATATTAGTTTTCTTCCTACTGTTACTACTCTTTTTTATCATTTTATTTTATCTTTAAAGTGAAATAATAGCCCGTTTCTTCTTTCTATGATTTCTTCCCCAAATCTTCGTATTTCTGCTAATCCTAGAACATATATATGAAAGTAATATATCGCCTGTTCTAGTTCATGTATTCTTTCTTCTGTTATCAATGTTTTTACATTTAATGTGCCTATAGTCAACAGTTCATTTTTATGTTGGTTATTATTTTGTTTCTTGTTTGTTATCATGTTATTCTTAATTGGAAGGTTGCGGCCATTATTGCCCTCAGTGGCCAACCTTCCTGGGCAATGTTTGTTTATGTTGTTTCTCTGTTTGTAGTTTTGTAGTGTGTATACCGGGCTGCTTTTCTTTATTTGCTATTGCAGAAATGATTTTGATCTCAATTATGGACGATTCATATTGTTCTTTACAATATTTATAATATCATTTGATTGTTTTTGCTTTTCGTTATTTGATTTTTTCTTTATTGTTTCTAGTTGAGTAGTATGTACATTTTTCTGATATAATGTTCTGTTAAATTCCTTAACTACTAATTTATCATACTTGATTATTGCAAATCTATGCTCTGCATTTCAGCATTTGTGCTACCAATTGTTTCTCTTTTGTAATATTTCCTTTGTAAAATCTTCTGTTACATGTATATTACATTCTTTTAGTTTTTTTACTATTCCTCAATAATCCTGTTCTGATTTTTTCCGTCGTAAATTTTACAAATATTGGTCTTTTCTTGTTATTTTTTACCGCCCCTAACCGTCTTATTGAGCGTATGTTATCATTTGAACATTTTATATTCAACTCATTATTAATTATATTTACTGGTTTTTCTTCCAATTATTCTTTTTTATTATATTCATCTATACCATGAAAAATCAGATTGTTTTTCGGTATAGACCGCTCTAACTCTGCAATTCTCTCGTCTTTATTTTAAGAATCCATTTAGGTGCTATTGTATTAGCTCGAGCTTTTCAGTTTACGGAAAAATGCGGCTATCACAAATGAGCATTCACTGCTACTGTTTCATTGTTTTTATATTTGGCTACACCGATGCAAAAAAAAAAGTTGGCTAACCAGAACCAAGCACGAAGCCAATAAAATATTTTATTTGGTTATTCTATAAAAATACATACGATATATATACGATTTATCAGTTTATTATTCAGTTTTGGAGTTACCCGTTGTTGGTATTAGTTATCTGGGTTTATATTAAACACTTTTTTACTACTTTATAACACTACTATTATACTTAACTTTACATACGAAAATAAGAGTTATCTCACCGGCCATAATATATACACATACATATATACTATCGCACATATATGTATGCATATATGCTCTTGTCTTATAACCGATATTAGTAATTGGTACTTGTGCAGGCAGCTTGAATGATATTTTTTAGTTCACGCGCAATTTTGGTTATATTATCACACTAATATAAACATGTTTCTATCGATACTTAGTTTTGTATGTGTATGTTTTGTGTTAATCGATATGTACTACGCTAACCTTCAAGTTATTTTACATTTTTCGAAGTAAATATTGCTTGCTTTAAATCAGCGAGAATGCCTTATTTTGCAGTTTCAGATTTAGTAAAATGCAGCAAAATTCAATCGACAGCTTGATTGGGCATCGGCGCCGGTTAAATAATTTCGTTTAAAAATTTATATTTGAAATCGGTGTGAAATGTATCTACGAAAATCATTTGTCATCCGAGGAAAATTAAATTTTTTGTTTATTTTAATTATTAATAAAGAACGGTTTTATTGAAAATTATACTTTACGCAGCATGTATTTCATATATGAAAGGATGTGGTATGTGACTTTGCCACTAATATCACGTGAAGGTACTACATCGATATCTGAATATTGAGACGACCCATTAGTGTGATAATATTAACGGATGTTAGAGCCCTTAAGCGATTAAAACTGAATTATCTAGTCGTGTAAATTATATTTACGTCTATAAATAATAAAAATTAGTTAACTACTATTCTAATCTTTAATAAGTAATGATTGATATTGGTCGTGTAAGATTGCAATACACATTTATTATAAAAAATTCAAATTTATTGATATAAATAGGTTGGAGTTTTAAAGATTTTTTGCGTTATACCTTTTTTTATCACGTGCATTCATAGAATTAATTATTACAGTTTTAATTTTGGGCACGAGCGAATTTTAAGGGTTAAATATATTTAATTTATACGATACCACAAAATTCAAGTTACGCGAGTTTAATGTCGAAATGATCAGTTGAAATAGAAGTGTTTAGCTAAAAAAAAAAACCGAATTCGATAATGAATTCTTTGAGCTAGTAACTACGAATTATTCCATCGAAATAGATTACGCCATCTATTAAGAACCTCTGTTAACTAAACTGAAATAAATTGATAAAAAGTCGTCATATTTCGTGAAGTAAAAGTAAAATACTTTTAAAATAGAAGCGTGTTTTTTGAACATTCTCCTTCTTGTAAATATGTGTAAAATGATTTATTTACATAGTCGGATCAGTTTTTGATATATTTTCAATGTACGATTATATAAAATTATTCCGTCTCATGTTTCTGAAAGAGTTAATAAGTATTTCCTGATTATTACTCGGCTGATTGGTATTTAAAAAAATTATTTCACATTTCATTAAATAACATAATTAAAATTTAAAAAGTCAGAATAATTCGGATTTTAATAAGTTTTTATATTACAATGACTACTATTGATGATGAACATTTCGCTTATTAGAATTTTTTAATTGAAAGTAAGCCGAACTGTTTCAGTATTACTATTAACATATACACATGAATAACTTATGTTCTCTTATAACGCGGTTGAATTTATAATAAACTCTGTACGTTCAAATTAGCGACATTTACGTATGCATGCGTTCCAACTGGAAGCTGCAGTTTATGAAGGCAATGGTAAGCTAGCATGCTGAAATCCATTGAAATGTGATTTTGGATTGTGTAAGGTAGATGAGATTTATTTTAAAACTATACAAATATTTCCTTATTTCTTTACAATGATGTATTTTTTTTTAAAATAATTTGTATAAATTCATTAGATTATATTGTACTATTTTTTTTGCAACAGCGGCTAATCGTGGCCATAATTGGCATTTCTCACTTCTAAAATAAATAAAATAGATATTGTCTCTTCTCCCAGTAGATAGGAGACAACCAATAAATAAACGGAATGTTAACTCTTAACTAAGGCTTATTAAAATTAAACATTTTAAACATATGTTTTCATAAGTATATTGAATAGAGAATTGGTCCCAACAGACTACCCCGGGGAGCAGAAGAAGATATTTTCATTTCTTCGAAGACGAACTAGTTGATTTTAATCTAAAAGACTGTATTTGTTAGGTGTAGGTAAAGATTTGGAGTAGATGCTTCAATTTAAATTTTAATCTTGGGTGCCAAACACGATCGAAAGCTTGTTCTACATTCAGGAAGATCGCCGTACAAACTTGTTTTCTTCCAAGCACTGTTGACACGGCATCTACCAATCTGTGACATTGTTGAATTTGTACTAAACTTATGTAAAAATATGTAATTTTAGGTTTGTAGACGATATTGTATTTGTATCGTAGAGTATATATTAATTACAGGTGAGTTAAATGAACATTTATTTTTTGGAGAAATTGAAGAACTCCTTCCTCTTCAATTGGATCATCAGATAAAATGTAATGAATTGCAAATAAATTTTTGATGCCGGTGTATGGTGTGTTGTGGGCATTGAAGGAATAAGTGTCGAAGTGTTAGAGATATTTGGATGTAACGAGCGCATAATGATAGACCTGTTCTTTTTTTAAAATATAATATCACAAGTACAGAGTCGAGGCGCAGGACTATCTGTTCTTTTATACTCCATCGAAAAGTAAACAGATAGCTCTAAAATGACTTTTTTAAATTTCGAATCCATCAGGTTGAAACCGCTTAATTTATTTTTCGTTTATTTATCTAAATTTATTCTTATTATTTTTTTAATAACAATTTTATTATATTGCTGTTAATTATTCTTTTTGTTGTTAATTACAGTTATATCTGGAGGTATTTCAACCTTTGAAGGTGTCCAGAGTTCAATTCAGACGCCTGTTAAAATGTATGAAGGAAGTGAAACATTTAAAGTACCAAGAAATCTATGCTCAAGAAAAGGTTACCAAAGTGGAAAGTGTTTCCGTTGTTCTTAGCGGAAAGTTAGTTTTTATTTTATTTTAAAATTTAAATAGAATTTAATTTTTTTTTTTTTGGTAATGCGTGCATATAATCGACAAAAATGAGAACATAGTAGGGAACTTCAAACGAGGAGAAAACTAAGAATGGAATTCCTCGTGTCATTCGCATTTATTTACATTACGAAATAAGAAATAACACGTATCCAAGTTGAAAAATTTTTTAAGTTAATATAAACAGTAATAATATGAAAAATATATAATTAACTTATGACAACTAATACTTAATACGTTAAAATAATTAATAATAAATAAATTATATACGTAAATAACAATAAATAAAAATAATAAATGAAAAATATATACTTAACCAATGGCAATTAATATTTATCACGTTACAATAATTAATAATATATAATAATAAATAAATTACGGAAAATAGCAATAAGAAAAATAATATATGAAAAATATATACTTAACTAATGAAAATGAATATTTAGCACGTTAAAATAATTAATAATATATAGTAATAAATAAATTATATATAATAGTTATATGAAAAATAAGTACTTAACTAATAACTAATATTTAACACATGTAGTTCAAGACTGAGATGTTTTTCAATAGCTAATATATATGTATGTATGTATATTTCTCCGAACAGCTAAATTACACCTAGCTAGTATACCAGCTTTAATTTTACATATTACAGTAACCTACAGTTTTCCACGCTACATACTTAAAAACAACTACATTCATAAATATGATTTTTAAAATTAATTCATCGTCTAGTTATTAGTTATTATTAATTATATATTTTTCATACATTATTTTCTCATTATTATATATAATTTATTTTTATTAATTATTTTAATTTGAAAATTGTGTAAAGCTGCTGAAGAGTTTCGTTATTAATTATTAACAATACTTTTATTATGACTTTTTAAAATTATGCAACATTAAAATCTTTTTTAGAAAATGTACCTCATTGTTGAACTTTTTTAAAAATGTGTGTATAATGAAAGCAAATGTAAGAAATTATAAACAAATATTAGAATTAAAATGAATTCTATCTTATTAAAAAATAAATAAATAAAAAACGACTAAATGATTTAGTTATCAAATATAGTTAAATAGAAATGTGAAAATATTTTTGAACATACTCAAACACAATAGATACAAACTTATTTATCAGATACAGATATCGGGTTGGGTTATAACAGTCTCAAAGTTTTCTCGTACACTTTAATGTATATGAAAATCTCGATTTTAACTTCAATAATTTGTTTAGCTAATTTTAAAATTTGATTTTGTTTATTAATTGTTTTGTTTATAGATTCGTTATATCGCAACAAGGAAAGGCGTTGCATATTGTATTTCCTCGACAATTTCTAGATTCTCCTGAGTGGTTCGGCGTATCTACCGATGATTATTTTCAAGTAAAATCGTAATTGCTAATTTTTATTAATATTATTTGGATTATTTTATTTATTTTTTAATAAAACCGCTAGTTAAAGTTATTTTTCATACATATTTATTGATTAATTGGAAAATATTTACGAGCTATACGTTTAATATGTTAAGTATCCCCACATACTATTAAAATTAGACTATTTCATTTAAAACTTTTTCCTCTTGTAATTCGATTGTCTACTATTTTTACTTTATGATGAAAATTTTCCAGATTAAATTTAATTTTTTAAAAATAAATATTGTATCTTCTAATATTTATCGAGGATTAAAAAAAAAAAAAAAAGTCGTGGAATTTAAAACCTGATTAATGTTCATTAATTAAAACTTTCCTCTTGTAATTCGGTTGCCTACTATTTTTACTTAATGAAAAATTTTTCAGATTAAATTTAATTTTTTAAGTAAATATTGTATCTTATAATATTTATCGAGGATTTAAAAAAAGGCGTGGTGGTAACACTAATTTATTAAAAGCTTAATATCAATAGGAAATTTTTGTTTCCGAAATTTAAAACCTGATTAATGTTCAAATGTGAATGTTTTATATATTTAGGGTTATTGTGAATGTTTCAAAATTTATATAAATTATCGTTTCGTTATTTACGTTTAGTAGATTTTATTTTTAATGCATAATTAGCATTTAACTTATATTTATTTATTTATTAATTATATGCACCGTCTGAATTTTATGAATTGTGATTCTGATAATTTTTTTATGTTTCTATAAATTTTTGGTCTTAAATGATAAAAGTGAAAGTCTGGGAAAAAAGTGTATTTATTCATTCATAATAAATTTTAATATGGGAAATAATTTCTAAATTCAGCACAAACCACACACATAGACATATATATATTGTGTGAAATTTACATTATTTTTGCAGCACGCTGAGATCGTATTTGTTTTTAAAAATTCAATTTCATTCTCAAACTTGGTAAGATTCGATAAATTAATTTTCAATTCTTTCAGTTTTACAAATTCTGAAATGTGACTTCATCATCCAAATTTATTCGATAAATTATGTGCTTTGATAAAACTAGGACGTTTTATTATTCATTTATAATTTTTTTTTTTTTTTTTTTTTTTTAATACGGGTATAAATGTATTTCAGTGCTTTCCCCTTATCTGTCCTCGAGAATAAAATAAGCCCACCTAGCGGTGATTAATCAGATTAAAGTTCATGCGTTTATAGCATTATAAATTTACAACAAAACTGTGACAGCAGTACCTAATAGTATATACCAATTGAAAGTGCAAATATATTGATAAATAATAAATTAATCAAAGGAAATAATAAAATCGAAATAGTATGAACTATTTTACCAATAATAATTTTAACCAAAATTTACCAGTTATCAATAAAAACACTACTTATAAACAATGAAAATAAAATAAGTAATCATTTAGAAAGATAACAAATTATAAATCATTTACATTTTTTAAAATTATATTAGTTGTACTTCCTTGAGGTATATATATGTTTTCTTTTTTTTTTTTTTTTTTAAATGGAGATGCTTTTACAGCTTACCCAACGTGATACCGTAATAATTACTAACTCATATTTTTATAAACTCGGACATCTTCTCTAGAAAAATCGCTATGTTCGGGAACAGATGTAGATTCTTAATATGCAGAAGGGACAATACGTTATAAGGAGGACCATTACGAGACGTGTGCAGTAATTTAAGATACAGTTCAGAGCGCAATGCTGTTAAAGAAGGACATTCGAAGAACACGTGATTAGAGTTGCAGACTGCACGACCAGCATATAGAGGGCAATACGGATTTTCTCTAAGCTGCATAAGGAACAGACGGTCCGGCAACAAGCAATGCCCAAACCACAATCTGCTGATAAATACAATTCCTCTCCGCTTAATGTTTTTAAAAAAGTAGAACCAAGGGAACTTAGGGAGAGACGGCTGCAGCTGATAGTACGCAGTAAGAGGCGACCGCTGTATACACTCCATATACGTTTGCTCCCAGAATTTTTTATGTTCCGACCGTATAAAATGTATGACATCACGCGTTGAAACTTATGAGAATACTACACCATTAGAAGACCCCCTTTAGCTTGTGCATCTACAATTTCATTGCCGGGGATTCCTCGATGTCCCAGTACCCACAAGAAAGACACAAATATACTCAAGTTTTCCAGCTGATTAAGTTTCCATATGATGGATGAAATCAATGAATCTGACACCTTCACTTTGCGGAAGATTCGCATCAATTAAGGACGACAAGGAAAGAAATACTGCCACACTCTCAGCTGTAAATGCGGAACAGAGATCACATAATTTGTATGCCCTGCTAGTATTAAGAAATGGGATGTAAACTGCTGCACCAGTTCCCTGAGCCGACTTCGATCCATAAGTAAGAAAATTTTCAGCGATAATATTATTAAATGTAGCCCGGATCAGTGGGGGAGGCCAAAGAACGTAGTTCTCGGGAAAGAAAGATGTTATTTTATTGTCAAAATTGTGTAAATACGCTAACATAAATTGGATAGGTATATGAATTCGCATAGTCTGCGCCTGAAATTCTTCCAACCTAGGTATAACTGAAGCCAGCAGGGGAATCTTGTTATTGTTGGAGTAAACTCGGTAGAACGAACTATATAACGGAAAGCGATCTACACTCATTCTACTGATCAAGAGCTTTAGTGCTAAATAACTCCGTCTAAACTGTAGGGGAGGAATCTTACACTCTGCAATCAATGCTGGTATCGGAGTACTTCTAACTGCACCAATACAGAGCCTCACACACTCGTTTTGTACCCGATCAAGCTTATTTAATAGTGATTCAGATGCTGATCCATAAAAAACACAACCATACTCCATTTTAGATCGAATTAACAATCTATAAAGAGTTAACAGTATGAAAGGATCAACCCCCCAATGAGTATTGTATAAATTACGTAGAATGTAGACTGCGCGATTAATAGTTTTTATAATATTATCAACATGTGGCCGCCATGTTAAACGCGTATCCAATGTAATACCCAAATACCGAATTGATTTGCAAAAGGGAATGACACCATTTTCTGTTGTGATAGAGAAGTTATTGACTGTGTAATGCCTATATGTAAAAACCACTGCCGCGCTTTTCTGGACACTTAGAGTTAACCCCAACTTATAAAGAACTCGTTCAATTAAATCAATATCAATATTAATGTTACATACGACGTCGGAAAATGTTGTATTGGAACTTAATACCATAATGTCATCAGCATAGAGTAGAGTTTTAGAAGACAAAGGCACATGTGTCAGTTCTGAAATATATAAATTAAAGAGCATCGGACTAAGAGAAGAACCCTGAGGTATTCCCCTGTATACTACTCGATGGTATCTGGTGGACAATGTACTTATTAGAATGTGGCGTTGCGAAAATAGTCTACTAATGAAAGTGGCAGCAATGCCCTGGAATGCTTAGGGACAACAGTTTCTGCTGTAAAGTGGGCAAATGTACATTGTTAAAGGCGTTCATTATATCGAGGAAAACGGTAATATTGTATTCTTTGTTAATGAAGCTATTATATATATTACCAACTAAATCACCCACGCAGTCCAATATGCTGGTGTTATTTCGAAAACCATACATATTAGTTAGGAGGATTTCATTATGCTCTAACCACCAGTTGAGACGCAAAGCTATAACGGATTCACAAATTTTCCTAAAACAAGAGGCTAATGCAATTGGTCTAAGTGATCCATTTTAACAAAAAGCATCCAAGAATTTGGAATCGATTTAGTTTGCCAAACTTTATTTAAAATGTGAACGAAGACAGTAAAAAAATTTTCCGTTAGCTTTTTTAATGCTTCAAAAGAAACACCATCTTCGTTTGATTCAGTAGGTCGTTCACTTTTCGGTGACTAAAGCGATTATGTTGTATAATTTTAATCGTTACAAAATTTAATAATTTCAGATTTTTAATTTCGTTCGTAGACGCTTCGACTGTTTCTCATTTACCTACATACATGTTTTAAACGGTTCATAAAAATGATGTTAAGGAATTCAACGGTTTTCGGAGAGCATCTGGCAATAATACGAATAACGTTTTCAAAACTTATATAATAATAATTATAAAATTAATTTCCTTTATGCTTTTAATTATCATTATTATTGAATATAAGTTGTTTTTACACGATAATGTTGCTAGTTTATATATATTTAAAACAACTGATAAGAAATTATTTAATTAAGCTGCGATGACCAGTTAATTGACTTAATTTTGTAAGTTGGTTTTTCAGATAGCTTTAGTTTGTTTTGTTCCGTCGTTTGATGTAGTAATTCCAGTATTTCCAGATATTCGTGGGAAAACGAAGTTTTTAAAATATTGTCATTTCTTTCTTCTTTCGCTTTTTCCAGTGTATTCTTTTTATCATTACATCGGTTGTGTATTATTGTGAGTCGACATCGTAATAAAGATGTAATTTATATTTATGAATTCAATTCTGTTAAATTTAAATTACTTATTAATTGATATTCCTGTTCCGTTATTATTTGTACCTTCAAATCTACAGAAATAATTGGATTATACACGCCGTTTGTCGTTACTTAGTATTCGTTCAAACCGGTTTATTATTTTTTAAAACTAAATTAAATATGTCGTATTATTTGAAACATTTTTTTTTGTTTACTCTTATCCAAATATTTCTGTCACGAAAAATATTTATACGTGTTTATTATCAGAAACACGAGTTTTCTATATTTTGGTAAATGTGTACGAGTATTTTGAAAAGGTAAAATTTTCAATTTCGACGAGTTTATTAGAATTATCGCGTATAATTAGTTTTATAATTATTAATTTTGAATTTCTCTATTCTTACCAGTATTTCACGTAATATTCGTCATAATCACATAGTTTGTTTTTGTTAAAATTCTACATAACTTTATATTCCCCTTTTTCTAGTTGAGTCTATTATTTCTGTCATATTCCTTCGCTGAAGTTGATTGTCATCATTTCAGGTCTTCTTCTTTTGTTTCCTTGAACAGATAGCCGTCTCCTCTTATTTTGTGCGATTTCTTCGTTCTTTCAAATGTCTCTTCTATAATAATTATCACTTTTCCTACTGCGCTTATTTCTAATATTTTTTCATTCGTTACCTTTGCTGTCTCCATCGTATCATCGCATTCGTTTGTAATTTTTTATCCTCCACATTTCAAAAGTATCTTTCTATATTTGGAATCGACGTTTGGATGCATATTTGAGGACAGATAAGACGTAGCGCTGGTTTATTTTCATTTTTATATTCGCTTTTAAATCCCTATCTTTCAGTACTGCCATTAAATATTACAAATTGAGAATAACTTTTAATGTTTTGCTATTTGACTCTCCTAAAAGTTTCACCTGCCCTTATTCGCCTGAATTATAATTACTAATTTTACGCGTATTAACAATTAAATTCTAATGTATATGATGACATCAGCGTGGGGCATAATATGTTTATATCCCGTGTTGTCTTTATGCAACTTTCTGTATTATGTTTTTTTTTTTAATTTTACTGTAAAATTATCCGAAATGAGCGCCATATTTATTTTATATTTATGAAAATATAAACGATTTGTAAAATCTGTGTAAATATATGCATACAGGTTTCTATTACAGCGATCGACGAGTCAAAAATATTAATATGGCATCGAGATAAATTACGTCTATCCATTATGAGCAACCCGTTTTTACAAACTGTCTTCGATCATATCATCGGTAGAGACGTAGTTAAAAAATTAATTCAGGTAAAAATATTATATTTTCCCTGATTTTCTTATTAAACGGATTATAATAACATTTTCATAATTCTTAATGTATGTTGCTTGTAACATATTTAAATGTTAGAAATAATGCAGTGATTGTGTTTCATGATGAATGTGTATAGTTAACGAAAGTTGATGAAATGCGTTGTTTTTATAATAATTTTGTTATATATATATAGTTATTTGTTAATTTTAAACGCGTGAAATTATTGGTTACTGTGTATTAAAGGTTGTCCATCTTTCAGTCAGTCGAGCTTATAAGAGAATATGCCGAAAGTAAATTACGAGTAGAAGGTATTATTTAGTGAAAGAAGAGAACTCATCCTGATTTTAAAATTAATATTTTTCCTATTATTATTATTATTTTTTTTTTTCGAATCCGAGCCTTGAACCTTTAAACTTTAAACTTTCTTGGACCAATATTCTGCTAACTGTAAAGCACTGTGGTCATCGTTAACAATGTTGTCGATACTACACCGAATTCCGGCTTGTCTACACTCCATCAGATGTTCTGTTGTTTGTACTTCACCGGACTCACAGCTACTATCTGTTGCTAGATCACTTTTTACCACGTTTGTATTCGTTTTTGCACAACCTGAACGAATTCGGTTCAGCGTTCTCCAAATTGGTCATGCATGATTTGCACCTGCTGCAGGTTTTCCCTGTATTCCCATAATTGTCGCTAGTATTTGTTCCCGCGCCATCTTTCAACCCGCACACGTTGTACAGAAATATGCTCCGGGGTTTCCGTCGTTGTAGCGAGAAAACTACTCCTCGACTTTAGTCGTGAAATCAGCGCAATTTGACCGTACATAGGATGTTGTACATTCCGGATTTGTTTTGTCATTTCGACATCAGCAGCAACCTTCCTCCTTTTGTCGGGAAGTGCAATACCGCTAATGATGTACAGATTATGTATTTTCGTGGGTCTAAGACAACCGGTGATGATGCGCACCATATCATTTACCGCAATATCAACTTTCTTCGCGTGAGAAGACTGTGTCTAAACGGGGCAAGCATATTCTGCTACGGACATACATAAAGCTATCGCTGAAGTACGTACAACTGTCGGTCATGATCCAATCAACTTCCGAATAATGCCGTTTGTAGTTAAAACTTTCTTTTTCGTATTTTCACAGTGTTTCCGATATGTCAGGTTTTTGTCCAATGTTATACGAAGGTATACTGGATTTTCATGGTGTTCCAAAGTTACACCCTTCCATTGCATGTTTAGTTTCCGCCTGGCTTCACTGTTTCTCAGATGAAACGCGCATACTTGTGTTTTATCCGGATTTGGAATTAATGAACTAACCGCATAGTATTTGTTCATATTCTCTAGCATCTTTGTTAGGGTACATTCTATATCGTGAAATTTGTTACCTTGGTAAGCGATGGCGAGATCATCAGCATAAACGAAGTGGCGCGTCTTCTCCCCTATTGGCTAGTCATTGGTATAGATATTAAACAGTGTCGGCGCTAAAACACTCCCTTGGGGAAGACCGTTTGTTTGATATCTTGTACGACTTTGTTTACCATTCAGACTAACATAAAACATCCTATTTTTAAGCAAAGTTTCAATGATCTTCATAAATGAAAAATCCGTTGTAACATTGTAAATTTTTTGTAACAACAATCGATGGTTTATTGTGTCGTATGCTGCTTTTAGATCCACGAACACACCAGTTATCATCTTCTGCTCAAACCTATTCTCAATATGTTGTACTAGGTTCAACACTTGTGATCAGCATGTCCGTCCTGGTCTAAACTCAGCTTGTTGTTCACTTTCATCTATTATTGCACCTATCCATCCTAGCAACAGTCTCTCGAAGAGTTTAAACGTACGGCATAGTAAATAAGCAGATCGATAACTTTTTTGCTTCATCAGGATCCTTGCCTGTTTAAACAGCGCTACTATGTGTGCTTGCTTCCCCTTAATCGACATTTTATTTTCGCTAATAATGGTATTATATAGGTGTACCAGCCATTTCCTAGCTCTTTTTCCGAAGTGCTGGATTTGTTCCGTCATTATATTATCAACGTCAGGAGCTTTGCGATTTTTGAGTACTTTAATTGATAAATCTAGCTCTTCTATTGTAAACGAGTCTGTAAAGTTATTTTTCTCAGTATTTTCATTACGTTCGAGTTTAAATTTTGGATTTTTTTTTTATCTACCGTTATTTTCACAAGCTTCTGTGTTCAGTTATTAACTTAAATACTTTTTCATTACATCTGTTCATGGTGTTATTCTTTCTATTCTCTTCCAGCACCACGTTTTGAACGCTTACAATTTTTTGTTGTGTTTTTTCATCTATCGTCGAGCAGGCTTCCGAGTCATAAAATAATACACTCCGTATGTTTTAATCAGTTTTTACAATATTCTACGTTGTCTTAAAGTTAAACTTCTCTAGATAAAATCCTAGTTTAAAGGAATACACATCGGTTTATTCTTTTTCACGGCGATATTAGTGATAAGATCTGTATTATCAATAGACAACGATGGTTTACATAAAACTACATAAAATATATATTAATTATATGTTGACAAAGGTTTTTCTTTTCGAAATTCTGTCCGGGAGCAATATTTTCAAAGTATTTTAATTATATTATGCGGGAAATATAATGTATTTTATATATATATATATATCAAGTAATAAGAATAAAAGTTTCAATCTTAATTTTTAAACTTTCATTTTTAAATTATTTTTAACTTCCTCAACAAAAAATTATCAAATACTTCGTTGTAAACGTAAAATAAAAAAAAATACTACCAATCCTTGTATCGCGCTAACTGCAACGTCAAAAGTCAGTTTCAATAAAAAAAACCACGACCCTCGTTCTTTTTCTTCTTTTTTTTACTGCGCATACAATTTTGAACTGTTCAACGTTAACGCTGATGCATCTATTTTTTTATAATTCTATATCCATGGTTCATCTATTGTGAGCTACCAGCAGCGCTTCGTGCATGTTTAAGCCAATTAACGATTTTAACTGATTAGCCCAGCGCGTTCTTGGTCTTACTTTTTTTCTTCGTCCATTCACTTTTCCGGCGCAATATGTTCGAAGGAGCTAAGAAATCAAATCTTTGCCTTATTCTGCTTGATAAACGTCTATGTATTTTCAATTCTATATTACCCGCTCTAATTTAACGTGTAAGTGATATTTTAATAATCATAAGTGGCGATTGAAAAAGTAACGTTTGGCGAATATTTTTAATATTAAAAATAGAGAAAAAAACTAAATTGATAAATTAACTTAAATATTGGAAAAAGTAGTAGATCAATTGATTTTTTACGGCATGGCGGTGGGAATCTTTGAAAACCTGTAGATCTACCATAAAGACGATATGTCGGGCAACCGCGCTTACACACAATTATATCGTTACACCTTGTTCAGAACTTTATTTCAATGAAAATTCGTATAAGATTGTGAAATATTTCGATATCTTATAAGAAATACGGTAGTAGGTGCATAACTACGTGCGGTTTATGCCTATTTTCAACTTTTTTTTTAAGGTTTACACCGAAGTGATTTTGTCACTTAGATCGATCGGTTCAATGGGTGCAAAGTTGGCGCCTACTATTTAACCCGAATATGTGTCAACACGTTACATTTAAGCAGATGTTTAGCTCTATCAACAACAAGGAAATTACTCAAGCAGATTCAGTACATTGTACATTACCTTGACGTAATTATGGACAAGAGGCTTATACACGTATCACAGACTAAAAAAAACTGTCATCATCGGTGCAAAATTGTTACATCCATTATTAGGGCGCAAATCGGTTTTAAATTTAGCGACGAGACGGACAATCTACCTTTCAATGATCGCCCCTGTTTGTTGTTATGGAATACAGTTGTATGGAACTATTTGTGAAAGTAATCTTCGAAGAATAGCGACAGTCGAAGGTACATCATACTATCACGTCTGCTCCAGTATACATTTTCAATCTGACATTACATAACGATCTTATGATTTCATGTCAGTGACATATGCACTCAACACTATGATAGATTGTTTGACAAGTTCGAAGACAGTAACATTCCCATCATCTGCAGGATGTACACAACAAGTCTTCCAGATAATCTGCCAAGGCGACTGAGAAGAAAGTGGCGTCGTGATTCTGATCACCTCTGACGGATTCCAGTTTTTCTTCTCTTTATCCAGACGATAATATGCATTTTTATTAACTACTGTAACGGGCCATTTCTATTACTATCATTCCTCGTCAATTCTATTCCCACCATATTAAACCTTTTTCATTTCGGACAATCTTGTGTTTCAACGAAGCCATTCGATTGACACCCATGTTCTTATCCGTAATCATCTGCTGGTACGAAAAAACCGGTGAACTTGAATTGAATACCTATCGATCTAATATACGTTTATTATTATTATTTAAAATCTATTTACAGGTAAATGAAGCAGTGACCGCGTCAACAAACGGTTATTTACCGAATAATTGCGACGAGGACGATGAAAATTTCTGCGATAAATCTATGATTATAGTAAAAAAGTCTGGAGATAGCGCAGGTATCGGTGCTTTGCTAAGTCGTCAGTTACAAGGTAAGCATCATATCTTAGGTTTCCTCTAATTCGGACCGGTTTTTATAAACTGTTAAACAACTATATAATGCGAAAGAAATGTTTAAAGCGCAAAATTTTGTGAAAAATAGAAAAATTGAGAAAAAAAAAGTAAAAACACGTACGTACTTTGTATTTTTGAAACATTTCGTTCGGTGTATGCAAATTAAATTGCAACAGTTTGTTTCGAGAATTTTTAAACGTAAAACTGTTCAAAACTACGTTTGGAAGTACTTTAATTTACACGATTCATTTAAAACGGAAATTGTTTTGTTAAAGATAAATTTCGACACGTTCTCTCAAAATAATTATCGCCTCACATCGAACTGATAAATGTACTTGTTTCTCTTAACAATGTATAAAACACATCGAAACGTTTATTTTCGATAAAAATCACGTCATCCAACACGTTCCGGATAGTGTAAAGAAATAATAATAATAAAAAAAATAACATAAATATATTTAACAATGAAAATACTAATGCACGTACGTAATTAAATATAGAATTTTTATAATTCAATCCGACAATAGTTATAATATTGAAACACAGAGTAAATTTTGATATTTAACATTAACGACTGAATCGCGTACTTAATATATACTTTAATAAAATAATGAAATTTTTTGTCGTTTCTAATTTCCTATCACGAATTTATACGACATAAAAATCTTCCGAATTTATCTGACGCTGTTTTAATAAAGTTGTTAAAAACAAAAGGAAAACTGTTGAATTACGCGCATATTTATAAAGACAATTATAACATCGCTACGTTAGATAAATTGAAATCGTATTTTAACGATTAGTCAAATAATGTAATAGAAATTAAATAAAAATCGCGATAACAACGGTATTTATAAATGCGAATATATATATATATATATATATATATATATATATATATTATATATTTAACAAAACAAAATAAAATCGGAAGTTAATCACTAAAAAATTTTTTATTACATAAAAGCGAAGCTTTTCGACTATGAAGTCATTTTCACTTTGTTTATTTGTAACAATTTTAACAATAGCTTGAAAATGACTTCATAGTCGAAAAGCTTCGCTTTTATGTAATAAAAAATTTTTTAGTGATTAACTTCGATTTTATTTTGTTTTGTTAAATTCATAACTCCAATACATCAACATTATATATATATATATTAAAATTTCAAACACATAATAAATAAATATTTATATGCGTAATTTTACTTACGATTCGTTTTTAATTTTTTAAATAGTTTCGTAAAATACCTTTTATTTATATATATATATATATATATATATATATATATATATATATATATATATATATATATATATATGAATTTTATTCCCTCCCAATTTCGATTAAGTCGTTTGATTACATTCTACACGTTTTTTCAAAATGTTTTTAGTCGTATTTAACAGTTTATTGTGTGGTAAATCTAAATAATCAGGTAGACTTCGTTAAGTAAATAATTTATATATAAACAACTTCGTCAAAATTTTTTTTGATACGATGATTAGTTCAAAAACTTAATTTCACACACACACATATACACGCGCGCGCGCACACACATATATATATATATAAAATAATATATATAATATATGTATTGGAAGAGAAACGAAAGGTATAGTATTACGAATTATTTGCTCGCTTAATTTTGCTGGCTTTACGTATAAAAGATAATACTTTCGTAAAATAAAAAAAAAATGATAATTTTTGTCTGCCGCAGAAGTTATGTCATTCGCTTTTCGTATGTTCCCGGCGACATTTTTTGCTTCTGTAAATGTCGTACGCTTAATATAACGTACAGCAAGCAGCGTGTTATTCCTTACACTGATCTAAGCGTTTATTTATAGAAATTTTATTTTGAAAATTATTATGATTGCTCATCATTTTGCCGATTATTTTTATTATTAATTATTATTCGTAACATGCTAACTAAATAACTTAATATTATCATCCGAATACATTACATACATACATACACACACATATATATGTGTGTATGCGTGTGCGCGTGGGAATGCAGATATCGAAGAAGTTCGTCGGATGCGACTTCATGATGTTATCGAAATCCTAATTTAGTGAACTATTTCTTAAATAGTCTCTTTAAAATTTTTCATAGAGTGGAAAAATAAGTGTTTCGCTCTATTTTTCAAGTATTTGTTACTCGTGAACTGGATTATTACATCACATTAACAGCTGCATTGTAAAAAAATCCATATTCTACGCTGCTACTAATGTTCTGAGTATAAACAGATATTTCGTGAATTGTGAGTAATGTTTGATATTATTATAACTGAGTATTATTTAAATATTCTTAATAATAACGTGTATAGATAAAAACAATTCTAACATGTATAAGTAGACAAAAGGAAGCTGTTGTCGAGGAAGTACTATACAAAATGGCTATTCTAATATAAAAATAATTTAGAATAGCGATATGTATCATTTTAATTAAAACGAAATAAAAATGTAATAGATAAAATAACGTTCCTAAAGGATAATAATCGTGTATGAAGTAGACTCTACGTAACAAATCAGAAATATTACGAGTCAAAATAATATTGGATTTGTGCAATTATTGAACATACACATTACATATATATGGATTTTAAGACGAAAATTTAATCTTTTATTAAATTCGAAGTAATGAAATTTGTGTTTCGGATGACCCAATTCGAGATATTTTAATCTTCTGCTCTTAATTACTATTTCCTCGCATTTATTTAATCGATTTAATACTTCGCAGTTTCGTATTTTGCCCGTTTATTTTATTTTAAATATTTTACGACATTAAATGTTTTCGTTAATGTACAACTTTCAACACCATATAGTAGTACCAAAAATACGTGACATTTTATTAATCTTAATTTTAATTCTATATTATGTTCTTACTGCGCAAGATTACTTTTAACTTAAAAAATATTTTTATTTCCTCGCTCATATCCCGTTGTTCGTTTATGTTACTACCTACATACTCCATACTCTCGATTTTTTCAATTATTTCACCATAAGCTGTCAGTGGTGTTCTTAAATGTTTGTTTCTTCTATTTATTACCGTGTTTTAGATGTGTGTTTAGCTGTAATTCGTACTCTATGCAGTGAAGACATGTATGAATTGTGTAATTCTTTTATGTTGTTTCATAATATTTTGTATAATCCGCATGTATGATATTATTCTTCAGTTTACTTCCATATCATTGTTAAATTTCTTTCGTGCTTCTTAAAAAATTTTTCGAGAATATATGTTAAATAATAACGACAAGACTAACTTGTCTTTTAAACCTTTCATATCGCTGCTCGATTACTCGTCAATAATTAAAAATTAGACAAATTCGTTCTTGCATTTGGAAATTGTAATCATTAGCGTTTCTGAAAACTGTTTACATATTTCCTCTTACTATTGATGACCGACATACATCGCGCTACTTGTATAATAACTATATACGTTTAATATTTTTGTTACATATTTGTCTGATTCTGTCCGTTAATTAATTAGATTTTTCGATGTAGATCATTTTTAGATTTGCACGATTGATGTATATTTCGTTTATTAATTCGTTCGCTTTAAAAAAAAATCTGTTTACGTTTTAGAAAATTCCTCGACGGACACCACTCAAGTATGTCGAATAAGGTTAATGGAAGTTTAAAATTCGTTTAAAGATAGATTATTTCCGACGTTTAAAGTTTTATTTATTACGTTTCCATTCGATCGATTAATGGCGGACTAAATAGAAATTTTTTTGAAATTACCGCTAATATTTATCGGTATATCGTTATTATTATAAATATTCTCATAAATTTGATCACTGCTATTAAATTTTAACCACAATTTTATGTTTATTTTCAAACAAAATTCTTTCTTAAATTTTAGAAATAATGTTTACGTAATTACCAATATATCGTGTCAGTTTTCATAACTAGTTTTGCACTTTATATAACTGACCAAAATATGGAAGGATGCTTCCACTACTAAACACACGAAAATAAAACTTATTAGTACATTTTAGTATGTTCGCTAGTATTATATGTAATCATGGACTTTAGTAAAGGTCGGCATAGTTCGATTCAACAGCTTCGAAATGTGGTGTTGAAGAAGATTGATCCGCATACATTGGAAAAGGAAACGAAATATAATGAATCCGTAGTGCGCGAGTTGAATCCCACACAACGGTTAGCTGATATTCGCGTGATTAAATATTTCGGCAACGTAATTCGCAGCGGGCGAAATTTAGAAACCCCGTTTGTAACAATGGAAGGTCCAAGGGTAAAAACCGAAGGGTAGCGTTGAACAGACAGAATAATAAAACAATCTGTATTACCTTTGTATCAATATGTACAACGAGCTAAAGATCGGATGGTATCGCTATGATTCAGATTGTTGCATGATAAATGATGACACATTTATTCGAAATATTTTTATAATTGTAATTTTTCCACCTGAGACCAATTTGATGTTTAGTATTAGTTCTTCCGATTAATTATTTTGCACTTTGTTTTTGTGTGAAACTTTTTTCTCATTCGATACGACGGTATTCGGGTTTATATAAATATCGAAAAAATAAAAGTTAAAACAGAAATAAATATTTATTTTAAAAAAATTCGATAAATTGTTCGAGACAAATATATATCGGGATAAGCGAAGGCTGAATTAATATTTTGTATACATCTTGAAAAGTCATTTTGGGATTTTGAGACTGTTCGTACTTTAATGTTAACGACGTAATACGCTAAAACCGATATGGACTTCGCTGTATCGCTGCAGGGATGCGCAAAAAATCGAATCGGATGATCATCTAGCTGTTTCAGAACAAAGCCCTCAGATTGGCGTGCCGTATGTCTCGGGTACGTCAGCAATGAACTGTTTTTCTGGGTATTTGTACCATCGATGAAATCATCGGCGGGAGAACTCAAAATCACACGATGCGTCTGTACGGATATAGCAGCGAGTTAAACCGGTGACAAGATTTCTCAAGAGAATCAAAATTCAAGATACCGATGGTTGTGCTCCCCCTTTTAAACATGAATTGATAGTCTATTAGGCTAGCTACAAATTGACAGATAAAAATAAGAAAAATGACGTTAATTTAATGCGTCGTAACGGAAGATTTTTTTTAACCAATCGAATTCAGCGTGATATATAAATATAAATATATATACGTATATATATATCCGACGAACTTCGCCAGGCTAGTAATTATTATAGCATTTATTTGACTATAATTTTTATCTTTATTTCATAGATGCGTTTCCATTGGCCAAATCCAAATCCCACCACTCCATCGACCATATGGTTTGTTAACTTCATCTTGGAGTTATGACGTACGTCGTAACTTATAAGTAGGTAGTGTAAATTTTTAACAACTTCGTCCAGGTTAGCAATTGTTGTTGTTGTTGTATATACTTCAATAATAATATCCGGGGTGACGGTATTTTATCCTAATTATTCCAGAAAATTTTGATATTTTTTCTCGTTTACATAGTACACGTTGTACACATATTTGATACCAGTTGATACCTTTGTAAATTAATATCGTTAACTACATCATATATATATATATATATATATATATATATATATATATATATATATATATATATGTATATATGTATATGTATATAGAAATGTACGCATTATGCACGTTGGTTAAAAAATATCATTTAACAACGATTCCTTTGTTCGTCTGTTTATTCATTCTGCCCGATTTTCGATGTTTCTCGATGTATCTTCGTATTAAGTTTGATCTTTGCCTTTCGTTTTCTATCGATGAGCGGATACAGTGTAAATTATCGCTTGTGTGTGGTAGTTAATGGTTCGAAGTTTAATCATTACTAAGTGTATATACGTCGTGTTATTATTAAATTTTTCCTTTTTATATTATATCGGTCGCTTTATATAAAATGCGTAATAATTTGGCATGATAGCTCTTCGTTATTAAATTTTAAAATTATTAAAAAGAAAAAAAAATCGATACGCATGAAATCTTCGTTTTGCTTGTTGTACATAAACGATGTAAATTAAAAGTTAGCGCTTATGCTTACGTTATACTTTTAGTATAAAAATGATTTGAAAAACATAATAAGCTGATCCGAAAAGTGAACGATAAATTTATCTTCAAATTGTTTAAACCCCGCAAATTCTCTTTATCCCCCCCCCCCGAAAGCTCTTTTACTTCATAATTGCCGTAGTTGTTTTTGCGCGCGCTTTCGTCCTGGTATGTGTCGGGAGATTCGATGATTAATTCGTTAAATATCGTGCGAGTTACGTATTATTAAAATTGGCGTTATATATAGTTTTGACTAAATCGATTAAGCGCGTCATTGCAAATTAAATACATACATTGCAAATTGTAATAAATTTCGATGTAACAACAATATTTCTATTCTGTTTTTCGAGGAAAACTCGTAATAGCCGCAATTTTTCGAAATAAAATACTATCGTTTTCGAGACGTGTGAATATTGCCAGACAATTCGTATAAAAAAAAATCTTAATTATATATTTTAATCTCGAACGGTAATTCTCGACTGAAAATTAAAATTTAGATTAGTCCGGTGCTACGTCACATCGGTGTTAAACTATGTATGCGAAACATGAAGCGCAGAAAGCATAAAACGGTTGGATGATTTTAAAATTAAAATTGCGAAGGATATGACGAACACCGCGAACAGAAAAAATTACTAATAACGAAATTCTGCGGAGATGTGACCTCAAAACAGCGATGATAGTGCAAGACATACAGAAAACGAAAGTACGTAGCGCATAAGATAAGAGAAAATGGCGTCTTTCTGCTTGCGCTACAAGGAAAAATCTAGGGCAAAGCGCTTAGAGGAAGGAAACGGCTCGAAATGGTAATCGCCGGCTTCGGGGAAAAGAATATGGAAAATATAATAAGGGATGCTAGAGCTAGGAAATATTAATTCATGATGTAGGCAAACTCCTGCTAAGGAGATACCACTACAAGAGGAAGAAGAATTACCGTGTAAGAATATATATATATATATATATGTATGTGTATATGTATCAAGACGTGCTCTACAACTTGCAGAGTACTGCTGTAAGAAAATATAATAATAACATGTAATGACCTGGACACGACACGAACGAACAAACGTACGGAGGATATTTCGATCGTGGGGGGTGTTTTTGATTAACTAAAAAATAACAACGATGAAACAATATTACCGTTGTATTTTATTGTTATAAATCAACCGACATTAGAACGTTCAAATTATCTTCCACCGGTGTCCACCAATTAAGTCGTACTCCTGTAAAATATCTGGATTGCACCTCGATAGAAGTATAACATTTAAAGACTGCGTAATAAAGGAAATGTACTTCAAATAGGAAAAAATGTACCGGATGATGGACGTTTGCTAACCTTATTAAACTTTCGCTCCATAGCGCGATAATAAAACCTATTTGGATGTATAACGTTGTAAAATGGAGCACGGCTAACCAGTCTAACCAGAAAATCATTTGAAAATAAAGTTCTCCGAAGAATTTGCTTGCCGGTACGCAATAAATAACCATATTCGCGCTCGATGTGAAGTTGAATATTTAGACAAGATTATAGATACGCTTAAATCTAGAGATACGTACAGCGGCTCTGTTAACACCACGCGAATATTGAAGTAATATACACGGTCGATAACTGCCGGACGAGGGAGAGAAGAAGAAGATGGAAAAGAAAACATCATCATTATCATCATCATCAGTACCCTAAGACTGGTCCATTGCCATGATAGTAAGATTCCATTTTTCCCGGTCTTTCGCAGCTCTTTTTAATTCGGCGTAGTTCAACTCTTTCAGTCGTATATTATAAACTTTTGACACAAAATTACAAATTTTATGCTGTGTTTATTGTACAATAACGTTGTTTTTTTTTTTTGCTTTTTAGAAGATAATTCTATTTATATAAATATTTTTAAAATTAAGACATTTCACGTCAGCCAGCCAGAAAATTATAAATTGTATTCTTTTCTTCATCCGCCATCTTCATTACGAAGGTCGGCGATCAGCTGCAATCTCTTTCGACACAGCAGTCCGAAGTAATTGAATAAACGAACAGCCAAACCGACGTTGTAAGTCTCTCGTCAATTAATTTTGAGGGTGGCCTACTGATCTCTTGCCGGTAATTTTACATTCGTTAATATTCCGCAGTATTTCATGTTTAGGTCCTCTTTCAGAATGTGTCCCGCAGCTTTCTTTCTTTGATACAGATTAATAATTCTGGATGTTTTTTATTCACTTTATTAAAAACTTCTTTATTACTGACTTTTTGTATCCAAGGAATTTTTAGTATCTCTCTATATATCGCGAAAGCTTCAGTACGCTCTTCAAATCTAGCGTCCAGCTTTCGCAGCTATGTAACCAAACTGAAAAGACATAACATTTTGCAATTATTAATCGTAGGTCTAAATTGAATTATTTTTTAGCGCCAGCACGTTCTTAATTTTTGTGACCATTCTTGATCATACTTAATTTTTTGGTTTAAAGTTATCCTCTAGGTTGGTGTCTATGGGTGAAACCTTGCTCCAGCTCTGTATCGTTTAACCATATTGTCTTGGTTTCTGTGGAAACACTGTCACTTTTGTTTTAACTTTGTTTATCGAAAATCCGGAAAGCTTTTCCGAGTTTATCTACCATTTGTCTCGTCCTGGCTATTTGCTATAATAAAACTGTCGTCTAATTGTTCAGCCGTTCGCTTTGATTTTACGGTCGTTTTTATCAAATTCCTCCATAAAGATTGACCTTCCGTTAATAGCGTTACTTTCAGATTCAGCTCCTTCGATTCGAACTTGTAATGTTTGTCTCCAATACAGTTGACTTGTGATGCGTAATTTCTGTCGATAGGAATCATCTTAAATATTTCAATTAGTTTTTTATGGTTCATCCAATTGAAAGCTTTATGGTAATTAATAGCATATGCATATACGTCTTCTGTTCACGCCACGGCAGCGCTGTATTAGCGTACGGAGGACCGCAAATAAGGCTTCGCGAGTACTCATTCCATTTTTGAATCCAAATTTTGCGTTGCTTGTTTGTTCTTCGCACCGTTTATGTATTCGGGTATGTATGATTCTCGGGAATATCTTCGAGGCGTGCGACATCAGTCTGATCATGCGGTAATCATCGCATTTAAAAGATTTTGTCTTCTTTGGTATAGCGATGAAAGTTGATCTTAGCTAATCGTTCGGAATTATTCCTGCAGTGTAAATTTTATTGAACGCCCTAGTTATCACATTTATATCTATCTTACTGCACTCAGAAAAATTTTTAAACATCTCTACATATATTCAATTAGGACCAGAGTTGTTTTACCATTCTTTTGACGTTTAATAGCATACAAGACTTCATCTTCAACTTCAATTATAGATGGTTTAACATCACTGCAGTCGAGATGTTCATCCGGCGGTTCCGATTGTCTCTCATTTAGCATTAAAATTTCATTGGGCATCGTGACTCTTAATCCAGTTTCTTTTAACATGGTTGTCATAAATGTGTTTCTTGGTCTTTTGCGAGTTCTTTTTCCGTTGATTTTAACTTTAAAAATATTTCGAAGTAATCACCCATGCCGAAGTATATGATCAATCAGAGGTAATTGTGTTTTCCTTATCCGATTTAATAACGAGTTTTTCTCTTCAATTTATATTATAGGGTGACCCTGAGAAGACGGACGATTTTGTTATTTTTTTAATAACTCAAAAACTATTCGATCAAAAGTTTTGAATGAAATTTTATTTAATAATAAGAAAACGAGAGATTAGCTTACAATCATTTGTGGAATATCGTTCAGATGACCGCCATTTACAACAATACATTCATTCAGTCTTTACAAAGTTTTCGGAAACTTTCGAAAAAAGGTCGTTGAATTTTTGTTATTGCTTCAGAAATCCGAGTTTTCAGGTTTTATAAATCTCGTGAACGTGTTTCGTAAATGTGGCTCATATACAAGATGCCATGATAACTAAAATTAGACAAAAAGGAATTTCTCGTGTGTACACTAAACGTTGTAGCAGGGTTAGCAACTGTACTATTAAAAAAAACAAAACCGTCCGTCTTCTCCGGGTCACTCTATATATTAGACTAGTAGGCAAATGCGTCAACTTAGCATAAGTTATTAAATAAACATTGTGTCCAAATGAATTCTGTAAGTTTATATATATATATATATATATATATATATATATATATATATATATATATATATATATATATAAATTATATAGTTCGAGAATCCAATTTTGTTAAGAGGGTTGACGATTTTATTATTTATTTTTCGAATGGACGTTTAATTATTTAAACAAAGTCGTATAACTAGAATAGTTGTATTTATTTAAAGAAATATATGTTGAAATCCTAGGATCTACCGTGTTTTTTCGAGTACACGATATGTTTTATCGATTATAGGTCAAAATGGCGATAACGAACCACTCGAAGAACTTAAATTAGTAATCAACGGGAACTATACAATCTGAATAAATAAACTAAAATAAAAATAAAAACACAAGTAACGAGAATAAGTTTTGCAACGACCATATTAACTTAAACTTCAAATGTTTTACGTATGTTATCATTCCTGGGGATATCATTAATTCTTAAAATTAATATATTTTGTAGATAAGTTTGAAATGTTGTAAATTCGTAAATTATAATTGGGTTTCGTCTGACGTAGTAAATTTACTGATTTAATTATTTTACGTTATAGTTCGAGACAAATTTGAACCTAATTTAACGCTTCGATATAAATGTAATCGAATTTTGCGCGTTGTAATATATCGGAATTTTTAAAATTATATTAAAAATTATTTTCGATCGTTATAAACTAGATAATGTTTGTTTTTCTATTATAGTTTCTATTTTTCAAATCATTTTTATAATAGTGGATTGTATTTTCTTCTCACTAGTAACTTAGTAAATTAGATGATATGTACATAGATAGTGCGTGGTGTGTGTACAGCGTATTTTATTTGCATTTTGTATATTGTATGTATCACGCGTTGGTGGCATTTAGTGGAGGATAACTGCGGCGAATTAGCTCCGTTACTGAATAAAGGCTCGTATTTTCAACACGACGATGAAATCTCTAAACTCATTCTACATACTAATAGGTAATTATGTTTTTTACGTTTATTTTAATTTCATATTTAATATTGTTAAAGGAATCATACAGGCTTTGTACGGTGATAATTAGATGTCATAATTGTTTCATTATATATATATATATATATATATAAAATATAATATAATATAATGTAAGTGGGATTCTTTCGTTGTATGATTTTACACGAGTGCATCCGAAACAAGCCAGAAATAACCCAAAGCAATCGACGTTTAATTCTGTTGTGTGTATATTTTTATTTTTTATTTTTATTATTAATTTATATATTTTGTATTTATGTAAATGTATAAAATAATATTCAGTTGTTTAGTATTTGTATATTTTCAAAACTCGATAAAAATTAAAATTATTCAAAGAAAATTCTACGGTTAATTAAATGTAACCAACTAGAAAATTTATTTACTTTTGACGTGAAATTATAAATTTTATTCGGGGGTATTTACTACTAAAATACGGCTTCGTAGATTATTGTAGCTTATTTTCAATATATATCTATATACATTTAAAATTCGGACATTTCACGTCAACCGGAAAATATATAATTTTTTAAGATTAATAATGCTCGATAGAATAAAGTTGAACACATCTCACTACGCCTTCTGAAGTTAATAATTAAAACCTCGAGGTATAACACATATTTTGGTATGGACGAAATTTCTGCCAACTATGTTTGAAAACTTACCCCGTAAACCAATCGTTTATTTAACCAAAATAATAAATAGTATTCTCATAAATTCTTACTTTCCGGTGAGATGGAAAATAGCTAAAGTTATTATTCTAGCTAAACCTGGGAAAGATATGTCAAATATAAATCGTATTCGCTCCCCGTTAGTTTATTAATTACTTTAAGTAAATTAGCAGATATACTTTAGTCGATTGTAAAAGTTTTCATCAGAAAACAATATTCTTATATATGAGTTTGGTTTTAGAACTAATCCTGCTACAGTGCATCAGGTTGTAAGGATAGCTGACTTTATAATAGACAATTTTTACTCGAATAAACACACCGGATTATTGTTAATTGATACAGAAAAAGCGTTTGACACGGCTTGGCACGATGCTATTTTATATAAAATGTTTCAATATCGTTATCCCACATATTTGACTGAAGTAATAAAATCGTATTTATATAAAATAGAGTTTTCTATGTTACTCATCGTTCTATTAGATCTTTAATTGGGACCTATCACGCTGAAGTTCCGCAATGTAGTTTACCTTTTTCTACTGTTAATAAATTACTTACCTAAAATTCTTATTCATATAGACCCGACACCATTTATAGTAGATTATAAAAGGCCGATTTCGCTCTTTATAAGTGCTCTAAACGTTAGTAGCTGAAACTGAATCCATTCTTTTTTCCAAAAAGGCACCCATTACCCTCGCTGGAAATTATAATTAACGGTCAAAGTATTAAATGAGTTAAAGGTGTCGAGTATTTAGGCATCACTCGCGTTTGTCGTTCAATAATCATATTAATCGTACTACCGATAATATCTATTCGAATTCTTTCATCTATATTTCATCGAAGATCCCACCTCACTCTTACACAAATAAAAAACTATTACATACAAAGCTATTATTCGTCCCCGGTTAACGTATGCATGTCCCGTTTGGTGTTCAGATTCCAACAGTACATATTGTAAATTATAATTATTACAAAACCGTTGTTGCAGAATCCCGCTTAATGTGCCACCAGATTTACTAGGATTATGCATTCTCAACTATTTTCTATATTAACAAGCGTGTCAAAAATTTTTATGAAAATTGTAAAATTCACGAAAATAAATTAATTAAAGTCATAGGGGACTGTGGACAGCTTACATAATCTGTGTACTCGCCGACTAAAATACCGATTTTTAACATAATTTTTATTTGTTATTTTATATATTTCTTTATTTTTACATATTAAGTAAATTAATTGTAATCTATTACTTAATTGCATGCAATTTGTATTTGTTTTTTCATTTTTATTTTATTGGGGTAGGTTTTTCAAATTTTCCTGTATTATATCGGTTGCACTTTGTTGTTATTATTATTATATTAGCTACCAAGGGTAATTTTATGTATTTAGTATACAATGTGTCGTATTTTATGTGTACAATTTAAATAAATGATATCTTCTTCTTCAAATACCAAAAAAAATTATCTTAAAAAAGAAAGTAAAAAATATTGATAATTTAAAAGATTACGCCTGTATCACGTTACATAGATTACTTAGTATAGTATACCTTGTCAGTCTGGAATCATATGCTATTGATTCGTTTCTCGGAATTCTGTTTTTATTATTTTGCTGCATTTCGATGTTCTGAAAAAATTTCTCGAAAATAATCAGACTTTTTAAATTTGTACGGCGTATTAATAATTTGTTCATTTTCGTACGAGACAGGTAAGTACACGTATATTTAAATTTCTCGTCAGGCATTTATTGTAAATTGTAAATTATTGAATTATTTTTCGTAATACCACCATTAATACGCATTTTTAACTATATTTTTCCGATGCGAACTGTTGTGGAATGTGTAGCGATATTTTAAATATAAACGATAAAAAAAAAAAAGGTTAAAATAATTTAATTTAATACGTTAATAAAAGACCGCGAAATAGCCGTATTGCGATCTTTTAACATATTAAATGTAACGATTTTAACTAATTTTTGTTTATTGTTTATATATTTTTCCAGATAACGCACGCACTATTTGCACGTTATTACGTTATTAATTTTTAGCGCACACAATTGTTATTTTCTGTTTTGTATTTATGTTTTTTTCTTTGTTTAGCAATTCCTAGGAATGACATTATTTCTCTTACGAGTAAGTATTCATTACTCAAATTTACGAGTAAATTTTAGAAGAAATTACCAATTAAATCGCATTTTCGGATAATATTCATCGACATAATTTACTCATGTTATTGTAAAATCTTTATATATATATATATATATATATATATATATATATATATATAATTTTTGATTTTTTTTTTCAAACGCGTAGCACGAAGGTCGCAATATCGAAATATTTTTATCGAACTCCGAGGAAATATTTATAATTTTAGTCTATAATCCGCGCTAGGGTTTTACTTCACCGATTACGATAAACAAACGATCTAGTCAAATTCGACCGTCGTAGGGTTAGTTATAACAGAAGACCGAATTAATCCGATGTTTTCCATTATTCTTCTCGCTGTATTCAATCTATCTTTTATTAAGTTTCCAAATTTTCTACGATAAATATACTTTAAAAAAATATATATATTCTAGTTAGTTTCTACATTTTGGGAAAGTAATTTTAATTTCGTCATTAATAATCATATGTGAGAAACAAAAATATGCTCTAGTTCCGAAATAGTGTAAATATTTCTACATTAAACGTTAATATTAGTCGATTAAATGTAATTATAAATAATTCACGAATCCGTTCAATAGTGTGTAGATAAGATTTTTTGATAATGGTACGTTGAGAAATATAATTTATATATGTGATAAAGATTATTGAGAGTTGTAATATGAGCATTCCAAAAATGTACGATCTGCATCTAATATTTTCTTGTCATCGAGATGACGAGGCCAAATTTACGAGATTATATCAGACGATTTTTATTCCAAATCGTAATCTACACATAAGGTAGGAATGAAACATCGAAACACGTTATTAGGTATTTTGTACTTTTATGTTCCCCAACCACGATTTTATGGGCATCAGAGAAGTTAAATCGACCTGTAATATGTAACTATATAAGGATTTGATCAAATATAACTCCAATGTCCCCTTTACGAGCAAATTTAATAAAACATAAAAGATCTTTGAAGGTGTATGCAGAATGAGCACACCACTATTTAGCGGACCTTGCTTTTACAGCAGCAACAGTATTGCCGAGTATATACCAAGAATCTAGAAGAAACTAACGAAAATGCCAGATTCTAATAGCGAGGAAACCGAAATTCGGATTTGATATAAATAAGACGACGCACGGGGGTTAAAAGAGATTTTAGAGCGAATAAACAACTTTTCGAATCGGTAAGTGATGACGCTGAACCGATGTTGATAAACTAATTTTAACGCTATATTGTCATCACTTCGGTGGTAAAAATCGAAGAAAAACCGAATAGAACGAATTTCTCTTAATAAAGTTCAAATATGGAACTACTAAAGCAGCGCCAACTTTATTATTAGACTTGGAACCATCTGTTTAAATTGGAAGGAAATCCATCGGGGGTGTTCTTACAGCAAACTATTTGAAATAAAAGTGTTAAAACCGGAGGGAGGATGTAGAAGTTTATGAAAAGTTTCCTATGTTTATTTCTAATTGTAAATTATTAATAGCGAAAGGATCGGAAAAATAAGGAGAGGTTGACAAAGGAACAATTAAATTGCGATAATTGGAAAATTATTTAGAAATTTTACAAAGAATAGGAAGTTTATATGATGAGAACCTCCCCGTTTGTTATAAATAAATAAGTTCATCTAGTTGTAAAGTTTTTAACAACGAACTGGCTGCTAAAAGGCTTCTACGGATTTGAAGAGGCCGTCCTATTACCACCTCTAAACCAGTAATCGACGTGGTAAGAAGTACTTCTAGACAATAACGAAGGCAAGAATTTATTTAAAATATCTAACGAATTTTACAAAGTATTGTCGCAAAACAAACTATCGTACTCAAACACCGAACGCATAGATGAAACGTACACGATGTTAAGTACTAACGCATACGCTGCATGATTGAAAACGAAAAAGTTTATCCGCCATTACGATTTTTTAAATTTTTAAATATTATTTACAACGAAGTCATCAATAATGAGTGTTTTATTCAATTCGGTTTATTGCTTCGCTTGTCTCAGTCGGGCTGCGTACATGTGTGCCGTATTAAATACTATCAGCTTCGCTATCAATCTAGATGTAATTTTACACGTTCGCTAATATTTCGTATTATTTCCTTTTTCTGTCTTGGCAATGTATAAAATGTGATCTTGTGCCTAAGGTGTTTTTTTTTCTGTACCACGTTTCAGGTATGCGACAGATTATGCATCGATTTATCTCGACTATTCTTATTTGTTGATTAGATCGAACGTATTTCGCGTCTCTGCTTGATTACTTTACATCTGTTTTATATTGATTTATTTTTTTGACTTCACGTCTTGTCTTCCCGGTGATTAGAAATAATATGTTGTACAATTCAGGTCGATGGTCGCTGAACGTGATTTGTCGTTGTCATTTATTTTTTTTTTTTAAACAATGCCAAGCTGCATGAATTATGCTCGATATTGATGATTGTTAGTATTACCGTTATTTTTGTACTTGTCGCATGAGCATGGATAACTGTAAAATTTCGCTCTTTCCATTCTTGTTAGCAGTCTAACGTGTCTATTGCTTTAACGAAGATTTCTGCATGTTTACGCAAGGCTCGTAGTCGGGATATAGATATTAAAATTACTATATGTATGTATATATCATAAATATGATTGTGCGTGCGGGAGTGTGTATAGCTTATTTTCGAAATAACGTTAGCAATTTGCTTCTAGTTTCTTTTCAATTAGGTTATTTCAATATTTTTAAACGTGGATTTCGTTGCTATTTCAGTAAATGATTCGGATGCCTGGCGACTTGGGAAGATCGAAGAAGTCGACCACGAAACACCGGTGTGACGGATATCTAATTACTTGTGTCATTCGTTTGTTCTTCGTATTTTTCTTCGTCAATTCGTTCGTGGAATGAACTGATAATAAAAATTTTAATTTAATGTAAAATCTTTTTTCAAAAGTATTCTGTACGTACCTGTTTCGTGCAAACCGGTGATTATAAAATAATTTTTTTTAAACGGCATTTATTTACCTCTATATATTTTAGTATTATATATATAATATATATATAACAACACAATTATTTTACTATAACTTTATGTTCGTTATATTCAACGTTAAATAAAACTTATGTATATACGAACATTTTACTTCTAACAAATTGTGTTTTTTTTAATTTTTGACGTAATTATAGATTTTACATGGTAGGAAACATTGAAGAACCGCGAGGTTGTGTTGTAATTGAGTTGAATAAATAATTTTCTTTCCTAAAGATACATTGCCTAATGAAACTTTTAAGACCACTGTGAAATAGCTGGTTTTATTTCAAGTATAATCTTATGTTGGTTAGAAGTATTCACATTTTTTTGGAAATTTGTAATATATCTACTAATGGTTATTTTTGTTTCATATCATATTTCTCTATCGTTTGGTTGTCTTTAACACGGTCAGAATGATAAGTATAGCAAGTGAATTAGTTATAGTCATACATGTATAAATATTATTTTTCATAAAACATACATATATATTAGAAGTTACCCACGGTTTCGCTTGTGTAATTATTTTTTTAAAACTTTGTTTCGTATTGATATTACAAATAGGATAGAAATTACAATAATTTAAAGCTTTAAAAAGCAGTAAACAGCGATATTTCTGCCAAATCGTTTAAAATTCAACACGTTTTCCGGTTTGAATGTACATTCACTACCAACACTCGCAATACAAAAAACATGTTTTGTTGCGATAGGGGCGTAGCCAAAATAAGGGAATGAGACATATATATATATGTATACTATTCTTCTTCTTCTTCATCCGCCATCTCCGTTGCGAAGGTCGGCGATCAACTTGGCTACAGTCTCTTTTGACACAGCAGCCCGAAGTAATTGAATGGACGAGCAGCCAAACCAGCGTCGTAAATCTCCCATCCATGAATTTTGAGGACGTCCCACTGATCTCTTGCCAGCGATTTTGCCTTCAATAATAATTCGTAATATTTCATATTTGGGTCCTCTCAAAATGTGTCCCAAGTAACGAAGCTTCCTTTCCTTGACACAGTTTAATAGTTCTGTATGCTTCTTATTTATTTTATTGAGAACTTCTTTATTTGTGACTTTTTGTACCCAAGGAATTTTTAGTATTCTTCTATACAGGTACATTTCAAAAGCTTCGATGCGCTTCTCAAGGCTAGCATCTAGCGTCCAACTTTCACATCCGTATAGGAGCACCGAGAAGACATAACATTTGGCAATTCTTAATCGTAAATCCAGATTCAGTTCTTTCCTAACTAGCACGTTCTTGATTTTTGTGATCATCAGTCTTGCCTGCTCTATTCTCGATAGTACTTCTCTTTTCGATTTACAACTATCTTCTAGATTGGTACCCAAGTATTTAATAGTTGAGACTTGTTCCAGCTCTGTTTCGTTTATCCATATCGAGCATTTTCTTGGTTTCCGGGAAAATACCATCACTTTTGTTTTATGTTTGTTAATTGAGAGCCCAAAAGACTCGCTATGAGTAACAAGTTTATTTACTATTTTCTGTAGTTCGTCCTGACTATACGCTATTATGTAGCTATCGTCTGCATACCGAATGTTATTAATCGTGTACCCATTTGATTTAATTCCCCCGTCGTATTTATTCAAGGCTTCCTTAAAAATTTCCTCTGTATATAAATTAAAGAGCAAGGGTGAAAGTATGCACCCTTGGCGAACTCCTCTTTTAATAGCTATACTTTCAGATTCGACTCCTTCGACTCTTACTTCCGCTGTTTGTCCCCAATACAATTGACTTATAATACGTAAGTCATTTCTGTCAATTTGAATCATCTTCAATATATCAATGAGTTTTTCGTGATTAACGCAATCGAAGGCTTTATGGTAATCGATAGCACATGCATATACGTCTTTGTTCATGTCTCGGCATCGCTGTGTAAGTATGCGGACTGCAAATAAAGCTTCACGAGTACTCATTCCGTTCTTAAACCCAAATTGTGTGTTACCTATTTGTTTTTCACACCGTTTATGTATTCTTGTGTGTATAATTCTTAAGAATATCTTCAATGCATGTGACATTAGACTGATCATGCGATAGTCTTCACATTTAGAAGATTTTGTCTTCTTTGGTATAGCGATAAATGTGGATCTTAGCCAATCACTCGGAATTATTCCTGTGGTGTAAATTTTGTTGAATGCTCTCGTTATCTTATCTATACCATCTTTACTACATTCCGAAATGACTTTAAACATTTCTGCATATATTCCGTCAGGACCGATTGCTTTACCGGTTTTCTGTCGTTTATACTAATATATAAACCTATGAGACAGAGATATTTTAAAACTTTAAATTATTGTAATTTTTATCCTATTTGTGATATCAGTGTGAAACAAAGCTTAGAACGAATCCGAGAATATAGGTTATAAGCTATGCGAATGTCATCATTATTTCTTTAATAGTTTTTGAGTTAATTCGGAACAGACAGAGAGACACGCAAAAATTAAAAAAAACAAAACAGATTTTCTGTTTATGTGTGATATAAACAGTCTAAACCAGTGATTTCGCAAATCACAAACAGACACTAGAGTTTTATATATATATATATATATATATAATTATTTGAAGACATCAGGATAGCAAAATTTCCGATGTAAACTCAATAATAAAATAGTCTTATTTAAAAACATAAAATTTATAATTTATATTAAAAATTTTAAAATTTGTTTCTTGGACGAAATACTCTCTGAAATATTTATTACTTATCAGGATAGTATTGATGACCGACATAACATGCGATGTACTATATTTATAAAGCGTTGCTATTCTCGTATTTAAATTAATTATGTAAATTTTGCAAAAAATAACTTACAATACATTAAATTCTAAAAACTTTTACAACTATCGAATTCTCGGAGGTCAAATTAAATCAGATTATTTTATTTAACTTACGTATATACATATATATGAAAAAATGATTTACAACTCGCTATAAATGCTCGAAACTAAATAGAAAATAAATGAAACTCGCTTCTAAAAATAATTGTGCGATCGTCGATCAATATTAAAAAAGAAATGTTAAATCTGAAAGAGCATAATATAAAAATCAACGATTTACAACGCTGGCGCGCGTATATTTAATATTGAAACTGGTCTATATACTGTATATGTACGCTCGCAGTATACACTAATTTTTTACGTTTGCGTATATTGCCTGTGATTTTAATATCATAAATTAGAAACTTTACTGAGTTATAACAACAAACGGCGCATGGAAATATTAATGAAATTTGTGGATTTTATTAGTTACGTCGTAAGTTGTATGTTTACGCGGTTTTTTTTTTTAGTGAATAATTTTTAGTATGTACCCCATTAAAGGCTTATGAATGTGTTTTTATCATTACGGGCAATGCGTGATCAATTATAGCATCCTTATAGATAACTACTATCCTGGAGTCTGTAAGTATTCCATGTGTACATTGTCTGTGGTGTGTTTCTTACCAGTATTTTCATTTTAGATGTATATTAATAATTTTACAATAATATTTTATTTCTCAGATGTATACTTTCAACATTCTATTCGATATATTTCTAAATGCACATATTGCGTTACTTACGAATTAATAAAGTGATAACGAAGATAGCGATGTCGTTAGTTTTCTTTTATTAAAACTGTTTGGATTGACCGTGGTACACTGTAAATTCGCTGAACAGAAAGGTAATATTATATATATATATACATATTATATTGTTTATATATATTTCGCAATTACATTTAACATGATGTCTATGAAATAGAAGTTAAAGGATGCATTATCGTTAATTTTGAAACTTTTGCAAAAGCAACAATAAACAAATTTTAAAATACTTTCAACCATTTGATCCAAAATAAAACGTTTTTCATCGTATTCGTTTTAAAAAATATTCTCGGAGATGCTGGTAATAAAAATGAGCATGCTCGGATGCTTTTACATTATATAGATCCACAACTTTTACATTAGAAGCATTATCTGCTTTAAATGTCGAATATATTGGAGAGTAGTGATTTTATTAATTATAAACCAAACAAAATAAAGCACCAATAAATCAGTAAATCGATCGGTCGTGTTTATTGTGTTGCTCGTTAATCGTAAATCGTTCTTATTTAACAAGTTACACGTGTCGATTTCTTTCTCTTTTTTTTTTTTATTTCTTTTTCTTATCCTCGCGTTTTTCATTTTCGTATATAGTACACCAGCTTTACTCGTTTAGCCAGCTGATGAATGACTCGAGCGACGGGGGTCCGCCCCCGTCCGTAAGTATAGATAACTCGCTCATCAGTTCCGATAGCTTAAATAAAGAATTATATAATAGTAGTAATAATGGTGATGGCCGTATTACTATTAATAATAAGTCCAATTTATCTAATAACTATAGTAATAGTCGTAGTAATAATAGTAATATTAGTATTAGTGGTAGTAGTAGTATTGGTAGTGGTGATAACGTTAATAATGATGATCATAGTAGTAGTAATGATAATGATGGTAATAGTATGATCATCCCAAATAATAGTAGTAATAATAATTTTAATATTAATAACTCAACTATTAATTCACTATATGTGAAAAACGTTCATTCGGGCCCTTATATAGCTATTATATCGTCTTCTCGAGTTGCAAATAGTAATCTTGGCAATTACCATCCTTTGGCAATATGCAAATTATTAGCAAAATATCCCGGCGTTGAATATTTCCAACGTAACGGTATTAATAAAATTAAAGCAGTCTTTAATAGTCTGGAACATGCTAATATTTTTGTTGAACAGGTCAACAAAGAAAATGATATATCAGCTTTTATTCCAAATTCTCTTTTGTATAGATTTGGCGTGATTAGAGGTATTCCCACTAATATTTCAGACACAGAAATTTTTGAAAATATAGAAAGCTCTGTCCAAGTTGTAAGTATCAGACGTATCCACCGTCGCGCGGAAGGTTCGTTAATCCCAACGCAGACGGTTGAAATTAAATTCCTTGGTAACTCTCTACCAGAGTATGTCGCACTATATCGGTTGCGCTTAAAGGTAGATCCAAGTATTCGGCCGCCAAGACAGTGTGCGAATTGCTTACGGTTCTCACACACTGCACAACAATGTCGATCCAAACCTAGGTGTTCATTTTGCCATGAGAGCCATTTATCCTCCAGTTGCTCAAATACAAATACTTCTGCCCCTTCATGCATTAACTGTATGGGAGCTCATATGGCCACTGACAAATCTTGTCCTATATATAAAGAACGTTTTCAAATCCAACAAATTATGTCTTATGATAACATTTCATTATCGGAAGCAATCCGTAAGAATAAATCAGGACACATTAGTGAGGCTTTCTCCTTTTCAGACATAGCAAAACGCCCATCTTCTTCTAATCAACGACATGCTCCAATACCTTCCACCCCCAATATTGACACTCGTCAAGTACGTTATTCTTCCCCTCAGTCATACTTTTTTCGTAAATCTCTTCAAAATCATACAGGTCCTTCACAGCCTGTGACACCCTCCTATCCAAATTATAAACACTTACTTTCATTTCCTTCTGGTAGAACATCGTCATCGCCATCCCTAACAGTTACTACCCAAAATAATGTTACTGGTGGTCCACCCTCTGATGATACAAAGTCACCCCCCATTAAAAAAGCTTCTATTTCATCTACTCCTCAATCCTCATCTTCTGCTAATCATAAATCTCAATCTAAAGCAAAAGAATCTAACAAATTCGTTTTTCCAAATTCTTCTAATAACACTCGTTCAGATACACGTAAAACTAAATTACCAAATAATATCAAATAACTCACCCACATAATTGACAATGTATTCAACCCTACGTATTTTACAATGGAACTGTCGCAGTATCTCAATAAATAAACCTAACCTTCAATCTTTTCTAGCAACTAATACTTTTGACATTATTTTACTTTCCGAGACATGGCTGAATCCAGATTCTAAATTTTCCTTTAACGGTTATTTCTGTATTCGAGACGATAGATCTGATGGTTATGGAGGAGCGGCTATTTTAATACGTAGTATCATCCCTCATTACCGTCATGATATTCGATCAATTTTAAATGGTAGTCACTGTAATGGTGTCTGCGCTTCTATCAAATACGACACTAAAGAATTATTTATACTTTCATTTTACTGTCCACCTTCCTCTTTTTTTAATACAAACTTATTTATGTCATTTATCAACAACATCTCATCCGATGCTTACATTTTTTGTGGTGGGGATTTTAATGCATTGCATTCTTCTTGGGGTTGTAATAGGTGCAACCTCTCTGCCCAAAATATTATAAACATTATTAATCATTCTAATTTAGTACTATTAAACGATGGAAGTCATACCACAGTTCCTTCGCTAAATAGATCAGCAAACGCTTTGGATCTAACACTTGTCTCCAGTAATTTATCATTGAATAGTACCTGGAGCGTTATTAATAATCCTCTGGGTAGTAACCATTTACCAATTGACACCTCAATTATTTTCCAGCATACTAGGATGGTGAATAATAAAAATTCATTCTTCCCTTCTTGGAATTTCCCTCACAAAAATACTGTAGATTTCACAAATTTCCTAGATTCATTATGCATTTCATTACTAGATAATTCGTGCTTTAATACCACTGTATACGATCAATTTGTCAAACATTTACATACTGCTTTAGATTCTTATGCCACTCGGAGGTCGGCTAGAGTGAACAAATTTCGTAAACCTATTTGGTGGGATCCTTCGTGCACACCATTGTTACAAAAACAAAGTGCATATTTTAAACGTTTCCGTAGAAGCAAACTAATTTCAGATTACTTTGCTTATAAGAATCAGGAAGCCATTACGAGACGGTTCCTTTTATCTAAAAAAAGGGAATCTTGGAAGCAATTTGTAAGTTCGATTAATCGTAACACTTCTGTATCTTATGTTTGGAATAAGGCAAAATCATTTGCTGAACACCTCTCCACGAATAACACATGCAAATCATACAATTTTGACTGGTATGAAGAATTTGTCAATACAGTAGCCCCGAGTTATGTTCCAAACTTGCACGAACTTTCTCCTTCTTATTCACCCAGTCATAATAATACTCAAACTATACTATCTGATGCAATTACTTTACCCGAACTTATGAGTTCACTTTCCTTTAATAAAAAATCCTCTCCTGGTTGTGACGGAATCACATATACTATACTCAACCATCTCCCCTCTTCTGCAACTACAATTTTGTTAAACTGTTTTAATAATTTCTTCCAGACTGCAAACTTTCCAGATGAATGGACCAAGTTCCTTATAATTCCTATTAAAAAATCTCATTCAATATCTTCAGAATCACCTTCTTACCGCCCAATTTCTCTTGCCTCGTGTTTACGTAAAACCTTTGAAAGGATACTTAAAAATAGATTAGTATGGTGGCTTGAAAACCGCAATCTATTTCCATTAGGAATATTTGGCTTCCGAAACAACCTAAGTTCATTAAACTGTATAGCTCATTTATTATCAGACATTTATAAATCCTTTTTATCAAAAAAATATTTAATCTCGTGTTTCTTAGATATTAATAAGGCCTTTGATTCCATTTCTATTCCCATCTTACATAACAGATTAACAGATTTGGGAATTCCTTTGGGTTTCGCCAATGTTTGCTGCAGGTTGTTTACAAATCGTACACTACTTTTCGTGCATCCTTTCTCTGAACCTATAGTTCGACATGCATATGTTGGACTTCCACAAGGTTCTATACTCAGTCCAGTTCTTTTTAATATATACATTCTTCCGTTATTTCAACTTCAACGAGCATCAAATCTTCATATCTTATCGTACGCTGATGACTTCGTCATATACTGTGATCACCACTGCCATGCTGAGGGTGTCAGTTTACTGAACAATTTTTTATATTGTTTTTCTATGGCTCTAGCTGATTTGGGACTTTCTCTCGCGCTTAATAAATGCTCCTCTGTAGTTTTTTCTTATAAACAACCAAGCCCCGCTATTACAGGATTATCTCACGCTAGCCATACTATTCCTTTCTGTACTTCGCATCGGTATTTAGGTATAATTTTGGATAGAACGCTTAACTGGAATTTACATATACAATATACTTACGCAAAAGCTTTTAAACGCATAGGTCTTATTAAGTCGCTTAGTCATACTATTTGGGGAGGAGATCCATTAACGTTAATTTTACTTTATAAATCCTTTATTCGTTCGGTGTTTGAGTATGGTAGTTTCTTTTATGGTAATGCTTCGTCAAATTCTTTGGATCCTCTAAATAAATTGCAAAATTCTTGCCTCCGTTACTGTTTGGGAGCATTTCTCACTACTCCAATTGCTGCTTTAGAGGTGGAATCTAATACCCCTCCTCTTCACATCCGCAGAAACCTCTTAGCAGACCAGTTTGTTGTAAAAAGTTTCACAACTACATATCAGTCAGCATATAATAACTTCTTATTTATTTATAACAAATGGAGGTTCTCACCATATAAACTTCCTATTCTCTGTAAATCTTCTAAACGATTCTCCAATTATCGCAACTTAATTATTCCTTTGTCACCCTCTCCTTATTTTTCCGATCCATTCTCTATTAATAATATAAAATTAGAAATAAATTTAGAAACCTTTCATAGGTCTAAATATCCTCCTACTGGTTTTAATACTTCTATTTTAAATAATTTACTGACAACTCACTGGACGGGCTTCCTTCCGATTTATACAGATGGTTCCAAGGCTAATAATAAAGTTGGTGCAGCATTCGTAGTTCCTTCTTTAAACATTATTAAGAAATTCGTTTTATTACGTTTTTCTTCGATTTTTACAGCTGAAGCTATGGCAATATACCAAGCGTTAAGATACGTTTATCAACAACGTCCAGCTTCATCAGTTCTTATTCTTACCGATTCGAAAACCTGTTTAACCGCTCTAAAATCTCTCTCATTTAATCCCCGTGCATCGCCTTATTTATATAAAATCCGAATTTTGGTTTCCTCACTGTTAGAATCTGGTATTTCTGTTAGGTTCTCCTGGATTCCTGGACATTCTGGCATATTTGGCAATACTGTTGCTGATGCGGAAGCCAAGTCCGCTTCGAATAGCGGTGTGCTTATTCCTTATACACCTTTAACAGATCTTTTGTGTCTCATTAAATTTGCTCATAAAGAATATTGGAATAATATTTGGTCCAATCCTTATCTAGCTCCATATTACAGATCGATTCAACCTCTAATACCCATAAAATCATGGTTTACTGATATAAAAGTACCAAGTAACATACTTCGATGTTTCATTACTACTTTATGTAGATTACGTTTTGGAAAAAATCGTCTTCCATCGTCCCTATACCGATGCAATCTTATAAATTCTCCTTTTTGCCCTCATCCTTCCGATGACAACAAAATAGCAGATGCGGATCATGTATTTTTTGAATGTTCTTACTACAGCTCTCAACAATCTTTATTATATAATCAAATTATATCTCTCCAAGTACCATTGCCAATAAATATGTCTTACTTACTTACTATTAATCGCATTCATGTATATTTAGCTATTTATAATTATATTACATCAACTAATATTAATGTTTAACATATCCATTTTAATAATTTTATATCAATCTGGGTGAAAAATCCTGTGCCCATTAAAAAAAAAAAAAAAAAAAAAAAAAAATCACTAAAAGTTTTTTACTGCGAAGCTTTTCGACAGTTACGTCATTTTCAAGTACGCACAAATAAATATTACATAAATATTTATTTGTGCGTGCTTGAACATGACGTAATTGTCGAAAAGCTTCGCAATAAAAAATCTTTAGTGATTATTGGTGTTATTTTTTGTTTAGTTTATTATCTGCTTCGTATTCATTAACTAAACAGAAAACTAATACATTTAATAAGAAAATCGTGTTACCTCGCAACCTAATGAACTAGTAGACCAACATAAATTTTTCACGCGAAATCAAAGGTCATCTGAAAATATCGCCTTTGACTTTACGGATTAAAAAAAAAAATTTATACCTACCTGTAATTTCGAATGTTCGAATTACAGCGAGTCTCTATTTTAGATATTTTCTTAGGGCATAATTATAAAACTTCATTCGAGGGATAGTTTCGCAAGGTAGAGTTAACTATGAAGCTTCGCGTACAATTAAACAAAATGTTCTAAATTAGATAACGTAGATGAGATTGTTACGGACAATATTAATAAAATTCATTACGCAGGAAAAAGTAACAAACCATGTCCTGGTTCAAAAAATTATCATTCGCTTTTTGTCATCCTGGTTTTATTGTATTGTATACGTTTATATTTACGTACAAAATAGACAAACATCGAAGCTATTATTTATATACTACGCAGATGCCCGCATATGATGTTATACGGAATGGAAGTGCTACTGCTTTCTCCGGAATTTTGCAATGATGAAAAAATGTCTATGTCGCCAGTTGACAGTACGAAAATAAATCGAGAAAAATTGAGAATTGTTTTAATCGTAACATACAAAATTGTCGTATTAATCGGTCAAAAAATCGAGATCGTTGTTACGGTTGGATCTGATAAGAGCCGTTTCTGCTTAAACGAACCGTGGTATGGTTGAATTTTCTACCGGTTCTAGATTAAATGTGACGATTTTTATCAAATAGGACGTTGTGCGAAAAAATAAATATATATATAACCGCATTAAAAGGTAAATAGTGTAACTTACAATAAACATTCAGATAAATCTTCCGTAAGCGAATAATATATGGTTCGAAAAACGATAAAAAGGAATCAATTCGATTATAGACCGATGAGGTTTGGTTTATAGACTTAATGCGCAATACAGATTGACGCGTGTCCTCCCGTGTCCTCGTTGATACGGCTCTCTGTAGCAGTGGACAAACACGCTGGAGAATCGGGATTAAAATCCCTAGTATCGTCGACCAACAATATAGACATTGAGGCAAAGCTAAGTTCAAGTTAAAGAGACAAAAAATAAAAATAAAACCAATAGCAGTGAAAAACACGAGAATGAAGAACGGATTACAACATCAGTATTGCAACCTTAGAGGAAGAAAATGAATGGAATTACCGCAAATACAGGAATTAAGGATTTCGTAATATTAATTGAATCAGACAGATGCCGATGTATATGGAGTTCGTGATGTGCAACTTTCCGAATAGGAGATGCTACTTTTATGATGATGATGATGATATGTAAAGTTTATTCTTTTATTAAAGGCAATGCCTTGTTGCTGCAGCCTTTGTGCCTTGTTAATAGCCGGTGCCCGAAGTTCTCGATATGTACTTATAATTCAAGCGATCGTGTACACTACTATTTGCTATAAATGTTCTCGGTGTTTTGCTCCCTCGCTAACTTTAGTTCTATTATATTTTTTTAATTTAATGTCTTATTAGATAAATGGTTTTATTTTTCGCTTTTGTATATGATTTATTAAATTACGTTTTTCGAGTATTTCTTCTGCGATTTCTAATTTTTTTCTCAGATTTATTTTATTGCCTGCGCTCGTTATGTGTCGTAACCGTATAATTAAGGACACTCCGAACGTAAGTTCTTGCAAATGTTTTTCCCGGACATCTCTAAATATTATTTAAATATCGATTTTTTGTTATTAAATGCGCATCCTGTTCGTCTATTAAACGACGATGTTTATTACCCTCTAATGTTGACGTATTAGTGATTTTATTAATTGATAAAACTAAATTTTAATCATGATAGAAAATATTTTATTAACGCAAAGTTTTTCGACAATTACGCTATTATCGATGCAATAATAAACGTTACATATAAATTCTTCTTACGTTTGATAATGACGTAATTGTCGAAAAGGTTTGCGTTAATAAAAAAAAATATATATATTTTTTATTTCGTTATCACTCTCTACTGTTATATAGTTTTAAGTAAACGGATTAATTTTGTAAAGGAAAATTTCGATTTTTGTAATCGATAATTATCCATAAAAAGTATCGAAATTAAAACTACACGGCAATTGTGTATATTCCGTTTATTGCCGATAAAACGGATGAAAGACGATGTCAAAATTGTATTACGTAAAACGCGATTATAAATAACGAGAAACCTTATTACGATTAAGATGATTAAATATTATGATTGTCGTCGTGACTATCATCATCATTATCATCATCATCGATGATTTTTATTGTGTTTATTGTTGCGACGAACTAATAATTATTATTTATTATTACCATCGTCGAGAACTTTAGGCGCGGACGTTCAAGATATTTACAGCTATTAAAAATATAATAACCGTGTTCATTTAAATGTTATTTTCAAATTCCGAATTGCGAATAAAAAATTATGAACGACTGAATGTCTCGTATTTTGAAACGCGTTTTTTCTTTCGCTTTAATTAGGCTTTCACTCTGCGAATGCTATTACGTAATACGAACAATTTTTTTCCATCCTTGAAACGAGTTTTGAAATAAAACCAGATGGAATCATTGCAAAATCTATTAGTTTATCAATCGTGCACATACTCGTCTATATTTTTAATTATTATTATTATTATTATTATTTTTTATACGGATGTCTTTATAGCAGTGGCGCACCCGGGATTAGCCCTGTTTAAACATTCCCCCCAAAAATAAATAATTAAAAAATTCCTAATAAAAATGAATAAAATATACATAGTCGAATGTGTAACAAAATTCGACAGACAAAACAAACTATATAAACGATCACGAACAGGAAACAAGTAATAACAACAACAACAAAAAACCGCACTGCTCACAACCTGGGTCAGATTCGAATAACGAATGGAACCAATCAACGGCGCCATTTTTCTTCTTTGTGCTGTCAGCTGGTCAATGTCATTAGGAGACAGAATGTAGCGATTTTCTAACAGTAGTTTTTGCAATCTAGGCTGTTTCTCATGCTCTTCAAGATGAGGTTTTGTTAGTGATAATTTTCAAATATTCTCTTCTGTTTCAATCATCATTTTAGCTGCGAAATTGTTTGGAGTTTTTATAAGTTACGCACCTTCTTGATATGTATTTTGTATCCAAACCCAATGGCTTAAGCCTGGTAACCGTCCTCGTGGGTGCGCTATTGCTTTATAGCCTACCCAACCTGATAATCTGCTATTTCTAAAAACGAGGCCAACTTTTCTAGAAATATCGCTACGTATGGAATTAGTTGTAAATTCTCAAGATGAAGAAGGGACAATACATTGTAGGGTGGACCGTAACGAGACGCGCGCGGTAATTTAAGATATAGTTCAGACCGTAATGTTGTTAAAACACGGGATTGCAAATTGTACGTCCAGCATGTAGCGAGCAATAAGGAGTTTCTCTACGCTGCATAAGGAAGAGGCGTATTCTCGATATTTGGTCGCTATTCGGGAAAGATATTCTTTAGTTAAAATTTGAACAAAATAACGATAAAAATTATAGTTCCGAATTAGGCCGATATTTAATTATAATTTAACGTATAATCTACAGATTAAACTTTAATTGCAGCAGTAAGATAATATAAAGGGATAAGGTAACCCCCGTTCTTCTAAACGGTTACCGTCAACCAGCGAATTGACAGTCTGTGCTCGCAAATAATCAAAACATCCACTCGGTTAATGCGCCTTAAATTTTAACAGCGAAATTTACTTATTTTTCTTATAATGATTTTTGCGAGGCGTAACGAACTAGTAGTCGGAATTAGCAGAGGGACCTATCTCGTTTGCACATTATTTGCCTTAAAATCGTCGCAACTCTATCCTAATACAACGCGGGGAATTTATTATAAATACTACTACTGACATCACGACTGCTGTTAATATTGTTATCGGCAAACTCGTTTTTAACTTCACCTAGAGCCCTGTTTTCTTTGAAATTAAATTATAGTTGAAAAGTACGTGGCTTTTTTTTTTATTGTAGTCATTTAGGCTTTCAGCTAATTTTAGATAAGAGTAGCGATATTCACCTTACGTTTATCGATATTACCGATGTCGGATACTCCCGACTATAAACCTACGTCGGTGATCCACAATCGACTCATCGTGTACCACTACCACCATCGTCGTGATCAACGTTAACCGACACAAAAGCAGATAATCCAGAGATGGGTCATAATTCTAACACTCGACCAACTACCCTACATATATTAATCTAATCTTCTCTTCTCTATATACAAAAATATTCGTCCTTCCCTAAACATAGTTCTCTTCCACTACTCCTTCAAAACATAGCTTCTTCTGAAAAAAGATTCCTTATCTTGACTTAAGTCAATCTAATTTAAAAGTCTCCTTCTCCGAGCGTTTGGCCATTTTGGATACAGCACGGTCGTGATAATAATAAAAAATTATAGTACAATTATCGTAACAGTACCTGATTCAACGTTATACAAAACTATCGGCGGTTAATTCACCCCATTCCTCATTCCTCGTCGGCAATTTATATCAGCCGTGTTTAAGCGAGAGAAACATAATGGAGATGCTTTTACAGTTCTTATCCAATGTGATACCTCTACGTACGAACTAACATCGCTATATAAATGTAGACATATCTGGAAACACATATAGATTATAAGATGAAGAAAGGAATTAATCTAAGGTATAGTTCAGAACGTAACGTTATTAAAGGATATTATGCATGTCCACTATGGAGATGACAGTAAGAAGTTCCTCTAAATTGCGTAACAAATAGACGGGTCCGGTAACAAGTAACGCCGGAATCGTAATCTGCTGATAAGTACAATTCCTTTACGCTTAATAATGTTTTTAGAAAAGTTGAACCGTGAGAATTTAGGAAAAGGCGGTTGCAATCGATAGTACCGGAAGTGACTGCTGTATATTCTTCAAATATGTCCGTTTCCAAAGTTTTCTACATTCCGACTGTACGAAACGTACGACATATCGTGTGGTGTAGAAAGTAAAAAAAATACCACGCCATTACTCCGCTTTAGTTGCTGAATCTAAAATTTCTCGATGTCCTCGGTACCTATAAAAAAACAAAAAAACAAATATACCCGAGCATTACGAATGATATAATAAAGAATTGAATAAATTAATTAATAACGAGGTTAAAATAAGATAAACCGCCAAAATAAAATGAACCGCAATTAGAAACTATTGGACCGGTACTACGTTAGAATAACAAGAACAGGCGATATAAAACAATCGCGATATCGAACCATATATAAAAATTTTAACTTCTTATATACGTTAAAAACAGAACTAATAGGAATTTGAATGTAATATTTAAAGAACATACTGCATTATGGAAAAATAATAAAAGAACCGACCTTTTCAATTTTTCTGACCACCTTTAAATAAACTCATTTGATCCTACGTCTAATTTTCAAATCTTACGCGTTAATCCCAATAGTTAGCTCGTTGATTCCTTGTCGGGAAATTCTAGAAATAAACGAAACCTTTTCAAACGCGTTCCTTCGGATGCTTAACAAATGAACAGTTGTAATCTAAACAGGTTCTTTTGTTTATTGATTAATTGTGAGTTTTATCATTTATAAACTAGATGTTTATTAAAATATAATTTATTGCATTAAAAATTATTTAAAGTCGTTTATAAAAAGGATATCTTCCTACACAAAATATTATTTTCATTTCTTCGAGTCACTTTGTGTCTTGTACGAAGACAATTTGTATTTCAAAAACGAAAATATATCGTAAGAAGTTAGTCGTATTTTATCTGTTACTTTTTAAATTATTTCGTGTACTAAAATTTATAACTTTTTTGTTTATTTATTTTTATTTAATTTTTTTTTTGTCAAAAATTTGTTAATGTGTGACTGAAATCATCTTAGCGATCGTTGTCGGTTAAATTAACTCGAGAATTGTGTTGAAAAAATGATAAAACCTGAAAAGAAAACCTACTTCAGCGAGCGAAATTGTTCACGTACTAAATAGCGATTTATCCGATGACACTTAATGTTTGTGTAGACATTTTGGAAAATAATTAACAGAAATAGTTGGAAAAGTTCTAGGGAAAAAAAGAAATTATATAAAAGAAACGTGGATTAAAAACGAAGTAATCGACTTAATAGAAAAAAGAAAGATAAAAATATCAGAATACAACAGTTAACTAATTAATGCATAAAAAATATGGAAATAATGTTAATAGAGAAGAAAACAAAACAGATATATTTAGGAAAAACAGTGTATACAGTTGTAAGAAAAAAAAAAACAAAAAAAGGAATATATAGAAAACCCATTCATTTGACGAATGGAGTTTTGTGGTAAAATATTAAGATGAAAATCTCGCGATTGCATCCAATAAAAGCCGTAGTCCAATACCTAATTTATACCGCAGATATACCTGTACCAACTAACATAGAAATCGTTGGATGATACAGCTGTTATTCGTTCCAACTCGTCGTTAGAAAGAAGTTAACTTTACAATCGACAGTTAATACACTTTCAATATGGTTCAAGCGTTGGCTTATACAATGAGAAAAAAAATAAATTCGTGTAATATTTACAAATAAAAAAATTTTCAATATCAAATATCGACAAAAAAGATAAAATCAGTAAAATATCTAGAAGTCTATTTGGATAGACAACTAACCTGGAAAAGCTATATAACAGCAGAACGAAATGAATTAAATACGGAGTTTAGGAAAATGCTTTGGCTTATTGGAAGAAAATCCGAATTATCGTTGGAGAACAAGATATTATTGCATAATAAAATTCTAAAGTCTATATGGTCGTACGGAAGTGCCAACTTTGCTAAGCAGAGTAATGAAAGCATTAAGACCTATCGTAGAGATGCCCGGTGGTATGTAGGTAATCACCTAGATGTTACATCCGTGAAAGATAAAATACAAGAAATAGCTAGTGAATATGACGATAAACTCGTTTACTGTACAACTCGTCGCGATTAAAACGTACATTACAGATCTATTATGAATAAGCAGTAATAAACACAAAAGCATTAAAATACATTTAGCGAAAATCCTTACTGCCGGATAAGAAATTTCATAAGCAAATCGCTGTTTTTTAAAAAATTTTCTGGATAGGCTAGTGGTGGAATTGCGAAAATTGAAAAATAAAATAAACGAAGTAGCCGATAGACGGAAGAGATTTATAGAGGACTTGCATAAACAAGATATACTAAACCGGAACTAAAAGGTTAGTTCGATATAGAACATATCGGTAAATAGGAGCACCGATAATGCGAACAGAATTTTGAGAAAGCGTTAAAAGAAGTCGAAACAGGAAACGTATCGGAATGCGGTAATGTCAGTAGCGAGCTACTAAAGTCCTTACATGAAAACGCAACAACTAAAATATATGATTTAATGAAAGAAATGTATGAAAAATGTGAATTCCAACAAACTCCAGCTTGATAATAAAGAATAGAATACTTAAGTATAAAGAACACAACATTATAAGTCTTCTTCCACACGCTTTGAAAGTATTAACAAAAATTAATAGTAACATCGAGCAAAAGTTAAGTGAGGATCAGTCTTCGGAAAAGAAAAGGATACAATGAAGCAATTGATTAATAATAGGAAAGAAAATAGAAATGAACCAACCTATTTATATCGCCTTTATTGACCTAGGAAAGGCACCTTGTGACAGATGTAATTGGAATATATTGAAAAAAATTGATAAAACAGATATAAGACTTATATAGATGCGTCGTATCAAAAGGGACTAACGAAAATAAATATAAAAAGAAGCAAAGATAACAAAAAAGGGAGTAAGACAGGAATGTAACTTGTCACCTGCTCTATTTAATAGAGATCTAGAACAAGCGATAAAACAACTGAAAGAAGAATGTAATACGCGAATTACAGTAGATGGAAAGAAAATAGACATCTTCGTATTGCAGACGATATTGTTGCGCTACCAGAAAATGAACAAGTCTAGAACGAAATCGAATGATTCAAATTTTAAACAGCTACAACATGGGGAATAAAAAAAAATAGAAGACAACAGTTACGAGATACGATAAAAAAAGAAGCGTATAAAAAAATAAACATAAAAATAGATAGAGTTTTAATAAAACCAAATAAAAAGATATTTGGGAAGCATAATAACAAATGACGAAAGGAGTATTATAAAAGAAATAATAAGATTGGCAAAATTGGCATTTATGAAAAAGAAAGGATTACTAACATCAAAAACATGAATATAGAAATTAAGAAGAAATTGAACACTCATACGGAGAGTTTTACTTTATGGTTCGAATGGGCTTGGACGATAGACAAAGAAACGCAAAAAGTCAGAAGCGTTCGAAACCTGGTGTTGAAGGACAATGGAAAGAATAGCATGGGATAAAGAAAATTAGCAACAAACAAGTATTTGGGGATTAATCCGTGAAAGTAGTATTAGGAAAATTAAATACTAACGGATAGGCTATATTTTCTGGTACAACGAACGTTTGAAACAAATAATTGAAACCACCGTAGAAGGGAAAAGATCAAGATGTCAAGAACAAATATGACACTGTGTACAAAGAACGCATGAACAGAACTGTTCTATCTAGAAAATTCTGACATTACAAATTAAACGTCCACCAATCATCATAACAAGATTGAGAAATTACGATGATGATGATCTAAGTTGAAATTATAGATTTGCGCGCGAAGTGTACCCGTGATGAAATATTGGGATTTCTTTTAATAGATAGAAGTGATATTTTGGAAATATTAAATAACCTATATCACCTGGCCGTCATATTGTTCGTTGCCGCACATCCTGATTAGCCAATTGTATGTTTTTTTTTGCGTTCAAAATGGGCTAACATTCGGGGCACTAATATGGAAGGTACCTATATAAATAACTCAATTAAAATAATGCACGCTGCATATATTTAAAATGCGGTAAAAAGTTGTTTTAACGCTAATTAAATCATACTATGTATATATATATATATATATATATATATATATATATATATATATATATATATATATATATATATATTGTACGTGTGTATATTAACGAAAATATACGTTTCGATCTATGTCGCTATTGTTGTCCAACGACTAGTGTGATTTTTATTGTTGCGCTGTAGCGCTAGGCATGTTAGTTTTTTGTAGAACTACTCAGTTTGTTTTACGCGTTCGATGCAGTTGTAAGTTACGCGTTTTCAAAATTTTCGTTATTCATTCTAATCGTGTTAGTTTTTGATGATTTTTTCGAATTTTTGTATATTCTCGTTAATTTTTCTAATATTCTCATTAATTTTTCTAATATTCTCGTTAATTTTTCTAATATTCTCGTTAATTTTTCTAATATTCTCGTTAATTTTTCTAATATTCTCGCAATGACTTAAAAAAAATATATATGTACATATATAATTCGAACTAGACGAAATTTTGGGTAAGAGGAACAATGACGTTTATGGGCCGTAACGTTGTTTTGATACTCGGTCTAATCTCCGTCGGTCACAGCTGGAATCCAACTTTACCGGATATCGTTTTCGCCAGAGGAAAATGCAATTCGTTGTGTCCATTTCAAGTAAGTGCAAAAATTTTTTCTTTTTATCCTTATATCTGTCTATCGATTATCTATCTTTGAATTATTTTAACGTCGATAATAGGTTTACATTTTTCTATGACAATATTAAAATCCGATTATCGATATATAACGATTATTTTTATCGATACGCAAAACGTATAAGTTCTGTTTTGGTTATTCAAACTTGTTCCATTTGTCTCGATTTATCTTTTTATTTTTTAATGTGTACTAGCGGATTTTTGTTTGTTTGTAATATTATTTAAATCTATCGGACTTGGTTAATTTTTCAAGAATTTACACGTTAAATTAAAAACAGTTTCGTGTTTATTTACGTTATCTCTAAACGAATTAGTTTTTCAGAATTCTGTCGATTAGTGTAATATATTTTTGCATCATTTTTTAATCATATTACACGAAAACTATAATTTGACGTAATTTTCTGTGAGTTTATATTTTAATTTTAAAGTTTTATTTACGTAATTTTTGCGTTTTAACTTTATTTTAGTGTTTTATTTTCTGAAGTTATACTACACTTTAGCTTTTGTAAATACAACCACTAACGTTACCTGAGGTTACAATCGATCGTAAATGTATTCAGTGGTCGACGCAAGTTCGATACTTAGTCATATTAGATTCTCGTCTATCGTTCAATGACAATATTACTAACTGCATTGACAACGCGCTCTATACTCTCGCCAATTTTTAATCGTCATTCTTCTTTATCTATTTCAAATAAAAAAAGTTATTATACACATCTATTGTTCTACCCCGATTAACTTACGCCTGCCCTGTTTGGTTTTCGGTTTCCAACGGTACTCATAAAAGATTACAGCTGTTACAAAACCACTGCTGCAGAATCATATTAAACGCCCATAGATGTACTAAATTGCGTGATATGCATTCGCAGCACTTACTTATATAAACAAATTATCTAGTAAATTTTGCCATAATTGTATAATGTATGACAGCGCATTAATTAACACTCTAGGCGATTACGACATAGTCTCACCGTACGATATTCTAAATACAAACAACGCAGAATTAAGCATAGATTACTTAATAATTATTTTCCTATTTACTACGTGTTTTCCCTCTTTTTACTGAAGTGTTCTAATTATAATTTATTTTTATTGTTTTCTTGCAGGTTTTTTTTTTAAATTTTTTCCTGTACTTAAAAGTTTAAAAGTTTAAATTTTAAGTTTTAAATTTAAATTTTATCACATATACATTAGATGTCGTTGTACATTAGTAAGTTAACTGTTAAGGTATATATATATATATAAGGTACTTAACATTCTCCATTATCAATTATTCATGTATTCATGATTTTGTTTATATGTCTTGTAAATATATATTTCTTCTTCTAAATACAGAAATTCATCCGTCATTATGCAACATCAGTATTGTTTACGTTAGCGCTAGTATCGCGGCAAAAATGTATAAACCTATTGTCGACGCTGAAATGTGAGATTACCCTATCTATCCATCTATCTGTCGAAATATGTATATATAGTATGCGTGTGTGTGTACGCTGTGAAAAATAATGGTGCAACGTATTCACATAAACGGGCGCTGATGTGAATGAAAAATTTAAAAAAATAATTGCGTTCGTTTATAATTATGGAAGCGCAGTCAGACAAACAGTACAGTTATTCTTACTTTAAATTTTAACGAATGTTTCAAAAAATTGATTTGTAGCAAAATATTTTTTGTGGGCGGGGTGTCTAAATGTAAATTGTACGGTTATTCTTTGAATTTTTCTCCGATTAGCGTGTGTTCGTCGTTATAAATATTATTGTCTTTTTAGTTCAGCTCGGTTGCGTAGTTGCTAGAGCGCTCTACTGTCAACTCGAGGATCGAGGGTTCGAAACCAACAGGCGACATAGAAAGTTTTTTATCATGATGTAATTCTTATTTATCACGGAGATAAGTCTAAAATCATATTCGCGTACATTTTTAAACGTACAATGGCTAGTCACGATCACTCGACGTTCGGCAGCAAAGAGTACGGCCATAATGATGATAGTCCTGTTCGTTAAATACACTTTGCTGATAACTGAATCTTCAATAATACCGCTTTCCAATTAAATATCTAATAGTTTTTGTGTTACACCCGCCTCGCTCTTGCGACAATTACACTATGTGTGTCGGTCGTTCCAGGTTTTTTGCGTTCCCACAGATTATCGCGCGTAATATTTGGTACTTAGTATATGGGCGGCAAGTCCGTCCTTATCTCATTCACGCGTAAATTTACCTACATTATTACATTAATACTAAAATTTAGCAATCCACGCTGGTATTTCTTTGTGTTTTTGATGTTTCAATATATATATATATATATATATATATATATATACGAATATGCATACTATGCGCTAAAATCGTTTCTATTTCCTTCTGTATACATACATACACGATACACATACGCACAATATGGAATGTGGCCCATTTAAAATGCGGGTGAGAAAAAATAAGCATTATTTAAAACGCAAGAGGAAAAAAGTTATAGTAAAAGTTATTTAAAAATTTATTTTACATTACAGTAAGTGTTGAAAGTGACTTCCTTGAACATCTCTGCATACTCTTCGAAGCAGGCTGGACTCTGCGTTCATTTCCTAGTGTATGCACATTGAACTGTGGAAGGACGTTTCTTCTCTTTGTTGATTACGCTACCTGTTTCACGAAATTTATACCGTTTTATTGCGCTGAAGTTGCAAAAACAATAAAAATTCTTTCCTCGATGGTATATAAACTGAATTTGAATGACGGCTGCGTATCACGCCGAGAGATCGTCACCTCTGACAATATTCATGGTAGTCATAGCAACGATCCAAGGTCATTGAATAATCACTGTAGCTGTTATGGAGTCGCAAATATAGCTTTACATTTTCACTTGCATGATAAATGGCCCACCCTGTGTAATTTATCTATCCATTTTTGTATTCTTAATTTCGAGCGTTATGGCCCATTTTACACGGTTTTCTCGGTGTTTTTCGGCTGTTTTTGCACAGTTATTATTTCTATTTTCTCGATGAATCGACCGGTTTGTACTGAATGCGATACTTTTCTCCGGACCACTATCTTCTAGACAATGTATCACATGGTCAAAGAACTTATGACGGTATATTATATTCTTCGGTTGGATTGATTATCCAGATTCTGAAGAATTGAAACATTCGTCCTGTTACTCGTCCATAGGTCCTTCCGTACGCAGTAATTACGCAGTAATTTCCGTTGCTTCTAATTTCTTTCGCGATTACTTATTTATTACCTATACATATGATTAAAAACGGTACAATGCAATCGGGAATATTATATGTATAGTTTCACATCCTTTTGAATATCGTTATCTCTTCATATCTTTGTCAGCTTCGTTGTTGCCAGCTTTACCTTTTTTTATTACTTCCGAATTTCCCTCCCCGCTCAGGTATATTCCACACCGTACGTAACATTGTTTTTTCGTTATATATATATATATATATATATATATATATATATATATATATATATATATATATATAGGATTTAAAAATAAGAGTCGGATGATATTGTAAGGAATAAACTTATTTCGTGACGGACTGACTTATTTAAATAGTATTAATTTAGGTAACTCCGGTTTGCGATCGCGTAAAATTACTAGCGGATTATTTGTAGTTGATAAATGCGGCAAATTTTCTGAACCAAAGGATCGAAATGCTAATCGAATATTTTGTCGTGACTAATTAAATTCGTCAACAGTCTCTTAATTTATCACTAATTTGTTCGTTCTAACGTAAGGTGAAAAAGAAACCACGTCAAGTTAATGTGACGGCACAGCTTCGTATCGTCTGCTAAGTTTGGTTTTAAACCGTTTCATTCTTTAAGTAAAAATTATAAATAAATGAACAAATAAGAAGCGGACTGAAATAGATCGGAACAATTTGTTTATTGAAGTTATTTATTTCAATAGATGATAGTACAAAACACATGTTATCGTACCCAAATATAATGGCTTATTTATTGAAGCGTATTGAGATTATTTAATTTAACTAATGCAGCAAATTTTAAATTTAATTCAAATGTAGCAATTCTTAATACTGCTGGGAGTAAGTTAACGGGAGATTAGTTTTTTTACTACTTTTTTTTTTACTAAAATAATTTTTACCGCCATTTTTATTATAAATTTTGCTTATTTTTAACATATGATAAATTATAACGAATTAAAATTTGTTCGCAGAATGGATCGAGAGATGTGTTTTTAGATGACATTACGTGCGAATTAGATTGCAAGATAGATAACGTAAGTGTTCTTAAATAAAACTAATTATATATTCTTAATTATTTTATTTCTTAATATATCTGTACACACACACACAACATATATATATATGAGCGCATATGTGTGAGAAAACTGTTAACTCATGGCGAATATGATTCAAAATGCATATCCAGCCAGTTTATACAATCTCGGCTAATTGATATATTACAATTGAAAATAATCTTTTATATTCTTATACATATACATATATATATATATATATATATATATATATATATATATATATATATATATGTATATATGTCTGTGTGTGTTTGGTGATTTTAGAAGAAGTTGACATATTCTTTTGTAACAAATGCAATAGTTTTTCATTATCAAAAGTGAAATGTTTAACGATGACCTGAAACTTTCTCATATAATGTGCGTGTACGTAATACAATTACTTTCTTATTAGTTATATAACTGGATGTATAAGAATAATCTTTGTCGCGTTTATTAATGTGTGCCAAAATCATAAATACAAACGACCATGCACAATTTGTTAATTTGTTAATTTGTCAATTTAATATTTTAATTCCTACTTAATATTTGCTGTTTAATTTATTGTTTTAACTGCGTCGATGACCTTTTCTAATTAAAAATATGTTTTTCTTTATATATATATATATATATATATATATATATATATATATATATATATATATATATATATTAGAACACTAGGGATTTTACTTTATGCTAGAATTAGAATTATCTTGAACAATACGCTCCTTCGAGGCTTTTTAACTATTACCCTCTAAATGGTCAAAATACAATAATTATTTATTATAGACGATTGCCTCTGCCGCAGTCGCTATTTCTTTACATCGGAAAATTAAGATTTCCGGAATACTATCGTTTTAGTTATTAAGTAACGTTTGTCATTTGATATTATTATAATTTTACGATACTATTACTATTACTTTTCTTACTACATTTTTCGTCTTCGATATTGCTCGCTGTGGACTACGTAAAATATGTCTGTGGTGGCATAGTTTCGTCTTCTTTTTGTCGCTCCAATATTTCATTATCATGATAGTTATTACTTCTTCAAATTCGAAAAGTGTGGAATATAGTGATTTTTAAAAAAATAAACAATAAAAAACGTTTAAAAAATTACTGAACTTTTGTTTAATAAAATATCATAAATCTTTTCGTCTGTTAATCCATTATCAAGTGAACATTAAAAATATAAAATATAAAAATATATACGATTTATAAAAAATATTAAATAAATACTATTTTAGATGTACAATCTACTAAAATTAGCCAAGTTGAATCTGTCAGATTATTTTATAAATACTACTGTTTTTTATTTTTGTAAATAGTGTATCTAAATTAGTATTTTTTACATTTTATATTTTAAATAAATTTTATATTTTTTATAAATTTTATGTATTTTTGTATTTTATATATTTTATGCTCACTCGGTAATGGCTTAACAGCAAATAATAAATCACACACCATATAACAGTTTACCTATGTACATCGTGGTGATAATTAAATTTAAAAATCATATCCGAAGGCTTTATGTCAAAAACCGTTCCCACTTTCAGTACCGAAATTTAAAATATATAATAAACCTTCTACATAAACTAGTTAGTTTTCTGCTGAATAAATATAAAAATGATCAATTTCATAACTTTCTGTCTAAACTGTCACCTAATGACAACAGTCTGTGGAAAGTTTGTAAGCAATATAATAAACGACATACATGTCTCCCACCTCTCTATGATACGCATGATCAACGCCACGTTTATAAAAATCGTGATAAAGCTGAACTGCTCGCTTCAGAATACTTTAAAGCTCACATGCGTAATTTCAACTTAGCCTCTTCCTATCAGGTTAATAAAATTCAATCCTCTGTCAAAAATTACTTAAAAAATATTAACACATTCAATAATATTCATTATGCCTCACCGAGAGAAGTTTTTGCTAACATTAAATCTATTAAGCTTAAAACATCTGTGGGTAATGATAACGTCTCAACTAGAGCTATAAAAAATTTACCTAAAAAAGCGATTGTTGAGTTTACAAATATCATAAATGCAATGTTTAAATGTGGTTATTTTCCTTCTAATTGGAAAGTGGGTAAAATCATTGCATTACCCAAGCCAGGTAAGGACGCTACTCAAATTTGTAATATTCGTCCAATCAGCTTGTTAAGCAATCTGAGTAAAATTGCAGAAAGAATAATTCTCTCTCGACTAACAAGTCACTCTGATAATCATACGATTGTTCCCAAAGTACAATTTGGTTTTCGTCATAATTATTCAACTACTCACCAGATCGCTAGAATAACTGAATTCATTACACATAATTTCAACTGTAACAAACATACGGGGATGATTTTATTCGACGTAGCGAAAGCTTTTGATACGACGTGGCATAAAGGAATTATCTATAAAATGATTCGATTCCATTTTCCCCCATACTTAATCAAATTAATTTCGCGAATTATTTAAGCAGCAGATTATTTTATGTAATAGTTAATAATGACAAATCCACTATGAAGACGTGTTTAGCAGGAGTACCACAAGGAAGTGTATTGGGGCCCTTTTTACTTATCTTATATCTTTCCGATTTTCCCACCTTTGCAAATGTTCAGGTTGCTCTTTATGCCGATGATACAGCACTTTTCTGTAGCTCATACAGGCCTACTGCAATACGTAACAAGCTGCAAATAGCAATAAATCGTACTGTACGTTACTTTTACAAATGGCAAATTGATATAAATCCGGAAAAAACAGAATCCATATTTTTCACTCGTAGAAGGCCTTTACTTCCCGCGATGCTCGAAGTAAATCCTGCATCAGTTCGATGGTCAAACTATGTTCGCTATTTAAGTGTTACTTTAGACATGAGGTTAACTTTCTCAGAACACATAAATCGAGTCATAGTTAAAGCTAACAAAACTATATGTACGATTTATCCCTTGTTTAACCGCAAGTCGCATGTTAACATTAATAATAAATTAATGCTATACAAAACACTTGTTCGCCCGGTGATTACGTACTCCTGCCCAGTTTGGAGCTCAATTTCTGTTGCTACTTACAATAAGTTGCAGCTTCTGCAAAATAGATGTCTACGATGTATTCTAGATGCACCCAGGTACAGAAAAATTGTTGACATGCATGCTGATCTTAGAATTCCCTATATTAGAGATTTTGTACTTTATTTAGCAAATCATTTTTGTGATAAATGCTTAATACACACTAATGAATTAATTGCGTCGATTGGAAATTACGATTTCAAGCAGCTTGATTTCATGTATACCAGATATAAACATAGGCGACTTAAACATAATTTGCTTTAAATTTAATGCAATAACTAGATTTATAATGAATATGTGTATACCTAATTCATACTTTGTCCATTTTAAATATGTTTAGGTTCACTTATTAATGTAACCCATATCATTTGTAATTCTTATTAATTATGTGTAATTTCACAATGTATTACCTTAACCGTAATAATACTTGAAGAAGTGCTTGGTTTTTATTTGACAGGTTTTTCGTATTTTCCTGTTAGTATGTAATTATCATTATGCTTAAGTAATTAAAATTATTTTTCTGTTTACGTAGATGTGTGGTAAGCTTATAGCGGTACACATTTTTTCTTTTTACTGTTTGTCATAAGTGTAAATTATTCAATAAACTGTTCTGTTCTGTTAAAAAAAAACAGTAGAAAAGGTTTTGTGATTTTGTATTAAAAAGTTGTGATTTTAACTCGTTTTTCGTTTGAAAAAACTTTTTAAAATGTTTAGAGAATGTTATAATTATAATTAGTATACTCCATGTTACAAAGTCACCCCATTGGTTAGATTTTGTTATTTATACGTGTATGTCCTTTTATTAGTTAATATTATACCGCAGTACTAGGTTATTATATTTAAGACGATTAATCCATTTGATTCTTAAATCGGCGTACTCATTCTAACCATTGTTTCTTTATGCGAATCTCGCTTGTATTGGATAAAATAATGATTTTGCATGTACGCGAGCAAAAAATCAGGTGTTCCATTGAAATATAAGTCCCGATGTCATACACTGTCAAACGTCTGCGCGATGTAATGAAAATAGATTTTTTCCCTTCAACTTCGCATTATTAAATATCGATAAAAAATAAAAATATTTAACAAAAAACAAAAAAAATTTAAAAAACAAGAATTAGAATAAAAAAATATTACATATGCGATTAAAAGAACGAAATAGAGCGTGTTGCATCGTGTTGTAAAAAGTAAAACACGCGCGCACTGGTTAAGAAAGTTAAACTAAAACAGACGCATAAAGATGAACACAGCTGCTTTGATCAAAGATTTACAATATCAGAACTCGACATTGTCGTGAGCACTCTGAAAAATGGTAAGACAGCCTAATGACATAACTGTTGAACAAATTAATTTTTTTTTTTTGGGCTTCCAAACAGTTTACCCATGCCTGTATATTATGGAATGAATAAGAAAAGACTACTTATAAATTAGGCAGAGTAAGAAGTAATGTAGGGATGTGTAAAATTAAATAATGATACCAGAATCTAAAATATAGGAGTATAGGGCCGTATATACTTCAGCATTTTCAAGAGCTAAGAGAAATGCAATATTTATAGGAAATGGAACTTTAAGGCTGTGAAGAGCTTGATAAAATGCAACGCGAAAATTACTATGATGGGAACACTCTAGGCTAACATGGTCTGCATCGGCCACTAAATGGGTATCCATAGGATGAGAGCAATTAGGAGAACTAATAAGTTTCAACTTGTGTAACGAAGCAGGAAGGCGACTACAGCCGAGTCTCAGTCGACAAATTGTAGTAATAAAACCCCGCAATTTGATCGTTTCAACTTTAATATTGTAGAACCATGGATTGGAAGGTATGTAGGGTTGAATGGATTTATAATGCTTTGCAGTAAATGGTTCGGACCACAGACTTTTCCAGTATTCCTTATGCGCATATTTAATATACGCTAGGAGATCTATAGGAGGAGTATAAAACAAAAAAGTCCCTAATGTAACCGTTGAAGTAACTAAATGATCATCTAGATTATTTCCATGGATACCGCTATGCCCGGGGATCCAAACAAATTTAACTCTTACACCGAGAGAGTTTAATCGGTATATGTAATTAGAAATTTTGTAAATAATTGATGGTAAACGAGAGTTGAGCTGTGAGTGCTGTAATGCCAGCAAACAACTTTTAGAATCGGAGAGGATCAGAATATTAATAGATGGGCGATTTACAGTTACATATCGGAGAGATTGGAGAATAGCTGTAGCTTCTGCAGTAAAAATGGAGCATATTCTATTGAGGGTAAATTTTTTTGAAATGTTGAGAGCGGGGATTACGAATGCAGCTCCGACTGAAAAAGAGCACTTCGAGCCATCAGTGAAAATTAGAAGAGAGTTAGGATAGTTTCTATTAATCAAGGAGTAAAAATTATAATTGGCGGCTAGTGGTAGAACATTGTTCTTAAATGAGGAAAACAGTTGTATTTTGACATTAAGGCTAACGGTATTATACTCGAAAGGAATCGTATAGAAGGGAGACGGGTAGGATGGAAGAAGAATATCACTGTACCTGAAAAGATGACCAGAGAAATGACATAATAAAGGACGTCGAAGTATAGAGAAACGTCAGTTGTGAAAAATTTCTAAGTATAGAATATACAAAGAGGGGGCGATATGAGTGAATGCTTTTAGAAGAAATTTATCTGACAGAAACATTCTTCGTACGGATAGAGGGGGAACCTTTGCCTCCATCTCGAGAGCAGGTACAGCGGTAGCACGAAGTGCTCCTAAACATCTACGTAAGCACTCGTTTTGAATTTTATCTAGCCTAGAAAGGCAGTGATTAGAAGCATTCCCGAAAATAAAACTGCCATAGTCGAGAATAGAACGTATGAAATTTTTATACAAAAGTAGTAAAGTTAGGGGGTCCTCACCCCCAAGGAGTATGACTCAGTGCTTTTACAAGATTTATTCTTTTAAAAGCCTTGGTATAAACTTTTTCCGTATGCAGTCTCCACGTTAACCTGCGATCAAGAATAAATCCTAAGTATTGATGGTAATGAACAAAGGGTATGAGATTGTTGTTATACACAAGTCCGCGTGAGTTGGTATTGACGGTTCTATATGAGAATATTATCAAAGCACATTTGTTTTGGACTATGGATCTAAGCGATATATTAAGAGTTTGGATAGCATTATCTAGATTATCGTGCATGACGTAAACTATTATATCGTCTGCGAAAGATAAAATTTTCACTGTATCTGGAAGGAGTGTATTGAGAAGTTTAAACAATACTATGTTAAATAAAATAGGGCTAAGAACGGACACTTGGGGAATACCTAAGTACACCGTGCGAGTTGTTGGTTTCATATTGGAACGAAAGAAGGTAAGCTGTCTTTTGGTGAATTCTTTAAATGGGGATGGGACATCCAAGTTTGTCAGAGACTCGTGTAAGATAGGAATTGAGATGCTATCAAAGGCTTTATTTATGTCTAAAAAACAAGTTATTAAATACTTCTTGGAAATGAAAGATTTGTAGATATCACCTATTAATTGCGCCACGCAGTTTAAAGAGCTAAGATTACTACGGAAGCCGTACATTCCAGGTGGAAATAGACGACGATTTTCCAACCACCAGGCTATTCTGTTTTTGAGAATCTTTTCAAAAAATTTTCTTAGGCAAGAGGCCAGAGATATAGGGCGGTAAGATGAAGAATTAGGTAAAATGGTATGATTTTTTTATGGGGATAATGATGAATTCTGACCATTCCTCGGGAAATGAAGCAGAGTTTAAAAAATAGTTGAAGCAGTTTAATAATATACGTATGTCAGAAGTTGGCAAATTATTTAATATTTGAAAGGTGATCTCATCAATACCAGGGGAGGATCTTTTATTACGAGATAAAGCGTGTTGGATCTCTGTTAGAGTAATGGAAAAAGAAGGAAAGTGGATGTCCGGGTGGCTAGTTATACAATGTGGATTATATGCAAATCTGGGACGTACGATGGTGAAATGGTGTCGACAAAATTATCATAATTTTCAGTATCCATATCAATTGAAGAAGAATTATAGTACGCAGAGTTCACAAATGATTTGGCTTTTTTCCATATGTGAGAAGCAGGTTGCGTACGATTGATAGAAGTAACGAATTTTTTCCAACTTTCCCTTTTACTGGTTAGTAATGCTTGCCTAGTACTTGCTTCCAGGTGTTTATAAGATAAATAATCGGACATGGTTTTGCTTCTACGAAATTGTTTAAAAGCTACGCTTAATTTGTGTTGAAGCACGGCACAATTATAGTTCCACCAATACGGTACATTCAGGTTACCTGAGTGATAAAATCTTTTAGAAGCATAACGACTTAACGACAACTGCAATAGACTGATAAACTCTTTATATACCGGAATATTAAATGCAGGACTACTTAAAAGCGGCTGGCACAAGGATTCGAGACAATTAGCGAAATCTAAGCCTCTATTAGTAGGAAGAATCCAGATAAATCGTTCTAGATGTTTATAATTAAATATGGTTGCAGTTGGGTCACCGAGAACAATTTCTATAGGCAAGTGATCACTTCCTAACGGAATATCCAAAACATCCCATTTACTGAAAAGTAGAAGATTATTTGAGACGAGAGATAAATCGAGGGAATTAGAAGAGAAATGTAAGGAGGATACGGTTGTATGCCGGCCATCATTGATGAGAGCAAGATTTGTAGAGGAAATAATATTTAACAAGCTACGTCCCATTTCATTCACATTAAGGAGCCCCACAGCGGACGGTGTCCGTTGAAATCCCCAGCAATTATTACAAAGGATGAAGCTTGAAGGGAGTTTATAAAATTGATGAAAAGGTTAACTTGGAAAATATTGTTGGGCGGACAGTAGAACGCGAAAATATATGTATTCCTACTTAAAAACTTAGTACAAATACAAACCGCATTGCAGTTGCTATTAAGAAGGATTGAGTCAAGGGAATAAGTACAATAGCACATATTATCTCTAATTAAAATGGCTGCACCACTATAACCATCTTCTCTGTCGTCCTGGAAACAACGATAACCAGGTAATGAAAAAATGGTATCAGTTGATAACCAGGTTTCAGGGAGTAAGATAATATCATACGGATTGGAGGCTAGAAAACATTGGAGATTCAATTTGTTTTTCTGGATGCTGCGGCTATTCCACTGTAGTATTCTTAAGGATGACATATCAATAATGAATTTAAATTAAAATGTAGTGAAAGTGGGTGGATACAGAAACAAAACAAAAAAAAAAGTTACCAGATAAGGTGCTTCTTACCAGATGATACGAAAAACAGTTATGACCTATACATAGTGTAGATGAGCGATAGTGGAATAAAAATGTAAGCCAAAAAGGGTAAATACGGAACTGCATAAATACACAAGAAAAACCATTTAGTGTAGGACACGAAAAGAAACCAAAAAATAGGAGAGAAAAAAAAGGGAAATACGATAGGAATTTAATATAATAAAGTATTAGAGGAGGAAAGTTTTGATAAAACGAGAAGAGAAATATAATTACTGGTAGGTTAATTATAATAATAAATATTGTGGGTGAGTTATTTAATATTATTTGGTAATTTAGTTTTACGTGTATCTGAACGAGTGTTATTATTAGAAGAATTTGGAAAAACGAATTTGTTAGATTCTTTTGCTTTAGATTGAGATTTATGATTAGCAGAAGATGATGATTGAGGAGTAGATGGAATAGAAGCTTTTTTAATGGGGGGTGACTTTGTATCATCAGAGGGTGGGCCGCCAGTAACAATATTTTGGGTAGTAACTGTTAGGGATGGCGATGACGATGTTCTACCAGAAGGAAATGAAAGTGTTTATAATTTGGATAGGAGGGTACCACAGGCTGTGAAGGACCTGTATGAAAGAGATTTACGAAAAAAGTATGACTGAAGGGAAGAATAACGTACTTGACGAGTTTCTATATTGGGGTGGAAGGTATTGGAGCATACCGTTGATTAGAAGAAGATGGGCGTTTTGCTATGTCTGAAAAGGAGAAAGCCTCACTAATAATGTGTCCTGATTTATTCTTACGGATTGCTTCCGATAATGAAATGTTATCATAAGACATAATTTGTTGGATTTGAAAACGTTCTTTATATATAGGACATGATTTGTCAGTGGCCATATGAGCTCCCATACAGTTAATGCATGAAGGGGCAGAAGTATTTGTATTTGAGCAACTGGAGGATAAATGGCTCTCATGGCAAAATGAGCACCTAGGAGAACCGCAAGCAATTCGCACACTGTCTTTGCGGCCGAATACTTGGATCTTCCTTTAAGCGCAACCGATATAGTGCGACATACTCTGGTAGAGAGTTACCAAGGAATTTAATTTCAACCGTCTGCGTTGGGATTAACGAACCTTCCGCGCGACGGTGGATACGTCTGATACTTACAACTTGGACAGAGCTTTCTATATTTTCAAAAATTTCTGTGTCTGAAATATTAGTTGGAATACCTCTAATCACGCCAAATCTATACAAAAGAGAACTTGGAATAAAATCTGATATATTATCTTCTTTGTTGACCTGTTCAACAAAAATATTAGCATGTTCCAGACTATTAAAGACTGCTTTAATTTTATTAATACCTTTACGTTGGAAATATTCAACGCCGGGATATTTTGCTAATAATTTGCATATGGCCAAAGGATGGTAATTGCCAAGATTACTATTTGCAACTCGAGAAGACGATATAATAGCTATATAAGTGCCCGAATGAACGTTTTTCACATATAGTGAATTAATATTGAGTTATTAATATTAAAATTATTATTACTACTATTATTTGAGATGTTCATACTATTACTATCATTATCATTACTACTACTATGATTATCATTATTAACGTTATCACCACTACCAATACTACTATTACCGCTAATACTAATATTACTATTATTACTACGACTATTACTATAGTTATGAGAGAAATTGGGATTATTATTAATAGTACTATGGTCATCACCATTATTACTATTATTATAAAAATCTTTATTTAAGCTATCGGAACTGACGAACGAGTTATCTATACTTACGGACGGGGGCGGACCACCGTCGCTCGAGTCATTCATCAGCTGGCGAAACGAGTAAAGCTGGTGTACTATATACGAAAATGAAAACGCGTGGATAAGAAAAAGAAATGAAAAAAAGAGAAAGAAATCGACACGTGTAACTTGTTAAATAAGAACTATTTACGATTAACAAGCAACACAATAAACACGATCGATCGAAAATATTACGACGAATTATACTGTATAATAAATTATGTATAGTAAGTAGTCGCCTACCTCCGATACGGATACGGCATTTAATGATGATGATGAATGCTTTTTTTTTAGCCATCTTCCTCATGGGTAGTTCACGCCAGAACGCAAGTCCGAACTTTTTGGTTTCCACTCGTCTACCACGTGAGTTCTTCACGGCAGAATGCAAGTCCAAAATTCTGTCAACTTTCTGCTCGTTTGACCTATATTTATTGTGCAACGCGTCTTCTTCGCAGGCAGTTCAAGGCAGATTACTTCGAGTTTTAGAGCATGAGTACAGGCTACCCAAAAATATACTACTACATCTACTACTGATTTTCTTGGGGTACTTGTACCTGTATTTATATTTAAATTTTGCCCAAAAATTTTAAACCAGATTTCAACAATATATAATAATAATTATAATAAAGACTGTAACTAACTATGACTGCTACGATAGCGAGCGTTGAATTAAACCTCGACCCTACTTAAATGAAGTTCTCCTTAAATAAATAAAATCTTTTAAATTATTATTCTTAATTTACTTAATGCTTGTATCGAGCGATCTTTTTGATACATATATTTCAAACGTAGATGATTGCGAGAAACTCGTATAATTTAAACATAAATAATAAATATCTATAAATAAACCTATCCAATTATGTAGTTTTATTTCCTAAATATATTATCTTTCTTTTGAGGCGAATATACGACGATTATATATCGAAAATGGCTCTAACTATTCGGATGAAATTTTGTGTATATATATATATATATATATATGTATAATTGACTAAATAACGTTGTAGAGAAATTACGAATTTTAAAATTTTAGGCTCGACACCGGTACATTTCCATTAAATTTAGAAATTTCGACTTTTTTTTATAGTCTATTCCCCGATCCTTATTTAAATGCACATTGAAATTCCAGCTCGATCGGTTTAACCGTTCGAATGCTATAAGCCTATAAATTTGATTTTAAACGCATTAGTAAATGTAATTAAAATTTATATCTCAAGTACCGTCGGATGTTGCGGAAATATTTTTAATTTATGAAATAAAAATCCGATTAAGTAATTCCAAAATTCATTTCGAGAAAAAAACATTAAAGGCGCCTCATTCTAGTGTTTGTCAAAATAAATTACATTTTTGGTTACAACTCTGGGAATTTATGAAATTAGGGAAATTAATTATTTAATTGAACAATGGTTAAACATGCGAACAACAAAATTGCTGTAAAATAAAATATTATTGTTACGCACGTATCGATTCATTTCATTGTAAATTGAATAAACGAGTTGATGTTGAACCACATAATTAGGAATAGCGAAACATTGTTGGGTCGCTGATCTAGTACTGTCTGGGGTCTGCTAGTCTAGTACCGTCGGGTCTGTTTGTTTAATTGGCTAGGTTCTATTCGTGAACCAAAATATTGCATACGGATGGAATTTATCTCTGGTGGTTTGTCTTCCGGGATAAGCTTCGGGTGTAATTATTCCAGCCGTTATTAAACAAACATTTGTCTAGGAAAAAAAAATTTAAAAGTATTTCCCAGTTTAATCATAATAATAATAATAATATAACGGACGTTGTGTATGCTTGTGTATGTGTGTGTCTGTGTGAATATAAATATGATCTTAGCGCCGACTTTACTACTTAGATTATTTAACACACGTCTTGCAATAATTTAACTAGCAAGCCGCGGCGCGTGTTTCGTAATTACCGTTTACTGAGAAGCTTAAACGAACCAATTTATTTTATTAATTCAAGGTTTCAACATTCTTCATTCGTTCCTTATACGAAGATATATATATATATATATATATATATATATATATATATATATATATATATATATATATATATATATATATATGTATTTGCATGTGAATGTGTGCCTACATTTTATACACTTTTATAACTTCAGCCGGTACATATAATCTTTCTGGGTAATTACTATTAATATACATATATTTTCATATTTTTTATATTGACACAATTTGTTCGCATATTTTAACCGTTTTTCAAATTGTGTGGAATTTGTATAATTATTATTTATTTCTATTTTGTTCTTTTTTCAAAATTATTTGTGTTTAAAATCGCAAAAGAAAGATAGCGACAATGAAACTAAACAGTTTTACTTTTAACTTTTTAAGCGAACTAATAGTCAAGAAAGGTTACTGACACATACATAGTGGGTGTAGACGCGTCTGAACTTGGTGAGAGACGCATTAAAATTGTTCAATTTATTTCGAGTGTTTTATCGTAGTTAAAGAATGCGAATTTAATGTAGTTTAATCGTATTTACGCCAGTGTATTATATATATATGAAACTTTCGAGATTATCCGCGGTTTTTCTAGGATGAATTTTTTTATTTAGCTAATTTACCAAAATCCGTTATAGGAGGAAGTGATGTCGACGAAGCGAACATTCTTCCCAATCAGCAGATGTAATTTTATGTTTCGCAGCAGCAAACAACGTTATTAAATCAAATTGGAATTTACGTGTTTTAAAAATGATTCCCAAAGCTTGAACGACCGTCTCAAAAATTCGTTATATTAATAGTAAAATGTTGCGTTGTCAGCCACCCCTCCGACCCATCTATGTGTACGATCGCTACGTAGAATTTTATAATTACGAATCCTAAACTGCCGATTTGATTCGAGCCAAGTCTCACATAACACGCAGACAGACGCTTTGAACTTAGACAGAAACTCTACAAGTGTCTACCTGACAACCATGAGCATTTAATACATAATCCGAAAAAGAACAAACATACTTTATTGATTTTAGGCGATTTAAATTGTCTTCATTCGGCTGAGGATTCATCTGTATACGATTATGAAGGACAAGAACTTTTGACTTTTATAAATGAACGTCGCCTTTAAATTTTCAACACAGAAGAGCCCATACGAATTGCTAGATTTAACCAGGCTCCTAATAATTTAGATCTAATTTTGGCTTCCTATGGTATCTGTGAAAATATTGATTGACTAATAGGAAAAGATCCCAAGAGCAACGATCATCTCTCAGTTTTCATACAAATTAAGTTACCCGATAGAATTTCAGCAGGTACTGCTTTTTGTCGCAGTCGGAAGACTTTTTTAGTTAAATCTGTGCCTTATCTCCATCAGATTAATACTCATTTATCGAGAACATTATTCAATCAGCCGTAAATAAGTCAGCGCCTACAGCTAAAAGATTCACTGACACTTTACCTTTAGATCGCCCGATTACATCGGTGTTGGGATGCTTGAGTGTAATCGATATGTTGCGTTAAAGAGAAACACTTTAGCGACTTACAATGCTTCTACTTCAATGAAGAACTTTATGAAATATAAAAAATAAAAGGGTGAAACAAAAAGATTCTTAAAAGTCCAAAAAGTAAATGGGTTTCGCAAAAGTCTAAACACGAGCGAGATATGTCAAGTGGTGTAAATATACATTTTCTTCTTGTATAAGTCCTACGAACATTGAGTGGATTAATGATTTTATAGAACAGTTTGAAAGTCCAATTGATCCCCACATTTGGATCATATTAACTCTATCTCTTCTTCTTCTTCAGTGTCATCATCGATCTCGATCTTAGGCTCATCTATTGACAGACTCTATTAATTCCATATGCGCGTCCCGATCTCGAGCTGTGTGAACTCTTTACCAGAACTAAAACATGTCATCTCAAAAGGGCCATTATTTCGTAGTTTGGATCATAAAAAAGACTCTACTGTCGGAGTGAATGAAATTTCCTACAACATGTTACAACAGTTACCGGAGGAAGCTAAAATTCTTATGCTAGCCTTTTAAAATAATTCACTAAATTTTAAATACATTGCTCCTGCTTGGAAAGATCATATTGTTTGGACTGTGCTTAAACCAATGTCGGTCTCTCGATAATTATAAGTCATACAGACCTATTTCTCTGTTGTCGTGCGTGAGTAAAACTTTATAGAATACATTAAAATTTAGGTTAGAATGGTGGGCTAATAAATTTAAAAAACTTTCTCTTTGGTAGTATGGGTCTAGAAAGGTTTATAGTACAGCAGATGCATTAAGTTCATTCTCTTTATATGTACAGATCAAACCAGAAATCTGTATGTTCTTGCTATTTGTATTCATATAAGTCTAATCTTTCAACGTTATATAATAAACTAGTAGAATTTGGTATCAATAAAAATGTAAGTTCTTGGATATTTGAGTACTTCAATGGGAGAAAATTAACAGTCAGATATAAAGGTAAAAAGTACAATTCTGTTTATTCGGGTAAAAGATTAGTACAGGGAAGTATTTTGAGTCTATTATTATACATCCTATACACAAATGGAATAGAAAAAATACAAAAGTAAGAGTTTTTAAATTTGTCGATGACTTAGGTATTTGTGTCACTGCGGCTGGCTTCAGTGCAAACTGCAGTTAAAAAAGTTCAGAAATCTCTTCTTGACTTGAATGAGATTCTACAAGACCTAGATCTGTCTATAAATATATAGATAAATCTAGTGGAATAATGTTTATCAAAAAATTAAATCGCGTCTCCCCCCCCAAAAAATTAAAATTTGATACTACAATTAAATACTTAGGAATGCTACTTGATAGTAAATTGCTATGGAACGCAGAGTTGGAGTTTGTATTGCAGAAATGTGATAGAGGCCTAAATCTGCTTCGAGCAATTTTAGATATTAAATGGGGAACAAATTAATTAATAGGCCTACGGATTTATTAATCCCTCATCAGATCCCATGTCGACTATATAGTCATAAACCTCAACACAGCACAGATGAAAAACTATAAGTTGTGCAAAACAATGCTCTTCAAGCCCCTACAGACTTCGAACGCTGAGATGGCTGAATCTCCGTTAAAACTTAGGCAGGCATATATAGGGAACAAGTTTTATCTCAACTCGTGTGATTAATTAACAAATTCGATATTTATTGAGACTGCGGCATAATAGATACTGGTCAAATAAAAATCTGCCACCTCTTCTTTCTAGCCATAATAAATTGAGAACAATTGAAATTATCCAAAATGTTTCTCAACCCTTCTACCGATTCACACAACTTTAATTCGACCAGATTAAACATTTTAGCCTGAAAATTGAACAATTAGATGGAGTGCAAAAAGTATCGAACAAACTCAACTCATTATTCAGCAATCTGGAATCACATACTTTAGCCGTCTATATTACCAATGATGGAAATTTTGAGAGAGAAATGACAAAAATGCCTTAGACAAACTCACTAAAATGTGGAAGCGCTAACATCCCAAATAAAGAAAAGATTTATGCAAGCGTTGATGCGCTCATTTTTTTGGTATGACAAAGAGTACTGGAATCTAGCACCGGAAAATTGAAGCTTTCGAGATGACTTGATACGGGCGCATGCTAAGAACATCCTAGACAGAACAGAGAATAAATCAAGCTTAAAACAATTACGTATAGAGCCGATGCAACTATTATTGCCTACGATAACAAGTAGAGTTAAAAGTTTTTTAGTATGTAATGAGAATGAATGGATTAGAACGAACTCTCGTATAAGGAAAAATCAGTGAAAAAAAGAGTTGAGGGTGTCCGCTGATGAGAGTTAAACGTATCACAAGATTGCTTCAGTTAGAAGCAATAAAAAGTATCAATGACTGAAAAAGTGACGTCAGGTGGTCGCTCAACCTACCGGTATATGATAGTCACATCTGCAAATGGACAATACGACTGTATATATATATAGTTTTCTTGATGTAGAACTTAACGAATAACAGATGCTACCTGTATGCTGATTGTGAACGCATTAATATGTAACATTAAACGAATATATTCGATGTAGCCTCTTGTTATTGCAATTATTTAATTTCATTTTAACATCACCATGCATTGGAAAATCGCTAGTTATTTATATATTTAGTACGTGTATTTACATAGCCACATTTTCTTTCTATATAATTCCGAATAGGGATTTGTTATTTTTGTACATAGTTTTAAAAATTTCTAAGAAATTATGAAAAATTCAATTTCAATATCGATACCAGTGTTTGAAATCCGGATATAATGATTAAAAGAAAGATCCAATTGTTAATACATTAATTCTGTCTTTAAGAGCATAATTACGGTTACAATCTTCTTCTTGTCCTTAATCCGTAGATTGATGGATAATATTTTGTAATGTTGGATCCCTTTAAACTATCATCAGAATTCTCTTAGTTCGGTCTTTCATTTTAAATGTGCATTCTATCTTTTATTCTTTGTCCGATGTATGTTTTACCGGGGTCTCCCGTACATTTCATCTTCTGTTATTTGCACTAGTGTCTGATTATGACGGAATAGGTGTCCTATCAACTTAACTTATTAGAGTCCTCAATTCGAGTTACCTTCTCATTTGTTCTTTTCTCCATCCAGCTTATTTATGCATCCTCCGCCAGTACCACATTTCAAATGCTTATATTCCGTTGTACATTTGCTAGTTAATCGTTCATCTTTCTGATCTGTACATCCGATACTATGCTTTTACGAAACGCTAGTTAGTTCCCAAGTTTATACTTTTTACCGTCAATAACGGTTACTTTTTATTAAACGCCGATTTTGCTAGGTTATTTGACTGTTCCCCAGTGGAAAAATGCTAAAGGAAAAGAAGAAGGACATATATATATATATATATATATATATATATATATATATATATATATATATTCATATAGAAAGAGAATTGAATGGATTGCATCATTTTTTTTACTGGTTCTTGTATATTATTATAAACAACAGGAGGCTGATGGTCGATTAAGCTTTAGTTATCGATAAAGTAGTTTATTTGTTAAATTTCGATATGGTGAAAAATTACTGAGAACGTCCGTAGAAGAAAAACAATACAGGTGGCTACAGTCGAATATCTCTACTGGAAAAATCCGCTAATAAAAGCAGACTGAAACCTCGAATCAAATAAGAATCAACGTTGAATGATGATTCGAAAAAACTCATCTTCGAAAATATCTCGCGTGCTCGTCAAATTTCGATAAGATCTACTTACATTTAGTAAATGGAAATGCTGAAAAAATAGTTCTTTATTAAAATTTGATTACGACCTTCTGACACAGACAATAGCAGTTATAATCGTCGGTAATTAACCTGCGTGTATACATTGTAGCGATGATTAATATTTAACGTCACATTGCGCAGTAATAGGTGACAACTATGACACAGTCACCGGTGTAACGTGTTACTTCGGAAATCCTATTAAATTTGTCGCTATTTCCGAGACCGTTGCTTGTTTATCTCATTGATAAGTGTGATTTTGTAATGCGTTGCAAAATTATATATATATATATATATATATATATATATATATATATATACGTACATCAATTATTTGCTATAAGAAAACGAGTAAAATCTAGTCAATCGTAGTCATATTTTAGTATAAGTATTGTACTTACGCAGTCATCGTTTTACAAAATAACAGCATTCAATTTGAAAACGCATTTGGATAGGAAAAATGTAATCGATACAGTTTGAATAAAAATAATTCTTCGGACGAAATACTTTAAATTCAGCTACGAACACAGCGATATTACGATCTATTTGAGAAAAAAAAAACGCAAATGAATTAGAAATAATAGTGGAAAATGACGGAACCTTTGATTTAGATTTGAATTTAATTAGGCTTATTAATATCTGTTACGTAGCTGAAAGTAATTTTATGAATAAAATGGTAACAGTGAATAGAACTTTATCGTAAATAATGGACGTATATATAACTGTACGACAATTATTTATCGCGGTAATGCGAGATAACGTTAGTACGAGAAGTAATCAGCGACAAAAATAATAGGTTCTCGTTACCTATTTGTTACTGGAACGGTTGTAAGTAACCTATTGCCCGAAAGGAACTTAGCCGTATTCGTTATTCGAAGGTTATTTCGTACACGTTATGTAAATACAGCATATTAAAATCAAAATCTACTCTCTTCGTTTTAAATCGTCCTTCCCTTATGTGGAATGATTCCCCCAAGTTTTAATTATTGTAAAAGTAAAGAAAAAAAACCCGCAATTTATATATCGTTTTCGGTTAAATTGCTTACATCCTATACATTATTTATGCGTCTATAAATACCGTTGAAATGAAGAATTTTTTTATGGAAAACACGACGTGTCGGGGCTCTTAATTTAGGTCATATTCGGTCGTTAAATGAAGCGAATTGTTGATGAGCCTATTATCGAAGATTACATACATATATGTGTATATATATATATATATGTATATAATGTATAAATAAATATATGTGTATATATAATTCATACATACATAAAATAAATAATGTTTATCTTACACGTATGACTGATTATTGTTACATGTATTTAGACATTTTAATTTATTGTGTATACGTAAGGGTGTTAGAAATTTAACTGAAAAATTCTGTGTAAAGAAATGAATTCAAATCCTGTTTAATGGAATATAAAAGATCTTAATGCCAAAAAAAAACCAAAAAAAAAACGAGAACACGAATAATATCGTCAATTTTTTCAAGCAACTACGAGAGCGTCCATTTATAAATTAAGCTTAATATTTCGACGCATTATGAACACTTTTATTGGAGCATAATAATAACGATAATGACAATAATGATAATCATAGTAATGTAAATGAATGATGATAATAATAAAACTAGCGATAAAAATGATTATAATAATAACAACGACGGTGTCAATGACAAGTGTAGCCTTCACCGATTTTTATACACGTTTACACGCTGTCAATGTATAATTATTAGCACTTCCCCGATTAAATTATTAATCTCTTTACCATCTAACAGGCTATCTCCGTTTTAATCTTTACAAGCCTGCATTGAAGAACGTCGACTGTTGATTGCATTTAATTATATAAGTAATTATTTCTTCTCTTAAAATCGTGTTCCCCTTTTGTCGAAATTTGTTACACTCTCGGTAAATTTTCTATTCGATACTCGAGATGTAGTTAACATTTTCCCGCGTTAGTTATTTATTTTATTTTATTCGATTTTTTTTTACTTTAAAACGATGTCTCCTTATCACCAAAAATATGACTGAAATGCGCATTTTCTCTCTCACTCCTAGGCTATTATATTGGCCGATAAAATGGCTGTCCAGTAACTTTCTAGCGCGGATAATTTTTCACCTCAACGTGTAGCTTCGCTTCTTCAATAAGCTTTTTATAAATTCGATTCAAGTTCTTCATTCCAGCCTACTGCTGTTTAATTTTTGCCTTCAATTAAAATCGTGATCCAAGAAGAATGTCTGATTAAACGACTAATTATATATTTTTTTCGATTTTTCATCATTATTCTCGCCTTTGTCTATTGCTCTTTTGGAGTACTTATGTTTGCGATTTCTTCCTTCCAAGTGATTTTCAACATTTTCCCGTAGCGTCGATCCTTCAGTTTGGATTTGTCTCTTTTCAAAATAGTGCGAAGGTTTGCGATCCTATAATGCAACGTTCGAAATGTGTAAGTTTTGATAAATAGTTTTTTTTTCATGAAATATATTTTTGGAAGTAAACCAGGTCTTCTATTTTATTAAACTTCTTTTTGTAGGCTAGAATAATCTTCAAAACTTTTTTTTTTTTATTCTTCCATCCGTTGTGATTAAGTTTCTTAAATGTCAAAATTCCTGTGCAGTTTTTGTCTATCTAAGTATATGTGTTCAATATTTACGTAGAGTATATACCGTCAAGGAAGCTTTGCAAGGATGTAACGGCGGTATTTCCATCGGTGACAGGAAGGCCTCTAATTTGACCTATGCAGATGATACTACGTTATTGGAAAAATCGTGAAAAGAAATGAATTATTTACACGTGTTAAAGAAGTTAGCACATGGATCGCTAATTAATACATCTAAAACCAAGTTGGTGATAACAGACTCTAAGATCGTCCTTAATGAGACTAATCTCCGGCCAGAGTGTGAAATCTTTTGTTACAATCCTTGATTTCCGCCAATGAAAATTGCTAAGATGAAATAAAAAAAAATTACCTTATGCGAGACCGCAATGATACGATTGAAACATATAATTTAAATAAAAAACTGACTATTAAAATTACGGTAGAAGCTAAGAAAAACATTAATTCTCCCAATTTTGTTATACGGAGCCGGGACGTGAGCGATTTTAAAGCAGTTGATAAGTACCGCATTGACGCATTTGAAATGTGGATATGGCGACGAGTGTAGGGGAGATATTGTATAAAAAACACTCGATGTAAAGTATCGATGCGTCGAATTTAACCGATGTATATTCTTGACGTTTTGATATATTCGATACATCCATGTTTTTCATTTGATATTTTAAATCGATAAAGCTGATTTTATGATGTGATTTATTTATTTAGATTTTATATTTTTAAATATTTTATCTCATTCGATATTTACAAACTAGTTACATTCACAATAATAACTGATTAATTAAATAATAATAATAATGATAATAATAATTAATTAAATAATAATAATAATGATAATAACAACAATAACTAGCGATAGGTATATTATGATGTAGTTTTTACAGATTTTATCATCCTTCAGTTGCAATATTTCTCTAGAACTATGTTGTTTACACCGGCAGTCACTGGCTCACAAATTGAATCAAAGAAAAAGAAGCTTTATTTCATTATGAGGTTGTGTGTTGTTTACTTTGTTCGAAGTGCAAATATTAGTTTTAATTTTTGAACTTTACACATGTTTTATTAATTCACTTCAACTACAGTGAATGAGTCCGTGTGGCAAAATATGTACAAAAACTGGTACTTAATGAAATTAATAAAAGATTGGGTGTCATAGAACATGTATCCGCTTTAGCCATTTCAAGCATTCTTGATCCGCGATTCAAAAAAATTCATTTCGGTCATCACTTAGCTCGTGCAAATAAAAAATTTAATGCAGACTCAGTTTTGCCCGAATGAAGATACTTAATCCGACTCTGATAAATCTGAAAAATGTGAGGTGACCTTTTCACTATGGAGCGATCATTACAAAATAGTACATCGTAATTGGAAAAGTAATAAATCAGAAGAAAGTATGTCTGATGAACTTTCCACTTATTTAAGAACGTCTGTAGGGAGATTGAATGGAAACCCATTGGAAATATGGAAAGATCATAAAATATAATTTCCTAAATTATATAAAATTGCATTCAGATATTTAACGATGGTTGGCACATCTGTTCCATCAGAGAGGTTGTTTTCACAGGCAGCGCAAATATCAAACCAACAAAGAAATCGTTTGAGATTAAACAAAATTTTATTTTTGCAAAGCATCGACAAAAAAATATTGGGATTTTTGAAGTTTTTGTAATATTATTTTTAATGTGTAATCTACTATTGTGTATTTAATTTGTTAAAACGGTCATTTTTTTAAATTTTTGTTGATTAATAATAAACATTTTTAACGTAACACATCTATTCTCTTTTATTTTCCGACATTTTTAATATTATGTATAATAAAATAATAAAAAATAATCGATGCAAGAACATCGATATGTATTCTACGATACATCGGTCCTACATCGATGTCACACTAATCGATATATTACATCGAAAAAAACATCGATGTATTTTCTTTTGTCCATCCCCGTGTATTGTGGAACGAAAGAAGAACAAATCTCTCAACACGATCAGAAGTATACGAACCGGATAGAATTAAACAGATTGTGCGAAAGACGGATTTAGTAATTTTTTGAACATATTGTAACAAGATCCAGAACAAATATTCTTCTCCTTCTTGAGCCGTCTTCGTTATCGGCTTCAAATCATGTTTGGAAAAAAGTTGCGATTCCAGCAACCGCCATCTATTGTTGAATATTTGAAACCTATTCGTTCTTCCGCGGCCGACACCTCCCATCGACGTATTTTGGTCTCCGCGTCAAATTACCTAGATAATTCATTTTGTTTAATTTTACTAATTTTGATTAATTCCAAACTTTTTTTCATTCGTTTCATAAATTCTTTGTTATTTTTGCTGTCCACGGTATTGCTAGTAATCGTCCGTAAAGCTAAGTCTCAGACGATATTAAGCGTCTTATTTGTTCAGCTTTTAATATTCAAGTTCCTACGGCGTATAATAGCGCGCATAAAACATAACACTTATTCTCCACCGTAACGGAAAGTTACTTAGTTTTTGAAACGTTAAGCGCGCCATTTCAATTCTAGATTTATTTCTAATTCTGATGAGTCTGTAGTTATAATCCAGCGCTGCTTGGTAAAGCATATGGTGTAGAGCGCCTACTTCCTGGATTTTGCGGAATCAATTTAGTACGTTAACAACTGCAGTTCCTACACCTCAGAACCGGAATCTATGACGAGCACTCGTAGGCCATAACCATCAGGACTAACTTAATACGAAATGAATGGATAGGTTAAGTAGCTCTTTGAATCGCGCTTAAATTATTATACGAACTGCGAAATAAAAATCGGAGCTCTTTTTCCGTAGAATCGAGATTCCACGGAATATTTAGCGCTGTGCCGATGATTTACGTTTAGTCTACAATGTTCATATATGTCGTAAATCGATTTTCTTGAAGAACAAACTGAGTGATGATATTAATAGTCTTAAAATAATCGTAGATACTTTAAAACTTCGAACTTTTAAATCTCAATTCATGGTATATTTCTAATCTTTTTTTTATTTTTTTTTATTTTAGTGTAAACTAGGATGCGACGTTTTGCATAGAGCATTTAACACGTCTTGTCAACACCTTTGTGTACGTAAGTTTATATTACATTATAAATAAATTATATTATATGTGTGTATGTAAAAATATATGATCGTTGTTTAGCATTTATAAAATTGATAAATATACATATATTAAAATGTGTATTGCATTTGACGAACTGGAAGTAGAGACGAGTAATTAAACGATGTATAAGTATTTACATTTTTTCTATCGAGTATTCAATTAAAGCGTTATCTACGATTGATAGATACACTTTAAAATGAATACGAGTTGAAATAGTGGATGAAAAAAAAAGTGATAAAAGTGTGACCTTAAAAAATTAAAGAATAACAATAGCAAAAACGAGAAGGAGAAAAAGATAAATAAATATAAAACGTAATTATAATAAGCGTAACAAATGAGTAAGTATATAACATATTGATTTAATATCATTATATTTATTTATTTTTTATTCAATTTAAATGTACGTTTATATTAAATATGTTATCAGGCTTGCCATAAGGGGCAACAGGGTTAAATTTCCGCGAGCAACCGATGAGACGCCCCAAAACTTGAAAAATTAAAATCCTCATCCGTACATAAAATCGGCTGAAACCCATAACGGAAATATTATATATAAATATATTTATTTTTTATTTATTAACTGTAACACGCAAGACCGCTCAAAAAACTTGGGGAGCCTGGTACGAAAATATGATTGGGTGTCAAAAATAGGAAAAAAATATTTTACTGAAAAATATTAAATATTTTTCAAAATCCATTAACTCAGTACTCTATAAACAATTAAATAATAATAAATTAAAAATACAATAAAAAGTTTGAAAAATATACATTATGATGGTGTAATTAACAAATTTGAAGGAATGTTAGTAATAAAAATAAAATTTTAACCGTACAAAAATTAATTAAAATTGTTACGTTTATAATTGAAATATGATAAGTGATATGAAAAGTGCGTGCGGTATGGTTGAAGGAAGTTCATGCGCTTTTTTGTTTCCTTTTTCGCCTGTTTTTTTATTTTGTTCTTTCTTACTTCCTTTCTTGAATTATTTTGGACTATGTAAGGGACTCTTAGTTCATAATATGCTTCAAGTGTATATATATATATATATATATATATATATAAAAGAAGTTGTTAAAATCATTAAAGTTTTTTATGAAAAATTACAAAGCTCCTCCATTGTTACGCCGTTATCAAGTGAATATTTAAAAAGATAAAAAATATAACATGAAAAAATATTAATTTAAGATTATAGTTAACAAAAATCAGCAAAATGAATAACAGTACTCAGTTTGTTTTATTAATACTGTTAGTATTAATAAAACAAACTGAGTACTGTTATTCATTTTGCTGATTTTTGTTAACTATAATCTTAAATTAATATTTTTTCATTTTATATTGTTTATCTTTTCAAATATTCACTTGATAATAGCCTAAAGCAGAAAAGCTTGGCGATTTTTTTATAAAGAAAATTTTTAGTAATTTTAACTTCTTTTTTGTTGTTTATTTTAATAAAAAATCACTACATTCCACAAGTGGGTATAAATAAAAAAAAATGAATTATTAACTAATAGCGCATGGCAAAATGTGACCATTAACTCAAACATACTAAAATGAATTGAAGAAGTTATATATTTTGGACAACTAATTTCATTTAAAGACAAAACAGACAATGAAATAAATATAAGAATAACAATCGGATGGAAAATGTATTGGGCTTTGAAGGAAATTTTCAATAAGAAAATGAGTCCACCATTAAAAGCACAAGTATCTAATGCATGTATCATACCGGCGATTACTTATGGATCACAAACATGGTCATATAATATTAAGCAAATAAAAAAGTTACAAATTGAGCAGCGAGCGATGGAAAGGAAAATGTTAGGGGTTACAAAATTTGATAGAATAAAGAACAAGGCATTAAGAGCATAGTCCACGACAGAAGACCTAATGGAGATAGCAAGAAAACTCAAATGGACATGGTGTGGTCATGTCATGCGAAAACAAGCAGATAGCTGGACCAGAAAATGTATAAAATTGATTCCGCTGGATAGGAAAAGGGAAATTCAAAGACCAGAAAGATGATGGAAAGACGACATTCTTTAATATGTTGGTATCAATTGGATGTGGAAAGCAAGAGATAGAACGATTTGGAAAACAATGGGTGTTGGATATGTTGCTTTTGCTCAATTTGAGCTTTCATTATCATTAGTTTTAATTATTTTATGAATGTATTTTTTGGCGCATTTAAATGAAATAAAGGCTTTATTATATATATATATATATATATATATATATATATATATATATATATATGTATATATATTATATATATGTATATATATATGTATGTATATAGTATTATACTTCTTTGTAAGATTCGCGGTAATTATGTTTGTTTCGATTTTACTAGTTATAGTGTTACATTTTGTACTTTTTAAAGAAGAAATATGTGTTAATTTGTGGGACCATAACTTGACGGGATTCTTGAACGCAATGCGTATACATATAAAAAAAATAAAAAAAAGATGGAAAAATGGATTAACAATGTATTTACATTTGAGTTTTTGACTAAAAATATTAGTTTCTTTTTTAGACCCCTTTTCAGCCTTGTGGCCGGCCTGATAACGTGTATTATGTAATGTAAGTCGAATAAAAAATAAATGTAATGATACAAAATTAAATCTTAAAAAATATACACAAGCTAACTTAGCTATATTATTATGCTGATTTTTAATTCGGATATAATCGATGTGAATAAGGTTTAGTTTGTTTAAATGAAATAATACTAGGAATTTATTTTTTTATTTTATTATCGTCAACAAAACTGAAAAAAATTGACATAAAGAAATAAATCTGTAATAATAACCTACGGGAGCAATTTGTATTAGAGGAAATTAAAATAATTTTTTAGTAGAAAATGAAATACCCAAGTTTATTAATATTATTTTATTTTTTATATATATCCTCAGAATGTATCTTCGAATCATTCGGTCCGGTCCGCGAGTTTATACTGTTTAATCGGCTGTAAGTACGTTGTAGGTATTTACCTCGATTTCGCTAAAGGTAAATTTATCGTTTATAATCTTTAATTAAATCTTATTATAAATCATATAATTTTAAACTATTAGTAACTTTGAAATGTTCTTTGATGTATACCAATATACACATGTGTATATTGGTGTACGTACTTTGGAGTGTAGTAAGTACGTTTATAATTTTTTGTGCTTATGTGTGTGTATATTTCAATGTGTATTACGAGTGACTGATGTTGATTAAACCTAAACAGATGCCACAAACATGACTAAAAATATCGTTTCACAATATATATACTTACAGTATTTATTTACAATAAATAAATTTAAAAAACAAAAAAAAATCCGGATTAAAGATAAAATAATACCTAAATTTTGTGCATTTAATTATGTACACCATTAAAACAAGGCGAACACAATGGCTTTGTTATTACATTCTTTACATCGAGTGAATACTTTTTTTAGCCAATGCGAGGTTACCTGTTTTCGTGTCTTTCCTTCGTCTCTATATTTCCCGTAGCAAACTATGTTTTATTAATTTTTTCTTCGGTCTCCTCGGTTTCTCAATTTTAACAACATTTGTAAAAAATTCAAGGTAAATTTCTTCCCTAAATCGGTTCATTGTGAACTTTTTTCTAATGTATTTTTTAAAAGGCATTAACCACGGATATATTTAAAATATGTTCCATTGCGACATTTCTATACCATTTGATATCTTTCTATGCATAGTTCTATATGATGCAACTGATCAATGAGATCAATTCCCATCTTATTTGTATTATATTCCATTCCTGTAGCTTACCTTTGATAAGTGCGCATTTGGTTTTTGACCATTACCACGTCTACTTCGTGATAAATGGACAGGAAAGAAACTTCACGTTTGTCCACCCGTTTTTACAACGTTGTGCCCTCTTTATTTTGCATTACATTCATCGCTCCTTGAGAACTAGGGAACGTAACAGATCAGAATCAACAGTTACGTTGATAAAACGAGATGGGGGCTCCTTTTTGGGCGGCACATAGATTAGTTTCCTCGACAATCAATTTATATACATTATCCTTTACGAGAGTGTTAAAAAATTCAGCCGTGTTATCGTCCACCAATATCCTGTAATGGTTCAGGATTCTGGTCGATGTGAGGTACGCGCATCGTTGGTATCGTGGACATTCTACGCAGGCACAAAAATCCTCCCATGTAACTGAGAAATCTCCTTCACTGCTTCTAGAGGTGGAACGTGAATCAATACTATTCTCTACGTCTATGACACTAAGTAGGAATATTTTTAAAACCGGCGTAATAATTAAAGTCATAATGAAATGAAACAAATTTTTATACAGCGAAAACCACAAATGTATTAACGTGTCTTATTTCATTTAAATATGAACCAAGTAATTACCGCAGATACATTCCATAATATTGTTTGGTTAAAAAAAAAAAAAAAGAGTAACTTACTATTCTCATCATAATCACAATTACTATTTCGTCGTCTTATTCTTCCAGTAAACCAATAACAGCTGATTCTGATAAAATTCTGACATTAAAACATTTTGTAATAAACACTTAAAACCGAATACTAAGAAATTCGAAATTACGTAACAAAACGAAACACAAACACTAAAAAGTAAAAACGAAATGCGAACGATAAATGAATATCCAATGGACAAAAACACGTTTTGTTTTTTAAATTTGATTCACAGAAGCATTAGCTATCAATTCGAATTTACAAACCATTTATAATATTGCTTAAAAAATGAAAATGTGTAAAAATATAAATTGAAAAGTAGCGTGTTAGTTTAAATTAACATCGTACACAAATACTCGCACTAATAGAGCAATCAATTATTAGAAACGGTACTTGAATTGAATATAAGTAATGTATGAAAAATCAATAAACTATGATAATTGCGTTCATCTTATTTGGAGACTCGTGTTATATTGTAAATCTCGATATTAAAGAAAACACATAGGAAAAGAAAAATGTGATGCTGAATAAGACTTTTTTTAAGAATGCTGCGAATAGTAAAACGTACGAATAAATCGGTACTAAAAGAAATCAATTGTGTCATAAGCAATGAAATTGTTCGGGCATGTAATACGGGGAAACAAGGAGAAATTGAATTGGAACGTACAATAATAACGTGTAAGGTTAAAGCGATCGCCGGGACATACGCCGACAAGATGGACGGAAATGACAGGTTTATCGTTTGCGAGCTCAAGCAGAAGATCGGGAAGTATAGCTTAAAATCACTAAATTAATGGCGGACGTTAATCACGATGTACTATTTAGCGTGACGACTATTGATGATGATATTACCGATGCGTTTTGTATCGGGATAAACATCCATTATAAATGGAGACACCACCAATGTTGTCTACCATATATATATATGGAGACGTTATCATTTTCGGAACTTTTCGAAATATCGCTTAGGGCTTAAAGTGTTAATTTCGAAAAAAAATTTATAACTTGGTCGAATAAAATGTCTGAATAAATAACGAACATTTACATTTGATAATGTATTATTTATAACATTCCGGTTTTGGTGAAAAAAATCATCTCTTTAAAAAATTTCTCGAAAATATTAAATTGGACAAATTATTTTAACGATTCGAAAATAACTTAAATTTAAGAATCGGCGGTACACACGTATTTGTAACAGCCACGACGTTCGGTTAAGAATGAAGAAATTCTTCTAATGCGAAATGTACTAATCGTTTAATGTTTTCAGAGCAATTTGAACATTTGAAAGCTCCGATCATCGTTGACGACAGTTTGAATTCGTCCTCTTTAACTATGCGTTGGACAGAAGAGAAATTCGTGAATGATAGTTATGTATTGCAATATAAAAAAGTCGATTCCTTCGATAATTGGCAATTCTGTCAAAGGCAAACGTGGTTATCGTCGACATTAGTGACGGTCGGTCAATTACGTTCGTTTACAAAATATCAGGTACTTGATATTTTTTTAGTTGTTCGCTTATAAAAATTATGTTTTTGTGTTTTTTTTAATGGCGTTTTCTCTCCTTATAGAATTAACTATACGTTTACCGAATGATGTAACTTAATTATCGGCTACATACTCGCTCTAGCCGTGTCTAGGTTTGCCAAATTTTCTGGTATACGGACGATTGTATATTTTTTCAAAAATAATCGCAGAGAATTTTATATCAAAAAGCTTTCCCCCATTAAATTATCATTATTTCTTCTTTTTTGTTGTGCCATACCTTTCGAGGGAACACAATTGTAATCATTTGCATACTGCATGAGTAATCTGAGAGGTGACATTACTCTTATATATTCTCGATCCAACTTCTTTTTCTCTTCAATTTTCATTCGGATTATAAGTTGTCAGACCTCTGTTATGCTTCATTTTTTTCAACATTCTCTTCGACTTTTTTATTTTAAAACTTACCAGTTTGATATTTTAAAAGTCGACGAAATCTTGAGCATTTTTCTATTCTATATAGTCGCATTTCTTTTATTTTTTATTGTGCTTCCATACAGTTTACTATATATTATAAAATGAATAAGAAGGGGTAATTTGTAATGTAGGCAGGCTGAAAAAAAATGCAGGGATGAGTAAAATTAAATAATGACACCCGAATAAAAGATATGTATCGGATTCATCATTATCATCATAGTCGTTGCGCTCGGTCTGAGCATCGTGATATTATGAATCACTTTAATTGTTCTGTGTAATTGATCACCATCTATCCCTGTCCTATAGGGGGTCATAATATACGTGGGTATTTTGGAGAGCTAAGAGAAATGTAATATTTTTATAGGAAACGGAACTTTAAGGTCGAGAAGAGCTTGGTAAAAAGCAACACGAAAATTACTATAATGGGAACATTCGAGGATAACATGGTCCGCAATCGGAAATGGGTATCCATAGGATGTTAGCAATTAGGAGAACTAACAAGTTTCAACTTAGCGAAGCAGGAAGGCGAGACTGCCGCCGAGTCTCAGTCGACAAATGGTAGTAATAAAACCCCGCAAGTTGATCGTTTCAACTTTAATATTATCATGAATTTAGCAGGTATTACGTTGAATGGATTTATAATGTCTTGCAGTTAGTGGATCAGATCGTAGATTTTTCCGCTATAAATTTAATGTACTCTAGGAGATCTATAGGAGGAGTTTAAGAATGGTGTGTAACCGTTAACTAAATGACGTATCGTTCAACTCGTCGTTTATCGTGTGTGGCTGCTTCTATACCGTACAGCAATTAGATGCATTGGACCAGTAGTTGTCGTCGTATGATTCAATCTAAGGATCTTTCGCCGAGTAGATTCTTCGTCTTTTTAAATACTGATCGTGCTTGAGCGTACCTATTTTTAACTTCGGTTTGACACAGCCAAGATATTTAAATTTATCTACCTTGTAAAAGAAAAAAACTACATACACGAATGAAAACTACTTTTTAAAAATATTTATCGACATATTTGCAAAGAATATCGAAGCAAAGTGTTCGTACATTCCTTATTCCATTCGAGCGGATTTATATGGAGGTATTATCAGTATTAGAATATCTTTTTATCTCGTTTTTGAACTATTTCCTACGTATTATTCGAAATTTGTTTTATTTCATTTTCTTTTCGTAATAGTATATTTATTTAATAATTACAAATTTATATTATTAAAACTTGAAAACGCCACTATAAACTACATTTACAATCTTTTACTTACATTGTCCGATTCATATAATAATATTTAAATAAAATTAACCTTCTTAATATAATAAATTTTGACTTTTTTTTCTATTTCTTCGATGGCTAACTTATTAAATTCGTTATTGTAGTCGCTATTTACTAATTCGGTTACAATCTAAAACTATCTCTCTGCAATTATATTCTTGCAGGATATGCGTGTCCACAGAGTTATGCAGTTTTCTGCTATGCTAAAACGTCTGAGATAAATATATTGCGCATTATAAGAACGAAACGATTTTTATCGAGTCTGTGAATTAGGATAATATTATATGTAGTACAATTTTGAACTGTTTTGCGATATATATATTTTTTTATACTAATTTTCTATTTATATATATTTTTGCTTGATTTTCGTGTTATTAAGAATTGAATACTACTAATCTCGCGGTTATCTCGTAGACGTAAGGGTATCGAATTTTTAAACAAATTCGGGAAATGCCTGGAAATCAAGAATCAAAAAGCGTGTTTTTTTACTATTACAATTCATAACGCCGTTTTAATATGAGTTTTTGCGACTAGATTAAAATCAAAATAATGACAAAATTTAATTGTTTTTAATAATCTATTTTTGTTTTGTAAAATGTTCGATTTAGATCGTCCTTTGTATTTTCATATTTCGTTTACAATCGACCACCTTTAAAATTCTCCGAATAATTCCATTTTTAGCTGTCTTACTATTTCTAATACGCTATCAGAATAAGAATGACGTTGTCCTTTCTTGATTTTAGAATATTTTCATTATTATTATGTTCTAATTAATCGGCGCATGACACTATTATTATTATAAAAATCGATTTAATGAATTACAAAAGACGTCGTTGGAAATTGTTAATAACGTTTATTCAGTTTTCACAATTGTGTCCTATTTTACATTAGGAGGGGATTCTGTCCACTTGTATTAAGTAATTAACCCTAATAACGTAAACATTTCTCTTTTTATATAGTCGGCGTTATTGTATTTCACGAAGTATTAATTGTCATTGAAATTTATTTATTATACGAGGATATATATATATATATATCTGTTACGCGTCATAATATGAATTTTCTTCAATCGTGTGTTGTTGCATTTGTTTTTATTTGAATTTATAGAATTCACTTATATAATATATGCTTTATTCGTAATTTTTACACGTTTTTTTTTTTGTTAAGTAATTAATGAGACAAATTATAAATCGAAATGTTTTTAAAATAAAAAATGTATAGACATATTATTAATTTCTGAATCACAATAGATACAAACTACTTTCATATACATAAACGGATACAGTATATATATTACACCCTACCCTATTTGCACGCTCGATGTAATAATCAAGTACAATATAAACAACGCTAAATCGATAAACATCAACGGAACTTCCAGCAACTAATGTGGTCATACAATCCACGGGTAGAAACATAACAATATCTGCAGTATACTGTCCACTAAGTCATAAAATCAGCTACCGACAATTTAATGACCTTTTAAAAACCCTTGACAATATTTATATATTTATATATATGTATATATAATTTGTGGCGACTATAACGCCAAAAATACACATGGACGTCGAGAATAACCGCACAAAAAGGGAAAGAACTACTAAAAACAATAGAAGATAATGTATGAAGTGTATCGAGTTCGAGCTCACCCAAATACTGGCTCACAGATACCAGGAAAATACCGGACTTAGACTTCTTCATAACTAGTCTATCTAATAGTTACATGATTGTCCAGCCGCATGACGAACTTTTCTCTGACCGACATTAAGTAATAGAATAATAATGAAGCAAACAAAACCAAAATTACGGACCAAACACATCAATTGGGACGAATTTCGGAGAAAAATTGGTGAAAATATTAACTTAAACATTAGCTTAAAAATAGAAGAAAATATAGAAAATGTCTTAGAAAATTTTATTGTTCTGTTATAAAGAGATGCATGGTTAAGCACACCGATTGAACAATGGGGTGTTCCTGTGGTGTGCTACCCAAAACGGATCATAAGTGAAGTGTCCAAGAGAAATGAATTAAAGAAGCAATGGGAGACGAACAGAATTCATTTAAAAGAAAACTAAATAACCAAACTGAGGAAGTAAGAAACCTATTAATCAATTTGAAAAATGACACATTTAATAAATATATATATTCACTACACATTGTGGAGAGCAACACGCAATCGTAAATGGCCGAAGGAACCACACATCCAACAAGGTAGACAAACGATGAACAGGCATACATAAGGACAAATCGGGTGAATTTGGAAAATATTATTCCCAAGTGTTCAGTTCACATACTGGCGATAAAAACTTACTACCTAACGTATATAATATGGACATATAGCTACTAATTAAATTAACTTCCTCTTAAGAAACAAAAACCATCATTTAAAAACATGAACATTGCGCATATGAATTTTATTTTATGTATCCAAATTACTTATAAAACAGAAACTTGAAATAAATTTGATTTTTTTTTTCCGTTAGTTTCGTGTGGCTGTACGATTGATCGCTGACGATTGGTATACCGTTTATTCCGAGACTAGTTCGATAATCGCTACTACGCCCGGTAATTCTACTCCGTTAGCGCCGAAAATTTTGAACGTAGCTCTGGTGAAATGCGACATGATTTCCATCAGATGGGAGCCGACCGATTTTACTAATAGTCCGATTACTTCTTACGTGCTCCGTGTGAACCAACTACCAGCCGGATTTGCAACAGTAAAGGTTACCGTCAACATCCGTCTTTTTTTCTTACGACGACGGCGCGCCGGGTTTTTACGTGTTGGATTACGCCGAGCGTGGTTTAGTTTTTTTTTTTCTTTTTCTTTTAAGTATGCGCGATAGGTAGTTTTAATTTGACGCTCTTTTACGATATCGTGTTTTCTAGTCCATGTTATTTAATTTATATTCGGATTATATCTTTGCCTAAAGTGTTGGAAAATAATTCAAGTGGACTTAAAGTTAATGGAAAATTAATCAGCAATATCCGCTATGCGGATGAGACTATTGTGTAGACATGCAATTTCTAATAGAAAAATTAATACGTCTGGAAAAAAATACGAACCTTAACGTAAATATTCAAAAAACGAAGTATACTATAGTCGGCAGAAAAGAACATACAATAACACCGCAATTTTGGGTGGATAAGGTGGAAATAAAAAGAGTAAGGAAATTCAAATATTTTGGGAGCCACTTATCGGAAACATTCAATCCAGGAATTGATGTCAAAATAAGATGTGCTTACACAAAGACAATATGGAGAATGTATAAACAGATAATGCATTGAGTTTAAACGTTAGAATGGGATTTATACATTCATTCTATTCTCATTATTCTCCTATATGTAGCCGAAGCAAATTTGAAATGTGGCTGAGTCGTCGTAGAATGCTGAAAATATCGTGGACTCGAGAAATGAAAAATGATGTATTCAAAAAAGTTCAAGTGGATTGAACAATCTTAAATATAATTTAGCGAAAAATAAACTATTTTGGTCACCTAATGCGTGGAGAAAATTATAAATTTCTGCAGAGTATATTATTAGGAAAGATCGAAGGGAAACTTCTGGGTAGAAGAATATCGTGGATGAAAAACATACGACAATGGACAGACTTGGAAACAATTGCAGAAATAGTACAGGCAGCCGTGGAATGTGATTTGTTTTGCCATTAATCGCCTACGCACATCGCTTGTGAATATGTTAAAACACGGTTCGGCGTTTTCTAGATATTCTTTTTTTACTTTTTGTCTCAATTCTCATTTGCTGTTTTAATTTTGTATTTACAAAAAAAAAAAAAAAAAAAAAAAAACTTACAAATCGAATGTTGACGGTATCGTCGATGATTTTTAATTGTCGTGAATGAATTCGTTAGAATTTTAAATTAATGTCGGAATATTTTATTCAATTATTTATTTACCTCGATCGAGACATTTACCCCTACTAAGGTCGGATAATTTTTTAACGGAATAAGTTCGCTATTTGGAAAATTGAAAACGTATAAAAACTTAATTGAACGCGAGTATTATTACCGAGTCTATTCTTCTATCGTAAGACTATTGTGGTCAAGACGACAGCTTTATTTTCCTATATATCTGGCGATCTTTGGCAACATGGGCGCATCTCGGAAATGGGCACCTGTACTGCGGTAATTACTGTGTCTATGTATCTAGTTGACTGCCTTTTTGTTGTGTACCATTTTCGTGTTTTTCTATAACTTTCATTTAATAGCAACATCCGCGTTACGTCAATTTCTTCTACAACGGATAGATTAGTGCGTTTTTCCATCAACGAAACTTTAAGAAGTCACCTTCAGCATCGCAATTCGAAACTAGTTACGCAGACTTTCTAATCGTCGGCGTTTCTTTCCCGTGGTGAAAAAAAATCAAAATGCGTCCGAACTGGAGACCTTTCTTAGAAACATTCGGTATTCTGGTCAGTTTGATGCCGTCTTTTAATTTCATCTTCAAATCGTGTTTTATTTTCCACCTAGGATCATTACGAGTAAACGAAGCTTTACACCGTTTCATCACCAGGAATGATTTTATATTTTTTCTTTTATAACATTATTTACTTCAAAAACCATAGTTTCTCTGTCCCATTCGATCCTGTACCATCAGCGAGGTGTTTGCTATTTTGAGCAAGTCTATTTTTCTCTTACGGTTGTTTTAACGCATTTTGATTATAACGCTTTCCATTTTAATATCTGTTTCAGCGCATTCGTAATACAGTTCGGTGCTTTATTAATAATGAGAGCTATATAAAACTAAGTAACCTCTAAATTTCGTATTTATTTAATTTATTCCGGTCGTTATTTCGAGTTAATACGCGTTTAATTATTTTTAATAATTAAGACGTAATTTCGTAAATTCGTAAATGGTGTTTAAAGAATATTAACAGTTTTCTAAGTCTATAGGAGAAATAGGTTTCGGATTGGTAAAATATGTAAACAGTTGATTAGTGTAATTAAAATGTTCACATTTTTTTCTTGGGAAACACTCTGTCGTTTAGGATAATTAAAATCGGCGCTTGATTTGGAACTAATTTTTTTTTTTTTTTTAAATATATAATATAAAATAACAGACTATAAAATTTACTCGTAGTTTCGATTTAGAACATGCGTATGGTTTTTTTTCAGGATATCCCAGTAATTGAATCAAGTCACTCGTACATGTTACGCGAACTTAGGCCATTGACTAATTATTCAATTTCAATTTCGTCGAAAAATTCAGTCGGTCTCGGATCACCGGCTACAGTTACCGTTCATACATGTCAACCGGAAATAGGTAAATGTAATTTAACAATCTTTATAAAATAAGTTTATTAAAAAAAAAAACACTAAATTTTAAAAGTTCGCGTAATTATGACAAATATTAGAGCAAGAATTAATGTTCATTTTTAATACGACATGGACGTATTTATGAATAGTGAAATAAACAAATATTTGTAGTAATTCGAAGTTTAATGGAGGTATACTGATGTATTTTGTACATTGTTTAACGAATGAAATTTTCACACATGTTGGAAAAGCGAAACAATGAAACGGAATTAACGGATAACATTTAAATGTGTCGACACAGAAAAATAAGATATTTCGTCTAGAAAGAGAAATTTTTAAACATCTTGTAATACAAAGAGAACAAAGGAGTAAACATTACCGGTCCTACTTATGTCATTTTATTATTATTATTATTATTATTATTATTATTATTATTATTATTATTATTATTTTAAGTTCATGTTCATTTAGAAAAAAAATTAATCGGCTTAAAAAACTCACAAAGTGCAATTAACAATCGACATATTAGTACACTTTAGTTAAAAAAAAAAATACAAAGTTGTAATAAGAATAAATTATCAGCTGGTTCCTGACTTATGATGAACTTATACATATTATTACAATCTACCAACGGAAAAAAGCGAATAAAGATATTACGATTAAATTTCTTAAAATAATATTTAGCTTATTTACAAAATTTTAGAACGTCTTAAATATTAATTGTGCGTTATAATTATGTTAAGGTAGTCAATAAATTTTCTTATGTTAATACAACACATGTATACATATATATATATATATATATATATATATATATATGTATATATATATACATACATATATATATACATATATATATATATATATATATATATATATATATATATATATATATATATATATATATATATACAATATATATATATTAAAGGGAAGTAAAAATTTAAAGAAAAAAATCATCTGCAATAGATAACCTAAATAGATTTAATTCCTGTTCTTGTTCTTCAGCGCCATGAACGATCTCGATCTTAGACCCATCAATTTGCAGACTCCATTAATTCCCTATACGCGTTTCGATCTCGAGCTATGCGAAACAATTCTTCAACGCCGCAGTTTGTCCACGTTCGTAAGTTTTGGAACCAAGATAGTCTTCTTCGTCCAGCTTTCCTTTTTCCTTCTACCTTTCCCACTATTACATTCTGTAAAAGTGTGTATTTAGGCCCACGCATTACACGACTGAAATTTCAATTTTTTCTTTTTTTAACAATATCAAGCAATTCTTTCTCCTTTTTCATTATTCGTAGCACTTCAACATTAGCAATCTTTTTAGTCCACGATGATTTTAAGTAAACTGCGATAGCACTAAAATTCGAAGGCTTATAGTCTGTCGAGTGCTCTGGACGCTACGTTTCCACACCATATAGCAACGCTATAGCATTTCATAGTTTTGAATCTTAAGTCAACATGTAGAGCATCTTCATTTTCACGAAGCCAGTACATATGTAATTTCTCTGTCCGGATTTCCATCCTTATTAATCCGAGTCCCAAGATATTTGAATTTATCAACTTCTTCCGGTTGGCGATTATTTACCATTATATTTACAGGGTGCGGATAATTTGAGATGACCATTAGTTTAGTCTTGTCCACGTTAATCGATAATCCGTATTTATTGGATACATTCTCCGACGTGTCGCAAGAAACAATTAGCTGAGGACCGTAATAACTGGAAACAATTGGGGGAATCCTACGTATCCTGCAGTATACTATAATATAGGCTGAAGATGAAGATATGTCGAAAGAACTCCGGAAACATTACGTAACCTGGGTATAATATCGAGTAAATTATGAGAATGCGGAGAAATTCGTTCAATTGAAGAAATTTTCTGGCATTGTGAAAAGTGACCACAGAAAATGTTTTATAAAAAAATGATTACCATTTTACATGACTATGCAAATAACCTTATACAGATTGTACACCCATAACCGGCTTATATCTTATATCAGTACATAAAATATAATAAAATAATCGTATAAAATATAAACTAATTCAATTAATTAATTAAACAATGAAGAATGGCCAGATGGCGAAAGCTAGTCACATGAGAGGGGATAAAATATAATACATACATATATATATATAATATGTTAATTGTACGTAGTTTTCTCGTTATTTTTATTAAAGGGCTCCAGCTATATTTGTTTGTTAATTCTAAAACTTATTAGAAAAAATTAATATGTTGAATTGTCACATATTTGCATTTAATAAACTTGTAAATTGTTTCAACCGAACAGGCAAAGAAACAGAAGAATTGAATTTGATCATCGCTACCAAGCATACGATATATAGTATCACTTCTGACATAAACAACGAACCTGTAGTGATGTATAATACGACGCACACGATTAAAGGTTAGTTTTCAATTCGAACGCGTTCGATTAATATGGGAAAGCTATTATTATTATTATTATTATTATTATTGTTTATATATTACGTTTTCAATTTTTCGTTTTATTAGGTATCGCGTTACACGTTCACAAAGAATTGGTGTTTATATGCGACTCTTCCGGTACCGTGCTAGTTACATCTTCGAAAGGTTTACTGGCGCCGCAGGAAGTGGTCGCTACGAATTCGGTAAAACCGTTAACGCTAAGCGTAGATTGGTTGAATGATAATCTGTACATCCTGAGCGAAGTTCTTCATCCGTCCGGTACGATTATGTATCAAGTTGCAAGATGCGGTCTAGACGGTTCGAATGTTTTCGTCGTTATATCCGGATTCATTATGAGACCGCATCATATGGAGGTGGATCCTTACAACGGGTATGATTTTTTAACCGGTTTCACTTACAATGTTGCCTACGCGCTATATGAACTTTTAACGGAATTGTCATTTTCGTTAGTGAGAGAAAGTTAAAATTTTAAAAATACGGTACATAATACGTTAAAAAATAACCGAGAATCATCTAACAAACGATATACGTTTTCGCAGCTCCCGTCGTTCTATTTAATTATTTCGCCGCCGAAAATTTATAATTTTCTGATAAAAAAATTAATATCGCGCGACTGAACTTTAAAGCATACGTATTTTAATTTTTCGGGCTAGCTTCGAATTATTAATATAAAATTTATTTCCTTACGTCTGTACACTCCGCTTCCCGTCTACATGCTTTTATGATCGTATCGCGAATAAGTCAATTTCATTCACGCGTAAGGTTACGAGAAAAAATCGGAAACATAAATGATAATACTCATCTTCTGATTGGCGATCGTAATTAGAATAATGTCGATCAGCGCTAAAAATGTTATTTCGCTCGAATTAAAGCAATAGTGGGGTCTTATTTTTTCACCGGTGATGCCGACGGAACATATCGAGTTTCAACAAGGTAGTGCGACGTGTCATCGGTAGAAACGTTCGCAGTACTGAAGGATTTGGTAACCGCATATTGTCGCCTACCGCGCTCGCCAGATTTGATCCATTAAAAGCGGCGTTTACGAAACACGCCCACGAGATCTGGAAGACCTGAAAACTCATATTTCTGAAGAAATTTCAAAAATTCAACCACCTATGATCGAAGAAGGGTACAACAATTTTTTAAAAAGACCGAATGAATATATTGTTGCAAATGGAGATCATCCGAACGATATTGTGTTCCACAAATGATAAGCTAATATCTCGTATTTTTAAATAAAATTTCATTCGAAAATTTTGGACGAGTAGTTTTTTAGTTATCCAAAAAACAACAAACTGTCCGTCTTCTCTGGGTCACCCTATAATAATATCGAAATTTATCAAACAATTTTTGTTTTTTGCATATTAAGTAATAACGTATAATTTATGAAAAATTAATCTAATATTACTTCGCGTTCTCTCGAGCCTACACTCGAAATCTGTCGTATTCAAAAGCTCCTTGAGCGTTTTTATGATTTTCAAATCTCGATTGATCAAGATTTTAAATTACTTCGTTGACATATTCCGTCTGTGGATAATATTTTTATAAACCATTTATTTTAAAAACGCCGTATAATATTCATATTACTTAAGTTCAAAATTTGTTGATATACTCACGATTTATTGCGAACTGTGATTGGTTAGAATTTGTAATTAAATTTTTTGGCGTGTGTGTGTGTGTTCTTAGGTACTTATTTTGGGTAGTTCGTGGTATAGGTTTATACAGATTAGATTTAATCGATATTAGTAAAATTATTAATCAAAACGTTTCTCCGGATTTGATAATAGAGGATCACAATTTAGGAGCATTCTTCACCGACTATAACAATTATCGAATATTAATATCCTTACATTCTCAAAATACCATCGCTTCTGTTTCATTAAACGGGTTAGTATTTATTTATTTATTTATAATTATTTTTTCGATATAAATTATCAATAAGTTTCTAAAAGAGTTTTATATAGTAATGATTTATGTAACTTTGAATATGTCTAATGCGCCGATATATTAAACCGGCCAATGGTATGTATATATTAAAAATACATCGATATTACAAAATATGATTATCGTATGTATTTTTAAAACTTTAATGCGTTGAAACGTTGCAATATGACGAAGACCGAGTAAAAAGTGCGAGTAAAAGTTGAGAATTGACAATGAGAATTATCAATTTCTGTAAGTTGGTCAGATGAGATTTGATTTCCCAAATAATGTTAAATATTTTTGATATACATATTTCGTTGCCAGAGTGACTTAGTACGAATCACACTATATGTCCAACTCCGCAAAAATCAGAAATATTTCGACTACATTTCTTAATTGTGTTTTTTTTTTTTTGGCAGACGTAATTTATTAAAAAATAATCTTTATATTCGACTTTATGTATTAAATTTTTTGTTCTACTTTTTAAATTTTTAGTGCAAAATAAAAATGATAACAGATTTTGTTAACACTAAAAATTAATTGGGTATTTTTCGAAATCAGATTTTTTACTTGTTTGTTTTCTTCTTCTTCTTATTATTATTTTTTAAATTACAAGGACGACATTGTCATATTTACATCAACAATATCGCATTTCTTCGGCCAACTTCTGCGTTATTAATTTTTGCTTATCATTTCATAATTTTTATAATAATGTAAATAACAAAAAAACAAAAGGAGTAAAAATAAACAAAATTTTTTCTTTATGAAAAATCACAAAGCTTTTCGACCGTTAAGCCATCATCATCGAGTGAATATAGAAAAATAAATTATAAATATGTATACATAAAAACATCTCGAGTGTAAGAGATATTACTTAGATACACCGAATTTACCTATAAATTATCACAAAGTGATAGAACAGTATTTTCAAATAAATAATCTTATAGCGAATAAACAACACAATCAACAATCAGCAATATAAAATTTATATATAAACGATAACGTAATAGCGAGTAAAATAATAATAAATAAAAACATCTAACAATATGAAATTTATATATAAACAACAATACGACTTGCTATTGTTGTTTAAATATACATTTTATATCGTTGGATGTTATTTATTTTTACTTTACTCGCTATTATGTTATCGTTTATGTATAAATTTTATATTGCTGATCGTTGATTGCGTTGTTTATTCACTATCAGATTATTTATTTTAAAATACTGTTCTATCACTTTGTGATAATTTATAGGTAAATTCTGTGTCTCTAAGTAATGTTTCTTACATTATATGGTTTTATAAATTTGTATATATTTTTATAATTTACTTTTTTTTGGATATTCACTCGATTTCTTAACACAGCTGAAAAGTTTTCTGTTTTGTCATAAAGAAAAATTTTTAGTAATTTTAAATACTTTTTTTTTGTTTATTTTTTAAAAAAATCGCTACATTCCAAACTTTCCAATTTAGAAAGTTCATAATGTACCTGGAAATTTACTTATATTTAATATTTTTTTTATTCATTTCGACCAACTTTTCGAATTATTTATTGCAATATTTTTTTTTTTTTGTTAGACATTATTCTAGTTCGTATTATTTATAAGTATTTAATCTAATAAATTTTTGGCACTTAATTCCTTATTTAATGTTCGAAATAATTTTACGCATTAATCGCCGCCAATATTATCTTTTGCCGGTAAATGGTTATTTTGTCCACTTTTACTATTTTAACTTCGTATTCTGGGTAAATCGATGATCCTCACGTATTGGCTTGAAAAAAGAGGGTCGTTTGTCCGATCTTCTAGGTAGATGAGGTCGCTTGATTAGAACTTTGGTTTATATTTTATATTCGTGCAAACATTTCGAAATACATATTAAACAACAGCGATGATAGAGTTACAGGTTTGTTATACATTGCGTTTGATTTTTCCGAGACTAGAATTACTTAATATTTATTCTAGAAGAAGAAGAAGCACTACTGTATTTCTTATTATTAAGTTACATGCACATAAGCATATTAAATTTTAAAAAATGAACAATTTACCCGTACCGAAATATAAAACAAAAATTCTTCCCAGACAAACAAAAAATATATTATATGATAGGCTTATAAATATCAAATGTATAATTTACAGGAAAAATTTGTATAAAAAACCTGTTCCAATATATTAGAATAAAATTATAACTTACTCTATCACAATATAATATCTTAAAAATATCTTAGTCTATTTGCTGATACTAGAATTTAATAGCCGGCTGGCTTACTATAAACAGATATGTTTTATACGTCTGTGCTTGTACCTCTTATATCTGCGTCGCAGAAACACTGGTAGTCGTAATTTCCTATCGAATGTATTACTACATTATCAGATGAGCTGCAGTTGGGGAAAAATTTTTTCGCTGTATTTTTAATGATTTCCTGTATGTAAGGAAACGTTAAAATATCATGCATAGATTTAATTTTAGTAAATCTCGGTTTATTCGAGATAATTCTTAAACAATGATTTTGTAGTCTTTGCATCTGATTTATACTGCTATTGCTATAGCTCCAGACCGGGCTCGCATACAATAATTTTGGTGGAATAACTTTTTTGTAAATGAGGAATTTGTTTTGCGCCGATAATGCAGACTTTTTGTTAAATATTGGAAATAGACAACCCAATTTGCGCATCGTTCTATTTACACAATCATTAATATGCCTCGTAAATGTAAGTCGTCTATCCATAGTTATGCCTAAATATCTTACATTTTCCTTCCAATCGAGGTAATTGTTTTTGACTCGAACGAAGTGATTAAGTAGAGGCCTACGTCTAGTAAAAATGATTGATTCGGTTTTTTCATCATTTAATTTTCCATTTGTAGAAAAATTTTGATATTTTATCAATTGCACTTGTTAGTCTGTTACTGTCAATTCTATAAGAGGATACCATTAAAGAAGTGTCATCAGCATAAAGGTTTATGTCTACTCCCGTAATGGTTGGCAAGTCATTCAAATAGAGTATAAAAAGGAAAATTAGTACTCGTATTCATTCTCGGTATTTGAATTTTTTTAAAGCTATGTTTCGTATATTCAGAGATAGGTTTTCCGATCAAATATGTGAAAAAAAGAACGAGTGTATTGTATCGTTATGTGCGTTTATATATATATATATATATATAAAACCTAGAAATTTGCTATGCTTCTTAAATGATAAAAATGCGATAATTTTATACGAGATTCATTATTGAAAGATTAATCGGAAAATACATTTTATAGTCGCGATGTTACGAGTTTAAGAAACAGCACGCGTGAATCGCAATTTCAAAATGTCGATTATTTAACGATGGCGGATGGATTTTTATATTGGACCGACGGTGAACGACTTTATAAAGAAATATACAACGAAAGTGCGTCCGTTTACGATTATGTGGTCGCTAATCGATCGTTAGAACATAATTGTATTTACGTAACGATCAACAGTTTATCCATACAACCGGTTCCGGTTCCTGTAAATGCACCCACAGATTTTCAGGTTATATTCGGTTACGACGTGGCTAAAGTGTATTGGAACGCTCCTTATCATTTAGCCGGACAAGGTAATTTAATCTAAATTGGTATGTTAGAAATTATACTTCGGACGCGACATTTTACACGGTTAACGATGTAAAGAAATCGACTATTGTTAGGTTAGGTTAGGGTTTAATTTCGAACGAACCAGAATTCAGTTTACGAGAATATTCTTTCAACTTTATAATCGTGGATCTAAGTTTAAGTGGCGGTCCCTTCTCATTGCGGTATTATTGGAAAGGCCGTGGCTGATTAATTGACGCGTTATAATTTATCAAGTGTTCTTTACGAGGACATTAAACGAAATCGGACTGATATATTACCAAAGATGAAACAATTTTTGCTAGTAGATTTTCAACAATATTACATCGCCGAAAATCGGAATAAAGGAAAAAATTACTTCGCTTTAGTACGTTTCCAGTAAGCCATGCTAATGTGACTCGAAGGATTATATATCGAGTTTATTTCAACTAAGTACCGGGAATAATCTCTCTCCCTCACATCTTGCTAAATTTTTTTTTTTTTTACTATTTATTATTGTTATAATCTTAACTTACGTTAAATAAATAACTATATTAATAAGTTTATCGTCTAACACAGAACTTGTCTTGTTAGGCGACAAGAGAAATAACGTATTTTGTTAACCCATCGGCTAAAAAACCTTCCTTAGAAAATACTATTTAGAAAATAAGTCTTCAGACTTATTGCGTTTAAGGCGTCGGATTGATTCGATATCCAGAAGTTTAGTTGCTTCTGCAATGATGTAATAGCCGCTTCTCGTGTTTTTTTGCGAAATCTTTGATGACATCATCAACAAATTTTATCTGCAAATCACGATGAATATCATCGTTACGTGAGTAGCAGTATGCGTCAACTACGGCACGTAGGATGACGTTTTGTCTCGCCTGGATCTTGTTACGATGTGAAGCCTTGGCACGTCCCCCAAAGTTGAATGCCATAGGTCCGAATCGGTTTTATTATCTGTACATATAATAAACATTTACAGGATACGTCCAATGTAGAGTTTCGACCGAGAAGCCAGTACAATCTACGTGTTACTGTTTTTATTTGTTTAACTTTTGTTCTAATATGAATTTCCCAAGTTAATCTTTTATCTAAATGCATCCCTAGGTACCTAGCAGACTCAGCTTGAAGAACTGATAGATCACCTATGTAAACTTTATGTCGCACATCAACTTTGCGATAAGCATAAGTGACGTGGACAGATTTAGTTTCATTTAACTTAATTTTCCAGTCGGTTGTCCATCTTTTGTCATGATTGAGTGCGCTTTGGAGTTTTTCTGTGGCTTCAGCTTGACTATCACTAACCGAAAGTATTGCAGTATCGTCTGCAAAAGTCGCGGTTATTGTTTCTTTGTTCGTAGGTAGATCCAGTGTGTACCAGAGATACAATATTGGTCCGAGGACACTACCTTGAGGAACTCCTGCCTTTATATTGTAAAATGTCGATACGGCATCTTCGTGTGCTACCCGAAATTGACGATTAGTCAAATATGACTCCATAAGTCTACAGTAATTACCTGGAAGTAACTCATTTTAAGTATAAGACCTTCGTGCCATACACGATCGAACGCTTGCGATATGTCGAGAAATACAGTAGTACAATACTGTTTTCTTTAAAAGCCTTTTCTATTACAGATGTAACTCTATGGACTTGATCTATAGTCGAATGCTTATTTCTAAACCCAAATTGATGGTATGGCAAATCGACAACTGGTTTTAATCGTTTTAGTAGCAATTTTTCGTACAGTTTCGATATTGCAGGAAGCAGTGAAATTGGACGATACGAGGTCACTTCTTCTGCAGGCTTGTCTTTTTTAAGCAACACAATAATCTGTGCTGTTTTGAAACAATTTGGTACATATTCCAGTCGTAAACATGCGTTAAATATGTACGTTAAAAATACAACAGCTTTACGCGACAATTCTTTTAAAATGATTGGATGTATCTCATCGAATCCTGGAGCTTTTTTTGGATTAATATTTGTCAAAATTTCTTTTACTACTTCTATAGATGTAATATACTTAAATGTCACGTTGTTTTTATATACTACTGCAATATTGACGTTCGATTGAATATCATGCGGCTGGAATATGTTTGATAAGTGTTTTGCAAACAATTCCGCTTTATCATCATTAAATCTAATCCAGTTACCAAATTTGTCTTTGAGAGGAGTAACCTGTACCATAGGTCTCTTTATTCTTTTTTTGCGGCTTTCCATAACGAATATTCTCTATCTGCCAGTGGACTAAGCCCTTCAATGTATAATTTAAAAGTTTTTATTTCTTTTATTAATTTATTTAGTTTATTGTTTATTCTATTAAAAATATTTTCATCTTGCGGATTGTGCGATTTATGCCATATTTGTCTGGCTCGTCTACGTTCCATAATTAACTTCCGCACTTGAAGAGGATATGTTACTTCTTGGCAAGTGTTAATTCTTGGCTCCGGAGTTGCAAGTTTAGCAGCTGCACGAATTGCTTCGTTCAAACCATTAGATTGCATTTCTATATCTTCTGTAGTTTTAAGCTTCACTTTCAGATCAATTGCCTGATCGAGGTTTTCACGGAATTTCTCCCAATCGGTAAACTTGTTTGTAAGCGTACTTTTTTTAACTTTTTGTATTACAGTAGAACTGACCGTGAGCAGTATAGGAGAATGATCTGAAGTTAGATCTTTGATATTTTCTACCTGAATATAATTAATAGCAATGCCTTTTACTACGTAAAAATCTAGCAAGTCAGGTTTTTTCCTTTTGTCGGTAGGCCAATAAGTAGGCTTGCCTCCTGAGACATAATTACTATGAGTGTTATGTATCGCTTCCAATAGTTCTCTTCCTTTACTATGTGCTAGGCTCTTGCTTTTATTAGGTACTTTTCTTGATCCCCGAGCTTCGTGCTTAGCATTATAATCACCTCCAATTATATATCGTGGACCATAATAATTAAAGAGGTGTTTGTATGAGTCATCTTTCACGTTATGTTTAGGTGGAAAATAAACAGACACAATATTTACTATTGCGCGGTTGTAATTTACTGCAACAGCTGTGGCTTGTACATATTCTGTACAATATTCTTTTTCAAGAACATGCTGTATATCACGTTTTATTATTACCGCAGATCCTCCATGCGCACCGCCATCAGGGTGGGGAGTATGATAAATAGAATAGCTTCTTATCTTCGGACAATTTCTACTTGTGTAATACGTTTCTGATATCAACGCGATATCAATCTTGTGTAAATTGAGAAACGTCTCTAACTCATCGAGTCGATTTTTCAGTCCATTTGCGTTCCACGCGAGTATTCGTATTGATTTTTCAGACATTTCACAGTCTTCTTTTACGCTTAATAGGCGTTTTTTGACGTTGCTCTCCTTCAAGCTTGCTGAGGAGCTGTGAAATTGACGCCATTTCTTTTTTTATGTTATCTAAAGCTGCCATAATATCCGCAAGTGATGGCTCTTTTTGTTGAGTATTATTTATATTTTCTGTGTTTTTTTTTTGGTGCTGGTGCCGCGGATGATACACTTTGTTGTTTAGTATTGACCTTTGCTACTGAGGCAAATGATACATCACTTGTTACTTCCTGATTTACACTTTTCCTTTGTACTCGTTGTACAATTGTGGTTACGGGCTTCTTTAACAATTTTTCAGTGTCACGATAAGATTGACAACCTCTATAATTTGCTGTGTGGTTAAGACCACAATTGACGCATTTGAACTTTGTGGGATCTTTAAGCAAACAAGTTGCCGATTCGTGGTTTTGTGCACATTTAAAACACCTGAACGGACGAAATCATCCCTGCCTAGTATGATTCCATCTTTGGCATTTTTTGCATCGAGGAATCTCTGAATTTTTATACGGTTCTTCAATTTTAACAGAGGTATACGAAAGATGAGTAATTTCGTATATATTTTTATTATTATCTTTTGGTTCCAAGTCGACATAGAATAAAGGATACGTCTTCTTGGTTCTATTAATAATTTTATTATCACTATCCCGTAGTTTTATTGTCTTAGTAATATTTACGATATTGACAACATTATGTCCCGTATTTGCTAATTCCGTTATTAGCTCTTGTATATCAGAAGTAGGGTGAAGCCCACGAATGACAACACGGAATGTTTTGTCAACTTTCACTTTGTAAGTGTGATAACAAACTCCATTTAGCGGGTGTTTTTTATTTTGTGCAAATTCTTTATTCATTCCCTTAATAAGGGATGTTGCGAAATGCATCAGTAGTTTTAGACGAGACAACTATATCACCGTTATTTATAGTTTTATAGACAAAATTATTATCCCCGAACTTTTCACCAATTATTTTACGAAATAAAGTAAAATCTTTTACACCGCTTACGGTTACTTTTGGGAGCATATTCTTTTTTGAGGACTTTGGCTGTTCTTTAACAACAGGAATTTATTATTATTATTATTTAATACATCCTTATAATTCGGCATTTCAGTTTCAGATGTTTGAGTTACGACTGTTGCTAGAGTAAGACTATTAGCACGTGGTTCTCTCTTCGTATTGTTGAAGTGTTGCTAATAGTTTTTTGATTAGTTTCAGTTAGTTTTGCGCTTGTAATTCGGCATTTGAAGCTGTCGCTTCTTCTTGCCACTGGTGATATTGCTGAACAGTAATGTTAAAAGAAGACACCGCGTCTATGTGCTGTTCCATGTTAGGTGTGTACTGTCATTAGTCATAACACGCGTAGGCTAATACGAGGAACGAATTAGTATACGAATGATTTTTAATAATTATGGCAGAATAATTCTAAAAATATTTAGAATTATCGCCAAGGTAAAACCACATGTGGCTACACTGATTTAGAAAAACGTCGTAGAGTTATTATTCTTATCTATATAATTACTGACACTAACACTACGCATATCACACGATGCATTTACGCTGTAGATAACGATTAAAGATAACGACTAAATTGCGTGATTTAAACAAATCTACTATTTAAAGTATAATTATAATTTACGAACCAGTAATCAAGATTGAAACCCAGTTCGCAATCTTCATACACGAAGACCAACAGAATGACTGTAAGTAATTTCGAATTTTAATTCTCCTTCACAATTGCACAAAACTACATTTAATACAGAGCAATATTAACACAACCAAACATAAGTTAACCTTCCTTGCTAAATTAGGCATAATTTCTGATGGAACATGCGACACGTGCCAATCGAGCATCAAATTTCTAAAGCATACAGATTAGCTGTTCTCTGTAATATTTTACAAAAGTGGCGCAAATTACCTGCGAGTATCGAATTAATTATTTCATTATCTTCTAATCAGTTTATAGAGATTTATCAATCGTAGTTGACATTTAAAATATCGTAACAAATGTTTAAACTGACCAAAAGGCACAAGCTGGGGAAAAAAAGATATATTCAAATTTTTTTGAAATGCTATTTTTATTTTTCAGAACACGAAGAGTGGTAGTGATTTATGTTTTTTAAAATTAAATATATATATATATATTAATATATGCTAAAATGAATCATCATTATCGTCGTATTGTTCGCTGTTGAACGACGTGATCAGTCGTTACACGTTTATTTTTAAGTATAAAATGGCCTAATATATTCAAGTAAATGCGTGCGCATATGATCTTTACGGAGTGCCTCCGACTTGTCCGTGATAATTAAGAATTACGTAATGATGGAAAACTGTATAAACTTTTCTACGTCGCCAGTCGGTTTCGAATCATCGACCGTTTTCTAAACAGTACGAAGGTATTCTCATTTTTTTTTTCTCTCTATTAAAAAATCGCGTATATAAAAAGTTAGGGCGTATAATTATTGTTTGAAATTTTAAACTTAAAGTATGTGATATTTAAAATTGTTTCAATCCATTATTTTAAATTCGTCAGACAGACGAAATAATTGAAACGTTCGACGTCGATTTCTTCAAATATTGTGTTGCCTCAATACATAATTTTACGACGAGGTCGCGTCTGTAGTTTATTATTATTTTTTTAAATTTTCATTTGTTTGAGAAATTTTTTTTCTTAAATCGGTTAGAACAGTCGGTAAAATATAATTTTCTCGTTTCCGAATATAGGCGATGGAGCGTGGTCTTCTTGGTCGTATAGATTGTTAGTCGATCATATAAACGGAACGGAATTCGCAGATTACGTCGATATTAAAGCTACCATGTTTACTGTGTCGGGATTAACGCCGGCTAACGAATACGTAATGAAAGTTGCCGCGTACACGTCTTCCGGTCAAGGTCCTTGGTCGTCGAAATTTCGCGGTCGAACGATGCGAAAGAATATTTCGTTAATATGGTCCAGCGAGAAAGGTGTCCTACTGTCCGATACTACCGGGTATAGAGTTACCAAAATAGAACCGACGAATTTCGTTCAAGTAAAGTTGAATTTTCTTCTTTGTAACATGAATTTATTAACGTAACTGATAATTTAGGTACGTAAGTATTCTCTGCGGAACAAGTTTTCGGATAAACAATGGAATTAAAATTAACGGGAGAATAATCAGTAATATTCGATGCGCGAATGAAATTGCTTAATAATCTGAAATCAGTCGGTAAGTCATACAGAAAATTGTTCGGCCTTCAATTACACATAACAATGAAATGGTAAGGAGTGCAGATAAATTTAAATAACTTGGCTGTTCAAAACAGAGCAGCTAGACTTGCATACCGAAGGTAAAAGCAAATCTGTTCACAATATGAAGAATGTACTATGCAATAGATAAAATTTAAGAATTCGACAATACCGGGTCCAGTGTTACATCTGCCCTATATTGCTGTATGGTAAAGAAACGGTCACACTCAATAAACAAGTCAAAGTCTTAGAAATGGCGAAGTCAAAGAGAATGTTGAAAAAAACCAGAATATTTTTGACAAGACAGGCTCTAACAAATTATAATCTAAGGGATGATTTGAGGGGAAAAGATTAAGTCTCCGAACAGACTGGATCAATAATATAAAGAAGTGAAACAATATCACCTCAGTCCGGGAGCTTAAGTATGCAAGAGAAAGATGGAAATTATTGTGATCGTCTACACCCTTGAAGAATAATGACACAAAGTAGAAGAAGCGCTAAAGCTAGCCTGGAACTTGTTTTCAACTAACTTCCTTAATTTTGATTAAAAATAAGAAATCCGCGTATTCTGGATACTAAATCGACGATATACGCTTTGCTTAATGTGAAACTATCAAACGTTTAATGACTTAACAGCCGAAAAACTTTGCGATTTTTCATAAAGAAAATTTTAGCGATTTTAACTCATTTTTTTTTATTGTTGTTTACAATTATTTAATTGATTTTATAAGTTTCATTATAAATAATTATGCAGTGATTTACACCTTTTAACTGAATATATACATTTTTCAGTGGATATTACAGACTGCGGTTATACTTTATGTCTACTATTAAATATAAATTTTTAATTACTTTCTGTTAAAGTATTAACCTATATATTCTATTTAAATTTTCAAATTATTATTATAACATGTTTAAAATTTCAATTTTATTTGATTCGGTTATTATCAACAGTTTCTGTATATCTGCCATCTGGAGATTGTTTCTGAAATTCGTAAGATTATATCGTTTAATTCATAATATTATTTGCTATAATTAATAATTTTAATTTAAATTTATATTTTTTAAAAAACCTTGATAAGAATATTCATCAGTAGGACATCGAAGAATCGTACGAAATACAATTGTATTAAACAGAAGTTTATGCGCCTGATACGACTGATTTTTATCGTCGTCGTTCGCTGTTATGTTACAGATTGACCAGCCGTTTTTAATTCACGATGTGGATTGGTACGAGGATCAGATTTTTGTCTCGACAAATACTCAACAAGTGTACGTGTATAATTTGTCTTCCAATACGTATGGGAAAATACACGATATCGTAACGGCCGACTGTATAGCTGTAGAATGGATTGCACCGAAACTTTATTGGGCGGACACTAAACATAATTTGGTATAAATGAAATTCTCACATTTAGACGTGTAAATCGTATTAAAAATAAAATAAGTTCACTTGTGTCGAAAGCTTATGTAAATGAAATTGATCTACGACGACTCTGTTCTGAGTTTAGTTGTATGATCAATATTCTGATACTAAAATTAAAAAAAAAAATCATACACAAATATTATCGGTGTTTGTGATATATATTAAGAAATAATTTGGACATATGTAAAAATTAAATAAAGACAATGTCACAAAATATCCGCAAGGGTCGACTTAAGTGGCTAAGTATTGAAGGTAAGATAATGGGGAAAACCACGTGAAACAACACGAACAGCATTTATTGACATAGTGCTAAAAGAAAGTGGAATAACCGACTTATCCGGAATTAAAGAAGAAAACTTGCGACGTGTTTGGTTTAGAAATGGTTCACGAGGCCCACGTCTCTGAAGCATAGCGATATACGCAACATTTGAGTACTTTTAACTTTTATCCTTTTGTCTCGAGGTATACGTTCGAGATTATTAAGATTTTTTTTCAGTCGTTTATAATAAGAACTTTTAACTATTTCTATTTACGAATTTCTTCCAACTGTATCCGCGTAAATATTAAATTTTTATATTTTATTTTTCATGTCAAAAAGAAAATTAACAATAAAATTCTAGAAGGAATACAGCCGAAGGACGAGACATAAACAGGATGACAGTTTTGAATAGACCGTATGTATGACCGTTAGAAACAATATGAAGAACTTCAGACAATAGCTATGAACATAAAGATTGCCCTTAAATAATGATAATAATAAGTTAATTTTTGGCGATCTATCGTTATTTCGTTTGAAAAATATAAAAATATTCGAATTATTTCTGCTTTTTAGATTTACAGATCAAACTTAAACGGTAGTAAACAAGAAATCCTGCCATTAGTGGCCGAAGTTGAATCTTTATTGGTAGACTCGGTAGATGCATTTCTATATTGGTCCACTAGAGATAAAGTCGAAAGAGCTCATTTCGATGGATCAGCGAGAAGTGTTTACTTCGCTGTATCGGATTTATTCTACAATAATAGTAAACGAAATTTTATTTATTAATAGATATCGATAAGTTTTACTGGTGATCGTGGAAAATCGAATTAAAATATTTGCGTTTAATGGATATATATTATCATCATCATGATACGACATGTCCGTTACCGAACGTCGGCTAACATTTTGCCGATAGATACATTTTCTCTTTCATACGTTTTGGGAACAGTTCAACTGTAGTTGAGTTATACCACTGCGTCGAATTCTGTATCCACCTTAATCTTTTCCATCCCTGTAGTCTCTCGCGATTTTGCCTCGTATAATAATGTTGACTGTACTATATTGTTTGCGTCGTATAAGAATGTTGAGTGTACTATATTGTTTCGGTGGGCACGTTGTGTCCAAATTATTTTAATTTTCTTTAATTAATTTTACTATTTCTTTATCACAATTTCGTATTTTGTCTGTCCATTTTATTTTAAGTATTCTACGACATAGTTACATTTCGAAGGCGTCTAACTTCTGCTATAATGTGTTTGTTAATGTTCAACTTTCAACACCATAATACCGAAAATACGAATCATTTTATTAATCTTAATTTTAATTCTACATTTATATTCTTACTGCGCAATATTACTTTTAACTTTAAAAATGCATTTCGCGCTATATGTATTTTTATTTCCTCGCTCATATCCCATTGTTCATTTATGTTACTACCTACATAATCGATATTCCAGATTTTTTCAATTATTTCACCATAAACTGTTAGTTTTGTCTCTATTTATTATCATGTATTTTGTTTTAGATATATATATATATATATATATATATATATATATTATTGTGTACACCACCTATATGTTTATGTGTACCACAAAAGCAGAGTATCAAACGAATAATTCAAAACAAAAGCAGCAACAAAATTTATCCAGAACATTTTTGTTCTGTTGGGTTTTCTTTTGTATTTAACTTCGTCATTTAACGAAGTAAACTGTATTTCCCGACTGTCTGTACATTAGTTTAATTTTCATTGAAATGCGATTTAGTAATCAGATATTTTAAGCATACACGTTTCAAATTCTGCATTTGATTTTCTAATATTTGTGTAAGTATCCAACTCTCCATACCATAGAGTAATACTGTGTAGAGTCGTAGATATAATTAGAGGTTTCGATCTTTCTCCGATATTAGATTTTTCACCCTATCCTCAGAAATATTTTTCTTCCTTTGTCTATTTTTTCTTGCGCGCATTTCTATCGGCTGGTCAGTTTCTTCACGAAACCAAGTACTAAGTTACTTCCTTTTTGGAACACGTTAAACAGTCTGGTTTTCAACGAACGATTTATTTTTAATAAAAATTGCGCTTTTATCATAATTTCTATGTACAACTATCCACTATACGCTATGCTACTCCGTCTAGCATATTTTGAAGATTCTTCATGTTACCTGAGAGTCTGGATGTTGACCTTATTTAGTGGAAGTTACGAAGTCCAGCATAAGTTAGATTTATTGCTTATAATCCTATTTTTGATCGATGTAGCGGCTCTTCGATTTCTTCTTCCATCCTTTCACATTCCGCTGTATAATTTTTTCATCGACCTTTTTGTTCTTATCACACGACCGAAAAATAAAAGTCGATGGTGTATTTGAATTTCCAGCTTATTTAAAACGGATTTATTCTGCGAACTATCCACGAGATTCTTAGAATTTCTCTATCTTTCATTTCGGTTATCGATTCTATTTTCCACTGATCTGTTTACTGTCCATCACGTTACCGAGCTGTACTATTTGAGAAATCAGTGTTTGTTTTTTTTTAAGTTGCAGTTTATATCCGATTTATGATTTTTACATGTACGACTGAGTCTACTAACTTAATATATATAAATATATGTTCAAATTAATTGTAGTGTATTTTTTTACTTGCGCAGTTGTCGGATTAACTTTGAATAAAGGTATATCGCAGTTATATTGGATTCTGCAAAATACGTTATTTCCGAATTATACATTATTGTCCGCAGACGTAAATTCAGACGATAAGAAGGATTTTAAAATATCGATAAATAAATTCAACTTGACCGATCAAAATATTCAAGGTATATTTTCTGGTATTATGCCTGTTTCTTTTCTTTTCTCGTAGCCTTATAAAATATTATCAGACTTCGGTTTATACGATCATAAAATTGAATTAACGAGAATTTTGATTATTCTGGCAAACAAACGTGAAAAAAATTTTCTTTAACCAGATCGGCGTTAAAAAAAATTAATTAAATATTTCCCGTATTTTAAAAAAGTAAAAAAAAAGTTTTTTATTTTTTTAAGTTAGTTTTATTCTTAAGTACAAAAACGATTGGTTAGATGGACAATCTAGAATGAATGAGGGATAAAGAGTGATAATAGGTAATTTTAAAAGATAATATATTTTTGTTTACCAAATTTAGCTCCTACTGCATTTTGAAAGTGTCGAATTCGGTCCAATCATTTTAAGCTATAATTTAATTTATTCTGTATGCGCATGTAGTTATTTATCTATTATATAAACGAACGAATCCCTTTCAGTCACAATGTCCACTATATGGTACGTGAAATTTTAACGCGAACAAAATTTTTATACGCGAAATGTCTCAATTTTAAAAACATTTATATAATCTCGTTGAAAATTATCTAAGGTTCACCCAAGAAGCAGTATTATATAATAAAGACCCCTATAAAATTTATAATTTAACGTTACGATTTTATAATGTATGACTGGAAGGGTCAGTTGGCGTCGGAAACCCACAATTATGTCCATTATAAAAAATAACGTCCTTAAAAATGCGTCTTCATACGAGTGTCGATAATTAATTTCGAATTTCGAACGTCGTATTAAATCTAATGTATCAATACAGATATTAATGTTTCAAGAACATACGTCAAAAATATAAAATTCCCCATCAGAACGCGCAATACTATTCAGGCAGCAGTCGATGAAGTTTCGTCGTGGCCTAATTTATGGAGGTCAAAGGCCAATAAAAGTAAATTGACACGATCACTGACAGAAGAATTGATCCAACAGAAGATATAGTTCTAAACGGTGCTGCAATTTCACAGAGATGTAAAGTATCTCGGTACGCACCTTGACCGTTTAGAAAACACATACTAAATATAAAACTGCGACAAATGTACTAGTTATTAAACAAGAAATCGGAAGTGTCTACTAAAAGGAAATTATTGATTTATAATCAATTTTTACGTACCAGTTTAGCGTTATGGCTGTCCATTATGGGACAGTTCTAAAAACGGCAACATATCGATTATTCAGGAACAAAATCCTCCGTATGGTTGTCAATGTGGTACACCGCCAATTTAACGCTCCACGAAGACCTTGGGAATGAAGTCTATACTGGATATCTAGTGTCGCGAAATATTATAATGATGCGCCCGATCAACATGGCGATCGAGTTGCTGAATAATTCGCTAGAAATTCGCCGGCTTGAAACGTTTCAAGCCCGATGAGACTAGCCTAGGAGAAAAATTCTAGCGACTGTACTTACATAAAATACTCTAATTTCCAACTAGGTGAAATTTCACTAAAAGGAAAAAAAGATATAAAACCACGCTATGCTAGGAAAACGCGTCGAACAAACCGTTTTTTGTCTTCGCCACAGCCGATTGTCGTCGGAGCTAACTCAGTGTTACCACCGAGTTGAAAATAAAAATTTAGCTATAATTATTACTATTTAACAAACTATCGCTAATGTTCCGTTATAATTATCCGTATGAAAAATTACGACGTGAATTTGCGATGTAATATTTCGAAATTCGATTTTTTCCAGTTTCACACCCTTTGTACGAGTAAGTAATAGTTGCTTATTTTTAATAGGCGATGTCTGTTTCATCGATCAGTATCTGATATCGGTTAAATCGGACAGCCGAAACGCTATAATCAGCGGTTTAAATGCGTCTACATTTGCCGTTACGCATAATGATAATCTTTCAAATTTAATCTCCTGCGCTACTGTGGACCCTTCCGAGCGTAATTTTTTTCCGTACGGTTAGTAATTCAATTTTTTTTTTATATTTACACTTTGCGTAAATTTTTAAAAATTTTAAAGATTTAAAGTAGCCCTTCAGGATTCCGGAAGAAGGATTACTAGTTAAAATGTGAACAATCTCCGATACGCGGATGATACTGTAATTTTCACGGATAACTTTAGAGGTCTTCAAATGCTGATGAACGAACTAGTAGAAAGTAGCGGTAAATTTGGTCTGGAACCGAACTTTGACAAAACTAAATATATGGTAATCAACGAGCGCAATATAGCCCACAGTCAGCTGATCGAAAAAAAACCAAAACGAGTTAATCACACCATATATATTCGGGATACTATAATAAATGAGAATCGGGATCAAGCTCAAGAATTAAAATGCAGAATGAAGAAAGCGACGCATTTAATAAAATTAAAGTATTATTCACATCGTAAGGATCTAAATTTACAACCAAAAATTAGACTATTCTGATGTTATGTTTTTACAATACTCTTATATGGAGTTGAATCATGGACTTTGGACGGAAAGCGCATGTAGAAAAATCTGAGATGTTTTTAAGATGCGGTTATATCGTCGTATTCTGAAAATTTCCTAGACGCAGAAACGTATCGACAAATATGTTTTATTAAAGATGAACAAAAAATTGGAAATTCTGAACACAGTAAAATCCAATTAGAATACTCGAGTCGCAAATGAGAAATGAAAGAAGATATGAATTACTGCAGAGAATTCTTCGAGGCTAGATAATGGGATGAAAAGGTCAGGGACGAATATCTCGATTCAAGAATTTAACAACACGGTTTGAAGCAACATCCGCAGAACTATTCACAACAGCAATGGACAAAACCATAATAGCTAATTAACGAACGTTCGTTAACGGAAATGCATTGAATGAAAGTACTCGAATGTATTTTAGTCTAATGTAATATATTAAGTAAAGCTTTCGTTTTTATTTATTAGATTCGTCGGCGAATATTACCGTGAACGTTGTTCCGGCACCCGTCATCTCGTCTTCGGTACATATTGACGGTTCCTACGATCTGTTTAATATTACCTGGTCATCCGTCGCTTCCAGCGTTAGTTACGGTCGTGTATTTTATCGAGTTAGAATTATGGAACAGAGTCACGAAACTACGGTATTAATATTCTATTATTATTTTACGAAATTTATCTTCTTTTTAGTTTTCGGATCCATTAATAATTAACAATCACGTATTCGGCAGAAGATGAATCCATATTCTAGAATTTTTAAAGGAGTCTGAGGATATTTCGAAGCATCTATATTATGCGGAAACGTGTGCAGAGGTAAAATCCAAGGTGGCTAAGTTCTATTTACTATTATTTGATCACGAGCCGGTCATGAGGCTTGTAACGCTTCACAACCTATCAGTAAACTTCCATGGATTTAGATGACAGCGAAGTCATTATTGGTGTTTTAAAGCGTAAGAAAATATTTTCCATACCGTTCTGATAGACAAATCTGCAAAAGCCGTCTACTAAACTGTACGCCTATGGGAAGATTATCAGCTGAATCTGTGAACCCCGTATTGTTCAAGCAGTCGGTTACAGGTCTTGCAGTGAGTAGCTTAGCCACTGATATGAAACTAGCGCGTAACTTTAATCTGAGTTCTACCGGTTCATATTTAAACATGGTATGTCGGGTATTCATTTTTTGTCGCTCTTTGTAATCTACATATACATATGGATTTCAAATTTTATAAAATTATAAATAAAAATTGATTTTTCGAATAGTTATACTTAAGACGATTACAAATAACTATTTGTGGTGGTTACGACGAATAAAAGTCTCAATTAAGAAATATATCGAAGAAATTACAAACAACTCTGCCCATATGAAACTCGCTACGGAAAATCTACCTCCATTAATTATTAAATTGTCAAGACTGACTCGAGCTACTATTCCGTTATTACCTACTGACTGATGCGAATAACTTCACCATGTGTATTAACCATAGCCTGTTAGCCCAATTTACTTCATATATATATTATATATATATATCTTCTTCTTTTCTATTAACAATTTCCCGCTGTGGCGACGTCTGCTGACTTATAGCACGTTTCCATCCAGAACATTTCCTATAACATTTTGTATGAAAATGTAATGTTCAATGTCTCGCCTGTTTTTTGCTCGTGCTTTAACCAGCCGATATATATACCTTGAGTTTAACTTATATAGTTCTGTATAGTGCAGATACTTAGTTTTTTCCACTTTTTGATATGCTTCCTTTCTTCCTTAGGTTTGATACGTCTGGTGAAAACTTTTTTTTTTGTTTTTGCTAACAGCTTGCTTTACTTCATCCTCCCAGAACCCGGTTTGCTTGTCCAAACGTTTACATCTCTGTTTATAGGTGCTTAGCACTGATTTTGCGGTTGGAATGACGGACTTAATCAGTGCATCTTAGGCATCTTAGGCAGCAATCATTCCATTGGATTTCACATCTTAACTGATTAATGTTTATTTATGTTTGCCTAATTCCCACCATTCTTTTCTTACCAGCATATCAATACTACAACTATTTACTTGATAGTCCGATTTTGTATTCTAAAATCGGCTTGTATTCTAAAATCGGCTACTAGCAGTTGATGCTGTGTGGTAACACATTCAGATGGAATTCTAAAATCGGCTACTAGCAGTTTATGCTGTGTGGTAACACATTCAGATGGAATTACCTTAGCATCCAGTATATGTTTAAGGTCACGTTTCTGCAGTAGCAAAAATCGATCTAACTATTAAAACCATCACTATTATACGTCACAAGATTTCTTTTTAAAGAAGGAATTTGCAATAATGAAATCATTCGACTCTGCTACATCCAGAATGCGTTTTCCATCAGTATTTTGTAATCCATATCCTTCGTTCCCGTGACAATTATATACGGATTAAATTTTCACGTGGTGAATGACTTGTAATGAGATCTTGTACTTCATTCCAGAAGCTGTTTTTTCATCTATCTTCACAGTCGCTTTGCGGAGTGTAGGCTGAGATTATGTGAAAGACGAGTGGTAGCATCTATAGTTATTGCTATGAATCTATTCCAACGTGCGTTAATAGCGTATACTTTATTTCTTAAGTTGGCACTTACTGCGACTGCAACGCCATTTGCAGTTGTACCCCCTTTATATATAAGTTTGTAACCTTCAGCGATATCACGCGACTTTGGTCTTTTCCACCTCGTCTGTTGTAAATATTCAATGTCAATTCTCCTACGTTTTAATTTACGACTGCGCCCAGTTAAAGTTCCTACATTCGGTATTGCTACTCGTATGACACAATTTTTTCCCGAATCAATTGACAACAATAGGTTGGTTTCTCTGAGAAGATATAATTAATATTTTTATTATGTAACGCATCTCGAGAGGTTTAAATCTATCATCGATGTTATTTATTCTAGCATATCCGAATTCGTTGTCTCGAGAAATACTTTCTTTTTTTCATTATTTTCTTCAAGAGATGGACGTTCGTTATTAGAAAAATTTAAATGTAGAACTGTTTTTTGTAGTAACGTTAATAATTGGTTTAATACTGCATTTTCTTAGTTTCAGAGAATAAAAATCTAGGAAAATTTAAGTAATTAATTTTAAACTTATGTAATCTTCTTATATTCATGTTTTTTTTTTTAGATGTTAACAGATGAAAATTACGTAACAATCGGCAATAGCAAAGCATACACACCATTAAGAATCTTGATACAATCTCAAACGTACTGGGCAACTTCCGATGCGATACACGTAACTTTATACTCTCCTTCGAGTACTCCTTCTGCTCCGAATAGCCCTCGAGTTTACGTCATGCATAAACGAAACCCCGTCTCTTTGCAAGACGTAGTACGTATGTTTGTTACGATTCCGTTAAATTTTATCGTTTAGTTAAAAAAACGAAGACGATAACGACGAAATTATAATAAAATCGGATTCCGGTGAAAAATTAAATTTAAACTAACGTGAGCTTTATTAACCCTTTCGGTCGTACATTATAAAATTTTGACACAAAATTAGAAATTTTATACAGGCGTTTATTAGACAATATTGTTTCTTAGGTGAAATGTAGATAATTTTCAGTGTGTTGATATAAATATTTTTAAAGTTGATACATTTCACGTCAACCAGAAAATAAAATATGTTTCGGTCATATTATACAATTTTGACACGAAAATTATAAATTTTATACAGGCTTTTATTACACAATACCGCTTCGTAGGTGAGCTGTAGATAATGTAAATATTTTTATAATTGATACATTTCACGTCGACAAGAAAATAAAATTAAAAATTCATTGTATCAGCAAAAAAATTAGCCATAAACAACGGCGATCGCTTGGGAATATAAGTAAAGAAAAAAAAGAGAGAGAAAAACAAATCTAACAGCGAGTCTAAAAAAAAACATCGGATGACATATTTTTTTCAATATCTAGCCCAGAGTTATGTAGACCATCGTTCTTCAAGTGACTGGAAGCACGTCGCGACACCATTTCCTTCTTTTTAGTTTCTCGTTGGATTTAGTTGGTACATCCATCGTAGATATCTTATACACCAATTGATTAGCGTTAACTCGCATTCTGCCGAAGACTTTTTGTACCGTTGAACATAGTAATCCTCTACAAACGGAACCTTCAAGTCTGTATGCGGTCTGTAGTTTGATATGTAGTATGGCGCTGATGTTATTGTACGTAATGAATTTTAAGAAGTTTACTGCGACACGTTGTATATACCTCCATTCTATAACGCCAGATTGGAGCAATGATCGCGAGATATATGTTTCTCTTTACTGCCACATTAAGATGTCAAAGTAGTCTGGCACGAACCGACTTTCTCGTGTGATCCACATGAACAGGATCTTTCAGCTATACATTATAAAATTTTGCCCACAAAATTATAAATTTTATACAGGCGTTTACTGTTTCCTAGGTGAACTGCAGATAATTTTTAACGTGTTTATATAAAAATATTTTAAAAATAGAGACATTAAACGTCAATCAAAAAATTAAAAATTTTATTAGCGTTAAAATTTCTTATAACATGTACATCGTGACTCTAATGGACACGCACTAGTAATGGGAAACGTAATTAATCTAAACAATATTGCAAATTGTGTAATTTTTCCAAAGAAAATTTATCCATCTAATGAAATCCGAGGTTTTAAATTTATGTGTATGTGTTATAATTCCGTTCTTTCTAGGAAGTAACTGGAATATTTCGTTGGTCACCGCCAGATGAACCGAATGGTATTATACAATATTACGAACCTTATTGTTGGATGTCGCGTAATTTATCGAACGAAATCGCTTCTTCATGTTCCACCGGTTTGATTTCGGGCAAAACTTTGGAATACGTGTTACCTAATTTACCTATGAAAGAAATTTACTTTTTCAAAGTATGCATCGCACGTAAATACGAGTGCTCTCACTAAAAATTAATTAATACACTTTCACCACGTTGCACTTTTTCAAAAGATGACAGTATTAAATAGTTAAGTTGTTTTCTTCATAAAGAAAACAACAGTTTTTGCTTTATTATTTTTTAGACCAACCCACCTTGAGTATACGTTGTTTATAAAAATGACCAACAAACAATTACTTTGATCAACGTTCTAAAATGTTCATCATTTGTACGCGCAGTTAATGTCATTAATAGACTACACGTGCATTTTTAAATATCATCAGCATGAAAATGTTAGTAAGTAAAAGTAAATCAGTCCCGTCATCTCGATTATGGGTAAGGAACGTCGCCTATACCTCATTATCCGGAAGATTGATAAAACATCGTCCAAACTACGCACCCCGGACAAGCCGTGTACGGGATGGTTTGCCATGAATTAACAACTCGTTATTATAGCGTATCGCTGTGTGTTACTTATCATTCTCTGTCTGCAGTTTACATTCGTGATTTTACTAGATAGTTCTTCATGATTTGTATCCAGCTTGTCCTGTACTTCTTTTTCCTTCTATCTTCCCTTGGATAATAATCTGTAATATTTTCCTTTGCATCGCTAATAGAAATACTCCTTCCCTGATCTTGTGTGTAAAGCACTATCTTTCGCTTTTCTGCATACTTTCTGATCTTGATTCTACTTATGTAGAATATTTGTGTATTCGTTAAGTTCGTCGTCAACGGTGTTTTCTACATTCATCTTAATATCCATATCTCGAACTCGTTTATATCGGCTTTCTGCATTCAATGTCCAGGTCTCAGATGCATATCTTACAACTGACATTGCGTAGTATCGATTTAATCTTATTAATTTGTGGTCTATTAGTACTGTCTATAAATTATCAACAACTGTCTTTCTCATTGCAATTCGCGATTTAATTTCTTTAATGCCTCGTCTATCTGTTAGAAACAGTGACTGAATTCGGTTTTGCCATTATTTTTACTTCTTCGTTCGTGAAGTTCACTACTTTATTTTCTCAGCGTTTATTATTTTCAGGCCTAATTTCCTCCGTTTCCTGTTCAATTTATTAAATAAACAACATAATCTGCACTTCCCTACCAATTGAACGCGAAAGCAGAATTTCGTCATCTGCGTAACTGAGAAAGCGAGCATCGTTACCTTACGCTTTTCTTTAATTGGCATCTTTAGGGAGTTCGTCTTTTACTCTATATATGTATATACATTTATGTATCAAAATATTTGGTAAATTCGTAATTTTCAGGTTCGTGGTTGTACGTATGTCGGATGCGGAGCTTGGAGTGATATGATAAAAGTAAATTTCAGCGAGGAATATCCGATACCTAAGCTTTTGGTAGCGACTTTTCAAGGATTACGCATTTTAGATTTCGATCGGAAAACCTTTAACGTTCCAATTAAAAACACTAGCGCCGACACGAATGTTTTCGCTTACGAAGGTTTCCAAGATGTGGTATACTGTTTAGAGTACGATCGTATTTATCAGATTTCATTAAATTCTCACGCATCTAACAAGAAAGAGGTCGGTTAGACGGTTGTATAATATTTATTTTGTGTTTAATTTTATATATTTGTAATGAATGACGTTTTTCGTTTTTTTTTTGTTGCTTTTATTATTATGGATCCTAGGTGAATCCACAAAAAACTTAAAATCTTCTTAGCCCTAAGTTTTTAATCAGAAACTATGTATTTAACATTGTTTATTCACTTATCTATTTTTTAATATATGCATACGCGTTGAATTCAAGGATATTGCCAAGCTACAGAGCGTGTTCGCAGATTCTTACAGAATGTGTCTATTCTTTATTATAAAATACATCACTATAACTAACGAATTCAACACATACATAGTACAGAAAATCATTTAATCCGGATTTATATACATTGATTATAATTTAATTTTAATTTTACATAGTCGCACGATTGTCAAGTTTATTACGAATTATTTAAGTATAAATTTACGATATTTAATTTAATTAAGTTACTGAATATTACTCGATTTCGTAGTGCAATTAATAAGTCTATTAAGAATTATTTATAAAATGATCTCTCGATTAACAATTTATTTAAGATTAAGTAATGGATTATTTATTTATTGAATATTTAGTTAATTCGGATTATAAAGGGGGGTATCGCGTGTGAATGAAAATTGATTATTTTAAAATTTTGAGTCTCGATATTTGATAGACGACGTCTTCTGTATAAGATTCCGTGCCGTGTGTGCCAAATTGATTAAAATTATTAACTATATAAATTATTTTGGGGAGATGTTGAATTTTTACACATATGTTAAAAAAATCCGATTTTTTTTCGAAAATTACATTTCGATAAAAATGACAGGAGTGAATTATTTTTTTTTAATTTTTCGAGAAAATCAAAATGTTTGGAAACTAAATCTTAACTGTAAATTTCGATAGTGCCGCTATTTATTGTAACAATATGAATCTTATATCATCGACATTTGAAAATATGATTTTACTTCTGCAGAAAATATTTATCAGCCCTTCGTGTAATATTCTCGTTTTTTCCTTTAATTCTACTAACAAACCTAACCTAATATCGCATGTCAGCCTGTTGGGTAAGATCAAAATGTATTATCTTTTCGTATCAGCTTAATATCTGATACACCTTGCGATACGTGCTCAGTATTATTCTTCGTTGTCTGTTTTCGGATGTTGTGACCAATCATGTAACTTTTCCGATTAAATTCCGTTATTTATCTCTATCCTACGCAGTTTCTATTAGCTGTCACATTGACAATTCTGTCATGTCTTGAATGTAATCCTCAAAACAGGTCGGCGGTTGACCCCTGCTTCTTCTTTTTCTTGCTATTACTCCTTTTATTATTATCTTTTCCGATCACAACATGACCAAAGAACTTAAGACATCTTCTTTTTATTACTGGAACCAATCTATCTGTTCTATTCCGAGTTGTTTCAGGATAGCTGCATTAGTACGACGTTTCATCCACGAAATACTGAGTATACGCCTATAGCAGCACATTTCAAAGGCTTACAGTTTTCGGCATCATATTTTGTTTAATATCCACGATTAGTATATTAAACTAATTGTTGTAAAGGTATGAACCTAATTGTACAGATAAACGTGTAAATAAAAAAATCGCAAAATTATAACACGTATATGTAGACATGGAAAAAATATAAATGATATGAATAAATATATTAAATATATATATAATATCAGAATATAAACATGAAACCTGATAGTGCACCGCAGTCGAAGGAACCGATGTTGTCTGAAATTATATCTGCTCCGTTTGATTACTTATTCAGTGATGATCTGGTTTCGCGGTTAATTTTATAATGTTCAGGATGATCGTTCTATTATTATTATTATTACTGTTATTACACTTAAAAATATAGTTCAAAATAATGTTTTAATACTTGCTGAAGACTAGAATTTTGGTTCCTGAAAAATAGACTAGAAAATTTGTTTTTTCATTTTATGAGAAAAGTCGCCAGGATACTCGATATACGAAAAACGTTTTTGCTTATTTATTTTTATCGATTTCATTCTCTCAACTTTATGAAAGAATTTTCATAATTAATCTCAACTTTGGTCGTTGAGTTTCTCTCTCTCTCTCTCTCCTATTTTACACATTTTTAAAAATAAATTAAGGTCTCCTAAATCTTGGTACGATGATTAGTTTTAAGTTAGTACGGTTAGTTTAAAACCGATAAGTGTTAAATAATATTTCGACAGATAATAAGCTTGAGTAATAAAGGATGTTGTCTAGTCTACGATTGGATATCGAGGATATTGTATTGGGCCGAATCGAATGGAACATATTCGCAGATTAATTCGTTGGATTTAAATCATCCATCTGGAGAACGCCAAGTAATGACCGTAATACCGCGAACTCGAATTGTGGATAAAATAATCGTATCTCCTCTTCACGGGTAAATATATCCATTTAGAAATTTATGTTCGTTAGTAAGTTAAATTTTTTAAAAACCCGATTTTTGAAAAAATTCCCTTTTTAAACAAGTTATTTCGTTATCGGGAATTTGTAATGGTATAGAAAATTATATTTTAATTAGAGAACGTGTACGAATAATTAACTCGATATTCGATAATAATTTTTCTACTATATACTTTCGTGTATATCTGTGGATAGAATGAAAATATTAAATTCCTTAATTGTTGTTCGTAGTTTATTGTTATGGGTAGAAAGTGAAAAATACACTTATTCGAATAGTGTTTTAATGAGATCTAACGTGGACGGAACAGACATGAGAACATTCTACACGAAAGAAACGATTTACGTCAGGTAACGTGTAAATAGACATTAAAGTTCTCGAAAAAAGCTTCTTAATTTAAACTTAAATATTTTTCAAACGTCTAGAAGTAATTTTTAGATAACGAAATATACAACCGTTTATTTAAAGCAAGAGACGACCATTTTTAAACAATATTTGAAATAAATTAAATTTGATGAGAAATAATAAGCCCAGCTACAGTAAAAAAACACGTATGATACTAATACTACCACATCTAACTACAATCTATCGTCGAAGATCAACTGGCTAAATATGATGACTTTGCAGTTTACTACAACGATGGTGCTTAAAAAAAAACCGATAATTGTGAATGCGCTTTGGTCCGTGAAAATTTTACTGTCATATATTCAACGTGCTCTCGTGTGAATTATACAGTATATTTTTAACATAGCAGACATTCGAACTTAATAATCTGCACAGATTCTGTAGGTGCTGTCGAACGTATACAACGCCACTGCGAAAAACCACGAATTCGTAAAATTGATCACGGAGGAAATTGGAAAAAACAGATCTGCATAGCTTGGATTCCAGGCCATGCGAATCTAAAGTAGAAAAATTATCGAGCTTTATGGGGCCTGTTCCGAAAATTTCAACACCAGCTAGTGATATTTAAGCGGTTCTCACACCCCCGGTATTCAAAAGCAGCGGATGCAGTGATCGGCTAACATTCCAATGTAATCAAAACACCCTTTATATAGAAGTATTCGTTCCTTTAAACATGACAAGTTCTCTTCTACTAATCCTTCAAAACACACCTTCTTCTGAAAAAATAACTCCTATATTTCCTTAAGTAATCTAATTTAAAAGTATCCTTTCTTCATGCGTCGATCCTTGTTGAAGTACACAGCGCGGTAAAAATTAAAAAAAAAAAAAACTTCCAACTACAAGTAGAGAAAGGTGAATTAAATCTAAATATAATATTAATAACTTCGTATATATATAATTATAATTAATAGTAATAATGAAAAATAATATGCGTTGTGCGGTAGTGTTCTTTGAAATTTCAGAAATTGCAGCCAGAAAAATTATTATTAATTTTGAATAGTTATCGGATATATTTGATGTTTTTAATTCGATATGTGCCGTCAAGTTTTTACTTATATCAAATATACAGCCCATGTAGGAGATAAATTTTAAATTTTGCCGGCTCGAAGTGTCCTGTTATAATTTGTGTAATCACGTTGGTGTTTTTTTTTTTTAAATGTACAAATTAATTGTTGGAAATACCAAGTTTTGCGTTTGATAATGACCTAATAATAATTGTATTTATCTTTTCATGTTTTTCCCCAATGGTTTAAATGCGTTAATTTCTATAAAATATTGCATTTAAACATATCAGACTCAGTTATAGATTTCAATCGAATATTTAACTTTTGTTTTACCTCCTTTTTTTTCGTTTTCTTAAATAGAAACATACACTCGCGTTTTTACCGGATTCAGGATTAAATGTATTAGCGATTCAAAAGTGGCCGTTATGTTTCTACGCTATCATACTTTTTTTATTTCTTATCGACAAAATCGTCGCCTTAAATAAAGTTACAAGACTTTTCACCAGCGAGCTAATTATTGGTATAAATGTAAATGAGTATTAGTTCTAACTCATTCCGTCGTTAATATTCTAGTTGTGTTGTTTATCATTTAAAGTAAAACATGTTGATTTTTCTTTTAATGTGATTTTTATCGTCTTCATAAAATAATTTTCCTTAACATTATGAGCTTTTAGTAATCGATAATATTCACAGTATTACACGCAGATTTTATATTGGATACCAAAACAAGCGTTCTTAATTCAAGTTTTGCTCCTAAACAACCGTCATTTTGAAAGTCAGCTTATTGGGACTGTACAAAACTTGATAATCAGCGAAAAACATAACTATAATGCGAATATTACAAGCCTATCACGGTCACTTTGTTCTTAACTATCCGATAGTTTTCTAATGATATTTTTAAAAAGGTAAAAATGGATAAAAATTAAGAAATACGATCTCGCGATAAATAATCGCCCTGTATAGGCCAATGTTCTCTAATATTCATTAATAATTTTAACCCCCTTCGTACTCGATGTATACTTTTGGATGCACTGCTTTCTAGTTCGAATATCTCACAAAATATATGCCCAATCAATTAAAATATGTTTTTATAAATTTTTTCTTTATAATTTACTAATCACATATGCTCGTTGTATACTTTTGGGCATACCTTAATTATCTTTTTACGTATTACATTTAAGACCATTCTAGTGCCCCGAAGAATAATTTATCGTCGTGTGGTCTATATGTGGGTATGAAAGAGTAACTATGCTTCGACGTATCGAAGTGGTTTTCTATAAATGATTATTTCGATTCGATAAATTTTCAGAAACGAACTAACGTCAGAATTAAATTCCAACGGAAAATCCGACGCCGACTGTAATTGTACTCTGGGCAATTCGCTTATCGGAAAATCGGTTTCCCTTTTTCCGTCGGCCGATAAAAATTACAAATTGTTATGGGTACATTCTCCTAGTAACAACATCGTGATTTCCGACATTAACGGTTGTTACTGCAACGTGCTAGTGAAGTATACTCGCATAAAAGAATACGGTAACTATAAATGTTTTATTTCTACTCCGAGTGCAGAGACGCAACAAAGGGTATCCAAGCTGCACCAACTCAATTGAGATAATAACGTTTCGATTTACATATGAAAATATAAGTCGAACTAGTAATCTAATACGATTTCGTTCGCATCGATTAAAAGTAAAATAATAAAGCATAGAGTCGTATTATAGATTTCAGAGTGTTCAAAGATATCCGCACTTGTACGTTGATATTTTTCTAGGTTCCTTCTTTCATTTCGTGTCTATCCGCTTGACGGTGATCTTTGCCGGCAACCCTATTGAGAATTTCCATCGAGTCTTATTCGTAGTAATGAACGAAAATAATCTAAAAAATTTTAAATATCTAGGATTACATATACGGGCAGACACGGTCGTGCATACAGTGCAGGCCGTGATTGTGTAACAGCAGCCTGGCAAAAATGCAGGTCAATGATAGGAGTGCTGTGCGACAAGCACATGCCGATAAGGCTAAAAATAAACGTTTATCGGATTGTCATCCGCCCAGTGGTCCTATATAGCTGAGAATGCTGGTCTACTTGTAAGCTGAAAGAACAGTCGCTGCAAGTGATGAAAATGCTAATGTTAAGTTGGAAACTAGGTGTACGACTAGCGGATCATATTAAGAACGAAATTACCCGGAAAAGAATCGGAATCGTTTCAATTACCGACGGCTGAAATGGTATGAGCACGTTCAGCGCGCCCGAGAAGCCAGAAATGAAATATTGTTGACAGTGGTGGAGAGATTACAGGTCAACAGTAAGGGCGGCCGGTAGGTAGACCGAAAAGAAGATGGTCGGATGCGTATTTAACCGTTCGAGCGGATCCCGCCTCAGCGGGAAATTATTAATGGGAAATAAGAAAAAGAATCGATTCTAAATAATGCATCTTTTTAAATAGTAAAAATAACGATACTATTATAAATAATTATCTACTGCAAAAATTTAAAAAGAAAAAATATTCCAATTTTCAAAAAGAGGGCGCTGTTTTCTAAAAATAACTTACCCAGGTTAGTTCGTTTCTCGCCGGTATAATTTATTCCGAATGTTTCGAAGAATTTTAATACTAACTATGAGATAAAAATAAAATCACTTGTAATTTTGACAGATTTTCTGGTTGGTTCTTCATTCGTTGATGTACTCTGGGGACACATCTACTAACGGTGTAAAGTTGTTGCGTCTCTCTGTATACGTGAATATTCATTTGAATAGTAATATCTTTCAATCACAATGTCCACTATATATGGTACATGAAATTTTAACGCTAGCAAAAAATTATTATTTTCTGATTGACGCGACATGTCGCAATGTTAAAAATATTTATAACGTTGAAAATTATCTACACTTCAGCTAAGAAACGTTATTGTATAATAAACATTTGTATAAAATTCATAATTTCTTGTTAAAATTTCATAATGTACGATTGAAAATATATAAACTGAAATTTTTATCGAGTATTTTAAAATTCAGAAATTAAATTATATATAATAGTATAAGCTCGCGTGTTCAACAATATACGTTCTAATTAACGAATGCAACATATACAAATTAATGTACAACCGACATAATAAAATATAACTGTCTATTTCTTTGATGTATAATAATGAAAAAACAAATAGAAGTTAATTTAAAAACTATACGTATAAAATATATCCGGACGGATATATACCTTAATTGGAAACTGAGATATGATATTTTAATTCTATTTACCAACTCACATGTAGTAAAAACTAAAAAGCAAATGTCTAAGCTCTTAAAATTCGAACCAGTAATGTTATCAATTTTCGACCTACATTTAAATAAGTATCGAAAAAAAGACGACAGAAAAAATTGAAATTTCTAAAATTTTATGAATGTGTACTCAGGGACGAAAAGTTTAAAATTCGTCATTTTCATATAGATCATTTTCAGTTACTTAATACATTACATGATGTACAAAATTTTATCCAAATCGTCATATCATAGTACAATCACTTTATGTATAAATTAGTACGATAAATTTAAATTAACACTGACGACGAAAGATGTGTATATTTACACAACTTTCAACGGTTTATATAAAAAATACAAAGAACTATTTGACTAGTTGATATGGTTTCGTACGCTTAAGGCGTTTACCGTTGCTTTCAGTGATTAACAGATCTTGTAGCTGCTCATTTGGGTGAAGACGGAGTCGTTCGTGGTGTGTGTTAGTGAAGTGCGATATTGTTTCATTAATAGGTGGGATTTCAAAATTCGAATGGATGTCTTCATTACGCTGGTATCATTGTGCACCAGTTAAGGACTGAAGACATTTGTTTTGTATCTGTTGGATAATTAACCTGTTTGTTTTTTACGCACAGCATCCACAATTGGACTCCATACGTCCAAATTGGTCCAATTTTGTGCGTGTACAGAAGTATTTTGATATGTAGACTGAGCTTGGAATTTCGACCAATTAACCAATACATTTGTCCCCATTTAATTTGTTCTTTTTTCATATATATTCTTTACTGTCACACAAATTGAGTTTAAGTTAACTTCTCATTGTACACACAAATTAAAATAAACTGAGTTATAAAATAGAGAGGTAAATAACTAAACTAAGACATATAAGGATAATAATACATGAATGTAAAAATTACAAAATAATATTAGATTTATATATATAACAGGCCATATTAACACAAGAGGATTATTTAAGCATAGGAGGTATGTAATAGAGTACGAGGGAAGATACCTAACTGTAGTAAATATCTTAATTAAGGTTTCTCTGTGTGCACTATATAGATTGCATGAAAAAAATGACACGATTAATGTCTGCTGTCGAACCACAGTTCAACGGGGACGTGGAGATGGCTGGGCAGCAGATTATGTCCTGATCTAATACGAATTAAAATGGAAAAAAATTTACGAATCGGTATTAAATGTGGAGGCTTAATTAGAAAGAGAGATTGTTTGGGTAAACTTGTTTGAATTTGTTTATAGAAATTGTTCCGAGTAGCACAAAACATGGAGCTTCAGCGATGAAACAGATCCGCCTTTGCAGACGCGGCTAAACATGTAGAGGGAATCGCAGGGATCAGTAGGCTTCTGGAGGCCCCCATTTTGTCTGCCTGATCACAAATTTCATTATCTTTGATCCCGATGTGAGCTGGGATCCATGTAAATTTCACATGGACATTCTTTCGTTGTCGATACATTATATTTTCTATTCTTGCCAAAATAATTCTATCAGTTTCGAATGTAAGATTGAGATTTTGGATGGCATTCAGCACACTTAAGGAATCAGATAGAATAAGTACATTTGCATGTGTAATATTGACTCGTGCAAATTGCAAAGCTTTAAGAATTGCATATACTTATGTTATAAACACAGTGGAGAAACTAGGTAAACGATATGATTTGGTAATTGCCAGTTGAGGTATATAGAATGCCGCGCCTGAAAAGGGTAAGGCATTGCTCTTAGACCCATCTGTATGAACAAATGATTAGGCCACTTATGCATTATAACCGACCTGAAAAGGCTATTCACTATTCTAGAATTACCCTGTCCGATTAGGGAATGAAACTCATTGATCCTCTGGATCTAAAAAAACTGCATTCAAAGGGAATGGAGGCAAACTTTAAAGGGAGTTTAGGAATGATAAGGTTGATATGAGGATGCCAATAATTATCCCTCAATGCTAAGAGGGGAATTTTATGAGAAAATCTCCAATTACTATAAATCCACAAGAATTTATTGTATATGCTATCAGGTACTCGTTTTATCTTTACGTGCGTTTTTCCAGTTCAGTCGAGCGTCCAAATGCATACCTACATATTCGAGATATACTGGATGATAGTTATAACGTCGTAGGGTGTATAAATAACATGAACTGATGAATATATATATATATATATATATATGCGCAAAATTTGTTCGTTTAATTATACAATATTTTTAATTACGTTTTTAAATATACGTTCAAATTTTTCTTTTGTTTTTAACACATTATTTCATTTCTCGATACGTACAGGACTGCCGCCCGAGTCGTTATCGGCGGATTTTAATCGATTATATTGGGTCGGATTCAATAAAACCACTATGTACTCTTTAGATTTGTCAGCTAATATTCCGGTTGAAAAAATACCCACAAATAACATCGTGCAGATGGAAGAAATTTCTTCATTCGGACAACATTTGCAACAGTTACCGTGTAAGTTTTTACTAAATACGCCTTTTATTTCGGTGATAAGTTCCAACGAGTTAATATTATTTAAAAACACTGTTGCGTTAATATTTAGCACGCGAATTGATAATGCAATTTTGAAGTCTAAAAAAATTAGCGCGCAATGAAGGTAGTAGATGATCAAATTACCGGAAATAATACGAATGCGGAACGATATTAGATTGTTATGGCGATATTTGTTTAAAATGACGGGATAAAGAAGTAATAATTTCAGGAGAAAAAAATTACAGTCGTACGTTTTAATGATGATACGGCACTACTAGCGAACAGTATCGATGACCTACGGGGACTGTTGCAATCAGCCTGCTCTCCAATGTGGAAAAAAATTCAACATAAACATCAAGGGAACCAAGTTCACCTCAAGATAATCAACTACAGATAAAAAAAAACTATTCCCTAACGGTAGAAAAATTGAACGATTCGGAAAATACACGTATTTAAGTTGTATAACAAATTATATTCATGACGACATCTTGTACGGCAGATAGATTTTTCATAATCACGATATCTTCAGGAGGTATTTACGACTTGCAAAAGGAGGTAACAAAGGATTGAACCTTGTAAATTAAAAAGAAGATATTAAGATGTACATTGGTGCGAGATATGGCACGATAAAAGGATGTATGGAAAATTGTATTTCATCACCCGAAAAGTAGACCAGCGTATCTTCTACAATCAATAATAGTGGCAGCGTAGAAAGGGGACAAGGAAGGAAGAATATTTCCCGGTTACCAAATATTAAATCATGGACTGGAGTCAGAAAGTGGAAAAACGCATAAAAGAATGTCAAAGACGTAAGAAGTAAGACATTTATTTCGCATTACATTTACTATCTTATTTTCGTTACTTCTTACACTAATTTGTAGAGCGATTTAAATGTCACATAATTTCCGGTGTTAAACTTAGTAATTAATTATCGAAGTTCACGTCTGAGTTTAATTAATCTAAAAAAAAAAAAATATTTACATCATTCATTTCGAATAACTTTTAACGGCATGACTACCCGGGATTACGATCATTTTTTTGGAAATTTCCTATTAACTTTTCAACTGGGGAAATTATTTCAGTCGTTTATTTTTAGCGGTCTATTGTTTGACGGTTCGCGTAAAACCGGGATTCGCACATTTAATCGAGTTTTTGTCAGATTCGATCACTTTAGAAATGCCGCCGATTGAAAAGAAACGCAATTGTTCCTCAGTTTCGAGTGCTTCTGTAGAATATTCTTTGTTTTACGGTGTCGTTGAAGAAAACGGCGTGTCAAACTGTACGTTGAATTTAACCCAATGTTCGAACTTGGTAAGTTTATTCGTTAAATTCACTTTTAAACGTTCACGGTTGATATCCGTACGTTTATGATTTTACCGTGTCTACATTTTTATCGCGTAATATTTCGAAAACACACTTTTCATTATAAAATTCGTGAAAGTTTTTTCGACTATTTAGTGTAATTGTTTATGTATAAATTTTATATATTGCCGATTGATTCTATACATTCACTATTACATTATTCTATAACCAAAATTTGTTTTTTTTTTACTTTCCTATTTTTTGTAATATTGTATATCTAAATTAAGTATTTTCTTACATACAATTTTATTTTTGTTTTTTTCTTTTATATAAATTGTATACATTTTTATATTTTATTTATTTATGTGTTCGCTTGATAATGATTAAATAGCCAAATAGCTTTGTAGTCTGTTTATATATAAGCCTTTTGTAGTTTTAACTACTTTTTGTTTGTTTATATATATATATATATATATATACCTGAAGGTTTTATATCTCAGGGATCCGGAGCTCTAACTGGAATGGGACGCGTCCACAAGTTGTGGATAGTGGAATGGCCTACAGATATGTAGGTTAGCTGCGAATAATCAATAAGTAATCGCAGACAAACAGCGGCAATGATTGAGGGTGTATGGGGACAAGGAGTAGTAAACCTTGTCTGTTCTAAAACCATACATATACTTGATGACATCATTGTGACATAGCGAGTTGTACCGCCACTTACTCTGAAAGAGGGCAGCAGCTCTTTCAGTACCAGCTACGAGTGGAGAACAGTTTTAGTATGGACATTATTTGGCGGCAATGGGATTCATTAAACCCGGAAGATATACTGCGATGGAGAAAGCAACCTGCAATAACATCCTAAGACAACCTCTATGATTATGCCAAGAAATGATTATGTTTTGCCATGCCATCCGATTAGCAATCGGCGCTATACCGAGTTTGGGTCGGATAGTGTGAAATTGGTGTTTGGTTAGTAAAGCATTGGAGAACCTTAAGACGTCAAATAAATACTGTCACATGAAATATTCAAGGATTACTGAAACCGGGCAAGTTAGGAATAATAGAAAAGGAAATAGATTCATATAATATTGATATACTGGGATTATGTTAAACGCATTGAAGAGGATCTGGATACATACAAACAACTTCCGGACATATAATGTATGCATCGGGGCATAACACAATGAGTCGTGATGTTGCAATTCTTATACCTAAATCTCTTGATGGATTTATATTAAACTTCCTATAAACAATAGGGTACTAACACTCAAATTGAACACAATGCCAGCTAAACTGAATATAGTTCAGAGGTATGCTCCCACTTCTACAACTTCAGATGAAGACATGGAACAGTTTTACAGCATATTACAACACACGATAAGTAAGATACCGAAGAGGGAGATGATTACGATACAAGGAGATTGGAACGCCATAGTCGGCAACACAGAAAATGATGATGCTATAAGAAGTATTGTCGGAAAATTTGGAATTGGATCGCGCAATAAAATAGGCGAAACTCTCCTACAATACTGTGCGGAAAATGACCTTACTATAATGAACACATATTTTAAACAACCTATTACACGTTTATACACGTGTAAATCACCGGGGGACAGAGTAAGAAATCAAATAGATTTCCTCATTATTAACTAAAGATGGAAATCCAGCATTCTGAATTATAAAACATATCCCGGAGCAGGCTGTGGCTCAGATCATCAACTACTTGCAGCTCAGTTACAGTTACGTCTAAAATCCGGAAAGACAACTCCAGGAGCTCATAAAACAAGACTTAATAGTGATGATTTTAAACTCTTTACAGGCCAAATTAAAGGGAGACTAATGAAATGTGAGCTTAAACAAGACAATCCAGAACACTCCTGGTTACAGATAAAGGATATCATAAATAAGATAATGATTTCTATAAACGTAAAGAATAAAAATTGGTATCGTGGCTGTCAGACACAACTTGGCATTTGATACAAGAAATAAAGAAAGCAAAAGGACTAAGCACAGTGGGGGCACAACAATCTTATATCCTGATGAATCGACAAGTTCAAAAAAACTGCAGGGAGACAAAAAGGGAAATGATGGCATTTATGCGGAATTGCTCAAGGTACTTCCGACCAGTGGAGTACGGATAATAAACACACTGTGTAGGAACATGGAAGAAAGATCGGACAGAGTCTATCATCATTCCTATATACAAGAAAGGTTCAAGTAAACAATGTGAGAACTACAGAACAATCGCGCTGGTATCACACGCAAGTAAAATCCTGATTCACATCATTAATAACAGGCTGGAACAATATGTAAACGGGCAAATAACGATAGAACAAGCTGGATTTGTTACTGGCAGAAGGACCAGAGAACAAATTTTGTGTATACGACAATTAATTGAAAAAAGTATCGAATATGACAAACTAATGTATTCATGCTTTATTGACTATCATGAAGCATTTGATTGTGTTAAATGGGATAAACTATTAGAAATACTAACCTTCATGGGCGTACCAAGATACCTGTCCTACTTAATATGTCCAAACAGAAGCAAGAGTAAGGCTTGATGGCGCCGTTTTAGGAAAATTTCGTCCGCAGAAAGGCGTAAAGCAAGCTTGTATATTGTCCCCCATACTTTTTAACGTATATAGCGAGTATATAATGAGACACACCTTGGAAGGCTATAAAGGAGGAATGAAAAGTAATTAATAAAAACAAAACAAAAGTTATGGTAATAAAGAGTATAAAAAAACACTATACAGGATATAGAAATAGTAAGTGCATATACATACCTTGGATCATTAATAAATAGCCGTGGCGGAAGTGGAGAGGATATTAAACGCAGAGTGATATTAGCAAAATCTACGATGGTGAGACTAAGTAAAATTTGGAAAGATCAATCCATTACTTGTTCGACAAAAATAAGGCTTTTCAACACTTTAGTATTTGCCATATTTTGGACATTACATAAGCAAGACAAACAAACAATTGGTGCCTTCGAGATGTGGATATGGCGCAGAATGCTGAAAATACCATGGACAGCAAAGAAGACAAATGCCTCAATTCTGGAAGACCTAAAGGTGGAACAGCGCCTTCATACTTTATGCCAGCAGAAAATCCTAAAATATTATGAACATATCACGCCAAGAAATGAGAACAGCTTAGTAAAAGCCGTAGTAATTAGGCAGATAGAAGGGAAATGAAAGGAACACCTCCAACTCGGTGGATAAATACTATCACGACTCTTGGTGGATTAACAAGAATTCAAGCTATAGTGGAAAGCCGAAATAGAGTCAGATGGGAAAAAATTATATCAAATGCGTTAAAATATAGGTCACAGCACTCAATCATTGAGTTACTTATTATGATGATGATGATATATCGTTCATACATTATGATATCGGAAAAGTCAAATATCGTTCCTATATTATCATCACCAGGTAATCGACGTTTATCCATAATGGACATATTATATATATATTATTTTATATACTTATTCTGATTTTTCCAGGTGACGTATAAAAAGAAATTAAAGGTTCCCAATTTGAAGCCTTATACGCGATACATTTTTATCTTGGGCGTCAATAATTATTACGGTCATTTGTTGAAACACGATTTATTAATTGGCCAGCCGGCTGTCTATAGAACGGCTCCGGGAAGTCAGTATATTAAGACGAATTTGTCGTCATTATTTAATTACGTTTTTGTTAAAAAAAAATATATATAATAATAGAAAAGTTGTACAGTGAAAATTCACGAAATTTTTCTAAAAACTATTTAACAGAATAACGAATTCATAAATTGTTTTCTACACACTTAAATTATTAAATAAAACAGTTTAAGAATGAAATTCAAAAGTTAGCATTAAATTATCGACTGGACGAATATATTTTTAACTTAGCGAATCAGTAATCACTAAAGCAATACTTTGGTTAAATAAACCCGTTTTATTATTATTATTAAATGAAATTAACGTGTTAGGTACAGCTATTAACGGCTAGAGGCGTGAGAGTAAATATTAGATTGAGTGGTAGAGGGCTGTTTTATGTAGGAGAAAAACTAGTTTAGTGAGGATGTTGACGTTGTCAGGCGAGGAGAAGTTGAAGAAAATTCGGAAAGTTCAATGAGGATCTCCAGAAGGAATATTGGGGACAAATGACGAGGACATGATAAACAGTAAAAGTGACATCGCACAAGGCACACTGAGGTGGATCATTCCGCTGCAGGATGTGAACATGTGTCATCTTTGTATGAAGTCGGTGATGACCACGTCGTCTTTACGGCACTGTATTTTTACACTCGACGTTCGTATTGTTGACTTAAGTGAACTCAATTTATTGGTTGAAGGTACAGAACGTCATTTTTGTTCCCAAAGATGCAATAATTCCTTCTTGATGTGTCGCTCAAAATCTAATAGAGGAACTGCGATGTTTGGCGCAGGTAGAGCAATCTCTGCATTTTGGCTGCTCTGTCAGCACTGCCATGAAATTCAATACAAGCTGGAACCCAAAGAAATATGACGGTTTGTTGGGGACTTTTCCTTAAGGGACTGATAATTTTCAACTCGTTTTAATTGTTACCGTTTCAGTTTAAAATTTACTGTTTTTCCGTAACGTCAATATTATGTTACGCGTAATTTCAATGAAAATTTAAATTTAACTATCGATAAAGATCGCGAAAATATTAAAATATATTTTGATTATCGTCGGAAAATTAGATGCATTGAATTAACGAAATGATCAGATGGAAATGTTTAAGGAGTTAGAAGTGACCAGGAAAACGAAGATTACAATTTTTATTATTATTATTATTACTATTTATTTATTTACGTATCATGCGCAGCAACTAAGGCTAGAGACACGAAAATGGGATTACAAAGTTGTAAAATGGGGGAACAAAAATTATATACATTAAAATAATTTCAATAAATCGCAATGCTCCAAAAAATTAAATAATCTGTTAACTGTTGACTGATCATGGCACAGCAGATCGCTTAAATTCGATGGTATTCCATAATGACCCCATTAATTGTTATAAATTGGACATTTAATCAGTAGGTGTTCGATCGATAATTGACAACTGCATAAGGAACACTGCGGTTCTTGTTCGTTGTTTAGTAGATACTAGTGTGTAAGACGGGTATAGTCGCCATCTGCACAACGTTACTTCTCGGTTTCTGCTTATTTGATGTGAAGACCGTCACGAATTCGCTGACAGTTTTATACGGCATAATTTGTAGATTACAATTTTATGTTTGAGAACATCAGAGCTCTTCATATACGTAAGAACGTTTTTCTGGGTAACGTCCCAAGTATAATATCAAAAAATGAATGGAGAGCTCATATCAATAATACGTATTTATTTTCAACTGTAATTATTACACGTATACCGAATAATCACGAACCTTTAATTATAATAATTTAAAGTTGTATATATATATAACTAAATATATGAAATATGTACAACGATTTTCAGTGCCATCCGTTCCTAGGAACGTAACGGCAAAACCGATAAATCCAAATTCGATATTCGTAAGCTGGCTTCCACCGCAGTATTTAAATGCGGAATCGGTATGGTACGAAGTACACTGGGCAATTAAAGATAAAGATCAAGACTTAACTTTTTCGAATGAGTTTAAAACATCCGGTGAACAAGTTGTGTCTTCAAAAACTTATACATTTACGTCGGTGGAAAATTTGGCGCCGTCTAAAAATTACAGTGTAAAGGTAATGTGGACAAGTAAAGAGTTTATTTATTTATTTTTTTAAACTGGGTTTCTTTAATTACGTGAAGGCAGGTAGTTTTTATGTTAAAAGTTAGTTTAAAATGTTTTCAATATTTTCGCAATTTATAGAAGATGATGCGAGAGTTTTCGTATTAATGGCTTGATAAAAAACGGGCAATATTTAATATTAATTTTTTGCCAACTGTTATCGCGGAAAGAGGGAAAATTAGTTTAACGCGCATTATTATTAATAATTAAAATAATCTTGAAAGTAACGATGCCATACTTTAAACATGACTAAATCAACAATTTAAGCAGGAAGCCAATTGAAGAGGTGCATTTTTAGTGCAGAAATCGATATAGTTGCTCAGATAAGTTAAGAGATACGATGTAAAGATCGCTGACAAATTTTCGCATTCCTGGCTGTTTTCTTTTTTTTTCTTTTTTTTCCCCCTCTAGACGTTACCACACGCACGGCAAAGACGTGATACGGACAATGCCCATTGAAAGACAGACCACAGCAAACCTTCGCAGGCTGTGTTTTTCTACCTTATCATAGTTTTTTGTTTATACAGTGTTTCATCATTTTAAATGCTTGAATCACTAAATTTCTTAAAGCGACGGATAAAGACCTAATATCGTTTGCAAACGTTTCAATAAGTGTTAGCTCTGCTTTTGTCGTCCTTCGCGTTTTTTTTTTTAGTTTAGGTTTTGTGAAGGATGCGTTGCTTAATTTGTTGCGTATTTTTTTAATATTCGATCCAAATAATAAATTCATCCGAACACGATACAAAATTGTCACAGTGTTACACGTCCTGTCAGAGAATCAGCGTATTTATAAAAATTATAAAGTCGATTAATATCGTAAAATAACGATCGAAATATGAAGATGGACAAAAAAATACTGAAGAAAAAATTTAACTTTGATGAGACGATTTGCTCCAAATCCAATTTCAGTGTATATATTCTTTATTACAGGTTAGAGTTTATGCTCAAAGAAGTCACGGATATACGGATAGCGAAGAGGTCGAAGTTACGACTTTTTCAGAACCGCAGCAGTTATCCTTGATTAATTCGACCGCTCGGACTTTAACCGTCTCATTACCGCGTAATTTAGATAACATACGGTATCATTTATATATCATTCACTCATTATTTCTCTTAATGATTAATATTTTCAATTATAAACGCAACAGGAAAATATTGTAAATAAAGTTTACTAGCCAGGAAGAATCGTACAAAAATATAACATGCGACGTAAATAACGATTTTTTTTTTTTGTAGTTATTGAAATCGTATCCTATTTAAATTTATAGCTACAAAATTTAATAAGAATATCTTGTACCGTCGCATTTTCATTTTATACAATTAATGGAAGCAGTAATTTTTTATATAAAAAACAAAAACATACAATAAAGTTATTAGTAAAAATCACTAATTATTTAATTAATAACAAACACATTCGAGACAGTTATACTATTTACCAGTTAAAGTGATAATAAATAAAAATAAGTATAGTGACAGTAATAAAACTAATATATAAGAAATATATGCTTAACTAAGAATGACGTAACATTTAGCACATCTAGTTCGATTAAAAAGTTCGTTCAAAATTTATTGCTATAGTGCTTCCCTAGTGATACATATTTTAAATTAAACAACATTAAATAAATATACTTTTATACCGTATCGATAGACTGATACGATATATAAAAGCATATTTATTTCATTTTATTTGTTATAAATAAAAAGTTCTGTTAATTTTTTCACAAATTATTAGGATTTTATGTATGGTTACATTACGTAGGAAAAATGGAGAAAACCCTATTATGAAAATTAGTTTGTATATACTATAATGAACAAACTAATATAACTTAATTAACATTCAAAGAATTCGCAAAAATCTGCGTTGAATCTATATATTTAGAATAACGTTTTAATTAATTCGTTTAATTATTCCCCGTTAAAATAAAACTTTTTTATAGAGATTTTATCGATGTTTGTAAAATATAAATGATATATTTGGTTAAATCGTATTTGATCAAAAATATTAGTACGCTGATTTTTATAAATCATCGTTCATTCATACTTTAATATACAATTTTATAGAATTTTCATATATCAATTGTTGCGGATATACCCTTTAATAACTTGCCAAACTTCTAGCCGGTAAATTACTTTGTTTAAAAAATCGTGTGATCTTATATTCAATTTATTTAGAAAGGTTTACAAATAATAAATAACTAAACAGGTGACGAAAATATGTAATCACAGCAAAATATTATGAATAACGTGGACTGTTAAACTTTCCGATCCAATTGTTCTAAATTATCAACAAGGGGCTACCGATTAAGTAAAATAGCTTATCTAACGGACTACGCAAGTGGGAAGTCTGTATACTTAAAAAAAAATATTATACAGTATACGCTGTAACAGCCTATGCGTGCGATTATATATATATACATACATATATATATATACATATATATATATATATATATATATATATATATATATATATAATGCTTGGTAACCGGACGTGCCCATCAATATTATATATATATATACATATGTCGCTAATAAATTTTACAAATTTTTATGTACTTTTCTATCCAATGAACCATTTTGTTATAAATTTTTCATAGGATAAAACTACCATCTTAAAAATGACGTCATATAAGTTGTGCCTTTGTAATAGACAAAATCGTAGTGCCCCATATATATATATATATATAAAATGTTAATATTATATATATAATTTTTTTATTATAGAATTTTGTATTGGATAGAAGCTAAATCGCGAAAATGACGTCATACCTGTGAAATTATTGCATTCCATATACAAATATATCTTACGTTTTTAATCAAATTTGAAAATTACTACTCACTTCATGCATATGTATGTACAAATTTTTGGAGGTTTTGCTACAACCGCAATTCTTCCACATTAGGATAAATTTTCTGACATGTACATTTTGCCACCTTTTCTCACGTACAATATAATATGTGCGGTGGTAAATTTTGCGAGAATATATACATGTTACACGCGCGGTTACTGCACGTGCGCAAATAATATCCGTAGTAAACTTCTAACCGGCGATATCTCCTTAACGATTAACTTTTATAGGATAAATGTTACAAATAAAATGATAGATCTCCACGTCAGTTTTCAATCGATCATTATACACACTATTATATACATTTGGCAGCAGTTGTTTTGCAATTTTGTGAAACAAAATTCAGTTCCAATAAAAATGTTTGATAATACATTGTAAGACGAATTGTTCTATGAATATTAATATTACTGGTTAAATCATTTTTCCGCTAAAAGTTGAATAATTTTTAATTTTATTTCACGTAAATAAATTGTACGTTTTTAAAATTAAAAATAATTTTTCTTTACAAATTTTTAGATACGAGGTAGAATATTTTAGCTCGGGCGCGAATAAATGGAAACAAATTCAGCGACAAAAAGATTCGTCTTACGTAATTTTGAAAAATTTACAACCAGTGTCACCTTATATATTTCGATTAAGAATTTGGTACGATAATCCACCGTACGTTTGGCCACACGATGGTAGATTTACATTCAAAACGTTAGGTATGTATCGATGATTTGTGCATCATTTAGGATGACCTAACGTATATTATACACGGTGTCACAAATTTCCAATTAACTAACAAATATTACAACGTTTTACTGTACTAATTTAGAAACAATCGTATAATTCAAGTTATATGTTGTTTTAATTGGCTGAACTTTTCCCAATGTACTCATTAAAAATACGATACCTTTTTATCGCATTGATATGAACTAATTCGTCTCGTGCATAATAATAGTGATTTGAATAAAATATAAATAATGCGAAACTAGTTGGTTCATAATATAAAATTGCGAGGATGCGTGTATACATATGTGGATGTATGTGGGCGTGTGTATCGTTGCGGCGTTTCGGCCGACAATACAAAGAGTATTATGCGGATCTGCCGCAATATACAATAAAACTGCGCTACCTGTAATTGTATTGGTCGCGTATGTAGGAAGAAAAATCGTTGGTGACCAGCGACGAGGAAAGAAATAATATTAAGCGTAAGACAGACGCCAAGATGGAAAAGTTGTTCGTGGTTATGGTAAATATAAGTTAACTTACTAATTAATTATATCATCACGTAGCGCTTCAACGCGTATTTATGATTTAAATTTTCAGGTGACCGTCCTAACAGACCGAATGTTCCTATTTTCCAGTATTATAAGGACGATGTTTATAAAATCACTTGGAGTAAACCGTATACGAACGGCGGTGAGATTGAAATATATGCTTTGGAAGGAAAGTTACTGATTAAGAATGATGCGAAATTAGATTCCGACCTCGACGATGATTGGGTTTTATATTATAACGGCACCGGTGAGCGATCTAATTATATCTATACAATTAATTAAAAGTATTTAATTGAAAAATGTATAAAATAAAAATAATGAAGAGAAATTCGCGGAAGAACGGTTTATTTATAATTTTAACATTTTATAAAAATTTTTTTCGTGCGATATTGAATAAGATTTATATTTCTAGAAAATTTAATTTCCGTCGAAAAGAATGGGAATAACAAGTTATTACGTCTTAAATTGAAAGATATAAAGAATAATTTTTGAATAGATTTATTGCATTTATAGTCTTCTGTTAGGATACATTATGTTTTCTGATACGACAATATCCAATTCGTAAAATTTTAATTTTTATTGCAGAGAATTATTGGCCGATATCGAATTTAAATTTTAATGCGAAATATAAATTCAGAGTAAAAGCGAGAAACAGATACGGATGGAGCGATTACAGCGATTTAAGCGATCAGGTAGAAATAGCGAATAAAAATTATTTGAAAGTCATCGCATTTTGGTTAATTATTCCGGGTTTCGGTCTGATCGGCGTTTCATTTTTATCTGTCCTTATCTATGGTTAGTATACATTCTTATTAACCTGTTAAATATTAATAAACGAATTCGGAGTTAAAATGAATAATGAAAATATCCATTTTGTCAAAGGAATAAAAAATGAACCTACTAGCAATTTCACGTTCTCCTTGTACGACATGAAATTCCATCAGATGCCGAACTCTTCTGTAATCTTCTGTAATTAACTCAGCTGTTTATCCATTTGGTCAGTAAATGAATACCTCAGCTTATTGGGAAAAAGTTCGCGAAGGCGATGGCAAACCATTGTCCCAGATTCGTTTTGCTCGTGACGACATCTACTAGCAAAATTTATTTTACTTTATTATTAATATTCTCATCAACATGACCATTACTGTACCTATTATATACGGTTTTACAACTATGACCAAGTTTGCGGATTATACTGCTACTCTAGTGACGACAAAACGAATATGGTTAACTTACAGCGAGCTCTAAATTGTGCCACTGCATGGGCTCTGTACTGACTTATTAAATTAAACCGAACGAACTCGTAGCACGTGATATTTACACTAAGGCCTTTCCACAAGTAGAATCTATTTAAACTATCAATCCCATAAAGATTATGCTAAATATCTCGGATTTAGACCTTCGGTTTTCGTAGAATATGTATGTAAAAATAAGGAGAACGCAGATTTTAAAAAAACATTATCCCAGTTATAATGACTTATTGGTAGCAATTCTACTCTCGATGTTGCAACGCCTTTTATACTAGGAAATTATCAAGTTCATGCGGACGTGCGAAAAAAAATATTAATTAAAGTAAAATACACAAGCTTAGGGAGCTAATCGTTTAATGGGTGTCGCCACCCATTGAATGATGATAATGATGGACATGTCAAACTTAAGACAATCAGCGAAGTGATCAAATTTTTTGCAATTGCTAAGAAGTGGAAGCCACTTATAGCAAGCCTTGTCCGACATTTGAAAAACATTAAGACATACGACGTTTAAAACGTTTTAAGTCGTAGAATCTCGGCTATAGATGCTTTTAGTTTTATTTCATTACTATTTTAATTATTATTTTTTTTTACAGCAGATTTTGTCACAAGACTATATAGCCTCGTACATTGTTTTATTGTAATTTATTTTCCCTCAATTAATTACAAATATTGGATATATATAATTTTAACAACTACATTTATTATGCAATTTAAAAACAAGCTTAAGGTATAAATGTATAATTTTTTATACATATAATTAGAATATCTTTTCCGCGTATGTAAAATACCGTTATGTACATGAATATATTTTAATTTTATCAGATCGATTTTTAAGAAAGTTCTATTTAATAAGTACCGATTATGGTGTAATTTTACTATTTTAAAGACCAATAATGCAAATTAAATGACGTTATTTACGATTAAATCTGTTTTTCTATATATAAGGTTTATAAAAATAAATAATTAAAAACCCAACTTATGAAATCTTTATAAATAAGAATTTTAAAATTTCCTCATTTCCTTAATTATTCCGTATTTATTACATTATTGAGATAAATCAAAGTTGCATATTTGTAAACGAAAAAACAGCAGTTGACAGATTTGTCTTGTACTCTTTTGTTTTATAGTAAAGTAATAGAAAAAAATGGAATATCTTTTTACGCAAGTTTAAGCTACTCGAAACAGATATTTTTCCAATGGACATTACATTTATAATTTATTCTAGGGAGAATTTCAACTATGTGTCCGGGCTAGGCTACATCATTAATATTTTTTTGTCCTATGCGTCTATATATTCTATAGACTTTTCAATGACCGATTTCGTTTAATAAATGTTTAATTGAAGCTGCGAAAAAGATTCTTAACATAAAGTTTGTACCGTAGTAATTAGTAAATATTTTCTCGTAGAAATTTCAGTTTTGTTTCATTTTATTGCGACGTTAATATTATTACGAAAATTTTTCATTATATCGTATTAACCGAAATAATCAGCATCAGATCTAATTTGCACCAGCGTGAAAACCACCTATGACTGTGATTCATATTAAAGTAAGGAACAACTTCTTGGTAAAAATTATTTTAAAATTCCTGAAAATTGTTCTCGATTAAAATTGTTATCAAACCGTAACATGGCGTTTGTTAAAAAATTCTAAATGTTTTATTTTTATTTTTTGGTTTTATCTGCGTTCACGACGTATATTATATTCAATTTAGAAGCTATTTTTTCTTTTAATTTAATTTTTCCAGTTCATAATTGTCGGATTTCGGAAAAAGTTGTCAGTAGCCAAAATAGCGAAAAAAAATCGATTTTGAATGCGAACACCAGAAACGGTGAATTAGAATTAGCAAATCTGAGGGATCTACCGGCGAGCAATAATTTCGTGCGCGCTGTGAACGCATTGTATTATTCCAGAGATGAAGAGTGTACTACAAACGAAGAAGAAATCGTTCAACTACCTCAAATTCAAAGAGATCAAATTACATTGACCAAGTTTCTTGGTTCTGGCGCATTTGGGGAGGTGTACGAAGGTACAGCCAAAAATATCCTGTACGAAAATGTAGAAACTAAAGTAGCTTTGAAGGTAAACATTTCGATAATTTATGTATATATAATATATATACATACGCATATATACATATGTATACATTTATCTGCGTGTTTAATAATCATATTCGAATCAAATTTTATTAGTATTCAGCTTAATAATAAATGCAGCGAAACTGATTTTAAGTTACATTAGAGTACAAAAAAAAAATGCGCAAGTATCGAGTAAATTTTTGAAATTGATAAGTCTTATAATAAAACACAATGTGTTGTTCGATGCTTTACAACATGAAGGCGTAGGAACAAAATATTTAAACAAACCGAGTAAGGCTTATGTTTCATTAGAATAAGATAGTAGAATGTTTAAACAATACATAGGAAGAAAAAAATGTGATCCAATTTCACCTGCACTATTTAATACGGTACTTGAATTTGCTTTAAGAAAATTAAACCGCGGGAAACTAAAGGAATAAATATTTATCTAATCTTAAATTTCCAGACGACATAATTCTATTTGCGGTATCTGTAAGCGAAAATTCAATAATGTTAGAAGAACTACACCATAATTGTAGAAATGTAGATTTAGATATAAACTCTCACAAAACAAAGCTTCTTACTAAAAATTTAATGCAGAAGAATTGAAATATGTGCAGGAAGCAATTTACATTTGGGTCAGTGCTTATCATTTGACAATCGGATGGATGAGGAAACGACAAGAAGAATTACCGCAGCGTGGAACAAATTTTGAAGTTTAAAAGAAATTCTAAAAAAATAGAAGCTGCAAAATTTAGTATTCTGGTGCGTCGTACCAGTTTTGCTGTATGGCTATCAAAGTGGTCTATAAAAGCGGCATATATATTGACAAAATTAGAAACCATAAGGCATAAAACCAAAATGAAGCACGTTGCGAAGATAGCAGTCAGCCTAAAATGGAACTGGGCTGGTCACACGATTCGTCGATCGTTAAGATGAGCAGATGACTTCAGACAGTGGATGGGTTCTATTTGGTTGCGATTAAACTCGGATAGAACGGAATGGAAGAAAACTTATCAATTATAAACGATATCTATTATTATTTATATGCTATATTACAATATTGTTAGTATATTTATGGGTGGGAGGCCTTCGGCCGGATATTTGGCCAAATGAAAACTTTATTTATTTATTTATTTATAATACAGGATCGTTAACCGAACAGTGGAGAAGAGAAAAACGTAATTTAAATGATACACAAGAACGCATAAAATCCTAATCCCCCCCCATAAATAAATTAATGAGAAACTACCAATAACGATATAACGATTAAACAGAAAAATTAATGTCCTGTTATTTCTTACATCGAAATATCTATTAAAAATTAATAAGCAAATAATAAGTAAACGAAATAACGTCTTGTTCACTCGTTCTACAAAATGTTATTCAGATAACAACCAAGTTCTCTATATCTTCACTATCACACTCATATTATATATGACGTAGTAAAAATGAATATAGAATAAATAAATGAGCAACAGAATAAAAAAAAAACACACGAGAATATTAAATAAATAAATTAACGAAAACGGCGATTAGATTTAAATATTTAAACGGCCAGTGTTGTTGCATTTAAAACGTAAGAAACCGAAGTTAATTCATTAAGCATCGTTTAATAAGTTCAGGAATTGAAATAAAGTTGCTTTTGAAACAACGATATTAATTATAATAATAGAAATACGTAAATAATAAATTAAGTTGTTATATAAGTGTAAGCAAAACAATTTTTTTTACTGAGATCATTTGCGTATGTGTATACTTTATATGTTATGAATGTAGGTATGTATTATTTGGGGATTATCCTGTAATACTGTTTGTATTGTTTTATTTTTGAATTTGTAAATATTTCTTGGATTATCATATTGTTTAACTTTTTAATAGCACATGTTTTATTGTTTTACATGTGGAGCAGTTTGGTGGAGGATAACCATTCAGCAAGTGCTGTGATGTGAGCCTTGTGTGTCCTATTATACGCAATCTGGCTAATGATACTTCTTCTCGTCTAATTTTTTGTGCCGATGTTATAACATCCCTAATTTTGGTTTAATCTGATAAAGGTGTGTGTGAGTGCAGTAAGTTTCCCAATGTTGTTGATGTGCAAGTCGAACGTGTGTTTGGATTTAACTGTATTTAGATTTTTTTTCTATACGTTTTATCTGCTCTATTTATGGTTTCGTTTCCTGCAATTCCCGATTTTGTTGTATATATATATGCAGCATCTATGTACTAATGTTAAATAAATCATATCGTTGTTTGTGAATTTTCTTTTTTTGACATTTATATTTGGTTCAACTTTTTTTAATCGATATTTAGAGTAATAATATATATACACGTTCGAGAATGCATGTACACCGAGCTGAAGGAAAGATCGTTAAAATTTGGTAGTAGCGACAGTCAGAAAAGTTCAGCGTACGTCTCTTTACGAAATATTATTCCGTTTCTAATTTAATTATATAGTGGCGGATTATCAATACGATTTAAATGTATAACATTTTATGCGCGCGCACCTACATCGCATATAAATGTTTCGAATGTTATCCCATTTTGCGAGAAAACATAATGTATAAAATGGGGCTAGTCACACAATATTGAAAAAAAAAAACAATACATTTATTTCGCCTAATAACATTTTGTTCTTAATTATTTCTTATTTCATTAAATTATTTAAAAACGAGATTTATAATTTATTGCTTTTAAATTTATTAAATTACGATTATTTCGTGCTAATACGAATATATACGTATACTTTTTTTACCGACAGTCATTGCGTAAGAACGCTACGGAACAGGAAAAATTGGAATTTCTTAAAGAGGCTCAGTTGATGAGCAACTTCAAGCATAAACACATATTACGTATGTTAGGCGTGTGCGTTGATAATAATCCTCATTTCATTATTATGGAATTAATGGAGGGCGGCGACCTGCTTAGTTATCTTCGTTCTAACAGATCTAATACGGTAACAATATTATTTTATTATTATTATTAATATTATTATTATTATTTTATTCTATTTTTAGATGATTATTGCCCAGTATTCTGCAACAGCGACGATGTTTCTATCCAGTTGTAGTGGGTCATTAAAGTCGCACCTATGTGACAACTACTGCAGATGAAAAAGTGTCGGATAGATTACTCCTCGCCATTTATACAGGAAGAGCTGTCAAAGATTCGCCACTTCTTTATGTTGTTTCAACCATTGTTCTTAGTCTGATTAGCGAACACCATGGCTGATCCTTAGGTTCAATCAATGGTTCCCGATTTTTCGTCGCTCATTCTTTCTTCCAGATATTATGTCGAGTGGTTCTTACTATTAATGACTTGATAACTGCCATAAAACTGTTACGGCACTTAAATTTTCGTTCAACTGACTTATGTGCAAACATCTTATGTCGTCTATCCCTTTTCTGCTTACTCTTTCAACCCTGAAAGGTGTAGTTGCAGTTGGAGCAATACCGGAAAACACGCGGATTTTATCGACAAATGTCAGTTTTAGACATACTGTGATAATGCGGCAGCTCTGGTTTACAAAAAAAAAAATAATATTAATGAATAAAAAAACGATATATATGAAATCGTAATTAATTCGAAGTAAATTTTCAATTTATGATTTTTACACTTTATGGTAAATCGTTTTTTTATTTCGAATCAATTTAATTTTTAAAACTTTACGCTGAAGTGGAATTTTTATATACAACATGATGAAAACCATAAGAAATATATATTTTTCATTGAGAAGATAAAAAATTATCACTGTCACATTTTTTAAAAAAATGCTGCCGGTTCTAAAAAATTCGAGTTTATAATTTATTTGACGGTTTAATTTTTACCGATTTGTCTCTTTTCAATTAGATATATTGTATATATATATATTTCTAATTGGACGAAATCGTACATTTTCGAATAATTTAAGGAATCATATTTTTAATTTTCATTATTTAATTTGTAGCTGAAGTTAAATCGTAGACCATTGGTATAATTTGTAAAATAATTGCCAACAAAAAGGAGTAGTTAAAATGAATCAATTACCTGCAGAGAACAATTAGGTCCTAGTTAACATTATTAAAGGTCGTTTTTTGTTGCGCGCCTTCTTACGACTATAGATATTATTTGTGGCGTATAATCCGTTGGTGGTTCTAATTGATGTGGAAATTATTATTTAGTGTCTTATTTTTATATTACAGGCCGGCAATGTAAATCTCGGTATACCAGACTTGTTGTCTATTTGCGTAGACGTCGCTAGTGGATGTAAATATTTGGAAGAAATGCACTTTGTTCATCGCGATCTAGCTTGTAGAAATTGTTTAGTTTCGTCTAAAGATCCTCAATTTCGCGTAGTTAAAATCGGAGATTTTGGTTTAGCCCGCGATATATATAAGAACGACTATTACAGGAAAGAAGGAGAAGGACTATTGCCAGTTCGGTACGTGTATTTTGAATACGATACGTGTGTACGTAGAAACGATCGCTTGTCTTTTAAAGAGAAGCACCTTTTTTTTTTCCAAAAATTCTAACCAATTAGAATCTTTTTTTAAATAATACATTTATATATAAAAGAGAAAATTGAAAAATATTAATCTTCGATAGTGAACCATAAGTAAATAAGATGCAATAAAATGAGCACAATGTAAGATTATGATTTTTTTCGCGTTACATTATTTCATAATATGTAATCGTATTATAATTTAAATGTTGTTTTTAAAATAGCCGCATAATATTTAATATAATTCGAGCACATGAAAATAATCGTACATAAATTAATGAAAATCAGTGGCGGTTCGCGGTACAAAAATTTAGTTTTTTCAGTCCATTTTGTTGAATAAAAACAACTTATATATACCATCACCTTCATCTTCAGCCTACATCAGTCCACTGCTGGACGTACACTTTCCCCAATTGTTTCCAGATATTACGATCATGAGCTATTCTTATCCAATTATTTCCTGCGACACGTTTCAAGTCATCACACGAACGATTTAGCGGTCTACCTCGTTTCTTTCCTTATCAATTTGCCACCAGTCCTACACCCATTTTATATTCTTCGTGCTATGTGTCCGACCCCTTTTCACTTTATTTTTACCATTTGCTCCACAGCATCATGGAGTCCAGTCTTCTCTCTTATCCATTTATTTTCCTTTCGCTCGGATAGTTTTATGTTCAATATTAATCTTTCTTGCGTTATTTGTGTCTTCCTTATCTTCTTTAATTTTGATTTTTGTAAACGTCCATGTTTGCGAATCATATATAAGAGTCGGTAAAACACTGATTATATCATTTCCTTTTCAAACATATCGGTATTTCTTCGTTTCTGAATACGTTGTTTAGTTTTCCAAAAGCTACCCATGATAGTGATATTCTGCGATTTATTTATGCTAGCACTAACATGTTCCTCTGTCTGTCGTAATTCTTTGTCCGATGTGTGTGTATGCCATCAATTTTTATTTTTAGTTCCTTGTTCGTATTTGACATTACTTTTGTTTTTTGTCAATTTATTCTTAATGCTATTTTATTTGTATATGTATTTAATTCCGTTATCATCCCTTGTAGTTCTTCAGCACTGGTGCCTATGCTACATCATCTGCAAATCTAAGATGATTATGATATTCTCCATCAATCGTTATACCTTTTGAGTTTCAATCTATTTTTCTGAATATAGATTCTAATACAGCAATAAACAGTTTGGTGTTATCAGTGACGCAGCCAGGGGGTGGTTTTTGGGGTTCAGAACCTCCTCCTTGAAATCAATCTGATAATAAGAAAATATATACTCGTCGTTAAATGCCGTTTTGCATTTGTTAAACCTATTTTTTTTCATTTATTTGATTTCAATTTTGTTGTTTTTGAAGTAAATAAATAGTTTTGTAATATAGGAGGTACTAGAATTTTGTAGAAAAACGCGAAGAATAGATTTTAAATTTTAAGTTTAGTTAAACTATGTATTATTCCTTCAAAAAATATAAAATCATTATTTATCGTTTATTTTTCGCGGAATTTATTGTAACCATCTCCTTCTGTCCTCAATAACATTCTATTAGTGTGTTCCAGTGACGTTAAATATTTCTGTCGTTTATTGCTTCTAAAAGAATTACATATTCGACGTGTAATAAGTATAAAAATAACTCTGGTGAGTTGGATTGCTTAGGGCTTAGTTTTGGTTACTTACTTAAAGTTAAATTTAACTTGAGTTTACTGTTATAATTTAGTTTTTTGAAACCCCCCTCTTCAACCAAGTCTGGCTACGCCACTGAGTGTTATATATATTATATATAATGGCGTGTTTAGTGTAGATTTTATTTGTATATTTTTTCCTTATATATATATTTTTACACACACACACACACACACACACATATATATAATTATGTCATTCATATTATTTTTGCATGTTTTATTTTAAACAAAGTTGGATGTCACCGGAATCGTTGGTTGATGGTGTGTTTACAAGACAGTCGGACGTATGGTCATTCGGTGTCCTATTATGGGAAGTAATGACGCTAGGGCAACAACCTTATCCAGCGCGTAGCAATGTAGAAGTGCTACATTATGTACGATCAGGAGGCCGACTACCTTATCCTACGAATTGTCCTAAAAAAATGTGAGTATATTTCTGTATATTGATGTTTTCGGGATGTATGTTGATTATGTGTTCGCATTTTGTCAATAATGGATTTTATCCAGTTGTTTATTGAATTTGTTCATATGGTGTATAATGTCACCATCCTGATAGGTTTTTTCTTCATGTACATCTGTAAAAATTAACAGCAATAAGTTCATGAGTAATTCAATTGGACATGTATACAAATCATATAACCTCTGTTCGATGTTTCAGCGGCAGTGTTCAATTTGTACGGCATAAGTTAGAACGTTTTGCAATCGTACAGTTTGTAAGTAGGTCTACAGCTCTTTGAACCGAATTTTATGGCGGTTTTGACGTATAGATCAGTCGAATTTGAAAGTTTGGATGTTTAGAGCATTTGTTAAATAATGTTTGATATTTATCCTGATAAATCTGTTTGACTGAGGGCACTTACAGATCGTGTGGTAACGTATTTTTACTAACATAGTACCAAGCGTCACACATTTCTCTCAGAAATACACTTGACTTTATTACTTGGTGTAGACCCCGTAATTAGTTGTCAGCATTCACTATCTTATGAGTGGGCATAATTTCTACTAAGGGGACGATGCGTCAATGTTTACATTTTACAAAAATGTTTTATTCAAAATACGAATATTTTATTTTTTTATATTAAATACGATATTTGATTAATATGAAAAATCAAAATATTTTTAATTTAACTGAAATTATTTTTTTTATACTTTTTTTTTTATGAAATTTAAAATGATAATTTGAACATAAATAAAAACTTCGAATTAATCAATATACAAAGAATTTATTTATTTTTAGTCGAAGTAAAATTTTACGGAATAATTTAGTTATAAAATATTTTGAAAATTTTTACACGATATGTCATATAAAAAAAATTACAATGTTATTAATTATGTATATTATTTCGCTGATCACAAAACGTAAGATACGTACACTTTTTCGGTGTATTTCTGTTGAAATAAACGATAAAACATCAATGTACGATCATTCTGTTAAAAATGGACACATGTTGTTTGAACACAAAACTTAGGTCTATAGTTTGTGACTTCGTTATGTTTTCCTTTTTTATATATCGGTCTTATTAGTGATGTTTTCAATCCTTGCGGTATCATTCCATTTTCTAACGTTTTATTTATTAAGTTTGTTATTTTCTTTGATATTTTATCCTTCGCATATTTCATATCCTTAATTCTTATATTACCGTTACCACAAGATTTTTCAGCTACTAAAGCTACTAATTTGTCAATAATGTTTCCTACTTTTTCTACCGTTGCTTTAGGAATACACATATTACTACGAGCATAATTCATTTGACTTTAATTTTAGTATGTTACATTTGTGTTCTATTCTTTCTATACTATGCTCAAATTCCTCACTAAATAATTTTATTACATTATGTATACCATTTTTTTTACACACGTATTTTTCTATTGTTCCATCAACCCCAAGAGTGGTTTCCTTACCACCTCACATTTTATCATATTATGATCGGCTATTTTAGTGTTAAGATTTTTATGCTTCATTTTAATCGATTTATTTAGCTGTTTAGTATAAATATGGTCTATCTGGGTTTGTGTGTAACAGTCGCCCTTCCATTCTTCCCTAGTGTATCCTTTCATTCCGCTCATATATCCGTGTAGTTTGGTAATTTAATGCTCTTAAATCATTTTTTGCAGTGTCAATATTTATATCACCTATATACACTACAGTTTCTTTTCGTAGAAATTAACTGGACAATTTCATTTATATATTCCTTTGTATCGTACGTTGGTTGTCTATAGATAAACCATGCATATAGTTTAACTTCGTTTACACTTAATTTCATTAGAATACTTTCCGCTTCATTCCGCTCATATATCCGTGTAGTTTGGTAATTTAATGCTCTTAAATCATTTTTTGCAGTGTCAATATTTATATCACCTATATACACTACAGTTTCTTTTCGTAGAAATTTTTTATCTAACTCGACAATTTCATTTATATATTCCTTTGTATCGTACGTTGGTTGTCTGTAGATAAACCATGCATATAGTTTAACTTCGTTTACACTTAATTTCATTAGAATACTTTCCGCCGTCCTCATGTTATAATTTATCACATTTGTTTTTATATTTCCATCTCGTCTAATATAGATCACTAGCCCATGTTTAGTACCTATCTCCTCTAAATTGTGATATTTGTCATAGCCCTCGATGTTGTATAAGGACATTTCGTATTTATTTACATTAATTTCTCCTAATATTAGTATATCTATTCCTTTTATTTTACACTGTATCATCATCTCATTCCATTTCATCCTCAATGATCTTACATTCACATAACACTATAGTAAGTTTAATTTCCATATCAGTAATTTTTGGTTATTTTATATTCTCTTTCCATATTTTACACTTACATACACACACATATACCGCATTCTTATACACAAATATTTAACAATTATATTAATATATATATACATTTTATCTTAAATTTTAAAAAACTTATTATATTATTTATGTTTTTTCTCTTTCAACATTTTACACTCACATTCACATACACACACTTATATACATGTATTTAACACGTATATTTATATGTATAAATTTTATCTTAATATATAGGATTTTTGTTTTATTCATTATGTATGTTAACTTATATACCGCAAAGTGAGTGATGTGATCGGTTTTTGTAAAAGGATTAAAAAGAGTAAAATAAACCGGAAGCGATCGGATTGGATCACAGATGAACTTATTCAATTAACTCGTGAAAACCACGAGTTGTATAAACGATTAAAATCCTCTGCAATGTGCAGGGAGGTAAGCCAAATATATAAAATGGTATCGAAAAGTGTACAAAGAGCTACAAGAAAAGCGGAGCAAACATACCATACTAACTTATTGAATGCCTGTGGACATAATCAAAAAAGTTACTGGCCTGTTATAAAACGTGTCAGTGGTAAGGCAAATGAAACTTTGAAAGAGGTATGAGTGAACGGCAGAGTCATGAATGTACGGGGGAATGAAAGATTGATTTCTCGCTGTTTTAACGATTATTTTCATGACTCGGTCGTTACTTTAGTTGAAAATCATAATCACATGGATGAGGCGTATACTGCGGATAGAGTGTCAGAAAGTTATAATCTAAAAATTCCTTTGGGTTTATTGAGTTCTCGAATAATGATATAATACATTCAATTGAATCGTTGCCAAACAAGCCTTCTTGTGGATTCGATGGAATATCTATTAACCTAGTAAAGAATGACAAAAATTTCTTTTTTCAACTGTCATTTTTATTTAATGAATCCGTGTTGAAGGGAAAATTTCCTGAAATATTTAAATTAGCTATTGTTAGACCAATTTATAAAGAAGGTGACAAACATGATATTGCAAATTACAGACTAATTTGTGTTCTTTCTACAATTTCTAAAATATTTGAAAAATATTAAAAAGATTCTATTAAACTACGTGCTAAAATTAAATTATTTCAGTGTCTTACCTAAAAAAGGTAAATGCATTATTTGAACCTGTAGAATGCATAAGCGAGAATGTTGAAAATGGTCATTCTGCTGTTACTATATATTTTGACCGTTGTAAAAAGTCTTCGGTACATTAGATTATCATATTTTATTGTAAAAGCTTTACGATTGTGGAGTAAGAGTAAATGTACATAATTGGTTTAAAACATATATAGAAAATAGGCGTTATGTTACAGAGATAAAGAATGTACGTAGTGAAAGTGTAACACAAACTTTTGTCGTTCCACAAGGGATATTAAGCCCTACTTGTTTTTAATGTATATAAATGACGTGTGTAATATTACGGTTAACGATAAGATATTTAGCTACGCAGACAATACTGCATTAGTGATTCACTCGAATATTCTTAAACAGATGGCGCAAACTGATGCCAATGTAATTGTTGGATGGCTGAAGCGAAACCGACTAATTGTTAACGAAAAGAAAACAAAATATCTAATTTACAGCTATCAATCCCCTCATCTGTGGAATGGTATGAAACTCATGCTAAACGATAAATATGAGATAAAAAGAACGCATGAAGTGAAATGTTTAGGGATTCAATTTGACTGTAACGTAGAATAAACATCTTCTGTGTCTAGCTTAAAAACTAAGGAAAATGAATTACCTTTTCTCGTATTTAAAGCAATACGTTTTTGTTGAGCATCTTAAACGCTTATATCTCGCTTTGTACCAACCTGTTCTCAGTTATGGAATAATTAATTGGGAAGGGACGGCTAAACAACATATTAAGCCAATTCCAACGCTGAAAAATAGACTGATAAAATTTGTTTTAACCAAAAAATCATTCTTCTCATGACATAATCTTAACTATTCAAGAGATATACCAATTACAATTACTTGACTCTGTGTTCAAGAATAATCCTTACAATATGTTGCCCATCACGGAATACTTTACGAGATTAAATCGAGAGAGGATGGTACAAATACCGAAGTTCAATAAGTATCGCTCCAGAATTCGAGCTATCTATAAAGGTGCTATAGTTTATAACAAGTTGCCCTTTTAAGAAACGTCGCAGGTACATAAAAAAAAAGTAAAATAGAACTTCGTTGGTTTTTAGCGTTAGGGTTTTTCTATAAATTTATGTGTATGCATATGTTTAGTACTGCGGTATGTGTGTGCATGCATTTTAAAATGCCAAGCTTACCTAATATTATATGTACGTACACCTGTATCCTAAATTGTATTAGATTACGCTTATGCAATATTTATAACATATTTATTATTTTTGTTTTTTATTAACAACCGCACAATTATTTTAAAAGTTTGTTTAATTTATTTTTCGTAATAAACACCGTATATTTAAGAAAATAATTCTATTGTTTATGCTGCTACTCGCGCGTTATCGCGCATTTGCAGCATATTATTGTAAACTGTTATATATAAGAAAGTAAAAACAAAGCTTGATTTGATTTGGAAATTTCTATTTTTTCTATTGTCTTTTTCTCGATACTTGTCTAAATGTACGTTAAGAATTTCAGCTCGATCGCATTAGCCGTTCGAATGTTATACTACTAGAAATTTGCTTTTTATCGCATATGCATTAGTATATATAATTAAAATTTTATATTTAATGTATCGAATTTTCCTGATATATTTTTTAATTGATGAAAGAATTGTGTTTTTTTTTTAAACGATCAAAAAAATCCAAAATTCATTTAAAAAAAAAACGGTGGGTCTTCTGATATTTGTTAAAACTGGAATTTTTGATTATCATTTTGGAAATTTATGAAATGAAATTCTATATCGTTAAAATAGTCATGTATGTACTGATTTTTAATTGTATATGATTTTTATATAATTATATTTTCCGAAAAACACGATTTTAAACGAAAAAAAAAACGAGCAAAAGCAATATATAATCCACCGATAAATTCTTCATAAATTTGCATAGTAAATTTTTAGAAGTAAGTATTAATTTATAGTTTTATAAATTTGTTTATTAATGTTTAATTCGTGCATTTATAGTTAAAATTCAATATACTTATACGTGTACGCATTCACACACACACACACATATATATAACATTATATTCACAAAAGTGTATATGTGTGACTGCAGGTATGAGCTGATGGAAAAATGTTGGAGTTTTACTCCTAAAAATAGACCAACGTTCAAATATTGCTTATCAGCTTTGGAAGACTTGAAAGAAAATTATGCTTCATTGTGCGATGTTATCAATTACAGTGTTATGCTGCCACTTACAAGTAATAATCCTTATTTTTTAGCTTTATATTTAAAATCTACTTTCCTATTTCCATTTGCATTGATCATGGGGAATTTTTTTTTTTTAATTTTAGTCTGGTTTATAAAAAGGTTAGATACATATGTATCTTCATTTATAATTTAAAAGCACTAGAAGAACACAGACTGATAATGATAGTAATAAACTTAAGGTAGTTAATTTTGATATGGGAAAGGGTTATGTACCATGGAGTTAGTGTTATGATAATATGTTAACGTGTATTTGGAGAACAACTAATCAGAATGCATGTTTGATGCAGATAATTGAGTTGAACAGGGAAATAAGATAAAAGGAAGAACTATGTTCACACACATTATCGCCAAAGTTACCACTATCGTATTATTTATATAAATGTTTTCTATTTATAGCAAAACAACGAAAAAACCCCATAGTTTTTACACACCTATGTAAAGTAGTATATTCTGGTTGTTTTTTAGGCTTTTGATGAATAATATTAAATCACTGTTTTTATTCTGGATGAAATCCAGCAGAATTATCGGATTTTATTGATGATAAAGTACAAATATTTGAAGCTGTTTCACATTTACTCTCAATGAGTGATTTATGTCCATAACTTAAATCATCAACTCTATCATCATAATCAAGTATTAAATTGTATGTATTAAAAAACACAAAATTTATAACTATGACCTGACACTGTAGTGGTCGCGCTCATTTAACGAACATCAATGGTCGGGTGGCGTCCACTTTGAAAAACACCTTATTTTTATCATTTTTCATATAAAATATTATATATATATTTTTTTTTGTAAAATAATATGGTGTTCTGTATTATAAGGAGCTATTTATAAATTTAAAAAGAAAAAACACCAAGTTTCAATTATATTACTTATGCATATGCAAATATATATGTATGTGTATATATATATATATATATATATATATATATATATATATATATATATATATATCCTAATAAAGTGCAACCTAGAAATAAAAAGTACATTAGTTTCAATCAATTTTGGAAAAATTTTCATATATTAATTTACTATGTTCAAAGCAGATAAAATTTTTACACTGTTTACAAAAATTACGAGTTATTCTAAATTTTTTTTTCTTGTGCATACGTAGCACTGTTTTAGCTTATCTGTATCGTCACTGCTTTCACTTGCGTTGTCTTCTGGATTCCTTTTTAAGCTATTCGGCATGTTACTCAAAATACACCGCATTTTCGTATAGCTAAATTTCTAAAATAAGTTCGACGTTTCTTCGTACTTCCTTGAATATTATTATAACTATAAAATAATCTGAGCATTGATTCCACCTATGTTTAGTAGCCTGTAAAATACCACCATCGGCCATTTTCTTATATATCTTGAACAATTATAAAGGGAGCTCATTTTGTCTACCATATCTATCGCTGGTTTTATTCGCGTGACGTCCATTAGACGACAAACCCCTCTCTTTGTGTGTTCACTTGTCATCTTATTTTAGGAAGGTAAATGAAAAAACAGTAAAATCTGGATTACATATCAGAAATAAATATGCTTTAAAAGAGTTGTGACGCCTATTCCACGCCACGCGACCACTGCAGTGTTAAATGTGTCAGGTAATCTAATATTCGATCACGTTCCAATGTGATGGAAAACTTTCATTTAAAACAATAAACGCCACGATTAATGTTATCACTAGTCTGCTGTATATTATATATACGGGCATCAGCATTTATAATATTTATCATACCAAATTTTAAGTAAACTGGAATCACTGCCGCATTAAAATTAGCAGTATAATTTCACATTCCCTACAGATGAACTATTTGCAAATGCTGTATGATAGATATCTGAGCCATATAACACAAGTAAACAAATTATGTTTCAACATTTATTTGCAAATACGCTGCACTTTTTAGTTCATTATAACTGTCTTCTATAATTTTCAATTTCATTGAGTAGCGCAAAGCCATCTACAAAACTTTAGTCTAAACCCATCTGTTGTAACCAACGTGAAACATTTACCATCTCTTCACACCCACTAATAGAACTTCAGATTGACACATAAAATAATAAATAAATGAACGGAGTGAGTCTCTTGGTATCAATCCTTTATATTTGATTACGCTATAATTAAATAAAATAAAATATGTTCGTGGATAACAAACTTTGAATTGTTTAATTAAAATACTAATAAAAAAAATAAGACATTAAAATATCGTTTTCGAAACTTATTTTGTATTCGTTTATAACCATGCACTTTTTACTTTTATCTCTGCTTTCCATATTGCCGGTGTTGACCAGTTGACTGCGTTATAAGCATAACAGATATATGTTCCGGCATTATCATAATCTGCCTTATATACATAGTATACTTTACGTCCACCATTTTCTAGAATATTTTTGTCTTCTCTCATCCAGAATATGATTGGCGGAGGATATCCTACTGCGTCGCAATCAAGGAGGATTGTTTCAGTTTGGTATACTTCTATAAATGATGTTGAAGTGTTTAAAATTTTAGCTGGGGTGAGTAATTTTAACATAACACGAGCTGATATGTAAGGTTTTTCACCGTTTTCTATAGGTATACGACACTTATGCTTCGTCTTGCAATTGAATTTCAATAGCCCATGTCAAATTTTCCGGACGATGAATTACGGAATATCTTTCGTCTTGTATTAGTAACTTACTATCGTTTGATATTGTGATTTCAGTGTAGTCCCTACTTTTGACCCAAGTAACTGTATAATGTTGTTTATTATAAACCATGCACGTTAGTCTGACAGTTGACCCAATTTCAACTTCAACTTTTTGAGTCTGACTATGGAACCAGATTTGTGGCCTATTCTTAATATTGTCGTTGGAAATTGACTGAACTAAGCCTGTTTATGTTTGAAAAAAAAAATCTATTTATATTTGCGTAATTATATTTAGGATAATTTTCAATGTAAAGCTGTATAATATTTAAACTGAAGAGAGTCTAAAGCGACGTGAATATGGAAAATCATAAATAATGCTAAAATACGTAACACGCATACCTGACTATTGCCTGATAAAATACACGAAAATATGGTTAGTAAACTTCATCGTGATCATAAGGAGGTGACGAGTTTTTAAGTTCTAATTAAAAGGACGAAATGCTAGAGTGACAACACGTTCAAATTAATTGATTATACAAGGCTATCTAAAAAATCATATTTGTAAACATCTTATATAAAATAAAAAAAGAATAAAAATAAAAAGGTTCAATAATATGCTTCCAGTAATTTTAATTCGCCGGATTCCTTTGACTTTCGTGTAATTACTTTTTAAAATGTCTCGGTGAACTAAAATTTACGACAATATATGATCGAGTTTTCATTTATTACATTTTTAATTTAACATTATGCTTTGGAAAGTTTGATAAAACCTCGCTATTTACCACGAGAAATTAATTTTACTCGCTTCCCATTGAGAAAAAAGTACTTTGTACTTTATTTAAGGTTCTTTCTTTTCGATTAGTGCATCTTTCTTTCTATATTCAAATAAAACTGCACAGTTTACGCAATTAGATATGTTTCCTCGATTTGCGTTTACATAAATTTTGTTTAATACTTTTAGTTATATTTAAAACGTTATAGATTTCTATAATTTCGTTCTTGTTTTGAATTAACAAAAAATAAAATGAAATCTATAACTTTATTTATTTATTTTTGCAGCAATCAATAACAATAATAATAACAACAATCGGAATTCACGTGAAGAATTATCCAGTGAAAATAAAACACAAAGTGTCAATCGGTATAACTATACTAATCTCTCCATAACATACGGAAGTGTGTGATTTTCTTCAGATTCTTCAATATTAACAGGAAAATCAGTGCGAAAAAGTAATTATATGAATAACTATGTATGTGTAACAATAATGTAAAGAAGCCGAAATTTTTGTATGTTCAAATAAAATTGTAATTTGTTACGGTATCACAGGTGAAACTCATAATTATGTGTGAATATTATTATTTTTGCTTTTATTATTATTATCATAAGATTGTAGATATTTTCATTCATCCTACCCTGACATTTGTTTTTCGTCACATTGACAAAATGAGCTTTATACTTAACAGGGACTACTTTTAATCGGATCTTCTGATTAGTGATTATTCTTGTAGTGTAATAAGCATTGGTTTTCATTATTTCAACCGGTTTTTTTTTTCTGTAAAATTCTATTGTTTTTAACTGTTTTTCTGTAAATAGTGTTTCATTTTTCCAATGGTTACATTATTTTATTAGCTCCATTAAACGGCGCATTTTCAACTACTTGTTTACGAAGTTCATATTACACATTCAGTAAAGCATATATTTCTTGTTAAAGCAGAAAAAATGAAGAGTTATAATGCTCAAATTTTTGTTAATGAAATCCTTTTAATAATTATTGGAAATAACATAATCGAAATTTTAAAGCTCTACATGCTTCATGTGACTCGGTAATATTTTTCCCGTTATATTGTTTAGTGTATGTTTGTGTTTGTATCTATTTTTTTCTGTGTGAATTTTTATTTCGTGATATTTTTTTATTTTAAATGTGTACTTTTATTTAATTCGATTATAAGTTTAATTTTATTGTTCGTCATTCGTTTAATGTCACAATATATCATTATCAATATTCCATAATTAAATTGTATTACTTTTAAAATACTGACGTGTAACTAGTATAAAATCAAAATGAAATTATACACTTATTACAATGAATAATAATTATGCGCGTAAACTTACAGTAGTTAACAGCTCCCAAAAGGTAGAATATTAAAATTTTTGTCATTTTTAAATACATTTAAAATTCACAAATACTGATAATAAAAATAACTAAATATAAATTCTGGGATACAATTAGCAACGAAAGGATGTGTAGAAGTATATCTGAAACAAGGGGTAAGCAAATGTTTACCTAGTTTAATTTTCAACTGAGGAGTAGCGTTTTAAAATACTTTGGTTCAGATCAATAAAATATACACGCTGAACTTATGTTGTTTGTAGTTCGTCTAATTATAATTATTATAAAATATAAAATCTGTACAAACAATAATGAGTGTGTACAAAATGTGTTATATATATTTGTAAAGAATAAAGCTAAAATTTTCGTAAATATTTAAAAAAAGAACCATTCAAATAACTAATTTTTCAGGTTTAGTACTCTTTCTGTCTACTAGTAGAGTTCCTGAACTAGGAGCTTAACATTTGTTTATCTAATCTATTAAATACAATGTGGCGCCAAGAGAAATTAGTATTTATAAAAAAATGAGTGTTTTCATATTTGTTTTATTTGGAAATTTCAACATGTTATCTGTGTAACAATTTTGCTCGATTAAAATTTTGAATAATTGAATAATGAAATAAATGTAATTATTAGTAACATTGTTTTTATTATTATGAGAAAGCGTGAATATTTACTTTTGAAAAAACTGTTTTTTTACAACATAATTATTATATACTAAGTGTATTGATAAATTGAACAACTATAATACAAATGATAAAATATAATTATCAAACGTTTTTTTTTTTTTTTTTGTAAATAACACTTCTAGCTAACAAAAGTTCGATAATGTTGACATATTTCTTCCTACCGAAATTAGCTGCACTGGTTTTAAACTTAAACAATAAACGTATAGTAGTTGAATAAATTGTTTTGTTTGCCACTTCTATTTTTACGTTATACGTTATGGATTTTCTAATTTGGTGTTATAGTTATTGGTAAGTAACGTTATATATTTTTGTAACTAAAAACTATTGAAAAATAGGAAAATATAACACATCGCGATTATTTTCACTAACTTCCAAAAAAATTAAAAAGTCTTGGTCATATTCCCTTCAGAAATAAACAGCAGTTAACATACATTTTTAGGATCTTAAGTGAAATTTTATGATTCAAGAAATTGAAAAGAAACTACAGTTTATAATATAATTATACACTTCAAGAAATTATGTTAATCAAAATAAACGTCGTAGTTAGTAGTCTTTACAACTAAATCAAATGGAAAACGGCAAGATATAAGGAAGATGCTTAAATTTAATAAGTAAAAATAAAAACATAAATCACAAGCTGTTGCAAAAACATAATATACCAAATATAAGAGGGCTATATCTATGAACATTGTGATATTCGGTTGGAAAAAAAAAACAAAATAAAATAAAACATGCAAACCAAATAAGAATTAAGGAAGAAATACACGCATAAAAACCAATCAAATTAATGTACAATCATAGAATTATTAAACCGATTTTCAGAAATTATAGTGGAGAGGAAGAAAAATGAACGCTTCAAATAACTATATAAATTTGGTGATAAAATAAAAAAAACGTGAAAAATTCAGTAAAGAATAACACAAGGAACGAGATGTAGGGTAATACAATTATTACAAGTGAGATAATTTAAATAAAAATAAACTAAGGAAGTGCGAGTGAAAATGACGAAATAAATGTGTATTGTAAGAAATAAATTATGTGAAAATAATTATGTCCGAGTATGAACTAAGATTCTTTATCGAAATAGTATATAAATTTCATTTCTCGGACTCGTAATAAATCAATGTTCTTAACCATTTCATTCGCAATGTCCACTATAGGGAGATGAAATTTTAATATTAACAAAAATTTTTATATATGAAATGTCTCAACTTTATTTAAAATATTAATATAAATACATTGAAAATTATCTACAGTTCACCCAAAAAGCAGTATTATACAATAAACATCCGTATAAAATTTATAATTTAATGTTAAGATTTTATAATGTATGATAGAAAAATGGATGTTGAATCTGATTTCAAGGCATACATCTACAATCCGGATGGACATAATGGTAATAATAGAGTATGGATTAAAGGAGTCTCAAAATGTTAGAATGAAAAATTTAACTCCGTTTTATTTAAGGATGAATTTATTCGATTAAAGTTTGATACTTATACTTTAAACGTACTAATAATAATGTGATTTATATATTATATGTTGATGGTTTATTAATAATTGGCAAACAAGACTTGGTATAAATCTGTTAAAAGACTTTTATGTAAAAAATTTTAAATAACAGAAGTTGGCGAACTAAGTAAATTTTTAGGTGTACATAGAACGTAATAATAGTAAATATTGAATCAAACGGATTATGTTGAAAAAATGTTAAATTTAATATGGAAGATAAAATCTATAACACATTTAGAACGAAGTATCTCAATTCATAAATCATATGAAATTGCAAATGAATTGGGGAAAACACAGAACGTTTGGTATATTCCGCATATGATAAAGAACATTATCATTATATGGATGCCCACCCATAATCGAGATCTTGTTGGAACTATGAAGAAGAAGAAGAATATATGTATAAATATAATGTCAATAGTATATCGATATGTATCGTACGTTTTTAATTGTATTATGTGTGACGTTACGTTTTCGTTTCGGTGTGTATTTGTAAATTAATATACGCTGTTACCTGAGAATTAGTTTCATTTGAAACAAGAATCATTACGAGAAGGATGGTCAATCTGCATAGCTGTTTTCGTTGAAAGAATTATAAACAACAAATATTTGTAGGAAGTATGGAGGAAAAACAAAAAATATCAGTTTATTAAAAAATGTTTGTCTGTTATAATTAAATTTCTGACAATTAAAGGTGATTTATATCTTCCAGGAAATTTATGGAAATACGACCAGTACATTGTCCTGATTATCTCCGTTTGAAAAATTTAACTACGTGGGAATGACCCATGCGTAACCTACAAATTATAGTAGCAAATAAACCTATTTACTCAAGCAAATAATATGATTTAATGAATCATTTATAGGCGCAATGGAAAATATAATTTCAACTAAAGGAAAACTTGCAGTTTTATTAAGGTAAAGATGAATTATTTAACTATTTCTATTATTTTCAAATTTGGCTCCAGTGCGAACATACGTACATAAATTATACAAATAACAATTAATAAAAAACAAAGGTTGTAATAACAGAATTCAAGTTACTTTATAAACATTTAAAAAAAAAGGGTTATCTTTCTAAAAAAAATTAATTCTTTATGTATTTTAGCTCTACCATTCTCTATACTTTTACTATATTCATGTTCGTACATGGTTGTTTATTTTTGTCGGTTTCCTAAATCGAGTAGCTTTAACTAAAAGTAATTAGAACCTTGAAAAAAAAATTGATACTATAAAATTATTTTATACAATGTATAAAAATTCTTGATTTAACAATATAATATTATGTAAATAACATCCGAAGAAATGTCCAAGTTTTGCTACGTATACGTTTATAGTGTTTCGGGCTTTGATTTCTTTGCGGTTACCTACAGATAAATCTGACTACCGTAAAATTGTTGTTTTTATAATACCTTCAAAATGTATTAAACTGTATGAATGATTTATAAAAAAAAAATCAAGTAATTTTTTTACTATAAGTTCTGAATTTAATCTGACAGTATAATTAATTTTAAAACGTAACTAATGAGACAAAAATATTAATAAAAAATTTAAAATTAAAAAAGATCTGGTAAGTTCAATAGACATCTTCCACTCACCGTGAATTTATGCTTATCCTTTGTCGAGATTAAAGTAGGTCAGCCTTCACCACCCTCACTACTGTTAATTAAACATAATCAATAATATCCAATTTCTGTCGCTAATTATATTTCAGAATTCACGTACAGTTTCTGTTTGTTCTCGTATTGTAGGTAAATGAACTCGTTAAATATTAAATAAAAGTTAAAATGGGAACGACTTTAATGATAATCTGTCTTTTGACAACAATTGATTACAGTAAGTTTATATAAATATACTTCCTTTCATTATTATTTTAATATTAGATGTTCATATTTTAACCTCGTAACGGGCGCAGCAGCTAAAAATACAAATACATACAATTTACCAAATTTTATTTATGTGACACAACATTTTGGGTTTTAAAAATTATAAATAGATGAAAATTTGATTCTATATATTCTCGTCTTGTGTCCTATTGTCGAATTTATAATTAATGCGGATATTTTAGTAAATTACGTGAGAGTTTCTTAAACATTTCGAAAAATTAAAATTACTTAAATCATTTTATTTTTTGTGAAGTCTTACTTTGATGTATGATCTATTAGATCGTTTGACATTATGGATAAGTTTGAACATAATATTGATAATGTAATTCACATCACCGCTTTCTTTTATATTAATTAACACATGTTAATAAATTTTACTTTTTGATTTCATTCAAATAATATATATATATATATATATATATATATATATATATATATATATATATATATATATATATATATATGTACTAACATAATTATTTGAATCATATCATCCTGTTTTTTCATATTTAACATTTTAAATAAGCTTATACTCTCATCAGAAACACTGATGAGTGACGTAAATGTACTTACAATATTAAGCATTAATAATTCTGTTAGTGCAATAATATATTATATACGTATGTGTGTGTGTGTAATTTTAGCATTAGTTTCATCATATTTTAAAACTCCAGTTTTCGTTTATATTTATAATTATTTTGAAGGCTTCTAACGTATTTACTAAAAACAACTAAATCAATATAGCGCATGATGAGCGCACAAATTATTGACACCACATAAAAAAGAAAATCTTTAATAGTATTAAGTTTAACATTAGTTTGTAATTATAAGTTCATATCTCGTGTGTCATGAGTGTATTCAAATGATATTGCAATAAATGAGATAAGAATAAAAACAAATATTTCGAGAAGAACGGAATTATTAAGATATAAAATGGTTTCTTCCATATGATTGCTACCAAGAGTTTGACGCAATTCATACGAGAATTGGTTCTTAAATTTATATACTGGCTTTTGGAAAAATAAATTATATATATATATTTTTTTTAATAATATTTATTACAAGTTGGCCAACAAGATCATTTACCCGGATTTAAGTATAGAATATCATATTAAGGGGATAGTACCCATTGGTTTTTTAGGTCTTAAGGTATTAATAGCAAATATCCATTTTTTTCCCCAAAATCTGATGGGTTTTATGATATCGTTTGTAATTATTTGTGTTTAGTTACAATTATATTAATTTTTGAGAAAAATCATAGGGTGTGGATTATTCTTACTTTTAATACAAGTTTTAAACTGTATTTTTGAAACATTTATTTGTTTTCGTTTAAAAAAAAACCGCCGTCTCCCAGACGACACCTCTCTGTTATTGTTACAGAAATATGTTTCCACTTAAGGATTAGAAAATTGTTGGTTTCTTTAACATAATTATGTATGACTCTCCATAATTTTAAAAGTGTGTTCGTCGTCATCGTATTATTTACAAGTTATCAACCTTGTAACTACCATTAAATTTAATTCATTTATTTTTCAGCTTTTGTATAATCTATTTTTAGCTGTTTTGCACCCGTCATTATTTGTATGGTAGCTAATATTTCATAAAGAACAAATTGAGCTAATGTTACATTTCAACGTGTGGGAGTATTTGTGTCCTTCTTGTAAACGCCGGGTCATTGTTCCAGACATTGAATTTGTTGACTCATTGGCTAAAAACGCGTCGTCTAGTGGTGCAGATCTCTCCTTAGTCTCTCACAAAGGTATCATTCCTTTATTCAGCTAGAGCACACAGATCAATGTGAGCTAATCTACACTGAGATTATTAATCAATCACCTCTCACTTATTACTATCAGCTCCAGCTGTCTCTTCCAAAACTCCCGTGGTTCTATTTCTTTCGGAAGATTAGTCGCAAGGACGATTTGGACATGATTTGTTGCCTGGCCGTCTTTTCCGTATGCAGCTTAGACAAAGTCCCTTTGTCAACTCCATTCTGAACAGGCACTCTGCAATCCCGATCATGTTTTTTTTAATGTTCTGCTGGGGTGCTGTTGCGTTTGGAGTTTTATCTTGTCTTGCTACGTTCTTTGGATATTACACCTTCGTATAACGTATCGTATATATAATCTGCAATTATTCCCCCATATAGTGACGTTTCTAGAGAAGTCAGCATCCTTGATTAATATGTAGATAGTACCCACAGTATTACGTTGGGTAAGCTGTAAAAGCAACCCCATTCATTTAAAAAAAAATGCAATTCAACGTTTCTACTAATTTTACAAAAAAAGTATTTCATTATCCAAAAATTTAATAAATAAAATTCATCTGCCTTTTTCATTATACATATGGATTACTATTGAAGAGTTCATTTTTTTTTAGAATCATCTACAATTTATTACATAATTCAGTACTTTTTGTCCTAACTGGAAGGTAGAGTTGTCAAATATTTTCCACACCAAATAACCATAACTATGATCCAGACTCCTTAATATCTTCTATTTAAAAACACTGATTCGTAGGAGTATCATCTAATCTACATAAACCGAATTTATCTGTTATTTGAAAATACACACACCACATACATAAAATTTTTACCATAATTATTTAAAATAAATGTCGAACCCTATATATTAAATTTAATTTTGAATGCCTAAAATTTTTCCCCCTGGAGAAATATACAGAAAAATTGTAAATAGTTCCTATTGGTTTAATGTAAAATAAAATTATCTAAATATGAATTAATTGTAAAATAAAATGATCTAAATATGAATTAATCTTTTGAAATATACACAGATTTAGTTCAGTCAACTTTCGAAGAGAAAGCGGCGGAGCTGCCACGCATTTGGTTTTATAATTTGCCTCAAGAAGTAGAAGTCGGTTCAACGGTACGGATGGTGTGCGGAATTGAGAATAAAGAAGGCTATCCGGTTATGTGGATTAAAAATCATGACAACAATGAAGTGTTAGTATCTGCTGATAGTAAGTTATTAATCGAAGACGATCGGTATTCCCTAATTCATCATATAATGAATTCCACATGGGGTATCGAAATTCGTTCCTTACAATTGTCGGATGAAGGATCTTATATATGTCGTGTGCCTGTTGAAAACAGCGAGATCGACGTATCGGCTACCATCGTGTTAAAATTATTAATTCCACCTAAATTTGTTGACGGTCTTGTGCCACTTGTAGAAGTATATGAAGGTCAGCCATGCTCTATTACCTGCGCTGCAATAGGTTCCCCACGGCCCCTTATATTCTGGATGCGGGAAGATAAAGGCGTTCTATGGAGCGGTGGAAGAATGTATCCATATCCAATATATGTATTATATAATACGGCTTTCTCTGACAATGGAACATATTATTGTTACGCTTATAATGGTGTCAATGAATCATTACCAGCAATATGGAAAACGCATATTATAGTTAAACGTATTTTTGATTAAGCATTCGTGAATTTAATTTCCCATAATGATCTTTTAAAATATATCATTATTATTATTACTATTTTTAATTAGGGAACTGTAATACTGAAGACAATCTGGTAACATCATTTGAGAAAGTTTAGCAAGTAAATCCTAAACGTATGAATACTTTAACCATTATTTCAGTCGTACATTATAAAATCTTAACATTAAATTATAAATTTTATAGGTGTCTTTATTATACAATACTACTTCTTGGGTAAACCGTAGATAATTTTTTATGTATTTATATAAATATTTTTTAAATTGTGACACTTCATGCATAAAATTTTTTGTTAACATTAAAATTCCATGTCCCATATAGTGGACATTGTTACTGAAAGTATTTTTAGTGGGAACCGGGATTCGTTAAAAATTTTTGCAATTTTTAATATATTGCTAGAATCAAGATGGCGAAATAGATTTGATCATAAAAAAATAACTACAGCCATTAGTGAAGACACTAAGGTAGAAAAACTATATGCAAACCTTGCGAAAATAATGGAAATAGAGAAAATAAACTATACAGTTTTCATGGGACACTTTTAGACTTGATGTAAATGAAACTGGATACAATAGTAATTGTGTAAATAAAAATGGACTTGATAAAAGAAACAAGATAGGGGATATATAAGTATATTTGATCAGTCGTAAAAAACTATGCGATCAATACACACTAATATATACTTCAAAAAGAAACCATAGCGAAGATAGGCAAAACGGTAATGTAAAAGCCGAAATTAACTATATACTCTCTGCAAATAATGCCAACAATGATAGTCTTACAAATATTGACAAACAAATACCTATTGTATTGAAAGGAGAAATGGTACATGATATAAAACAAGGTTAATAGAGTCCTCGATATGCTTGAAATCCTGCCTGAAATGACAAAAGAGGGCGAAGAAAATATAATATCCGAGTTACAACAACTATACGGAAGATGCCGGCAGAAAATAAAATTCGTGTCAAATAATTGAAAAATTTGACAAGAATTCTGATAAATAAGAAATAGAAAGACTTTAAATATTATGGGATAATAAGTTTACTTTACCCTAATTATTATCAAACAAACTGAAAACAACTCTGAATAATAAATAGTCAACTGAACAAGCAGGAATTAGAAAAAATTACAGAACTACAGTCCATATACGAACATTAACGACGCTAATAGGAAAATGTAAATGATACAACACACCCCTATACTTAGGAATACTAAATTTTAAAAATTCTTTTGACTCGGTGTAATTCTAGGGGATTTTGAAAGCGCTAAAAAATAGTGCGATAAGTAAACCATGCATAGGCTTAATACGAGATATGCGCGAATCACACAATGTAACAAAAAAATTAAAAAAAAAAAAAAAAGGACGTGAAACAAGGCGGTATCTTTTCGTCGAAGTTATTTAATGTTACCCTTGAGTTCGCTCTAAGAAGTCCATAATTTGAAACTCACGGGATAAATGTAAATTGAAAATACACAAATTACCTTCATTTTGAGGACGACATTATACTAATAGAAAAAAAATAAGAACAGCTTTAATGATATCGGAAGTGGAAAAAACCATTAAATAAGTTTAAGAAAAAATCGATGAAAAATGAACATTATGAAATATAAAGAACATAAAGTATATAAGTTTTGAACAAGGTCATGTAGAAACGGTAAACACGTTCGTATACTTATGAAAGAAATTTACAATGGAGAAAGATAGCCAACCACAGGAGGTTAAAAGAGATTACAATACGGATGGATAGCGTTTAGAATAATGAAGGAGATTCTATAATGTTATATCATCGCTGCGCTATTCAGTCGAAACCCATTTAGTTGGTACAATATGAAATTTTCTTGTAGGAAAGTTAAACAATTAATACTGATTAAATATTTAAATTATTTAAAAATTTAAATTTTTGCATTATACACTACTTTTAAAAGAGTTTTAGTCGTGACTTGCAGTGGTGAAGTATGGCTTGCGCCTAGTAGGCCCGAGCCTAAAGCGGCACAATTTGAGGGGCGGTAAAATTCGGAGGTATCAAAAAAATTTAAAAGCAACTCAAACTTTACGTATCCGTTTCGTAACGAATTTTAGCAGAGAAAGATCATTTTCAACCTTGAAAAAAGTAAAAAGTTATCCACGGGCGGACATGAGTCAAGATAGGCTTAATGCATTGGCCTTATTATCAATTGAAGCACAATTAGTAGAAGAAATTAAGCATGACGATGTTATTGCCGTTTTCGCTCGAACCAAACCAAGAAAAATAAGTATCGTAATGTTTAAAAGAGAAATAAATTCTGTTCGTGATTGAAATAAGTTGTACATTATTATTGTGAGTATATCGGTGTAATAAATATTAAAAGTCAGTTTTTAACATGATTTATTGTGTATGTATATTTGTATAAACATATTTTAGAAAGAGCGACGTCACATTTAAATCCATCACTGGTAATTTGAACAGGATAAAGTTTTAGAAAATTTCAAATAAATGTCTTCTTACTTTTGATTAAATAATGGTGACATGAAGTTTATTTTATTCGCCCATTTCAGTGTCCAACTTGCTTTGGACTTCATATAATACTTTTCACGACACTTATAAAACTATTTACAGTTCACTGTACTTCCTCTTTTTTTGAATTTAAAATTTATACACTGTTTTTTTGTTTGATCTGTACTGTACTTTATATCATTCAGAAATCGTTTGTGTAAATAAACTCTCCTAAGTATTTGATTTCGTTGGGTCAAGATTAGTGATGGGATCATCTGAATGAAAAATAATCGATTATTCGGTTTTTGAAAAACTATCTGTATCCGGCTTTTGAGAAAACTATCTGTAATCAGTATCCGATCTTTGTAAACAGATAATGAATTACGAATAACGACAGATAACTATCGCATATCAAATGTAATCCGTGCACATTACTGATTTCTATATGTATTTCGTTTTTTTATCTTTTTAGTTTTTAGGTTACCGTAAATTGTTATTGTCACTTTTTTATTTAGATTTAGAATTGTGTCAAAATTCTCAAGAAGTTAATTTTATACACAATTTTGCCGCAATTATTAAGATACTACAATTATATAAAACAAAAATTATGAATATAAAAAGGCAAAATAGTTTATAATGAATTATGTAAATACAGAATTCCATCTAGTAGCTTATCCGGCTGAACCCTGTTTATTCTTAAATTAGTAATTTGTCCGGCTTTAAAAAAAATTCGCTCAGATGAAACTGATGTAGCTGATACAATGAGATAAATGATTGTTTATATTTAGACCAGAATTGTAACGAATCTTCTGTTCTATTTAAATAAGGTATTTCAATATATTGTCTAATTGCCAATGTTGAGCTACTAGAGGGCACCAAAAGATTTTTAACATCGGTGAGTTTTTTTTATCAAAAAAACCCCAAATAGTAGAACTATTAGTATCTTCAAATTTTTTTTGTTCGTTTTCGACATTTATATTGCTTGGAGTAAATAAACACTTGGACTCTTCCATTGCCCATTTTTATGCATTATTAGCATTTTCGTTTAATCGAAATGCAATTTTTCTTAAATTGAGGATCAAGATATGTGGCTTTTGTTACTATTTTATTGGTTTCAAATGATCCCAGTCTTTTTGAAATGATGTTTAAAAGATTGTTTTTAAGTTCTACCCCATTTTAGTGACGGTTTTAATCGATTTTATAGCGCTCTGAAACTCACGAATTAATTAATGATATTGTTGGGTATTCCCCGCCTAATATTATATTTGTTATATCATTTGCCGATTGTAAAATACGTATACATTCTCCTATTGTTCCCCATTCTGCTAAATTGATACTATCTGGACAATTTGGTAAGTTTGTAATTGTCAAAGAAAGCGGATCTTTTATTTTAATTAATTTCTCTTAATATTATAAAACATTAATTCCATCTAGTTGGATAGTCTTGTTTTACTTTTGTTATGTTAGACCCATTTGTTTCTGAACTGACTTAATAATTTCAGTGGCTATCATGCTATGTTTAAAATACCTTATTAATATTCTACATTTTTTAAAATAGGGCCAAGACGGCTCTTATTTATGGATTCTATTAAAGTAAGATTTATTGTATGCGCAATCAAATATTGAACGACTGCACCCTTTATATTAGGACCATTATCCGATACAATAGTAATTACTTTTTAATCTATATTCCACTCGTTTAAAATATTGCTCAATACGTTCGCTTGTATGAGAAATAGGAATTTGGTACATAATACTCTGGCAATTAATATATTATAAATAAAATGTGATGTAACAGTAATATATGATTGGTTATTATCTGAAGTCCAAATATCTGTCGTAATAAATAGATAAATGTTTGACTTCACTTAACTTACTTTTTAGTTATACACTTTCTGAATAAAATTTAGGTATATCATTCCTAAGTTTTTTTCTGTTAGGTAAATTATATAGAAAATCAATTGAAAATTAGTTAAATCACTAATATTTATTTTCTTATAGAAAAAAAAAGCTTTTCGGCATTTATGCCATTATCAAGTGAAACATTTTTAAAAAATCATAATTTTAAAAATATGAATTAAATATAATTACTAAAAAATATTTGATGATGATTGTGAAAATATACTCCAAAAATGCTGTTCTGCTTCTGTTCTGTTTATTTTTTGAATTGTTGAAATTTAACATCAATATATTTGTTTATTAATTTTGTTTTTTTATATTAATTTTTTCTTCAATATTATCCATTTTTTAATATTTATTTTCATTTTACTGTAAAATTGTTTTTTAAAATTGTGTTCGTATATTTTTATATTTTACTTTTGGACATCATACATCGCAACAGTAAATAAAAAATTTAAAATTCCACCAGTATACAACTTTTACAGAATCTGGAAAATAATATTGAAGAAAAAATTAATATTAAAAAAAACACAAAATTAATAAACAAATATATTGATGTTAAATTTCAATAATTCAAAAAATAGACAGAACAGCATTTTTGGAGTATATTTTCACAATCACCATCAAATATTTTTAAGTAATTATATTTTTAAAATTATGATTTTTTAAAAATGTTTCACTTGATAATGGCGTAAATGCTGAAAAGCTTTGTGTTTTCTATAAGAAAATAAATATTAGTGATTTAACTAATTTTCAATTGGTTTTTTATAAAAAATCACTACATTCGACATTATATAAAAAATTAAAAAAAAAAATTATATAGAGGTTGTAAACTTTTTGAATATTCAAAAAAGCCTATATTTTCTACTATTTAAAGTAGTTACTTATCTTTGGCTACCATTTTTACTAATGATCATTCAATTTTATTAATATCCCTTTCTGAAAGTTCATTTTTTTCCTTCACTAATTTTAATTGCTTTGATATCGGTATATTATTTCTGTTACATACGTTTTCCTACACATCAATAATATCAGATGATGGCCTTACTGTTGTTTGTGTATATATATCTACAGAAATTAAATTATTTCTACCTACAGGATGAATAGGTAATAAATGCCGCCTTAAATTTGTGATACTTCTACATCATTTTAATATTTTTTTGCAAATTTTACACATTCCTGAAATATTCATTTTTTAAAAATAATTCCACATTGGAGATTATTTAATTCTTTTTATGTTATTATTTTCGAAATTCAATATTTTCTAAAAAAAAAATCAACCAACACACGTTCTATATATTATATAAAAAAATTAAATTAAAAATATACTGCACCTAAACAGTTATTTGTGTGCGGAATATAGAATTTTCCTGTAAGAATTAAAATGAAAATATGCAAGATGTATGCAGAGATAGTTGAAGTATGCTGCACTATTAGTATTGAATTTTTTTCATATAAGTACCAGGTTTACATATAGAAAAAAAAAAATGTTTGACATACAGGAAAAATAAATTTTATAAATGTAAGTGTAGTTTTATTCGAAGAAAAAAAATCATTAAAATAACGAATAAATTTCATTAAAAAACTATGTTATATATAACAATTTCAGTATAGTGATATAGGGGTGTAATTGTAATTTTAATTAAGAAAATAAAGTAAATTATTATAAATAGAAGACGATGTGAAAAAAACGTGATATGAACTTATGTAAAAATGATTTAGATTTTGGTTCATCTAAAGAATAGAAATATGTTTTACATAGATCTGATGAATTTTTACATGACGTACGTTGTATTTTTATATGTAGTATGTTGTAGACGAAAACGAAACTAAAGTGTAATTGTATCACAAAGTATAAATTATAATTAAACGTAAATTAGCTGTGGCTTTATTACTATTTTTTTTTTAATTGTTATTAAGTAATTAAGCAAGAATATTATTGTATAGTAAATTTTTTCACGAAATTTGGATATATAAACGGTAACAATAAGTAAGTTTTTTTTTGTTTTTTATAACATTAATAAATCGGCCGGCGCATATTAAAAATTTGAAAAAATTATATTTTGTGACTAGTTAGATACAAAAAGGAATTGAATATTCATGACTCCGGGTTGCCTAAATTTGTTATTTTTACACTTTCTAAATACCTTTTATATTATTTTATGACTAATTTTATTTTTTCTACGCAAGTTCTTAAAATTTAGTAGTTATATATATCATCAGAACTTCTTCATTAATCGTTAATTCGTGTAGTGAGAGCGTGTTTGTACAACAAAAAAATTGAGTTCGAAATATAATAAACATATTTTGTAAATTCGCAATAATAACCTAGAAAAAATATTGGTTTCATATTTCTACATTTCACATCTTCAAGCTAATTTATCAACATTAACAAACCGCAATTTTTTACGGCTGATTTGGCGAATGTTTGCTGTCACGACGATGATATCTCCATTCATTGTACTTATCCCATATGATGCAAATGCAAAAAACTGTTGCAGAACAGAAACATATCGTTAATATTACTGACGTGAACGCTATTAATATACGAAATAAAAATAGAAATATAAAATGTTGGATGTCTAGCCAATCTATCGAATTTTCATTTGTCGAATTATTAACGTTCGCGAAGCAATTATTTGTATTCATGATAATAATTTTTTATTATAAACGAATAGTACTACAGCACCAATTTAACAACGCTCTATCTTCTACAACGACTTTAATTACCACCGAATGCCCGACGTTACAAAAAATATTTAAACGAACAACAGCCAATTAAAAACTAGCAATAATTATATATATATATCTTGAATATACAATTTAATATATATAAATTCATGAAAATATTTGCAAAAAAATCAAAATATAGCCTATCATGAAGTAATACAAGAATTAGTTATACTAAATACTAGAATATAGTAAACTAGAGTATAGCCTGTGAAATTCTACTTTCAAAATAGTACATGTAGTAATACAGCACCGCTAAGAAAATCAAAACAAATCGGTGCATTCATTTGTTAGTAGTTTTGTTTTGTATTTCGTTCCTGAAGTTAATTTTATTTATTTTTTATTTTATTACATTTAAAATGTTTTGCCGTAAAAATCGGAGTGTTTCATGGGATCACTTTGAAAAAGAGCTAAATGTTGTTATTGCCATCAAATGATTAGTATTTCATTAGGGAATTTGCAGAGACATTTAAAAAGAAATAATTTTGGTATATGTTTAAATGTTGAAAGAAATATCGAAGAAAACGAGAATGATGGTGCTATTTTAGGAGTAAACAGTGGTCTTGCTATCAAAACATCGACTACTGAAAATGAAGATGGAGAACAAGAGAGTTCTGAACAATGTTCAAGTAAGTCAAAATCTTATCAGTCGTCGATAAGGTCGTACATTAAGCCTCCATCGTTACAAAAGTGTAGAGCTGCTGATATGCAGTTGGTGAAAATGATAGTTAAACATTTTTGATAGTTAAACATTTTCATCCTTTTTCAATAGTTGAGGAAGTGGAATTTCAAAACTTGCTTAAAATATTTTGTTCTGGGTATAAGTTACCAACACGTAAAACAGTGTCTCAAAATTGAATAACATAAATGTATACATCTACAATGCAAAATGTTAAAATTGCTCTGCAAAATGCAGAAGCCGTATGTTTAACGACAGATGCATGGAGTTCCATTAAAAATGAAAGCTTTCTCGCTGTTACCGCGCATTTTTTTAATTCTAACTTAGAAATTAAATCATTATTATTGCAGTGTACATTATATCCAAAAAGGCATACAGCGGATAATATTTCACATTTTTTATTAAAAGTTGTTAACGATTACAGAATTGAGTCTAAAATAATAGCTTGTGTTACCGATAATGGAGCAAATGTAGTTTCTGCTGTGCGAATTTGCCAATGGCGGCATTTATCATGTTTTGACCCACACCATAAATCTGATTGTACAGCAAGGACTAAAAAAACTGGATGTTACAATAAAGAAAGTAAAAACCATTGTTGAATATTTTAATGTAAACCTGCATTATCAAAATTGCATCAAATCGAAGAACAAATGAATCTTCCAAAATTGAAGCTAAAACAAGATGTTATCACTAGATGGAACTCAACCTACGATATGTTAAATAGATTCCATCAAATTAAAGATGCTATAATATCAACATTAGCAATTTTAGATAGTGACGTAGATGTTATTTTAAATACACAGCACTGGTGTATTATTGAAAAATCTTTGGTAATACTTAAAATATTTTCCCAGATAACTAATGAAATAAGTACAGAAAATAATGTGTCTCAAAAATAATTCCTCTTGTAAAAATAATGAAAACGAAAATTAATTCTTTTAGATTAAAAATCAGTGAATTTCCAAAAGAAAAAAATGAAATGATATTAGTATTCAAAGAACAACTGGATAAGCGTTTTAACGTACTAGAAGAACAAGGCTACAATTTTGGACCCTCGAATTGCAGAAGTATCTTAATGAACCCCTTCTAAATCGTACGAGCAACGAGCAACCCATTAATATTAGAACGAAAAAAAGTATATCCTAGATTATTTGAAATCGTGAAAAAAAGGATTTGTTTGATGGCAACATCCATACCTTGTGAGAGAATATTTTCCAAAGCTGGTTTAATTTTAACAGGGAAGAGAAATCGTTTTTCTTCAAAAAGATTAGAAGAAATTACTTTTCTTAATCATAATCTGTAACTTTTATTTTTTACACGGAATTTCAATATGTAAAAATTTTTGTATAGTTTTATTATATTTAAAAACGAAAACTTTATTTTTAACAGATACTATGGTTTAATTTTTTTTATTTTTTTATAAGTAATACTTTAAATAAAACCTTTTCTTTAATCGCTTATTACTTTTAGAGTGTAATTGTGATTTAATAGTAGCTCAACTTGAAATTATTTTAACAAACTTACCTTCTTTCTAATAGAACATTGATGTAATCTATGTATTCAAGAAATGTATTTACAATCTGTTCTATGTTTGTATCGCTTAAATTGTATCAGTTCTAAATAAAGTGTTTCATGTCTAGTTTTAAAAATGTGAGCAAAAGTTTTTATACTAATAACGAAAACAAATTTTAAGGTTGTTCAATGTTTATGAAACTTGTAGTTTAATAGTACTTGATTTGATAATACGATAGATGAAAGAATCGTAGTGATAAATTTGAAATTAATAACAATATACAGGGTAGATACTTAAAAAATGATCATTGACAGCTAACTATCTTAAGTACTAATTTTTAAGGTACAATTGAAAAAAAACAATTTTATTAAAAGTGATGTTAATTGCAATTCACCGGTAGTATTAAGTATTAAATTCGTCTATTAAATCTAAAATAAATGAAAAATACTTGAATAAAAGAACAAACAGCAATCCTATAAATACATTAAATGTATAAAAAACAACATAAAAAATACCACCAATATCAAACAAATATAAGCAATATTTCGAAAAATAACGTTTTAAATAATACTTTTTTTTAATTTTATCAATACATAATGATAGTGAACGCTAGTCATTTTTTAAAACATTGCTCTATCTAATTATCTAAATTTACAATTTAGTTCTAGACTTTGTTTTTGTTCCGTCGATATTCGTTTGCATTTGCATTGGTTGTGAACTTGTGACTGCATAAAAAGTAGGTTCAGGAACTAATTTTTGTTAATTGACGGAACTCGTTCCTGTAGTTTTGGAAAAACTAGTTCTTCGTGTCTATGAACTAGTGAACTAATGATTCACTACGTTCATCATTCGTTGATTAGAGAAGAAACGCTATTTATCATTGTTCATTATTCACCGCTTGCTTATTCGTTAAGTGAACTGGCTCCATTTATAGATTCGATCTCTTGTATATCGATGAGCGGTGTTCACTCGTGACTCGTGACTAAATAATTCTTTGGGTACTCGTACTTCCCTTTCACATCAGAATGAATTAGTTCTTTGAATCGATTCGCCAGCAAATCGTTCATTTAAATTACACTACACGTAAGTACGTAATAAAAATAACGTGTTTTACTATTATTTCTTTATTTCTATTTTTTGTTCACGTTCATTATGGCGCTAGTTTTGGTTTTGTGATTGTGTAACCTATTTTTTGATGTGACGTGTGTTTTTTGTTATAAGTAATTTTATTTTATTTTATTCTTTCTTAGAGTCAACAATTTTACATTTAATTATGGTGGATTATAGTAAATGGAAAAATATAGAAGTAAGATTGTTATTTCTTAATATATAAATAAGTTTGCTTTATGTTTTAACTGCTCCTATTTTGCTCGCTGATAGTAATTTTTAATCATTTATTATAGATAAGAACGAGTTGTTTAATAAAAGTTTGTTAATGTATTCTTAATAATAGGTCGTGAATACAGAGATAGATTTTTTGCGCTGTCATATAAATGGATAGTCGATACGATAGTTTTGCATTTTCTCAGTTTATTTATTCTTATTAATCGAAGTAATTTTGAATAAAAAATTGCATATAAATGGAAGATACGATATGCTATGCAAAAATTTGATAAAAAATTATTTCATCTGTATACATTTTAACGTTTATTATGAAAAGAAATATAAATTTTGGTAAATATGTTGGTTGTAAGCGAAAAAGTATACGATTGTTCTAGCACATATTACTAATAATGTTTATGGAAAAAAAGAGGTAATTTATAACCTAGCAAAAAAAAATGGTGTATGTTCATTGACAAAGAATAAAGCGCGTTTTATGCCTGTAAAGCGCAATAATGTAGTTTGTGAATATATACGTATAATTTATTTAGTTTTATCTACACCAAGAATATATAAGCCTTTTATCACAAAATCCGTTTTTATATAGTTAACATTTTGAATATAGGATATTACATTTTTTACTCGAATGAAAAATTATTTCTAATAGATATTTAATATTTCGTAACATCAACAATTATATTATTATAATAAATTATATTTAGTATTTCACAAGCATGTTTTTAATTAAGTGGAAGAACAAATTACGATTCTTGTGTAAGAGTCCTCATGTTTATTATTTTAGTTATTGAAATATTTGAACATAATACGTATTTAATTATTTAGTATCGTGGTTGTACAGTTTATATATATACAAGTAGTTCACGCGATATATACAATTATATACATGGGTGTTATGAAAATATCATTTCTAAATATTAAAAAAAATACATGCAGATTTCAGATGATGAAGACGAAACGCATCCTAATGTTGATACACCATCTTTATTTCGTTGGCGACATAAGGCTCGTATTGAACGAATGCAAGAATTAGATTATGAAAAAAGGCTGCTTCGAACTCGAAAGGAGAAGTATGTGGTTATATTACATTACATTACTATTGTTTAAAAAGATTTGTAGCAGTGATATTGTTCATGAAGATATTTAAATATTGTGATTTTAGGTTATAATATACCAGAACGAATTTAAATATTGAAAACAAGAAGCTGTGTTAGTAGAAATTGCATTTAAAATTATTTTGGAACGATGTTTTTTTTTTCATTAATAGTTAAGTTCGCATCCGAAGATATACTATTATTTTTATTTCAAAACCGTTAATAAAAACATAATATATTTTTTAAAATTAGAAAGTATAAAGTTTATGTGTCCTAATAGAATTTGATTAGGTTATTATTCGGATTATATACGTCGAAGTGTTAAATGAAATTATATGAAATATTTTTTTTCTGTTCTTCTTCATTTGTATTTCGGTTCTCCACAAGCCTTCTTTAAAAATGGAATATAAAATGCGCTATGGTTTCTAGGAACATGAAATTCTTAACGGAGTGTGCTTAAAAGTATCCTCTTTATTTTTGGGTTATTACGTTTTATAATGGAATAATGTTTAAAAATGATGTTACATTATGTTTACTTTGTAGGCGACTGAAGAACACGAGCAATACAGTAACTGAGTACAAAAACTAATCATTTTTGAGTTATTCATTCATGTTTTATATTTAATTATTATTTATGATATATATATAATTTAGACAGCTTTATTTTAATTATTTATTAGTACAATGTAAACACGGCTTGGCAAATGAAAATATTCATGAATGATAATAAGTTATATAATGAATAACAGATATATTAAATATATTTATATAGTTAAAAGATATATTTTAGTTGAAGAGTAACCAACAAATAATTTAGAATTGTATAAACTTTGTGAAAATCATACAGATTTTAGAACTCCATCAATAAATTGAATATATTTTAATACAACATAAGTACGTGTAATCGGTGTTTTACAAAATCAATAATTTATTCTAGTAAAAATATAACTAAACATCACCGTATTCAAAATACGACTAATTTTCAATCGGTTATAGTGAAACATACTAATATCGATATACATTCAGACTTTTCAGTCGATTTAACAAAATCTACTAATATGAAATAATCTAGAATTGTTTGAAATTTTGTTAAATTAATTATGTAATCATACAAATTTTAGAACCCCATTAATAAATTAATTATATTTTAATACAACATGAGTATGTGTAATTGGTGTATTTCAAAATCCGCGTTTTTCAGTTGATAGTACATTTTTTCATCGACTTGATAAGATTATATCTTGTCAATGTAGTTTTTTAAATAGAATTATAAAATCTGAACGCTATTCTTATGTGCCGCTAAGTGAAAATTGTTTAATGTTCGACTGTTTCAATGATTAGAAACAAAGTAAGTGTGTAACGTAAAGATTAATATTACCTAAAAACTCTCAATACACTCCAACCAAATACAAAACACGGTTTACATGAACTAACAATAAATTAAGATAGAATACCTGTTAGTTTTATACAAAAATGTGTTAATTTTATACACGCATGAAATAGAACAATACTTTTTTATTATTATTAACAGTTTCCTTTTATTATTGTTAATTAGTTAATTTAACCCTTTCAATCGCGCATTATCAATTTTTTGCATGTGATATTTGAGACAATTAAAGAAAATAACTAACTAATATTTCGTGTATAATACTGTTTTCTAGATAATTTTTTAACGCCTTATACATGTATTTTTTTAAATTTAAATATTCTAGATCAGTCAAGTGCGTCTTATTCTAAGTGAACAATTTTTTAGCATTAAATGTTTATGTACCATATGTGGAACAATGTGACTAAAACGGTTAAAATCATCGATTTTTACTTATAACATTATTGGTTTTTTAAAGACAAAACCATGTGTAATTATTATCATTGTGGACGAGTGTCTTGAAGCAAGAGATTGCGTACATCTATGTTTTTCTATTTCTGGCATATATTATAATATGTTTTTAGATTTTTGCATGTCGAGTTGGCTGTTGATAGTTATTAGTTTTTTTCCTCTGATCGGTTTTGATTGTATTTTACACTGCATCACCAGCATGAATATTATGTTTTCTCTTATTTTATGCGCTATGTAATTTAATATTTTTCTTATAACATATTGAATTAAAACATTTTCTTTTTCCCCTATTCTAATAAGTACTGTCTCATTCGGTACGTGATAGGTCCACTATATTTTTAGCAGTTTTCGATAACACTACATTTCAAATGCGGATATTTTTCTTTCGCACTCGGCGCTCATGATCCATGACTCGCATAAATATTTTAGCACAGTTCATACATAGAACCGCATTTCGCAAATTTAGGCTTATCTTTTGATTAACGATCACCCTGCTCAGATTCATAAATGCGACATTTATATTCGGTGTTTCATTCTTATTTGTCACAACGCATGTAACACAACAGCGTATAATTTTTAGAATGTTTGTGCTATTCTGCGTAAAACCTATATCAAAAATGGTTCATTGGATAGGAGAATATTTGAAAATTTTTAAAATAGTTTAGCGATATAATACTGTTATCGCGCATATTGTATAGCATTTTTTTTTTTTAAAGTATAAACACTTCCCACTTACGTTGCCCGTTAAATATGAAATTTTACTTACAAACCTTTTTAGCATCTTACAAACATATATGCAATGCTTTGCATGCGAAGTATTTTCGCGCCATATCTTCATGAAAAATGCTCGGATTTTGAAGAAATTTTTTTGTTTTATTCATAACTAACCCCCTACGTAATTATCCCCAACGGTATCCCCTAGTTTAAATTATATAAAAATAAAGATTAATGAAAATAAATATAAAGTAAAATAGGTTCTTTTATTTACATTAACAGTTTAATAGAATCATAATATTCATTTTAAATTACTGTTTAAAAATAAAATTTTATTTACGTTTTTTGTCTCTATCCTATTCCGTTTTTGTGACCTATTTTTGAAAACAGTCTTTCCGAAGGTACGGAAGTTGCGGGGATAGATAAATATTTAAACGCAGATTCTCAGTAATCTTAAATAATAGAAATTTCTGTTGAGACCAAATAATTGCCAATTTTCTCGTCTTTCATATGGGAGAGATAAATACTATTGAAAACCGGATTACTAATAGGTACTTATTGTTTCGAAATATATGCCACTTTATTATCCAAATAATTCCAAAGACCATTTGGAGTATAAACAAGACATGATAGTTTTTCATGTTCTACTACTTGGTATACACTTTCAAATTTTTTATTAACTTGCTTCAATAGATTTTGTTCTGCTATTTTCACGATCGATTCGGTACCAAATGGTATCGTTGTAAACCGTGAATCTAAAATTGTAGCAAGGCTAACTATATCAATATTGGTTATTAAATTGTTCTACAATTGTAGCTTTCAACTGATTACGAAAACTGTTAAACTCTTATTATTAAATCCGGAGTAAACTTTGATAAACGCAGTAAAAAAACACAATAAAATATTTCACTTGAAATGTCATTATCTCACTTTAATGGAACTAAACCAAATAATAGAACCTACTAAACGATATTAGTCGAAATGCAAATAAATTCAGTTGGATTTACGTCATCCAGTTTAAAAGTAGTCGGTTTTTTATTTTAAAGTACAGCTCGCATTTCGTAGCATATGATGTATTAATTTAAATTATATATTAAATTTACTTATATGGACAAAATAACATTTTTGCAGAATTTATAAATATATGTAAACATTGTATATGAAGAAAGAATTAATCAATTGATTAAATTAATAAACAGGTTTAAAAAAAATATTTTCATAAAACAACTAATTTATTCGGTCATTTTGGAAAAAAAGAATTATTCAATTATTTTAAAAAAATCGGTTTAGTGGTTTGACATAAGTCGGTTATGCCCATCACTGGTATACATTATATATATATATATATATATATATATATATATATATATATACACATTTTTATATAAATTATATTTGAAAATGTATTTAATACCAAAAATGTTGTCTATTCGTTAATTTTTAGGTATAAAAGAAGTTATTACGATAGCAATCAGAAATTGAAAACATTGAAAGCTGCGGGAAAGACTGACACATTGTTGGAAGAAAAATTGAAAGCTCTAGATCTGGAAAGGAGTGAAATAGAAAAGCAAGAGCAAGAACTTAAAAAGAAAGAAGAGGTTAGAGGGATATTTTTAAATATTTTAAATAAATACATATGCATACACATATCTATATTTATGTAGTAATTCAAATTTTCACCGTGATTTTCGTTACTACATTTTTTAGTATACATCATAGCCTGATTTATTGTTATATTCGATGTTACGGGAGAAATTACGTCTCCCTTCGTCAAGATATGAAATAAATTTGGATTAAGAACTATTAAATGCACGTTACAAAATGTGGTATGTTTTATTAAAATGATGATGATATCGTATGTCTTCGGGTAGCTTAGATGTCAACATCCAGGTTTCGTAATACTTTACGTGTTGGACATATTGACCCATGTGGCGTGAGGTGCACAGCACGATTCGCCGACTGTTTCCCTAATTCTTAGCAATTGTTTATATAAACAATGTTATCAGGCGCACGACGAGGACGTGACACGGGACGCGCCTTTTATTAAAATAAGCAGCAAAAAAGAAGTTACAATCACTTAATTTTTTTTCTATATTAAAAATCACAAAACTTTTCGGTTGTTAGGTCATTTTCAAGTGAATATTTAAAAAGATAAAAATATAAAATAAAAAATACAAATTTAGAATTACAATTCACAAACATCAGGAAAATGAATAACAGTATTAATAAAACAATCTGGCAGTGAATGTCTTTATTAATACTGTTTTTCATTCTGTTGATTCTTGGGAATTACAATTTTAAATTGTTTTTTTTATTATTTTTTTTGATCTTTTTAAATATTCACTTGATAATGGCCTAACAGCCGAAAATCTTTGTGATTTTAAATAAAGAATAATTTTTGTTTAGCGATTTTAACCACTTTTTTATGGCTTATTTTATTAAATGTACGCCTATTTTGTACGGTCGAAATCACAGTTTACATTCACTTTAGAAGTTAATTTTTAATATTATAGCTAGCTAATGCTCATTTTTATTTTTAAATGTTTCATTATTTATATTTCGATAGATTTAATGTTTGCTTTAACTTCTTCAATATAAATATTTCGTGGTTTAAGTTTTTTTTTTGCGAATTCTTTAACTCACCATCCAATATTAACAATCGGAAATAATAATTACATATATATGGTGTGTGTGTGTGTTTATAAATATATATATATATATTTACTACCGCACATATTGTGTGGAACGTGAGAAAAGATGGCAAAATGTATACGTCAGAAAATTTAGCCTAACATGGAGGAATTACGATTGTAGCAAAATGATTAAAAAAATTTTATACAGACGCATGAAATCCCAGTATTAATTTTTAAATTTGATTAAGGATATTAGTATTATATATATATGTATATTTATATATATATATATATATATATATATACATATACATATATATATATATATATATGTATATATATAATAAATATATATATGTATATATATTTATTTATTTATTTTATATATATATAATAAATATATATATATATATATTTATTTATTTATTTATATATATAATAAATATATATGTATATATATTTATTTATTTATTATATATATATAATAAATATATATATGTATATATATATATATATTTTATATATATATATATATATATGCATATATATCTTTATTTATTATTATATATATATATATATATATATATATATATATATATATCGCAATATCATGGTGCTGCGGTGTAGCAAAACATTTAAAAATTTATGTATACACACACATGCAGTAGTAGCAGTAAAAATTAATTTTCAAATGTGATTGGATACATTAGCGTGTATACAGACATACATTTATACATACTTATATATTGATATTAATATTTGGGTACACATTTCTCTATCGTGCAGTTTATATATATATTTTCGGGTATGTAGTATGTATATATATATATACATATATATGTATGTATGTATATAAATAATCACACGTTTGCGGCCAGTATGCGTAGGTAGAAATATATATAATTTAGCGTAATATCAGGGGATTCCGGTGGTAACAAAACATCCAAAAATTTATACACAGATGCATGAAGGAGTATTAATTTTTAAATTTGATTAAAAACTTAAGATATATTTTTATATGGAGTGGAACAATCTCACCAGTATGACGTAATTTTCCCGATTTAAGTTCCATCCAATAAAAAATTCTCGAATAAAAAAATTCTTTGGTGGGAGAATATTTGACAATTTGTAAGCAAAATATTTTAGCCATATTTTAAGCATATAAATATTATGTATTATCGAGCGATTGTGGTTGTAGCTTAATATTCGAAAATTTATATATACACGCGCATTCTGTGATAGCAGTTTTTTTTTATTATAGAATATGCGCTGCTATTTTATATATTACAACGTATGTAGCACAACAACTTATATGATGTCATTTTTAAGATGGTAGTTTTATCCTATGAAAAATCTATAGCAAAAATGGTACATTGGGTAGGAAAGTATATAAAAATTTGTAAAATGTATTAGCGATATATATATATATATATATATAATGTTGAGTGTGGCATATAATATTGATGTGCACGTGAATCGCGCGCATATTATATATTTTTTTAAGTATACAAACTTTCTACTTGCGTAGTCCGTTAGATAAGCAATTTTACTTAATCGGTAGCCCCTAGTTATTATTTTTAACAAAAATAAACTTCGACATGATCATGATTGATTCTTATAACACTTTTGTAGCTCATGAATGAAATTCAATTTACTTTTATATTTTCTATCGATTAAATTTCTTATATTTTATTTAAAACTACAAAAATAAGCATATTAAAAAAATTATCGATCATGTTTTTATGGTTATTAGTTAAATATATCATCCTGTTTTGAATTTTTTTATCGAAGTTTCATTTGGTTATCATAATATTTACGACTATTTCAGATTTGTAAATTAAAGATTAAGAAATTATTCATTGAAAAAGGAAAACCATATAATGTTTGTATGTGATTGTACCAATTTTTCATAATATAGGTATGGAATTTTTCTCAACTTGGAATTAACTAACGTAATATAAAAATAAATGCTAATAAAGTAAAAATAACGTTAAAAAAAATGGCTGAGCTAGTTAAATAGACAAATAGTTTATACGCGTGTTGGATTACAGAGCCTTTATTACTACCGAAAATGTTTACACTAATTCGGTTAAAAATTATAATAAATGTCAGATATACGATAAAAATTTACCATTTTTTTTTATGTGTGTATTTGACACTTAAATTTCGAGCGCAAATTAAAATAAAAACCATAATACTAAAAAAAAGTTACCGATGAATGAGGTAAATAAATAGTTTAGATTGTAATGTTTTTGTTATTGAAAATCGAAAAATATTAGTGAAGGAAAACGTCTCCGTAATGACGAAGTGGAATCAAACGTTACGTTAGACAGAAACATTCATAGTGACTGAATATTCCTTCGTTAACTTCTTTTTCAATGCGGAACATGTATACGATATTAATATGTTTTCTTTTTGTTCCATTTATTTTGTTGGGATGTTTATTTAGGTAAATTATCTTTCATGCGTTTGTAGCGGATTGTCGTATTTTATAATGATGTTAATAAATATTTTAATAATCTGTTTTTGTTTTTTCTTTAAGAGAATATATTGTTTGATTAAAATTAAGTTGTAATTAATTGGAATTTTTTTACCCAGTCGATGCCGTGGAATGTGGATACTATTAGTCAACCCGGGTTTAATAAGACGATAGTTAACACCTCGAAGCCGCGTGAAGTAGAAAATCTAACAGATGAAGAAATTGATAGAAGATACAAGCAATTTGTGAAAGATAACGAAAAACATATAAAACATTACGCATTGCTCAGAAAACACGAAGATAGTAAACGATTTTTAAAAGAGAATTTGCAACTAGTTTGCGATGACACTGCAAATTATTTAGTAATTTGGTGCATTAATTTAGAAATGGAGGATGTAAGTATACCGAGTTTATAAAATAAAATGTTTTATTTCATACATTGCTAACGTAAAATCGTTAAATACAGTTTTCACGTTATATATGTATTTATGTATTTTTTTTTTTGTATTGACAAAATCGCATTTTTAATTTGCGTTAATTTAATTCGTAATTCGTGAATAACAATAAGAAATATACCAGTCGATAATCCGAGGAAAGTAAGAGCACAGGGACGCGATTGACCCCGAGGATGTTAGTAGATTTTACGAAATAAGAGATATAGTTCGAGATGGAAATATCAACAATATTTTACGGACATGACAAAGATGGAAAATGGCGTAAATACCAAAAAACATTACTTTTAGGGGCGATGAAAGAGCAAATATCAAAATAACGTCTATTTGTCACTTATGAATTAAGCAAAAAATAGTTTGTAACTAACTACTATTCGCACATTTTTTTACGGATATATTAATTAGTGAGGATTTTTTGTTTCTTGTGATTGAAAGAATTATTTGATGTCGTTTTTTTATACATCGATTTATTTTTAATTTTTAAGATATTTCAATTCTGACGTTTAGTAATATTATATATCACATTTTTCACAATATTTTCACCATATATATATTCTTCTACTCCTCACTCGTTTTCGAGTATAAGGTTATCCTCTAATTAGGATGCGGTTTAGTCTGCTAATGACCGTGCCGGTTATGTGATATAAGTCCTATTCGGTGTGTTGTGACAAATTTACATTTAGTACACTTGAACATTTCACTGTGGTTACCCTTCTTCTGTGTTACCGTCTTTGTCTTTTTCTTTATCTTAATTAACGCTGTCCTTTTGCGCCACAATTTCCCATTCTACTGACGTTGGTATCTTCTTTGCTATCTTCAGGTTTTGTGCTACATCTTTGAAGCGAAGTTTCGGGTGTCCGCAAGGTCTTTTTCCGTATACTAATACGCCGTAACGCATCCTTTTTTTTTTTTTGTTTTTAATAACAATCATATATTTTGGTAAAATTGTATGTATAAAGGTGCAAAGGACCGGAGGAGAATTATATATCAATTAAACTACACATATATCGACTGTATATTCATAAATAAATAAATAAGTATTTCAAATTTGTGTGTGAGGTCCTTTGCAAGTGTACTTATATTTATGGGCAACAGTTAGAGTCCCAACAATTACCATGCAGTATATCATATGTAAAAACTTAAAATTATTTATAATTTATAATATTCTTTAGTCTTAAGTTTTTACATATGATATACTGCATGGTAATTGTTGGGACTATGTTATGTCATCCTAACTGTTGCCCATAAATATAAGTACACTTGCAAAGGACCTCACACACAAATTTGAAATACTTATTTATTTATTTATGAATATACAGTCGATATAAATTTATATATAATTCTCCTCCGGTCCTTTGCACCTCATACAATTTTACCAAAATATATGATTGTTATTTTTTAAAAAAAAAAAAAAAAAAAAAAAGGATGCTATACGGCGTATTAGTATACGGAAAAAGACCTTAAGAAGATACCAACGTCAGTAGAATGGGAAATTGTGGCGCAAAAAGACAGCGTTAATTAAGATAAAGAAAAAGACAAAGATGGTAACACAGAAGAAGGGTAACCACAGTGAAATGTTCAAGTGTACTAAATGTAAATTTGTCACAACACACCGAATAGGACTTATATCACATAACCGGCACTGTCATTAGCAGACTAATCCTAATTAGAGGATAACCTTATACTCGAAAACGAGTTTTGGGTATTCGCTCATTTCCCATGAACATGAACCAGCCATTTCATGCGCTTCTGTGTTAAATATTGTTCTATAGATTAAACAATTGGGTTTTATAAACATTTCTGCATTTGTCACGCGATCCTTCCATGATATTCTGCGTAATAGTCTCGGGTGGTAAAATTCAAGTTTACGGATTTGTTTTTTCATTATTGGCCATGTTTCGCTCCCTATAGCATGACTGGTATCATCATAGCATTGTACATTGATAATTTGGTTTTTATCTCTAAATTTCGATTGCAAAATACTTTCTGTGTTAATTTGCTAAATCCAGCATTTGAATTTCTAATCCTCGATGCTACCTTGCAATCCAAATTTGCATCGTTCGATACAATACTTCCCAAGTATTTAAATGAATCGACGATATAGCCGATTACCAGACAAATATTAAACATACTGCTGTCAACCTGGACTGCATGATTTATAGTCAATCTAAATTCAGCGAACACGTACTCTAAACAATCGAGCGCTTTCTGTAAATTTTGCAGATTATTGACAAAAAGTACCCAGTTATCAGCATATCGTAGACTAGCGATTTTGGAGGTGCTGGTTGCTGAACGAGTTTTATATTTCGTTAAATTATAAACTCTTTTATCGAACCGGAATTTTACTTTTATACCTGCTTCCGATGATAAATGCTGTTGTAAGACCATGTCTATCATGCCCATATAGAAATTGAAGAGCATAATACGCATCCTTGCTTTAAGCCAGTATTAATATCAAAAGTGTCGGATCGTCAATCATCACGTATGATTGATCCTTTTGTTTTATCATAAAGTTGAATTATCAAATGTAGTATTTTTCGTGGACATCCTACTGTTTTTGAAACATTCCCAGAGTTCCGTTCTGTTTACTGAATCAAACGCCTTTTGAACATCAATAAAGGCCATACATAATGAGGTATTTTGTTCTCTGATTTTCTCTACTAATTGTCTGATTGTCTAAGAGAATATCATATCTGTAGCACTACGATGTTGTCTAAATCCGCACTGTTCTTCTAGCAAATATGAGTTCAATATAGGTTTTAACTTATCATGTAAAAGTTTACTAAATATCTTGCTAGCTGTACATAAAAGCGCAATTCCCTTGTAATTGGTACAATCTGCCTTATTGCCCTTATTTTTGTATATAGGAACTAAAACTGCCTATTTGAAATCAGCTGGTACCGTCTTTTCGCGCCATATTTTAATAAACAAATTGTGCAGACATTTAAGCATAATTTCTCTTCCTATTTTATATATATCTGCTGGAATACCGTCAATACCAAGAGATTTATTGTTTTTTAAGCTTTTGATGGCATTTGATAATTCTTCCAAACTCGGAGGTTCATTTAGTTCTATCTTATCCTCCATTTTAGTTATAGAGTCCAGCACCTTCTTGCTAAAGGTGGATTCATTGTTGAGAAGTTTTTGAAATATTCTTGCCATCTTTTTTTAACATGATTGAAGAAGCCTCGATAATCAATTGTGTCTGATAGTAGTTGGATTTCCGCTGCTTTGTTTGCTCAACGCGCATTTTGCAATCGCCTAGTTTCCTTTTGTGCCATTAGCCGTTTTAAGCGCATCATGTTTCTTTTTATTTATTCTGCCCGCTTGCCATGTCACGAATGCCAGCCTCTTAGTTTCCAAACACTTTTTTATTTCAGATAACGTGTCTTCAAAACAATCTTGCTGTTTCTTTTTTGTATCCCAACGATGTTTTTATGAGTTCATTTTTTCGATTGAAACATTTCCACAGTCTGTTTATTTTTTAGTGCATTTATGTTATATCTTCCTATTTTCACATCTTGGATATTCCTTCTATTTACATAGTGTTGATGGTGGTTCCGTCGAAATCTGAACCGAAAACGCGAACGTACGATCATATGGTCCGTACCGCTGTCAGCTCCGCGCATTACTCGCGTTATTAAACACTCCGGTTTCATTCTTTGTCGGTAATTATATAATTAATCGATCATATGAGGTAACTTGGATCTTGGGTGTGTATCCACGTGTCTTTGTGTACATCCTTCAGTTTAAAATTTGTGTTTGTTATACATAAGGCGTTTGTTAAGCAGAATTGTAATAGCCTTTCTCCATTGCTGTACACCTTTCCGAGCCCGAGCAGGCCTATAACATCTTTCCATGATTTTGAGTTTTGGCCAACTATTGAAGTCGCCTAGTACTATGATATTTTCGTATGTACGCGCGGTGTCGACAATTTTTTGTAATTGTTCGTAGAATATGTCCTTTTCTTCTTCTGGACTATCCAATGTAGGTGCGTACACGCCAATAATAATTAGGTCTTGAGCATTCGGGAGTCGAACATATATATATACATACATATATATATATACATACATATATATATATATATATATATATATATATATATACATACAGATATATATTATATATATATGTATATGTATATATATATATAATATATTATATATATATATATATAATATAATATATATATATATATATATATATATATATATATATATATATATGTATTATATATTACAAGATACCTCGTATATACTGTTATTAATATTATTATTTAATAAAAAAAATAAAGTATTTATAAAGCAAATTTTTATTTTATATTTAAAAAAAAAATCTAATATATTTATTAATGAAAAAAAATAATAATTTAGTTAAAGACTAACCTGACCGGATTCGTAATTGTTTCAATCATCCATTCTCATTTTATTCTAACCGTCTTCATTAAGAAACTAACAACTGAACTTTGTAACTGAAAAACTAGAACTCTCTTGAAAATGAACAACCATCCCTTTTTATACATTTTCCTTAAGCTTTGTTAAACAAAAATTACTGGATTTTCTTCATTATTTACTGGCTGTATTAACTAAAATTATTTGTTCAAACTAATTTACTGTTTTTTTTCTATTGAGTAACTAAAATTAATTTTAACTATTGTATAATAGTAGTTTATCTACTACAAATCCGGTTTGGTTATATTATAATAATTTTAATATATTTTACTTTAATTAAATAAATAATTATATATATATTTTGTTTTATTATATTAATTAAATTAAATATTAGTTTTCCACCTTCAATATAATAAATTTAGATTTATTATAACGTGAACATACGACGATCGTCGTATAACCCCGCCGCTAACTAATAAGTAAACTGCAAATTTATTTGAAGTTTACTTATTCTCTATATCTTCGCGCGCTCGATACCTTTTATATTACTCTGTGCTTTAACCAAAATTTACATCATAACTATTTCTTAACATGAATATGGAAAACTAATTTTACAAAATCTTAAGATAAGTATGGTATATAAAAAAAAACCGATTCACTTGAAACATGAGAAATTTACATGATATATACATCAATTTGAAAAAATATAAGAATTTTGATAAATATAAATTAGTAGTGATATTTACAAGACATTTTAAGATTATATATATTTCGTAACGCATGGATTGGCTTGGCTGAATTTTCCCGCGCTGATTTGGTTATCACCTGGTTTTCTTTTCGTTCTTTTACTACGTGGAAATAGCGATCTTCAATCTGCATTGTCGTTGATATTTCATGAATGGTAACATTTTACGAACGTTTTTTAATTTCAAAGTTCAATGACGTATGTGTGTCAAACATTTGATGCAATAACTGCTTTCGGCGATATTAAACCAGATGAGCGTAGGTTATTGATAGTTGAACCACGTTTTGTATCAAACGTGATCCACTTTTTTACTTTTTTAACATGTTCATTTACCATTTCGAACATCGATAACGTTCAGAGACGGTTCGTAACGATTTGGTTAGCGGTTCGAATTATTTCATTCAACGACGATTTCTGCGATTAATATTTATAAACAGCAGATCAATATTTTCGGAAACGAAAGAATTTTTCACGGAGACGATCTTCTCATCAGGCAGTTCTTTTTTTTATAGCCGATCCCTTTTCACGATTGCGTTATCTGGCTGGATTGCCCTTCCATGTGTCACGCTTTATTGATTCTATAACTGTTACGGAATGTTTTTCATTTACAAATATTTCAGCCTTTCCGCAAACTTCATCCTATCTTAATTTTACGAATGCGATATCAGGATAGTATACTAGTTAACAGATAGATTAATTTCATTTAGTATTTTTTATTATGTTTATTCATTCTTTTATATAATTGACACGTATACACATTCTAACTCTCACTCACATATTCTATCTGTCATTTTCAAATATAATACACACACGAAAAATAAAATATATATAAAAGTAGATACAATCAACACTTAGAGCATTTCTTGATTCTGGTTTTTATTTATTCTTCTTGTGTCGATCCTGAGAAGTATACATCTTCATTTTCCAATCTGATTGAATGACTTAGAAACATCAATGATTCTGGTATGCTAGCTCTACTAAACAAATATCTATAGACTTTGCATTAATAATTAGTATATACATATTACATTTATTTATTATTATTTATTCAAATCTTTTTAAATTTCTTTGATTTAAATAAAATTTAAATTTATTTATAAAACCACAATAATTTTAAACTATAATAAAACGTTTACTAATATTACTTTCATAAAAATTTTGAATCGTAATATTATGTTGTAGCTTTTCATACTCAATTTTCTGATTTTGTTTCGCATTTATTCTATTTAAAACATCATCGCATTGTTTTTTATTATTTTTACCTCTATCAAAAATTTTAAAACCTTTAAATCTTTCACTTAAGTCTGTAATCGTCTTTGTAACAATTTTTAATTATTTATTAATATTAATATTTTGATTTCTGATTTTGAATAAATTCTTCTTTAAAACTGATATATCTTTTCCAAACGCAAATGAGCGTTCCTTTTCATCATTTGGATATTTTTAAAATTCCTTCTGAGTCATTTCAGGCTTGTCCTTTTCTACTTCGATGTTTGTCACTTTTTCTTCTATATTCTTGTAAATTTATTTCTTTATTCTTTTTTCCTTTTTATTTCTTCTTCTTCTCTCGTCTTTTTCTTTCATCTTTTTCATAATCATTTTCAATGTTTTGTATATCTTTGTTAATTTCATCTTTAATATTATTTTTAAAATCTGCTATATCCTTTTTGTGGTTGTTCTCTATTTTTATAATTTTCGTTTTTGTTACATTTGTTTTAATATTATCGATTTCAGGTTTTAATTCTGCCGTTTCTGTTTTAAATTCTTTTTTCCAGTTCCTTATATCTGTTCTAAGATCAGATATAGCTGCTAGTACGTCTTCTATAGTAGCCATTTTTTAAGTAAATATTCTTATTATTAATTATTTTGTAAGAAGTTTGTAATAAATTAAATAAGAGTTTAATTTTAATCTATTGTTGTGATCACTAATAATTTACACGAGAATGCAAGTTCTAATTTAAAAATTAAACGAGAGTTTAATTTTAATCTATCGTCGTGGTCGTCAAATTATACAAGATACCTCGTATATACTGTTATTAATATTATTATTTAATAAAAAAATAAATAAAGTATTTATAAAGAAAAATTTTATTTTATATTAAAAAAAAAACAAAAACTAATATATATTTATTAATGAAAAAAAATAATTTATTTAAAGACTAACCTGACCGGATTCGTAATTGTTTCAATCATCCATTCTCATTTTATTCTAACCGTCTTCATTAAGAAACTAACAACTGAAAAACTAGAACTCTCTTGAAAATGAACAACCATCCCTTTTTATACATTTTCCTTAAGCTTTGTTAAACAAAAATTACTGGATTTTCTTCATTATTTACTGGCTGTAATTTATTTTTACTGGCTGTATTAACTAAAATTATTTGTTCAAACTAATTTACTGTTTTTTTTTCCATTGACTAACTAAAATTAATTTTAACTATTGTATAATAATAGTTTATCTACTACAAATCCGGTTTGGTTATATTATAATAATTTTAATATATTTTACTTTAATTAAATAAATAATTATATATATATTTTGTTTTATGATATTAATTAAATTAAATATTAGTTTTCCACCTTCATTATAATAAATTTAGATTTATTATAACGTGAACATACGACGATCGTCGTAATATATATATACATATATATATATATATATATATATATATATATATATATATATATATATATATATATAATATATATATGTATATAATATATATATATATATATATATATATATGTATAATGTATATATGTATATATATATATATATATACATTATATATATATATATAATATATGTATATAATATATATATATATGTAAGTATATATATATATATATATATATATATATATATATATATATGTATATATAATGTCTTCAATGACGTTCATTTTTTTCCATTGTAATACCCCCGAATTCGTTAGTTTTGCCATCCATAGTATTCGTCGTGTTCTTCTAAGCGTCCACATTTCAAACGCGTTCAATCTTTTTACACTTTCTGCGTTTAGTGTCCACGATTTAGCAGCGTATTTTAGGACGGACACGACAACACTGGTTGACTTTCATTTTTATATCCATTTTCAGTTTCTTGTCTTTCAGCACGGTTTCTCAATTTGTGAACGTTTCGATATTTCGATACGGTTTCTAATTTCCTTTATATCTCAGCCATCACTTGTTATTCATACTGATAACCTGTGTTATTATTATTTAATTCTTCGAAGTTACCTTCCTACGATAATGCGTTTGTGCGTGTAATGCTTGTGTATTTTTCTGAATTAAAGGTAGTTGTTAACGTATATACCATTAATGATTTATGTTGCATGTTTAGAAACATGATCTAATGATTCACGTAGCGCATCAAACCATTTCTATGCAGTATATAATGGAATTATGTAGAACATTCGATGTACAGCCTGCGGAAGCTGTTCATATTTTTTTTAGCAGGTAAATAGTATTCACGGATTTAGTTGTAATGTATAATGTATATCTCTTTAAATAATTATACGAATTTTCTTGAAATTCAATTAGCGGCTAAATATCGAAATATTTCATATGAAAATTGTTTGTTCGATCGATCAAATACTTATTGAAAGCGATTTCGGATAAAGTATTATGTTTCAAATAATTTTTACTGTCTACAATCTTCAACCAGACTGTAGTTGTTAGGCATTGTTCGTTTGAAAAGATACATTTCGACTCTGAGAAAAATATAACGTTTATTTATTTCGTTCGACTTCTAGGATAGATGTCACAGATACGGAGTACAGAAAGCAATTTGATAACGAAATCGAAGCCTTCATCGAACGGGTTTCGAAAAGAGCTCAAGAGAAATTGGATGCACTGGTGAAACAAACAGAGCAAGAGGAACGTGAACAGCGTCTTGGACCCGGTGGTCTTGATCCGATAGAGATTATGGACTCCTTACCCGAAGTAAGTTTTTGATATCCATTTTCCGATAATAGTTATTATTCGTATGTGTTTAAGTAACATTTGAATATGAATAACTAGAAATTAAGTTAACGATTCGTACCTTAGTCTTTTTATTAATAGTTCTATTATTATTATTACGTATTTCTTATTAATTTTTTTTCATAGGAATTGCGAGCTTGTTTCGAGACTAGAGATGTTAAATTGCTCCAGGATACAATTGCGAAGATGGATCCGAAAGAAGCGTCCTATCATATGAAGCGATGCGTGGACTCTGGTTTATGGATTGAGAATGCAAATAAAGCTGAATCTGAACAATAGTTATGTTTTATTCATTCTTCATATATATGCGTATATGTACACATATTCGTATTTAGATGAAATTTACTCATAATTTAATTAGGGTAAGTTCTAGTTCTTAAATTGAATCTATCGGTGAAAATTTGGCATGCAAACATGTTTGTTGAAATTTTCACATTCGCATATTATGTGTTACGTAGTTGCGGATTGTGCGAATATTTAAAATTTGTGAATATAATACAAAGCAAAAAGATTTTATACAATTTACGACATACCTGAAATTATATAATAACGGCGAATTATTTCGTTCTTCCTGTGATATATGATTAAAGGATTGGTTTAAAAACGAAAGACAATAAAGATAATTAATTTTATCGAATAACAGATTAATTATAGCGTTGTTTCACTTATTTTCACTAATTATTTTACTATTAAAAATGCACAAATATTTATCAATTCTAATAAGAAAACTCAATTAATGAACACGTATGTCTTCTATGAAATCACCGTTTATATGATGAATATATTCTATGTATTTACGTTTGTTTTTTATTTTTATCTTATAACAAACATTAAAATTATCTAAAAGAACCCGATCGATGTAAATATCAGTTTCGATAAAAATTTAAATAAATTTTCTACATCTGTTATGTTGTGTGTCGCATGAAGCTGGCTCACGCTCTAAGTGATCTCGTTTATAGAAGTCGATTTCACGTATGCAAAAGTCGGTTTGATTCAATTTTTCAAGGAGTCACCTTGCGCAAAAACTAAACAACACATGTATTACATATTATATACTACAGAATGTGCAGATGAGTGTCTGGGTTTTGCGTAAATTGATTACCTGAAAGTTGAATCGAAAGGTGAGATACACTTCATCTCATTTTTTAATCGAAACAGATATATTTCTACGACTTTTTTTTTTTTTTATTGCATTCCAAAGTAAACTTCTTGTCCAATTTTTATTATCTATTCTTTTCACCGTGTGACTAGATTAAATGTAATGAGTGAAGCTATGATATATTTTCTAAGACTGTGAATAGATTAAGATAAATTTATAAGAGACAGTTGAGTCATTTCCGAAGGTAAAAACAGAGTAAATGTTATCGAAGTGATATTGACCATAAATTAAAGTATTCATTTACATTAATAAGTATCAATCGTAATAAAGTGCTATTGACGACTATTCAAATATTTAAAAAAAAAATTAATTAGTGCTATCATTTTTATTTGACCGTTTAACAGTTAACGGGTCATATTACTTGCTGACTAAACACATACACACTGGTTATACAACTTATAACAGTTAACGGGTAAAATATTACTTGTTGACTAAACACATACACACTGGTTATATAACTTATTACATATATGATCAGTCATTTATGGATAAACTTTAAACATGCGTATAGTTTCATATCTATTTTAAAATGTGTCTATTCGTAAGAGCAGTGTCCTAAATAAGCTTACCGAACAATTTGAAAAAAAATTATCTAAAGTTGGTTTGTAATACTTAAATTTTGTGTCATAGCGACAGCATGTCACTTTAGTAACATTCAAGCCGCATTCACGTTAGCAGCGTCACTTTATACATATGCAAACACGCGTATTAAGCATCACCGTGTTTAAGATAGAATGTAACATTACAAAAGCTACAAAAACATAAATTCCATATGATTTTAGGTTCAGCGTTAGTGTTCAATATAAATTTCTAGAATATCACAGGTTTTTAAAAATTGATAGACCCATTTTTGAAGATATTTATGAAAAATTATAACATACGAATAAAAAAAATTATCAACAAGGAAATGCTCGATAAATTAGGTAAATAAAGGAAAATACGAATATTTAGGACATTCGATGTATGCGAGAACTCAAATACGAAATTTTAAGATTAATTATTCAATGAAATAGGAAGAAGATCTGTTAGCCGTTCACAAAACTCGTAAAGGCCGCCGCTGGTTCGACCATAATTAGTAGAATTATTATGGCTTTGTCGTTTCAAGGTGTAAACCTGTGAATCATCTACCTTCGTATAGGAGATGATGTATTACGAAGTTCAGGGTATAAGAGTTTTCTAGTAGCGTTCAGATGAATTTTATAGTGCACTTGTCCATAAATACAAAACAGAAATTAATTCTACAAAAAATTACAACCGAAATGTAAGGAGTTACGTTTAAAAATTCGTGAAAAATCGTGTCAAAGGTAAAAATCGTTTTTCACAATATTTTTTATATGCAACGATTACAAATAAATTATGCAGATTAATGGAATCGTGACCTTACATTAGGTAACTGTAACTCAAATTTTACTATTCACATACTGTAGTATCAATTTCGTAAACTGTACTTATTTCGTAAATTTGGATTTTAGAATGTAACGACCAAAAGATCATAAATATACCCAAGTGTAAAAAATAATTTTTCTAACTTTATCGTTTTATGCTCTGATTTTTTTTATATACGTACGGACACGTTCGCGATTATGAGAAACTGTTAAATTGAATTATCAATTAAAAATATTAAATACTTATATTCGTAAAAAGTTTTTATATTTACTAGTTCGCTCTGCATTTAACTATGAGTTTCGTCGATCGTCATTAGATGGCGCTTTCAGCTTTTTGGATTTCGGATGTAATAACTCATTAGAATTGACATAATATGCATTCTGCGTTCGAAACGTTCAAAATACAAAACAAATGGGTCGTAATTTTTATTACTCAAAGGATGGAAAATAACCGCGAATTAAATCGACCTTGATCAAAAATTCATTTGTATAGCCGATTAAATCCTCAACTTTTGGGGGATTAAAGTTATCAGCGAGAGAATTGTTTAACTGGATAGCGATAGAAAATTGTATAGTATTGTATCCAACATTTGAAGGAGGTACGTGTAAATGAAGTAGTTTTACATATCATGTAAGATGTTGGATAGTTTTAGGAATCAAAATAGGAGCTAGATCTTTTGTTCGCCATCCTCAATTTGATTTTGGAGATATATTTGGGACCGGAATAGGTTGAATTTCTTACATTCTACCAGAAGATCGTTAATGGATAAGGGAACAAAGCATACATTACAGATATGAGGTTATGAATTATTTTGGTCAATGCGTAAACGGCACAGGTATAATTTTTATCGCTTCTCGGCCTGTTGACTAAGGAGGACGTGATAAAATCAAAATCAACCGGCAGTTAAAAAAAACAAAACAGAAAACATTACATTTATAAAAAATACTAAATCTGAAATTTAATAATTGTTTATATAAAAATCATTTTTCTACAGCCTATTAATTTTATTTAACTTGTTCACATTTTTTTTTTTATTGCTTTACCGACATTGCACACCGTACTACTCGTACCTACTTACATTGGTTGTGCAAAATTTATAGAAGAGATTTTTTGTTTCAGAATCGTTTATTCTCATTGCATCATAAAAGACGGTTAAAACGTACATATGTGTTAGTCTAATTATTGGAATCGTTTCGTTCAACGTGAAGGACCTAAAGTTAAAAATAAAGAGATAAAATAATGGTATTTTTTATATTTTTAACAATAAATCGAGCAAATATTGAGACTGGCTTACTCAACAGATCGCAATGTTATTATTTTTACGTAGTATCGTTAAACATATAATGTGCAGGTTGCAAACTTGACGCATTCCTTTTCATGTTATTGCTTCGGCTAGTATATACTTTCTTAATTGCGCTTTGATTTTCATAGAAATTATACATTATTAGTCTGTCTTTGTAGTCGACACCACATTCTATAGTGTATTAAACATTTTTTCCCAGCTTACTCTATCGAATGCCTTTTTCAGATCCATCTAATTGGTTTGTTTAGATCCATCCTCTTTTTAATTTGTTTAAATAAAAGAAAACTTCACTGCACCCAACTTTTTTCCGAAATCTATATTATGTTTCTTCTAGTTCCGATTCTTTTTTTTTGCAAAGAAAAATTTATATTTATTTTTTTAATATCTCAGGAATAAAAATGATACGAACGACACAAACTTTTTTATCAAAATTAAAAATGGAGGGTTATTTTGAAAACTAATATGACACAAACGATAGTAATAACGACAGAAATTGACACAAATAAACGAGTAACATCGCAAATCATTTTCCAGTCAAAATTCGAAATAAAGGCCAATTCACACATTTCCGTCACCGATCCGTTCCGGTCCGACAAATCGAATCAACATCAGTGAAATAAAATATTATTTAGAGTAATTTGGTTAGAATGTTCGCACTGTTCCGGTTTAACGATCCCGTTTACCGTCAGTGTTAGTTCAGTACACCTTCCGTTAAAATTCAATATCGTTGCTTCCGATATTTTTATGTTTACCGGATCAGTGTTTTTGTTTGTAGTTGAGAATGGATACAGAAAAATTAATAGAACTTGCTTGAAAAAATGAAATTTCGTATAATTTGTCCCATTAAAAGTATATGGACGTTTGTTTAAAACGAAGTATTTGGTTTAATGTAAGAAATTGAATGTTTCTGATATATTTTGACTGCACAGCGGCTTTACTTTAAAATTTGTATTATTTGCGTGAACATTTGATATTAACATATGACATTTTAATTTTTAACTAGAAATTCTAGAATATGTACATTCAGATTTCTGTCAACAGATACTTCCGTATTTACGGATATGTATGAACAGATGATACTTAATATCACGGACACCAATGAAACTGAACTGAACCGGAAATGTGTGAATGGACCTTAAGGATTTTTACCCAGCCTCTCCTGACTTATTTAATTAAATATTCTAGGAAACGGAAATGGCACGAAGGAAGCTTGCAGAAACGACGCACAAAATTTGAAATGCGGCTGGTAAATGGACCTAATCACGAATAAAGGTGATTGCGCAAAAAATCAAGTCAAAAAACAAACACGCCAGTACAGGGGCATGTTTTAATGAATATAACACCGCATGCTGTAAGACGTAGACAGAAATAACGTAAATTTGCTTCTTTTGTCAAAATGACGAAGTAAACGTTCAAGTCCGGTAAAATAGCCCCTAAGCGAACATTAAACGACTTAAAAATTAATATTTCTTGATATTTTCATCGTTTTCAGAAGTCTACAGGTTTTCAATCGTTATAATCGCATTTAACGTATTTAGATACCGCGCGTATTAGTATGTAATAGCTACATCACTGATTGCTTTAACTCGCTACTGGGTGTAGACATTCCAACCATCTACTACTACGTCTTCTATACTATGCGGCTAGAATGTAATTTGATTTTGCAATATCATCGCGCTACCTAGTCATTGGCTTTCCCTGCGTACGGCGACTATTAATTGACGTAACACTGAAATATATTTGATAGGTCTATTGTTTGCAAGTTGACAAGACGGCAACAATAATATATATATATATATACACACCAATATATTGTACGCGTTAAAGTATATGTAAAAAATTAAACTGTTAAATATATATATATATATTTTTATTGTAAAGTATATTTAAGAAATTACTATTATTCTTAAACAGTACGCTGGTGAATAACTTTATACACCCTGAAATTAATTTTATGTAAAGCTGGAGCTAACTAAAATAGTCAGTGACAAATAAAAGTGTACAAGGGAAAAGTCTAAGTTTTGCCCCCTCTCTTATATTCTATTTTATCGTAACCTAAGCAATTGTTATTGTATATATACAGGTGAATAGCCAGATGGTTAGATCGAAACAATCTACGTGCTAATACACGAAAATGTGAGGATTATCGCAGAATTGTGTTGATAAGTCATGCCGGCAAAGTTTTACTAGATATCTTTCAGAGTCGATTAAAATATTATCTGCTGCCCAACATTGCAGAGGAACAAGCCGGTTTTATTCTAGGCAAATGATCAAGGTAACAACTTTTGAATCAAATTATAGAAAAATATAGATTCCAGTACTATTCTGCTTCCTAGACTATAACATTTTGGCAATGTTAAATGGTCTAAATTATGACAGGCATTTTATTCTGTAGGTACACTGAAACACGTGATTTTCTTATTACAAAAGCTACATATAAATAATAAGCCGTATATTAAAATAGAAAACGATAATTTCAGGTGGAGAAAAGAGACGCTGTCTATCAACTTTGTTTTTTGTAGTAATAAAATATCACCCTGTTGTTTAATTATATGGCAAACACATTGTTAAGAAAGCAACACAAGGGTGGGGAACTGGAATTGCTATAGAAAAATATTTAATTTGAGATTTTCTGTCGATTTGACTTTTATTGTAACCTCAGAACAAGAAATGTATCAGTTATTGAACAAAATAGAAAACACAAGCAATTAAATGGGACTAACTACACTTCTAGCCGGGAAACTGATAAGGACATACCAATAACAGAATAAATGATTTACTTGGGAGTATGCGTAACAAATAAAGGAGGTTCCGAACGGGAAACAAAAAGAAGAATAGTTTTGGCAAATAATTAACAAGGATATGGAGGACCATAATTTATCGAAACATACAAAACTGAGATTGATAAAAACTCTAGTATTCTCGATTCTGTTATGTGAATCCGAAACATGGACCGTAATGCTACCAGAAAATATTGCGAGTACCATGGATGGGGCATATGTAAGTCCGTTCTGGAAGAACTAAGAATTGGTGAATGTGAGCGGTTAATTCATACAATTAGAAGAAGAATTTTATTCTTCTTCATATAATTAGAAAAACTGATTATACAAGGCAAATTGGAACGTCGAAGAAAACGAGTAGACCAGCTAACCGATACTTTTTTTCTCAAATCAAATCATCAGATAAAAAAGCTAACTGGTCTGCAGACTGTGAAATTGATGCCGAAAACAGAGGGTAGAAGGCAGTCGCGTTCAATCGTTGTGAAGACAGGTCTCGACGTCCAGGATCGAACTACGACATGACGGATATATACATACATATACATATCCAATTTATAAACGTAAAACCTGACTAGATAATACAGAAAATCCTGAAATCAGCTAAATTAATGGTCAAACACACATTTTAGGCTTTATTAAAGTGAAACTATAATTGTTACTAAGAAATATGTCTCCGTCTTAGGAAAATATCAAAATTATAGAGAAACTCGCTTTAACATAACGAATCAATAGAACAAAAATACTCCGGATTTAACATAAATGAAGCGTATTAATATACAGTCATGCTTTGGCACCCATCGTTGGGATTATGCTATTATAAAGCATAATAAGAAACAGAATCAACCATACGTGAAGAAATTAAAATTAGAGCAAAAAACAAATTATTGTAACCACGAAACATGTGTTCGCGTGTGAACTTAAAATTTAACTTAATTTTGAAAAATTTTGCATTTACGAAGATGTTTCCATATTTGACCATACATTTGTAATCGTTGTCGAGTTGTCGAACATCGCAACTCTAGTCCATTATACGCTGTTCTTGCGTACAAAATGGGATATCACTCTATTATATTAAACGCAGATTATTGAGTATCAGTATTTACTTCGTAATAATTAAGAGTTATGCGATAACTAAAAACTTTATGTCGCGAAGTGAAAACAAACTTCGACCGTCCGGTTAATAGTTACCTGTACTACCACGGCAGAATAATTATAAAACTTACCAAGTACTAGATGTTTAAGTAAGTAAATCAGAACTAGAAATACATTATATGTATATATATATATATATATATATATATATATATATATATATATATATATATATAAACTTGCGAAGGCTTGGATGGAAGCGATTGGTACATGGGCTGAGATACACTGATGATTATATATATATATATATATCGTTAAAACTTCAACATGTTGTCATGTGCGAACTTGTAATTTAATATAATTTTTAGAATTATGTAATTATGAAACGGAAAATATTTTGTAGATGATGTTTCCATGTTTATCGATATATATAAAATTAATGATGGTGACTTTCCCAAACATAGTATATATATATATGTGTATGAGTCTTTAAGTAAGAGAGAAAATGAAAAAGCCTAAAAACCAAGGAATACACGTACTATATATAGTATGTTTATTACGAGTGCTTCCTTTTTATTATATTTATTTATCAATCGAATGTTTCAACGCTCGTGGAATTTCAAGTTATCGTTCTAAATGTAATTTTTACTTTTACAATGAACATTTTTGTATAATGTAGTACGTGTTTTATAATGGAATTTAAATGGTCGATACAAGTCTACATCGTTGTATACACAATTCATATATATATATATATATATATATACGTATATCTGATTAATAAGTTTGATATAGATGGTAAACGTTTTTTTTTTCAAAAATATTTTTTTAAACGTAACAAATTAACAAATAAAAGGACACGACAAAATACGCTCATAGAAAAAGAAAATACGTATTTCAATAGTTAAATTAAATAATTAACAATAATAACTTTAAGATTATTACTAATATTATTAAAGTTACCTTTTTATTTATTTATTTAATTTCTTTTTTAAATAATGAGGATAAAAAAACACACACAAAAAAAAACAAACAAAACAAATTACGATAAGGACGAGACGATGAACATCGTCATACAGATGCTTCGTCTATGACGGTGATCAATCTATTCGGTCCGGTCACTAATTTCCATTTTGCCGCGCTACCGGACACGGTACTGACGGTATTACCCGATTTAGCACCGCCGACGGTCGCCGTCGTATTTCCGTTATTAGTTATTTCGTCGTCCGTTTGTTTAGCCAACGACCAACGTCTACCTCGACGATCCATTATGACCGGCATTTCGGCGATTAGATTATTTTCGAATTCGCTCAACATCAAATAATTTTCGACTTTATTGCACGAAGTTATACAATCGCCGATGTAATCTAAATCGTCTAATAAATTATCTGGTAAATCCATATCGGCTATACCTTCTTCCGATATACAAGTCAATTCCGCTTTATCTTGATGATTAGCCATCATCGCTCCTCCGGTTTGTTCGACTACGATAACCTCTTCCGGTTCGGCGGTAAACGATAAACGTCTACGATGCGGACAACTATCGGACGAGCATAATTTTCGTTCGCCGGATTCGACCGCGTGTTTATGACGGGTAAGTTTCTTCTTGTGCAAATCGACTAAAAATAACGTCATCGAACCGAGTACGGCGCACGCGAAACTGAAATAGTAACCGGTTTTACCGCCGTACAATAAATTGATGTAACCTGTTCGACAATAAAACCACGTGTATAACAAATAGGCGCCTTTAAATATAACCGTTGCGAAAATCGGCCGTTTTTTTTATTTTATTTTTTTAATTTTTTAAGGGGGATGCCTTTACAACCTACACAACGTGATACTGTATTTACTAACTCATATTTCTATAAACTCGGACAACTTCTCTAGAAATATCGCTATGTTTGAAAATAGATGTAAATTCTCAAGATGAAGAAGGGATAATACAAATTGCACTTCCAGAATTTAGAGGGCAGTAAGGAATTTCTCTAAGCAGTACAATTACTTTTCTCTTAGTGTTTTCAAAAAAGTAGAACCATGGAAATCTAGGAAGAGACGGTTGCAATTGATAGTACCTAGTAAGAGGCGATTGCTATATACACTCAACATATGTCTGCTCCCAATATAACACTCTAACACATTAGTTCAAGCGACGAAAGAAAAAATTCGTCCGTGTAATAGTACTTTTTCTTTGTTTGCGGTGCTGAAAGCCGGTTGAAAGGTAAAAAATACGCTAATATTCAAATGATAATTCCAATAGAGCGTTAAACGTGAGGATCTCCTCCATAAAGATTTTGTCTGTGTATTAGTCAGTTTAAAAAGTACTCGTAACTGTACGTCTAGTCATTTTGCGCCGAGTTAGGGACTATCACAAGTGGAGTTTGTGAGGTATGTAATATTGAAGATAAGATAACATGCTAATCGATGCATCCCAAGTAAGCCAAGATGTTTCGCATAGTTTTCTCCGGGATGTCTTTACTTTACTGCAATCTGTTTTACTCATTTACAGATCAATTGCATGGATATCGTTAGAGGTCATTTTAACGCATCGAATTGAGGTTGTCAAACGCGTTAGAAGCAATATTAAAACTTTTAAATTCTAATATCGAAAAGTATTTCTGTAGAGTGCCCTTCCTCGGTGATACGTATTTAATTTAACAAAATAAAATAAAAAAACTTTTATAGAGTATATAAATACATTGTGACACTCTATAAAAGTAAATTTATTTTATTTTGTTGTTATAAATTTGAATTATACTAATGTATATTAATAACCTAGTTTCTGAAGTATATATATATATATATATAAAAACGAAAAATTAAAATACCGGATAAAGGAACTCCGATGGTTATTGGTAACGCTTGAACGCATTGTACGAATCCCCATGTTCTGGCGAAATTTCTCGCTCTCACGCGTTCGTACGTGTACATCTTTAACGAGTATTGATAGCCGCCGCAAAATATGCCGTAAACCCAGGCGAATAGTACGTAACCTTGTCGATTACCTTGTACCATTGTTAACGCGAGGATCGATATGCCGCAAATGAAAATCGACGCTTGACATAAATATTGTCGGGCTATTCGGCATTCGGCCGAATTATGTACCACGATCGTACCGAAAGCTAAACATCCGATAGCCCAAGCGATGCCCATATATACTTGAAACAGTAACACGGAATCGGTTAGACCGTCTTCTTCGGCTTGATAAGCCTAAAAAAAATAAATAGATGTCAAACAAAAAGAATCGATTATGCGCAGAGAAATTCATGCCCACACATATACCCTACAAAGATAAATTTTTTGATGGGCTCTGGACAATCAAAAGTATTGCAATTAAAATATTCCTGTTTTGTTTTTTTTTTTAATCGACTTAATACGTAAAAGTGTATCCTAAAACATATACAATGGGCATATGTGATTAGCAAATTACAAAAAAATAATTTATAAAAAGAATTTTAATTGATATTTGACATATAGTTTGTGAGATATTCAATTTTTTTTTTTTTTTTTTTTTTTTTTAATTGCTATGAGCCCTGCGTAACTGCAGATGTTATTACGGCATACAACTGGGGGAGATCTGGTTAGATTTAAAATAGGTCAAGGCTTGGGCGACTGTTACATCATCATTGTAAAGGATCTTTTGTATAGGAAGATTTAGGTTGAGGGATGAGTGGGGATGTTGCAAATGTGGTACAAATCAAAAGTATTGATCGACTGAAGGATAACGTTGTTGAAAACAGAAAGGATAGGTCGGAGGGCTGAAGTCCCGTGGAAGACGTAATCATGAGTCAGAGAAATGTGACAAATTCTCAAACATTTTATTATTTTAAAGTCGCGGCGAGACACACCCTACGGTGACCACCATGGTTCGATCGATAGTTTTATTGATTTTAAACAGGTTTATTAAGAATTCGAGTGTGGCCTCCATTTCTGTTTTGACTCTTGTTGGAATAGTCTCTTCATTGTAGCTGGGTGACATGTGGGCCTACAGGGCATTATATTTCTGCCCGTGCGGGTAAGTATATCCTCTCATTGCTAGGCACTCCGATATGGTCAGAAACCTATAAGTATATTACCCTGTAGTTGTCTTTTGCGAGATTAACTAGGGTATGTTGGATTTAGGTAATTAATGTGTATTTAGGTTGTAAGTTGGTTATGGAATGGAGAGAGGAAACGGAATCTGTAATTACAACGACTTTCGTTGGGTGGAGCTTAGCTGGGTAGATATGCTGTAAACAGTATATGATGTCATATAATTCAACGTGAAGCACGGTGCATCGATTTTATAGTCGAAATTGGTGGACCGATCCAAACGCTTCGAAAGAACATGCTGTTGCCGGCCTGGGTGATGCTATATCCGCCTTTGCTCCTCAGTATTCACTTGTACTGTACCTCTCTGTGGTTTGTGATGTTTTCTCAAGTATATCTACTGAGATGCTTGTGAGTAAAGATGTATTTATGTCAAGTTCCAATTGGTCCCATGGTGTTAAAATGTTTGTCGAGTTTGTTATAGAAAACTTCATGTTGTTTTCGCGTAAGAACTTGAGAATTTCTGGAAGTGGATCATTTGGGAGATAATGTAGGAGGATGTTTTGGATGAGGATGAGATTGGTTGCGTATATGGTAAGTGAGTGTAGATATGAATGGTAAGTTCTGTAAAAACAAAGAGGTGGGACAACAAATAAGGCACATATACTAACTGAAGGTGAAGTTCCTGAAGGCCGAAAATTATTCTGAGGGCAGTGTGACGAATGAGATCTAGAGAATTTAGCACGGTGTGTTTGGCAGACGAGTACCTTTAGAAAATAGGGTATCCAAAAGGCTGAAAGGCGATAAATTTAAAGTTAAAATCTAATTATTACCTCGTACGTCTTATATTCGATTAAGTTCGTCGAAGCATTACAAATTACACATTAACCGTCTCGTATTATTCGCGTTGAAGTGTGCAAGCCACTAATTATATATATATATATATATATATATATATATATATATATATATATAAATTTAAATAAAATACGTACAACCAAATTCTAAGTTTTAATTGGAACAGTTGAAATGTAGTGATTTTTAACAAATTAACAACAAATGGTAGTTAAATTCACTAAATTTTTGTATGTAAAAATGCCTTAAAACTTTTCGGCTATTAAGCCACTATCAAGTGGGCGTAAAAAAAATAAAGTGTAAAAATATATATCAAAAATATAAAAAGTAAAAAAACAACAAAAAATAAAAATAAAATATTTAATTTAGATGTACGATATTACAAAAAATAGCGAAGTGAAAAAGCAGTTATTTATAAAATAATCCGATAGCGAGTGTAGTAAACAACGTAACCGAAACATCAGTAATATAAAATTTGTACATTTACATTAAATGGCCGGAAAAATGAAACTTTCTATCTAATATAAAAATTGATTAAATATAATAATATAAAAACTAACTTCATCATAATTTATCGTTGAATTTAATCGATTATTTTATTTCTTCATTTTATAATTTTCATGTTTTCTATTAGTTTTTTATGTACACTCGATAATGATTTAATAACAGAAAAGCTTACAATCTTTTTATATGTAAAAATTTGGCGATTTTAACTACTTTTTTGTTGTTTATTTTTGTAATTTTCAATTTAGATAAAATAAAAATTTGACAAGTACGTCGGGGGAGAGGGGTGAAATAAAAATGTGACTCGCAAGTCGGCTTCATCTAAACTAAAAATTCCGATTAACTTTTTACGAGTTAGACAGTTAAATGTTTTACCGTAATCGATAAACCACAGAGTTCGCTATCTATGGGCTAGTTTATTGGAAATATACAATGTCGTATCACACGAGTTCCGTATCCATTTTATAATTCAAATATTATCTGGAGTTGTTATCGAGTTTGTCGTAAATTATTCTACATATTATTTTTAAAAAGATTTTAATATATGTGATGTAAGATTTGTCGTACGAAAATCACTACACTGTGTTGTATTCGTTGTTTTTTTTTTTGGCATTAGTAAAAAATTGATCTCAACCAATACATCATTAATTTTCTCTAAAGTAGTAAATAACGTTAAAACAACATTTTTTAGACCGCCATCTAACGTTATATGAGACTTCTATTATCTCCTTCGTGATCTTTTTTTTCAATTTTTAGATTGTTCGCAGATGATTTAGGAGTATGTAATATATTTTCGTAGGAATGTACATTGAATGGATGTAATTTATGTAATATTTTGAATGGATGCGAAAGGAATTGTCATCCAACAAGTACATGGACGCAGCAAATGTGGCGCTTGGGAGTACCAATAGCGGTGGACTGACAACTGTGGCGTGATTTATGACAGTCAATTAATGATGAAGTACCTGCAATAATATATTTATAAAGAATACATGCGTAAAATACGTTATTCTTAGGTTTCCGAGTACGGATTTTTTTTGTTTTTGTACCGAAGATGGGACATCAAACTGATGAAATGTACGTTTGTTGTCTGATACAAATTGCAGAAAGTAGTACGATATTAAATCGTTATGGAAAAAAACTCGAACAGGACGCGCTATTGGCGCTAAATGAGGTAAGTCGCTATCGCAAAAAATATTTTTAGAACGTTTGTAATTCGTTTTTATCAGTTCTAAAAAAAACATCTTTTTTAAAATTCGTCAGTCGACACGTAAACACTCCTCATCAACCCCGAACATGAATGGAGGATCGATCAAATGATGCATGATGGTTTACAATCGCTTTTTCGTTTCTTTTAATTTTTTTTGTTTTTAATTTTTCCCGCAAGTTGGTGCTTATTTAACGACCAACTAGGATGAACAGCTAAATTGGCAAAAAGCCTTTTTATCATTAAAAATTCTCGTCCCTGATCATCCCACATAATATACGAATTATTCAGATCGTGCGAATAAGGCACTAAATAGCTACGTTACGAGACTCTTTGCATATTTATTTATTTATATATCTATTTATAAATTAATATACGGTTCACAAAACAACCAACTACAATTATAGTAACTTTTAAGAGTTTTAATTTTTTTTAGAGTTAAAAAAGCGGATATATCAGTGTTCCCTATCTTAAAGTTAATTTATTTTTGGACAAGAGTATAACGTAGTAATAACGAAGTTAGACGAAAAAGTTTCTTGACGACGAGTTTAAATTTTACAATAAAAGGAGTCAAAGAGAATACTGCGTTGTATTCATTCACGGGTGTACTCTATATTTTCATATATCGAAGTTTTAGTTACATCGAGATACGCACACTTATACGTTTAACACATATACAAACATTTGAAAACTCATTCGGCGTACAATAAAAATTGTCCATTGATTTTTGTGTGTGTTTGCTTGTGGGTTATTTAAAAAGAAATTTCTAACGATTTCGACGAATTAAATTATATATCAGAAATATCTAATTTTAAACTTTATTGTAAACATTCATTTTTTACACTATTATTATTATTGTTATTTAAAATTTTCATTATTTGATCATGTTTCCATATAAAATAGAATTGATATATGAGTTTTTTATTATAATAAAAAAACATTTTTAAGACATTAGAAAATGTGAAAACAAAAAAAATGATAAAACACTACAACTCGCGAAGAAATAATTATTTACTGGTAGATTCCACTACACTTCGTCGGAGTAAATATAAATTTAATTAATACTAGATTAAACTGGAACAAGATTTAATTTCAAATTTATATTCACTCTTTAATGATGTGGCGCAATCTACACGGAATATAAGTAAAATTTATTATTATTATTATTATTTTTTTTGATTTGTAGTGTGCTATCTTTTAGCGTTCTTAGCTTTTACATTTTTCAGCGTCTTAAAAATTTGTCTTCGATTGCAATTTTTTTTTTCGGATTCGTTTTAGTTTTAATACGATTATAATTTATTTACTACTATTATTATGGTAACACCATCAGTCGGGAGTAATCCCGTCGCTTTACTGCGAGTGTGTATATACGTACGGAAACTGAACGTACAATATAAAAGTGATAATCGATACAATCACGAACATATGGTTGTGGGACAGGAGGAAACGATTCCAACTACTCACAAAACCACCAGTAGTGCTCGTAGAAGATCATCACGCGATGAAAGCGACGAAATAAACGAAGAAGAATGGCATGCTGTTAAAGTTAGAAAAGGAAAAAGTATTCCTAAAAAGAATTGATAGGAAACGCGGTAATGCCGTCATTATCAACTAATCGCTATTCACCGTTACAGCAGGTAAACGACGAAATTAATTTATCGATAAATGAATATCTTAACGTTATCGCTCGATCAGTTAAATTTCCGCCGATCATCCTACCGATCAACAAATTACATAACGGCTGATTATAAAACGTTCATCACGCAATTAAAATCTATATTTCAAAATAAATTTAGTGTCAAATATTTAAATAATAAAATTTACATCCGCAATTAATGATTACGATAAGGTAATTTTCTATTTCCTTAAAGAGAACAACTTATCGTTTTATATACAGATTTACCTAATATACGTAAACCTCTTAAAATGGTGTTAAAAGGGGTTTGCCGTCAGTTTTAAAGGCGGATGAAGTCGCTTCTGAAATTAAAAACCAATGTGACAAGGTTTTAGATGTCTTCCAGTTTACTAAAAAAAAAGGCTCTACTATGCCCATCTATTTTCGATAGTGGAACTATTCTTAAAAATATTATTAACATCAAAACTTTATTTTATTCTATCGTAACTTGGGAGCGTTATAAGCGCAAAAACCTTCTTCTCCAATGTTTCAAATGTCAAAGATTTGGACATGTTTCTCACAATTGTTTCATGCCACTTCGGTGTGTAAAATGCGGTCTTAACTATATTAGCTCTAATTGTTTACCCCAAGCTTACAAAAAGCGAACTCGGACCAATGTAAAATTTAACAAAAGGTTCAGCTATCTATTTCTAATAAATCTTGATCCAAAACTCTCAGTATTTCACAACTGAAGCACCTATTCCAAAATCATTTCCACCAACCTCTTATGCGCAAGCAGTTGACAGAAATAGTTCCTTTACTTTACAAGCACAACCTTCAATTCAGAGATCAGAAACAAATGAGCCTTCAGAATTCTCTACGATACTTAATCTAGTTAAAGATTTAAATATACCTAAACTTCTGAATGTGGGAAAAACTATTATAAATGAACTTAAAATGAATGTAAATAATGATGTATTCTCCAAAATAATAGTAATAATCGATGTACTAATGCAAAATTATTTACATTAACGTAATTTTTCTACCAACACTATTCATACCGCTATACAAATAGTTGCTTGAAATTGTAATCCCTTGAATAGGAAACAAGATGAACTTTAACTTTACTATCTTATTTCCTTGAACGGCATAGACATTGTTGCTCTTTGTGAAGCAAGTATTAATTTTCCAAACTATAAATTTTACAGATATAATAAGCTTCGCGGCAGCGGAGGTGTTGCGCTGCTTATCAATAAAAACATAAAAAACATAGCATTTTAGTTAGCCCCTCTTTAACTTGTTTACAGGCCTTGGGTGTAGTTTTGTATCCCAGTAGATCAAATACCGACATAAAATATTCGAATACAATGGATATGATTCACTTGTATGTCATTTACAAACCTCCTAAGATCTTAAAAGGATTTACACATGACATTCTCTCATTAATAATAGATAAATATAAAGTTATACTTATTAGAGATTTCAATTCAAAACATATAGCTTGGAACTGTTTCAACAATAACCCCACGGGAATTATGTTGCTTAACCTATGTACGCAGACGAACATACAGATTCTCGCACCACGCGAGCCTATATATTTTCCAAATCGTACAAATTGCAGAAATAGTATTTTGGATCTTATGCTAACTAAAAATATTCATAATATTACCACACCTATTTCTCCTAATTGCTTATCCTCTGATCATAATCCGATTTATAGTATTCTTACCGACAATAGATTCAAAACCAGAGTGCATATTTTTTATGATTACACCAAAACCAACTGGAAATTATTACGAATGTTTATTAATAACAACATTAACTTAAGCGAGAATATGATCATAACCAACACTAATACTATTGAATCACGGCTTACTAAGTTAACTAATATTCTTAATATGGCTGTTGAAAAGGCAGTACCTAAACGTAATAGTCAACAGTCCCCTATTACTCCCAAATTCATAAAACTTGTTAAATTAAAGAATAATATACGCAGATTATACACTAAAAGTTATATAAATTCACACAAAAACAATTTCTCAAAAAAATATTAAACTATCTAACTACTTTAGTGCGAAGTAAATTATTAAACTATAAAAATTACAGATTCCAACAATCGGTTAAAAATTTATCTACTCAAGACAAGAGCCTTTGGAAAGTAACAAAAACATATACCAAATCTCACGCTGCACTTCCACCATTTTTGGACACTTTCCATAACTGTTATTACACCGATACTGCTAAGGCTGTGCACAGTTCATTCTCAAAACTCTCATATTACTTCTAATTATAAAGTTAATAAAGTTAAATCAACTGTAAAAAATTATTGTCGTAATACACCTCAAACTCATACCCACAAACAGGTCACTCCTTTTGAAATACAAAAAATTATCACCACTATTAAGTCCAATCATTCAACTGGCATTGATAATTTATCCAATATAATCTTTAAAAATTTACCGCCAAAAGGAATTATTGAACTTACATAATTAATGATATGTTCAAGTTTGGTTACTTTCCACAACAATGGAAAGTCTCCAAGATTATCCCATTAAAACCTGGTAAAAAAATTCTTCTCATATTGAAAATGTGCGTCCTATCAGTCTACTTAGCAACTTAAGCAAGGTAGCGGAGAGGTTATTCATCACAGGCTTAAAACTCACACAGACAAAAAATTGCTGATTCCATACGAACAGTTTGGTTTCAAGTCCAATCACTCTACAACTCATCAAATTGCAAGAATATGTGAACATATTTCTGATAATTGCAACCGTAATAAGCATACAGGTATGTTACTACTACATGTCGCTAAAGCCTTCGACACAACGTGGCACGATGGTATTATCTATAAAATGATTGAAACAAAATTTCCAGACTATCTAATTACTCTTATTAAAAGTTATTTGAACAATAGATCATTCGCTGTATACATTTCTGGTGAATACTCCACTATGAAACCTGCACGGCTGGTATCCCACAAGGAAGCGTGTGCTCCGTCCATTTTTGTTCACTTTATTCTTATACGACTTTCCTAAATTATCTTCAACTAACTCCGCCTTATTTTGCGGACGATACTGCATTATAGTTCATCCAGGCCCAATGCAATTAGTAATAAACTTAAAAAAGAATTAAACCGCACGATACGCTATTTTAAGAGCTGGCAAATTAATATTAATCCAGACAAAACTAAAACCATATTTTTCAGTCGTAGACATTCAATAAAAGAATTCTCATAGAGAATAAACCTATTAATTGGACTAATACGCTATCTCGGTGTCTTTCACGATCACTGCCTAAATTTTAATCGGTACTTATCTCATATTAATATTAAAGCGAATAAAGCAATTTTCGCCATCTATCTCATCTTTAACCGAAAATCCTTCCTGTATTCTCATAATAAAATGATTCTTAATAAAACTCTTATACGCTCGGTAATAACTTACGCGTGCCCAGTATGGTGTTCTATGTAAAATTCTGCATATAAACAACTACAATACAAAACAGGTGCCTCCGATGCATATTAAATAAGTCAAAATATGAAAGAATCTCATTTATGCATGAAACTACTAATCTACCCTATCTTAAGGATTACATATTAAACCTATCCGTTAAATTCTTCACTCGGTGTTCATTACACACTAATCCACACATTAGGCCTATTGAAGATTACGATTCCAGGCGACTAAAAACTATGTATATAAAATACAAACATAGATGTCTAAGACACAACCAATTATAAATTACTGGTTAATTAAAAATAATTTTACTAACTATATAGTTTTAATTTATCTCTATTTTATTTATTTTTTTATTTTATTTATTTAGAGCATATCCCCTTTTCCCATTCCGGGTTTCCGCCGGTTTTACCCGTCGGCAGATACCTTTTACATTTCAATTAACATTATAATCTTAAAAATATAACAATTTGCATGTCGGTCCCATGTTTGATATAAAGTATTATGCGTTCGTATGTGTGATAGTATATTATTGCTAGTGTTCACTTTGTATGTGATTATATATTATTGTTGAACGTATGTGTGTGTAATCCATGGGTTGTGTTCTTATAATTATTGTGTGTCTTGTGTTGTGTGGATGCTATACTTGAGTATTTCTGCGGGACGGGCAACCAGCGGAGGGGTGTTCTCGTTTATTAACAAAATATACAATCACACTTATTAAATATTCTAGTACTTATAATAAATAAATACATTTTCCCTTAAATCTAATTAAATTACTTACAAAATTAATTGAATTAAAGAAAAATAATAATAATTTGTTTCTACCCTCCTGTATGTTATACTTAACATCCTACCTCAAACCAAGACTCCATCCCATCTCTATTTGTAATCTTCTTATATATATTTGTAAGACAGTAATTCTGCGGCTAGAGACTTCTACACATAACTCTGTTCTCGTTTTATACTTACTCTAATGCGTTTATATTTTCTCTTAACCAAGCTTTCACCTCATTTTTCCATTTCCCTAGTACTTTCTGTTCGATAATCTCTTGTGGTATTTTATTATATATTACTGGTATAACGTATTCATTCGTCCTATATAGTAATTTATTTGTCCCTCTTTTCCACCGTTTTTCCATTAGAATCGGAGTTACCTTAATCATCGTATATATAGTAAATTATAATTAAATTACTTTAAGTATACTTACAGGTTTTATTGATATTTTTTTCATGTTAATTTTCATTATTTCATATAAAATAACGAGATGTATATTTATTTATTTATGTTTTTATTTATTTATTTACAAAACAATACGGCATACACAACAGCATAACGCCAATTACAGTGTACGCTCTTACAGAATAATTATAAAGTAAAAGTATGAACAAAAATAAAACTGAACCACACTCACACAACACGCTAATTAATATAAATAATATTTAGATTGAAAACAAAAAATTACTAATACAAACCGAAAAATGATTCTAATGAAATACAATACCCACATACAAGCACACATCCGAAAAGCACAAAAAAAACAGAAATATACCAGTCATACAAACAGAAATATACCAGTCATACACCCATACTCTCATGTAAACAAACTCTCCATCAAGGCACGCACATATGACCAAAATAAAATAAACTTACTGAAAAGTAACAACTGAAATATAGAGTCTAAAAAAATTTATTATATACAAATTTACTATCGAAATGAATATCTAACTGTGGATGAATATTTAATATGTTATTATATAGACGTAAGGTGGATAAAAGTGGTGAGTTGTAACCTAGATTTGTACGAGCATGCGATTCATAGAAAATACGATGTGACCTACTATTAACACTGGGAACCATAAATGAAATTGTAGATAATAAATAATTGTCATCTATGCGAGCGTTACAAAGATCATGCAGGAACCTCAACTTACTTATCTTTCTTCTAGCACTCAAGGATTTAATATTTAGGAAATCGCATAAAATATTATAACTTAAAAATGTTGGATAGACACCAGTTTGACGGTAATAAATATACCTCAAAAACTGAGATTGAACTTTTTCCACCATATGAATATATTTAGTGTAGAAAGGATCCCAAACCACAGATGCGTATTCTAATTGCGATCTTACAAGAGTGTTGAATAGTAACAGCGGAGTCCTAGGATCACGAAATACGCATGAATTTCTAATGATGAAACCCATAGTTCTGTAAGCATTTTGTTAACATTACCAATATGAGTTGCAAATTTAAGCTCGTTGTCAATATAAACCCCCAAATCCCGAACATAGGTTACATTACAAACTGGAACATTACCCATAGAGTAATCAAAGAGACATTTATTTTTTGTACGACAAAATTGAATATAAACACACTTCTTATAATTAAAAGGTAAATAATTATTGTCGCTCCATGTCACCATTCTACACAAATCATCTTGCAACAATTCACAATCACTAACAGTTTTAATTGATCTAAAAATTTTTAAGTCGTCCGCAAATAATAGAAATTTTGAATGTAAGTTAATTCCTATATCATTTATGAAAATATTAAATAATAGTGGACCCAAATTAGACCCCTGTGGTACTCCGGAAGTAGGAGTGTATTGTTGGGACTGGTATCCGTTAAATAATACGTAACACACACGCGAAGTTAAATATGATCTAAATAACTGTATGTAATCGTCAGAAAATCCGTAATTATGTAACTTAACCAGAAGTAAACTATGGCTGACTTTGTCAAAAGCCTTACTAAAATCCGTATAAATACAATCAACTTGAAGACGCTGCTCCAAACAGTCAGTAATTAATTTTGTATATGTAACAAGATTAGTTGTAGTAGATCTAGACCTTAAGAAACCATGCTGTTCAGGAACAACTCTAGGCAAAAAAAAATTATACAATCTTTCATATAGAATTGACTCTAATATTTTGCTGGGTACACATAGTAGGGAGATAGGACGATAGTTTTCAGCTGCACAACGATCACCAGACTTGAAAATTGGAACAACCTTAGCTGTTTTTAACAATACAGGCCATTTACCTGTTCCAATAATAAGATTGAACAAGTATATAAGTGGCTTTTCAAACTCTACCGAACATAGTTTAAACAATATTGCCGGTAATCCATCAGGCCCGACACTCCACTTAGGTTTCAGAATCTTAATAGATTTTTTATAATCATTTATGGTGATTGGGGCAAGTTTTAAGTGTCTTCCATCTTTAATTAAAGAGGTTTTAAGTGTCATGAAGCTGTCAGTCACATGAACAGATGAAAAATACTCTGCAAAAGCATTTGAAATATTCTTACTAGAACAATGATCTATATTTTTGTATTTTACTACGCTAGGGTGTAGCCGATCATGACGTCTATATTTAACAAAAGCCCAAAAATTGCTAGTGTTTTTTTGAATACCAGCCTCGGTCTTAAGAATATAATCATCATAAGAATTCCTTATTAGCTTTTTAACTTCAGCCCGTAGTTTACTAAACTTAAAATAATCAGTTTCCTTGCGGGTTCTACGATAGGATTTTCTAAACTTAGTTTTCAGTTTTAGTTTACGAACAATTTTTGGGATAAACCAAGGCGGGTATGTTGACTTTCTAGATGATTTCTTGGTAAGATGCTTCTGAAGTTCATTGTATATTAGACTATAAAAATAAGTAGTTGCATCATCCACATTTCTGATATTATAAAGTTGTAAGGTGCCACGCTTGTACTAAAATCCACTTTATATAAAGAACTACAGCGAACAGTGATATCCAGAGCAGGATGATACTTATCCTCAGGAAGAAGCGGATCAAGTGACCTCTGTACATCAACACTCAAAACGGAAGTAGTAATGATCAAATTTAAAGTTTTTCTCTGCGAATTAAGGACATTATTAACTAAACTGAGATTATTAATTTCAATGAAATTTGAAAGCGAATTAATATTTTTATTAAGATAATCAAGCGGAGTACCCGAACCAGAGATGGATAAGTTGAAATCGCCCATAATCATAATATTAATTATATTTTTCATATTCAATAATAAATTATGACATTCATAAAAAAATCTGCTATAACAAGAGCAAGATGTACCAGGAGGAACATAAATACAACCGATAAGTGTTTGTACATGCAGACTAACATTCCTGATCTTAATCCAAACTGAATCTATATTCCCAAAACTGGGAAACGCAATTTCTTCTGCAACATATGTGTCTTTAATCGCTAACAAGACTCCGCCTCCCCTCCTACCAACTCTATCCCGACGATAACCAAAATAACCTTGATTTAAAAATTCATTGTTGTAAACACTTCCAGTTAACCAAGTTTCAGTGAATCCTACAATATCAAAGTTACTTCTACACATTCCTAAATGAAGTTCTTTTAACTTTGTATTTAATCCCCGAACATTTTGGTAATACACTTTAAGTCCCATTATAGTAACTGTTTGAAAATTTGGCGATAAATAATAGAATAAATAAGAACTCCAATAAATAAGAATAGACGAGTTTAAGTAAGGAATTTGACAACTCTAACCTATTACATATAAAAAACGGAAAAGAAGTAAAACAGTTCCTAAAATATATCCACCTTGCATAATCAAAAAACCACCTGAATATGCTAATTCGTAAGGGTAACAAACATTCAAATATATATCGACAAATAAATAAAAATCCACGTAATAATTCTCTTAAGAATAGTTTCAGCAAAACTGCGTATAGCATAAAGAGAGATAAAACTAGTATTAGTATTAATGAAGTGACTAAATGAACGGTAGAAAGTACATACTTTAAATACACTGACATACAACACAAAAATACGCTTAAAAATGATAATAATAAAATACATGCGCACCAATACATAATATACCAACAACACTCATAATATATATACATATACATACTACAAATAAACATAAAGTACATTTCATATAAGACGATATAATGCGTAACGCGAGAGTGGGAAATTTTCTCTTCCGAAATTCTAAATGACAATTTATCGTAATCGGCCAGCGTTCTTATCACAATCCTTTGATTAGACGCACTGTCAATGACACAGTTTATTTTACCGTCTTCCGTCCAGACATTTCTACGACCGTATTTATTCGATAATTCCCGTACTATGTTCATCCGTTTCTTCGTTAAATGTTCCCGTATTACTATATTTGTATTTTTCAATAATCGTTTATTACTGAATAGTAATTTTCGATATCTATAGCTGACGAACTTTACTACAATTGGTCGAGTATTAATCCCCAGTTTATCTACTTGTCGCTTTCCAATCCTATGCGACCTACAAATAGCTTCGATCGGAACATTTACTGATAATTTTTCTTTAGCCAGTTTCATAATACACTCATCCGTATCTTCTTTATCTGTTTCGGGAATTCCGTATATCATCAACGAATTTCGACGGCTATATTGTTCCAATTCTTCTAACTTGTTACTAACTTGAGTATTCATATCTGTTACCTTTCTATTAAGTTCCACGAAGAAATTCGTCAGTGTATTCTTTACCGCCTGCATTATATTATTAGTAAGTTCAACTCGAAATTCGTCATTCATTTGGAAGTCAATATTCCCCAACGCCTGCTCAACTGTCTGAGTTATATCTTTTAACGGAGACGGGGGTTTATCATCTTTCCTTTTTGTACCAGCGCTCCTTGTTTTTATACCACTACTATTACCGGATGACATACTGAATGGAATTTATTCGTAACGATAATATTATATAAATGAGATAAACGTACCTTTTAAAATATAGTTGTATTATAACGCGCTACACATCAATGTCACTATACCAGAAACACACGTCTTATCATTTTAACAGCAATTTTTATAGCAGTTCGCTTAAGGTAAGGTATTTGTTTTCTTTTTAGCGGTACATCATTATCTGGATTATTTTGTAAATTTTTACTATGAAAATATACCGTTGTTTTGTTGTTTGTTGTATTATAATCTATTACTTTATTATATACACACTTACATAAACTCAATACATTTCTTTATAAAATTATATTTACAATTATTTTCTAAATTTCCTCGAAACGTGTATTTCTTTATTTACGATACAAATTATTGAACGTATAAAATTTATATGCACGCTTATACTCTCAACAGTTTTTTTTTTTAGATAAAATAATTTCGGAATAAAACGATTTATTATTAATAAAATAAAACAATATGTTAATATTAATAAACCCGAGTTTACGTTTCAAGCAACATGCCGCGCTCATCATCAGAATTAAAGTTTTTTTTTTTATTTTAAATAAAATTATATTTACAATTATCTGTCGAGTTAATAGCTCTTTAATTTACTTACATTATTCGTGCTCAGATTTTTGTGTTATTGTTTATGTATAAATATTGTGTTATTTAAATTTATATATATATATATATATATATATATATATATATATATATATTAATGACTTGCATACTTCAATGCGAATAATACAAGACGGTTAATGTGTAATTTGTAATGCTTCGACGAATTCAGTCGAATATAAGACGTACGAAGTAATAATTCGATTTTAACTTTAAATTTCTCGCCTTTCAGCTCAACGTATTGGATACGCTATTGTATGTGTATTATATTAGGCATCTTTATAATAATAATAATTATTATTATTATTATTATTTAACTGTCAAATATGCTGATTTTTGTAGTCATATGATACAACGCGCTGATATTTATCAATTTACAATAAAGATGTCACTTTTCTTTAATGCATCTATTTTACTATTTTACGTATATTTTCCTAGTACATTTAATTCCAGTTCAGTTAACATTTTTTTAATATATATGTGTGTACATATAAATATATATGTGTATTATACATATTTATATAAGCGTGTGTATGTGTATTATACATATTTATATAGGAGCGTGGATGTGTATTATACATATTTATATGGGCGTGTGTATGCGTATTATACATATTTATATAGGTGTGTGTATGTGTATTATACATATTTACATAGGCGTGTGTATGTGTATTATATTAGCTATCTTTATAATAATAATAATAATAATAATAATTATTATTATTATTATTATTTACTGTCAAGTATGCTGATTTTTGTAGGCATAATATGATGCAATGCGCTGGCATTTATCAATTTACAATAAAATGTTAATATAAGAAACAAATTTTGAAATCCGTTTACACCTACGGTATACAGTTATGGGGATGTCCTAAACAAAACGATAGAAATATTATACAGCGTTTGTAAAATAAAATTTTAAGAAACATCGTGAACGTAAGCACCGTATTGTGTAAAAAATATACACAAAATATCTACAGATCGATAACCTCGATGAAGTAATTAATAATTTTACGAAATTAATTTAAAAAATCATGTAAATACTGTGAAGCGCGTCAACTCTTAAATAGGTCGGATTTGGAACGTAGCGTCGAGAGAACAAAACCGCGTGAACTAATATTAGATTGATTTAGACGCGTATAGTTGTATATAATTTATTACTTTTAGTTAATATGTGTAAAAACCGGAATTCCATTTGGTAAATTTGGTATTAATGTTATTTATTTATTATTTGATTATTTGTTAATGTTAACTCGTTTATTAATCTATCTAATATCCTACCTAGATCACGCGACCAATAGAGAAGTGCCGAATAAAAATGTCGAATCAAGCTGAGGTGCTTTATACCGTCCGAACCAGAAAGTTAAAATACTACGGACACATGCATAGACATCTAGAAAAATATCACCTGTTCCATCTTGTATAATATGGTGAATTTATTGGCCATAGAAAACCTGCTAAGCGAAAACTTTTTTGGGGAACAGATATGAGAAGATGATATCAAATATCAGCACCTTCAACCTTGCAGATGGCATAACAAGAAGAAGAAGTCGAGATTACAACGGAAAAAAGTATTCATTCTTCGATGATGTGGCGTAATCTATACGGAATATAAGTAAAAATTATTATTAATTACTTTTTTAACGATTCGTAAATCGATAAATATTTTCTTCCTCTTCTTATTCGTAATTTTAAATGAAATAAATAATTTATCGCGACTTACCAAATGAAAAATGGGCGTGTTTACACCGAGCGCGCTAATGCCGGTCGATAGTAATAGGATGCGTACTGTTTTACTCTTCAACGTACTACAATCGATAAATGGCGGTTTGTCATCGATTTTATTTTTATCTTTAATTTTTCGTTTTTGATTTTTTAAATGCAAAATGGCCCGTCTTTGAGGATGATATAACGAAGCGGATCGATAGCACGTTCCCAAGAAGAAAGTTAAAAATACGGTTACCGTTATTAATTGTAAGCCGTACCTCCAGCCAACGGCGCTGAAATTAAATAAACAAACGTTTTTTAAAGACACGTACGATCGTACATTAAAAAAAAATAAAATAAAATAAAATAAATAAAATAATAATAAAAAAAACAATTATAGTCTTATCGATTAGAGGACGTTAACCGACGATCCTAATCAACTTGAAAATTGATAAACTAAAGACGCACCCTGAGCAAATCCGTACGCGGGCTTCGTAATTTTATTATAAATTATCGAACATGGTAAGAACTAACGACTACGCAAATAACTTTATGGAATAAATAAAATATTTTCAAATCATTTTTTTTTGTTTTTGGTCACTATTATAGAACGATATTTTTTATTAATGTTTTTCAAATAAGTATTCGCGAGATATCTGGAAAGTTTCAGATTTAAATAATAACTAGCGCTAAGCTCTTCAAACCCTAGTTTCCGATTATTTCCCGTAGATAGCGATAATTACGAAATATGTTTTTAAATTACAAACGTCCGTTAAGCTTTTAATTTCGATCCAATTCTATATATTGTTCGCAGTTTTTTTTTTACTAATGCAGGTTTTATTGGTGGGATTTTCCTGTGGTTTATTTTTTTTTATTTTAGATAAATGAGCAACTGGTCATATTTCTAATTTAGTATAAAGAACTGTATCCGGAATGCGACATACCAATTTCGTTATTTTTTAATATTTAGTCATTTTTATCTATCTATATTTATATCTGCGTTCAATATCAGAAGTATCTCTCGCATGTGTAAGTTGAACGATATAGCGGTATTGGTGTGTAAAGTAAAATTATTCGATTTCAAATTTATCAGAATTTTGAATAATATCGGAAAATTAATCCTTTCACTCATTTATGCAATACGCGAACGTTTAACACTAACAAAATTTCTATTTTCATAATAATTTAGTTAGCGCGAAATGATTCAATTATAAAAATATTAATATAAATATGTTAAATAATTTTCAGACTTGTATAAAACCGATATTATACTTTAAACGCCACTATTGTCACCTTTTCAACACAGCTATATACTTCACATTGTGATCATAGGTTTTATGTAAGATGTAATGGTACAATTTTTTAGATCGAAGCGTTCAAGTTGTGCTTCGTAACGTTTCCTTACATCGTTCATTGTTGAATATATTTTCAGCTGTTTCGATTAAAGAAAGTTTAATCATCGAGAAAATTGATCATGTCGCCTGAACGATTCATAGACGAGCCAATACGGACTAGTTAGCATTGCATTAACTGGCATTACTCTTAAATGAACTGGAACTTCGTTTACCGATTAATTGGTTGGATGGCTGTGAAAGAACTTTTTATCGTACTCTATATGATTCAGAATCAGGGTGTCGTATGAACACAACACGGGAAGAAACGTTATCGTTACGTCAGGAGTTCTATCTTCTTTTTATAACGGCGTCTCGTTGAGTTAGTCTACGTCATAATGATCTAGAATTTCCTAGCTTCGTTTTGTTGTGGGAATCTACAGTAACCATTTTCTGGTGTTTTTTCCTTTAAGTGCTTTTTCTTTGATTTATCTCGTATATAAAAAAACCCTGTTTTTTCTCTTATTTTCTGTGCTATAAGTCGTTTAACACGTATGCGGAAAGACAAACACATCTCTAAACTCACCAAGTTGAAGATAGTCAAAACGATTGTGGTTATGTATACGCGCGAAAATTGAACGGTAAATGCACAGGCAGAAAGAAAGGGTCGAAGTTTTTGAAATGTTTTGCTGAATATACTAATGATACCGTGGACTGAAAAACGTACCAATGAGTCCACATTGTGTAACTTGGAAATCAATGGCAAGAATTCAATGCCATATTTTAAGTCTCTTCGGACACATTATGCTACGTAGACCAGAATCACTAGAAAAAAAATTATTCTGCAGGGAAACATACCTGTAAGAAGAGGTAAATGTCGACCGACTAATAGATATATTGACTAAATACCAAGAATCATAGAAAGGGGACTCACAGAATACTTACGAACAACTGAAGATCGAGACAGATGACGTGACTGCACTAGAATACTGTAGCATGGTGATTCACGACACTCGGAATCAAGCAATATGATGGAAGAACTATTTCTGGTTAAGATATGACAAGTATTTTGAGATCGTGTTTTTCTAATCCTTTTTAGTTTGTCCATCTTTTTCTTGTACACGGTGTTCATGCGCTTACCAAAAATCTCCAATGCTTTTATATGCGTTCGATACGCATATTTTACTATAAGCTTTAGGCGTCTCTACCCAAACTTCCATGGTTCTATTTCTTTAAGAAGATTAGTCGTAAGGAAATTGTATTCATCAGTAGATTGCGATTTGGACCTCATTTGTTGCCTGACCGTCTTTTCCGTATGCAGCTTTTAGAGAAAGTTCCTTCTGTCCCCTCCATTCTGAACAGGCAGTCTGCAATCCCGATCATGTTTTTTTTTTTTAATGCTCTGCTGTGGCGCCGTTGCGTTCGGAGCTTTACCTTGTCTAGCTATCATTGATTAAGATGTAGATAGTCCCCACAGTATCACGTTGGGTAAGCTGTAAAGGCACTCCTCATTGAAAAAAACAACAACTATAGAAAGGGTGTAATGTTTGATTTTCTATCTATATTCTCGAACGGTTATTATTCAATTTGTCCGTTCTATCGTAGTTTGAGTGATAACGCAATCGGTCCCCATTTTCCTCTTACTTTTAAACGCCATCCATAATGAACAATTACTATTTTTGTCGTTGCTGTATTATGGTAAAGAAATAAAATAAAAATAACTTACGCTATAGCACCTTTGATGTAAGCGGACATCATCGAAATGCCTAATCCGCTCCCGGATACGACGAATATTTCGACGAATTCTCGTCTCCGTTTGAAGTATTGAGCAACCATTAAAGTGGAACAGTCTCGAGTCATACCAACACCGACTCCTTTGTTTGAAAAAAAAACGAATACTTTTAGTTTATTACATGATTAAAAAAAAAATGAATTTGAGTAATTGACGTTTTGATAATTAATGACAGTAAAATCGCATTATAATTTTAACTTCATATTCGCTACTATTATTATATTACAGAATATTTAACAAACCGGAAAATAATCTTTTCGAAATTAATATTAGGTTGTATTACATCAATTTTACACATTTTATAAATAATTCTTTATCCAGCTGGGCTCGGCCGTTGTAACTAAAAAGTCACCTTCTATAGTAAGTAGTCATTCGACTACCATATGGTCTTGGACTCACCGGCAAAGAAGTGGATCCGGCGCCTTATAACTGGGTATTTTCGGCTAAGATAGTGAACTTCAAAAGAAAATCCTGCAATATGCAACGGGAAACCACTGAAGTATGTATCCACGAACACCTTGAAAATTATAGATATTAAAAATAAGACAAGGATACGTCTTACTACTGCTACTTTTCAACGTGTATGGTGAATACATCATGATGAGTAAAGTTCTGGGCGGTTTTGGCATATCTATAGGTGGAACGTTTTGCGGATACATTCGTAACTAGCACTATTGGCAATATTGGAAAATTGAATAAGATAAGCGCCAAGTACGGATTAAAGATAAAATAAAAATAAAGCAAAATTGATAGTAGATCGAGGAAATTTAATAGAGGAACATGGAAAACAAATTAAAGGCGTAGATTTATGTATACATTTGGGATCACTTATTGAAAATAAAGGCGCTTCAACCGGAAAAATAAAACGACGAATTCAGCTTGGAAGAAATCCCATGAATGGATTAGATAGAATATGTCGCGACAGATTCGTCACAAATACGGTACGGAAAGAAGCTAGCGCAGTGTTTGGTTTTCTCTGTGTTCGCATACGCAACAGAGACATGGTCGGTGGAAGCAAAAGATAAACAACGTATCGATAGTTTCGTGATGTCGGTTTGGATGTGTTTCCATTTTGCAAAATCTTTACATTAAACGTAGATTGTCCAGCGATGTTTTATTAAGGATATTATATTTTTTAGGTCACGCTGTATAACGGAGACGAATATGATTGGTAATATGCTGAAAAATAGTCAGTTGGGCTGCTAACCGGAAACAGTGTCAAGAAAAATTAATGCAACGTAATGGTCACGACATCCTTAGGGGATATTTCGACCTAAGAAGAACAAGGTATACATAATATAATGTACACGTATATCGGACGTAGTGATGTCTTTCAAAATAAAAAACTTACAAAGGTAAAACAGTAATTATTTTAAATTAAAGTTTAATAAAGCCTTTTAGCAGTTACGCCATCATCATATTATCAAAATAAATGGATAATAACGTACAATAATTAAATTCAAATCAAATCAAACCGAATTTATTTTAATTTCAATATAATACACCAGTACATTTTAAAATAGAATATAAATATAAAATAAAAATTAATTACAAATTCGAAACGAATAAACGAATAAACGAATAAAAAAAAAATAAAAAAATGGACAAACAAACATCGAGAAAATAATTAAAGTACTACTACTACTACGAATGATAATAATAATGACATAACACTCAAATGATATCGTACACATTTCATCTTTGATTGTGTATACGAAGTTAAAATAAAGGGAATAAACTGCGCAAGTCGCTGTAATAATAATAATAATAATAATAAATCAATCAACATGTTTCAGAAAGATAAAGTTATAAATAGGGAACTAAACTTACAATTAACATGTCTCTAACCATGGTTCATTCAGTTTCACGCTGAGATAGGACTATTTGCCCACAGACTATACAAGGTGGTGAATGTAGTAAACAACACATCAAACTAATAAATCCCAATCATCCACAATGTTATAAATCAATAAATCACAATCATCGGGAATCTTGTAGTTATATATATTTGTAGCGTAATCTTTAAAACTAATTCATCATCAAACGTTATTAATCAGTTTAATAAATTATTTTTATTTCATGATTTCCGAATTTTCTAAGAATTTTTTTCCTTTTATTTTTTTCTGCGTGTAAAATATTATAGTTACTGTTACCTGTAGATTTACGTGTCATGTACTGCACCTAGGCCAGAGGCACGGGAAAGGAGAGAACGTAGGGTTAGTGAGAATCAGTTGGAAAAATAAATTGGAAGTACGGATTGTTAAATTAGATTATATAAATTGGAGGATTTAAGAAAATTTAATAAACTATTGGAAGCATCTTACGTGTAGGAAAGAATGTTTAGGAGCCTGAGCGGTGTGTCGAGGATAGAACGTTGGGAGTTGAACTGCACACATTCAAGGAGAATGTGTTCGACGGTAATGAGGACATTACAGGTTGAACAAAGAGGAGAAGATTTTGTAGGATATAGCTGTGTGAGATATTAGTGTGACCTAGGCGCAGACGAGCAAGTACAACATCATCTCTTCTGTTTGCAGAGTGAGATGGAATCCGGAGGCATGTTGTATAACTGATCGCAGTTTGTTGGTGAGTGGAAGTGCAGACCACTGGAGGTTCCATGATTTGCGCACTGAAGATTTTATGAAAGTCTGGAGATCTTTCATTGGTGTAGGCAGGAGCGGAAATGGTTGAAGCAATGAACCTTCTCTTGCTGCATTATCCGCTTGATCATTTCCTTGTATATCAACATGCGATGGAATCCATGTGAGAATTACATGTTTACTAGAAGTTATGATCAAATGATTAATTTCTTTATCCAGGGGGTGTAATTTAGGATAATGAAGATCACTAAGGCATTATAATGATACAAGAGAGTCCGTGCATATTAAGAACGACTGGTCAACGACAATGTTTGAAATATCCATTATCGCCATTTTGATGCATATAATTCCGCCGATTGAGTAATGGGTTGGAGTGGAGAAACGAACTATAGAGTCCTGGAAGGAAACGAAAGCGCCTCCTACTCCAGTTTTGTTTTTAGAGCCATCGGTGAAGTATAGGCTATGAGATGGGTACCGTGAAATCATTTCTAGGTAAGCTGCTTTTATTACATGTTTGTATGATTCTTTGAAAATTTTATGAGACTGAGGTCTATTGGAATAGTGTGCTCACTCCAAGGAGGAATGATGTTAAGGGAGGAAGGAAAAACTGGGGGAAGGTAGATTTGAAGAGAAGACAGGATATTTTCTATAGCAAAAGTAAGAATTGAGGGGGAAGATTTGAAGCCAAAGGTTGAGGAGTGGGAAGGAAGATTAGGATTTGAGGAGAAGTGAATGAAGGAGAGAAGTAGAGAACGCTGCCTATGTAGATCAAGAGGGAGTTCTCTAGCTTTGCATATGATGCTGCAAACTGGAGTCGTTGGGAACGCACCGATGGCCAGTCGGATTGCTATGTGATGGATTGTGTTAAGGGGTGAAAGGACCTTTTTACTAGCGGAACTGTAGATTTCGACGCCATAGTCAATTTTAGGTTTTATAACAGCATGGTATATTTTTAACAGAGTTGAACGATCTGATCCAAATGTTGAGTGTGAGAGCATTTTGATAATGTTAAGTCTGGAAGTGCATTCCGATTTAATATTATTAAGTTTACGATTCAATTTTTTGCAAAGTTTACCGTATGATGATTTATGATTTTTATTTTTATACGAATTTAAAATGTTCATTGAATCTGAGTTCAATTTTCCGGGAAAAATTCAGGTATTTATAGACGATTATATATGAATAAACCAGCGATTATAAATCGATAAAAAGCAAGAATACGTAGTGTTTCGCCGAAGTATTTAAAATTACATAACAAATAGCCATCATGAAGATATTTTACGTGGTCCATAGCTGGCCAACTCTAAGAAAGAAGACGAAGAAGATTATTTAAAAAACGATATCCATTTAATAAAAATAAATAGTAACAATAGATTTGCCGACGATATAATAAAAACCCAGAAAGAACTGCAAAGCCCTCGAAGTAAGTGAAATAAAAATGCAAAGTGATCATAAATGCTGAGAAAACCGAAGTTAAGAAGTGTAAAATCAAATAATCAACCTTCTGCTAAATTGTCAAAGCAAAAATCGAATTTTAAAATAAAATATCATCGGACGATCGTATTTTTAATAATATACGATGGTTTCATGAAAAAAACTCATGCTCGTGACGAAAACATATCAATAGATATTATGAGGAATATTTTATAAAAAAATTTATACCGAGCGCGGCTTTTTATATAAAGCCGAAAAGGACAAAATGATAACAAGTTGAGACTAACACACACACACATATATATTTTTTAAGTTTTACTTCTTCCCTGCTCCCCAAGGCACAGTCTTAGTTTTTATTTATATTTCTTTTTTAATATCTTCCGTCGTTAATGATGTAAAAAAACGAATAAAAATTATTACCGATTACAATTCCGTAGCTGAAAAACAGCTGATGAAATTGCGTAGCGAATGACGTAAAAAGACATCCGAGAGCGGTAACTAGTCCGCCCATAACGGCCGTTAGTCGAGTGGATTTACGTCGGCAAAACGATATTGTTACTGGCGAAACGAACAGTGCTACCCCAGTCGACATAGCGCCTAACCATCCTGAAATTCGAACGTAAATATATTATTATTAAACAAAAAAAAAAAAATTAAAAAGGGGTTTACGAAAGTTATTTTACATCATCTTCTAAGAACACGCGATAAATAATAGAAAATTAAATTATTCTTATTGACTTTAACCACTACGTCTGAGAGACCGTTTAAAATTCGACAAACTTAACGCTCGAATTGGAAATAAATATAAAATATAATACAAACAATTCATCGCATATTACTCGAGGAATTATTATTATTATTTTTTTGGCTTCTGTAAGCATTATAGGTTGTCACTGACCTGTTATTACGTCTGTACTATTAAATAATCGACTAATTAAGTAATCCATCATCGTTAGTCTGCGCCGTCCTCTTGGAGCCTCGCCTATTTTTCCTTGTACAATAGTTTGAAACAGTTTGTCCTGTTTCATTTTATCTTCCTAGAATTTATTTTTTTCCTCCGATGTTACTGACAACAGGATCTTTTCTCGTAGTCCGGTCTGTCTAATTCATCGTTGGCAATTTTCTCTAGCCGTTTGATACAATTTAGACGACGGTAGCACCACATTTCGAAAACGAGTATTTTCTTCTTCAATATCCACGTCTCCGAAACTCGAGGAATAACGAACGAAATTAACGCTGCTGAATTAATATCTCTGTTTTACACCAGGGTAAATAAAATTAGCGCAGCTACGAAAACACGTGAAGAAATTAATAATTTGTTTAACGACTGAAAATTTATCGCATACCTATCTACAACGTTATAAATAATATCTATACTCGTCCGCGATTAAAATACAAAGGACGAATTAAACGTATAATATCGTAGCGTTTATTGCAAATATTCCCTTATCTAGAAGTAATAGTAGATCCTTAAGTTTAAATTCTTTAAACATGTAAACTGCATAAAATAAAATCTTTTATACGCTATTAAATATCCAACCTAAATTATAATAACAGAATAATAATGTATAATAACGCTGTTATTTGAGAATTTTTAATTACTGCTCGAGTATTTATATTACAATTATATATATATATATATATATATATATATATATATATATATATTGCAGTTTGGCTGATGTCATTCAACCGGTGGGGAAGATCTAGGGGTGTGAGATAGTTCAATCTGCGAGGCCCATTGGCATGGTTTAATAAATCTACTGCCAGCTGAGTGACCCTCTAAACCGGGGCAAGTAATCTCTACTGCAATCCCGAACTACTTCGTGCACATTTGGTACTTTTAGGTCTTTACGCAAATTTTCGTTTCGTATATACCAGCGTGCACCGGCTATTAACCTTAGTATTTTTGATTGAGATCGCTGCACCATTTTGATATTCGATATTGATGCTGTACCCGAATATGCCATATGTCCACACCGGCTTAATAACTGCCCTGTAAAGCAATAATTTCGATTTTAGAGATAATTCGAAAGTTTTGCCCAGCAGCCAGTACATGTTCCGCAGTTTAAGTTTTATTTCTTTAACTTTGATCCTGCAATTAATAAAATTCTAATAATTCAGCGGAAGCTACTGTCGAGCGTTGACTCTGTATAGAACTGTGTCGACGGCTGCAACTGCCTTGTTAGCGGAATATAAAATGTTTATATTATCACTTACTACTCAACACAGATCGGTTAAACAGTTTATTAATAAGTAATTTTACGCAAACTTACAATATGAAAACGGCGCGAATGGTAAAAAATTAAAAAAAACACATTAACGTAATTATTTTAAGTATCTGAACTTTTCGTTATCTAAAGTTTACGTTAATTTTTTCATTGTTCTACTTCTCCATTCACACTGATTATCTTTCCTAGGTCCATATCCTTACTCTTATTTCAGTTTCTATTTTGGAAAGTTTTATATATATGTATCATTATCAGGTCGTTCACCAAGGAGGGGTATCGTGATCATGTAGCAATCTAAACGGTTGCGCGCCATATGTTTCGATCTTTAGCTCGTGAAACGCATTGATACAAAAGTAGTTCAGATTGTTTCACCGTCATATCTGTCCAGTGCTATGAAGGACGACCTTTCCCTCGGACCTTCGCTGGAATTGCCAGTTTTTGTAAATTCCGCCCGTTGCGAATTTCGTGTGTCTAATAATGGAAGCATCTTCCCATATTTTAGTCGGTTTCATCGTAGCATAGCAGCCCGTTTGAATACGGCGCTTTATTTGAACCTCCTTTATTAGAAATTAGCGATGCTAAGCGTATATAACACCGTATTCTGCAAAGGTCTCATCATGGAATGCTAACAGCTTCCATCTGTGTATAACCTGTAATTTTTATTTTAGCGACGTTTATTTCGAGACTAAATTTGCGACTTATAGTTTAAACCTTTTCTAACTAAATTTTTATTTCGCCGAAAATTTATCATCATAACGTAATTTAAATGAAAAACTTATAATGGAGACGTGGTTTAAGCAATCTTCGTCAATCCTAAAATTCATAGAGCACCTGTCAGATGACGTACGTATCCTGTGGAAGTCTATACCGCTTATTCGAAATCTTTTTTACTAGATTTAAAATTAAAATTAACGTTTACTCTGCAGTATATCGTTTGTACAGAATATTATATACATGTATGCACACAAATATATATATATATATATGATATTTATTAGTAAGGATAGCTAATCTTTTTCCGGTTGAGTACCGGATGTTAATTTCGTCCGTTGTCGAAACAGGAAGTGAAAATCTTCGTACAATAGCTGAAAGATAGCGATAATTCCTAGAAGTTGGCATTTCTGGTTGAGCGAATGAACGGGGTAGGTAACCATTTTAAAAATTACGCTGCGTTAACGTCGGAGGGGTGGGGGTGCGAACATAAAGAAAAAACATTTGTCACACGCACACATACATACACACAGATGACCTACATTTTATACAGTTTCGACACCGACTTTTACTTATATAATTTCGGTCGCAATTGGTCGGATTTTAAATTCGAGTTGGGGCACGTTCTGGATGTTATACAAAAACACATACACTTCGAGAAACTTTTATTTATTGTATAAATTAACCGGCGTAATCGCGACATTCGTATCGGCAGTATATATTTTATACATATATATGCATATATAATATATATATATATATATATAATTTGAGCGAGATATTACAATATGTAGTAGGAAAGCAGAGACGGGTGGTTGATAGTATGAAAGTTAAATGTGAAAAAGAATTTCAAAAATGATCATCTTTGTAAATAACTGAAGAAAAGTTTTTCTTCTAGCGATGTAGTAGTTTTTTAGACGTTTTTTCCCCTCCAACAACAAAGGTCTCGATGGCCATCCGGATAGGGGTAATGGAAGATTCATAACGATTTAAGAACGAAGCGTATCGTCTTTTTTTTATGGTTATTATTATTTCGTAAAATTAACAAAATTCAACTTTTACCGTGGTGAAAAAGTTACTTGAACTTTTTTCCTCGTCCACCATTTTAGTTCGCCTAGTTAAATTCTGGGTTGTTACTTCGTTATAACTGAATCTGGTTCATTCTTTTTCCTTCGAGTTTTAATAAGCTCTTTTTTTTTTTTTTTGTTTTTATCGTTGTTATGATTATCGCGTAGTTAACGGTAATTATATAATAAAATAAAAATAAAAAAAATTCAGTATCCTTAACGGGAATCCATTAAATATTTATTTTAACGTTTATTACGTTCCGACGAAATAGCGTTAAATTTAAAATCAACATCATCATTCTTTCATCGTTCGCTTCTTCTGTTAATGATTAAAATTATTATCATCAATAATGATAATAACGATTACTATCGTGATTTTTCGTCACACGATCTACACATGCGAAAAAAAAAAAGTAAACGTCGTAAATGACACTCTATACGTGTGATCACTGCTCTTTACACGTTTCGTACGTGTCTAATCTCCTTAGAACACTCTACGATATTCAACAGTACCCCGTCGAATAGTTGATGCAATTTCATGAACTCTGAAGAAATGCGAGGTTTGTTCCGTGATATTTTTTGATGTCACACATGCATTTGATAAGGTATGGGTTATTAGTTAAATTGCGACAAATTCTCAACGAAGATAATTATCTAGTTTAGAAATCTTACTTGTTAGAATAAATGACTCGGTTTTCTGAAGAACGTCCAATCAAATCTTTGGTACCGCACAAAGCAGTTTGCCGGGTATATTATTATAGTCTATTTATACTGCGGACATGCCAACCTCTAATCATAGCCACTTTCGCCGATGATATGGCGATAATCGAGTCTAATATAAATGTTACATACGCAAACGTTGTTGTTCAAAACCGCCTTAATCGACTAGAAAAATGAGCAAGCCTTTCGTGCATATCGTTTAGCCTAACTAAATTTCGATACATTTTATTCGTCAACAAACTGGTAAAGTGTCCGTATCCAAACTTCCATAAGTAGATTGCATTCGCTACCTCGCGATGAATAAACATTTAACGGTGCGCGATCATATGTAAAATACCAGAAGATCTATAATGACTAGGGCTACACAGCTATAGCCGTTGTTAGGACGAAAATCATTTTAAAATCTGACCGTAAAGCGGAATGTCTATTATCGTTCATCGCTCCAGCATGGAGACATGGGTTAGAATTATATGGAACAACGAGCCGAAGTAACCTTCGCAGAGTAATTTTAAGTATAGTAAACGATACATTGCATGCGGACTTAAACGTTCCATATGTGAAGGATGTCTATATGGAACGGTACAGAATGCTTTATGAAAAAATTCGGTTCAACCCAAATTCACTGGCACATCGAATGTACACTATCGATTTTCTAGCCAGATCTAGCAGATGGCTGAAAAGGAAGAAGTGATGAACTTCCAATTATCCGAATGGGCTGAGCTGTTCTCAGGGAATTCTTATGAACTTCTAGGAAAGAAAAAAGATAGATGAACAGTTTTCCCCTTTGCAACCGTCGTGATCGATTTACGCCGAAAAATAACATTCCACCCAAAACGCGCGCTCTTTCCCCCTATAAGATGCCATAACAACTGAAACTGGACAAAAATGAATCTGTCGTGTGTACATTAAACGTGGAGCTCGCGGTTTGCGCTGTAGCAGTGTTACTAACTGCGCTATTCAAATAACAAAACCGTCTCTCTTCTTTAGGTCACCCCATATATATATATATATATATATATATATATGATCTGTTTTGAAAATTCGTGGAGGGAAAGAATTTTAGGTAATATGAAACCTTACGAAGATCAGCAATTTTATAAAAACAAAAAAATTTCTTCTTCATCGCTATAGTTAACCGATTTTCTTTTAATGAATTTAATTGTTCCAAAATTTCAAATGTTCAACGGAATTCTTTCGACCGTATCGCATTGTTAAAACATTTTTTCAGCCTGGCGTAAAATTTTACTTGGAAATTTTCCACTGTCGTAACGATATTCGTGAAGTGGAAAAACCGTTAAAATTTTGTTTTGTTTAAAATTTTCTAATTTGCTTATAAACTAAACGAACTGGAAAATTCGCAATGTAAATTTTCCGGGAAAACGCATTTGCGGATAGTAAATTCCGTTAACACCCCCCTTTCAAAAGGACGACTTAAATACATGATTTTGCTTTCAAATCATTCGACAATTTTGCGTAAATACGTGTGTTCTATATATATATATATATATATATATATATATATATATATATATATATATATATATATATATTCATATATATATTCATATATATACACACATATACACATGTATATATATACACACATGTATATATATATACACACATACACACATGTATATATATATATATATATAAATAATGCAAATAGAAAATTTGGACGAAGAAACCCAGTTTCGAAATGTCGATATTGAGACTAAGCAGTGTACTAGCCGGTAACAGGATGCTAATTTGCTAGTAATTCATTCAATGACCGCGTGTAATTAAGAATCGTTTTGAATTTTTTAACTGATATATACTATTACTTTGTTCACAATAATGGTATTACGATTTTACCTTGTAATTTAATATTTAATTGTTTTTGTTTTTTATTTTAATTCGTACGCATAATCGGTAAACTGAATTTATTACCCAAATCACTTAAAATTCCATTTTTTTCTATTAATACTCTATTATTGAAATTAGTTTTTTCTAGCTTGTTTCATTTACAGAGATGCAATACACTGCACCGCCATGCAAGGCTTAATCAGTGTAAGAATTCCATTAAGACTTCTATTAATAATCGTAATTCTTTTTATCCCTTATTCGATTTGGATATTATTACAATTCATTACACGATCTCAAAAACTTTTTTACTTACACCATCTACTACACGATATTACTAATTCGTAGCCAGTTTTGACAACGTTTAATGCTATTGTTTCAGAAAAAAATTACATGATTTTTTTCACAATTTCAAAACGAATTTATCTATTTAAAAATTTATTATTTAAAATTTTCGTACAATATTTAAACGCGTATATTAATTCTCCTTTTGGATGGAGGATAACTTTTGAATTTTACAAACGAGTAATATCCGCGGGCAATATTGTATTATTTTAATTTTAATTTTTAATATTTTTTATTTTAACGGCGATCTTACATCACTGCGGGCATACACGTCGGTGTATTTACTTATTTACGATTCTATTTTCATTTTTAATTTTTAGTAACAGTGTGAATCAACGAAAGGCGTGGTCGGTTATTTCGAACGCGGTTATTTTATTGGATAAAATAGCCTGAAGACAATATTCGTGAAGATAAAAATCTGAATCACATACACACGCATTATATATATACATATATATATATATATATATATATATATATATATATATATATATATATATATATATATATATATAAAACTCCATGTAACTAATTACAATTGTTTGCCCTCCATTTTTCTGCTCGTTATAAAATGATCGTAAATTCAATTCAAATGTCTCGCTAGTAATTACTACTGCGCTGGACGCGACTTGTTACTGTTCGGCAACGATAAAGCTACCGAAAGAATATTTAATAAGATACTGGTGAGTAATGATAATGATGAGATAACAAGAGAAATGGTGAAGGTATTTCGTTGCAACAGTACGGGTTTTCTAATAAACGATTTTTAAAAATAATAATAATAATAATTATTATCATCATTATTTCTGTAATTGGATCGATTATTTTTAATCGTATATCTAATCCGGAGGGAATAGAAAAAGGTTTGCCTAAGAAATTCGAAGACGAACTTCGGTATTCTATTTAGTTTCTACGTACGATTACATATTATACAGCCGGAACATAGGAAACTTTGAGAACATACATATTATGTTAAGAATATACAACGGTCACCCCTGACTGAGTACTATTAACTAGCAAAAGCACGACTTTGTCAGGGTTCGAAAGCTATTTTAAACGCTATTTTGTTTTTTTAAATATTTCGAGATCTATTTTTTTTTTTTAAACCTAAAATTCCTCATACGACTTTTCCTATCCTACGTATTAACGTATAAGAGGTTTTAATATTACTTAATCTATCGTAGGAGAATGTTTTATTTAATGCAAAAAAAAAACATCTGTGGCTCGGAGCGCAGGGAAGAAGTGAAATTTAAAAACATTTTAACTAAATTCGATACACTTTTTTAAAAATGTTTATGCATGTGTATACATATAAACACACACACTATATATATATATAAGAATAAGCCTACCTATGTGTATAAACGTGGTTTGAAGACAGATGTTGGTAGCACGGTACATACGAACGGATATATACACATTGCGTTCCATAAGTTCTGGGACTGGTACTGTCAAATCGAAACTAGTGGCGCGATCTTCACGAAAATTTAGGACCTTGTTTCTAGAGGTGGTTAAATTTTTAAAGCGTTCGGAAGATTAGTTTCAGTTTGGTGTTACTTTATGCGACATATAGTTGGTTACGTGCGTCATGGCTGAAAATCGTGAACAACGTACCGCGATTAAATTTTGTTTTAAAACTGGAAAAAAATGCGACGGAAACGTATGATATGTTAAAATTAGCTCATGGTGAGTCTGTAGTAGGTCGTACTACAGCATTTCGATGGTTTAGTGCGTTTGCGTCGGATAGGGAGTCGTATGAGTACGAGGAGAGGAGCGGGCGGCTTTGCACTACGAAAACGTCTGACAACATCGCTCGTGTCGCCACTGTATTGAACGAACATCGAACACCTGACTGTAGGCTGGTGGCAGACCTCACTGGTATTCCGAAAACGATTGTTCAAGGAATTATAATGAACGATTTAAAGAAGAGGACGCTGTGCGCGCGCTTTGTCCCACATTCGCTGACAGACAACCAAAAACAGCAGCGAGTTTCTCATGCGGAGGACGTCCTTAAAATGATCGAAAAAGATCCAAATTTTCTTCAGAAAATAATCACGATAGACGAGAGTTGGTGTTTTGTGTATGGCCCCGAAACAAAACATCAAAGTGCCGAATGGTGCGGCAAAGTTCGCCGCAACCCAAGAAACTTCATTTTCAAAAATCGAAAGTCAAGGTGATGTTGGTCGTTTTTTTTTATTCAAAAGGTATTATCCACAAAGAATTTGTTCCTCAGGGCACCACTGTAATGATGTTTTGGATCGCCTGTGTAAAAGAATCGTACGCTTCAGGCCGGAATTGTGGAATGATCGTTCGTTTTTATTGCTGCACGATAATGCGCCGGCGCACACAGCCGCCCTCAACGTCCAGTTTTTGGTCAAAAAAATGATTCCAGTGCTTCGCCATCCCTATATTTTCCAGACACGAGTCCTCCAGACTATTTTCTGTTCCCGAAGCTGAAAATGGACCTCAAAGGAAATCATTTTTCCTCGATTGCAGAGATTGAAGCAGCTGTGACGAGTCGACTCAAGGTGATCGAAGCTGAGGCGTTTTCTAAGGGCTCAAACAAGTTGAAAGATCGCCCTATTAGTTGTATTAAATCTAGGGGAGGCTACTTCGAATAAAAATCGTGTTGAAAAAATTATTGAATTTTTTGTGGATTTTGGAGCACTAGTCCCAGAACTTATAGGACGCACCGTATCCGTCCGTTACTTCGTTGACACACCCAACACAACAAAACGTGGTTTGATAGGCGGGTGTTAGTACACACACACACACACATATATAATATATATATATATCCGTGTTATTTCCGCTCGCTCGTTTTGTAGGTTAACTCGCCATATAAATCGCGCTAATAGAAGTATCACTTCAAAAATTGTAATATCTTTACTCGTGGAAATACGGCATATGATAACTTATATTTTTTTCTCTCCTACGTCTACGACAGCTTTGTGTTAAACCTTGCGATTTATGAATCGTAATTGCGAAAGCTAATTGTAATGGGAATTACGTTTCCTAGAACAATTAGTAGTTTTATATTTCCGAAAGTTAGTTATGGGTGGTAACGGAATCCTGATCATGTGTTTTTCAAATGTCCTCCGTTAATAACATTACGTTTTTAGAACTATACCATACATTACTGCGCCCATCGTGTAACGGTTCTCCTTACAATGTATTATCCCTTTTTCATCTTGAAAATTTACACGTATTTCAAGCAGACATAGCGCGATATTTCTAGATAAGTTGTTATAGAAATAGGAGTTAGTTCGTACGTATAGTATTGGGTAAGCGGTAAAAGTATCCCCGAAAAAAAAAAAAAACATATTTGGAGAATTTATCAAAATAAATAATATGTATAACATTTTAATAAATTAAACACGAAAGTTACGTGTAAATAATTAACGATTTCATTTTAAAAATTCGCGATAATAATAAATTTAGTACAGTTCAAAACATAAATTCATAAAATAAGCCTCGTAAACCTCATAAATAGCAGATAAAGTAGCGTTTGCTTTTGGCTGATCTTTTTATTCTATCTTATTTTTAAAGTGACTTTTTTTTTTTTTAAGATGTATTAACGATATGTTCGCGTGAATTTTCTGTCTGTTTAAATTGAATTTTATCTGTAACATTGCGCCCACTTCGAACATCATAATTAGTATGAAATGGCAGATTATAAAGGGCTTGCCGGTTAATTAAATAATCAAACGATAAATCATTAAGCGGAAGAAATCACGTTAAAAATAAGAAAAATTATCGAATTTGAAGAGAAAAGTCAGATTAATATCGCGGTGTAACAAACGGTTTCATTTTTAAAACTTTATTACGATTGAATGAAGGCTATGGACATATTCAGCCTTGAGAAATATATTCGGATATATACATAAACAAGAGAATTTTTCTTATTGGAGCGATGGATATATGTTTTTGTATGTTTAACGTTCGGACGTATTACACTGAAACTATTTTCATTAATGAAAATGCAAAATATTAGCCCAGTACGCTGATTGCGTTCATTTGGACTTGATGAGACCGTTTCATTAGAGAAATGTTACATATTCGTTACAGAATAATTCAAGATTATATAATTAAATGCAGAAAATACAATATGGAACTGTACATGCCGTTCATCGATTATTAAAAATCGTTTGATATTGTAGAAACTTGGAAAGTTTTAAAAACGCTCGAATAAAATCATGTAGATGTTGAATACACTAACATAATAAAAAAAAAGTTTACAATAGTGCTGCTGCTAGAGAAAATGAGCAAAACAACATTAAAAGAGAGGCGTTAGATAAATGAATACAATATCTCTCAAGTTGTTTATAGCATCCTTAGAATGTGTGTTAAAAAATTTGGTTTGGGAGTCTAAAGGTATCAATATTGATGGAAAGAAAGTCAATCGCCTGAGATATGACTGTGTTCATAACTGTTCCAGAGAAGCGGGATTACCGATTAACATAAACAAAATTAAAGTTACGACAAATACGCTTTCGAAATGATGAATAAAAGTAGATGAATAGATACTGGAACAGGTTAGTGAATGGCATAGCGCGTTGAGTACGGCGGCTTTCCGTCTAATTGCCGAAGTTAAGCAACGGTACCTGGATGGGTGACCGACCGCCGTCTCAGTGTGTTGTGTGTTTTTGGTATCTCCAAATTTGCCTGCCCCACACGAGAGATTAGGCTATTTTGTCCCGAATTTATTGATTGGGGAGACCTACGTCCAGCAGTGGACCGATATAGGTTTAAAAAAAATATATATATATATATATATATTTAGGTCAAGTAATATATATATAGGTCAAGTAATTACTACATACAAGGAAGTAACGATTAAGGAAGGAAAAAGTTTGGAAAGTTGAGCAAGGTGTTCAAGAATAAACATATACCTAACGGAGGCTATAAAAGAAAGTCTGTGAACAATGCGTCGTTCTGATGCTTACATATTGGAGCGGAAACACGAAGCCTAGCTAAATAAAGTCTCGGATGTAGTAGAAATTGAATCGGACAGGCCATGTTGGCAAGAAGAAATTATGACAGGTGGACAAAACGAATGACCGCCAAGGGAAGCATATAAAAATCGCGGTCGGTCGAGCACAAGATGATAGGGTGATAATGAAATATTATTCATTGCAAAGGGAATGCAAGAAGCCAGTATAGGGGAATTACATCGAACAGTGGATCGATATGAGCATATCGTGAGATATATATATATATATATATATATATATATATATATATATATGCACTGCTTTAAGATAATAGAAAAAAAAAGAACAAACGGAATAAAGAAAAACTAAATATTCGTTTAAGGGAAAAAGTTATTTTTTATTACTTTTTAATGCGGATGCCTTTACAGCTTATCGAACGTGATACTCGTACGTATGAAATAACTTACATTTCTTATAAAGGTGGGCAGCTTTTCTAGAAATATCTCAGGAAACACACGCAGCAAATTACCAAGATGAAGAAAATAAAATTGTACGGAGTGCGTAGTAATTTACTAGTTCAAAACGTAATGTATTAAATGACATTTGAGGAACACACGATCAGGATTTTGTCTAAATTATTACGATTTACGGTTATTACGCTCGAGTTATCACGAGTAAAGTAAATGGAAAATTAATATTTTTCGTCGAAGAAATGCGAAAACCGGATGAATTAAACCGACAACCGGAGTCCATTTTACTTCGTTTCAAATGGCACGGAAAAATCTATTTTCATCGTTATATATAAAATATCGTTCTGCATGGTCAGTCGTTTATCCGCTATTAACCGTATTATTTGGAACGTTACAGATAAAACCGCAAAAGAACAGATTTCCGTTGCAGTTTTCACTTTGGCATTTGATGCGAAAGAAATATATAGTCGCTGCCAAATGATTAAGAATAACAAGGTAGATACGAACACGCTACAGAAAAATACAATATATATATAAATATATTTTGCTTTATTTGAATTTTTTCTCTCGATGAGAATGCTTTTATTTTATACACGATTTATTTATATATATATATATGTATATATTTTATACATACATATACGCGTAATATATATGTATACACAAATATATCGATTTAAAAAAAAAATTTATTTACATTACTAGTAAGTTTGAACGAGGTGCGTTTACACTTGATCTCAGATATATTGATCAGTCTTGTTAAAAATTTTAAGAACAGTTAGAATCATTTTTGAAATTTATGTTTATATATATATATAGACAACATATATGGCGTTAATACGAAAAAACCACAGAAAAAGTTTTCATTAACAAAGATACTTACTCGGATAAGTTTCATCCTGAGCGGAGTGTTCGCCAGGGGGTTGTACGCTCTCACCGCTGCTGTTTAAACTCTACAATGAATGTTTAATGCGTAGAACTCTCCAAATCGACACAACAAATGGTGCATTAAACTGAGATGGAGGCATCACAAATCTCCGATATGAAGATGATATAACGTTAGTTTCAAAAACGTGGGCAAAATGTCGTATATTTTAAATCGGTTAATAAAAATTAGACTAAAATTATGATCATCGACCATCCAAAGAATAACTGCCCCGCGGTACGAGAAATTGATGGAATTGAAGTGGTAAACCGGTTTACATATTTAGACTCTATAGTAGAAAATAGCGGCGGCTGTAGAAGTGAGATATTACCCGAAACGCAATGAGCCATTTGTATAGATTCCGCAATTAGTAAAAGTGTTAAAATTCATATAGTAAGCTTTCTTGTTTTCTCGGTGTTCCTTTATGGCTCGAAGATCTGGTCAGTAAGCAGTGCTGACAAAAAACATATAGACGCACTAGAAATGTAGTGTTGGAGACGAATGCTGCGTGTCTCATGGACAGCTACGAGAACCAATGCTTCCATTTTGGACGACATTGGTAACCCGAAAATATTAAAATCGATCATTCTCAGCAGAATACTACCAATTTTTTTGGTCACGTAGTTTAGATCCGAAAATATGGAGGCGCTGTTCGTTTAAGGTGTAGTGGCTGGTAGAGCGCGGTCGTGTACCTCTGGCCGTACTTATTGTGTACATATTGCACGCGACCGTATTTGTTGGCGCAGCCCAGTCAGCCTTGTGACAGAGGATTATGGTCACGATACTTCTGCATGGGGTGACACGACTCACTGATCATGACATTATTCTTATTATTATTTTTTCGAACTGGCCAAATAGCGTAAAATATCTCCACGATTGTTTCATCCTCTTTCTCTCACTGCAGTGTATTTCTTCATTGCATCGCTGGGTTTTTTATTCTTTCCGTTTGTTCATTTAGTACTTTCTCCTTCGCTTTTTCTTCAAAAGTCCCGAATGTTTTAATTTTACTTCTAAACCGGTTTCTATTCGTTTTTGAAACCAAGCGACTAACGGTTTTAGGGTTTCTATCAAAGTACTGAAAAATTCTTTTTGCCTCTATGTGACCGTTTTATTTTATTTTTTTTTTTTCACGGTATCGGTATCTTCATTATGCTCATTTATTAATTCTTTTTTTTTTTAATCTCGATCCCAGAATTGCCGTACCATTTTTCCTTCATTTTGATTTCTTCCGTTTCTTTACTTACATTCATCGCTAAACATTCATAAAGCTGAAATTTCTATTTAATCGTCGATAATAATCTTATTTTACAAATGGCTATTGGATTTTTTATTATATATTTAGATCTCTTTAGTCGACTGAAATGTTAACTCCATTTTACTTGCACGGTTACTGCCAACTCTTTTTATTTGGCGATCATAAATCGGTGCGCGTTCTCAGTCTTACGTTTCGTTTTTTCAAGTGTCAGTCTCTGCTACCTCTCTTTCGGATGATATTTATTCGTTCTATCCTACGTTATCCGTTATAATCGCCAACTATCGAATTACCTACGTTCTGCGATATAATCGCCGAAATAATATTATTATCTTTATAGTTATTTTTATTTTATTAATTTATAACTTTCGTTAAATCAACGCATTTTTTTTTTGCTCTCGAAATAATTCGATCATCTTTAAACATACATATCATCCGGTAATAAATTTTGAAATTTGTCGTCATTAATTACTTCCTGTAGAACGATCTGCACGTTAAAATTTCACAAATGACATAGAGTACGGTTGATTTTTTTCTAATCGACTAAACAACGTCCTATATATAGATAATTTTATGGTAGTGGAAAAAACGAGACATAAATTTCAAAACTCTCGACTATTGTGAACGGTTTTCAAAAAACGAAGAATTATAGCCGATGAAAAATAAAAAGTTATTTTTACTGACGTAAAATACCGAGAAATAATCGAATGTGCGAGCGTGTAAGTGTATTTATTTCATTTAGGTCGTTATTACAACTGTCCTCGATTTCGCATTTGACACTCCTCTCCTATACACCCAGTCGAATCTCATATTTCATCGGAGAGCAAAAAAATATATATATATATTTTCTTTAACTTTTTCAACTTTTGTACATCTATTATATAAAAACATTATCGGATACATTATTATTACTAGTATTGGGTTTTGTTCTTCATTTAGTTTCGAACACTATTTCCATTGAAATAATTCGCATTTATTATTATTTGAAACGAGGGTAAATAATTCGGTTAGTTTCGAATTTGATAAAATTTTGTTCTCCGCTACAAATATGACTACGATAAAATTTTATAATTATTACGACGATCCCGGCCGAATGCGGTTAAAACAAACTTAATTACGATAAGACCGATTTTACTAGAATTATAAAGAATAAATTAAAAATTTCGAATAGTAATATAAAAATGATATTTTCTATTTTGACGCGTTAAAAAAATTGCGAAAACTATATTAGAAAAATCGTTTACCTATAAGGGACAAATTGTACTCGCTCGCATACTCGGACATCTCGATATTGGTGCAAACAACGAAGCTGACACAGCGGCAGCAGATTCGTGTATTTTTTTTTTAAATGGGGGTGCCTTTACAACTTACCCAACGTGATACTGCGGGGACTATCTACATCTTAATCAAGCATGCTGACTTCTCTAGAAACGTCGCTATATGGGGGAATAATTGTAGATTATCCAGATGTAGAAGGGACGATACATTATACGGAGGTGTAATACTCGAAGAACGTAGCAAGATCATTGACCCCTATGCTCTAGCTGAATAAAGTGAATGATATCTTTGTGAGTTATTTAGGAGAGTTCTACACCACTAGACGACGCGTATTTAGCCAATAAATTCGTTGTCTATGACCCGGCACCATAACACCGGTTCCGGCCATGCTAACGACAAGTAAAGATATGACGATCCATATTTGGAGTAAGGCGAAGTCGAAAGCAATTGAACGATTCGTCACCCTTCCTCATTACGATCGTATCGTCACAAACTCGGTAATGTCAACGTCTAAAAATAATTATGTGGTCCTCTGTCGCGTTTGATCCGGACACATACGTCTTACGCACCAGTTTCTGTTCACCAGCGAACATCGACCGACCTGTCCTGCATCCAATACTCCCCTTACCATCGCTCACATCCTAACTTCTTGTCCACATATACCCTGGCCTTCCTCACAATCTTCCCAACATATTACAACGCACTTCTTCCGCCGCGACTAAACTTGTCCTTTTCCTCCAGAACACAAACATCCCTCCTCTAATCTAGTTTTTAATTCCTTTCCTTCTGCGCGTCTGGCCTAAGTATACGCCAAAAATAATATTAAAAAAAAAATCTACGAACTTTACGGCAACGTTCGTTTATATAAAGTTGATGTTATTAATTCAAATTCAAATTCAAATTTTTATTTCACATTATTAACACATTTCCAATGTTACATACAACGTAATAATAGTAATAATAATAGTAATTAGATAGTAATTTAAATACATAAAATAAAACGCCTATTCATGGCAAAACACAATCTTTTTGTTCTCTCATATTACGTTACAAATACATCATACGCATTCATACACATACACACTTGAAAACATCATCTACAAAAACACAATATTATCATACAAGAGTGTATAAATACGGTAAAACCAGTGCATTTTTGAACAAAAAACTTGTAAAAACTACGAATAAGATATAAAGACAGTGCAAATGAGTTCTTTCAATATAAAACGTAATGGAACATTATAAGAAACATATTAATATTTTATTAATAAAAAATAGTGTAAATACAACTTATGAATTTAACAACACGCAATATCAGCATCCATACTATTTGCATCAAGAAAAAAAAGCTAACAATTAAACAATTCAAAATAGTATTGGATGAATATTATGTTAAAAAATATCAAAGGTTATGGGATGAATACAACGGACTAGCGAAACAATATTTTCCCAGTGTAGACAGCAGACTAAAAAATGTTGTATTCGTGCCAAATTATTTCAATACACAGTTTATTAGCGGACATGGATTATTTAAAGACTATTTATATAAGTATGGAATATCGCATACGAATAAATGTGCAATATGTAATTTAACCGATCGTGTAAAGCATATAGTGACAGGATGCAATTACGTCAGATTTCGCAGGTTTTCACAGTATCAGAAATAACATACCGCAAAATACATCTACATATATTTTAATCAAATTAATTGTATAATATCACCTTAATGTAAAATGGGCTGTAAACTTAATTGGATGGGCTCTTTTCGGTTCATTATTTATAAATTACATGTATATCACTTATAAATAAATTTACCCCATCGTAATTTACGAACTGGGGACCAAAAAAAAAAAAAACATCATACGGTACAAGAAGATCCATATTATGATAACAAAAAATGAGATATACGTACATATATTATCGTATAATAAATTTAACAACAATGACTATACAATAAGAGAAATATTCAAGCGTACCTTTGATACAGGTTATTAGAATTAATAAACAGCTGGTCGTTACAAATACATCATACGCATTCATATACATACACACTTGAAAACACCATCTACAAAAACACAATATTATCATACAAGAGTGTATAAATGCGGTAAAACCAGTGCATTCTTGAATAAAAAACCTGTAAAAACTACGAATAAGGTATAAAGACAGTGCAAATGAGTTCTTTAAATTAATATAAAACGTAATGGAACATCATGCGATACAAGAAGATCCATATTATGATAACAAAAAATGAGATATACGTACATATATTATCGTATAATAAATTTAACAACAATGACTATACAATAAGAGAAATATTCAAGCGTGCGTTTGATAAAGGTTATTAGAATTAATAAACAGCTGGTCAGAATTCCAGTAATGTAAAAAGTCACACAATCACGAAAGCTCAATAAATGTTATTAACAATTTCCTCTGACGTCGTTTATAATTCATTAAATCGATTTTTAAATTCCTACATATCATCGCCAAGTGAATAGTTGCTTATCTGTTTCCATACCTTTTTTTTAGGCGAGTTTAAGTGGACTGATGAATTTATATCATTGCCTTAACGAAATTATACAATTTACGCGCGTCTAAGGAGGTAGGGATCCATAATAAGCTCTTGAAGTTTTATTGGTAGCGTATTTCTTGTTAATGAACGTTCATACAGAAAACTATCTCTATTCTTGATTCGAGGCAGGATGAAATCTGATCTTCAATATGACGTACCTCACAAAACTTCACATCTGATGATCGCTAATGAGTTTCTTTACTTCTTCAACGAGTTAATTCATCTACCAACCAACTAGATGAATAGCTGGACTAGAGATTTTTTTACGGTATGAAAAATTCTAGTCCCTAATGTGATTCAAACTCTGGTCGCGTGGTAAGAATGCTAAAAAACATTCTCACTCTTCTGTAGAGGTGCTCTTTTTTCGACTCCTTTAAATTTTTGTAAGATAAGATACTTATAATTTCGTTCGAATCGTAAGATCGTAATAGCGGAAATAACCGGAAAATTAAAATCCGATACGAAACAAACGCGGCGTACAAAATTTATACTTTATAATACGATAAAGGAAGAAACGTGTAGAGAAGCCGTATTTACGAGAATTGCTTTCAACATCTGTTGTTAAACGCGATTATTATTATACGTTTAATGGAATAAGACGGTAGAGTAGCTTTTAAATATACAACAATTTTTAAATACATAAAATTTCGCGCGTATTGAATTTTCGATCGTTAACAAAAAAAAAAACCAACAAAAAACCGAATAACTAAATTTATCTAAAGTTATTCAAAAATTTTACTCAGAAGCTAAATTTCGAGGTAATGGACCGAGACGAAATGAAATCTATGAAATAATATTAACACACGAGGTTATCATATTTTACTTATTTACAACGTAATTTACGATAACGAACACGAAATTACATTATCGAGAGATCGTTTAAAAAAAAAAATTCTTCGATATCGTTCGCGAATAAATGAAGCAACACGAACAAACAGATGGTCTCCGTAACATGTCGATATATATATATGAGGATTAGAGAGATAAAATCGAAGGAAAGCAGTACTAACGGATGGATTATAACACGATTTAAAGACAAAAATGCGCATGTATGACTGGAAATGCATGAAACAACAAACTACGTCAAATTAAACAATCGATCGATCAACTTCGTTTCGAAGTCGCACAGACGATGTGGTCATCACCAGATTGCGCTTAGGCCATATCTCTCACTCGTACTTATCTTATTAATAAAACTTTGGCCCCACTGTGTTCCGGCCGTGGCGTTATCCTATTTCCCATATTATAGTTGACTGTACCTCCTACTCAGCGCGTCTCTTAATCTTCCATCTCTTCTTCAAAGATAACCATGTTTCATCGTCGAATCGAATTACCTGCCTCCACCGGTCCGGTCTCTATTCTTCAATCTAATCCTCTTTTCCCGCGATTCAACAATCGGATTTGATCTCGACAGATGTGCATGATGACGTCTTAATCGCATTCGAACTAAAATCGCAGATGTACAAATAGAAACTTTCAGAAACCGACCTTTGCGAATAAATACTTCGGAATAATTCACAGTCTGGCGCGAATTGAAAGGATTGATCATCATCGTCAGTAGAGTTCTAAGATGCATCGCCGTGACCATATATGTCTGTGGTTTCCGATTTTCCGAATTTAACTTTTTAATCCCGAAATTAAGGGAATAAATTTAATTAAAAAAAAAAAGTCAAAATTTAAAATCAACAAATTAAAGTTCTTGAATAAACCTAATAAAGAAAACACGTTCAAACTTTGATTGGCCATGTACCTCGATATGAATCTACTGAAAGTAAAATCCAAAGACCGACAAATACGTTTGTAACTCAACTAAATTAGAAAAAATTATACAAACGGTAAATTCGAAAGATTTATGTCCACTATATGGTACATGAAATTTTAATATTCTTATTTTTTGGTTGACGAGAAATGTCTCCATTCTGAAATTTTTACTTAAATATACCGAAAATTACCTACAGTTCACCTAAGAAGACGTATTACGTATAATAAACACTTGTATAAAATTGAAAATTTCGCATTAAAGTGGCAATCGTAGATATGTCGCGTAGATGTGTAGCGCTGAAATTAAACGACAGATTTCTGGCTTCGAATTTAATCAATTTCTCTTTGATTTAGTATAAAATAATTTTCATAATACCCCCGAGTTAAATTGAACTTTAAGTAAATAACCAAAACTTAAGTAGGCCCTAAGCAATCCAACTCACCAGAGTTATTTTTGTATTTATTAGAGGTCGAATATGTAATTCTATTAGAAGGCAATATAAATGACAGTAATGTTTAACGTCACCCTAACACACTAATAGTATATGCTATTGAGGACAGAGGGAGATTGTTACAATAAATTTCGCGAAAAAATAAGCGATAAATAATGATTTTATATTTTTTTAAGGAATAATACATAGTAAACTAAATTATTTAAAATCTATTCTTCGCGTTTTTCTACAAAATTCTTCTAGTACCTCCTATATTACAAAACTATTTATTTACTTCAAAAACAAAGAAATTTAAATAAAATAAATGAAAAAAAAAATCGGTTTAACAAATGCAAAACGGCATTTAACAACGTGTATATATTTTCTTATTATCAGATTGTTTCCAAGGGGGTTCAAACCTCCAAAACCACCCCCTGGCTACGCCACTGGCTCAAAAAACGAGACTAGCATTAAAGTGGCGATCGTACCATACGCCGCATAGATGAATAGCGCTCAGATTGAACGGAAGATTTCTAATCATTTATTTAATTAATTAAGATATAAACAATGGTAATAATACTTCGCAAGTTTCAGTTATATCGATAATAAAACAATCTACGTCGAAACAAATCGCGACAATTATTTTTACTTAAAAAAAAAACAAAAACAAAAAACGAATTATTTTTCAGATAACGATTTAGCTAAGTTCACTTTGGAAACGTACGAAGAATTATTTAAATTATTTATATTCGCAACGGAGCACACCCGGATAATTTCAAGTATTCACGCATCATCTCCTATACCGTCGCTATATCGGTGAATAAACTATGCACTATGTTTATAGTGTGTAATACATCGATTAGTGTGATAATAGACAATGATGAGTAGTACCGACACTATGAAATATAATTTTATATTACGTATTCTTACTCAGAATTATTCGTTACCTATAATTATGAACGTATTATGACGGCACACGATGATATATATATATATCAAAATTGTGTATGCGTGTATATAATTGTGAAAATGATAACGAAGGAACAAATCATGTAGAACAAACTGGATATTATTCTTTGAGATGTTTCATTCGTTTCGATGAACGAATACATACGTTTAAAACAAAGTGAGAGCAAAAGGACAGATGGTAACATTTACTAGCGTAATTATAGGTTTCGATATACACTGTCGGGAAGGTAATATAAATTCCTACGCTTCAGGTATCTTCTTTATATACTTAGAATTAGTCAACGGAATCGATTGTGGCGCCGCGGGTGAAACTGCAGGAGTTAAAATATTTATCTACAATATAACGTATATAACGTAGACGTATGAGTGCGTAGGTTTACGAATACATATACAGATTTATTTCAAACCGCATTACACGCGAAACGGTAATAATCATATAATATGAAATATCCGATTAAGTTTCAGAAATACAACGAAAAAATCATTACGAGAAGGAATTAATTAAACGTAATCAGCTGCAGTGCGTTATAACTAAACGACTAGTCTAATATCGTTAATAAATAAACTATTCGCTGATAGTGTGGCTTATTACGGTATTGAATAATTAAGTTTAGAACTTTTAACTATGTAGAAATGTGACAATATTGATATCGATTCTATTAGTGCACAGATCGGACTCCGTTAGTTCAATTTTTATTCCTGGCCATTGAAATAAATGATTTTGAAATTTTTTTACCCACATTTGCACACGCTACTGTCGAGAATTTCCCTACTATTGCTACATAATCTATGTAACGTTTTCCATTGATAACAGTTTAATTTCTGTCCTATTTTTATATCACCCGATGGGGTTGTTTTATTCTAGTTGTAATCGATTTCTTCTATTTAGTGTCAGTCTATCATTGCCCGGTTTACCATTAGTATAACTTTTGTCTTATTCAGTAAGTTTCTCCGCGATTTTAGTCTCTGAAACGGACGTTCATGACCGAAAATAGCCACTTCTCTTGTTACGGATGGAGAGGCGACACGGCATGCTAGGTAAAGTTTCTCTACGTTTATCCGGCTATTATTCTGCACGTATCATTTGATGCTACATTCTTAGTACGAATTGATCGTGCCCAGCTTGCACATGCATATTTTATTGCTGAGAACCGCAAGAACTAAATACACGAGGTTAACTTATTAATTATATGCACATATTCAGAATTATACTTCACATAATTATTAATATTTTAATGTAAACAGTTTTTTAATTTTATTTGTTAAATCGTTATAGCTCTCAAACGCGGTAATAATTCGATGTGATATTCAAGTTGTACTTCCGAATAGTCACGATTGCCGATTTTGCTGTCAATTTTACAAGATTGCGAACAAGTAATATTTTTTTTAAAAGATAATTTCAATATTAAAAAATATCCACGTCATTTAATTAATACCACGCCGCATATCGAATTCATTTTATCGATAATTCAAACCAAAACCGAAAAAGATAAAATCCGTGTGAAATGTTCCTTATCATCTCCTGTATCGGATACATTGTATTACTATATATATATACGGTAACCATCTAAGCTCATATACAGAGAAAACGGATGATTTTGTTTTTTTTGTATTCAAAAACTGCTGGGCCAACATGTTTGAATAAAATATTTAAAAATAGGAAAACGAGAGATTAGCTTACAATCATTTGTGGAACACAATATTCAGATGACCGCCATTTGCAACAGTACATACATTCAAGGTTTTACAAAATTTTCGAACACTTGTTCGAGCATAGGCAGCTGAATTTTTGAAATTTCTTCAGAAATCTGAGTTTTCACGTTTTCTATATTTCGTGGACGTGTTTCGTAAACGCTGCTCTTAAGGTATCCCAAATAAAATAGATCGCGTAACTTTGAATTATTTTCCAAACTCTCTTTGCACTGTCGCGATCGAATCACGCTGAAAATAAGGTTCACACAAAATTCGCGATCCTTCTCGTTATAGAATGCTATGGTAACTTAAACTGGAAAAAACCGAATCTCTCGGGTGTACACTAACGTGGAGCCGGCGGTTTGCATTGTAGCACTGTTACCAAGTGCGCTATTAAAAAAACAAAACCGTCCGTCTTTTCTGGGTCACCCTGTATTTTCTTCTTACCCTAACGATAAACATTTTAAATGTGAATTTACTTTACGTAGTGTACAACAACTGTTGAATTATCGCACGCAGGGCGCATTAATTAATTACCCTAATTGGCATTTTCGTTGGCGAATCGATTATACCATCTCTGACCTTTCTTGCCAATCTTATACATAAATACATGTTGTGGATATTTAGACATACCTGTAAAGTAAATAATTTTGTTGATTTTATTTTTTAGTAGACTTATTTAGTCAATATCGCACAAAGAAAGATAAAGAACACTACTGAGGTATATTAGAATAAAGCGCAACGCGGACAGATTCAAACGGAAAATGATAAATAGCTACGCAGTTTTGCTCATAATTTATTTCGTTCGTAAAGAAAAGTCTCACTATACGGCGTATAGATTAAACTTAATATATATATATATATATATATATATATATATATATATATATATATATATATATATATATATCATAAGAATATGTTCGAACGTGTATAATATTTCGATTAATCTTGCCCGCAGTTCTGTTTAAACGATTTAATATACTACGGGGATTTCGGAAGTAGGGGAACTATATTCGTAAATTAAATTCACGGAGGAACCGAATTAACGTAGTCAAAGAAATAATAGAACGAACTAATAAAGAAACCCGCGATTACTAATCGGAGAGAGAGGTTATATCGACGTAACTAGTAAAGTAGACTATTACTGCGAGAGAAGATATACGGTTCATTATTTTCGGTATTACTTATAATTTCTATGTTTTGCTCTCGATAGATAATTCACATATATATATATATAATATATATGTTAACCAATGTAATAATTCAACAACATCCAAATAAAAGAACCGGAATAAGCCCTCTACAAAAATAAGATGAACTTCGCCGAAGAACTGGTCACGATACGATATATATTTCTAGTTGAAACGGTAAAAGTAATAATATCTATAATAAGGATGGTCTCTTTCTTAATCGTGCATAAATAACTGGTAGTTCTATACATTTAGATTGCATGATTTATATATATATATATAATTCGAATACAATGGAAAAAATTAGAATAAACGGCGGTTGGTTTAATGGTCAATTAAGCATAGAAAAGTGCATGCGCTACATAATAGTCTGAAAAAAAAAAAGATTATTATAAAACGACATGAACAAACATGAAGTTGTATATTTATTGCGACCTATTCGTCATTTCGAACACTGTAGGTCGAAAAGAGGAAAGGCACGAGCTCTAAAGGAGACATGGAACTTGGAAATAAAGATCTGAAATAGTTATATATATATATATATATAAGCGTGTATAGTATTGAAATATATATTTAAAAGGCAGTCATATATATACAACATATATATTATATATATGTATGTAATGTATATATATATATACACAATATATATTGTACATATATATACACACATATATATACAATGTATATATTTTATGTGTGCATATATATGTATATATATATATATATATGTATATATATATATATATATATATATATATATATAAAACATATGATATTTTAATCAAATAGGATCAATGGCTCAAATAGTAGATATATTAAAAATTGAACCGAGTAGCTACATCACGACGTTACAGTAATTCCAAATTAATTAAATGGGAATAAATAACACCGATCATACACACATTTTGCTACCTGTTGCGTTTGAACGGTATCTAAGTAGTTTTTCGGATGTAGAATCGAAGATAACTGTTAGATTTTGTCTATCAGACTTAGTTTTGAAGATAAAGATATATTGATCTCTTTTAGAACAAAAGAATTTTCTTTGTTAGCACATATGAATTTCAGGTTATAAATATTAGTATTCGCTACAAGAACTCACGAAAAAAAAAACAATGAATACAAAATAAAGAATTTATTTCTCAAAGGACATAAATCTAACATTCAGAACTTATACAAAATTTTCTTTTATACGACTCATCGTGACATTATCGCTGCAAACGCATCTTCCCTGACATAGTTCTTTCATCGTGTTAACATCCTGATAAAATCTTTCTCTCCTATTCTTCACTATAATCAATTAGGTTTTTAGGGAATCGATCTAAATGGTTGTGAAAGCAGTGAAAATGCTCATGTTACAGTCGAGAATATTACAGTTAGAAATTACGGTCCTAACTAACTGTGTGTAATTTTCTGTTTTATGATTGCAACTGTGCATAATTTTCTGATTCTTGATTGCCGAGGAAATTTTTTACAATTTCAACAAACGAGTACCAAACATTAGATTCGATCTCGTTCATTGATGCGAAAAATTGTGACTTAGCTCACTGATGTTCTTCGTACTTAATTTTATTCAGGACTAGGCGATAGAGTTTCATATTTTTCTTTCCAGTTGGTAAAATGGTATTTGTTGCGGTTGTTCGAAAGAACATATTTTAAACTACGTTTATAAAAAGATCACATTTATTCGGTGAGTATTTTGGTAAACCTATTACTTCAAGAGTTTTCTTATACCATTACAAAATAACAAATTATTTTCTTGAATGAAAAAGGACAGCAAATTCGTTTCTCTTTTACGATGATGAAAGAGCAGGGTTTAGATAGATATGGCAAGTCTAAGTTGTACGGCTATTAATCTAGCTTTAAGTACCACATTTCATATCACATTATTTCATTATTATTCGCGTCTTTTATCTATATCAGGAAAACTAGAATTGTTACACAAAAAATTTCGGTATTTTTGAATTCAGCACATCGAATATGTTCAAAATCAGTATAAAATTTCGTGAAAAATTGATCCTCAAATTATATGAAAATTTGGAACTAAATGAAAACCTGTCTTTTCTATAAACACGTGTATAACATTCTTTCAAAATACGCACAATTCTTCTTCCGGTTGGTTTTATTTTACTGCAGATATTTAATAATCCGAATCGCTTATTATGCGATCCACATTTTCTGTTTTCCCATTATTTATTATATTACGGCATTTGTTCGATGGACAATTTTTTTAGTTCGTGTTATGTGTAAACTTAATCGATGACTGCCGTATAATTTAGAACTCTGTATAGTTAAATTAAAACTTTCGCTATCTTCGTTGATTTATGAACCTGAGACAATTGTATCTTTATCGCATACTTGTTCTTTACATAGACCTAGAAAAGTTTATAGCGAGAATGTGGAGGCGCATACAGAGATCGCGGAGCTGTCGTCTATGCATTACCTAGTATTATCTCGATTCTGAATTTAATTTAGTGAAGACTATTTTCTGCCCCCACTAACAAGAAACAAATGCAACTGTTGGATATTACTAACAAAAAGCAAATGCAAATGTTGGATATTGGAAGTCGTCGTCTCGGTTGATGAATTTACAATCCAATTATTGTGTACAATGCAAACTTCTTTGCACTTTAAAGTATAATCCAGTATTAGAAGCACAGGAGTATCTCAGTCGATTGACTGAATAGATTTCTAAGCTATCTCTTGAGGAAAAAAACCATAAGACTTTTTTTTTTTTACATGGGGCGCTGTTTTATTTTTGTGACCCTTTGTAAAGTGTCCATTTTAGTTAATCCTCAGTGAACTTGGTGTTGCGATCTATAACAGTCAGCATACGACGGTTTGTAATGCTTGACGGTTCAACATTTTTAACGGTCAGTAACAAACTGTCGACAGTTACCGTTGATTTATACATATAATTACCGATCTCACAAATTATTCTGCTGCGCTGCATAACATTTTATCTTAATGCATCAAAGAATAAGGTTGCGTTTTTCCGTGTCATAATTTTAATGATGTCTCTAAATCATGCAATAAATTAGAATGCCCAAATTCGTTTCATATACAAGAATACAGTTTGTAAGACACTACTGACTAATTCGGTACATCCGTTCTATTGGCGAATGTTTCCCGCAAAAAATAAAGGTGCTCAAACATATCATTAGAACATGACAGTTCTCCAGTAACTTGAATATGATCGGTGGCACTGATATTGATCGATAGTAGCACACATTTTCAGGACACGATAATCGAGTAAAATGTGACAATGAAAATATATGTAAAAATTACTAAAGCTTCATCGTTTATGTAAAATTTTACTACTAATTTAATAGTGACCAGAATTTTTTTTTTATTATTCCCAATTTGAATATGTTTCAATTAATCTGGTACGTCGTATTGTTCGTTGTTGAAATCGTGACTAGACCATTGTACGTCATTTTCATTTAAAAAAAATGGGCCAATATTCAAGGAGCTTATTTTATGCAACATAGATGCGCGTATATGATATACAGAGCGGGGTAAAAGTTTCTTTTCCATGAGTATATATATATATATATATATATATATATATATATATATATATAAAATTCATTAAAAACAATGCCTTGTCGAAGCAACCATTGTTTCTTGTTGATAATCAGTGCCCACAGTTCTTGATACTTATATTCAAGCGGTTCTATACACTTCTCATTATACATATTCTTGATCTTTTTCTCGACCTTTTCTGCATGTAATTTTACCTCTATTATATTTGTTAGCAACTTATTTTGTCTCATTAAATGTCGTACCAGTTTTTTTTTTCGTTTTCCGATATGCTTTATTTAACTTTTATTTCCATATATTTCTTCTAGGACTTCGTTGTTTGTTTTTATTTTTACCCAAAATCCACATCTCGGTTAAGTTCAGTTTATACATTTATTTCCTTTTCCCATTAATATTTATTTTCCACATAACGAGATCTTCTGATGAAACTGTAGGAATTTTATTAACATTCATCTCTACTTCTTCCGTTAATGTAGCAATATCATCTACGAAACGTATGTATTGGATTTTTAACTATTTACTTTTAATACTTTCGAGTTCCTTATTCTATAGATATATATACATATATATATATATATATGTGTACGTAAGGCGCCATCATCTGCAGTAGGTGATGATGCCTAAGCGAATGTTGGTCAATCATAAAATTCTTAAAGTAGAGGTGGTCAAACGATGTGTCTCCGCGGCCAAGTCATTGTGCGGTGGTTTTCCATTGCTGAGTTTATTTAATTTGATAATTTTTAATTATTACGGTATGTACATTTTTCGTACTAAATTAATGATCTGCCAAAGTAAACATTAAAGACGAAATGATGACTAGTGAGCTAAATAGAAATTAGGACGAGGATAATTTGGCTATATAATATTCTGATTATTATCGTATCGACGACAAACGTACATCGTAGGACTGCGTGCGTGTCGATGTACTTCTGTTTTGTTTATAATAGCAGATTATAAAGCTGCTCATAGGTTGAGTGACAAAGTGACTGAACGATATTTTCGAAATAAATTACGAGATAGTATTTCGAAACGATTTGGCAAACGCACAAATGTCCGCGTAATTGTTGAACTTTCAAAAGTGTTGCAGACATTTTCCTAGATAGATAAATCAAGTTTTTAATATTCCAGTGACGTGATAAATTAGCCGGCAGACTGCGATATTAACTTAGTAATCCGTTTTTTTTTTTTTATTATTATTTTTTGGTCTTGGTGCGAGGAATAATTAAAAATTATAGATATGTAAATAAATAAATACATTATATATAGTCAAATACTTCGTTACAATGTGGAGAGAACAATTTTACAGAGATGCCTATAAAAGGAATTGAAGAAGCTTTCTAACGGATGAACCTTATACTTACGATTACTATAACAGAAACAAATCTCGTGCGTGATACAACAGTCTTCGGGTTATGTTGAAAATAAATATTAATTTTCTACGACAAAAAAAAAAACCAAACAACTTAGGAATTCCTCTTTATACAGACGACGTGGTACTAATTAGAAACTGAAGGAAAGATGGAAAGATGAATGAACAACTAGTACAAGATGCTAGCATAGAACCTCCGAGAATGGACCTATCACGACGGGAATGGTGCATAGATTCCGAACGGGATAAGATATGCCTATACATTGAATAAATGAAAAATGGCTTCAAATCCTTTAAATGTGCAAACTCCGGATCGTTTGTATAGTTGTAAAATCTTCTCTTCAAAGAAAAATAACATTAATAGACAGGATGTGCATAACGTCACAAATAGGGCGCTCCGGTGGATATCATCTGGACTCTCAATAGATATTTAAGTATGTTTCTTTTAGCTCCATGCGAACGAATAAATTATTTCCGGATGACACTAATCCGTAACAGATTATTATCAACGACATTAACTAACGAGTTACCTAAATATTTTTCAAAATTAGGAACAAATTTACGAAGTTATCTTTATTTGAGTAGGCTGACGGATCGTCAATAAACCAAATCGATAATAAATGGAATAGAATGCTTAGCCGCTTGTTCGTGTTCTGACCGAGATCTCCAGTTTGGGCAACTCGAGTTTAAAATTCGGTAGTAAATGCTTTTCTCGAAGTTGAATCATCTATAAGAATTTGAAATGAGCATAATACCTTAGATGTAGATAGTAAGTTAAATTTTAAGAAAATAAATCTTCAAAGAAATAAGACGAGAAATTAAAATTTTTCGGAGGAAAATAAAATCTCACATTAATAATTAAATTTAACCGATTTCTAAAATAAATAAAGATAATAAAATTTAAGACATGCTGGAATTACGCATTTCGATTGTGTGTACAATAATGTTATCGCGTAAAAAATAAAATTAATATAATATAAACAAAATCCTAATTCAAGTAAACGATGTAAAACGATTAAAGTAATCGAATGTTCAATTAGGAAGATTTAAAGTAATAAAATAAAAACGTAAATATAATAAATTAACTTCGGTTACCGAGAAATTAATATTTATAATTATCCTATCTGCATTAAATTTTAAAAAATTAATATAAAAAGCTCACTTGGAAAATGTTTATTTAAATTTCCGCTCACTGGGATCAGCTTTAGTAATTGGAAAATTCGAACCTTTCAAATTTCTTCTATTACAAAAAATAGTAAATTAATTTTAATGAAGAAAAAAATCGAAAATTCTCCTGCAGTAATCTTTTCACACTACACACGATAAACATAATTTATTTATAACTGTTCGAACTATAATTACGATTATAATTTTAAAATCTGACGTCTCCCATTATATAATTAATAAGTTAAACGAAAGGCCAAGCGTCGAAAATAAAATTATTAACATCGTTATTAAAATTATCGATAAGAGTATTTTATTTGAATCCATTTCAAAATTTTAGATGTTTCCTGATATCTTGAAAATAGGTGTGATTAATAAGCTTATTAAGCCGAAGATTATTTTAAATGTAACTCTTAAATTAAAGTATACTAACGTGTAAATAGTTTTCCGGGAAAAATTAAACTAAACATTTTATATGCCGCTTAAAATTCAACTTAAAGTCGGGTGAATAGAGTCCTTAATTGCTTTTCTAGTAGCATAATAATTGCTTATAACGAACAGTAAAAGATACAGTATTGTCAGACGTTAAACTATACAAATCTCTGCCTTAAATATTCGCGAACGTTTCATGCTACCGCATATGTTGGTCATACTTTTACTAAATAGTTGAAGTGATTTAATTTTGCAGGACGTATGGGCTACTGCAAATAGAAGAACGTAATCATATAACGCTAGTTGAGTTGATCAATGAAAAAGGAAAGTTTGGTTTAGTTTTACTCTAGTAATGAAACTGAGCCACTACTACAGGACGAATTTTCGCAAGAATTATTGCGGGGAATGCGATGAGAAATTAAATTTTTCCATTTTCTCTTTACTTACGTATTTTATTGAAAGATGCTATTCCGTACAAAATTTTAATAAATAAGATTGATCGAAAAATTAATGATAACTTAGATGTTTCTAATCAACCAAACTACCCACTTTCCGAGATTATACATACCAAACGTATATATAATATATATTTCATTTAGTCACGTCACAGTTTATTAATTAATTACTCGGTAAATGGGGGGGGGGGATTTATTTAATCGGGAATTACGATCCTAGAGGATTATTTCGTCGAGACTGACTAGATGGAATATTTCAAGTAATGAAATGAGACTCGGTATGATGTCACGTACAGCAGTTTTATTAAAATGTCCTTATTAAAACGTTCGCTGATATATATATATATATATATATACACATATATAGTATATGTTCGAATACATACATACGATAATCATATACGCCTAAATTTCGTTTTTGAAAATTAGGTCGACTATAGCAGAAGATGGAAAATAATAAAATGTACAATTCGCTGTACTATATGTGTAAGTAAATAAGGGAGACAGAAATAAAATTCCCGAAGAATATGATGCTTCGTCGTTATAGCCTGAATATGGCAGTCGGTAGACCTAAATACGTGTTGGATTCAATTCAGGCAGGAAAACGGTTTTATAATTCTCTCTCGTGGCAAAGCGCTCGGGGAAGACGTCGTTAATCAAAACAATTTATTCGGCTAGTCCCTTCGTTCTTTGTCCCGTTATTATCAGTAAAAGTATCGGCTCGGTATTTAAAGTGTCCCCTAAACGGTAGGAAGTTAACGATAATAATGAGCGCCCATTAGCTATACATACACACACACACACAAATATATATATATTAAATACATATAACCGTATATAATCATAATTATCATCATTGCAAAGAGGTACCGTAATGAAATAAACGCAATTTGTGGATACGGATATGGATATTTATAAGCCGAGAGAAAATTTTTGCGAAAAATAAAGAACCCCCGTAAGTTAGGTCGCATTGGCGAAATTATTAGCTGTTCTATGAATCGAATATGCACGTACGTGATGCTACGTACATATACTATATGTATATATATATACACATACATACATATATATGTATATAATATGAATTAATATATAGATCCCTCCATATAGCACACACAGAAAATGCGCGTATCGTATCAGTTATGCTTTGTCTTTTAGCTTTTTCATCTTTTCAAAGAGCAGCCCCCCATTCGAAAGGTAAATGGCCCCATTAATTCCCTACGTACGTTTTTGTGTTATTATTATATTTATTATAATAATATGATTATCATTATTATTATGGCGATTATTGCAGCGTGGAGAGGAAGCGATCGTTGTTACTATAAGGAATTCTTTAGCACCTAGTTGGAACATAAAAAAAAAATTAAACGGCAGAATATAACTGCGGTGAAGAAGCTGTTGTTAATGACAGTTTGGCTTCGTCGTGGAATTAATTTCGTGTGATATTATTTTTGCGTCATCTCAACTATATTTCCCTGTCATATATATATATATATATATATATATATATATATATATATATATATATATATATAAAATTACATAACGACTTATCTACCAAAGCGTTATAAAAAAAGATCGATAAAAAGAATCGTCGTCGTATCGTATCCATCAGCTTTATATTTTCCTTTTCCAAAAATCAATTAGCTTCATCGCTTCGTCAGTTAACTGTGGAGCCGCACACAAGCTGCAAATTGTTTTTTCACCTCCAGGTAGTGGACATATGAACAAGTGTTTATGATCTTGTTCTTCCCCGCATTCGCGTATAGAATCAATAATTAGTACTAATTTTTTTTAATTTTCCTTTGTACGGTCGTGTCTTGTTCATAATCTATTTAGGGTTTTCCATTTTTTCCAGTTGATTGTGTCACGCGGCAATATGACCCCGTTTCCAACCATGTCCAGTTGTTGCCATGGTTCCTTGCAGTGGTTTGCTGGTTCCTGTAAAACTGGTGTGGTGAAGTTTTAAAAGTCTTTTCTGGATTTATTCCTTAATTTAGATGAAGATTGTCCACAGAGCATTCTGTTAGCGTTCGTGTTTTCGTCCTCATTTCCACTACTTTCCTACGTATTGATGGTGGAGCGATATCACTGATACATATCTCCAATCGTTGTTGGTTTTTAGCAGTCGGTAATGTAAGCGCTGTTTATCGTGGAATACACTTTTCTTGTGCGGCCTTGATCTGATCCAGACTGTATTAGCATACTCCCCTGCTACAAATAATAAGGCAGCTCGAACCACTTAGGAACGATTTTGTCTAATAAATTATTTCTGGTTTCAATTTTTTTTTGTGTTTCGCAGTGTGTTCTAAATGTAAGTGTTCAGTCTAAGATAACTTCCAGATATTTTGGAGCTTGATTATGCCTTATCTTGTATCCGTTCCAGTATACACGCAATTTACATCTTGCCTTTCCATTGTTTAGATGAAAAGCACACATTTCCATATTTTTCGGGTTGGGGTTTAAAGCATTTAGATATGCCCGAAGGTACTTGCCGCCCAGCAAATTCAACCGAGGAAATTGCCTTCGCCCGGTATTACCAAATTACTGCTTGCTAGTGTTGAGGTGGACAGTTTTTTTCCGTTAGAAATGTACCTGGTCAATTGGCCGAGATCTCTAGTGCTTCCTTTATAGAATCGCACTTGAAAGTGGAAATGAAGTTTGCACTGCACACACAGGGCCGCAAACTCATCACCCGAGATGATGTCATTCAGTACCTGACAAGTAGTAGTTGTGCTTCTTATTGGGACAGTGGCTATTAGCGAGGGTTTTACTGAATGCCAATTATCGTTGATTATCAGTTCGATTTTCGGACCCGAGACAATGGTAGATGATTAGTTTGGACAGTTGACAGCGCCGAAACTCCTCAATTACGCCACAAGATCATCTGGCTGGAAAGCTGTCTGGGTCTTTGGAAGGAACGGTCGGCGGTATAAACATAAAAGGACTCGTCCTAAGTTGAGGAACGCCGGCTAGGGGAAGGTGTAGGGTCTTTCAAATAGTGGATAATTCACTGTATCTCATATGCTGTAATTTGCTCCTTGAAATGGTTTTCATTTTTGGTTTCACTTTGGATGATTTTCACCTTTCTTCTGATTTTCTTCTTCGGTTTATTATTTGCCATCAGTTGACTGGCTATATTATTAATCGTGATATTCGCTAGCCCAGTTTTATTTGCGCGTACACCATTTAGATTTTTTAGGGGTCTTCATGGCACCGTTTTGTTTCATATCCAGTGAGTTTATCATTCAATACATCTTTTTCCTTTTTGGTTGTTCCATTAAAAGGAGATATTTCATAGTTCTCGATGTATTTTCGTAGTTTTCGTTTAGTTTCATTACTTAAATCTGAAATGAACTGTTTCCTCTGCCCTCTGGGCATTGATTTGATTCAGCATTTGTACATCGCTTCTGTAAGTTTATTATAATTTTCAGTTACAGCGTCTATTTTGTTTAGGGTTTTATTTAGCAGCTGTCTGAATTTATTCTAATTTGCCTTCTTAAAATTAAATCGATTCATTGGCAAAGAGTTTATTCTCCGTATAATTGTAAATATCGTCAGCTGGATCGGTCTATGTTGGCTGTTAGGTATTGGATTCATAATATCTTTAGAATACATGGCAGCTTCTGTTATAGCATGCGTTATGTTAGGGGTTGTCAGCGATAGTTTGAAATTATCTTCGATTTTTTTCATATTCATATTTTCGTCGCTGTCTAGGGGCACCACGTGAGCTTGCTACCTTGACCTCGATAAAAATATTAGGATCAGTAAATAAAAGTTTGCTAATTTTGACGGAAAAGTATTATACCTTATATACTAAATTTAGAACTTTAAAACTTCCAGTATTATAGACACGAACACTCGATATCTTTATATTATAACTTCTGGCGAATTCCTCAGTCGATGAAATTAATTATTGGACAGTCGCGTTTTCAGTGTAAAATTTTCCGCATATAACTATTTCTTTCTCGTTTTCGTAATTGTTTGTTTTAAACTCTTTTTCTACTATCTTTATACATATTATTATCTCGGTATTCCCCTTGTCCTTAACTCTAAAAGGTGTTCGTTACGTCTGTAAATATACGTTCAATCCACTCGCGTCTTCTAGTATTGTTAATAAATTTCTTTCTTTTTTTTTCTAATCTAATAGTGTTTTATCTTTATTCTTCAGCGCCGCATTTTGTTAGTTGATTAATCGTTTATATAGGTTCAACGTTTTCTTCTAAAAATAGGATTCTAATGAACACTTTCGATTTAGATCGGGTTATTCTACAGTGCATCAAGTTGCGAGATTTCTGATTTTTTACTGATACATTTTATCTTCGTAAGCACACCGGTATATTGATTGACTCAGAGAAAGTTTTCGATACAGCGTGATATAATGGTATATTATATAAAATTATCTAATCTCAATTCGCACTACGTCTTATTAAGATAATTAAATCCTATTTAAACAACAGAACATTTTACATTACAAATTACTCAGATAATTCCTCAATAAAAACTATTATTCGGGTGTGACACAAGGAAGCGTATCTGTTCTTTAAATTATATCCCAAAGATACCATTGGTATATATTGCGTAATATGCTGATGGCTTAGCTTTATACTGCATTTCACATAGAAGAGATACCATTCATAAGAGATTACAGAAAGCTTATGTGTATAGATACACACACAGATATATATATTTTTTATAATTAGATAAATGTGCAGATACATACGTATAAGGATGTTCCAAACCCTATATATATTCATACACTTGTGTTTAAAAATAGAGGATGTGTTTGAATCTATCTGATTATATATATATAGTGTGTGTGTGTGTGTAAGTATGTTGGGAGCAGAATAAGAGACCAAAAGAAAAAGTATAATTAAGCTAAAAAAATAAATTGGACAAATGCGAAATGACGTTCTTTCTTTTTTAAATAAATTGGTTGTATTTTTGACAAAATGCCATATTTTATCAGTATACTATGTGGCTGATTTTTGCAAAATATTAATTTGTGGACTTACGAACTAAGTTGACGAACGCCCCGTTTAATGGTTCATTAAATTCTGTCCTATTATAAATTAGTTACACATTTTAAGGCTACTCGCGAATATTGTAGTTATCCTTATATATATATATATATATATATATATATATATATATATATATATATATATATATATATATACACATAAATATATATATATATATAAATTTTTAATAAACGTGAAGGCTTTTTATCGCATGTTAAAATCGGACCAAATGCGTGTATAAGTACACGATGTATGTAGATCGTATGAACATATCCGGTATGGTTACATGTAATAAACAAAAATGATTCACGTCAGACTTCGCACGTGTTTTTATAGTCATTTTTTAGGAAGACTTTTTGTTTTTAATAAACGGAATGTTGATTAATTATTATCGTAATGACTTTTTGTTGAATTTAAAATATTCATACTAATTGAAGAAAAAAATTTAAAATATTCATACTAATTGAAGAAAAAACGGATGAAATTTTAAAATTAAAAAAAAAATACAAATATTTTTCCGGATAATAAAGGGATTAGAAATTTTCCATTTTTTACTTCTATCAAAACTTATCAAATTCTCAAAAAAAAAAGAAACTGGACTGTACTTGACACAATTATACAAACGCATACGTAATTAAGTATATATATATATATATGTATATATATATACATATAAGGAAGCTCATGGCATTGTAATGGTTCAACATTCTGTTCCTACGTTAGGGACGAGAATTTTTTATGATAAAAAGGCGTCTAAGTCGTTATCTAATTCGTCAGTAAATGAGAACTGGCTTGCTGGGAAAGCAAAAAGAAAAAGTCGGAAAAGGCAATACGCCGCATTGGCTTGCCAGAAAGTTTTCGTCGGTTCTCTAATGAAGCTCCTGTCGGTATTTACTAACGTTTTTGAAAAATGATTACAAAAAAATTGTTTTTTTATTATTATTTTAAGAGTTAATACGATCTTAACACTACGCTCAAATAAGTATTACAATTATTACGATGGTGTATATGCTTAAAACTAGTGTTAAACATAAAGACGGATGCGAAGACACTTGCTCCAGCGAGCAAGGCTTCTTATTATTACAAAAAATAGTTGAAAAATTATTGACGAAAATAAGTTAATTCCAAATAATCAATTTCGATTTAGTATTAGACACTCGACTGTTCAGCGGGTCCATTGAGTCGTAAATTAAAAATCGAACAGTGTTTCGAAGGTAGAAAGGCCTTGCTGCGCTGTAAATCTCGATGTACAAGAAACGTTCGATTGAGTTGGGTATCGGGTCTTGTTTATAAATGCAAACAAATCTTATATTACAATATTTTGAAGTCTTACTTGGAGAAGCAACATTTTCAATTAATAATAGTCACGTCATGTCCGCGTAAAAGTCGAGCAGGCACACATCTGGAGTCGCTCTTGTGTTTAATATTTACAAGAGATATTCTAGAAATTAGCTTTGTAGCAACTTTCGCCGATAATACGGTAACATTAGTTACGCACGAGTGTCACATTAACCAGACATTTCCAAGTTTCCATTAATCAAATCGTTGATTTTTAAACGGCCAACGAATCGTAGCCATTTAATATTTACCAGAAGAAAATAGATCGCGAGAAGCATCAAATTTCGGTAAACCACAAAGTAATAGTACAAAATTGTTCCGTTAAATATCTAGGACTACAACTTGATCAAATGTTAACACGGCAGCAGTATATCACAAAACAGAATCAAGACGACCAAGTTAGATTAGATACTGGGGCCAAGGTAGCAGCTGATTACCGGAAACGAACTCTTATTATATACGATGATATTGAAACAAACGGTTGTAAGCTGCAGTCATGAACGTACAAGAAACACAACGGTGTCAGAATAAAATATTACGGAGGATAGTAGAGGCTTCAAGTATGTCTCAAATCACGCTCTATATAAACATCTATGGATAAGAAATGTAGAAGATGAAATCCGCGATTGGCGAGATTAGAAATTCATGAAAATCCGTCAGCGACGGTTTTATTGTCTCAAGCGACGATCAGAAAGATAAAAGAAGAAAACTTGTTACCGACTTCACATAACGTTGTCAGGTTGTCTTCAATTATAACTTGGGAGATTTGATACTGAGCCCAGAAAATATTTCGCGATAATTATATCCTGTCGATGACGAAATAGACTCTCGTCAGTTCTAGATAGAAAATAATGAAAAAAAAATTATTGAATAGAGCGGTGGTATAAGGGACCGATGGTATTATTTTTGCGTAAAGAAAATTTATTTGAAACGTTAAGGTCTAATAGTATGCAATGAATGTTTTTAGGCAAGAGGTAATTTGTATTGCGACGCTTATTATGTTATACGTATCTTCCACTTCGGGGGTCGTTCAGTCCTAGGACTAGTTCGCCATCACTATAACCGTGTTTCATACGTCGATAATTCTACTGCTTATTTTATGGTGTCCATTAGTGTTAGCCCCGGTTTGCATTTCGACCTTTTCCCCGCTATTTTGCCTCCCATTGCATCGGCTAGCATTCCTTTCTCAGTACATGCCCGACTTATTTTAACCTACTTTTTCTTATGCTTCGTAGAGTATGACGTTGTTGGGCTCGGTTAAAAATATCTCGGTTTGATGCTCCGTCAGTCTACGAAACTTTCAGCAGGCGACGCTAACACATATAAAATACGATTTCAAACTAACTCGAATAATATCGCAAATAATAAAATTCGGAGTATATTTATAAATATAATTAATAATAAATATTATTTGGCGTACTGGTATTTTCGGGTTTACGAGATATTATTACGATTAAATGGAAATACCTGCCGTTTCAGAGGACGATGTATGAAATTTACGTAATACAGCCGATAACAACACGCCGAAAGATAGGTGAAGTCCGTGATTCAACATCTGAACGATGAAAGCGATGAAAACAACGAACCATCCCCAACCAGTTTCCGGATAGTAGTGCTGTTTCAGCGTAGACGACGATCGTAATTTTTTAGCGGACGCATTAGCACCGGTCGCTAGAACCGGACATAGGAGAATTTCTTCACCGGGAACGCTACTACAACTGGGAACTTCGCTACAAGTAGGCAAGTCGCTGCAAGTGGCTAAACCCGAGTCGAAATCTTCCATCGTAATTTTCGTAGGGCGAATTTTTCATCGAAATCATTCATTACGGCGTCGTTTGTATCGAATCGGTTTATTATGACGAGCTAGCGGATATTTTCGTAATATCCGCGACATGAATCTTTTTTAAATGCGCTTTTAGATTTACTACCGACATTAGTTAAAATTTTCATGACGTTAAAAAAAGAACAAAACCTTTTCGCCCGAGATGTATTCCTAGTATATTAATTTAGGAAATGATAATGATTATTATTGTGGTTTTGTGTTTTACTTATATATAAAAAAAAAAGTTATATCGAAGAAATTTAATTATCCGTTTTCTTACAAACGGTTCGAAGGTGGGAAATGATTTAACTTTTCGTTTTTAATTCCGCGGATGAAAATTTTCTTAATCTATTACTAAGTCTCCTTTCAAAGTGTAGAACTTCTTCGGACATTTAGTACCTTTTTAAAACGAATCCATTGAAAATACCTAACATCCGGATAATCGTAGTGCGACAAAATCGGTTTTATGAAATTAAAGATTACCTTCGTAAATAATAATTTACAAAATTTGCACTAAAAAAAATATTGTATGGTAAAAATGACGGACGAACACGATTAACAGTAAAAGTTATAAATACAAAAAGATGCAATATACCGAAAATTAAATTTCTATTTGCTAAAGACAGTATTCTTATTGCGTTTTCCGTACTCCTTTAACTTACTAAAATAGTTATTTCGACAATATTTATTATTTATTGAATACATCCAAAAATTTCAAAAATCGAGAAAATCTGAAAAGTAAACGAACTTTTCATTTTGTAGATTTCCTGCAGAGCGCTATTGTACGACGCCTATTTCTATCTTTCCAAAAAAAAAAAGTTACTTTTTCTAAATTAGACGCTATATCACACGAACGAGAATTAAATCAAAAAATAAAGGAATAAAAAGTATTAAAAAAAAAAACAACGAATTTTAATTATTTTTTAAAATAATAATAGTAATAAATCAATCAAAGAAATTGGATTAATTGGTTCAGTTGTACGTTATGAAATTTTGGCACGAAATTACAAATTTCGGATACAAGCGTTTATTATACAATATCGCTTTTTAGATAAACTTTAGGTAATTTTCGATGTATTTATATAAATATTTAAACGATTTTTGACATTTCACGTCAACCGGAAAATAAACGAACAATTTTGTTAGCGTTAAAATTCCGTCTACACCGTATAGCGGACATCGTGACTGAAGAAACGGTTAAATTTATTACGGATTTATCTAACCCGAGTCTCTCCGTATAATAAGATAATTCAAACGGATGAAAAAAAAAAACACGACAAAGTCAAAACGATCCGGGAAAATAGACGATTAGTTCGACCCGGAAAAAAGACTTAACCGGATATAAGATTCATAAAGAAACTGGGCCCGGGAATCGGTTATTAAAACGGAACGACTAGAAATCGATCTGACCGGCTAAAATCAACTAAACCCGATCTAAAAATTCGAACATATTACCTTAACAGCTTTTACCAACTTGCTTATTTTATTCTGAACGATACATTTATGGCGTGTATTACTTTTGAACACGAGCAGTATAATATGAAACTTAAAGACGTGAGATTGCTTAAATTCAACCGGCTACAAAATTTGACATTTAACCGTATTCGCAAATGAGAATTATAAAAGTCGTTCACGGCTTTTTGTAAATTCCGTTTCGATCTCTTAACGCGAATCGGATCGACATTGGCATTACGCGTGTAATAAATCTCTGGCGCGACGATAAAAACTTCGATACGTTTATAATGCGTTACGATATTCGTTAAAAAAAAAAAAACAGTAAAAAGTTACCGTTAGCAGTAATAACAAGTTCTCGCGTTTTTATATTATACAGTTTTTCGTATTTTCGAAAAAAGCCAAAAACTAAATCCACAGAATTCACTTTATTACTTTTTCTAGTTTCGTTCGATGGTGTGTTCGGAGATTTAAAGGAAAATTAAATTTAAATTAATCGAAGAATAATTTTTTCTCTTAATTAAATTTCGAATAAATTAAAATAATGTCGTTTAATTTTCTATCGGGGTAATAAACGAAAAATATTACTTTAAAATTAATTTTATTCCGTCATTTTCGACAGATTTATTTTTATTAGTAATTTGAATTTTGAAAAAAATCAGTTAAATTTTGGATAAACAAAAATTGAAATAATTTTAAATATATATATATATATATATATATATATATATATAAATTAAATAAAGATACAACCGCGCGTACGTACGTATCGATCGTATTTATCAAAAATTACCCGATTTTTATTTTTATTATTTTACGAAATAACTGCGAGGGGGAAAAACACCGCCAAAAATTAAACCCCGCGGTATAAACAGTTCGAAGAGAAAAACTGGAAATTTTAAAACTATATATTCAAAAAAATTTCAAAAAAAAAAAAGAGAGAAAAAAGTCACACGCGAACTTTTACATAAGATAAAGTTCTGACGATTTCCATAAGGATCGACAAAAGTCTAAATGTCGAGATGACGAACGAGACTATCTTTCCCTATCTAGGACACGAGAATTAGACAAGCGAGAGAGATGAGATGAGAACTTAAACTGGACACGAGAATTAACCATCATCGTAGATTTCGACAATCTTTCACTACCGACGGACCCGCTAACTAGTCAACTTGTGATTAGGGTGGCTCTAACACGCATGTGCCGTCATATATATATATATATATATATATATATATATATATATATATATATATATACATATATATGTATGTATGTATATACGTTTTTATTCGAAATATTTGTATATTTCGTCATGAATCCGTATGTGTATATATATATGTGTGTGTATATATATATATGTATACGTACATACATATATATAAAGAGAATTAGTGGAGAAATAGAAATAGATAGGTAGATAGGTAAATGGAAATAAAGAAATAGACAAAAGCTATTATATACGAATCGAAAGATTAATTACCTAATCGTGTGTATATTTGTAGTAGAAGCATTTGTGCAATTACTTTAACTAGCATAACACACACACACATATATATATATATGTGTGTGTTTGCATATGTTAGTGAATATGTATCTCTATTAGTAATACTCATATATATACAAATATGATTGAGAGAGATATAATACACACAGTATAATATAAAAAACGACTCTATACGAGGATCAGTTAAATATGTGTAAATATTGTTCAAAATAATTTATTAAAATCGTTGTGTTATAATAAAATAATAGCAAAACAAATGTATAGGAAGACATAACAGGGGGGAATTAATTTTCTTAGAACGGATGTTTATATTATTAATTTTGCTGAATGAGATGGAAAGGGGTTAGATTTTATAATTGATCATCTCTCGTCTTCAAATAATAATTGATATAATAAGATTCTTCCTACGTAAGTCTTGTGTTCCCTACACGCTCCACGATTGATATATTGATGTACGTACATATACATACGATTCAGTTCTTCGCATTATATATATATATATAACACAATATTTATGGGCAATACATATATGAGTGTGTGTCTGTGTGTGTGTGTTTCATTGGGTAATATCAAGATAGATAACACACTAATCTGGATTATTAAACCCGGTCAGTTCTTTATTGGCACTTCTAATATCTTCTCGCATTAATAAAATAAATCATTTTTAAACAGTAACGCGTATTTCAGTCTTGTGTTTATCATTTGGTCTATTCGGTTATTTTTAAAACTATAGTTGTTCTTTTTGCCTTTCTCGTTCTGAAGTAATGAGAACATTTTGAAATGTGCGATTATATATATATATATATATATATATATATATATAAAAAATCTTATTAAATGAGTGATTTATATGGCTATCTCGGAAACGGTGCTAACGATTTGGATGAAATTTTGTACATACCTGTAATTCATCGATTAATTACAAATGGTCTATATTAAAATTACGAATTTTTTAAATTTCAGACCTTGACAATAAGTAAATCCACAAAAAATTTTGGAAATTTTAACTTTTTTCCTCTGATTTCTAATCAAAAATTTTATATCTCGGGAACCATTCGATGTAACATATCGGATCTTCTGGAAATATTTTTTAATCGATAAAAGAATTAATCCGATAGAAAAATTCCGAAATTCATTTCCAAAAAAGGAAGCATCAATGTTGCGCCCCCAAAAAACTGTATTTTTTTTTATAACTCTGGAAATTGATAAAACGCAATTCGTCACTATTACAATAGTTATAGTTATGTATGTAATGTTTTTTTTAATAGTATCTGATTCTTATTTAAATATATTTTTCCGATAAAACACGATTTTACAAATAAAAAGTACCAAGTATAGGCTATCTCGCTAGGATAATTTTATATATATATATATATATATATATATATATATATATATATATATATATATATATATATATATATATATAAATAAATCAGTGCACACGTTAATTGAATATTCCAAAAAAACATGTGTAGCGCAGGGGGAAAGTGAAACTTCAAGACATTTGAACTAAATTCGATACAGAGTTTTTTATAATTTCTTATGCGTGTATATATATACATACACACGCACGCAAATACACACACATACATATATATAAGAATAAGCCTACCTATTCGTATAAGTCGATGCGCATAACGCTATAAAACATGTTTTGATGATGTGTGTTTGATATGTGTTGGTACACGCGAACGGAATACATATACATACATATATATATATATATATATATATATATATATATATATATATATATATATATATACGTATATATGTATCCGTTACTTTGTTGACACACCTAACGCAACAAAACGTGGTTTGATAAGCTGATGTTGGTATACACATATCCGTCTGTTATTTCCACTCCCTCGTTCGCTCTAATCATCATTTTGCACGGTTACTCCACTATATATATAACGCCCCAATAGAAATTTCACTTCAAAACATCATTCATTCGTTATTTATTTATTATAACAGACTAAATTTAGAGTAAAATAAATCGGGATTATGGTGCATCGTTAAAAGAATAAAGAAATCTAAAAACATTGGGAGTTTATTTACAATCATCGTGTATTTATTTATTTAACAGATTTAAGGTAGTGTGTTAGGACCTATCCTTTATCTCCTTTACCCAGCCGATACAGTTATTTTTGTTTTTGTTGATGGCAAAGCAATTCTAGCTACAGATAAGGTTTAACAGCGTGCTACTGAAAATCTACAGCAGACAATAAACTAATTAAGTGCTTGGTATAAACGTTGGGAAATTAAAATTAATATCTTAAAATCCATGCACATGAACTACACCTTGCGCGAAACAAAATATATTCCAATGACACTGAAAGAGCAGATAAGTCAGTCAAGTGTCTGCGGATGCACATCGATTCGCGTCTAAATTGAATATACCACGTCCGGCAGAAATGTTTGGAAATCAAAGCAAACATGAGAAGTATTTATTGGCTAATAGGAAAGAACCCGACGCTATCAATTGAAAATAAACGAATTTTGTATATGACTATTGTTAAACCGATTACGACTTATGGAATAGAATTGTGGGGCTGTACCAGTATTTCCAATATAGATTTCATACAAAGACGTCAAAACGTTGCACTACATATCGAGTTGAACGCATTAATGACATATACATACGACATGTGGAGTTCCGGCGCGAGCCTTACCTCGATCGCAATATTAATATTAAAATAACACTATAGATTAAACGCAAGTATGATAAGCGGTGGAAAAATTAAAAAAAAAAAAACAAATAATAAATATATATTATATATATAAAACAAAAAAATCAAAACGTAACGATACAAAAACAAAAATTATAACAACACCGATAAAAATTAAAATAGAAAAAATAATATTAAAAAAATACGAAACAATAAACTTATGATAATAATAAAACGTACAAAATGTATAAATAAATATTAAAATAACTACCATAATAACAATTGAACATATTACGAATATAATAATAGAGTGCATTATGACAAATTATGTTTAATACGACGATGTTTGTACGTAATGGGCATGAGTTGCATGGAATCGTAGTTTCTAATTGCTGTTATTAGTTCATTGCCATATTTACTGCAGTTTTGAAAAAAATTGTTCGCTAATTTAAATATATAGTTTTTAATATATGGAATATTTAACATGTAACAATCCCGATCAGTTTTTTTTCCTGCTGTGGCGCCGTTACGTTCGGAGCTTTACCTTGTCTTGCTACGTTCTTCGGGTATTACACCTCCATATAATGTATCGTCCTTTCTCCATCTAGATAATCTACAATTATTCCCCCATATAGCGACGTTTCTAGAGAAGTCAGCATCCTTGATTAAGATGTATAATACATATTAATATAGAAACTTAAGTCTAAATTACAAAAATATATTGTTTAGATTGTGAGTTTTTAAATAAATATTATGTAATTGAAAAAAATAAAAATAAGTATAAAAATATGAATAAAAATAAAAAAAAATAAAAAGTTGGTGACATGGGTGTCGAAGGTGATTACTAAGTAAATGGGTTAATACTAATAAATAAATTATAATTAATTACTACATAATGTTATGTTTAAGTCGTCTGTGTTTATATTTGGAATACATGAAACGAAGTTTCTTAGACACGTAATTGGGAATCGAGAAGATGAGTTTATTGTTTTGGTATGAGAATTTAATAAAAAACTCAGTAGCTTTAGAACAAATAGCTTCGTGCATGCTGTCGATTCTGGCATAGCGAGGTGCATTGAGAATACATCTGTGGCATCTATTTTGAATGACTTGTAATTTGTTAAAGGAGATTTTTGATATAGAGCTCCAAGAAAGACAAGCGTAACAACGTATTGGACGGATTAATGCTTTACAGAGGATTATCTTGTTGTTAATGTTGAAGAAGGGCTTGTGATTAAGAATAGGGTACAAGGAACAGAAGGTATTGTTTGTCTTGATTGCGATATTATTTATGTGTTTAGTGAAAGTAAGTGTATTATTGAGGATTACACCAACATAACGAACCTTACCACACCACTCTAATGTATTTCCCTGTATTATCAGATTGTCAAGTAGAGCTGGTCTCCTACGGGTGAAGAAAATAACTTCATATATATATATGTACATTTATTTAAATTAACGTTTAGTCGATAATCGAGAAATGTGTAAATTTTATAAATAAATTAGGCGAATATATAATAGTTTCTCCGCTCATTTTACAAGGCGAACATGTATAATTTTAAACATTTATTTAATTAAAAATAAGAATATATCAATTAATTTAAACGATGTCGCGAGATGTTACTCACGAATTTTAACCGTTCATCATCCACGAAATCGTCACGATTAGATAAAAAAATTTTGACCTAGGGATTTTACTAATTACGTAACATCTAACCAAAGAAATCAAAAATAGTAACAAATATAAAACAAACAGAACGATCAAAATGAAGAGAACCGTCACTTTTAGCGATAAATAATATGGAATACGCACGCCATTATCACTAATACAACGAAGTTTATTTATTCGATAACGCAGCGCATTCTTTACAGCAACAAAAGTTAATTAATTCCTCAATAGTCGCCAATAAATTATTATTTATAACATATCCCATATTAACGGTATATTATTAACGGTATATGTAACAATGTAACAAATACAACATATATACAGGTATATCAAGTAGCACCTACGGATAAACGGAAAACTTGTTCAAATTAAGCAATAGTGTAATAGAACAGGTGAAAAGTTCTAAATATTTTGGCAGTATGCTTAAGGACAAGGTCAGCTTAGACACCGAGGTTTACAGTAGAATACAAATAAAGCTTGATAGAAGGATCTTTAACAACAAGCAGATCTTATTGCCAAAAAAATTAATAATGTATAAGTCCACTGTTTTACCGACTCTCCTTTATGGCTCAGAACCCCATACTAGAAGAATATATGTTTGTTGGAAGCTTTCCACCACAGAGCACTACTACACGTTCGTTGGCAAATCTTAGTGTGGGCTAACTGCAAGTCTATTCAAATCCTGCTTTATAACAACAGTTTGAGATGGCCCGGACATATAATCAGAATGAACGATGATAAACTTCCGAACAGATTCCTGTACGGTTAGCTTCTTCTCGATAAACGTCGTACTGGGCGTCCTTGTTGGCTATACAAAGGCTATTTGTGTCAAATACTGAAGGAATGCGAGTGGAGAAACTAGTAGTAGATTGTAAAACCTGGAGACAAAGAAAGCGGATAAAAACATTTAAGCTGCGGAGGAATGGAAAATGAAACAACGTAAAGGCTTGCTTGAAAAGACGAGCAGATTACATTAATACTGGCAACTTTACATATGATCTATGCAGAAAGGAATTTTCCGCGAGAATCAGTTTAATTAGCCACCTTAGGACCCATAAATAGTGAATGAATGACACTCCATACTAGGATAACGAGTGGATAAATAATGCTCTATATATATATATACACTGATCGTGATATATATGCGTGCACATGTATACGAGTGAACAGCTTAAACTTCTCATAACTGTTTTATTTTAATCGTTACGGTCATTACTATCAGTTTGTTTAATAAAATAATGAATCTCTTGTGAAAACTGTCCTTAAGTATAAACAAATATACTTTAGTCAATTTACACACTATATATACTGTACAAACACCTGAACGGCAATTTACGTACATACACAGGCACACATACATACAAACATATATATGTATGTGTGTACATATTTCGTTAAGTTACAAAGTTATGTGCATTTATACACCCATATATATTAAGTATTTTTCTAATTAAATATAGAGAATTTAAAATTTATTAATAATCGAATTCTAAGTTTGGTGCATATTAAGCGGGCTTTATGAAAGGTCGAGGAACAAGGGAGTAGATTTTGAATATTCGACTGCTAATAGAAAATACACGAGAGTACAGTGTCAAAATGTCTGCTTTGCGGACTATAAAAAGGCTTTCGACTGTGTTTAATGGAGCAAACATTCGCCAATTTTAGCTTAAATGGGAATACCAAGACATTTAGTACGTTTAATTATAAATTTATATAAACAAAGTACGACTAAAGTTCGAATAAGCGAAGATATACACTCTGAAGATTTTTACCCATCACGCGGCGTATGACATGTGTTCTGTCCCCACTCTTGTACAATCTCTATGGCGAATACATCATGCACAAGTTTTTACAGACTCATGATAGCCGATTCAGCATTGAAGGATTTAAGATATTAAATCTCCGATACGCAGGAGACAATAACTAATAGCTTAAGCAGTATGGCGCAAACTGTAAGTCGTCCGGAAAAATACAACGCAGAATATGGATTATTAATAAAGATAAGACGAAAATCATGATTATTGGTAGACAGAACGATAATTGTCCGGGATTATACGCTGTTAACGGGGGTGGAAATGGTGAAACAATTTTGATATCTAGGTTTGATAGTGGGAAATCGAGGGGATCTGAAGAAGAAATTAGACATTAAACATAACAAAAAGTGTGATGGTACGTCTAAAACGTATATTGGTTGATCCTGCTGTATCGAAAAAAGTGAAAATAAAATTGGTCAATAGTTTGGTCTTCTTGGTGTTTCTCTATGGCGCAGAAACATGGACACTACGGAAATGGGACAGACAAATAATAAATGCGCTGGAAATATATTGTTGGAGGCGGATGTTAAGAATCGCGTGGACTGACAAGAAAATGAATTACTCCATATTACAAGAAGTTGACGCAACAAACAGAAGATTGTCCTCGGTAGTAATTAGAAGAATATTAACATACTTCGGCCATATAATAAGAGCAGATGGATTTCAGGCGAGAATTCTTGAGGGAAGAGTAGAAGGAAGAAGAAGACGTGGTTGCGTTCCTAAAAGATGGTCAGACATGGTACGGTCGGTAGTTGGAGGAAGTTTTGCAGAATGCGTAGGGATTGCTCGCAACAGGGATTCATGGCGACATCATTTACAGCAGATGGATTTTTCATAATTAAGATATCTCCACCAGAAATTTATGATTCACAGAGAGAGATTCTCATCTAGTGAGGAATTCATTAATGAACACTCGCTATAATTGCGCGAATATGTTCGTAAATATATTTTCACGAAGTCAATTAACAAATTATACCTAATCACTGATAGTATGAATTTTACAATAAATATAAATTTAAAAACTGTATTAAACTAATAAATAAATCATTTAATGGTTCGCCCGATTCCATATACTATCCGTTTATTCATTGATATTTATTACTATCTTCACCGTAACTTCTTTTATCAGTTTATATATTATATTACAGGTTTCAAGTGTCAATAAGGGTATAATTAAATATGTTGTATATCTTACCTTTTAGATCTAACAATATGGTACGCAAATCGTCGACTGATTCCTTTTGCGGTACCACCTAGAGTATTTCATAGTGGGTACCCTAAAAACAGTAATACAGAGTGAGACAAACCCGGCTTTCGTACATTCCCTAATTATATTTAAATATTTAGAGTTAATTTTTATATAATTATAAAATTATGCGTTCTCATATTAATAGTTTATAATGTTGTAGGATGATGTGGTCATCGGATGTAAGCGACATATCAAAAAAATTAGAAGGGGATAGTTTTCTTTTATATAGACTATTGCGTAAATGACTAATGTCACAAATGAGGAGGATGACTGTTGAGTGTAGAGGAAAGATTTCTGATGAACGAACGCGAGAATTTTGTATATCGCGGATAATATAGTATCTTGAGTGTGTAATAGTGCTTGTAACATAAATTAAGTGCAAAAGCCTTATGGGTGGAAATATTTATAAACACAGCTTAGGTTAAGCGAAATAATCAGTTCTTTTTCTCAAAATAATCCCTACGTCGGTCGCTTCATAATTGATTGACGGTATTGCGTAAGAAACGTTAATTCTTGAACTTTGGACATGTTTGATGTTTCATTTTTGGACGAAGTTCATTCTTTTTTTTTTTTCTTTTTAAAAAGAATCATATCCAAAATTAATAAAATTCAAAAAGATGCAGTATTAACAACGATTTAAATTAGTAAATTAAATACAAAATGTCGATTATTGAATATTATGACTGAAAATCCTTAAGAGGGTTTCTTTTTAACTTAAAAACGAGAATTTACATAAAATTATCGCGCATTTACGTAATATAACAGAATAGAACACCTAGCCGATGTTCGATAACGGACATGACAGAGTGGAACCCAAATACGCGTTCAAGTTGCCCATCCCGGATAACGCTTATGCTAAAGTATTTGGAAATCTTGCGGCGTACTGTTAATACTGCACGCCATGCGAAAAAATCGCCTTACTAGAAACAGTTCTTTAAGCTCTATCAAACCCGGACTAAACAACTAAAAGATGTTACACCCATCCTAGAACTAAATGTGTAGGGAATGCTTCAACTAAAGGTGACATAATAAGTCGAACGTCAACGAAACGAGATATAGATGTACTACTAATCCAAGAGACCCATACTTCCGACAGCCAACAGCTGTTGAATAGTGAAAAAATAACGAGTTACTATATTGTTGGTGCAAAATAAACAGTATGGAATAACTATCATAGATCAGGAGTGTATGCATTTTCAACTAGTTGACGTAGTGGAAAAAGATATATATTTAAAATAATGTTCAAAGTAAATAATCACATATATATAAGCCATCACGCTATGTATGACCTCTCAATGGTAGAATAACTGAACCGGCGACAGTAGATAATCAGAACCGTCCTTCCTGAAAAGCTATATTGACTGGATGAATTAAGATTTTTTTAATGTTTGACCCAAAACAAATTGGCACTTTTTGTATCTACGAGGTGGAAAAAATTCATAAGTCTAGATTTATGCTTTCTAAAACTTTGGATAGTCATCGACGACCAACCAGGACAAGTCGAAGAATACTACACGTTTTCCCACATAGTCAACATCGTCCAATTATATTAGATATTGCCTTTCAGTTTTGAAAACTACTACCACGATGGAATTTTAACAAAGCTAACTGGGAAGAATTTACAAATATTTGTTTTATCCCTACTTCGTCAATAAACTATAAGTGTCTCTGCGAATTAGTAATTGAAACGGTTAAAAAGTATATCCACACGTGATTTCAGAAATCTTACATTTTAGGATGGAACACAACTTGCGACGGTCTGTACAAAGTATATAGAACGTCAGATGATGCAAACGTTGCTAACAAGTTATTTGAAGAATTCGATAAAGCTCGTATATAGCAAAATGAACTGAACTTGTCGCTAAAATTTTACACATTAAACAGGTTATCAACCGATATAAAAGATGTAGAGTTAACAAAAAAAAAACCTTATATCACCAGACTCCACAGCAAATCATATATAACTCGCGCTCGGAACGACAAGCTGTTCAATACGCAGGTCGAGAAAGAATTATCAAAGATAAAAAAGAAGGTATATTCAGAATTTATATACTACTTCGGCCTAAGAGTTAAAAACCAGTCGCTAGCCTTATTTAACGAAATTATACGTAACGGAAAACTTTTCAAAGATTCGCTAGTTATTGTAATTCTAAAGACGAATAAGAATGAACCGAAAGCTGATGCTTACAGGCCGATTTCCTTTACTATTCGTTACTAACTGTTTGGTAGGATAATTTACAATCGATTAGCTTCTACTATTGATGAATGTATACCGGCTAACCAAGTAGGTTTTAGAACTAGACGCAGTAGTACAAAACAGGCGACCTTTTTTTAATATGTTTTACAGAAGGTGATTTTGAGGAGAGACTTAAAACAGGTAAACTTTAAATAGATTTATCTTCTGCTTATGATATACAACTTAAATAAATAAACTTAAGTCTTAACCATAAAGAAATATAGAATTATTAGAGGTGAGCTTTAATATCTTATCCGAACTTCTCGACAGTAATACGATTAGCGATGACGGTTGCAAAATTACATCAACTCTCCGAGAGTACCCTATCTAACGTAGCATAAAATAAATTCTGGTGTAATAATTAGATATTACGAAATAATAAATTTGACACGAAGAGATTTTTTTATACTATCAAATTTATACTGTAATAAATATCTACATCAGACAAATATATATATATATATATATATATATATATATATATATATATATATACACATGTATAGTCAGGATAGCCTAGAGGTTAGAATACGGATTTACATACGGAGGGTACTGAGTTAGAACACGATCGGCGAAGCAAAAATTATCATCAGAAAATAAAAATATAAATAATCTTCATATTAAGGCTGAAAGGCAATGGCAAACCACCACGACTTTATGCGCGCTAGTAATAATATAGTACACTGCTAAAACATGTGGGGCTGCAGTCCTGACAATCAGTTCTCCCGGGTGTGCGTGTATCTAACTACGCTAACATCATATTATCACATTATCTTCTAAGTCCCTTACACTGTACAACAAAATGTGTATAGTTAAGTAGTCGCCTACCTCCGATACGGAGAGGGTATATATATATAAATTGAGTTTATGCCGTAATTTTATCCGTGTTTTACGTAAAATGTTTTTCTTTCTTTCTTTCTTTTTTCAAATTGACAAATTTAGAAATCAAACACTAGCGAGGAAATTAAGTCGGCAACATATACTAGTTTTAATTTCTTTAAGTTGACGACGCTTGTCATTAATTATAATCAGGAAATCAGGAAAGGTTTAAATTATAAATATTAACTAAATAAACATGATTACGTACGCTGCAGAACATGTACACATACATTATATATAATTATATATAAAAATACGGCATCTTAATAACTTTGTATTATCCATAAAAAATATAAAAACTCGGCCGCTATGTGCACGCGTATTCGTATAATAGACAGTGTATGTGTGTGTGTGTTAGTTTGTTTTATCAACAAGAAAATAAATGTGGAAAATATCGTGGTCTCCAACGATTTTTTTCAACTGGAAAAGATATCGTCTCAATTTCCAAAATGACAGCTAAAACTCTGCAAATGACGTTGTAAGAAAGCGGGCAGAGAAGTCGTAAATCAAATTCGAAAACTGATAGCCCCGACCATCGATGGTTACAAAAGAAATACAAACATCGTATAAAGGACGGTCTTATGCGCTATAAATGACTACAGTCGCTTTCTTTATGGCCTTCCGAGCAATAATAAAAATTTTTCCTTTTGCGTGAAGATAATCGGTATTTATGGGCGATCGCGTAAAAGAACCGACGACGTGGTCAAAACTAAAATATCAGCATCAACTGCGTCCTAAAGTTCTTTCAGCCTCGGACAGAAATATATATATATATATATATCCTATAGAGTGTTACATACGATAGAGTCATAGCATGGAAGGGAGACCTGTTAAGAAGGAAATATTTCTCACAAAAAAGTTTTTAAGACTAACTTTTATTCAACCCTTTCTTAACTTTTGTGAGGTGGTAGAAAATATACGAACCACATCACACACATTACTATATATATATATATATATATATATACACTCTTATATATAGTACAAGATGTTTATTTTAAAAATGGAAATGTTTTATTGACGGATATATTAAGATATTTGCATAACAAAATATCATGAAATACGAAAATGAGTTTAACTGTACTCGTACTTACTCATTCAGACGCATCGAAAACAACACTACATTTATGCATTTAGTGTGTACGTATGTGTCAGTGTGGCTTTATTCATAGGGAAAACACGCTGATTTTTTAAAAGTCGTAAAACGTACAATTCGTGAACTGTCCTTCGAAATATGTTAATTTATTATTGAGCGCAATAAATTATTGAATTTAAATATTCCTCCGATATTTATTGCGCGATGTTACGGTACGTACAAATTTTCGTTAATAGAAAAAATTATACAATGAAACAAATTGACGTAATTTAATCGTCTATTTTATATTAATTAGTTTTATATAATATTTGACCGCATCGTCATATTGTACATACATATAAACTGTACGTTTAAATTACTTGTAACACACACACACACGTTTATATATATATATATATATATATATATATATATATATATATATATATATATCAAATAAACGGAAATAGAGAGAAAGTTCTTTTAAAATAAAAAATAAAAATTTTGAGACTACAAAATGCAAAAACCAAGAACACAAAAAAATATGAAACATTACAATTCATAAATAATTTTTTACTTATATTTCCTGCAAATTATAAATATAAATTTAATTATAGTTTTTTACGATTAGTAAGGGTATTGAAATTATTATATATAGCCCTTGTTTACATAGGATATATAGAAATTATTTGAGATTTGTCTTACACTGCATTTGGTAGAAAGATTTTCATTAAAACAGGTGGTGTAGCAATGTTGTTATCGTTATCGCCGATTATTCGCAATTTTAACGTGGAATAATTTGAAGAACGAGTACTTAAAAAAAAACTATACCATCCTAATTTATGGGTGGGCACATTCAAGTGATACAAACTTTAATAACGAAAATTAGTCGATTCGTTTTACGATAAAGAAGAAAATTTCATTTTTTTTCTGATATATTAGTAACAAAATATCGATATATAATATTTATAGGGAACCAACGCATACAAATATATTCTTTATATCGCCTGCAGGTTAGTAAATAATATCTGTTTCGCCATTCCAATGCGGGATTTAATTTCTTTAATATCTCTTCCGTCATTGGTGAACAGAGCTCCCAAAAATATCTGACTATTTGACTGTCTCCGCTGTTTCCCCTTCAATGTTTATCTTAAGACGTGACTTGCCACTAAGGGTTCCCGTAAACCTCATTATTTTAGTTTTTGCAAAGTTGTTTTTCAATCCTAATTTCTTCTCTTCTCGATTTAATTTACTCAACATATTTTGCAGCTCTCTAGTTCAGTGTGCAATACTTTATCATCTGCATAACTTATGAATCTATCGGGTGTCCGTTAATCCTAACGCCAGCATTTTCTGTCATCGCATTTTTTACGATTTCTTCTGTGTACATGTTGAATAATCTCGGCGAGAGCGAGCATCCCCATCTCACTCGTTATTGGACATCTTTTAGCCGGAGTTCGTCTTATATATATTAAATAATCATCTACAGTAGTCTGCATATGGATATCGTAATTCATATTTTATTTGATAGAATTTTTGTTAATTTATAGTGTCCTCATATTTCTACGCTGTAGCTATATCCCCCCCCCCCGGTAATCAGTTTCCATGAATCTTCGAAAATGTCAATTGTTTCGTACTGTCTAGAATACGATTGAACTAGTTTAGTCGTCGTATTTAACGGAGTTACGTTTTCAAATCTTGTTCAGTTTTGTCGTGGTGCTTCCGGCAATTTCCATTCTCCGTCCGGTTTTACGTTCGGAAACTTTTGTTCGACAGAAGTAATCCTAAATATACAAAAAAGACGTTTAAACCGGTTTACAACCTGATATTATGTTTTGATATTATATTTCCCGTCTATAATCGTTTTTATTTTTTTTTTTTACCTCGGTTCTTTTTATGTTTAATCCATATTAAGTACAGATTTCTTCCGTTAAGCTCTTTCACTTCTTACGTACACACTCGAGAGTTAACTTTCGTTTTTGAATAACTATTTCGACATTCTATTCTGATTTCATATTAAACGGAATATCGATATTTTTACTCCGGCTAAGACAAAAAGTTATAGACCGCTACTACGTTTATTCCAGTGCTTTTTATGTACGGAGTGGAAACGTAAACTTTGAATGTCAGCGCTGTTTGACGTTTGGAGGCTGCAAAAATGTGGCTTCTAAGAAGGTTATTAAGAATTTCACGGACCGAAAAAATTTAAAATAATAATATGTCGAAAAGAGCCAGTATGTAAAGAAAGCTCGTAAAACAGATGAAAAACGGCAAATCTAGGTGATATTTTAAGAGGAAAACAAGTATGATATTTTACGCCTAATATTGCGAGTAGAAGAAGAAACTCACCGATAACAAATATCGAAGAATGGAGTAGCATTAATGATATCGGTCGACTCTTAAGACAGCGAAAAAGCGAAATTATTGCGAATAGCCTACGTACCGCATAGTGCACGAAGTTTAAAGGGAGAGGAATCCATTAGTGTAGGCAAAAAGTTCGCAACACAACAGATTAATAAATGTCGCTACGCAACATTATTTAATAATTTTTTTTTTTCGTTCGTTAATTCATTTAAAAATTACAGCAGCAAATTTCGAAGAATCTAGTCGAATCTGCTTGTTTCTTTGTACGTCTAATTTACGGCATATAGAACAATCGTGACAAATTTTTCTCGTAAATTTAAAGTTTTCTAACTCTTGGAAATATTAATTTAACTATACCGGATTTCGTTGATACGGTTTGTAAACGTTGTAAATACAATTTATTTATTTACAGCTTTCAAACGTGTCGGACGTGCGTAAACGCGAGAATTATTCGTAAGCAATGTAGAAGGCCGTTCGTGATTTGTTCTCAAATTTTAAAAACTATATGCGACATTAGAAGTTAAACTTCGTTAGAAAGTTCGCGTAAGAAAGAAACGAAAAGAGTGGAAATAAACGACATAGGTCGATACTGAACGTCGACAACCTGGACAAACTTATATTAAAGACTATTAAAGAAAGTGGAAACAGAGAAGCATCCATATGCACTTTAAAATGGAATTGAGAAAGGCATGGCATTAGATGCAAAGATGATCGATGGACGAAAAAACTAACGAAACGGTTGTCGGCATATTGAAAGAGGAGAAAATCGAAACCGTATACACGTTAGGGCGGACGACGATTTTAAGAAATTATTTGGAAAAAGAGGATCCCTGCATTGAGCGGCCCATCAAAAACATAATTGGAAATAATTAGGAGAGGAAAGGCTTAGTATAACTATTAAAAAAATTTAAAAAGGCATTTAGCTTCAATAATAATAATAAATAATGGCTTATATATAATATTAAAACGTAGATAAATAGTTATCCTAAATAAAGGTTATCATTCATTCATTAATTTACACACATACACACACATATATATATATATATATATATATATATATATATATATATATATATATATAATATATAGGGTGACCCAGAGGATACGGTTGTTGTTTTTTGAGTAACTCAAAAACTACTCGAACAAAATTGTCGAATGAAATATTATTTAAAAATAGGAAAACGAGAGATTAGAGCTTACAATTATTTGCGGAACACAATATCGTTCAGATGACCGTCATTTGCAACAATACATTCATTCAGTCTTTACAAAATTTTCGAAGACTTTTTCGAGCATAGGTCGTTGAATTTTTGAAATTTCTTCAGAATTCAGAGTATTCGGTCTTCCAGATCGCGCAGACGTATTTCGTAAATGAGGCTCTTAAGGTATCCCCACAAAAAAATGTCGCGTAACTTTGAACTCTTTCGGTAATTAACAAAATCAGTTCTTGTTCTTATATTTTTATAAATATTGACCGTTTGAAATCTTCCGGTAACCTTCTGCTATTAATCATTTTTCAAATAATTTACGTACAAGAGAGGCTAGCTAATTTAGGTTGCATTTGTATAATTCGGTGGGAATAATATCTTCGTCAGCAGATCTGTTATTCTTCAGTTCTTTCATGACCTGCTTATTTAAGGAATATAACTCATTCTAAGGTTAGTTGAGTACTTGGGGAGCACGCTAATTTCATTACAATCAACAGTTGTGTTTCTATTTTAGAATTAAAGCTCCAACCCTGAAGGGTGGGTAGAATTTAGCTTTTTTCGAATTAAAAGCTTCGGAATTTGTACCCTTATTACTAGGTGTAAACTAACTTTCGGTTCTGTGTTTTTACACACACACACAAATATATATATATATACACTACGATAACACTAATGCGTAACTAACGTGTATGGGGATTCGTGCTTTTTCCCTTAGAATCCCAGTATGTTAAAATTTTATATGATTTGTCTTACTTTCTTTACTTATACTTTACCTTATTTAGTCGCCGAAATAAATCATAACACTGCTAGTATAAATGAGTTATTTAATCATAATCACATGCGCGAAATTTAACTTGGAATAAACGCTAATAATTACGGGCGAAAATATCGATAAAACATTTGTTACATGCAATAATAAATTCATCTTGAGATAACAATTCTGACTTTCGTCGATATAAACTTAAAGAAAAATAATAAATAGGGAATTTTGAATAGTTGACGAATAATTCTGTTACATTAATTATAAATCGAATATTTTTTACGTATATAGGGAAATTTTGAATAATTTTTAGGCCGTTTAAACTTTGATTTTTTATGAATCACTTCTTCCTCATGGGTAGTTCAAAGTAGAGGCTTCGAGTTGTAAAGTATGAGTAGAGAAATGACACTACTCGTTATTTACTACTGTGTTATCTACTCTACTACTGATTTTCTACGGGTATTCTTATTTGTATTTATGCCCAAAATTTTGTCAAAAAATGACGCTTACTCTTCAACCTGTTTGGTTGACTTCCGCTCAAGACCTTGATTATTTTCTTTCTTGATCTAATACCTGAATTTAGCCTAACATAGCTATCTTTATTTTATTACGTGTTGGATTCTACATTTCTCAGTTTATGCTGTACCTGCGCTGAAATCAAAATTTTTATTTCTGTACAGCGCTGCGATTGTTCTTTTGGCCCATGTGACGAAGTTCGTACGAGCAGCTTTACCCTTATTGACTATTTCGTTACCCTTTCCTGTTCGTCGGAGCGGACGTAAACTTACAGGGTGGTTTGGCCATGCACAATTTTTAATTCTGACTCACGAGCGTTTCAATTCGAATTATTTTTGTTATTGTTGTGTGATAGCTGGCCCATCTTAAACCAAGTTACAATAATGATCAAAATAATAACTGTAACTATATGCGAGTAAAGTTTACTACGATAGCGAGCGTCAGAATTAAGCGTGGATTTTTATAAAAATGATTTTCTTATTTTGAGTAAAGTTACTATTATTTTATTACGTGATTTATTAATAACCATCGTTTGTAAATTGTAATCTGATTTATGAGTAAACTTAGTATTTTATATATATATATATATATATATATATATATATATATCCATCTGTTATTTGCACTCGCTTCCTCGATCGGTTTGCGGTACCGCGCCAATAGAAGTTTTACTTCAAAAGTATTACTTTGTTGCTTTCGCAATAGAAGAAAAAGGAATCTTTACTACTCTAAAGGTTGGAAAAATAAAATATTAATTTAAAGAATGCCGAAAAATATTTTTAATTTTTCGATAAAGATTTTTTTCGAATAATTTGAAGACATACTGTGTACACAGATACCTCGCCACTGATAATAAGTTTTGCTAATAGCGACGAAGGGCAAATTCGTCAATTCGGATAACTGTAAATTTAGTAATAGTTTATAAATAAGACGTAATACGCGTGTAAATATTCGAAGATACGTGCAATTTACAGACGTGTATGTAAAAACAATTCAGCACAACGTGTTTACATAGACGTGGTTTTCGGACGATGCCAGTGAAAAACCGGATTAGCAATAAAAAAATAACCGATCGTGTTTATAGTTTATAGTCGATAGGCGACAAATAAATTACTTCGTCTTGTCACTTTGAGAATCGTCATTCTTATTCCTTAGCAATCGATACCACTCACGAACGCTACACGAACGTATTAGATTAGCTTGCTTCGATTCTGCAGAGTGGATTATATCATTACGACGAACAGGAAAATATTATAAGGTAAGTTTTATTTATTTTTCAATATTTACGTCTTATTAGATACGATAATTTAAGTTTTTAAAAAAAATCGTCTAAATTTTGAAAAAATAACGAAATATACGAACGAAAAAATATCGTCGAAAATACATTTCCGAGTATAGAAAGATAACCGAAGTAAAAAGGAACCGATTTAGAAAGAAATTAAGTAAAAAAACGAATAAAATAATTAATCGTTAAATCGAGAATTTTTGGGGGTTTCAAATCGAGAGTTAATTTCGATGAAACAAAAATTTTTTTTTAAAAAATCAATAAATAAAAAACGATAAAAGGGTAATTATTAAACAACATTCGTTCTAGTCCTATTTACAAAGTCGATATGGCGAGGAATAATACATCGGGAACACTTGTTTAAAAAACGATTCGTTTTTAAAATTCGAATATTGAAAATAGAAATTAGAATTATACAGGAACGAACTGAACAAATATTTTCCTCCGCAAGTTAATTAACCCTTTCAGCCGTATATTATAAAAATTGTTGACAGAAAGTTATACATCTTATAAAGGTGTGTTTATTATACAATACCGTTTGTTATAACTGTAGATAATTTTCGACGTATTTATATAAATAATTTTAAAATTTAGACATTATAAAAATTTTGTTAGCATATCACCGTGACTGAATAAACCATAGATTATAAAATTGAATTATAAATTCTGTACAGGCGCGTAATTGTTTAATAGCCGAGAAGCTTTGTAGTCTTTTTATATATAAAATTTAGTAAACTACTTATTTATTCATTTATTAACTAAAATATTGTATGAATAAAAATAAGAAATAAAAAAAATGAAAACAGTTTAGAATAAAAAAAACACACAAGTACACGAACACTCATAACATGGATTATTTTCCAACGGAACGATCCTACAGTCTGCGCTAATATTTTACACGTAGCGCGTGTTAGGGAAGTATTTTCGTTCATAACTAAGTTCGTAATATTGCGTTATCTTTTTTCAATTTTGTATCTGATTTTTTTTTGATTATACCTCTGTTATAAAATTTTATAAATAAACCGCAAAAAAAAAAAAAGTAATTAAAATCACTAAATTTTTATTTATAAAAAGACCAGAAAGCTATTAAGTCATAATCGGGTGGCCATAAAAAGATTAAATATGAAAACATATAGAATTTATAAAAATTATAAAAGGGAAACAACAAAAAATAAAATAAAATAAAATATAAAAAATGTACTTAATTTAGATATAAAATATTACAAAAAAAAAAATAAAAAAAAAATAGCAAGACGAGAGTTAGACTACAGGTCGCGGTATTCTCATCATCGCGTAACTTTTAAATATTACCGAGAAGTTAACGGCACCTCACTTAACGTCATACGAGCGCGAGTCCTCATTAAGCGTAATTAGTACCTGAATGCTAACCCATAAATAACATTCACGTTGTTTTAATACCGGAGAACACGATGATCATGACGATCACCGTGAAATTTTATCATTAAAAAATATGTAATATTAATAAATTTCGTTCGCGTATAAGAAAATCAAAATAGCGAAAATTGTTCTACCGCGAAACGAGTTTACACCAAGTAGCATTACGATGCATCAGACGGTAGTTCAGGAGGTCACATCATTGAATTATTTCGGACAGCTTATAGGATGATGTGTTATAGATTACATGTCGTGCGAAATAACGACAAGATCAAGAATATTTTACAAAATAGGGAGAAAGCATTAAAAAAATAAAAAAACAACGTTTAATCAACGCGTGCTGTCAGTATTGAACTGTAGATGTGAAACGTGGAACATTACAGTAGCAACATAGGCAATACTAAAAGTAGTCATAATTTGAAATGATAAAAAAGAAAATAAATACGGAAACTACGGGAATTAGAGATGTAATAAAGACTAAAACCGAATCCAGATGGAGATGAGCTGACCGTCTTGCAAGACATCCAGAATGCTTGCAAATAAAATAATACTACGAGAACACCGATCGAATAAACGTTGGGTTAACGAAATAAATAAGATTCCGAAGGATTGGACGAGCAAATTGACGGACAGAAAAAAAAAAATGAACTTGCACATCCGGCAGTAAATCGAATTATAGCTGAAAAAGAAGATTAGAAAATTTACACCAGTAAACGGAAAATAAATAAAAGTTAGTTATATTGGAAGCATCAAACAGAACGAGAATTTAGATAAATATTCATTTTTGTTTTTGATTACTTAGGACAAGTGAATCAGTTTAACTGACGTGTCATCATATCAATAATGTGAGCCGTATGATATTTTTAAAATTTTAAAATCGAATATTTTGCACCAAAATTACTTTAGCAATTTTTGTACTCGTAAATTCGGAACTATTTGTCTCAATACATATAATACGCGCTAGTTACCGAAAAAATTTAATTATTATTACGCGGAGGAAATAATGAAATATTGTTCGTACCTATATATATATATATATATATATATATATATATATATAAATAATAGATTTAGGACTCGAGGAAACCCCCTAAGAAAACGTCTAGTGAGGTTAAAATCTCGGTGGCCATTATATACGTCACCTGTAAATTCCGGATATCCATCGTGGTGTCCGCTGTGTGGCATGCAGTGCCATCATATTTGGCATGCTGATTTGGAATTTACAAAATAGGACTAGGTCGACTTACCGCTATTGCAAAACCCTAGATAATGTTATGACCCAAAACAAAGATTCTTTTAAAAAATCAAAATATTAAATAGTTAATTACGAATGTTCAATGTAAATATAACATTTCATTAGGTGAAAACATAACAACGCATCGGTGTTTTCTCGAAGATTACCCATCAATAATACAGTACCGTCTTTAATCGAGCATCAGCCTCTTATTTAACGGCGTGCACCTGTTCAGACGTTATTGTCAAGGTTTTTTTCAATTCTTTATTAGTACAATACCTCATTTCGCGTAACAAAGAACTAATAATTAAGACGAGTTGCAAAACAATGAGAAGCTATATTATCATTCGTTAATTACATTTTTTCATAAATTTATAATGAACACAGATATATATAATCGTTCTTACATCGTGGCGTAGAAATACTGTCATTATAAAATAGCTTCCGACATGTTCATACACTTATTCAGTTAGATATAAAATTTCACAAATTAAATTGGCTTCTTGGCAAGTACTCCAGTTTGTCACTAGAAAACAAACTTCTAGTTTATAAAATAATTATAAAGCCTGTTTGGACATACGGTCTAATGTTATGGGGTTGTGCAAAAGATACACACATAAACAGGATACAACGGTTTCAGAACAAGGCCATAACACTCATCGTCTCCCCACCATGGTACGTATCGAACCATACGTTACATCGAGACTTAAATATCCCATACGTGAAAGACAAGATCAAACGTGCTGTTAAACGACATGTAAGCTGTTTGGAAACACACTCAAACGTATTGGCGATCAATCTACTTGACACTAGTCTAGATGTTCGTAGATTAAAACGTAGTCGACCGTTTGATCTAGCCTAATTTTTCAGTGGGGTTCATCGCTGGATGCTAACCCTTAAAAAATTATTTCGCGTTCCAGTCCAATTGCTGGATGGCTGTCTGGCCAGTTGTAATTTAAAAAATTATGAAAAAAAAATTGAAAGAAAATTTCGCCAGTTTCTACGAAGTGAAATAAAGGCTAACCCCGATACTTAAAATCGTATTATTGAAGAAAGCTACGAATTATTATGCGTGCATTAATAATTAACGTACATTTAATTCGTAATTTACATTTGCGAGTGAACAAAACAAATCGCAAGATCACTTCTATAACAAACGGCTCAAAGGCTAATTTTAAAAAATTGCTGCGCTAATAAACCAAAATCGGAGTTGGTTTTAAAAATTCGAAATAATAACTTTACACGAATGGAATATCTGAACGGAGTTATAATTTAACATATAATTATTTTCATACGCTCGATAAATTAAAGTAATCTCTCTTTAGAGATGTTGAGGAACGTTGTTCATAGATAGCGCTGTTAGTAATATAAATTGTAATAAGGACGTCGCGGGTCGTTTATGATCAGTTTTGAAGACGGTGTACTTTCTAAACTACTCAACCGAATATTAAAAATTTGTATGTAATATTTATGATATTTTAATTTCTTATATGTTTTACCTACGATATCGGCTTAGAATTTCGTCGTGGTTGTGGCTAAGTTTATTAAAATTATATACATACATACAGAGGCGGATGGGCTCATAATCAGTCAACCGGCGTCAGTTTTCGGGGCGTATTTTAATTTGGGGGGGTCGTGAGTTTTTCTTCCAAAAAATTTTTATTTATTTATTTGAAAATACAACAATCAATTACAATATAAGAATATAAAAAACAGATGAAATACAAATTAATAATTTTATTACCTATAATTTGGTTAAAAACTTTAAAAAAAAAATAAAAAAAATGAAAAAATACTTTGGATTTTAGTCTACAATTAAAAAAATTACGGATAAGTTCGGATTTTAGGTCAAAATTAAGAAATAAAAACAAAATAATAAAAAACCTTGGCTTGTACCAATTTTTTTTCCAATGTATGATTGAATGAAGTAGATACCAAAATATTTATACGCCAAATTATTCCAGGATGTAGAAGTCAGGTTATATTTTTCTAAAATACTCCAACAGCACAATATGCAATTTTTGCAGTAAGATTTGGAAGAACGAGGACCGCATACTTCAGGTTTAAAATGTTCGGTGTTCGATTTCGATTCGTCTTCTTCTTCTTGATTAGTCAAGTCCAAATCTTCATCCGGAAAATCAGGATCATTTAAATCTGTTTCATAACGTAAATCTGTGAGACTTTTTTAAAAATTTTTCCAATTTTGAGCAAAATGGATTAATTCTTTTTTTTTAAATTTTGAGGAGTGGCTTCGCTGACAAATTTGGTGAGTAATTCACTCAATTTTTTAAAACCGTGAAGAGGTAATGTTTCTTCACTAATTTCTTGGAAGTTTCTCGGATCCAAATAAGCGAAGCTTCGGTACATTTCCTCATGAAAACGTTCGTTTACTTTTGCCACCGCAGTATCCAATATTGAGTTGTGAGTCTCCATTTCATATTTCCGATTTGCATCTCGTACTAAATCTTCATAAGTAACTTCATGTTTGTGTGTTGAAGGCGATTAGTTGGATATTTTTTTTCTTTTTGGAATTCTTTTTACCGGAAATTCTGTCTCCACAAAAATGTCCGCATCGATGTTTTTTTCCTCAAATGTTACATTCATGCTTTCAGCAAATTTTTCGAACTGTTCTGAACTTTCTTGTAATCTCGTTTGAACGCAGAAATTTTCTCTTTAAAATGCCGAACAAAATCACTGCATTTCATGAAATCGTGTCCTGAACTATGGAGGTACATAGATAATGGAGTTGAAATTTCAAAAATTCGAAGATAAATATGAGCGGTCACGGTTGTTTCAAATGTTAATTGAACTATTCGCTTTATCAGAAGTACGGAAGTATTGTCCTTGTCATTGAAAAATTGGAAGAGCGCTTCAACTAACGGAATCTACAAAGCATTTTCAGGGTTTCCAAATTCACCAAAAACTTTTCCTAATATTGTATGTTTATTGTTTCACCTAGTACCATTTATTCTGGACAATGTTTTCTGACAGTTTATTCTTTGATACAACTCTCGAAAAAATACCGCAATATCATTTAGAAATCCAAATAAAGAAATAGCAGCTTAAGACAATTTTGTTATATCTGAAATGAATAGATTTAATACATGTGCATAACACCAAGGATGTATCGACAATGTTTCATTTTTCAACCAGACAGTAAAACCATTGTAATGACCTTGCATGTTTGCAGCCCCATCTGTCGAATTACCTACACATTTTTTTACATCAATTCCATTTACAAAGATCACGTTTTTGAATAGCTCTAGAATACTTTGACCAGTTAATGAAGTGCACTGAACGACATCTAAAAGTCTTTTGTAAACAATTGTGTTTTTTACATATCGAACTATAATGGCACGTGTCCTGAGTAGTGTCCAACTGTATATGAATTTCTCGTGTGTACACACTGAACGTGGAGTACGCGGTTTGCGTTGTAGCAGTGTTACCAACTGCGCTATTCAAAAACAAAACCGGACGGCTTCTCTAGGTCATCCATTAAGTGCTGTCTCCGTATCGGAGGTAGGCGACTACTTTCCTATACATTTTTGTTGTACAGTATACGTAGCGTACAAGGCAATCATAATACAGCGTTACCGTAAACACACACACCCGGAAACGTGATTTTAATCGCTTTGTCCCCGAATGTTTTTGTAGTGTACTATATTATTACTAGTGCGCATATTTATGCGTGGTGGTTTGTCATTGCCTTCCACTCATATATATATATATATATATTCGATAACGTACCATCGACGACTTGTTAATGTTACATATATCTCTATCTTTGTTTTTTTTTACTATTTCTAAACATCCTGCCTTTGGCTGTTATCGATTTGATTGGTCGATCGCTCTTGAAAGACACGACAGATGACCACTAACTAACACGTAATACGAATTTATATACATATTTTACGTCTTTTATCTATTTTAGGATGCTTATATTAATTATTGTATTTTTCGTTTTTTTATATTCCTAATGTATCACACTACTCTAAACATGTACTAATATATGCTAAGCATATCGAAAACTTATATTTTAAAATAATTAAATAAGTTTTAGCGGGATAAACTTCTACAACGTTTTATATTAAAGCCCGCTGAAGAAGACAAATGCGTAACAATAAAACTAACCTAAATTTCGATCTCGATAAAACTTAATGCACTTATTTTTTCAATTTTAAGCGGTACTACATTTAGTTAGGGAATATCGATGTTGTAAATAACGTACTTAAAAAAAAAATAGGAAATAAAAAAAATAAATAAAAAATAAACAAAATTAAAAAAACATATATACACGTACGTATGTATATATGTATGTATGTATATACATATAAAATGAGTGGAATAAATCGCTGTGTAGAAGGCCGTAATCAACAACATTTAAAAGTAATAAATAAATATCGTAAATAAATTATAATTTCTAAGAAAAACGAATGGAATTAAATCGATTTAAATCAATTCCTAATCATTTACATTCGATTCTTTTTTTCTACGAATGTCTCTCACAAATGTGAAATATACACTAATCCACACTCACGCGTATAACAGGTATAAGAACCGGTATTTAATAAAAAAATGAGTCATTTATTGATTACACAATGTGGTTGACATTTATTTAAAAAATATATGTATTATGTAATATATTCAATAAATAAAAACTCAACAAGGTCGATAAAAACACGAAAATCCAAGAACTAAAACATAATACACACGACTGATTTAAAATCAAATATATAAATTATATATATATATATATATATATATATATATATATATATATACGTGTGTGTGTACATTTCCATGTAAATCTGCCCATAGGAATATATTAAATTATTTTGATACTTGGGTTCTAATACTACAGTTAACATGTTAACAACTACGTGATCGATACTTGGAATACACTTAATTAATTCCTATGCTCGCGAATTTTAGTTAAAAAACGCAGAAAATGACGATAACAAATACTCAGAAAAACATATATATATATATATATATATATATATATATATATATATATATATATAATAATAATAATAATAAAGAGAATAGCTGAATGTGGAAATATTTTTAATCGTAACATACTTTTTTTTTTTTTAAACATCGTAGCATCTTTAATTGCTATAAACAACGGTGATCACATAATAGAAAATTTGTGTTAATCTAGTGACTACAGCGAGACAGTAGACAATGAGAAAGGGAAACGAATAACTTTAAATGAATGGAATATATGTAGGAATAGTCTAGGAATGATTAAATACAATAATTATAAAGAAGACTTCATAACAGATTATCTTTTGAATAAGGGCGAAATCCAAATTTGTTAAATGATCCGAATTACATCCCGACACTACTTCCTACGCAGGCGCCTTGGAGGCTTGTCTGAGTGCATTCTGCGGATGTCAGGATTGCTGCTAACTTTGAACTTATCGAATAATCTCTTATACTGCACGATGTGTGTATCGCTAACATACGGAATCTTCATTATGCAGTTTCAAATTAGAAACTTAAAGTGGAGCAGACGTAATATTACGGATTATCATGGGTTGTTGCTGTATTCTTCGAAGATTACTTTTGCAAGTACTAACGTACAACTCTAATATCCAAATGGGAGCGATTACTGCAAGATAGATAGTCCGTTTAGGTCATTAGATTTAGAACCGACTTCTATCCCAATAACGGACGTAACGATTTCGAACGAGTAATGATGGCTCTTCTGTGTGTGCCACATGTAGTCGCCATGTAAACCTTTTATTCGTGTACATGTCAAGATAACCTATTTTTTAAAGGAATTTCTACGTTGTCAATTCTTACAGCCGGACATTTAACTTTTTTTATTTGTAAATACAACGTGTTGGCATTTATTGGGATTAAACAGCATACGGTAACTTTGTGCCCACCGAAACCAACCTAATCAGATGATTTTGAACCGCAATGTTTGCATATATAGCTTCTGAATTAGATGTAAGAATAGCGACAACATCAGCGAATGTTGCTAAGATGGTTTAGTTATATACATTTCGAGAGAGAAAAAAACATTATAAGTGACAAAGTGAAAAGTACAACTTTACATCGAAAAATTATCTCACCCCCCCCAAATCAGAACAGATAACGATAGTGTTTGGTTTAATGCACTAGACGTATTCCTGTCCGATTATATTAGACATTTCACAACACGTACACTAGGGCGCATATATAATTGTACGTAATATTTTTCTATTATTTCGTCCGTTTTTAACACGATAAAATAAAGATTTTCGAAACCACGTCTGTTTAAAGTAGAGACTAAAATAAATTCACGTCGAAATTAAATCTTAATGTAAAGTGGGGTAGATTAAATAAATAAAAAAAAAAGTTAATAAGTTAAGTGAAAAGTAAGTATTGAAGATATTCGAAGAACAGGATGAACTGAATAATGAAACTGGAAGCTGTTAAAGAACGTTTTAAAAAAGAAGCATCAACGTTGAAAAAAATGTAAAACTTAAAATAACGACGACGGTAATCCGACCTCGTTAGGAAATCCGACGGAATGACTCTGAAGTTTGAAAAATGAAAGATATATTCTAGATTAATAAACTTACGCAGACGTTTGACGGAATCTGACATCAGGGACAGTTGTTTAAGCTAATAACTAAACCAGTTTTCTTAACTACGGACCTTTATAAACATTCCGAACTGTCAGAACGTTTGTCGTGAGAATAAACGATGTTTTTTTCTAAGGAATACAATTTTCTAGCTTCGGTACCATGAGATAGTCTGCTTGGACCGGTATTGTACAACATCTACTGCGAATAATCAGACAATATTAACGATAATAATCTTCTAGCTACTAACTTAAATCCAGTATATGCTAGCATGGCTGTTTAAAATCGTGTACATTGAATCCTAAAGTGGGCACGTAAATGACGTATAACATTTAACCCGTTCAAGTGCCAACATGCCACTTTTATCAACAGGCAGATAACGTGCAGTACGTATCGATAACAATGATGTTCCATAGACGAACTGTGTAAGATATCTCGGAATGTGCATTGATCGACGGCTAACATGACGGTTTCACGTGACGCGAACTAGAAAAACTATTCTTGCGCGAACCAGACTGTTATATCCTCTTATTGGCAGGAAATCATCTTTAAACCGCACTTCGAAAAAATATATTTAACTATGCGAGCCCCAATATGGAAACACGGAATTGAATTATACGGAACTACGTGCAAAAGCAGCTTATTGAGAATAAAGCAACAAGAGTCGAAAATACTTCGTATTATTGCGCGCTAAATGATGCATCTAATTTAACTCTCCATCATCACCTAAATATATACTATGTATTAATGAAGTGCATATAAACTGATATAAAAAATGTTTTGAAAAATTTCAATTGAGTATAAGCATGAATATCCGAGGAATACATTTAATTACACTTCCTGACAATCTTACAAGACGATTAAGAAAAGAGAAGATGGTGCAAAGATTATCTTCGAAGAATTAAATAATTTAAATTACAAAGGCAAACGTTTACAATATTTCGAAATATCGACTAAAATGTCAATAACAAATGTACGCTCGTGACGACAGGAACCAACCCAATTCCTTAATTCCGAGTTTCAACTATAAGGTTACTAAAACAATCTAGTTGCCTCATTGGAGGCGTTAGATTAATCGCATTTTTATTTTACACTGTCATCACCGATGTTTATGGTACTTTTTGCTGCCGGTAAAATGAAAAAAAAAAACCAAATTATAAAATATATTGCGAAAAATATAATTAAAAAAAAAAACATAATAATTTTCGCGTATTTAAATCAAGTGATTTTGTTCTCTAAATATCGCGACGAAGAATATTAAATTATTTTCAAAACATAACTGACAATTTCATTGCATTCAGTAATAAGATACGTTCGAAATTTTTTCCGGTATAAACTGTGTTTTTTTTTCACTTTGTGACATTTTGAAAATACTTGCAAGAAATTGAAAATTAAAACTGCAAGCAGAAAAATGGGCATGGTACCTTTTACGCATACATATATATATATATATATATAAATAATGCACACACACATATATATATCACAAAGGACATAATCGAAAGCGTCTTTCGTATAAAATTGTATTTTAAGAACATTATATTAACGAAATTAATTAAAAATTAATTATTATCATTATAGAATCGTCATAATTATTTTTTTCGTTATTACTACCATAATTACCGTTATCTTTTAGAAATATTATTTATTACAGTATTAATTCATTCGTGTTTCAGAATGCAACTTACTTCGATACTATTATTTTCCGTTCTCATTTATACAACAGCTGGCTCCCCATATAAAGAACAGGTACAATTTTATTTATATAAATTTGTCGGTGATTTAATATATTTATCTAAGTGTACAACGATCTAAATCATTTACGATTGCACCTGTATAACATGTAAAAACTTTAGAATTTTGTTTTTAAAATGCGTACAATTTTAAACATGTTTGTGATAATGTACGTAGTATTAAAATATTTATTTGTACACGGTAACGACGTATACACCAGCAGAAATGCCAACTACAATGTACGTGCTACACATAATTAAATTGGTGATATAAAACATGGTACGATGCCGAGTGAAATAATGTATTCGTCGGTATTTTTATGCATACGAGTACACAACGCCTGGTTATATTTAACATAAATTTAGAAATACATTCACCAAATACTTATTCGTACACTGCAATATTTTTTTTCCTGTACCTCGTAAAGAACTCAAGAGACATATACTAAACGATTCTTCTCAACCACAACATTGATATCGAAGAGCTAAACGTCGCGTTCTGAACAAGTCAATATGAGGTGGTTATGCGATTGCCTCTAACGACTTCGTTATATATATATATATTTATTTTTACTTCCAAATAAACATGAATTTTTGGATCTGAGTCGACTAGAAGTTTTTTTTTATTATAATAAATTCTTATAAACTCGTGTAAAGAGTTACCACTACGTCGCGAAGTCCTTTGTATGCATCTCATAACAATGTTTAATTTAAAAAAAGAAAGGTCGACAATGTATCACGCTGCTATATTACTGCGTAATAAATCTTGTTACATATAGCTTAACCACAACGATACATTATTAGATATTCCTGGTATTTATATACCTGTAAAATACACTAGTAAATACATTTATACGAGGATAAATATAATGTAATTTAATAACCGTGTTTAATTGTATCGTTACGTATGAACTCGGTAAGTTCACCTTAAAAAAAAATTATTTGTAAAATTATTCATTATTTTCATCTTTTCATTCGCACTAATATTTATTATTTCAACTATTCCCTTTAAAAAGATGAATATTGAGAAACACAAATCTAAGGAATACGAAGAACGGTACACGCTAATATTTTATAATTCCTATAAATAATTATGGCGACATCGTGCGGTCGTTAAATGTACTACACTTTTGTTTATTATTCTTCTACGATTAAATGTAATAGGGACATTTTCGTCCACGGATTTATTATTATTATTTTAAACAAATATCTAAAACCGAATTCGAAATATAATCTATTTAAGACAAATATAAGTGTAATAATTATTTTACAAAAGCGTAAAAACTTCACGATTGCATTTACAACATTTTTTTTATATTATGTAATACGTTCTTTAGATTCGCCAAATCAGCCATTTTTCACTTATATTTGCTTTGAACCTAATTATCAGATGATTATTTTATTATAGTTAATATGTTCTATGAAATACTTTCAATGCAAAATTGTTTAAAACTCTTATAATGAATACATACACTTAAGCAATATTGAAGTGTAGGTTATTAACAAATATCGAAATATTTAGACTTCGAATTTTTATAAAATCAACTAAGAACGATATATCAACGTGTTTATGATAAAATTAAGAATGCGACATAGACATACATACATAGCTTACACACTTATTACATATATATATGTTGGTGTGTGTGTGTGTGTATGTATATAAGGATAAAATTAAAAACTAAATTGATAGAACAAGTATTAGCGTTTAAATACTTAGTCTAACGTATATATGTCAGCATTGAAGAAATTAACAGCCTTATTGATCGTTCAGAAATCATTTTCACAGAGCCTCCATGAAGATGACGTACATTAGTATATAGTAAGCATACATTACAGATTAGTGAAAACTTTCGTTAGATCTATTGCACATAATGATGTGTAAACAAAATATCGTAATAAATTAGAAAAATTTGAAATATCTTGTCTGAAGAAAATAAATTAATCAAGGAACAAAGAAATATACTACAGAAAATTTGTAAGATAGCGATCTAAATGGTTAAGCCAATGCGTTACGATGGGAGCAAAATATTTTTAAAGAAGTTATCTAAGGCAAATTGATGGAGAAACAAGCACGTAATCAATTAAGAGCAACTCTCATCGGTATCGTTTTACAAGAAACGAACAACAATGTATACCGACTTAAAAAAAATCAAGCTTGTACATAGAAGTAATTGTTACGCACACACACACACATATATATATATATATACATATATGCCGAGTAGGAATTATATATTAAAAATTGCGGTGCAGAACGCTAATTATATTAACGTAATGCCTTCTGGGAGCGCTGTAAAGAGGCTGGATCTAGCTAAGAGGTCTTACTCAGAATGATACAATGTCACAGAATGATTTCAGCAGCTGGATTTGGACATGAGATAGACATTGATCTGATGCCCGGGGACATAATCAATAAGTAAAGTAGACTAATGATATATCCGTATGCCAAAGTATACCAAGATCTAATTTAGTAAATTGTGAAATCTTTCCGAATATGTTCGAAATATTAGTCACGAACATATCGATACGTTGTCATCTGTGCACGATCGAAGTTAGAAGGATTTACTTAAAGCGCGTTACGATATTAATCAATTCTTCTTTTATAATAATTTTCTGTTGTATTTTGTTTTTCGGGTTTTCAGCCTGAAGGAAGATTTTCGAGATCGGCGGAACAACGTGTGACGGCGGAACCGCCGAAAATCAATGTACGTGAAAGTTTGCCGGTACTAGAAACTCAATATGGTATCGTTGAGAAAAACGTTGAAAAAGAGCCGAACGTTAAACAGGAAAAATTCGAAGTACCGCCTCCACCGGCGACAAATTGCGACGTTCCTTTCGTTGTGAAACCCGCGAAACACGAACAATCAATTCCATCGGCGACCAATTGCGACGTTCCGACAAATCGAAAAAGCAAGAAACACGAAGTCGCAGCACCGCCTCCGGCTACTAATTGCGACGTGCCGATTCCGAAACGCAACCCATCAGCGACCGCTACTAAGAAGACACCGTCAGTTCGTAGCAGTATAACGAGACAAAGAAATGCCGAACACGCTCGTCAGACCGCGACGAATAATTTACACGTAAGCAAAGGAACTTAATTAAATAAATAATTCTTACAAGTCTGTAGGTTTTTACTTTTTATAAGGAAACTAGAAGCTTAAATCGATTAAATCCTTCTTAATCACTCGGATTTAATTAGCCTTTTAAAGGCATAGATAACCATCAATTGCACACATACTGTTTAGTACCTTTTATGTTGTAAACTCGTGTATTTTCTAAAAATATATTTATGTACGAATCACATACTATAGGGTGGCTCAGAGAAGACGGATGGTTTTGTTATTTTTTGATAACTCAAAAACTACTACACCAACATTTTTGAATGAAATTTTATTTAAAAATAGAAAAATGAGATATTAGTTTACAATCATTTCTAGAATACAATATCGTTCAGATGACCGACATTTGTAACAATACATTTATTCAGTCTTTAGAAAATTTTCGAACACTTTTTACTGGCTAATAGGTCGCTGAATTTTTGAAATTTCTTCATAAATAAGGGTTTTCACGTCTTCCAGATCTCGTGGATGTGTTTCGTAAACGCGGATCTTAAGGTATCCTCACAAAAAAATCGCGTAAATTTAAATTCTTTTCAAAATTCTCTTTACACTGTCGTTATCGATTCACGCCAATCCCGTTTAGGACGCCATGATAACTGAAACTGGACAAAAACAAATCTCTCCTGTGTTTACCAAACATGGAGCACGCGGTTTGTGTTGTAGCATTGTTACCAACTGCGCTGTTCAAAAAGAAATAAAACCGTCCGTCTTCTCTGGGTCATACCATAGGTTGCCATAAATTGAAATGCGACTTAACTTGAGGGGTGGTAACTTAATTAAAACTGTAATATGCAGCCTAAAATTATTTCATTTTTTACGAAAGTAGATTATATAAGCTGCTTCTTTAGCTGCTTTGCAGTGGAAATCTAAACGGAATGAAAAAGAATTCGACTGTAAACAATTGTTATAACGAGAATAACAGAAATCCTTCGACACCGAGTATGAAAACAATAATGAGCGTTCAACAAAATGGACTGAATATTATTCTGATATCGCGGAGTTACTCGCTATCGAGGAAAATGAAAAATTCTTTTTTATTATTTACCCATTGTAGCTAGCTCGTTTTATGGCTAACAGTGGCTATGGAAATGAAAAATGCCCCATGTACGGGGCCAATAACCAAGAGTGTGCCCCATCGAATTTTAATTAATTTATAACCCTGTATTAAAAACTATGACATAACTATAACTACTTTAATACTGTAGAATTTCGTTTCATAAATTTCCGGAGTTATAAATAAAAATGTTACAAATATCACAATGCACTCTTAATGTTTTGATGGAGACCAATTTTTCGATCGGATTTTTTTTTTAATATAATTTTTAAAAACCCATTAAGAGTACTCTTTTCTGACTGGCATATAAACATATTTTACGGAGAAACAAGATTATATATATTAAAAAAAAAAATCGAACAAATATTAACGTTTTGAATATATTTGAAAGTGAAATAAGTTCATTCTGACAGATATAACCATTCCTTCTTGAAATAAAATAGCTAATTATATAAGCGCGATATTCGCTTTTTACCACGGAATCCAAAGCAAATTACAGGGTGAAGGTCATTGCATGTGTTTTTTTTTCAGACTACATAAACGAAACGCGTTTATATGTAAACGAAGTCACAACCAAAAATTTTAGGTTCGACAAATATCAGAAGCAAGTACCTTTATTGTTATTTTTTCTTTGGAACGAATTTAAAAATTTTCTAATCGAATTTTTAGATTTGGCGATTACCTATAGTTGGTTTATTAAAGTATCGGAAAAAGATAGACGCGGACTAGTTAATTTCATATTGCAATATTTGATATATGCAATTATTTACTTTTTAAAATAAATGAATAGAAATCTTTAATTTCTGAAAATACAACTTTCAAATTTATCGAAATGATTATCATTAATTTGAATTAACACGTTCTATTCAGTAACCAGTGGTTAAAGATACGAACGAAAAACACGATTGTCAAATTATTAGCCTGTTTTATGAAATAAAACAGTTAAGTTAGACAGTATCGATGTTGTCTGCAGAACATACGAAAGGGAGGTCAGTATGTTCGTCAATAAACTCTGCGAGAAATACTTATGTCCGTAATATATTAATTAATTGACGATGCTTTTCAGCGATTGGTAACTCTGTCGTCTAGTTGAATATAATAATAATATTACGACAAAAATATCGGTTGACTTCTCTATCTCAATCGTAATACATTCAGCGCACATATATTGGAAGTACGATGCGTAAAAGAAAGTTAAAAGCAGTGTACAATATCTTTAATGCACTGTATAGAAACATCCCGGATTCAATCTTGCAAAGACTACGCTGGATTGCACAAGTCAACGGCAACGGGTATGGAATACACCTTCAAAGACAATAAAAAATCCGCTGAAGATTCAATGCGGACACGAGAAGACATCGAATAGGTTAAAAAGCTGCGTAACCCACACATCAATATTTTTTAGAATATAACAAATTTAAACTCAACGCAGTTTAGATTGTGAGATTATAATAATTATAATGAAAAATGTTAATGACAATAGTGAAAAACGGACGATAAGCTTTTTTGAACATTTTATGAGAGGTGAAAAGTACAAGCTACTACAAAGTATTGGGCATGATTGAAGGAAAAAGAAAATTGGGTAGAATGCGTACATTGTGGCTCGACAACATAAACAAAAAATGATCCGAATCAATAAGACAGAAGAATTAGTCAAAATTGCAAGAAATAAAAACCTACTACAGCAAATTGTCCACTCGATACAAGATGATCGTTAAACAGTACTCGAATCGGGTTACACGAGAAGAAAAGAAATAATTATAAATGAATTTTAAACACGTAGTATTCTATTTTCACGTTATCTACCAACGGCATTTACAACCAAAAATCTCTATAAATTCATTAATATATTACACTTTTAATTAATTTTGCATATATATATATATATATATATATATATATATATATATATATATATAATATATTTAAACTTCGAAAGATAAACGAAACAAGTTTCTTTTTTTAAAAAAAAACATAATTTATTATTTTTGCTCAGAATTCGCCAACGTCGAGAAGCGCAATTCCACAGAAAAATGTTCAACCGGAAGAAAGCGATGTAATACCACCGGCAACAAACTGTGATGTCCACATTCCATCAGTTCAACCAGCTGATTCCAATAAAAGTAACAGCCGACCAAAACGTCAATGTTGAAAAAATCTCACAAAGTGTCCATGAATGAACAATTTTTAACACACGTTTCGTAACAAGATTTTTTATATTTATTTTTATGCGTTACTATACACTAACATGAATCAATCAAAAGTTTACTCAACTACTATTTATACAGTTCAATTCTGTTCAAATCTTTTCTTTATAATTACATCGTTATCTTGTATCGCGTATTTATTAAAGTAAAAATTTGTCTCTTACTGATTTCTCTTTATTGTTAAAAATATACTTATGCTTTGAAAGTTTGCGTTATTCAACATCAAAGCATAACAATAATTATCTTTGACGAATGTGATGACGGCGAAAAAACAACGTTAATAAACGACTAAGAAATGCTATTTGATTTTAACTGCGTTGTTTAAAATTTAAAATTAAACTAATTTCACTAATAACAATAATTTAAGAATATAAATCAAAAATCGCATTTTGATAAAAATGACTAGTAGTGAAACTGAAGTTAGGTTGAACCAACGAATTTTTCTTAATGCGTTTAATTTTCGCCGAGCATTAAGACGTAATAATTAAATAATTTATTCGATAAGTTATTTTTTAAGAATTACATTTTAGTACTTTTGATTAGTTACGATAAATTAATTTCTGTCGAAGGTAATAAAAATCGTTATATTTCTAAATGTAGAAATCGACGTTACCGCTCATTATCGGAAGTAAAATTAGTACTGTTTCCCCATAGATAGCGGTAGTGCCGAAATTTCTACTGCAGATCTAGTTTTAAAATTTTGATTTTCTCAAAAAATTGTAGATTCCGCGAAAAAAATTTCACTACTTGTCATTTTAATAAAATAATCTGATTATTGAAAAATAACTCGTCGATTTTTAATAAGGCAGTCTAAATTGTAATTCTCCCGTTAACATTATGTAAGAAATAATGCAAAGTTTATCAGAAATAATAAAAAGCCAACAGGATATATACACGATGTGATACACTAATATATTGCTTGCAATGAAACATTAATGCACGTCAAATCTTAAAAAAATTAAATATACTAAGAAAAAGATATCATATATTAGAAAAAACACACGGAACGTACTGTAAACATTTTGTATTATTTATTTTGTTACCAGCTTTTATCACCGCACGAGCGAATAGGACAAGACATTTCAAAGAATATATTTTAAAAATATTGTATAACACATATTTGTTATATTTAATTCAACACAAACTGTGAAATGTATATTTAGGATCTACAAATCCGCCGATTTCTACCTTAAAGCCCAAATACATTACAAATGTTGTGTTCAACATTATAATAAATATGAAAACAAAATATTACACATGTAGATATTTATATAAATACTAACAAATGTTAAGTAATGTAAAAAAATTGTATGTAGAATAATACCGGTTGAAATGTTGAATATTTATATATTCACTTAGACCTGATTAATCAAGATGTATTAACTTGATGATTAATGTCATCGCACTAATGAATAAGAAAAACTAAACATCAGAATCACAAATATGAAATGACTCATAAGACGAATAAAATATCACACATATATTTTAATTAGTAACAAAACTCCCGTTTCATACAACAGTTATTTAGCCGGCTGGTTTGTAAAACACACATGTAACACCTATGAACGTGAAAATTATGAAAGGAAACAAAAATAAAATCATAGAAAAGCTAAAACGAGTGCTCATGTGGTTATCGTTTGTTTCATACGTTCGCTATTATCGGTAAAACGGGTTGTTATTAAGGTTTTATTATTATTATTAATTGTGCGTATCCGAGCATTTACGTTAGACCGTAAGATACGTATTATTGGGCGAACACGAAAATAATACCGTTCCGCAAAATCAGGCCGAACACGAAAATGGGGCCAGGCGCCACCAAGGACATAATTCCGCTGAATCAGCATTTCAGCACGAGCTAGGTCGCCGCCGTTTTTCAGATTTTTTTTTTATTTTTACTTTTATACGCGCAACTGTTAAGAAACAATAAGTGCGTTTGCTGAGTGACCATAGCTTATTATAAATGTAAGAAGAAACGTTCCAATGAACGCACTTCCATAGCGTCGTACAGTTGTTAGCTAATCATGGGAACTCAGTATATCACGAGGCCATCGGCGTTTTAGTCTTCGCGTACGCGGTAATTGATTTTCTGCTAAGGCTGATATTAGAGCATTACTATTGTAGGCCAACTTGTTGTGACATTTTTTATATCTGGTCTCGACGACCTCTGCGATAAGCGATATGTTTAGATCTCGATGAATTATTTTATTCGAAACGAACCACGGAGCATTAATTATCTTTCTTAATATTTTGGATTGTACACTTTGGATACGATTCGTGTTTGATGATTTACAGCAACCCCATAATTCGCATCCATACATAATCATAATAAACATCTTGCGATAATAATCGTAAACATCTTACAATAATAATAATAAACATCTATCAGAAAAATAATTTAAACAAATAAAAACCTTGGAGAAAAATAATTATTTTAGTCTGAAAAAAAAAATATTTTTCTCAGGTTATGTATATATACATATATTAGATTTTATTCTATATATATATATATATATATATATATATATATATATATATATATATATATATATATGGGTATGTTTCCTTATCCTATTTTATGCTCTCTTTCTCTCTCTCTCTCTCTCTATATATATATATATGTGTGTGTGCGTATATACATGGGTCTGTACGTACTTGTCAGATGTGTGGATATACGCATACATGATTTTCATATGTATTAAACATTACGATAGTATACAAATTTCAATTATTTTTTTATTCAAATAGTGTGTGAATGACAATTTATCTTTTTATTTATAATTGATTTCACATAAAAATATTTTTAAGAATCTAATAAAGAAACATGATCATCCTTCTTTCAGACGTATATATGTAATGCAAATTTGCCGTAAGTTTTTTTTCGGTTTCTATTTTTAACGAATATAACATTCTGGGGCTGCTTTGTTTTTTAGATAACCAGAAAGCTTTTGACAACAACAAGAAAATGTGGCAAATATTACTAGAAATGGGAACACCGAAGCATTTAATTTATGTAATTCAATAATTGTACTTAAATAATAAATGTTTTAGTAAACTGGAAAACAAAAAATCGAAAGAGTTTTCAGCAAGAAAGGGAGAGTACAACAAGATTACTGTATTTCACCGATTCTATTCAACATCTATGGGGAACGAACGGATTGTAAGAAAAACGATGGAAGGATAGCAAGGAGGGATATCTATCGGAGAGAAAAAATTACAAATATTAGATTTACAAACGACACTGTATTACTGGCTAGCACAAAGCAAGAAATGTTTGAATTACTATCAAGAATAGATGTGGTCAGTAAACAGGCAGGCTTAATACTGAATAAATATAAATGTCCAATGCTTATCATTGACAAAGAAAACAGAATACAACAAACACTGACTCTGCTGCGAGATATTGAAATTAAAGATAAATTAATTTATTTGGGTGCGTGCACATCTGAAAATGGTGGATCAGAAGAAGAAATAAGGAGACGGTTAGCTCTTGCAAATGTCAGGATTGGTAAACTCAATTGTATATGGAAAAATTATAAGACCTCTAAAACAACAAAACTGTTACTCCTTAAAGTGTTAATTTTCTCCATAGTGACATACAGCTTAGAAACCTGGACGATTAAAAAATCGATGAGGAAGAAGCTGGAAACTTTTGAAATGAAGTAATACAGAAAAATTTTAAGGATCCCATGGATGGCGCCCAGAACAAATGATTCTGATTTAAAAGAACTGAAAATCAAACCAACTGAGAAATTAGATCCATTGAAAGACACATGCTAGGCTTCTTTGGTCATGTAATACAAGCAAATGGGCTGGAGAAAACAATTCTGCAAGGAAAGGTTAATGGAGAAAGGAGACAAGATAGACCAATGAGCCTTTACATTAATCAGACCACAAGGTTATGTAGACCAGACATACAGCCAATTATGGATCTAGCGCAGAATCGATATAAATGGCAACGTCTTGTAACTTGCATCAAATAAGGTCATGACATCCAGATCAGATAATGAAACGAGAAGATATATATACATACATATATATATATATATATATATATATATATATATATATACAGTGATTATGACTATGAAATATTATTCTGTATAATAGAAGTTCTAATAAAAGTGATGAGTAATGAACTCAGAGCATTATAATTTTTTTTTAACACGAAGGAGTCTAGAAAACTTATTTATATTTTTGAGCTTTACAATTTAAACATTTTCAAAAATTTTTTTTTATGAGAATCTGTTCGATTTCGAATACTCCCGAGAATTGAATTCAAAATGTCTCATTTTCGAAAGGACCTCTGCAGGATAAACGTCTCAAAATGATTTATTCATGACGAAAATTTTATGGAAGTGAATAGAATTGAATAGTCTCAATGAGTGATATGTGAATATATAGTTGTATTACAAACATGCACACACACACATATATATATATTATATATATAATATATATACAGTGTGCACATATTATTCATTTGTAACACCTTCAAATTTCACCTTCCAACACCCGCACATCGCTAGAGTAATCTGAAGTAAGTTTAAAATTTGCAGGCTTTCATTTTAACACATCTAATACCTGTGAATAACCCCTTCCAACACCTACACTTCTTCCAAAAGTAATATTCAAAAAATGTATAATTAATATTATTCTAATTTAACGCCTGCAAACTTCAACTTACAACACCTGCACATCACTAAAGTAATCCCAAGTAAGTTTATAATTTGCAGGTTTTTATTTTAACACATCTAATGCCTGCAAACAACCCATTCTGACACCTCCATATCATCCAAACTAATATTCAAATAGTGTGTACATATGTAACGCCTGCAAATTTTGCCTTTCAGCACCAGCACATCACTAAAGTAATCCCAAGTATGTTTATAATGTATGGGCTTTTATTTTAACATAGTTAACACCTGCAAACAACCCCTTCCGACACCTGCATATCTTCCAAAGTAATATTGAGTATTCTTAAAATTGGCAGGCATTTAAAAATGAACAATTTTAATATTTAAAGGTAGAACTGATTTTGTCCATTATAGTATAATACCGAGAAGTGTATATTACCCATCAACATCTTACAGACCTCTAACTATGTAATCAGGATGACAAAAAGTCACTTAAACTTGCAGCTTTCACTGCCAATGTTAATATACCACAATGATTTTAATTGTTTGTTTCCTTGTGAAAAATCAACCTAAAATTCATCATAAAATCAGCAGAATAAAAAGAAAATAAATGAATCAGAAAACCCTTTCCCCATAATAAAAGACAATAAAATCATTCATTAGCATAAAGATGAGACAATAAAATCGCTCGGTTTCACCATACAATTAGAGAATAAAATCGCTCCATCTTTAGCAGTGAAATCGCTCTTTTAGCAGTAAAATCGCTCCATTAGCAATAAAATCACTCCGTTAGCAGTAAAATTGCCCCATTAGCAGTAAAATTGTTCCATTAGCAGTAATGCAGCTTCACCATATATACAAGACAATACAATTGCTCCATATTTAGCAGTAAAATCGTTCTGTATTTAGCATGGAAAACTCACCCCTTTAATAGTCCTTTAAGGCATATATGTATGCATATAGTAATGCAGCTTCACCATATATACAAGACAATACAATTGCTCCATATTTAGCAGTAAAATCTTTCTGTATTTAGCATGGAAAACTCACCCCTTTAATAGTCCTTTAAGGCATATATGTAGGCATATAGTAATGCAGCTTCACCATATATACAAGACAATACAATTGCTCCATATTTAGCAGTAAAATCGTTCTGTATTTAGCATGGAAAACTCACCCCTTTAATAGTGCTTTAAGGCATATATGTATGCATATATATGTGTATATAATGTTGAATTTATTGGAGAGTCTTGTTCATTGTTTCCTTTCTTTTCTGCTGTTTTTATTACGATGATTTTTTGCAAGGAAACAAATTAATTGTCTTTTCTATTTCCATGCTGTAGAAGCGATTTAAATCATGGTTTATTAACATTGGTAGTGAAAGCTGCAAGTTGTATAAGTGACTTTTTATCATCCTGATTACATAATAGTAATCCTATACTCAGAATTATACTGTTTATATATAGTTAGAGGTCTGTAAGATGTTGATGGGTAATATACACTTCTCAGTATTATACTATAATGGACAAAATCAGTTCTACCTTTAAATATTAAAATTGTTCATTTTTAAATGCCTGCCAATTTTAAGAATACTCAATATTACTTTGGAAGATATGCAGGTGTCGGAAGGGGTTGTTTGCAGGTGTTAACTATGTTAAAATAAAAGCCCATACATTATAAACATACTTGGGATTACTTTAGTGATGTGCTGGTGCTGAAAGGCAAAATTTGCAGGCGTTACATATGTACACACTATTTGAATATTAGTTTGGATGATATGGAGGTGTCAGAAGGGGTTGTTTGCAGGCATTAGATGTGTTAAAATAAAAACCTGCAAATTATAAACTTACTTGGGATTACTTTAGTGATGTGCAGGTGTTGTAAGTTGAAGTTTGCAGGCGTTAAATTAGAATAATATTAATTATACATTTTTTGAATATTACTTTTGGAAGAAGTGTAGGTGTTGGAAGGGGTTATTCACAGGTATTAGATGTGTTAAAATGAAAGCCTGCAAATTTTAAACTTACTTCAGATTACTCTAGCGATGTGCGGGTGTTGGAAGGTGAAATTTGAAGGTGTTACAAATGAATAATATGTGCACACTGTATATATATTATATATATATATATATATATATATATATATATATATATGTGTGTGTGCATGTTTGTAATACAACTATATATTCACATATCACTCATTGAGACTATTCAATTCTATTCACTTCCATAAAATTTTCGTCATGAATAAATCATTTTGAGACGTTTATCCTGCAGAGGTCCTTTCGAAAATGAGACATTTTGAATTCAATTCTCGGGAGTATTCGAAATCGAACAGATTCTCATAAAAAAAAAATTTTGAAAATGTTTAAATTGTAAAGCTCAAAAATATAAATAATTTTTCTAGACTCCTTCGTGTTAAAAAAAATTATAATGCTCTGAGTTCATTACTCATCACTTTTATTAGAACTTCTATTATACAGAATAATATTTTACAGTCATAATCACTGTATATATATATATATATATATATATATATATATATATATATATGTATGTATATATATCTTCTCGTTTCATTATCTGATCCGGATGTCATGACCTTATTTGATGCAATATTTCTCGTTTTATTTATTTTTAAAGTCACAGGTTTTTTGGTTTTCGCAATAAGTTTCCCTTGTTCCGTGCTTATGTTAACCGGATGTTTGATGTGACCAGCACCGAAAACTCTTTTGGTTTTCATAGCGTTTGTTACAAGCCACGCATTAGCTTTTTCGGCTAAATTGGAATCTTTAGCGAGTACACGTTTCCATGCTTCATTTTCCAGTTGTAAATCTGCTTTATGTCTGTCGTCCAAATGTTTAGACTTGGAATACGTTATAATCGTGATACATGACCGCTTCGTCTAATTTATTTTTAGGTTTAACTTTTTTTTCTAATTTTAAATCAAGATTAGTACGGTAAATGAGCCGCGAAAGGTAATTTGTCGATTATATCGTTAATCAGTCCGCTCTTTCTTGTTTGTAATCCATCCTCTTCTTTAAATTCTTGTAAAATATTTATAATTTCGTTAATTATTAAAGGGTTATTATTACCGGCTTTTACTTCACCATATAATATACACAATCTATCTAACAATTCGTCGATATTGTTCCAGTATACGTATTCTTTGTAATCCTGCACCAGTTTTTTCGACGTTTTTTAAAAATATTATCTTTAATTAAAATCGGCTTAATTATGACGTTGTATTTATGTCCTATACTACTTTTCAAGCGCGGATTATTCGGGTCATTTTTTTGTTTATACGAACTAGTTTTTAACAAAAGTTCTTCATATACTTTCAAGTCTTTTTCGTTGTAATTTTTAGGTTTTTCAAATGTTAATAACTCCCATAATTCTCGCGAACCTTCGTACCAGTAGTCGGTATTTAGTAACTTTATTTTATCGTTCTCTATAATTATCGGTGAATTACCAATACCAATGTACATAGTCTCATCCTTGATACATATACCAAAAGTGGAATCTGTCTTTACATTTTTCGACAAATAGTTTTTCATGTGTTTGGAGGCTACCGGACCTAATGTTTGTACAAATTCCTGAGGTATTTCGATAGAGGGTTCTATAGCTGACGCTCGAGGTTCTACACTTTTTTCGAACGAACCAACAGCTAATGGAACGACAGATTTATCTCGGGTTATTATGGATGGTAATGTATTGGCTAGTTGAGTATGTATCGCTCTTAGAGGTTTAACAATGTTCTTGTACTCCTCCTCATAATTTCTCCTGTACGGAGTTGTTCGTATTTCTCTTTTAACTTTTTTCAACGGTTACGTAATCGTCCATTTTAATAATTTATGTTTACACAGAGTCCATTTATACCAGTATTAGCTCGTATTCGATAATAGCGGTTATCAAAGTCGTTTTTATTACTCGTTATAAATGTTTACTGTAGTTTTTGTATTTTTATTCGAGATTCGATGATACTTTATTTTGGAGTTTTAAAAATCCCTCGTTGGAAAACATATACGGGCTTAAATAGTAGTATTATACTTATGCTCTCATCCCTAAAATCGACCAATTTTTCATTTTGATCAACTATCTTAACGGATATGTAATTTATTTCATCCGTATTTACGCGGTAAAATGATAAATAATTAGGTCTTTCGATAATTTTTTCACCAACTTGAACGTTTAGCGGAAATTCGTACAACGTGTTATCATTTAAATTTACGTCAGTTATATTAAATTTTATTAAATTACATCTAATTTTAAATAATGAGCAGGTTTTTTGTATTAAAAATTTTTCCTGCAATCTTATAATAAGGCGTAATTTAAATAATATTTTATAAGATTATATTTCGTATTAATTTTTTCTGGAAAGAATCGTTGATATATTCGGTACAGAAAATTCTATTGAATGGTAACTTTACTTTTTTGTAAACAGAAAATATTTAAATATGCAAATATATTATTGTTCTATTGTTCTAATTTTAATGTTGTTTATAGTAAAGATATCTATACGGTCGTTTGAATAATGTGATTGTCCCGGTATGAGTTTATGTTTACTAAAACCAAGTACACGTGCTATCGAGTTCGCAGTTGTGAAATTCATAATCCATTCCGAATATAATTTTATTTTTAACGTATTCGAATTTAACCTAATGACTATTTCCGCGTTCCTAAGTTCTTTGTTTTGTTGAATAAATTCTATTATATCGTTCAATTCGTACGTACCGGTAGGTATAGTAATGTTACGATGTTCGTTAGTTTTCGGTTCAATTATTACTAACTCGTTATTCTTACAATTTTCCGAAATATTTGGAATGCTACTGTACGTCACAAAACTTTTTAAAGCAACTTCGTACGGACGATCTAATTTGATCCCTTCCTGGTATTCGCGACGTATATTAGATGTCGCGTGATTTAACGATATTTGAAAACTCATTTTAAATAAAATTAATTAGCCAATCTCTATACGTAATAGCTAGTTTTAATGTACAATGTACACTCGTATCTCTGGCTTGATCCGGTGAATATCCATGATTTTTATAAAAACAACGCTTACAGCGGTTTATAGAGTAAACTACCCAATCTCTAGCCTTTGGACATCCTAATGGATCCAAGTCGAAAACATCAATTTTATTTCTCAACAACTCTCTTATATAGTTTACTCTCTCCATTCCTTTGACGTATACTATGTACGCGTTTGCGACTGTTTCGCGTAATAATTTAACCGCTTCGTGAAATTCCACTTATCCGTCTTCCCAATTAATTTTGTAATATCTTTTGGTCAAAAAATTTATCTGTCCTTCTATACCACGTGTCCGTATACGAGGTGATTTTACCATACAATCAACAATTCGGTCATCTCCAAGAGATGCAATCGCCAGTTCCTTTATTATAAATGTATTTTTAATACTTTTAAAACCTTGGAAATCGATAACGTACGAAAAGTCCTTAGAAGGACTATTTCTAAATCTATCGTTAGCCATCGTATCGTAAATACACATGTATACCGTACAAAAAATTTTTTGACAACTACCCCTACTTATATACTATTTCTTACATACGATTAATCTAAAATTCGTAATACGCGAGTGCTATTATTTATATACTTTTCTAATGAATTACTCGGTTATTCAGAGGATTGTATACGGCTTTATCGTCCATTATTAACACGCAATGAATCGTTACGTTCGATGGTGTGTTATCTCGCCAATTAAATACTACTTTAATATTAATCAGCAATTCTTTTATAAAGTTCCGTTGATACGAGCAATCTATAGCAATAACCGGATACTTTGATACATACGTACTATAGTGATTCATCTCGTATTCGTGTTTGTCCTAATAAGAAGCTTTAAAGTTTTAAAATATTTGATACAGATTAGCGCATTTATTTTCGCTATATTTCAAATTCAATCTTTCTCTCGGATAGTAAACGTTATTATTCAATACAATTTGAACGTTTTCTAAATTTAATAAATCATAAGTCGAAATATTTTTTTCTTTCTGGAAACCTATTAGTATGTACTTGGTTTTCGAATACGATACCGGAATATCTCAAGTAAATTCAGTCGCAGATGAAATCATTGTACCTTGGTATAGCCAACTTCTGTATAGTAGTTCGTAGTCCGTATTATTTAAAATTTCTTTTCTAACTCGCGTTTCTTGCTCGATCGATAACTTTATTTGAGGCATTCTCCATGTTATGTCTCTTAATGTAATGGAATACTTGTCTTTATCGGTCATTGAAATATTCCCTAGTATGTCTACGTTTATCGTCGATCTATAGAACGTCAATTTTTGAGGAATACGATATAGAAAATTCTTGTAATCTTCGAAAAATCCCATTATCGTACTCACGGGTATACATAATGAAAAATGTCCCTTTTCATTTAGAATATTCGTCGAAGAATTTGTAATACGCCAACCGGTATTACTATACTTTAGATCATTTTCAAACGATACTAATCCTTTCATCGTGGTAGAAATACCCGGTTTTCTTATACTATCGACCTTGTTATCACCTAAATAATAATCTATACGATCGAACAAATGTAACATTCCGTTATTGATTACGTTCACTTTTTTGTCTACACCCGTTATTTCTACATCTTTTTCGTCTTTTAACGTTATTTTCCCAGTTATTACGATCAAACTTTTAAATGGTTGAATTACGATCTCTTCGTTGTATATGTTTATAGAAAACTCCGTCCCCAACTCGTTTATGTTTTCCGTTATAGACGGTCTATAATCGAAATATTCGAAACTCTATTATATCGCTCATATTATACTACGAGTATGTAACAAATTCTATGATTTAAAACTATAACCTGAAACAGATTTAAGTACTTGATTTTTTAAAAACTATACCTCTATTTATACTTTTAAAAAAAAAATTGTATTTATTTATATCGTTATTCATTCGTTACCATTTTTGCTACAAAACATAAATACGGGGTATTCGTATTCTCCGTTATAACTTACTTCATTACCCGTATATATAAAATAATGTTTGTCTTCGAATCATATTTCTTTTTTTTTTTATTTACTTCTTTCACTGTTCGTGGTGGCATATAGATTCTTACAGGATCAATATACATCGATATAATCTAATTTTGCCTACAAATTTAATAAAATTATTCTATGAAATTGCTACTATTAAGCTAAAACCATCTAACTGGGGTTAATATAATAAACTATATATTTATTCTCTTAAGATAGATCTTTGCAACCCAATTATAAAATATCATGAAAAATTATATATATATTACACACACACACAAAATGTATATACACTATATTATAATATATATATATATATATATAAATATATACTTAATTATTATATATTTATTTTCTTAAAAGAGATCCTTGCAACCTAATTTCATTAAAAAAGTATATATATACACACATATACATATTTTATATTTAGTTTGTAAGGATCTATCTGCATTAAAAGAATAAATTACAATAAAAAAGAATATATGTTAAAAACAAATGATATGAAAAAAGGGTACATACCTGCTATACAGAAATCGACCCAATTAAATTTCATACAATGAAAAAAAAAACATTCGCTTCTGTAACATGAACTGCGAGAGATCTTTTGAACAGACTGAGAACAACTTGACTTTGAGATTGTACAATAGTTTTAATTATCAGGGAATGAAATGAGCGACAGATCTGTGAAGCTAAAGGGAGGAACATCTTTGAACTTTGCTGTTGTACACACTGTCATGCATAGTTGCGCCATACTAATTACTTAATTGAAAACACTAAAGACCTTTCTATAAAATTGTAATTACTAAAACGATCGAACTATATAATGAAAGGCTCGTTATCTACTTATATAATCAAATATCAGAAAAGCTTTATTAGGATATTTTAGTGAAATGCACAATGAATTTAAAAAATCACGTTAAATTAACCAAAAACCGATCACTTCACATAAATCAATAAACAACGAAAAATCACAGGTCGCAACAGTAACATTACATGCAAGATGATTTCCAACAGACTGACTGAATCACTTGAAAATGTTAACTGCACAAGCCTAGGATTGCGTAACAATTAATGATTCTATATTATCAGGTGATAAAATGAACGACAAATCAGAGGAGCCGCATGATTCGATGATCCTTATCATTCACTCTGGCCACAACCTTGTGTATTTATGAAATTTCCATCCTGTCAATGACTCAAACGCATTCTATCGTATTATAGTTGAACTAGAAGTTTGTACTTTTCCCAACAGATGCATTGCCATGCTAATGACTCCAAAAGCGATTACAAAGAATGACTGCGCATTCTATAGTTTTATAGTTGAACTAGAAGTTTCTAGTTTTCCCAAGAGATGCCTTGTTCAGTCCCCTTTCGAATTTATGAAATTTCCCTCATTCCCAGTGAAAAGAAAAACCATTATAAAAATGAAAACCGTCACAAAGAAAATAATAATTTTTCAAAATAAACTCTACTTCATCATTCCATGCATTTCACTCGAGCCGTCTCCTGCAAATTTACAAAATTTCTGACATGCCCAGCAACATAAAAAACCCTTATGAAGAAAATAAACAATTATTTCTCGTTTCTCGTTCACTTTTACTAGAAAAAAAATATACATATATCATCATAATCATTAATTGCCGTCTCTATGTAAGAGGTAAGCGACTATTTACCCACACATTTTTAAGACCTTGCGCGTGTGCTTGCCTTCGTTCGAATCGTGGCTGACCTGCCCTTGTATAATTGTTTAATGGGATATATTAGATGTTTAGAAGTTCCTTCATCCATTTGACAGAATCGAAAGCATTGTAGAAGTCAACAAAAGCACATGTACATTTTTACATCAAATTCTCGTGGTTTTTCAATCAATTGTCATGCATTAATTATCTGCTCCCTAACATCTTTCCCTAGAATAAATTCTCTCTGCTCTTGTGAAATTTCTCTTAATAAATGTGGTTTTAGTCTTTCATTAATTATTGTCAAAATAATGTTGCTTGCGTGCGACGATAAGGCTATTAGTCTGTAATTGCTGCAATCGATTGTTTGTCCTTTTTTATGTATAGGTATGATGATGGAATGGCACACCATTCAATTGATCAAACGCCTGTCCTCCATATTTTACAATATAGTGTATATATATCTATGGTCAGTCGCTCCCATTGAATTGATATTTCGAATGTATGAAAAATCGTTGGTATTTCCAGCACCTGAGTTACATATAAACTTTTAACCCTACTTTATATTAATATAAGAGTATATTTTAAGACATGAGGTTATGCCGTGTCTAAAAAATGTGTACTTAAACCTGAAATGACGAATAAAATCGTGACAATTTGCCTACAATTCTCAATTTGAAATTAATCTTTGCGTAGCTAATTTCATTAATTTTTGTGACGTAAACATGGTTTACAGACAAAAAAAATCATAGATGTATCCATGAAAGTTTAAAAGTGTATTCATTAATGCACTTTTTTAATCAATACTGCACTTATGCAGCATACAAGAAACACTTAAAACTTATAAAGATCAAAGATTCTTTATCAAATTACCATCGTGACATGTTATATGACAGTTTTCCGACCATAGAAATATACGCCGACGGTACATTTAAATATAAGTCAAAATATTTTCACCAATTGTATATTATTCATGGCTATAAAATCATTTATATATGTACGCTCCCATGTGGACGTTCCTGTCCTAAATTAAATTGTCAATGAATATAGATTTAAACATTTGAATGCGGGGAATTATTATGTTCAATTCTGAATTCACAAATATAATTCGAGTTTTGTGATAATGTTGTATGTCGTTCGTCCATGTTATAAACAGGGTAGTGTATAGCAGGCGGCAGGTTGTATACATTTATAATATATCGTATTACGCTTATACATTTGTTTTGTTTTACACAAGCGATTGATTATTATTAATAATAATATTGTATTGTATTGCGCTCATACTACCTTCTTGAATTTCCAGTTTCAAAAAAGATTTATAAAACCGATATACGAGATATTAAAATGACGAGTTTGAAATAGAAAACCGTTTTTCACTACGATCGAAAGGTCGAGCTACGAATTTTTAAAAATTGCCAACGTGATACATTTGGCAGGGCATAGAGTGCGACGTATTCATTTTTAAACAATTCCGACTCCTGAAATAGTATTTCTATATAAGATCTATCGTATAAAATGAAAAAAAACTGCGAAAAAAAATTTCAAACTGAACCCGAGAATTTCAAAAAGGACACACCCTTTAGATTTTTTTCAAAAGTCGCTTTTTTCGCAATAATTCACGAACGGTTTAAGATTTGGAAAAATTATTTAAACAAAAGTTACGCGGCATTGAAATACGCGTCTAACTGTGGTATTCCCGTATTATTATAGTAAATACTCATTGAAAAAATTGGGGTTAAATGGTTTTGCGGCACTTTTAAAGCTCCAATGATAGATAGGGGGTTCGGGTTGACATTAGACGAAAGTAGACGTCTACGTTGTTACCAAAATTAACGGTAAAGAGAAATCGCGAGTGTGAAATTTGATTTGGATTTTGAAAAATTTTTCGACCGATTTTTGGTCGGCCGATTCTACAATGCTTTTATATATATACAGCTATACTACTGTCTTCGTCCAATACACGGCAGGCATACAACCCCTTTAAAACGTTCTTGCCCTATTAATTGAACGCATGCGCATTATGCACAATACGTTACCGTTCGTGTTGTACATTTTACCATTTCAAACGACAACTAGCGCGGCTCAGTATGTTACTGTCTGGTTGCTTAATAATTATATATATATATATAAGTGTGTGTAAGTAGAATGCTCGGGAACCGCACGGTAGATAAAATCGCAGTGCCCCATATATATATATCCCCCCTGGGGGTACTTTGTACCTTCAGGGGACCGGAGCTCTAACCGGTTACGGGGCGCGTCCACAGGTGGCGGATAGTGGAGTGGCCTATAGATATGTAAGTTAGCTGCGAATAAGGCGTTAGCCAAATAAGCAGTCGCGGACCAAGAGCAGCTACTGGTGGAAAGCCTTAGGCAGGCGATTTTAGTAGTGACCTGCATAAATCCTATGACTGTCTCTCCCTCAGTGAGTTTAGGTCGCCGTAAAAGCTTAATACTGTTATCTCCTCAGTAACAAACCGCTGCCTTGCGGATTAGGGTTTTTACTCAAAGGCTAAGGGAGACAACCCTGACAGAAAACAAACCCGCTGCCTTGCGGTTATGATATTTATCCAAAGGCTAAGGGAGTAAGCCCTAACAGAAAGTCCGGTGGAAGGCAAGGAAACCGCCACCGTACATCTTCCAAGAAAATTAACATGAAGTCCATAAATATTGATTGTAATTTGCCACGTGATCCGACTAGCAATGTTCTGACAACCGGGGTCGGAATGTGAAATGGACAACCGGCCGTGCTGATAGAGACCCCAGCTATCGCATGGAAAATAAGCGACTGGGAAGATTTACTAATTTTAATAAGATTATTTGAACCTGGAATGTTAGAGGATTATTGGAAATAGGGAAGCTCAAAATTGTAGAAATGGAATTAAAACGGTACGGCATAATTATATGTGGTATTTGTGAAACCCGCTATAGACAATCGGGCCACTTTGCAACTAGCGACAACGTGATATATTGTTCCAGCAATGAAAATGGTAGTGTAAATGGTGTTGCAATAATTGTTGATAAAAGCTTAAATCACTTGGTAACCGGATGTAGACCAAGGAATGTCAGAATAATTAAAATTAGAATAGGACTCGAGCCGGTATCTATAAACTTCATTCAAATTTATGCACCGACTAGTGCAGCTCCAGATGAAGAAATAGAACAGTTTTATAATGATCTGCAGGAAGAAATAAATGAAATTCCGAGAAGAAATGTTCATTGTAATGGAAGATATGAACGCAAAGATCGGAAAAGCTAATGACGACCATTATGTAAAAGATGTGGTCGGAAAATATGGTCTTGGTGCACGTAATGAAAGAGGATAAAGAATGTTGCACTTTGCCATTGAGAATCGATTTATGTTTCAACATCACGCGAGAAGGCTTAGCACATGGAGATCTCCTGGTGTTCAAAATCGTTGGAGATCTTCGTGCAAAAATGTAGTTGTACGTCCAGGAGCAGAATGCGGATCCGACCATAACTTTCTGGTAATAGACATGAAAACGAGATTAAAAGTACCCATAAAACCTCAGTTAAATTATAGAATGGAAATTGGAAATCGCAACATATTTCAAAAAGTAATAAGCGATTCAAAAAAAGATTACAAAACAACCACGGCTGATGAACAATGGAATCAGCTGAAACAGGATATTGTAGCGGCAGTGAATAAATCAACAAAGAAAAGGAAAAGCGAAAAAAGTAAGCCGTGGTTCTCGAATGAAACAATGAATTTAATCGATAAGAGAAGAACGATGAAACACGGAGCATCATTTGATGAAATGCAGTGGAATCAAATGAATAAAGAAATAAAAAAAAGCTGTAGAAAAGATAAGAATGATTATATGAGAAAAATTTGTGAAGAGACACAGAGACATGCGAACAACAACAAATCGCATGATCTATACAAGAAAGTAAAGAGAACTGGACAGCAGAAGATAGAAACGGCAATATAAGAATGGAATTAAAAGAAGTCGCAGAAATTTGGAGAAAATACTGTAAAATTTTATACAATGACGCTCAGTCCAACGATATTTATGACAGGATACAACATGAAAAAGCAACAGCCCTTGAAGAACCTGAATTGGAAATCCTAATGAGTGAGGTAGAAGAGGCTATTGAGTATCTAAAAAATAATAAAGCCGTAGGAACGGATGAGATACCTGCAGAGGTATATAAGCAAATTGGAAAAGAAGGGATCGCCAGAATTCATTCGATATGCAACACTATATGGATGAATCTGGAGTCTTTAATGTTCAGAAAGGAGTTAGACAAGGCTGTGTTTTGTCACCTATGATCTTTAATCTATACGCTGAATATATAATGCGATTAGTCCTAGAAGCACGGAATGGTGGAATATTGGTAGGAGGACGAAGAATAACAAACCTTAGATTTGCAGATGATACAACATTAGTAGCTGCGAATATGGATGAAATGGAAAAACTTTTAAATAAACTGAAAGATAATAAGAATACGGATTAAGTATAAATAAAAATAAAACAAAAATAATGATAATTGATCGAGCAAACGTAATAACATACGATAAAGGAACACTAACCGACTATTAAATTTGGAAGCTTTGTGTATCTGGGATCACTTATACAGAATAAAGGTGGTTCTCAAGCCGAAATAAAACGGAGGATCGAAATTGCCAAAAGTGCCATGACGAAATTGAACAACATCTGGAAAGATAACGCTATTACGAAAAGTGTGAAAATACAGCTTGTCCAAACGCTTATATTTTCCATCATGTTATATGCGGCGGAGACATGGACAATAAAAAAAACGGACAGAAGAAGAATTGACAGCTTTGAAACATGGTGCTGGCGAAGACTCCTTCGAATTCCTTGGACGGCAAGGCGTACAAACGAATCGGTGTTAAAAGAAATTGGCGTTCCGGTAAGGCTGTCAGCGATTGTCGTAAATAGAGTGCTGAAATTCTTCGGTCATTTAATATGTAACCAAAAAGGTATGGGAAGCACCCACCATGATTATGGGCAAAGTTAAGGGAAAGCGACCACCCGGACGTACACCTATGAGATGGATGGAACTTATACTGAAAACGACAGTATATACTAAAAAAAATTGTAGTGTAAGTACCACAAGGGTCTGTGTCAGGGCCTTTTTTTGTGGAACATAGTGTTCTCTCAAATTTAAAAAACACCTTTACCTTATAACGTGAAGATATTTACATTCGTTGATGATACAACCATAATAATCTGAGACAAAAGTGAGGTTCCACTAGGAAAAAAATTACGCGAAGTATACCACGCAATAAATAACTGATTATGGTCATTCAACTTGAGAATCAATGATTCGAAGTCAACAAAAAGTAAAAAGTTAAATTTATCTCAATATGGTTACATTCGATTTGTAGCACAAACTAAATACTTGGGAGTATTAATTGACAAAAATTTAAAATTTAATAATCACTTTAATTATATTATAACTAAAATCAGCAAATTTACGAGAGTATGACGTGTTTTCTACAATTTTCGCCTAAGTCATACTTTCCTATTTTATGAATCGTCGCGAAAAAATCTATAGTCGAGAAAAAGCAGAAAGGTGCCTTTTTAAAATTTTCGGGTTCAGATTGAAATTTTTTACGCGGTTTTTCACATCTATATTACATTAATAATAGACCTCGACGTCTACTTTCGTCTAACGTAAGCCTGAACTCCCTATTTATCATACGACCCTTACAAATGGCCCAAAATCGGTAAACCCTTTAACCCCCATTTTATCGATGGGTATTTTGTTTAAAAATACGACTGTAACGTTATAGCACGCGTATTTCAATATCGCTTAACTTTTGTATAAACACTTTTCCGCGATTTCGAATCGATGCGAATTATCGTGAAAAAAGTCGAATTTGAAAAAAATCGTAAGTGTGGTCACTGACATTTTTGGGTTCGGTTTGAAATTTTTTTCGCGGTTTTTTCGCTTTATACGATAGATCTTATATAGAAATGACGATTTTAAGAGTAGAATTGTTTTAAAATAATAACATCGCGCGCTATGCCCTGCCAAAGGTGGCAAGTCGGCAATTTTTAAAAATTCGTAGCTCGAGACCTATCGATCGTAATGAAAAACTGTTTTCCATTTCTAACTCGTCATTTTAATATCTCGTAAATCGGTTCTATAGAAATGTTTCAAAAATCAAAATTCAAAAAGTCACCGCTTCAAAACCCACCAAAACTTTTTTTTTCGAATTACGACGACGACTTTATTTAATAGGTTTTTCTATGCATACCTAATTAGGAAATAACAATTTTTATATAGAGACTTAGCATGTATAATTAAAATTTTTCGCTATAAGATAAGGTGGAAAAAAGTCGAATACCTTTAGATGGTCGGACGAATAATTAGACGGCTACTAAAAAAGTTTAAAAAAGGAATGATTTGTAAAAATTTCTACTCCTTTAAAACTCGACTTTTTGCGAGACCTGGATGCTAGATAGAGGGATGATATTTATGACGAAAAATGTTCGTTAAGACATTTAGAAAATTCTCCCAGAACAGATTTTCGATTTAGCCTCGGGTTTTATTTTTTATAACGTTCTAAGTAAAAAAGTGCGATTTAAGGCCGATTTTCAATACTTAAATACTGGAGGGTGTTGAATACAGGGGTAAGCATACGCGTTAAAATTCCCGTGTAGTCAAACGCGTAAATCTCCGACAAATGTCATAACACTTTACGCGGAAAATTGCACCGGTTTCATCCCCCATTTGTGATACAAGGGATGATGGATTTTAAGGGTAGTCTTAGTTTAGATTTTTTGCAACAATACGGACTAGCATTTTTTATTAAGAAGTTTCTTGGATTCGATGTATATCCTTCATGTTATTAAGCTTGATAGAGAAAAGGGCAAATTGTTGATAGCATATATAAAAAAAAAATTAAAATATATAAGAATAATTACCAATATTTTAAGGGAAATATACAAAATTTTCAAAATTTTATTTTCAAATTATAATGACGCAACAACAAAAAAAACGCGTCTATATATTTTTTTTTAATTCGATAAAATTTTAATAATAAATTAATATTTTATTACAGATCTTATTCGTTTGCTGTAAACTGATTAAAATTAAATAAATTAGCTTAAAATATTTTATTATAAATTGGCGATAACGACTGGAACAATGCTATACATATATTCATATATATAAATTGATATTTTATTTTTATATATATATATATATATATATATATATATATATATGTATATACACGTATGTATATAGATAACGAAGGTCAATTTAAATTAAAACGACAATTGTCAAACACGACTGCTAACGAGAGTGACGAAAATGATTGGCATATTCCTAAACGTACGAGTAAAGTATCAAAAAAACCAGCCTATCAAGTAAATGTGAATAAAAAGCGAAATATTTTTGAATTTCTCACGGCTGATAACAATGAAGAAATTGATAACGACAATATGCAAGTCGAAAATGGCCAAAGGGACGATAATAACATAAGAGTCGAACATAAGAAAGAAGACAACAGTTATGTCAACAGGATTAAAAATATCAAACCACCGCCTATTATGGTAAAAAATATACTTAATTTTAACACATTCAGGAAATTTATGTTAACAATACCAAATGCGCAATTTACGCTTAAATCTACTCTAACAAGTGTCACTATTTTTCCACTAAATCCGTTAAGTTATCGCGCTATTGTTAAAACTTTAAAGGAAAATAAATACTTCTACTAGACATATTCTTTGGCAGAAGAGAAACCGTTTAGGGTCGTGATTAAAAACCTTCATCCGACAACGGAAATAAATGACATAAAGGAACAAATCCAATCTGAAGGGTTTGAAGTGTTCAGAATTACCAACACTCTAAAGAACAAAACAAAATCATTACCGATGTTCTTTATAGATTTAAAACCGTCCCCAAAAAATGGCGATATATTTAAAATTAACCGCCTTCTAAATACGCTTGTAGTTGTTTAGGAACCATACACCTAAACAATGTAAAAGGTGTCAGCTTTTCGGGCACACTGCAAATTATTTTACCAGTGCGATATGTTAAATGCGCTGGTAAACATGATACAAAATCTTGCAACAAATGTGCAAACGAACCAGCTGTATGTGCGTTATGTAATGGTAGTCACCCAGCCAGTTATAGAGGATGTATCGTTTATAAACAGCAGACTAAATTTTATAATAAAACACATACATTAAGTATGAAACCGGAAGAAAATAATAATCATATTTTCCACCCATCAAATGATACTTCGGCAAACACACGCACAAATGTTACAAATGTTAACCATCAAACGTATGCGAGTGTAACTAAAGCAAACAAAATAAATTATGCTGAACGTTCGGTGGCATTCGTAGACAATGAAGCTGATCAATTAAACCAAAATAATGATATTTCATTAATGTCAAATTCATTTTTGAGCGAATTCAAATTATTGATAAACCCATTAATCTCACTATTGACGAGAGTAATAGATAAGATATTACCTTAAATGTTAAACAACGCGAACAAGGTCACTCATCACTCACTTATAATAATGTTGTGGAATGCTAGTGGCATTGCACAAAAAAAAATGAGTTAGAAATTTTTCTTAAACAAAATACCATTGATGTAGCGCTAATAACTGAAACACACCTTATACATGAAAAAAGTTTCAAAATGCATGGATATTATGTATACACAGCCCACTATCCAGATGGCACTAGTCATGGTGGTACAATGGTTATGGTTAAAAACACCCTCAAGCAATATAAAAATTTTGCACAGAGTACTCTTGCATACCAGATGGTAGCGGTTAATATCGAAACCTTTGTAAACGACCTTACAATCGCTGCAATTTATCGACACATGGAATTTCAGGTACCAGAGACTGAATACAACTTCATTTTTAGAGCGTTGGGAAATAAATTTGTATGCGGCGGCGATTATAATGTCAAAAGTAGCTTATGGGGATCGATAATAACGAACCAATCTGGAAGAAAACTTGATAAAGTCACTCACTCGTTATTCTCTCGCCAAGGACTTCTACATATTGGCCAAACCAAGGAAATAGACTCCCGGATGTACTAGATTTTTATATAATACGAGGACTACAAACATCTAATATTAAATGTAAAACGGCTATTGACTTATCATCAGACCATGTTCCAGTCATTGAGGTCTTAGATGTGCATAGTAAACGAACAGACATTCCACAAGGACTTGTAAATAGATATACGTTCTCTACTATGATCGAAAATAACATAAATCTTAAAATAAAATTAAAAAATGAAGACGACATCGAATATGCGGTTAAATATTTAAGTAATCTTATAGAATATTCTTGTGCTAACGCAACAAACTATGATTCGAACAATTCGCAGAAAAACGCATATCTTTCGCTCGATATAAGAAGATTAATTAAAAAATCTCCGGCAGCCAGAGAGAACTGGCAGCGTCTTCGATAATAAAAATAATTTATACGAAGCTGCAAACCGAATTAAAAAATAAAATAAACGAATATAAAAACAATTATTTCAAATCTCGTTTACAGTCGTCGAACGGAAATAACAGATCACTGTGGTATACAACAAAAAAATTACTGAGACAGTCGAATGAACCTTTCAATAAAAAATTGAATAATACGTGGGCTAAATCGGACAAATAGAAAGCAAATGCCTTCGCAGAACACCTTAGTACAGTCTTTATTCCACATTCTGCTCATGATGAAGAACATTCCATCTATATACAGAATACTTTGAAGGAGCCATACCAGTCTCAACATGCTATAAAATTCTTCTCACCAAAAGAAGTATCTCAATGCCTCAAAAAAAAAAATACCACTACGAAAGGCTCCTCGACTTGACAAGCTTACTGGTGAAATCATTTCACATTTACCCCAGAAAACGGCTATTCTAGTATGTTATATTTTCAACGCCATATTACGTATCGGTTACTTCCCTAAAGTATGGAAAAAATCAGTTGTAATCATGCTACCTAAACCAGGCAAATCAAAAACATCCGTTTCGTCCTATCGACCGATCAGTTTACTTTCTTCGCTTTCTAAAGTACTCGAAAAATTAATTTTAAATCGCGTATACGCTGCAATAACGATCAATACCGGTGGCAAAATAATACCAGACCATCAGTTTGGCTTCCGATCATTCCATTGGTCGACGCAATCTCGTCAACTTTGGAGAAAGGAGAGGTGTGCTCGGCTGTCTTCCTTGACGTCGCGCAGGCGTTCGACAAAGTTTGGCATCCAGGATTGCTCTACAAACTTCGAAAATGCGTGCATCCGGATTTATACGCATTCTTTAAATCATACTTAGTCGAAAGGACATTGGAAGAGCGAAGAATTTTATCTTCGGTACCGCAGGGTAGCTTACTTGGACCGCTGTTGTACTCCATCTACACCAGCGACTTACTCACTTCAAACTTAACAATTGTGTCCACTTTTGCCGACGATATTGCCATCCTCGCGTCTAATCCAAATCCAGATTATGCAAACGCGGCGGTTCAAAACCACATAAACCGACTAACTAAGTTGGCATAGCGTTGGCGCATATCGTTTAACTCAGTAAAATGCCAACACATCACATTTACCAATCGGCAAGTAACGTGTCAAAAGTTAAAAATCGATGACACTGAAATTCCAAAGACAGACTCGGTACGTTACTTGGGTTTGTTCATGGGTAGGAAGCTGACGTGGCGTTACCACGTGGCGCAGACAAGGAAATCTGTAATTATTCGTGCCAGAATGTTGCACCCGTTGATGGGAAAAAAATCAGGTCTTAACTTGAATGTCAAGAGATGCATATACTTAACAATCATTGCGGCGATCTGGAAATATAGAATCGAGATATATGGTTCCACATGTAAAAGCAATCTATTACGGATACAGCAACAACAGTCGAAAATACTACGCACAATCACGTCCGCGCCGAGATATTTGTTCAAATTTAACGCTTCATAATGACCTTCTCATACCATCGATTCAAGAAACTTACGCTGAACAGTATAAGAGATTTTTCGATAAATTACAAAATAGTGCTAATCCAAACATAAGCAGAATGTATACGATCACATTGCCGGACAATCCCCAGACGATTGAAAAGAAGAAAATTGTGCCGCGACGCCCTTCCTATTACCTAAATATAACAAACCTGATTCAACGTGATTTAATCTTATCCTCAATCCTCCTAGGCTAGTCGACTCATTGGAGTCAATACTTAATTCTGCCTTTATTGTTTCCTATCCTCCTTCTACTTCCTTTCCTCGTCTTAATTTTTAGCACCATTGGTTGTGATATTTTATATTGGTACAACGAAAAAAACAAAAAAAAAAAACAAAAAGAAAACTGGCCCAACTTTATATTTAATTAATCACATATTACATAAACGATTAAACGTTTCGTATATAACGAACATTATTTAAAAATAAGCTCAAAACGCATATAGGAAAGTAGTTCATCTGAAAAATTTAGTTAGTTGCATTAAATACATAGAGATTATAAACACAAATGCCAACGTGGTTTTATTTAGGTAATTTTATTTAATTATTTCTTATGTTTATCATTTTCTTTATAATAACGTTAGTACATTATAACATTTAGGTTATCTAGAAGATGTATAGTTAACCTTTGTGATAAATTCACGTTTTTACTGTTTTATCCACTATAGTTGATATTTCAAGATTAACATTTATGACTATTATGATTTGTCACAATTCTTATAGTTATCTACCAGAAAAAAGTTATCTTACTCAGATTAATTTTAACAGTCGAACTACATATTTGAAGACAATATTGTTTCCATTCAAAAATATGTAAACTATAACTAGAATGAATAAATATACAGAAATACATTACGCATAATAGATACAAATAGAAAAGGTCTCCATATTTCTTGATAACACATCAGTCGAATCAATAATTACAACTAAACTTTATCAATAAGAAGAACGCAATGTTTTAAAGATTTTTAAACATATATTCCTCATCTGAAATCCGTTACAAATTAATAATTACCCGAAACGTTCAAAGGATGATTTTTTTTCTTAATGTGTATCTGTACAAATTGACAATGAGCACATAGTGACACAATTATAATAAGATACAATGATTTACCCATAATTTTACAGTAGTAGATTACGTTGAACAACAGGTCACAAAATACAATTTAATAATGACACTATTTTATCACCACATGTAGATGTCGACGGAGAATAAAAAACATTGAATATAGTAATCGGTTTCATGTTTGTCATCGAGTATTGTTTATAAATAATAAATAGCAATTATTGAAACGGTACATACATCGCGCTTTTATAAAACACAGCAGTCATGCATACTTATCTTTACCAAATACCGTATTTGCATTCGTTCAAATTAAGTATATAGAATATGTTTATATCATAGTTTTAATAACAAATTTACCTCACACTACTTCGTTCAAAAGTAAAAGATTCAGAATAAAATAATAAAAAGCGCCCATCTAGACTTCTTGGTTTTTAACGTTCGGAAATAATAACGATTGTAAGAAGTAATAATTTTAAAATTAATATTATTATCTGAAAAAACAAAACGCTTACATTGAGCACTCGAGTATGTAAAATTATAAATCTTTTACGATGTTAGGACGTATTAATATTAATATTATTATGTATGTAAGTATGAATTAACATGTACGAAATATAACATTTAATTTTTTTTTCTCTTTTTAATCTACTGTCTTTTTTTTTTTTAGTTATAGTGATAAAAAATAATAATGATGCAATAATTGTAATAACATTAATTAGCTGAATTAATACTGCATTTGTTATAATTTTTTGCCTCCATTAAATTTATTAATCGAATAATTAATAATAATATACAACAGCGTAGTTGAGTACTCACCAGAATAGCGATGAAAATAATTATGTCACATACCTGAAATCAGAAAATCAAAACGAAAAAGGAAAACATTATTTCTTTGTCTGTATATTAACAATTAAGACTTATGGTTAAAAAGTTCATTTTCATTAAAGCATTAAAATAATGTTGTTTTAAATTTTTATGTAATAATGTAAATTTCTTTAGGTAGTGTACATTATCTTATAATTTATTGTCGTGTATGATAGCTCAGAATAAACTACGTCTTCTATCATTAAGAAAATAAATAAATCGAAAAGTGAACTAAAAAAACACATTGAAACTAAATATATAACAAATTTATAATGTTCAAATTTTGTTTAAAAATTTTAAATTATCGAAAAACCTTCAGTTATTCTGATGACATAATTTTTTGTATATTAATTATATATATATATATATATATATATATTTTAATTTGTGTACGTACTTGTGTGGTTTAGCTCGAGTTTAGTTCTTGAATTACAACTATCGTTATAAACATTCAACTTAGAAAAACAAATTGAAATATTCTTTCAGACTCGAACATTAAGCGTAGCTATTGGGAAGTCTCGAAAATTTGGATAAAATTAATAACACCGAATTATTTAACTATTTAAATCGGATTAAAATTTGCGGCAATAACTTTATTGGTTTTGTTGTTTAGCTTTAATATATTATCAGTGTAGCCACTTTTGAATTTCGAAATTTGAAACATAATAGAGAGATAATGAGTATATAGAGAAATTGAAATCCGATAACGGTCATTATTCTAGATAACGATATTTATTATTCCGCGATAAAGAAACTGCCACCGATATGAATACCAGTGATATAAAAGAAATGTTTATCGAATTAGGAAATGAGCTGAAGAATTATATGCTACAATGTTTGGAGAAGCAAATAAAAGCAATTACAGAGAACATAAGTAAATTATTTAATAATAAAATAAAAATAGTAGAACATAAAATAACAGAATAAACAAACTAGAACGACTAGTTAGAAGTAAAAACATAGTTCTTTACGGCGTAAAGGAAAACGATAGTGAAACGCACAGAAAGGACATGGAAAAGAAAGTTTTGGATATATTAAATAAGGATATGGAAATAGCATGCGATGAAGAGGTGGAATTTGTCAAGAGACTAGGCAAAAAAACTGAGGGAAAACAAGACCAATACTTACAAAGCTAGCAACGGAGAAATTAAAATCAAAAATATTGCATAAAGGAAAATCGCTTAGAGAGAAGGGTGATTAAATATAGAAAACAGGGCAAATTTGCAGTAATCAAATATAAGTTAATTGTAAAAGAAAAATGAACCACAATCCAGAAAGAAAAAACAATATAAACCTTTTAGGAATAGCAGAGGTATGAAGACAAGATAAAAGCATTATAATGACAAAGTACCCACATATCATGTACGCCATAAGCGAAATGGCAGGACAATATGGTATTGGTTTCTTGGTAAAAGCAAGTCTTAAAGATAAAATTATAAGGTTCAAAGGTTTGTCAGAGAGAATATCGACTTGAAGTTAAAGAAAGATCATCATCTAAGAATAGTACAGGTATATGCGCCTACTTCATCGGCGGAGAATAAGGAAGTTCAAAAATTGTATAACACATTAACTAGAACAGTATCCGAAACCTTTATAAAATGAAAGAACACCTTTATAATAATGGACGACTTCACCAGTCAGATAGGGCACAGGAATAAAGAAGAAGTTGGAACAATTTGTCCATATACTTGAGGTAAAAGGAATGAAAGAGACTGGAATCTGATCAAATTTTATTAGGAAAATAACTTTAAAATAATGAACACCTTCTTTAAAAAAAGACGAGGAAAAGGGCGGACAAGGATAGCGCCAAATAAAGCATATAAAACGCAAATAGATTACGGGGCATGCCATCAATTATAGACGTAGACCTCATGACGGGATTCGATTTTCATTCTGATCATAGACTGCTCAAAATTAAACTTGCTATAAACAACAGAAATACAAACAGAAAAGGAAAGATTAGAAAAATTGTAAATTCTTCAGAAGTTATCAAGCAAAATGCAGAAGAATATGAGCTTGAGATTAATAAATCGCTACTCATAATTCCAGATAGATGTCTAATTTGCAAAAAATCATTCTAAAAAAAAAATTGTATGTGAAAAAAAAGCCGAATCTTTCTGTATGCAAATAAAAGAGTTAATAAAAAAAAGAAACCAATTAAAACGTGAGAAACGAACAGTAGAAAATAAAATAGAATTAAATATTACCTGCAAAGCAGTTAGGTATCACATTAAATCAGAAAGATTTAAAAAGCAACAAAAACAAATTGAACAGATATTACAAAATAATAGAAGTACTAAGCAGATTAAAACTGAGCTAAGAATTGGAAAGAACAATAGGACCAGAGGATGATAAAGGAACTGTGAAAAGAAGTCGAAACTAATAAATCAAATTGCTACATATTATTACAAAAATTTATATAAAGATGATAACAACATCCAAGAGGCGATGAACATAAATTACATGACAAAAGGACAAAGACAACATTACATCAATACCACCGATCCTGCTAGCAGAAATCAAAAAAGCTGTAAATAAAGCTAAGCTAAACAAGGCACCAGGACACGATAAAATAATAAATGAAAGTATCAAATATGGAGAAAAAAGGTTACTTATAGAATTGGAAAAGTTATTCAATGAAATAATTGTAACAGAAACAATTCCAAGTGAATGACATAATTCTTCTACATAAAAAAGGTAAAAACAAAAGATAGAAAATTATAGACCAATAAGCCTTATACCAACAATACAAAAAATTTTCTCTACCACAATATGGTCGAGATTACGTAACCAGCTAGAACCACACCAGCCTCATGAGCAAGCGGGTTTCCGTAGCTCGTATTCAACAATAGATCACTTACATGTTATTAATCAATTAATAGAAAAAAGTATACAGTACAATGTATCGTTATTTTAAATATTTATAGACTATACTAAGGCTTTTGACTCGGTAAAGCAATCGTATATATTTGAAGCACTACAGAATCAAGGCTGTCAAAGAAAGCTAATAAGACTAATAATGAAAATGTATAACAACGTTGAAGCTAGAATAGTAACAAATGTGGATGTAGAATATTTCCCGTTAGCGCGAGGAGTACGTCAAGGAGATCCGTTATCGTCAATTTTGTTCAACTGCGTCTTGGAGGAGGTTTTCAAAGCAACAGATTGGTCGGACATGGGCATTAATTTAAATGAAGAATTATTGAACAACATACGTTTTGCAGACAGCAATTGGAGCAAATGTGTCTCTCTCTGCAGCTAGGGGTGGAAATAAGTCGGTATTAAAAATAAATAGCGAAAAAACTAAAATTTTATGTCAAGAAAAAAGAGGCTTTATACCAATAGGAAATATCAATATAGAACAAGTCGCCGAACTTTTAGGTCAACTAATTTCATTTAAAAGCAAATTAACAGCCGAAATACACCGCAGAGTGGCAATAACATGGAAAAAGTACTGGATTATGAAATCAATTTCTAAGAGCAATATGCCGCCTAATCTAAAAAGCGTAGTTTTCAACAGCTACCTGCTACCATCCGTAACTTACGGTTCCCAAACATGGTCGATGACGCAAAGACAGGAAAATATTCTAAGAACCTGCCAAAACAATTTAGAAAGATTAATATTACAAATCAAGAAACTAGATATAGTCAAATTAAAAACGATTAAAGAACAAATGGGTGATCACAGGGGTGTCATAACTTAAATCCACGCGCTGAAATGGAAGTGGGGAGGACATGTCATAAAATAAAGAGATCAGCGGTGGACGAAGAAAGTAACGGAATGGTTCCTGATGTACCGCAAGAGAACAAAAAATCCCTGGGTTCCAGAAGCGCTCTGTATAGATTGGCACAGAACAAACGCAACTGGGAAAAATTGGGAGTGACCTTCGCTCGAAAGGGCCCAGTATGACTACATTCGAAATTAATTTTAGAAATTGATTTTAGCTGTAACAGGTATTTATAAATTGTTAATTTAATTATGCTAAATAAAGGCTATTATTATTATAATATATATTAAACCGACTCGTGCGAAGTTAAAATCTAGCTTATTAGTTAAATTAATAGTACATATAAAAATATAGTGAATTTAATGGGTAGTGTACCCTGATCCAGCGAGCAGTTTTCACTAATATTAATAAATATTAACTATAATTATAATCGGAATAGTTAATTAAATAGTGCTATTGGGATAATTTAATAAATAGACTGTTAGTAAGATTATTTATAGTTTTTAGACAGACGAATGTTTACGCTTAAGGCGTTTCATATTAACTACAAGGTCTAGTAAATGACTGACCTCTTTATTTACGTGGTCATTTTTCTGACGTTGGACGATAGAAGATCCTTACACTTGAACTCTATGTATACGATTTCATGTTAATTGAGAATCCAAATGGATTCCCAAGTGTCTTACCGAGTTAGCCTGCTGCGGTATTTTAACGTTTTGTTTATATGCATTTCATGATGCGTATCAAAAGTTCGAAGCGCCAAAGCGGCATGGTTGTTTTTTGTTCATTTAGTTCAATTTTCCAATCTTGCATTCATCTGACTACCTGGTCTTTTTGGTGTAAATAAAAACTAGTAGTCTTAAATTAAGAATTAAATTTAAATATTTTTCTGCAGAAATATGAGAAGTAGGAAAAGTAAATGACAGGATGAGACAACTGCAGAATTTTGTCAAGTAAACGACAGTTGTCAATTGGAAATTTTCACTTATTAAGAATAAGAAGAACGTTATTCTGGTGTGGGCAGATTTTCGAGGAAAACTTAGCGATAATAAATTGTGGTCAATAGAGATTTATTCGAGATACGTATAATGTTATTAAGAATACTCAGATAATTAATAAGTCGGAAAGCTATATGAAGTATGTGAAAGTTGTTATTGACCTCAAAATGTTCAAGATTTTCATAGATTTAAATAGAAAAATAAAGGAATTATCTGGCTGCAGCTTAATTAAATATCTCCTTATATTTTAATTTTTATATATTATTACATACATACACGCACACACATATATAATATTTATATATTTAAAGGTTTATATATTGTTTCATTCACGAGTGGTTAGTATCTTCAACAACTACGTTAATTCATAGCATGGAATTTAAAATAATGTCATTTATGATCGAATATGAACTACTTAATTATTTATTTCGACAATTTTTTTTTTCAAAAGTTAAATACAAATATATAAAGATGAATTTAAACAAATTCGTAATAAAAGTTAGAAATGCGTATCGTTGCGATAAAAGAAGTGCATCATTTACCTGTATACTGCATTCTATATGTAGAAAGTATCACTTTGACAGAAGTAGTTGTATAATATTCGTATAGATGGCACTTACAGTATGCTTATTCGTAATAAAATTTAGAAATGCGCGTCGTTGCGATAAAAGAAATGCATCATTTATTTGTATACTGCATTCTTGTGGCAGCTCCAGTTATTACTGGGATCCTGCCTACTAACCTTAGTCTTTTTAAATAAGCTTTAATTTCTGAGTTTAAAATGTTTAAAATATATAACGATAAACTTAACTTAGTTAAAACTAACGAATTAGAATATTTTATATCTCAATTTAGTATTGAGTTAAATTATATTTAATAGCAAGAATTCCTTCATTAAGGAAATTAACGTAATTATATTTGATTTATGGCAGAAAAGATGGAGCAATAGTTTTAAGTTCCTTAAGTTCTTGAATAGCATAGAAAATAGATTTAACGTCATGGATCAGTTAGAGATAAATTTCTATTAGTGCTGTCTGAACACGGCAAATTCGGTTCGTATTTTAAACGTTTTAATATAAGATCATCAGATATTTGTTTATTTTTCGGTTTCGGCATCGGTTCGGTTGAACATTTTCTATTTGAATGCGCTTTTACCGAAGATGTTCATAGAATTAGCAGTTTTTGTAGCTCGCTTGTGAATGATCAAATAGTAATAAATAACTCGGCAGGTTTAAATATTCATAATGTTAAGTCTTTAAACGTTCATGGTTGATTTTCATATATTCTTAATTTTTTTCGATTCAATTTTTTTGTTAGGTGACGTTTCGAAAACGACTACAGTTCTCATTTTCAAACTGGGAGCGATTGTGATGTACAATTACGCGTAATAGAATGCAATCTCCACTGAATGTTGTCAAAATCTTGTGAAAAACAAGTGCCCAGCTGTGTGCATATCTATGGATGTTTTTGTCATCGTTATTTTGTTGGTGACCGGTATTGTTTATTGAACTAACCGTTCTTATTCTATTTTTACCTTTTTTTTCCCTCCCGGTGCAACAGTTGAGTTTAGCTGGTATCCATCCTCGCTGTTGAAATTTGGATGCTTGGAAATTTCAATTCCTTCTCGAACAATTCTGGAGCCATATTTAATTTTTGAGAAGATGTCAAGGTGTAGCTTTTCTCTAATATTTATAGTCTACTTTGTGTTCTTTTAATCTTTGATTGATGTTCCTACCAGTCTGGCCAATATAGCCGAGCTCGCACGAGCAAGGAAGTTTATATACACTCGCAACAGTCCCTTGGGGAATGGATCCTCGATGCTTTGTAAATATTGTTTAATTTTTTTACACGTGCTAAACACGATTGCAACTTTGTTTAGAATTCTGCCTATTTTATCTTTGGTACCTTTTATATAAGGTAACACTACATTACCTACGAACTAAATATGGCTCGTCGGTTTGGATAAATATTTCCCATACAGGAAAGGTAGATGATCAACTAAACGTTGCGCTGCGAATACTAACGGCGACATTAACAACTACCCTATTATCCTGTTGCACACGCTGGCAAATAGAGAACTAACGAAAATTAGACGAGAGCAGGCATTGCTGCGTGACTACGCCAAACTCAGCACTAACACTGATTTGCCAATATATTCGGAAATAACAAATGTTCCAGTACCACGTTTAAAATCGAGAAATATACCGTGGGATAAGAACAACACGGAAAAAAATTAATCCTAATTTAGAAATAAGATAGTATTTCTAAATTGAAGATTGATAAATTAAAGCCGATAGAAGACCCCATCAAAAACAGAAATTACTAAGGAAAAAATGAGAAAACTTAGATTTAGGACTATAGCAGATGCGGATACTAGTTAAAGAAGCGAGGAATGACACGGAATATGTAGAAACATCAGCTTCAAGACAGAATAAATCATTGAAGAATGCCCATTTTACTCAGAGTCTGGTTTAAAGACAGTGCATCTGCATAATTTACGAAACGACGTCTTAAAATAGTTGAAAATTTTAAAATGCAATTTATAACTGTTTACTAACTTATTTGTTAACTTTTATCAAAATTCTAAGTATGTGACACTACACGATAAGTACAAATAAATGAGATTACTCGATGGGCTAAAATATAATTACACGCATTCCACACTAAATATTCCTCAATTTTATGATAAATGTAAGTATCGTGACAATAATTTAATTCATGTAATCCCAGTACGCGTTACACACTAAATGTAGTTCTGTAATTTCAACTTTATTATACGATGCAGGGTTTTTAACGCCGTTTTTCTTACGGAGAATGAATAATTTAATATTTATTTTATTATTACGTTATTGTTGTAATTAAGTTGCTTAGGCTTTATTGGTACTAAGCTATGAAATATGATGTTTTATGTATGAAACAATTAAGAAATAAAAACGCACAATTGGCGAATCACGATGTTCGGGGTAACAAACAGTAAGACTATGTGTACGTATATCTTCTTCCTCTTTTGTTTGTTCGTTGCGATTAGATGAAAGATCATCATTTAAGATGACTCGGAAGTAGCGATCTTCCAAATAAGACTAACGACGTTATATCACTTCATACGGAAGTATTAGTTCGCATTTAGTATAACAGACCCATGTGCCAAATTTTTCCCTTTTAGGCTCACCTATATTTTATTCGCAACTCTGTGTATATGTTGTACTGCAGAATGACCAGTTCGGAAGTCGAATTGATGATTAGGAATTAAGTTATGTTTATTTATAACTGTTTGAACGCTTTTATGAAAAAACTTTTCAATAGTTTCCCGAGAGTTGTTGAAAAGTTTTTTCAGAGCTTTTTACACCTTGATTACATTATCAAATTTTCACAGAAGAGAAAAATACTTGACACGTAACATGTCGTTATAATTGCATGTAATCATATTTTTCGTATTTAATCAGTCACCTCCATCACATATTCTCTCTCACATCACACACTTTCTCTCGCACTCATTCTCCCTTTGTCTCATTTTCCTGTCGGTGTCTTCGTCGGAAAACAGTTGAAAAGCTTTTTCAGCTGGTTTACCATGTTTTTGCATCGTGATTACATTATCAAATTTCCACAGAAGAGAAAAATACTTGACACGTAACATGTCGTTGTAGTTGCATGTAATCATATTTTTCGTATTTCATCAGTCACCTTCTCCATCACACATTCCCTCTTACACACACGCACTTTCCCACGCACTCATTCTCCTTCTATCTCTCTATTTTACCTTTTTGTCTTCTCCCACTTTTTCATAATAGGTTAGTTGTTCCATATATATATATATATATATATACAGTGGCGGCTCGTGGGTTTTCGAAGCGGAGGGACTGAAAGTTTTACCTAGTTGAAATTTTTTTTTAATAAAAAACATACAGCTAGGCTACCATTTCATAAAAACTTAAAATTCTAAATTTTCTAAACAAAAATAAAATTTAGAATCGGCCATTCTAAGAAAATTTTAAAACATGTGTAATTTCAAAGCACTTACTTCAAAATTTATTTGTATATGAAGTCCATACGACGGTTTTTCATTTTCGCGAACCGGTCAGTTACCTTGCTGTGGAAGTTAGGAATTGTATCGATAAGAGTTTTCTCAATACTTATCATGGCAAGCGCAGAAACTGTGTCTTCCAGCATTGTACTCCGTAAATATGTTTTAATTATTTTCATGGAAGAAAAACACATTTCCGCTTCAGCAGTTGTCATAGGAGACGTTAACAAAATTTTCATCAAAACATATACTTCGCCGAGTGTTTTGTAAATACCGGTGTTTCGAAACAATTGGTGGAGTTGCGCAACTCCCGATGCAAGGGAAAATTCTGAATTTCTTTCGTATAGAACAGAAAGTTCAGTTTGCAAACGATTTTTATTTAGCATGGGATATGCCTGGCAAGTTTCGTTAAATTCTTGAGAAGGAAATTGCCTGCAGTACGTTTTAAATTTCTCTTGTAACAGCAACTTTCCTGCAGATAGATGACCAGTAAATTAGAATCTAACCCTAGCTTGCATACATATTGTTTCACAAACTTCTTTGACAGCGGCGTTTCGATTTTCATCACATTTCCTCTTACGACGGGCATAGAATCAGTATTTGTGGACACCAAGTTTTCGAAATTCGTTTCTCTGATTAAAGAAATTGCGCGATAAAAATTTTCCAGTGATGAAAAAGCGCTCTAAGAATTAATGTTGCTATTCTGAAATGAATCGTATAGTAAATCAACGTGTGGCATAATAGGATGAAAGACGCCAAGCCAAAATATAAAGTTGTTGTCATTGAGAAAACGAAGACCGGATGCTTCATTAACCGTTTGGGTATTATTTGAATTCGGCAATTTTTCGAAACATTCTTTCAGCTGTTCAATGTTTTAAAAAACTGTATTTACGACTCTTAAATTGAAATTCCATCTTGTATCGGAACCACGTGGAATTCTTCTTGACATACAATTTTCAAGCTCAGCTAATCTCTGAGAAGAACGCGAAAAAAATGCTGGAATTCCTGACAAGTTACTAAAAAAGATGCGTACTTCTCTATTAGTTGAAACTGATTTACTCATTACTAAATTTAATTGATGAGCATAGCAATGAATGAAATGGGCATTTGCGTAAGTTTCTTTTACTATTTTTTGAACACCGCCACGCGCTCCGCTCATAATTGCGGCACCATCATAAGTTTGAGCAATAAGTTTCCCAGTATTATCTTTTAAAACAATTTTCAACTGCTCCAAAATCTGTTTCGATAATCCTTCTGCATCTTGTGAGTCAGGATTATAAAATCCCCAGAATCTTTCGTATATGGTTCCATTGAATTCGTAACGAAAAACAATTACCTCCTGTGTTTTCTCAGAGATATCAGTCGTATCATCGGACATAACAGCCAAAAATGGAGCTTGTTCAATTTCATTAGATATTTCAGTTCGACAAATGTCTAACATACAATCCAACAATTCATTTTGAATTGTTTTTGAGTTAGCTTTAAACACTGTAGAATTTTCAAAATGCACTTTCAAATTTTCATCCAATTTCCCTGCGAAATTTAACAGTCCTCGAAAAATACCAGGATTATCGGAATCACCTTTTTCATTATGTCCTTGTAGCGGAAGTTCAAATTTACCGCAAAATATCAGGCAGTCAATGATTTTTGATAGAATATCCCTATTCTTTTTGAGGTTTTCATTGAACTTTCTTACGCTTCGCTTACCTGTGTCGCCATATTAATTTTTCCCAGCATACCAAAATCTATCGAATTTTTTATATGTTGTGCTAAATTTTCGTGTTTCTTGATTTTTTCATTCAAATGTTTCAAGTCTACCACACCAGTTTGAGTCCAAGGAATTTCACCGCCAAAAAATAGACAAGGAAAACAAAAGAAAGCGATTTAATTTCACAACCGCAAAACCAGTCACATTTTGAATAAATATCCGCTTTAAATTTTCTTTCAAAAGTATTGTTTCGACTAGATGACGTTTGTATAATATTCAATTGTGGAGTCGGCTTCCCACGAGCCCTAACGTTACACTTTTCTGCAAACGATAACCGCGAAAATTTATTATTCAGCAAACACGAAACCGAATTTAATTCACTTTCACGAAAATCGCTATTTCCAACCATAATTAAAGTTAGCTTTTCTACCAAAACAATCAAAGTAATAAAATCCTTATAAATAAATATATTTATTCAATCAATAAAACATAAGTAAATGAGCAACAATAATAGAAGAACGCGCGCGTCAACATTTCGTTCTGCAGTTGGAATATTAATCTTGAAATACAAGTCTACTGGCTGGGCTGGTTTTCGTGCAGCCCGAACGCGGGCAAAAAAAGAACTATTGCGCATGCTCCTTTACCATCGTCCGGTTCCGTTTCCACGCACTTTATGTTTCCTAAACACATGAACGAGTGCTGTATTGGGCTGGTTTTTGTGCAGCCCGAACGCGGTTAAAAAGAAACCACTGCGCATGCGCCCTTAACATCGTTTTCTCACGGAACCACGCTTTTTATTTTCCTAAACGTGCCAACAAGAGCTGCATCATACGTAGCCCTCACCAACGTTCTAGAATGAGCATCCAAAGAGAAAAAATTACTTTTTTAAACGAAATTTCAAAATTTGGGATAATTTTAATTGATTTTTGAATATGAAAAAAAAATTATACTGGTAATTTTGTAGGTGGGCCTGCAGCCCTTATGCACGAGCCGCCACTGTGTATATATATATATACAGTGAACTCCCGATTATCCGTGCTCATTCCAGAATCGTAAAAAAATTTAAAGACAAACATATTCACGATTATATCGTTCGAAGATTGGTTTCAAAGTGATACATGCGAGCCTGGCTTTCAGTATTTGACGGATAGACATCGTTACTAACTGTATTGTTACATTTAATATTGATAATAGTACTGATGTAGAAGATGTACTAAATGAGAAAAATGCAATTGCTCATTCTGCTGCTCTACAATCTGCAGAAACGTTGTTAGATTATTTGGGACAAAGATGATTTAATTACAGTGACACCACTGTGGTTCGTAAAATATGTGTCGATATACGACAAGAAATGAACAATCAGAAGCAAAGACGAATTATGGAATTTTTAAGCGGTAGATGTTAAAATGAAAATTTCTAGTTTGATGTTGTATACAGAGCATGTGGACAAATGTAAGTCATTTTTATATCTTTGTACTGATGTTAATTTTTTCTTTAATAAAAAGCAATTTTCGGATTATCCGTGTGACTCAACCCGGTGATTAACCCGGATAATCAGGAGTTCAATATATATATATATATATATGGATAACTCGGCTGCTCGCATAACCTGAGTTCGAATCCCGTGAGAAGAAATCGTCTAAAAAGGCCTCTAGCCAACTCAGCTCTACATCAAATTTGTTGGTAAGTGAGTACCACATTGCTGGAAAAATAAATAAATCGTGGTAGGCAATGGCAAATCATCTCATTATTCGGGTGTTAGGCTACGTCTCATATCAAATTTCCAGTTTATAAAACTTTCGGCTTATTATATACATATATATACAAAAAATGTTATATGCATGTGAATTAACGATTGCTAGTTTTCCACTATGTTTTTATCTGTGCATTGGTGCGGTTTAAACATAATCTTATAATTTAAACGACCGAGTAAAGAACTCGACTCTTCTTCACGAAAATATAAAGTAAAAGAAATTGTCAAATATTTTTTGTCGTCTTATTTAGAAACATAAATCATGGCGATAATACGAACGATATTAGTAACAGTAGTGGTATCAAAACGGTATTTAAACTTCGGCCTAATGCCTAGTAAAGAAGTAAAAGATTTCTCATTCGCACCCTTAAATGGGCTCGCAAATTTCTAGCCGTCCGAAATTTGATTTATTAATGACCCCCCATTTCCCTGTTCGCCTTACGTTGAACAACATTTTTCTTTTACAGCCTTCTAAATTGGAACTAAATTCCGTCTGATGTAACGAAACAATCTAAATATAGGTTTTGTGTCGGAACGAACGTAATTTAAGATAAAATTCGTTTAACTACATTTCGCTATTCGTAACGGATTATCTATTTAGCGGGGATCGGATGATGTTTTTTATTTCATAGTTCACGTGGAAAATCTAATCTGATAAATCTTTTCTCCATTAGCGATGGTTATCATTATCAATTAGGATATAACGCCTATATAGTAAAATTGTATATTTATTGGTTGTAACGGAGCTTATTTCGCTGCTATATAGGGGATGAATTGGCAGATAGAAGAGCAAAGGAGGCTGCTCCATCGTTGACGATCATAAACGTCCCAGTTTCAGTTATAGATTAATTCAAAACTTTTTACTTCGTTGCAACAAGTCGACTTCTCATTAAATAAGCTTCGCCAAATCAAAAATTACGTTTTACCTTGGAATGACGTTGTCCTCATCAGACTGCGGCTGGGTCATACAAGACTCACCGATTCATATCTGATCAATAAAACTCCGGCTTCTCGGTTCACCGTATGTAGTATTACGCTTTCCGTCTCCCGTATCTTCATTGACCGTCCTTTATACTCCTCACTCGGATTGTCTCTCAATCTTCTTTCCTCACATAATGTTCTTACGCGTGTCTCGTTTCTACTCCTTGAGTTAACTTACTCTTCCTTGTGTCAGTTGCTACACACGGGAAGTTAATGGTAGATTAATAATGATAATAATAGTTTAAAATATATTGTATTCTACATCGCTAATATAATGATGGAATTTTTCATTCACCGTCCTTTGTACTCCTCACTCAGATTCTCTCAACCTTCCCTCCGCACATAATGTTTTTAGGCGTATCCCGTCTCTACTTCCTGATTTAACTTACTCTTCCTCGTGCCAGTTGCTCCACACGGCACGTTAATTTGGATTAATAATAATAAACAGTTTAAAATATATTGTATTCGTAATTTCGAACGTTAATTATATTTTTTTTTTTTTTTTTTTTTTTTAATATTCCTGCTATAATCTACGCCTAGCCTGTCTAGGCTATCAGTAGTTGTTATCATAGGTGATTACAATTTAGTCACTTATAGCCCCATCCATTGATGTTGTAGCTAGTTAGTGTTCACATAGCGGTTTTTCATCATAGTGTGCCATTAACTAGAGTAAATCTAGTGGTTTCGTCCGTTGTAGCCGGCGAATCTCCTCCATATTATCCAGTAGGATAATTGCTGTCCAGTTGGTATGTTTATCCAACCTATCAGCATGCTTCTTAGCTGCGTTTTTAATGACATCTTGCACATATGGTACAGCTAAATCACGGTGTAATGTCTCGTTGCTTACGTACCAAGGGGCATCTGCAAGTGTTCTCAGAGTTTTATTCTGGAATGTTTGTATTATTTTTACATTACTTTTTGCGCTACATCCCCACAACTGGCATCCATATGACCATACTGGCATGAGTATCTGTTTATAAAGATTTTCTTCCTATTAGCCAATACATTCGCCTTACTTTCATATTGAGTTCTGTTCTTTTAGTTACAATATGGTTACGCCACGTTAACCTGCTATCCAGATGTAGTCCAAGGTACTTCACTTCGGTTTTAATTGGTACGATGTTTTTATTCATAATAATATCTTTTGTAGTAATTTTTCTGTTTGTAAATGTCACATGAGTCGATTTTGCTTCATTAATTTTAATTTTCCATTTCTCACACCAAGAGGTGATGAGATTTACGCTTGTCTGTAATATTTCATTCGCTTCATTAGGACAACTGCTTGAACATAAAACGGCCGTATCATCAGCAAATGTAGCAACTAGCGCGTTTTCAGATTTAGGCAAATCAGCAGTATAAAGCAGGTAAAGCAACGGACCCAAAACACTCCCCTGAGGTACTCCCGCATTAGCAGGATGTATTTCAGATACTTCATCGTCATACTTCACTCGAAAGTACCTTTCGCTTAGGTAGGATTCGAATAGTTTGCAATAATGATAAGGAAATATTTTCCCGATTTTATGCAACAATCCCGTGTGCCAAACTTTATCGAATGCCTGACTTATGTCCAGGAATACCGAGTCACATATTCTTCTTTCCTCAAGATCATTTTCTATTTTGTTCGTTATTCTATGCACCTGTTGTATGGTGGAGTGTTTTGATCTAAACCCATATTGGTGATCCGGAATAACTTTATTGTCATCTACTATTGGTATTATTCGTCTATAAATTAGTTTCTCATATAGCTTGGATAATACTGGCAATAAAGAGATAGGCCTGTATGACGTTACGTCAGTAGGTGGCTTACCAATTTTATTAATCATTATTACCTGTGAGAATTTTAATTGTGCCGGGTAATAGCTCAATCTAATTATCGCATTAAATATGTATGTTATCATTACTATTCCTTTACTTGGAAGCTCTTTTAGTACTCTAGCTGTTATGAGATCGTAACCAGGAGATTTTCTTGGATTTAATTTTTTTATTACAGCTTTTATTTCTCCCGGAGAAGCAAGTTTAATTCGAGGATACATGTTCATATTATAAGCTTCTGTTAATGAACTTTCTTTACCTGTGTGAGGCTGAAATACTTTAGCCAAATATTTAGCGAATTCATTAGCTTTATCTTTATTATTATGTGCCCATGCTCCATTATCTTTGCGAATGGGGTGAACAGGTATCTTTGGTCTTTTTAAATTCCGGGTTGCCTTCCACAATGAATAATCCGGTGCTAAAGGAGATAGTATAAATTTAAAAATAAACGCTATTTGAGGACTAAATCTAGAGTTATCATTCAAATGATTCATCGCAGAATCATGTTATCATACTTGATTTCTCTTACAAATTGTACTTTAATCGTCGATAACAAGATCGATAATGCGTTGTGCCTTAATTAATATCACCCCGCGGTTTTACCCTTTTTGAAATCACCTTTTCCTAGTCCCTAATAAAATTCGTAGCGGGAATACTTAAATAGATGCATCTACATATTAAAATAGATATATCGCAAATGCGCTAATTCATAATACAAGACTAATATCTATATTCGAATCCAAACGTTGCTTCGAATAACGCTGCAAATGAAGAATACAACAAGAAAAATAATTTATGTCGATATGAAATGTGTATAATAATTTACATATAAACATATGCCGAATATCCTTAAAGTTACCTTAGCAGCTAAATACAGACAAAAGTTTTTATAAAAATAAAATAAAGAAAATAAAAGTAAAATAACAAAAGGAAAAATTAAAAAAAAAAAGAAAAAACTATTAATTTCTTCTTCTTCTTTTTTCGTTGATAACCGTACCGTGTACTGCTACTAAGGCCAGAGGCACGGGAGGAATTGATATTAACGGGTAGATTCTGGATAAATGAAGGAAGGCAAGGAGTCTAGATTCGGATGTAGGAGAATGCTGTAAAATATTTGGGAGAGAGAGTTTGAAAGGTTTGCGATTGTACGTTCGGATGAATATAACGGACAGGTAATAAGCAAGTGAGGAATAGTTAAAGGAATATTGCATGCGGTACATTTCGGTTGGTCACTATTAGTAAATAAGTGCTTGTGAGTAAGCAGTGTGTGGCCTGAGCGTACACGGCACAGGACTACTTCGTTTCTCCTGTTTGAGTTTTGACATGTAGTTGACTTTATCCAGTTGACGTTGTTTTGCGGCTGCATCTGCACTGTCGTTTGATCCCACGCCGTTATGCCCTGGAATCCAGAGGAGAATAATTTTTCCGGTAAACTCTGATGTTGGCTAAGATGGATTTGGCCAAAGGATGTTGGTGGTGTGATCTGTTTTGGGAGACTTTTAATGGAGCTCAAGGAATCGGTGCAGATAACAGCATTGTTTTTTAGTTCTTCAATAACCACATCGACGGCAATTGAAATTGCGTACAGCTCTGTAGAAAGAACGTTGAAGTTTTGTGGAAGCGAAAATCGAATGACATTGTTTGAATATACAACTGCGCAACCGCAGTGGTTGTCTTTTTTGGCACTGTCCGTGTATAGGATGTTGTAAGGAATGTAGACGACTTTGAGAAGTAGGACAACATAGTTCCAGGAGAGAGGTATCGAAGGATAAAGGATGGGACGAGACCGGCGGTATTGGGAAAAGGATGTTGCTGTAGAAGTTAGGTAATGAGGTGCATAGTTTATTGTGTAGGATGGATTTGACTTTATACTGGAGCGTGGATTTTATGTATGGTCGAGTAAGAACACAAGGTAGAGAAGTTATGGGCATGGGGAGGTTAGGAGTTGTATGAATATGAGTGTGGAATTTTAGGAGTAAATAGGCTTGGTGTAGGTCTGGAGGATATTCTTGTGCTTCATAAAACAGATTGTTTATGGGCGTCGACCGAATAGCGCCTAAAACTAACCTTAGAGCTGAGTGGTGAATTGGATTCAATAATGTTAACACTGATTGCTTAGCTGATGAATAAGACGGGAAACCATAATCGCATTTAGATTTTATTAGGGAGCGATATACTCTCAAAAGTGATGTTTTATCTGCGCCGTATGTTCTGTGAGATAGCTTCCTGAGAAGGTTTAATCGTCGTGAACAAAACTATTAACTCGTGTATATATTAAAATAAAAATCGTGCAGTATGTATTAAGAACTAGTTTAATACATATCTGATCGTATAATAACACTACATAAAAATTCTATGCTTAATGCGACGATGCTTACATTTAGTGTGTAACGCGTACTGAGAATTGTAATCTTCCATTACCTGAATTAAAGCTTTGGGTACGTTTCTGATTGCAAAATACGGCCTTCATCAGATCACCAAGGAACAAATTTTTGACTGGCTTTAGTACATCTTGGTGAAGAGTTTACCATTAGATAACAGTTAAATGCATTAGAAATGAGTAAATTTGTAAATTCTTTGATTGAAAGCATTGTGTTATTAACACTAATGGTATTGAATGCTTTTAAGTAGGGACTGTGATATTTTAACTAATCCGTTTTTTTTTTTGTAAGAATTTCCTATTTCAGCACCAGCTTAATTGGTGTATGATCGCTTCTAGCTAGGTCGTTATGCTAATGAACTAATATACAGACAACCAAATCAAGGGTCGACCATGAGCGATTGAATGAATTGCAACGAGTTTGAGATTTATGATTTAGGATAGATTTACATTTAAGAGTATCTTTTCCAAGATTTTACCATTTTTGTTATAATAGGAACTATTCCATAAAGGACTGAGAATTAAAATCGGCACAAAGGACAAAGGGCCGAGGTAAGCTATTTTAAACTGATGAAAAAGAAGGAAAGTTAGCGATGTAACAGGATCTACAAGGAGTGTAGTAGTGACTAGTGTTTGTAAATATGTTTATAACTGTATTTGCTGAAAATGAAGGTTTACTGCACTCGTAGCACATTGTTTCAGTTGAAGAATTAAGCCTTTAATATCAGAAATGTAATCCGCTGCAATTTGTACGCATCTTGGGTGTGTGAGCGTATATCTATATACAAAATTAAATTTATTGAAATTAATGTCAGAGCAATATCATTGGCCCTCTTTGACTGTAAATAGGTTTTGAAAATATCTTTAATTGATGGTTAACAGGAACCATGACTTTGTTTCATCGTTGTGCTCTATTGGGGTATACAGTGAGTTATTTGGTTTTTTGTTTCCCCCCCAATTCGGTTATTATCGCCGTCACTGGGGCAATTTCATCAACAATGGATTGTTTTCGTAACAATTCTATTATCTCACTGGTGGCGCGTCTATTTTAGAACCTTTAACGTTACACTTCTCGAAAATTTCCTTTTTCCAATACGGAACAATTCAAGTATTACATGCAAGGATTGAACGACGACGCTACATACATCGTATCGATTGATGATAGCGATATAAAATTCGATTTGTTTCGCATTCAGCAATAGGCGTGAAAATATTTTCGTATTTATTTAATTTTTATCTTTTTCTTCCAACATCGTATTCTACCGGCAGGTAAAAAAAAACAGAATAAGATAAAATAAAATAAATTCGTTACAATTTGACCGAGTAAAATTTTTAAAAATAACGAAATAACGACGACCGGATGGAAAAAACCCGTTTTAATAAAATAGCAGCTTTACATCTTCAACATGCTTAACAATTTATGCATTTCTTTTATTTAAAAAAAAAATGTTTATCCGGATTTTCTCTCTCTCTCTCTCTCTCTCTCGGTTGTTCTTTTATCTACGTCGTTACTATTTACTTTCTTTTAAAACAAAATTTTTTACTGTCGCAGGTCGTTGATAGCGCGCGATAAGAGGCCTAAGGAAAAAATTTAGTCTCCGACAGAAGTTGATATATGGATTACCGTGTAGTAGAAGCGGAGGCCATTTTCTTCTAACTTCCGTCTGGCAAAGAAAAAGTGTTAGTCGAAATTATATATATGTATATATATATGTACATATATATATGTATATATATATATAATAACAGAGTTAAGATGGACACATATAAAGAAAGATAAAAACGGAAGTCCAGTATAATGTATACAAAAAGAAGTATAAGACAAACTGCATAAGCGTCGTGTATCTTACAAACGCATTTGTATATAGTTGATATATATATATATTGAGTATGTAAATTGAGATAGGTACATACATATACATATATATACATATTTGAAGAACATAGCGCGCCCATGTATATCTAAAGATTAATATAGAATATTCTATATAAGGAGCAGAAAATCGGCTCGTATTTCGGCGGAACAGATTGTTTTTGCAAAAATTTTTCTGTTTAACAAATTTACAGCACAAGTTTTTACCAGCTAAGAATACAAGCGCATATATATAGCATATACATATACATATAAACGTATTGTAACATGTATGGAGAATATTTTCATCTGACTTTTTTGTTAATGCTTGGACGGTAGAAAAGAAATCGAGTAATATCAAGTTGAAACATAGTTTTGAAGAAAAAAAACATGTACTTATACTGACGCATAGTGCTTTTTTCAGAATATACATATACACACATACATGCATACACACACACATACATATATATATATATATATATATATATAATGTTGATGTATTGGAGAGTAGATATGCTTGAACATGGCGTGATTGGCGAAAAGTTTTGCGTTAATAAAATAATTTTTGCGGTGATTAAATTTGTTTTTAATTTGTTTTGTTAATTGATATATATATACATACATATACATATATGTACAAATCATACACACAGCCATATATATATATATATTATGCTCGCGCATCTGCCTTGCGTATAGTGTTTCGAATGCTAGCCCATTTTGTATGTAAAAGTAAACGTACAATGGCTATTCACGACGTTCGGCAACTAACAATACTACCACGATGATGATACATATAAATAAATACATAACAGAAATGATTAAATACCGAGTCAGTGTGCTGATAAATGGAACAGGAGGTTTATTTAATTTAATAAATGTCTCTAAGAAAAAAACAATACAAGAGAACTGAAGCGAAAATAATCCTAATTCGTAAGAAGGGAGATATACAAAACGTTGGTAACTATAGACCGATCAGTCTATTATACCAACATAAACTATTTGTTACTAGTATAATAGCAAATAAAGTATCAACATGTATAGAATTTAGTCAGCCAAGGGAACAAACAGGATTTAGAACCGGTTTTCGTACAATTAACCGCCTACTGACAATTAGAACATTAATACCCAAAAAAAGGCGAGGAATATGATATAAAACTGTACATGGCGTACAATATGTCGAAATGACATTTGACTCAATGGAGTTATGGTAGATGCATTATATAGTAATGGAATAGAAAACGAATATATACAACTAATCAGAATATCTATCAGTCCGCAACGATGAATATAACATTATCCGAAAAAACAAAGAAAAAAAAAATAGGAATGAGAAGAGGAATATGACAAGATTGTCACCAAAATTATTTATTGCTGTATTGGAATCCATATTCACAAAAATAGATTGGAACGCAAAAGGTATATAGTGATACTAAGCACTAGTGCTGAAGAACTAGAAGGTATGATAACGGAATTAAATGGATACCCGAATAAAATAGAAGTAAAAATTAATATTAAATACGAACGAGGAACTAAAATTGAAGGAGGAACAGTAAATGAATACAGAAACGTCGGACAAAGAATTACGGCAGATATTAACGCTAGCAGAAATAAATCGCAGAATATTTCGTGGGTAGTTTTTGGAAAACTAAACAACGCATTCAGAAAAACGAAGAAATGCCGATACGTTCGAAACGGAAATGATATAATCAATGCGTTTTACCGGCTATTATATACATTTCGCAAAATATAGACGTTTACAAAAATAAAATTAAGGAAGATACGGAAGACACAAATAACGTAAGAAAGACTACCATTGAACATCAAACTATCTGACACCGGAAGCCAAATAAATGGATAAGATAGATTAGACTCCATGATGCTGTGGAGCAAATAGTAAAAATAAAGCGGAGATGGGCCGGACATATAGCACGAAGAATAGATAACAGCTGGACAAAACGGGTGCTGGAATGGGGGCCAATTGACAAGTAAAGAAACAGGGGTAGACCGCTAATCCACTAGTGGGATGACTTAAAACATGTCGCAGGGAAAATTGAATGAGAATAGCTTAGGATCGTAATAACTGGATTGGAGAAAGCCTACGTCCAGCAGTGGACTGATACAGGCTGAAGATGAAGATATATATAGGTAATGAAAATTGCACGATCGAAGCGTTCTTTATAATAAAGTATTAATTAAAATAGAGACTAATTTAAAGCGAACATCATGTGTTTGTAACAGGAGTAACTCTTAGGCATTGTATATTGTATCGCGTAAAGAATATTTTTCGACGGTAACGTAATTTGCTAGTTTGTTCAACTTTTTGAGTCTAGTAAAATATGAGCATTTTGGGTTTTATATCTTCGTTCCCGTTGATGTATCCACAAGTTTATGGTCCGATCTGATAATCCGATGTTTAATATCGCTGTTTCGCGTAAAACACGAGTTTTTTATTGTATTTTATTTTCACACCTGTTTTTGTATACGTACATGTTGGTGCGGTATAAATAAGAACCGGGGCGGGATGAACGTATTTATCGCGTAACGTATTTAAGGTTTGCAGATTTTGAAATTAATTCGGTTTAATTTCCCAAATTCAAACTAAGCCGAACATATTCATGCGTTCTGATCGTTATTTATTTATAGAATAATAATTATATATTATTATTAATATCGATGTGTATTCCGGAGGTTTTAAATTTATTCGTATTTAATTCCATATTATATTTAAATTCGACTGTTCGTAATCCCGAAAAAAAAAAATTAAAATACGTTTCGAACCGGCAGTTCGTTAATAATAATCGATGGAATTTATATTATTGTATATTTCGTGCGCTTGTTTGAAACAACGAATCGAATTATATTATTATCATTATTATATAAACTTAAAATCACAAAGCTTTTCGGCTGTTAAGCCATTATTAAGTGAATATTTAAAAATATAAAAAATATAAAATGAAAAATATTAGTTTAAGATAACAATTCAGAAAAATAAGCAAAATGAATAACCGCATTAATCATGGCCTAACAGCCGAAAAGCTTAACTACATTTCACGTTTTTCAAATTAGGTTATAAAAATTAAAATTATATTTAATATTATTATAACTGATAATCGTCATTCGGTACAGTTATTAAGTAAAGTGTAAAAATTACAAATTTGAAAATTGTAAAAATATTTAAAATAATTATCATCCTCTTTCTCATGATAACGATTTGATTATTTTATGTTATTTCATATTTAGCGTAAAACTAAAAAAAAAAAATTAACTAAAAATTTTTTCGGTTACTTTTTGTAATATCCGAATTGCGTTCACAAAATACATACATGGTAGAACCGGAAGTAATGGAAGTTTACCACCAAGCAAACTGCATTTGAAATGACGTTAAAATATAGTATTAATGCCAGAATCAAACATGCACGTAATATTTCAATAATAAATCGCAATAAATGCAATAGTTAAAGGATCTAATACGCACACATACACAATATATATATATATATATATGTAGGTAAGAGAGATAGGTATATACTTGTGAACATGTGTGAACGTGTAAATATATGACGGGTCGTTGATCTTTTACACGAGGAAATAATTTTTCCGTTTCCTGCTGGATAAATAAGACCCAGTGAAGTATGTAAAACTAATGTTCATATTTTAATGTACGTTTATGTTGATTATGTATATATATATAAAATAACTAAATTATATATAATATGAATACATATATATATATATTTGTATATATATGTGTATATATATTTATATGCTTGTACAGTAGCGCTACATGGATAGTTATTAAAAACAACTTCACATTTTCAAAACATTAAAAACGTCATTTCAACTTTTAAATTTAATAAATAATATACACACGTAACAGGAATTTCAAATAAAAAAGTTTTTAATTCATATAAATTTTTTAGTTTTTCACACTTCTAAATAGTCAGGTTGCTTTATAACTTGCTAGGAGTGACATTTTCGTGTAAAATAAATCGAAAGTCATTGAAAGGAAATCAATGAAATTTTTATCATATACCGTAGCCGGTGCAAACATTTCGACAATAGTTAAATCGAAAACAGTTGTAATAACCGCCAATTTGTAAAATTATCTTCAGTTCGTATCTAACGAATTTCGATGATTAAATTAACTTTTCGCGTACAGGAAAAATAATATAAATATGTTTAATTTATATACGGAACTTAATGATGATGATATAATTATATATATATCATCATCATCATCATCTATCCTCACTCGTGACCGAGTATGAGTCCTTCGTATTATCCGTGTTTATGTCGCATATGAGAAAGTAATCCAATGCGGTGCGTTGTTTTAAAGTTACATAATTGACACGTTACATTTTGTTGTGTGATATTCTTCTTAATTGAGGGCTTTCTTCTTTTACGTTTGATACTGATTGATTTTAGTACTAGATCGGACCATGTTGTACGGTTATGGGCGATGTTTTCCCACTTATCTTTTAATGGTTGAATGCCTAAACTTTTTAGGTCTCCGGAGATTACGTCTTTGAATCTTAGCCGTGGTCTACCGAGCGGACGTTTACCATTTGCCAGAACGCCATACATCATTCTTCTAGGTATTCGGTAATCTTCCATCCTAAGTACATGTCCGTCCAATTTAGGCGTTTACCGACTAGCGTTCGATCAACTGTGCGGCAATCTGCTCGGGCCAATACTTCTTCGTTTGTTATTCGATCAGTCCAGTGTATTTTAAGAATTCTACGTAAGAATCTCTGATGACATGTATCTAATTTTTTAATCTGATTTTTTATTATTGGCCATGTTTCACTCGCGTATAGAAGTACTGGGATGACAACTGCTTTATATACAGCTAGTTTAGTATCGGATAATATATTTTTGTTATCGAAAACCCTTCGCTGTAACTTACTATAAGCAGCGTTTGCCTGTTTTAACCCTGATGAGATTTCATCATCCAGCGATGCGGTTTTGTTAACCACGCTACCTAGGTATTTAAACGCTTCAACCGAATAGACTTTGTTTCCATTTATTTCTATACTGGACACCACGTCGTCGCAAACTTGTATGATTTCAGTTTTATCGAAATTTATACTTAATCCAAAGTCCTTATACACCTTTTCTAAAATTTGTATAGCTTCTTTCAGTTCGTCAGCTTCATCTGCAATCATTACACAATCGTCTGCATATTGTAAGCTTGTCAATTTGAAGGTCTGTGTCCGTTTATGTGAATTAAATCTGGTGAGATTATATAAACCACCATCAAAACGGAACCGTATCTTAATACCGATATTAGCTGCGTGCTGTATGAAGGCCTTTTGCACTATACCAATATAAAAGTTCAAAAGCGTAGGCGCTAAAATGCAGCCTTGTTTAACTCCGGTGTTTATGTCTATAAATGTAGTTAAGCCTGCATCACATATTATGGCTGCTTTAGTTTGATCATGTAGACATAGTATTTTCGGTGGACAGCCTACTGCCTTAAGACACATCCATAAAGCTTCCCTATTTACGGAATCGAAAGCTTTTTTAACATCTACGAATGCCATATATAGCGTGGATGACTGTTCTCTATTTTTTTCAATTATCTGCAGTAGTGAAAATATCATATCGACCACACTCCGATTTTGTCGGAAACCACATTGGTTTTCTGGTATCAGTGGGTCAACTAGAGTCTTAAGTCTTCCTAATAAAATTTTACTAAATACTTTGCTTGCCGTACATAATAGTTATTGCAATCTGCTTTGTCACCTTTGTTTTTAAAGATTTGTATTATTGCCGCTTCTTCTTCGACCCATATTTTACTATAAAGAGCATGCAAACAGTCTACAATATCTTTTCCTCCAGATTTATATATCTCTGCTGGTATGCCATCTAACCCAGGAGATTTGTTATTTTTCATGCTCTTTACAGCTTCATTCACTTCATCTATAGTTGGTGGCTCATCTAAAAATTTATTTTCATCTGTTGTAGATATAGTTTGCAACAAATTCATGTTAACATCAGTAGTATTGTTTAAAAGATCATGAAAATATTCTTCTCACCTTTTCATTACACTTTGCCGATTTAGAATTAAATTTCCCAAGTTATCTTTGACTGCTGTTTTCCGTTGATATTTTATTCGTTTTGTCCGCTTGCCATTTAATGAATGCCTGCTTTTTTTCTTCTAATAGGTTCTTAATTTCCCCGTTTTTATCAGCAAACCAGTCTTGTTGCCTTTTCTTCCTATATCCTAGTACGGTCTTACATGTAGTGTTTATTTTTTCTTTAATTGCATTCCAGTATTCGGCTGCTGGCATATCTTCATGGCATTTCATTTCCTCGACTGTATTTTTAAGTTCCGTGTTAAGATGTCGTAGAACCGATTTATTTTTCAGTGTTGTTAAGTTATAAGTTTTATATTTATTTGCATTTGGCTGCTTCGTATGATAATAGTAGCACTTTCTAAACCGAAATTGTGAGCGCAGCATAAGGTGGTCTGTATCACCGGACCCCTCATAGCCCGTGTAATTTGACAATCATTTTTCCGTTCTTTCTTAGTTATTACGTAATAAATCATGTGAGCCATTTTCGATCTGGGATGCACCCATGTGCCTTTACGAATATCCTTCAAATTATAATTTGCATTTGTAATGAATAGACCATTTCTAGCGCAAAACAGCAAAAGAGTTCTCCATTTTCATTTTCCTTGCCTATTCCATGCTGGCCGATCACACCTTTCCAAAGGTGTACATTTTGACCTACTCTTGCATTAAAATCACCTAGGATTATAATATTACATTTTGTATAAGTTTTCTTTAATACTGTTTGGAGTTCTGCATAGAACTGCTCTTTTTCTTCGTCTGTACTTTTTAATGTTGGTGCATATACACTAACGACCGTAATCTCCTGGCAATTTGGAAAACGTAGTTTCATATACATGATACGATCGTTTATGCCAATAGGCTCTTCTGTTATGTAAGTATAGTTTCGTACTGATGGCTATTCCTACTCCTCGTTCGTAAGCCTCAGGACATGACTCAAAGTTCAAAACCATTTGTACTAGTCACCTGGGAATAATTATCGGTAGGTAGTTACGGTAGAAGAGCGTTAAACGAATGAGAACTTTATGCAGGAGATGTATGGTGGATAATTGGTGATTCAATATGTACTGAAACTGAGTATCGTAACGACTGTTTATTCATTATAAATTGAAGCAAGTTATGCATAAATGAAGAATTAAGGAGCGTACCAAAAACCAGTACAGACATTAAATTTTATAATAACGTAGGTATATCCGACTAGTAAGCAACTATTATAAGTACGATTCCCGGATTGAACATTTTTAAAATGATATAAGTTGAAACACAGAAGATAAGACTAAATATAAAGACGTCAAATAATAGGAATCTATAATTTTACAATGCTCGGATCTATACAATGATGATATAAATATATGCGAATTATAAACCGTACTTTTTTCTTTTTAAACGTACGTAGAGAGATTTGGTGTCAGACGGAGTAAAAGTGTGTTACTTCGGAAGTGTTATAAAGAAAAGATGTATTTATCTCTTTTTATAGAGTCAAACATAATGAACGTATTGATGTACCGAAGAAGAAAGAGTTCAATTCGTTTGACTTACGCAGATAATACAAAAAATGTACTGGAAACAAAATGAAATGCTTAATTTACACAATGAACAATCAAATAACATTCCTATTCAATCGGGTGTAAGATTGGGATGTATTTTGTTAACCGTGTAATTTTATTCATATTCGGATTATGTATTTGCTGGAGCGCCGGAAAATAATACAAATGGTACTAAAGTTAGTGGGAAATTAATCAGTAATATCCGCTACGCTGGTATTCTATTAGCACACAGTCATATGCAGATGCCCAATCTTTCATAGGAAAAATTAATGTGACCGGGTAAAAATTCCGACCATGTTCAAAAAACAAAGTATACGGATAGTCAGTAGAAGTGATCATATAATAACACCGCAATTTGGATGGATAAGGAGGAAATATAATGATTAAGAGAATTCAAATATCTGGGGAGTTATTTACCCGATAAAATCAAACCCAGAAATGCCGTTCTTTTATAACGTACACATGAAAATTAATGAATTGCCTAAAAACATGTGATCGCTGATTCATAGAATGATGCTAATATCGGGAACACGAAAAATGGAAAACGAACAAGTACTCGACAAAACTCTAGCGTAAAGAACAATCTTGAAGATAGTTCAGCGAGGAAAAATAAATTATTTTCGGTCATCTAATGTGAGGAGAAAATTATAAATTTCTGTAGCTTATCTTACTAGGAAACATTAAAGGAAAACTCGAACGAGAAACAAGAGAATCGAGGACGAAAAGCAGTGGACAGGTTTGGAAACATTAACGCTCTTCGATCGTAACTACTTATCGATAATTATTCGTAGGTAACTAGTACATCCATTCGATCTACCACCGTTCGTTACATGATAGTTTTGAACCTTGAGTCATGTCCTGAGCTTTATATATATATATATATATATATATATATATATATATATATATATATATATATATAATAAATATGAATAAATGGATGAATAACCTTTACTAGTATAATTATTTATCTACATTTTAATATATATATATATATATAATATATCACTATTGATGTTATTGATATTACTATTATTTTTATTATTATTATTATCGAAGCTAAAATGTATTTTTTTCTCTCTTTTTTTTTTTTTTAAATCGTTATACTAGACCCTTCCGAACGAAGATCTCTTTTAACTTCCAATTATATTTGGCCATTCTATGTAGGGAAATTTCTTGAAATACAGCCTCGATTTTCTTCTCTTTCGATGACTATTTCATTCTACATCCATCGATCATCTTTGAATCTAATGACATATTCTCCACAATTCCATTTTTAAATGCTGATTGATGCCGGAATCTATAATTTTACAATACTCGGGATCTATATGATGATGATACGATGATTGCACATAAATCGTACTTTTGAAGTGAAACTTCTATTAACGCGTTGTATATATGGGAAGTTAATCAGTAAAACGAGCGAGCGATCGAGTCGATTCGTATTATTTTTCTTGTGCATGCACGCACTGCTATCCGTTAGTCCGTTTAAATCTACGCTGCACAGAGGATATATGCGCGACGTAGATTTCAGAACGAAAACATTTGAGTCATCGCCGTGTAAAGTTTTTTTTTTGTGTGTGTCACGCAGGTATTTTGGACACAATTGACATTGATAACATAATATCATAGTTTTTATTAACTCATTTCCCAATGGAAAAGAATCAATGCCTATGTATATATTAACAGTCGATACCACCTCCCTAGCCCACCATACACGGGTCAGGTGTGGAGAGCACAAGTATTGATAATATTGAATACTTCATGTTTATTTTTTGCTTCCGATAACAATGCAAGCATCATTGGTACCCACTCCTCACCGTGTATACAGGCTAGGGGAGAGTAAATTCCAAACAGAGTATACATTTTGACCATTAGGTCCACAACCGAAATACGCTGCCATATACATGCCATAGTTATGTAAGATCGAGGATATCTCTCGTCCATGTTCTTATTAGTCTTCTACGTGGATTACCAGGCAACACTATGCATGCTCAAGCACAGCAAACAATGCGTTCTTTTTTCTTTGTGAAATTTGTACGAAATCGTGAGTTTATTAAATAAGTGTGTTTTTTCATTTAATATACACCATGGATTTAATATATCGAATTTAAAAATTTAACGATATTGCATTTTACATCGTCTTTTTACTACTTCCCTGCACCTAGATGCACAATATTAGTATTTTTTTTTTTTTTTATTTATTAATTGGGTTAAAAGTCTCGGTCGGTGTCGCGTATTGTGCGTTCGTTCATGTAGATAATTTTTGTTACCCGATCATACATCGTCCATCGTATTAATTCGTATTAATTCTTATCAAATAACATTCACGTTGTTACCGGTGAGATAAAACCAATTTATATTATTATTAACTATCGGTTACGGTACACACATACTAATACTAAATTATTGTAATTTGTAGAGCGTCGTTTGTTCGCCATTATGGCGACAACGGCTGTTTCTACTTCTATTATTTACGCGACACCATTACATTCACAGCAACACACTCAATCATTTACTTATACAACAGTGCCTATGCAAGAAGCGCATATCGTACAGTCTGATAACGGTATTTATACTTCATCTCACCAACTTGTTTATTATTTATCGCAACCAGGCCCAGCAATATTACCTAATTACTCACAACGTTTCTCTAATTTGGAAAGTAGTTCAAATCAGCCATCGTGCTCTTATGATAATATCAGCGATCAAATTGAAGACGTGTGCGACACCTTGAGCGAATGTAGTCCTAATGAAGAGTGGCAATTACCTAAGCCAAAAAGCGACCAATTTCACCACAAAATATTGAATCCAAATGTAAAAATAGTAACCGTTTCAGCCGTCTGTCCCTTGATGAGGAAGTTCCGAATCACGATCACACTAAAAATGTACAACCCAAAGCATCACCACCTCCACCGATATTCATACATGGAGTTACACATTTTTCGGCAATGACCAATAAAATTGCAGCGATTATAGGTAAACAGGATTTTGTAGCGAAAACTTTAAAGAATAATACGGTCAAGGTAAATGTTCAGGGCATTGACGACTATAGGAAGCTTGTATCTACGTTTAAAAAAGAGGACGTTAACTATCACACGTATCAACTAAAACAAGAAAGATCATATAAAGTAGTAATCAGAAATCTCCACCATTCGTTAACGGATGAACAAATTATAATAGCTCTTAAAGAAGAAGGTTTTAGTGCTCGAAATGTATTAAATGTTAGACATAAAATTACTAAAGAGCCTCTACCATTACATTTTATAGACCTTGAGCCCACAGACAATGTTAAAGAGATATTTAATTTAACTCACTTGCTTTACACTAAAATAAAGGTTGAAGCTCCACACCCTAAGAAAACAATTCCTCAATGCGTGCGCTGTCAGTCTTGGGGGCATACTAAATCTTTTTGCAACCGGCCATATAGGTGCGTGAAATGCGGTGGTCATCACAATACCACAGAATGCAAAAAAGATCAAAATTCTACCCCGAAGTGTGCATTATGTGAAGGAAATCATCCTTCAAGTTACAAGGGTTGTGTGATCTACCAGAAACTACACGAACAGAGATACAAATCAGGAAACAGTGCTGTTCAAATATCAGAGAAAAGAAACAACCAAAGTTCAACCAATCCAATAGAGTCGTACGCTGAAATAACAAGAAACAAAACTGATGCAATTAACTCTCTTATCAATAATAACGAACCTTCACCAGGCTATAATGTTAATAATAACGCGAACGGTTCATTTAATAACCATCGAGAGAACAATACTGACTTTAAAAGTATCATAACAACTTTTTAAAATGAATTTAAATCAATGTTCAACCAGCTTATGCAGCAAAATACAGTCGTACTAAACCTGCTCACAGCATTAACAAATAAATTAATTAATTAACAATGACGTCGTTGCGGATAGCCACGTGGAATGCCAATGGTGCATTTCAAAATAAGTTGGAAATAGAGATGTTCCTTACTCTTGAGAAAATCGACATATTGCTACTATCTGAAACGCATTTCACAGATAAAACGTATTTCAGTATTAAAAATTATAACGTCTACAAAACTACGAGACCTGACCATAAGGCGCACGGTGGCAGCGCTGTTGTTATTAAAAGTACAATAAAACACTACGAACTAAAAAATATATCCACTAAAGAAATTCAGGCAACAAATATAATGACATATTCATTGAATGGTAAAATTGCAGTCTCAGCAGTGTATTGTCCTCCAAACCACAGATTTAATGAACATAATTTATGTGAATACTTTACTATTCTAGGCCATAGGTTCATCTCTGGCAGTGACTGGAACGCGAAAAATATAAGGTGGGGTTCACGGTTTTCTAACCCTAGGGGAAAACTATTAAATAAGATAATTTTAAACAAAAATTTCGGTTGTGTGGCGTCAGGTGCACCAACATATTGGCCCACAGACTTAAACAAACGTCCTGATGCTTTAGATTTTTTCATAACTAACGGAATTTCAATGTTGAACATAAATGCCGATTCCAATTTTGATTTATGCTCTGATCACAGTGCCGTAATTTTAACCGCGAGTACAGGCTTAATAAACCAAGAAACTTCTCCCTCTCTACACAATAAATATACAAATTGGGAAGATTTTCGAGCATTCATAAACTCAACATTAAAAATAAATTTATCACTAAAGACTGAATCAGAGATAGATGTAGCGGTTCAGTATTTTACTGAAACTATTCAGAGTATCGCATGGAAATGTACTCCAAACATTAATAAAATGAAAGAAATAAATAATATTCCGCGATGTATACTCGATCTGGTGAAAGAAAAAAGAAATATCCGTAAAAAATGGCAATCATCCCGAAATCCCTATTACAAAACATTATTAAATAAAAAATCGAAAGAACTAAAGATTTTACTTAAAAACTTTAAAAATGAATCCTTTGAACGCTGCCTACAAGAACTTTCACCCACAAAAGCGACAAATTACAACCTCTGGAAAACGGTTAATAGCAGAAACAAACCTATACAACCCCTTCCTCCAATTCGTAAATCCGATGGTAGATGGGCTAGAACTGACAGAGAAAAAGTTGGAGTATTTGCCAAATATTTCTGCGATGTCTTTAAACCAAATTTACAGACTAATGATGAAACTGACATTCTTGAATTTTTAAGTGCGCCATTGCAATTAAGTCCTCCGATTTCGCCAACGTCTCCCAGTGAAATCAAGTATATAATTGATAAATTTAACAAAAAAAAGAGTCCGGGATTTGATTTAATTACTAATAAACTGTTATCGGAACTACCCAGAAAAGGTATACTATTACTTACAAATATTTTTAATGCTGTTTTTCGACTTCAGTATTTTCCTTTGTCCTGGAAATTGGCGTAAATAGTGGTTGTACCAAAACCAGGTAAGGCACCGGACGAGGTTTCATCCTATAGACCCATTTCCTTACTTCCTATCCTTTCAAAACTTGAAAAAGTAATATTGAAGCGGTTGAACCCCATTTTAGAATTGGAACATGTTGTTCCTCAGCACCAATTTGGTTTCAGAAAAAGACATGCGACCATTGAACAAGTACACCGAATTGTGCATACTATTCAAGAAAGCCTTGAAACTAAACAAGTATGCACGGGTGTGTTCTTGGATGTCAAGCAAGCCTTTGACAAGGTATGGCATCATGGTCTGCTGTATAAATTGAAAAAAATATTACCGCATCCTTTCTATTTCCTTCTAAAATCCTACCTTGAAGATCGCACATGCCAGGTTAAAATACAAAATCAATTGTCTGATATCTATCCTGTATCTGCTGGCGTGCCTCAAGGAAGTGTCTTGGGTCCGGTGCTTTACTTAATTTATTCTGCTGATTTTCCAGTTGATAATAACGTGATAACAGCTACGTTTGCTGACGACACAGCGTTGTTAGCTGTTGGTAAAGACAATAGTGAAACTACTAATAAGCTTCAAAAAACCCTGTTAAATGTTGAAAACTGGCTGAGACGTTGGCGTATCAGGGTAAACGAAAGCAAGTGCACACAGGTTGATTTCACATTGCGAAATTTTATGTACCAACCATTAAAAATAAATGGGGTAATTATTAGCCAAGAAAAAGATGTCAAATATTTAGGCATGTATTTAGATAGTAAACTTACATGGCACAAGCATGTTAATCAAAAAAGAAAACAGTTAGATTTAAAACTGCATGGATTAAATTGGCTTCTTGGCAGGTACTCAAGTTTATCACTGGAAAATAAACTTCTGGTCTATAAAATAGTCTTAAAGCCTATTTGGACATATGGTTTAATGTTGTGGGGTTGCGCAAAAGATGTACATGTAAATAGAATTCAGCGATTTCAGAACAAGGCCATAAGACTCATTGTTTCCCCACCTTGGTACGTATCGAACCATACATTGCATCGAGACTTAAACATCCCATATGTAAAAGATGAGGTTAAACGTGCTGTTGATCGATATGTAAGTCGTTTGGAGACACACACAAACATACTGGCGATCAGTCTACTTGACACTAGTCTAGATGTTCGCAGGTTAAAACGTAGACGACCGTTTGATCTAGCCTAATTTCTCAGTGGGGTCCATCATTGGATGCTAACCCCTAACATGTTACTTCGCGTTTCAGTCCAATTGCTGGATGGCTGCCTGGCCAGTTGTAATTAAAAATATATTTAAAAAAAAAAAAAAAAAAAAAAAATTTATTTAACATTCGTAGAAAGAGTTGTAAGAATAATGTTGGATCTAATTTTAGTATGATGATGTATGTAAGTTTTATTTTCCGGTATAAATTACGTCGTATTATGAAAACGTCGTCCGTCATTAAGGATAATTTAGTATAAAAATAGACGAAAATTGCCGTTCAGTATTTCCGGGGGGTTAATAATATAACGACATCTTATCGAGGGAAACAAGTTACTGAAATAACTGCAATCTACACTCCGAACATCGTAATTATCTTTACCGTGTTCAGAAGTTTTTCAGTTATTTTATATTATATTTCTCTACAACGTTCTCTTTCTAACACACGTACGTAGTATTATATTCTTATATATATGTATTTGAATATATATATATACACAGCATTTGAGTATGTATTTCTTAGAACGAGTAACGCGTTATTTTTCCAACGAATTTAAACGAATCTTATTAGTTAGTTGCCCGTTATTTTTCTTCTTAACCCCATCGTCGATAGTCGGTTCTAGTAGTCTGAGTAGTAGTAGGTCAATAGGTATATCGTTAAGAGGAATATAAAATATAATCGCCGGGGGAAATGTTGCACGTTCAAATTTTCGCCACAAGCAAATGAAGTTTTCATTGAAAGAGGAAATGCAAAATTTCCTTCAAAGCGTTCGCTTACAGGGAGACTCGTATATTTGTTTTCTTTAAACTGATTAACAAAATAATCGTTTCTAGACATCGTTGTCCGTTCGGGCTTGCAGAAGACATTATCGTGCAAAAGTATTTTTCTTTACGGTCGACCCCTAACGAATAGAGGCGATGAGCTAAAAAACCCCAATCATTATTATCATTACGCGGAAGAAAAACTGAAATAATTTTTTTCGTACGGTATTAAAGCCGCGTAAAATGGTTTTGTTTACATTTTAAACGAATTTATTTATTCCGGTTAAAAGTGGTAATTTTAATAGACCGATGTAAGGATAAAAATTTTCTATAGGAAAATTCGATTTTCCAACGGTAATGTTAGTAACGCCGCAGTTATTCGGATAAAAAATAATCGAATAGGAACTGTCAAGAGTCAAAAATAAAACAATAACGAAATTGCGATAAAGACTAATACGTATAGAGTGACTGAGAGAAAGTCAGATTTGGGGCGTAATTGTGAGAGAGAAGCGCGTATTACCGTTGTCACCGAAATAATAAGGCTCGATGGCTCGATTTGTCTTGTTTCAAGAGTAACTATATTATAAAATTGAGAATATATTAAGAAAAAGTAATCGCGAATTTAGCGGATGTTTTAAAATTATTTGTAGGTTTCCTGTTTAAACAGGATTGCCAGTCATGATTTGATTTTTTTTAAAGTGAAAACCGTGAAAAATAAGATATAATGCAAAGAACTGTAACATAATTTACGTTTATAAAGTTGTTACATGTTTGTTATTCTGAAAGAAACAAAGTTATTCATAAAGTATTAGGAAGACAAAGCGTAATCGTTAGGATAAAAGTTGACACTTTTCGTACTAAAATATAGTAAAAAAATATCGTAAATTTAAAATCGAGATCCATTACACTTTGTATAATTATTTATTTAAAAATGTCTGAAGTTTTCGTTTTTGATTTTTACCAAGTAGATAGTTCGATTTCCCGCAATAATTCTTTAATATCGCTTCGTCTTCTCAAAACAGTTCCAAAACCATCTGTGACTACTATACCTGGAAGACGAAATGAAGTGGTTTTGTCTCGCCTACGTATGGGTCACACCATGTTAACACACGCTTATTTGCTGCAACAAGTGAGCCCTCCTCTCTGTCACTTTTGTAACACTCAATTAACTATCCTACATATATTAATCATCTGTCCTTTATATGCAAATATTCGCTCCTCTCTAAGCATGCCTAGATCTCTTCCACTAATCCTTCAAAACGTACCTTCCTCTGAAAAAAGACTCCTGTTTTTCCTTAAATCATGCAATCTATATAATCTAATCTAAAGTCTCCTTTCTCCGTGCGTCTGGCCCTTGTTGCAGTACATAGCACGGTTAAAAGAAGAAAAAAGAAGAAAAAAAAAAGTATTTACCACGCTTATTATAATCATTCACAAAGTAAAAATGAACCAAAAAAAAAAGGTCTATATAAAAAAGAATTAGTTTTATTAAACAAATAAAAATAAATTTTGAATTCCTTAAGCTAAACACAAAATGTAAAAAATATGTGTTTAATGTTGGAAATAGAATAAAAGTTGTTTTCGATATAAAGTAATAAAAATAACTACGCTATGTACTAGTAAAAATCGCTAATTGTTAAATACATACAAGAGAGACGAATATAAGAAAAAGGTCCAGTGCCCCCGCCCCCCGAAATGAGTAAATAAAAAAATAATAAAGTACCGTAATCTGAATTGTAGTACATTCCCAAATTCAGCAGTTTTCGAAAATTTTGTAAAGACTGAATGAACGTATTGTTGCAAATGACGGTAATCTGAACGATATTGTGTTCAACAAATGATTGTAAGCTAATCTTATTTTAAAATAAAATTTCATTCAACAATTTTGGTCGGGTAATTTTTTAATTATTCATAAAACAACGAAACTGTCAGTCTTCTCTGGGTCACTCTATATATTTAATTTAATTTAATTAGTTTTATACATTATAATAAAATGAAAACATTCAAAATTATTATATATTTGATTCTTTTAGTTCGGATAATTGTTTACGAATGGGCCTCAGGTATAATACGAGTGTCAGACAGCGATCAGCATTATGCCCCCTAAAAGATATAATCTATATCGACCACTGACATATAATACAATTTTTCGACAGTTGTGTCATTTCCAAGTTATATATAACTTAACCAATAATAATAGTAATAATAATAATGAAAATAAAAATAAAATAAATTATTAATAATAATCATTAAAAAAATTATCTATAATAAAAACATACTAATTCTTAACTAATAACAATCCATTTATGGCACATACAGTTCGCAAAACTCCAATTATTGCCTTAAGTATACTAATAATTTGCAATCTTGCACTATAAATACCTAATAAAGACTAAATATATTTATCGAATGGTCTTTTAAAACTAATTCATTATCGAATGTTACTAATATGTTTAATAAATTATTTTTATTATTTTCTTCGTATATATTTAAAACAATACGTGAATTTTAGTATTAACCTTGCGGCTGCTTTTTCACGTATTTAACAAATCGCGATTTTTACTAGCGCCTTTGGGGCTAATTTTTTTAAATGTATAAAACCTTTAATATAGTTAATATTTTTATACGCATTTAAAAAAAAAGAAAAAAAATAGAAAAGAAACGGGTGAAAAAGACCGATTTTTAATACGTATATGTGTGTATATGTTTTGTGTATATATTTTATACACATCACACACATACACATATATGTGTATGTACGAATGCACGTGTATATTTTATATATACGCTCACGCCTATATATACATACACATTCATCATTTGAGCCAGGAGACCGTGTATTCGATTTCTAGAGCAATATCTCCATTTTAAGAATCTAATCATGGGTAATCTGAAGGGACATTTCTAGAGAAGTCAGTATCTTTGATTAAAATTGAAATAGTCTCCTCCAGTATCAATGGGTAAGCCGTAAAGGCATCCCCATTTAAAAGTTTCAAAAAAAAATATTAATAATGATAATTATAATAATAATAAAATTCCAGTTTGTTTTTTATTATTTATTATTACGGTAATTATTTTTTTTTATTGGTAACGTTAAAAATTATTGATAAAAAAAATATCCATGTAATCGAAAATATATAGGCGTATATTTTACTTAGTAATTAGAAATAAATGAACGTAATGTTCTTACTCGTTTAGTATGCAATTGATTGTTATACAAATTTCGAATAGTTACAGCTATAAATTTCGCGTGTAATATTTTCAGACATGTCTAATCCTAAAAGAATTAAAATTGCGAACGATAAACCGAAGGATATAGTGAAGAAAAAGACGTGCTGGGCCGATAAATATAAGCAAGAAACGGACGTAGACAATGCATATAATAATAATAATCCTGAGAAAAAAAGCGAATGCAGTCAAAACGAAGAAAAAGATGAATAGAAGGAGCCAGGAAACAGAACATCGTGAAGTTACGTGGACGATTGTTTAAAATTTTAGGCAATATTATTATTGTTTTTTTTTTTTTTTTTAAATGTATTTATATAAATTTATTCATACCGCTATAAAAAGAGAGGCCCACCTGAATATGGCGTTTACCAGAGATTTAAATGACAAATAATACCAGTTTCGTTCATAGTGTACTTAAGTACGTATTATTTCCGTTTAAATTTCGTCACTCTAAATAAATAGAAATTGTAAATCATTGATCGTGAATTTAGTTTCGTTCCTGATCATGTAATGCTGGAGTAGTTTCATCGAGTTGTCAAACTAAATTACACTAATCTGGAGAAGAATATGTGCCAGTGTTTTCTTCGATATTAAACTTGTTTGAAACTGTGCTTGACTCCCGAGTCTTGTACATCTCCGAAGTAATCAACTTAAATATTTGCAGGCGTTTATCTTTAACTCTTCTTCTAACGTCTGTAAATCTTCCATTCCATCACTTGCACATCTCTGAAGTAATATCGAGTATTGTCATAAGTAGAGTGCGGATTTATCGGCACTAAAATTTTTTTTTTCGGCGTTTAAAAAGTCATTTTCGACATTTTCCGGCATTCATAAAAAAAGGCTTATATTTCACATACAATTTTTATATGAGCATTGAAAACCGAAGTAAAGATAATAAAACACTACAGTATACGAAATTACGGATTTATTTAATACTATATATATAGAAAAATATTACACTTAAACACTACACAGTACATGAAATTTCGGATTAATTAACTGTATATATACAATTATGACACTATTAGTTAAATAATTTGGCGTTATATGAAATAATTAAATGTTTTTCAAAATTTAATTCGCCAAATTGGTGACGTTTATCACTTAAAATATTTTTCAGATGGGAAAAGCTTCTTTCCACATCTGCCGACGTAATTGGCGCGTATTTGTATGCGCTAATTTCAGTAGGACTAAATGTATTTATTTCTCCTTCCCCTTCAACTAAAAAATTATTTCTTTAAATCTATATATCCGGTATTTTTAGCTACCACAGCATTCTTCTTATCTGAATCCATCTTTTTCATAAAACACTTTTTGCAGAGGTCGATTTTGGCATTTTGAGAACAAATTACAAATATTAGGAAATAAAGTAAACAAAAATGAAAATATCTAACGAATGGAAAAAAACCAAATCAAATGTTAATTATAAACACAACACACCTTTATTTAGAGAAAACCAAAACAGGTAACAAAACTAGTAACAACATAGAAAACAGAAATGAAAAGTAAAAGTAAACGGTTAAAGTAAAATGGCGATTCACACTATTTATCATATTAGTCACAGACATAAAATATGACATAGAACGACCTTACAAACTTTTCGACTTCTACACGATTAAAAATCGAAATTAAAAAAAAAACATCAATGGATTTTTTTTAATATGTGGAAAATGTTTAAAATAGTATTAATCATCATTTTCGGCATTTATTCTGTTTTCGGTACTTTTCGGCGAAATAAAATTTCGGTTGTAGAATCAGCGAACTCCAATTCGAATTTGTCTGTGATAAGATCTTCTGTGTAGCGTGCAGCAAAATGATTCGGCAAATGCCGAGAAATCCGCACTCTAGTCATAAGCTAATCTCACTCAATAAACACCTGCAAATCTCCAAATACTCAATATTACTTTGCAAATCTCCGAGCAATAATAATATTAATTCCGTGAGATTTGCATGTGTCGATGATGAAAATATTCGATAAGCTAATCTCGCTTAATCAACACTTGCAGTAATACTCAATGAAGATTTGCAGGTGTTGAAAAGTCCATTAAGAAAATAATATCGAAAATTTTCAAATTATAAATAATAACATATTTAAACATTTGCATTTTGCTAATAGAAAAAATATTTGAAAATACTGACCTGAATTAATTACATTTAATTTTATTTACATTTTAATTTTTTATAGTTTTCATGAATAATTTTCAGGCGTCAAATGGAGATTTGCGCAGTCGTTGAAATTTGCAGAAGGCGTATTAGTTCATCGAGATATCTTCATTCGTCCGATAAAACCCGTTATGTACAAAAGCACGGTATTTTGCCCGAATTAAATTCAAATAAATACAATTCACAAAGTTTATGGTAAAATAAGAAATATTAATTTTTAAATGCACAAATTGATAGTAATCGGACGGAATTAAATTTAAATATCAAATAATTACAATTAAATAAACGAAAAAATTATTTTCAATATACGGTAAATTAAACGAAAGACATACAGAAACGCAAAATTAAACGAAAGACAATCCATGAAACGCAATCGTAACATGTTGTAAAAAAATATCGTTGACATCATTTTTTTTATGACAATCGATAATATTCGTTTTTATTAATTATATAAATAAATAAATTGTAATGAAAATTAAGGAAATTTTTTTACAATACAAACCTACATAAATTAGACTATCAATAAATAAATAAAAGATGGAGCACATGAAACACAATCGGAGATTTGGAAGAGACTGACCGTAAGGACTGTTAGTTGGAACTACGCAATAATCAATTATTCTATGAACAAAACCCTAACAATGAAACGCATGAAAACAAACTGTGAGAAGATCGTAACCGCGACGTGTTTGCCTTGTTTGCTCGTTTTTACTAATCATATAAATAAATCGGTTGTAATAAAAAATGATAAGATAATTAACGAATCTACATAAATGAGCGTTTTTGTTAATTATATAAACTAGTGGCTACCGATTAAGTAGTTTTTACTGTGATATCGTGGTAAGGTGTCGAGGACACAATGTTTGTAATCCATGTTTTTCTATTTGGCACGTGTAATAAATAATTAAAAACTAACAACGACTACACGTAATAATTATAATAATTAAACGATAAATTAATATTGATTATAATATAATTAAATGATGAGATGTTTATAATGCTAGCACGTTTGCCTAGTAAGGTGCAAACTACGGCCTAGTGATTGAAATTGATTGCTGATCCGATACATAAAAATGGTTTCTAATGACGGTTTCAATAGGCATTTTAGACTGACGTATGCGGTGTGACGTCGTTGGAGATATGAATTACTCTTTTCCAACACATTCTGTTCAATACGAAAAGAATCTTACAACGATTTTATATAAATTGTTGAGCAGTAACGACGGTATCACATTCGAGACGATATAATTTAAAAGGTTCGCATAATCCGTAATTTTTCCCTTATTTTATTTTCTAATATATACATCGACATTTTGACCTTATTTCCGAGAGGAAATATTTATAATATAGCCACGGCGATGGTGGTAGGTAGCAGTGTGTACGAATGACACGATATTTGTAACTGCCACCAAGAAGATATGATTCTTTTTTCCGGTAGTATAAGTTGCTCGTACAATAAATATGGTAATGAGCCCGTTATTAAATTTGAACATATATAACTTTTAATATATACATATATACATATATATATATATATATATATATATATATATATATATATATATCAGCGTGTAGAAATAATATTTCAATTTTCCCGCATCGTTCCAGATATCACGCTACATGGTAAAAGCATTTTACGACTTGTGGCGTAAAATACTTAAAAGTTATTTCCACTAAGTTTAGCTCTACTGAGTTTTTAAGGCAGGTCAGGATATCATCCAAAGGAGACCAACAGTATGCTGAAATGTATATATATATATATATATATATATATATATATATATATATATATAATACATATGTAAGTAATACGTAATAACAAATATATTTTGTGTATACATATGTCTACATGCATTCACACTCAAAAATAAGTTATATCATCTGTTTAAAATGTTTTATTGTGTGATGTTGATATATACCAATGATTTTCTGTTACAAATATATATCAAATTATGTATATATATATATATATATATATATAACTTTTAATATTCGTACTTCGGGCAACCGGAACTTTATCGGAATGAGACGTAAAAGTGTGTAATCCGGATAGTGAAACAGCTTATAAGTATGTCGTATAAAACATTCGTTAACTATAAAGTCGAGTAACTGTATAACTGGAAAGATGACGTCACTTATTTAGGTATTAGGTAGGAGAAAAAATTAACGTTTACCAAGCGTATCAATCGATGTATTTATAAAACTCAACGTAAGATGTGTATACATTATTTCCCACTTTTAATAAAAAATCAGCGCTGTTAGTATCAAATAAATTTCTGATATACGAAACAGTAACATGCTGCACCAGTTTGTTGTACGATCAGCCATATGAATTTAAAGAAACTTCAGCGACTTCTAAACCACTGCTTTAGAGTCGTGTTAAATAAGCCGCGCTTCATTCTCATTAAAACGATGCATGAGTTTACCTTCATTTTCCATTTCACAGTGACGTGCAACTAATTTCTTCGATTGTTACGCTTTGTCCGACATTATGATGATTTCACTGGTATCTTCTGCCCTGTATAGTTTGACGAAATATTTTCTTTATGCCTCAGCTAATTTTTTTGGAGCCTATGCGAATTATATGGTTTTCATCACAAATTGTTTGTTTTCTCATTTCGAATTAACTTGCTACCAGACGTATTTTCTTGTATATAATATATATGGTTTACTTTACTTAGCATTAATGAATATATTCTTGATGGAACGATAAAAATAATGCAAATTATTTTTTAAAATGATTTGGGATAGTATTTTTATTTTACCAATATTTTATGTATATATATTTAATAAATTGACGTTGACTGCTGATTTAAAACTGTTTGAATATTCGAATATTAATCCGAGTATTGAATTAATCCGATTTGTGATACTCGAGTATCAAGTTAATCCGAATATTTACATCGCTAAATCCCAATACTATTAAAAATCGTTACGTCTTTTGAATCTCGATAACGACGTAACATTATTTATTGCAAGTAGGAACAATCAGAGGAGTGATCCTTGAGGTACTTCGTTGAAAAATGGTTCTTTTCGTATAATATTCCGATGCGAATCAATTTGTTGGTAACGAAATTTTGAATTATAATTGCAAAACCATCACTTTTTGAGATTATGGATACTTCTAATTATTAATTTTTAACGTTTTTTTCTTTTATTTGCTATTGTAGTGTATAGTACTAATGAAAATTTACGAGAAAAATTACGGGCAATAAATCGTGTTCACTATTTTTGACTTTTTTTCACCAGCGTGTTCGCCTTTATTTTTACTACTATAAAATTAACGAAACATTGCAATTTTTTTCATGTTGAATTGTATTTTTTCATACAATTTAACTAGGGGCCACCTATCGGGGGGGTTAATTATTTACGGGATGATTACGAACAAAACAAAAAAGTTTCGCCAAAATCCAACCAATATCCGCGGAATTATCCAATCTGTATACACTTTATATGCGAAAAAGCGCACCAAACGCTTTTTGTTGCATACATAAAACATTGCAGGCGCCAACGGACATGTGACGCGAGTAAAACAAAAAAAAGTTTATTAAATTGCGATCATTATTTAAGTTGTTGTCCCACAAAAGGCCCATCCTTGAAAATTACAGGCGCCAGATAGGTTAATTGGAATGTAAACCTGCTATATATATATATATATATATATATATATATATATATATATATATATATATATATATACATACACTAACCTACCCACGATATATATATATTAAAAAAGTACAATTTTTTCGTTTGAAAACTTTTCCAATCCTCTAACTCAATGCATTATCCAACTATCACCAACATATCGATCAAACATTAATGGGCTACCCAACATGATAATCGCGATGAATCTGCAAGCCATCCGGACACATTCTGCAATACTTCCTCCAACTACCGTCCGTTCCATCTGGCCACCTTGTAGGAACGCCACCACGTACTATTTTTCCTCCTAATTACTAGTTCATTTTTAAACCGGTTCAACAATCAATTAAGAAAATTTGCCACCCATCTCGTCAACTCTCTATAACTTTCGCCAGTATCGGTCGTAGTAGAAAAATTTAAGAAAATCGTCTCGTAATTGTAGTCGCTACAAATCCCGCCCCGCTAAAAACTCTTAACCCCTTTAGGGGATAACAAAGGGGTAAAAAAAAAACTAATTTGTTTTCATCTTTGCGGAGATTTCAGGCGTTTACTATGCAGATTAGGACAATTTGAACCGTGTAAATAGTTTCATTTCATGTTTAATCCTCGCCAAATTATTAAAGGTTGAAAATCGAAAAAAAAAAATTTGTTTTGACCCTTACGGTGATTTGAGGTTTTTAATTCTTACATTCATAAACAATATATTTTTGACTTCCATGGTAATAGGCATTTATTTAAAATTTATTCACTTTATGTTGACCAGAGTATAATTTTAATTTAGTAGGCCGACCAAAAATCAGTCGAAAAATTTTTCGTAATCGAAAATCAAATTTTAAACTCACGATTTCTGACTACCGGTTAATTTTGGAAAAATCATAGCACCCTTAAAAACGGTCCAAAACCCCTAAACCCTTTAACACCATTAAGGAAGAAACTTATTAATTTTTTCTTGCTTTCCAATTTCATTATATTTCACATAAAAATATATATAAAAAGAATATACTTTTAACGTCTATTTCTTTTATCGCTAATTGCGCTATTCGAACCCAAGGACGTACTGCCGCACTAAAACTGTTATATCATATCGTATATGATGAAATCAATTCCAAGAACAAGTGAAAATATGCGTTAGAAACTAATACTCCGGTAATCCGAGGAATTCCAACCGTGTAAATCGGATAGAGTAAACGGTCCACTACACTTGCTCTCACCGGATAAATCTTTGATCCGTCTTTTCCGTATTTAACGCAAAATTATCATCTAAATATGCGATTGTAATACGCGAGTTAGTTTTAACTGTGAAACTATAAGGGTTCATTCCATTCTGTTTCAAAAAATGATTTTTATCGTCTCTCCTAGGGATTAACTTAAAAAATAACGGAAATTTTATATTTAAAAAATTACATATTTAAAAATAATTTGACGTGATGCGTAATTATAAAATGAAAGTAGGTTACTTGAAAAATATAATACTTAGGTAAGTTATTGCTTAGTAATTAGAAAATTTCTATACGGAGACGAATTATTTTCTAAACAATCCGATATAAATAAACGTTAGAGTTTATATTCGATATTCAATATAAATCATTCGCGTTGAACAATTCGACAGAATAACGATTTAGACGATATGGAAGACGATAAAAAATCAGCGAAAGACCTATTGCCGAAAGGGAAATGTCCTTTGGATGATAAACATTCGGATGAAGACAACGATAAAGACAACGAGAAAGACAAACATCGTGATGGCGGTAAAGACGAGATCGCCTTCAAAAAGAGTAAATGCACCGAAAAAAGAGAACAAGTGAAGAAACAATGGGAAGAAAAAAGATTAGCGAAGTTTGAAAGAAAGAAGAAACCATCGGACAAAGAACAACAAGATAAAACAAGGAAGGGACCAGAGCCGAAATAAAATATATTCTATTAGTATCCGGAGTAACTTAATATATTCATATATATTTATATATCAAATTATCAACGTGTAATATATATATATATCTCATCATGATATAGTCCTAAGACTGGCTTGCTAATATATATATATAAAATGTATAACATCCCTTATTTAAATGGAAATAGTTTTTTAGAATAATATGCGATATTTCTGTTTAAATTAGCGAGAATATTAAATTAAATTAAAGACGTGCGCTGTGTCCGGAATTTGTATGCAAATAAATGAAATTATTCGTAAAATTATCGAAATAAATAAATTTCATTAAAATTTGGAAAATTGTTGATGTAGTTTTAATTCCAAAATCAAAGCCTGCTTATTAAATTTCAAGAAGTTAAAATTAGATTAAATCGTTAAAAAATTAAACCTCTGGAATGCACAAAATTTTCGTAATAGCAATTTAGCACAATTATGTTGAAAGCGAATAATCGTGTATATATATGTAACAAAATTCATCGATAGCATCCTCATAACATCTTACTTTCCAGTACGTTTGAAAGCAACTAAAGTTATCGTTTTATGCGAGCTCGGTGAAATATCTGTTGGTAAACAAATTAGAAACCTATACTTGGTGGATTTTCTTACGGAAGAATGATCTGATTTTAGATTTAGCCACACAACTCTATCCATAGAATTGTCAGAAGAGCTGACTGCAATAACGTAAACTTTTACTATTACTAATAAACGAACAGAGTTGATATTTTGACACGTCACTTGACTCGACGCACTGTTTCATATAAAATGTTAGGATTATAAATTCGTCAAATCTTATTTAGATAAGAGATTTTTTTATGTCATTCGTTATTTTCTACGAGTATAATGCCGTAATTCGGAGGGACGTATTACCTAGTTTTAATCTTATTAAATGGTGACGTACCTAAATTTTCGTTCAGACGATCGGGCGCGCTAAATTGCGCACCATGCAGAACCGACACTATATTTAATAGATTACAAAATGCTGCTCCCTACTACTTGTATTATAAAATTTTTAAATACTTATGAAATTTAAAAAAAAAAAAGTTAATGCGAGCCATCAAGAACACCGCTCGAATATATGGAAGACAAAATTGAACAAGTTACGACAAATTAAAGTTACACTATAATAGAACATTGGGAAACTTCACATCGCGTAAACAGGCGAGAAGAGGTTGTTCTAAGCGGAATCCGCATCAGCCACACTAAACTAACTCACGAGCACATATTGCAAAATGAACTTCCACCACCCATGTATGTTTTGCGAGAATCAAAATTTGCCCATTGAACATATAATCTCCGTATGTCCAAAACTGAACAAGGAACGTGAAGAAGCCTTTTCATTCGAACAAGATCCTTCACAGAAGACGCAGTTGGAAACGACGAAGTTGGAGTATACTTTCCGATTTTTAAAAACTATAAAATTATACGAGAATATATAAATCAATCTAGAATTGTTTTTATTTCTGTTTTAATTCAATGTAAACTTATAGAAGACTGAATTTTCCGTTTAATTTGTATAGAATTATCTATATACAGTATTTTTTGATGTACATATGGTAGAATTATTTGTAGAATATGTAACCTTTCACGCAATTACTAATCTATAATTATCTAAATTGTATCGTATCGTAGACGCAAATGATCTAGAAGTCGAGCGTCCTTAAATAAATCTATAATTTGAATTTGAAGTATTATAAACGTATTAAAAACTGAAAGAACGGAAAAACATTTTTTCACTAGGAGGCGTTTTTTGCCTTTGCTGGAAATTCAAAATGTATAATAATAGTCACGTAATTTTGGCAATTTTAATATTTCCGGAAAGTTACGATTTAACTAATCAATTTATTTAAATAGATACACGAACGGTTTTACGGTAAAACTACTTTATTAAATTGACGGAAATTCTATTGATTTATACGATATTATTGTAAATAAATAAATTAAAAGAAACAAGCTGATTAGATTAAAAAAGAAAAGATTAAAACCGATTAGTCTACATTCCATTTCCGTCGGCCAATATTATTTTGTATTATTACTTCTCCTAATGCCGAATACTCGTTTGCCCGTCACATGTCTTTTACGACAGCCTTTAAATTTGTTTACATTTATTTAACCTTTAACCCTTTCAGTCATATATTATTAGTTTTACAAAAAATTATAAATTTTTGCGATGGAAATTTGAATTATTTTGGGTATAATATCACTTTTTATATCTAGGTAATTTGTAATTTTTTTTTTTTTTTAGAATTGAAACGCTCTACGTCAATTCCCTACTATAATGAGAATAGAAAATTTTTCTATCGTTAAAAGTTTATGTCCCATATAGAGGACATTGCGACTGAAAGGATTAATAGCTCTTTTTGTAATGTTCCCCTTTTGTTTTATTAGTATTTTTTTTTAAAGATACTCATTTACGCGTCATCCGAAACTTAATATTATTATATATATTGCGAATAAATTAATCATCTTGTCAACGCATCTTTATTCTTCCGTTAAAATTAAAAAGTCGCCCATTAGCGAATTTAATAATAATAAGAAAATTTAAAAGTGTTATAGTAGATAGAAAATGTCCCGCATTTTGTTACGCCTTTCGTAAAAGAAAAAAAAAAATTTTAACTAGAAATTTATTTTATAGTCGCTGACGTCTATAGGTGGGAGAATTTATATATCGCTCATAATTGGCTCTATTGACGATATGAGATTATAACTCGGCAAATTGAATATAGGAATTAAGATACGAGCCAAATACGGATTACAGATAAATGAAAATAAAACAAAAAATTGATAATAGTAGATCGAGGCAATTTAACACCGGAACGTGAAAAACAAATTACTACTTAGGTACATATATTTGGGACTACTTGTCACTTCAACGAGAGAAATGAAACGACGAATTCGGCCGAGCTGAAATGCCATATTATAATGACGTGATCCAATACAAAAAAAAGAAGGTAACTCCGTGTTTGGTGTTGTTTGTGTTTACACAGCCGACGAAGACATCGAAGGTAAAATATAAACAACGTATACGTATCGATAGTTTCGAGATGTGAGTTTGGATATGTTACGGGGGTACCTTGGATAGCGAAGAAAACGTTTTCATTTTGCCAAAAACTTGAAATCAAGCGTATGTTGTCCAGCGACATTTCATTAAGGATGTTTTTTTTTTTTTTGTTCGGTCACATTGTCTGTAGTGAGCACTTTACGGTTATTAATCGATGGACAAGTACTAGGGCAGATGGTTAGGAATATCTTCTTCTTCGTGTAACTCGATTTGGGTATAAAGCTTAACCCCTTACACAGACTCCACTATTTCACCAAATGAGTCTCGGCTTCTTGCTATGTGAACTAATTCCTCTACTTTTGTAATTCCAGTCCATTCCTTAATGTTCCGGAGGCAGGAGTTTTTCTTCTTCTTCTCCCACTATTGCCTTTTACCGTTTCCATTATTATAGTTTGGAACAGGTGATATGTTGACCCTCTCATAAAATGTCCAAAAATTTTGTTTTCCGTTTCCTAATTGTTTCCATTAATACAAGATATTTTTCCATCATATGTAACACATCCATTGGGTGTTTTTTTTTTTTTTGGTCCATGGTGATAAGACAATTTTCCGAATAATGAGATTCGCTTTTCCATATATATTTTTATTTCTCAGGTCTCACACCCATATAAGAGTGCAGAAATGTTGATTTAAACTAGACGCGATAAAATAAATTAATAATAATAAATAATAATAAATAATAATTAAATAATAATTCAATTCGATTCAATTTAATTTACTATTATAGTATTTTATTAAAAAGTTTGGAGTACAAACGGCTGGGAAGGCAATTGTGATTGTAGTCTGATCGAAATGGATAAACCGAGTTGGTTCTTAGAAGGAGTAAGTGTAAAAATCGTTGTGGCAGGAAGATTATAGATTTGTAAAAATTAAGTCGTCTTTTACAGAACATAAACTTCCATAGATGAAGATGACCTGCACGAGCGGGTACAATTAAGGCGGGAAGAGCGAATTCCCTGAATGAAAATGCTTTGCGATGCTACAAGTCTGATACGAATAAATCCTCTAGAAAGTCGGTTGTTTTAATGTGATTTCATCTTCGTCATTCCTCTGCGCGTTATCCTTTTAAAGGATTTCTTCTTTTCTAACCTTGTTCAATAAAGTTGAGCATTTTTAACCACTAAAGTCATCGCGAATTGAGACATTCCAGATGTACGCAGCTAGAGTAATGATAAAATAAAAATGAATACTGGTTCGCGTAATTATCGTAAAAGTTTAAAAAAATTTCCCGTAAAGTTTTTCATTCTTCGTTGAAAGTGTGGTCGGTCTTAGAATTACGAAACTGTCGAGTTGGACGATATTAATGAATTGTCGTAGTCTCCTGCGACCGTTATCGTCATTAATTCGAACATTTTTGAAATAACATTGTACGTCGGCACATTCTCACGGCTTTGATAGGAGTTAGTCAATTTGTCATTTATTATACCGGATGGTTTTAAACCACACAACTACAAAATTACGATAAATCATCATTGTCACCGTGATCGATCGCGTGTCTTACGTATTCGCGATATTATTTGTGTCGAGCCGCAAGAATTGAACCGAACAAATTCACGCGGTATGTAACAACGGTTAAAGTTTAAAATAATTACATTCGACGAAAGTTAGTCTCCGTCGGTGGAGGTAACAGCTGCTGTCCCACGTAATTTATACTAAACTCTTCGTTTAGTTCGATACGGAACTTTAAGAACTTGTAATATAGTTTATTCAACCTAACCGCCGCGAATTCGAACTATTAACGAACCAACTTGTAATATATATATATATATATATATATATATATATATATATATATATATATATATGCACGATCCAAAAAACGATCGTTTAAATCAAAGTATAAAAGTTGAATAATATCGGAGATCTATACCGTGTCCATAGAAAAGTTTAATCTATAAAAAATTCCAGTTAATTTTAATTTTTTTTTTTTTTAATTTCTTACCTATTCCAAATTTAGTCCCGTATTCTAGATATATGAAACGAATGTTTAAGTTATAAAGTTTTGGGAACGATATTCGATGTAAAATTTTTAGTTTATTTAAAATTTTCAAGAATCAGTAGCATAGTTTAATCGGGGTTTTTAGTTATATATAAAACTAGATTTAAGGAATTGGGTTATTAATATAATCTCGGTTCTAATTTATTCGAAAGATGTTCTTTGCAGTAAAGATTTTATAATTGTCATTTGGTTACATTCGTGGATAGAGTAGCCGTCGATATTGTCTATTATACTTTGTACGCTTAACCGTTGAAAATACATCAATTTATAAAGCCATCATAAAATCTATGTGGACACACGGTGTCATGTTGTGGGGTACGCTAAAGATATTCGTGTAAAATACAGAGGTCCCAAAATAAGGCGATAAGACTAATTGTCTCCCCACCTTGGTAATGATAACTTATACAGATACTTGAAAATTACGTCGGAGATGAATTCATCCAATCAAGTACTCGATGAGCCACGATAAGAAATTGTTTAGATAACAGCAGGGAAGTAAGATGAATTCGAGGTAGTAGGACCTTTGACTACATATATATATATATATATATATATATATATATATATATATATATATAGAGAGAGAGAGAGAGAGAGAGAGAGAGAGAGAGACAGAGAGACAGAGAGACAGAGAGACAGAGAGACAGATACTTTTTTTCTTGTAATCTAGTCTAGGTAGACTAATAAACGAGTTAACTTTAACAAATAATAAATAAATAATATTAATGCCAAAATTTACCCGATGGAATTTTGGTTTTTACATGTTAACTAAAAAAAGAAGATTATATACCTCTTAAAACGATATATATCTAAATAAGCCTAATATAAGTTCACGAGGTTTTGTTCTCTTGAACATACGCTTCAAATCCGCCGTATTTAGCAGCTGACGCGATTCAGCATTTACATGATTTTTAAGTTTTATTTGCGACATTTTGAAAAATTTTAAATTACTTTATTGGCATGCTGGATCTGTAGATCTTTATGTATTTGTATATTTTTTACATAAAATGGTGCGTTAACGATGTTTCTTAAAATTTTACCTTGGAAACGCTGTATAATAATTCTATTGCATTGTTTATCATCATAATTTTATACTGTAGATCCAGACTGGTTTCAACATTTGTTTCTATATTAACATTTTATTGTAAATTGTTAACGGAGGATGCCTACTAACCATGCAATACAGTTTTACCTATTTTCTTTGAACTCCTTTCTTTTCTACTCTTTTTTTACATGAACTTTCCAACGACGAAGTTTAGGTATTGTATCTGCGTACGGTATAACATTATTATTAATATATATACCGAAATATATGTAATGCAAAGCATTCGTGAAGTTCATATGCACCGATTTAGAATCGTTTAATTTAATATTCTATAATATTCTATTTTTTAGCCCAATTATCCTCTGAAACGGCCAGGAATGTTGTATCATCAGCAAATGTTGCTACAGTATTCTTTCCTAATCGAGATAAATCCGACGTATTACGTACATAGAGCATCGGTCAATATCGATAGTCTACTCGCTAATATTTTAGTAAATAATTTATATACATTGCGTATAACACTATATCCGAATAAAAATATATTTTTCACCCTTTTTCGCATTCTTTCGTTCTCGTTAAGATTATAAATTTCAGTCGTTATAAGGAAAAACAGTCGAATTACAAGCTTAGTGCATATATATATACACTCGCTTCACTATATATTCGTTTATAATGAAATTTACACAAACTATACAGTCGATTAAATTTACTAATGAGATATATACGCGATACCGTCTTTAATTCGCAGCGTAAACTCGTTTACGGTAATTCGCTATTAAACTCCGTACCAGCTGCGTTCTTATAATTTAACAGTACCACCCTCACTACCACATATACCAAAGTCGTTGACCGAATTTAGAAAACTAGCAGATAACATTAATAAAAATCCCGTACTTATGCGTTACTTCCGTATATGTGTATATATATATATAAATATTAAAGTATATAGAAAAAATTATAAAAAGCCATATCTCAGATGTGAAGTGATTGAACTTTCTCGACATAATTTTCAGTAAAAATTATTTTATTATCATTATAGTGATTCCTCCAGCATAGACCTTTCCATTTTCGCTGATTAACTTTTATATTTTGTTCCATTTTTGTTGTTGTCATGTTTCACTAGCATATGTTAAAACTGGCATTACACACTGATCGAACACACGCCTTTTCAGGCTTTATTTTAACTTCCTTAAGTATGCTTCTAAGCTTTGAGAATGCCATCCATGCTAATTGTATTCGAGACGTGAAAGTTTTATTTAGACCGCGATTTACAAGTCGAAACTTTCTATTCTTCCACCCCATTTTAATGAGGAAAAATTTTCGAAATTAGTAACGCTCGAAAATCGAATTAAAAATAAAAACAAACAAGAAAAAACGGTTCGATGACCTCTTAATAGATTCCTATTCGACTTTAATTTTCATTCTTTTTAAAATATTCCTATCTAAATTCATCCTGTGTTACGAGTAGTTTCCCTGTTTTATCTTTATATATATATATATATATATATATATATATATATATATATATATATATATATATATATGTATATATAATTTGTAATTCTAAAAGCACATTAATATCCATTCATACATATGCATGAATAATACACACATTATACGTAGTACAACTATCCTCTAAAGGAAGTTCTCGTATCAAATGGCATATCTACATATATCGTACAGACGCTTATTTTATAATTCAATAGTAATTGTGTCGTATGTTTGAATATGTCGATCATTTATGTACAACTAATTATGTTTTTTTTTCTTTAATTCTTAATTGTCTTGAGATATTAATTCTTCGAAAAAAAGATTAACCTTGAATAATATGGAGCGTGATTTATGCAGAATAGAAATAAAAATTGTAAAAATCCAATTAGCTAAAAAAATTTAAAATCGTAATTATATATATATATATGTGTATATATATATATATATATATATATATATATATATAAATAATTTTCCTGATTTAAACATCGGTAAGTAGAGACGAGTAACCAGATGCAGTGAGAGACGTTCATACATGTGTTTAAATCTAAAGTTCCTTCACCGCCGCATATATTACCATGTTATATATTTAGCGAACGTTCATATATATATATACACACACACAAATATATATATATATATATATATAGAGAGAGAGAGAGAGAGATAATCTATATCTATACCATATATAAAACTGTAATGTCTATCTGTGATTTGCGAATATTTTCATTATAATCACTGCTTTAGGCTATCTAGCTGTTCATTATTTAGTCACTTCAATGGTTACGTTAGAAATATTTTTGTTTTATACTTCTCCTATGGATCTCCTAGAGTGCATTAAATTTGCGTATAAGGAATATTGGAAAATCTATGGTCCGATCCTTTTACCGCAAGGCATTATAAATCCATTCAACCCGACATACCTTCTAATCCATGGTTCTACAATATTAAAGTTGAAACGATCAAATTTGCGGGGTTTTATTACTACGATTTATCGACTGAGACTCGGCAGTAGTCGCCTTCCTGCTTCGCTACATAGGTTGACACTGCTGTTTCTCTATATGAATGGAATCCAGCGTTTACATAGGTTGACACTGCTGTTTCTCACGGTCTCTCTCAATATATCAATGAATCCAGCGGTTTTTTTTCGTTTATCAAACGTCGTTTCCTGCGGTTTCTAATGGTTTCTTATCAACGGAATCTAAAGTACCGTAAATTATTAAAAATAAGGCGGAAATAACATGGATTAAGTCAAAAATACGCCGTTTACATGGTGAATTAAAAATATTAGTAAACTAAAAAGATAACTTTATTATTATTGTAAAAAATAATTATGTAGAAGAAATATATATATATATATATATATATTAGTTACATCACAATTAGGAAATAATTATATAAAACAAGAAACAAAAAGCACACCGTGATTCCATAAATAAAAAAACTGAATAAATTACTAAAACAAAATCTTAGAATTAAAAATATTTATCATAAGTTTTCGGAGGGAGTAGTTAATTTATCAAATGCAAGTTTAACAGAAGACAATAAAAAATTACTAGATTAAAATATATAAATAATAATAATTATTTCAATCAAAAAGATATTTAGAAATTATTTATAAATTGCGAGAATATAAGATCAAGTAGTATCAAATAAGTTAATAGTAGAATTTTTTGTAACGCTTTCGTTAACTTACACCTAGCTTATGCTATTTGGTAAATTTTGAAATTCATATTCACAGTATATCATAAGTAGCATTCGATCCGATGATGGATGCTAAAACTTAACTGTATATATTGATATACTCAGTTTGTATTTTCATAAGTTTTTTTTTTACCAATCGACGGGATTCAAGTTAGAGAGATCGCCGTGTGATTAGTGTGTTTTTGTCTTGATAGTGGACATATTTTCTTGGTAAAAATTGTGATTTCCACATTTATGGATTTCACTTTCAAGATCTTCGTGGGGAGTATAAGATTAGTTTGCCTTCATAACGTTAATGTCCGGCAGATATCATCGTATTCGAGAAAAATATCAGAGCGATACGTCCACTTTAGAAGAACGTCCATTAAAAATGAATATCGCAACGCTATCTCCAAATAACGTCTGGGCTGACGCGACCGACTCCGATAGAAAAAGTTACTGACCATCAGGCGTCTTGCCAGCGTAAAACTTTCAATTCTCCGAACAAATTACGTCGATGAAGATGATAATCATAATAAATATAATATCGACGTTATCACGATAATAACAATAATAATAATAAGCATGATAGTAATAAATATTATAATAATAGTAAGAATTCCTCCTTGTATCCATCTTAAAAAATTTATTGCCCATAATACTGAATTATATATATATATATATATATATATATATATATATATATATATATATATATATATATATATAAAATATACGAAAATCATAAGAGCCTACGCTAAAATCTTTAAGCTGTCTCCTTATAAAAATACTTTTAATTCGCCTTCACTAGAGCATACAAACACACATATACATTCATGTATATATTGCATACGAGTGTAAATCGTTAAGTTAAATTGGACTGCCAAGGGAAAAAAAAATACAATTTTTTTTTTCGATAATTTTTTAATATTACTTTCCGTCTTTATGTAGTTTTAGCTTAACACTTAAACTGGATATTTACAATGATGGTATCCGGGTAATTAAGTGTTTAGGATATAGGCAAATATATATACACATACATGTGTATATATATATAATATAATGCACATATATGTATATATATATACATAAAACATATATATACATATACATATTAAACCTATATACATACAAATATATGCGTGTATGTGTGCTGATGTCGTATAAGTATAAAGATTGTTTTTATTTTATTTATTTGTTGGTCAATATGTATCATAAAGGAAGCGTTACAGATATACTGTTTGATGTCATATATATATATATATATATATAAACATAGACTTTATGTAATGTTAGAGCTGATTCAAAAGATCAAGAATAATCATTTCGTTTGCAAATATCATCGGCTAATAAAGTAAACATTAAAATTTTAGATCGTTCAAATTTTATAATTATATAAAACGTCAATTTGTCACGCACATAAATATAGTGACATATATACACATATAATCGCATTGTTCGTCGCTGAATAGTGACTGGTTTATTATAATTATCTACAACATCGTATCTTGCGAGGAACTTATCACCGGACGCTAACAACTTCTCTCTGTCTATAATCACGATTTTTGTTTCAGCTTCGTTCATTTCGACTCCAAATTAGCGACTGATAGTTTCAAACTTTTCTACCAATATTTTCATTTCACTCAAATTTGTCGCGATGAATGTTCTATCAGTAGCCATAACGTAACCTTACGTTCGCTCAAACAGTTTCGTCTATAATATATTCACCATAAAGGTTGAACAATTTGGACGACAGTATACATTGTCTCACACCCTTCTTTGTGTATAATTAATTTTTTTTTAATTAATTTTATTTATTTCCGGCTTCGCGTATTAGTGGCTAAAATTAATTAGAGCCACTTTTTAGTTTTCATTCAAGCAATATGTCGCGCTGTTGTTTGTATAATTTATTTCATTTCGCATAATTACCGGAGTATAGACTATAAGTCTGATGCGGAGCAAAAGCGAATAATGTTAAACTATTTATTATCCGAAAAGAAATTAAGATTAATTTCTTACAAGTATTTCGTTTTTATTTCGTATTCGTTCTCCCGTGATAATAATAATTAAAATAATAATAATAATAATAATGAAATGTTATCTTAACATCGTTTGGCTTACGTCCAAATTTGGTCGGATAATTTTTTTTCCATTTTTTCTTTTTTAAATGTTTGTAAAGTTTTATTATAAACGTTACTTTTTCTTCTTCCGGGGTGGTTGGAAATAACTTAGGCGTTTACTTGTCTCGGTTGATTGTACTATTTAAACGTCCGCATTCTGTGTTTGTTGATATCTTCGCACGAATGAAATCGTATCGTTGCCAAACTTCTATTAGACGGATGTTCTGTACTCTCTCTAATTGTAAACGATAGTAATCACTCCAAACGCGAGGACGAATTAAAATTTAATTCGAATTTAGTTTGTAAACTCCTTAAATTAAGAACGCTGTTGCAATCGATCGATTTATCGAACTTTTTTTTTCAATTCATTTCGATTTGAAAGTTATTAGATTTCTTCTTACATCTCATTTCTATTCCATTTAGTAGCTTCTTCTTGTCAGAAGATGACGTACATCAACGTGTTTTATATTTCTCGTTCCCTGGCTGATTTTATTACTTCGTCAATTTTCTTGTTTTCAAAGCTGTTGGTAATCATTTCCAGTCTTTTCCTCCCTCGCATTTTCTTATCCAGTATTTTTCCTCCAATGGTAAATATCTCTTTTCCCTTATTTTATGCGCGAGGTATTTTTTCTTCTTCTCTCGATGTCTTGGACGACAATAATTTTAACGAATTTATACATTCGTAAATTATTAAATAAAATTATACACATACACGCGTAAGACTATACGAATTTATAGATTAAACGAAATATTCGTTAGTACTCAATTTTTTTATGCTGTAGTTAGAGATAATAAATCGATGTAGTTAGATTAGAAAATAAGTTTATGACAACGACGCGTTAAAAGTATATATCGAATTTTTAATAAAACTTCGAAGCAATTTAATAATCAAAAATTAAATCCTATCATTAAAATAGACGGTCCTCGAAATTTTCTCATATGAACCCAGTCACAATAAAACGGTTAATAGATTTCGTTCAATTGAGAATTCATTTTTTTCTGTCTTGTTTATTAGATGCTTATAGATAGACCACGGGTGTATTTTCAATTTGGGTATACAAACTCGTATACGTTAGACAACCTTGTATGCAGATTCGAGAATACAAAAAACGGTCTTCGATTCAACTGTGGTGTGACGACCAGGGGTTGGAAAATTTCTACCAAAAAGTAAGGAAATTTGCCACATCAATATTATACGCTAATTAAATCTTACTTGACAGATACATGCAGGTAAATACTGATGATGAGTATTCTCAAATATATAGTATACATTCTGGTGTGCCTGAGGGTAGTGTACTTGGGCCGGTACTATACCAAATTTACACTTCAGATTTTCCGGAAAACATTACACTAACAACAGCTATGTTCGCAGAAGATACAACGATATTATCAAGTTATCATGATCCTAATGTTGCTGATGAACATATGCAGGCTCATATTAATCATATAGAGAAATCGTGTAAATCATGGAAAATCGCAATAAATGAATCTAAATCTACATTAAAAGGAATTAAAGGAAAAACACCGATCCGCTTTAATGATAAAATAATCCCAGAGTCCTGCTAAAATATCTCTATCCAAAAGAAAATAACTTGATCTTACGACCTAGCTAATGCACTGGAATTCATTATTATCAGTTAAAAATAAAATTATTTTACAACCTGTATGGACGTATGGGATTGAAATCTTGAAATACTGACCTGCACAAGGATCTCCAGATGCCTGATATAAAAGAAACAGTTAGTAGTAGATATACGTAGCGACTTCAGAAATATGTCACTGACTGGCTGCCGATCTTAAGACTAATTTCACAGAGTTCAAGTGCCTGAAAAGATATTGTCAAGTGGATTTGCAAACATCTTGAATAATAATAATAACAAGTATATTTCAGCTAATAAATAAATTACAATTCCCATTTGCGTACACATACCGAGCTTACATAATTGCTCATACTGTGCGATATTTGATTTAATATTAATACTAATATAGGAATAAGAAAATAAAATCAACTGCAGAGAAAAAATACAAATAAAAACCCTGCTTAAAATCTTGAATAAATTATGATTAGTATACACAGAGAATAGCCGCTATTAGTCAGTATAAAAAAAAAAAGTTTTTGAGTTATTTAAAAACCAACAAAACCGTGCGTCTTCTCTGGGTCATTCTATGCAATAATAAATGGCCATTAAATCTAAGTTTAAATTATCCGCCTGTTTCGCTTATACGTACGTATATATGTGTTTCTACAATTACTTCAAACGAAAATAAAATTAAGCAATATAAACACACACACACACATAGGTAATATTTATTATATTAGGAAACTGCGTTTGGTGGAATTTTATTTGAGACCGCAGTCACTTCCTTTTTAACACGTTTGTCGAGAGTTGAAAAAAAAAAAAATAAAAAAGTATAAAATAAAACAATTCTTTATTTACACAAAATTCGGGGTACGGGATAAAAACAAATTTACGGATGCGTCCAAAAATATATCCGACCGTAGGAAGAGGGTAATAAATCGCCAGGCTATATTTGAATATGTACCGTACATAGTCAGCCTATATATTCCTCTAACAAAACGTCATAATCAAATAATAATAATAATAATAATAATGAAATAGATGATAAATTAGATTCTAAATTGAGATCGAAGTATCTTTATGTTATATATACGCTTTACGCATATAGGCCATTGAGAGTTTTCGCTTAGTTCGTAAATCGTCCAATGACTGGCTTCACAGCTTTTTCTTCACCGTACATACTTATCTGTTTTCTGTATCGTAGTGACGGTGACTAATCTAACATATTAACTGAAAAAATTTAATAAAATTTCCTAACAAATTTTCTCTCCTATCGATATAACCGTTTTTCTTCCCAATCTCACCGTCCGTCATCTGTTATTCTCACTAGACACACACGCAGATATATATATGTATGTAGGTGTATATTGTATGTAAATGTATGCAAGTATATTTCAATATATATATATATATATATATGCATATCCATTTATTGCCTAGAGTTTTAAATGAAATTATCGATTTTGCGTCGTCGCGATGACTGAAAGTCTATAAAATTTAGAAATAAAGAAATTTGTGACTAGATTGCAGTTCAGATAAAGAAAATAAAATTGAATTATTTAGTTAGTTTAATAAAAATAATAAAAATCTCGGATTTTTACGAAAGCAATATATTTAGTACAATCTTATACTTAATGTATAAATTAGTACTAGCGATAAACCTAAATTAACACAGACGGCGAAAGATGATTTACACAACTTTCAGCGGTAAGAATACAAAGAACTATTTAACTAGTTGATACGGTTTCATAAAGGCGGCTGACGTCGTTTTTAGTGATTAACAGATTTCGTGTCTTCTCATTTAAATCAATTTGTGGTGTGTGTTGGCCCATATTGTTTCATCAATAGGTGGGATTTCCAAATCCAAATAGATGTCTAGTTATGAGCTGAAGACATTTGTTTTGTGTAATTAACCTATTTGGTGTTTTTTTTCGCACAGCCCCACAATTGCACTCCATACGTCCAAATTAGTTTAATTATTTGCATCTATAGAAGTATTTTGTTACGTCGACTGAGCTTGGAATTTCGACCAATCAATGAGTAATTTGTTCTTTTTTTCATATTTAAACGCGTTTTCTAGTTCAGTCTAACGTCCAATGAATACATATACGTTTTGCATTATCCTCTTGAGGAATAGGCAATCTTTCGAGATAAACCGAATGATAGTTATAACGTCGTAATGTATAAATAACATGAAAAGATTTTTGTTGATTTAGCATGATTCCCTAATCTCGTGTCCATTTGATATGTTGATTGTATGTTGTAATTTTTCATTCGCATTTTTAAGGGAATCACTGATAGATAAAATAGCTCAGCATGCATTCGGTAATATTTTGATTTACTTTCTCCGTGAGAAACGCGAAATGTTCGTTCGGATAGATGTGATTCGAATAATTTACACACTTTTTTGGTAGGTTATTATTCATTTTATGTATAAACCTTTCATGCCAAACTCGGTCGAAAACTTGCGAGATATCTAAAAATAGTGCTGAACAGAATTTCTTTTCTTCGAGGGTTGTTTCCATTATCTTTGTCACTCGTTGTATTTGATCAATCGTCGAATTAAGAAACCCGAATTGATGATCTGGTAAATTTATGAGTGGGTTTAATCGTTTAAGAAGTTTTTCAAATATCTTGGATGTGGTTGGTAGTAATGAAATTGGACGGTATAAGCTTACTGTTTGCATAGGCTTCCCTGATTTGAGCAGCATCATAATTTGAGATACTTTGAAACGTTTTGGTACATGTTTTAGACGAAAACACACATTGAATATGTAGATAAGCATTATGATGATGCCTTTATGTGGTAATTCTTTTAGTATTGATGAGGTTATTTCATCAGTTTCAGGTGCCTTTTTAGGATTGCAACTCGAAATTTCCTTTGTTAACTCAAGGGGTGTAACATGTTTAAACATGTTTAAGTGCGATAATTAATTGATGTATTGATATCAGAATTAATTTTGATGAGGCTGCAAAACTGAAGCTAAATGGCGAGCGAATAGATCAGCTTTTCCTTCATCGTTACGAACCAACTTCCTGTTCATCTTTAATTGGTGGTATTTGTACTAGAGGCCTTTTAAATCTATAACGAGTAATCTCGATCAGCTTCGGGGCTGAGGTTTTTTCTGTATAATTATCGAAACTTTGTTACTTAATATTATTTACTTACGAAGTTGATTATTTCAACGATTAAATAATGTTTTATCCATTCGATTACGGGATCGATGCCAGATTCTTCGTGCACGTCGTCGTTTGTTAATGAGTTTTTTTAACTTCAGTCGGATAACACGTTGCGGATTGTGTTTCTTCTTTGAGTGACGGGCTTCCTTCGTAGCTTTCCTTACTAGGTCAATAAAATGTTGTGTTTACTGCTCTAATTCAGCTATAGTCTTCAGTATGACCTTGTGATCTATTAATTCGTCGATTTTAATGCGTAATAAATCCCAATCGGTGATTTTATTAGTCAGAGTATGTCGAACCTTTTCTCCTAAGACAATGGCACTAAGCACCAGTAGTCCGGGAGTATGATCAGAGACATCGGCACTTGTGTCTACTAGGCTGAAACGTATCAAACCTCATCAATTGGTCATTGCCGATTAATATAATTAGCAGAGTTTAGTCATTGGGCTATTCCTCTGTGCATATTATCCTATTTATGAATACTGCTTATTTAGTTTAGATCTAAGATTGCAGAAATATAGCGGCTATCCTTTTCAGGAGCTGTATTAAGAAAAAAGTTCAATATTGGTCGACTGACGACATTTACGACAATTCCACGCCTCGCTTGGTGGGGGGGTTTAGACTACTAACGATATAGATAAAATAATTCGAACGAAAGGGAATCGACAATGGATTTAAAGAACCGGAGAAATCGGTAATGATAATATTCTTTCCCAATTGTAAATGATTTGACGTACTCCTAATGACTTTCCCTATTTCTCTTTGTCAGCGTACATACATACATACATACATATATATATATATATATATATATAAAACATTTACCTCGTACGTGGGTAAATATGTGTACATTATGTTATGCGAAATTATCATTATAATAAACCGGAATGAACGTAGTTTGTAATTTTTACTAGAGCAGTAATGTCGAGACGAAAAACGCTGATAACTTGTTACGTATGATGCAGCAGCTACCAAACTAACATCTAAAGAATACAACAGATATTACGTAGGAAAGCGTCCGTTGATGATTTGATTGATTACGGATCGTAGTGAACCACGGCTCTTTTCCGTATGGTTCCTCGAATAGGATTTTATTTAGCCAGCAGAACCACAAGTACTAATAATAGTATGAACGATTTAACGGAGGAATATATTTTAACCTGGAACCGATGGCCTCCCCCCCCGTTTCAAACCTCTATACATGTAATAAAGTATCGGTGAAAAAACTTCGAGCATAATTCGATATATACATATATATATATAAAATATCTGTATATATATATATATATATATATATATATATATATATATATATATATATATATATAATATGTATATATATATATATATATGTTCATTCGTACAGCCTATTAATATAGACTTAGATTTAAATTCATACGGTATATTACGGCTTATGTAACATCTAACGTGTTCTTCTTGAGCCGCCTTCGCTATCTAAGGTTGACGTCCGTTCAGAGATTTTTCATCCATGCTTGCTGGTCTCGTGCCAGATGAAAATGTCTTTCAACTAGATAACAGTCATCTATTTTTGGATTTTGGAAAATACTTCAGCGATCAACAACACGAACAGCTTCTACTACGTCCTTGAGTATTGTTCGGAGTAGCCGCATCAAAGAACCCGTATAGTTAATTTTCTTTTGTTTACGGTTCTTATTCGTCCGTTCCGTAACTTTCTCATTCGTAATTTTTGCTGTCCACAGTATTATCTCGTCCATAAGTTAGGACTTAAAAGCTTCTCACATTTTTATTTAATCCATCTTTAAAGTCCAAGTTTCCGCTGCGTAGGAAAATACATACCATTTAGCTATTCTCTATAGTTCAACATCGTTGTTTAAATTATGAAATGCTAATCGCGCCTAATCAATTCTACATTCTATTTCTACTTCTACGAAACCTGAACTTGTAATCCAGTAACCGAGGTAATTAAATTAGCATTGTTACTCTAGTATTTCCAATTTTAATCATTGTGCTGGATTTACCTTTTTGTTTTTTTCGCGTTAATTGACAGATTGTATTCGTTGCAGGACAAATTTGCACGATTGAGTAAATTTTTCAAATCTACTTGGCGATCTGTTATTTAGACCGTATCATCGGCATAACGTTAAGTTGTTCGTTAAAACATCCTTTATCTTTAATGTCTTCTTTCACATTATCTAGCACTTCTTTAAATAGAGTGTCGGAGTATATATTATACATGAACGGAGACATAACACGACCGTGACTAACTACTTTTTTTTATCTCTATATCTTCTGTATAGGCGTTATTTACATTCACGCGGGATGTCTGCTCCGAGTAAATTTTTTTAAATATAGATTTCAGATTAATTCCCGCCTATAATAATATTTCCATAAGCTTAATAACAGTTTACATTATCAAAAGCCTTTTTGAAATCTATGAAGCATTCTAACGTCTAGAAAATAAATATATAAGATAATCAAAATGAATGAAGACATGTTGGAAAAATGTAATGTTCTCATTTATTTTTAACATATACATACATACGCGATGTTCTAGTCGCAGGTCCAATTATATATTAATCCGACGGTGGTTAGCTTATTGCGATTTTTTGTTTTTAAGATTACTGTAGCGTGACGATGGTTTACGAAGACTTACGAAGTACTAAATATAATAAGGACGACATAAAACTGTTTGGTTACAAGTTTACGAAACAACGATAATGCGCGGGATGAGAGAAATAAAGATCAACAAAATGCGTCTACGACATCTGCATAAACGATAAGATATCGGATTAGCTGAAACCTGCGACTACAGATGAAAACGGATAAAACTGTCCATGGAAAAATACTACTGCAAAAGTAACATTAGAGATGGCACATAGGACTGATGAAATCACAAAGTAGAAGAATAAACATAACAATATAAACTTATAAGAATATACGAATGTTTCTTCTAACAATGTTATGAAGTTGAAACATTACGTGAGAAACATGTCGGGATATTATAATCCTACTGCAATATATATATATATATATATATATATATATATATATTGCATTGCCGGTGGGGTCGTGCGTAATATCGCATCGGTTTGATACCATGCATCCGTCATAAATGTTCGTGGTGTAAATAAAGTGATTTCTCTCTTATCGTAAGGACAACGATTGTAATGCGCATATATTATATCGTATTTGATCGCTGTGTCGTAATAAAATAACGAACACCAAACGAGTAAATTAAAAATAAAGCTGTTTAGAAATTAACGGTAATTTTATATCGACTGACGGAATAAACGAATTATTCTATGCCATAATAAATCTTATCTAATATATCGATATTATGTATAATATTTTCCTTTCAGAACTTTTCAATAACCGGTGAATTTGTTTGTGAAAATATTAATTTCTCTTTCAATTTTGACAATTAACTTTAAGAAAAAAAAAACGAACAGTAATAATAATTAAAATTCCAACTAATAGCTTAGGAAGTTCCCGGGCCACGATATTTTATCATCCGTCTAATATTTGTATATACATAAATATATATATATATAATCCATATCTACACTTCTACACTAACATATAAAACTGCAGTCTCTGTCTGTGATTTGCGAATATTTTCATTATAATAATTGCATTGCGCTATTTTCATCAAATCTATTTTTTTCATTTTTGTCTGTCTGTCTGTCTGATTTAATTTAAAAACTATTAAAATAATAATTATGAAATACGCACAGCTTACAGCCTACATTATCGGATTCGTTCTAAGCTTTATTTCACATTGATATCACAAATAGGATACAAACTACAATAATTTAAAGATTATGTAGAAGACAGCGATATCACTGTCAAATCGATTAAAATTTAACAGGTTTTCCGGTTCGAATGTACCTTCACTTCAACACCAGCAATACAAACCACGTTTTGTTGCGTTAGTTGCCGAAACAACGAACTAATTTTCATATATATATATATATATATATATATATATATATATATATATATATATATAAGTATATATATACAAGTATATATATATACAAGCAATGTCTGCTATGCTAATATATAAAACTGTTAAAAAAAATGAGACAGTGATATTGTATTTAAAAATTACACAGGAGAATCCGTTGTTAGCTTCTAATATATATATATACATGTGTGTGTGTAAATAAATAATATGTATATAAACATAAGTATATGTATATACGCGTATTTTAGTTTTGTTACCTGCTTGTTGAGTCGCGGCTGTTCCGAATTTTCGGATACATTCCGGTGCGAATACTCCTCCTGCCGTATGTAAACCGTGCGAAAGCGTCTGCACGATAAGTCCGCAACATACGATAATCCAACCCCAGCCACCTTCAGGATAATAATGTTGTTTCAACGTGAGCAGCTGTTTAAAATCATTCGCTAAACCGCCTTTTGCGTGACCGACGCATTGCGGCGGTGGCGGTGCAGCACCGCCATCGCTAAAACTTCCGACGCCGGAATCGTTGCCGTACAGTAGTAAACCGGGCAACGATCGCGAACGAAATAGTCCGGGTCCGGCGCTACTGGAAACGTTTCCACTGCGTGTCATAATGTCGCGTTTATCATCGTGATCGTCGTCGCGTCGTAATAAAACGATCGACCAAGAAGGACGTAGTATCGTCATCGAAGACGAACCAATTTGACGAAGTAAAGAATCGAAGAATAATGCAGGATCGATATAGACGATGGAATCGAAATGAGAGATAAGAACAAAAAAAGAGAAAATAATCGAAAAACGAATTAAAAATAAAAATAAGGCAGTTAAATAATAATAATAATAATAATAATAATAATAATAATAATAATGGGAATAATAATAATAATGGGAATAGAAATAAAATAAAGGAAAGCCAAACGACTAGTACGGAGCAGTAGTATTATATATGTCGAAAGACCGAAGTAGAGCTTACGCCAATAATTACCCTCCATATAGAAATGATTTATACCCTATTCGTTAACGTTAATTATATTCCACGTACGTTCAATACCAGCCTATACGTTACATATTAGGCGAGTATATGTGTATAAGTTTTTAATGCGAGCATCTATGTAGCGTTCAATTATGATCTCTTTAAATAGTACTACGTCAATTACGAAGGATAGACTACATCGGAATAGATCATACACACAGTCCCTAATAGGATTTATTATATATTCGAGAGAATACGAAAGTTATTAAAAAATCAATTTAATTGTTTTGTATTTAAAATTATATTTTTGAAGGATACACAGCAACACACGCAAACATATGTACATATATATATATATAGTATAATTAAACGAACCATCCGGCCATGGCAGTTCGTTCTAATCGACCAATGAGTCGTACAAATCCACTTAATACAAAAAACAACAGTTCCGATATGTCCATCGTGTAACACCAACATCACAATCCAACATATACTCCTAGATTGCCCTAAACACGCTCATCTCAGATTAGCGTTAAATCTATCGATATCTCTGTCAAGCTTGCTATGCGACGATGCTCAATCCCTAACAAATGATATCTCATAGCTTGGACATATGAACAACCTAGCAATGTTTTCGATGTTATGAATAAATAAACATAATTTTCCGTGCCTCTGGCCTAAGTCGTTGTTTACGACACGTAAATTTATTATTATTATTATTATTATTATTATATATATATATACACGAATATGGAGTAGAATAACCTTCATTTCTATAGTAGCAGAAGCACGATAATGAAGTGGTGTTAATTAAGTACCTAAAACTTTAATAGTTAACTATGAATAGTTTTACAACTAGATAAATGGATAAACGATTATGTTTAAATTGAGTTAGAGGGGGGAAAAAAAGAGAAAAAACCCAGTAAGAACCGAATTAATACATAAACGTAATATATGAAATGAATTGGTGTAATCGTAGGTGGTCGAAATGATTTAAAATGTAAACGTATGTCATACAAGAATATCTAATACGACTTTTCGCGCGCTTTACAGTTAGGATGGAATTTTTTAGAAAGTTTTCTAATCTAATATGTATAAAAAATTGTTAAACCTTAGTGCACGTCGCCTATTTTTTGTACTCACCTGCGTAAATTTAGAATAATTATACAACAGCGCGATTTTGTATCAGTTACAGAATACGACTGAAAACTAAAAACTATACAGGACAGATGTCTAACTTAAGTGGAATAATAGCCGTGTACAATAGTTTTTCATTTGTAGAGGAAAGGTACGAACGTACATTAAATATGGATGAAAGTCGTACACGGATGACTTTACGGGCGTTATCGATAATAGTATTAATGTTTTCATTAAATGCTAAACGCCGAGTATCGTACTTGTTCGTTTCGAGGAATGTATTTACCGTTAATTTTAATTAAGAAATAACACAGGACAGCGCCGCTTTGTAGATTACTTCAGATTAATCTGTATTTATTTTCAGATTCGAACGTTTGTAATATTCGGAAACAGAAGTAGCAGCTTCAATAAACTACCTTGAGGAACTCTCATATGAGACGCTTTAATGGATGAATTAAGATGAGTGACGTAGAATTTCCTATTATATATATATCATCATCTTCAGTCGTAATCCCCCTAAGGGATGTCGAGACCATTTTCATGCTACAGCCTCTTCAATTTTTCTTCTCCATTGTATCCGGTTTGCAGCTTCCCGTTTACAATCAGCCATTGACTTTGCAAGCGCTTTTGTGATCGTGTCTGTCCATTTGATGTGTAATCTACCAGGAGGACGCGTTCCTTGTATTTTCCCTTCAATTACTAATCGTTGCATGGAGTCATATGATATGTCTGAAAAATCGTAATATTCTGAAAAGTACATCGCTGGACAATCTACGCTTAATATAGAGCTTGCGTAATATAGAAACGTTTGTTTCCTTTGCTGTCCAGGGTATTCGTAACATACGCCTCCAAATCCACATTTTAAATTATCCCTGTCGGGTATGGAAATTGAGCCATATTGAATGTGACGTGAAATTTATACATACATACATATATATATATAATAAATTATATAACAAAAAAATATATATATGCACAATGCGCACATACATATATATACATTTATTTATATATATGTATGGTATGTCAACTTCTGACATAACATAAAGTTCTGAAGAAAGCTGGAAATAATGTACAAAAAATTCTTACCAAGGCGGAACATGGTATAAAAAATTGAAAATCAAGATAAGATTAAAGCGGTGAATATCCGTTTTACTACCCATAGCTTGAACAGCCCACGTGTAGATTAATAACACAGATCTGTCTTCAAAAATTAACGAGGCTTGTACGACGTTAATTTTGAAACGTGACGCGTATACATTCATTGTAGTATTATCAAGATAGAGAACTGTGCGTATATTTTGTAACATAAATGAGTCGTTAATATTTTATAAAAATATATATGTATATAGATCATCATCATTGTTAGATGCCAGGCCACAGAAAATAAATATTTTCAATAAAAGAATGTGAGAGCATTAACGCAATCAAATGTACTAAAAACCGGAAGGTTAAAGTCGAGTAGAACAAACGCACCACTCTGGAAGTGGAACGATCAAATAGATTCAATAAATGTTTAATAATTGTGTTAATACAACAATTATCCCTAAGGCTTGAAGAAAAGCACGTGTTATTGTATTATTAAAGTCTGGTAAAGAATCTAACGACTCGTAAAACTACCGCCCGATATTGCTTCCGTATCAACTGTATAAAATATTTGAAAGATTCGTCTTGAAACAGAGTAAGCAAAACAATTGATCCACAAATTATCCTTCAACAGTGAGGACTCGGATCAGAAAAATCGTCTACGCGACAACACACAGCTCAATAGATAGAAGACGGTTTTGAGACACACAAAATCACAGTAGTAGTATTTATAGACCATACTGAAGCCTTGGACGCAGTTTCAGGTATAATACTCACTATTATTTAAGTTCGCTTCGATTAACTTTATAGGCGATCTTAACCGTAAGCACGGAGTCGGTGTTATTTAAATAATAATGTTGCTGGTAATGTTTTACTTGAGTCATCGCATAAATATAATTTTCGTATATAATCCTCAGCAGATCATACACACGTACCGGTTTAATATAATCAAAAGCCCAGCGTAATTGATTTAGTATTACACTTATGATTTTTGTCGGTGTAAACCATGTTCGTATTTTTTTCCGGTAACGTTCCGAAAACAGTTATTCATTATCAAACTGAGAGCGGTTATAAAAGCGCAGATATATTTATAGAATTATGCTTAGAAGAGTGCAATCTTGACTTCTTCCAGATATCTTGATAAACAGACGCCCTGCTGTGTACACATCTGTTCATTAATGTTTGTATCATCATGCGTTGAAATGGAGTTGTTTACTCGACTAACGGCGGTTTTTATTATAAATTGTTTTTTTCTCATCCAGGCAACGACCGGCAGCCAGGTTGAATTAAGCTCTTTGTTAAAATTTGGATGTTTAAAAATTTTAATTTCTTCACGAACATTCTAAAGAGCTATATTTATCCATTTTTGATAAAATTTCAAAATCCTCAAATTGTATATTCTCTGGACACTGATGCGAAGCCACTGCAGACGAATCTTTTCTCGTATGATTACAATATAATTCTATAAATAAGCGCTCTCAGTTTGATAATGAAAACTGTAATTCGAAGCGTAGACGTAGGATAATCAAACATGAAGGTTTAAAAATGTAATTGATTTAATATTAGTAAAAAAGTCTAATAACATCACTACGTCAGTCTCTTTATCATCGTTGTCTATTATTTTTTCTAATACAACACTAGTTTTAAGAAAAATGTTAGGGTATGAGGTAGTTAACAATAGGAATACGCTGTACGTGCACTATAAGCGTATCGTACTGGTCTTCTTCATTAAAAATATCTGTGATACTAACCTAAGAACTTCATGTTTACCTAAATAATTTCAATGTTGCTGAAAGACAGAAGATTCTATGTGTCACTAAATGGGAACGAGTGCGCATGGAGGAATGGACTACCTGAAGAAAACGTTCTAGTTCCGACGCTATTCAATATTTATACCAACGACCAGCCAATTAGGAAAGAGACACCAAACACTTTATATTTTCAGGTGATTACTCATTAGCGGCACAATATGAAATCTTTCGAGAAGTCCGAGAAGGGATTAAACAAAGCGATTAGAAACATGAACTCTACTATTTCGGAAATCAGTTAAAGCTAAGACCGAAACAGTTCAGAAATCGTAATGTAAATCGCCAAATACAAACTGAATGGAACGGAATTAAACTGAGTCACATTGACGAACCTGAGTATCTGGGTGTTATATTAGACAGGTCTGTTACATTTAAACGTTATTGCAAGACAACAAAAGTACAAATTATGTTCAAGAATAAGTATTATTCGGTAACTAGTAAATTGTAGCCTTGGGGGAGGGGAATCAAACGTATTAAGAACGTTATCCTTTAAATTCTGCGCTTCTCGGTAGTGGAATGTCCAGTTTGGGGTCGTTCTGTTCACACTAAAAAAAGGTGGATAATGCGCTTAACGAAGTATGCAGAATAATCACCGGCTGCTCAAACCATACGAACTAAGTGACATAACACCACTCGATACCATAAAAAAAAAGAAAAAAGTATAAAAAGAGCCAGTTGAAAGTCATTTAAGATCTCGCAGTAGTTTTCTAGGTACAATGATGATCATCATCAGTAGTCGTCACCCTAATTAGAGTATCGTGATTAATCTTAGTCCGTCGTTGAAGCAATAAGTGTACGCCAATTACACCGATCTGCCGACAGTCGTACACATTCCACAATTGAAAGTTCTGTCCTTTGTCGAACAACATCTGTCGATCGTTTCGGTACACGTCCCGGTGGTCGTTTACCATTAACAATCCCCATGATCATCAGTTTCTGTAATCCTTCTGGTCCCGTGCCAATTTCCTGTGAAACAGACTCATTTGTCAGTTTTGCTGTCCACGGCATCCTGAGAAGTCGCCTCCAACACCACAATTTGAAGGAGTCGATTATCATTTTATCAGACTTTTTCATTGTCCACGTTTCTGCTGCGTATAGCAGAATTGAAAATATGAGAGTTTGGACTAATTTAATTTTTAGGTATTTTGTAATCGAAATATCTTTCCAAATGCAGTTTAGTTTTGTCATAGAATTTCTAGCAATTTCTATTCTTCTAAGCCGCCCTTTGCTTCAAGAAATGATTCTAGGTATAGAAAACTCGGGACATTTTCACAGCCGGTTGATGTTCTTTCGTCTAGTGGTATTACATAGGTACAAAGAAGGACTTCGAAAACGAAGATCAAACTAAAAGGCTTCGGATGTGGATTACACGCACCAAAAAGAAACCAAAAGAATTTTAGAAGGCGTTGCCTTGAACTATATGTTATGGAAAACACTAAATAAATTAACTTAGTAAAATCGGGTCTGACAGAAAACGTTTTGTGCGTCTGTGACGAACTGCCAAGCCTATATCTAATTGCAAAATATTCAGAGTTTTTGGAAGAAAAACGAGGCAAGTTTATAAAATTTTAGGCGGCTAGAGGTATTTGAATCGACCGGATAAGCCATAATAATCGGGTAGTATCTTCATTACGAAAATATTCCATACACCAACACTTATTTTAATAGATATTTGATTCTGTATTCTTCTGTTCCTTGACTTCTTTAATTATATCTTTAAGTTTTTTTTTCTGTCTCGTCATAATTTCTAATCTTTTTTTACGCGGAAGTTGCTTTTCTAACAGCATTCGCCAAATTTTCGATATTCGAGATATCATTTTTGAAACAGCAGAAAAATATAATAAACCCGAACGATTGTACATTAATTACAATGTATTTATTTGACTTCTATTTAGATCACTATTAGATTAAATTATTTTTGCTTCTTATAGAAATTGTTATATCTAACAGATATATGGGAAAATTTCGAAAAAAAAATAGTCATTATCTAAAACACCATCGTAATAATAAAATTAATGACGTCGATTATCATGTTACTTGGTCGGAGGTAGGAAAAGTAAATTTTGCAAATCGTCTATGTAGTTTTAAGCGTTATTATTATTATTAAGGTACGGTAGTTGTATACGTAAAAATCTACATAGATTCGATTCATTGAAAACGTGACCGGCCTTCGTCGTGATGTTATTGTCGCATAAATTCAAAGAACCTGTTCGTAATACATACCGAACTGAAAAGCGTACCGAGCATGGCAGAGGCATATAAATCAACTACCGGAGCCTATATATCTATCTGTCTACATATATATATATATATATATATATATATATATATATATATATATATATATATATATATATATATATATAGTTATCGCGCTAGAAAGAATTACAGCTCTGGAAGTACATCAATTATATCGGGAGAAATGTTTTATATATACAATATTAAAAGTTCATCTATGTGTATACATACATATGCGTAACATATCCATCTTGTTTCGTGTACAGAGCTGACAATCCTCTTAATCGATATAAATAACAGATATGGAAGTTATCCGACCGGTAAACATTGATTACGAGATTTCCCACGACATAAATGGAGCCTAGTTTCATGTTATAGTTTATTATAAAAAAGATAATAATAAAGTAACAACCATCTTCGTTTGACGAACGATAAAGGCAATAGATAGCGCTGGTTATATAGGGTTTAATTATCGAACGATAAGAGAAACAGGAGTTTTTCCGGGGACGTTGTAGTGAAAATTTAGCGGATGAGCATTTGACACGTAAGTAATTTCGTGTAGAATTTAAATTAATTAATTAATTAAATTAAATTAACGTGCCCTATACAGCAGCTAAGGCTAGATACACGGGTAGGGAAAGAGAATTAGACTGAGGAGTACAGACCGGATCGGTGGAGGAAGCTAATTAGATTTGATAATGAAACATGGTCATCTTTGAAGAGGAGATGAAGCGAAGGAGGAAGATTAAGAGATAAGCGAGGAGTATGGGGGAATGGAGAGGAATAATATACGCATGAGTGAGATGTGTATGGCTCAGACGTTTGAATTTGCAAATTTCAGGATTTGATTACCCATATACGATACATAAGCGTTTAACGCTAACAAAATTGTCTATTTTCATTATGAAGGGACAGTTGTTCGACATGCAGAATACTTCGATTATAAATATATATATATATATAACACGTTCAAAAAAAATTTTGACGCATCTTAAAAACCGGACCAAAAAATAATATTGCTCTACGTTAACGTCTCCTCTAATCGTTTTTAGTATATCATACGGAACACACTACGTCTCACAAACCGAGAAGTACCTATTAAAATAGGGTTAACTTCATTTAATTTAGAGATCTTTAACTATTTTCTACAACGAAATTTAAGATTTTTTATGGGTAAATATTGAAAAGTTGTTAACATTGTCCGATATAGACGTCGAAAAACTGAAATCATATATAATGTAGAGACAAAAACGAAAACAGAAGATGTTCTCCATTAAATCCGGAAAAATAAAGTGTATTAAACCACTTGGCGCCGAAGAAGATTGAGATAAAAATCGAAAAATAAAATGATTTGATGCGTCAAACGCATGATCGTCTGGAACGGAAACAACTGTAGACATTAAGTAATTAGTATTTGTAGTATTGTAAGTGTATATTCTAAAATTGGAAATAATATAGTCATTATAATTGTAATTATATATATATAACATGAATATATTATTATTAATACGAATCAGACAAACTATAAGTTTCAACCACTAGGCCATGGTTTGCACCTTGGTAGCCAAAAGAGGTACAACCTCAGTTTCATTATGATCATGATGGAAAAAGGCACGTCGTACAATTACCTCAGGAAGTTACCTGAAAAAGAAATGCTTCACCACTTATGGTACGTCTACGCTTAAATATTCTGGCGAGCTCAGAAAAACATGCGAAACGAAGAACGCACTAAGAAATGAAGAACAAAGAAAATTATTATTCAGAAACATTCAACATAATTTGGAAAAATTTTGACATCATTATTGATGGCACGATTCCAAATAGTTGTAATACAACGAAGACCTACGCCACGAAAATCAATAAACACACTGTAAACAAAAGCGTTCATTATCCTATCAACAATAGACGCAATACCTAAGAATTTATATCTATTAAGAAGTTGCAGTTAAAAGTCGATATTTATATTTAGCAAACAAATATTCCCGTATATTATACGTAACCCCCGAATTAGTGAGAAAGTTTTTGGAAATCGGAAAATACCCGTCTACGAATAAGAGATTACTAATGAAGCGAAAATTTCTATTTCAATTTATTGTAATATTTCACATTGCAAAATGTACATAAACAAAACGGTTAGTGTAATATTCGACTATGTGCATACCTGCACGAGTGTCGATATAATAAACGAAGAAACGAACAAAAATTTATGAGCTCCTTTCTTAAAACATGACCTTTAATCTAATGAAATACACTCCGTCTTAAATTAAGCGATCAAGAACAACATTCTAAGCGATAAATAATATAAATCATTTTTAAATATATCAGTAAATAATGCGATAAACTAACTTGTGCTCAGTCCATGTACTAAATACTCTACACCAGCTATATTAACTGCTTTTGTGAATATGTATATATCTTATCATATCTTATCTTAAAGCCTGTGTTACATCATTGATTCGATGTAGGCCTCTCCTAATCTTCTCCATCGATGCCTATCCTGCGTTTCACTAAGCCATTGTTTCCCTGCGACTGCCACAATATCATCCGTCCACCTTCTAAATGGTCTCCCTTGTGCGCGCTTTCCAGTATATGGTCTCCATTGGATCAGTTCTTTCGTTCATCTTCTTGCCTATCGAAGTGACCAGCCCAGGCCCATTTGTTCAATATTATCCTTATCCCTACATATTCGAATTTTGTTTTATTTACGATATATGCTGATTTAATTCTGTCTCGTAATTTTATGCTAAGCAAAGCTCTTCCATCCGTCATTCTGTTTTCCTTAATGTTCCTACGATTTCTTTCGTTAAGGGCCAAGTTTCTGCAGCGTACGTTAGTACTGAAATCACCCATTGGTTTGACTTTGTTTTCTGGACTAATTTTAGTGTTCAGTATACGTTTTATCTTACGGTATGCAATCCACCCATTTGCTATTCTTTCCTCAATTTCTAATTTGTTTCCTTGTTTTCCAGTCGTGAAAACTTTACCCGAATATGTAAAAATTGATCAGTTTCTTCTATACTTCCTACTTGTATTTGTATTTCACCGCGCGTGTGATCATTGTCCTGATTTTGGATAGATTTCGTATATTTTGTTTTATCCGGGTTTATTTATAAACCAATATTGTTAACTGCACTTTCCAGTTCTTTCATCATATTGTCCAATTCATCTTTAGCTTGTGCTATGATCACAATGTCATCAGCGAAACACAGATTGTGTAGGTACCTGCTATTTATATTTATTCCTCTTTTATTCCACGCTAATGATTATATTGCACATTTCAATGCTGTTGTAAACAATCGTGGTGAGATTGTATCTCCTTGCCTAACTACTTTTAGAATTGGGAATGTAGGTGTTGTATTGTGTAATTGCACACTGGCTGTTGCTTAGTTATATATGTTTGCGAGTAGGTCGATATATGTATTTTCTATACCACTAACTTTTAGAGCTTCCATAATCGAACGTATATAAATGGAATCGAATGCCTTTTTTAGGTCAACAAATCCAAGATATAACGACAAGTTATATTCTTTACATTTCTGTATTAGTTAAAGTCTGGATATGATCTACTGTACGATATTTTTTCCGAAAACCAACTTGTTCTATTGATTGCCGTTCATCCAATATACGTTCTAATCTGATATTATTCTTGTAAATAGTTTGTATATCGTTGATAGAAGGCTAATGAGTGGATAGTTTTCTAGTTTTCGCTTGACTCCTTTCTTGTGTAATAAAATAATGGCTGCATTATTCCACGAGGTTGGTATTTGTTTTTCTAAAATGCAACGATTAAATAAAGCTGTAAGTTCTTTAAGAAACGTTTCACCGCTGTATTTTAACATTTCCGGTGTCATTCCATCTTCACCTGGTGCTTTACCTAAGTCATTTGTTTAGTGGCAAATTGTGTTTCGCTCTCTAAGATAACAGCTACTATTGTTTCATCAGACGTAGTGTTATTGTTATTGTACCTTACATGATTTATAAAATGTATATATCGTGTTTATGCCATTTTATATATATATATATATATATATATAATCTCGATTAAAAGCGATAATATACAATATAAAATATAATAAACAAAATAGGAATCACTCTGGTGTCCTGTTTGTACACGAAAGTTCGAATAATCCAGAAAAATGAAAGCGGGTTAATTATTAAATAAAATAATAAGCGATTCAGGATAAACAATTTGGATATGTTACCAATTCGACCAGTTTCATTATAATATAAACAGTGTTAGATACACTAACAAAGTCCTGTTGTTCTGAACGTACAATTGTGCGCATACATATTAGTATGCACGCTTTTCTACATACTTGAATTAAGAACATATAGACCGCTTATTCCAATTTATTATTACTATTTCTTTCTTTTTCATATAAATCAATGACAGAATACACACGTTCCTTATCAATGAACTTTCAAAGTGCAAAACAATCCTTCATAATATTGAAGCTACGTCTCTAGATTCGCTTAAAATAAATTATATCGATACTTACCCCTACGGTGACGTTTATAGTTCAGTGAAGATAATAATAATAATAACCATCGTCATAATCAAATAAAACCCGAACATATTTATTTTAATATGCAATATTATAAAATTTTCTAATGTATTTATAATTATTTTCTGAAACATTTTTACACATATGTAAAGTTCAATAATCTACGCTGTGCCGGCGATATAATATTACTAGACGCTTCAAAAAAAGAGCTTCGAGATATTATAAAAAAAAGCTGATAGTCGTAAGTGGGTGAAAATTAAAAGATTAAACTGAACAAATTGAAAACAAAAGTGATAATTGTTGATAAAGAAAAAAATAGTCGATCAGCAACTAGAGATATTGGATGTTATGAAGTAGTGCGACAATTTGACTACCTCGCTGCAATAATAACGAATACAGGTGGATGCGAAGAGGAAATGAGCAGAGACGTCTCGCTGTAGCGAGAGTAGTAATGATCAGACTGAATAGAATATGGAAAGATACACGCATAATTAAATCAACAAAGTTGAAACTGCTTAAATCGTTTTCCTGTTGCGACGTACGCGTCGGAAACATGGACCATTAAAAAAAAATCTGATGAAAAGCGTATAAATGCCTTCGAGATGGCAAAAACTTCTCCGTATACCTTGGACGACGCTCCGAACTAATAACTCAATTATCGATGAATTAAAAGTTGGTACCAGGTAACAAAAATCAAGAAAAACATGATAAGATATTTCGGACATATAGCGAGAAACATCGATTCGATGGAACGAACAATAATACAAGGTACCGCAAACGGTAAACGTCCACAAGGAAGAACGCTGGATTGACCAAGTAAAGGCATCAAGAGGATATACTATATTGGAGGCGTTTCGAACTGCCAATAATAGAGATTTATGGAGAAAAACGATAATGCAACTTGTATAATGATACATGGTGTCACCACGTCCTTACGTAGCACAATGGACAGTACTGATGATGATGAAAGTAATATGTCCATCAACGCGCAATAATCTAGCATTAATAAATGTATAAGTTTACAAAGCCACGCGCAAGCATATACTTATTCACACTGAACACTTAAACCGACATATACGCTCATATATGCGCTCACACATGCCCGCGAACATTAAAGCGTGCGTGCATGGTGGTATGCACAATGGTATAGACTTAAGCATTTTAAAAAAAAACAACAAAAAAAACTCAAAAAAACGGAAAACATTATAATCATTAATTTTTGTTCACATATACGCGAATAGCTCGAGCTGCAAACTACACGATCAAAAATAAAAAATTTAAGCTGTTGCGCTAAACGAAAATAACATCTATATAATCTTTATAAAAAAAAACCTTATGTAAATACATGTGCTAGCGTATATCTATATACACATACACATCCAACTGCCATTCCGAGAGAATTTGTAAGTGAACCATCTATATGTCACTCCGGACTTAACCGAAGTATGGATATTGTACAGAATTATACCATTTTATTAAATGAAAAGTCCTAGGCACAGATAAGAGAATTTTAAAATACAGAGTTTCAGTAGGGTTAGACATTTACCACGAGTATAAATTCTCTAAATAAAATATAAAGCGCTGGTTCTTTACGCTTTCGTTTATATAATTAAGGAGGCTCATTTTCCGAATATTCGCTAGTTTAATGTAAACATTTTGCCTATATGTAGCTTGTTCTCTCATATGCGCATTATTAAACCGAGACGATGAAGCCGTGTATTCGCTTTGCATCCTGGTTCTGCAACATCCTACTCCAATTTTAATAATAATAATAATTTATAATCGCAATAATTTTATATTCAATTTGTTTAAATATTACTCGTGATTGTATAAATATTTTATAAAATAGATTATTAAAAAAATATTATCATAAAATAAATAATAACCGACTAGTGCAAAAATTACGCGAGCGTCGATTTAGGGATAATAAATATGATAATAATAATGAGGATCGTGGAAACAATAATAATAATAATAATAATAATAATAATAACTTTCGAACTTTTTGGCGCAAGGAAACTTTTCATTTCTGTTTCGAATAAGAAATAACGGTTCTCTTTATTTTCTTTCTCGATCATAAACGCATATACACACAAATACAAAGCGCCTAATAAAAATTATAAACGTTTCTGCAAAAAAAAACAAAAAAAATATTTAAATCTCGAAAGGGTACTTAAGCCTAGAAGAAAAAAGGTTTTTGCCATCTTCGAAATTGTAGCATTTATTATTTATTCGACTATATTAAAAGTTTTCACGTTTTATTTGTATATTTAAAATTATACGAACGTTATCGAAGACGATAACAGAAATAGGAGGACAAATATCGGCCAGTCTATACAGAAAGGGAACAAATTTTTAAATTTGAAACGAAATTTAAAAACGATACGTACTGAAAACAAAATCCAACTTAACGTGTATAATTTCATAATTCGAAGGCGATTTAAAAGTATTTAGTGAAGAAACTTGATCCATATGCAATACAACTACTGCCTCATATTTCGAACCAGCCCAATCAATATCACGAAGCTGAATAATGGTCCCCGTTTTTAAGAAGAATATACCTCGTTGAAAAATTTTATATACGTCTTCAAACACTCTCAACTTCCAGATAAATTTCCTATTCCAGAAATTTGTCGTTTAATTTATAAAAATCACGCGCAATATCATTCTTCTCCATCCAATTCGACACGTCTCTAAATACATACAATTTCCACAACTATAAACAACGATATCTATACCTCCAAATCTAACTAACTTTGTGTTTGTGCTGTAGTTTCAGAAGATGATCTCATACGTTATAGCATACCACCTCAATAATCGGTATTTTCTGCTGAACTAAACCCAATATACCTCGCTCTGTCCACTCTTCAAAACCACAAAAATCTTGGACTATGTCCCGATTCTCTCTCTTCTATCATGTGCGTCTACTAAATTGCATCCTGTTATCATAGAAATCTTGAATTATACCGTAACCCTACTCGTAATATAATTTTATTATTATGGATCGCAAGTCATTAAATGATCTATCGGGCAAAACGTCTAAAGAAGCGGCCACTATATCCGAATCTGTATCCGAATCTGATGCAGTTACTTCCATTAAACACAAACCAAATAAAACCTTTTAATTTCTATAATTAATCACCCTAGAGCTATTCGTTCTCATTATTTTCCTCAGAGATCTGTTTTTAGGTCACACTAAATTAACTCGTGGCTACATTATAAATAAAACAGATCCACCATCGTTCGCTCTCTGCGTCCAGATACCTTTAACACTCCGTCATTTATTTCTTGAAAGACCGCAATACTCCACATACCGACCTCAAATGTTTGGTTGCAATTCACAACAAGACGTTTTATCCGATGACTCAGTCGCAGTACAAACAATTCTTCAGAAATATAGATATGATCATGTTCATGTTAAGAAAAAAAAAACAAAAAAGTATTAATACTTTCAGTCGTCATTATAAAATTTTGAAACAAAATTATAAATTTGGGTGTTACTTCGAAATTCATCGTCATCATTACCACCGGTGCAGTCTAAATACTAGTCCATTGCTACGGTAGTAAGCTTCCATCTATTATCTTGCGTAGCTTTTTTGAATTCAGCTCTTTAACCTGGTGTCTTTTAACAGGGTGGTTATAAATGTATTTCTCGATTTTCTTTTATTTTCTCGGATTTTACCTTTGAGAATATTTCAAAGTAATGCAGGTCCGAGTTAATCGAGTTTTCTTTATCCGATTTAATAACGACCTTTTCTCTGCAATTTATCGTATTGCCTGTTCATTTGGATTTTTTCTATCCAAATTATCTATTACACCTCGAAACTCGAACGCTTGTAACTTATTCGTATTGACGTCATTTAATGCACCGTGAAAGGCTATGGACTACACGTACATCTTCAATATTCTTTTTCGGTGTTTCAAATATTTCGCTAGTCTAATTCTATAATTAATTTTAATATCACGACAGAGATCTTCTGTTATATCCCGAGTTATTTAAACCTCTGAACGCTATTTCCCCATAACTTTTTACGCAGAATAGGCGTGGTTCCCTTTCAATCATCATCGCGTTTTCATCGTATTTATTACCATATCTAGTACATTTCCTAATTGATTTGCGAGTATCACTCGGTCATCCGCGAAATTTATAACCTAGTTTTCGCCATTACAGTATTAAAATGTGCATCTCTTCTATAAGCGAAACGCCATAACACACACAAACGCATACTTAACGCGTATATAACTCGTTAAAATCGTCAAACATTACTAATATGTAATAAAATTAAGTTCATAATTATATTAAAAATTATTATAGTTTTTTATTTATTTATTTATTTTTCTTTGTATTCCTATGTAACTTTGGGTATTCGACCCTTCGGGTTAGTGAAATAACTGTAAATTTAATTATGAACCTTACGATATCGTAATTGTTTGTGCATGTGTGTTTGTATTATGAAAATACCTGGTTATGTAGATAGATAATTATCGTAGATTTCAACTAGTCTATATATGATTCACGTAATAATCGCGTTTATATTATAAATGTAAGATGCATAAATCCCACTTAATCAACGAGTAAGTCAACCTGCATGGTTTTCTCCCTCAAATATTTAAATCTGCCTCAACACTAAATTGCGAAACTCACTTTTACCTCGCAGAAGCATTTCTTGGGGATTATACTTGACCAAAAATTAACTCGGATTCCACATATCAAGGACTTAGCAGGGAAATCTCTCCGTAACCCACAACATTTTGAAGACTTCTCTTTGATGGGGGCTGATCCAATTATACATCGTACCATTTATTCGTTCCCGTTCAGAATATGGCTGCTTTCTCTTCAGTGGAGCCTGTAAATCCCATCTCAACTGGTGGACAGCTGTTCAAAATACTTGCTTGAGAAAAATAATAGGAGCTTTCGTATCAAATCATACTTTTATGCTAGAGCCAGACATTTTTCTTCTTCCCTTGTAATTAAGATATAACTTACTGGCTGATCGACTCTTATTTAAACGAACTGATAATTCTGGAGCAAGTATTTTTAGTACTTTCAGTCGCATTAATCGAATTGGAGATATAAATCCCCCGCTTAGCTGCTAGAACTCAGACCGGGCTACCTTTTACTGATCTTATTATATCTAACATTCCCCTTAAAAATTCATACTTCCGTAGAAGTGCTGTTTTTTAAATATCGATATTAACATTACATGCTTTTCTTCGCTACCTCAAACTGGAAGTCATTGTCAATTGAATAGTATATTTTTATCAAGGACCGCTAGTTTATGGCCTGATCATGTGTTAGTTTTTACAGATGGTTAAAAAATACTGCACTCTCAACTTACTGGAGTGGATTCCTCATCTAAATTATACCAAATTGTTTAGGTTCGTGAAATTTTGTCATGTGTTTACATCAGAGGCTTTTGCCATTATCAAAGCCTCTCAGTATATCCGATCTAATGGGGTCAAGAGTAAAATATTAATCGCAAGTGACTTTTAAAGCCCCGAAGAAACATATGATACCCTACCATAGTGACTATATGCTGTTAAAAAATTTATTTTATTTATGTGATAAACATGTGTTCGTATCTTTCGTCTGGGTTCTAACTTATGAGGATATCCAGGGAAATGAAGTATGCGATCTGACTACTAAATTTGGAGCATTGCCAGGCATTCTCATTCCAAGGTTTTCTTCTTGCTTAATTGTATCCGCTCGTGCATACCTTCCTCATCGATGGAAATTTATATTATGTAACAGATCCAACCTAATCTCACTACCACATCCATTTTTACACTTACTCCTTCTAAGAATTTCCCAGCTCGGATTTTCTTTTTCATCTCGATCAAACTTCGTTCCAACCACAATTGCTTTCTTAGCCCTTTTGTACATCACCAATCTTTATACTGCCCTATCCATGCGGGAATCATAGCTGACGCTAATCATGTGATTTTTACTTGCAACTTGTATAGCAGAGAATAAAATTTTACAATTAAATATTTACCCCTTTTCTCGATTGTCTACTTACTGGCCCCGAATAACAACATCCTCGCAGCTCCTGCCCACTTATGTGTATATATCTAATACTAGCCTCCAAATGGTTTTAAGGTTTTTTATTGTCGTTTTCCTCTTCTTGTATCTTCTTTGTTATCTTATGTATGACGTATTTATATGAAAATAATGTTGACAATGGTTAATTTTGGTAGTCATACCTAAGTCCAATTAATGAAAAAATAAAAAAATAAGACAACTGTATAATCTTAAATAAAGATACAATCTTAATCTACTAAGTTAAATAAACATCAACTGTAGTTTAATCTAACAAAATATAATTCTATTAGTCAAGCCTATGGGTTTAAGTCGACCATAACTTTTGACATATTCTTTTATTGTATACGTGGATTTACATAATTATATAACTAGATCTGCCGGGTGGTCTTGCTTAAGACTCCTGACATCTTGTCTGGTATCGAGTAATTGAATTGCTTCCACGTTGACATGTTGCTGCAGTAGATTTTTATGAGCAGTTGCGTATCTTCTAATCTCCTCGTTTACAAATGGAATTCGTAGATCTCGATGTAAATCGTCATTTCTATAATAGCGGTACGCATCGACTATTTAGTATTACATTTGATCTTTGCTCTATTAGACCTACTAGCACAGTCCGACAATTGCAGGTCATATGTCTATATTAGTTTTATAATCTTCCGATAATATAGGCATTTGTGCCCTACGTCCAGCTGCGAGTTTTTTCCGATAAGCCAATAAAATTGTTGTGACTTTTAAAATTAAATATAATTTTAATGTATGCGAAAGTAATTGTAGCAACAGTATATAACCCGGTGTACGTGAAAATTTTCTGATTATTAATTATGACAAATTGTAAGGGGCGGCCTGTCCTGATTATGTGAGACCGCGATGCAGGAGAGGTTGCTATTAGAAAAATATTTAATCTACATTCTAAACTTGGTAATAAAGTATTTGAAAAAAAAACAAAAAAAATCAAACTATTTACCTATATCTACCTACATCTACTGTTTATCTACATATCTATATATCCATCTATCTATCTACTACGTCTATATACATATATCTATCTACATCCATCTATCTACTGTATATCTATATACACATATCTATCTACTATATATTTATATCCCCATCTATATATCTATCTATCTACTATATATCTATATACATATATCTATCTATTATATATCTATATCCATCTACCTATCTACTATATATCTATATTCATATATCTATTATCCATCTATCTATCTACTATATATCTATTATCCATCTATCTATCTACTATATATCTATTATCCATCTATCTATCTACTATATATCTATTATCCATCTATCTATCTACTATATATCTATTATCCATCTATCTATCTATTATATATCTATTATCCATCTATCTATCTACTATATATCTATTATCCATCTATCTATCTATTATATATCTATTATCCATCTATCTATCTACTATATATCTATTATCCATCTATCTATCTACTATATATCTATTATCCATCTATCTATCTACTATATATTTATGCCCATCTATCTATCTACTATATATCCATACTCATTTATCTATCTACTATATTATATATGACTATTCATTTATGTATGTATGGCTTGACATTCAATCTTAACATAAGTTTCTGATTTTTAATGTTTTTTACATTATATTTATCATTCAACTTGTTTATTGAACGATGTCTTTTTATCCGGGTAACATGTTTGACATGCGATATGTCTAGAGTTTTCACACAATAGTAAAAATTGAAAACATCACTAATCCTTCAATACTCTTAAATACACACACAAACATTTACACACATATATATATATATATATATATATATATATATATATATATATATATATATATATATATAAACTAGGAAATAAGAGTAAAACATAAAAAAAAGGATTAATATTTTCTTGTCATCTATGAAAAATTAGGTAGAATTATTCGCGGCTAATTGTGATTTCTGCTATAGTAATACTAATGTCTCGATGTGTAGTGATGATGACGATGATGGTGTGATGAAGAGAAACTTGAAAAGTAGAATATAATTGAACGATGTTGTGTTTATTATGAAATTCGACCGAAAATTTGAAGTACTCTGTTCGACAAAATAGAGCGCTAATTACAGCCGCTAATTTTACATAGGTCGTTCTTACATCAGTCCGATTTATATTCTTCCACTGTGTTCAGTTTTGTATACGTGTATTATTTCTTGTGAACTCGTAATGCGCAAATACACACAAAATATACACACAAATAAATACACACAAATAAATACACGTACAAGAACATTCTCAAATAAATACACTTACAAATACTTCGTATAATATATTACTTTTTCTCATTTAGCGCTACACTTTTTGACGTCGTAATAAATTATTAAAAAATAGACAACGTCAATTCATTATTTATAGACTATTTTATCATTTTTTTTTATCGCGTGCAGAAAATAAAATCTATACATTTTCAATAAACAACAAACAAAGAAGTTAAAATGCTAAAATTCTTTTCTTTATGAAAAATCACAAAGCTTTTCGGCTGTTAGGTCATTATCAAGTGAATATTAAAATATATATATATACATAAATATAAAATGAAAAAATATTAAGATTACAGTTCACAAAAATCACTAAAAAAAGGTGATAATTTAAAAAGACTCGGATTGTTTTATTATATGCCGTATTTTATTTTGCTGATTTTTTTTTCGAATTGTAATCTTAAATTGATATGTTTTCATTTTATACTTTTTATCTTTTTAATTATTCTCACCTTCTAAAGTTGAATGCATAATTGATAATGATTGATTTCAGGATCAGATAATGAAACAGGATGGATAAAGGGTGGATTTAATATTGCCGGCATGTAGTCTAGTTAATATAAAACATATTGGAATCGTGATATAGTGCTAGATGAGGGAGTTAACCTTATAAGAAATTATTTGTTTTAACCACGTTGTGTTCGGTGTGATATTTAAAAGCTGTTTGGATCGTACGTATTGGCGCGGCATGGGGAGAGATTATAGGAAGGATACACGAACGAGCATCTGTGTCAACAAGGTCGTTATTCTCGTACGACTTAATACCGGTCGAAATTGGGTAGAACTTAACAGGTTAGTTAATGCGCAAATTAGCGATTTTAAAAATTAAATATAGTTAAGAAAGGGCAGAGTTGTACGAAGTTTATTATAATTAGTAGCTTACGTTTAATAATATATTTAGATAAGCGTTGAAGAAAAATATGCTGCACAATGTAACATCGAAAATGATGTTAGAACTATGTAGCTGAACAGAGAAACGGGATCTTTCTTCGATCAGTTAGGCAAAATACACGGTCGAACAAATTAAACTGTTAAGTTTAATGTGGTACTTAAAAGTATCCGACAAGCGTTTTTATAGCGTAGGAGAGATGCGTCAGAAGGAGTAGAAGAAATATGAGAAGGATTAGGTTGAAATGGCGCGCATTGTGGAAATACAAAATAGTAAAAGCATATAAAATACATTTCATATTTCTAATATATATATGTGTGTACCTTTAGTAGTTGGGTATATAAATGATACGGAAAATTCTTATATCAATTGGAAAGGATCGATATTGCTACACAAAAGCTAGATAGCCAGATAGAAGTAATGATGGACGAAGAAATATAATATTACCTAGTAAAAGATCGCTTAGTAGTTATGAAATTATTATAGTTTTACATATTTAAGATTTATTTTGAAGAAAAAAGGGGGCTTATGAATCTGAGATAAGACGGAGAATTGTATACGTGTCGTGACCAAGCTGGATAAGAATTATAAAATATTGAACATGTTCAAACACTCGTATTTTTGGTAATGTTATACGCAGCGAAGACACATTAAAAAGAAATGTAGAGCTAGAAAATTCTGCTAAAAATTTCCTGGAAAGCGAAATGTACGAACATATTGTAATCGCAATGGATCAGAGTCACTGGTGACATAATATAGTAGATAAAAAGATAGGTGAAATGTAATATAAGATAAATATCGATTCTCGGAACGTAAAAGCCCACAATGAAATTGTGCGGATATTATTTTGGTAACAAGGGGATTATAAGTTCACGGAAAAAGTAAGTTAATCCAAAAGATTCAGAGTAATATATCGTACACACACACACACACATATATATATATATATATATATATATATATATATATATATATATACAAAATATTTATATGCGTTTGTAGGTATATTTGGTTAAGTAAGATACTTTTAAATGTCATCAGAATCCCAAATTGAGCCACCGATATATAATATGAGAATAATATATACATATATATATATATATATATATATATATATATATATATATATATATATACTCACACATACATACAAACTCGCGCGTTTAAAATACAGATTGATAATAACATCACCGTGCTTGATATATTTAGACAACTTTAAAGGATTTCAAAATCTAAAAGCGAGCAAGCCCAAGTAACGCCAAGATTTCGAGGTAATGAAAACAAGTAAAATAACGTATATCCATATACGTACATACATAAAACGCTTAAACTGAATTAACATAATTATTAAATCAAGAAGGAATGTAACTTATTCTTGTAAGTCTATCTAGTGTCAGTAGTCGGTAACTGATTACCTGGGATTCTCTTGTTGGGAGCAGCACAACTCATACTTTAAATAAGTCCCTGATTTCAGCCTAGTTTTCAATAATTCGCTCTAAACGAAATGAATACATATATATATATATATATATATATATATATACACACGCAATAGTCGTATTCGTACGGTACCTTATAGCGGAAAGTTAAATAATTTAGGCGCTTAAAAGTAATAAATTACGCAAAAGATCAGAAGAATAGCGTCGGTCGGGTAAGCAAAATTATTCGCTAGAGTTCTGTATAATTCAGTCGAAAACGCTTAACCTAATTTAATACGGATGTAGTTATGCCATTGAAGAATTATATAACTTTTGGCAATCACTATCGGTAAATAACGAATTTTTTAACCGAGGTTACCCTTTATCGGATTAATAATCAAATTAAAAACAATTATTAACAACAGGTGCCGAATCCGCAGTTATAGGGAAGTTGGTAATGTTTCGCATTTTCTCGCTAATACTTTGTTGTGATTTTTAAAAACCCAGCATTATTTGTTATATTCTAATTTATACGCCAGATCCTACATACCATTATCTATACGATAATGATTGTGATAAAATCTTTATAATAGATGATAGGCGTTAAAACGCTGGATACAGAAAAATTACCGGTCTGATGAAATATGGTAAGAAATTAACGTATATTAGAAATTCACGTACAAACATATCCGAAAACGGTGATTTAAATATGCACGCAAATTTAGAGGAGAAAGTGGCTCGCTGTACATTGGATATTTAGTTCGTAGCGCTATTATATTATTATCTCTCTGTTAGAATTGCACGCTCCATATTTAAACAAAGCCACTAAAAACTACATATTTTACATATATATATATATATATATATATATATATATATATATAAAGCTACATAAATATTTAATTTCATATATATACATATAAAAGTCAAAAATTGCGTTTTAAAAAAATTGTATTTGAAAATAAAATCTCACAGTTGTTACTGGTAGAAAATTAATACGCAGTTATGAAATTGTACCGATTTATAATCAATATTTTTATTTATACATTTCTATTTATAATAATAAGAAGATGACTAATAGAATTACGCAAGCCATTATTATAATATCTTACCGCTAATAGCTTATATTTATGCTATAATACCATATTAAAAAAAACAACAAATGCTTAATTTATTTATAACCTGTTGGAAAAGAGAAAAATAATCTACATAATGAACTTTTCAGAATGTAAAAATTGCAAAAAAAACCCAACATATACTGGCTAATGGAAATGAAATATACATTAAAGCGAATAAAATAAACGTATATATATACACGAAGAAATATCAAAGTTGAGATATGATCGGATATTAGTAATTTATTATATATATAATATATATACAGACCATATATATATATATATATATATATATATATATATTATAATATATTTTTTTCATCTCTGTATACGTTTATTTTTTGCGCTTCAATGTGTATTTCATTTTCAATTTATTAGCTAGTATATATCGTTTTTTAGAATGCTTTCCAGAACTGTATCTTCAACAATTCCTGAAAATCACTTACCAAGATTGGAAGGACACGGAACGTAGGGAACTTTTTCTAAAACAACCAGTAGGTTTGCAAGAGGCTGAAAGAGAAAAAAGATCTTTATGTTTACAATAAATATATGCTTTCAAAATGGCAGATGGTTCGGAAAGCTGTACTAGAAAAAGCTTTAAAGCTAAAATATACGTCAGTTCAATCACGTCTGGCAGAGAATTTTGAACTAGATTTTTATACCACACAAGTCGTTATGGGACGTGTAAAGTTAACAAATATCTTTTTCTTATGTCAACAGGAAGATGTACTACATGTTTGTCGTGATGTCTCTGTTGACGTTTTATTTGATACTTCAGTATTCAAGATCCAAGCTTACAAGTATATAAACAGGGAATGGGGTCCTGTTTAAGAAGATTTCAGCATAATAAATTTTCAAAGCATAGTGTTTAAGTTTTGTTTTTCTCTAAATATTTTAATTTTTACAATAATATATTAAACATAATTTCAGTAATACTTGTACAGCGTTGACTATATACAAATCTCCTTACGAAGCTAGAACACAAAAAATTTTATGTTTTCTAAAAAATTATTTTTCTTTTCTATTTTATATATTACATGAGAACCTCTTAATGATGTAATATAAGTACTATTGTCCAAGCTAGATTTGAACATCTACGTTTACTCTCAAAATCATATCTATCTGTATATTATATAATCTTCGTTAATATTATATCTATTACATAAGAATTTATAATTTTCATGTAAAACAATTTCCAACTCAATGTTTAAAGACTATATATTCAAAACAGCCATGTGTCTCGTCTTTATAATCAACACTTCTCCAGAGTAGTACCTTTCAGGAGAAGCTTATATTGCGCATTAGATTTAGGGTGACGGTCCAATAAATTAAATTTAGATCGTGCTGATTGGCAGATCTTGAATATTCCTGTCAACATTGAAATCTAGTAAATGAGCCAGTTCTAAATGTGAAGTAGATAAAAAAAAATTGGACTTAATTTAGTAAGTTTCTAATATCTCTTTCGAATAATCGTAAATACTCGTTTTTCACTTTGATTCACCTTCATTAAATTAAATCACGGTTGCCGAATAAATTAATCCTTTAATTTCCTTAATTTCTTCATTGTTTCAAACATTAAACAAGTTCTTTTTTAATGCGGGGTATATATATATGGTAATTTTATTATTATTAAATAATTACGCCCATAAATTTAATATATATGTGCGGAAAATCCATTTATTCACTTACGAAATATTGAAAAATAGATTATTAATAATAATATAGAAACTAAAATATAATTTTTAAAAATTACACCTCGCTATAGAAATTCTCTCCTATATATATGTATATATATATATATATATATATATATATATATATATATATATATATATATATAACTGAGTTTTTCGGATGTTAGGAATAGCAAGTTAAATAAATAATTTAAAAACTTTAATTATACTTAATTTAACTGTTGTTTTTAATTAATTTATTTCGCGCTATTACAGGTATACACGTTTAGTTAGTTTTGAATTTTTACAAGACTAACATCAGTATAAATTTTTAAACGCGATTTATTAACAATACATTAGTAATTATAATAAATTTTATCCAGACTATATATAATAATAATAATAATAACAATATTAAGACGTTACCGTTTTTACAGGAAATTAAAATACCGGTTAATTCCAACAGTTTACAACAAGTTGACTCGTTTTATAGGGTTTGCCTTTTGCTTTTATCTTTATAAATATTTTATAGTCGAGAGCTAATTAATCGGCACGCTCAAGACGACATCATAAAATTTTCCGGTATATAATAAACGAAACCAATGAGTCGTATAAATTTATATCGTTTAATTATACTGTGTAAAAATGAATAATAATATATGGATATTAATAATAATAATAATTTTTAAACGATATATATATCCGGCTGGAAAACACGTTTTTCATCGTAGCCAACCTCCACCCACATTAACTACAACCGAGACTATTAATTAGAGGAGACTTTATCGTATTTAAAAAATTCTCGTATATTAATTAAAACGGGAACACATCGAAATTATCAAGAACGTCACCATGTTACATTTGTTGTACCGGTAGAAATAAAATTACACTTCCTACTTTTCAGAATTTACAATAGGTGGTTTGTTTTGTTCGCTACCCTCGCCGATAACGATGAAGAAATATATTAGTATTAACAATGATAATAATAATAACGAATTGAAATTATACGTGGTTGGCCGTGGATAGTAATCGCTTAATCGTTATCAATAATATTCTGGAAAATACTGGATACATTCAGAATCGAATTGTTACCAAAAGCAAAAAAAATAAATAAAAGAGATTTGAATACGTATGTTGGAGATAACACAATTAATTACATACTCCTTAAAGTTATTTGTCTTTTAGATTCATTCCTAGAATACTTGAATGCTGCAGAGTAAATTGATGTATCTTTGATTCCACGATAAAAAAAAAAAAACGACAAAATTTTTAATATAAATTACGACGTTTTAAATTTTACCCATAAAATATGTAGAGAACGTGTCCATTGGGTTTTTCTTTCTTCAGTTCATAAGGTGCCCTTTTTTCATTAATCATACTTCTAACTAATCTAAAACAATCTAATCGAGTGTAATCTAACCTAACCCACTTCTTCCACAATAAAACTGATGTCCCACTGCAGCTTGGTGTCACATCAGATGTGGTGGATAACATCATTAAATTCCTCAGCAATAGGAAGGCCGCTGCGTAGACCGAATTAATAATAAAATTGTTAAACACATAAATCAGAAATTCCCACAGTTATTTGGTAAACTTTTTACAAAGTGTATTGAATTTCAAATCTTTCCTTAGTGCTGGAAGCTAGCTAATGTTAAGCTGCTTCCAAAACCTGACAAAGATCCTTCTTTGGCTAGTAGATAACGTCCAATTTCAAAATTCGATTGGCAAAGTGTTCGAAAAAGTTGTCCTAAAGTTGTTACTAAGTGAGGTATCCAGTAAGAACCTGCTTCAGACAAATCATTTTAATTTTCGAACTGGACTCTCTTCGGAGGGTGCAGTTTACAAACTTCTTAAAAAAAATTAAAACTTCCATCAGGGCTGCTGCAGTCGTTGTCTCCTATGATATTAGAGGAGCCTTTGACAATTGTAGATGGTCTGCCATCATTGATATTATGAAGTATAACAACATCAACCCTTATTTAATAAATATAATAATTAATTACTTTAAAGATAGGGTGGCAATTCTTGAGTTTGGTACCTCACTCTCTCAAAGGGTGGCTGCCTGTGGTGTTCCTCAGGGGTCAGTCTTAGGCCCTACCCTGTGGAATCTGCTTTATTCAATAGTTCACCACAGGGTCGAGGAGTTCTGCCTTAAGATAAATACCAAATGTGAGTTAATCTCATATGCCGATGATTTGTGTCTAGTTTTCGATACTTACAAAAACTACCCTTTCAAACAGATAGAAATTGTTTCCAGGTTTCTAGAGTGTACTGTTGGTGACTTTGGTCTATTGTTTTCGGTCGCTAAGTGCTGCTATTCAGTGTTTGGTGATCGAAGCATTGCTGCCCATGTTGCTGACCTATCTCTGTTATCTCTGCTATCTAAATGTACAATATCACACACAACTACTCTTAAGTATCTAGGAGTTATCATCGATGAAAACCTGACATTTATTCCACACTGCAATATGATAATACAAAAATTCTTCTCTATACTTGCGAGAATACAGCCCAATGCATGTTGATTGGCTTATAGGGAGCGGCTCATACTGTATAAGGGTTCATTCAGGCTCTGTATGGTTATGCGGCTATGTCAGTCCCAGATTATTCAAGAGAGTTAACAAACAACAAAGGAAATTTCTCCTTAGAATTCCTTCTCTTTATAAAACGGCACCTACATCGGCAGCTTATGTCATTAGTGATGTTCTGCCATTGGATTTACATTTAGTTGGCAGAGCGATGGTCAGTGAGCACAGGCTTGTCGGTGTAGTTACACATATGAGGTCATTAAGGTTGTCAGATAACAATTTTGCCAACACCATCACAACACATACTCCTAATCAAATTTTTAAGAAATATGTCAATACCTTGATTGTTGATGCTTGGCAGAGAAGGTGGGATACAGATTCTACTGGTAGGAAAATTCTTATGTTTTTCTGCCGGATGTCTATCAACGATTAAAAATCAAAAATATGCGAATTAACTTTTACAACTCGCAGGTGCTCTCTGGGCTTGGTAGGTTTCAAGCCTATTTGTTCAGGACAGGCGCACCGTGTGTTCTAAGGATGCTGTTGATGATATTCATCATTTTATCTTTGAGTGTCCTGTCTTCTCTTCACTGGATGACGACACTTTCAATATTGACAAATATAAAAACTCGCTTATCTTAAACAGAGTCATGTAGCCTTCCTTGAATTCGCACGGAAAGTCATGCTTTTCAAATTTACAATTACAAATTAATCAAGGACAATTAGCTAAATTCAAACGTGAATCCAATACCCATTCGCTCCTTGTGGCATTGTCAACTCTCGCCAATACTTATAATTCATTTCTAATTTACCTGACTATATATTATTAATATGTACAAACATGTAATGATGTTCATAAATGCTTTAAATTTAAAATATTTGAATTTTGATCATAATGAAGTATGTTTTTCTTTTAATGATGTATTTATATTCTATAGACTTATCTTATTTTTCTAAAGATGTGTTTCTTTTTTTTTTAGAAAAGTAATTTTTTTATTTTATTTTACTAAAGATTTTTTCCTATAAAGATGCATTTTTCTTAAGTCTTATTTTTTTTATATTCTTCTAAGATTTTTACTTTTGAAATTGTGTATTTCGTTATCGGCAAGATATATTTTGGTATCTTTGTTTCTGAAGCTGTATTTTTTTCTTCTATATTATATATTTATTTTTATTATTTATTAATGCACTCCGCAGACTCCTTTCGTCATACGCACAGGTAGTCGATGGGACTATATTTTTCATCCCATTACTGCTCTTAGATGAAGTACCCAAGCAGGGGGCTATTACACACATGCTTTTACTTACTTTTCAGCTACACACTACTTATATGCACTTCTATAGTTATTTAACTTTAAGCACACTAGTCCCCTGTCCTTTATAATAACACCTAGATTTTAAGCAATAAACTAGCCCCACCGTGTCAGTCCGGATTGGGGAACAAACCAGAAAGTAAATCTAACCTAACCCGCAACCTAACCTAATTATTTATTATTACGAAAAGGTTATTAAAAATTAACAAAACAGAATATAAACAAAAGTTAATCGGTATTAAAATTATTTTATTAACTCAATTCGATCACGTCATTTTCAAGCATACACAATAAACATTTTAAACATTTTTTTGTAATCCTCGAAAATGACGCGATTGTCGAATTGAGTTAATAAAATAATTTTAATACCGATTAACTTTGATTTTGTTTTGTTAATTCATAAAATCACTACTCTTTAATACATCAACATTGTTTTAGTATAATAATGAACAAAATCGCCTGTTTTAAAAATCAATTTTTAATAACTTTTTTTAATAATAATAAATAATTAGGTTTGGTTATGGTTAGGGTTAGACTACATTCGGTTAGTTTGGGTTAGGTTAATTAGGAGTACGATTAATGAAAAAAGGAGGTACCGCACCGGGACCACGTTAAAAATCGACAGTCGCGTTTAGCTAAGAAATATAAGCTAATCCGCGCTACTCTCCTACGATAAAGCTAATTCATCAGTTACATCTGACGGAAATACCGCTGTTTCTTTTATATTAACTTTTGGTTATTATTATTATTATTTACTTCCTTTTCAACAATGTCCTACGATAATTTTTCCTTTCATACTAATCATATCTATACTTCAACATTTTCTTTGTATATAACCTTCAAAAATGGTTTTACGCGGATTTTTAATTTCATAACTTACCCATTTCGGATATTTCTGAAAATTTTTTTTTTAGTATTTTAAGAATCTACAGTGTTTTTCTCACAACCTGGCGGCATATAAACGGATATAATTTAGTTTTCTATCATGGACAGAAAGAAATTAAAAGCTTCATAAAAATAATAAATAAAAAGTACCGATTGTATAAAAGTGAAAACGCGATTCATTAACGTTTTTTTACTATGTATTATTTATCTTCCGCTTTCTTTCATTTTAGATTTTATTATTTTTCCTTAAGGACATTCATTCAAAATATTATATACATATACATAATATATATATACATATTTATGTATCTAAAATCTGGAGGTGTTCAGTATATATATATATGCACGGTTGGAAGGAACGAAATATAAAATTTCAATTTATCGTGGAAGGCTAACGACCTTTTTTTTGTTGAACACTTCGTCCGTCCTTCAATACACCTACGTATTGAACTTCAATTCTTGAGTGGTTGTCGGCATTTAGTGGCGGTAAATCGGAATTTTATCCGCAGCCGAAGGAACTTTACAATGAACTTTGAGGTAGAAAAGTGAAATATTCAAAGTAAAAAAACTTCACAAAATCGCGAGTAGGTGTAGAATTGAAATCGACGCAACAAGCTTAACGGATAATGTTGCTTATAATCGTCCCGTCTCGCTGCGTTCTATACGCATATATCGTTCTCTCTCGATATTATTTTTCGATTTAATATATACGTATATACTATATAAATATATATATGTACGTATCTATATTGTACATTTGTTTTTGCGAACGTTCAAAAGTTGGATGCGATTACAACCGCCGTCCGAAATTCAGTTATGAATGAAATACGCCTTCGCTCACAGTTTCTTTCAATTTTAATCTTTCTAAAATTAGAATAAGGGGGAGCAATATTTGATAAAGTGGTAACAGCAGTTGTTTAAGCGGATAAAGTGGTGGTGTGTTAATAATACTTCCAGGTGTTTCGTTTGATAAATGTCTGTTTGAATAAGTGTGTCAACAAAATCCATCCTCGCCTTATTAATCTCATTATTAGGATATAAAATCTATTCACACACACACACACACACTCGCATAAATACACGCACTTTATGTATGGCAATTGTTTTATTTCTGAAAATGCGAATTGTCAGAGAACATGTTTAAAATTTGATACATTTTTCTACGCGTATAAGGATAGCATATACTAGATCAAAATTAATATTAGACGATTCAAAACTTTATACTTTTCTATTGTTCACTTTCGTTTCCTTAATTTTTCTCGCGCTGTCTTAAAATACTACACAATATTTATTAATTTTATTATTTATTATCGGTTATAAAACCTAAATACCTTTGTAGATATTGCAGAAATAAAGTTCCAGTTGTTAGCCCGAATATTACCATCATTTGGAGATTTGGTAATGTCGAGTACGAATCGACTATTAAACCGTGTCTATTTACGAATGTATTTACGCGAACGCAAATATCAACCTCGTTCGACGTAGGAATATTATGGAAATAAAAATTATAGAACAGAATTGATAATTTCAGGTCGTTATTATTTTAATCTGCGAATAAATAATTTGGAAGATGACAATTATTAAAGCAATTTCGCACGATTAATTACGATATAAATATTTTACAGCAAATGTTATTAAATTCCAGATAGTAATCGATCAAACAATGTCAATTTAAAAGTTCAAGAATTTTAGCAAATGGTCTATAACAATTTAGTTTACCGGTATATTTAGCGCAATTATGTTTCTACATTTTAAACTTCGGGGAAAGATTGAAAAATTTGAAACTCGAACAATTTAGTAGCTAAATGAGATAATAGAAGAAAATTACTTCAATAAACTTATTTGTAATGTAATTTTCAGATGAACACTTGTGATTGTTAAATGTATATACGAGAAATCTTAGTGCGAGCTAACTGTAAGTCTATTCAAATGCTGCTTTACAACAACAGTTTGGCATGGACAGGACGTTTAATTAGAATAAACGGCGATAGACTCCCGAATAAATTCCTTTACGGTCAGCTTCTTGTTGACAAACGTGGCGTCCTTGTTGGCGATACAATGACTATTCTTGTCAAATACTGAAGGAATGCGAAATTGATTCTAAAAAATGGGGAAAACTAATAGTGGATCGAAAAACGTGGAGGCAAGCAGTAGAAAATGGTCTGCAGAAAGCGAATCAAAACGTTCGAACTGCGAAGGAACGGAAAAGGAAACAACTGGAGTAGATTACATTAATACTGCCGCCTTTACGATTACCAACCTTAGGGCTCATCAATAGTGCATAGTACTCCATACTGGAATAACGAGTGGATCATATATATATATTTATTTATCCTGTTCACAGGTGTCTGCAAAAATCCTATGACTGTGTCCCCTCGGCGGGTTTAGGTCGCCGTAAAAACCTAAATCGTTACCTCCTCAGTAACAACCCGCTGCCTTGCGGTTTGGGTCTTTATCCAAGGACTAAGGGAGATAACCCTGACAGAAAACAAAGCCACTGCCTTGTGGTTAGGGTATTTACCCAAAGACTAAGAGAGTAAACTCTAACAGAAAATCCGCTGGAAGGCAACAGAAAACCACCAGTGTACCTTTTCTATGAACAACTATGGAACTCAAATTATACAATGATAGTATGCCATGCGGTCCGACTAGCAATCGGCGCTATCTGGGGTCCGGGCCTGATAGTGTTAAATTAGTGACTGGCCACGATGATGCAGGAAACCAGGCATCGCGTGGAAACTATGCGACTGGAATGAATATATGGAAGTATGTAAAGTGGTTTAAATGAAACTGGAAAACTGGCTATAGTTGAATATGAAACGTCGAAATTTAATATTGTTGGAATATCAGAAACGCATTGGAAAGGCAAAGGATACTTTGTCAGTAACAATAACAATGTAGTCTACTATTCTGGACATGAAACCCGTCACAAAAGTGGAGTAGCAATCGTAATACACAATAGGGATCGTAACAAAGTGATTGCGTATGAAGCAGTAAACGACAGGATAATAGCAGTTAAAGTGAAAACAAATCCCGTAAACTTAAACATTATTCAAGTCTATGCTCCAACTAACGAAGCGGAACAAGAAACTGTAGATGACTTTTATGATGCTCTGGAAGAAACGATGGGAAAGATACCATCAAGGGAAATGACGGTGGTTCTTGGAGACTTTAATGCAAAAATTGGGGAAACCGCCCATGATTTGGAGTTACGGAATGTTATAGGCAAGTATGGCCTCGGTAGTAGGAATGAAAGAGGTGAACAATTAATTAACTTCTGCGCTAGTACAAGAATGTTCATATGTAACTCCAGTTTTAAGCATCACCCGAGACGTCTCTATACGTGGAGTTCCCCAGGTGATCGGTTCCGGAATCAAATTGATTACATATTAATCAACTCGAGATGGTGATCGTCAATTCGAAATGCGAAAACGTACCCAGGGAAAGAATGCGATAGTGATCACCAGCTGCTCGCAATAAAATTAAAAATCAAGCTACAAAATTGTAAAGCCCAAAAAAATTGTACCTAACAGATGGCATTTACGAAATAATAATTGTTATCAAAACCTAACTATGCGAGAGCTACAAAGAATAATAGGATTAACACGTCAATATGATGATGCCAATAGCATTTGGGAACACACAAAGTGTGCATTAGAAAGAGCAAACGAAGCTACCGGAAATGTTAATATGGTATTTCACAGTAGAAGGAAACCATGGATCACAGAGGAAACGTGGGCAACGATAAAGATGCGTAAATATATTAAAAATAAAGGAATTAATTGTGAAGAAATGGTCCAGAAATACCGTGATATTAATAAACAAGTAAAGCAACAATGCAGAAATGATAAAAATAAATTCCTGAATAACATATGTAAGGATATTGAGCAAAATAAAAACGCAAATGAAGTTAAAGATATGTTTAAAAAAATTAAAATAATAACGAGACACGTTTCACCCCACAATACTTAGGAATAAAAATTGAAAGCGGAGAAACACTATGTGAAGAAGATAAAATAAGATCTAGGTGGCGTCAATATTGTGAGGAACTGATGAAAGTACATGGAGAAGAAAAAGAAGCAAAGGAAATTTTCAGTAAAATAATGGAAATTGAACCCAAGATACTAGAGGATGAGACGCGAAATGCGTTACAGAAACTTAAGGCATATAAGGCAGGAGGAGAGGATCGAATTATAACAGAAATGTTCAAATACTTAGGGGACTCAATGGTAGAAATTTTACATGTCATATGCAAAAAAATATGGATTACAGGCATATGGCCAAGAGACTGGACAACGTCAATTTATGTCCCGATTCATAAAAAAGGTCCTCGAGCCATATGTCAGAATTACAGAACTGTAGCATTGATGTCACATGCTAGTAAAGTAATGTTGAATATTATCCTTGAGAAACTGAAACCTTATGTACTACCACAAATATCATGGCAACAAGCAGGGTTTGTGCCAGGAAAAGGTACAAGGGATCAAATTCTAAATATGCGACAGATAATCGAAAAATGTCGGGAATTCAATATTACAATTTACATATGCTTTATAGATTACGCAAAGGCGTTCGATTGTGTAAGATGGGTAAAATTATGGCAAGTTTTAGAGGAAGCTGGCGTACCACAACATTTGATAGAATTAATTAAATCACTATATAAAAACACAAGCGGAAAAGTGAAAATAAATAACAAGCTATCTGAGAAATTTCAGCCTGAAAAAGGAGTACGTCAGGGATGCATACTAAGTCCTATTTTATTTAACATATACAATGAATGGATAATCAAAGAGACCATGAATGGATGGAAAGATGGAGTTAAAATAGGAGAAACATGCATTAACAACTTACGATACGCTGACGATACTGCCATATTTGCCTCAACTGAAGAGAATCTACAGGTTTTACTCCGGAAGCTGGAAACCATAAGCAAAGCTGCAGGCTCAACAATAAATAAAGACAAAACTAAAATAATGATTACTAATCGAAACAACTCTGATAACATCCAGCAATGGCGTGACTTCCAGGTAGTTGATAAATTTGTATACTTAGGTTCAGTAATTACCAAAGATGGAGGATCGACCGATGAAATTAAAAGAAGAATAGGAACTGCAAAAAATGCATTGGCTCAACTGACAAGAGTATGGAAGAGCCACGACATAACGAAGAATACAAAAATTCGCCTCATGGACACCTTAGTCTTTTCGGTTTTTCTGTATGCATCGGAATGTTGAACTTTAAAAAAATGGATGTCCGGCGAATAGATGCTTTTGAAATGTTCTGTTGGAGAAGGATGCTGCGGATTCCCTGGACCGAAAAGAGAACAAACCTGTCGGTGTTAAAGGAAATCTGTCCAAAAATACGACTGCGAGATGTAGTAAGGCAGCGAATAGTAACTTACTTCGGTCATATCATACGTCAAAATAGTTTAGGAAAGTTAATTTTGGAGGGTATGGTCGAAGGTCGGCGAAAACAAGGAAGAACGCCTACACAATATACGGATGGAATCAAAGAATTGCTAAACATTACATCATTCCAGCAAGCTGTTCGATATGCAGAGGACCGAAACATATGGCGGACGCAGTTACATAAAATCAAGGTTTCATAGTATCACGATGCTCGGATCGAGCCTACGATGAAGAAGAAGATATATATATATAATATATACACAATTTTAAACTTCCAGACTTGATTTTCATGTGTTTAGAATTTGAATATATATAATACTGCGTATGTGTATTTTCTGAAATTAAAATGTATAAACATTTATTATTATTTTCTAAGCTTAATTCAAATCTTATTTACTTTCATAAGTTTTACATTATTGTAATATATTTAAGATTTAAAAATAAAATTAATTTTCCCCATGTATTCTTCACGTAGCTGACAATGTTTCACTTTATTTTCGAGAGAATCACGGTGTGCTTCCTTCTAACAACAAAGTTAGTGAAAGTTATATAAAAAGGAGTTATAGCATCTTTATAAGAAATCATATGAAATATAGCCTCTTAGCTTTTTAATAGTCTATAGGTATTTCTGATTATAGAACAATATTACAAAATAGTGTCTGAAGATAGGAAATCATATAAAATCTTGAAATTAAGGTGAACAGCATGGGCATGGCTATTTTTCTTTCGAATTGATTAAACATATGTATGTATTATACAAAAAAAATCTTGTTCACATAGAGTAATTCTCTGAAAAAGTCGCTATCTTTAACTTTTCCTAGTTATGTGTATTTATAAATATAATCGCGGTACTATGTAAAAAGTGTTTTTTATATCATTTTTTTCGGGCTTCAATTTGTATCACAAAGGAAGCATTGAATACGTATATTTTGATACAAATATGTTGCTTTAAATGAAAGTAATTATATATCTATATATCTATCTACCTATCTATCTATCTATCTATCTATCTATCTATCTATCTATATATATATATATATATATATATATATATATATATATATATATATATATATATGAATTAAAATAACAAAAACAAACGTAATAATGGAACATACCACCCAATGATAATTATTCGTTATCGAGGTATTTAATCATCCGAGTTGATTATTAACATTATATATCATATAGAATGGTTGGTATTATGGAGGCTGATTTTATCTTTTAAGGCCTATAAATTATCTAATTAAGATTTCGAACATTAACTATTATAAAATTAAACAGATGTACATATAGATCTAGGCGAAGATAATTATATATGTAATAAAAATACAAATGATTAATAATAAAAAAATTAAACTCATTAAATTTATTCATCTGAATATAGTATAAAAATTCAATAACAAACGACTAATGTTAATAATTGATGAACATCGTCATTATTAAAATCGTGAACGTGAAATGTAAGAAATAATAAAATTCATAGTCACGATTTTAACCATCGGCATGATCAGTCATTGTTTATAGTATCAAATGTACTCCCTTACGTGCGCAATTTTCACAGATATTTCAAATCTCGAATTATTTATCTATACAATATTTCTTTTATATTTGCCATTTATTTTTATTGTAATTCTCTAAATACACTACGCATTATATAATCAAATAATACGCAAAAAAAGATTTAGCGTTTTTTCTCACCGAGTAATTCAGGTGATTATTTAAAATAAGCGGATACAAAATTACACATACATATATATACACGCACACACACGAGTCAAATTCCGACGAGGGACGAAAATTTTTTTTTGCGAGAAAAAGGTTTTAAGACAATTCGATCATTCGTCTAATAGGTTGGGAAAGGAATATGTTCGAAAACTAAAAATGAGTGTAAAGATTCTCGTAGTGGCTTACGGGAGGGCGTTATTTAGGCATTCCTCTATAACTATTCGAATGATGGTCTAAGGAACGTCATGTAATAATTTTCAAAGTTGATAGAACTTTATATATAGAATAGAATTGAAATTTTTGCTAATATACACGGCAAAATAAATCAACGTGTAAAAAAAATATATATAAAAATTATAATTATGCCGAATTTATTTCGTTTATAAAGTGAACCGTTTATCATTATTATTATTTGATAGGGCGCCGGCTGCACCAGCGGGCCATATGCAACTATTGACCTACTGTGGTCCTAGATCTGATTTAAAAGGTTCAATGAATCGAGGAACAGGAAAACATTATAAATGTGGTCGGCAGATTCAGATAACAGTTGAGGTAAGGAAGGAGGAAGTTGTGCTGGATTCTAAATGTTGTCAGAGCATGACAGGATGTTAGTATGTGTGGTATAAGCAGTTGTGACACTTGGCAAAAGGGACAAAGTAAAGGGTCTGTTCCTTGAAGAAAATAGGAATGGGTAAGATTTGAATGGGATATTCGAAGTCTGGTAAGAATAACATTTTTCTTTCTTGTTCTGAAAGGAAATAACAGCTGAGATAGTGGATTAGGTTTGATTGAAAGGAGATGGTTTTGTTGATTAGATTTCCACACCCGACACCAGGATTTGGTTATGAGAAATTTCAGAAAAACTTTTACGTGACTATACAGAAAGAGGCGAGCGGAACGCTAGAGGCAAATTTTTATAATCTTACAGATTTAGACACATTCATTTCTAAAGAACACCAAGCAGCAATAAAATCGAAAACATTCTTATAGTAACGAAAAAAAATATTGTCAATCATTAGGTTTTATTCTAATCATAAATTAAGCTGAAATATATTATAAACCGAACAAAATCATAACACAATTTAATCGCTAAAAGTGTTTTTTTTTTTATTTTTATTGCGAAGCTGTTTATTGATTAAATGGCGTTATGATTTTGTTCGGTTTATAATTTATAAAATCACTATTCTCCAATATATTCAACATAAAATATATTAGCAGCGGTGAGAAATTTCGAAATAGAAAAGCGCTACATTTATTAACTCGCATAAAATCATTACGCTATTATTAAACGTATATATATATATATATATGAAAGCTATAACGAACCTAACGTGGTTGCATATAATAAACTTTACACGTAACTGAATTGTAATGCTACATGTCGAACTATATTTACAAATTATTCGTTGATATACATATTTATATACGCGCATTTATATTAGGACAATTAAGATGGATAGTAAAGATCGGCAATATAAAATACCATACCGTTCTTTATTACGAGGAAAGACCATATTGTGCATTCATGACAAGACTTATCAAGGCTGAAGAATTTGAAATGGAGAAAGGTAACACCGATTGTTATATATATATATATATATATATATATATATATATATATATATATATATACATATATATATTTATCGTATATACATATATATATTTATCGTATATACTGTAGAGTGACAGATAAAGTGAGAGAGACATTAGGACCTACCTTAGGCCAATACACGTAAGACGTCTTTTAAATCGAGCAGTAATAAAATGACTACACTATGACGCTGAAACAACGAACACTAACCTGTTAGATTCGTCATCTTGAGTTAGATGGCTGCCCGGGGCCATTCCTCGCGTTTAGTACGCAATCGACGATAACTACGATAACGATAACGATTCGATTAAAACGCCGCAAACGCATAACGCCGATACACGAATAACATACGAATCGCACTCTACCGATTATTTCGTTAAAATTAATTAATTATTTTTTTAAAAACGATTACTACGTCTTTAACATTCGAAAAAACATATAGACGCGTATATTTTTAAAATTAAATTTAAAAAATAATAATAATAAATTTTAATATATATATATATAATCGAAAAATAAATAAATCCTCGATCGGTATGGGGTGGGTTTTGTCGTCAATTTAATACATCAACGCGTCCGGAGTTGACTTACCAATGTGTAAATTCGCCTAACGTGCGTCGTTACGTTTGACTTGAACGTTTTCTCGCCAGTGCCTCAAGCAAACCCCCTCCAACCGGGATACGTTGAGTTTTTAAGTCGCACTAATACACTCTAACGGCCATGATTAACCGGCCTACTGTATATAAGACGCATGCGCATCCATCTGAGATAGTAGACGCGGTTTATATTAACTTTCATCTCGTTACGTTGAAAAGCTTCGTAAACTACTTATACGCGTTATTAACTCTTTCTCGTATTATTATTACCAGCGCGCCGGATTACGACGATAAATGTTCGTTAGTATATCGGATTAAATTAGTAGATCCCAAAAATATACACGACTCGAACCGGAAATGCGTGTAATTTCCTATATGACGTTTTCGTTAACGTAAATAGCAAAACGGACGAAAGATGAGTTCGATTAACGAAGTAATAAATTATCTACACTCTACGGCGGACACCCATCGAGATTTAATTCAAACGAAACAGAACATCGTATAACATCTTTGAACGAACCACCAGATACGTTAATATTAATTTGAATGATTTAAAAAGTACGTACACCGGATGATGAACGAAATTTCTAACGCTTCGTACGTGTATTTAGGCTGACCCAGAAAAGACGGACCGTTTATTTTTTTTTTAAATAATTGAAAAACTACCGGACCAAGATTTTTGAATAAAATATATTGTCGAACATATCATTGACTACTTTTTTGTTGTATATGCGGATGTTCCATCCTTCATCTTAATTTCAGTATTCATTTTCGAACGCATATCGGTACCTAAATCCTAATGTAAGATTATAAATTTCAACATACGATTCGTCTTGTATGTTACCGATAAGAAGATTTAATAACCACGTTGCCTTAAATCCTTTTCAAAATTACACCGTATATTTCCAGTAATGATTCTAATTTGTCGTCGTTTTAAAACTTTTCCCATTTTAATTTCGCGTTTCCTATTTTTTCACTATTTATGATTTCTTTTACACACGTAAATATTATATATATATATATATATATATATATATTCAAATACGATTGAAGGTCACGTTAAACATGGTCAAAAGTATAAACATTTTAAAATTATGAAATGTAAGAACATTGTATCAAGTTGACAAATTAGCAAATATAATTCTCGAAACAGAAAGGCTAAATATAGATATTTTAGAAATAAGCGAAACTAAATGGACAGAAAGTGGCAGAATTAAGTGAGAATTATGAATTTATATATTCGGGAAAAGCAACTCACGAATATGGAGTAGGAATTTTAATAAGAAAAGAACTGACTAAGTCCATTATTAGTATCATTCCAGAATCAGATAGAATATTATATATAAGACTGAACACAAGGCCAATTGTTATAATACAGGTATAGAGAACATAGAGGGGATGAAGTGGAAAAATTCTACAATGAATTAGAAAATGTATTATTGTACACAAAACAAAATGACATAGTATACATAATAGGGGACTTTAATGTCAAAGTAGGAAAAGGACAGAATGGAACGGCTATTGGAAAACATGGATTGTGGCAAATAAATTAAAGAGGACGATTATTAATTGATTTCGCACAGAAACACTAATTCATAGTGAGCAACACGTATTTTTGAAACCATAAAATAATATTATATACCTGGATAAGTCCAAATTGAAAATATAAGAATCAAATAGATTATATATTGGTAAATGAAAGATACAGAAACATAATTAAAAACTGTCACGCATATCCTAGTACTGACTGCAGTACACATCACAAGCTACTAATGGCAAGATGGAAAATCGTATTGAAAACCATAAATAAAAACAGAAATAATAATAAAAAATGGAATATTGATAAAACACAGTCATAGCAGAAAAATATAAAAATGATATATAAAATTGAATGACATGGACAGTGATAACATAGAAAGAAAATGGACATATTGGAAACAGACGGTTACAAATGTGGCAGAAGACATACTAATAACAAATAACAACATACGTAATAACAAACCATGGATAACAGAAGAAATTTTAGAAATAATGAACAACCGAAGGAAAATTAAGCATAAATCTAGTCAAGAATATCAACGCACGAATAAACAACACATAAACGCATAGAAACAAAAAGCAGGTGGTATGAAGAGAAATGGAAAGAAATAGAAGAGTTAGACAAAAGAAATAATAACAGAGAAATGCGTGTAAATATTAAATTTATGATGAAGCAGCATAAAAATAAAAGGAATAACGTAATAAGCTTAAAGAATAAGCATGATGGGAAATACTGCGGACATAAAAAAGAAATGTTTGATACGTGGATGAATTATATCACAGAATTATACAAGGATAACACAAGACTACGTAATATAAGTATCAGAAAAGCGGATGAAGCACCATCTATTGAAATGTGGAAATTTGAGGATGCAATAAGAAAATTCAGGAAAAACAAATGGGTAGGGGAAGATGGAATACATGCAGAAATACTGAAATGTTTGGGTCAAAAAGCGAAAAAGCAGTTGCTGAATATTTTAAACAGTATATATAATGTTGGTATAATTCCGGACGATTTCAAAAATAATAGCTTTGTTCCAATTCCGAAGAAAGTGTCTTCACAAACATGCTCACAATACAGGACCATAGCCTTAATGAGTCACACATTAAAGATATTACTAGGAATAATAAATAAGAGGATAGAAAGAAAAATAGATACACAGTTAAGTCATACGCAGTTCGGCTTTGTAGCAAACCGAGGAAGCAAAGATGCCGTTGCGACGCTAAACTTAATCGTGAAACGGGCACTGAATGCAGACAAAGAAATAATAGCTTGCTTCGTAGATTATGAAATGGTCTTCGATAGAATACTTCGTGAAGAATTAATAAAAATTTTACAAAAACGTGGTTTGAATGAAAATGATGTTAGATTAATAAAAAATCTTTAACGGGAACAAAATGCAAAGTGATAAGATTCAGTAAAGCAAAGATTATTAATAACGATGCGATAAGTATTAAAATTGATAATAAACAAATAGAAAGTGTACACCGGATTATGTATTAGGGAGCGATAATTACGAGCGACGGCCGTGATGCAACAGAAGTCAAAGCTCGAATAGTCATGGCGAAGCGGTCTATTAATAATCTGGAAAAAGTACTGAATAAAATGCCGTTAGAATTAAGAAAACGAATTACACGATGTTATGTTTGGTTCGTACTAAAATATGCATCCGAATCATGGTCACTAAATGCCGAGTACAAAAAAAGGCTGGACGTATTTGAAATGCAGACCTACGGAAGGTTGTTCAGAATATCATGGACAGACTTAGTTTCAAACAAAAAGGTCCTGAATCGATGTAATGTAAACAGCTGTCCATAGTGAAAGATAGTGAACAAACGAAGAGAAAATACATCGGCCATAAATTACGGTTAGAAGACTTATTTTTGTTGGCAGTACAAGGCAAAGTCATCCAGTGGAAGGAAAAGATTGGAATATATTACAGAAATCGTTAAAACATACGATGTAATCAATGTAGCGAGGGAAAGAAGACTATAAATGAGTGACCGTTACCATTATTGATGTGCAACCTACTTTGCAGGAGATGCTACCTGATGATGATGATAATCTATATATATATATATATATACTTGTACGTACTATTAGTAATAATTACCGATAAGAAGGTAGTATGTTCAAGATGTGCAATATATGTGCAATATGCGTACGATTTAATTATACCTTTTACCTAGATTATTATATAATGAATTAGTGGAAAATTTATGTGACAGTATTGTTTTATCGTCTATAATCGGCCGTTATAATATAACTTAATAATTTCGCAATATTTATTTTACGCGTAATGCGAAAATAATTATCACGAGATTTCAGACTAAATTCGAGCGATTATGAAGAAATATATATATATATATATATATAATCTATATTAAATTTCTATTATCGCTGCAAACACACACACACATATATATATATAATATTCGTGCGGGGAGTAGTGTATATTTTAACATTAACGATATCCTATATTATACTCGTGTTACGAAGATGATAATGCGACACTCTTCAAAAATTGTAGCCCAGTCCTTAGTTTGAAAGATGATGAAATTATACGTCAGTTTCATTTTATGATGTAAACGTCTGGTCGTGATAAATTTGATTGATGAATTCGAAGGAAAAATTATTGAAAAACAATTTATCCGTACGCCAATCAAAATGTGCTCTCGTCCTGCATGACGTATATAAAAAAATAAACGTATCATATCTACTATTATATTTCTCGACTCGTTCGAAGAAAATATATTTTTTACTTATTAAAAAAAAAATTAAAAAAAAAAAACGGACGAAAAAAATCAAAAATACTGGTCGATTTGAAATATATAAGACCATTTTTACAGGAATATAAATATATATATGAGTGGATGTTTATTTGTCTATTTTTTGGATTCACACTGCAATTTACGCTAATTACAGTGTGAGCTCAACTGCAAGTAAACCCAACAGCTGCCCAATTTAACGAAAAAGAACGAAAAAAAAGCTAAAAAAAAATTAAAATTAAAAAAACCCTGTAATCTGAAATAAATGAATGACCTTAAAAATGGGTTAATACAAAATTAAATCGCTGCTCGATTTATGTCCAAATAAAGAACACGAATATTTACGAGGATTGTTATCAGTAGTTCCATTCTATATTTCCCCTAAACAGTTGAAAGATCAGTTGATTTAACGCGATCTAACCTCCGCAACTCTTCCGAATTATCGAGCAAATTTATGGCCAAAGGATTTTTATTAAATAGCGTTGGGCACTTTTCTCGACCTCCTCGAGAACGGTACTTAATGTAAGTCACGGTGTAACGAAACGTTTGAGGCATACCAGGGTGCTGATGTTATATGTTTCAGAGCTCGAATCTGAAACCTTTATTTTATATCTACGTTACTAGGTTTCGCACACACCCCGATCTCTAACTTCCTTGTTCATTACCGTCATTATCAGTATCGACAGTTTTTTTTTTCAATTTTATAACTTTTCTATTACATATATATTTTTTACTATTTATTTGTTTGTGATTCTTGCGTGTGTGTGTGTGATTCGTTATTATATATGTAAATCGAAATGCTAATTATTTAATATATGTCCTCGAAATACCAATTGGAATTTTACTTATTTTTTCAGTTACACGAATAATAAATCTTAAACTTTTATCAATTTCATTTTAGTAAGCTAAGAAATATTGAAAGGTAGACTAAACTTGTATCTTCCAAAAATGAGCAGGAAATTGTCATTGTCGCGGATTCGGCTGTATTCGATCGAACAGTTGAAAGAAAATTCCAGATGCGCGCATGGCAGTCGACGAGCGAAGTCTGCAAACTCGAGTACTTTGGATTCCTGGACATAGGGGATATGGAAGGAATGAAGAAGCAGATCGAGCTGCGAAAGAAGACGCCTGCAGAATTACTTCCAGCAACATGTTCCGATATGCGTCGCTGCATGTTCCATACATTCGAAGAACAAGCAACAGTCAGATTTTCCGGTTTACCTCGACAAAGTGGTATCTGGCCTATTCAACGTGTTCATTGCATAAGACAGGATGAAGCGATGTTGTTCTGTGTCAGCACAGGTCACGCTCGTTTGACTCATTCCTATATTCTATCCCCTAAAACATCCTACTTGTTCATCCTGTAATGTTCAAATCACTACAGCTCATATCTTACTTCACTGTTCTCTATATAACTCTATTCGTTCTTCATTACACTTTTCTAACACATTTAATGAAATAATTCTACTTCAAAATGGAAATATTTTTATATCTTTTTTCGTTCGCGCTAAATTGTCTTCACATCTATTATAACCGAATAATAGACTTCGTGCTTTTAGCCTTTGGCACGGAAGATTTAAAAGACCCCTAGTACGAGGGCAAAGTAAATAAAATTTTAATTTTTCGTTGAGAAAAAAAAATTATCAAAATTCGGAAAACGAGGATTATATTAAATTATCGATTTATGATTTTAAACATCCCGTAAATCTTAACAATATTTTAAATAAATACAAAAAAAAAAGATAAATAAAACTAACAATATTAATTTCTATAAATCACGACATACGCGTCAATTATTATTTTTCGATAAATTAGTAGACCACGACGTTGGGATAAAAATTTGATAATTTATAATATTATTTTTCTACATTGTATAGATGAACATTAATATCGATAACAGTGTAGTAGTAGTAGTAGTAGTAATAATAATAATTCCAACGATAATGATAATAATAACGACAATACTAATAATGTTACCACTACGAGAGAACCTTAACAAATAGAAATTGTACCGAATGACGACGTTAACGCTTTATTCGATGCCGCGGCAAATTGCCGGCAGCTTTCCCGGTTTCTCCGGAATGGTGAAACTGATGACCAACAAAGAGAAACGGTCTGCAACGACGGAGGCAATGGCCAAACGTTGACCGACGGAAATGACGAGCCATCTGGTAAAATGTAAGATAGAGTAACGAGCGATGGACCGAATAATTTTACGCTCGAAATACGTGCCAGCGGTCTTTTGAAGTTCCCGCACGAGAACCGGGGTGGGGTGGGGTTTAGATAAAATATATTTCGAGAGCCAAATTCCATTTCACCCTTTTTCGTTTCTATTTTTAATTTGTTTATCTTATAGGAAATTTATTTCCGGAGAGAGGTTTTCACACGCGTAGGCTTTTTGTTTGTCTACCATCCTAACTTATCTCTTAATCTTTAGCTCTTAAACAAAAATTGGGACGCACTATTTTATCTTTTATTACCGGTTAAAAGAAGGAGCAAACGACACGATAAAGATAAGTAGTGTTATAGACACACCCCCCCGATCAAGGCAGAAAAAGTCTATTAGGGGTATTTCGGTTATTGAAAGTAAATAATAACTTCCAGTCGGAAGAATAATAACGGCTCGAACTTTATACACCGATACAGAAAGTTTGAAGCTTCCAAAGATACTGCGTCTGGTCGCGATTATTATTTCCTACATCTAATATGGCGCTTTTTATTCCGGATGTCCTATTTTCGTTTTCTCTTTTATATTTCGTTCAACGCTTTCCAGCGACGATCATGTCCGCTATACGGTACACGTAATTTTAATGCGAATAAAATTTTCTATTATCTGGTTAACGTGAAATGTCTAAATTTGAAAAATATTTACACGAGAATACGATGAAAATTACCTACAGGTCACTTAAGAAGCAGTACTGTATTGTATAATAAACACCTGGGCTGTATAAAATTTATAATTTTGTGTCGATATTTTATAATGTACGGCTGAAAGATTTTTCAACATGATACAACGGAAGAAATATATCGAATAGTTGACCTCAAGGTGCGGATGGGCAATACGGGTTAATCGGGTAAAACCCGGTGCGCCGGCGCTGTTTGGCGCCGCTTTTTCGTCTTGAATCAAGAAAAAACATTCCAAGTTCTACTGACGATGTGGATACTACTAGTATCAGCACATTAGTGCATTGTGTAGTATTATGTATAACAAATTAGAAGTAAAACCGGGCCAACCGTCGCCGCCGCGCCAACAGTCCAGTTTAGTTTAGTGTTCAGCGTAACTGTCAGAAAGCATTGCCCAGAATAAACGGTACTAGGTGGAACAGTAAACATACAATATTAGGAAAAGTTTTTGGTGAATTTGGAAACCCTGAAAATGCTTTATATATATTCTGTTAGTTGAAGCGCTCTTCCAATTTGCCAATGACAAGGACAATACTTCCATAGCTCGTGATAAAGCGAATAGTTACCTTCAAAAATTATTAAAATTTGAAACAATCGTGACCACTCATATTTATCTTCGAATTTTTGAAATTTCAGCTCCATTATCCAGAGTTCAGTACTCGATTTCATTATTATCATTATTATCGTGTCCGAGACGCGTGAGGACCAATATATAAAATTAAATATAATGAGTAAAATAGTAATTGCTAGTCAAGTTTATACAATATTAATCCATGTATCGACCATTTTAATGGCTTCGTCATTTAGCTCTGTGATCCAAAGGTCTTTTTCCGTAATGTCTGAAGGCACTAAGTTAAAGTGTCCATGGTTCTGCCCTTCTCCACACTTGCATTAATCATTTTCAGCCAAGCTCCATTTGAATAAATTCACTGAGGTTCTGGCGCAACCAGAGCAAAGTCGGTTTAAGGTTTTCCATCTATGCCAAATTAAGGGGCGCGTTCAGTTCTTCTTTCAATATACTTCCGTTCCCCACTTTTTTCTGTCCATCTCTGTGCGCGAACTTTTAGCGGTGGTCCGTCTAATCGTCTTGAGCATTGTAGAAAGCTTTTTCTGGATTTAAGACGTGATGTAACCGCCTTCTGACCAAACATTGGTTGTCTATAATCTGTCTCTAGTCTAGTTCTTTCAACATCAGTAGCGACGGGAATACCTCGGGGAGCTACACCACAAGCAAGATACAATTTGTCCACTTCAGTAGGATTTAGGCATCCAGTAACTATTCGACACGTTTCATTGAGTGAGGTGCGTAAAACCATTGGCTTTGCTCCCCATTTAGAAGATACCAATTTTTGCAGTAAGTTGTTCTAGCTTCAACTTTCATTTTAAAATTCTCATAGTGTTTCCGGAAAGTTAACGAACGGCCCAGGCTGATTCCAGGTATTTTGGCTCTTTACAGTGTTCAAGTTGGTCCCCCTGCCAAAATAATTATTTCCTTTTGCGTTTTTAAGGTGAAAAACGCAGACCTGGGTCATAGCTGGGTTTAGTCGAAGTGCATTTTCAGTATAATATTTATCTAGTCCATCGAGTGCTTTTTGTAACTTCTTCTGCACTTCTTCGAACATTTCGCCCTGTGCGGTCACCGCGAGATCATCCGCGTATAAAATCCGTCGTCTCCTCGTCGACAGGTTGATCGTTGCTGTAGATGTTAAATACCATTGGGGCCAACACGCTTCCCTGTGGAAGCCCGTTTCGTTCCTCAGAATTTGAAAAAAGAATTAATCCATTTTTCTCAAAATTGGTAAAGTTTAAAAAAAGTCTCACAGATTTACGTTACGAAACAGATTTAAATGATCCTGATTTTCCGGACGAGGATTTTGACTTGTTAATCAAGAAGAAGAAGACGATTCGAAATCGAACACCGAACACTTGTTCTCGTTCTTCTAAATCTTACTGCAATATTGCATATTGTTCTGTAGAAAAATATAGCCCGATTTCTACATCCTATGGAGTAATAGGTTTGGCGTATAAATATTTCGCTACACAATCCGTTACCCAAGTTACTTGTGAAAGGAGCTTTTCAAAACTTCGGTTTATCAAGAACCGATTATGTAGCACAATGTCGCAGGAGTTACTTTCTAGATTTACGCTTATGTCTATAGAGAAAGACATTCTTGAAAAAATCAGTAACGATAAAATTATCGATTTAACCGCAGCAAAATCGAAACTTTTGACGAAAAAAGTAATTTTTTTAAAATAAGTATTTTTATTCTTTGTTTGCTCTTTAATTTTAAACTAAACATTTTCCGTTCTTTTTTCAAGTACCGTTTGTACTTTTTAAGTAATTTTTTTGGTATTTATTATGGGTACAAGCCAAGGTTTTTTATTGTTTTTTTTTAATTTTTTAATTTTGACCTAAAATCCAAACTTATCCGTCATTTTTTTAATTGTAAACTAAAATCAAAAGTATTTTTTCATTAATATTTTTTTTTTAACACATTTTTTTCCAAATTATAGGAAATAGATGATAATTATTAATTTGTATTTCATGTGTTATTTATATTCTTATATTGTTGTATTTTCAAATAAATAAATAAAATTTTTTTGGGAGAAAAAATCACGACCCCACCTTTAAATTTTTAAAATACGTCCCGAAAACTGGCACCGGTATGCCCTTTGCCCGGTTGACTAATTATGAGACCATCCGTCCCTGGTTGACCTTATAACAGTTTTGAACAAAGAAAATATTGTACTGCGCTATCCCCGGACATAGAAAAAGCGTTTGACAAGGCCTGGCATACAGATTTATTATTTATTTTATTTTATATAACTATAAGGAAATTTGCCACATCAATATTATACGCTTTTTAAATCTTATTTGACAGATACTTTCAGATAAATACTGATGATGAGTATTCTCAAATATATAGTATACATCCTGGTGTGCCTCAGGGTATAGTGTACTTGGGCCGGTACTATACCAGGTTTACACTTCAGATTTTCCGGACAACATTAAAGCGTGTCTTGTTTACGCTAAACAGAATTAAGGGAAAAACACCGATCCGCTTTAACGATAAAATAATCCCACGAGTGCTGCTCTATGAAATACCTAGGATTGCACCTGGATCAGAGGTTAACATGGAAAAACCATACTCTAGCCAAAAGAAAACAACCTGAGCTTAAACTACGAATTATGACCTAGTTAATGCATTGGGATTCATTATTATCAGCTAAAAATAAACTGTTAATACATTAAGTTATCTTAAAACTTGTATGTATATGCGAGATTGAAATCTGGGGAACAACCAGCAACTACAGACTGGAAATAATCCAGCGTTTCTAGTCAAAAGTCTTGCGTAACATCGTTTTTGAGCACTGTTGCATATTTGCAATACCAACCTGCCTAAGGATCTCTAGATGCCCGATCTAAAAGAAACAGAATACACAAAATATTTCTAAGAAAATAAGATGAAAATTATCTACAGTTCAGTTAAGAATAAACACCTGGCCTGTATAAAATTTATAATTTTGTCGATATTTTATAATGTACGACTGAAATAATTTTTATATTCTGGTGATGTGAAATGTCTTAATTTGAAAAATATTTATAAGAAAATACATTAAAATAGTTCACTTAAGATGCAGTATTGTATTGTATAATAAACACCTGGGCTGTATAAAATTTATATATATAAAATTTATATTTTGTGTCGATATTTTATAATGTACGACTGAACACGATTTTTTATATTCCGGTTGATGTGAAATGTCTCAATTTGAATAATATTTGTAAAAAAAATACATTTATGTATAATAAACATCTGCGCTGTATGAAATTTATAATTTTGTGTCAAATAAAGTACGGCTGAAAAGGTTAACACGAGAAATTCTTATTTGGGCGAAAGGAATTTTTCGATTAACAAAATTTGAATTGTCTTCGTTCTCTATAAAAGAAATAGCCTCGCTAAAATAATTACGCGTCGTAAGGCGCCTATTATTGGTTACCGACCAAGTTGTAAATATTTTTCTGTAATAATAATAATAATAATATTTTTTTACTATTATTTTTTATCATTACTATCATAGCGATCGTTATAGGAAAAAGTATTATTTTGTGACAATCGATGATAAAGTTCTTTATTTTATCGGTTTTTCTTTTATACCACCCTCTAAAAAAATATATACCCTACTTTGTTTTCAAATTAAAAAGTTTGTGTACTTTGCAGGTCGGAGGTAAATAATAAGCAAGTTCGCGTACCTTCAGACTCGCTTCATTTGTCGATGATTATAAAATAATAACTTAGAAAACTTCATAGACACGTTCGACATATATCGAGAAATTAAAAAATAACTAAATTTTTATTTTTATAACGAAATTATTGATTTTCAACGATATTTTATTTTAGTTTTAATTTATACGCATACATTAAATATAATAAATAATAATACTATAATGCTAATAATAATAATAATAATAATAATAATAATAATAATAAAATTAAAATTATTCCAATTTTAATATATCAGTACATTTCAAAAACTGACGATGAAAAAAAGAAATATAAAATAAAAGGTATTACAATTAAAAAAAAAGGTAAAGAAAAATATTTAAAAAAAAAAATGGATAAATAATCGCTGAGAAAATCGTTAAAATAATAATAATAATGGCGTAACGGTCAAATGATATCGAATACATTTCTTTTGCATATATGTGACACTAAGATAAATTAAGTCTATGCCGACAGATGAATGATTTTTAAATTTTTTCACAGCAATTTCTATTTTCTCTTTCATAATTGGCGGTTCGGATTCGTAATTTTTATTTTAGTACTGTTCTCTCTTTTGCTGTTCGCGTAAGATTTTAATTCTTTCCACTATTTCTAACTTAACCGCTAATTTATTCGGTTCGGATTTTTTATTGGTAACATTCTACTTTTTAAAGTGTTACACAGCCATTTAATTTTCTCGAACAGATGTTAATTTGTTTGTGTCTATTTCCTCACACATTCCTATTATATAATAGTTTCCATCTTTTTATGCTGCCCCGTTTATCATCATCATTAAGTGCCGTCTCTGTATTGGAGGTAGGCGGCTACTTATGCATATTTTGTTGTACAGTGTAAGTAGCGTACAAGGCAATCATATATGGTGTTAGAATAGATAGACGACACACACACACACCCAGGAAAACTGATTTTAATCGCTTTGTTGTCACGACACAAAGTATTCGGACTCGGTACCTTCAGTATGGAAGTCCGTCTTCTAACTGCTAGGCCAGTTTATTTAAAATCTCGTCTATGTTGTTGCTTCCTCATTTTTTTTTTTTATATCTTGTTTATCTTATTAATTAACTTTAATGTTCCCTCAAATATCGGTGGTTTTCATTAGCTTTTCGCAACGTCATAAATCGCCGATTTAAATTCTCGTCAGAGTTCTTCCGCAGTTTTATAGCTATTTACACAATGTACAAATAGTTCAGTTCGTCTTTTATCGAATTATATAATTACTACTAACTGATCTTAGGTTCTTATAATTAGTTATATCCGGTTTACGTTTATTTCATCGTAGTTTAAGACAAATATCGTTTATTAACACGAGGTGGTCGCTGCCGCAATCGAGTATACACGTCGTCGGATCTTTTATTGATGGTATTCATCTTATCGGCATAAGTATATAAAAAATAAATAATAAATAAATAAAATCTCAAATGAAAGAATTTTCAAAATGACAAATTGTAGTAGAATAGAACAATATTTAACCAAAGCTCGGTTAAAAGATGTGTTGGTCATGTTATCAGACCGAAGCGATTATTATTATATGGTATATTACAAACTGGTGAACGATATTGTGGAAGACCAAAATTAATATTTAAAGATGCGTTATCAAATTCCGTCGAAAAGAACGGTATTAATGCAAAGAGAAATAAGACTTGGGAAGAATGGGCGTTGAATAGAAATGAATGGAGAAAATTCATCGACGACACACAGCAAGATTAGCAGATGTTCACATCGCCACAAGTCGCGCAAAAGGAGGAAGAAGGAGCATAGACCATTATGAATGTGCACGATGCGGTTATAAATCTAATTATAAAATTGGATTAATATCACACGTATGATTTAGACATTGAATTATTTAACAGAAGCAGATATCATTAGAAAAGGCAACGAGTGAGTTTGAAAAAAAATATATATACAAAATATATATATATACAAATATATATATATATACAAATATATATATATATATATATATATATATATATATATATATATATATATACAAATATATATATATATATATATATATATATATATATACACAATATATATATATATATAGAGAGAGAGAGAGAGAGTGAGAGAGATATAAAATATATAAATGTATATTATAAAATATATATATATAAATATACATAAAAAATATATAAAAAATGCATATATACGATGCGGTTATAAATCTAATTATAAAATTGGATTAATATCACACGTATGATTTAGACATTGAATTATTTAACAGAAGCAGATATCATTAGAAAAGGCAACGAGTGAGTTTGAAAAAAAATATATATACAAAATATATATATATACAAATATATATATACAAAATATATATACAAATATATATATATATATATATATATATATATACACAATACATATATATATATAGAGAGAGAGAGAGTGAGAGAGATATAATATATATAAATGTATATTATAAAATATATATAAATATACATAAAAAATGCATATATAAAAAATATACATGAAATTTATATATAAAATGTATATATATATATATAGGTCGGTTACCTATATAAAATGAAGTTTTGCATTTCGATTATTTTTTTTTCTAATTTCTATGTTTTCTTCTTTTTTTACTTTTAATAATTTGACGAGGTACGTTTCAGCCTTATAAGATCCAGATTAGTGGACGAAAGTGCCGATGTCTCCGGATTTGGGCGGAAAAAAAGCCGTTTCCAATGCTGTCACCGATGAATATAATTAGCAGAGTTTAGTCATTGAGCTGTTCCTCTGCGCGTGTTATGCTATTTATAAATACTGCTTATTTAGTTTAGAACTAAGATTGCGGAAATAAAGCGGCTATCCTTTTGGCAAGTTGCATTAAAAAAAAAGGATAATAATTCGTAACTAACCAGAAGTGGCTATCTAACAAAAAGCTTCAAACGTATTAAATTTCTATACAACTAATTTCGAAGAATAGTCTTTTTAGTGATAATTTATCAATATGACGTCTACAGTCATATATATTATACGAATGGCGAAATTAGTAATAAACGACTGAATATTCTATCACCTAATAATTTTCCTACGTGTTAAATATGCAAAGACTATTTACGACTCGTTATCGAAAAAGGAAAACAAATAAAAACAAAATGAATAAAGAAACGGAATTACGTCGTAAACGAGAAACAGAATTTCAGTGCTCTCTTCGAACGTCAAAAATGTTATTCGCTTAAACGGATGAAGACGAATTTCGCGGTTAACGTACGGATAAAACCTTTGGATATAAACAAGTTTTATCGTATGGTAAGTTTACGATTTGGTTCTTTATAGGACGCGATTACCGAGAATTGAACACGATCAGAAAATAGACTAACAAAATAATAATATACACACCTTATCATCTTCGATCCGATATAAAATCGAAAAACAATACTTACACACACACACCTATAATGTAATGTATTATAGCCGCTTCGGTTGTGGAGAACAAATTCGAGGTGTACGAACTGTCAAAACGTAAAGACCGATGATAGTCGATCCTATTATCGAAATTTACGATCTACTAAAACAGTCGGAACATAGAAAATTTCAGGAACGTGTGTGAAGAATATGCAGCAGTTCCTCACTCGGTACTATCAATTACAGTCGTCTCTTCCTTAACTGTCCGCCGGGGTTATACGAGCGTAAAGAAATTGTACTTATCAGCAGATATCCACTGTAATCGGATATCTTATTCTTTATGCAACTTAGAGGAACTACTTACCGTCTTCTCAATACTGGATGTGCAATCTACGATTCTGATCGCGTGAATGTCCTTCTTTAATAACGTTACGTTAACGTTCTGAACTTTAAACTACCGAGCTCATCGTGTGTCTTTCGTATATTGTATGTCCCTTCTTCGTCTTGAGAATTTACAACCGTTTCCAACTGACATCGATATTTATAGAGAAATTGCCAACGTTTACAGAAATATAAGTCCGTTCGTACGTGCAATTTTCGTAATTATAATACGCGAATTACGGCAAATACGATTTATTCGGACGAGATTAATATATCCTTCCGGTGGACTGGTCTCTTTCCTGGAATGGATGAGTTTTTAATTGTTTATCGCTCGAGGTTTATTATTATATATATATTTAAATTAAGTATTAATTAATTGAATCTAAACGACTATATATACACCGTTCGCAGCTGACGTCACAAACCAACAAGCGGCGGCTAATCAAACATTAGATCGATCCTTGGATAACTTCGTTTCCAAGCCGCAGAGATGATATAATCATCACCAGATTGCGCTTGGCTCATACGCGTCTCACTCATGCGTGTATCTTATTAATAAAACTTCAGTGTGTCCGGGCTGCAGCATTATCCGTTCCATTTCCGAAATTCTAGTTGATTGTCCTTCAGACTCCTCGCTTTGTATCTTAATCTTCCTCTTCATCTCGTCTTCAAAGATGGCCATGTTTCATTGTCGAATCTAATTACTTTCCTCCACCGTTCCTGTCTGCATTCCTCAATCTAATCCTATTTTCCTATCGTGACTTTATGGCTGCTGTACATGGCACGTTAATTTAAATAATATATACCATTCGCTAATAAAGGTGAAAATAAAGATAAAACCAAAATAATGGTAACTAGCGCAAGGTAGGATAAAACTATCGACATTAAATTACATGGTGATAAACTGGAACAGGTATCCGAATACAAATATGTGGGAAGTACTGTGTCGCAAGACGGAAATGATACAGAAGATATAAAAACAACAGATGAAATATAGCGAAGCAACAATTATTGAAAATTATGATATTCAGCAATAACATAGGAATAGAATTGAGGAAAAGACTAATAAAAACATATGTATGGAGTATCGCACTGTATGGAAGCGAAACACGGATACTCAAGATTAAAAAACTGGAAGCATTTGAAATATAGTGCTGGAGACGCATGATGAACAAGAACGTTATGGAAAAAGTGAAAGGAAGAAAATAATTTTATAACCACCTCTGCACAAGAAGAAATATACGGATTGGTCATGTGATAAGATACGGTGGATTACGAGAAAGGCATGACAAAAAGTAGAAGAAGAAGAGACCAGCCAAGGAAGTGCTACATCGGACAAATAATGGATAGTGTAGGAGTGGATATACCTATCGCATTTTGAAAATTACGGCGGCAGATAGAGGCGAATGAAAAAGGAGGCTGCAGCGCTACCAGTCAAAGGACTGATGCGACTAATGATGATGATCTGTGAAAACGACGGTGGTTCATTTTAAAACAGAAATACATATATAATCGATATTTTCGTCTGACAACATTCTTTATATCCGCCTTCCACACAAAAGCATGTATGTGTGTATTTGTTTTTGTTGAAAATCAAAATAAGTCTCGTTAACGACCGCTATTATTATATTCGTTCAATCGCGTCTAAGTTTTTTCGTTATAATTTTCGAATTTTAGGCCGTAGTAATTTTTCTGTTTGTGTGTGTGTTTTTTTTTATTTTGTATTTGGAATTGCGACAAAAGTTTTAAAAATGAGTAGAAAACCCAAGTAAATGCCAGCCTAAAAATGTCACAGTTTGGCTTCACCTTAAATTTTAGAACGTAAATAATGGTGATCTTCTTCGATTAAACCTAAACCGGTGATGTAGAGTAGAACGCTTCCGTGAAATTAAATGAAAATTTTACCGAGAAACATTTAGAAAAATTTTTATTCGTATTTTAGTTTTGTTTAAAAAATAAATCGTCGTTACAGCTTTAAATGAGTTTCTTTTGTTAAATAATATTTTCTTTTCGTAATATTCATTGTTATAATTATTTTTCGATGACGTAATTAAAATAGAAGTTAATGTCGATCAGGTTTTCGAAATTCAGTATTTAAGGTATGCAGAATTTTCTTTACACATTTCTCAAATATTTTGAAAATAGCGGAAAGAATGCATGGCCTATAATTCGAAATGTTCAGCTTGTCTCCGTTTTTATGAATTAGTGTAATAACACCTAATTTTACTGGAAACTCACCGTCTTCAATAGACGCGTTAAATAAATATATTACCGACCCTATGAAATAATCAATGTTGTCCTTAATTAACGTAACCGAAATTTTAATAAATTAACCTTGATTAAATTATTAAATTATCTTCTTTTCCCATTCGAAACAATACTTCGCTAACAAACTCCTATCGATATCCGTTCTCCCATACGGTTTAACTTTTTCAGAGTCGTACGTTGTAAAATTTTTATACGAAATTATCAATTTTATACGGTATTTTACTTTCCTTATTCGAAAACCGCACGGTGAACAAGGTGTTTGCAAAGTTCTCGTTAAGAAGAGCATAAACTATTTTACATGGAAATAACTGTATAAATTTACGCAGTAGGCCACAATGTCACAAGTTGATCTATTTTTGATTCAAAGAAGTTTTAAATAGTTTTGGAAGTTTTCCACTTGTCAATATTTAGTTTAAAAGGTTTAATCGTCATTTTTTCACCCTAGAACTGTTTTACAAATTCCGGGAAGATCCCATGTTTGCTTCCAGCTTTTCTCGATTTCATAGATTCGATTCTCGCGATTAGTTTATTGATAACAAGTGATTTTGCGAGTTTAGAGCGTTTTTCAGCAGCCTTCATTAGTCCTGATGGCCCTTTCTCGATTCGTATACTAAAAAGCTTATCAATAGGAGCGGGTGTACTACCATGCGCGATTTGCCACGCTATCCGGAGAGAGTGGAACGTTTACCCCCGAGCAACGCTTTATAAAATATTCAGAAATCGGATGCAAAATATGTGTAAATACCTCACACCGTCGGTATGCCGATTTAATTAACTAGAACGACTTTTGTAAACAATCGTACATATAAATATTATAGAACTTGTAACTTGACGCGAATGTAAGAACATTTTTCTTTATTATGAATAATAAGATAAGCGTATTCATAGATGGAAAAATTAAGTATATCATAAAATTCGAAACAATTCAACAGTATCTTACGATCGTTTGAGTTTCGTTTTAATTATTTTAATATATTTACGGTCTCATATCCGATGAGTCAATAACGGGATTAAGAAATTCTAACCGGAAACACGAATAACGTAAGACCAAATTTAAAAATGACATTCGATATATTTTTGTAATTGGAACAATTAAAAATATCCTCACGTTGAAATTTAAAAATTGCATAGGGTGACCCAAAGATTATTTTTTGAATAGCTCAAAAATTCTACAGCGGCAACCGCGTACTTCACCTTTAGTGTACACACGAGAGATTTGTTTTAAGTTATTTTGGCATTATATAACGAGAAGGAGAGCGCGTTTTGCGTGGAACCTTATTTTCAAAAAAACAGTTTCGAAAAGAATTCAAAGTTACGCGATTTTTTTTTGTGGCGATACTTTAAGAGTCGCGTTTACGAAACAAGTCCACGAGATCTAGAAGACGTGAAAACTGGGAATTCTGAAGAAATTTCGAAAATTCAGGAACCTATGCTCAAAAAAGTCGTCGAAACTTTTGTAAAGACTGAATAAATATATTGTTGCAAATGACGGTCATCTGAAAGTTATCGTGTTTCACAAATGATGTGTAAGCAATCTCTCGTTCACCGATTTTTAAATAAAATTTTATTCAAAAATTTTGGTCGAGTAGTTTTTGAGTTATTCAAAATGCAACAAAACCGTCGCTCTTCTCTGGGTCACCCTATATTTGAAAAAATAATCATAAAATTAAATACAATAACGAATTAATCCAACGTTATATAAAAGGTTCTTTTATATATATATATATATATATATATATATATATATATATATATATATATATATATATATATATATCTTTATTATTCCTCATTTCGTATGTTTTTGTCATCGGTCAAACAACATACGGAATATAGATGTACACAAGCAGCGCTATCTTTCGGAATCGCCTAACATCCTTTTTAATATAAGTTTTTAAACGGCGCTTCCGCTGTGTCAAACACTTTCCGTAACCACCGTAAGGTGCTCGAGGTATTTAATTTATTTAAAACACATGTACACACATTAGCGTACGTATAAATACCTATATAATTATCAATGTAATTATATAAATATTTTTATATAATTATCAATGTAATTATATAAATATTTTTATATAATTATCAATGTAATTATATAAATATTTTTGAAATGGCACAAGTCCGGACATGAAAAATTTTGTTAGCATTCATCGTGACTGAATAAGTTTATTTTTGTCGTTTAAAAATAATTGAACACCGTCAACCACTGTGAGGCGACGATAGTGCTTTCTTTTAAAAATTGCCGAATGAAAGAGAATTTATAACGAAATTACTAGTCACCGGTCAAAATGAGTCCGGATTAAGAACGCGACGATTGACCTTTCTAGTCACACACAAGAATTTTCTTTTTTTCCGTTTTTTAAATTATACCTTTTTCAATATGTAATAATTTTTAGAAATGTCTCGAACAAGTGAAAATATAACGTTTTATGTATGATACAGTTTTTCACTACACAATTTTTAATAATATAAATATTTCACGTCGTCGGAGTAACCTAGAACACGGACTTCTATAAGGAAGGTACCAAGTTCGAATACAATCAGCAACGCAAAAATTATCATCAGAAAATTAAAATTTAATAATCCTAATATTATCATCGCGTGAAAGGCTATTGAAAACCGCCACGCACAACACCGTATGTGCGCTAGTAAAAATAACGCCATATTATGGTTACCTTTTACGCTACTTACACTGTAGAACAAAATATGGTGTAGGTAAGCAGTCGCCTACCACCGATACGGAGATATGATGATGATGATAATTATTTCTATAATTTAAACATTCTGCGGCAACCGAATGCGCTTTGTTATAAAAATATGCAATTTAAAAGTTTTTTTTTTTATGTCAAATGCTAATTATAACTATTAATAATCACTCGTGGAAGGTGCTTCCAGCGATGTTTTAATCTTACAAACTACATCATTTATCCTTGTTCCTTTTAGTCGCATAGGCGTTATATGAAGACGGAACGTTTTGTCGGTTTTTGAATAACTCAAAAACTACCCGACCAAAATTTTTGAATAAAATTTTATTTAAAAATAGGAAAACGAGAGATTAGCTTGCAATCATTTGTGGAACACGATACCGTTCAGATGACCGTCATTTGCAACAATACATTTATTCAGTCTTTACGAAATTTTTGAAATTTCTTCAGAAATCCGAGTTTTCACGTCTTCCAAGTCTCATGGACGTATTCGTAAACGCGGCTCTTAAGGTATCCCGACAAAAAATCGAGTAACTTTGAATTCTTCTCTTTTTGCACTGTCGTGATCGATTCACGTCGAAAATAACTTCTAGACAAAACGCGCGCTCCTTCTCGTTATAGTATGCCATAATAACTGAAACTGGACAAAAACGCATCTTTCGTGTATACGCTAAACTTGGAGTACGCGGTTTGCGTTGTAGCGGTCTTATCAACTGCGCTATTCAAAAAATAAAACCGTCATGTTCCCTGGGTCACTCTATACAAGTGATGCTGCTAGCTGATTAGGATGAATGCGTGTAATCCGTTGCTTCTGAGCTTGCTTATGGATAGTTTTTTCAACGGTAGTGAAATCTTGATGAATGGTTTCATCACGCACATGTCATAGCATACGGTAAATTAAGCGTAACGACTTATTCTGTAAGCGCTGAATTATCGATTTATTTGATTTCTTCGCACATCCTCAAATTTGTGCGGCATAACTCCCCAAATTGCTTTCAATACAACTTTGTACACCGTTAATCGGTTTTGTAAGGATAATTCAGAATTATATCCTACGAGACGGTGTATTTTTTTTTTTTAATTTTACGACCAGTTATTTTCTTTTCTTTTCCACGTCAGTGTTTTTATCTACGTTAGGTAGTTTTCTTCTATTATGTTTCCTATCGACACGTCTTTATCGTGATCACTTTCTATTAGAAAATGATATATAGATTTTTCCGGATTTATATTCAATTTCTGCTTTCGGGCCCACCCACTGGTTTAGTCTGACTAGGTTGTTTCGTAGAGCAGTGATAGTAACTCATTTGAGTCCGATACAAAATGGTTAGTAAAAATAAATATAAATGATTACTTTTTTCCGACTGCATTACAAGTTTTTCCAGTTCAAGAGTAAACGATAGAAACCAAATAAAAATTACAAATTACAAATTAAAAATTAACGTACACGAGCGAAGAGACATAGTCGATTTTTAATATTTCCGTTATTTTATTTTTTTCGTTTTTTTTTTTTTTTGTTTATCAAAGAAAGTTCCGGCGCCTTTAAAGTTTTCACGCGTTTGTTTCATCTCGTTTAATTCCGAAGAAGGTAAAATTAGTCATAATTCCCCGATCCTGAAGTTACCGGGAACTTGCGCAATTATTAAAATATCTTACCGATTATTTAACGCGCGAAATCCGGAAAATTAAATTCGTAACCCTCGGTAAAGCTAATATACTCCCGATTGATATCGGCGCCATGTCGACTGTTTTCTTCCGGGAATTATTACATATATATAAATATATATATACATATATATATACTATATTAAAATTCCTTATAGTCGGCGACAAATGTCGTTAGGAATATAATACCAGTAAAGTTAAATTTCTTCTATCATCCACCGTGCAATAAAACACTTTACGTCATACTTTACCTACGGTGTAAAGTTTTCAGTCTCTTGTATTGCTAAGAATTTTATATTGCACCTAACGAGCAATTTTAACGATTCTATTTGAAGCGATTTTCTAAAAACTAGTCGCACCCTGCTAATACGTTAATATCAAATTAGCTTCTAACGAAAAAGTCGAATGTTTAGACGACAGTGCTGATTTATTTTTGAAAAAAAAATATCTACGAATTCGTTGAATATTGTAGACATCGCGGTTTGATCTAAAAAAAAATTTAAGTACCCCTACGTTGGAACCTGAAATGAAAAATGGTTTAACCGACTCGTTCTTCCCCTGGTTCAACATACGGCAGTGAAACGTGGAATATAACAGCAGCGTTGAAGGAAAGGTTAAGAATAGCTCAAAGGGGAATCGAAAATGATTGGAATAACGCTGGAAGACAAGGAAGAAAATAAATGGATTAGAGAAATAACAAGATATAATAATGAGCATAAATAAATAAAAAATTCTGTGCCTCGGAGCGCAGGGGAGAAGTGAAACTTAAAAAGGCGTTTTCACAAAAAGACATTTATTTAATAAATTCGCGATTTTGTACAAATTTCACAAACAAAAGAAACGTATTACTGTTATGATTAACTTGACACGGCGATGACTCATATGTTTTCATTCTAAAATATACGTCGCAGAAACATCCATTGTGCAGCGAAGATTTGAACGAAATAACGGATAGCGATATATATATATAGATAGATAGATAGATAGATAAATAGAGAGAGAGGGAGAGATGCCGATCTATATGCGTAATTACTCATGTCTGCCATAATTTCTGTACGTGTTTGCACGTTTGTATTTAAACTGAACGTACACGTATATGAGTACAGCATGAGGGAAAGAATTGAGGTGCCCAACTACATTACGTATAGGCCTGCCTATGTGCCTATGTATATAAACCTTTGGCTCGCTCGCTCGTTTTACGGGTTAACTCCCCATATACAACGCACCGATAGAAGTTTCATTTCAAACATTTAAAATGGAGATGGCTGATCATCTGGCACGACATCTGAAACTCGTTGCAAATAAGGTGGCAATGTGAACATCGGACGGAACCCGTAGAATAAGCAGAACACTGATACGTTGGATTGATGATATAAATAAAGTGAAAAAAGGTTGGTCATGTTAGCGGCCGACAGGAAAAAATGGAAGGAACTTCGAGAGAGCTACATTCAGCAGTGGATTGAAAATTGCATATATATATATATATATAAATAAATACTTTAAATTCTTTCATTTTATAATTAGAAGAAACAACAAATTAACGCTGTCATTTGAATCAGTTGTAAACATATTGCTGAACTAAAAGAAACGCTTAATAAATGATTACAGCATGAACTGCTAATTATCAACTTAATCTCGCCTTATATTTCATAAAATGCTGTTTTTGACATGTATTAATAAAAATATGTAAGATTTAACACTTTGAGCCCTGTGTCAGTCATATGTGAGTAACGTTGTCCATTACCGCCAGCCCATATGATTTTTTTGTATAAATGTGATAAAATGCTAATTTTTAATTTTTACCCCAGAAATATCACTTTCGAACCACTGTGGTAACTTAAAATTTTTCTATTTCTTTTTAAAGTGAAACAAAACCTAAAAAAAAAGTGTCGGTCGTTTATGTGACACATTGTCTGTTATGACACATATGTTTATATTGAATCATTTGAAACTTTCATTATTCGACCATTATTAACCATTCCATGCACTCAAAATTATTTTATATTAATTAGAAATCAAAAAAAAATCTTACGCGATAGTGTCAGTCATATATGTTTAACAATGTTTTTACATCACAAATACATTACAAAACAACCTTGTTATTAAACAAAAATTGAACTTTTAATCAAAATACAAAGTTAGAAGTGTCAGCCAGAAATTACTGATATTGAATCTTTTATCACAACCATGCTGGCCGGTCGTAATTGAGTGACGTGTGTTTCTTACCACCAAGGTTCTATTTAAGAAAATAGTACATTTGCGACGACGATAGAAGATTACTTAAACGAAATGGGAAGAACTACAAAAATTTTAAATTTTTAAAATTGTTAAAATACGCTGTGAAATATACAGTAAATGTGCTGGATATTAATAATAGGACTGGCCAAATTAGTATTTATTGAAAAAGAAAAGGACTATGAACATCCAAAAGCATAAATATAGAAATTAAGCGGAAATCGATTAAAACATTCGTACGAAGTATTTTACTTTACGGTTCGTAGGTTTGCGACGATAGATAAAAAAACGCAAAGTCGGCTTTAGGAAAATAGATAGAATAGCGTGGACAGAGAAAATTAGTAACAAAAAAAGTGTTTAGATTAATTCGTGAAAACGGAAGCTTACTATGAACATCAAAAGAAACAACATCTAAAAAAAAAAAAAGGAAAAAAAAGAATAGGTTTCAGACACGATGAATATTTAAGATGACACTGATGATACCCTACAAGGGAAAGTACTGAGAGGAAGACCGGGAATTACGAATTAAATTAAAACCGACTTTATATGGATCGAGATTTTCTTTAAATATTGCTTAAAATTGGCTTCCAATTTCTCCTATAGGATTTTTTTTTTCTCAAAATAATGGCAACTAGATTTGTACAAAATCTGTTTGTTGATTTTATTTATTTTTAATAAATATTTTTATCTATTATGCTTTAATTGCTTGTTGTTTAATGTACATTTTTAAATAATTTAAATTAACTTCCTATATAATAAATCGATGCTGGATAATTCATTTTTCTTAAATGTATGTAGACACGTGCATATTTATCAATTTTTGACACACCACTATAAATTCTCTTGTACCGGATTAACCTTTTCTGTCATATATATAGTCCCCTATACGGTACTTAAACTTTTACATATACTCCACGTAGTTTACAATTTAGATAATTTCCCTGAAAATTGTTTAATAATCGAAAATGACATTCTTTTCCTTTACAAATTATTTTAATAATTTACACTAGCCCTATTATTTATATATATATTATATGTACCACACACACACACACACACACACACACGTACTCATCTCACCGAAAACAACACTATAACTCGTACACAAGTAATCGACGATTCGTAATTATATAGTGGAATAGACAATTACAACAGATTTATGGACGATCGCTACGGAATTAGTTGATACGTAAATGTATATAAGGCAAACCGCAATCAGTTTCTAAGGCAAAACCTTCCGGTACTTTTATTGCTTAGGACGATAAAATCTTTCAATTACAGAATTATATCATCGTATCCCCGGTTTAGTACAAATTCATCTCTGTTAATTAATTCTTTCGGTGTGATCGTTATCGATTTATGACGCAACATTACAAATTTTGTTGTACGAGATAATTGACTCTTTCTGTCACAGTGTAACTGCGCACGAACTTTTAATCCGAACAAAATGTTCTATCTTCGTATTAGCAGGCGTTCGACCGATAACTATACATATATTTAAAATATTTATATAACGGTCCTGTACGAAAACAATTTTTAACTTCAGACCTTTATAAATTCTATACTTTAACTAGTTGAACTTTTGTCGTTAGAATAATTTTTTCTTATTTTTGTTTTATTATATTTTATTTAGTCGAGTAGAATAAATGAAGTCTTTTCTCAGGTACATAAGTTTTAGCTTCTTTGATCATACAATATTAGCAACATTTGCTGATGACATAGCTACGCTAGCTGCTAATTTAATTCCAGGATATGCTAGTGATTCGTTTTGAAATCATGTGGACCGAATGTGGTCACATAAATGACGTGTAACATTTAATTCATTCAAGTGCCAACATACCACCTTTACTAATAGACAAATAACATGTCCTCCGATATGTATCTGTACAATGAAATTCTACAAACAAATAGTGTAAGATATCTAGGAATGCATATTGATCGACGGCTAACATGACCGTTTCACGTTGCTCAAACAAGGAAAACTACGATTAACCAGATTGCTGTATCCTTTTCTTTAAACTTAGCTTTAAAAATAAAAAATTATTTAACTCAAATCTGAATGTAATCGAACTATATAAGGAAGTGCATGTAAAAGTAATGTATTGAGAATTCAACTATAACAATCAGAAAATACTTCGTATCATCACGTCTGCAACAAAATACGTATCTTTAACCCTCCATAATGACCTAAATATATACCGCATGTCAAGCAGTATAAATAGATTTTTGATAAATTGCAATTTAATGTTAACCCGCATGTCCGCAGAATGCATTTATTTACTCTCCCTGACAATCCGACAAGACGATTAAAAAAGAGGAGATATAACTTGGAAAAGAAGTTCAAATTACAAGAATTCGGAATATCGATTAAAGGTTGAATAATAACTTACGTATGGCTATAGAAATCCAATAACCCAATAATTCAGTGCTCCAACTTTAACGATTCTGTCACTGAAAATATAATTGTTTCACTGATGAAGATGTTAGATTAATCACATTTTTATTACTTTATTGATCACCGTTGTTTACGGTGCTTTGATGCCGGTACAATCAGGAAAAAAATCCTTAAAAATTACTGGAAATTTCGTAAAAACCAATATTTTTGTACTTCGTTAAAAAAAACAACATTTGTCGCTTCCTCCTTCTTTAGATAATCCGTTAAAAATTATAATTTGGTATCGATAATATGCGACTGAAATGGTTAAAAGGATTCTAAGTTAAATGCGTTTAACAGTTTTTGATAATAACTGTTTTCGAATACAAAACTAACTTTAAGAAAAAAAATAAAATAAAACATATTACTTTATGTAAAATACCACGATTTTTTTTTTTGACGATTCTATTTGTAACTTTTAGACGATTTTCGATAATTTTTAAAGTCCTACGTAAATAATTTTTGGAATTGAAGCGTTTCTTCTTTAAAAAAAAAAATGAACAATTTTGTCAGCGCTAAAAGTTCATTTCTAAATATCAGGAATACTGTTGATCTGAACATTATAGTTAAAATTAATACATTTTTATTATGAATATAAAAAGACCGTAAAGGTTTTCGGCTATTAGGCTCCATTATCGGGTGGATGTAAAAAGAAATAAAATATAAAAATAGATACGGTTTATAAAAAAAATATATATATATAAAAAGGAAAAAAAACAAAGAAAAAGAAAATACTTAATTTAGAGGATATTACAAAAAATAGCAAAATGAAAAAACAGTTATTTTTAAAATAATCTGATAACCAATGTGGTTGAGAACACAATCAACAATATCGGCCGTATAACATTTATATATAGATATAAAACAATTACATTAAATATTCGGGGAAAAAGAAAAAATTTCTATCTAATATAAAAATATTAATTAAATTTATAATACATTTCTTAAAACCAGTTCTTCGCCGAAGTGTATCGTCGGATATAATAAATTATTTTCATTTATTTCTTTTATTATTTCCGGTTTTTTTTTTCTAGTAATTTTCTTTTTTTTTTTTAATAAGGTTCTTTCTACGTAAACTTTCAATAATTTTCGTTAATATTATCGATTCGATAATAGTTTTTCATCATCGTTTATATCAAAATTAAAATGTTTCTTCGAATACATTCCACACGTTAAAATTGTTAATCTTCTTCGATTTTTTTTTCCTTATCTAAAGTCGATACTCGTACCAATTTCGAAGCTTTCGAACCGACTCCGTTCCAAGCGTTACACTGATATAAGCCGTCGTATTCGGGACTGGCTACGAATTCCAGCACTGAAAACGGATACGAGAACATTCCCAGCGGTAATTTAGCTTCATCTTGTCGTTTCCAATAAACTACGGGAATCGGCCAGCCGGTCGCGCGACATCGTAACGATACTAAACTGCCGACTCGGACTTGTTTATCGCCGCTGCTAGTTTCTTCCGACACTATAGAAGGCGGTACTAGTACCCTTAAAGCTATTTCGAACAACGGTTTTAATAGCAGACAATTATCATCGTTGTTATTATCGCAATTATCGAGATGATTATAGTCTACGGGCGAGTTAACCGACAGGCAAGTATAATCTCCGCTATCGTCGGATGTTAGATTGATTATCTTTAAACTGTAATTACCGATACCGTCGTGCCGTAAGCGGACTCTCGATAAACCTTTCGTATCGACGAACGGCGATATAGCTCTAACGACGGTGATCGTACCGACAGACCTGTCGCAGCCGCCGCCGCAGCTGCTGGTGGTGGTAATGTAGGAATTTTTTCGCCATACTACCGACGAATTCGGATTCGGTGATTTACAGATCATTTGAAAATTATGACCCACATTTAAAATGACGCTTTGTTTCGGATGCGCTCTGCTTCGATCCGGATCGATCGTAAACGCTATTATTATCATTACGATGGTTTTAAACGTCGTCGGTTTGATAGGATTGGAAAACGACATTACGAACATGAAACAGGACCGATTTTCAAATATCGAATTTTAAAAACGAGACGAAAACAATTTTTTTTTTAAGCCGAAAGTAATTTAAAATTCCGTTATTAAATTAGCGCGATACGAACGTTTTATAAAGAAGTGGCCGGTATTTGTAAAACGAGTTATCATTTTTAAATACACCTACAAACACACACACGTACATATGTGTATATATATATATAATAAAATGCGCTTATGTGTCAAAATACCTGTAAATAGTTATTCGGCTTATCGTAGTAAAATAGAAAAAGATAGAACGTAAAATTTTATTTATTATATATATAACAATTGTTATCATCGAGAACATCAAAGTATAAGGTGAGAAAATCAATGTTACACGAGCCCTTATCTATCTGCGGTCACTAGGACATGTGTATATCCCGTGTACGTATTTAAGCGTGTGTACGTAATAAACTATTAAATCAGCAATGATAATAGAAATCGTTACGAATTTCGAAACTGCTATAGATCACGTAAGTTTAAAAAGATCCTTAACTGTCTCAGAAAAAATTTAGAATAATTTTCGTACATATTTTTATACTTCGTCTGTATATAGATCTGTGGGTGTGTGCGTATATATATATATATATATATATATATATATATATATAATATATATATATTTTATATATATATATATATATATATATTGAACAACTTCTAATTATCGGTACATTTTTTTTATATCATTATATAGGGAGATTTGAGGTTTTTTTAAAATTATTTTACTCGTTAAAACGAGATTGAAAAATTTTTAAATATTGTCTAATTTTCCGATTTTTTTTAGTGATTGTGGCATTGCGATTGCGGTTTTTACATAAGCTACACTCCTGCAACTTTCGAACAATATAAAGTTTTCTCATATGCGCACAAAATTCATTCTTTCGTTCAACATTCATCCGGCACTCAATTAGCTATGACGAGTATGAGTTATGTTTGGCTCGAATTTATATAGACTAATAATTTACCGTCGTTTAATAAATATTTACCACGTACTATTCGTAGTGTACTCCAGAATCGATCGGGGCTTGGATAAATCGATGTACTTTGCTTCCCTAATCGCATAAAAAAAGGTGCGGAAGAAATTGTTAACACAAATTGTAACCTTTCAAAATTTACTGATAAGTATGTTCATAAACATCGGCTTTCTTGCCGATTGGGTTATTGTTTTATTTTTTACTAGAAAATCGTGTAGGCTGGGTATGATTAAAGGAAAACAGGGAGAATAACAAAATACCCGGCTAGGTTAGGTTAGGTTTATTTCGGCTAGTTAAAAGTATAATTGAAGGAAAAACCGAGAATGGTACATTGGATAACTGATAAATCGAAATTTAAGGCAAGATCTAGTTTTATTAAACGTTGATTTATTTACTGATTCTCCCTTTATTCTAGTCATATTTATACTTAATTTTCTTTCTATGGAACTTTCATTATTCGTCAAAAATAACCATTTTCATTTTTGACATTTCTGAAAAAAATGCGATAATCGGAGTTGTACAGGTACACTAGGAATCTACCAATGTGGAATCGTAATAGTCGGCGATTTTGGAAGCAAAATGTAAACGTGAAAGATGTGCGGCATTTATCTTGATCGAACGTAATAAAAATAATATGTTTTAATTGACATTTTCGAATGTTCAAATTGCTATATTTCCGTATTGATTAGATTTGAACGATGTTTGATTAGAGTTATCGAAATTTTTAACTCGCCAAACGCGACGAAACCATCCCGTAAAAAACATTTTTTTTTGGCTTCTACAGCGGTTTACACATTTAAAAAAACTTTAAAATCCTGTATACGTACGTATTATTCCGATATCGCTGATAAAAGTTTACGACTGATTAAGAATTATTCCCACTTGCGGAAGTGGAACACGATTTTAAAAGTCCTACGTAAAATCATCTGGGCGGATTATGAATCGAATTTTTGTAAACACCGAATAATTAATCGGGTTTTGATTAAATAAATCGAACTGATAATTTCCATTTATTCGTTTAAAACTCGTTTATAATACTAACCCAGAAAAATTCCAAAATACCTATTTTCGACCATTAAAAAAATATATATCATCTAAACGTGCGAAAAATTTCATTATTCATATTATATACGTTCGCTCTGTAAAATTCCAAAATAACTGAAACAATTATTAGAAAAAAGAGTAGCGCTATCTGACGAAGTAATTCTACATTAACGGTTTACACTATTTACGGAAGATGTCGCGCATCGTTTCCGGTTGGAATTCAACATCAACGTAAAACGCGTATGTAAATCAAAATAATACGTCGAAACTTATAAATCGATCCATATTAACCGTCGTGTATACTCCGGAAGTTGAGATAATTACGCCGTGGATGAGTTTGTTAATAATTATTATCTCGCGTTTAGAAAAATGACAAAATTACGATTTTTTTTTTATAAAATATGGATATCGTAAACGTCAGAAAGTATTTCTGCAGCTCTTACTTCGGGCGATACATATTTTTAATTTAATTTAATAATTAAATAGAAATAAAAATCTATATCATAATGTATGCACTCAATAATCCAAAGTTTCTGCTGTCCTGATAATGCTATGAAACTAGTAGGTTGTTTTGATTGAATATATATATATATATATATATATATATATATATATATATATATATATATATATATATATATGTAGTCGGACGTGTAGCGCAGTTGAAATAGAATTGGACATGTCATGTAGCGAGAAGAAACGATGACAGGTGGACGAAACGAATAACAGAATGGCTTCCAAGAAAAGGACGCAGAAGTCGTGGTCGGCCGGATACATAGATCAGCCGATGTGAAATGAATAAACGAGGCCCAATATCGCTACAGATGGAAACAAAAGGGGAACGCTTACATCCATCAGTGGATTGATATAAGCGCATCGTGATCGTGATATATATACATTGCTATACGATATAAAAAAGTGTACTTATTTCTATTTAATTTTTAAATAAAAATAAAAATAAAGAAATATTGTAAACATTTAATAATTATGCCGACACGTGCGTGACATATTTAACATTTTAATTATTCGGAAATACGTAAAACAAAATCTGAAATTTTAAAAAACCCCACCCCATAAAAAAACGCTTTGTATGACATTAAGCATACAAAAAAAAAGTATATTATTCGATAGAAAGAAATCATCATAATAAAGGTATATAATATAGTACACATATATACACAAACACCCAGATAAAAAAAGAATGTTAGCGGATTACATCTAATTAAATATGAATAATTTACAGTGTATTATGTTTAAGGCGTCTATGCTTATAGTTCGCGTACATAAACTGTAGTTGCCTGGAATCGTAATTTCCGATCGTTGAGATATATTGATTTTCATGCAATATACAATTATCGCCGAACTTACGAGTTATAGTAAGAATTTAATCCCGAATAAAAGGTAAATTTAATATCATCTCGTGCATGTACACTATTCTAGTATACCTTGGGGCACTTGATACGCGTCTCAAACACCTATTTTGTATTGTAATTTATTAAAGCTCGCCTTCGAGATAGAAGACCAGGTGGGACAAGCGTAAATCATCACAAGATGAATAAACGTTTTATAAATGTTGAGATTATTATTAACGTTAAGGTATTACGATTAAATAAACTGCGCTTAGCGCTTTATTAGTTTTTAGAGCTGCGCAATTTACATCTAATAGAAAACCTAAATAACATACACTATCCGACCAATTTATTATCATCGACTAGAAGTTCAAAATTGGTCGACGACGAGTGTAAAAGATGGCCTCAGTTTTTAATGCGTTTATTTCGATTTGCCATTTGCGATAATACTTTAAAACGCGACGGACACCGATTTCTAATTGATTTTTTTGTGGCAGTTGGTTTGTAAGAGCTGCAAAATATTGCTATATCATAGCATATAAAGCAACTTGCGTGTTTGTCAATTTTGAAAAATTCTAAAGAAACAATGTGATTAAAAACGGACCCAAAATACTACCTTGTGGAACACCTGCGGTATAAGTTTTCATAGTCGATTTTGAATCATCTACCATTACATAAAATGTTCTATTTCTTAAATAACTATGAATTAAAAATACCAAATAAGTAGGAAATTTACACTGTATCATTTTATACGTGATATCTTTACGCCAAGTTGTATCGAATACCATCAAGCAAAACCAGACCAGTATGCTTATTACAGTTAAAATTATGGCTGACAAATTCTATTATTCTATATATTTGTTGTGTAGTGGAATATCTTGGAGACGAATGTCAGGTAAAATTTTGCATTGCTCAGAGTGATAATGTAATCTAGACAAAATAATTTTTTCTGCGATTTTGCTCAAATTACTTAGTAAGCTTATAGGGCGAATGTTGCCAATTATGGAAACATCTTTACCAGGTTTAGGGAGAGTGACAATTTTTGATACTTCCCGTTTTGAAGGGTAATGCCCATGTTTAAACATTGCGTTTAATAAATTTGAAAATTTAACTACCGCTTTTAATAGAAGATTTTTTATGACGATAGTGGAGATATTGTCATTATTAACAGAATTTTTACACTTGATGACTTTTATAGTGGCAGAGACTTCCTTGAGACTTGCATAATCGATAATAGAAGTATTTTTACTTTCCTTCAGATATTTTTTAACAGGCCATTTGAACTTTGTTTACCTGATAACTGGAAGAAATATTGCTATTAATGAGCTTTGCAGTATTCGGAAACAAGAAGTTCAGCTTTCCCTACATTATTATACACAAAACTATTTAAGCGTGAGTCATGGAGAGGTAGGAGAAATGTATATCGCCTTGTATATTGTTTGCAGATTTTCCGCAAACTGTTATCTTTAGGTGAAAGCTCTAAATTAAATTTATCATTTTTATTTTTGTTTAACAGGTAATTAAGAAAAGTTAACATTCTTTTAATAATTGGCGATGGGTTCGAGTATTTATTTTTCACCTATAATCTTCGAACGCGGTTTTCCAATTTAATAATACCGACAACATGGAGACGGAATATGCGGAAAATTATACACAGTTTTTCAAAACGTTCGAAACACTAATCAAATTGACTTTCAAACATCGTTATCGACGCATTTAAATTAATATTTTGAGATATGAATTTTCTGAATTTGACCAAATTTACATTTCGATAATCAAAAATGAATTTCTCATTTACCTGTTTTTTACCTCCCGAAATGACAGTAAATATCGAATTACGATCGGATGAAAGTTGACTCATAGAAACAGGCGGTAACAGACACATGTTTTACAATAGCAAAATCAATGACGCTATTTATAAAGGTTGATCCTGAGCGAAAATAAGTGGGAGCAAGGATACGATAATTAGTTCTTGTAGACATTTGATACAAAATATTACATTACCTAAAACAAGTCCACAGGTTATTTTTAACATTGAAATCGTCGATTAGAATTACACGACTGTTAGCTTTCGTCAGGGAATGAATATCATTCGCAAAATTCTTTATATTTTTGGGAGGTTTTGTATATTGAAAAAGTTACAATAAAACTACTAGCAACATTACAATCGCTACTCTGAGTATTAACACTACTTACATATAAGTTAGTACCTATCGCTTGTGTACATTTTAATTTAGGAACCGACATTAATTCAAACTTTAACCTCTTGTTAAAATGAGCAATGCAACTCCGCCACCTCCACGACACGTGTCGTTCCTATAAATAAATATATCCTAGAAAATGTAGCTTACATAAAACAAAATCATTTTACAGACGAGGACGTGTCATTTTATCTTAAAACCAAAACAAGAAATTCTATACCTTCCGATCGATATTATTCGATATTGCTCCAAATGTATTTTTACAGTTTTATCGAGTAATTCAAAATTAAGCGATAAAACTAGTACTGTTTCGCAATTTCGAGAAACAACTTCTGCAACGGATAAAAAAACGTCCCGGACAAAAAAGAAAAACCCGGTCCGTACCCTACAAACATCGATCGAGTTCAGGCAGCAATCATTCGGAATCCCGGATGACCTTCTCGTCGCCATGCTGCTTCTTTAAAACTGTCGAGAGAATCTGTTCGCCGTATATAGCAGGAAGACTCGAAATTTCATCCTTATAAACTGGTAATAACCCAGGAATTATAAATACAACGAAAACTTTTGCTGGAACGATGCTAAAAAAATTCGAAGAGGAAGTGATCGATTTAAATCATCTTTCCATGAGCGATGAAGACATTTTCAGCTATGTTTGTCTTCGTAAACAAGTAGAACTTCCGCTACTGGTTTGAATCAAATCTGAATTTATTAACATCGCCGCGCTGATAACAATAATAACTTACTATCCGTATTTCGTTATTTTTCTTACGCTAATACGATTATTTTAATTGTCCTCGTTAAATATTTAAATTCAAAATATAGTTGTTGATTCCCTAAAAGCAGGGCATTTTAGCCCGGCTGAATCCACTTACTGCAAAAGATGTCTAGTACTCATGTCGGGCAATCTAAAAAAAATAGTCCACAAAACACTGTTGCTAGTGCTAACAGTAAAAGTTGCAGTGTCAATAATCTTAATTTTAATATCGGCAGCACCGCTGATACAAAAGACGTTGCTGATGTTGAAATGAATACTTCAGTCAATAAAACTGTCCCCCCCTTTAAAAATTATTCCCCAATCACCTAATATATGGCAGGTTATCCCTGTAAGGAAAAGGAAATTAACAACTCCGGACTTCTCTCCCGAAGCAATAAATAAAAATAAAAAGGAAAACCGCTTTTGGCCCCTTCGAGGGCTTCCAGATACTGATATTTATCAGCGCAATGATAAAGTATCCGAGAACCCTCCTAATGTAGAAGCTAAGGAACATGATGAAACGAAGCGGTCTCCAAAACCTCCACCAATAATAATATACGGGATTGTTCAGTATAAAGAGATGGAGAGATTTATCTCCTCGACATTAAAAAAAGAGGAATTCTTGTGCCAGGCACTAAGCAATGGAAAAGTTAAGCTAAAAGCCAATAATGCCGATAACTATAGGAAAATAGTGAAAGTCCTAAGAGATAAAGAGGTGCTATATCATACGTACCAATTGAAAGAAGAGAGATCATTTAGAGTAGTGGTAAAAAATATTCACCACACAATGCCTACTGATGAAATAAAAAAAGCACTAGAAGAACATGGTTTTAAAGTGAGGAACGTTGTCAATATCAAGAAACAAAAAACTAAACAACCATTGTCTATGTTCTTCGTGGATCTAGATCCAAACGCTAAAACTAAAGAAATATATAATATCGAATCTATTAATAAAATCTTACCTCTCGAAAGATACTTTCATGTTACTATCAACGAGGCAGTTTCAAATATCTATCCGATTAAATCTGGAGTACCCCAGGGCAGTGTACTTGGACCGGTACTGTATCAAATATTCTCTTCCGATTTGCCGACAAATGCTAACACAACTACAGCCATGTTTGCTGATGATACCGTTATATTGTCTGCTGACTTTGACATCGTGAAAGCAACGAATCAATTACAGAGTCATCTAAAGGAACTTGAAGCATGGCTTAATTATTGGAAAGTCAAAGTCAATGAAACAAAATGCTCGCATGTTGTGTTCACACTAAAAAGGAATTGTACGAATTATCCAGAAATAACGCTCAATGGGGTCCCCTCCGCGGATAGTGCGAAATACCTTGGTATTCATTTGGATAACAAATTGACCTGGAGAAAACATATTACTGCCAAAAAAAACAATTGTTTTCCAGCATGTACTGGTTAATTGAGAAAACATCCAGACTTCCAATTGAAAGTAAAGTCTTGCTATATAAGGCGATCCTAAGACCTATTTGGTCTTACGGAATAGAACTTTGGAGTTCAGCAAGCAACTCGAGCATCGATATCATACGGTCAGCTCAAGATAAGATATTGCATACAATAGTCGGAGCGCCATGGTTCGTGAGAAACGAGGATATACGAAAAGATCTACAAATACCATCAATTAAAGATGCGATTTACAACCGTAAGGAACGATACATTCAACGGTTAGAAAACCATATTAACCATCTGGCGCAGAACCTGACAATAAATCGTTCGGAATTCGTACGCTTAAAAAGGCGTAATATCATTAATGTAAACACCCATAAATAGTTCTGTTATAAAATAAGGAGCTGTGGCCGCTGGGACACGTTCCACTAAATAAATATATTTGTTAAATGCTATCTTCGCAGCTTATTGCCTCAGATAGGCAGATTGCGAGCATAAAAAAAAAATAATAAAAATCCGAATTTAATCGAACAGAAGGCGTAACACAGCGAGCGAGTAAATGCTCGAAAAAGTGTTCGAAAATTTTGTAAAAATAAATGTGTTGTCGCAAATAGCCATCATCTGGACGATATTGTGTTCTACAAATGATTGTAAGCTGATCTCTCGTTTTCCTATTTTTAATTCAAATTTCATTCCAAAATTTCGATGGAGTAGTTTTTGAGTTATTCGAAAAACCAAACCGTGCGTCTTCTTTGGGTCATCCGTTACAATAGTACCGCCCATTAGATGAACTGTAGATGATTTTCGATGTATTTACTTATAAATATTTTTAAAAGTAAGAGACATTTCACATCGAGCAGAAAATAAAAAATTATTAAAATTTCACATACTATATACCGGACATCGTGACTGATAGGGTTAAATATATATATATATATGTATATATAAACAATTATCGAAACAGTACGAAGTATCGACGTAACACTAAAAACTAACACACGATATAATAGTGTCTAATACATATAACACCACCGTGGCTATTGAAGTGAGCAGGACGTATTAAAAAATATCTGGAGTAACAGAGAAAACCGACACATGTTCTTATTTTTCACTTCTGAGTTTTATTTTCCTAGATGAAATGATAGTTAATTCGGCCTGAATCGTCTCGATACGAACACGTGAACGAATGACAAGCTGAAAGTACGCGCTTAGTGATATTTTTGTCGTTTATAAAAGTCTGGTAGGTACGTTTTCAACTAGTACATAATGCTATAATCTTACTATTTAGCCTCGGTATGACATCTGCTACAAATATTTCAAAGCCTACAAAGGGGAAATATTCGAAAATATTCATCGTGGACTTCATTTTTTGTTTTAAGTAAAGTACAACTATAGAACATCGTCGCTTTTAATTATCTACATAGATAGAGAAATTTTAACTCTTTCAGTCACGATGTCCACTATATGGTACGTGACATTTTAATGCTAATAAAAAAAAAAAAAATTATTTTCTAGTCAATTTTACATATATTTACATAAGTACGTAGGAAAATTATCTACGCCTTAGAAACGGTATCGTATAATGTAAAAAATTCATAATTTCATAATGTGCACGACTGAAAAGGTTAAGCTATACACTATACCGCACCGAAAACAAACAAACATAAACGAAACCATTCAATAGAACGAAGAAAGCAAGAACATTAATGTATAGCCGAATTATAACCTGCTTATATATTTCGTATATATTCCTATATTTTATTCAGGCACTAAAAATCTATTATAACCCATCATCACGTGATTAGGACCGTTAAAAAGGAAATTACTACGACATGCAGTTTTAGAAATTTATAGAGGAGAAGGAAGACGCGAATAAAATTAACGAACCGATTGAAAAAGGAAAACGGTAATCATTGAAATCGAGTAGTTTAGAAGAACAAAGTTGCTTAGAATGACGAGCGATTGATTGGGAGCAACTCGAAGAGTCAGAAATACTCTGTGCTGGAAGTCGATTATGAGCAGCAAATGGTAGATAGCGATTATGAATTGTCGATAGTGAATACGTTTATAAAGGGTAATAATTTGAATTACCAAGATTAACGTGAAGATGAGAAGTTACTGAGTAACCAGGAAGACCTATAAGAAAGATAAAACAGGTACGAACCAAAGAACAGTATGTCTGACGAGCAGTAACGTCGTTATCGTTAATTCCAGAGTGTCCGGGAAGATATCGATCATAACGCTTTAGTATCTATGTAAGTGGTTTAAAGTAGACAGTGGAATGACAATTAATATCTAAATATATAAAAGGAATGCGAATTCTTTTATTCATTCAGTATGTTAGGAATAAAAAGCTAAAGCTAATGATAAGAAATTGAAAGTAGCTAAGAAATATCGTACGAAGCTTAATGTCTAATGTTATCTTAATACTCTCCTATTTAACACGAACGACGGTTGAGGTGTTTTTTTGGACTTGTTTAGGAAATGATAATACACCTAGCAGTGGTTTGATATAAGTATATCGTGATAAATTAGTAGGTACTGATTCAGTATATCGTATTTATAATCCCAAATATGGGGCCAATTTTAAGAAATACCGGACGATGTACGATAATTGAGACTAACGATAAACTAATTCTAAAACTTTTATTCTGTATAGAACATTTATTCGTCTCGTAATGACGTACTATTGTCCAGATTGGAGTTTTGTTTCAAATACCAATTTTAACAAATGACAATTATTACAAAACAGGCATCTCAGATCTGTATTAAATGTTTCTAGATACTACAGAATCTGACAGGCATACTGAAATATGTCTTATATTAAGGATGCTTAGTCTACGATAATCATTTAATTTCTACCTTAGGTAATTACGATTTTAGGTAACTTCAATTTATGTATAGTAATTACAAACATAGGAGAGGCTCTGTTCCATATTTACTTAATGTCTAACGTGTTTTTCTTTATATTATTATAAATTTTTCTTTTCCGATGTACAGTTTTTTATAATTATTTTTTACTGTGTCATTACATTATAAGTGTAAACGTTTCTTACATTACGCGTCTTTATATTAAATATGTTGTACGGTGAGTCATGTTAGGTAATTATTTAAAATTTTTGTTTTTATTATTTTCCGCAAATTAACGTTGTCGTTATATACGCTCGATTTTTAAGAGTCGATAGTTTCGAATAAATTTGATTATTTTTAAAATTTCGGTACGAATTACTTTGATTTAACCGAAAGAGAATTTTTCTTTTACTCCGGCAATAATTTATTTTCGTATAATTAATTTATAAAAAATATTCTTTTACCACCTATACAAATATTTAGAATACGAATATCGGAGAAATCATATCCTTGTCATCAAGTATTCCTTCTAATGCGCAACAAATCCTACAAAAAATCATAGATCGTTTGCAGCAATGGTCTGATACGAAAGGTTTATATTTTTCTACATCCAAATCATCGTACATTATTTTCCATAACAGGCGTCTACCATTCACCGGTTTTTCTTTAAGTATAAATAACTCTGCCAAACCAAGAGTAAAATCAAAATATTCATCCACCCCTTTAATTAGCACACGTACTCGTGAACAACAATCAACAGGAATGGACTACCGACTGGACCTCACAAAAAACCTTCCTGAGGAGAGCATAAAATCAAACATAGCGATAGCCTCCAGATGGTACTATGGTACTCTAACGTATCATCACACAATTATCTGTATACCAAAAGCCCTCCATAAATAAACTGCCCCTTATGCGTATATTTAACAAAACCATCAGTCACACACTTAATTTACAACTGCCCAACAGTCACACCACACAGGTTAAAACACAAAATTCAGATACACAAAATACTCTCAAACAACCCTCAATCAATAAGTAGAATTCTGACTTTCGCCAGAGAAAGCGGACTGGTCGCATACATATAAACTAGACATACGTCTCCTTATTAGCCTGGTAGTTACAAACGGCATATGGAGATTTACATATAATATTTAAAAAAAAAAACATATATTAATCTTCAATTTATTTTTATTATAGCTAATGATTTTTTTAAATATTTACTTTAGTATAATGTTTTCTTTCGCAATAGTCGATCGCGTGTCAGTTTTAGAAAATTCTATTAAAAAAATTGTCCGTATATTATATTAAAAATTTAATTTAATATTTATTAATTTATTTTTTTATTCTCTTCGACTGTTATTACCGAGGATAGTATTATCATAATTTGACAAATGTGGAATATAATGATTTCGTTGAAAAATAAACAAGGACAAAACGAGTTAAATAACGATTTTGTAAATATTGTAATATCGTAGGTAAATTCTAAATAATTTTTTAAAATATATATATATTGAAATAAACGGACGAAGAATTTTATATTAAAAAAAAATAATGATTTCCTTTTGGTTTTATTCGGCTAATATTTGATATTTATCAAAATAAAGCTAGGCGCGCACGCAAATAAATGAAACCAAAAAATTACCTAGTTCCACTTCGCGTACTTATTAATTAATAAAGAAGTTTACGTATAGAAAATAATTTAAAGAATTTTATCCGAACAAAAAATTACTTCTGTACGCTCAGAATTTTCTCCATAAAAAAAAAAAACCGCAGAAAAAATAATTTAATCGACATTTGAAGTTTCGCTATTATTCGAGGTTAATTAAAAAAAATAATTACTTTATTTTTATTAAATTAACCGGAAATAAATTGAAAACTTTATTAATTAAATATCTGGTATAATAATTAATTATTATATATTTTTTTTTTTTTATCGTACGTGCTAATAACTCGTACGTTGGACGAGCGCGCTCAAATGAAAAAATTAATTTATCGATTAAATTATTATTATTAAAATTAATTAAATGAAGTCGATCAATTTTAATAATCGTTATTTATCCTAAATACGTTCGGCGCGGTTATTAATAAATATACTTTCCGTTACTCGGTATTTTTCGAAAATTAATAATCGATTATAATTCATTCGGATGGATTAATTTTCTAATAAAACTATACAATAAAAAGTTATTTTCTTTACGGAATAAAACAAAAAGTTTTTTTCGGCTATTAAGCAATTATCGAGTGAAATAGAAAAATAATTAAAAAAAGAGAAAAATACAAACTTATAAAAATATAAAATGTAAAAAAATGTCTATATACCGGAGTGTGTTAAAACGGACCCTTGCGTATATAGTAATTTATTACAATTTATATTTTTTACAAGTTTGTATATTTTTATATTTCACGTTCGATATTGAAAAGCTTTTTGTTCGTTCACGAAGAAAATAACTTTTTAGTGAATTAATTTTTATAATTTAAAAAAAAATCGCTACATTGCGATTTTCGATTATTATTCTTCGTCTTCGTAAATACTTTCGGTTATCTCGTATTTTTCGGTCGGGAATATTTTCCTAGCAAACACGTTCAAACGGATATTTTTAATAACTGCCGGTCCGACAGAATTTTCCGCTACGCACTGATAGATGCCGGCGTCTTTCTTAGTGGCCGGTATGATTTTCAACACGTTTTTCGGATATTTACTAACGCCGACGCTGTTTATTTTCGAATTATCCTCCAATTTCCAATAAACAATCGGTTCGGGATAACCGGACGCGTAACACTCTAACGTAACCGGATTACCTTCATGTACGCTATTAGCACTGATCGTTAGGGCGGTTATTTCGGCCGGACTGAGTACCTTCACATCTTGCCGTGTTAACGTGACGACTTTCGTACATTCGCCTTCGCCGGTCGATAAATCGATTAATCGACAACTGTAAGTACCGATGTCCGATCGTACGACGTTTTCGATTTTAAAAGTGTACGTTTTAGTCGATTTATCGTACGTCGTACTGACGTTACGATCTTGAAACTGTTTCAATAAATCGGTCGACACGTCGTACGATTTATTTTTATACGTTTTTACAATGGTAATTACGACGTTTTTCGTACTAGGTACCGGACAGTCGAAAACGTATTCGCAACCTTCTTCCAACAGTTTAACCGTCTCCGTTTCGAATATAACGTTTAGGTCGCGCGGAGTAGTCGAAACGCTTAAAGAATAACCGCTAAAGAAGACGAATAAAAGAACAAAATATAACGGGGACATTATAATATTTTTCTAAATGTCGATTTAATTTTAATTTTAAAACGGAAATAATAAACGAACGTATACCGAAAGTTCGAATCGTGTACGCGGATTCCGGACGCGAATAACGATGATCGATTTAGTAGAATGATTTACTCTAAGAGATCGATTTATGATTTGGCGAACGATTAAAAAATTCAAAAAGACCCGACGGTTTTAATTTTTTTTTTTTCTTAAGTTCCGCTCGATCCGACTAGTCACGCTCGGGTTATTATTATTATGATTATACTACTTATTATTGTACAATGTGTTCGCGCAATACATAAACGATTTCATTTGATTATTAGTATTTGTTATTATTATCATCGCTATTTTTAAATATGATGATTACTTTTTTATCATTACGAATTTTCTTATTATATAACTATTATCATCATCGTCTATATCATTATTATTGTATTGAATTTATTACTTTTATTATCGTTATTAGCATTATAATAATATTAATAATTAATATTATTATTATTACTGTAATTTTCATATTATCATCGTTCTCGTAATTAGAATAATTTTATTTTTTTAAATTTTTCTTTATCTATATCTAAAAAGTTAATTAAGAGAAAGTTAACGAGATACTCCGATTTACTTTTTACTTCCAAACCTTTCATCCTTATTGCGAACTTTATATACGTATATATATATATATATATATATATATATATATATATATATATATATATATATATATGTATGTATGTATATATATTTTTTCTATTCTATCTAGTTCCGATATTTTTCATTTTAAAAAGGTTAACAAAATTAAAATTATTTTTCGGGTTCAATTCACATCGAACCCTGGTGATGAGGAGCGACGCTTTTAACGGATTATGAGATGAGGCGGGAGCAATAAATTATTATTAATCGTTATTGTAGGTTAGTTCATCGCGATAGATATGAATGGGATTTTCCGATTTACGTATTTTATACGGGTACGTATGTACATCTCGTAATTTTTAGCTGACGCGGTATTTTCTCTAATTTAGTGATCGATCGTATTCAAAGATTATTCATAGTTGCGCAATCGTATCGACGGTCATATGGAGTGAATAAAATGAACTTCAATTAGCTAGAACGACACCGAGTATCGGAGGTTATTCATATTTTAATTAGAAATAATTATGAATATATATATATTCAAAAAGGAGGTAAAAAGTATATAAATAACTATATACTAATAAGTATTTTGCAAAATATTTTGCTAAAGAATCGCATGTCCAGTAAATCAATTAGACGATCAACAGCCGTCGGAACGAGCAGGTTTCCGCGCAAACTACTTCATTATAGATAATTTGCATATAATACAAACAATTAATCGAAAAAGCGGACGAATACGAAATAGAAATATTTTTTGCATGACTTCCAGAAAGCCGTCGATTCACTAGATCGTGTTTTCCTCTATGCTTCTTTGGAAAAGCAATTGATACATAAGATATATATAGCATTAATAAAGAATAGCTACAATAATACTCAGGGAAAGATAATATTGGATCAGGAAGGCGAAAGCTTTGCATTGAAAAGTGGAGTTAGGCAAGGAGACCCCATCTTACCAGTTTTAATTAACGCGGACCGTTTTTTTCTAGTATTATTTTTAATTCCTATTTCTTCTGATTTATCCATTAATTTCCGGTAATCCAAAGTATCAAAGTCCTCAAACCATTTTTCAAGTCTTTAATTGTTATTTCTTCTAATTTATGCATCAATTCCCGGCCATACACAGTATCAAATGCTTTCGTAAATTCTACGTACGTTACTACAGTACCTTATTGTCTATGTCGAAGTTTAATCGTACATTCTCTGCAAAATTACTTAGCCCCATTGATTCTGACTTATCTTTTTGAAGACCACGATGTTTCCTTTATTCTACTAGTTCGTTTCTTTTGATGTATTTAATTAGTTTGATCGCAACATTTTCCCATTATTTTAACTGTCACTGTATTCATAGCGATTGGTCTATAATTTTAGTAATCATTGTGATTTCCTTTATATATATATATATATATATACACATATATTATATTGGCCTTATTAACGATATTTTTCCCTCCAGGAGGTATTTTACTTTCATTTAAAGTTCAACTTATTAATCTTTTATTCTTATTTCATCGTGTTAACCGGCTTTTTCAAGTTCGTCTATTAGTACTTTAGGTACACATATATTTACCATACCTGTTTTATTTACACTTTTAACTACTGTCTGATTTTTCCGTTGAATTTTTAAATTCGTAGCCAATAGATATTTCTTCAATGTAGTCTACCCCTAATGAATAATTTGATTTATATTACTACATTATAGTTACAAAACCGCCTTTGTTTTTACCTATTATTTTTTTTTTTCATTGTTTATTTTTAATATCATTCTATTTCTTTCTATCTGTAAAGAGAGAGAAACATTTCTTTGGTTCGATCGAAGGAGGATTCGATTAACAGTATCTGCGAATCGTAAATTGTTCAGGAATTATCCATTTACGTTAATGTCCATATCAGACCGATCTAATGATTTAAACACCTCCTACGAGACACAGTGTATATATATATATATATATATATATATATATATATATATAATCGAATCTCGTATAAAAATTAATATTATTAAAAATCGTCGCAAATACGGGGATATTCTTTAATCATCTAGAACGGACAAATTCGTAGCGCTTAATAAAAACATGACTCTTACTATAGATTTAACTAGCAGAGCTGTAATGAATAATTATAATAACAATTTTAATAATAATAACAATAATAATAACAATAATAATAATAATAATAATAATAATAATAATAATAATAATAATAATAATAATAATATTGGGAATGGAAACTGATAATTAACGGTTGGCATTTTAGGCGTTAATACCAAACACCTCTTACATAAAATAACAAATTACCTGTCTAGAAATATATTATTCGTTATATACTTGTTTATATATATATATATGGTCGACATCATCATGCGTGTGTATAATATATTCGGTTTGTTACGATGACAAAAAAAATAAAATAAAAAATAAAAAAGACTACACTAGATTACAATTTAGCCTAAAGTAAAATTCTTATAATAATAATAATAATAATAATAATATGCGATATTATTAATGAGAATTCGGGTTAATTTCATCGTTAATATGTAACAGGACGATTATAATCTCCACATATAATAATATATACGTTTATGCCGCAGTCCAAAGAGAAGTCCATTTACGGACTTATTATTAGTACGTACGTCGTTACATTAAACATAATCGTTTAACTACACATCCTATCAATTAACTCCTGATTACAGAAAAAACAGAAAAATCCAATAAATCGGAACATATACTACATTAGAGTATTCCTCGTTCTTTTTAACGTAACAATATCGCCAAACATATAAAGCAAAAAAAGAAAAGTGCATTTTTAAAAGAGGCATGGTATAAATCCTTCGTCTTCGATTTAGTGTTGATACGCGATATTTACATTAACTCTTCATCACGATATCGGAACCGTCTTAGAATCCTTAGCTGAAAGTATTCCTTCTGGAATTACTGCCATCGAGTGGTTCACAGTATTTTTTTTTTTTTGGTGCCATGTACCACAACTTACAACTTAGGTTAGAGGCACCGAAGCTATTTTAATTAAATGAACGGATATATATTTGTTATTTTTAAAAACTGAATGGGTTTTTCAAGTTCCATCGGATTATCAGAGAGTGTCGTGTGAATTGAAATATTGCCATGAGGATGGTGCTTCTGAAGTGGCCTACACTTTGTTGGAATGTGTTCGAATGTTAGAGGCTCCCGTCCGTAGTAACAGCATATCGGTTGATTTTCTTTTTCTATTATGTAATTACGGGTTAATGCGGTGTGTCCAATTCTGAGCCGAGTTAGTACAACATCATCACGTCACGATGGGATGATTGTTCTCCATGGAGCCGTGTTCAACTTGACGTTTCGGAGTTTGTTGGTTGTGGGAATACGCTTCCAGCGTAAGCTCCCATGCCTCCTGAAATCGGTTTTTGATATTACGTATTTCGTCTTGTATTGGGATTGAAATCTTTGGCATATGTCAGCTTCTTCATTTTCCTTTATGTTGGAGTGTAAAGGAATCCAGCATATGATGGTTTCTTCTATGTGTACAACTCTTAACCACAAATAGGAGTTGAAACAGGGTGCAATTTTCGAGCAAAGTGTTTTTTGACGCCGGTCGAAAATTTGTGCGTTTGACTAAGTCGTGTACGGAAATTTTAACGCGTATTATATTCAAACCCCGTCGAGTAGTTTGAACTAAACGATTCGATTTCTTTTCGCAAAACTACTTAATTTTCTTTCAGATTAGTGGAAAATTAGTTTTTACAAATTTTCATAAAGGTTTGCTCGATAATAGATAAATTTTGAAGTAACAATTATCCGTCGTGATATTCAGATTGTAACAAATCGACTAGAGTTGGACGATGAATCGGTGATTCGAGTCACCAAATATTTCAAATAAATCCAGTCAGTAAAATAAACTGATTCGAGTCACTGGCTCACTGACTTGCAGAGTTAACGACCCGCTGATTTATAAAATATCATTGGTTTCGTCGCATCCGGTATATATATGTTTGGTATAGAATTATTAATTTTCCAAGTACATATTTTATAATTTTAGTTCCGTTTACTTCTATTATGATTTCAACTCTGTTAATTAATAAATTGCAAGTAAATTTTAAATTGCTCCGTATTTTAATCTTATCGTTACATTCGTGTATTTAAATATATTATATACTTTATATTCGATGTATTAAAAATAAAAAGTAAAATATAATCTAAACGATTGTATTCATTTTGTCATGTATAAATACACGTAGGAGGTATATAGTGTGTAATATTTCAAATTTTCGAATGTTACTTTAGTTAACAAATTTTTAGGTTAAAATGTATGTACTTACGCAACTTACGATATCAGCAACAAATCATACATATTGAGGGAGAATAAATGAAGGCATGACTCGAAAAGTCAACCGACTCGTAATAGTGTGACGAGAGAATTATTTTTAGAGGAAAACGCGTCAGGCAGTTAGTGATCCGATGACTCGATGAATCGAATCAGTGACTCGACTTATTTAAATGGGTCGATTGAGTCGAAATAAATGAATCGTTTCGCCCGAGCCAGCAATCGACGTCGTTTTTAGACAGGATAGTTTTATTTCACCTCGATCGCCATCCGAAGTCGTTCTTTACATTTTAAATGTCCTCCGGTAGTAGATGTAATTTAAATTCAATGACTCTCTCTATATCGGTCGCGTTAATTCGTGGGAAATGTCAATCCAGTCGGTGGTATCCGCAATATAAAAGAGAATAACTATCGGGACCTCCGAGACGACGTCAACTCCGAGTTAAATTACGTTAGAGAAAAAAAAATAACGAAAGAGGTTTGACGCGAGAACTTTAACGTAGATCATCTCGTATATATTTTTTTTTCATTTAATATATACATATACATATACATATACATACATATATATATATATATATATATATATATATATTATTACTGGTTTACCATTATCGGTACTACACCTTTCAAACGATCCTGTAAAAATAATAAGAAAGAAAGAGACGGACGAAATCGTTATTTATTCATCTTCCCATTGTGCTGTCAACAACGAGAAACCACTTTAACGAAACAGATTCGACGCGATCTTTCTTCTTATTCAGATAAGATAAGACGTCCAATCCATCGAACGAACCAGGGCGGTTACAAAGAACTTTATCCTCGCAGAAGTTATCAAACAAAATTTTAAAAATATCGGAGATAAGTAAAAACTTTGACGGTTAAATATTTTCTTAAATACAAATATACACATTCTAATCCACCACAGGATGTAGGCTTCTCCTTCAGGTTTCCATGCGTTATTGACCCAACAGCCCTTGTGTGTCTTTTTAATATCGTTTTCACACCGTGCGCGTGGTCGATCTCCTTCTCTTTTGTTCATTCTATTTAGTTCATCTGACCGTCCATCTGTTGTCATTAAATCCAGCTACGTGTCCTGTCCATCGTCGTTTGTTTTCTAAAATTCCTCGAGCAGCGTCTTTTACTCCGGTTCTGCTCCTTATTTAATATGTTTATATCTTATGTTATAAAGTTATCCCCAAACATTTTCCTCTCAATTCTTCATGGTGATTTATTAAATTCGTTCTAAGTTGCCTTATGCTCCATGTTTCTATAGCGTATAACATTACAGGCAGTACGCGCATTGATTAAACACCTTTCTTTTTAAACACACAGGTATTTTATTTTCTTAAAAAATTTTCCCCAATTTACCTGTCATTTGCATGCGTGTTTTTATTTCATTTCCCACATCATTACGTTATGAGCCAAGTATATAAAACTATTTCAATTGTTATCTTTAATTTTATTTCATCAGTTTTGTTAGCGTATTTATTATACACAACTTTCGTTTTCTCCGCGTTTATTTTAAGACCGTTCTTCTGACTTATTACTCGTAGTTGATTCATCATTTTTTCTATTTCCTGATCGTTTTTTTACAACATCAGCATATGTTAGGTGAGTCAGTCTATCGTTTCGTATCAGGATTCCTATATCCTGCCAATTTAAACTTTTCATTATTTCTCGGAGAGCAGCCATTAAATAATTTTACTTCCTCTGGTCTGTTTTTTTTTCTTAATAGATATGATTTCCACGTAATATATTTTTTTTTCCTTTTTATCCCTATACCTAGCTAGAGTGCTATCAATAGTGAGTATGATATCTGCAATTACTTGAGCGGCACTCCTTCCATTGAAGATGGCCTAGAATGCACAAATTGGATTTATTTGATCATGTTCAATGGTTTGACCCTCTGCAATCTTCGCAGCTCTGATGAGTTATCCAGCAAATTGACTGCTGTCGAATTAGGGTGATCATGTAACTTCGTTGCATGTTTTATTGCTTCCTGTTCTATCACATTAGTAACATATGGAACTTGGAGGTCACGATGTAAAGTTTTATTTGATACAAACCACGGTGCATTTGCAATGGTTCGTAGAGTTTTATTCTGGAATCGCTGCACTAGTGTTATATTTGTTCTAGCACTGCAGTCCCATATTTGACACCCGTATCTCCAAACAGGAGCGAGTATTTGTTTATATATGGTGATTTTATTATCCAAATGTAGCTTTGATTTTCTACCTATTAGCCAATACATTTTTTATATTTAATTCATTGTTTTTAGTTTGAATATGCTTTTTCCATGCAAAGTATAGCAGTATCATCTGCGAAGGTGGCTACTAAGCTTTTATCAGATACTGGAAGGTCTGCTGTTTACATTAAGTAGAGGAACGGTCCTAATACACTTCCTTGCGGGACTCCATCAAGTATGGGTTGTATGTTAGATACCTCATCTCCTAATTTAATCTGAAAATATGTTTCTTTTAAAAATGAGCTAAGTAATTTGTAGTGCTGATATGGCAATAAAATTCGCAGTTTATGCAGTAGACCTTTGTGCCATACCTTGTCAAAAGCCTGGCTGACGTCTAGGAATACCGAATCGCGTACTTTATTTTCCTCTAAACTACTTTCTATTTTTTTAACCACTCGATGGACTTGCTGGATAGTAGAATGCTTGGTTCTAAAACCATATTGGTGATCTGGGAGGCATTGTTTATTTTCTAGAATTTCATTTAATCTTTTTAATATCAGTTTTTCAAAAAGTTTAGAAATTATAGGTAACAGGCCGATCGGTCTGTGTGAGGTCATTTCTGTAGGAGGTTTGCCTGGTTTTTTTAAAACCATTATTTGCGAAAACTTGAGCTGCACAGGATAGTATGTAAGTCGTACTATAGCATTAAATATGTACGTCAGCATAACTAGTCCTTTGCGTGGTAGTTCTTTTAATATCTTGGCTGTTATCAGGTCATAGTCTGTTTTTTTTTTTGCGGTTCATGTTTTTAACAGTTGCTTTTAATTTATTTTGGGGAACAAGGCTTTATTGGTAAGCTTACATCCATATTATATGAATTAACTGACAGGTTTTCATGACCAGGATGTGGGGTGAAGACTGTAGCGAAATATTTAACAAATTCATCAGCCTTTTCCTTATCACTGTGAGCCCATGAATTATCTGACTTTCTTATTGAGTGTACAGGTACGTTCGGTCTTTTTAGGGTACGTGTAGCTTTCCACAATGTGTATTCTGGTGATTGTGTTTCAATAATTCTTTTCCTTTAAATGTTGTTAATCTTGATGTCCAATATGTGTTTATTGTAATCGCCTGTTATTATGTAGGTGCTGCCCGGGGTTTTTAGAAAATAAATAAATAGGTGTTGTGTGATTTTATGTTTTGGTGGACAATATGCTGGTTTCATTTTTGTATTTTTATCCAAGCTTTGTATACATACATTGGTTGTTTGTAAGTAATCGGTTTGATACTTGCTAATTTCATAATGTTTGATGTTTTTTTTTTAATTATTATAGCTGATCCGCCTCGAGAACTACCGCTAGGGTGGGTTGTGCTATATCTGTTAATACGGAAATAGTTTTTGTTTGTTGAGATTCTGATATTAGTAATATATCTATGTTGTTTTGGTTTAAAAACAGTTCAAAGATTAGTTTTTATCCTAGCTTTAGCGTGATTTTAAATGTATTTTATAAGTTGCGTGTATGTTTCATTTATTGTCGATTTCTTCGACTGGCGAACGAAAGTGTGTAAGTGGAGTCTATGAAGGGTAATTATACAGAGACTGCAGAAAGGCTTTTATAGACTGTGTATAATTGAGATAGGCCTATTAGTTCAGGACGGCGACAAAAGGACTATAACAAACGGTCAGTGGCGATGATCCACGAAGAGTACTATCCTCCAACACTAACAGTTTTGGCAGAATATTCGTTTAACCGAAATATTTCTAACCTCAATTATAAATGTTTTCAACTCATTCGCAATAATTAACTATCCCGATTAAATTATTGTTTACCGTTAGATGACTCATAACATTTTCATCGTCAACCACCATATATATGAATAAGTTCAATCCACATGCAGTATAGATTATTAATTGTGTGTTTTAAACTGACTAAAAGATCCGATTTTAACGACACCACTTTCCACATTCGTTGCAAATGTAAACTTTATTCGGGTTGCAGTTACCTAGCATACAGTCTTTCTTATCGACATTTATTTTTCGGTCTTTAGACAATCTTCTGTTGCCTGCACAAGACGATCTTAAACATGTTTTTCCTACCTCCTATGTCGCTGTTATTAGGAGTAATCTCAACATCTCTGACAAAGACATCCGATATGTCTTTTTCTCCGACAATCTAATGTGATCCATACTTTTTACATGTCTCGACCGCCTCTACCTATTTGAACATTTGATTCTACGGAACGTTAACTATTCATAGTACGCCGGCCGTACAATAATAGTATGGACAATCGATTTAGTAATTATCGGGATGTCCTTAAAGGTTTGTCCATTTAGAGTTTCGTCGTTTGCTACCGAAGCTGCTTAGTGGAATTTTATTAAAATCACTTTAAATTCATTTATTACATCACTCCTAGTCAAATGTACATTGACGACTATCGATTAACAATAAATTAACTCACTTTAGAATTTCAGTAACACACTACTCACTTCTATTGGAGTGAACAGTACTGACAAATTATAAAGAACAATCAACTAAAAGTTACGGAGATTCTTAAGGCGACGAAATGAATGTCCAAAGTCACACTGGCGATATCAAAATAAAATTTATTCGGAATTATCGAAATATTCCCGAGAATAGATTTACGATCAGGGTTTGATGACGACGATTTAAAGACGATTCAGTCTTAATTTATGGGCGACCTTTGTACGAATGTGATCTAAAGATTTTTCGATCGATATCCACGACGATACTACGAGATCGCCTTATCAAGAAGAATTCGTACATACGGAAATTCCTGGAGGCTGGGCAGCGTAAGCCCGTATTGGGATTGGAAGATTAAAGACGAGAACGAGAATAGAACGCGCTGGTAAATACGTTATCCGTTTACACGTACTATAATATAACGGTAGTTAGAATAAAATACAAAATTAAAAGATGACGTCATCATCGATTAGCCGGTCATTTTGTTTTCTATCTCCAACATTTTTAAGCTCAGAGCAGCAGGAGTCTCTGCGTATATACAATGTAACGTATATGCATCGTTACGATCTCAGAATCATTTTGCAACCATCACATCCATATACGCATACACACAAACTATATGTGCGTGAGTGCGTGCATACATACATCTTTAACCTGTGAGTGTAATTGACGTCTCCCTCGCATATGAATTTTATTTTATTTTTCAATCAGAGTGACAAACATATTTTCCTTTTTCCATACATATATATATATATATATATATAAGTTCTGAGATCACGTACTCGAAGTCCGTATATGGAAAATAAAGAGAATAACAGTTATAACTTATCTGTAAGATAATAGTAAATAAAATAGAATGCTGACGACACCATTCAGTCTACTTTATTCTTCATTGAAAGAATGATTACAATCTTAGCAAAAGCGAACGTACGACTAATATTAATTCCAAGATAAAATCTTAAACGTGAATATCCGTTTACTTCGTTATCAATAAATAAATATATTAAATATGTAAACATAAATATATATACATTTATATTATATATAAACATATATGTGTGTATATACATTCATTATAATATTAGATCTGCGGATACGACTACTACGATGTTATGTTTTTAGCGTTCTGCTACACGGCGTCGAATTTTGGATATCAGTGGCATTGTGCAAAAAGTTAGAACCTTTTGAACGGTGGCATACCGTAGGATATTAAAAATTTCTTGGACGGCTAAAATAACAAATTCCAAAGTTCTACAACGATTTAACAAAACAAAAAAAAAACTTATTAACTAGCAGAAATAAGAAAACTAGGATATTTTGGGTACGTAATGCAAAATAACAAGTACGCTTCAACTGATTATACGGAGTAAAATAAATGATAATCGTATGAGCGGTCGGCCTAAAATAATGTAGTTAGCTAAAAAGCGGTTCAAACTAGATAGAGTTGAAATATTTCGGAAAGTTATGGATAAAGATCAAATCAAGCAGATATTGTCGTTCTTCGAGGACACATAGAAGAAAAGCATATTCATCATCTATACCGTTCTTACTGTAAGGAAGACTTGTTTGTTTAAATCTAAAAATTTTACCGAGAATCTGCTTTCCTTCTAACTGCTATTTTATGATATAATCTGAAGGATTTCATATTTTGTTCCACCTCTGACACAGCTGAAACAGGATGTATTTCATAATGCAACTGTTTAACAGGTCTTTGTACCAAAACTTTTTTTTCAAACGGACTCAGTTTATGTAATAGTATTATAAAAGAAGAATGTAGTCGATGTATCGAGCCGGTAGCCGTTCTCTATTTCTTTTTCCTTCTACTAATCCCTTTATGACCGTCTTTTACAATCCATTTCAGCGTATAGCCAAAAAATCTGAGAGCACTTCTTTTTATCTTCTGTATCCTTTTGCTTTATTACTAGATATCTCAAAATGAATGTGTTAGATCGCTGTGCCGTCCATGATATTCCGAGCATTTTCCTATAACAGATCATTTCAAACACTTCTAACTTACGACATAAGGTTTTGTTTAATGTCTATGATTCAGATCCGTAGCTCACTATCGAAAATATTACCGTTCCAATAAGTCTATTCTTAGCTATTATCTGTACAGAATGGGGTCTTTCCATATTTTAGTTAATTTACCTAGGGCGCTTTTAGCTTTCCGATTGGTCTTTTGATTTCATTTACATCATTTCCATTACTTGTAATATATGCTCCAAGGTCTTCTTCTTATCGTGTCGGTCATTTATATTCCTTTCCCCCCCAATATTTCACTATTTGAACTGCGTCGTCCGAGATTCCGTCTATTCTTGTCATATCTTCATCCCGCATCGCACCGGCAGCAATGAGCAAGTTAATAGGTGCTCCGAATCTTGTACCATGCCACAATCACATCTGTCGTTATCTGTAATTTTCCATTGTTTCATGTTCTTTGCTGTTCCACCTGTCATAGTTCTTATTCTATTTAGAGTTTTCCATGTTGACCACGGCAATTTATTACCGGGAGGTAGATGTTCGTTCGGTTGTTCCCATAATTTTAATCGGTTTTCTTTCAGCCTTTCTTTCCATAGCGCCAACCTAGTGATTTTCGGCGTTTGTGTCAGAGCATTTGCTGTTTTGAAAAAACTCTTTCTTGACTTGAGTCGACTTATTGCTGCTTCTTTTGCATTCAGTGGATGTCTTATATCTTGTTCTTGTTTTTTCCTTTCCAGCCATCACTTCCCGTCTTATATCTGGTGGTGCTATGCCGGATAATATTTCTACTTTTTCGATCGGGTGTCGGCTTTAAACATCCTTGCTCCAAGGTATGTGATTGATTGAAATCTTTTTTTCTATATCAAGTGTAGACGTAAATGCTTCGGGCGGTTTCCCAGTCTTATCAATGGTGAGTATATGGTGTATTTCGAACGATTAAATATTAGATTTTCGACTGAAATGGTCTACTCGTTTTAAAAGTGTTGCTATTTCCAGTTCGTTCGCTCCTAATAAGTACTGTATCATCCTTAAATTACAGAATTTTTCTTCCATTAATCGTTATTCCACCGTTCCAATTTTTCGTTGCTTGGAGCATAATCCACTCACTATATATATTATAAAGTATCATTGAGAATACGCAATCCTGTCTCACCCCTTTTTTGTTTTGTTTTAAAACTTTCAGGTAGTTGTCTATCTACTTTTATATGCACGGTATAATTATCTTCATATAATTTTTTATCATCATTACGAGGTGTTCAGATACTTCGAATTCCCTTGAAATTTTCCGCAACGTGTTCCACTGAACCATATCAAATGCTTCTGTATAGTGAAGCATAATACTGCTGGCGCGTTGAATTCGTAGCACTTTTCAATTATTCGCCTTATAATGATAAGCTGTTCTTACGTGCCTTTTTCGCGCATAAAGCCAGTCTGTTTTATTGCAATTCGTGGCAGTATATAAGGTTTTAATCGTTCTTGTATTATGTACAGCATTATTTTACTGACATGATTGATAAAAATAATTCTATAATTTTGGTAATTGTGTCTATCTCCTTTCTTGTAAATTGGTACATATGCTTGATTTTGGTCATTCTCCGATGATCTATATCTTGTTGCAGATTATCTCCGTTGATTGGTTTAATCACCTCTGCCAATATACCGTCTTGTCCTGCCGATTTATTATTTCTTAATTTGTTTCCTGTCTGTTCGATTTATTCTCTAACGATATCCCGTTCTTGCTATGGTATATTTGAAGATGCTTTATACCTTTCCGATGTATTATTTATGCCTGTTAATTCTTTGCAATATTCAAGCCATCTTTTGATCATTTCTTGTCTATCACAAGTTTTCAATTTCGGTCTTTTATTGATACAGATTTAGAAAGTGTTGTTAAGTATTTTTTAGTTTTTTAAATAAATCATTTGTCTCATTCTTCTGGAAATGGTTTTCTACTTCATTACATTCACTACGAGCTTGTTTTTGTCTTCTCGAAGTCTAGTAATGAGTCTTTTCGTAAGTTCATTATATTATGTTCGATTGTCACTTTCTTTTATATCTCGCACTTTTATTTGTTGTCTTTGTTTGATTATCATCCGCGTTTCCTGAGATATTCATGGTTTTTTAGGTTTATCTATGGATTTCGGTATTTCAGTTTATTCTTCTAATATATATTTCCATATTTATGCAATAGTTCACTCGATTTATTCTCGTTTATTTCATTTTTCGTTATGTTATTTACTTGTTCGTTGACTTTTGTTACGAATTGTTCATTATGACCTAAATACCATCTATTCGGTTTTTTCCTTGTTCTTATATTGCTTTTAAACATATTTCCGCCATTAGTACATTATGATCAATGCCGCAGCCAAGACCAGGATAATTTTTCACATCTTTTACAGATGTTTTCCGTCGTTCTTTTATTAATATATAATCAATCCGATTTTTGGTTTTTCCATCAGCTGATTCTCATTTATATAGTTTGCGAATATGATGTTGGAATATTACTAATTACCAAAAACTGTGTTTTCCGGACAGGAATCTAAAAGCATATTTTCTAGATTATTTGTTTTGCCTACGTCATATTTACCAACTATACGTTTTAGGCGATTACCATTTTTGTACCTATCATGGCATTGAAATTAAGATTACTAGCCAACACGAAATATCTATTATATCAATCTAGTTTTCAGCCGACAGGCTATTTTACGATCTTTCAATATTTTTGTAAGTTTACAAAGTAAATTTACGATTATTGATAACTAATTTCATTTATTTTACTTGTTAGCATATATGATAGTTTAACAAGTGTCGGTTGTAAAACGCAGTATCAGAAATCAAATTAAAATACTATATACACCTGCTATATAGAACTAAATAAAATACTTTTTACGTCTCGGATCTCAAACGATAGAATATGAATATATATAAAAAATAAGGAATTGGCTAAGAAATTCATGATAACTTAATGATCGATGAACAAAATTTTAAAATGCGTAAACTAATAAACCCGGCTCAAATAATAATACCGTATAAATACTTCGTAATAGAAGAAGCATACTGATGTGAAACAAATGACGAAAATACAAAGGAAGAAATTTCGAATTCCAATAATCATTACAAACAAAGACGAGCAATTCAGAATCAAATTATCTTTGTCTCGTGGCGCAGGGAAAAAGCGGAACTTAAAGAAGTTTTCCCAGAAAGACACACTTATTTAATAAACTCACGATTTCGTATAAATTTCAAAATTTGCGCGTGTTTGTCCGTATGTATGTAAACTGAATATACACTTATATGAGTACAGCATGGGGAAAGAGAGGAGGAATTAAACTACACTTTTTTTTTAAAATCTTCCGTGCCATGTACAAGCACTTAGTCTATTATTCCGTTATTATTATAGGTGTAAAGATAATTTAGTGTGCGAACGAGGAATGTTATAAGAGTATTTTCATTTTTAGGTAAAAGGATTTCATTAAGTATGTTGGGAAACTGTAATGAAGAGCGAATAGAGTTATACAGAGAACAAGTGGAGTAAGATCTATAGTGATTTGAACATTACAGGTTGAACGAGTAGGAGGAGAATCAGTCAAACGAGTATTGTCCGGGCACGGTAATTCTAATTCGATAATTGATTATATCATCGATGATCCGATTATTCTGAACAGATCGAAGAAGATATGCAGTAGCAAACGCAAAACGTTAAAGGTATATGCCTAGAAAGCGTAAAAGGTTTCATCATTTTTAAATGCTGTTCATAATATTACTTTATTAAGTCAGATTCCACTATTCGTTTTTCATAGTGGGTTATCAAATCGTAGGGAAAAATTTAATTATATTAAATTAAATTTAAAAAATGATTTTCAAATTAAATATAAGCATAATAAATATTATATCCGTACTTTAGGTGTATTATAAAAAGATGCACCAGTTGTTAATTAGTTCTCGAATTAAATTTTAGACACATACTCCCAAACATCTTAGCCTGTTAAATTTGTTTCACGAGGTCTTTCCAATAGCGTCCTGAGTGATGAAATTGTTAAACAGATATCGGAAATCATCCCTACACTAAGTATACGGTAAATATATAAAACTACTACACGGAATGAAAAAAAATTACCACTTTTTATCGCGCGTTTCATTCAGGCGAGTTATAAATATTATATCCCGTTGCCACGTACAATGGGAAAAGTATAAAACTTAGAACAAAGTATTACAGTGTTTCAAATGTCAATCTTTCGGCTATACGTAGTATGCGTATGCGTTATATTGTTAATTTCATTATTATTTTTTTTTTTTTTTGTAACATTTGTTTATTTTGTAACTACACTTTTCAGTCTGTCCGTTTATCGAAGAAATAGAGAAAAAGTATAATTTATTTAATTTTAAAATTATAAATGTTACAGACTGCAGGTAAGAGGTTGTAAATGGACTTTCTAGCGGCAATACACTTAATCGCATTGCAACTTTAAATTTTCAAAACTTAAATTTGTAATTATTAAACAGATACGCTATTATGAAATGAAAGAGAAAAAAACAAGCTCCGGTTGTATATGTTTAATAATCATACAATGTTGTAGCTTTATATGCAATGTAGGAACTGTTGCGCAGCAACGTTTTACTTTCCCACACACACGCATATGCTCCATTCTAATTTACCCCATTGTTTTCTTTTTATTTTTGCTTAAGTCCTGCGGCGATAAGTTTGTGGCGATGATAGCAATGCGGGCAAGTTATTTTAAATATTGTGAATCGAATAAAAGTTGAATTCCGTAGTCGGATGTAAAGCCTATTTAAGGTGGATTTTCGAAAAAGTGTCCTAAACATCGGCTACGTGAAAAATTCAGGTCAGTATGCCGCGGCTGACAGAACCCACATACTTGCGCTATAAAGGAAATAATGAATTTTAATTGAAACTGGGATCACGGAGTATGAAAATTGTAACAGATAATGACGATATACCAGAAAGAACTAAATAAATAGAAGACCAACTGAAGTATTTCTAGGTAATTACGTGTTGTTTTTACATGTTTATCTACACGAATAAAAACGCATACATCGTGTTGGCGTAGTAATTATTTTTTTTTTTTTTTTGGTCCCCAGTTCGTAAATTACGATGAGGTAAATTTATTTATAAGTGATATACATGTAATTTATAAATAATGAACTGAAAAGAGCCCATCCAATTAAGTTTACTCAGTTCAGCCCATTTTACATTAAGGTGATATTATACAATTAATTTGATTAAAATATATGTAGATGTATTTTGCGGTATGTTATTTCTGATGCTGTGAAAACGTCAAATATTTTGAACTCCTTATCCACCAATTCTGTTGCATTTATATCTGCGAAATCAGCGTTGACGTAATTGCATCCTGTCAGTATATGCTTTACATGATCGGTTAAATTACATATTGCACATTTATTCGTATGCGATATTCCGTACTTATATAAATAGTCTTTAAATAATCCATGTCCTCTAATAAACTGTGTATTGAAATAATTTGGCACGAAAACAACATTTTTTAGTCTTCTGTCTACACTGGGAAAATATTGTTTCGCTAGTCCATTGTATCCATAACCTTTGATATTTTTTAACATAATATTCATCCAATACTATTTTGGATTGTTTAATTGTTAGCTTTTTTTCTTGATGCAAATAGTCAGGATGCTGATATTGCGTGTTGTTAAATTCATGAGTTGTATTTACATTATTTTTTATTAATAAAATATTAATATGTTTCTCAATCTCATATGTTGGCGTAGTAATGAAACAACATTGTGCAGTTTACATACTAATCGTAAAACGTAGATCAGAGATGACGAAACTAATGTTGCAACTGGACGAAAGAAATTGTAGTACACGTCATAATCGTATATGCATCCAGTGTGAACAAGTTACCGTATAACAAGCCGGTATTCATAAATAAAGGTAAGAATTACCAGAGTCACGAGAGGCGCACGACGGACGGTGAAGACGGTAACCGTGCATAAAATAATAAAAAGTAAAACCTTCCAGGTATGATGTTGATTCCTTATTTAAAAAATTGATAACAATATGAATTAGAAAAAATGTTCACGATGGGTATATGGTCGAAGATAATCGGTAAAAAGGAGATTCCTAACAAAAAATACGGAATAAAATTAAAAAGGAAAAGAAACAACATTTGGTATCTCATCAATATGCTAATAGACCGGGCAAACATCGTGGTGTATGAACATGTTCCTTTACGAGGACACATATGGTCGAAATGAACAACGATGGTGATGGTCTTCTACATTCGATCAGTGTGATTCCTATTAGGCCAGTTTTTATTCCTGGAAATAAATGGTTTCAATCTCCTTTTTGCCAACATTGGCGCACAGGCTAGTGGGCCGAATAACCTCTTTTCACCCGATCTCACTAGTATTGCTACATCCAGTTCGTAGTCTATTTAACGTTTTCCATTTATTACACAGTTTAATTTCTATCCTCTATTTTTACAACTTTCGATGGTTCTATTTCAGATGGTGATATGATGATGATATTTTATGTATATTACTACAATTACATATTTTCTTCAGATGCGGTGGAATATATATTTTTGAAGTGAAACCTCTATTGGCGCGTTATATATGGGGAGTTAACCCGCAAAACGAGCGAGCGAGTAGAAATAACGTATACATATATATATATATATATATATATTTATATTTATATACACCCGCCTATCAAACCACGTTTTGTTGCGTTAGGTGTGTCAACCAATTAACGGTGTCGATACGTGAAAATATGTGACGTGTATATTTATATTAGATACTAGAACTTACCCACGGTTTTAACTTGTGTAATTATTTTTTTTTAATACAATATCGCTGTCTCTTTCATTTATTACACGAACGCAACTATTCCAGAAAGGGTCGATGATCGGATATTTTACAGATTAACTTTGACAGAAATATATTCATCTCTTTCTTTTGTTAGGGGAAAGCGAAAAATCCAGAAAGGACCGACGATGCGATGTTTTTAATGCCCTTACAGTCGATCTATCGGCTAATCGATGTACTCCGTTTCCCGATTTGGGCGGCTGTTAAATTTTAAAGAGTTATCGCTGTCTGCTACTTTTTAAACTTTAAATTGTCGTAATTTCTTTCCTATTTGTGAGATCAATGTGAAGCAAAACTTAGAATGAATCCGATAATATAAATAAAATGCGCGAATTTCACCATTATTGTTTTAATAGTTTTTGACTTTTCGAGTAAAATCGGAATAGACAGACAAAAATTTAAAAAAAAAATAAAAAATTTCTGTTTATGTATGATAAAAATAGCCCAATGCAGTGATTATAATGAAAATATTTGCAAATCACAGACTCTACAGTTTTATACGTTAGTATTGATGACACGTGTGTCATACATAACTATTTTGAAAAGGAAAATATGTTACGCGATTATACGTGCGCGTTATTAAACCTTTCAGTCAGGAATTATCGAATTTCGACGTAAAGTACGGATTTTATTATACAATCCGACTTTTTATTTGACGACTTCAGATAATTTTCAAGGTGTTCGTATATATAAAAGGTATATATGTGTATATATATATATATATATATATATATATATATATACATTTTACGTCGACCTGAAAAATATAAAATTTCGAATTTCACGTATATCTTTTAAATTATTCGAATGGTTTATTTCATATTTAAATAAACTATATAATAATAATAATAATAATTGAGGGATAAACTATCCCGTTTACACGTATCACGAAATAGTATCGGAATTTCGTTTTTGTACGTTTAAAATAGAATACGAGCGAATATGCTGCGAGACGCTAAGCAGCTAGATGCGTAATTTCGTCTAATTTATCGTCATCCGGATTAATTCTTCGCCAAGAAAGCTTCCGTCTCTTTTTTTTTCTTCGCATTGTTTTGATTTATGTTTAACGATATATCATCCATTTATATTACCGACAACCGCAACTAGCGTCTAATTCTGTTTTCTTTACGTACGTATAGACAATATAATATCCATACATCTAGTGATAAATATATATATATATATATATATAATCTGTATAAATTATTCCCTGTGTTTTTTCATTCGCATCAAAACATCATGCGAGGAAACTTGTAATACTAAAAGCTGTTCTCGGTATAAAGCTCCGTTCGTTAGTTAAATAAACTAAACAAAAAGTCGGGGCGGATCCAGTTATTCAATTTATGGCTGTATATCGATTTTGTTGAGAAACAAAAGGAAACAAATGCAACAACGAACTACAACTAATCGTTTTAAAACAAAAAACAAAATAGTCTAAATACTAACATTCATATTCAACTCGTCAAGTATATATGTAAAAAAATATTCTAACGTCATATACACACAAAAGCACTTATCTACAACTGTATAACTGTAAAATATTATAAACACACACACATGCACAAACGCACATTTATATATATATATATCTTATCTCGTTAACCCAGCAATTATTGTATACACACACACATACATATATATACATGTATATATATATATATATATATATACACATATATTCCGCAATCTCTTTAATGGATCGCACGATTTAGATGAAATTTTGTATATATATATATATATATATATATATATATATATATATATATATATATATGTAATTTATTAAGTAATTGGAAATGGCCTGTGCGCAAATTACGAATTTTGAAATTTTATATCCCAACCTAAGTACAGCCGGCCGCAATACAAATTTTTTGAAATTTCTTTTTTTTTTCATCGTCTTATCCTCGACACTTATCAAAATGTATACGTTGCAAATTTCAGTTCGATCGCGTTAACCGTTCAAATTTTATAAACTTTGAAATTTAGTTTATGCCGAACACGTGTTGGTAAATATAATTAAAATCAGATACATGTAAGACATCATTTTGATTTAAAGTATCGGATCTCCCGGGATTTTTTTTTTTTAATTTCAGAAAGAATTATTTTAAGGAAAAAATTCCGTCGAAAAATTCCACCCTCCCCGCCTTAAAAAAAAAAACCATTAATGGCTTCCTACTTATGATATTTATCGAATTTAAAAGTTTTGGTTATAACTCCGGAAATTTATGAAACGATATTCTTCACGATTAATTATAGTTATGTATGTAACAAAATACTAAAGTTCGGTTATATACATACGTACGTAAATAATATATATACATATACATACATAGCGGCCACATATTGATAGTCTACCAACAATTATTAATGTCGCAGTTAACATTTTACGTAATCTATACAACAATCTTCGGGGTTGGTGATGGTTTCATACTCGTAGCTTTTTATAGATTATTAATTCGGTCTAAAATGGAGTATGGTTGTATGTTTTACGGATCGGCATCTGGATCGTTATTAAATAAGCTTGATCGTTTACGAAACGAATGTGTTAGGCTCTGTTCGTTGCGGTTAGAACATAAGAAACTTTGGAAATAGACATATGTGGAGTGTATACAGCAGTCGCTCCTTACTAGGTACTATCAATAAATTTCTACGCTTCTACTTTTTTAAAAACATTAAGCGGAAATGAATTGTACTTAAGAGTAGATTGCGATTCCGGCATTACTTGTTGCCGGACTGCCTGTTCCTTATGCAGCTGAGCGAAATTCCTTACTGCCCTCTCCATACTGGGCATGCAATTTGAAAGAATGCCCTCCTTTAACAACGTTATCCTCCGACCTACACCTTAAATTACTGTGCTCAGCATCCTTCGTATAATCTATTGTCCCTGCTTCATCTTGAGAATTTACTACAATTTCCGGACATAGCGATATTTCTAGAGAAGTTGTCCTCATTGTTAGTACGTTCAGTATCACGTTGGGTAGGCTGTAAAAGCATCCCCATTAAAAAAGAAATATACATATATAATGTGTCTGTGTGTACAAAATTGGCGAATAACGGTGTTCAACGGTATGTTTGTCTAGATATGATTTCATTTAACTTTCCGTTCGTACATATATATATATATATATATATATATATATATACACGTGAAATAATTTAAAAATTATCCCCTCAATATAGAATCGGTACTAAATATTCGTGTAAATATTTCGTCTAATAAATCATCACTAGTGGAACTTATTATTTACTTCAAACAGAATTGCAGAATTGTTCACGGTGTTAGTTAGGTACAAAAGTTCAATTTGGTGAAAAGAAAACATACTTGTACTTTTCAAGTTAGAACGTCCAAGAACAAAAAAAAAAAAAAGCAAACGTAATAAATCGACAGGGGATATCTTAGATGCAGAAATTAACCTCTAGACGGGTCTTACGATGAATTGGTAGTAAGAAGAAAATGGTGCTGTCGGCAATTATGTTGTGTAAGATGAGCTGCCATGAATGTGCAACGAGAGGCTAAAAGAATACTATTAAAATTGGTCCTCGAAGGAAAAATTTGTGGAAATCGATCTCCAGGTAGGGGTCGGAATTTATGGATGAAGGATTTACGTCGTTGGCTTCAGCGTCGAGCACATTTTTCGAGTAGCCGTGGCTAAATCTTAAACATCGCCAATCTTCGCTGGCAGATGGCATAAAAAAATAATGATAAACCGAATAAGTAATTTCTTTATCCAAGATAATTTTTGTGCAAAATCTGTATTTTCTATGTAGTGCGGTAATATTGGGCCGGTGTACATCACAACTAACGAACTAACGAACGTGATCATGTGTACACACATATATATATATATATATATATATATATGTTTATGTCAACTTAATAAAGTGGTATACACATAACTGTTAACTATATTCATTATATAGGTACTAACCTGAATTCCAGTACGAGGTGTCGAATTTGGAAGCGATCGCTATAGTAAAAACTGCGCCCGAATTCGTAAGTCCGTGATTCAGTATATGGACCAAAGTCGCGCAAACGATAACTATCCATCCCCAATCGCCTTCCGGATAATAATGACGTCGTAACAACTTCGTCTGTTCAGCCGCGGCCGCCGCTGACGATGAGTTACCGACGTTAGCTGTTTTTGCTTCGGTGAACGGCGACGCCTTGTCAGGTTTTATTTCTTGTTTTACGTTTGTAATAGCGGCTGAATCTGTAAACGACCGATCGGATATCAACGGCCACGATTTAGACTTTATTACGTTGACGATGGAGGACGACATATTAGTCGAACGTTACAAAATCTATCGTTGATGATAATGATGAATTCATCTTGTAAACGATTCGCAATCTCTTTAAGGCACGCGCTTCCCAGTATCTAGATATTCGTTATTCGTTATACGAGTCAAAACTATCTTCCGGAAAACCGTAAAATTTCTACATTATAGCCGTTACAGGTAGGTCGAACTAATTCATATATATTATATATATATATATACTAATGATACATATATATTGTAATTATTTCCTAAAATAAGGAAATATCACAAGAAAAAGTATACGTGCTCCTAAAATGATATTGCGAATGATTTATTAAACTGGACCGGTTTTAAAGGAGAATAGCTATAGATTAGTAATGAGAAAAACCATTCTTAGTTCAACAATCGTTAAATACTACGGCAAGAAAATAGTCGACTTTTAATATGGCAAAATACGGCGCACATAGACAGTTAAATGATAAAGTAGAAACTGAGGAAAGGTTTCTAAGAGAAGTGGCGAATATGGAGAACGTGAAGCAAATTCGAGCACGATTTGCCCGGAGGAAGCAGAACTGAATGAACATTGTGAGTGCGGTAGGACACAAACCACAGTGCATCCAGTCGAACGTAGATTTGTTGACGTTGGATGCACGATGAAAACTCAATCTTAAAGATTGTGAAGTACTAAGATTTAGTAAAGTTAATTTAATCTAGTTTAATCTAAGTGTTATAATTGACTAGGACACGAATAATAACGATAGTATTAAATTAATATCCCTCGAACGTCTTTACTGTCAAAAACTACACCGCTCTGGTAGAAAATATGCGTTTAAAAGTGCTTGCAGTCTATTCTATATTAGTTTACTGAGAATAATTCTAGCCGTGGACAGAGACGAAATAAATTTATACCACGCTTCTACAAATATAGGGTGACCTAGAGGAGACGGATGGTTTTGTTTTTCGAATAGCGCAGTTCGTAAAATTACTACAACGCAAACCGCGTGCTTGACATTTATTATACATACGAGAGAATCGTTTTTATTCAGTTTCAGTTATCACGTCATACTATAACGAGGAGGAACGTTATTTTCAGTGCGAATCGATCACGTCAGCGCAAAGAAAGTTTCGAAAATAATTCAAAGTTACGCGATTTTTTTTGTTAGGATACCTTAAGAGCTGCGTTCACGAAACACATCCGCGAGATCTGGAAGACTTGCATCTCAAAAATTCAGCGACCTAGACTTCGAACATTTTGTAAAGACTGAATGAATGCATTGTTGCAAATGTGTTGCATAGATGATTCTAAGCTAATCTCTCGTTTTCCTACTTTTAAATAAAATTTCATTAAAAATTTTGACCGACTAGTTTTTGAGTTATTAAAAAAAAAAACAAAAAACCGTTCGTCTTCTATGGGTCACCCTATATTAACTTAAATGACATCGAGTCTTTGAAAATCAGTAGAAAAAACATGTGAGAAGTAACGGCACAAACATTTATAAGTCTGGAAATCGCAGATAGATGTAGACATCTAAGAAGAAAATTCCAGATAAATACTAATAATAATCCCACAGCTAATGCGTATGGTTTTATAACTACATATATTAATGTCACTTTTTATATTTATAAAAACAACACCATTATTGGAAATAATATACAAATATAATTATACATATGTTATAAAAATATATATATATAATATAATACATATATATTATATACATATATATAATATCATATATATAATATACATATATATATAATATATATATATATATATATAATATACATATATATATATATATAATATTATATAGATAGATAGATAAATAGGCACATAGATAGATAGATATTTATGTATACGTATAAACATAGACACGTATGATAAAATTATTCCAGGGAACCTACTTAGAAACACACACAAAAAAAACAATAATACATACACACACACACAAATTTATGAATATCTAATATGTGTTTATAATATATGGAAGAAATGCAGTCTAAGAAAAAAATGACGTTAAAAAAATTGAATAGCAGAGAAAAGTTTAAAAATACGTCCGAATTTCGGAACGCGATACAGTTAGCGATTCCTTAATTTGTTTATTGAAGGAAGTTCACGAAGTTTTGTAAAAATTGAGTCTAAAACTTTTATAAATGAAACTACAATCGAACGTTAGGAGAAATAAAAAAAAAATGAAGAATTCCTGAAACATTTTGTAAACAAATTCGTTTCAGTTTATTCAACTCGTTGGATACGCATTGAATTATTAGCTAGGACGAGTATTTTCGTGTGGATATTTTTGTCCTGAAAACTTAACGAAAAAATTATATATATATATATATATATATATTCTGTTAACATTTCATTATTAAAGCGCGTATAAAACTTTTCCTAACTTCTCTAATGCATTTTTTTCCTTTTTTATACCAGTATTATGTAACAAAGTGATCAAAAGTTGATCGAGAATAGTTGGAAAACATATTTTATGCATTTTTATATACCCGCACACACACACACACACATTATATATATATATATATATATATATATATATATATATATATATATATATATATATATATATATATATATATATATATATATATATATATATATATATATTGAACAGAAACCTCCCTGGTTGATAGAAAATATTACATAAGAGACATTTGAAAAGTGAGATTGGTTAATTTATTCGAATAAACACATTGCACGGAAAGATCTGTGACAACTTCAATAAGACACTGCTGTCTAAATTGAGCAATATGTGAAGAATCAATTGAATACTTTTTTCTATATATCTAATCATTCGTTGGTGATCATAAAAGACAGATTATGAATGCGACAACATATCCACGAAGCGAGTTCGTATAATATAATATAAGGGGCTAAAAGAAATTAATTAAAAATTAAGGAGCTCGGGGAGAACTTAATGAACATGTACGTACTAATAAATACGAAAAGGACGATGGCGACTTCAAAAGTCAATGACAACTTAGGAAGAAAAATGAAACAAATGAGCTACAACGTTCGCGAATATAATTAATTCTAAGAATCCTCAACTGGCTTCACAAAATAGTTTTATCCAATTATTCTAATATTATTATCAATCTAGGAAATCGAATCGAATCAAATTTTATTGGCATTAATTTTAAATAAATACAGTGAAACTAATGTTTAAAAAACCGGCTATGCGCATGAATGCGCGATTACCGGATATGAAAGAAAAAATAATGTAAACAGCTTATAATAAAACGCGAAATATAAATATAAAAAAATTAATGATAAATTACCGATAACGGTAGAGCGATTAAATAAAATCAACCATTTAAATTATACACCGAGTGAACATAAATAATGTAAGAGCATATAAGCCAATACAATTCGTAATAACATGTACACATATCTAATTATGCGCAATTTTGGTGAATTATAAATAAAAAATTTATGGTATATTAAAATATGAAACTTGTAAATTAACGAAATACTTCATAAATTCAAAAATTACCGAAACACGTGGTAAACGGAATATATATTCGTAAATAAATATAAACAATACGTAATTAGTAATAGAACTAAACGATGAAACGAGCAGATTCGAATATAATAAAATACATTTAAAACAAAATAATGTCTAAAATAATAGAAATGAAATAAATATATATATATTTTAAAAAAATGGTCAATGATGTAATAAAATTAAAATTAAGAACATAATGTACTATAATGGAGTAAATTAATGTAATCGACAAATATACAGTTATATATTACGAGAAAATTACACAAAATAAAAGCGAGTGCGCATCTTATGAAAAAATTCGATGAGGAATGAAACATAGCGTATCAAATGCTTTCGGTGACGCTTGTAATTAAATAGCCCGAGTGCGAGTATGGCGTTTATTAAAATTTGGTAACTTGGAATATTCAAATGCTATCTATTTTGTTGGTAAATAGAACGCTTCAATTCATGTTTGAAAACGAAATTCAACAAACTTCGTACAGTTCCTGAACATTCAAAGCTTTATTCCAAAATTTTAGATTTCCTGTAATCACGTTTTATAATACTTGTAATGACTTAATATGAGCTTTACTGTGCTTCACCTCAATGTAGTACACCATATGACAAAACGGATTCATGAAGAGATAGATATAACCTACGTAAGTGAATATTGGTCAAATGAATAAATAATTTAATTTTCTTAATTTATTAGCCACATAATTACAGTGTATACAGAGCGCACGTTAATTTATATTATCCACGATAATACAGAGATATTTAATTTCGCACACTCGTTCGAGAGTTCGATCATTAACAGAGATATATAAAACATCAGTATATGATAAGGTTGCAAACTAAACGATATACTCGGCTTTATTATTATTTAAAATTAATCTATTATTATTGATCCATTTCGCGATGTTGTTAACGTCATTTTGCACTCGAGCTTGTAGTACTTGCATGAAACGAGAGTTGGTAACCAGAACAGGATCGTCAGCATAATTAAAAATTCTGCCATATACACTTAAATTACAAATAACTATAGTATACTACCCTTAACTAGAAAATTCTATAAATAGATTCCGTTCGCTATTTCGGAATGCTTGTGGATAAACGTGACATGATCATGTTGAAAATACGATAAGATCTATGTAATGGCTAGGGCTAGACAGGTATTGCCGTTGTTAGGACGAAGGTGATTTCTAAACCTGACCGTGAAGCGAAATGTCTATTTATCGATTATCGCTCCGGTATAGAGATATGGGTTAGAATTATAAGGAACAACTAACAGCAGTTCACAATTCTACGTACAATGGTAGCCTTATTACGTATAAACCGAACATTACATGCGGACTTGAACATTGCACATGTAATGGGTATCTATGTGGAACGAAATCGAAGGTTCTATGAGAAACTTCAGTTCAACCAAAATTCATCGCTACATCTAATGTTCACTATCGATTTTCCAGTGAGATCAAGCAGACGATTTAAAAGGAAGAAGTGTTGCCGCGATTCACTTCCAATTACTTGAATGAGCTGAGCTGTTCTCAGAAAATTTTTATATACTGTTAGGGAAAAAGAATAAACAGTTAAATGAACAGTTTTCTTCTTGAAGACTCAAATTGAGCAATTCGTTGGAATTGTCTTATTATTATACATTTTCATCTCTATTGGACTCCAATCTTCTCTCCTCTTTCCTTCATTCTTTCCTTTTTACGATCGATATCGTTTATGACAGGAAACTGTCGGAATAGATATATATATATAAATAAAATAAACTTTATTACTTATACCGTAATTCATCATTTAATTTTCGGAGGATTGTTTTGTGTAAATTACGTAAAAATTAGAACACTTAACTATTATACATCGATTTGTTTCGTTTTAGTATTTTAAACATTTTCTATTTTTTTAATTTTTTATAATTATTCACGCGTAAATAATTGTTTAATCTATTTCGGTTTAATGTGATACAATTTTTTATCTTGGGATACATAAACTAACTTTATAATTTTTAGTTTTTATGGTTTCAAAAGGTTCTTGTATTTTCGTTACAATCTGTTGACTTTTGTGTGAAATAAAAATTTTTTTAGTGTGTATGATGGTGCCCAAGGTATAATTGGAACCGCTAAATTTTTTAATCACGAGTCGCTACTGATAATATGTACATACATATATGTTGCATATTATATGTATATTTATATTTATTTATTTAATTTATTTGTTTATTTATTTACGGTTGGGAAATTTTAATATAAAATCGATTAAAATTTATTTGCATTTATATTTTAAAAAATCAATATGAACGACAATAGTGAATGGCGACAAAAATTTACGATCGACCGCCATGTGTAATTATCAATACGCGATTATTTATCAGAGAAGGCGAATTTTTAAATACGCGAATGTTAAATTCCGTTCATATATTTATAAAAATGACCTCATTATCTTAAACCGGAACGAACTTAAATTAGAAATATTCTTTGTATTCACTAATTATTATTCAACAACAGTAATAATAATAATAAAAATCACGATAAGTACAGGTACAAGGAGCAGAAAGATATAGCGCGAAATAATTGACGTCTGAACGTTATTTAAACATTTTTACCGCATCGTTCGTCTTAATCGGTAACTATATTACCCTTCCACCCATTATCGAATACGATTTATCATTACGGTTATTATTATCGTTCTATTTAGCCGCTACTAATATTACAAAAATAATTGTTCATATTTGTTATATACGTACAAAATACGATTCACTTTGTAATTACTTTAGCATATGCGTCATTATGCAGCACGTATATACCTTAACATCGTAATTATTGTAGTATATGCCCTAGACGATATACGTATTGCAATATTAGCTATGCGCGAAGCTAGTATTATATAAAATTATATTCATATTACGCTGGCATATATTCCTTGATTTAAGTAAACAATTTCTGTAGAAAAGTTGTAATATATGTCATTTCTCAGCAATTTTCACGAGCATAGGTCGTGGAATTTTTGGAATTTCTTCAGAAATCCGGGTTTTCAGGTCTTCCAGATATCGTGGACGTGTTTCTTAAACGCGGCTCTTAAGGTAACCCATAAGAGAGAATTTGCTGCGGTCAAATCTGGTCGAATGCAACGGCCAAGCGAAATCCGTGAGACGAGACAATATACGTTTACCAAACGCTTCCTTCAGTACTGCGAGCGTTTCTGACGAACATGTGACACGTCGCACCATCTTGTTGAAACCATGTATGACCCAGAAGACGACGCCGAAGTGAGGAAGCAGAAACGAGTTTATCATCTTGATGTAACGCGTTCCGTTAACAGTATCAGTGAAAAAATAAGGTCCCGAGTTTCATCGCTCATTAATAAATCGATCTCTTCGTCTTCGATTCTTTTCAGCATCGTTTCAGCAAAAATATTTCCTCACGCATGGTCGGAATTTTTTAGTTACTGAGTTATTATCAGTTAAAAAGGACGAAATTTCAAGTCTTCCAGCATTATACGGCGAACAGATTCCCTCGGCAGGATTAAAGAAGTAGCATGACGACGAGCAGACTCCGAATGAACGAACCGTTTCTTTTTTGTGTTGCAGAAGTTGTCGTCCCTTGAAGGTTTTCAATTAAATGGCGAGATGTTATAGGTTTACACCGTGTAACTTTGAATTATTTTGGAAACTCTATTTTGCTGTTGTGATCGAATTCACAACGATAATAACGTTCCACGCAAAACGCGTGCTCTTTCTCGTTTTGGATGCCGTGATAATTGAAACTCGACAAAAACAAATCCCTCGTGTGTACATTAAATGAGGATCACGCGGTTTGCGTACCATGTTACCAAATGCCTTATTCAAAGAAAAAAATCTTCCACCATCTCTGGGTCACCCTATATATTGCCTGTAGGTACTTATATATTAATAAAAGTTATCATGCCTTTTCAAAAATAAAGTAACTCGATGCGGTAAACTGATTAATTTAAAAAATACCGACGATCTAATTTAAATTCTTGCCGAATTTAAATCAAGATGAAGATGACGGTAAATTAGTTAAAAGTTTTTCCCCAGATATTTTAGCACGTTTTAAAGATAAAAATTTTGATATTAATTTTTACACTTATCTCGAATACTCACTGGACAGGATTCTATCGCATATTATTTAAACAAACTGAATATTATTACTAATAGTAATATACGTTGTAACTGTGACGGTAATGATACAGAAGATATTCATTGCATAATAAATGCATGTTCTAAATATAACGGATTAACATCAACGTGTAATATGTCTATTGTCTTTCAATATGACAGTTCTATTGAAGTAAAAATGTCGCGGTGGCGCAACTGCTAGAGTGCTCGACTGTCAACTTGACGGTCGAGGGTTCGAAACCAACAAACGACATAGAAAGTTCTTCACCATTATTTAATTCTTAATTATCACTGAAAAGACAGTGGCACCCCATTCTGTATAACATCACATGCGCGCGCATCCACGTCTCATATAAATAGCGCCTTAAATACTGGCTCATTTTGTACGTAAAAATAAATGTAAAATGGCTGGTCACGAAATTCGGCAACGAACGATAGGACGACGACGATGATGATGATGATACATGAAGTACTTAAGGTCAAACGTGTATATAAATCACTGCAACAGGTCCTCAGGTTACCTCATCTATACAATTACCATGTTTTATTTAATAATATTTAAAGAATATATACATATAGATAAATGATATAGCATTGTCTTCAGTCTATATTAGTCCACTACTGGATGTAGGCTTTTCACAATTGTTTCCATTTATTGGGACCGTGAGCTATTCTTATCCAATTTTTCATTCGACTCGTTTTAAGTAATCACACTAACGGTTCAGTGGTCTACCCCGTTTCTCTTCTTATCAATTGGCCAGCATTCCAATATCCATTTTGTCTATCTGTTACCTATTCTTCTGACTTAATCCGACCCATCTATGCTTTATTTTCATTATTTTTTCTACACAGCATCGTAGAATCCAGTCTTCACACTTATCCATTTATTTGACTTTCGGTCAGATAGTTTTAAGTTCAATAGAGTAGTCTTTCTTGAACTACGTGTGCCTTCCTTATTTTGTTCAATTTTGTTTTTGTAAACGTCCATATTTGCGAACCATATATTAGAATCGGTAAAACATTTTGATACGTATGTATTACTATAAATCTATATAGATTAATACGCTTTTATTATACATATGTATATATAAAGGGAAACAATGGACAACGGAAGAGATATAAATATATGTGGAATATAATAATTAGATTTGAAATATGTAAAAAATTACTAATTTATTTTTTGGAAAAAAAAAAAAAAAAAAAAAATTATAACAAATATTCCTTCTTCAGGGTAATAATAAAATACATAAATAAGAACCAAAAATACGAATGTTTTTAATACACAGTTATTACACACAATATTTATAATAAACACTTACTTTTCTATGTAAACCTACATACATACATATAACGTACATATATAAACATAATCAGATTTTTTAATATTTATTTTCATTTTAATTGTAAAATTGTGTTTTTTAAAAAAATTTTGTGTCCGTATATTTATACTTTATATTTTACTTTTGGACATCATACATCGCAACAGTAAATGAAAAATTTAAAATTCCACCAGTATACAACTTTTACAGAATCCGTCAAAATAATATTAAAGAAAAAAATTAATATAAAAAAAAAAAAATTAATAAACAAATATATTGATGTTAAATTTCAACAATTCAAAAAATAGACAGAACAGAAGCAGAACAACATTTTTGGAGTATATTTTCACAATCACCATCAAACATTTTTAAGTCATTATATTTAATTTATATTTTTAAAATTATGATTTGTTAAAAATGTTTCACTTGATAATGGCGTAAATGCCGAAAAGCTTTGTTTTCTTTAAGAAAATAAATATTAGTGATTTAACTAATTTTCAATTGATTATATATATATATATATATATATATATATATATATATATATATATACATATATATATATATATATATATATATATATACATATATATATACACGTATATAAATGTATACACTGGTGTTTTATATAATGAAAACACAAATTTATGAGGGATAAACCTGATTCATGAAAGGGATCACACGAGTAAAAATGCCCAACATAAGTTAAATAATAAAAGAAAAAAAGTCTCCCGAGTAAAACATACCGATGGTTATATTTATATACTATCCTGAAGCATTCGATAATGTAATATGGAATAATCTATGATTTATTAAAATGGGCGTTCCCGAACATATTGTCTCACTGATAAAATCCGGGTATGAACAAAATAATAATAACGTTGTCCGAATAGATCAATGGATTTGACGAAACAACGATAAGTCCTGTCCCCCTATTTGTTCAATTGAGAATATATTACTGTATGAATTGAATGGAGGAGTGTGCTTAAATGGGCAAAAAAAAATATATCCAATTTACAATATCCCGATGTTGTACCGCTTAATTTGGGCGAAATGAAGTTACTATTGGAAAAAGTTTGGAATATCGGTAATGAACATGGACACGAAATAAATTAGAATAGAATAATGAGTGTAGACAGAGCAAGAGTTCGATGTGGATGCAAAAAATTTTACGTATTTAGGAGAGGGTGGTTCGGAAAAGGAAATAACGAACTGATAGTTGTGTTACGATAAAACTAAGATACTGAAGAGTTGGTTCTATAAGCAAATCAAATCAAACTGAATCAAACCGAATCACATAAAGTTGAATATAATCGAATCGGATGAAATTGAATCGAATCAAATCAAATCAAACCATATTTATATATACGTTTTTAGAATTACAACATTTATAAACTTCCTTTAATGCGTGTAACTTGAGGTAAATAATTAACTGTAAAATAAAACGGCGAATTCTAATAATAACATCGTCGTATATTGTTCATTGACGAACGTCGTGACTAGCTATTCTACATTTATTTTCACATACAAAATGAGCTAGCATTCAATGCACTATTTATATGCGTCGGAAATACGCGCGAATAGAATGTTATACGGAGAACTGCCTTCTCCGTGATAATTAAGAATTAAATAAAGATGAAAACTTTCTATGTCGCGTGTTAGTATCGAACCATCGACCATCGAGTTGACAGTCGAGCACTCTAGTAAGTACGCCACCGCGACATCTTAATAATAATAAAATTATATACAACGAATTCTCTTCTACAGTTATCAACGTACATTTTTATTAACAATATAATCGGTAAGACAGTCGAGTTTGTTAAATATACCTTCACTATATTTCATATAATAGCTAGTCTACGTTATTGTACGATTTTTTTAAATTGCCGAGCTTTTTTCCATCGTTCGCTGTTTTCGATTTACCACCCGAAATTATTTCAATTCGAAAATAATTCCTATTCTTAAACATGAAATTTAAAAGTTGTACTTAGTATAATTGTTTAATGAACAAAAAATTCTTACCCAGGCAGCATCTTATAAAGAAGAAATAACTATGATGTAGATATCATAAGGATATCACGTCCTTTGTACTCAGCTCATCGTCTTACTGTTGCACTTGCATTCACTCTAACCGAAATCCTATTAACCATCTGCTGAATCTAAATTTATAACTTTCCTTACTTTATCCAACCTTCTCTCCTTAATCTAACTATCCTTTCGTGCCTGAGACCTTAGAAACAGTATAAGACACGTTTAAAAAATAATAACAATCCTCGGAATTATTTATTATATATTGCATTTTATAGATCAAAAACAGCTAACCGAGAAAGAACAAAAAAAATGGAATTAGCGTTCAAATTAACAAAAACTGCATATAATAAAAAGTCGATGTCATAAAATCAAAACCGAGACATCATAATGCGGCGATTAAACCGGAAGGACTATATGTGTCGGAATGTTTAGCAATGAATGTAAATAAAGAGCAGGGACAAATCTAAATGAATGACAAAAAAATAGTACGCAAAATTCTTGCACCACGGAAATGTGATCGGGAAATTTAGGGGGAAAAAAAGGATTAATTAATACTGAAATATACGGTCATGTTGAAGATATTACAATCACGATAAAAAATAAATTACGGTCGCTTAAACAGAACGGAGACGGAACGTTTAAATAGAAGAATTTTCGAATATTTTGATAAAAACTCTAGAACGCGAGTTGCCTGGTTCCGAGAAGTTAAGAAAGATCTTGAGCAAATTAACGTCACATAAGAAGACAATAAGGAGCAGATTTTAAATGGACAGACGAAAGGAAGGAAAAACACAGAGAGGAACAACCATCATGGAGATATTTTACTACGTGGTTCAGATAGCTGGCCAATTCGAAGAAAGAAGAGTAATAGATAATAATAATTGTAATAAGATAATAATTACTATTATTTAAATTCAAATTCAAATTCAAATTTATTTCAAGTTTCTGTTTAATTCAAAATAATAAATACAATATTTTGCTCACTCACGTCAGAAACACATCACGTATATTCATGTACATACACATTTGCAAACCCCGATCTACACATAACAAAATCGTCGCAACGTTAATAATAATAATTATTATTATTTATTTTTATTATTAATTTTTTTTTGTTTATAGAAGATTAATATTTGACGTCCGCTTTTAAATTACGATTTTCCGACGTTGATTTTTTATTTAATCGCTATATCGCTAATTTATCGTTAATTTTTTATTTATAAAGAATTTTGAATTTTGTTCTTCTGTATTATATTCTTCTTCCTAATTATAAAACGGACTATAATAATGACGATATTTTTTATCATTTACAATACATAGTATAATAAGTAAATACGATGAACGAACATGGAAGAATCAGATATTGTTGATGATCCATTGACCATAACTTAGGACATATGTTGGGGGAACGAGGGGAGCAGGACGAGGAAGAAGTTTTAATTTAAATTTTATTTTTCTTTTCTCCCTACCGTTTAGATCCTATGTTGTATAAGACTTATTCACGCAAATATAATTCACCCGGTGTTTTTTTTTTTTCTAAATTCAATGTAACTTTTAATTAGTTCCACGCAATTTGTTATCGAAATGAATACCAATAAAATTTAATTCGATTCGATTATAATAGTAATAGTAATGATAACATTAAATATAACGAGTCCTATGTTTTCTTCTTAAGATAATTAATTTTTGCTGTATTTCTAAATTCAGCCATAAAATTTATTTTCGCAATTTAACATATTAAATTATCCTTAATTTACGATATTATTCGTTTTCTTACGAAGGTGGTAATTACATTTTTAAATTTAGACGTCGTTATCAATAAAATAAATAAATTTATATTAAAAAAATATTACATACCTCGTACAGATAATGCAAATTTAAACTGAAAAATGAAACCTTTTTAAATATATAGTAATTAATTACTTAATTAATTAAATTATTCGATACGCCAAAAATAAGAAATAAATTTCCAAAAATTAATAGAAACTTTATAATAATAATAATAGAAAGCGGTAACTGCAGTTTTAAATTTAGACGTCATCAGTGTATACATATGTAATAAAAATAATTATATAAACAAAATAGTACATACCTCGTACAAATAATGCAAATTTAAACCGAAAAACGAAATTATAAGATATATTAATGGAAATATAATTGAAGGAGCTACTTCCAGAAATCGACGTAAATGTACCCGTATTAAGTAATTAATTAATTAAATTATTCGATACGCGGAAAATAAAAAATAAATTTCGAAAAATGAATAAAAACTTTATAATATTAATAATAATATATCGTCACGATTCTCGCGCGTACTGTATAAATACGTGCGTGCAACGTACGACTAAAGTTGCAAATCCGCGGATATGACGATCGTGGAAGTTTTCGGTCGTTACCATCTTCGTTCTTGACCTGACGCAACAACCTTATCGTAAAGCGCAACGTTTGTCACTTTACATCCGATACCTACCAAAAGCCCCCTCGACCGCTTATCACTGGACCTTTTTAACTTAACACCCTCTCATTTTCTTCGCTCCATTTCGTTTATTTTAATAAGTTTTGTATCCATCATACTTAATAACCGGTTACTATATCTCGGAAAGTATCCAGATTTTTCATAGAAATTATAAATAAAATTTATTCTGCGCCCGAGAAAAATTTCGAATTTACAAAATATCGTAAAAATAAAATAAAGTTTCTTTTACGAATCGTCAGATTTTTCATTTTTTTAAGAATAGGGAAGGAAGATCGAATCTATTTTTAAAGATGGCGTTTAGAGAAACGTCGTTCAAATTAGACACCGTAATATTTAACCATTTTAATTATTATCCTCTATAATAAACTTTTAATACAGGCTGACCCACAGAAGACGGACATTTTTTAATAACTCAAAAACTACTCGACCAAAATTTTTGATTGAAATTTTATTCAAAAACAGGAAAACGAGAGATTAGTTTACAATTATTTGGATGACCGCCATTTGCAACAATATATTCATTCAGTCTTTACAACATTTTCGAACATAAGTAGCAGAATTATTGAAATTTTTTCAGAAATTCGAGTATTCCGGTCTTCCAGATCTCGTGGACGTTTTTAATGCTGCTCTTAAGGTATCCCCACCAAAAAAATCGCCTAACTTCGATTTCTCAATATTATGATAACTGAAACTGAAAAAAAAAAAAATAATCGTGAAGCACGCGGTTTACGTTGTAGCAGTGTTGCCAACTGCGCTATTCAAAAAATAAAACCGTCCGTTTTCTCTTGGCCGGCCTATATATCATTTAGTTAATATTACATGTTTTAGTTATAGAAATATTTATATTTACAAATTATCTAGTCGTCTAAAAAAAAAGCAATATTATACACAAATTATTTAACTTTCTCGGAACATTTCCTATAATTGTTTCATAAACTAAAATGTACAATTCTCGTGTAGAAAATTGATAACAAGTAAATAAGTTGTTAGTTTAAAACAAGAAACACATAAGAAAACTCATTTAAACGAACTAACCTGATAAACGTTCTTGGTCACTCTATTTGTGATGGCCACCGGGTGATCCTAATTCTTTTTTATGAATCATGTATTATATGTGTTCTAGACTATGGAAGTTTTCTCTTTGCAAACGTCCTAGTTTAGGCTCTGAATAATTTCGATAAATTCTAAAATCTCTCTATTTGTTTAGCCCTTAACACGTTTTCTTTTGCGTTGCTTCGTTATAGATTGAATCTATCACTTTCACTATTATTGTGCGTAAAAACTTCCTAACTGAAACAGCCTTACTAAATTGCTATTCTATAAATAACACATCCTTCTCTCAATGCTGATCGTTTAATCCTCATTCACCTTCAATTATATTTTAGTTCAATTATATAACATTGGTATAGCAGTTAAGTTTATATGGATTCCCGGCCACTTATGGGTAACTCACTGACTCGACTGCTTTAGTTTTTATGGCTTGACTGGACATACCATTTGGCCACCGAAAGAACAAAAAATAAATCATAAATAAAAATTAAATTAAACTAAGGGAAGGGGAAAACCATAAAATATTAATATAACAAAAGAGGAAAATCATAATAAAAGGTAACATATAAAAAGAGGAAACAGAAAATTACTCCCAAAACAAAAATCAACTGTTAATGAGTATGATTAATAATAATGAGTTTAAATAATACTATTAAAACACAAACATCCAAACATAGCAAGAATAGGGTACAGTAAGGAGGGAAAAAACCAAGAGAGAATAACTATTCAAGCAAATCCGTGCGTCTATGTTCGAACCATCAGCAGCTAAAAAATAAATGATTAATATCTTCTCTAAAATTAAGGCTACTATGTTTGGTACAATGAATATAAGGAGGAATTACAAGACTGAAGTAACTCTAGAATGACCGTAACTGTAGCCTATATATAAGTGACAAATCTGCAGACAGTTGTGATTGAAATAACAGAGTGGACATAATTAGGGTACATGAGGAAATTCAGTTCGCACAATACTATAGGTTTTACCTTTGATCGAAAAATTATATGTACTTTCATCAAGCCAGTTGGTTTTAAATGTTTTCCTAATCACGTTATATAGGTCGCTTGAGGGAATACATGGAAAACGATTTCCAGAATTTATAGTATTTATCGCCAAAATATCAACAATGCCACCAATGACTAGGTATCCATAAACACTTAAAGATACCGCCATGTTGATACTCTCCTTGTATTGAACTACTTAGTATTATCAAAATTGTTATAAAGAATATATATTGGGAAGTATTGTTTTTATGATGTTTACAAGTTTAAATGTATATACACACACACATATATATATATATATATATATACCCTCTATAGCTTCTTATAAACTTAGTATTCCGATCAAACAGATAAATTTGTTGTAACAATATGCAGACTATGTAGTAATCAGCTTCAACATTCATTATTTAAAATACATATTCTTCTCCATTTTGCTCTCATTCATCCGATGTTGGTGGCCGATGCTGGTTATGTCTTCTTCGAATGTTCACACTATCGTTCTCAACATGTCAGATATAAGCATCTCCAATAAATTATATAATAAGAATAATAGAATTAATTATAAGAAGGGATTAATTCTATATAAAAGCGTAATTTTGCCTAACATAATATATGGCAGCGTAATATATTTTGATATGCTTAACATAAAACGGTTTCAGAAGAAATTAAAGACCTTTCAGAGAATGGTTGCAATTAAATTAATTAAATCATATAGAACAGTTAGTTATATGTCGAGTATTGTGATTGCCGATTAAACCATTAATATTTGAAATCAAAAAACACATAAATATTTTTTTAACAAAGAATAACGTAAATATACTTCATGAATTTCATAATACTCAACACAAACATCCTTATTATTTACATGATGGAAAAATATTAAAACATTTTAAAACCGTATTAGATAATCACTTTAATGAAAAATACCAAATGCTTCGGGAAGAATACATTGGGGTTTAACAAAACAATATTTTCCCAGTATAGATGACCGATTAAAAAACGTTGTATTTATACCGAACTATTTTAACGTACAATTTATTACCGGACATGGTATCTTTAAAGAATATCTATACAAGTACAAAATTTCATACTCAAATAAATGTCAAATATACAACCTACCCGATAATACTAAGCACATACTTTTAGGATGTAATCGCAATAGTACTAATTTTAATGATACTTGTGTTACCAAATTAGTTAATAAGAAATTTACAAATTTTAATGATTTTGCTGTTGCCTAAATAAACTATAGAAAAATACATGTAAAATTATACTAATTAATTAACAACATAATTAACTTTATTGTAAAATAAGCTGATTATAAACTTAAATGGATGGGCTCTTTTTCAGTTTATTATTTATAATGTTCATGTATTAAATTTTACCAATACATTTACCCCATCGTGTATTACGAACTGGGGCAAAAAAAACACAAAAAAACATGTCAGATTTTACAACCAGTTGATTTCCTTACGTATTTCTTTTTCTATTGTAATATATTTACTTTCTCTTAATAATAGCTGAATTCGCTTTCTAAATAGCAATATAGCCTTATACATTTTCTTCTACTCTTATCGCTTTTTAATTTTATTTCAAAATATTTATATATAATTTCTCTATAGAGAAAAGAGCATAAGTTAACGTATTTAACAGATATATTCAATAAGTAAATCATCGCGGAAGCCTAATAAAATTTTTAGAAAAGATGAATTACACTGCAGGAAGATAACTTATTTATATGTATTATATATATGAACAGCTCTGACGTTTAAAATATAAGATACATGGAAATACTTAAGTTCGCACGCATGTATTATCATAAAATAGTCTATTTCTATAATAAATGAACCCACGTTGTCTTTTCGTCCGCCTATGTCTTGTTAGCTTTGATTAATCGAAAGAATATATATATACATGTATATATATATATGATAAAGCTCTGAAAGCTTTTGGTTATGTTGACCGACGATCCTTAACTATTCGTATTCGTGTTATTTGAGTTTTTCTGATCTTCGCGTTTTATTCACACCACAGCACGGTGTTAAATCGTAGTATAAAAGTATGTACGTTCTTGTTCCGTACTTCTGAGTAGTTTTTCATCACTTCTTTGCTTGTAAACAATAAATACAAAACTATCCCTCTCGGTTCATATACGCTAATTTGCGCTACTTTAATCTGTAGCGCATCAACACTATAGTGCATAGTGTAGATCGAAACTTCTTCTAGAATGCCGGACTTAAGTGATCTAAGTCGGTACTTAGATTTCATTTGCAAATTGACAAAATTAGTGCGCGAATTGCACAAAGAAAATATAAGTAATTACATCGACGAGATATAATTTCTAGTCAATTGAATGCAATATACAAGAAAAAAGTATCCGGAGTTAAGCTTGTACACGGGAAAACTTTTGTTAATAAAAGAAAGGTTGCTAGTTACGGGTGGATGACATGAGGTCAAATCAACTAGTCTTCTACCTCGATATTTGGAAGTACGGACTTCTCTTAGATCGTTCATTCTATGACCAAATTCCTCACTGCTTATATATAATCAGCGGTTAGATGATATCATAAAAAGAAACTAAAAAATATAGAAGCCTCATGTTCTGTTAAAATAAATAATAATCTGGTCCAGTATTTAAGTCGAAGGTTTCCCTACTACTTTGTCTTTCTAAATGTATTCAATTATAGGTCTGGAATGTGACTGACCATTAAGTTACACCCTTAAACCGGCATTAATCCTTCCCTAGTCGATAGGCTCGTCCAATTTCTTTGTTGAATTCCATTGGGAAAGTGTCTGTTGTTCATGAATTTTTATTGAAAGAAACCTGCTTCATCCTAATCAGTTCGGGTTTCGTACCATCTCGGAAATTGGGGCGCTGAAACTTGTTTCTAAAATTAAATTAATAACTGTTCCTGACAAGTCTGCAGTTGTCAACTTCTTCGATAATAAATGGACATTTGGTAACTGCAGCTGCTCCGAGATAGTTAATAGTACGATAAAGTACAATTTCAATAATTTCTCAAGTAATTCGATCATTAATTATTTCATTGCGTTGCGAGTATCCTAGGTCTCAATCTACGACGTCCTTTATGGTCTGTAGTGCAAACGTAAAATAGAACGTTCCTGTAATTTCCTTAATAATAAATGTGCTCTATTTTTCTGTAAACATTTGTCTAGTATTTAGTATACATGGGACCTATCCGTTTAAGCGAACTAAAATAATTATAAAATATCTATAAGGAGCTATCGGTGACTTCGGTTTATCGTTTTCAGTTCCCGAATGCAGATTTTCTGTGTTTAGTGACTGTAGTATTATAGGACAGATAGTCATCCTTCCACTAGTAGTACCAGGAATATCTGTTAATCACACTTCTAACTTAAAATAGCTAGGAGCGATTGTAGATGAATATTTACATTGTTTTTTTGCTACAAAATGATTACTGTTAAATGTAACAATCGTTTCAGTAATCTTGCGGTAATTCAACCCATATAGTGGCTTGTATTTAGCGACAAAGGTTTAATACACACGTTGTACTTTAACGGAATACATCGACAAAAGAATCTTTCATCTTGTCATTAAACAACAGAGGAAATTCCTTGTACTGTGACGCTCTGCCAACTCATTTATTTTTGATTGGTAGAGAAGTGAAGTAGTAACCTTCATGAAACAGCTGAATATTATGGAAAATAATTTTCTATTAACTTCGCAACCTGTTTCTAATTGTTGACAAACTTGTTATGGACGAGTAGGAGAGACAACACGCACATAACTGGTGAAAAAAATACGTAAGAGTTTCTGCCAGGTGTTTGTTCAATATTGAAAATTAAAAATTTTCCCACGTGCTGTTTGTAATTTTAAGCTTGCTGGTGACCTAATGTGTACTGCATGTTTTTCAGGTTTTATTAATTACGTGAAACAATTCGCGTTTGAATGTCCTGCCTACTCACACATTCGCGAATCACATAATCTTACATCATTACATATCTCTCTCTTTCACTTAATAAGAAAAATCATGCGACCTCCCAGAGCTATCTAAGTTTAGCCCACTTAATTAATAAAAATAATCCGTACCCCTAATTATACCGTTAATCCGATGCTAATTAGTATGAACTGCGTGGTCTTCTCAACATGCTTAACACGGCCGCTAGGTAGGCCGAGATGAAGATAGTCAGATGTTGTGGCAGCGGACGTCAGGAGAGTTGGAGGTAGATCCATCCCTAGTATTTGACTGTTCTGGCTGGAAACGTGACATCAGTCAAGCAGACCCTGCCCCAATGAGGAATTTCTAATGGAATAGAAGAAGAAGATATATATAAAATAAATTTATAAATATATTTTTAAAACAAAACGTTTAATTTAATAAAGTCGTATATAGATTTATTTATTGAAGTATTTTAATTTGAAATGATGGAAGAAAACTATAAATAATTTACGTGTTTTTTTTTTATTTGGTTCCCCATTCGGGTAAGTGTATTTATATCATTTGTGGTTATACAGATGCAGGGAACTAGTATACTTACTGTGTTTGCTGAAACAAAAGCAAACATGTAAAATTAAAAATGGATGTATGTAGTAGTTCCCCGCAAAGTGCAACTCAAGGCATGGGATGGTTAAGGGATGTGAAACATAGTCCTTTAAGCCATCAATGATATGTATGAGGAGTTTATACCTTAAGAAATAAACTTAATATAAAACAATATATACAATTAGAAACATTTTTACGTTTACATGTTATTACACATTTTTTCATTAATTTTTTTAAATTACCTAGCTTGTTTTCTGTGCACTTTAGACGTTATGCATAACTTGGTTGACGGTGGGACTACGTCTTACATTTTGTTACCCTCCTCGAGCATTTATTTCTCTTTTATTGTTTTTTTTTTTATTTATTTTTCAACACACCCCTTCACTTGTAATATACACGCAATCTTCTAAGAGTTCCCTGCATATTTTTACACATATCGAAAATTATGTAGCCACCCCCGACAACAATTTGACAATTTGGAATTGAGGTTCAAAAAAAAAAAAAGAAAGTGTCAATTAATGCTTTCAGTCGTACATTATTAAATTTTACACGGATTTTACTATACGATATAGGTGAAACTTATGTAAATACTTTTAAAATGAGGACATTTCATAGGTCAACCGGAAAATTTTTTTTTGTTGTTTCACAGACCTTCGATCGCGTCTGGCATCCTGGACTCCTTTTCAAATTGAGGGATATCATTCATCCTTCATACTATTTAACTAAAAAATTGCATCTACAAGACAGATTTTTCTGTGTCAAATATGGCGAAACCAGCTCGCAAATCTATGCTATTCAAGCACGAGTTCCACAAAGAAGTGTTATGGGTCCTTCCTTATATAGCCTTTATACCGCAGATACACCGGTTAATAAAAATACAGTGTTATGCACTTTTGCTGATGACACGTGCATTCTTTCATCTGATTCTAATCCGGTCATGGTGTCTAATAAACTTCAAAACCATTTAGCTCTGATTCACCCTTGGTTACCTAGGCGGAGAATCAAGATCAAAGCAGCCACATTACTTTTACTCTGCGTAAAGGGCTGACGCCATCGGTTCATATAGATGGAACATCCATCCCTCAAGTTAACCATGTTAAATACCTTGGTATGTGTCTTGATAAAAAACTTACCCGGAGTCAACACATTACTAATAAAATTAAGGATGTGCGTAGGCGATATGGTCTGTTCAATTGCCTTTTGGGAAAACAGTCGAGGCTATTGGTTGAGAATAAACTATTATTGTACAACTCAGTCATAAAACCGATTTGGACTTATGTCATTGAATTATATGGCACTGCTAAGCCAAATAACATCCGGCGCTTGTCGATGGAATCAAAAATATTACGTAAATTGGTTCGTGTCAAACCAGTCTATACGTTCCGACTTGCGGATACCAACTATTTCAGAAGTTGCCGAAAAAAGATACAAGCTCTTTTTCAGCAGGCTAGGAAATACCGCTAATCCAGCTATTCAACAACTAACAAATCGTGATGTGCCACTCGCTTCATCACGTCCATTGAAGCGAAACTGGCCAAGAGACAATCTTAAAACAACTTCCTCCTCATCCTCTCATTCCACCTAAATAAGTCCTAAGCTGTGGTCAATGGACCATCAGCAGTATCTGATTCCTTCCTGTTCTTTCATCACATTTACTTATTGCACTATGTGCAGATTGTAAATAAACGAAAAAAAAAATTGTTAGTATTAAAATATTTCATATACCATATAGTGTGTGGACATAGTGACTGGAATGGTTAAACTTAATACGTAATATATAATATATAATATATACGAAATTAAAATTAGAAATTTGACACACTTTTGAGCGCGCGTGTCTGTATACGGCGCATTATTAAGTACTGTTTTTTTCGGCGGTCCGACTTTGCGCCGCGCTATGACGGAAGCGGAGTAGAAATTTGAAAAAGCTTTTTTTTCCTTTTGACGTAGATACGGCGTAAGGCTGAAGAAAATGTTAAAAATGAACGAGTTCGTTAATAAGAAACGGCGCGACAAAAACCTTTTCCGGTAGTGGCTTTGTCGTGACCCGGTTTAACCGAATGAAGGATAATAGAATTCGCTTTTAAGAATTTCGTCTGATTTCGTAAGAAAAACATTCGTCATAAGCGATCATTAATCTCGTCTTTCATATTTTTCTTTCAGTCATACCACCTAAGGTCGACCGAAATTAACTCTCTCGCCTCCTTATTATATCTACTTTTCGTATTTTGTCTTTTATTCATCCTAAAACTTTTACATTTTATACATTTCTCATCGCTATCGTTAAGATAGAGCCCCCCTATTCATGCGAGTAGAGGCCTATTAAACGGAGCGTGAGAATTCAACAGTACGAGTCATTTGATCCTTTTCTTGAGTTTTAAAAATCTAGTTATCTACCGCGCGAGTTCTTCTTTTTCTGAAGAGTCGAACGCTAGACCAAGTGAAATAAATAATATTCACATCGTTTTTTTTTTTTTTGTTAACTTCGTTATGATTTATAACTCTTATTTAAATTCGCGTAATAAATTATTACCGTATATTAGTAGTCTTTTGTCGGTCTTTTATCCGGTACTGTTCAGCTTTGTGGCGATGGTCAAATATGACGAGGTGTACTTTGAAGAGGGTTTTTGTTTTATTCCTACAGTTAGAAATTAATTTGAAAGAAACCAGTGGGTGGTATTATATCACTTTATATAGACAGATCCGTTCAAGATACATAGAATGACGCATTTCTTATTTTCTTATTTCTATTATTGCCCGGGTGTCGTAGTTGCCGGACTCCGGTCTACTATCAACCTTAACGGTCGAAGGTTCGATCCGAGATCGCGTCGCGAAAACTTAATTATCGCGGAACAGGCAGGGCTACACTACCTCGCGTAACCACCTTGAATGCTAGTTCTTTTTATAACGTACAATAGGCTAGGCTCGATGACGATAGATAGAACGAAAAGACTGCAATGAGGACGATAATATTTTAAACGCGGATATAACGGATAAGAATATCTCAGATAAGATGTGAGCTTAATCGTGTACATAAAAAAGTTTGTTTCTTCTTCAAATATCTTGCGCGCAATCGTAGTGACAGAGTTAGCCAAAATCAACAGTAAACCGTTAATATCGTTTCCAGAAGCACCGCGTGGAGGTCTCTGCCGTGCCCCCGCAGAGAAGATTCATTCAAACGAGAATGGGCTAAATACAACAGTATGCACTCTCAGGTAGAAAAATTTATCAAAGATCCCCACCTACACGTCTCTGCAGCAGGAAACCAGCATGGCTGATGGCTAACGAGCTACAGAGCAGTGACGACGCAGCTACGAAATGGAAGGAAATATGGGTTAAGCAGACTCCAACAAACGGACAATTAATATCAAATCCAGCTAGCAGGGTGCCAGGATTTGGTCTCAACAGAAAAACATGGTGCAATTTAAATCGCGTCAGAACCAACCAGGGTCGTTGCAAATATTTAATGAACAAATGGAAACTGTCGGAAACGGAGCTGTGCAGTTGCGGCGTGATCCAAACGATATCACACTTTATCAATTCGTGTAAAATAAATAGCTTTAATAAAGGCTAGAAGAAGGCGCAGAAGACTGGCTGTCGAACGCAAATTTATAATGCAGGATATCTCTAAATAAGCGCGTAATTGACATAATAATAATAATAAAAAAGTTCACTCACGATCTAAATGCTTACAGTCAATTCGAATTACCTAACGCTTCCAACTTTATATATATTTTAATTATGTGTAACACACACACACACATATATATATATATATATATATATATATATATGTCCTTTATTTACAGTATAATAACTTCCTTTGGTGTTGTTCTATCTGTGTATCAAAACTGTGTGAATAATACAGATCGCTTGCACTTTTATCTATTTTAAGCTTTAAATGTGTATATATATATATATATATATATATATATATATATATATATACATCATCATCATAGTCGTTGGGCTCGGTCCGAGCATCGTGATATTATGATTCACTTTAATTGTTCTGTGTAATTGATCGCCATCTATCTCTGTCGTGAGTGCATCTGACCATTTGCTGTAGTGAACTGGCGCCAGTTATTTTGACATTATCCACATATCGCGTTGGTGGCCTTCCTCTTCACCTGCGACCATCTACCATACCTAATATTATGAGTTTTTCTAGATTGTCCATGATATGGCCAAAGAAAGTGGATATACGTTTTTTAACGATATCTCGTAATCGAGCATCCGGGGTAACGTCTTCCAATATTGACACGTTTGTCCACCTCGCTGTTCACGGTACTTTCAGCATTCTCCGCCAGCAATACATTTCTAAAACAACGATTCTTCGAACGTGTGTCTATTTCAATGTCCAGCACTCAGATGCATATAAGAATACAGAGAACGTTTTCATTAGGCGCATTTTGGTTATATATATATATATATAATTTTTACAATGTATTGTGTATTAATATGAGTTGTTTAATATTCTATATTTCACTTTGAATTTTGTTACACTTCTTTATCGTGTCGATACGTATATCACAATTGTAGATTGATACGAGATTCCGAAAAATGAAATTACCAAATACGTGATGTGGAAACGTGAAGAAAATATGTTGAAGTATATGTATATATAGTACATACACTACATTTATATATATATATATATAATGTATTGACATGAAGGATTATATAAAGAAAACTACAGCCACGGTGTTTACACTAAAGGTACGATGACATTAGATAGCTTTCATCTTCAGTCAAAAACTTCTTTAATGAGATTTCGTAGCATTTTAACAGATGATCCGACCATTAACGTCTTACTCCGCCTACATTTCCAGAGCTCGCCTACCAACCATTCACGCACAGATAACATCGTTTATACTCGACTATCATAGCGTGCAATACGAAACTAGTGCTACGAAGTAAAAAGACATTTTTCATTTTCTAACCTTTCATAAAAGATTTCGCAGTAACGATAGTATGGCGCGACCGAAGATATCATTACGACAACTTTTTTGGAAAGTTCTGTTATTACGTTTCTTTATTTCTCTTGGCTCCTTCTCTGTAAGTAACCGTGTCACATAGAGGGGGTTGGATGTTTTACTTCTTTTCTTTCTTTCTTTCTGTTTGAAATATTTTTCGACGTGTCGCTCATTGTGACGTCATTAAAATTACCCTCTTTTCGAGTTACACCACACGCTTAGGAGGAAGCTCGAAAGACGGTAAACTTCGAAGATTTTTTGTCTTAGACGGTATCGTTAATCTTAGTCGTGGACGTTCATACCGTTATTGACTACAATAATATCAAAGTAAAGTTAACCTCGTTATCGTTATCGGGAAAACCTTTAAAGATTGTAAGATAGATAAATAGATATAGAAAGTTTACGTAATATGTTCATTGGAAGAACGATGGAATAAGGAACAAGTAAGTAGGTTTACACAAAATATGCCACACTTTATTAATGTGTTTTATTAAAAAAAAAAAAAAGTATTAGTACACACATATATATATATGCATACAATATACATATAAATACACACACTTAAATACACATATATATATTCTTCTTTGGAGCCGGTAACTCAATTACTGAGTATCATGACCTCTATGTATAATGCATTCCGTAACTTTTACTTTTGTCTATATGATCCTATTTCGGTTGTTCTGCATTGCTTTGGTCCTGATTAGTCTAGTTAGGGACGTAATAGTGTTTATAATTTGTATTTTTCAAGGCTACTATATATCCTTTCGTATAATATGTCCGAAGTATTTCAGATTTTTTTCTGCCGGCGCAATGTGAAGAGACGCCGGTCAATATTCAGTTCTTTCAAAATGTATATATTTTTTTTCTTAGCTGTCCGTGAGATTTTCAGCATTCTGCGCTATGTGCACATCTCGTTGTCTATTTATCCTGCTTGTATATTCTCCCAGTTTCTGCCTTCATACAGAAATATCGGACATACTAAGGTATAAACTAACCTTATTTCTGTTGACCTAGTAATGGACCTATCTTATTTATTCAAACTTCGCCATCACTATCCTACGTTTGATTTCTTCTCAATTTCCGCAATAGTTCTTTATTATGATCCAAGGTATGTGTACGCATCAAATACTTGTAGATCATGTAGCATATTCCGTTTTCTTCATATGTTATTTCTATCTATTATCATTATTTTCGTTTTATTCTTGTTAATGAGGAGTCCTAACTTCCGACTTTCTTTTTCAACAATCTCACATTTCGTCAATAGAAGCTGTAATAAGTGTGATATCATCTTGGATATTATATTCATCTATTTTAACCAACACATCTAACGCATTTTGCAATTATGTATCAGCCGTATATATCGAACAGTATAAAGCATAATACGTATCCTTGGCGTACCTTTCCGTGGATGAAATTTTTTCAGCATATTTCATCGTATTCATATTATTGCAATCAAAAACGTGTGTATAACACGTAGGTTCGTATGTATTAATAAACTCTTTGTTTTTATATTAATTATTTATATGTTTCTGACATGCCAAATGAATTAAAGAATTTATTTCCCGATTATATTGTAAAATATAATACAAACACACACATATATATATACACATATGTTTTATATTATATACATGCATATATATGTGTGTCTGTGTAAAACCACTGTAATATAATTCAAGTACTTTTTATAAAATCGAACGAATATGATAGAAATAAAAATTTTTATACACTAACATCTAGATCTACAGTACCTATCATCTGTATACTTTCAGATATATAAACATGCTCGTACAATAAGGGGCACACATAATATAAAATATATAAATAGATATTTATTGGTGTGCATATGTAAAACACCTACAACCATCTCAATATCCACTATTCAATCATCTGTCCATTTACACAGCCACATGCATAAACATAGTCATATATATATTTTTTATCAAATGTGAAACATATAAGATATAAATATAAATATATATATATATAAAAATATATATATATATATATATATATATATAAATATATATATATATATATATGTATGTATATATATAAATATTATAAATATATATATATAAATATGTATATAAATATATATATATATAAATATGTATATAAATATATACATTTGTTTTAGGCTTGGTAGCAGCTATAGCAAATACTTCTCGATATAAGGTTTGGACTCTTGAACAAATATTCTACCTTCATAGACGGCCATTTTTGAATATTATCGAGCCACGTGATCGTTCTTTTGTCAACTTTTCTTTTTTCTTCTACTTTTCCCATAATTATGGTCTGCTGGTGAATGGAAATCCCAGAGTATATTTGTGCACAATGTGTGCGGGTTGAAAGATGGTGGGAGCAAATGCCAGCGACAATAATGGAAATACAGGAAAAGCCTGCTGCAGATGCAAATCATGCATGGCCAATTTGGAGAATACTAAACCGAATTCGTTCAGGTTATCCAGAACGAATACAAACTTGGTAAAATGAGAACTAGCAACGGATAGTAGCTGTGAGTGTGGTGAAGTACAAACAACAGAACATCTGATGGAGTGTAGACAAGCCAGAATTCGGTATAGTATCGACAGCATTGTTAACACGAACCACAATGCTTTACAATCAGCAGAATATTGGTCCAAGAAAGTTTAAAGTTTAAAGTTTCAAGGCTCGGATTCGAAAAAACAAAAAACAAAAAACAAAACTAGCAGATTAAGTTATAAGTACAGTTTTTTTTTTTGTAAATTTTACGTTTAAATTAGTATTTTTCACATTTTATATTTTTATATTGTATATATTTATATAATTCATTTTTATGTTTGTAATGGCTTAAGTCGAAAAGCTTTGTCATTTTTTTTTAAATGAATTTTTTTGTTTATATTTTAAAATGATTATTTTTTGTTTAAATTATTTTTTGGAAGATGTACTTAAATGAATTTAATATTTCTTTTATCATTATACATGCGTGTCAAATTTTAGTAGCAAAATTCGCATGTAACAGATTATTGTCAATTGAAAACAACAATTTATTTACAAATTTTTATATAAAAATTACTTGCTCAACATATATATATATATTCTTTTTATGAGTATTTTACACGAGAGCATTTAGTGACATCATATGATATTAACAAAAATCAGCATGCTGCAAGCCGTTTTCAGTGACGGTTGAGTTTATTTGTTTTATTTTATCCGTGCATCGTAAGGAAAATTTTTCTCGTTTTTAAATTCTGCTGATATCACAAATCGTTTGTTGTAAAAAATACAATCATTTGCCCTTATGTTCTGCTAGTACGTATTCCGTAACTGTGTGTAAGTAAACACTTTATTATTTATTCGAGTTGGTAATTTTATTTAAATTTTTTTACGCCATTCACACTGGACATATATGCGGATGATGAAATTTAAATAGTAGATCATATACGACGATGAAAGATTGAGATAAATCGCATCGACTGATAATGGTGTCCTACAAAAAAAATGTTACGTCACGGTAAACGAAAACTAAAGTTAAATTGATTTGACCTTGAACTTATTCTTAATTAAAACTTTAATGATATCTTATATAAACTGATATGGACTGAAACACAATAGGGACATTATTTACCGACGGAAAAATCAATATGAAAATTATCGACTAAGTTAAAATGAATTATTCATTGGAAAATAGTTATCACTTTTAAATTGTTAATGAAGCCTGTAGGACATGTAGATTAAAAATAATTTCATCAAAGGTTATTGTTGTTCAGATACGATTAGATGCTCTAATTTGATCGAAAAATACCTTCCTAATAGTTATCAGTGAAATTACATTTTGGACAATTGATTTTTAGCATACAATTCTTAATCGAATTTTGATGGAAATAATTTTCATTAAAATATCGGTAAAGCTTAAACCACCCGAAACCTAAACCAGCATTTTAACTTTAAAACGATAGTCGACTGCTATCTGTCGTTGAAAACAAGAACTACCCATAAGATGCTAATCTAAACGAAGGAATACTACCGGATATCTAAAAATTATTTAACAAAAAAATTAAATATCTCTCATATAGCATTTCCAGTGGAAAATGTTTTTTTACAATACTCACTTTTGAGTAGAATATTCAATTGATTTTAGTTCTTAACTATAATATAATATAATTAAATAATTAAAAAAAAATAATTGTTAAAAATACAATTTTATTATCTAAAATGAATTTATTATATAAAATTTACGCGAGGTTATAAATATATGTAATACGTTCTTATTTTAAAAGGAAGAAATTACAAAGAACGTTCCTAAGTTTGTACGTATACGCTTGAAAAAAGTTTGCATAGACACCGAAAGATAGCGCTGCTACTTTTGCGTTTACTTCAAATTTATTGTTTATTCGAAGTGAATTTCATTCGTAGTATAACAATCAAACGGTTTCCCCCCAAAAAAAAACAAAAAAAAAAAACTTTATTGATATCTTTACAGATACTGAATTATTTCTCTATGAAATATACATAGGTTCTTATTTTTTCTTTTTTGAATTATATAAATACATTAAATATAAATAGGCAAAAAGTGGAAATAGTCGATAAATTCATGTACTTGGAACAATAAATTGTAAATAACAATTTAGAAGACGAAATATTCAGAAGAATACAACTAATATGGATGGCATTAGCAAAGCTTAGAAACATACTTAATGAAGTTAAGACTTAAGCCTGAAAAAAAGAGTATTTGACCAAGTGTGTTCCGGCAGTTTTAACATATATACTAGTCAATCAAACATGGGTAATAAGAAAAAATGGAGCAAAAAATATAAGTTAATGAAAAAAATATAAGTTAATTAATGAAAAATGGAAAGGTCTATATTGGCGATCACTCTGAACGAAAAAGCGCATACGAGAAACAACAAAAGTGACAAAAGCAACAAGTATCATTAAAAATATTAAATGAAAATAGTGTAGGGACATGTGACTAGAGACGAAGACCGCTGCATAAGTACGGTAGCACGATGGAAATCTGAGGGCAATCGAGCTTTAGGACGACCTAGGATGCGTTGGACAGATGAAATTCGAAAGTTCAGGGCAAATTTGGGGAGGAAGCTCAAAACCGCTTCATCTGTAAAAAGTTGAGTGAGACCATTGTCCAGTAGTGGACTGATAATGGCTAATGAAGAACGAAAAGTATGAAGATGAATATTAATTTACGTTATTTTCTGTTGCTTATACATAGATTATATATATATATAAGTTCTAATGAAATATCGTTACCTATTGTGTTAATAAAAATTTGGCAATTTTTTTGGCGTATGTACAGAAAATTAAACATTTAGAAATTAAATATAACAATTGGACTAGTCGAATACCGAGATGCGTGTGTCGTCAATGAATATAACGACGTTTTAACGAAAGACTTGAAAATTTTAAATAGTTACTTTTAACCTTCGAAGTATATGTATAAATCTAGAGACCTTTTACATCTACGAGAATGATAAAGTTAATTTAAAAAAAAAAAAAAAGAAAACTAATCCGAGATATTTTATGATTACGCTAGATAGAACGTTAACATGCAGGTTGCATATTAAGAAATCAGTAAGCAGCTGTAAAAATGCTGTGAATAACAACACTAGCGCTAGCTTATTCAGTAGTGCGCACAAGTTTAGCTGAACGGCGCACACACTGAACAACATAAATGTTCATCATTTGAAAGTTGCAATGTAAATAATCAGCGGCGCATTAAAGTCCACATAATTGCTAGCGGTGTACACATATCACGATCTCGTTAGATAGTCTTGTTTATTATTTCAAATGGTTACTACATTTAAAATTCGTATAATAGTCGTACTTTAGAAGGAGTTTATACAAATTGTTTTCAATGTAGATTTTTGTCAGATAACTATTAATATCGATTGCTGCGATGTTACGAAGGAAATGTTCTACGAAATGATATACTTCTTTAGATAAGAAAGGAAGTAATTTAATTTCGATTATAACACGTTTACCGTGGTAAAAATGATAATCGGTCATTTCACCGATCACAGATAGTACGAACATTTTATTAAACTAATCTATGATGTATTTCTCAGTATCTAGAGTTTATCGCGTAAAATCCCTAGTACATAAAAATTACGAATATCATTTACACATATTAAAAGCATATAGAGAGGCGTAATGATAATAATAATTTAATCGAATGTACAGAATACACATCAAATATCGGAATTAGCTATAGTAAGCGTCGGTTGTCAGATGTAAGAAATCTAAGATATTCAACTGTACTCGATACGCAACTTTCTGGAGGCAAAAAAAAAAAAAAAAAGTCCTAGGCTAAACACCGGGACCATATGAATAAAGATTCCGTCTACGTTCTTGTTAGATTAAGATGAAGTGGTGGTCGTAACTTAGTCACTTTACCAAGTTAAGTGATCATCAGAAGAGGAATTTGCGAGGTACGTAATACGGAAAATAATATCGAACATAAGATTTGATCCTGCCCCTCAAATACAAAAAATAGCCTCCGAGCTTACATAATATCATTAAGGCCAGTATAGATCTGAAGCTTAAACTGGCCAACAAAAGGTAAAACCTAGAATAAAAATTAAATAAAAAAAATATTCTATCGACAAAAAATACGCTACCGATGCAATTGGAAGAACTTATTGTAAACTCCAACTCGGGTGTACGCGTAAATTAGACAATTTCATTAAGGCTAATCTCAAAAAGCCCACTGAAACTTAAACTGGCCAACAAAAGGTGAAACTTAAAAAAAAAATTAAAGTAAAGGGAGATAATCTAATTCTCGTTGAATTAATTCCGCTTTATTTTTCTCCGATGTTTTCGATTATTTTTTTATAAATACCTAACGATGTAATCGATATAGTTACATACACACGCGTAATTACAATCGTACACACTTGCACATTTTATACATACCAAGCATATTGCACCCGTCGGAAACATACGTGCTAGGACAAAGTACGCAGCGATAAATTTACATCACGTGCATATTATTAACAGTGTAAACAACTTATATATATAAATATAAATATAAATATATATATATATATATGTATATAATATATAATAGATATTGATAAAAAAAACAGTCGACGGTTTTACAGGTAACTTTTTGAAAAGTTTTCCGTTTCCATATTAAAGTTGTTCTATAATACGATATTTCAAATAATCGAACAAAATAACGTAATGATAGTTCCGATTAGGTCGTTATTTTTACTATTATCATTAACATCGTTAACTTTATCAGTAAACGACGATACTATACCGAAGATAAAATGTGATTCTACGTTGAAAGTGGTAAATATCGGGACGACGGTCGAATTTACGTGTACGGTAAACGGAAACAAGTTAAATTCGCCGGTCATATGGTATCTAGAAAACGATCGTGACGTCATTCCGTTAACGGCTGGCAATTTAGTCGTAAGCCGCGATCATCGTTTATCAATACGAACAAACGTCTTCGGTAATAACACTAGTTATACTTTAACGTTGGAAGACGTTCAACCGGCAGACGCGGCTAATTATCGTTGCGAAATAGCGATTAGCATCGGTGTGAAAATTTACGTTAGCGTATCGTTACGCGTTTTATATCCGGCTCGGGTCTATAATCAATCTCGTACGTTAACCGTAGCGATAGGCGACTCGATCGATTTAGACTGTTACGCGCACGGCTATCCCGAACCGATAGTTTATTGGAAACGAACTGACGCATCGTTAATGCCGACTGGTGCAACCGTATATCCGGGTAACGTATTGAAATTGTCTGATTTTTCGGACAAATTAGCCGGTACGTATAGATGCGTAGCCGATAATACGCTAGAACCAGAATCGTCTGTAGACGTCACTGTTAATACGCAACATTTCCGTAAACAATAATATATATATATATATATATATATGTGTGTGTGTATTTTTTCTTTTTTTAATGTAGAATAATAATAAAGAATGAAACGAAACTGTAGTAGCGCATGCAAATTTTAGCTTATTGCTACCAGTAGCGATTATTTCTATATATACTTAATTTAAAATAATTCCGAGATAAAAATCGTAAATTCAGTTAACGAAATAATCTTATTCAATGTCAACTCTATATAGCTGCCGTAGGTGATTATATTTGTTACACTTTTATATTATATGTTGGACATTTTCTATTTCATTACTCTTGCAATTGCAACATTCGTTATCTCCAATTATAATTTATTCAAGTAATATCCGATAGAACCGTGACCAGAAAGTATCTGAGAATAATTTACCGTAATCTTTTTATTTTTAAAACGATTTGTTACGTTAGGAAAGTTATTAATTCATCTTTTTTTAATATATCGTATCTTACAATTCATTTAAAATTTATATACCGAACTATTTGAGAGCTATTTTACTTATGATACCATTATAATTTTTTTTAGCATTAAAAATTAATGATCTTTTTTAATATAAACATCAACAGGTACGATCCGTGCTACAGTATATAACGTTATATTAGAAACAGTAATATATGAAGAAGTGTTAAATCAATTAGAAATTTACGAAAATTACAGATTATAAAACATTTGCCATTTAGTTAAATGCTTGAAGTAGACACCAGCATGTGTATAGTGACTGTACTAAACCTTTATACAGAATTACCATAGATTTATAGTTAAGTCACCATAATTTACCTCCGAGTGTTTTAAATATATAAAAGTTGTGTGTAGGTGTATATGTGACTAGATGTGTAGTGACGAGTAAAAAATGAAGTGATAATAATATCGCGGCCCGCGTGTAGCCAATTAATTCGAGAAACTGTAGGGTTGAAGATGGCAGTGCAGGAATAGAATTATTGTTACTAAGCGTTACAGAACGAATGTGTACTCGAGTGTGCGATAAAGAAACGTTCGAACATATCATAGCCGGATGCAGCGCTATAGGCTCGAGAGAACATATAAAGAAGACGTAATAACGTGCTAGCATTGTCCATCGAGGTATTGTTAAAAACTTATAAACCTAAATGAGACTTCGAAGTCGTATTAAGCGTACAAATCAAAGAGCATAGTAGAAAATGAGTAATCGAAGGTGATTTATTTGAAATGGAAAACCCAAGAGCTAAACTTGTCCATGTAACCATGCAGTTCAATCGGAATATAGAGACGACGAAGGAAATATGTCCCATTGGCGATTGGTGAAATTAAAAGTTATCGGAGACCATAGGGAAGTTTCAGTTGAATAAATTGTATATTTACACGCAAAAGTCATATTGGATACGTGCAATATTATGGGTAATTCTATGATCCTGCTCAATATTTTTATTTTACCTAGATAAACTGAAGAAAATATAAGATAATAATAATAATAATAATAATATCGAATCAAATTTATTTTACAATAAGAACGTAAAACTTAGGATACTAGTAACAAAGTTAAATGAAGGATAGGTCGAAATAAATAACTGATAAAATTATCCTATCGCTGCCAGCTTTACATATCATCTGCAGTGTAAAATGAAAACACACATACACATGTTGCACACACGTACACCTGTATAAGTAATTTTTATATATATACGGTTGTGCCTAATTATACATGTATAATGCCGTTATCTATATACCTATATATAAAAATGTAGTGTCTGTGATTTGCGAATATTTTCATTATAATCACTGCATTGTGCTATTCTTATCACACATAAACAGAAAATCTAGTGTCTGTCTGTCTCCGATTTAACTCAAAAACTATTAAAACAATAATGATGAAATTCGCACAACTTATAGCCTATATTATCGGATTCATTCTAAGCTTTGTTTCACATTGATATCAAGGACAGAAATTACAATAATTTAAAATTTTAAAATATCGCTGTCCCTTTCTTTTAACAGTTTTATATATTAGTATACGTATATATATCCATTATTTCGGCCACGCCCCTAACGCAACAAACGTATATATATAGATCGGTCTGCTATTTCGATCACGCCCCTAACACAACGAAACGTGGTTTGTATTGCGGGTATTGGTAGTGTTCAATTTTAAACGATTTGGCAGAGATATCGCTGTTTGCTACACCCATTGAACAATTCGAGTATAAAAATTTTACTACTTATAGAAACGATAGACAGGATGGATATGGTGGCGTGGCAATTTTAGTGCGGGACCACATCACGTCCTTTCCTATTCCTTGCAGTTTATCGCAGGATAGCTCGAATTTCATACAATTGATAGGCACCAAGATCAATATAAATTCGTCTTTTTATATTCATATTTATAGTATATATGTTAAACCTTCCTCTCGTCCAAATATTTCTATTTTCTCAGATATTTTTAATTCATTGAAAACTCCATTCATTATCGGTGGCGACTGGAATGCGAATAATGTAGCCTGGGGTAGTTCCACAAATAATTATTTAGGGAATGTGTTATATGAAGCCTTTTTGAATGTTGACTGCTGCATCTTGAACGATGGCAGTCCAACTCATTTTGGTAGGCCCGGAACTGTTGCCAACCCGTTAGATTTGACATTTTGCTCGCCTACATTTGGTCTAATAGCTAGCTGGAAAATTATCCCAGACACTTCAGGGAGTGACCACTGCCCCATATTAATAGAAATAGGTATAAATGAGGTACAGGATAGTTACAGATTTTTTGATCAGTCCCTAGGAAAAAGGTGGAACTATATTCGTACGAATTGGCAATGGTTTTCTGCTCAGCTTCAGAAACATGATTTAAATATATGCAATGAGACTGACCCTAGGATCCAGTTCCAGTTGTTATATGAAGCTATCAGCGAAGCCCTATCAAAATCGTCACCAACTATAAAGGAGCGTGAATATAAGAAAACAAGGAAAAGTAACTCAAGCCTTTGGTGGTCAGTTTCCTGCCATCGCGCAGCTTGTGATAGAAGGAGAGCTTTTTTACAATATAAGGAAAATAGTTCTGTTGAAAATTATCTGCACTGGAGGAAAATTAATGCTTTAGCTAAGCGGGAATTTAAACTTACAAAAAGGAAGAAGTGGCAACAGTTTTGCATGCAATTCAATCGACAAACATCTATCTCTAAGGTATGGGAATTATCTAAATCGTTCAGGAGTTCTTCTTATAATAAAGTTAGACAGTTGTCAGAGGACAATTGTTATTCATTTGTTGAGTCACTGGCTCCACCTCATGTACCTGAACTAGAAGAAGTTATAATACCTGAAAGTAGCCCCTCGGATCACTTTTTAGATGCTCCTTTTACTGAAAAGGAGGTAGCTTACATTTTATCAATGAAGGATTCAACATCGCCAGGATACGATGGTGTTTCTTTCGAAGTATTAAAAAAGCTGCCGGAAAATTTTTTTACTATCTTCGTTCACATTTTAAATAAAGTTTGGCAAACTAAATCGATTCCAAGTTCTTGGATGATTTTTGTTATCGTCCCTGTGCCTAAGAAAAATGGATCACTTAGACCAATTGTATTAGCCTCTTGTTTTAGAAAAATTTGTGAATCCGTTATAGCTTCGCGTCTCAACTGGTGGTTAGAGCATAATGAAATCCTTCCAACTAATATGTATGGTTTTCGAAATAACACCAGTACATTGGACTGCGTGGGTGATTTAGTTGGTAATATATATAACAGTATCATTAATAAAGAATACAATATTACTGTTTTCCTCGATATAATGAACGCCTTTAACAACGTACATTTGCCCACTTTACAGCAGAAACTGTTGTCCCTAGGCATTCCAGAGCATTGCTGCCACTTCATTAGTAGACTATTTTCGCAACGCCACATTTTAATAAGTTCATCGTCCACCAGATACCATCGAGTGGTATATAGGGGAATTCCTCAGGGTTCTTCCCTCAGTCCGTTGCTTTTTAATTTATATATTTCAGAACTGGCACACGTGCCTTTGTATTCCAAAACTCTCCTTTATGCCGATGACATTGCGGTATTTAGTTCCAATACATCATTTTCCGACGCCGTATGTAATATTAATATGGATATTGATTTAATCGAACGCGTTCTTTATAAGTTGGGGTTAACTCTAAGTCCCCAGAAAAGTGCGGCAGTGGTTTTTACTTACAGACATCTCACAGTCAATAACTTCTCTATCACAGCAGAAAATGGAGTTATTCCCTTTTGTAAGTCAATACGGTATTTGGGTATTACGTTGGATACGCGTTTAACATGGAGGCCACATATTGAACATCTTATAAAAACTATTAACCGCGCCGTTAACATTCTACGTAATTTATACAATACTCGTTGGGGTGGTGATCCTTTCATACTGTTGACTCTTTATAAGTCGCTAATTCGTTCTAAAATGGAGTATGGTTGTGTTTTTTATGGATCTGCAGCTGAATCATTGTTAAATAAGCTTGATCGTGTGCAAAATGAGTGTGTGAGGCTCTGTATTGGTGCAGTTAGAAGTACTCCGATACCGGCATTGTTGGCAGAGTGTAAGATTCCTCCGTTACAGCTGAGACGGAGTTATTTAGCATTAAAGCTCTTGATCGGTAGAATGTACATAGATCGCTTTCCGCTATACAATTTATTCTACCACATTTATTCCAACTGGCGGTTTTCAAACAGCAAAATGCCTCTGCTGGCTTCGGTTTTACCTAGGTTGGATGAATTTCAGGTGCAGACTATGCGAATTCATATACCCATCCAATTTATGTTACCTTATTCATACAATTTTGCCAATAAAATAACATTTTTCTTTCCAGAGAACTACGTCCATTGGCCTCCCCCACTGATCCGGGCTACATTTAATAATATTATCGCTGAAAATTTTCCTACGCATATCCTTGTTTATACAGATGGATCGAAGTCATCTCAGGGAACTGGTGCAGCAGTTTATATCCCTTCTCTTAATATTAGCAGTGCATACAAATTATCTGATCTCTGTTCCTCATTTACAGCTGAGTGTGTGGCAGTATTTCTTTCTTTGTCGTCCTTAATTGATGCGAATCTTCCAGGTAATTATCTCGTTGTTACCGACTCACAGAGTATTTTAAAGGCTATTGAATGCAAAGGGAAGGTGTCAGATTCATTGATTTCAGTCATCTTGTTGAAACTTAATCAGCTCGAAAACCTCAGTATATTTGTGTCATTCTTGTGGGTACCGGGACATCGAGGAGTCCCCGACAATGAAATGGTAGATGCAATAGCTAAAAGGGGTTCTTCTAGTGGTGTTTTATTCTCTTCAGTTTCTTCTCGTGACGTCATTCACTTTACACAGTCTGTTCATAAAAAGCACTGGGATCAGACATATATGGAGTGCATACAGCGGTCGCCTCTTACTGCGTATTATCAGCTGCAGCCGTCTCTCCCTAGGTTCCCATGGTTCTACGTTTTCAAAAACATCAAGCGGAGAGGAATTGTGCTTATCAGCAGATTGCGGTTTGGGCATTGCTTGTTGCCTGACCGCCTGTTCGTTATGCAGCTTAGAGATAATCCGTATTGTCCTCTACATGCTGGTCGTGTAGTCTGCAACCCCGATCACGTGTTCTTCGAATGTCCTTCATTAACAGCACTACGTTCTGAACTGTATCTCAAATTACTTTACGCATCTCGTGGTGGTCCTCCTTATAATGTAATGTCCCTTCTACATGTTGAGAATCTAGATTTATTCCCGGACATAGCGACTTTTCTCGAGAAGTTGTCCGAGTTCATAAGAATATGAGTTAGTGATTATTACGGCTCCACGTTGGGTAAGCTGTAAAGGCATCCCCATAAAAAAAAAAAAAAAAAAAAAAAAAAAAAAAAAAAAAAAAAAAAACTTTAAATTATTGTATTCTGTCCTATTTGTGATATGAATGCGAAACAAAGCTTAAAAAAATAATTACACGGGGGAAGCCGTGGGTAACTTCTAGTATGAAATAACCAAATAAATATATTATGAATTACACACGTAACCGTTTAATGAAATAATAATGATAATTAATAATTAATAATAATAATAATAATAATTATTATTATTATTATTATTATTATGCAGCATTATAAAATTAGCCCGTTAAGTTAGAACACATCGCTCGTTATCATAGGCTGCCTAAATCACAGGAGCAGAACCACCCGAAGAAATAAATCGTTGAATTTTTTAGAAAAATAGATAAGTATAATTTCATGGCAAAGAAAGGTAAACCTCAATTAGTGTACGGGGTAGTTTCTGTTGTAGGAGAGGAAAAATTTACGTCAGCAACATTCGACGTCATCGAATTCTGAATTATTTGTGGCGGTGAAATTATTTCGTAAACATTAAGTTCGTCTGATGTCGCGACAGCAAAGTATACGCGGGTAAAGAAGACCAGACGTACGTATTTTTAATCGATAACGACAATTATATAAATCAACCGATAAAACTATAATGACAAAGTACGTAAGTGTATCGTTGAACGTGTTTTTATCGCTCCGCCGGTGTGGTGAGTTTTTGTCTGTTAAACTATGAGCTTTATAGGTAACATGTTAAAGTTAAACTATAACTAATTGTGATGTTTATCTTGAAAGACCAGGAGAGATATTTGATGTATTACAGTTTTGCCGTGATCGTGATAATGAAATTAAACCCAATTTCAGGTTACTTAACAGAGACGAAACGTTCGGAGGAATACCCATTTATACGTAAACATCGCAAAATAGCTAATAATTACAATGATAAATACATTAGATAATAGTAGTAGTAGTAGTATAGTATAGTATATTTCAATACAAAATTTTATAAATTACGTTGAATTTATATACACATAATAGTATCCTTAAAGTTACCTTAGCAATTAAATGCAACCGAATCACTTTACAAAACTAAAGAAATAATCAAGAAAATAACCAGTTAAATAACAATAGGAGAAATGAAAACAAAAAATCTATTGATTCGTGTCTTTAATCGAGACAGATATACCGTTTTTTTTTTTTTTTGTGACTGTCGAATTTCGAATTTCGAATTGTATGCTCGAACTGGAAAAGTTGAAAATTTCATAGTAGTTACTGATGACATTAATATCGATATCTTCCAATTAAGTATCGATTATCTGAATTTAGTATAAGTACTGTGCATGAGTTAACATTCTTTACGCGAGCGACTATAAATCTTGTGTTTGGACTAAAGCGCCAGGTAATCGTTACATTTAGCTATATAGAGCGTTTTTAACGCGTTCCATTTTTCAACTGCGTAACTGCAGAAACCGTGATAAGATCAAAAACGGAACCGGAAGTCAAAAACGATAACGTGTAATTTATTTTTATTAAAAAAACAAAGGTTTGCAGACAATCGAAAGATATAAAGTTATAAAAAAATATTTCTGTGACGTTTCCTCGGTGATATATATTTTTAATTTAAAAATTAAACAAATTAAAAATACACGTATATATTTAAATTTAATTCAAACAGCCTACTCTCTAGTAGTTTCACCGGTTACCGGCATCGTCGGAGTTCTTGGTTTTTCGTAGGCAATTATTATTGCAGGGAGTGTAAACTAAAGAAAAATAAGAAACTAATAAGTATGGCCGTAAAAGGTTTTTAATGGATAACCCGGGGAAAAAATTAATATTACACGAAAGACAAATATAAAGTTAAATAAAATGTTCACATATTCGAAAGTTAATAAAAGGAAATTTCTAAAACGATGCAAAAATCTGTAGGAAGGACAAATATTATTGTTATTACAATAATTTACTGAACAAGTGTAAAAAAACAAATTAGGATGCTACGAAGCAAGAGATACGGGCATTTATGATATTAAAATTGTCAAATGTATAGTACCCATCCATGGTAATGGAAAGTTAATAGCTGAAACTACTTCGATATTTTCCATTACAGAGAGCGTGTATTCGTTATTGTTGGAAATACCATCTCAGTCGGTAAAATATAAATCTTCTCGCGTTTCTGAGTTTATCACGATAAAATTAATCGAAGAAATGTTTAACTTTATCCCGAAATTTCACACATTTTAATAATGTTCGTACGAGATTTCAGTCTATTTATTCAGGAGCGGCAATATTATCGCATTAAAATAATCCTTAAGCGCTAACGCGAAATATAACCGATATAAAACTCTGTTCTAGATTTAAAGGAATTCTATAATTCCGACGATAGATTTTGGTAGCACGTTTTTAGCGCCTACACCGGGTATTTCCACGTTTCGTCTTAATACGCTATACAGATTGACATAACGTCGTGTTATATAATAGGAATAGACTTTTCCGAGAAAAATATTGTTTTTTCAAGTAATGAAAAAGATAACTCGATTTTCTTCATTTATTTCGACTATACCTTGAACGTTTACACCAAGTTAACTTATAGTCAAAAATAATAATAATAATAATAATAGTAATTCCTTATTAAAAATATAAATAAAAATTAAAATAAAGATTAAAAAGAATATAAAAGAAACATCTGTTAATTACTTGTACAAAATCAAAACACGCGTAAAAAGATTTTTATCGGAACAACTTAAATTACATATTTTTAGCTTATCGAGTTAGCCGGCCACAAATATATATATAATAAATACACACACATATATATATATATATATATATATATATATATATTCGCCCTTATCGCGATCATTAAATTAAAGTTCATTAACCTCTTATTTGTATTATGGTTATTAGTATTTTGCACTGGTTTCTTAAAGTTTCGCGATTTTTATGGGAAAATTGTCGACTATTTATGACGTTTGGCTTAACCAAAAATAGTAAATACTTCTGCAAGTTAAAAAAAAAAAAAAAACAGGGTAGAACGTATTATTTTCGAATACCCGAAATACACAACAAAACCAAATCTAAAATTCCATGAAGAACGCTCAAAATTTCCAAAAATTTTCTTTCCACGTACCACGTCCTAAATTTCAGAATATAAAAGCGTCTTTACTTAATGGTCCATTCGTATATACCATTATGTGTGTGTTCGTGTATGTGCGGGTAATATCATGATGCGCCTAGTTATGTAAATAGATAATAATTGCAAATTTCAACTATATTCATTATAGGATTCTATCAATCGCGTTTATTTTGTAAATGTGTAAAATCATTATCTATAATCTTACGCCATCCATTAACTGGAATATTATAATAATAACGCAGGCGAGTGTAAATCGTGCATAACCCCGGACAGTTGCGAATGTATGTGATAATTATCTGCTTATTAATTATGGCGAATTCAGCCTCTCTTGATTAAGCTTTAATAAAGTTTTCAGTCAAAAAATGTTCTCATATTTACTGCTATTTTATTTATTATTACCGCTGTTATTACGACGATGATGTGACACGGTGATGATGATGATGAAACTTATTATTTTTGCAATTATTATTATTATTCTTATTATTGATTTGATTATATTACTGATCTATGGTAAATCGCGTCATTAGTAAAAAATATGATAAAATTAAAGATTTTCTTATTAATAATGTAAAGACAAGCGTGGATATGGAAACGAAGCATTTAGCGGCATGCGCTGTTTATTTCAAGGACTGTGTTAATTCTTTACCGTGTAATTTTAACATAATTCATACGTAACTCGTAACATAGGAGAATGACGATGCGGTTTATTTTAATTTATGTAAAGCGTTCGATACTGTAGATCGTTTATTAAAAAATTACACGCTTGTGGATTTAGTTGGAAATATCCACGAGTAGTTTAGATGGCACCTTTCACGAAGAAAATACGTCATTTAAATAAATGGGATACGTAGCGATCATATTGAACAAGAATTTGGTGTATCGCAGGGTAGTATATTTTTGGTCCGTATTTATTTTTAATTTACATCGACGATTTGTATAATCTAAATGTGACCGGTGAAATGCTTTATTAATGCTGTTCTTTTAATGAATTCACACTACCCGGGCGTGATGCACTCGCCTGTACAGACGGATGTTCAGAGTATTTTGGCTTTGTAAAAATCGTTTAATCCCGAATACAGTTAAACCAAAATACATAGTTTATACTAATCGAAATCGAAATACATGGGATAGTTTGAAAATCAACGTACGAAACGTTAATACAATTGGATAGTAAAATTAAATTGGGCATACATTTAGAAACAAAATTAAGGAAATTAAATTTTACTAAACTCAATACTTTCCAAAATCACATATTCCTAGATTATATTTAGCATTCTACCAACCTGTTTTGGGGTACGGCATCATACACTGGGATGCAGCAGCGAATTATCACTTTACTCCATTGATAACCATACAAAATGCGTTGTTTAAAACAATAAAAGCTAATCCTAATGTAAATATTAAGAATTCGCTATTGTTTATCCAACAGTTGTACGAAGTTCAACTATTGTGTTTTGTTAGCAAAAATTATAAGACGTTTAATATATCGGTGGGCAGCGGCATAATCAGATTAGCTCGGGATGAGAGAGCATATATTCCGCGTTTCAGTAAATATCGTTCTAGAATACAGGCTGTATATGGAGTTGTACTGTATAATTCACTACCGTAAGCGGTGAAGAATTCGATTAAAAATTATAAACGACGACCAAAATACTTATTTATGCGTATTTCGGGTAAATGTCTAGACTCTATAAATGAATGTTAAATTAATATTTTGTTCTATTTAATACGTCAGATACTCATTGGTTTGTGATATGTTATTCTCATATTCGCTTTATCGTTTTATAAATAATTTGAAATGTAGACGTACATAAGCTTATACGTTTAAAGATTTAATTGTATACGTATATGGTGTATGTGTGTTTGATGGTGTTATTTGTGTAGGGACAGTTAGTTGTATGTTGTAGGTGTGTATGGTGCTTGTGTGTGTTGCAATGTATTACTTTTTTATATTTTATAATATTCGTATAATAATTCCAATGTTCGCGCAATATATGCGCTTTGGATTATAAATTTTTAGTTGGTAATGAACGGTTAATGTATTTGTAAAACATGTTCATGTAATTTGTAAGATTACTCAATTGTTCATATATGTATGTTTATTGTCATTTTCAATTTGTAATAAATAAATTTAATTTTATTACAATCATCGATTTTATTATTATTTATATCGTTATTACATATTGCGGCAGAGCTGTCAAACAACTTATATTTACCAGTGAAAATTTTACAACGTTCGTTATTTAGGTACGCGCTGAAGAATCTTGATTTTAAAAAATGTAAATTACACGCTCTACAAAAATTTTATAAATTGTATCTTCTAAATTTTGCTATGAAAAATAATAGTATTTTCAAAATTTAAATAGGATTTTCTAAATTGTATCTTCTAAATTTTGCTATGAAACATTATAGTATTTTCGAAATTCAAATAGGGAAAGCTAGAACTAGGATGCAAAGTGAAAATTATACGTGGTTTCATTGTCTCACTTTAATAAGACGCATATGAGAGCGCAATCGGGAGCTACATCGTATGATAAGTTACCGATGGATCCGCGTCTCCATAAGTATAAACGAAGCCGTAAAGGATTGACGCGTTATATTTTTATCTAGGGAATTTGGACCTGAGGTAAATGCATAATTCCCACCAAAACTCTTTATTTATATTATCTAGACACGGGTAGGGTCTTCATTTAATAAGTTCGAATGTGTACGCGTAATGAAGTTTCAAACGTATGCGCTACCGATATCGGTGAACAACTGCCATTTTCTCGAACTCTTAATACGTGCCCTTACTACTTTAGTCGGCTTTCCCGGATTTTACTTACTCTCGATGCAGCGCAGGTTCGTTCACTTCTGATTCGACGGGATAAACTGATGCTCATTGTTCATCTTAATGTAAGCATTTCTTCTTCTTCACTCTTTGTTACCGACTAGTACCTATCGACATGCAGTATTTATAAAATAATCGAATGTAGTAAACAACACAATTAACAAATGAACAATAAAAAATTTAAACAACAAAAATTTAGTGATTACATAATTACTATTTATTTAGAAATCATTACACTCTATATACATTTTTATTACTTATATTTCGTGTAGATTGTACCTACTAAATTTAATTTAAATTAAATGAAATCGAAATATTAAAACCAAAAAGAATTTAGTACAATAGTCTCAGTAATTTGAAAAAGAAACAAAAATTTCTTTTTAGAAAAAAGAAAAATAAACAAGAAAACCGAAGAAACTGATAATTACAAGATAAATTAGTAAATTAATCTCCGTTCAAAACACCCGTAATATGCATATGAGCCGAAACGGATTATGTCGCTTATACTTTGTAATTTTATTTTCCCCCGAATTATATATATTGATTAATTGATTATTATTGTCGTAATTATTATAATTATTGCCATTATTATTGTTATTAAATGATTAGTATTATATTATTATTGGTAAACCCGGTGTTGGCGCAGCTTTACGCATAACCACGTTTGCGAAACAGAGTATATTTCGATTATACAGTGTATGTATTACCTTTTTAAAATTACTTTATTTTGTATTTAACATGCGTTGTTTTCCAAATAAAGTTTGATTTGATTTCATTTGATTATTATTATTTTTGTGAGAATGTTTTACCTCTATATCTTTTGGTGAAGAGGTTGCTTTTGCATATTTTGTGTATGTGTATTCGTATGATGTGATTTATTGGTGAAGTTTATCTATATGCGAGATACACTTGCTCATTATTGTACGATTTCATGTATGTACATATATAGAATTATTTGTATGAGTATATATATATATATATTACTTTTATTTTATTTATTTATTACACTGTAAAACATTGATTATATTTATGCTGAGTTGGTGTAAATTTGTAATAATTTAAATTCCTTATTAAATATGTAAGGAAGTATGAGATTATATCGCGTTAACATTTACAAATACACTTACATATGGTGAAACCGGTGCTCGCGCAATTTTTAGCCGGGTTTGGGAAGTAATGTATATTTAGATTATATATTATCTTTTTAATTACTCTGTATTCAACATGTGCTATTTTCAAAATAAATTTTGATTTGCATAACGTTTGCACAATGATGAGTAATATCGAAATTAAATTGAATTACTACGAATATTTGAATTATTTACTCCCTGTGTCTAAAGCACCTAAACGTATGTCACCAACTGAAACAAACAGAATAATATAATGAAATTGTATAAAAAAAAAAAAGACGCACCCGGGTTTGACCTTATCGCAACAGAGACCGTGCAACTATTACGCTAAATAAAATAGTTTTATCGCTCGCTTATATATTTAACGCAATTCTTCGTTAAAAATATTATCCATTATTATGGAAATTTTCAATAATTAAAATGGTACTAAAACCTAATAAACCATCATCTCATCTATGTATTTCATATATTCCGATCAGCCTACTTCCCATTGTTGGTAAAATTTTTGAAAAAATTCTATCAAATAGAAAAGGAAGGGAATAATTCTTTTTCATCAATTTGGATTCCGGGATAATCATTTTTCAACATTCAACTATACAACAATGCCACCGTATTTCGATCGAGTTGCCTCTTCAAACTGAGAGATATCATTCATCCATCATACTATTTAACTATAAAATCATACGTATTAGAGAGATTATTCCCGGTCGAATATGGTGAAACCAGCTGGCAAATCTATGCTATTCAAGCATGAGTTCCACAAGAAAGTATTATGGGTCCTTCCTTGTATAGTGTTTATGGTGTAGTCGTACCGGTTAGTGTTATGCACATTTGCTGACAACACATGCGTTCTCTCATCCAATTCTGGACCGGTTATTGTGTCTAATAAACTTCAAGACCATTTAGCATATGGAGAATCAAGATTAATCGAACTAAAAGCAACCACGTTACTTTTACTCTGTGTAAAGGGCTGACGCTATCGGTCTATCTAGATAGGACATCCGTCTCCGCAGTTAACCATGTTAAATACCTTGAATCAACACGTTAATAATAAAATTAAGAATGTGCGGAAGCGATATGGTTCTGTTCTATTGCCTTTTTAGAAAAATTATTGTACAACTCGCTCGTAAAACCGATTTGGACTTAGGACATTGAACTATATGTTATTGCTAAGTCAGCTAACACCCGGCGCTTAGTCGATGGAATCAAAAATCTTACGTCAAATGATAGACGCTCCTTGGTTCGTGTCAAATCAGTCTATACGTTCTGATTTGCGGATACAAACTGTTTCCGAAATAGCCAAAAAAAAAAAAAAAAAAAAAAGATACAAGATCTTTTTCAGCAGGCTAAGAAATATCGCTGACACAAATCGTGATATGCCACTCGCTTCATCGCGTCGGTTGAAGAGAAACTGGCCAAGAGACAATCTTAAAACTTGTTCCTCCTGCTTATTCACCTCTCATTCCTTCTAAATATGTCCTAAGTTGTGGTCAATGGACCATCAACAGTATCTGATTCTATTCTGTTTCTTCATGATATCCACTTTGCATTATGTATTGTGAATGAAAAAATGAAAATAAAAAAATAATAATTATTTTTATTATTATTTACGGAGGAGAATTTTTAGCGTTTCGTTCAAAATGTTTTTCTTTAACGATACGTAATTAAATGAAAACGATTAAAACGTTCTTGCCTGAAAACCGAACGCATGACGCACGTGCGCGTTGTTTTCAACTCGTTTATATAAGTACGACGATTAAAAATAATAACAAATCGGCGCTTCCGAAATACTTCCGTTACAGGTGCGTTTTACAAAAGCTAAATTTCCTAACGTAAATATCGTTAATTTAAATGATGCAATTCGAAGTACCGTAAAAATTAGGGTCGCACGGGTGAATAAGATCAAAGTTGTGGAAAATGTTATAATATTCTATAACTCGCTCCTTAATTCATTTTTTAATTATTTAAAAGCTGCAGGCTCCTGATAAATCTTTTATATATATATATATATATATATATATATATATATATATATATATATATATATATATATATATATATATAGTATATTTGAAAAAAGATTATGTGGCTACACTGCTCGGCAATAGTTATAAATGATAAAAATTCTATTAAACCATTATAATTAAGCGATATACAAAACAAATACGTTTGTAATAAGTTTCCTAAAAGTTGTAAGTAGAATTGTTTCAAACGCTATGCAATGTAATTCCATGTATATGATTCCGTAATCTTCGACGATATTTTTAAATAATACGCCCAAGTTGTGGAGCTTTTATTATTTATTATTCCCGACCTCTCCAGTTAATAATATTTTCCGTTTAAATGTTTTTTTTTTTTTTTAATAATTCAAAAATTAATAAACCAACATTTTTAAATGAAATTTTATTTAAAAATAGAAAAACCAGAGAATCAGCTTACAATCATTTGTGGAAACTGATCATAGAACACGTAGATAAGATTAGTCAAAAGTATGGAATATCATTAAATGCAAAGAAAACAACGATAACGGTCATTGGAAATAATACCAGCCCTAGAATACATAGTAATGGGATATGCTTGCAGAAAGTTGAATCGTTTAAATACTTAGATGCATTGTTGGACATTATGGGAGGATCTGAAACTGAAATTAGAAGTCGGATTGAACAGGCGAGGAATACCTTCAACAAGGTGAAGAAAATCTTAACGGGATAAGATCTTAATTTGGAATTAAGGGTTCAAATTCTAAAGGGTTATACCGGGTCCATTTGACGTGGATTGAAGAAAACCACTATGATTCGATTGCAAGACCGACGAATTTTGAAAATACCCCGGACTATTAAGAAGATCAACGAAGAGATATTCACTACTATAAAGAAAGATCGTGAATTGATTAAGTTGATAAAAATTCGTGAACTAAAATATTTTGGACATTGACTCGTAGAACAAAATATTCCTTGTTACAAACTATTCTAATGCGAAGAATAGAAGGTAAAAGGAAAGTTGAACGCGAAAGATGTACGTGGTTTTGTTATATTAAAACATGGACAGGGCAAAAGACAGAACGTTTGGTACACTCCGCATGTGATAGAGGACATTATTATTATATAGTTGAGGTTTCGCTAGATGGCAACCCATAACCGAGATCAGTTGGGACTATGAAGAAGAAGAATAAGATCTATATATACATATATGTGTATATATACATAAACACACCAACACCCGCCTATCAAACCACGTTTTGCAGCGTTATGCGCGTGACTTATACATATACGTAGGCTTATTCTTATATATACATACATATATATATATATATATATATATATATATATATATATATATATATATATATATAAAATAAAAGAATGCAATGATCGCCTACAACAAACAGGCGCAGCGTGTATTTAGGAATAAAAATCTACACATTAATACAAAACTAAATGTTTATAAAGCACTAGTATTATGAAGTTTGTTGTATAGTTGTTAGACATGGCCAATGAGAAGCAATCTGATTAAAAAACTTTAAATTTGTCGATGAGATTGCTCAGACAAATCTTAAGAATAACATGGAAGGATTAGATCTCAAATGAAAAAAATTTGAAAATGACAAGTTATAATAAAATAGAACAATATTTAACCAGAGCTCGGCTAAGATGGGTTGGCCATGTTATCAGAATGGATAATATTCGCATACCGAAGCGATTATTATATGATATATTACATACTGGTGATCGATATTGTGGAAGACCAAAATTAAGATTTAAAAAGATGTGCTATCAAATTCCGTCAAAAAGAACGGTATTAATGCAAAGAAAAATCAGATTTGAGAAGAATAGGCGTTGAATAGAACTGAATGGAGAAAATTCATCGATGATACAACAAGATTAGTAGATGTTCACACCGCCAGAAGTCGTACAAAAGGAGGAAGAAGGAGCCTAGATCAATATGAATGTGCATACTGCGGTTATAAATCTAATTATAAAATTGGATTAATTTAATATCACATATAAGATTCAGATATTGAATTATTTAACAGAAAGAGATATCATTAGAAAAGGTACTCATACTCAGTAACGAGTTAGTTAGAAATATATATATATATATATATATATATATATATAAATATATATATATAAATATATATATATATATATATTTATATATATAAATATATATATATATATAAATATATATATATATATTTAAAGTCTTCGAAAATGTTGTAAAAACTCAATGAATGTATTGTTGCAAATAATCTAATTTTAAGGTGGGTTGAAAACTTTCGAGAGACAGCTTATACAACGGATAAAAAACGTCCTGGACAAGGAAAAAAAAAGGTTCGTACCCCTATAAACATCGATCGAGTTCGGGCAGCGATCAAACGGAATTAATTTACAGGGAGTAAATTCATTTAATGATGCAACAATTGTCGACGACATATCGTATCGATTACGATGCGTAACGCAAACTATCTAAATTACCTGTTAGCGATAGAAATATAACCGTTCAGATCAAAATGTGGATGTAGAATTCTCGGTCCCATTTTGTATCTTCTGTGCACAGAAGACTTACCAACGGATGCGCAAACGACAACATCTACATTCGCCGATGATACAGCTATATTAGCCGTTAGCAATAATCATTCTGAAGCTATAAATAAATTGCAAAACTCTTCGAACAGAGTACATGAATAGGCATCAAACTTGAAAGTTAAAATCAATGAAGAAAAATCAGCGCATATAACTTTCACATACCGACGAACACATATACATTACCAATTGCAATTAGGAGGTAAACCTGTTCCACAGGTCGACTCAGTCAAGTACCTTGGTATACACCTGGATAAGCGGCTGACCTGGGTGGCAGAATGAAATGTAAACAAATAAAGAAAAAACTTAACAGTTATATTGGCTTATTGGACAGAAATCGCCTCTAGACGTAAGGTACAAATGTCTACTGTATCGGCAGATCATAAAGCCAATATGAACTTATAGTCTGCAGTTATGGGGCTGTACCAGCAGGTCTTCTAGAGCAAAAATCCAAGCTAAACAAAGCGTAATACTAAGAGCAATTGTCCACGCATGCCGTTATTCGAGAAATGATGATATTCATCGAGACTTACACACCCCGCTTGTAAACGGGATTAGAAAATTCGACAGCACACAGGAAAAGGTTACACCAACATGTCAATATGGAAGCTACCAATTTACTGGATACCAGTAAAGACATCAGGCGTCTTAAAAGACGTCATCCGGCAAACATTATGAAATCATTAAATTCTATCAGATAAATAAATAGATTAATATGAACTAATTTTCGTAGTCATGGTTAATGAACTACTGACTTCAACCCATATTCTGACTAACAGGAATATCTTATTAGTAAGATACACTATACTAAATTTGATACTTATTTAACTTCAAAGAGTTAAGATTATATCTTTATTTTTAAAAAAAATAAATAAATCGATGATTTGATTTTTAAGACGTTACTATAATTGCCATCAACGGTTCCATCAAAGAATTCTGCCAATAAAATAGACAAAGTGCTCTTCAAATCGTTCTATAGATTAAGCGTTTTTTGAGAAACATTTTATACAGGCACGCGTGAATTCAGGACGAATACGGATATAAGTCATTCGTTAGATCACAGTGTTGATAAAGATGTGGTGGCTGCCTATCTGAAAAAGTTCGATATTAAACCGAAGGAACATTCGAAGTCGCACGGTATCACATCCTATATAAACAAGGGCGTTTGCCGAACCGACATGATACATACACGTGATTATATGATTGATAAGAAAAGACATTAATATAAATAGAAATACATCATAAATGGACTTCTTGCATTATGGCTGAAGAAGTGGCAGCTGATGTCACAAATCAACAAACTGCAGCAAATCAAACATTTGATCGATTCTTGGATAACTTCGCTTCCAAGCCGCAGATATGATGTGGTCATCACCAGACTGCGCTTCGTCCATATGCGTCTCACTTATGCGTATCTTATTAATAGTTCCGGCTGTGACATTATCTCCATTTCCCATATTCTAGTTGATTGTCCCTCATACTCCTCAATTAGAGCGTCTCTTGCTTCGCTTCATCTCCTCTTCAAAGATGACCATGTTTCATTGTCGAATCTAATTACCTTCCTCCACCGTTCCAATCTCTATTCCCCAATCTAACCCTCTTTTTCCATCGTGCCTCTAGCCTTGCCTGCTGTAACATGACACGTTAATTTAATTTAATAATAATAATAAATACTTTTTTTTTTAAGAAAAAGTCTCGCTAGGTTAGGCAAATTGCTACACGGTCGGAAGCGCGAAAAGATAAGCATTCTGAATCCAGCATTCGGATGGGATCTAACTTTCAACTTTTAGTCCGGAGTTTTCATTTTATAGTCGGCCGTGTAATAAAATAAGTTTTAAAACCTTAAAACATAAAACTTTTTCCCGTTTATTTATTTTTATTTATTTCCTACAATCATCATCTTCGTCGTTTTCTTTATTATTTTTTTAAACGTCCGATTTCTTTTACTGGCGAGTAATTCTACTTTTCGGGGAGTCGTACCATCGGTCAGGTCATCATTCAGCGATTCCGACGGAAATGTCTCCGGATTTATGTAAACCGTTATAAAAATTCTTCTTCCCTACGTTTGTTATTCGGTTATTTCGGTTTGCCAACGAGTAACATTTATCGCGATATAACAACTTCGATCGTAACGCTCAAATTTATCGAGGTTCAGAAACTAGGGCCTATTTTGGAGATTGGTTTTTATTGTTACCAGATGAAATAAACTATTAGTGCGTGTATATATATATATTACAATGTACGAACAGAGAAAGAGACAGAAATTGAAAGAGAAATCGTGAGGAAATGGAAAAAAAAAGAAATAAAAAAGACGGCCTGACAATACCGAAATTCTTCGAACACAATTCTTCACTTAAGGGAGAATGTCATCGTGTCCGTTAGTAACGTTTTGATAAATGAGCCTTCCGCCTAATAAGAAAATTAGGTCGTACCTTTGTTATCGAGGACTATTGCCGTTCAGAGGAAACAATAACCGAAAGTGAACTTGTACTGGTGTCTGCGTAGACGATTAAATGTCCGGCTGCGACCGGAAGGTAATTGCCGTCGTGTAATACAACCGTAGAAAATTTTTCCTTTTGAATTTTTTTTTGTACGGGCAAATAAACTATTTTTTCAGCTACGAAATTCCTTCTATTATTAACACATACCGACGACCAGTAATTAGAGTATGCGATATCCATGTTATATATATATATATATATATATATATATATATATATATATATATATATATATATATATATATATATACAAACATCTAATTCCTTTATGCTGCCCTCCGCATATGATTTGGACCCCAACCGTTCCGCTACCCGCAATATGTTACGGGCAGAAGCTGTGGAACCTCCCTTTTTGTTAAGACGGAACTTCGTATTCAATAAATTTATTCACGCGTAATCAACGATCAACTAAATACGTATATACCAAGCTCGCAATAATAAATAGCGAATTTGTAAAAATTTACCTTCACTCCTTAGTCATAACAAAACTACGCCATAAAAGTTCAGTCTAAATAGTTTTACACCCATTTTATAAAGTTTCCTTCCAAGTGCTACAGTTTAGATCAACGGCAGATATAGGTCATTAAGTGCATCGAAAAGTTTTCCATATGGAGTTAATACGTTCATTGTCGAATCAGTATTGGAGAAATACAACGCATACGAAATTATATACCCTGACGATTCTATTGAATATTTCCATGCAGCAGTAGTTTTTTTTTTGCTTTTTTTTTTTTAATTATTTTATTTATAGACGCTCGATGGATCATTAAAGTCGGTTTTAAACTATTTTTTAAGTTAGCGTCTGTAAGATAAAAGATGTTTAACTTTGTTCGGGTTATCTTCGAGTATTGTTTTTATAATAGTTTAGATTGTATACGTTGGATTCTGTATTTCGTGCATTCTAATAGTATGCGGTTTATATTTAATTGCGAATTGCATTCGTGACAGATGGGTGGGAAGTCCCCGTTGAGTAGGTGTTGGTGAAGTAAGTAACGTGTGTCCTGTGCGTAGTCTAGCTCGTTTTTTTCTGTTTTTCTCTCTTTCTGGTCTGCTGTTTTCCAGTTTCCTAATCACGACTTAATTTGATACAAGTGTGTATGTACACATTGGGTGTCCCAGAATTTTTGTTATGACGTTTTAATTGTTTGCGAAACGACTATATGTAAATCGGTAATATGCGTTCATTATATTGTTTTTAGATTTGTAGGATACGTTTTAACTATTCTATCAATATTGTTATTTCCGGGTATTCCTGAATGAGCTGGTGTCCATAAAGAACAAGTTCATTGTTCTTGGAGATAATGCTATTGATTATGTGTTTTAGGTTGAAAGTATCTGTATTTGTGATTTTTATGTATTTCTGAATATGTTGAAGAGCACTATATAAATTTGTGCACATTATATATTTATTTGGTTGTTGCTTAGATATGTATTTTAAAGCTTTATAGATTGCAAGAAGTTCTGCTGTAAAAACTGACACTGACTCTTGTAAATGATGTATTTGGGATTGGTTGGGTGTAAGATAGGCCGTTGAGGTTTAGTTTATTTACTTAGTTGCATCAGCGTATATGTGTGTATAATCACCGTACTTTTCTTCCAGAATGTTGTAGAATTTTGATTTGAGAATATTTGTAGGTGTTAAGTGTCTGTTATATTTTTCCAGTTCTGTGTTATTGTGATTGAAATCTTTATCCAAGGTGGTAGTTTTGGAGCGTGGTTTGTTTTGATTTGTCGTAATTGATATTAAAGTTTTGCTAATGTATTGTTAACGCGTTCTGATAGGGGTTTAGATGCATTTGGTTTGTTTAAGAATGTATGACAAAATTTATTCCTTAGTAAGGACTGAGATATCGGATTGGATGGTTTGCAAATTGATTGTGTGTAATATTTTAGCGCTAGTATTTGTCTTCTGTATTGAAGTGGAATATGTTTGCTTCCACGTGTAGAGCTATGTTTGAGGTAGTGTGAAAGGCTCTCGATGCAATTCTAAGAGCTAAATTTTGAACAGAATTGAGGTTTTTTTAGTGTGGAACAGGCTGCACTATCATATATTATACTGGCGTAGTCTAATCTACTTAGCATGTAGGATTTGTATAACTGCATTAATGTTTTTTGATCAGATCCCCACGATGAATTATTTAACATCCTGAGCATATTTCTTTTTTTCAAACATCTTATTTTTAGTTTGATTATGTGTTCCTTCCAGTTAAGCTTTAGGTCCAATGTTAGTCCTAGTATCTGAAGCGAATCTGCCTTTTCTATTTGTATTGTATACATGTTTAAGCTTGGTATAATTGTATTTCGTTTTTTGCCTAATGTTATGTGCTTAGTTATTGATGTGGAGAAAGTAAATTCTTGAAGATTTGGGCCAATTATTTAAGTCGTTTATTGTATTTTGTAATAAAAGTTCCACAAATTTTGAGTCTCGGTTTGAGTAGTATATTGATAGATCATCAGCGAAGATGTAGTAGCTAGTCATGGCTATAATGAATAGCGTCTAGCTAATTACGGATCCGTGAGGGTTACCATTTTCTTGAATTTTGGTATCTGATAAAATAGAATTTATCTTTACTCGAAATTTCCGGCGATGTAAAAAATTGCGAATAAATATCGATAAATTTCCTCGAAATTGCCACTGATATAAAGCGAGAAGAATTCTTTGTTTCCAGAGTTTATCGAAAGCCTTTTCTAAGTCAAAGCTAACAACAGTTGTAATTTTATTTTCTATCAAATTATTTTGTATACCTGTTGTAAGTTTGACTAAGTTGTTCCGTATACCATACGCAAATTGATCATTTTAGACGAAAATGTACGCCATATACGACTCTATTTCTTTCATTAGAGTATATAGAAAAAATATATATATATCCTAATACTCACTGACTGATTGAGTGTTCTTTTATCTAGACACCCGGAATTTACAATTAGTATATTACTAAACTTAATACAACAACGTTCGGCAAGTTTACAAGCGCGGAACTAAGGTAAAATTTAAGTGGGCCTATGCCCATTGAGGCGTCCGTGGAAATGAGTCGACCGGTCATAACTTTGGTCATTGAGGAGCGTAACAATGGGAAGAGTTAATGAAAAAACTTAAGGAAATGTTTGAAACCATATTTCGAATGCAGAAGCTTGTTAAAATGTAAACAATATGCTACTATTCAAAAGACCAATGTGAAAGAACCTTGAGTTAAAAATGGGGTTCCCCTCAATAAAGATTTTGTCTCTGTGTTAGGTCAGATCAAGAAATGATTAGTACACACCCAGTCACCTTGACAATTTAGGGATCACTAGAAGTGAAGTTTGTGAGGTATTCAAGATAATATCGAATAACAGATCTGAACTTCTATTGACAAGGAATATGCTAGCAATACAATTCGTAGAATTTCTTATTGTGGATCCTGCCTCCTCGGATGCGCGTAAATTATATAATTTCATTAAGATCAATAATATAAATTTATAATTCGAACAGATGGCCAAAAAGTAAAAACTGGAACTCGCAATTTGTGATAATAATGCTGAATTGTCTAAACTTTATATTCGCATTTTTTAATTTTTTTTTTATTTTACAAATTGTTAGACGACGGCTGAATGATGTATCTTCAATACGAAGTGGTTCGGCAAGCTTGTACTGATTTCACGACAAAAATAAAACATCTGTGCCTCGGTGGGCAGGGAAGAAATAAAACTTAAAGACATTTTAACTAAATTCGATATATATATATTTTTTTAATTTTTACCCATGTATATATATATACACAAACACGCACATATACACACACATACACACATATATATATAAAAGAAAAATCCTACCTATGTGTATAAGTCGACGCGTATAATGCTGCAAATCGAGCGCGGTACATGCGAACGGGATATATATACATACTGTTATTTCCGTTCGCTTGCTCGTTTTGCGGGTTAGCTCTCCATATATGACGCGCCAATTGTTGGTTAGGGACTTTTTTTAGAATAAGAAATTTTACTCGGTTTGATTCGACTGAGGCAATGTGAACAGACCAAAGTCATTATACCTACTAGGCCCATATATATATGTGTATATAATTGTAGGATGGTTTTAGCGTGTTAATGATTTAATCAGAAATTGAAAGTTAAGGAAGGTGGATGATGTTGTGATTTTGTATATGAACAGTGTCTGCATGTTCATGCAAACGTGGAAGCGCAGCAATTGCTGAATACGGTAAAAAGCGTCTGAAACCGCACGATTTGCCGATTTTTATACATGAACAACAGTTACTTGATCATATAAATAATGTGGCAAAAACAAAAGTTACATTGATAGTGAAAAAACACGCACACAACGCATAATGATAAAAACTGAAAATAAAGTATTACAGCAGGTGGATAGACTTCAGTATCTCGGTTGCTGAATTACAACTATAGGCTCATCGCAATTAAAAATAAAATCCGGAATTGAAATAGAGCGTTTAACGTTTCAAAAACTAAGTAACTTTCCGCGAAATTACGATATTAAAACCTGCATTTACGGTGGAGAATATTCAATTATCCACGCTATTGTATACGGTAGAAACTTGGACATTAAAAGCTGGACAAATAAAAACGATTAGTATCGTTTGAAACTCGATTTTACAGAAGATTGTTAGTAATACCGCGGACAGCAAAAAGGGAATAAAGAAGTTACGAAACGAGTGGGAAATGGTTGTGAATTAATCGTATTTGTAAAATTAAAGTAAATTAATTATCCGCATTCGATACGCGGACCAAAATAATAATACCGATGGTAACAGTAGAAGGTGTTCGTAGTGTCGGCCGCAGAAGGTGGTTATGGGTTTCAAATATTCAAGGAGGGACGACGGTTGCTGGAATCGGAAATCTTTTTAATTTAGCAAGGGACCGACAAGAATGGTTTGAAGGATTAACGAAGACGGCTCAAGAAGAAGAACATGGCAAATACTATTTTTTTTTTTAAATTGTAATAAAAAAATTAATATGTAATATTTTATACCACAATATATCATCATTTACATTATCAATATGCAGATAATTTTTAAAGTAGATTTAATCGTTTTATAAATTTAATTACATTCGTTACGCGAGAGGCTGGTTAATTCAAGACTGGACAAATCGATCGAAAGAACACTTCTTATCTATACGCCGTCATAAAGCTCGCGGGAGAAATTACCGGCCAATTGACCGCATAGCGCAGGTTGTGTTCTATGTCGCATGTAGGACGCATTATTATGTGGCACAGTTATCTCGATAAAACTGTACACATATGTAGCGTCAACCGTAAAATATTTTCTACTAGAATATCCTTCCTATTAATCCCTACGTCGTCACCGAATCATCTCCGTTATCCTTCAAGTATTTCGTTGAATACAACTCGTATTCGGAGCTAATCTCGCACATTCCTATAAATTCGCTAATATTCGTCTTGCGCAATAATGACAGTCGAATTGTCATCGAGTTGAACTACTTCATATATTTCATACGAAACCCGACTTTTAAACTAAACGCGTCGCGACCAATGTTTCGCGATTTTATTAATAAAACGAAATAAAAGAGACAAATTAGAACAATCGCACGATTGTTATTTATAATCTTACTATAACTGCTGCTGTTGCTGGAAATTTAACTCCAAGAAAAAGCATTTTAGCGAAAATCAGATTTAAAGCCGTTAGGGGGGGACAACAATTTTGGCAAAGTAAAAACGGTGTGAAGATTTATGGGAATTCTTGAGAGAAGAAAAAATGTCGACACTTAGAATATACATCGGCTTTCACAGCCCATATACACGCAGGTATAATATAATGCGACGAATCGAACAGAAAACTAGAAGTAATTTTTCACTTTCTAAATTCTAAATGATAAAGAAATTTCGTTAAAAGTTTATATCGGACAATCGCACGACTACACACACATATAAGCGCATTTCTCGTAAATGGTACATATATACGTGTAAAATTTCACCGCAAAATTATATTACGCGGATAATATATGCGAGGATTTGAATCGGCCGCTCGGGAAAAAAAAACAGGAAGAAAAAATTCAGCTCGACCGATTTACATATAAATAGTTCTAGTACACGCTGTAGACAATCTCGAATTTTTTGGCTTTTTCGGAATTTTTTCCTTTAAAAATTCTCCAAATTATTTCTTTTTAAAAAGATCTAAAATATTTCCTAACCGTTAACCCTTTCGTGTCCGATGTATACTTTCGTCGGATAGACTAATTTTCTAGTTTGAATATCTCACAAATAGGCCTAATATTATCGATTAAAATTGTTTTTATAAATAATTTCTCTATAATTTACTAAATGCCCATTGTGTATACGTTCGGATATACCGTAATTATCTTTTTACGTATTAAGTCGATTTAAAAAAAAAAAAAGAAAAAAATTCAAACATGTTTCAATCGGAACACTTAATATAATTCAGAGGCCGAAATTTTTTTTATAAATCTACGTGTAGGGAGCGCAGTTGCTAGCCGGCCGGTAAGGTGAAATTTCGTGCAGATATTTTACCCAACTAAAGATCGAGCACTTGCGAATAGTGGAAATTAAAATCATTCGTGAATTTTACACCTACGAGAAATACTAGAAAGCCAATTGGAAAGTTTTATAATTTGACGACCATCCCATTTAGACAGCTGTAATAAATCATCGACAATAAATTTAACCGTAACGATTTAATGGATTTATCTAAAAACTCATTAAAATTCGTTAAATATATTAAACTATTTATCGTGTTATTTACAACATTCTCACCAATACTGTATTCGAAAATAATACTGGATTTAATAATAAGTAAATCTCAAGACGAATTATTAAAAATAACATTTAGCCTTTTCTAATGTATTACTATAGAGATTATATATCAACTAAAAACCTATATACACACACACATACATTAATTTGGGCTTTACATAAGTTTACTTATAACAGTATAACCGAAAGCGCTAGAGTTATTGCATTTTAATATTATACAAACCGAATCATATGATGATAAAAATTACATTTAGTTGAGGATATTTGTTGTTTTTTTTTATCTCTTTTTTAATTTTTTTTATATATAAATATTAATATTACTTAAATGACTACATTAATAAGATAGTATTAATTAAAGCAAATAAATAATATTAATGTAAATAAGAAATGTTAAATACACACACGTTCACCCTGTTACCATCTTTTATTATTGTTATAAAATTCATTTTTAATTTTCTTTATTATATACAATAATTTAGTTATATTGTGCAGAGTAAACCTATATTCAATGACCTAGCTATTTCATTAATCTTATTATAATCATTGATATTGATAATATCAAAATGTACTTGATCGATCGTTGAATGGTTTACGCCAAAGCCAAACTGATGATTAGGTAGTCTCGCGAAGGATTTGATACGTTTTAAAAGTAGTTTCCCAAATAGCTGTAATATGACCGGCAGCAGTGAAATTAGTCTGTATGAATTGAATTCTTCCGTGTGTGTTTGCCGGACTTTTTAATCATAATAATTTCAGCTACTTTAAAACACTCTGGCACATGTTCCAGCCTGATACAAGTATTAAATATATATGCAAGAATTATGATACTCTTTTTCGACATTGGCTTTAAAAGCCCTGGTGAAATGTCATCAATTGTTGGCGACTTTTTAGGATTGATGTACTATCTCAAGCGGAGTGACAAATTGAATTATTTGTTTAGGCAATTCTACTCTATCCAATACTATTATTGATGAATGTCGTTTGGTTGGAATGTGCGCGTAGTAGGCATATATTCTGTCCAACGGTACTTAATTTTTTCACATTTTCGATTGATTGATCAACAAACTCATTTCCGGTTATACTATGTCCTCTATATGACGTAGTGTCCATTATTTACATTTGTGTTCCTTATTTTTTCTTTTATGTTATTAACTTAACGTAATAACAAAATAGAATTTGAACGTACTAGTTTACATATAGAATATACATTGTAAAACAGCTAACATCTTAAGAAAATTAAACATCTTGGAATCAGACAGATGCAGATTCTCTAAAGACAATTATGAAGAAAATATGAATCATCTTTTATGGCAACGTAATACATTTCAAAATCAGAGAAAATCATTATATAGAAAGACTAGTCCAGTAATACCATACGGCTACCTATCCACATAATAACGATGATATTGGTAAATCCACTTGGCCATGCAGCTACCTATATAAATACCTTAAAGAATGTAATATTGAAGTTTACGAAATAACCGTAATCGCAGCAACTTAAACTGGCTAAAAGGATTCAAAACATTCCGAGCAAAAAAAAAAAATATATATAAATAAATAATGATGTTGGCAAGTTCGAGGGTTTATTCGGTATTCATGGATGGTGTATGACTCTTGTCTAATGTAAATAAGCGGGTAAGCAATAATTGTTCTAAAAATATCACTACCTCAACTTTATCTTGATATATCATAATTATAATTAACCTTAATATAATAACGATTTGCAGTAGTAATTTCCTGCCACTATGGGTACAATTGAACTTATTGTGGTAATTTTTGTTAAAGTTATTTTTGGAAGCAGTTTTGACAAATAAGTTACCATTCCTAGTTGCTTCGGAGTAAGTAATTTTTATATTATTAGCGACAGGCTACCAATTTTATCAGGATGTGTTTTACATTTTCAGTAGTACTAGGTGCATTAACCTTTTTCCTCGATAAACTTAATATCTTTTGTTATTGCTGAGACACCGACAATTATTTTGTTATTGATTTTATTTATTTCTACTGTAACATCTTTAATTTCATTAATCACTCTATTCGATAATACACGTTCTGAATTTTCTTTTACTGTTATCAATATTTAATGATTTAATTTTACTTACGAACTTATTTACCGCATGGAAACTTCCACGTTTATTTCAGGCTTGATCTTAGCTGAACCCCTTCAAGCATAGTTACTGAAGCCTTCATTGTAAGTGTTGCAAATTCGCCAATGTCCTCAACATTATCAGTCGACGGTATTAGCTGAATACAAGATCAGCCTTAATTTTATTATAATCTTACATAACATGCCGTATCGGTAATTAATTTAATAAAATACGTGAACCCCCGCACTATATATCGTTTAGCGATACGTTATGTAGTACAGAATATTTAAGAAATATTTAATTGGCATCGGCAATAGAATTATATGAAAATTGAGATAATACGTAAAATAATGAACTGGTAATTAACGTCAAAACATATTCTGTAAATGGCGATGATAAAGCCGCGAATTAATCCGTTTTTTCTTTTAAATTAATTTTAATACGTAGCTACCGACCCGAGGAGACTTGCTGTTTATACGTGATTTTATCTAAAAGAAACTATCCCTAAAAAGTTATCTCTTATAATACTTTTAAAGTATGTGTGTTTGCAGCATTTTGAGATTTTTTCTGGTTTTGCATAGTAAACGTTTTTTAACTATTTACCAAATAACCTTTTATAAATGGGAAACCACTTCCTACTCTGTAACGGTCGGAATTTCTTTTTTCTCATTTATCGTTAATTTCCGTATTTGTTCGCTTTAAACTAAGTCGATCCTTCTTTCTTATCGTTACAAGGTCCGCATTAAAAACAAAAACGATAAAGTTGTTCCTTTAGAAAATTGAATAATCGAATATCGATCTAAATTATCGATAAATTCGCCTATTGTCGACGTTTCTTTTATTTCTTCCGATTACGCGCGCTCTATTAATGTTTCTCAAATCCTTTACCGAGCACAGTTCGATTTTCTAAATCCTTTCGACACCAGCAATTAGGTAGATAAGTATCGTATAAAAAACAAAAAATTATGTGCCTCGGAGGGACGAAGTGAAACTTAAGAACTTTTCCAAAAAGACGCTTATATTTCACACTGAAAAGGAACGCACTATCTGCTATGCTTAATTTGACGTCGCGAACACTCAAATGTTCTCGTTCTCACATCTACATCGCATATACATTCGTTGTGCAGCGAAGAATTAAACGAAATAACTGATAGCCGTGCGCGCATGCACGAGAAAAAGAATATACGCAAAAAATATTATTTCATAATTTCTGCACGTGTTTAAGTGAATATACACTTATACGAGTACAGCATGAAGAGCGGAGTAGCCCGACTATACTGTGAGAACAGGCTTGCCTATGTGTCTGTGTGTATAAACCTTTGGTTCACTTACAGGTTAACTCCCCATATATATAACGCGCAAATAAAAGTTTCATTTCAAAAACGATGTGGATTTTCTACGACGTTCAACAGTACGCGATAATGAAAAAGTAGCTTTAAAGAAGAGTCGAATTTTGTCCGATACTCTTATTTTTAGATAACGACTCGCGGAGATTTGATTTATCGTCTCGATCGGGCAAAGCTAGACAAACGGGAAGACTATGCTATACATTTAGAGATATATTATATACGGATACACACACACGTATACACACATATATACCGTCTGAACTTTTATTTTCGTAAAAATGCACCATTACGGTACATTTATGGACATACAAAAAGTAACGAAAGGTTCGTACGCATTATCCGATATATTAAGAGAAATAATAAAAAAAAAAAAAAACGCGAATAAAATACTTTCGCTTTTATTCGGTTGTTTTATAATAGGTTATCTATCGTCCGGCACATATGCGTTTAAAATCTAACGGTTTATAGTAAAAATAACTACATGGACTATTAGAAAGAGATAAGGGGATTAATGCAACGATAAACGAGAGAAAACTACGAAATAAAAAGGGATACCAGATAACTGTTAGTGAAAGTTTGAAGTTTCCTTAAAAATTACGATAAAACACACACACATATACACGTATATATAGTATAATATTATCTCCTATACGTGGAAATGAAGGGAAATTAAAGTAGGTATATTAAAAATGAAGAAAAAACCGGTAATAACGAGTACTTGAAACTTTGAATAATGTGGTTCGCCTGACGCTGAACGGTGAAACTGACAGGCCAAATTATAACCGTCGTAGTAATGGCCGCTTGCAAACGATCGTTTTACAACACGGATAAAAGGAATAATAAAAAGAAAATCCCGAATTAATTAGTCGTACCAAAACCGAATTTTATTTCACTTATTCAGCGCCTCTAGTGTTCTCACCGATGGATTTCGATAAAATAAGACGAAATTTAGTTTAGAAGTAGAAGTGAAATTTAAAATTTTGCACGAAGATCAGATTAAAATTTCTCGGTCTCTATACGTTGTTCCATTGTTCAAATTTTCGAACGAGCTAGTCATTAGACGATATGCCTAAAGTTTGTTTTTTAAAGCACATACTTCATAAGATTCTCACACTAGTCCGTTGCAAATAATTAGTAGTTTGAACGCCAGCCTCATTTTATACAGGAAATTAGCGTGTACAACTAGCCAGTTATGACGTGTACGATGATGACAAACACACTTATTCATACGTGTATATACACTTATACAATAACGATTACAGGAAAAAAGTGTACAGTGCCTAACGGTGGTGAACTTTGATCTTTTTTACTCGATTTTTTTTAGGATCCTAGTATAATGTAATTTTACTTACTTTATTTTCCTATCTATTTTTTTAAATACTTTCTTTCTCTCTAATTGCGTCTGTCTTAAATAAATACTATTATTTATCTATATTTTATCATTTTTAATCTGCTGACTGTGGAAATAAACTAGGACAATTTTCGAATAAAGACAAAAATTGCGAATCATTCAATGATAATAATTACGTGCAAGATATCGAAATTCCAATAATTTAACGCGAATATAATTACATACGAAAATATCGATTTAAATAATTTAATGAAGATCGTTACAAGCAATAATCGAGTTATTGTCGATCGCGAAATAATTTAAACGATATATAAATTAACCTTTTTTTTTGTCGACGAATAAATCTTTCCACATGAACTAGTTAAGTTGAAATCTAATTAACAAGTGAACTAACACGTTTCGTGATGTGCTTTAATTCACCTGATATTCCGTTCCATAATCTTCCGCTTCAACAGGCTTCGTAACTTCTTACAATTCCTCTCCAGCGAGATAAGAATACTTACCTGTGTGTTTTATCATGTATGTTGACGATCAAAACCTCATTTCTCTGGCTTCTTGCGTGAGTTCTTGTATTATGTGTTGGTTCACTCGTTGATGTTATCCAACCGACATGTTTCTCGTCTTCCTCGATTCCCTCTCCTATCTATTTGGTCCTCGGATAATTAGTCGCAGTAGTTTATATTTATCTATTACACGGCGTACTTTATTTTCGTTGAATAACTGATTTCATTAATCGTCTCTCAGTTTTGACCATCTCCTGGACTTTTCGATTTGATGTCTTTGTTCTATGTAGCCACATCTCTAGAGATTCCAACTGATTTATTTGCCTTTTGTTTAATGTGGCTCCCTCAATTTCATATAATAAGATATATGTAGCACTACACAATGTTTTGACGTATATTTTTATATCTTAGAGGAGACTCCTCATAATGGTATAAACATTCCGGACGCAGCTACAACGCGTTTTTATTTCTGTATCTAGGTCCAAATTCTCCGTAATACAACTGCCCAAGTATTTAAATTAGTGAACTCTCTCAATCTTCCTGTTATTAATTATAATGGAGACATTGTTAAGTTTATTTCATTCGCCGATTATCATCATATCTTCAAATTATATGAGTTACTGTTTCCAGTTTATTAAGAAGATTTTGAAGGTCTTTTTCATTATTTGTTAAAAATCTTCACATTATCTGCATAGCGCAGATTATTAATAATTTTACCATTTGTCTACACTCCTATTGGTGTGTCACCGATATAGCTAATTTGAACATATGCTCGACATACAGCTTAAATAAGAGAGATGAAAGAATGCCACCTTGCCGTACTCTGTGTTGGACATCGAAGTCAATGCTTTCACCGTTTCCTAGAATGAGTTCAGCTGTTTAATGCCAATACAGGTTCCTAATTATCCTCAGGTAATATTCATCAATACCGGTAGCTAGCAGAATGTTTATTAGTTCATTGTACCGAATACTATCAAATGCTTTCTCATAGTCAAGAAGGCAAATTAATACATCTTAAATTGTAGATCCATTAGCTAAAATTTTAATGGTGTAGTATTCTCCTTAGTTTCTGGGCATGATATCACACGTTTCATACGGAACGTAGGAAACTTTGGGAACAGACATATTTGAAGAATATCACTCAATGCTATTAATTACAACCGCTTCGACCCAGAGTACACAACCCCATAAAATATTGAAGACTATTATTTTTCCTCTCATTGTCATTCACTTGGTTTATCTAAATGACAGTTTACCTAAACGCTAAAACCCTAACATTTGGAATAAACAAAAAATAACGACACGCCATCTTCACGAACGTTATTACTACACTTCATAATGGCGGTAATAAATTTCGACAACAGATAGCGCGCAAAACGTCGTTAACCATTTTTAAACCATCTTTGCGGTAGAGATTCGAAAATACATAGAGCTTCGCGATTGTCTTCAGCTTAAAAGTTATTTCACAATAATTTCGCATATTTGCTCGTACGGTCAAACACACACCAAAAATAGATAATTAATAAATACCATTGGAACACGCGTAGTTTTGCGCAAAAACTCAGATAGCTAGCTGACTGCAAATACACAACAATACATATATATAGTCTGGAACCTAACGAAGTATGTCGTTAAGAAGTTTGCAGTGAGTAATATTGAGCATCAAGATATCAGACCAGAAAGCCAATACGTGGATACGACAGCAGACTAAATTGTCGGATGTAGTCAAACGTGTAGCGCAGTTAAAATGAAGTTGGGCAGGTCATGTAGCAAGAAGAAACGGCGACAGGTGGACAAAACGAATAACAGAATGGCTTCTAAGAGAAGGACACAGGACGATATAGAGAGATCAGCCGGTGTGAAATCGATAAATGAGGCCTATGATCGCTATAGATGGAAAGAAAAGGGGGAACGCTTACATCTAGCAGTGGATTGATATACATACATCGTGATATATATATGCACATACATATATATATTTACTTTCATACACATTTGCATTATATATGTGTGTATATATTACATGCGCATATATATATATATATATATATATTTTATATATATACATATATATATATATATATATATATATATATATATATATATATATATATATTTTATATATATACATATATATATATATATATATATATATATATATATATATATGTATATATGTATGTATACATATATATACATATATATACATATATATATATATATATATATATATATATATATCTATATATATATATATATATCTCATCATCAGTGAGTCGTGTCACCCCGTGCAGGGGTATCGTGACCATGATATGTCACACGACAGACTAGGCTACGCCAGCAAATATGGTCGCGTGCGATATTTACACAATCGTGAAAAGTACGGCCAGTTGTCTTGCAAATCGCGTCCGACCATCGAAGAGGTAGGCGACCGAGCTTTCTTTTACTAGCCACTACACCTTGAACGAAAAGCGCCTTCATATTTTCTGCTCTAACTACGTGACCAAAAAATCGTAGTACTCTGTTGAGAACGATCAATTTTAATCTTTTCGGATTACCAATATCGTCCAAAATCGAAGCATTTGGTTCTCCTAGCTGTCCATGAGACACGTAGCATTCGTCTCCAACACCACATTTCCAGTGCATCTGTATGTTTTCTGTCGGCACTGCTTACCGACGACCAGGTTTCCGAGCCATAAAGAAACACTGTGAAAACAAGTGAGTTTACTATTTTAATTTTAACCGATTTGCTAACTGCGGAGTCGGTCCAGATTCTATTCAAACGGCTCATTGCGCTTCGGGTTAGTCGGGCTCTATGGCGTATCTCACTTCTGCAGCCGCCGCTATTGGTTTACCACTCCAATTCCATCAATTTATCGTATCGCGGGGCAGTTATTCTTTGGGCGATTAATGATCATAATTTTAGTTTTGGCCTTGTTGACGAGTAGGCCATACTCCGCACTAATTCTTATTAACCAGTTTAAAATATATGACATTTCATCCACGTTTTTTGCCACTAACGTTTGTCATCTGCATACCGGAAATTATTAATGTACATGCCTCCAATTGAAATGCCTCCATCCCAATTTAATGCTCCATTTGATGCGTCGATTTGGAGAGTTCTGCGCATTAAACATTCACTGTAGAGGTTAAACAGTAGCTGTGAAAGGATTCAACCCTATAATACATACACATGCATATATACATATACGCTACTTCCATTTTTGACACATATGTATTGTTTCGGTAAATAAAGATCGTGTTGTAATATAAAATTATACAAGCAAGCCCATTATTATATACATTTTTAGTATTAAAATCACCAAGGATACAGTTTTTAAATTCGTTTTCGTAATTAATTTCTCTATAATATTTAAGAAACTTAATATATTAGCTGTATTTGGCAATATATAAGTTATTATACAAATAATATTATGAACTTCAGCTGCAATAATCGGAATTCGAAATTCCTAATGAGAATACCTTCATATGTAGACATATATTAAATGTAGAAATTTCTTCATTACTCCTAGTTTAATATAGTGAATCACTGGAAATCAGATAGTATGTACAGAAGGTTAAATCCACGAGGTCCTTCCAATATTGTATATAGATCGTTAAAATTGTGCACTTTTGACGCTGGATTGTTCTGTAAGTATCCATGATATGTTTATCAAGCAGCGCCAACGCCATATACATGAATACACACACATACACATACATATATATATATATAAAAAATAGTTTTCTTCTTTACTAAATCGTACGAAATGTGCGTTATAGAAAAAAGAAAAATAAAATTTATCAAAAATTTTAAATTTAATTCAATTTACGAGCTGCTCAATTAGATTAATGTTACAAATAGAGAGCCTACCTGAAAACTGCAGGATAAGAGAAAATTATTAAATTATTAAATTAACGTATATTTAGAAAAATATTACCTCCTACTTTTTGTTACTCGATATGTTTGCCGGAAGATCGTATAGCGATCGTTTAAATTAAATTATACGAGATCGACGAAGATAGCGTTATTTTTTTCTCTATAACCCCTCAATTTCTTGGTCAGCCCGCGCTTATATGATATCGTTATCTTATTTTATCCGATCATTTTGTCATACTTTCTATTTATAAATTTCGATTTTGTACGTCTTCGTCTAAACACCGTCGAAATAATATATAATTATCGCAGCAGCGCCGAACATAAAATGGTAAAACGTTTTAATTAATTGACTAATTATTTCATTAAGCAATGAATAAAATTAATAGTCTTCGATCGGCGGTGTTACAACTATCGCGATCGTTCTAAACGCTATCGCTCCGACACCGTTAAACGCTAAACATTTATAAACGCCCGAATCTTTGAGCGACGCTTTGAATTCCAATACGGAGTACGGATGTCGATCGGCTCCGAGCGGTAACGGTTCCGTATCGTTACCGCGTTTCCAAAGTACGATCGGTTTCGGATAACCGTCGGCGTGACAATATAGCGACGCTTTCTGTCCTTCGAATACGCGATGAGAATTGCTGGAATTCGATAAAATAACGGCCGGTCTAAGAATACGAACCGAAACTCGAGACAATATCGTAACGACGTTATTTCCGATTCTGTTAGTATTATTATTATTATTATGATTATTACAGTTACTAGTAGGACAGTATTTAATTTCGTTACGATTATTCCGGTCATCCGCATTTAAAGGCAACATAGAACACGTATAGTCGGCTTCGTCCGATACGGTTAACGAAGAAATTTCTAACGTATACGTTCTAAAACCGTCGAAGCTGTAAGATACTTGACTAATATCGTTGTTATCGTAATCGACCGGTTCATCATCATTACCAACGGTCGACGCGTTTGTGGCGGTATCGGTGCCGACGATTATCGGAGAATTCGCCACTTCGACGTAATGCGGTAATAAGCTTCGGCCGGATCGAGAATTTTTCGTCCAAATCAAAACGGAATTCGTTTGTTCCGATCCGAGTTGACAACTCATGTTAAACGAATCTCCTTCGTTCAAAGCTTGTAAATGTGTGCAAGATGACGAAGTAACGTCTACGATAGCGATAACGTTAAAAATGATTAAGACGACGCATAGCCGTAATAATAGACGCGAACTGTTGCTGAACGACATAATTGTTTTCAAAAAGGAAATTCCGAATTAATTATCAAATCATTCAGAAGTTTACGCAATAACGGACCGCGAAAGTATATTTACCCAAAAAGAAAATAAGTACATATGCATACGGTGTAACGGAATACGTTATAAGAGGAATGTTTCGATTACTAAACGTATTATCACTATCACTACGTCGTTACTATCAAGTGAGAATATCAATGATTCAGCTTAGCTTTTTAAGTGGGACGCTTATCGAAAATGTCGAGGTTAGTGTAAAATAAGCAGATAAAGTGTTTTTGTTATGCACGTGTGAAATTTACATTCACGTAAGCACACACACACATGTATATATATGAAAGTACATTCATATACACACCAAAAATTATATATATATATATATGAACACGTGTTTACTAAAGGGGATTTCTGCTTATTAGCCCCAAGCTATTCGTGCTTGAACGATCGAAAAATTATAAATTTATCTGTACCACAATATTTGACATTTAATTTCTCATTTTTTTACTCCTAAAGGGAAAAAAACCACAATAAAATTTTTTCTATTATAAGGTACTCGACAAATTACATAGATAATTATCATCGTCACCGTAGGTAAGGCATCGCGATTAATATTACAAAATTATTCGGTGTCCCATTAATGCGACGACGCTTGATGATTTTTCCACAACTTTGCTAATAAGTACAGATGCGAGAAAGATGGATCTTTTTAAGATTGAAATAACTTAATATACACGTTATAAAGCGAACAAAAAGCCATCAACTTCAACATTTGAATGGAACGATGTGTTGTTTAATATTTGCAACAGCTATTATAAATAAAGTTGGACTAATTACTGACCCTTGGGGAGTAAATTTTCTATTATATAAAACGTTTTTAATAAAGATGGGTAGGTTTAATCCCCATCGATGCACGTTTAATAATATTTCATGTTTCCACACTTTGTCGAAAGCTTTTTCCAAATCAAAGCTGGCTAGGGTTGTAGTTTTGTTTTGAATTAAGTTATCCTGTATATCAGTTATTAGTTTGGTTAACAGATCCTGTGTGCTTCTTTTCTTTCTAAAACCGAATTGTAATGGATCTAGTAATTCAAGTTTTTCTAGTTGCCAAAGCAGTCTGCTGTTAATAATTTTTTCAAGTAATTTGCAAAGAGTATTTGTGAGGGAGATTGGTCTGTAGCTAGCAGCGTCTAGGGAATTTTTGTTTCGTTTTAATAACGGAATTAGATGGACCTCCCTCCACGCCTCTGGGAAGGACTGGTTTTGCCATAACAGGTTATAGAAATATAGGATAGCCATTTTAGAACTGGAGTTAAGATGTTTTATCAAACTTATGTGAATACCATCCGGACCTGCTGCTGTTGGGCGCATTTCATGTAGGGCGGTGTCAAATTCTTCCTTCGTTATATCTGTATTGTAACTTTGATTTATGTCTGATTGAAAATCAATAATTATATCTGTATTGTAACTTTGTTTACGTCTGATTGAAAATCAATAACGCGTTTAGTTTCCACTTCATATTTTATTTTTTTAAATGTTTCGGGATAGTTTCTGTCCGACGACATTTCATAAAAATAGTCGGCAAATATATTAGCTATTTCCAGTTTGTTATCCTTTATTGCTGTTATTGATTGGACTGTATGTTTATTTGAGATTTTCCTAATTTGTTGCCATAGTTTATTCTGTTGAAGAGTTGATTGTTTTAACAAAATTTATCCAATAATTTTTTTTACATTCGCGTATGCTCATCCATCTAGCTTTTTTGAATTTTATTAAATTTTCTATGGTAGGTTGTCGTTTATATTTCGATAGCAATTTATTTTTATTTTTGATTAATGATCGACATTCTTCCAACCACCATACAGCAGGTTTGTTTTTTGCATGTATGTTATGCCTCGGAATAGTGTTCTCGGCAGCTTCTTTTATTGTCCGTAAGATGTATTCATAGGACTCATCAGCGTTGCTCGAGATTTTACATGTTTGAATATTGACCATAGTTGTATACGAAATCTAGTACGCTTTTTTAAAATTCCAATTTTGCGATTGGTGGTTAGCAATTGGTACTATTGTGGATAGATCTATAATTATATGCTGCGGAAAATGATCGCTACCATATAATTTCGAGTCAAGGTACCAATTTGCGATGTGGCCTACATTTCGACTGCAAAAAGTTAAATCAATTGCCGAATAGCCGCCATTGTTGTTCAGATGAGTCGAAGGCCCGTATTAAGTAGGCATATATTCGCCTGATCTAGCACTTTTTCGATCACTTTTCCTCGAGGGTCTGTGTTTTTGGATCCCCATACCGTGCTGTGGGCATTAAAATCGCCGGTTACTATGAAAGCTTTAGGTAGTTGGCTGAATAAATTTGATAAAACATGTAATGAGATGTTATCATTTTTGCGTAAGTATATTGAACACACATTAATTTTTGCCCAGAGATGTAGACCGATGCTGCTATCGTTTCCAAATTTCTACTCAATGATAGTTGTTCAGAATAGAATTTATTTGATATCGCTAATAAAACACCTCTGCTAGCCGCAGACCCTCCTATGTAGTCTTCCTTGTAAATTTTATTTGTTTTTAGACTAGTTATATCTGTAGGTTTTAATTTAGTCTCTTGCAAGCATAAAACGATTAGGTCATTTAGTGTAATTAGTATTTGTAATTCCGGGTATTTGTTTTTGTAGCTGTTTAATTTCCAGGATATTATTTTATTCATTTTGATTAATAAAGTTTGTTATTAAGTTTACTTGGGTATTGAATCACTATTTTTGTTAATTTTTTGGTTGAGTTTTTTTTATTAAATTGCTTACCCTTACTTCGAGAGTGTTGTTAATAATAAGGGGTTTAATATCGGTTAACATGTTTACGATGCCGTCGAGGTGTGGTATAAATTGTTCTATGATTTCAATCTGTTGGTGTGAACCTTTCATCATATTAAGTAAAGTTACTATAGGATATAGGGTATAAGTGTTTGTTTTTATGAATGTACTCTTTGCAGGGCTCAAGGAGCTATTTTGTATCTTGAATATTAGTTTTATCAGAAATTTCGATTAATTTAAGTAATATGTGTTTATATTTATATTCAAGTTTTTTATTTTTATTTTCTGTGTGTAAATCTGTTATTATTGAGCGTAATTTGTTTGAATCTACTTTGTTCTGCTCGAGAATGCGTTTGAATCTACTTTGTTCTGCTCGAGAATGCGTTCCACGTCTTGTGGTTGGTCGTATATATCAGCAAAAATTTTTCTATTTGTGTAGTTGATTTATTTGTTGATTTGAAGAAATCTTGCATGTTTTCAGAGTGGTCATTTAATTGAGAGCAATAATCTATCTTATAATCATCGTGAAATTCGGTAATGTTTGGTTCAGTTATTTCTTTTATTTCTATTTTTTTGTGTGTTGTATTATTATTGCAACTTATTATAGATGAATTTGGGTGTTGGACTATTTCATTTTTTTTATTTTCGTGTTTGGTTTTTTTATTTGATTTTTATTTATACTGAATTGTGAATTTGTTTTAGGTTCGTATTCAATTATATCTGAGGAATTTAACGAAATAGGGCGCTTTGTATTTACTTTGTATTTGAATTGGTTACATTAACCGTTGTTATGTCGATTGTATTTTCTGTTGAATTTTGCATTTCCTTCCGAGGGTAGATATCTGTTTCCATTGTTTGTGGCTGTTGATTTTGAGGACAGTGAGAGGATATGTGACCTCTTTCATTACAGATAAAGCAGAACATAGGTTCGCTGGTTAGGAATATTCTGTGCTTAGTTTCTTCGTGTTCTATCACTAATGAACTTGGTACTTTATCTATTTCGTCGGAATCAATATAGAACTGTCGGCGATTGCTAAGTATGTGTGAGTATTTATTTTCCTGAAAGCCTGCTCTTAGATAACTAATTTGCGAAGTTGGATGTATATTTAGCTGTTTTAATTCGTTTTCAAGAATTGAGTTAGCTATACTGGGACATATGTTTAAGATAAGAATTCGTTTGGATGGATTAATCAGTTTTCTTAATTCAATTATGTTTCCTCTAATGTTTATCGATTTATGTTTTTGAAGTAAAATGTCTAATTTGTCTTTATTTGTAAGAAATACACAGAAACGATTGTCTGATAATGTGAAGGCGGCTCGTATATCATTTGGGGATATAATTTCGCTTAGCTTTTCTACATAATCAACTTGCCTGACACCGTCTATTCTATTTATTATTAGTGCACTTTTTTTATCTAATTACGTATTCTGTACTTTGAACAGCTGCTTTACTAGCGTAGCTTATAATTTAAAATTTCGGGTATGTGTGTAGTGTTTGTCTCGTTAAGTGTTCCAGTGTTTGTATAAGCGAGCGGTGTATTTATATTAAGATTATAATTTGGAACTTATCCGTCGTGCGGAATTGTTTAAGTGGTTACCTGTCGTCCTATTGAATGGTGTGATTTTATCTGCTATGTGTGTGTGTTGGTTGGAATTATCGGCAGGTGTGATTGAATAAGACTGCCCGGGGCAGGGGCCGCCGGGGAAACTATTGTTAGTTGTTACTTACTTTCTATCCTATCAGCTACTTCGTATACGCTAACACTACTACTAATACTACTAAAAAGATCGGAATAACTCACGAACTGTAGTCTATTAAAACACGAAAAGAAACGTCAGAATGCGTAGCACTTTATCTATCTTTTTATTGACATATATTTAGGTCATTATGAAGGGTTAAGTTAGATACATATTTTGGTGCAGATGTGATGATACGAAGTATTTTCGATTGTTGTCGCTGTATTCTCAATATATTGCTTTTACATGCAGTTCCATATAATTCGATTCCGTATTTCCAGATCCGAGCTATCAGAGTTAAATAAATTTTTATTTTTAAATCCAAGTTTTAAGTTTAAAGCGGATTTCATTCCTAGAATAGGATACAGCAATCTGGTTCGATTATATTATTATTTTTGCACTAATTATTGATAATAATCTCAAATTCATGTAATCCGTCATCTTGACGAAGAATTATCTTCTGTATATGTCACTGAACTCCTAAACTGTAGGACCGAATTCGGTGAAATTTTTCTGCGTGTGTTTAAACAGATTTGGGCGCTGCAGTTGGGCTATCGGAAAGTTTTTATTTTTTTCCATAGTTTAAAAGTTTTCTGACATTTCGGAGTATATAATTCAACCCCTTCACGATAACATACGTGCATGCAGTAGCGCAGTATGATTATCATATTAAACAAATAGCTGTATGCACGATGTGTGTGTGTGTGTGTGTGTATGAACAATTAACTGTTAAGAATAATAGAAATGAATAATTTGTAGTTATGTTTAAGTACCAATTTTAATTATTCGTTATTATTTTTATATCGTATGTCTTCAGGTAGCAAATACCATGTATATTTCATGTTACAGCCGCGAAATTTCTTCCCAACCGCCACTTAAGGCTGTTCGTGGACACGTATTTAGTAATTTTTGAAGCCCAAATTTACGAGCATGTGGCCACATCTTCCATGACAGTTCGAAAGCGGTTGAGCCGTGCGTACCCACGTCTTTCGTTGTAGATCAAAAGCCAACATCCTGTGGTGGGGAACGTCGATTATATTATTCTTGTCCGGGTTCCGCATTTTCCATTCTTCTCTTCACGCTGTTACTGAATCGAACCCCTCCGACATGAGTTTTGCAGCTGTTCGATGAGCTGGTTTCCTCGATTTCAAAGGCCTGTATCCGCGTTTATAGGTAGGTTTTCGTTGATTCTGTATTTCCTCCATTCTTTAACTGCCGCAGCTTTTCTACGAATATGAGCAGGCATGATATTGGCTCGTACTGGTAACCACTCTACCGGGGTCAATTTGGTTGTGCCGGATATTATGCGTAGTGCATCGTTTAGTTCGGTGTCGATCTTCTTTGTGTATTTGCTGTTCAGCCATGCTGGAGCTGCGTACTAAGCCGCTGAGTAAACCAACGCTGGAGCTGACGTCCGTAGAGTGGTTGCTGATGTACCTCATGTTGTTCCAGCCAGTTTCTATATAATGTTCTTTCGGGCACGGATTTTAGCCGCTGTATTTTCAAGATGTTTACGATAGGTTAGTTGACGGTCGAGAGATATTGGATACTCTTCGTACTTTAATCTGCGATCGTTAATTTTGATATTCAGTTTCGTTTTATCTAGTTGGGTGGAAAGATGGAAACATGATACAGTTGTTTTATCCGTATTCAGCATTAATCGCCATTTGTTGAAGTAATCAGTTATTGAGACCAAATCTTCCTGAAGAGTTTTCTCTGTAATGTGCTGCTGGACGTTTTGGACGTAGCCAAAGCTATATCGTCTGCGTAGATGAACTTACGCGATTCTGTTTGTGGTAAATCAGAAGTGTATAGGTTGAATAGTAATGGATCTAGTACCAGGCCCTACGGAAGGCCGTGGTTCTGCTATGCTTTCCGCCGAGATGGACAATTATCTTGCGATTAGTGATCATGTTGTTCATTAACGAGTACATTTTTCTGTCAGGAATCGTTTGCAAAAATTTATGTATGTTATCGCGAGAGGAGGTGAATTATATATTGCGATGTGAGGAAAATTGTTAAAATATGGAAAAAACTATAAACAATTTCCTATAGCTCAAATGCAGCGTTAAAATCTATACCATCAGCGAACCTACTTAAACATACGCAAAAATAATTATTAATAATAATCTAAAATACATCTCATTTACCATTTTGGCGAAGAATTATCTCCTGTCGTTTAGGAACTCAGTGACATATCCTCATACAATAAATAATTTTTCGCCAAATTGGTGGATCAGGTGAATTTTATATTATTATCAATAATTAGTGCAAAAATAATATAATATTTAGCGTAATAAATCATATATGCATATATATATATATAAAACAGAACATTCGTCTCGTTAAAATCACTGGAACTACTAATAACATTAAACAAACAAAGGCGGTAGTTAAAATCACTAAATTTCATTATCAAATTATTTTTTCTAGTATTTCACTTTGATAATTTTTTGTAGTGTTGTACATCTAAACAAAGTGTTTTCTTACATTTATCTTTATTTTTTTTATTATTATTCTTTAATCAATTAATCGCTCCACTACTGGCGGTGATTTTAATTCTAAGGATACCGCTTGGGCCTCTAATCTGATTAATACTCGAGGGAAGTCGCTCCTAGAAGCATGTAACATATGTAACTGTAGATACATATCAGTAGGTGAGCCTACATACTGGCCAACCGATCCAAATAGAACACCAGATTTGCTGGATTTCTTTATATTAAAAGGTATTTCTTCAAAGTACACAGAAATTAAAAGCTATAATGATTTAACTTCTGATCATACGCCTGTTCTCTTAATAATCAGTGATGTAGTCATACGGAAACAGAAGCGACTAACACTAACCAATAAATATACAAACTGGGATAATTTCAGAAAACAGTTAGATCAACGAATCAATCTGAAAATAAATCTAAAAACAATACAAGCACTGGAGACACAGAGTCAGCTTTTTATTGAAGCTACTCGTAAAGCTGCGCAAGATGCAACTCCAAGTCCGATTAACAATATTGTCAGACAAGAAAATTGTTATTCACATGAAATTAGAAGACTGGTCAAGGAGAGACGTACCGTAAGATGTATATGGCATAACACTAGAAGACCAGAAGACAAAACAATATTCAACCGTATTAGTAATAGAATGAATAAATTAATATTCGGGAGAGCCTCTCTGATTACATGATCAATCTGAGCCCTCTGGCGGAAAAAGGTTACTCATTTTGGAAGGCAACGCGCTCTTTCAAACGACCAGTTGTTAAAATACCACCTGTAAAGGATGAATCAGGAAGTTGGCTTTGTCGTAATGAAGAAAAAGCAGAATTATTCGCTCGACATCTTTCTAGAATATTCCAACCGCATGACATTCAGTCCAATGTGATATTTAATACAGCACAGTTGCCTGAACAACCAATTAAATTTGTTACACCGCTTGAAGTAGCAGATGAGATCGACAAAATCGCCAGGAATTTATGAGCTTTAACAGGACAATTAAAAGAACTGTCAAAAAAAGTATTGTACTTCTTACATATATATTCAATGCTTGTATACGGCTGGAAAATGTACCAAAATGTTTTAAAGTAGCTAAATATCAAAACTATTTGAAAAACTACTCCTCAAACATACTAAACCTCTTACGAAAGTACCTGACCATCAGTTTGGCTTTCGAAGAAAGCATTCTACGATTGATCAAATACATCGCATAACGGCTATAATAGAACAAGGCTTTGAAGAAAAGAGCAACTGTATTTTTTTTTTTTTTTTTAAAACGTATATTTGTGATAAATGTTATAATGATATATACACTCATAATCACACCTCATGTATACACACAACAACACAACAACACTCATACGACATAATACAATTATTTTAATACTACTTATCCCGTCAAATTTTAATTTTCCAATCGGTAGTAGAACCCTGACATCCGCATTGTATCATACTATGTTTGTATTTCATAATCCTCATCATTTCATTATTCTTATAGTATTTTATCCACATTTTCCTTATTTTGTAACCATTTTTTTAATTCACGTTTTAGTTTCCTCTCCACCCTTTCGTTCAATATTTCTTCTGGTATCTCGTTCATCATACGCGGCAATATGTACATATCTGTCTGATTTCCATGCTTCGATTTCGGTATTTGAGTATGATATTTTTGTATCTTCCTTAGATCATATGTTATTCTTTCCCTAACTTTTACAGGTTTCCGATTTCTAATATAATCCAACATTCTAACCATTAAGCACAATCCTTTTATATCCAGCATGTTTTCCTTCTTCAAAAGTTTATGCAATTCACTATCATTATCTCTTGTAATTAGTTGTAAGGATTTTCTCTGTAAACGATCGATACGTACAGTATAATACTTCTTAGCTAAACCCCATGCCTGCACACCTCGACATTGCGCAGGCGTTTGATCGCGTATGACACGAAGGGCTTATCTTCAAACTTAGTTACAGTTTACCAATGAATTGATGTCACATGGTACAGTCGTACTTATCCGATCGTTGGTTTTGCATATCACATGAAGAGGCTACATCAGGATTTCATCCTATATTAGCAGGTGTTCCGCAGGGCAGTGTCCTAGGGCCTATTCTGTACTTGTTATATACAGCGGACATACCGGTATTACAGGATACAACAATTGCAATGTTCGCTGACGATACAGCAATATTATCGATCAATCAATCTCAGGCTGTGACGAATAACAACCTGCAACATGCTCTGGATCGTATAATAAAATGGACGAAGGATTGGAAAATTCAACTAAATGAACAGAAATCCGTACACGTCACTTTCTCTTTACGCAATCGTGATCGTCGTTACATGGTCCATATAAACAATCAACAAGTTCCAGTTGCAAATTCTGCGAAATACTTAGGAATGCATCTGAACACAAAATTAACTCGGAGAACCCATATTGATCATAAAGCTGTCCAAATAAGAGAAAAAATACGCCAAAAGTATTGGCTCGTTGTACGGCACTCTAAAATGAAGCTGGAGAATAAATTGTTAATATATAACACCATCATAAGTCCTATATGGAAATACGGGATACAAATATGGAGATGTACTAAAGCATCGAATCGTAAAATAATCCAGACAGCTCAGAATAAGTTTCTTCGACTAATTACCAATGCTCGCTGGTTCCAACGAAATTATGCACTCCATGCAGATTTACAAATCAAATAGGTCAACGAAGTAATACAGGATTATGTTGACCAACACCACAGAAGACTTCATCATCATCCAAATCCGGAGGCCTTGGCACTTTTGCCCATAGATCGTGATTTAAGAAGGCTTAAACGTTTCAAACGTACTGACTTGATTGTTACTAAGTAATATACGTAACAGAGCTTAACCATTGGGTTAAACCTCTGCACATGCTGAATAATCATGATTGCTGCTTATTTAAACTAAAGTTTATGATTGCAGAAAGGAAGTAGCTGTCCTTTCTTGGAACTACATTTAAAAAAAATTCTTTATAAATTGTATATATTTATATATTTTTTTGTTCATGTCCACTTGATAATGGCTTAATAGTGAAGAGTTTTTATTTTCATATATAAAAATTTAGCGACTTGAACATCCTTTTTGTGCGTTTACTTATTTTAATTCGATAATGTTCAGATTAATTCAGATTTCGTAGATATTTGTAGGTAGACACACCTACGCCCGAACGTAAAGAATTCATTACGTTTCAAATTACACTAATTACCTTGGAGTCCTAGTGTAGGCGTAAATTATAAACGAACCACGATATTGCTCGATATAAGCGTACTTATATATATATAATCGGCTATTCTTCGTTCTTTTTCATTCCATCTAGCCAGTTAATCTATCTCTCTCACACGGGGAGCTGTCTTCTTTTGATGAGAATTTATTTCAAGCGCCGACGACGCATTTCAAATTTCATCCACCCACCTTTTATTTTAGCTCACAAATATTGTTTGCCATAATCTCACTTCATCGAATCTTGACTGACGAATAGGCCTTCTTATTTTTGATACAGATTTTCTCTCTCTCGGTGAATTATTAACTTATCTACCGCTAATTTGATGTTAAATAAACTAAAAAATTTATTTGAGATTATTATTATTATATTTTTCGAACTTACATATGAATTTCGAATTATTTAATAAACAGCGCTCAAAATGTTAAATAATCGATAACAAAATTCCAATCTTGAGTGGTAGTTATTCTGTTAATGGTGGTAAGAATAATTAAACGTTTGTTTATAAAATCGACATTGTTTATTCCGTTCGAATAATAAAATAAAGTATCAGAACGAATTATTTATAATAGAATTGCAGCTGAAGTGGACAGTCATTTGCCAATATTCCAGGCTGATTTTCGAACAGGAAGATCCTGTATAAATCAAGTTGCTACCATTACAACACAACAAACATAAAACGGATTTCAAAGGAATGAGAAGACATTGGCTCTCTATTTAGATTTGACTTTTCCTTAAGATACTGTTTGACGAGAAGAATTACAATTAAAGCTAGTTTCTACTATACCGTGCATTTGAATATTGCTATTAGTAAATATCACGCTGTCAGATAGGTATTTCCGTGTCTTCTTAGTAGAAAATAGTAGCAGATGGTAACGAGTATTTCATGGACTTCCATAACTATCAATACAGCGTCGTTATTTTTTAATATATATATATAAAATATATAATATATTATATATATATATATATATATATATATATATATATATATATATATATATATATATATGTCAGTGATATGCCTGACATATTTTACAAAAAGTCGCGGTATGCAAACGAGATGGGGATAATCACCACAAAACAGAGACAGCATTTTTCCATCTCAACAACCGAATAGCAAAAATCGAACCTGTAGTTAAATTTGAAAGTTCGGAACTAGCAAATACAAAACACCCAAAATGCATTGATATTAGGCAGCACCTTATCATATACAATGATCATCTAATCTAAAAAGTTAAAAACACGTATAATCTCATTACTCGTTCGACATGAGGTACTGATGTAAAAACAGTCAGAATTTCTTCTTTGATACCTTTACACTCAGCAGCCGAATATTGTTCTTCAGTTTGGTGCAATAACTGCTATGTTAAAAAAGTTGATGTAATATTAAACGAATCACTCTGAATCATCAGGAACGATTACCCATGTAGCTTCCAGTATTAGCTAATATAGCTGCAGATACAATTAGACGGAAGATAACGTTATTCGGATGCCAATCTCTGAAGAGATAAGGTCACCAGTATGGAGATTTAAATCCAGAAAATTCAATGGATGAATTATTAGCAGAATATACGAGAGATTTTAATAAATAGAAAACAACATTGGAAAGGAATGTAGAACATAAAATAACTTCCCATATCCGAGGAACAAAATCAAAGGAATGGATCTTCCGATCGAATTTAATAATTGTTAGTCGATGACGTTTTCCGCGAGTACTATACGTAACGCGGATCATATTTTCTAGCTGAATTATAATTGATATATTCGGCATTCAGTGACGGATTATTACACTAAGTAATCGATACTCCACAGAATCGACCCTATAGAGCGATTCTACGTTTCTCTGATTCCAGAACTTGCAGTTTGTACTCGTCAAACTAATTTTTCAAAAAACTCTGTATTGTTTTGTTCTTGTGACACTGAAATTGACAGTAAATTACTCGTATAAATGAGAATCATAATCTACTATTTGTTTTACTAAATTATTATAGATGTTTTGCTGGTTTTTAACAAAATAATAATTTGTATCATTGTCTGGTAACAGGTTCAAAGATCGATATAATCATAATTAAGGATCGATTCGTACGGGTGCATTGAAATACCGGGTAGTTTAAGAAGCGGTAATCCGAATTGTCCATCGTTAGTATTTAGTAGGATCTTAGTTAAAATAGTCGATAATTTCTTTTACAATATTTCCCCTTACATCGATGTGTTTACAGACCCAAAGTGAGCTATGAGTATTAAAGTCAGTCATGATATCGTACGTTGAGGTACGATTTAGATAAGTTGATGAGCTATTAATAGTTATCGTGAGCTTGATTTCGAACATCTGTAATTAATAAGTAACATTTTTTCACTAATGTAATAAATTACTCACAATACTGTACTATTAGCTATACAGTTACCGGGTTATTATTCAGAGTCTGCACGTGCTAAAGAAATGTAGAAAATCTAACCGAGTAACGTGTTTTGGTTATATTTATAACTAGAGAAGATCTAGAGATTCATCTCGATTGAGTCGTACCAATTTATTTTTACGAAAGGTTTACAGCATCGACCTTAGTTGAAGAGGATTTATAAACAAAGGATACTCTGAGGAGTCTGTTGACGTTATTACGAGTATGTTCCATAATAGTCCCGGTAATACTTCGTTAGGAAGACTAGGAAGATTATCCGCAATTAGGTTTCTAGGATAAGGCGTAGACTTTTTTGTGAATCTAGGGCTAGTAAACGGTCTCTGGATTCTGTATTATCGAAGCTATAGTTATCGGCTATTAAAGAATTACACTAGAAACAGACCAGAACATCAGCCGATTTTCATTTGACCACGAAGATATTAATGGATGACGCTAAGTTTAATTCGTTCAAATTCACTTATTTTCATCGTAAATACAGTCTGTCTTTATTAGGCGGTATAAAAGTAATGATGTTTCATTGTATTAAATTAAATAAATATCATTCTGTGAACATTATAACAATATTTATTATTATTATTATTATTATATTATTTTTTGATATTTCATTAATTGTAAGTTTTTTACGTTGAAAAAAGTTATTTTGGAAATTGTAACTTTTTTTTAACGTATTACGAAAATGAAAATAACAACGAAAACGATGAAAATAATTAATAAACACTTGCAGAGAATATTAAACAAAAACTAAACGACAAAATGTAAGAGGTGATCGAAAAGGATCGGTTTTATATCGTAGACAGATGACGATACTTAAAGAAGTAAAGATCTGTATGAGATAATGAACGAACGTCCACCTATAACGATCCGAAGAAAAACTTTGGTCGACCTTACATTATTATTTTAATATGATTATCATTATTTTTATTATAATCATAATAATAATAATTGTTATTATTATTAATTATGATTACTACTATTATAGACGTCGCTAATTTCTCTGGTAGAAACCTTCGATAATCCTAAGGATCGCGTCGGAGGACTCGACACTAATTTGTCTGAAGGGCGGCTACGTAGTAAGGCCGATTAAATACCGGCCATCGTCTAACTTTTCATCGGCGCCTTTTGATAAAAACGGATTAGTCGAATAGTTTAATAAACGACCTCGGTACCCTACGAGATGCGCCCTTATAATAAAGAACAACTGCTCTTCTTCAAGCCGACCTTTACGTTATCATTAGTAACGCCGTTAGTTTTAGCCGAGGATTAAAGGGGACGTAATATTTCACCCAGAACTAACAGCGGTAATCTAAAAAATTTTTTGCAGTCTTTTAAAAGACTTGGACGCCACCTCAGTAATTTATAACCTACTTCCAAACGATAATATTATAGCTATCTGTATATATATGTATATATATATATATATATATATATACATAAAACTATTACATACTATATACGATGAGTATTACACCCCACACGAATAAATCATCCGCAATCGAAACATAAACCTACAGCATAAGTTAGCGACGAAGGGTATTAATCGTTTTCGAATTATTCGATTACGTTCGATGAGCCCCCTACTCGGAAACGATTCGAGAGTTAAATACACGTGTAAACTTTCATGGTTGATATCCTTACGTTTAGGATTTTTTTATTTTTCGGTGTAAATTATATCCATATTTTTTTTTGCGTAACGTTTCGAAAACAGTTTTCATTATCGGATTGAGAGCGGTTATAAAAGTGTAGATATTTTTATTTGCTTAGAAGAACGCAATGTTAACTTAAATATAAATTTAATATTTAAATCATCTTAGATCTATTCGCTCCTCTCCTCTTCTTTGGAAGTATTCTGTGCATAGCAGAAAGGAATAGGAAGTACTGTCCCGTATCCGTATTGGCCACACCGCACTGACTCATGGTCTTATTTTAAATAAAACAAATCCATCTACACTTATTTTTTAACTGCCCACAATATTCCGGATATCGTCCACAAAATTTCAGTTGTAATTCATTCAAAACATTTTTGATCTAACTGCTGTGGAAGCAACACTTCAGTTTCTTTAAACTATAAATATGATCAATATCATCTAACATGTCATATTTATTTTCGGGTGCTTCTGGCCATAATAGCAGTACATGTTTTCATCCATTTTTATCTAGTTAATAAAACGAATATTGGCCGTATAAATTTCGAACAAATCACGAATACGCAAAGATATGTTATCGGTTTTTTTGACCCAGCTTGCGCCATACTTTTTAAACCTTTATCTAGTTATCTAGTTAGTGTATTTTAAATCTCAATGTCACTACGTTTGATAAATTTATATAAACCGATTGTAACAAAAGACAAAATTGGTCAGAAACAATTAATTCAATACTTACAGGTAATGTGTGCCACTTTTGTAAAATATTAGAGAACAGCTCATCCCTATGCTTTAGAAATTTCGGACAAACCTAAATTTGATGCTCAATACAGTCGTCAACATGACGGCAAAACGTTTTAGATGTTTTTCCAGTTGTTAAATTGCGTATTATAGGGAACGAAACGATTATTTATCATCGAGTACGTCGTTCGAATTATGAAAATATCGATAAATCTGTTATACGTTTTCCGAGTAATTCGATATCGTTCTAAATAGTATTTAATATAATTTTTCTAAATAGTATTTAATATAATTTTTCTAAATAGTATTTAATATAATTTTGAATTTTTTCGCGCTAACTCGTCTTTTTTTTTTAATTTTCAATTTATATATTCCGCTTAATTAAATTCACGGATCGTATTAACATCGTTTTCGTTAAAAAAAAATATATATCGATACTTTTACGAATTTTTAAATCCACCGGGAAACTATTACTATCGATGTCTCTGGTAGGTAGTAGTTTTATATGCCTGTGAAAAGATCTTATTAATGTAATTACGTATTAATAAATATATATTAAACCAATTAAATTAATTATCGGCCTAAAAAAAAATAGTATCGAATAACTGAAGTGGTAAAATAGAGAGAAACGGCTTTCATAAAATACAATCAGCTACAGTTACTTCGAAATAGGTGTTGTTGAGGTGAACATTAAATGCCAGTCGGTTCGCTGGAATAAAGCGAATGTACGATAAGTCAGCGCTTCTCTATTTCGACGATTATTACATTCTCTCGCTTTGCCGAAATGTTTTCAATAATTGCTCTTTGCGCGAAAGTAATTCGATTACCGCTGTCGGCAACCACCATTCCAGATTGCCAAAAATTTACGTAGGCCAAATATAAAAATATAAACCTAGGAGATTAAAACGTAGCTTTCTTCTTTAGTCGTAATTCCCCTGAGGGATGTTGTGACTGTACTAAGGACTTATTAATTTTTTCCCGCCATTCTATCCGATCTTCAATTTGTGCCGTTCATATTCAACTAAGGTTTTGATCATGACCGTTCACACTTAGAGTGTACTCTGCCGCGAGGACGAGTTTCTTGTATTTGCCCCTCAGGTGCTCGCTCGGTATTAATTTTCTCGATAGAATATCTTCGGATAATCTACTTTTAATATCGAGCTTAATATTGAACGGTATGTTTTCTTCACTATCCAGAGTATAGTACGCCTTTAAATCCACATTTCGAAACTATCGATACGTTGTATACATCTCTTTACTTTTCAGCGTTCGAATTTTCGCCGCGTATGCGAACATAGAAAACACCGAAACATTCTAGTCGCTTCTTTTTCACTGCATTCCCGATGGATGTGTCACACGCCATATTCTGTTTAATCAACTAAATTTCGCGTCAAATAGATTCGCCTTTTTATTTCACGAATTGAAGCGCCTTGATTCCCGCGAATCGTACCAACTAGAGTAATTTTTCTTTTCAATAGCTCCTGGTCCAATTCATAATTTACATATCAAATATCTGTAGTTACATTCCTACCTGAATTGGTTATATTAGAATCAAGCCGAAGAGTCCTTTGGACTAATTTTATAGGGATCATCTGGTTGTTTTCCAGTATAAATTTCTAAATTAATTCTGTAGTACATTTTAGCATCGGCCAAATAAAACATTGTTATGCCAGCACATTTTCTTGGTTTGCTAGGAATGTACTGCTTGAACGAACACTTTCCACGAAATCTGTTTAATTTCTCATCCAGTTTTAAATACTCTCCCATACAGTAGGCGATTTTTTATAAACATTTCAAGCGCGTTTCTTATGGATGTTAATTCAACATACATATATATATATATATATATATACAACATATACATGGTTTATTCCATAGGATGCGTAAATTTATAATTAACGACATCGTTTTAATAATTATTTCTGAGGACTTCTCATTTTCGACCGTATCCATCGGTGGTTTTTCCATACCATTGGTAGTACCCTTCTCATGATTTAATGTACGGTCATTTCAGATTTATACGTCAGTTCTGTCCACAAATTAGTTAAGGACAATTGCTGGATTCGAATCTCATCGTATATATGTATATATATGTAAATTGGATGGTGCAAGTAAATGTGGAACATACGTGAATATCTGATGAAGAAATCAAAGATAGAAACAACATCAGACATAGGATCCAAGCATTTCAAGGATTCCATCAGCCTGCGACTAAAAAGCCAGGGCGAACGTAGACAAAAGAAAGAAACAAGACACACACTTGAAAATTATTGAAGAATATTGGATAAAAAAAAGCGAAAAGAAAAAATAGGATGCCACGAGACTGTGGTAAAGAAGATGGCGCGAGCATGGACGGAAGAAAGAAATAATACTCATTCGAAACGGTTGAAAGAATACTGGGCAAAGAAACGGGGAAGGACAGAATTGACTGAACAATAACATTGTGCCACAACTTTTCTGTGGTCCATAGATAACCTAAGTCGAATTAAAAATTATATGTGTATATATATATATATATATATATATATATATATTAAAACTTTCGTGTTTGTTTTTCATCTGTCTACGTCTTGATTATTCAAAAATTTAACGTTTCGAATGGACTTACGTATATTTCATAAAGTTTACATTGTGGAATATTTTTTATTAAAGTAATATATATATATATATATAATTCTTTACCTGAATCAGGTTTCATAATCTGAAGAATGTGGAATGTAGTGTAACTTTTTTATTAAAGTAAACAACAACAAAAAATAAGTTAAAATCACTAAAATTTTTCTTTATGAAAAATCACAAAGCTTTTCGTCTGTTAGGCCATATCAAGTGAATATTTAAAAAATATAAAAATATAAAATAAAAACCTTAATATTTTTTATATTGGATAACTGTTTTTTATTTATTTTTTGATTTTACTGTCTATTTTTATGTAAAATTTTGTATATTACTGATTGTTGATTGTGAAGAATGTGGTCGTAACCCGGAGAGCTCACGGGAGAATAATGCTGGGTATTAAGAGGCTGGATCGAAAACGAAATACATGGATAAGGCAGCAAACCGAACTGGTACATGTAGTACAACGCGTAACAAAATTAAAATAGAACTGGGCTGGTCATGTCGCTAGAAGGACAAAACGATAGGTGAACCAAAAGAATAACGCAATGGAGACCCAGAGAACGATACAGAATCCGTGTTCGGCCGTGCACACGATATTAAGACGATATTTAAAAGTTAGCCGAAGTAAAATGGATATCGAGGACAATGGGAACGCTTACATCCAGTAGTGGTTAGAAATAAGCGAATCGTGATAGTGGTGTGTATATATATATATGTTTTGGAATTAAGGTACAACTAGCCAACCTCAAGGTCACTAAGCAGTTGATGTATGATAAATGACGTATGAAGGGAAATAACTCGGAAATTTCGCTCTTTATTTTCTTCTACGCAGTTGATGCATATGTCTAGCATGAATTTGTATGTATTTACTTAATTCTCGTCTGATGTACAGGAAAATACGTCTGTATCCAGTAAGCAGGAAGAAGGAGTTGATAAAAAAAAAAGTAAAAGAAAAGTGAATTCGTACAGAAAATTGACGTTACGTAACGAGTGCTGGAGGGTGTAACGAGGAGCTGGTGGGAAAGTTTTTATTAATACTTTCGAAAAGTTGATTTTCCGAAGCTCGTCTACTCGTATTCTATAGGTTGATTTAAAACGATCTAATATTCACCGTAACTCCTCCGAGTAGCAAATTTATGACCAAAGGATTTTCGTCCTTTTCCAACCTTATTAAATAGAGTTGAACAATTTTTTCGAAATACTCGAGAAAAGTATTTTTGCATGTAAGTCGCGATGTATCGAGACATTTGAAACTATGAGGATGCTTATATTATTTTTTCTTAGAGTTCGATTATGAAACCTTTGTATTACATCTATGTTGCTAGGTTTAGCATAACGAGCTGAATAGCGTACTGTTATATACAAACGGTTTATTACAAGAGGCTAAGTTTAGACTTTCTACTAGTTAATCAATACGAATACGTACGTGTATATTATTAAAATTTTACGAGTTACGCGAAAAAATTTACAAGTAAAAACAAAAATTGCGACTAATTTTCCGTATTTAAATTATAGCATTTCATCAAACACTCTACAGTTCAACGGGTACATAGGGTGGTACATAAAATTGAATTAAATTAGAAGCGAAAGGGTTTTGCCCGATGCCGTATTCTTAGATATAAGTCAGTCTTTTGATAAAGTATGGCATGACGGCTTATTGTACAATTTTTTTTTTTTTTTTTTTTTTTTTAATATATTTTTAATTACAACTGGCCAGGCAGCCATCCAGCAATTGGACTGAAACGCGAAGTAACATGTTAGGGGTTAGCATCCAATGATGGACCCCACTGAGAAATTAGGCTAGATCAAACGGTCGTCTACGTTTTAACCTGCGAACATCTAGACTAGTGTCAAGTAGACTGATCGCCAGTACGTTTGTGTGTGTCTCCAAACGACTTACATATCGATCAACAGCACGTTTAACCTCATCTTTTACATATGGGATGTTTAAGTCTCGATGCAATGTATGGTTCGATACGTACCAAGGTGGGGAAACAATGAGTCTTATGGCCTTATTCTGAAATCGCTGAATTCTATTTACATGTACATCTTTTGCGCAACCCCACAACATTAAACCATATGTCCAAATAGGCTTTAAGACTATTTTATAGACCAGAAGTTTATTTTCAAGTGATAAACTTGAGTACCTGCCAAGAAGCCAATTTAATCCATGCAGTTTTAAACCTAACTGTTTTCTTTTTTGATTAACATGCTTGTGCCATGTCAGTTTACTATCTAAATACATGCCTAAATATTTGACATCTTTTTCTTGGCTAATAATTACCCCATTTATTTTTAATGGTTGGTACATAAAATTTCGCAATGTGAAATCAACCTGTGTGCACTTGCTTTCGTTTACCCTGATACGCCAACGTCTCAGCCAGTTTTCAACATTTAACAGGGTTTTTTGAAGCTTATTAGTAGTTTCACTATTGTCTTTACCAACAGCTAACAACGCTGTGTCGTCAGCAAACGTAGCTGTTATCACGTTATTATCAACTGGAAAATCAGCAGAATAAATTAAGTAAAGCACCGGACCCAAGACACTTCCTTGAGGCACGCCAGCAGATACAGGATAGATATCAGACAATTGATTTTGTATTTTAACCTGGCATGTGCGATCTTCAAGGTAGGATTTTAGAAGGAAATAGAAAGGATGCGGTAATATTTTTTTCAATTTATACAGCAGACCATGATGCCATACCTTGTCAAAGGCTTGCTTGACATCCAAGAACACACCCGTGCATACTTGTTTAGTTTCAAGGCTTTCTTGAATAGTATGCACAATTCGGTGTACTTGTTCAATGGTCGCATGTCTTTTTCTGAAACCAAATTGGTGCTGAGGAACAACATGTCCCAATTCTAAAATGGGGTTCAACCGCTTCAATATTACTTTTTCAAGGAGTTTTGAAAGGAGAGGAAGTAAGGAAATGGGTCTATAGGATGAAACCTCGTCCGGTGCCTTACCTGGTTTTGGTACAACCACTATTTGCGCCAATTTCCAGGACAAAGGAAAATACTGAAGTCGAAAAACAGCATTAAAAATATTTGTAAGTAATAGTATACCTTTTCTGGGTAGTTCCGATAACAGTTTATTAGTAATTAAATCAAATCCCGGACTCTTTTTTTTTGTTAAATTTATCAATTATATACTTGATTTCACTGGGAGACGTTGGCGAAATCGGAGGACTTAATTGCAATGGCACACTATACAAAATGAAAAAGATATTTCCGAACCATTATTATGATTTATTTTCGTCTTATCTAGATAAAAGGTGTAGTACCAAATCAAATATGGCGATGAATTATTCAACATATATCTGGTAAAATCAGGCGTTCAACAGGAAAGTGTCTTAGGGCTATTAGTGTACTTCATTTTTACAGATGATATACCCGTTGATGATACATCCTTAATAGCGACTTGTGCTGAATACGGCACTCTTGGGTTCAGATATAACCCGAAGAAAAAAGCAAATCATAACTTGCACAGAGCGGTGAATAAAATTATGTCATGGAGCGAGAAATGGCGAATTATCAACACATATAGTATTTTCAAATCGTCATATAGAGCCATTAAATATCAAACTAGATAACGAGATTGTATTCTTTAAAAAAAACCTGTTAAACAGCTAGGCTTGCACTTAGATAAAAAGTTAACATGCCTAAGAATATTGAAAAAAAAATCGGCTGAACTCAAAATCAAAACTAAAAAACTGTATTGGTTAATAGGAATGAAATTCCCAACTTACCTTAAAGAAAAAATACTACTATACAACTGAATACTCGCTCCAGTATGGAGCTATGGATGCGAATTACGAGGCTGCAGTAAAAGAATCAATACAATACAAATATAAAGATATGAAAATATTACTCTTAGGTCAATCGTCAGTGTTCCATGGTACGTATGGAACAAAACTATACACGATGACCTTGGTGTATATAGCTGACGTAATTAAAAAGATCGCAAATAAACATCAGGAGTGGTTACATAGTCACGCCAACTGGTCTGCGATTAGCTTATTGGATAACTCGCCACAGATGCAAATTCGCAAACTGAGGAGAACTAAGCCACTAGACCTGGCGTAGGAATGAAAATTATGTAAATTATTAAAATATAAGATACTAATATAGGGATTAGTCATTGAACTATGTGTGCTTCACGCCATGATCATTTGTTACACTATCTACTGATAAATTTACAAAAAACAAAAAAAAAATCCTATTACAATGGCAAATAAGCGAATAATTCACGGCACAACGAACAATTCAGTAAATAAGTAGAAGGGTTTCCATATATATATATACTGAAATCGATTCCGGATAAATGATATACACGCACACATACACATAAACATACATACATACATATATACATATATATATAAAGCGGAATTTAGTTAATTTTCGACTCGAACGACTACGACAGGACTTTATAACCGGAAATGCAATGACAAAATGAAAAGCAATAAACTTACTTCGGCAGCAGTCGCGTTGGAAGAAGGTTAGGCAGGGAGTGTAAGACAAAGAAATTATTAGAAAACTTTAACGAACTTTCTAGCTTGCGGGCGACGAAATGATAGAATACGAACAGACGAGCTTCGAAAAATCAACTTTTCGAAAGTATTAATAAAAACTTCCCCACCAACTCCTCGTTCCACCCTCCAACACTCGTTACGTAACGTCAATTTTCTGTACGAATTCACTTTTCTTTTACTTTTTTTTATCAACTCCTTCTTCTTACTTACTCGATACAGACGTATTTTCTTGTATATCAGACGAGAATTAAGTAAATACCGTACACATATATATATATATATATATATATATATATATATATATATATATATATATATATATTATACAGTATCATAAATTCATATATATATATATATATATATATATATATATATATATATATATATATATATATGACGAGTTGGCATAGTTGCTGAAGTACTCAACCGACGGTCGAGGGTTCGAAACCAATTCACGACATTAAAGTTGATAAAGTTTCGTCATTATTACATAACTCAATTATCACGGAGAAAGCAGTGGCACCGCACACCGTATAACATAGTATGGCGCGCGCATCTGCGTCGCATATAATTAATGCTTTTTATTATTATTTCACTCAAATACAATCACCTACTGGATTTTATGTAGGTATATTAGGAGATGGATGCTTTGCTCATTAGCAAATTCAACCGCCTTGTAAGTATTTGATTGTACTTAAACCAGATCTATGATTCTTTATTTCTTCATTAAGTAAGTTTGGTTTTGTAATCTTGATAGGTGCTTATGAACTGCCGATTTAATTTCTTCAGCGATATGTCTTACATGTGTAGGTCGGTATGTAATGTCCCGTTGGAGACGTACCATGAAGCTGCAGCTATCAACCGTATTTTTTATTTTTCCCGTGCTGAATTCGTCCTACATTAGCGGCCGATACACATCCCCTTAATTAGTAGTCGATACCCCTTAATCACTTTGTGAACATGTTGTACTGTCGAGTGCCCAGTTCGAAAAACAAATTTCTGATTCGGAATTATTTTATCTTTATAAATTATCTTTTGTATCATTTTTATTAAAATTCGTTCGCATCCATCTCTAGCCGTGTCGCATCGGTTACTTCCACCATGGTGCACTGTCGGGGTTACGTTTTCATCCTGTATTATATACCTATTTAAAGTAGTAATTTTATTTATATTTTGCCCGTTGTAAAATTTTCTATTTGTATAATGTACGTCGAAATTTTCTTTTCTTTTGTGATTAAGAAATTTAAAAAGTTACTTTCTTATAAAATGAATATTAAATAAGATCACATAGCTTGGCTACCAAAGTAGTGATGTTGGGTACTTGCGTGCTCTCTTGTATTTATTATAAAGAGTATTGACAGTCATGACCGGCTTAATCTACATGTGAATTATTAAAACAGTCACAACGACCATTGTAATAGCTATAAATAAATTTAATACATAAATATAATAAACAAAACTAAATCAATAATATAAGCGTTTAAATTATATTACAACATTTTAAATTTCGTTATACATTAACGATCAATACCTCTCACAACGTTATAATGTGGTCATTTCAAATCCGTTATAATTTGGCTCCAAACAACAGAATCGAGAAACAGATAGCCTCATAATTACAAAATTCGTTAATGTATATAATATATATATATATATTTCAGTTCAAACTAATTTAGAAATTATTACAGCGATGTTAAAATGGAACAAAACAAACTGTAAGGAGGTATAACGTTTTTTTTTTTCTATTTAAAAATATGCCATTATGTATCCGAGTAGATCTGAATAAATTTAATCGATAACATCAGTAATTTTAACTTTAACGACGTTGATCGATTGCGGATTATCGCGATGGACCGACAACTTGAAGAAAATCCCGTATTAAAAAGAGCGGTGGAGTTAAATCGCACGATCTTGTTTGCATCAACTCTGTGACAGATAACCATACCCTTAAATCGTTTATGCAGCGTATGCATCGTGATGCTACTGTGCTGTATGTAACGTCATTGACACGGTGATTTTACTTTTGCAACGGAATAATAAACAACAGATTAGGCAAACGCCACCAAAACAAACACGACCTCCACACTGCCGATGATATCGATCCCCATCCTTATTTCAAAACCCGTTATATAAAAAAAAAATTATTTAAAGAATATTTTTAAATAGCACAAAAATATCTTAGGCCGCAGTATATGAGTACACAATGTCCATGCATCCGTGTTCAGATAAATTTCGAGGCGAAATTTTACTTTGTTTCCCGTCATTTGGAAATAGTTCTTGGGCACTCGTTATTCGTTCTATTTGATCGACGAGTCGTACTCAAGCGGAAACCGGGATTTATTACCGCCTTCTCGGTACCCTCGGCGCGAGAATCGAATGCTCGATGAACTTTACCCTTCGAGGATGAGGAGTTTGAACGTTCTTATTTTCATTCATACTTTCGTTTCATTCAGAAAGCAAGCCGAGAAACAAATTTACGTTCGTAGTAAAGTGTAAACACTAACATCGAGCGTTGAATGAATTTCGTCACGGGATTTTTCTTTTATCTCCTTTTCTGTTTTCTGAGTCGTAGGTAAAATTAGGTCATTTTTTTCTTTTCCTTTCTCGTATTTTATTCTTTTCATTGTGAATTGAAAATTCAACACCCACCAACCTCGTGGACTTTGTCGAATTCTTTCGTCTGCGAAAAACAAAAAATAAACGAATAAGAGCGAGTTAATAGACGGATGTTAGAAAAACAAAAGGTAACGCGATGAAAAGAGACAGCCGCATAAAGAGAGACCGACCCCAAATTTTCAATTACGAAACGGATAAGTTCTCCCACTAACCGATTTTCACAATAGACGGATAAGGTAAAAATAATACGTAGGCGGCGTTTAAGGTAGATGTATAAACTTCCTATCGAAAAACAGTATCCAGCTTCGGAAGTATGTTCGTCAGAGATTACTTAGTCCCCGAGGGTTGTTCTACTTTTCCAAGTAACGACTACAAATGTACACGAGTTCTGTATACGTACATGTGACGTGTGTGTGTGTGTGTGTGTGTGTGTGTGTGTGACGCATTGAATAAAGAGCTAGTAGATTCATCGGTGGTAAAAAAGGTAACGTGATGTTTAAATCGCGGAAAATGTCGGCGGTTCTTGTTTTCTGTTCAGAGCTGAAGAAGTCTTCTTTTTGTACGATATTTGCACCTAAGTAAACTTCCTTCATTGGAATATCTTTGTCCGCCTAAAAATGAACTCCTACATATATATATATATATATATATATATATATATATATATACATATATATATATATACATACATATTTTAATACATACATACACATATATACATAACGTACAATATGTACATGTATATATATATAAATGTATTAATATATACACACATCATATACATACATATGTGCGTGCATATAAACGATCTGGAACTATTGAAAAAAAAAATCGTTTGAAAATATTTGCATAAGTAGGGTATAAAGGAAGATTAATTTCTTGGTAAAAATCCAAGTGAAGTGTCGCAAAAAAATCCCATTCGTTTTCTCAAGTAGGAAAAAGAACGCATTCCGAGAAGTAACGGGTTTCAAATTATTATTATTATTATTTTTTTGTAAACACTCGATATTCGGAATCTAAACGAAATCGCTTCCATTAGATGTAAACAGCGACCGTTCAAATCGTGAAAGTCACACTTTAAAGCTCGTCAAGAATTCCAGCGATGGGCTCAATGTAGCGACCACATATACATATGATGGTGGACATTTCAATGCAAACTACACCATGATGATTTGCTCAGGAAACGTCGCTTAATCCGTCAGCGATCACTTATATGTTTGACGAAAGTCATTTAGGTGATCAAAACGTGACACCTTCTTAATGTATATATCATATTATATACATATAAGCATCATCAGCACCATCGTCGTATTGCCGGTTCCCGAATGTCATGACTAGCTATAGTGCGTTTATTTTTACGCACAAAATGGGTCAGAATTCAAATCACTAATTATATGCAACGCAGATGTGCCCGCATGTGATGTTATACGGAATGGGGTGCCAATGCCTTCTTCCGTGATTATTAAGAATCATCGATATATACATACACACACACAAATATATATATATATATATATATATATATATAATTATATATATTCATTCTCTGCATGGATGTCATAACAGCAGATCTCTCGCCTCCGTGGACACTGCTATATGCGGACGACGTCTTTCTGGCAGATAAATGCAGGGAAAATTTAGAAAGACGCGTGCAGACTTGAAAAAATAGATTGCAGGAAAATGGACTGAGACTAAACATCAGCAAAACCGAGTAGATAGAATGTAAAACTCTCAGATGAGCCTATAAATATAGATAATAAAGACCGAGAAGTTCAAGTATTTAAGCTCAAACATTACTTCGGATGGAAGTACACAACATGACATAGATCCCCGGATACAAATAGCATGGATGAAGTAGAAACAGTTAACTGGAGTTTCATGTGACAAAAGAGTCCCGATTCACCTCAAGGGGATGATATATAAAAGTCATCATACCGGCAATGTTGTATGGAGCCGAATGCTGGGCTACAACTATAAAAATGGAACAAAAACTTAATGTTACGGAAATGAAAATGTTACGCTGGTCGCTTAGGCACACAATCCTGGACCACGTCAAAAACGAGGACATAAGGAAGCGTATATGAGTTGCTCCTGTACATCTCAAAATACGGGAAGCACGACTAGATGGTACGGCCATGCCATGAGGAAAGCAGAAAATAGCCCAGCGAAAATGATAACGGAGTATAACCCTGGAGGAAAGCAGAAAATAGCCCAGCGAAAATGATAACGGAGTATAACCCTGGAGGAAAGCGGCCACAAGGAAGGCCAAAAAGACGTTGGATAGACTCCATCAACAACGATATGGAGCATGCCGGTGTTGGGATAGAGGACGTAAAAGATCGTAAAAAATGGAAAAGACTGTGTCAACGAGCGGACCCCGCACAGGGAAAACGCAAGGAAAGAAGAAGAAGAAGATTAATATATATAATTACGTATTAAAGGAAACGTACCAGAATGGTAATTTTTAATTAAATACGAGATAACGATGAATAAAGAACTTGCAAATTTCCCCTTATCAACTTTACATAAGAAAGTCTGATATATGTGTTAGAGCGCATAGAGTGTGGTTTATTGTGGTTTAACTTTTCTGCTCTCGTAACGTAAGGATCCCTAGGAGGAATATTGGAAACAAATGAGGACATGATAAACAGTAACAGTGACATCGAACAAGGTGAGATAGATCATTCCGCTGCAGGAGATGAACACGTGTTACCTTTTTATGACCTAGTCGTTGTCGGGTTTTGACCACGTCGTCTTTTTAAGACTGTATGTCTACATTCCACCATCGATTGTTGACTAAAACGAACGTCAACGCTATTCTTACTTCCATAGATACGATAATTCCTTTTTAATGCGACGCGTAAAATCTGATGGAGGAACTACAATGTTTGACGCAGTCAGAGCAATCGATGCATCTTTGGCTGCTCTATCAGCCAGTTCATTGCCATGTAGCCCAATATGAGCTGGAATTTAAAGAATTTTGACCGTTACTTTCTGTAAACTTTTCACTAAGAATTGATATAGTAATTTTATATTTCTCAATTCCTGGCCGTTTTAATTATTTCTATTAGTTTTCATTTTCCTTGAACTGCGTACATAAATGGCATTCACTTATTCCAGACCGTTCCGCTTTAGTACTTCTGTGTTCGTTACCCTTTTCACCCACGATATCCGTCATATTTTTCTCAGCATCCGTACTTCACACGCGTTTAATCTTTTAATTCTTTCTCCATTTAGTGCTCACGTTTCAGCAGCATATTTCAAGATGGATACGACAAAGCACTTGTTGACTTTCGTCTTTATATTAATGTTTCATTTTCCGTCTTTAAGTATGGAGTGCAGGTTTCCGGACGATTGAATTACTTAAGTAACTGCAATGACGTAAAAATTTTCTTTGTTAATTCTAGATAGTACATTTAAACAATTATTAAATTACCAATAGAGTAATTAAAACCGCCTGAAAGGAAATTTAATTTTTAGAAACATCAGCATGATTTAAATTTTCATCTCGGTTGATAATTAAACGGATAATTCTCAGTTAGATGTTATCATTTTTTTTTGTGCCAAAACTTTCTGTGAGAAATTTAACGAACTTTCTTAACAGATAAATTTTTAGCAAAAATAATCATATGTACACATATTGTATATAATAAATATATAAATATATACATACATGTATTATACACACACACATATATATATATATATATATATATATATGGAGTGTGGTGGTACGAGAAACAGGTAAAATAAACAAAGAGATCGACGCAGTTTATTCTGCTTCAAATTTTAGAATGTGCCTAAATTGCAATATGACGTAGAAGTAGTTATATCTTTAGTTTAGTTATCCAAGTAGTAGAAATATACTTTGTGAATTATGTCAAAATTGAAGAAGTGTTCTCAAAAAAACTGTTAACAAATAAGTATTAAATTACCCGTTGACGAGAATCGACATAGAATAACAAAATACAATTATTACTATTATTATTACTACTATTACCATTATTATATTAAAACAAGATACAGAAAAAAATCGCCCCATACCGATTCACCACATTATATACATATATATGTATATGTACATAAATACAATCACGCTCATGAATCGCACAAAGCAGAACAATATATAAAGAAGGTCACTAATGACCACGGTTTCGTTTTAATGATTAAAATTTTGTATACGTATATTCGCATACATGTATGTGCATGTGTATATAGGTTTTCTCCACTTTCGAATTATGTAGCGAGTTGTGGACTATTCACAAAAAAGAATAGAAAAGAATAGACAGTTTCCAGTTATGGTCTTGGCGAAAGCCTTTGAAAATATCCTGGAAGGATAAAATTACTAATCAAGAAATTTTACAGAATATAGGTGAGAAATGCAGGTTGGTAGCAATGATACGGCTACATAAGCTACGCTATTTTGAACGTATTACGAGACAAACCACGGATCAGTTAGAGAAATTGGTGTTAGAATACAGAGCATCTAGTAGAAGGAATAGAAGAAGATCACTATGTAACGGGCTGATGAAATGATAGATCCGATGTCCCCAAAAATTAAATACGTTGACAGCCTGTAGAAGGTTGGCCATGGCCAGGAATCAATGGAGAAAAGCTATTCATAAAGTAGTTGAGTGATCATTATCACGATGTCCTGAGGGATTCAACGGCATTATATATATATATATATATATATATATATATATATATATATATATATATATATATATATATAGTCTATATAGATCATAATTTACCATAATGACAATTATGTTGAAATCAAATTCTGAGAATTATTCACTACTTGAAAGGTCCTCCAAACTAATCACCTATCATTGTCTCGGATCCGAAAACTAAGTTAATACCTTCAGGCATATCTGCCTGTGAGTTTAAAAGATGACTGATCGTACACGCCCCGCTCCACAAATACACTGACGAGGTGTTTCGCTAACAAAGAAACACTCTTCGTAGCATGCAAATGGACCGTGACACGTTCCGAAACATGTCAAAGCCCTAAAGGGTACAAACCATTCGTATTTTTCACGATCAATTACACTCGGCAGTAGAGTTGACGCCATAAACTTTATTACACAAGGACCTGCTTACTTTGCGGCTCTTTGTAAAGGCGTTTCCTGTAACAGACTCGGTAAGCTTACTTATTATCGATGCGCTAACCAAGCTGATAACTTTATATGCTCTCGAGCCTCGAACTATTATCCTTTTACGGTCATCAAGAATAATATCCATACTTACGGATGAATCATCATGATGCAAGCAGAATATCTCTGACAGATAACTCTTGCATTGTACCTTAATACGAACATTACAGCACGGCAGTACAAACTCTGACGAGAGTACATATGATAAAGCGATCAAAACAACTGTCGGGGCTGTGCGGTGTGCTCGGATCATTCGACCGTTATGCGCTTCGCACTAGATCAACTAGTTTAACATTAGCGACCCTATTAACCCAGACTGATGCCGCATAAGGGACGATTGGTGTTACTATCGCTTTGTACAAAAGCTTCGCTGGAGATATTTTTTGAATAAACTGTTTCAATTTATTCTACAGTGTGACTAAAAATAAATCAATAAATTTCAAGAATTCATAGTACTCGCTTTGTCGCACTTGAAATTTGTTTTTAGATTTGAAATCCCATTATTGAAGCTGTATAATAATCATTTTTAATAACATTTAAATAAAAAATAAATTATTCAAAACTTTTTTATTAAAAACTATATTGTGTATTTTAAAAACGTTCAGAATGTTTCTAATTAAATAATTTATTTTCGTTTTTAATCATTTCTTTACATTTCGTATACAGAACATCAGATAATGATATATCTATATACGTTCATTCGTCATTAAAAACTACATTGTATATTTTCAAATCATTCCTGAACGTTCGAATTAAATAATTTATTTTCCTTATCATTGTTAAACAAATAAACTGTTCACATTTTCTCTACAGTGTGATCAAATTTCAAATCGAATTTTTTCACAAATTTATTGTTGCGCGATCGCCTAATTAATTAGTTGCCGATCATACGTTCAGTGTACCAAGTCTGATATTGACAGTTTCGTGTCATTGGCCCACCTTTTCTTCTATGTCCGTTCATTCCTTCTAATACAACTGTCCTGTCTAAATCCCGTGCACGCATTATATGAACGAAACATATGTGCATTTCTTCGCGTGTTCCTTATGGAAGAATGTACATTACATAAACTTATAATATGTGTACGTATACATGTCAGACGAATGTATTTGCAAAGTATACATTTGTTCATCCGCTAAAATATCTTAATACAACATTTTTTACACCAGACGCTTTTGACTTTATTATATTGACGGAAGTCTGAAAATATAGGATTACATTAGCCCAATACATAGTTCCACAATTATTAGCGTAGTGTATAGAAAATCAACGATCTCGGATAATATATCATCATGGTCAGATTATTCGTGGCTGAACATTGTGATTAGACTATTGTAGATTATTGTTGGCCACAACTGTGGTAATAAAGATTTACACAATGAAGAAAAAAAATTTCTATTTATCTAAGGACAAACACTAATGATGTAAAATTGAAAACAACGCAACTCAATAAAACCATATCCACCATTTCACCATTTAGGATAAATAAGAAGGTTTTCATTTGTTCTCAATTTTTTTTTTAAATATCTTGGGAACGGAGGTGGAACAAACAAAACTAACAACGGCACAAACCAAGCCAAACGAAGCACAAACGACACACAAATTTTCAAATTAAAATTTTAAATGGATACTGAGTCTCAAACTATGAGCCCTAATATTTTGAAAACGAAAGTAATAACGGCACAAACTATGTTGAATTCAAAATTCAAAATGGGGCTAGCATTTCCCCAGCACCAAATTGTTTTTTAAATATCTCGGTAACAATGGCACAAACGAAGCACAAACGACAAGCAAATTTGTAGGTCAAAATTCGAAATGGTGGAGGGTTGGCGAAATGGATCTCGGATCCTTTTTTCAAGGTTAATTTTGATTTTGCCAATGAGTTGTACCGTAGAATTACAGTTTCAATCGTTTATTTCCTTATTCTGTACTATGGGTTTTATTGTAGTCTCTTTTGCATTAATTTCTCATACATTTTTAAGGTGAGACGGGTAGTAATTTACGTAAAACATTTTCCAGGTTTACTTTTCAAAATAGTAGATTTATTCAAAATTACAGAAATATATGTTATGGAAACTTTACAGCGACAGTCCAACTAAGTTTATAGCCACCATAAGCTCCATTTACAATTTTTTAACTACATTTTTTAAAATAATAATAATTTTCTAAAAATTAAGATGATATACATAACATTGAAAAATGATCTTATTAATACGCTAAGTTATACTTATTTTATTTCTTATTTCTTGAATAGCTAAGTTATTAAAATCGTTATATTTATTATTTACTAATTCTATCGTGTTACAATCTAAAATTATTTATTTGCAATTACAACCTTGCATGATATTGCTAAACCGTATTCTCAAAGTTACATGCTCTATAATTTTCTTATCTGTGGAAAAACTGTAGTTGCACCGAACAATATGCGAGTTTTATCGTTTCATTGAAAATGTACGTCAGCATGGATGATTCTTTATGCAACAGTTGTTTAAGTAGCTTAGTTGTTACGAGGACGTACCAAGGCGCTTTCTTAAGGTTCGTGTTGTTAGTGATAGTTTTAATTCCTCGAGGAGAAGCTATAAATAAGTCATTTTTTACATTGATTAACCGGTAAAATATCTTTTCGGGTTGTTTATTCAGTTTCCTTTTAGTTGAAGGATGTTTATTTGTCTCTCATTGATTTTTTAATTAATTTTTTCATTGATCGCTTCACTTACAATTTCTTCCGCGAAAAGTACCACTGGGGTGCATTCCTTTGTCCAATCGGTGTGCTTAACCAGACAGATCTTCGTAATAGAACAATAACATTTTTGTAAAGTATTTCCCAGATTTTCTTCTTTCATCCCAATTTGTTTATTTAGCGTGAAATTTTGGTTACGATGATTTCGTTATTATTCGATTACTTATTACTAGAAGAAACCAGGTAAAAGTCCGTGATGCGACTGAACATCTACATATGGATAATATAATCAAATCAAAATTATTTCAATTTAAATATAATACACCAATATTTAAAAAGTGATGATGATGAAAAGAAGAAATATAAAATAAAAATTATTTCTTCATATAGGATTTAGTTGCTGAACCCAAAAACTTCAATTCCATATCACAGTCCTGATTTATTTACTTCCACCGACATAATTTCTTAATTCATACAATGGTACTACTACTACTACTACTACTACTAATAATAATAATAATAATAATAATAATAACGAAATAACATTCAAATGATGTCGAACATATTTCTTCTTTAATTCTGTCTACAAATTCCGGATTATTATTATAATTTTAACTTAAAACAATCCAAATATTCATTCAGAATTAATGAAGTATTAACAAACATAGACACGACCTTCCTAGACGAACAATTAATCGCAGCACCTACATAGAACTGACCGGTGTGAATTTATCCCTACTACAAAACACTTTAAGTATTGACGAGTGTAAAGTTTCATTTCAATTTTTCTTACAAGTTTAATAATTAATTAGTTAAAACCATCATCATTCGACATTTTTCTCCGTCCTTCAAACAGATAAATAATAATATTAATAATGACGGTGGTGGTGGTGATGATAATTGATAATTGTAATAGCAACGTTGGCTATTGGGAATGTTGATAGAATTTTTAAACGAAAAAAGGGAATTCTTTAGTTTACGTAACAAATATTCCAGAGTACCCAACGAGGTTCGAAACTATAGTATTTCGGTATAATGAACGCGTTTAAAATTTTTCCACTACTAATTACGATATGATTAACGAGAAGAGTCATCCATTAAAGTTCTCTCCACTCATGACTACCGAGAGAACACCGAATCCGGCTCGTCGTATAGAAAATGATGTAAAAAGTTCGTGTGTGCCTTCGCCTATATATATATATTACTACATTAACGTAACAGTGAATTCCGAAGTATTTTATTTAACTTTGCTCGGATGGACCACCGAGTTTGTCTTTATCTATTTCAATATGTACACACACACACACACAAACACACACATATATATATATGATAATGAACGCGTTTAATGTACCAGTAAATTGATCCCGATTCCTATTGTGCGGAGAACAATAAGAAATTTCGTAAGTTTCGCAACAATTTTAAAAGATAGCATAAAGTCGTTTTAAATAAAGGCGTAAAACCATTAAATACCGGTCCACATTCTTCAGCGACAGGTTGATGAATAACTGCACACACACAGGCAATACGTTCGCAAACACACACATACATGTATATACATATATATGATGTATAGTTGAATACATGGCGTATATAGGCCTATTATCTTTAACTTTTCTGCAAACCACGTTCTGAATTCGCGCAAGTAATTTGTTATCCCACATCGATGGACAAAAATGTTGAAGTTTAGAATACTGTCCTGTCTGAACTGACAACTTCTTATCCCCTTGTTGAGCTGTTAAACTGATATACCGAAGGAAAAACAAGTATATAACGTTAATAAAGAATGAACAAACTTGCCGCTTGTTAAAAGACCTGGATGTCAATATAGTAGCGTACTCGAACGAAGATAAGGCTGAGCTTATAGCAGAACACTTTCAGAATATACATGAACAGAATAAAGCAATGTCCACACGATATCACGAATGGAAATTAAGACAATCAATAAACACATTTTTAACAAATAACGTACCTACATTAAACTATGCTGACTTAACATCACCGAAAGAGGTCAAGAACTGCATTAGAACACTAAGAAATACATATACTCGACTGGACATGATAAAATTAGCGTAAAAATTATTAACAATTTATCTCGTGAAAGTATAGTTGCTCTCAGAGTGTTATTTAATTCCTGCATTCGTCTGTGCTACTACCCTGTGTCGTTGACACTGTCCTTAATTGTACCACTTCCTAAACCTGGCAAAGATGCTTCCTTGATGAAAAATATACGACCTGTTAGTTTACTCAGTAACAATAGCAAAATTTTTGAGAAAATATTACGCATTACATTTAGAAAACATATTAAATGGTATTCTCAATAAGTTCCAATTTAGTTTTCGACCGAATTTAAACACTACCACGTAGCTAGTAAAAATTTGTGATCTAATTACTGTTAATTTTATTAAAAATAAGCACACTGGGCTGCTAGACATTGAAAAAGCTTTCGACACTACTTGGCACGATGGAATTCTGTATAAATTAATAAAATACAGTTTTCCAAATCAACTAGTTTCCAAAACATATCTACATGACAGAAAGTTTTATGTGAAAATTAAAACTCAGAAATCTAAAGTCAGATATCCATCAGCAGCAGTACCTCAGGGCTGCATCCTTAATCCATTCTTATTATCTACAAGTTTATGTCAATTTATATGCTGACGATACTGCTCTGCTGATGTCATCATATCGTATTGATACGATTAGCAACAGATTAACCGCTGCAATTAACATCCAAATACTTTCATAAGTGAAAAATTAAAAATAATGATATTAAAACAGATACTATTATTTTCACAAAGCGTAAACTCGCTATAAATGACTTTGTCGGAATTCATGAGTACCTAGACTGGAAATCAAAAGTCAATTATCTCGGTGTAGTAATGTGATGGTCCAGGTCTAATATGAACAATATTTATACCTGCAATTTTTGCAACCAAAGAATTACATTGCGTATTCCAAAAAAATCCATTTTTCCCTAACAGTACTGTTCATTTGCTGGCTTTGAAGTATATTTCTTTTTTGTATGTTTTCTTTGATTTTTATGAACAGGCGGCGCAGAATAATTTTCTTCTGTTACTCTACTTCATCCAAATCGTCAGGCGAAATGTTACAGTCGTCTGGTTCATAATCGATATTTAAATCGCTGCCATCACTATCATCATTATTCTGCAAAATTTCAGCACAATCATGCTTGCTATAGGAAGGATATCATTTGGCTCCAAATTTTTTCGACGGTGTTCTGATTTTAGATAAAAGGGGGAAAACCACTAAGTGAATGTGATGTAAAATTATGTCTAAAAACAACGAATATGGAAGGAAATTGAAAAAATTATTCCACATATATATATATATATATATATAAAGCATGCAGATGTAAAATGTAAACGAACGTAAATCTGACGTGCATGTGTGTACCTGCTTATTAGTAGAAAAATTACGTTTATAAAATAGCGTTTATGAGTAATCGTAATAAACGTGTAGGGTTTCAGTGGAATGCAAATAGCAGCAACTAAACAGTATAACAGTATCAAACATAGCATTTCAACAAGAACTAAATCGTTTTAGCAAATATGCAAGCATGATAGTGGAGTGAAGAGTGCGCGTAAAATTTACATAGTGTATCGTTCTAGGGTTAACCAACCACATTCATGAAAGTAAGGTAGAACAGTAATTACAGACTTCGAAAAATCGTAAGGATCAAAAGTTGAAGTAATGAAAAATTAGACGTCGAAATAAATTCTACTCCTAAAATATATTTTTAATACGACCGGCTATTTCCACAAATACGGAAGGAATCAATTATTCGGATTCATATTAAAACTTCGAAAGAATACTTAAAATTTAACTTCTTACAATACAATTAGTCTACTAAACTCATATAACGTAGAATTCAAAAAATACTGAGCGATAAATTAATTTTTAATCATCCAGGTGTCGACGAAATTTCAGCTCAAGTATTAAAAGAATTATCAAAGAAAGACATCATAATGCTTACGTATATCTTCAACGCATGTATGCGTCTAAAACATGTGTCGCTATGTTTTAAAACAGCCCAGATTATAATGCTGAAAAAACCAGGTAAGCCGGAGCAGGAAGTTAGATCGTACCGTCCTATATCCCTATTACCAACAATTTCCAAACTTTATGAGAAGTTAATACTAAAACGGCTGTTGCAACTAGTTGCAGATGAGATACCGATCCACCAGTTTGGATTTTTAGGAGACGGCACACTACAGTCGAACACATACATCGCATCGTAGCGATTATTAAAAAATCGTTTGAAAATAAGAAATATTGCGCCGCTGTATTTCTTGACGTTGCCCAAGCTTTTGACAAAGTGTGACATCAGGGGCTGAAATATAAGCTGAGTAGATTATTGCCAGGTAATATATGTCAATTGTTAGAATCGTATCTGGATGAACGGCAATTTCGTTTCATTCATCAGAATGCTGTATCAAGTCTTTATTGTATACTGGCAGGTGTACCGCAGGGGAGTGTCCTCGGACCTCTGCTCTATCTGCTGTATACTAAAGATTTGCCAGTGGATGAAACAGCAACAATTGCAACATTTGCTGATGATACAGCGATACTTTCAGTCAGTGATAGCCAGCTTGAAGCAACGGCTAAACAGCAGTCTGCTATCAATCGTACACAGAAATGGGCATTAACCTGGAAGATTAAGCTCCATGAACAAAAATCTGTTCACGTTATGTTTACATATCGTCACACCAATTTGAAGCACCGTGTATACCTAGAGAATCAGCTCATTCCGCATGCGGAATCTGCTAAATACCTCGGTATGCACTCGGACAAACGACTAACATGTGAAGTGCATGTTAGGACAAAAATTAAACAGATGAAGATCAAAACAAAAGAATTATACTGGCTTATTGGACGAAATTCAAAGCTCAGCACCATCCATAAGCGACTATTGTATCAGCAAATTATTAAACCGATATGGACGTATGGTATTCAATTATGGGCATGTGCCAGCAAAACAAATATCAACAGGATACGGGCTAGGCAAAGCGTGATCTTGCGAGCGATAGTTGATGCATATCGCTATTCTCGCAACGATGATATTCATCGAGATCTTGGCGTATCTTTCGTACAGGAAGTCATCAAGGATTTCGCAAATAAACATGAACAGCGGCTGCAGCAGCATGTAAATGCTGAGGCTGTTAAACTGTTGGATACCAACGATGACATCAGACGATTAAAACGTGCATGATCTGTCGTGCAAATAAATTAAAATTCAAAAAATTGTGATTGTAGCTATTGAGCTACAGGATCGCTCACGTTTGCATTTAATATATAAGTCTCTGTATTAAATGAGCACTATGCAAATAAGAATACTTATTTAATCTGTATGATTAAGATTGTATTGTAAATATATATATATAGATATATATATATATATATAAAGAAAAAAAATCTTATGATCGACTATACACAAAATCCATATCGTACAAACAAATGTAGCTTTCAGTATTCGAAAAACACTTAGTACTGTAGTACTATATATATTATATATATATATATATATATATATATATATATATATATATATATATATATATATAAATACCAGTATTGTTCGTGTTATACACATTCCAATGTTAAATGTAACAGTTATGGTTACTCATGTAGATTATACGTGTATACTAGTAGTTGATGAAAATCCTTTAAACCTCTAAAGATTTCATATTCACCTAGGTTTAAATTTAATTCGGGGGGGAGGGCGAAAACTTTTAACGGTAAAAGGTAGTCTCATCCAATCAACTATCCATTCAGTTGGCCGGTAAATAAATATCAGCTTGTTAGAAAAGTATAGAAACAGGGTGATAGCGTATAGATTTGTACAAGATGCGTTGTTTGGCGGCGATGTACTGCGTCAATTTTCCAATTGATGGGACCTTTTATTTATATACACAATGATTTGAATCTTTTTGTCGTCATAACTTTTTAACCGAGTAATAATTACGGTATCGAATAATGAAGGCCATTAATAATAAATTCTTCCTAAGAAATTGAGAATGGAATTCGCGTATATAACATTCATTGTGTATGCTTGATAATGACGTAACTGTCGAAAAGCTTCGCAATAAAAAACTTTTATGGTGATTAAACTGTATTATGATTTTCTTTTGTTTATACTTTCATAAAATCACTACTCTCCGATATATCAACATAAAATGCCTTTTGTTTGTTATACGACCGGATAGGAAAAGATATAAGAAGAAAAGTCTTTCCCGAACTGTAATTCAACCTTACGACTAGAGTAACGGTTACAACATCCCATTATTTAGACGCTCCTAGAACACCGTCCTTCGTTTAGGCAGTCGGACTATACGGTATTACATTACACCGAATCCGAGTAGAAAAATGAGATTTCCATCATTACGTTTTCGTTCGACTTGAATTTAACCGCCTCCTTCTATTTTTATTCCTCCATCCCCATAACGCAAACACGAAATTCTTCTTACTTGTTCTTCCATAACCGACATTCAATATCTATAAGTGGTTCTCTTTCATTTAAGTCAATATCAACGGCAAATAATGATATAAATTTCATAGTAGACGCGAGAGTTTTCTGGCTATCATTGTTTACGTAGATAGGAATAAAAAGTTTTAAATGATACAATGGAATAATGTAAAAAAATTTACTTCGTATATATATATATATACATACACAAACATATGTGTCTCAGTCATCTTAGATTTTTAGATGATGTAGTGATACTAAGCACCAGTGCTGAAGAACTACGAGGTATGATAACTGAATTAAATGCGTATTCAAATAAAATAGAAATAAAAATAAATTTACAAAAAAAAAAAAAGTAATGTCAGATACGAATGAGGAACTGAGAATAAAAATGTACCGCATAGATATTGACACAGTTCACGAATGCACACACCTCAGACAAAGAATTACGACAGACACGAATTAACGCTAGCAAAAATCAATTGCGCGATATCACTACCACGGGTAGCTTTTGGAAAACTAAACATCGTATTCAGAAACGAAGAAATATCGATATGTTTGAAAATAAAATTAACTAATCAATTTATTTTACCCGCTCTTATATACTGTTAGCAAACACGAGCGTTATCAAATACAAAATTAAGGAAGATAAGGAAGACTAAACGTAAATCAATCTGACCAAAAACCAAATAAATGGATAAGAGAGAAGACTGTCGTCTATGATGCTGTGGAGCACATGGCAAAAATAAAGTAGGCTGAGACGGACACATAGCCCGAAGAATAGATGGTGATGGAATGAAACATGTGTAGACCGCTAAACCGATGGTGTGAGGGGAGGAAAATTGTGTAAGAATAGCTCACGATCCCAATAAATGGAAATAATTGGAGAAAGCCTACGTTCAGCTAACACTTATGTAATATCACTTCTGTGAATATTTTTCACTCACTTCTTCTTCATCTATACATGTATACTGTGTATACACGTCTCTGAATATTTTTCACACAGCCTTTTTTCTATACGTGATAAATGAGTATTATTACGTTTAAATATTTTTTTCATACGCACATGTATGTTATGTGTATATATTATACATACACACACACACATATATATAATATACAAATGGATATACCCACACATATATTATTGTATACTTAGAACAGACGAAGTACGTTAGAAATGTAAATAAATTGAATAAAAATAATAAAGGAAAGAAATATACATAGGTTAAACGAAAGTATGTATAAAAATTTTATTGTTGGCAACTGTTCGTCATCGTACTTCGACAACGAACAAAATCGACGATTTCGATATAGAGCCAATATCTGGAAATGTTGGAATAAGACAGAAGTAATCGAGAAAAGGATCGAGATATTTATACCGTTACATAGTAGTCGATGGGTAGAGTAGAAAATCCTGTATCTTATCTTACGATTACCCATACGATTACCGAAAATTATTCATATACGTAGATAACGAAAGAGATTGACGAAGGAAACCAAATTCGTATATAGTCGTATCGTTTAATATCTTTTTAGTCGTTCTTACGTCTTTTGGTACCTGACGTTCGTCGTATTATAAAGGAAAAACGTGAATCTATCAAAATTTAAAAATATGGTTTAACTGTGTAAAACTTAGTTTTCTTAATAAGGAAAATAACAAAAACTTGGAAGTACCAACAACAACAACAACAATACTAATAATAAAGTACTTATAAAAAAGGACAATAAACTTTAGATTTTCGCGTAATATCGCCGGAATACTACGGAAATCAACGTCATCGAGAATTAGATGTTCAAACGTTCAAAACTATCTTCCGGAGCATCGTCGTCATTATCTTGCGTCGATGCATCGACAGAGGTATTTATAGTGCTCGTTAATTCCTAAGTAATTGTATAGGCTGACCCAGGGAAGGCGTTTCGTTTTTTGAATATCGCGATTGGTAACACCGCTACAACGCAAACCGCGTGCACCACGTTTAGTGTCAGTTATCGTGACATCCTATAACGAGAAGGAGCGCGCGTTTTGCGAGGAACGTTATTATTTCTTTTTTTGTGTAGATACCTTAAAAGACGCATTTACGAAACACGTCCACGAGATCTGAAAGGTATGAAAACATGGATAAATTCAGCGATCTATACTTAGGAAAAGTGTTCGAAAACTTTGTAAAAAGACCGAATGTATTGTTGAAAATGCCGTTCGTCTGAACGATATTGTGTTCCACAAATGATTGTAAGCTAATCTCTCGATTTAATATTTTAAAATAAAATTTCATATAGTTTTGGAGTTATTCGAAAACCAACAAAACCGTCCGTCTTCTCTGGATCAACCTATATGTTATGTGTGTTGTCCGTATATTTGTATTCGTGTTTGTAAATAATTTCGCTCAATAACGCATATAAATTTAACGTATCCGGTAGTAATGTTTGCAAAGTATGAAAAAGAATATTAGTGGCCTAAAAACAAACCCACCGACGAAGAAACAGGAATAATTAAAAATTAAACACTAAGATTCAAGGGGAAAATAAATAGACACATTACGACAGAATATGTAGGCGTTGAAGTTAATGTCACCGACGCGGTGCTCGACTTACGAACTCCCAGGGGAAATAATGTAGAAATCAATAATCCGGTAAGCTTTAAAAAAAATAAAACTATTCAACACACATTCATAAAACAATGTATATATTATATTGCGAATCGTACATTATGGCATCTCCGCAGGTAAAATCGCATATAAATATGTAACGATTGTTTATATACAAACACACACACATTATATATATATATATTGTATATATAATATATAATACATATATATATATATATATAATTACTTCCACAGTAAAAAATCGTACTGAAGTCGATACTATTCTTTTCGTTAAATATATTACATACACAAACATAAAAGTCAAAGTCATGTCGTGTATATATGTTATAATAAAAAACTTAATAGTGATTAAACTGTGTTATATTTTGTTTGGTTTATATATATACTTCACCGATGATAAATATCAAACATACCAAATGATACGAAAAACATTCGTAAAATAAAATTTAGGTATTATCAATATAGGTGTGTATTATTATGTGGATTTACACACACACATCTAAATCGGTGCACATAAACTGTTGAAATCGTTCCAAAGTACATATGTAGAAGTATTGAGAAACGCGATTGACTACGTCATAATCAATAAACGATCTCGAAATTTTATAACCCGCACAATTGCTTATTCAAGTGCTGACATATCCACTCGATCTTACAATCCGGTAACAACAAACACGGTTCTAAGGTTTGCTAAAAAAATTATAACGATCAATCCGTACTTTCAAATAAAAATAGCAAAAATGAATTTTCAATAAGCGTCAGCAATAAATAAAAACGAGTTGAACACACGTAATAATCGAGGAATTATGTCCTTCATTTAAAGAAATTGTAATAAAGACCGCGTTGAAAGAGTGGTCTATGAGAAAAGAATGAAAAGGAACGCGCGGATGATAAATAATATTCTTCATTTAATGAAAAATCACGGCGTGTAGTTCAAAATGAAATGACGAACTCATCGAAAACTCCGAATGAGAATCGGGAAGCTAAAAATGAATGGAAGAGACGAGCGAATAGAAAAGTTACTGGAAAAAGGTGATTCAACCGGTGTACAAAGTCGATGAATTAATAGACGTTTACAAGAAAAATAACTACTCTTAAATAATAAATAATAACCAGATAATTCATCTAACCGTAAATAATATATCTTGGATCAATGATAAACGATAGAAGAAATATGAACAAGATGTGGAATAGCAAAGAAAATCTTACGAAAAACAAAAAAAAACGTTATCCTCGCTAATGATTTGCCTTTCCAACTAGGACTACACGTTTTACAGGCTGCTACGTTATTCCTGTACTTTTGTACGGTGTGGAAATGTGGACCTTGATTATCAGCACCGTTAGAAGTTTAGAGATTACAGAAATATGGTTTCTAAGAAGATAATTTTATGGACTGAAAAAATTTCAAATAGTAATGTATTAAAAAGAGCTGACATACAAACGAAGCTCATAAATAATATTTGAAAAAGAAAAACCGGCATATCGTATTCTAAGAAGATGACATATTAGACAGCTTCGTAATTTCTTACTGGCTGGAAAGCTGTCTAGGTCTTTGAAAGGAACATAAAGGTACACACGGTTTCAAGTTGAGATACGCCGGCTCGGGGAAAGTGGAGTGCCTTTCGAATAGTGAATAATTTACTGCGGGTACAAAAAAAAAAAAAGGTGGAATTACTACCAGTCCGGATTAAAGGATATTAGAGAAGCAATTTTCTGTCTTAATATACTGGTGCATAATTGTTACGATCGATAACAGGATATGTATTAGTAAACGTTCGATAGCGTTGTATACAAATGATTAATGAAATGCTTACAGAACGTGGATAGAAAAGATCTTAGAATCATCGACAACTAAAGTCGGATACTAAAAAAAAGGTGTACACCGCGGCTCTATACTTTTCCTGATGGTCTTTAATCGAAACACGGAGATCGTTTTCTCGAAGTCTCTATATAGAAGATTGGCATCGAAATAAATGAGCAGATATTTAATAACATCCGATACGCGGATGATATTAATAGTTGAAAATCCTTTACACTTACAGAATATTAAAGATGCGATTAACATACACGATAGAGAAGGTGGGCTAAAAATAAGTATAAAATCAAATTATAAAATGGAATCACAGCAGAAACTTTCATATTGTGTAGAACTCTCATCGCGAATAAATTTAACGTGCTTGCAAATAACTTTAAAGTCAAAGCCACTGAACAATCCTACCTACACAGACACGCTGTATACCAAAAATAGTTGTGAATGTAAGAAACGATATCCGGAGTGCCGTGTTAAGTAGCGTATGTTTGACCAACGAAAGAAGTCACTTGGAATTTTATTGCTAAATGTCACTGTTAGTCGAAGTGATCTAGCCGATGTCACTACTTCGGTTGTTTTTCACTATTACCTAGGTTAGACCACTCCCTATTATTATTGCCTTTCTTTTTTCCTTCGCTACTACTCTTAATAGTAAATTTGTAAGTTTTGCATTAACAGGATGCTTCAACAAATCTTATATATTTCAATAATATATATATATATATATATATATATATATATATATATATATATATATATATATATATATATATATATATATATCGTAACTGAAGACCCTGATTTTGTGATGTCAAGCTGGTTTTACGAGTTTTACCAACAGACTTGGACAGTAGCCGTTCTTCGAAATTAAATTTAATCGCACGTTGTCAATTGCCTCGGTTGTTGTTAGTGACTGTGTAGTAGATAGTTGAAAATAGAAAATCTCGAATTCAGACCGAGTATGTTAGAAGAGGCTTATAATTCTTGATGGCAAATGTACACATATGTATTATGTGTTGTATATATTTCTTAACTTTAATTATATTTCGCACAAACGTTAGTCGTGTTAGCTGGAATTTCGTGAAATTTACGACTCCTCTGTGAATAGTTAGTTTTCGTTCACTTACAGTTGTCGTTCACCTATTGCGTGAGAGAATTATCTTCCATACGTTTTTATTTATAATTTATAAATGTTGTAACAAACATATATACGTATATAAATTGTTATCAACTTTAATACTTATTATTACGTCAATAATAATCGACAATATATGCAATATTATAAATTGTTAAAAAAACACGTTAGTATTCCGTAATCTTTAATTAGCTAAATTTAATATAATAACAAACTCAGTAATGATTTTTGGATCGCATAACGTTATATTGACTTTAATGGAGGAACTTTGAATTATTTTATGAACACTCCTGAGAGAATATATAATATCAAAGTCGCATGTCACTGTATTGTGATGTTCGATTTCTTTTCGTCCCATTTAAGTACTATCATCAATATTATTGGAATCATTTGTTACACAGATCTTCGATTACTCGTATATATGTGTACACAAGAAAATTATACATTATAATGAATACTGCTTTCGACGGGTGCTAATGTGCAACGTCTCATGTCTTTATGAGGCAATGTTCACACACACATGTATATATATATTACATGTATAGAGAAGAGTGTATAATGTTTTGACGCGTTGATATACGTGTAAACGAATGTGCTTACGTCGCTTGTCTATATATGCACACACACACATCAAAACACACAGAATATAAGCAACAAATCCTGATCTATAATAAACGGTCAAAAAATTAAACACAAACTCTGTGTTTAGCTTCCGCTATAATTACAACAGATTGCTCAAAGTTCTTTTATTTTTCCTAACTATTTGTATATTTGTGTACATGAAATGCATATGTACGATATATATATATGTGTGTGTGTGTGTGTGGATTTGCAGGTGTGTGTAACAACTTTTTCCTTTTCCTTATTTCTTCCGCTTCGCCCTCCATAAAATTTCATTATCCCTTAATTTCCTCTATTAACAATTATTAAAATATTGCAACTGAAGACACACAGTCTTCCTATCTAATTGGAAATTTCCCTGCAGATCAAATACTTTGACAGATTATTTGAAACTCGGTTAAGCCTTAATAGTGATTTTTTATTCCTCGATTTCAAATATATAGGCAGGTTCTTCCTATATTCCTTTAAAATCTCTCCTCTTCCGAAATATATGACCACTTCCTATCTGCCGTCCATGACTCAGTATCCGTTTACTCTCCATCAATACCATACCAAGATAAGGAGTACCCTGTTAAATAGGGGGACAGAACAATGTTCAAAGAACAAGACCTTCCGGATGTAGCCAATTTTTTATAACTTAAGAAAATAGACGCGAAAACACGCCGAATATTAAAGCAAACAAAACAGAAATCCAGGAGACACGTTTGCCTTTAACAAATCCGGGCCAATATCGAAAGTATGAGAACCCGTGTAAAGCGTTTAAGCAACACGACTTTTCCTATACACCCTCCTATGCTGGTAACGCGCGTTGATCCAATAAATTCGTTAACTATGTGTGACTCTCCTTCGTGTCTTCCTTCGTTTCATCAATGCGATCTTTCCTAGTTTATTCCCGCATATTCTTAACTCATAATTTATATGCCTATCACATTTACAAAACTAACGGATGTAATTACCGAAAGGAAAAACACTTCGCTCGGCCCTGACCCAATATATTATAAAATGATAAAAGCTTTGTTATGACTTTCATGTGTCAAATGTTAACAAAATTTCTACCGGAAAGTTACTAATATTCATCCTGTTGGCTACATTTTTAAAACTCAAATTCGGGCCTACCTTCTATCGTTCAATTGCTCTAGCTTCCGATATTCGAAAAATACTCGAATCCATCATCTAGTATGGCGGTAGGAGATCTGTCGCAATACTTATTATTATTATTATTATTATTATTATTATTAATTAGTAAACGTTAATTACAATATGATTGTGATGTTTTTTCAAAGATAACAGCCAAAGAAAACACAAACCAACTTTTATGTTTAATTGTAACTTATGAGAAATTTCCAAATACACCAGTACAACCGCCGCCCCGCTACCATAAATTTTGTTTCAAAAAGCGATTTAAAAGTCATAATTATGCCAAAAATGGAGTATTCTAATTTATTCCCTTGAAAATATTTTCATTAAAAAGTACTTCTAAACTTTCATGTCGATATTCGTACATTCAAAATTTTTTTTCGTTGTAAACCATTTTGTTAATTTGTTTGCTACTTAACGTTTAGAAAATAATCTCAGTTATCATTTTTGAACTGAGAACAGTCGTATCTTCTAAGCGTAATTGTATAAATATTTCACAATCGCTCTCAGTTTAAAAATAAAAAGCTGTAATTGCTATCTAAACGTTACATAATAAAAATTGACATGGTTACACTGAAAAAATTAAGAATGTATGACTGTTTACATTATTTATATATTATTTTTGTAATTTTAAAATTTATATTATTAAATGATTAATAAGTAACTAGTATTCGATTTTATATCTAATTCATCTCGAATTATACAATTCTATGCGGGTTAAATTTATATAATACGACAGATTTTATGTCTGTAATTAGTGTACATATAATTATCTTATTGAACGAGCAAATCTTGTATTTATATATATATATATATATATATATATATATATATATATATATATATATATATATATATACCATCATCATCGTAGTCGTTGCGCTCGGCCTGAGCATTGTGATATTTCGATTTATTTTAGTTATTGCATTAATTGATCGCCATCTGTCTCTGTCCTTGATGTATTGCTGTAGTGAAGTGGTGCTAATTATCACTTTAATATTGTCCACTATCGCGTTAGTGGTCTTTCTCATCGCCTGTGACCTTCAATCATGCCTAATATTATCAATTTTTCTAGATTGTTACGTCGCACGATATAGCCAAAGAAAGTGGATATACGTTTCTTAACGATGTCTCGTAATCGAGTATCCGGATTAACTTCTTTCATTATTGACACTTTTGTCCTCCTCGCTATCCATGGCACTCTCAGTATTCGCGCCAGCAATACATTTCAAAAGCATCGATTCTTCGAACGTTTGTCTCTTTCAAAGTTCAGCACTCAGATGCATATAGAAATAGAGAGAACACTAACGTTTTCATTAGGCACATTTTGGTGGTCATCGTTATGTTATGGCTTTTCCAGACCCTTCTTAATTGAGTTAGTTTTAATTTTAATTAATTAACCGATGATTAAATTTAAAAAATCCAAAATAACTGCGATTAAAAAACCAGGAAAGGAAGGAAAAGAAGCAGCAGACTATCGACCGATATCTCTTCTTAGCGTAATAAAGTATTGGAACGAATTATTTATAATAGAATTTGAAGTAGATAGTCATTTACCGATATCCCAGGCTGGTTTTCGAGCAGAAAAATCCTGTGTAGATAAAGTTGCTGCGATTACACAGCAAATAGAAAATGGATTCCAAAGGACTGAAATTGGCTGTTTTTTTAGACTTGACTTCTCCACCACTTAGTCGGATTGAGTGTAGTATATTATCAATTTGGTAAGAGCAAGTTGCTGGTGAATTCTCGCCGCCTGCTGTAGATTTTGCTCCGCCTGTGTATGCGTGTGTGTAGTCATTGTATTTTTGAAGAGTGCTTAATACCTTTCCTTTTATATCTGTAGGGTGTGTAGATTTATTTTGCTGTGTGAGAGATAAGTCTATTTTTGTTTTGGAAGGGTCCCAAAGAGGTATCATTATATTGTAATTCAATGTTGATTTTGGAATGAAGCTTATGTGATATGTTGATAGTATGTTAAGTAAGTTTGGTATAGGGTCATTTGCAAAATGGGGGTTAGGGGATGTATGTTCTCTGGTGTATGAGAATGTTTTATTGTAGCTAAGCAGACGGCTTAAATAGAGGTGAGTATGGTATTTTCTGTAATGGAAAAGATCCTGCTAATGCACACAAGTTCTTTGATCGTGATGAGGGATGTACTGCAAGGATGGATCGAAGTCCAGCATGGTGTACTGTGTTCTTAATATAGATTTACTGGCTGTTGTGACACCTATAGTTGATTCGTGATAGGATTATAGATTTATAGATGTTTATGAAAATTTGAGTTTTTATATTGTATTTTGGGTCTCATAAATATTTTAGAATTGGGAGTAGTTTTAAACACCTACTCTTGACTTCAGTTATATGATAACGCCAGGTTAATTTGGAGTCGAACAATAGACCTATGAATTTTACTCTTGTTTTGGCTGTTAAGGGAGAACTAGAAAAGCTGGGAGATGATAGGCGCCTCTTATGGAAAATAATGTATGATGATTTGGAATGTAAAGCCGAGCGGTAACAGGCTGCGAGACATAATGTATTATGTCATTGATATATAACATGAACAAGGTTGCACTAAGTGCAGAGCCTTGTGGAACACCGTTTTCAGTCTGAACTGGTGTTGATTTTGACAAACCGATCTTAACTTGAAAAGTTCGGTTGTTTAGGAAACTGCATAAGTAGTTGCCTAAATTTCCGGTTGTGCCGGCGGACTTTATTTTTATTAATAGTCCATGTCGCCTCAAGCGGTCAAACCCTTTTTCTAAATCGAAGAATACAACATATAAGTGCTGTTTATCATGTTGTGATGTTAATATCTGCCTCTGTAAAGTGAGCAGGCGATCTATAGCAGATCTCGTCTTACGCCCACCAGCTTGCAAAGGAGAAAGGAGATTGTTATTTTCAAGGAAAAATAAGAGACGCCTATTAACCATCTTCTCCAACGTTTTTGAAAGAACACTCAGAAGAGATATTGGTCTGTAATTATCTGGGAAGAAGGGATTTTTGTTGGGTTTTAGTATTGGAATAACTATAGCTGAATTCCAGCTTTTGGGAATGATGCTGGATGTCCATATTTGGTTGTTTAAATTTAAAAGGAATAGTTTTGCACTTGGTGGAAGGTATTTTAACATATAAGGATGTATTAAGTCTGGACCGGGTGCAGTGTTTGGTGTATGTTGGTTGAGCTGGAAGTTTAGTTCTGAGATATTAAAGTCAGAGTTGTATGGTGCATCAGGATCTTGTGGGAAATGTATTTGCTCTTTTTCAGCCGCTGATTTTGTATCAAGAAAAGCAGCCGAATATCTCAGGGATGAAGATTGGCTTGCAAAGTGTTGGGCGACGGAATTGGCTACATCATTTGGAACAAAAATAGTCTTCCCACCTATCTTTAATGACGTAGGAGTGGGTATGGAACTTACGCCATTAAGTGTTTTAATTTTTGACCACATATAATGACTTGATACTGACTCTGGAATAGAACAAACAAACTTGTGCCAGGATTCACATTTTTTTGTTTTGATGAGATTACGAGCTATAGTGCGTGATTTTTTGAAATTAATTAGGTCGGTGATTGACTGCGAGTGTTTATATTTCCTGAGTGCACGTTTGCGTTGTTGGATTACTACCGCAATCTCATTGCACCACCATGGGACCCTTCTTGGACGTATGTTTGGAGCTGATTTGGGTATAGTTGTGTCTGCGGCTTTAAAGATTGCCTCAAGGAATATGTTCAAGTTTTCTTTAATAGAACTGAGTGGTTTGATGGGTACCTTGACTGCATTTGTGTAAGATTTCCAATCTGCTTTGTGGAAAAGTAGATGCGATGTTTGTGTTACTTGAGTAGTAGTGTTTGGTGTTGTGATTTGTATGATAATTGGGAAATGGTCGCTAGAGTACATGTCATCAAACACTGAAGAACTAAGGATAGGGTATAGTGTAGGTGAAACCAGAGCAAGATCTATGGTGGAAAATGTGTTATATGACAAGTTAAAATGTGTGTGGCTTGGTAGGAGTAGAGTGGCGAAATTATTAGATAGTATGACATCATTGATGATGTGACCGAGATTTTTTATTGATACTCATCTAAATGTACATTAAAAATTTCAGCTCGACAGCAGTCACTGTTTCAATGTTATAAGCTTAAAAATTCGCTTTCAACGACATATGTTCTAGTAAATACAATTAAAATTTTATATCTGTGGTAACGTATCGATTTAAATGTCTTTAGTCTATAAATGAATTATTTAAAAAAAAAGAATTTGATCAAAAAGTTACAAAATTAATTTCTAAAAAAAAACCTAATTAAAAATATACTTAAATAAATTTATGAAACGAAGTTATCTGCACGAGTTATGTAATTCTTATCTAAATATCGTTTTCCCAAATGATTTTACAAAAAAAAAAATCACCCAGGTGCTATATATGTTATTATGTATATGTACGTAAGTATGCATATATGAACATCACGAATATAAATATTGCATAAATAAATAATTATGTATATTTAATAAAAAGTGTTTTGGCCATATATAAATTCGGGTGTATAATTTATTTTTTCTATTAAGCGAGAAAAGTTCTAAAATTAATCGATTTGTATTCAGTTCACGATAGTTCGTGATTTTTGGTTCTGAAAACTTAAAACTAGGCTTTTTCATCTGTAACTGATAGTCGTATTCCCTTTATTTTAACGAAACAAATTATATATATATATATATATATATATATATATATATATTAGTGCATATACAAAAACATGGTAAAAGAAGTTAGTGTCGAAAACTATAAAAATAAAAATTAAACTGACCGAACTCCGCTTTTCGGAAAACAATTGTAAATGCAGACTGAGGATGGTGTTGGTGGTGGTAATTGTCCAAAAAGCTTTAACAGTTAAACGAGCCGGAACTATCATGACATCATCTTTCTCGCACGTTTGCCTAAATCCGATTTCTGTCCTTTTTTTTTTTTGTTATTTAGTTCGACTGCGTTTCTTCGGTTATAAACGAAAATAAAATCTCTTCAATCGAACGATATAACATTTTGTTCTCCAATACCAAAACAGAAGGATAAGAAACGGCGTCCGAAAATAAAAAGTGAAAATAATAAAACGACAAGATTAATGTACTTTAACCGTCGCAGGGTTTAATATAGTATAGTACGAGGCTTTTAAAATTAATCAGAAAGTTTTCATCTTTTACCTATACATAGACACACAATGCATTGTTATATGTTTTTCTAAAAAGTAGCTATTATTATATATTAGATCATGGGGGAAAACCATATAAAATTTTAACAAATTCTAAGTTATTTAAGTATCCTGATTTAAAAATTCACGATGACACTGACTGCAGTTCATTAATCACCAACAATTTAGATAATATGGCTTTACTTATGAAATCATTTTTTAATTTAAAAAAAAAAAAACTCTTTTTATTTTATTGTCTAAAATCACAGATAGAAATAAGCTTTTACATTTTGACGTGACATATCGACAGCTTGAAAGTATTATAACGAAACTTAACAATAGAATAGCACCATCGTCAGATGGTATAACTAACAAAGTTATTAAAATCATATTCTTTTACTTTACAACAACAGGTGAAACGTTACAACAAGTTATGTTTGAGCCTCCCATGTTTATATTTACTATACATAAATTGGAGTTAATCGTAATTACCTATGGTAGAAATTAAATGATTATCGTGGACTAAGCAGTCGTCGCAGAACTTACGCGTTAAATTTAGTATATGATCCTTAATATAAGGCATGTTTTAGTATGCATGTCAACGATTTTGTAGTATCTAGGGATATTCAGTAAACATCTGAGACACCTGTTTTGAAATATTTGTAATTTGTTAAAATTTGTATTTGAAATAAAAGTCCAAGCTGGACAACAGTACGTCATTACGGGACATATAAGTGTTTTATAGAGAATTAATTTATTATTTACATTAAGAAATTATTTTCTGTTGATTAGTGGATATATGACAGATATACTCCTGCTAGCTTTTAAGGTAGTATGACTGGCATGTTCCGAAAAATTTAGTCTGTTATCCAAGGCTACCCCGAGGTAACGGACATGTTTTGACCAACTCATAACGGTGGAGTTGACCTTAACTTCAGCAGGTAATGTGGGACGCCTGCGGGTGAAAAATATAGCCTCAGTTTTATCACAATTAATATCAATTTGTCATTTTATATAATAACGCAAGATTCGATTTATTCCTGTCGGTAACTTATTTTTTGCTTTACAAGTTTATTGTTAACACTATGTACAACAAATTATTGCAACTCCCTATGTTCCCACACATTAAGTAAATGGATATAGACCAATATGTTTATTAAATTCGCTTAGCAAACTTTATGAAAAGATTATTTAAAAATTTTTAAATAATGAAATTAAAGATACATCTTGATGCATATCAACATGGGTTTAGACATTTTTTTTCTACAGAACTTGCTATTGCTGATGTAACAGATAACTTATTACATAATGAACAACGTAGCAATTTATCAATTATGGTTTCCTTTGAAATTGAGGGTGCATTTGATTATTGTGATCGCCAAGTGATAATTTTCTATGGTTTTAGTTTTAACGTAATTTGTTCAACACCTGATTATTTAAACCTCAGAAGAATAAAGTGGATTTATTAAAATGATAAATATATTTTCTAATGTTCACACTCAATTCAGAAATATGTATGAAGGTCTAAGAGTGTATAGCTACGCTGACGACTTATTTTTTGAGTGTAAAATTTAGATATAATGTTCTAAATTAACTCATTCGACTCATGTAAATAGATGTAATGAAATAATTAGTAAACTTAAAACAATAACGTACTCTTTAAACCTCGAGCAGTAAATCTCAAATTATGCTTGTAACTGGCCGTACTGGTACAAATTTTATACAACTTAATAATCATATTTTAGTAAAAGGCGAAAGATTTATTCGCATCTGAAGAGAAGCGGCACCGCCATTTAAAAAAAAGAAATAATCATATTTTTAGATAAACTGATCATAATATTTAGGTTTTATTATATAGATAATCAACTGAAATATAAGAAGCATATTCAATACGTAAATGATAAGGTCGATAGATATGATTATATTTTGAAATCACGCGATAGTAAATTATGGGGACTAAATTATAATTAAAAGTTAATACTATACAACGGCTTGGTGCAGAGCTTATACCCACATTGTGCTGGCACCCACTATAACCGTTTAACTAAACAGCTAACTGATGAAGTAAATTCTGATTGCCGAAAATTTTGATTGATTTATATAACATTCTTATACATAACTTGCTTCAAATATCGGTATTCAAACTATTGCACGGGTATTACCTATTTATTTGTATGTTTAAAAAAGATCACTTATTTTTTAAATTAGAACATAACGATATTATAAATAAAGAACATTTTAAACAACTTGATTCGCAGATTTTTAATTAATTCAAATCAAGTTATGATGCACAAACTAATGGCAAATTAATTAATATATTTTTCCGGATGTAATTAAACATTTTAAAAGCAAAAATTTTCAAGTAAATTTTTACACGACATACATACTTACTGATCATGGTTCTATCGGATATTATTTGAATAAATTACAAATCATCAATGATGGAAAATGTCGTAATTGTGTAACTAATGAAATAGAGGATGTCCAGCATATAATATGCACATGCAGTAAATATAATCGTCTGATAAAATTGTATAATATCGATTGATCGCTAAATCCTAGTGAAATTATTAACAATTTCCTATATTTATCTCGGAGTTATTTAAGAATAAACACAGATATTAATAGTCACTACTGGTAGCCATAAACTAGTTTCGCCGGCTACTCTATTATTTTCTTATATAAATGAATAATATATACATATATAAAGAATATATCGAATATTTTACATTGAATCATTTTTAGTCAATTCTCCAAATTCTAGGCCACTTTTTCAGTATCACATTAAAGTTTCTATCAGAAGAATTTTTCATTAATTCGCCTACCTAGACTCCAACTTATCCGTGTAGCAGCTTTATGGGATATACAAAATTATTAACTCCGCATAGTTTAGATAGTAAAAGCAGGAGCAAAATAGATGAACAAACGATTAGCATTGTTTCATTAATGAGAGGATTTTATTAAGATAATGAAAACACGTGAAGAAAGATTACCTGTGATGTATCGCAGTAACAAACAATCGTATCCTAAAATTAAATTACAGCAAACAACATGAAGAAAGATAATATTTGCTACAAAAAAAGGCGAAATCCGTTTATGAATTATAACAGCACGGTACAGTAACGAAAAACTTCTACTACATGCTTATATATATATATATGATAAAGAAGAGGAAATGGTACGATCATTTGTGCGTGTTTGATGAGTGCGTGTTTGGATCGCAAGCAAGCAGCGCGTTAATAAAAAATAATTTGTTAGTAAATTACTACAACTTAAAACTAAAGTAACCAATATTGTCCTTTTTATAATCAAATACACACAAATATTCATTAGGTGATTTGGTCGTGAAGATTAACGGTTGTTCAATGAGGTGTGTTAATTGTTCGTTATCTTGTACGTGCTTTTATTTTATAATAGTCAGTCTGACTTGTGTGAGTTCGTCGTTAGCACTGGTGCCGTGCACTCCAGTAAAGAAGAATTTAGTTTACTGAGATGATCGAATAATTCATTTCCTCTCCGGTAACCCTTACAACTAATAATGATACCAATAATTAACCCGATGATCGGAATTGCCAAATGACCGTTCCATCCTCTCCTTAGGAATAAGAAAATTATGAAGGCCCACCAACATTGGAAAAAAAAAAATCTAATGGAAGTAATATAAAAAATCATCCGACTACAGTATACTCTGATTTAAGCGTTAGGCTTAAGAACAGATACTGTCCGCTTATCATCAATTGCGGTAATATTAAGGATACTGGTAAGTTCGCCGAGCCAATAAACAACAGATTTTTTATGATTCCATTGTAGAAAACGGTGACCGTCAGTTTAGAAGTAGTTACGGGCATTTGACTTACAACTAATAATGAGGTAAATATATCTTCTTCGTAATCGTTAACAATAATAACATAAACACAAACATACTATATTTCACGATACCATCACAAAAGTAAAAAGTATTAAATGTCAATTAAAAGGGAGCTTAAATTGAAAACAAACAACAATAACAGCATTTCATTCTATACGATTAAACTTGAGTAAAATGAATACCAATCTTCAAAGATGACCCACAACTCAGTTTCACCCATATACTCCAACGTTCCGTAAAAAAGTTAAAATTGTCTTAAAAGGGCTACCCAAATCTATAACACCGGATGAAATTAAATCAGAATATATTCGCACTATATGAAACCGGAATCTGTAACTCAATTTCAAAACGAAATCTTCAAGCACAGACGTCAATTCTACCATTCCACTTCCTTTATCTCTAGTAACTTTTCTCAAACATACAAAACAGAACACATGATAAAAATCAAAGAAATACGTTAGTGCCTGATAATTGGGATAAGTACAAATCAAAAAACGCACCTACTTAGTGCTTGAAATGTCAATCTTTCGACCATTTATCCGCTGACTGCTATAAAACCCAGAGATGTTTAAATTGTCTTCCCTAACAATTGGGTGCTGCAAGTATATTTGAGTAATTTGTTAGTATAAAAGTTGCAAGGAATTAGTATGCTTAATTTTAGTGTTTGTTGGTGTACGTGCTTGTTGCAACAAAAAGAACATAGTGGCGTGTGTGTGATGGTTCCTCGCAAAATCTACTTATAATATGGTGTGGCGAAGGGATGGGAAAATTACTCCGTTCAATCACTTTTTATTACTTCCATTCACTATATTCTTTTTCGCTCACCGCCAACACCAGATTTCGAATGTCTCCAATTGATTCATCGATTAATCGTTTATCCAAAGACCATGTTTGTGATCCATAGCGTAGTATATTTCGTGCGAATACTTTTTTTCCGTACACTTTTAATATTTTTAGATATTAGTGAGTTTTTTTTTTTTTTATGAAATACTACTTTTATCCGTCTATTTTCCCATTAACGCTCAGATTACTCCTGCGTGGCTCGAGATACGTATGAGGAGACTCTGAAAAATAAATGGTCAAAGAAAAAATGCGATGCATATTTTATGATCTTGTATTCGGTAAATATTTTAATGTCGCCGGCATGACTAATTGTGAACGCGAAGAACCGTAATTCACGCCGTTAATTAGAAAATGCCGCATTACGACGATTGGGTTATCGTACAAACAGCACAGAGGAGATGGATGTAGAAGTAGGTAGCTGTGAGCTATGGATACGTAGCCGAGTATGAGGCATCCTACTTCAAATTTTTTCAACATGTATCGAAGATAGTTTATTGATAATCGACGAATGCGCTCAGAGAGATTCACATTTATTCGAAGGAAAACGATCTGAAAAAAGAACAAAGGACCAAGTTTATGGAAAACGTATTGTAAAAAACAAAGCTAAGATGAGGTAAAAAAGCTGGCCTTAAAATAACTGGTCATCCATCTTGTCCACCAACCGAATGGTTGAGGGTACGATGTTGATGAGATGATATATCTCGTCGTTATTTATACTTCGGCAAGGTTACCATGGACTGCGGAAAAAAACTAACTTGTCAATACTTCAATTTTATTAATGTGGATCAGAGATCACAAATCGCGGTACAGAGACGAATAACAGCATATGCAGGACATATCATACGACAGGATGGATTGGAAAAAATGATTATGACAGATATGGTAGAAGGTCGTCGGAAAAGAGGGAGGCCACCAACAAGGTATACAGACAGAATTAAAAGAATCGCTGGCACGGCATCCATACGAGAAATGATGGACCGAGCAGCAGATCGAACTACATAGCGGGCAAACACGTTCGTTTATGAAGATCCATAGCGTCACGATGCTCCAAACGAGCCATCGATGATGATGATGATGATGATGATGATGACATGTAACGCAAACAGTCCGAAAGAACAATTTCACAAATTCTACGATACCATTTAATTCTATCTATTCCCCATTTTCATTTCATTATCACGTAGGAAAACATATTTCATAACAAACAATAAAATTTTTCCCCTCCAGGTGACGTTACGCTTGAACTTATTTAAAGACACGAAAATGTAGTCCTATTTCCTTTCAGCGCACAATTACGACGTTTCTTTCCATCAGAAATGCTTAATTTGGTACACACATAATACACTAACCGACGAAGCCACACACAAATATATATATATATATATATATATATATATATATATATATATATATATATATATATATATATATACATATATATGTATTCACAACCGTCTAGGTTATCATCGTAATAGACGAAATTAAAGGTGTGATGTGGAACACGTTAAGTAGGTCTACCTTTCATCATAGTGTCGTTATCATCATCATTATCATCACGGATGGTTAAAAAATAGTCCGTTCGAAATTTGAATGTCTACGCTAATACTGAACACGATTTGTTACTTAAATGGAATCGAAACAAATTGCGACATTACGCTGAAACGATGAATAAAAAAAAAATTTTACTACCTAAAAAATGTCTAAGCCATGATGAAAGCAACCCGATATAGCAGCATATTAATATATTATATATATATATAGTATATTTTTTTTCTAAATGGGTAATTTTGCCTTGTTGCGATCGTTCTTTTTTTTTAAAAACTTTTCCTTCGGATTATGGTTCGGTAATACGTTTCTCTGAAAGACGATGGAAGGAAAATGTCGTCCCAAAAACGCGCCAGGGTCTCCAAGCATCATTTTAACGCTGATATTGATGGTAGGTGTTCGAGCGAGAGAGAAGATCGTCATAAAGGTAAGACGGTTGTAGAAAAAGGAACGGCGGATAGAATAAACGGTTGCGGAGAGAACAGACTTCGGCGAGCGAAACTTTCTTTAGGAAATTACGTCTACTACTTTTAAAAATCTAAAAATCTCCTTACCACCCCGGAGTTTGTAGCATTCTTCCAAAAGTAATTCCAATGAATGCTACTGCGTCGTGGTAGCGTGCCGAAAAATTGTCGCAGTTCCGTAACTTTTACTGAAACTTTCGAGTTGTTTTATTTATATTTAAAACAAAGCGTCGGCTAAAAACTATTCGTTTCAAGTACCCGACACGAGGACATTGTAATAAAAATGATAGACGGATTAAAGAATCTTTCTCTTAGAAAGCAGTACCTTACTCGAAGTCGGCAAACTATCGACAGAAATTTAAATAGAACTTTTTTTATTTGAAGGAAGATGGAAAGCTTCCGGGAATCGAAAATTACATGACCTAAAGAACACTGCTAATCAATTATAGTCCTTATATCAAAAACAAGAGATGCAAAAAATATTGCATAGATTATAGGACGATTACATTAATACTGCACGTGTCTAAAATACTACTTAAGATAATTAAAAAGCGATTAGAGCATCGAATTGATCAGTACCTGGATGAGAATCAATATGGTTTCAGGAAAGGCCGCTCAACACGTGATGCAATTGCTCTACTAAGTATAGTAGGTAAACGCGTGATAAATTGTGACAGAAATTTATATGTGGCTTTCATAGATTATGAAAAAGCTTTCGATAGAGTACCTTGGAGCGATCTGTTTACTATCTCCTGACCTATTTAATGCATTTGTGGAAATGATTATAAATGAAACGTTCGGTAAATTTAAACAAGGAATTAAAATCGGAGGCAGAAGATTACGGATGATTAAATTCGCCGATGACCAAGTTTTACTTGCGGATAGTCCCAAAACACTTTCAGCAATAATTAAGAAATTAAATACAGTAATGAGAAAATATTGAATGGAGATTAATATCAAAAAGTTATGACAATTGGAAAGATTTGTCCCCAAATAAAGATAAAATTAAAAAACCAAATAATAGAACAAGTAAAAACATATTTTAGGTCAAACCATAACGCATAATATGGATTGTACTAAAGATATTAATCATCGTATAGCAATGAGAAAAAAAGGCTTTTAACGATAAATATAAAACACAGAAAACAATGTCTGTGAATATACGCAAAAACTTCCTAAAAACTTTTGCATGATCAGCGGCGCTATATGGTGCGGAAATATGGACAATGAAGCAACGTAACCGAGACAAATTAGAATTTTTTGAAATGGGGTGTTGGCCGCGTCTCCCGAAAACTAGCTGGGTGGACAAAATAAAGAACATAATTGTACTAGAAAGAATAAATGAAAAAAGAACCATATTACACGGTATAAGAAAGAGGCGGCTTAAGTGGCTATGCATTACGTCAAATCAAAATATTCTGAAAGATGTTATTTCATAACCATATAGTGGACATCAGGACTGAAAGGGTTAAATTAACATGTCCCATTTAGGAACACTATTACTAAAAATTTCATTTCTGACATTTTCATTTAGAGTGCATTTTGATTTATTTTTTCGTCGTGTACACGGTAAGAATCACGCGCATGCCGGCTGGCAACTACTACATCATCGGTACCCAACTAGACTCCGCCTCTGTGTAGAAGAAATATCGCGCGAACAATCTATTGGGTTAAATTGTGGTTTATAAATTAGTTTAGTTTTTATTTTCTAAATTTTGTTTTATTTCCTCCTCTACATAAATTATTTATTTTAATATCGTATTAATTACAGCTGTGCTACCACTTCCACGATTAGTTTACTGCTGTTTCAGTTTTAAAATTATTCAAACAATAAATAATCTCGTTGTATCGTGACTTTTGGGGAGAATATATCTGCGTACATTTAAAGATATACATATTACTTTATAAATGATAAATAATGAAATGTAACAAAAATCTAGATGCATAAAGAAATGTTTGTAGTTGTTACTGCAATTTCATTTATTCCTCTTTTCACGTCCATCATCGATATTTTACTTTTTCTTGTTCAGCCGCTTAATCCTGATAAATGTTCATGTTCTTATATTACACGTAATGGGGAATTCGTCAACACCTGTGTTACTGTGTTTCGATTCCAATGCGTTTATCAATGTTTTCATTACGTCTGAATTCTTATTGGTGCTATTGCCGTGGTAATTGTTAAACTCTTTTTCCATATTTTATATAATTTTTATCCACTGTTCGGTTGAATTCATTAAAGCACCCTTCAATATTGTAGCGAGCCAGTCAATTTGTTTAGATGGATTGAGTTCTGTTGGATGGCCGTATTCAAAAGCAGTATCTGATCCTCGTTTTTTCATTCGATATGCAACATAACCGGTTAACAAATTTTTCTTTTCACCATGTACTGGTCCGATTTATCATCATCAGCCGAGTCTGGTTCGATCACTCCAGAAAAATCGTTTTTTTTTCTTCTTGAAAACTTGTATGTTCTTCTGATTCGAATTCTTCGCATTCCGGGAATTTATTTTTATCATTATCGTCTAGTCGGCACTTAATGTTACTAATGCTTCATTCCACGAGTTACCAGTGTTTATTACAGAAGCAGTGTGTACTTAGTAAACAGGATACTCTTAATTCTTTAATTTACAGCGGTTGATAAGGGGTGATCATAAAATTTACCTAGTCCTCTGATTAAATAAAAATATGATTCAAGAATATCTTGGTTGCATCTCGCTGACATTATATAAGATGCATGGGGACATCGTAAAAAGCCCAGATTTTGCGGTTTTCACAAAGTGAATGCGTAATGTATGATTTATCACGATTGATGCCAAGATCGGACATGAGTTTTCTATTTGATGAGTCCATGTCGCATTCAAACGCTCGAACTTTAAATCCCGAACACTGTATCAATTTAATGACTTCAAAAAATAAGTTTTTATCAACCGCACAATCAAAATTATAGTATACGGGTTGTTACCACTTTCCGACCAGACTGCAAACAAGCATAACCTACACATTAGAAAGAGGACCGACGATTATAACTGAAACACTGTCGTAACATATATCAGATTTCATTTCCATTTTATCGAATGAAAGTACATCTTTTTTCAAGTCGGTGAATATTCTTAAATGTGATTTAAAAATATTCAAACTTGGATTTATAAAACCTGAGACAATTATGAATTCGTTTAGGCGACGTTTTATAGATATTTCACTAGGAATTGGATAAGTCCTTTATAAACTGGAGAAGGATTTTTAGAAATGCATCTTAAAGATATTTCCTTCGATAAATCATTAGAAGCCCACCTGGAACACTTTCCATTAACTCTATTACCTGTTGCTGACATTCAAACATCTTTAGTTTAAGTTTTAAACACGTAATCTCAGCTTTTGCCCTTCCTAAATCGTTCAATAGACTTTCATTAGTTTGTCTTAAGCAATTATTTTCTAATTTTAATTTAATTAGTTCCTCGATATTGCTAACATCGGGTAAGGGACAGTTATCAAGTCTACCATTTCTATTATTTGTTAAAAAACCACTGCTTTCGAAGAACTTTATCTTTAGGAAACCGATGAAATTATTCAGTCTTACCGTGATAGTAATTAGAAATAAAATAATTTAAAAAATAAAAATAGGAATTCTGCACTAAAAAATAAGAAAATACCATAATCACAAAACAAAAACCGTGCGAAATGATATGAAACAACACTGTGGAAACAGCGAAATGAGCCGTTCTATAACAAAGCTCGATTTGGGATGGGTACCAACTACGTCACAATCCCGTTTGACTACTGCGCACCTAGTTCGTGATACCTACCGTCTATTCTATATATCGTGGTCGTGTATATATGTTATACACATAAGAATAAGCCTACCTATGGGTAAAGTCGACGAGCATAACGCTACAAAACGTGGTATGAAGACGAGTGTTGGTAGCTCGGTACATGCGAACAGGATATATATATATATATATATATATATATATATATATATATATATATGTGTGTATGTATCCGTCCGTTACTTCGGTGACACACTTAATGCAGCAAAACGTGATTGTGTTTATATATATATATATATATGTGTGTGTGTTTGCATATGCAGTCGAATAAGCAGTCGCATACCAACAGCAGCTATTGGCGGAAAGCCTCACGTGAGTAATTCCAGTAGCGACAGAGTAAAGAGACACGAGGAGGCAGATGGACAGGTTGAGGAACTGTCTATTAAAAGCCTGCATAAATCCTATGACTGTCTCTTCCTCGGCGAGTTTGGGTCGCCGTAAAAACCCTACACCGTTAACTCCTCGGTAGCAAACATTTTCCTTGCGGGTAGGATATTGATCCAAAAGCTAGGGTGCCACCCCCAAAATAGTGGTATTTCTTTTCCTTCCTTCCTTCCTACCTTCCTTCTTTCTCCTTATCCCCTTTTCTTTTCATTCCCACTCCTTATTTCTCAGCATAAGCCACATTATGTTTCTGGTCGTCTTCCTCTGGTTGCCACTGGATAAAAACATATGTGGTTGCACGGTTTTGTGTTACTGCTCCTACATTATCAATTCAGCATAACTTTATGCATATTTCTATTCTTTCCATTCTTTTCTTTCCTTTCACTTCTCTTACCTCCTTCCCTTTCTTTTAATTTCATCCTCCTATCATTTGTTATCTTATGCAGACGACTTAAATCGGATACGAGTGTCGGCATTATTATGTATACGTATATATTTATGTATGCAATTCGACTATAAAGTCATTTTCAAGCAAATACATTGTTTTTATTTTGTGATGTTAATTCATAAAATCAATACTCCAGTGGCGGCTCGTGCATAAGGGCTGCACCCACCTACAAAATTACCAGTATAATTTTTTTTTTCATATTCAAAAATCAATTAAAATTATCCAAAATTTTAAAATTTCGTTTAAAAAAGTAATTTTTTCTCTTTGGATGCTCATTCTAGAACGTTGGTGAGGGCTACGTATAATGCAGCTCTTGTTGGCACGTTTAGGAAACATAAAAAGCGTGGTTCCGCGAGAAAACGATGTTAAAGGCGCATGCGCAATGGTTTCTTTTTAACCGCGTTCGGGCTGCACAAAAACCAGCCCAATACAGCTCTCGTTCTCGTGTTTAGGAAACATAAAGTGCGTGTAAACGGAACCGAACGATGGTAAAGGCGCATGCGCAATAGTTCTTTTTTGCCCGCGTTCGGGCTGCACGAGAACCAGCCCAGCCAGTAGACTTGTATTAATGTATTTCAAGATTAATATTCCAACTGCAGAATGAAATGTTGATGCGCGCGTTGTTCTATTGTTGCTCATTTACTTATGTTTTATTGATTTAATAAATATATTTATTTATAAGGATTTTATTACTTCGATTGTTTTGATAGAAAGGCTAACTTTAATTATGGCTGGAAATAGCGATTTTCGTGAAAGTGAATTGAATTCGGTTTCGTGTTTGCTAAATAACAAATTTTCGCGGTTATCGTTTGTAGAAAAGTGTAACGTTAAAGCTCGTGGGAGGCCGACTCCGCAATTGAATATCATACAAACGTCATCTAGCCGAAACAATACTTTTGAAAGAAAATTTAAAACGGATATTTATTCAAAATGTGACTGGCTTTGCGGTTGTGAAATTAAAAACGCTTTCTTTTGTTTTCCTTGTCTACTTTTTGGCGGTGAAATTTTCTTGGACTCAAACTGGTGTGGTAGACTTGAAACATTTGAATGAAAAACTCGAGAAACACGAAAATTCAGCACAACATATAAAAAATTCGATAGATTTTGGTATGCTGGGAAAAATTAATATCGCGACACAGGTAAGCGAAGCGTATAAATTAAATATCAGAAAGTTCAATGAAAACGTCAAAAAGAATAGGGATATTTTATCAAAAATCATCGACTGCCTGATATTTTGCGGTAAATTTGAACTTCCGCTACGAGGACATAATGAAAAAGCGGATTCCGATAATCCTGGTATTTTTCGAGGACTGTTAAATTTCGCAGGGAAATTGGATGAAAATTTTAAAATGCATTTTGAAAATTCTACAGTGTTTAAAGCTAACTCAAAACAATTCAAAATGAATTGTTGGATTGTATGTTAGACATTTGTCGAACTGAAATTTCTAATGAAATTGAACAAGCTCAATTTTTGGCTGTTATGTCCGATGATACGACTGATATCTCTGAGAAAACACAGGAGGTAATTGTTTTTCGTTACGAATTCAATGGAACCATATACGAAAGATTCTGGGGATTTTATAACCCTGAGTCACAAGATGCAGAAGGATTATCGAAACAGATTTTGGAGCAGTTGAAAATTGTTTTAAAAGATAATACTGGAAACTAATTGCTCAAACTTATGATGGCGCCGCAGTTATGAGCGGAGCGCGTGGTGGTGTTCAAAAAATAGTAAAAGAAACTTACGCAAATGCCCATTTCATTCATTGCTATGCTCATCAATTAAATTTAGTAATGAGTAAATCAGTTTCAACTAATAGAGAAGTACGCATCTTTTTTAGTAGCTTGTCAGGAATTTCAGCATTTTTTTCGCGTTCTTCTCAGAGATTAGTTGAGCTTGAAAATTGTATGTCAAGAAGAATTCCACGTGGTTCCGATACAAGATGGAATTTCAATTCAAGAGTCGTAAATACAGTTTTTTAAAACATTGAACAGCTGAAAGAATGTTTCGAAAAATTGCCGAATTCAAATAATACCCAAACGGTTAATGAAGCATCCGGTCTTCTTCGTCTTCTCAATGACAACAACTTTATATTTTGGCTTGGCGTCTTCCATCCTATTATGCCACACGTTGATTTACTATACGATGCATTTCAAAATCGCAACATTAATTCTTCGAGCGCTTTTTCATCACTGGAAAATTTTTATCGCGCAATTTCTTTAATCAGAGAAACGAATTTCGAAAACTTGGTGTCCACAAATACTGATTCTATGCCTGTATCTCGTAAGAGGAAATGTGATGAAAATCGAAACGCCGCTGTCAAAGAAGTTTGTGACACAATATGTATGCAAGCTAGGGTTAGATTCGAATTTACTGGTCATCTATCTGCAGGAAAGTTGCTGTTACAAGAGAAATTTGAAACGTACTGCAGGCAATTTCCTTCTCAAGAATTTAACGAAACTTGCCAGGCATATCCCATGCTAAATAAAAATCGTTTGCAAACTGAACTTTCTGTTCTATACGGAAGAAATTCAGAATTTTCCCTTGCATCGGGAGTTGCGCAACTACACCAATTGTTTCGAAACACCGGTATTTACAAAACACTCGGCGAAGTATATGTTTTGATGAAAATTGTGTTAACGTCTCCTATGACAACTGCTGAAGCAGAAAGGTGTTTTTCTTCCTTGAAAAGAATTAAAACATATTTACGGAGTACAATGCTGGAAGACAGAGTTTCTGCGCTTGCCATAATAAGTATTGAGAAAACTCTTATCGATACAATTCCTAACTTCCACAGCAAGGTAACTGACCGGTTCGCGAAAATGAAAAACCGTCGTATGGACACTTCATATACAAATAAATTTTGAAGTAAGTGCTTTGAAATTACACATTTTTTAAATTTTTTGTTAGAATGGCTGATTCTAAATTTTATTTTTGTTTAGAAAATTTAGAATTTTAAGTTTTTATGAAATGGTAGCCTAGCTGTATGTTTTTTATTAAAAAAAAAATTTCAACTAGGTAAAACTTTCAGCCCCTCCGCTTCGAAAACCCACGAGCCGCCACTGCAATACTCTCCAATACATCAACATTATATATAATATATATATATGTCTGTTATTTCCGCATATACGTACATATTGACGTGAAAATTTACTTTACATTTTACATATTATTATTTTGTTATATTGCCACATTATCTGCACGTTATTTACTTGTCTTATAGCTCGTATTTAAAATGTTTTATGTTATATAACATACATCTTGAGTTTTTACATGTCACGTTGAGTTTCGAAATTTATGTCTCATTACTACGTAGCACACATCTTTTCATCTCCTGAAATAAATTTTCACTTTAATTTTCTTAATAGTAGGCGATCGTCAAATGCTCCGCTCGTTATGTCGCTCCGCATTAGCATTAATTTCCTATACACAGTATGTACTACGCGAGCAGTTGTTGCGTCAAATAAAAAACGAGGTTGGTTCAGTTTTCTGTTACCTCGGATGTAATTTTATATGTATACACCTGCCGATAAATCGCTGTTACTATTTTAATTGTCAAACGCTGTAATAACGGTTTTTGATAATATTTTGAATTATTTTAGGGTCGTCTTCATCGATCGGTGTATTTAGAATAACCCGATTATTAACATCGGCGAAGTTTGTCCGATTTTTTTTTTTAAACATTTTGTCGCTCCATTCCTAGATCCAGTTAAAATACTCCTCCACTTAAAGCAACTATGGCGCTTTGTAATGTTTCTTACACATTTTGTTTATTTTTTTTTATTCTAATATAACTTTTAATTAGTTTCACCGTATTTGTTATTGAAACGAATACTAATAAAATTAGATTAGATTCGAATAATGACGATGATATCGACATAAATAGAAGTAATGATTAAAAATAACGTTCAATAAAGTTTCTCGGAAATTGTGCGTACTTCGTTAACGCCGAAAAAAATAAAGTTTGACTAAACAATAAAAATATAATAACAGGATTCAAAACGTGTCCACATGAAAGCATCAGATGATCGCTAAGTTTACGCCGGCATTTGTTTACGAATTCGAACATTAATTACGTAGATAAGTCGACCAATACCTTTAGGTACATTTTCTTGCAAACTGGTACAACAACGACAATAATAATAATTATAATTATAATAACGATACTATGTAACAATAATAATCAGAACACTAATAATAATTATTATCGTCATCAGAATATAGTTGAACCGTGCGTATCGACTTTGAAAACTTAACCCATAAATCTGAACGTAGTATGTTAGATTAAACAAAGGTTAGATTAGAAATAAAGTTAAATTTAACCCAACTCTAATAACAACAACGATAACACGACTTACTATTTCCAGGATTATAAGATTACACGTTTACTTTTAAAAACCGATCAAAATTACCTACATTTATTCATTTACGATTAATATATATATATATATATATATATATATATATATATATATATATATATATATATATTATATATTATATATATATATATATATATATACGTGCGCGAATATATATTTGTATATATGTACGTGTGTGTGTGATATGGATTTCGTTTTCACGCATAAATGAATACTCGAATATATTGCTTCGTACTAATACGAAAATTTAGTTAATACTTGGAAACAGATTATTATCATGTTTTACAGTCGACTAAAATTACACGTTCATCACTAACGATTACCAAACTTCCAAATGATACATACTTTTTTTTTTTTGTTTTTTTTTTTTTAATTTACCTGTTACAATCTTAACTTAACGTTCAATAAGTAACTATATTATAAAGCTTATCACATAACACAGAACATATCTTATTACGTGATACAAACGAGTGTGAAGCCGTTAGCCCACTGGCTAAAGCTTCCAATGATACATACGTTGGAAAGAAAAATATCTAAAAAGCGAGAAATATTTTTATTATCGTATTTAATTTTCAAAATGATTTTCACTAATAACCAATAACTGACTAAATAAAGAACATAGGAAATCCCTTTCTGGCAAACTTCGTTCCTCTTTGAAAGTTTGCAATCAATGTGTTTTGTGAATTATACAGCGTATTTTTAACACTAACCAGATAGCAGACACTTAAACTTACTAATCTGCACAGACTCTGTAGGTACTGCCGAACTTATACAGCGCCACTCAGAAAAACAACACCAATTCATAAAATTGATCATGAAGGAACATGATGATTGGAAAAACCAGATCTACATAGCTCAGATTTCGGACCGTGCGAATCTGGACAAACTGACAAAGCGGCAAATTTATCGTGCTTAATGGGACCTGTCCCGAAAATTCCAACACCTGCTAGTGATATTCGAAGCGTTCCTCATATTCTGTATTTTAAAGCGGTGAATCCAGAAATGGTCTAACATTGCAATAGAATCAAATGCGTTTCTACCATCAGTGACCATTGACGAAATGAAGTGGTTTTGTCTCGCCTACCCATGGGTCATACCATGCAATTTGAGAGCCCTCCTCTCTGTCATCTTTATCTTTGTAACAGTCAACTAACTATCTTAGATATATATTAATCTTCTGCCCTTTATATACAAATAATTCGTTACATTAAACATGGCAAGTTCTCTTCCACTACTCCTTCAAAACATACCTTCTTCTTACGAAAGACTCCTATCTTTCCCTAAGTCATACAATCTATATAATCTAATCTAAAAGTCTCTTTTCTCCGTGCGTCTGGCCTTTGTTGCAGTATATAGCACGTTAATAATAATAATAATAATAATAATAATAATAATAATAATAATAATAATAAACTAATAATAGTAATAATAATAAATGAAACGGTCGCCCCTATAAAAGGACAGTGAGCCGTTTAATCATTTCAATCGCCATGTCTTTTATATGGTACGTGAAAGTTTAATGCTGACGAATTTGTATATTTTCTGGTTGACACGAAATGTATCAATTCAAAAAAAAAAAAATATTTATATAAACACACTAAAAATTGTCTAAAGCCATCATCTAAAAAGTGGTAATATCCCGTATAAAATTTATATAATTTTAAGTCAAAATTTGGTAATCAGTCGAAAGAAGCAGACTAATTAACAACTGGTATTCACGGAGGATAACGTCAATATATGCTAATGTAAAAAATACTCACGATAGTGATATTCTCCTTGCCACTTCTGCTTTCGTTATCATTGTCTTTATTTGTTTTGATTTTTTCACCTACGTATATTAACTATCTACTTGCTCTATCTGTTCCGATTTTACTACTATTTGTGCACTTTTTCTATGTTGGTCATTATTGTTTTTTATGTAAATTTATGTTCAGTCCTATTTTGTCCGAGTGTACATTTAAATCTGTCATCATCATCATCTGTAGTTGTTCTGCACTTCGGCCCACTAGAGCTATAGGTGATTCAAATATTCACCGTTTATTCTAAAACCGGTTGTAGTCCAATTCGAGTTATTAACAGGGTGTCCAAAGCGTAGATAAATGATTTCGGTTAAATGGTATCTCCTTGTCTAACACCGCTTTTTATGGGATTTTTCGTTTTTCCACAAATTTATCTACATTGTAGCAGACCCATAAATGTTCTTTCTAATTTATACGTAATTTTCATTGATACCGATTAGGTTTAATGAATTCAGTACTGCCCACACTTCCACTGTATCGAACGCCTTCTCATAGTCTATAAAAGCCATGTATAAATCTATGTTGTACTCTTTACACATTTCCGTATTAGCATTGTAATTGTAAACAGATGTTCGTTCATATTGAATCCTGGTCTGAAGCCAGCCTGTTCTTTCGGCTGATTTAAATAATTTTGGTGTGTTAATCTATTCGTTTTTATGTGAGAAAATAATTTATACATTTGTGACAGTAAACTAATTGGTCTGTAATTGCTCAGATTGCGCATATCTCTCTTTTTATGTATAAGTACTACTTCTACTTCTTAACTTCTTCCAAACACCGATTAAAAATTTGACAAATTACAGTAATCATCGTGTCCTCCACTATATTTAATCATCTCCGCTAGGATTCTATCTGTTATCCTTATTTCATATTTCGTTATTTCAGGTATCTCTTTAATATTTTTACCTGCAACTTCTTTATTCGTATTTACGGCCATATGTGGTTGTATCCTTGTTTTACCATTACCTGTAAAATAGTTTTTCACTTCTTGCATTATTTTGTGTCTGTTCATTACAACTTTTCCGGTAGCACTTATTATTTTTGTTAGTATTCTATTTCCGCACAACAATGCCTTTTTAACCAATGTTTTCAATAGTTTCCTGTATCAGACGGGTATTGAAATTCCCGATATTCTCATTTTCTTTCTTATTGTTTTATTTAATTCTGCCCACTGAATCAAATTTTTATCCCTGTTCACTTTTAAAAGTCTTCGTTGTTTAAACAATGACTTAGCTTCGGCACTTAATTTGTTATTCAATATTTTAGTTTTCGGTGCTACTTTAATTGCACACTTCTTCATTGTTTCCGCTATAAACCTCGCTTCATCTTCAACTGTTGCTGTTGGTTTGTTTAATAGTTCAAGATGCAAATCTTTCTGATATTATTTTTCATATATATATATATAAAATGTATGTATATACTTAATTTTAAACAATTCAAAGATTAAAAAAAATATAAATTGATCTAATAAAATAATTTTATCAAGTTTAAATGTAGATTTTATTCTATACAACTGTCGCAGATGGTTATATTTGCTACATTAATAAATTATACGTTGAACTTTTTACATTTCGTTCCTTTTGCAGTTAAGACGTATCATTATTTTCAACAATGTTCTATATGTATTTATTAAAATGTTCGTGGTTCTTTTTTATCCGTATAAACTTATTTTCGGTGAAAACCATCTCCTGATTACTAATAGAATTTAACTCACCAAAGGTAGAAATCTTAAGTATTTGCAGGAATTGTGTAAGAAGTTGCTTGCAAATGAGATTAGGCACATTCGTTTTAAATTGGTAAAGGTAGATAGCAAATTGATGAATTGATACAATGCTTGAAAGACATACACAAGATAAACGACTGGGAAATAGTGGATAGAATTACAGGAATACATGCAGGTAAGTTATATGATGGTACTCAGGATAAACAGGTAAGAAAATTTGCTCAGTTGAGTACTAAGCAGAAGAAAAAAGTGATGGGTGGATACCAAGGAGAAAAGTTAAATACAGTTGTGAACCTGACTAACATTCCTCTTGGCTCTGATGTGGAAAAAGCTTTCGAAGAAAGTTTGAATTATACTATAGGTCCACATAAGATTCCTGACGAAGATATAGTGAGCTGTGTGGAAAGCTGTCTTAGAAATATTTCACTAGACAAGGCAGAAATTATAACACAAGATAACTCCATGATATAAAGACAATGTAAACCTCCCAGACTAAAAATATCGCGGACTGAGTGGATGGCCTTGAAGTAATTGAAAAGTAATCCAGAAATAACTGTGTGTGTAAGGCTGAAAAAGCTAATGCTATTGTTATTATGAGGACAGATGATTATAAAGGTAAGATATTAGAGTTATTATAACAAGGTCTTTATGTGAAATCAGAAAAAAATCCACTTAATGCTGTTACTGTTAGAGTATTAAGATTAGTAAACGGATCACAGTTAAATGCAAACACTAAAAAGGAGCTGATTTTCCATGTACCTACCACGCCAAGGATTTATGGAGTTCCAAAAATACACAAAGTTGGGTATCCATTAAAACCTATAGTTTGTTCTATTAACAGTCCTACTTATAATCTGTATGGTTTTATAGCTAAACAGCTGAAGTTCTCTAGTAGGTAATTTACCATCTTACACACAGAATTCTATACAATTCGTTGAAAAACTGGAGGAAATAAAATTAGAACAAGAAGATTTGGTAATTAGTTTTGATGTAGTTTCTTTGTTCAAAAATGTCCCACTATCAGAAAATACAGAAATCATAAAAAAGAAAGGCATTTTTTGTGGAAATTCTAGAATTTATAAAAACAGTAACTGCTGATAATGTGTTCTCGTTTAATGGAATGTTTTACAGACAAATAAAAGGTATGCTGATGAGATCAAGACTGACTTCGATTTTCGCTAACATTTATATGGAAGAAAGTGATAAATTTGTACTTAATAACTGGAATCCCAGGTTAGTTCAGGTATGTGGATGACACGTTTGTAGTGTGGCAACATGAGCGAAAGAAATTAGAAGAATTTCAAACAAGTTTGAATAATTTCCATCATAATATCATATTTCCAATGGAAGAAATGGAAGAAGAGAAAAATAGTGTTTTCCCTTTTTCAGATGTTTTAGTAAAAAAGAAACATAAATGGCGCATGGTCACATACCATAACCCAAGTCAAGAATTGGGTGTTTTTAAAACTTTAACAGTGAGAATACGGCGTTTATGTGACAGCAGCAATATTAAGAATGAACTGGTTAATCTTAAGAAGGCTATGGTTAAAAATGAGTATGGCATAAAAGAATCGAAGAGATTTATTAACAAATTCAGTATTACATTGGGGAAAAAAAGGTAGAAAACAAAGATGAATATATTGTAAGCATAAAGATATCATATATCATGAAAACAACAGATAGAATTACCATGGTGTTGCGAAAAAACAATATAAGAACGGTATTTGATACATATTAGAAGGTAAAGAACTTATTAAATAATAATAAGTATAAAAAATTCCCGATGGTCATATTGCAGGTGTGTATAAAATTCCTTGTTCTTGTGAAAAATACTGCATTGGGCAAACTGGAAGGTCCATTAATACACGCATTAAAGAGCATGCTGCAGATTGTAAATATAAACGTATAGGTCAATCAGCAGTGGCAGAACATCTAACTATAGCTTTTATTTTTTTTTTGGCCCAGCTTGCACCATTTGGCCAGTTAAACCTTTATCTAATTAGTGTATGGTCATTCTATAGACTCTAAGGTGAGGAAGGTGCTGGTAAAGGAGCAAAAATATGGGAAGCGAATAGTCCGAGAGGATTGAAATAAAAAAACATGATAATTTCAACAGAGAAGATGGGTTTCGACATCCTGACGCTTGGAAACCAGTATTAGCAATAGAGAAAAATTAAAATATCCAACTCAATTGGCTAACCGAACGCTGATTACAGAATCGACCAATCTGCAGAATTAGTAGGTGATGAATCACCTTGACGGTAGAACCAAATTGACCAATCACAATGCAGAAGTATTAGGTGATGAATCAGCTGATTAGAGGACCAATCGCAGACCTGAAAATATAAAGTTCAGATTAAGAAGTGCCTTTGAAAGAAGCAAACTCAAGGGTCTGCGGTTTAGTTCATTTCTGATGATGAGTGGTGTTAAGTCCACTCGAAACGTTAAATTCTATTAATAATCAGGGCGTGGTTTTCACAGAAAATAAGCTTAGATAAATGTTATATATCTTTAGATAATATCCAATAGAATCGTGACCAAATAGTGCCTGTGTCGTGTATTAATTTACTGTAAAAAAATTATGTTGTAATTTATTTTTTTTAAAAAGAATCGTATTTTACTTTAAATTCATTTAAATTTGCTATATTAAGCTGTTCGAAAAATTCTTACTATTGTTTATTTTTTTTTAAACGATTTTTTAAAATATAAAAAGATAGATAGGTAATATCCCAGCTATTGTATATAACGTAATATTATAAACAGTAATGCAGAACGAAACCAATAAAAATTGCTGTTTCCGAGTTGAAAAAATGTTTGTGTGTATATATATCAAATACAGAGATACTTTTTTTTTTCTTTCTTGGTCTAACTTTCGCCTTTCGGCTAGTTTTATTCATCACTTTATATGATTTGCCTTTTAATTTTGATTAGACGCAAATATTATTTCTCTTAATGAACTGTTATAAATATTTTGTCCCGTCGGATAACGGATTTTGCACTATTCAGAGATCTAAAATTCTTTCCCACAAGATAGCTTCGAGTACTTTCCTCCGTTTCTCATTTCTCGGACATACCCACACCAAGTGTTCAATTGTTGTTTACATACAGACAGATATATATATATATATATATATATATATATATATATATATATATATATATAAAACGACGATCGTCATCTGTATTCAACCTGTATTTATTTAAAAAAAAAAATTAATTAGAATTATCGTTAGAGCTTTCCTTTTATTATAAAACATTGGAGAAGGTTAACGGTGTGTATTATATAAGTATATATGTGTGTTTTAGGTAGCGCGTAGAACTTTGTTAAAATAGTGCAACATAGAGCACTTGATAAATTAAGATGATAGGATTATGAGCGAGATTGCGTACCCCTCTGTGAAAATATGCTAGAGTTAGTTGATCGTGAATAAAGATTTAGTTCTTGTGCTGATACCGGTCCGAGTGCTTGTACTGATGGTGATCTAGTGATTGAAGAAAAAGGAAACTGATGTTTAGATACGGTGAAAAAGACTGAAAATTAATTAACGTCGTCTATATATATATATATATATATATATATATATATATATATATATATATATATATAATTAGGCAAAATTCAAGAAAACGCTGAAAATAGCAAGTAATTAATAGATAACGAAGATTATACGATTATTAAGCGAATAATTTTTATTCTAATTTTCTTATTAAAATTATTATATTTTTATATGCATCATCGGAAAATAAATATATAAATAATCTTAATATTATCGTGTGGAAGACACTGGCAAACCACCACGCACAACACCATATGCGCGCTAGTAACAATGTAGTACACTACAAAAACACGCGGTGCTGCATTGTGCCCCGGTAACAAAGCGATTACAGTTCTCCCGGATATGAGTGTCCAACTACGCTAACGCCATATTATGATTGCCTTGTACGCTCCTTACACTGTACAACAAGATATATATTAAGGTGAGTAGTTGTCTATCTCCGATATGGAGACGATACTTAATGATGGTTGATTTATTATAAGTAAACCGCGATACAAAAGTCTAGTAGCAGCAGTAGACTTAAAATTATTTATCTATAACTCATACGAATAGCAATATTAACATAACGGTTAAATGACTTAACGTAATCCAAATTTAATCCTATACAGTTATTAATTACGTACGAATTATTTGCTACCCAACCAGAAATTATGCGTATTTTAACTGGTAATAAGTTTTAAATAATATATATCCTTTGAAGTTTATTTAAATTAAATAATTTAATAATATAATCATCAGCATCGTCGTGTTGTTCGTTTCCGAACGACATTGACTAGCTGCTGCACGTTTATTTTTACGTACTAAATTAGCTAGCATTCAAGGTATTATTTATATGCAACGCAGATGATGTTATACGGAATGGGATGCCTTCTGCGTGATAATTAAGAATTAAATAACGATTAAAACTTTCTATGTCGCCTGTTGGTTTCGAACCCCCGACCGTCAAGTTGACAGTCGAGCACTCCAACAACTATGCCTCCGCGAAATGAATTTAATAATATAAAGTATATTATATAATTATAATAAGAATCATTTAATTTATACGAATTGCTTCTAATAAAACAATATCCGAATATACCCGATAGTCTATATGTATGTATGTATTGTATTACACATGTGTGTAGAAAATAGGTAATCTCACTGTAAAATTCTTTGTCAAATGGCATAAATGTAATACATATATAAAAAAAAAAACGGAAAAATTTAAAAAGTAAACTCACGATTGATGGTCGGAAATAGTTTTTCAAACATTATTCTATCGCACGGTTTTTAATTCTTTTTTCTTTTTAATATTTTTAAATTTTTTTTGATAGCCTCCTGAAAGAAATTCTTTTTTTTTTAATTCATCCTCGTCGTCATTAAGTAGGTGGCGAAAATATCGTAGCTTATTCAAAAGACGATTATACGTAGACTGGGAAACAAAATCTGTTCGACCAAAAAATCAGGTCGTTCTATGAGGAAAAACGTCTGCCCTTTACGTTATGGAGTCTTTGAAAAAAAAAAGTCTGACGATTAAATTTAGACTCGCGCCATTCGGATGAAAATTATTATTCTCTCGGGGGTAACATTCCAATTTCGCGATAAGCAAAAAATTTTCACATACCGACCGACCAACCGATCGACTTTATTGAACCGAGTCAATTTTATTTTTTCCCCCAGAATATATTATCGCTTTATCGAGGAAAATATCTTTCACGCTTTTTACTTATTTATTAACTTCGGTTAAATTATTTTTGTCCTTAGACCGCGTTCCACTATACCGGGAATTTACATGTTTGTCCACTCGTTCGCAGTTATAGAACAGTAGTTGTACATGTGTACACCTCACATATTAATAAGAACACAAGCTATGATAATAGATGCAACAGGTCATACGGTGGCGCATCTACGAGGGGGCTACCGGGCTTAAGCCATCAGAGGGCTTAGAAAAGTATAAAATACATATCAAGAAAAGCGCATAACTTGTAAGCTTCAAACAATTTTCCAGCTAAAATGATAATTGAAACATTTGAAAGAGCTCGCATCCAGCTGACTGTACAACACAAATAATAAAAATGGCCGTTGGTTGGGCCGTTCGGTATTCGAATCTAACCCAGATTATGACCAGTGCGTTTTTTTTGTTGCTGTTATTACTTGTTTCGTTGTTATTCGTGATTGTTTATAGTTCGTTTTGCCTGTCAAATTTTATTACACATTCGGCTGTGTATATTTTATTCATTTTTATTACGAATTTTTAATTTTTTTGGGTGGGGGAGGGATGTTTGACCCACCACAGATACAAATTCTCGATGATTATGGTGCCGATTCCAAAGACCAAAGTGGCCAAAAATTGCGCGGATTACAGAACTATAAGCTTATTACCTCATGCGTCGAAAATCCTGCTGAAAATAATAAAGAAGCGACACGAAACTTTAATTGCAAAAAAACTGGGAGAAACGCAATATGGATTCAAAAAAGGCGGATCTACACGGGATGCAATTGCGGTACTGCGACTGCTAGGGGAACATATGATAAACCAAGGCAGGTGTCTCTATGTAGCCTTTATTGACTACGAAAAAGCTTTCGTTAAAATACAGTGGAAAGACTTATTTACACTATTACGACGAATCGGATGGATAATATATAATTTATACAAAAAGCAAGAAGCAATGGTTCGCTTCAATGGAATTGAATCGGAAATAATAAATATAAGAAATGGTGCAAGGCAATGTTGTTTGCTATCACCTGACCTTTTTAATGGTTTTGCAGATATGATTCTGGAAGAAACATTTGGTGAAAATAAATATGGATTAAAATGTGGCGGAAAGAGAATTAATTCGATAAAATTTGCGGACGATCAAGTGCTACTAGCAGAAAACCCGAAAGAATTGATAACAATGATCAATAAATTGTACATAAATGTGAGGAAACATGGGATGGATATAAACATACCCAAAACTAAAGTCATGGTCATAAATAATAAGCAACATCAAATAAAGATTATGTTGAACAATGTAAATATAGAACAAGTAACATCTTTCAAATATTCGGGTCAGATAATAACATATAACCTCGATTGTACACCAGAAATTCGTAAAAGAATAGTGATGGGCAAAGCAGCATTAAAAGAAAAATATTCGTTGCTATCACAGTGCTCATTATCTCTGGAATTACGTAAAAAAACTTATGAAAACATTTGTCTGGTCAATAGCGCTATATGGGTCAGAAACGTGGATACTCGAGAAAGTTGACTGCAGCCGGCTTGAAGCATTTGAAATGTGGTGCTGGCGAAAACTGCAACGAATTAGCTGGACCGAAAAAGTTACGAATAAAGCAGTGCTAGAACGAATAGGATAGGAAAAAGCGATGCTCAACAGGATACGGAAAACTCGTCTTCGTTGATTAGGACATGTAATGTGGTACGAACATAGTGCTCTTAATATTGCTATAGAGGGTAAAATTTTAGGAAAAAGACCACGTGGACGTCCTAAAATAACATTTATCGATACGGTGCTAAAGCAGACGGGTTTTACGAAATATGCAGATTTGCAGAAGGCAGTCAGTGACCGCATTTTATGGAGGAATATTGTGGTGGGGCGAATCGGCCAATCGGCTGTAAAATAATAATAATAATAATTTTATATATATATATTCACTCGGCTACACACGCTTTGACCATGTCAAAAATGAAGGCGTCGCGCCTATACAATCGAAATTTATGGTCATATCATGAGGAAAGATGACAGAAGCCCAGTAAAGACGTTAATGGAGTACAACCCCGGAGGAAAGCGGCCACGAGGTCGACCAAGAAGACGATGGATAGACTCTGTCAACAACGACATGATGGAAGTTGATGCCAATATAGAGGATGTCAGGGATCGCAAGAAATGGAAAAGAACGTATTATCAGGCGGACCCCTTAACGGGAAGGCGCTAGGAAAGAAGAAGAATATATGTATATCGTGATACGGTAAAAAATATTTTTATTTTATTTTTTGTTTAATTTAATTAAATACGTATCACCGCAGAACCAGCACAGAAATACTTTTTGATTAATCACATTATTATCATTAGTAGTAATGACAATAATAATTATTATTTATTTCATATTTCTGTTTTATTCAAAGTGATTTATATGCATAAAATAAAACGCCTATGCGCAAATGCACAATACAATCTTGTGCTCACTCGCGTCACAAACACATCATACACATTTATAAATATACACGCTTGCAAACATCCATCTAAATGTAATGCGTTATATATATATATTGCTATATGCTTGTATAGTATATAAACGATATACGCGTAGGAATATATATATACAGTGTACAATAAATACAATGAGTGCATTATTGATAAAAATGTGTGAAAACTACGAATAAAGCATATTATATCAAGACAGTGCAAGTTTCAAATAAAAACTAGCACACAACATGCGATACAAGAAAATTCATATTACGATACATATTACATGCTTTTAAATTTTCGCAATTATGTCACTAAGCTATCTAGAAAACTTTAGAAAAAACAGCGATTGACTTGTGAAATTAATCTTTATATGTATACACATATAAATAAAAATAATAATAATCTTAATTTAAAGACGCGAAATGTTATATTTATCCATACACGCGAACTATATAAACACAATATTTTATAACTGAACGCACTAATTATACTTACATACATATATATATATATATATATATGGGAGCTAGCTATTACGATTGGTTGAAAAAAGATACAACACCATACATTTATCCAAGGATGTGATCCACATTTCTTGCAGATATGAAAAATTCGATCAAAAGTTTTCTTCTCCGTCGTTTATAATTTAATGTTTTAAATGTTAGGAATTCTGTTCCACGATTTGTCTGGTAGACATCAGCTAAATAATTTTCGAACTTCTTCGGACTGGGCACATTTTCCATTTAACTTCCTAATTGGATACGGTTTTTATACCGGTCTTTCTAATCGTTTACTTTATACCAAATGTTTTGTTCTCATGATTTTTTAGCAGTTGTTTTACTTGCTTTTTTGGTTGTTTAATTTAGTTTTATCCACTGGATTTCTATTATTTTGCCATAACTTCCGTAGTTTCCACTTTAAAGCAACTTCTCTACGTATTTCTGATGGATAATATTTGAAGGACTCGTTCTTGTGATCTTGTGTAGCCGCTCAAGCTGATTCCTGGACAATTTTTCTAAAATCCTTTACAGCTATTTCTACCTCTTATGGCGCTTTTAGCGGAATTTTTAAGTTAATTTTGTTACCCAACGTTTCGCGAAGTATATCCCTGTCAGTGTGTACTGCATAATTTTGGTGTACGTAATTTTGGAATTTTGGAATAATTTTTTCACTAACAAAGTAATATTGAAGTTTCAATAATAAGAAATAATTGTAATCGCAACAACTTAAATTGACTAAAAGGATTCTCAAAGATTCCAAGCCAAAAAAAAGAAAAACTAATAAGTCGATCTACTGCGATGGCTTAATTTTATATATTTTCAGGTTCGTTAGTTTCGCGTTTAATATTTCATATACCTTTTTGCTTTCGTTTACTCTAGTATTGATCGCAAATTCACGTTTGCTTATAGTTGATGAGTTTTGTGAAACAGTTCGTTTTATGTTTTTGTTAGCCTTTGGTCGGTTCATGTTTTCGGTTGCTTCATTGGGACCTGCTGTTTCAGTTAAGTGTTAACTTTTATTATTTTGGATATCGTAGTCCAATTCTGTTACTGGACTACCTTTATTTGGTGGACATTGGGAGGTAATATGGTCTCTCTCTTTACAGATGTAACAAAAACCAGATTCGGTACATAGGAATAATTTACATTTTGTCTCGTCGTGCTGTATTACAAATGAATTTGGTATTTTGTCTATTTCGTCTCTGAGTTGATAAAAAATTGTCTTATATATGAGAAAATTTATCTGCATTGAATGTTGCTTTTAAATAAGTAATGTACATTTAATTGTTTTAGTTCATTTTAAAGAACTGAATTTGAGATGCTCGGATACATATTTGAAATTAATATTCGTTTAGCTGGGATTATCAATTTTCTAATTTCGATTTTATATCTGTTAATGTTTATCGAGTTACGAATTTCGAGAAGATTGTTGAACTGGTTTTTATTAGCGAGGAAGACACAAAAACGATTATTACATAATCTAAACGCAGCTCGAATATTATTTGACAGAATAATTTTGCTTAACTTTTGTTTAATAAGTTTAATACCGTCCATTTTAGAACTAACGCTGTTTTTATCTAAAATATATTCAGAGCTCTTGGTAGCAACTTTATTGTTGATTGAAAATGGCGTGTGGGTTGTTCTGTATGTTGTGTGTATCGGTGCTCACGTTTATCGCTTGCACATAAATAATAAAATTATTAGAGTTACTCACCGGTGCCTTAACGTTACCTACGTTGTTACTTGTATCAGTGATACGTGAAACGATTGCTGTAGTGGTTGCATGGCTGGAGGGTTTCGTTGAAGGAGTATCTTCGACCGGCCGAAATGACCGGGGAAGTCATATGTATGTTATCTCTTATCTGTTATATACGATGCAACTAACCCAAGCGATCTCACAATATTGCGTAACGAATTAGTAAAATTATCTCATATATCAACATCATTATGCGCAGCCTCCGTATCGGAGGTAGGGAACTACTTACCTATATATATTTTGTTGTTCAGTATAAGTACATATGACGTTAGCGTATCTAGACACACATACCCAGGAGAACTGATTGTAATCGCTTTGTTGTGACGACATAATGTAGCCCCGCGTATTTTCGTAGTGTACTACTATATTGTTACTAACGCAAATATAATGTTGTGCGTGAAGGTTATCCATTGCGTTCCACGCGATGATAATATTAGGATTATTTATATTTTTATTTCCGGATAATTTTTGCGTCGATGATCGTATTCGAACTCGGTATGTTCCGTATAGAAGATGGTACTCTAGCCACTAGGCTATTCCGACGATTTATATATATAACACAAACTGTGAACTACATTAACGTCCAGTCCATAATTCGTAATGAGAGATTTTTTCATTATATATATTATATGTATATATATATATAATAAAAAAATAATCTGAAGAAAAATGCAGGTAATAAAGATGTAAAGATTCTATTAACTTGTCTACATATATAATTAACCGTCTATTTACCAATATATTTAAATCAAAATAACTTATCGAAAATCTGGTCTCACATAAGATCCGATAGTAAGGCTATAGAACTCTCGGATGACGAATAGAACGAGTATGTAATGTGGAATAAGGTTAGTTGACGTAGTCGGAAAATCCGATACACGAGAAGAAGCGACGTGTTCGAAAACAAGTGGAAAACATGTAAACAGATGAACAAATACAGAAATTAACTTTTAATTATACACAAGAAGTCGATAACCAAGAAGAACCTCAAGAAATTGTGATCTCAGATGATGCAATAAAATAAGCTGACAATAAACGGATATGAACGGCAGATATCTGCTTGAAGATGAGGAAAGAGAACGAGAAGACATAATAAATATAACGAAGAAATGTATTTGATAAAGGTGCAATAATTTCATTTAATTATCTACCTCTGTACCTATTTATTTACATAATTTTTCAGCTTTCGAATACATAACCATTTTAAACGAGCAATTCTTTATATATATATATATATATATGTGTGTGTGTATATATATATAAGCATATAGAGCATATAAATGATAAAGTTAATAAACATTATTATATTTTTAAATCTCTTCGAGCAAAATTATCGAGTTTAAATTACAAAGCTAAGATAATTTTATATAAATGACTAATATAGTCTCTATATTCATATTGCGCTAGTACATATTAACCTAGCTTAAATAAACAATATATTCGTAATATTAATTCTAATTGTAGAAAATTTCTAATTCGTATATTACCGTATCTAATATTTCTCTACAGGTTTTAGCACGTGCATCGCCAATGAACTTAAAAAAAGAGCCCTTATCTTCAAAAGCAAACTAACACAATGTGGTAAACTGAATAGCAGTAATTTCAAATATATCGATAATTTAATTCTTACCGAATTTAAATCTAGATATCATACAGAAGCTAAAGGTAAATTAAAAGTTTTTTCCTGATATCTTAGCTATTTAAAACATTAACTTTTACATGTCTCAGGTATTAACCAGACATGGTTTTATTGAATACTATTTCAACAAATTAAAGATTTTTAATAATAATATATGTTGTAACTGTTACAGTAATGATACAGAACATGTCATCGTATAGTATAAAATGTCATCGTATAGTATAAAATGTCATCGTATAGTATAAAATGTCATCGTATAGTATATGTATTTTCTAAATATAATGAATTAAGATTAATGTATAATATAGACTGCGCCATTGTCTTTCAATTAGATAGTTCTATTAGAATATTTTCCAATATTTATATATGAAGTATTTAAGATTTTATACATATATATATATATATATATATAAAAATAATATGATATGAATTGTCGTTATATCCTATAATAATCTAATTAACTCTTGAAACGCTTTTTTTCCATTGGTGTCTGTCCATTGCCAACGTGCTGCATGCTGTTAATGTTGTTATTTTTGGGCACATTAAATCGCCGATATTTTTGATCTGATTATCTACGATGCAGTCTTCCTTTTAGTCTTTTACCGGGTGGTGTCGCTTCCAATATTAGTTTTTCTAATTGCAGAGAGTTTCGTCTAGTAATGTTACCAAATTTCGGTCCACGATATTCTTAAAATCCTCCGCCAACACCATAAGCTATCCAATAGGTTACTTTATCTTTATAATTACGATGTTTGTATTTAATTATATATATATATATATATATATATTCACTCATTTCGTAAACAATTCTGACGAATTGGATGACATATAATGTATCAAATAATTGGGCCTGTATGGAGAATACGAATTTTGAAATTTTGTCTCCAAGTGCATCCCCATAAAATATTTGAAATTCCGATATTTTGTCCGCGGAGTAGTAACCACCGTTCGAATGTTACAAGTTTAGAAATTCGCACTTTACCGAGTACCTTTTTCAATGTTTTTTTAATTAGAAATTTTATTGTTCACCGTTTGCGGTTTAAGATATCCGATATTACGGAAATATTTTCTGATCCACGAAAGAATTGTTTAAGAGGGAAAACAATCTCTAAAACTAGTAAAATTTCATTTCCAAGAAATTAAAGATGGGTGCCGCCCCTCCTTCTAATGTTTGTTAAAACTAACATATTTGGTTATAACTTCAAAAATGTATGAAACGAACTTGTACACGTTTAAAATAGTTACAGTTACGTATGTAGCGATTTTTAATTATACCCGATTGATATTTGAATATATTTTCCCCCGAAAAAATACGAACTCACAAAAAAAAAAGTATCGAGTAAAGCCCGATCGTCCAAGAATTAAAAATAATAATAATAACGAAATCCAAGTTCGATAATTCATAGAATATATATATATATATATATATAAATATAATCAAAGTTGACATATTGCACGATTGTTAACTCGATGATCGACGGTCCAAAATCAACTGGCGGTATTAAAAAAAAAAGTTTATAAGTTTTTCATCATTACGTAACTCTTATTCATTACGAAGATGGCGTGGCAACCTACTCCGTATAACAATATATGAACGCGCATCTGCGTTGTATATAATTAATGTGTTGAATACTAGCACATTTTGTACGTAAACATAAACATAGCATGGCTAGTCACGACGTTTGGCAGGAAGAACAATACGACGATAATATATATGTATATATACATATATATAGATGTTTATATAAGTTGTCCTTTATATTTGTATATATATAAGAAAATCTCGAACTGCACATGAGAGAATGATGCTGCATATAAGCTGTATTTAGGGTTATCAGATCATAAAAATAGTGCATAGATACGCGAAAAAACAAGATTGAATGACGCAGTGGAGTGGGTGGCTATAACAAAATGTAGTTGGCTGGCGACGTGGCTCGAAGAGAAAACGATAGATGATCAAGGCGGATTTTACAGTGAAGACCGATGGGCATAAAAAGGAAGATGAAGCGGTGGCATAAAAGGTCACTTGGAACAAGTGGTTGAGGAAAGTGCAGGACAGAATTGGATGGAAGATGTTGTAGAAACCTTTCATCCAGGAGTGAATAGAAAATGGCTTATCGTGATCATGATATTATATATATATATATATATATATATATATATATATATATAAATAACGTATGTATGTATTTATATACATTATTTTCAAACGAATGTAGAAATTTTAATTATTACTTGATAATTTTTAAAAATTCGAAAGACTGGATGGATATTACGAACGTGTTCACATTTTAACCACCGTGGTAGTCGACCGCTTATAAATTACTTCGGTAATCAGAGGCGACTTTAATTATTTCTCGTGGTTTTTTTTTTCGGTTACTTTTCACACACATATTAAATCTGCTCGAAATTAAACTTTAGTAATAATAATTCAAGTTAGGCGACATCGTATAGCAAAAAGAAGCCGGAAGGAAATCTATCGCTTTACGATACTCGACGCACAATAAGAACGCAACCATAGCGCAATTCAACAACAGGGTACGTCCTCTGTATGTACCCGTTAAAGAACGAATGCAATCTGTACATCGTAGTAGGATTCCAATTTATTCGACGTTTGATTTATGAATCTTTTCCTCCTACATTCCACACAGACATACTTAGGCACACGCTTATACTCGTATAATAAATACGTACGGTGGAAAAAAATACAAGGGAATGCAGCCAAGAATAAAAATCGTCGTCGCTTTAAAAATGGTAGTGGCAATAGTGACGTATCGTTCTTTTGGAAAATGAAAGTAAGAACTCCTAGCCTCTTTCTTTTTTCCTTTTTTCTCTGTTTTGCTCATCTTTATCTCTCGAAATCGCTATTATCTATTGTATTAAAAGTAATTTTTCAAATTTTCTTCTAAGACATGCTTTACAAAATTCAATACATAGAGTGGGCGAGAGGGAGAAAGGCGCTCAATTTTTTTATGAACGATTTTACGTATAAGGTAAAAATGCTGAATTACACGACGATGTAATTGTTTAATTTCACTTTAATCGATCCACCGCCATTCTTAAACTATATATTTATCTATTTACGTTTACGCAATGCCAGACGGAAAAGCCAATGCAGAATAAATAGTCAGACTCAGTAGAACGTGTAACGCAGCTGAAATGGAACTGGGCATGTGACAAGAAGAAATGTTGACGGGTGAACGAAAAAGGAAAACGGAACAGCTCTTACAAGGAAAGATGCAATCGGCATGATGATATAAAATAGTCGGCCGCTGTAAAGTTGATAGAAGGGACCGGGTGATCGACATAAATAGAAGGAAAGGCATCAATCGTGATCGCGAAGTTTACGTAATGCCCTTAGAGGTGAATATATTTTTTATTTAATTCTATTAATAAATTTAATTTCTCATTTTTTAAAGTTATTCAAACATTGTTTTCCTTTTAGTCGATTTTACAAAAATTAACATCTCAATTTTAATATTACGTGAGAATAATGGAAGAAACTTCGAATCCTGATGATGCGCTTATTAAATTTATCGCGATACGGTATAATACTTTATTTTGTTTAATTTAAATGTGTATCAACTATTTTTTGATATACATATATATATATATATATATATATATATATATATATATATATATATATATATATATATATATATATATCAGGAACGAGAACAATGTAATAATTTATTTGCGTTCACGTCATATCATCGTAACTGTAAAGTTTGATCTGCACTGACAAAATTCAAATATATATATATTTATTCAGTTCAATTAGAAAATAGTAAAACAGACTCAAAACGCATACACAAAAACATATTAGCCGGAAAAGATCTGATCGCAAACAGCGTATTATCCCATTTCACTAACTCCAAAATTGATAAATGTAAAATATAGAAAAATACAAATATAAATCATCGTAAACGATAAATCTGGAAGCTATTCCTCGTCCCAACGTATACAATCGTACATTACTGCTATTTATTAATTCTGGATCATTATATATAATTATCAATCGGTTACCTACCTGAATCGAATTGATCGTGTCTGAATTTCCGATGAATCGAAAATATCAACACCCCGAACGAAAGCTGCAGCCCGTGATTCAGCATGTAGACTAACGTACTGCACGCGAGAATTACAAAACCCCAGCCGCCTTCAGGATAATAATGTCTGGTTAACGTTGCAGCTTTTCTCGCATCCAATACGGTGCCGGTACATGACGAAACCTGACCGGTAGATCCTTGCCTGGTACGTTCGTTGAAATTAGCATCCAATTGCGTAGTCGTCGTACTGGTCGATCCGTTCTTACCCAAATTAACTACCACTACCGGCCAAGTGTTACTTCTGCCTGTAAAGAAATTATCAAGTACATATATATTAAAGTAACAACTCATAAATTAGTGAACGTCTACGCGATTCGTTGATTGAATGTTGAAAGAGGACAGCCTTTCGTATTGCCTTCCTCGGCTTTTTAAATTTCCCAGTAAGTTGTTACTCGTTTACCATTCAATTGGATTACTGAGGCTTATATGTATCTATAGGGTGACCCAGAGAAGACTGGCGATTTTAAACCGCATACTCAGTGTACAATCGAGAGATTCGTTAATAGCTAGTGGACGATTTTTACGAAGCAGACCATCAACGATATGTACGTTGTAAAATCAGTGTTGACGGAAAAAATCAGACTGAACAGATGTATTTTGTTTAACATTATAGGGGTTACTCCGAGTGGTTTTCCAGTATTACTTTTATGCTGTCTTGATGGTTGACAATCAATCTATGAATAAACCATGAGACGAGGAACATTTAGCATAATATTCGGCAAGTAAATTACCTCTAATACCAGCGTGATCGGGAATCCATTCCAAATTAATAATGCTGCCCTGTATGCAATATGGTTACGAATTTTAAGTGTTAAATAAAATTTAAAACTACCCCATAAATAATTTTAGAAATCTAAATTTTTAAATAAAATTTAAAATTAAATGGTAGACAGACAATCAATCTATGAATAAAACAGAGACGAGGAACATTTAGCATAATATTCGGCAAGTAAATTACCTCTAATACCAGCGTGATCGCTAATCTATTCCAAATTAATAATGCTATCCTGTATGCAATACGGTACGAATTTTAAGTATTACGAGAAGAGTATGGGCTTACATTTATTAGAGAACCTCGAGCCGAGAGATATCTATTAGAGTCGCAGAATTATTTTGGGGGATAATGAATTTGATACGATAAAACGCAGAAATATTGAAAAATAGTTTTATTACCTACTATGCGGTAACGCGTGCTTAACGGAAATGAACTCAATCTTTTTACTTGAATTTTACAGATTTTTTTTATTTTCTGTCTTTTTCTAAATATTATCTTTCTTTTTCTACTCTGTTGTCCCTTTTAAATGTTTTCTACTAATATTTATCTACATTTCATCTTTTTAAATCTGCTAATCGCGGAAATAAACTACGACACTTTTAGAATAAATATTATTTATTGTAAAATTGTGAATCATTTAATGATAATAATCGCATGCGAAAAATATAATTTAAATTTGAATAATTTAACCCGGATAATTACATACAAAAATATCAATTTAATTTCAAATAATTTAGTTAGAAATCGTTACATGCAATAATCGAATGAAATAATTTCAACAATACTTTTTCATAATTACTTTCACGTTAACTAGATAGGAAGTATTAAAATCAATTTAAATGGAAAACGAGCCTGGTTTGCGATGTGCTTTAAATTTCGCGGTGGTGTAGTTGCTAGTCGACTATCAATTCGACGGTCGAGGGTTCGACACGCGACATAGAAGGTTTTTCATCATTATTTAATTCTAAATTATCACGGAGAAGCCAGTGACAACCCACTCCGAATAATATCATATATATGCGCATCTGCCTCGCATATAAATAGTGCCTTGAATGCTAACTCATTTTGTACGTAAAAATAACGACGTTCGGCAACGAACAACACGACGACGACGATAATTAATTTACTTGATATTTCATTTCATAATCTTCGGCTTCAATAGGCTCGAATCTTTACCGTCAATTTTTTTTTCGCTGGTCATTCCGCATTCTTCCTCTTGAGCTCACGAAATCGAACTGAACATTCCCTTCTTCATTCATGATTCTTCTGAACATTTTTTCTTCCACTGGTGAGTATTTTATGATAAATCGTGCATCCGAGTTTCATTATTTTCTCTTCTTGTTAGAACCCTATATTTTGATATATATATACTTATCTTTATTTAATCGCACGTCGGATTCTGCTTTTTCCAATTGATGTTTTTCTTGTCACTGTGCAACCGAACATTTTTTTCAGTTTGCGCGAGTAAACTACGGATTCGGAGTTAGGGAAATATTATGTTGTTATGTATGGTCCGCGTTGAAATATGTAGCGAAATCTTGGACAATTAGCGCCGAAAGCGAGAGAAGAATAAACGCCTTCGAAATGTGCACGCGTAGCCGGTTAAGATTACGCGGACCGACTTCGATTCGAATAAGAACGTGCTACATCGGTGCAACGTCGATAAATTGAAAATCGTCGAAGATATATAAAAGAAAAACAGAAAATATATATGACATAAATTGAATTTTTACGTTAGCGATCCGAGGGAAGATAAGGCAACGAGAGGAAGAAAAAATATGGAGTACATAACGACGAACATGAAGATCGGTAGAACTTGCGAAGTAATAAATGTAGCTAGGAAAACATGAGACGATTAATGGCTTCTTGATGTGCAACCTCCTAAAATTAGACGCAACAAAATTGTGATAATTAAGAATTATTTTAATTTGTTTATATATGCGCGATCACTATATTCGAACTTTCCTGTAATATTTACGAAATTTTGTTTCTTGTCATTCCAAACGACGATAAATAAATTCGTAAGAACATCTGAAGAAGAAGTTGAAAATAAAAATAGGAAATGAAACAATAGAATCAATCGAGGAATTTAATGTTCTCCGCTCACGACGGATGACCGATACATAAAATCGTTTCATAATTTACGGCAGACAGTTGACAGATCGAAAGTTACGAACAGACTCCAAGATCAAAAAATAAATCAGTGTTAACGTCGTTTTTGTACGCAAGAAAGGCACTTAATGCAGGAAGGATTAAACAGATGTGTTACGGCGAATGTGACGAACAACGGCGAAAATAACTAATATGGAAATATTACTCCGAAAAAGTGGAATCAAAAAGATGACGCTGATAGATGATATACCGAGCAGTAAAAGTTTGCAGGACAGAAAGATGCGGGAAGGATAAATATTCATAATGCAAGGTAAAATCCAAGGAATACAGCCCCCAGTGGGACGAAGAAAAATTTACAACAGGATTCGGCAAACGACAACTATATAAAAAGCCGGGAAAAGAGAAATACGATTTGATCTAAAGTTGTTGCGAGCTATAGTTTGCCAAAAAGATGCAACCATTATGATGATGATTATTTGTTCTAATACTGCGCCAGTTTATGTTGAGGTAAACGGATTAAAAATCTATCCTACATGTATTGTTGTTTCACACTATCTAAAGGAAGTTCTTTGTTCTTCATAAGAATCCAGTAACTTTATGCAACATTATTTAGTAGAAGCCTAAATTGTGTTTTTTATCATTTCACTTTTTACGAGATATTATCGACGTAAAATTATATAGTCGATGAAATTACGATCGAAATTCGCAGTTTTTTTTTTTTATCTCCTATATTTGACATAATTTTACGATTCTTGCGTATCGTAAAATTAGTAACGACTTTTTCACACTTTTGATTCTCAAAAATACAGAAGTAATCATATGATAAGTCTGTAACTCGTACCGTTTGAAAGCGAACGCCATTTTACGATGCTTACAACTCAACTCCCACTGACAAATTATCGAGAGATGACGCCATCCCGTAAGACTGGTAACGAGAGACCAGAATAACAATTCCCTAAATTACAATTTTCTGGTTTTCTGCAAAGCATTAAGAAGAAAAAAAATATATTAAAGACGAAGAGATAAAATAACGCAGAAGATAGAACCGATGACGAAATTTAAAACATTCTTATCTAAATGTGGAATATTCGTTCGCTTTATATCCAATTTTCTTATGTTTCTTCAAAAATTTGGGCCTTATCTGTAATGCATTTTAAAGAATTTTGTATCAAGTATTTTTTCTGTCGCAGTCGCTTTGAACGTATTAATCTTTCCTAGAAGTGAAATCGAAAACTTTTGTCTTCGTAAGTTATTTAGAAATTCGGATGTTGTTTACTTAATTTCACATTGCCGACCACGGAACATAGATTAAATAAAGAATTTTTGTCATAATAGTAATAATGGTGATGGCGATTAATAAGCTCAATTTATCTCATAACTGTAGTAATAGTCCTAGTAATAATAGTAATATTAGTATTAGCGGTAGTAGTAGTATTGGTAGTGGTGATAACGTTAATAATGATAATCATAGTAGCAGTAGTAATGAGAATGATGGTAATTATCATCTCAAATAATAGTAGTAATAATAATTTTAATATTAATAACTCAATTATTAATTCACTATACGTGAAAAACGTTCATTCGGGCCATTATATAGCTATCGACTTCTCGAATTGCAAATAGTAACCTTAGCAATTACCATCCTTTTGGCCATATGCAAATTATTAGCAAAATATCCCGGCGTTGAATATTTCCAACATAACGGTATTAATAAAATTAAAGCAGTCTCTAATAGTCTGGAACATGCTAATATTTTTGTTGAACAGGTCAACAAAGAAAATAACATATCAGCTTTTATTCCAAGTTCTCTTTTGTATAGATTTGGCGTGATTAGAGGTATTCCCATTAATATTTCAGACATAGAAATTTTTGAAAATATAGAAAGCTATGTCCAAGTTGTATCAGACGTATCCACCGTCGCGCGGAAGGGTCGTTAATTCCAACGCAGACGGTTGAAATTAAATTCCTTGGTAACTCTCTACCAGAGTATGTCGCACTATATCGGTTGCGCTTAAAGGTAGATCCAAGTATTCGGCCGGCAAAACAGTGTGCGAATTGTTTGCGATTCTCACACACTGCTCAACAATGTCGATCTAAACCTAGGTGCTCATTTTGCCATGAGAGCCATTTATCCTCTAGTTGCCCAAAATACAAATACTTCTGCCCCTTCATGCGTTAACTGTATGGGAGCTCATATGGTCACTGACAAATCTTGCCCTATATATAAAGAACGTTTTCAAATCTAACAAATTATGTCTTATGATACCATATCATTATCGGAACCAATCCGTAAGAATAAATCAGGACACATCCAATACCTTCAACCCCCCCAATATAGAAACTCGTCAAGTACGTTATTCTACTCCTCAGTCATACTTCTTTCGAAATCTCTTCCAAATCATACAGGTCCTCCACAGCCTGAGGCACCCTCCTATCCAAATTATAAACACTTATTTTCATTTCCTTCTGGTAGAACATCGTCATCGCCATCCCTATCAGTTACTACCCAACATATTGTTACTGATGACCCACCCTCTGATGATACAAAGTCGCCCGCCATTAAAAAAGCTTCTAATCCATTTACTCCTCAATCCTCATCTTCTGCTAACCATAAATCTCAATCTAAAGCAAAAGAATCTAACAAATTCGTTTTCCCAAATTCTTCTAATAATAACACTCGTTCGGATACACGTAAAACTAAATTACAAAATAATATTATATAACTCACCCACAATATTCCTTATTATAATTAACCTACAAGTAATTATATTTATCTTCTCGTCTTATCAAAACTTTCCTCATCTAATACCTTATTATCTTAAATTTGTATCGTATTTCCCATTTTTTTTCTCCTATTTTTTGGTTTCTTTTCGCGTCCTACTCTACATGGTTTTTCTTGTGTATTATTCCCTATACAGTTCCGTCTTTATCCTTTTTGCCTTACATTTTTATTCCACTATCGCTCATCTACACTATGTATAGGTCATAACTGTTTTTCGTGTCATCTGGTAAGAAGCACCTTATCTGGTAATTTTTTTTTTTTGTTTCTGTATCCACCCACTTTCACTACATTTTAATTTTAATTCATTATTGACATGTCATCGTTAAGAATACTACAGTGGAATAGCCGCAGCATCCAGAAAAACAAATTGAATCTCCAATGTTTTCTAGCCTCCAATCCGTATGATATTATCTTACTCTCTGATTATCAACTGATACCATTATTTCATTAACCGGTTATCGTTGTTTCCGGCACGACAGGGAAGATGGTTATGGTGGTGCAGCCATTTTAAGTAGAGATAATATGTGCTATTGTACTCATTCCTTTGACTTAATTCTTCTTAATAGCAACTGCAATGCAGTTTGTAATTGTACAAAGTTTTTAAGTAGGAATACATATAATTTCGCATTCTACTGTCCGCCAACAATATTTTCCAAGTTAACCTTTTCATCAATTTTATAAACTCCTTCCAAACTTCGTCCTTTGTAATAATTGCTGGGAATTTCAACGGACACCATCCGCTGTGGGGCTCCTGTAATGTGAATGAAATGGGACGTAGGCTTGTTAAATATTATTTCCTCTACAAACCTTGCTGTTATCAATGATGGCCGGCATACAACCGTACCCCCTTACATTTCTCTTCTAATTTCCTCGCTTTCGTCTCAAACAATCTTCTACTTTTCAGTAAATGGGATGTTTTGGATATTCCGTTAGGAAAGTGATCACTTGCCTATGGAAATTGTTCTCGGTGACCCAACTGCAACTATATTTAATTATAAACATCTAGAACGATTTATCTGGATTCTTCCCACTGATAGAGGCTTAGATTTCGCTTATTTTCTCGAATCCTTGTGCCAGCCGCTTTTAAGTAATCCTGCATTTAATATTCCGGTATATAAAGAGTTTATCAGTCTATTGCAGTTATCGTTAAGTCGTTATGCTTCTAAAAGATTTTATCACTCAGGTAACCTGAATGTACCATATTGGTGGAACTATAATTGTGCCGTGATTCAATAGAAATTAAGCGTAGCATTTAAATAATTTCGTAGAAGCAAAACCATATCTCATTACTTATCTTATAAACATCTGGAAGCAATTACTAGGCAAGTATTTCTAACCAGTCAAAGGGAGAGTTGGAAAAAATTCGTTACTTCTATCAATCGTACGCAACCTGCTTCTCACATATGGAAAAAAGCCAAATCATTTGTGAACTCTGCATACTATAATCATTCTTCAGTTGATATGGATACTGAAAATTATTATAATTTTGTCGACACCATTTCACCATCGTACGTCCCAGATATTACAGAACTTGCATACAATCCACGTTGTATAAATAGCCAACCGGACAACCACTTTCCTTCCTTTACCATTACTCTAACAGAAATCCAACACACTTTATTTCGTAATAAAAGATCCTCCTCTGGTACTGATTTCAAATATTAAATAATTTACCAACTTCTGCCATACATAATTTATTAAACTGCTTCAACTATTTTTTAAACTCTACTTCATTTCCCGAGGAATGGTCAGAATTCATTATTATCCCCATAAAAAAAATCATACCACTTTACATAATTCTTTATCTTACCGCCCTATAACTCTGGCCTCTTGCCTAAGAAAGATTTTTGAAAAGATTCTCAAAAACAGAATAACCTATCGTCGTCTATTTCCACCTGGAATGTACGGCTTCCGTAGTAATCTTAGATCTTTAAACTGCGTGGCGCAATTAGTAGGTGATATAGTCTCTGACGAACTTGAATGTCACATCCCCATTTAAAGAAGCATTGTGTAACCTATTCACCAATAGACAGCTTACCTTCTTTCATTCCAATATGAAACCAAAAACTCGCATGGTGTACTTAGGTATTCCCCAAGGGTCCGTTCTCAGCCCTATTTTATTTAACATAGTATTGTTTATACACCCCTTCGAGATATAGTGAAAATTTTATCGTTCGCAGACGATACAATAGTTTACGTCATGCACGATAATCTAGATAATGCTATCCAAACTCTTAATACATCGCTTACATCCATAGTTCAAGTTTTGTCTAAATTAGGTCTTACTGTTTCGCTCAACAAATGTGCTTCGATAATATTCTTATATAGAACCGCCAATACCGACTCACGCGGACTTATGTATAACAACAATCTCATACCCTTTGTTCATTACCATCAGTACTTAGGATTTATTCTTGATCACAGGTTAACGTGGAGACTGCATACGGAAAAAGTTTATACCAAGGCTTTTAAAAGAATAAGTCTGATAAAAGCACTGAGTCACACTCCTTGGGGTGTGGACCCCTTAACTTTACTACTTTGTATAAAAATTTCATACGTTCTATTCTCGACTATGGCAGTTTTATTTTCGGGAATGCTTCTAATCACTGCTTTTCTAGGCTAGATAAAATTTAAAACGAGTGCTTACGCAGATGTTTAGAAGCACTTCGTGCTACCGCTGTACCTGCTCGCGAGATGGAAGCAAAGGTTCCCCCTCTATCCGTACGAAGAATGTTTCTGTCAGATAAATTTCTTCTAAAAGTATTCACTCATATAACGCCCCCTCTTTGTATATTCTATACTTAGAAATTTTTCACAACTGGCGTTTCTCTATACTTCGACGTCCTTTATTATGCCATTTCTCTGGTCATCTTTTCAGGTACAGTGATATTCTTCTTCATCCTACCCGTCTCCCTTCTATACGATTCCTTTCGTGTATAATACCGTTAGCCTTAATGTCAACATACAACTGTTTTCCTCATTTAAGAACAATGTTCTACCACTAGCCGCCAATTATAACTTTTATTCCTTGATTAATGGAAACTATCCTAACTCTCTTCTAATTTTCACTGATGGCTCGAAGTGCTCCTTTTCAGTCGGAGCTGCGTTCGTAATCCCTGCTCTCAACATTTCAAAAAAATTTACCCTTAATAGAATATGCTCCATTTTTACTGAGAAGCTACAGCTATTCTTCAATCTCTCCGATATGTATCTGTAAATCGCCCAATCTAGCGGATCATTTAGTCACTTCAACGTTACATTAGGGACTTTTTTTGTTTTATACTCCTCCTATGGATCTCCTACCGTACATTAAATATGCGCATAAGGAATACTGGAAAAATCTGCTGCAAAGCATTATAAATCCATTCAACCCGACATACCTTCTAATTCATGGTTCTACAATATTAAAGTTGAAACGATAAAATTGCGGGGTTTTATTACTACCATTTGTCGACTGAGACTCGGCTGTAGTCGCCTTCCTGCTTCGTTACACAAGTTGAAACTTATTAGTTCTCCTAATTACTCTCATCCTATGGATACCCATTTAGTGGCCGATGCGGACCATATTATCCAAGTGTTCCCATCATAGTAATTTTCGTGTTGCATTTTATCAAGCTTTTCACAGCCTTAAAATTCCGTTTCCTATAATTATTGCATTTCTCTTAGCTCTTCGAAATGCTGAAGTATATACGGCCCTATACTATTTTAGATTCTGGTATCATTATTTTATTTTACACTTCCCTACATTACTTCTTACTCTGCCTAATTTATAAGTAGCCCTTTCTTATTCATTCTGTAATATACAGACATGGGTAAACTGTATGGAAGCAAAAAAAAAAACTCCAGTTAGGATAATCATATTAGTCTTATTATTATTATTATTATTATAAATGAGAAATGGATTTTTTTTTAAACGGGAAACATATGTCCATTCCTTCAAAACTCACTTCGATATACGCGATTTTATTATTATTATTATTATTAGCTTAAATTAATGTGACGTGTACAACAGGTAAGGCTAGTGGCACGGTAAGAGTAGAGGAATTAGATTAAGGAGAATAGTCCTGATTTTAGAATAAATTAGCTTTCATCTTTGAAAAACAGGGAGAGTATAGAAGAAAGGTTAAGCGACAATTTGTGAGGATGGAATAAGAGGCAATGAGCATGCGGGAGACAGATAAAGTAACTCCGCACACGTCACATTCTGGAGCAGAAGCGAGTGAGCCGAGAGTGACCTAATCGCAATGTGCTGATGATGACGTTTTCTCTGCGGTTTGGAAGACATGTTTTCCTAGACTGAGTTGAGTTTTTGATCTGACGGGACTTGTTCGTTTGAGGAGTCAGTTGCCACTTTCTCTGCCATAGCATTTGAAGTACCTTTTTTATGTGTTTCTTCAAGTCAAATGCTGGAACTGGAATATTAAGAACAAATGAAGATGAAGCAGCTTCCCTTGACGCTTGATCTGCAAGTTCATTCCCCATGAATTCCAGAGTGAGCTGGGATCCATATGGAAACCACGCTTCGATTTGGTTCTGCTATCACCAACTTTATTACTTCTTTAGCTACTGAATGCCGATCACAGCTGGAAAGGAGTTGGACCATACAATCGACTGCATATAGTTCGGCGGAAGTAACGGAAAGTGTCTCAGGAAACGAATGACAGATGATGACTGCTCCAATAGTGATGCGACCGTATAAAATACTGACGATCCGGAGGTCCGAGTAATAACTTCTTGTCTTATTTCTTCAATAGATCGGCATTTTCTCCTAAAACTGAGAATCGAATGATCCAGTCGGATTGTCTTTCCACGGTGGAAGAACTGCAATTGAATTATCGATTAATTGCGGTTTGGAAATATTTACTTCAGATAAGATGTTGTTGAATAATGCCGGAACTGATTGAGATGGCGTCCAGGAAGATGAAGCAATTGATGGAAATAGTTTGGGGAGATGCGGAGGCATTATATTTCATTAAACATTTCTACATCCGGTTTTTAACGTTATTGGTCGTGCGTCGTATCGGGTCCACATTATGGCCGGAAAAGACATTTAATAAATTAAAAGTTTCGTTAGTGAACTATGCATAACGACCTGGGACTTAATGGTAATTCTTTAATATTCTGCTCGCACGAATTAACTTCGAAGGCATCTAGCTCAACTGGTCGGTAGATGAATACCGACTCGCTTTATATCTTATATCATCGGTCTACGATCAATTTTCGGTTGACGAACATCTTGAGTTAGTGGGACTTTACTTACTTACATAGATACATCTCACTAGTTACTTCGAAATTCTGAAAGAATCTTTACCAAGTTGATTACAGTCATACAGAAAACTGTTATCTCCGTCATCAGCGGATAAGAATATTCAATTTTCGTACAATACAGTCGTATATATACATACACCCACCTGTACACACACACACATATTACTTAATCACATGATTTACTCAACAGAAATCATGTTCCGTGATAGACTGTCTCAATCACTGATTGTTTTCTCCCTTCTCCGTCGCTTCCTCTTCTATTTGAGGGGACCAAAGTTACAATTCTTCCTACAATCAATCTTGTACTCGCTGATCTTAATCTTCTATTTTTTATTTTGTACCTCTAGCTTTAATTTCTGCTTAGGGCGTTTTAAATTATTCATGATAATAATAATACATACAAAATGTAGTGCGTACATTCTCGTCGTCGATTTATATATGTAAACAAATTAGGGAATTTCGCCCTTACCTAAAATTTATTAAAAATACGTATCGTCGCCGTAATTAGTTAACGAAAATTCCTAAATTACCACATTTATTGGTAAAAGAAAGGTGAGTGCAGCCTAATTTAAAAAGATATCCAACTATGTAATACCGATTAATTGTTTTCAACGTGCGAGCATACTAATAAATATGTTAATTTATTTATTTTTTTTTTTATATACTGCACGGAGTACGATGGCAGAGAAATTTTGAATTTATAATGTTTTAAAATAAGCCAAAAAAAACCCTTCTGCTAAAAAATTTAACAACCCGTTTCGGGTCATCAAACCTCAATGTAGGTTGTTCAGAGAAATACAGGTGTTTAAAATAGGACGAAATCTCAGAGACAATAATGTTTATAATTACATTCATACAACACACAGACACACACACGCGCGCGCATATATATATATGAATTTAAACATTAACGTGTGCATTGTGCACTGTGAAATGTACTGAAATTAGTTAAATAGCGTGTGGATTTTAAAATAAAAAATACGAAATGAAAACTGAAGGAATATCGGTGATAGAAATATCGATAAAATGAAAAGAGAAACATAACTATTATTATTATGATTATTATTATCATTATTATAAGACATAGTATGTAATTCATACAAATCAGGACAAAATAGATTGGAAAAATTTGGAAATAAATCTAGAGGATACGGCAAAAATGAGGATTGCTGAAATTAAATATCTTGATGTTTTATCAGAAAGTAAATTAAACTAGAGTGCCCATATGATTCACATAGTCAAAAAATTGGGGAAAACTACTTGTTTAATTATTTTAAGAAATTCTTCTCGACGGAACATTTGAAGCGTTTATAGTTAGTAAGCTGATAAGAATAGATACTTCGATCTTAGCCAACAGGCCGAGAAGAACTTTAATGCAAATATTAAATTTAAGATACAATTATGGTATATTAGGAAGTAAGCTGTCAAATTTGGATTAAAATTTCATTATATCAACCAGTTCTTACCGATGGCATAGTCTACTATGGTGAGCCAATATCGTGTAAAACCTATCGAATGCGTAAAAAAATCTACCTTAAAAAATCCGTATTTTGTAATAAATGCTAATTAAGTAAATTTTTACGGCTACTACAAGTTGCAAATCTTAAATTTTTGTATCGAAGAATCAGTTTAAATTTAATATAACGTTTTGTAAAGATATAGATCCCCCCTCCAGCAAGAATACCCAAACCAGTAGCTCCATTTTTCAAAAAAATAAAAAAGTAGTATCAGAAATAACGAAAAATATATAACGAAATAACAAACTAAAAATTGGTTTACAAAATTTTAAACGTTACCGCAGAAAAATTTTGATATCATTTGTTAATAAGCTAATGCAAAGACTTGGCTTTAGTATTGTGGAGGATTGTTCATAAGGAATGTGTATGTAGTCGACTTATACGAGAAAAAATAATAAAAATGGAAAATTGAAACGTGCGATCTATATTTCCTTAATTCAAGTATGTAGGAAAGCGTGTTTACTAATATGTATGTGTAGAACTGTATGTTCAGAATAATACGGTTGTGTGTGTATGTGTGTGCAACCGTAGGTAACACGATGTACATTATAATGAAAGTGGTCGAATTGGAACGCGATAACGTGTCAAAATTGTTTATGCTAAGTTAATTATTATTCATTTAATAATTAAGATGCTCGTAATGTGTCCGAATTGTTTATTGAAATAAGTTCTGGTTTTGTTTATAGAGCATCCTGCACAAACTGAATACAGATAATCGCAATTTTGTTTGTTTATTATATTTCGAATACGTGTTTTATTGCCTTCGATCATGATTATAAATATTTCAACAAAGTAATTACTGCGTATACGTCTATATAGTTTTTTGTACGTTCATTATAGCAACACTGGTATAGTGTATTTACGTGTATCTACACGAACTGAACACAAATCAGTTTTTAATAATACTTAGTTATATATTTAATTATTTATATTATTTATCGCTTAGAATGTTATTCTCGAAAGAATAGTTTAAAACTGATGTATTTCATTCGGTTAAGGTTACATTTATTTTTAACGAAGTGGTTATAAATTTTTGTTTAGTTCCTTTGCATAAGTTATAAACATAAAAGAAAATATAACACGGGTTACAAGGGAACACCCAATAACACGGTAAGAACATAAAGAATAAAAGGAAACGAAACGGTTAAATGCTGCAGGAAAAAAGCAAATAAAAGACTACGAAATAAACAAGTTTTCTAAATTACAAATAATACATGTTAATATAGAAACTTAAGTCTAATCTGCTAAAATATATTGTTTAGGTTGTGAGTTCTTAAATAAATACTATGTTAAAAAATACTGATATGAGTGTCGTGTGTACTTACTAAGTAAAGGGGTTATAATAAATAAATTAATTATAAATAATTACTACATAATATGTTTAAGTCGTCTATGTTTATATTTGGAATACATGAAAGAGACGAGTTCATTGTTGTGGAATGAACATTTAATAAAAAAAAAGTGAGTCGATAATTTTAGAACAAAATCTGTAATTTTGGCAGGTCAGTAGTTTCGTGCATGCTGTCGATGCTGACGTAGCGAGATGCATTGAGAATACATCTGAAGCATCTATTTTGAATAACTGGTAATTTATTAAAGGCGGTTTTTGATAAAGAGCTCCAGGTAGGATAAACGCAACAAAGGGTTGGTCGGATCAACGCTTTATAGAGGATTATCTTTTTGTTAATGTTGAAGAAGGACTTGTGATTAAGTATAGAGTAGAAGGACGTTCGTATTCATTGCGATATTATTTATGTGTTTAGTGAACGTATGTCTATTGTTGAGGATCACACAAAGACAACGAACCTCATCACACCACTCTAATGTATTTCCCTGTACCATTAGATAGATTGTCACACAGAGCTGGTCTCGAACAGGTGAAGAAAATAGCTTCGGTTTTATTCAGGTTTGCGCTAATTTGCAATTTATTGTAGTATTTAAGTAGCACTTCGTTTATTATACCGATGCTCAGCAGAGAGTCGAATATTATACTAACCGTTTTGTCTATGTACACTTCACAATAAAGAAGTGTAATATTGAAATAAATTGAAATTAATTGCTATTATAATAACATTATTATTATTAATAATAATAATAATATTAATATGAATAACGGTAACAATGTTAATGATAATAATAATGAATTAAAACGAGTTTTGTTTATTTTTCTTGTTTCATATATTATAAACAATTTTCGCAAGTAAAAAAGTGGAAAATTGTTTCGATTAACCGATATTGTGTTTTGGGAACCGTAATTAACGATGAATACTCATTTTAAACATTCACAATAACGTAAAATAAATTAAAATACATCAACAAATGGTTTCAACAACTGTCACACTGACAAGTAAAATATACATCGCACGTGAACGCGCCTATGTATAATCATGTAGAACAAACACATACACACGCATATGCATGTATATATATATATATATATATATATATATATATATATACACTCATTAATTTGCAGTAAACAAACCAAATATCATTAACTCTTTCTTATGTGAACTTAGTAAGTAACTGTACACATATAACATACTTTCTACCATATACCTATCTTTTCATATCTAGACAAATACATATATATATATACCTTCTTCTTTCTCTCCTCAACCTTATGGTTGGTGGGTTAATTTGGTCATGTTAGATCTGTTGTCGGGAGCGAGCACGTGCTTTTACAGCGGCATAGCTTTCTTCGTTTTTTACTTGATCCATGTATCTTATTCTGGGCCTGCCTTTAGTTAGTCTTCCGCTCGTCATTCCTTCGATTAAGGATGTCATCCATTCCGAATGTCTAATCAGGTGTCCGATCACTCCATTTCTTTTCATATTTATTCTGTTTCGGATATCTCATTTCTCGTTTATCTCTCGTAAAACTTTTTCATTGGTAGTTTTGCTCGTTCACAGTATCTTTAACATTTCACGCCAACACCACATTTAGTTTATCGTTTTCTAGTTTTAAAATCATCCATGTTCCTGCTCCGTATAGCGCCACACTCCAGGCTTTAGTTTCCATTACTTATAAATGATATTACATATTCGTTATATAATTAAACTTATATTTATTATTTTTTAAATTACCGCTTTTCATTTGTGATGGTTTTCTGTCTGATTTTTCCATCAATACTATTTTATCTTGTATATTTATTATTTACCAGTTTATATTATTAGAATTTTTACTTTCATAAATGGAGAGGGCATTTGTTCTGGTACATTTATGAAATATTATTATAACTTTTTAATATAATGTCAAATATACGCGTTTTCACATTTTTTTACTCCAGATAAAGCTCTTCATAAACCACTTACTGACATCACCTGATATGATTTTTGATATCAAAAAAAGTTTTTTCATACAAGCATTTTTTGCAAGCGCTATTCTTCTCCTATATATATATTCAGAGTCAAATTTTTCAAATACTTTTTCTGTTCTCGTGTATAAGTTGGATAGAACAATAGAACACAAAATAAGAAAAAATTTCAATCGCAATTATTTGAAATATTGAGAATAATTCGCGAAATTGTAAATTAAACAAAATGATGCGCTAAAACTTATAGCATTTTACGTGTAAAGTTGTATTTATCCGTGTTATATGCTCTGTTGTTTTCGCGACGTTTTAACATGGTGAGTTGGTAGTCTAGTTAGTTTATAGGTGGTTTGATGCGCTGATAAGCGAAGATCCATTGTAATATATTTATGGTTTTTAAAGCCTTTAGCAGTGGGTAGTTGTGAACAAGTTTATTTGTTATGATATCACCAATTTTGTAACCGAACGCGTTAGTTACTGGTGATACGTGGTGTCGTTACTGTGCATGTTTTATTCTCGAAGCGCGAGGTCAAGTATTATTGTAAGATATAACGTAAACAATATTTTATCGCTATTATACTAATATATTGATAGGGACGGATTCGACTATTTGAGACAAATCTGGGCAGCGTAGTTTATGAGTTCAATATATATATATATATAGTAAATGTGTTTTCATTTCTTTTATTCTTTTACATTTTTTAATTTTTATTTTACCGAGTGTTTTTTGCTATTTTTCAGGAGTGCAAACGTAGTTTAGAAGATGCCGTAATTATAAACTTATTAGCAAATCGAATTTTTTGCCCGAAGTATGGATGAAAAAAAATTATTATACAAAACGACAGATCATGCCGAAAATTAGACAATTAAAAAATAAAATAAAGAAAAAAATACAGAATATGCACGATCATTTTTTAAGGATCCTAATTATAAGAATACTGCCTGATGAATAATTAAGCTCTTTACATCAAAGTCACGTCGAATGGAACTCGTGTTCAAGCGAGGAAAAATAATTTGTTAACATAAGTAAGTTAGAATAATTTGTAAATATAAGTTCCTTCCTTCGCTGTCAAAAATTCTAGAAAGATTAATATTATATCGCGTGGAAACATTAATTCAAAAAGTTAATTTAATACCAAATCATCAGTTCGGTTTCCGCACAGCGCACTCAACGGTGCAGCAGTATCATAGACTAGTAGATAGGATCTCATCAGCATTCGAAAAAAAAGAAATATGTTGCGCAGCCTTCTTGGATGTGTCCCAGGCGTTCGACATGGCACCCGGATCTGCTCTTCAAACTACGTCAGTTTCTTCCCAAAAATTTCTATGATCTGTTTAGGTCGTACTTGTCTGGTCGATCATTTATAGTAAGGGTAAACGACGTACTCTCTGATGAATTTAGCATCACTTCGTCTGTACCTTAGGTTAGTATAGTTGGACCATTGCTATACTCAATCTACACTGCCGACATACCCACATCGAGTCAAACGGTCCTGGCAACATTTACCGATGACATAGCCATTCTTGCTGCTGATAGTAATCCACATTATGCTAGCCTAGCGGTACAGAATCATATAGATAGAAAATAGTGAAATTGGCACAAAACTGGCGTGTATCGAACGACATATTACATAACAATTTGAACGTTTCATACGTGAAGGATGTTTATACGGAACAATATAGAAGATTCTTCGGAAAGCTCCAGTTCCATTCGAATCCACTGGTACACCGAATGTTTACTAGCGATTTTCCAGTCAGATCCAACAGTCGGCTAAAACGAAGAAAGTGGTGCCGTGATGCACTTCCAATTACCTAAGTGGCTACATTGTTCTCAGGGACGCTACGTGTAATGGTTAAACTCTGCGAGAAATAAATTATATAATAATAATAATAATAAAAATTAATATATTTTCCTCTTTGTAGATCCAAATCTGGCTGTTCGTTGGAATTGCCAGCTAATAATATTCTTTCACTTTCCTCCTCTTGTTCATATTCCATACTCCAACATTTTCTTCCTTCTCCTTACTTCTTTACTTACGATCATTATTGTTTATGACAGGAAACTGTTGGTACAGTTAAAAAAAAAAAAAAACATTCAACCCGATGAAAAGCGAACACATTACGTTTACTACAAAACAAGTTACATAATTACATGTCCTAGATTAAAATTGCACGATTACCGCAGACGGACTCGTAAAATACCTTGGCATCTACATGGATAGACGACTGACGTGGCGTTTTCATGTAGCTCAAACTAGGAAACATATAATAGCGCGTACTAGACTGCTGTATCCATTATTGTCTGCAAAATCTAAAAGAAATATCTATCTCTCAATCGTAGCGTCAATTTGGAAATACGGTATAGAATCCGATTTACAAATACCGTATGTCCACGATGTGTATGTACATCAGTATCAAAAATTTTTCATTAAACTACAGCTTAGCTCAAATCCAAATATCAATCGAATGTGTATAGTCTACCGGACAACCCTCCCAAGCGATTCAAGAAACGGAAATGGTGTCGTGATGCCTTGTCGATCACTTAAACAAATAGTTTTGTTTTTTTTTTCTTTTGCCAAATAGTACTACTTATGTATCAACTTAATTTAATTGAATTGAAATACAATAGACTCGTTTTACTTGGTTTTTTTTAACCTCATCCTCGATCTAACTTATCTCACTGGAGATGTTAGTCGCAGCATATATTTTTTCCTTTTCCCTTCCTTCCTTGCCTCTTCTTTATATTTCCTACTCATCACCGTTGGTTGTGGCACATAATTGTCGGTACAACTAAAAAAAAAAAAAATTAATCGGTGGTATAAGGTCACTATAACCACCAACAATTAGCACGAGGAGTTGGCAGAACCACCACTGCTTATATAATATACAGATAGCTATCGTTCCGTGAGCTCGTTGCTGGAATCGTGTGTCGCGTATAAAAAAATCATATAATTCACTCTCGTCTCATTAATGGCGATTTTCGTTTTAACGTATAATATTCGACAATTGTTTTACTTCCGACCCTTCGGAGTAATTATTACGCGGTTCGGTCGTCTCGGCTTTTGCCTCATAATCGGTACTAGTATACGGACAACAAGCATGATGGCGAGTCGACGGGCGTCTAGATCCTCGTCTAGTTCACGCGTAACTTTAGCCATAGCGCTAATATATACACACACACACACACAGCAAACGAATTAAAAATATAGCTATATGGGTAGGGATGTTTGTTCGAGCGGATAAATAAAAAATCAGATATATGTATATATAAGCGATGTATCGGTGGTTTCCACGCCATTAAGTACATTTATCATCGAGCCAGCCAATAATATTATAGAAAATTTTTGACAAATTCCGAAAAATTTCTATTCACCGCGTTCGAAAATATTTTTAGGAAGAAACGATTGCAACTATTAAAATAAATGTAACCGAATACAAAACGGATAAGTAGATCGTACGATAAATATATATAGCGAAGAATATCGTAAAAGTGAAACCGATGTATATAATAAGGAAACTGTTGAAAAATAAACGATATTCGTAAAATTGCCAACAGAAATCGTAAATAATGCCCTTCCAGTCGTCCGCGTAAAAAATCCAACAAATTTTTGGAGAAAACAAAAAAAAAAACAAATAAAACGGACGATAAACGGAAAGAAATAACGAAAAAAACAAAATAGAGAGAGACCGGTAAAATAAAAACCTTTACGAAACTGACCGTCGTAATGGACGAATAAACGAACCGGAAAATTCTGTTACCATTCTGCAGACTATTACAAAATACACTCTACACACACACATACACACACAAGCTACTATGCGTTTATATTGAATTGTAAATTATATCACGTATCCTCAAATAGGACATGCAACGTTCCTCGTTTATGGTCGATATTTATATAATCGTCGCATACACGATCGGTTATATCGAACGAAAAAACAAAATCGCTTTAAAATTTATTTTTTATTTTTGTTTTTTTTTTTTTATTTATTCGTGGGGAGGTTCCAATAATTTCGGTCGAATTAAGATTACACATCCTCGTGTACACACACACACATATATATATAGTATGTGTATGTATGCATATTTAGTATGAGATATATGTATATTTAGTATGAGATATATGTATATTTAGTATGATATTGTATATATATATATATATATATATATATATATATATATATATATATATATATATATATATATATATATATTTAATACATACATATATATATATTGATTTAATATATATATATGGATGTGTATGCATATTTAGTACGTGTATATATGTGTATTTATATATATATATAAAATATATATACATTTAATATACTAAATATATGCATATATAAGGATTATATATATATATAATGTTACAACATTTATCGATGTTGTCTGTTTCCTTTCTTTATTAACATTACGAAAGTTATAAAACGAGTCATAAATAGATAAAAAGTTTATGTTTATCTTCGTCAGACTGAAAAATTAAACGATACGTTTTAAACGTTATATTTATTCTCGTAAAATGGCGACTTGCGAAATTCGAGGATTATATTCAAAAAATAGAAACTAAAAACTTATCCAGACGAAAATATTACGAACGTATTATCACTGCCTAATTTTTATATTACAGTTTTACCGTTTAAGCATTAACGAAGGTATATATATATATAATATGTATATATATATATGTATATGTATATATTCTTCTTCTTTCCTCCCCTGCTTTATAGCGGCATCAGCCTGCATCGTGATCTGATATTTCGTAACGTTCTTTTTGATTATATTTACTATTTTTTAATATTTTTTTTGGCACTCTTCCTTCGAGTTTACCCTATGAAACCGACAGAAAGATACCATTTTCTCCTGATGCTATTCGCCACATATTTCCGTTTCCTAGCAAAGATGTCCTGAACTGTCGTCGGTGTATCCAGGCCACATTTTCCAATACATGTGTATTAGTTAGTTTTTCTGTCCATGATATATACGCTCTATCCTTCTAAGGTTTTGCATTGCAAAAGCTTTTAGCCGTTGTATGTTTCAGCGCACGTTGTCCATGTTTCGTACGCATATTTTAATAAAAACATGACATAGCCCTGGTTCAGTCGAAGTATTAATATATATATTTTAATATAAACAACTACATATATATAACCGTTTAAATTTTTAAATATTGTCTGTGTGTTTGTATGATATATATATATATACATATATATACGTGCTTATGCATATATATTATAATATAATATTTCAATGTGCATATTATGTGTTTGTATACTTTGTAAATTATCGTATACGTCACTTCACCAGATAACGAATCGCCATCACTCGCGCAAAAACTGAAGCTATTTTTTCCCCGCAGAAAACCGATATACCCTGATGCATTAACTATTTCTGGTTTAAGAATTGAGTGGTCTGACTCAATCCGATACTTGGGTATTGTGCTAGATAAAAGGCTAAACTACTCGGAGTATTTAAATTCTGCAACTGTTTTAAAACTAACAAAGCGATACGTGCTATTTACCTGTTGTTTAATCGCGATTCTCATTTAACCATTCGAAATAAGTTTATCTCGAATAAAGTATATAGATTCGTCCCGTTCTAACATACTCTTGTCCAATATGGTCTTCTATCCCCGACTTTAAATACAAGTAGCAACAGTTAAAATGGGTGTTTGAGATGCATTTTAAGTGCTATACGGTTTAGCGGAATAAAGCGTGTGCACGATAAGTTACAGCTCGCCTATGTCGAGGATTACCTTTTCTCGCTTTCCCAAAACTTTTTCAATAATTGCTCTTCACGTGAGAATAATTCGACTATCACTATCGACAACTCTGATTCCAGTACATTAAATATAAATACAGAAAATGAAAGTGTCGATTTTTATAATACTTTTAACAGTAAATCTTCGTTTATTTCTTTACTCACTCTAAGTTAACGCTATAAAAAAAAATGTATCTCAATTTCACTCCATTAATTTTAAAACGAAACATCTATTTGCGCGGTATACATGGGGAGTTAACCCTCAAAACGACAGCGTTATGCGCGTCGACTTATACGCGTAGGTAGACTGATTGTTTTTATATATATATATATATATATATATATACACGCGTAAAAATTTTAAAAAAACGATGTGCCGAATTTAATCAAAATGTTTTTAAGTTTCACTTATTCCCCGCGCTCCGAGGCATAGTTGTTTTTTTAAAATTTAATTTGCTTTATTTTCAAGTTTTGTTTTGTTTATTTTTTACATTGTAATTTGCTTAACGATATTATCATTGTGTATTTATTGTTTTATTTTATTTCAATAAATTTACTTTCAAGAATTTCAGTTTAAAAAAAAAAATTATTCTCGTTAATTATCAATTATTATTTCTATATTTTTTATTTATTTATCCTTATATTTACTTGTTATTTTGCGAAAAGAAGTCGATGTGCATATTGTATATATAATATAGAAGTAGTGAGGAAACAACGTAAGTGCTTCAAATTAATTAAAAACTACGTCGTACTTTCAGTAAAATTATCACCACATCCCTTTTCGATTTGAAAAAATCATATTTTGAAGCTCTTTGGTGCTTTTTCGCTTTCCCACAGACCGATTTCAATATTTATCTACTGCTGCCTTGTAAGAAATCCGATTTCAGTATTAGAGTATTATTATTACTAGTAAAACAAGCACATACATGTAAAAATATGAAGCGATCGGTAAACGCATGTCAGCCTGTTCCAACCGGAATGTTATTGCGTTTTGTCAGTTATTTCCGCTGTTTTAATTGAGTATCATGTCGTCATTGTTCGAATTAGCGCGCTCAATCGATAGTAAAGAAAAAGCTTTTAAATTTTTAGGCGATCGTGGAATTCCTCATCCTCAACAATCATGCCCTTCCGGTCTAGAAGTGCTTATATCGTTATCCGATAAGAATGACCGCTGGACGACAAAATTTTGTCACAGAGAGTTAAATATGGCTACAAAAGCTATTACAGAGTGGTATGTGAAGTTCGTACTGATTCGTTACTAATGAATCAAAAAGCGACGTTGAAATGGGTCAATCCTGTTTCACAAAAATCAGGTGGGTCGAATATTCTCACAGCAGTGGGTTTTTGGTGGTTATTATCGTGAAACTTAAGAATGCTCTCCATTCGCTGTACGAGATCGCACTGCAGCGACTTTACTTCAGGTGATCGGTGAATGTATTCGTCCTGGAACAACGATAATCTCTGGAAAGCGTATGACAACGTTGCAACTATTCCAGGCATAAATTATCAGTATTACACAGTGAAGCATTCGACAAACTTTGTGAATCCTTCTAACGTCGCACGCACAAATTCCGTAGATGTGGTCGCAAGCGAAGAGACGAAATAAACGAGAATATGGAACGAGAAGGACTCGACACTGGATTCCTATTTATGTGAGTTTATGTGACGTCAAAGAAATCGAAATCACGATTGTTTCGAAAAAATAATCTCCGATATCGTTACATTCCAACATACAGCGTAAAATTGATGAAGAATAATTAAAATTTCCTGATGAATTACACGTTGCAGGTTTAATTTTTCCTGTAAATTTCATTAAGCCATGAATGTTTATAACTATCACTCGTGTATATTTTTTAAAATTATTATTAAGTTTATCGGTTAAGGAATTTTTTATATTTCGGAACGATAGAACCGTATATTATAAGTCAGGCGTCGGCAACCTGCTGCCCTTTGCAACTTTTTGTGCGGCCCGCCAAAGCACAATTATAATTTTGGGAAAAATCAACAAACGTAGCACGTGAGCGTGACGAAATGTGGCCGGTGACAAAAACGTACTCAACAGAAGCATAGTGGGAAACCTACTTTACTACGAAAGTTTAATCCCAATTCACCAGCGAATAGCTCGTTTAGCAAATGTAGCATTCTTTTATTTCGCCAGCTTGCTACTACTAACATTAATTTTTATTCGATTACAACCACTACAAAGATACGGCGCGTTCATCGAGGCTTCAATCGAGCTTTCTACTAACATCGATTTTACATAGTACATTTCCGGTTGACGTCTTTACTTGAGTGAACAATCCAGCGCGTATGGCATCTAGTCGCTATTTAATTCCAACATTGGGACAGTTTACCGACGGAGTTGTTTTCAACTTACAACGTTTTAAAAATTAGGACGTAAAAACATTATTTATAAATCAGTGTTCCTATTTCAATTATTTAAAAATAGTAATTTGTTTTATAATAATATTCGATCGTTTTGAAATCGGTTTGCTCAAGCCTGCAACAGAGCCACAAGCCGCCCCTGATAATAGGTAATGAGAAATACATGTTGTTTTTAATTTATCGGTAAAATAATTCACTAAACGTGAAACGGGTGTTTTACTGCTATATATTTATTTTAACAAATATATATATTATAAATTTCAAAATAATTCATATTTTATCGTAGGAAAAATGAATAAAATACCAAAGAAGAGAAAAATTAATGAAGAAAACCGCGAATTTAATAAAAAGTGGACTTTTGATTATTTCTTTATTAATAATTACAATAATATGCTTAATTTGCAATAAGCGCATTCAAAGAATTTAATCTACGTCGCACTACGACACGAAACACAAAAGTGAGTATGATAAATTTGAATCTAAATTCAGACAAAATAAAATTGATTCTTTACAAAAATCGTTAGAAGCACAACAAAACGTTTTTGAAAAATGTAAGGAACAAAGTTCATCATTAGTCAAAACGTCTTTACATATTTCGAAATTAATTTCTGAACATAACAAACCATTTACGGATGGAGAGTTCATTAAAAAATGTATTTCGGCTGCTGTTAACGAAATTTGTCCGGAAAAAATTAAAAAATTTGAAGATATTAGTTTGCGCATACAGTAGTTCGACGTATTGAAAATATATCAAGTAATATGTTTAATAAATTAAAAGAAAATTCTTCGCAGTTTGAGTATTTTTCATTAGCACTTGATGAAAGTAACGATGTAACTAGCACCGCTCAATTGTTGATTTTTATCCGTGGAATTGATGAACAATTTCGTGTAACAGAAGAACTTGCTGCATTACAAAGCCTCCATGGGAATACAAGAGGTGAGGATATATTTTTGCAACTACTAGATGTTTTCAACATGTACAATCTCAAATGGGAAAAATTAAAAAATGTGACAACTGACGGTGCAAAGAACATGACGGGTTAGTAATACTGGTTTGGTGGGCATGATTAATAAAAAATTGAAAGAATTAAATATTACGCAGCCTCCTCATCAACTTCATTGTATTATCCATCAACATGCAGTTTGCGCAAAAGCTGTAAATTTGAAAAATGTTATGAATATTGTAGTAAAGTCCATCAATTATATTCGCAAAAACGATATGAACCATCGAACATTCCGGAATTTCTTAAATGAAATTGACGCAGAATATGAAGATATCATTTATTTTTCTGAAGTAAGATGGCTCAGCCGTGGGAAAGTTTTAAAAAGATTTTTTTAGTTGATAGACGAGATTGAAATGTTTTTGACAGAAAAAGGACATAATATAGCAGAATTATCGAATTTAAAATGGATAAGCGAGTTAGCTTTTCTAGTGGACATTACAACTTACCTCGATAAATTAAATACAATACTACAAGGCAAAGGAAAGTTAATCAACCAGCTATTTACAGAAATAAAAAGTTTCCAGCTTAAAATAAAATTGTTTATTTCTCAACTTGAAAAGAATAATTATTGTCATTTCCCTACTTTGCAATCGTTATCAACTAAAAACGACAAACAGTGTCCTTCCAATATTTTTATTGAGTCACTAAAACTACTGGATGAAAATTTTCGTCATCGGTTTCAAGATTTTTATGCAAAAGAAATGGACATATTAATATTTGAAAATCCTTTAAAATTTGATATTGTAAAAGCACCAGACAATTTACAATTAGAGTTAATTGATTCGCAATCTAATAATTTTGATGAAAATAATTTAATTACATTTTATTCAAATCTACCGAAAAATAAGTTTCCGAATTTAAGAAATTTTGCAAAATCAATGATTTGTATTTTTTCAAGCACCTATTTATGCGAACAAACATTTTCCAGGATGAGTTTCATAAAATCAAAATATAGAACGAGGTTGACGGATGAAAATTTACAAAACTTGTTGAGGATCTCAGTATCCCAAACAGAACCGGATTTAAATGAATTATCAAACAATATCGAAGAACAAAAAAGCGCATTGAATCTGAATGAAAACTATTTTCCTAAATATTTTATATTTACATATTTATATATATGTAATTAGAATTGTATTTTTTCCCCTTTTAAGAATCGTAAAATTTTTGTTCTCTGACATTATTGTTATCATAGCGTGTCGATTAAAAATAATTGTTTTCTATTTTTATTTTTAATAATATTTATACTCGTATATGAGATAAAAGCACTATTTAAGGTACATTTGAAAGTGTGGCCCGCATAAAAAATTTTATTTTGAAAATGGCCCGCCGTCCGAAAAACGTTGCCGACCCTTGTTATAAGTTATTATTTTCTTGTAAAATTTAATCAATCAAAATATACTTTTCTTCTTCTTAAAAAAAAAAAAAAAATTAAGAATAAAAATATAAATGTAATAAATTACAATTTGATGTAACAAAATATCTTACGGTTTCATCAAAAAATTAAGGACAGCGATAGACAAATACTGAAATTGCTCTAGTGTGGGACAAAAAAACACCGCCCTTATTCCAGATAAAATCACAATATTAGTTCATCAGCTGGTTTTTTTTTCAAGTATGCGCGATGGTGTGATTGGGAAAGTCTGATGCAACGCGTAAAAGAGAATAACACTATCGAATTGAGATTTAAACAACGATAACCGACTGGAAAGTTGCGAACACGCAAATTTTTATTAGTAGACCAACTTCGTAATTCCGTCGGGAATAAGCCAATAAGAATTGTATATTTTCGAAAATTTGGAAGTACATTACACCGGTAGCGAAGGTTAACGACTGTGAATCGTTGTATTTTCATAAATACGGGTAACAAATACACACATTCGTGCGTAGTTTAAATTTTTCTATGTAAATCGAAAGCGTCATAATCATAAAGATAACGGTAACACCAATAATAATAATAATAATGTCAAATATGCGTAACACGAAAGAAGGATTATGCGCAATTACCGCTATTAGTGTTGCGATGAACAGAAAAAACCCAAACGACAAATTTCCGTCTTACCGTTATTTCGTACGAAATTTGGCCAATCTGTTTACCGCTCGAATCGCAGGTTAAAAACCTCGTTTCTAAATATTCCGCAACCTTTGAAATTATCGATACACCATCGTCGATGTGTATTAGTCTATACCGTTTCGTTTAGTTTGCATACGTTAAAGTACCGCTGCTACTGAGAAAAATTTCATCTTTATACATCCCGTTCCGAAGGGAATAATTGCGACGAATAAACGACTCCCGCAGTTATGATGAAAAAATCAAATGAAAAATAAAAGTATTCCACCTATCCAAAATACATACCGGACACGGATTCAAAATAAAACACATCCATCACCTCTACACTCGCACACACACACACATATATATATATATATAAATCTGGCAATCATATCGCTCTACGGTTTTTTACAGACGCCTATATCGCTGTTTCAATGTCCTTTCTGTGTATTTTCCACCTCCTGTATAAAACATGTCCCGAAAATATTCTTCCAGAATAAACAATAAACTGATTATTTATAGACCGTTAATTCCTCCACAAAGGAAATACAGGCTATTTAAATATATATATATATATATATATATATATATATATATATATATATATATATATATTTATATATAATATGTCGCTAGAATGCTAAACCAACTTGCAAATATAAAAAGTTTATCCATTTTTTCATCGCACGGATTCAAAATAAAACGCATCCATATCTTCTACATATATATTATAAATATTTAAAATAAATATTTCACTCCATCACAATCATATTGCTCTAAATTTTTTTTACAAACGCTCATATTATTCTTTTGGATGTCCTTCCTGTGTGTTTTCCTCCTCCTATACACACAAAAATATTCTCTCAAAATCAACAATAAACTGATTACTGGATCGTTGATTCATTCACAAAGAACATACATGTTTTGCAATATATATATATATATATGTCACGGTAGCAAAATCGTCCTGGATCAACTCGACGATCAAGAATGTAAAACTAACTCGCGACATAAAAAGTCGACCTAGTTTTTCATCGTTACTTAACTCTTAGTCATCGTGGAGATGACAGTGGTACCACACTCCGTATAACGTCATACGAGCGCTCGTCTATGTTGCATATAAATAGTGCGTCGAATGCTAGTCCATTTCGTACGTTAGAATAAACGGACGTTGATTAGTCCAAGGTGTTCAGCAACAATATAACGATGATGATATTATGAAGAAATGATCGTTTTATATTTTTTCGTTTGTTTTACAACAATTTATACGATTATATTACAATAATACGATGAAAAGCAACTAAGTACTTTCGGAATATATAGTTCTAATAGTCAAATTTAGCAATATTTACGATATATCATGGGCGGATATTAATTTTTTGACCAATTAGGTATTAGTGGAGTAACAAATTAATTCATCAGAAACGTAAACTAGTCGTCAAACTGAAAAGATAAATCATTAATTCGTATTATTATTGTGTATTTCAAAAGTATAATTTATATTTCCAAATTTGTACAAAACAACTATGTCATTAATTCTTACTATCTTCATCACACACTTTTATTTTCATGCGCGCGAGCACACATTAACATATTTTACGAAGTCGACTTAAGTGAAAATTTATATATATATATATATATATATATAAAATAATCATCATTATAAACCCCTAAGCTTGATAGGATCCGTGGACAGCTAGTTAAACGTTTTAGCATTTCTAGACGTCGTTTTCCTAATCTTTCCATCATAATTTTGCTTAAACATTCTGTTGTATTTGTACGATGTATTAGTATCTGAATAATCTTCCTCTTGCTTTTTTTCCTTCTACAGGGATGCCTTCCATTATTTACTTCAAATATTTATCGCGTCTTAAGAGTCGTTATCATCGGCGTTGCATAATAACCTAACCAATGTCGCCGTACCAATTTTACTGCAAAACAATCTTGTACACCCCGACATTAACCACGAGGCTATTGTTTCATATCCGAATTAAAACGTTACCTATCAGTTATCTAACACAAACGTATTATACTTTAACTCTCTCGTTCCTTTTTTATCTAATAATAATGTTCCGTCTTTCTAAATCATTAAGAATCAAACAAGAAAGGAGGACTTAACCGATAACGACAATTCAATAATATCAAATTACTCGGAAGACGCATTATCGACATCGTCGCAGGTAAAAAAACACAAAGAACAACCGGCAGATTCCTAAAAAAATAAAAGTTAGAAAAAATACCTCTGGACGAACAAAAATTGAATAACTCCTGTATGAATATAAATAGGTTCCGATATTTACAAGTTGAAGACGAAGCTTTGAGAATTCGATTGAACAGTCGGCCTGACGATACAGAGCTTTCACCACTTCCTATATGTAATTAACTATTCGAGAATAAACAAAAATCGAAAATATGATTTCTTTGCCGGATACAACATTATAAACAATAGTCTACCTGTTATGTGTGTTTTCAATCGATATTATCTAAAAATTTGAATTGATAAAAATCATAACCTGGTAGGAATCATTTTATCTAATATGTTTATTTTTCTCCAAATAACCCATTAGAATCATATTTACAAGTTTCAAACGATATCCTTACAAAATTTCCTACAAACGAGTGTTTTTTACAGGTAATATAAACATTAGGTCCATTATGTGAGTTCTTAAGAACTCCGGAAAAACACTTTGACAGTTTCTCTAATAACCTAATTATACTAAATGAAAAAATTTCTTTTACTTTGAAAAGCGTCATAGATCTTGTGATAAACTCAAAAATTGCTCAACCACTTGTAAAAAGGATTAAATGTATAACCTAGGGAGGCCTACTCAGACTACGAATATGAAACGTTTAAGTGATGTATGCAAATATTAAAAAATAAATCACATTAGAAAAGTAAATTACAATATTATTAACAATTTAGAGCAAAAAAAAAAAAAAAAAAAACATGACTTGGTCCCAGAGTTGTAATTCCACAAACAACCACAAGTGTTATGAAGAATGGGTAAAGTATCTTTCAGATTATATACAACAAAAAGTCAAAACTATAACTGCGTCTTAAACAAACTATTGTTGGAATGATGAAATTCGTGTAGTCGTCTTACAAAAAAATATCGTTGTATTTTTCAATGAACAAGAGATCCAGTTATTAGAGAAACCTGTAACCAAGTTTACAAAAAGTAACAAAAGAACATTAAATTATAAAATAAAATCTGCTAAATTAAAGTTGTGAAAATCCTTTTGCACAGAGAATGTAACACCGTGGGGATCTAAGTTTTGAAATTTCATTTACCAAGCTGAATAAAACTAATAATATTCCCTTCTTTAAATTTAAAAAAGAAATCAACAATGTAATAAATAATATAAACTGTAATATAAAATACTCAAACTTCGCACTATTTCCAAGCGATAAACCGGACGCTGACAAACATGAGATCATAAATTCTAGATTAGGCAAAAGCTGGACACAAACTTAAATACGGTTTTGTTAAGTTGTGATATACACGTGTGTTTTCGCGTTGAAAATATCGATAAGTTTAATATAGTTATAAATATTTTGTAAAAATAAAAATACATATATGTGAACACGTAATCGCTAGTGTCTGTTTACACACTAGTATTAAATGTATAGATGATATAAAGCAACTTTCACGAGTCGCATAACATGAAAGTCAAGTTGAAAGATGAAATTTTGCCGAAAATTAGTGATTAGGTAACAACATTAAACAGTTTAAAAATAAATTAAACGGTAATTATAATGAACTTAAGAAAAGTACTGAAAAGCACATAACAAATATTGTTACCAGAGTTATTTCGGATAAATCAAGCTATTCTTTAAAATTAAAGTCAAAATTGCTTTCAAATAATAATCTAATACCAGAAAACGAGTACGAAACTTTAATTATTGAAAATACAAACAGTTCAGAAGATAGAAATTTGAATTAAATTAATACTAGTAAGATTGGAGTAGACATCGGATTTGTGAAACAACATATACATAAAATTATAATTGGTGTCGAAGATAAAAAACAATTCGACTGTTTAAAACAAAAGGTTTCAAATAATATAGTAAATAATAAAACTAAAACGGCTTTAAAAAAAGATCTTATGGTCTCGATAGTTGGCGCTCATCACACAACTACAGATACGGATATTAGTCTGGCAATTAATAATAAAACAGATAAAAACCAAAATCCGTTACTTAAACAGTCTAACGATGGTAAATTTGTACGTCTTGATCCAGATGCTTATCACATTTTAAAGGAGGTTGGTTACACGGTTGGTAATTGAACAAAATGTATGATTATGTGATTGTATACATTCTGCTTATGTGTGGATTTGCACTACTTTGTAGCTCCTTAAAAAATTTCTTGTACTGTTCAGCGTAAGTTTCTTGAATCGATGGTATGAGATGGTCGTTGTGAACGTGATTTAGTATTTTCGACTGTTGTTGTATCTATAATAGATTGCTTTTACATGTGGTACCATACAGCTTAATTCCATACTTCCAGATCGGCACAATGATTGTTAAATATAGATTTCTTTTGACATTCAAGTTTAGACCTGATTTTTCCCTCAGCAATATATATTGAACCACCATGACTAGTACTATCTAGATGGTGGGCTATGTATACAATATATCCGTTAAGGTGCGTTTTAGTTATTAGCGCCACATGAACGATATTTTGTTTTAGAAAAATTTCTAATTACTTTTTTTTTGCGCAATGCCACCAGCGTTCCACAATATTATTATAAATGAGTGATAAGCGATATTTCTCGCGTTATTTAACATTTGAGGTAGCATCTTATCTACTACTCTCATCAGTAGTGAGATTAATGGCTGTATCACTAATTTGAATTCACTCAAAAATGAATTTAACATTAATGAAACAACTATATAAAATATTAACGAACGTTTAAACGTAGCTGTCATTAATAGAAAGCCGTGCTGATCAAGGTGCAACGTCGCATTATTCTTACAGAGAAGGCCGGTGAGCATAAGCATTCAAACCAAAGCATATCACTTTTTTTGGAAGGGGGCAGATTTATTGTCCATTTTACCACAATTGAATCTCGTTTACATCGAAGTTACATTTATATATGTAATGTGTATTAATTTAATTATGTTTAAAAAATTAAATCACATTAAAAAGTATCAATTATATATATATATATATATATATATATATATATATATATATATATATATATATATATATATATATAAATAAAACGTACAATAAGCTAAAATAAGTTTATTAAATTAAGAAATGTTAAATATACCTGTAATTTAACTGATTAGTTGGAGCCGGCAATAAGTAATTATTTAAGCGAACTCAATTTACGTTTTTTCGAACTTTTCAAAGCAAATCATCATTAATACGAATTTCTTTCCCGGTCATATTCGCTTGGTTACAATAATTATTTAATAATATATTAACGAATATTGAACACAGCTTATTGAGTAGTAATGAATGAGGTGTTTCACAATTACTGCACGTTTCTAAAAAATCGGAATAACAATCATCATTTTCAACACTATATATTGTTAGTTTGCAAAGAAGAGTTTTTTGTTTTGGATTATGTGGAAATTTATTCAAATATGTATCATCATTTACAATAAATTCTAAAATAGAACACATGTGAACTGAAACACACATAAAAATGCCTTTATTCCCTTTAATAATGCTATCACACTGTGAATATTCCAATTTTTTGAAAAGAAACTGTGACGCTATCCTGAATATATATCTTTGCAGGTTTGTCTATGTCACGGCACTGTAAATAATTCGTTTTCAAAATAAAAAGGAAGTCTTTTACATAACATATAACATGTGTAGGTTTCGAAATAATTGTTTTCGTCGCTATTACCTAAATTAAAATTTTCCTTCTTAGCTATTGGCAGGGAATGTGAAGATCAAGATTAATGAATTGAAGTCGGCCAATGTTACATTTACTAACCGAATCGTTGATCCGAATTATAGAATATATTTAGAAAAACTTATGGTTTCACAGGCATCTTTTTAAAGTACCTTCAAATGTACTTCGACGAAATATTCACTTGAGAAGTCCATGTCAGGATGAAACCAAAACAAATAAAAAATAAAACTAAAGAATTATACTGGCTTATTGGTAATGACTGACCATGAATTATGAACCATAAGCTGCTACTTTACAAGCAAATTTTCACATCGATTTGGAAATACGATGTTGCTTTATGGGGATTACAAGCAATTCTACTTTTTTAAAAAAGCTCAGCAAAATATCATTCTGCGTATAATAGTTAATGCATATCGATATTCGCGCAATGATGATATACATCGCGATCTTCAAATGCAAAGAGATGTCATAAAGGATATGACAACTGAACACAAAGGGAGACTACGACAGCACACTAATGAGGGAGCTGTACATCTACTCAATACGGAACAGGACAATCGACGACTTAAGCATTGGCATCCAACATAATTAATATGTAGCTATAATGAAAGTATGTTTAAGGACCTAGTCATTTGACTAGTGTGGTGCAATAATTGTACTTAGTATGTAGTATCGTGTATTAACTTAGTTACTAAATTAATTGTAAAATTAAGATTGTAACAATTAATAGTCCCAGGACTATTATTTTAAAAAAAAATCCGCAAATGAACATTTTCCTTAGTCCCGGGTTACAAACATCTATCATAAATAAAATCGGACGAAGTAAAATGCAGTTTACATACTACAATAAAATTTGACGGCTAAAAAATTCTTCTACGAATTGTTTTCATTCGCAACAATTTAAGAGTGGTATATTTCAGAAATTTAAAAACACTTACCGCTTTATTGTTCAAATCTTTTAAAATGGGCTATAGTTACTACCATCCGGGAACGAAGCATTTGTTCATCATTTGTACCAAATTGAAAATTGTTTTTAGTAAAATAATAAAGTATTATAATTTAAAAATTCGAATATAAAATATTAACTTAAGTTTATTACAAATTTACATTTCGTTTTAATATTATAAACCGCATCTAAACGACGAACAATGAAAGATATAAACAAAACACAATAATTTTCACAAAGAACTGTCAAAATGCGAATTTTATTTTACGATTAATATAAGCACTAACTGATAAAATACTAAAAATCTATTCAAAATTTTGAACTTAAAACCGTAACCGGCGAGTGACTTCAAATCAAAATTAAATACAAATACTTCGCGATATGTAAACAACGTAAATATCGCGCCATGTTGCCAATTTTCACCGGAGCCCGGCTTTCTATTAAGGACGGCTCGGTAAATAGTGTATTATTCTATTTACCGCGGTTGAAACATTCAAATTTCATGATTTGAAAATTAAAGTTGATAATGACTCATTCTTGTATCACTAGCAATGAAGATAAAATGAATCTATTAATGAACTCATTCTTTAACTTCAAAATATCACAGATGAAAATAAACATTTTTAAAATTGGAATTGTCGTATATTGAAGTTAAGCAAATAATACAAAACCCGAATAATAAAAAAGCATCATCTTCTGACGGTATAATTAATAAAGTAATTAAAATTTATTTTCCGAGTTCATTATTAACACTTTAGTTTATTATTAACACTTTATAATAAACTTTTAGAACTTAATGTTTCCACACATGTGGAAATATGCTAGTATAATTTTAATGCTAAAAGAAAATTAGTGGTATCAAAATAAGATAGTTCTCAAACAGTTTGACATGCAAATTTTAAATGAATTTAATGTAAAGTATAATATATTAATAAAAGATAAATTAATAAATAAATTATTTCCTAACGTAACAAATCATTTTAAAAATAATACAGAAAATTACGACATGACTCAGATACTTTTTAGTCACGGTTGTGTTGGATATTATTTAATTACATTAAATATAATCGGAGATAATAAATGTTGCAACTGTAAGAGTAATGAAATAGAAAATGATCAATATATAATAAACAAATGTAACAAATATGTTCAGCTGCGTCAGTTGTACAGAATTGACTATTGATTGAATGAAATTATTTTATCAAACCAATTTCCGATTTTGATTTCGAAATTATTTAAAATTGAGCATATATATATATATAAATAATCGCTACTGGTAAATATAAACTAAAATTTGCAGGTTACTACATTTTTGTCTATTTTTTTTTTGTAATATTATACTAAATAGAAAATATAAGATTTAACCTGTTTCTAACCACAGCGTCGCATTAAATTTGTTCCAGTTTGGTGCAATGCATTATTATTCCTTATGAAAACACTTTAGGGGAGTTTACGCTGAATTACAACTAGCAATTTTTGTTACGTAACCCTAACTGAAATTTTGGGCACTATTAATTATTCGGTCGCTTCTTTCATTAACTTATAGGAAACCTTATTTTAATCAAACATTCTTCGTTAGGGTTGTTATTTTCTCTAATCAACTTGCATCAGCGGTTCCCCAAACACTTTCTTGTACGGACAATTTATAACTACATTATGTTATACATCGGTAATTCGAAGGCAGTTGTTCATTTTTATTTTAGCGCAAATCAATATTCTGCCCTTTGAACTATTAAAGTATATTACACGTTAGGAAATGGACTTATTTTTTTAATATAGCATGACGCTTATTACAATCCATCTCACAGCGTGCTCGTTTCAACTATAGAATATAACAAATTTCATTTTGCGACGAAATAATGTTTCCAACAGTATTAAGCCAACAACGGAACAAATTTATTTCGAAAATAGATATCAATTTTTTTTCTCTATAATTTTTACAATTTATTTCTAACTTTTGAATATGAAAGATACCGCCATCGGCTGATCAAAATTCGGGTCAAAACGACGTCCTTTCCTATCTAGTTTCGGTAATTCGAGATTTAAAGTTTCAACGTTGCTTCAATTTTGGGGCCGATACTTTACTTCCCTGAAGCGAGGCGGCTCGAATTTGGGTCGTCTTCTCGGCGGAAATTTTATTTTTGTTGAACGGACGTGTACTAAATTTGAGAAAGAAAAAATTCTAAAACGGCCAAATTTTATATTCCCTTAACACATTGTTAGCTATTTCGAGTATCTCATTTAAACATAAAAATTCTACAGCAAACACACGTACATCATATATGTGATAGATGTATATTTAACAATATATTTATATATAATTCTTTGTACGCACGTATGTTACTGAACTTATCCTAAACGGCTGGACTGATTTTGGTGAAATTTTTTAAAGCGTTGTGATTGGGCTCCAGGAATTATTATTATTTTTATTATCATTATTTTTTTTTTCGGTGTTTTTTTTCTCTGTTGTTTTTAATGTTTTCCGTATATCGGAACATTATAACCTAAAACATCATCTCCGCCATCAATAACAGACCGTTAGAATGTTCTGACAAGTTCATGAAAATTTGATCATTAAAACGTTCTGAGAAGTTTGTGAGTAACTGATCGTCTGAGAATAACTGAAATTTTTCTTTGTCCGCCAATAGATGCCGTCGATGTCGAAATTTTGATCCTACGCGTCAATACACGCCTTGTTTTAACATTATTTTGGTCGCGAAAATATAGTTTAATTCTTGCCACTTTCAATAATATTATCATCGAAAGGACTACACGTCCTTATTTATACAGATGGATTAAAGTTAACGCGAGGAACGCGAGCAGCAGTGTTCTTTCCAGCTCTCAATACTAGTAACTTAAACAATGTCAGCATTGTTCAATGTTTTCTGCTGAATGTACAGTAGTGCTACAAGCCGTATCAATTTTAATGGACTTGGATTTTTGCCGAAATTATCTTATTATTACCGGGTCGGCAAGTATGTTGAAGACTGTGGACAATAAATAGTATATGCCCGATACATTAATTGTATTAATTATGTAAAAGCTTAATGATTTGTGTCGTAATATTTGTGTCCTTCTTGTGTGCGCCGGGTCATAAAGGTATTCGAAACAGTGAACTTATTGATGGATTAGCTAAAAACGCGTCTTCTAATGACGTAGAACTCTCTTTAGTTTCTCACAAGGATACGGTTCACTCTGTTTATCTGGGGCCTAAGAATGATTGGGAACTGAAGTACACTGAGAGCATTAGTCGATCCCTATTCGCCAATTACTATCAACTTCAACCGTTACTCTAAACTTCCATTGTTCTATTTTTTTAAGAAGATTAATCGAAGAAGAATTGTACCCATCCGTAGCTAACGATTTAAACGTCATTTGTTACTATCTGATCGTCTTTTCCATATGTAAGTTATATAAAGTCCTTTCTGTTTCTTCTATTCTGAACAGACAATCTGCAATTCCGATCATGTTTTTTCTGAATGCTCTGCTGTGGCACCGTTACGTTCTAAGCATTAACTTCTCTTCATACGTTCTCCATATATTACACCTCCGTATAATGTATCATACTTTCTCCACCTGGATAATCTACAATTATTCCCTCACACAACATTTCTAGAGAAGTTAGCACAACAGTCTCTCCCAGTATCACGTTGGGTAAGCCGTAAAGGTACCTCGATTTAATATAATATATACATATTTATATATACTTCTGTTCAAATTTATGCCAAATAATTTAAAAAGAACAGACTATTCGGAATATTAAAAAATATATTAGTAAAATCAGTTCAACCCTTCTGAATTAGACATGAATGTTATGTTTATTTTATGATACATCCCTATATCCAGTGATTTACGGGGTGTATTTCATGTCAGTCGGTTCGATTCATTTCTTAAATTTGACCAAATAAATCGCAAAGAGTTTCTGTTGGTGTTTTTAGTCTGTTCAACGAAACGTTTGATTATTTTTAATCTTTTTGTTCGAAGAGAAAACGAATAGCGCTAAAATAACTGCTCATGGGAAAAACACGACGACTCTAGACTTATTCCACACACGTCCAACGATTGGACTCGCGATTGGTTATTCGTCATTGCAAATACAAGGTAAACCGGGAACAGAACACGATTAAATTGAAAGAGAAATCGATTGGAATTAGTGATATTCTTGTAATCAAAACATCCTCACTTTTGAACGTTCCCAAGATTATCATTGCTTCAGTCACGTTGTTTGTGTCAGCCTCTTAACAGCGAGTCTTGTTCAATTGCATAGTTTCTGTCAGTTTAAACTGGGTAACACAGTTGCAAATTCTATATAGGCATTCCCGACTGATCAAACGACTTGAAGTAGTCGGATATTAACGACTTCATCAGGATCTATTATTGAATTTCAGAAATTCACAATTGATACTATTAATTCTGGATTAAGAGTCAATCTGAACAGTCAAACGTGATAAACGTAAACATACGCACAATAACAATGCCGCAAATAACGTAGCAGAAAATAGAATTTCGCGAATAAGCATACGAAAAATTATTAATAATTAAATGTATTCAATGAACGAGTTCCGAAATTCGCGGGTTAAAAAACGAACGTTATCTTCTCGTTCGATCGGAGCATCGTGAGATTATGAACCCTGCCTTCATGGACTTTATTCGTCATGAGCTTCTATCTTCCGCCATTCATATCACGTGTTGAAGAGGCGCAGCTTTTGTAAATTGGTTCATTCTGTTTATCTATCGTATTATCGCTTTTCCTCGTTCTGTCTATCATCTCTCCCTGAATTAATTTTTCCAGGCATTTCTTAGTATTACATGATCGAATATATTACTACATCGCGTGTAAACACACAACTGGTAGAATTTTATATAATACAGAGATATTGGTTCCAGTGGCGGCTCGTGCATAAGGGCTGCAGGGCTGCAGCCCCACCTACAAAATTACCAGTATAATTTCTTTTTCATATTCAAAAATCAATTAAAATTATCCAAAATTTTGAAATTTCGTTTAAAAAAGTAATTTTTTGGATGCTTATTCTAGAATGTTGGTGAATGCAGCTCTTGTTGGCACGTTTAGGAAGCATAAAAAGCGTGGTTCCGCGAGAAAACGATGTTAAAGCGCATGCGCACTGGATTCTTTTTAACCGCGTTCGGGCTGCATAAAAACCAGCCCAATACAGCTCTCGTTCACGTGTTTAGGAAACATAAAGTGCGTGTAAACGAAACCGAGCGATGGTAAAGGTGCATGCGTAATAGTTCTTTTTTTGCCCGCGTTCGGGCTGCATGAAAACCTGCCCAGCCAGTAGACTTATATTAATGTATTTCAAGATTAATATTCCAACTGCAGAATGAAATGTTGACGCGCGCGTTCTTCTATTATTGATTGAATAATTTATTTATAAGGATTTTATTACTTCGATTGTTTTGATAGAAAGGCTAAATTTAATTATGGCTGGAAAAAGCAATTTTCGTGAAAGTGAATTGAATTCGGTTTCGTGTTTGCTGAATAACAAATTTTCGCGGTTATTGTTTGCAGAAAAGTGTAACGTTAAGGCTCGTGGGAGACCGACTCCGCAATTGAATATTATACAAACGTCATCTAGCCGAAACAATACTTTTGAAAGAAAATTTAAAAGGGGATATTTATTCAAAATGTGACTGGCTTTGCGGTTGATTAAGAACGCTTTCTTTTGTTTTCCTTGTCTACTTTTTGGCGGTGAAATTTCTTGAACTCAAACTGGTGTGGTAGACTTGAAACATTTGAATGAAAAAATCAAGAAACACGAAAATTCAGCACAACATATAAAAAATTCGATAGATTTTGGTATGCTGGGAAAAACGACACAGGTAAGCGAAGCGTATAAATTAAATATCAGAAAGTTCAATGAAAACGTTAAAAAGAATAGGGATATCTTATCAAAAATCATCGACTGCCTGATATTTTTCGGTAAATTTGAACTTCCGCTACGAGGACATAATGAAAAAGCGGATTCCGATAATCCTGGTATTTTTCGAGGACTGTTAAATTTCGCAGGGAAATTGGATGAAAATTTGAAAGTGCATTTTGAAAATTCTACAGTGTTTAAAGCCAACTCAAAAACAATTCAAAATGAATTGTTGGATTGTATCTTAGACATTTGTCGAACTGAAATTTCTAATGAAATTGAACAAGCTCAATTTTTGGCTGTTATGTCCGGTGATACGACTGATATCTCTGAGAAAACACAGGAGGTAATTGTTTTTCGTTACAAATTCAATGGAACCATATATGAAAGATTCTGGGGATTTTATAACCCTGAGTCACAAGATGCAGAAGGATTATCGAAACAGATTTTGGAGCAGTTGAAAATTGTTTTAAAAGATAATACTGGGAAACTAATTGCTCAAACTTATGATGGCGCCTCAGTTATGAGCGGAGCGCGTGGCGGTGTTCAAACAATAGTAAAAGAAACTTACGCAAATGCCCATTTCATTCATTGTTATGCTCATCAATTAAATTTAGTAATGAATAAATCAGTTTCAACTAATAGAGAAGTATGCATCTTTTTTAGTAGCTTGTCAGGAATTCCAGCATTTTTTTCGCGTTCTTCTCAAAGATTAGCTGAGCTTAAAAATTATATGTCAAGAAGAATTCCACGTGGTTTCGATACAAGATGGAATTTCAATTCAAGAGTCGTAAATACAGTTTTTGAAAACATTGAACAGCTGAAAGAATGTTTCGAAAAATTGCAGAATTCAAATAATACCCAATCGGTTAATGAAGCAACCGATCTTCTTCGTCTTCTCAATGACAACAACTTTATATTTTGGCTTGGCGTCTTCCATCCTTTTATGCCACACGTTGATTTACTATACGATGCATTTCAAAATCGTAACATTAATTCTTCGAGCGCTTTTTCATCACTGGAAAATTTTTATCGCGCAATTTCTTTAATCAGAGAAACGAATTTCGAAAACTTGGTGTCCACAAATACTGATTCTATGCCCGTATCTTGTAAGAAGAAATGTGATGAAAATCGAAACGCTGCTGTCAAAGATACAAGATGGAATTTCAATTCAAGAGTCGTAAATACAGTTTTTGAAAACATTGAACAGCTGAAAGAATGTTTCGAAAAATTGCAGAATTCAAATAATACCCAATCGGTTAATGAAGCAACCGATCTTCTTCGTCTTCTCAATGACAACAACTTTATATTTTGGCTTGGCGTCTTCCATCCTTTTATGCCACACGTTGATTTACTATACGATGCATTTCAAAATCGTAACATTAATTCTTCGAGCGCTTTTTCATCACTGGAAAATTTTTATCGCGCAATTTCTTTAATCAGAGAAACGAATTTCGAAAACTTGGTGTCCACAAATACTGATTCTATGCCCGTATCTTGTAAGAAGAAATGTGATGAAAATCGAAACGCTGCTGTCAAAGAAGTTTGTGACACAATATGTATGCAAGCTAGGGTTAGATTCGAATTTACTGGTCATCTATCTGCAGAAAAGTTGCTGTTACAAGAGAAATTTGAAACGAACTGCAGGCAATTTCCTTCTCAAGAGTTTAACGAAACTTGCCATGCATATCCCATGCTAAATAAAAATCGTTTGCAAACTGAACTTTCTGTTCTATACGAAAGAAATTCAGAATTTTCCCTTGCATCGGGAGTTGCGCAACTCCACCGTTTCGAAACACCGGTATTTACAAAACACTCGGCGAAGTATATGTTTTGATGAAAATTTTGTTAACGTCTCCTATGACAACTGCTGAAGCGGAAAGGTGTTTTTCTTCCTTGAAAATAATTAAAACATATTTACGGAGTACAATGCTGGAAGACAGAGTTTCTGCGCTTGCCATGATAAGTATTGAGAAGACTCTTATCGATACAATTCCTAACTTCCACAGCAAGGTAACTTGGACTTCATATACAAATAAATTTTGAAATAAGTGCTTTGAAATTACACATTTTTAAAAATTTTCTTAGAATGGCCGATTCTAAATTTTATTTTTGTTTAGGAAATTTAGAATTTTAAGTTTTTATGAAATGGTAGCCTAGCTGTATGTTTTTTATTTAAAAAAAAATTTCAACTAGGTAAAACTTTCAGCCCCTCCGCTTCGAAAACCCACGAGCCGCTACTGATTGGTTCTTTTTTCTATGTAAGAAACTTGTAACATTCATATGTATATATATATATATAGTTGTATGTGTGAAGGGAGACACACATATATATATTCGTGAAGATTGAAATAATTTATTATTAAAAATATACATACCATCGTAGACATCTACATATTAAGGGAATTGCAACATGTTCGAATATGTGCATATTATGTTCGCTCTATATATAAAGTGTTTTGTTCATTACCGACACCCTCTTCTATAATATAAAATCATTTATAATATGGGCTGACCCAGAAAAGACGGATGGTTTTATTTTCCGAATAACTCAAAAACTAATTAACCAAAATTTTATGAAATTTTATTTAATAATCGGAAAACAAGAGATTAGCTTGCAATCATATGTGGAACACAATACGGTACAGATGAGCGCCATTTGCAACAATATATTCATTCAGACTTTTTAAAACATTTTCGAGCATAGGTCGCTGAAGTTTTGATTTTTTTTTCAGGTGTTCCACATCTCGTTTTGTAAACGCGGCTCTTAAGGTATCTCCACAAAAAACTGGAGCGGTCAAATCTGGCGAGCGCAAGGCCAGTAAAATCCATGCAACGCGACAATATTACCAAACGCTACTTTCAGTACTGCGAGTGTTTCTATCGTGACACGTCGCACCATCTTGTTGAAACCATGTACGACTCAGACGTCGACGACGACGACGACGAAGTGAAGGAAGCAAAAACGAGTTTATCACCTCGAACATTTCGTTGAACCAGTGAAAAAATAAGACCCCACTATTCCCAACTTCGACACACCAGCCCAAACGGTTACTCGTTCGCCGTGTGGAGGCTTCTGTTCGATTAAATTCGTCTTAGATTTAGACCAGCAGCGGCAGTTCTACTTGTTTACGAATCCGAATAGCTCATCAAAAGATTGCTCAAATAGATCTCTTCGTATTCAATTTTTTTCAGCATCGTTTAAGCAAAAAGTTTTCGTTATGTATGGTTGGTATTTTTTTGAGTTAGTATCAGTTTATAAGGATGAAATTTCAAGTCTTCCAGCAATATACGGCGAACAGATTTTCTCGACAGGTTTAAAGAAGCAGCCGGGACTCCGAATCTCAGTTTTGTTACCATTTTCTGGCTTTGTTTTTAATACGTTGTATCCCTTCACATATACATTTAATTCATTAAGTTTTCTGGATTTGATTGCTATTTTAGTTTCTTTAGTTTGTGATTTCAATGTGCAATTAGGATAATTATGATAGCTTTCATTTGGTCAATTATTTAACTTGCTTTTAAATTATTTCTTTTTATTACTCTTATTTGATCTGCTAGTCGTTGCTCATTAATTTTGTGTTCTTTTGACGCTTTTAATTTGAATTCATAAAATAGTTACTTTCTGTAATCTATTTTATCTGTTTCACCTTTAGTAGCACTCATATAGCAACGTATTAATAATTCATTTATATTTGTTGTTGTCCATTTTTGACGTTGCTTTATTAGTCCGGCTTTGGTGGTCTCATGTTCAAACGTTTGAGAAACAAGTTCAGCATTTTTTAGCGTGTTATTTCTTGCTCAGTTTATGTTTGGCTGTCGATCTTTCGGGATGCTCAGAAACTTCATCAGGCATTTCCTCATGTCGTTGTATCTGGCTTCCATATGGTCCCGCCTAATCAATCCCTACTGTTGGTAGATCGTATGCTGTCACACCCAGCACCAACTCTAGATGTACCCTGGCGATCTCCAGGCAGCGCAGTTTACATTTATTTCTAGTAGACATTTCTCCATATAATGGGGGGTGCATTTTATCCCTACTACTGGGTTAGTTTTTGATTTTTATTTGGGTGTGTTTCTACATTAATCCTGCCTGTTTAATTTATGTTTACAAGTATTTTGCTTATTATGTAGTTACTGCTTTAGATGGATATATTTCTTGGGCTATGGATATACAGTGGCTTTTCCATTTTCTTCCACCGGATTTTCTATCGGGGTTTACTCCCTTAGCCTTTGGATAAACATCCTAATCGCAAGGCAGCGGATTTGTTTATTTTCAGGGTTGTTTCCCTTAGCCTTTGGGTAAAAAACCCTTACCGCAAGGCAGCAGTTTGTTAGTGAGAAGGTAACTGATTATTTTTATTATTATTATTATTATTACTTATTAAAATTGACTAAATTTTCGGGGAGTACTTAAAAGGAATTTTATGGAAACCCGACGAATGAGTCGTCGAAAAATATTTTGCTTTAATTTCATTATGTTTTGACCAGTTTATACAAATAAAATTATTAATGGGACAATTCCGTAATAAGCTGTTATTTTTTCATTTATTTCCTTTTTATTTTCGGTAATAATCGTTAAAGGTTTTCCCACCCTAACCGGTTGGAATCAATTATTTTTTTAATTAGTAAGTAATTTTTTTTTTATCTATACACCGAAGAAAATATATTTAGTTTACAATTTTCAGGAAAATTATCAAATAAAATGGACTCTGAGAAAAATTCCTAAATTAAAAATTCATTTTATTCGGCAAATATAAATGTACGTATATATATATATATATATATATATATATATATATATATACTTTTGCATGTGTGTGCAAATTAATGCAGTGCATGAATTAGCACAGTACAACATATCACGTTAAATAGTGTCCCTCCGATATGGAGTCTTTCTTATAATTTCGTTCAGGTGACCGAATAAGATATATTTCAGGTTATCGTTTTTTGTATGAGATAATATACCTATCCACCTATATATATATATATATATATATATATATATATGAATTTATTTACTTTTAGGATACGTACATACAGCTTATTTTTTAACATGGTAACCACACAACAGATAGTTAGACTTAATCATAGGAGCGATTCCTTACAACTACGAATTATTAAATATAAAAAAATAAATTAAATAAATACGTACATTCCGTTTGATTAACGCAGACTGTTTACATTTTGGAATGTAATTTACTCTCTAGGGACATTAAAATTATTACACGTCGCTATATGTCTATACGTGAAAATATTTACAATTTTTTTCATTTAAATTTAAATTAAGTATTTACGCCTACTTCACAGGGGTGATTAAACTAATGTACATAGTGTTTATAGTAGATATCAAGTATAGATACTTTGTATCATATACATATATCCACACACATGTATCATGGATTAGTACCAAATAAACGTATTGCATATATATTAAATCCATCGTCCTTTGATGATGTCATATGGCTTTGACGATTATTTACCGTCTGCTTCGGTCTCCTGCTAGGTGGAATGCATCCGGCACATTAAGCCCAGTTAGGGCCTTCACTCGATCTGAGCATCGCATTTGACATCTTCCTCCGGGACACTTTCAATGTATTTTGACACGTATAATATTTTCACGCATCCAGTTCTTATTTCTTGCTACGTGCCTCAAATATCTTATTATACTTTTATTGATTTCTGTTAGTAACGTTGTCCCTATTTTTAATTCGTCTAAAGTTTGCGTTTTCCCCTGTGGGAACTGAGGGGTATCCGGAGCACCGTAGACTCCAGTCTCAAATGAATGTATCCGTGTCTCAACTATTCTTTTTAATGCGTAGGTCGCGATTGTGAAAATCGTTTTTAATTCATGTTCCTCGTTATACTGGTGTCTTTCCATAATTTTCCCAGTCTCATAACTGCAACTGTTACTAATGCAAAGATTCGGTTTTCGCTCAGGTTTATCAGCTAAGCATGCAGTCTACACATTAATTTCTTATATTAAACAGTCTACTCAACCTAATTGTACAGTTGTTGTTATTTCGTACGATATTAAAGGGACATTTGATAATTGTTGCTGGTCCGCAATTGTTGATATCCTTAAAAAGATTAATCCCTATATTATTAATCCTATTATCGATTACTTTAATAATCGTTCGGCTATCAGATCACCGAATGAAACAAGGATACCTACGTTTGGGTTACCCGAAGGTTCAGTTCTTGGACCTGTACTATGGAATGTGTTATACTCAATTGTAATGTTGAATAGTATTGTTCCAGAATTAGTGCAAAACTTAACATAATATTCTACGGCGATTATCTGTGTTTAGTTTTTGATCTAGATAACTGTTGGTCACTACCACTTCTCACATGTATTTCTAAATACCTGGAGAGTGTAGTTTCTGAATTAGGATTAAGTTTCTCTTCTTCCGAGTGCAGATTCATTGTATTTAGTGACGGCTCACTCATTGGTCAGATCAACGATCTGGGGAATTATTATCTGATTCTAATATTAAAATATTTAGGTATAATTATTGATAAGAAATTAACTTATCTCCCACACTTTCATTATATTTCAAGAAAATGTATGGATATTTTTAATAAACTTCTACGCATATAGAAGAATGATTGGGAACCGGCATTCAAAGACCGTTTGATATTGTATGAAGACCTCATTCAGGCTTTATACGGCTATGGTGCCGCAATTTATGTAAATAAAAAGATACTTGATCTGACCATTAGGCAACAAAGAAAATTTGTGCTTATAATGGCTTCATTATACCGGACTACCTCAACCACGGCTGCCTGTGTTAATTTGAATTTATTAGAGGGTCTCTCTGAACAGCAAATGATACAGTTAGTATTAAAAAATCATATCGCCTCATTGTTGGTTGCCAAATGGTAGGGTCAATGAGATTCAGCCTTAACCGGCAAAAAAACATACGAGTTAACGACTGGTCATGGCAGGTTTCGATCCTATCTTTATAGGTTTCGGCTTGTTGGTGATTCAGTCTGTTCCTGTTGTAGTGTAGGTGAGGTTGACGATGTTAAACATACCCTTTTTATCTGTCCCGCGTTTTCTGTCACCAAACCTAGAATACACTGCTCAGATATAATCCCTTCAGGTAAGTGGTTTTAATATTTCTCTTTGTTTGCAGAGCAATTGATGCGACTTAAAGATTAGTTAATAGTAATTTTTAACCTTAGTACTTACTCTAATTCAAACGTTAAACCGAGACCGTGACAGTTTTCTAGCCTTGTGTCAACTGATAAATTTCACTATTTGTATATATAATTATTTTTACTTCCCTATAATATATAATTTTTTCATTTTAATGCGAATCCCTTAAGTTACAAATAATATCACGTATATAACATTCTACTTTAACATATGTTTAGTGTATATTTTTATATCTCATCGTCATTAGTTCTTATTGTTATTTATTTTATATATATATACATATATATTTTTTCTCTATTTAAACCTTAATGCTCGCCTTTAATTGTATATATGTGTATTTGTATATATTCATGTTTACGTGTTTATATATATATATTTTTTATTATTATTTTAAGATATTTTTTTTTTGCATCCATACTTGACATGCAAAGGGATTACGTTATCCATCCCTTTATATGGCAGACACCTCTCTTTACACATTTTATAACTAATTGCTTTGATTAAGCTACACATTCACCTACGTACACTAATTTATAGCAGTTCCCTGCACCTTTATAAATGCAATTATAACAATAAACTTGTCCCACCGGCATTATTAGGAATGAAACCCATAAAAGAAAAAATGCAAGACGCTTACGTATTTTCTTTTCGCGTCTCCCTGCATTTGTAACCAGTGACCTGAAGTGATTAAATTCATTTATTACCTCGTGTTCCGCAAATTCCGCAGTATCTGGCTGATTATTTTTGATACTGTCTATCATCGTCATTTTGTATCCTGATTCACTTGTAAAGCATACTTTTCACCTACGTTCTTCAAGTTATTAATGAGCTCTGTTAATTGTTTTTTTTAGACGAGCGAAATAGCGCGATGACATAAAATTAAATATATATATATATATATATATATATATTAGATACGAATTAAAAACACTTACCGTAAGATCCTCTCATTTAATCCAGATATCTCGGTCTACTTATTATTATTATCGTTGTTATCCTCATTATTGCAATTATTACACAGCCTAAGACGTGTCTTCATTTTGTTTCACCGACGATCGAATATCGAATTCGGTCATTGGCAGTGGTAGAGGACGCCGTAAGTAATTTCGGAAATTGTTAACGACGTAACCTTTTTTTTCTCCAATTAATCGCGGCATAAACGTCAATATTCACTGGTAAAATCGTATACAAAAATTAATCGAATATATAACGAAATAATAATGATAATAATAGTAATAATATTAATGTTAATGAATTTTTCAACTTCGCTATAATATCGTAAATCAAAATTTCGTTCGACAGAAAAAAAAAATTTAAAAACGAAAAATTCGAATCGGAAAAACATTAACGCGGTCTATAACGAACGCGACGCCGTAAATGTTTACGCGACTAAATCCGAATTGTATACCGACTGGAAATTCCGTTTGACGCGACGGGACGATGCCGTCCATCATAAATCGCGAAAATGTACCGTCTACTCTTGTTGCACGCATCGTCGCAAAATTCCCCTGACCGTCTAACGTATCCGACTTGAATATTTCAAACTCGACACCGTGACGAAAAACGAAATTTCACATTTTTTTTATTAATTCCATTCGTATTTGTAAGGATCGTAAAGAGAATTATTGAATTTAGTAAGCTAAAATCGATATTAGTATAAATTTGATTTTTTACTGGTATTGAAATTAATTCAATTAGTCCGATCAATTTTTTTTTATAAAATCAAATCAATTTCGTGATTTTTAATTATAACTTGTAGAATGTGGAATGTAGTGAATTTTTATTAAAATAAACAACAAAAAATGGGTTGAATAAAAGTTTTGTACTTTATGAAAAATCACAACGCTTTTCGGCTATTAGGCCATTATCAAGTGAGCATTTAAAAAAATATGATTTATCGCGTCCATCAACAGTTGTCTGATAAATGTTCCTACTTCTTATCAATTTTTTCGTATAAAATTACACATTTCGATTAATAAACCCTCGCTACGCCTTCTGAAAACAATAAATTCGTAACAAATTTAAAACACGAGTCATCCTATAGCGATGATAAACTTTTTGCAACAGTGATTAAACATTTATAGCACATAAATAAAATTGTATATTTGACAAACGAACAGTATTTTTAAAACGAGCTACTTTCCAACACAGTAGGAAAGCGCTAGAATTATAATTATATCTAGACCCGGCGACAATATTACTAATACCGATCATTGATAACAATTTAAAATTCTATAACCATTTCCATAATGTTAAGAATAAAATAAACAAATTTTTACATATTTTTAATAAACTTTATAATAACAATAATAGAGTAAATTATAAAAAAGGACTAATTATGTATAAATCCATAATTATGCCAAATATAATCTATAGCAGTAGTATTTACGATGATATGTTAAAAATTAAAAGGTTTAAAACGTTAATAAGATCATTTCAAAGAACAATAGCTATTAAAATGATTAAAGGATATAAAACTACTAGTTATTGGGCTTCGATAGTAATAGCCGGAATTATGCCTATAGACCTAGAAATACGTAAACATATTAATTTATTTTACATTAAAAACAATATTAATTTAACACACGAATTTAATCAAGTAGATTATATTAATAACAAATATAAATACGAAGGCAAACACTTAAACAATAAACAGTTTAAAAAAGTACTTAATCAATATTATTTAGAGCAATATCAAATCATGTGGAATACATATAGTGGCTTAACGTATCAGTATTTTCCAAACATAAATGATAGATTCCGTAATACTTATTTTATTCCCAATTATTATAACACACAATTCATTACTGGACATGGTAGTTTTAAAACTTATTTAAAACGTTTTGGTATTGCTGAAACTGATAACTGTATTCGATGTAATTTTGCGGATACGGTTTATCATATCTTGCAGGGGTGTAATTGTAAGGATATTGTAATAGAATGTAAAGCAGAAGAATTGGTAAATAGTAAATATAAAGAATTCAACATGTTAGCTATTGAGGAAATAAATAATAGAAAAAATTATAATTTGATATACTAAGATTTAATGTTCTTATATTGTTATTTCACTATTCATTTTAGATGATAATAGTATTATATCGAATTAAAAATGTAAGTTAAGATTGTAAATGGAATTTAAAGTGGCATTAAACTTAATTGGATTGTCACTTTAAGTTTCATAATATAAAATTGTATTTCTAACAAATATACTATTTTTGAAAAAAAAAAAAAAAAATTGGTCCAATCAGTCTGCTAAGCTCTTTTAGTAGCATTCTTATAGACGAGCAATTTTTATTCGCCGGCTGATTACATAACCGATAACTTTAATATTAATATCTATATACAGGTTTATTTACTAATCGGCATTGAAAAAGCTTTCGATTCGGAAACTCGTTAAATTTAAATTTCCCTTATATTTAAAATAAAGTCAATAAAATCCTATTTAAGCGATGGAACGTTCTATATTCCTTACCTTGTGTATATAAGTCCTCTGTCAAACGTTATCATTCAGATGTACCACAGGTCAGTATATCTAATTTTAAATAAACGGTATACCTAAGTTACCATAATATGTTGTCGATGCATATAATGCCGATGATTTGATGTTATATTGTAAATCTTACAGACCGAATAACGTAAATAACGCATTACAAAAAAGCTGCTTAAATTTTATAGACGATTCGGGTTAAGCACAGACAAAACTGAAGCTGTAGTCTTCACAAGGTGATATCGATTACAAATAATCATCGATGTCAAGAATACTCACCGACTAAATTCCTGGATTCTGATTTATTCTTTTGATAATAATATTGATTACATAATCGACAACATAAATACTTTTAACAATATTTAATCGATGATAATATTTATCTGTAATTAATAAGAAATTACTATAATTCGGGCCAACCTACGCGTGTCCTGTTTACCAGTTTCAAACAATAGCATAAAAAAAAATCACAATCGATTCAATATCGCTGTTACTATACTAAATCGTCACAGGTATACAAAAATTACTGATATGCAATCAGAATTATATTATTAAATTATCGAAAAAGTTTTATAATAGGTGTATTGTTCTACTTTAGTCGTCATCTCCTCAGGGATGTTGTGACCATATTTATACTAGAGTCTTCTTAATTTTTTCCTGCTATCGTATCCGATATCTGATCCGATATTCCGCTCCAGGATAGACTACGACATTATCACAACATGTTTTTTCCGATGTCTATCGTATTAAAATGTAATCAATCTGGTTTCTACACTGATCACCGGGAAATTTACTGAGATAATTTTTAACTGCAAATTAAAGTAATCTTTCGCCTTCTTCATTCCTGTTCCCTATTCCAAATTTTCCAATTGTTCTATAATAATACGTAAAAGTAGATTAATTCGATAGATGATTATTCTAAGACTCACTAAGCGTTATACTAGGTGCAAGCGTATAATTCATTATTGTCTATGTTACTTATTTTTTGTAGTTAATACGATATGCGTGCACGTGTTTGCATATGCATATGTATTTAAATGTGATGTGTGTGCACACATATATATATATATATATATAATATATTTTTGTTTTGTTTTTATTTTAACATATTTTATTTATTTTTTTACAAGTTTTTTGTTTATTTTTCTCCTGTAACTTAAAATTTGATTTGCTAATTTTCCAGATTTAGCACTATTTAAGTTAACGTTAAAGTATAATGTAATTCGCACTAAGAACTTTATTATGTATGTCTCAACATGAAATAAAGCTACTTTGTATTCCAGTCTACTCTCGAGACGAGCAGGACATTATGATGATGATAATAGTAATCACAAATAACGATAATAAGAATAATAATGATCGATTGAACTGGCGTGTACAGCTTTGATTTTTAAAATATAAACAATAAAAAAAAAAAAGTAATTAAAATCACTAAATTTTGTATTAAAAAAACATAAAGCCTTTCGACTATTAAGCCATATTCAAATGTGCATAAATAAAAATAAATTAAATATAAGAAAATACTTAATCTAGATGTACAGTGTAATAGAGACAAGTAATGTGAAATATAACAAATTTGATTATAAACTAAACTGATAGTGAATGTGGTGAACAACACAATCAACCAATCAGTAGCATACATAATAACCTATAAACAACCGCGTACATTAACTAGTCAGAAAAATCAAAACTCTATATCTAATGTTGAATATATTGCAGAGTAGTGACTTTATTAATTAATTAATAATAAACCGAACAAACTATAACACAATCGCTAACAGTTTTTTAATCGCGAAGCTTTTCGACAGTTACGTCATTTTCAAGCACGCACCAAAATGATTACAATAAAAAAAAAAAGATGTAATAATCTTTGTTCGCGTGCTTGAAAATGACGTAACTGTCGAAAAGCTTCGCGATTAAAAAACTTTTAGCGATTGTGTTATATTTTGTTCGGTTTATTATTAATCTATATCTAATGCAAGATTTAAAAATGATTAATAATATACTTCGTAAAAATAATTCTTCATCAAAATTTATCGTCAAATTTAATAAATTATTCGTTTTTTCTTTTGCGGGTTTTCTTTTTTGCACGTACAGTTTTATAATTTTGATTCATATCATCGATTTCGTGTATTAATTCTCTACATGATCCATCCATGATAATTTTCCATATGTCCAGCTCTCGTATCCTTTTATTCTATCAGCTTGTTCAGCCTCGTCGAAGATCGTTTTTACCGACCAGACTTCATGTCAGTGGCGTTGATATAGAATGGTCTGACCAGATACGCTATCTTGGTGTCATTTTAGACAAGAGACTAACGTTTTCTAAGCATATTGACCATGCATCATTGAAGACAAACAAAGCAATCTGTTCAATTTATCCCATTTTCAAACGTAAATCTCACTTAAATATTAATAATAAATTAATAATCTACGAGTCAATCATTAGGCCTATTTTAAAATATTCTTGTCCAGTTTGGTCTTCAGTCTCAAATGCTAGTTTTAATAGACTGCAATTAGTCCAAAGTCTTAGATGTATCCTCAATGTCCCCGTATACACTAAAATTTCATATATGCATAGTGCTCTACAGATACCATATGTAAAAGACTATATCCTCAAACTATCCCAAAAATTTTTTTTCAGTTGTAGTGTGCACCGTAATAATTTACTTCCAGCAATAGGAAATTACGATTGCAGGGAACTAAGTATTAGATATACTATAAGCATCGACGCATTAAACATAATGTATTATTCTCATAACGTCATAATTTGTTTGCTTTCGTTTCCATTACTTATAAATCATATTACATATTCGTTATATAATTAAACTTATATATATATATATTATTTTTTAAATTACCGCTTTTCATTTGTGATGGTTTTTGTCTGATTTTGCCATCAATACTATTTTCATCTTGTATATTTATTATTTACCAGTTTATATTATTAGTTACTTTCATAAATGGAGAGGGCATTTGTTCCGGTACATTTATTAAATATTATTATAACTTTTTAATATAATGTCAAATATAGGCGTTTTTACATTTACATTTTGTTCATGTATAAATGACGAGAACGAAACAGTTAAATAAATTCAGTTTTGTGTTAAATGATATCGAATCTTTATATGTATATATATATATATATATATATATATATATATATATATATATATATATATAGGAACGCAGTGCGATTTGTTTTCTGTTTTAATTTTAAATTATTTTTAACAAAACTTTTCGGTAGTTAGACCACGTTAAACAAGTTAAAAATAACCTAACTAATTAATAATAATAAAATAAAATATTCAAGTGATCAAAATGATCAAATAAAATAATGCACTACTACATCGCTTGTTAATTATTTCATTAGTGACGGATCATTTTGTTGCTACTGTAATATTTTATTTGATTATTGTTAATTAGTTCAGATATTTTTAACTTAAAAATGATCTAACCGACCGAAAGCTTCGTTCGAAATAATTTTCAACGATTGTTTAATTGATTTTTAATAATAATCACCATATCGAATAATAATAACGACCGAATAAAATTATCATAATAATCATAATAATAAGAGTAATAATACACGAGAAAGAATCGAGAAATTCAGAATATCAGAGACGAAAATGTCTCTGATTCCTCGTCGTCTGTTCTATGAGTATCGTCGTTATTTTATTTTTTATTTATTTATTTTTTTTGCATCCGGTTTAGTAGATATACTTTTCCGGAAACAACGGACGAGATATCTTCCAAGGATTAACGGTTGGAGATGTGTTGGGGGGAAATAAAAATACTAAAAAGATGGAGCGATTGGCGGGGGAAAGGGGAATAGATGGTATGGTCTTTTGTTTCTTCTCTTTAATGGAGGAAACGAGAACCATTAATATTCTTCTGTCGACGAATCGGCCTCATTTCGTAATTCCAGTCACACCCAAGTGAATATAAGTCGGTAATGAAGCTCTGGGACACTACTTATTGCGTAAAATAATAATCACGGTGCAGTGTTATTGGCATCAGTTATTAATATATATATATATATCATTATTATTACGTGCACGTAAATATTTACGCGTGTAATATGTGCACATACATATATATATATGTACGATTTGACACAAAGTCTACCAAGTGGGTCATAAACTCTAAAATAAATGATGAGGAATATGAAGAATAATAACATAATTTTTCGATAGGCCTCAAAGTACATTATGTTATACAAACATCTGAGGTTTATTTTTAATAAATGATAAATTCATCATTTTTTCTTTTTAAACGAATTTTATCCCGCATTTAATCGAAATTTGAGCAAATACCGTTCCCGAAGTCCGGGAAAGATACATACATTATTTCCTGCTACCTTGTTACTGGTGATATCTGCAGTTAAGTCTCTATTTGCACTTCATCTTCAATTTGTCCAATACTAGCGGGTGTCCATCAAGGTTAAGTGGGCTCGCGTTGTATTTAGTGTTTACTATAGAGTTTCTTACATCCGTTGAAGTACAAGTTGTTCCATTTGCGGACGGCAGTGTTTTATTACAGCATAATGAATGTGCACGAGTAACTAGCAGTAAATTACAAAGACATTTAAAAAAAAGAAAAAAAGTTGAACAATGAATAAACGAATGCAAAATTGAAGTAAATTAAAATAAACCGATCAACGTACGGTTTTCGAATAGAAAAATTCTAACCTCGCCAGAAAATCGCCACAATGTACAAATATCTATTGAGATCACCATTTATAAATGAAGATAAAAAATGAGCTGGATATAAAAGTTATGTATGACAAATGAGCCGGTTATCGAATAAAACCCAAGTATATAAAAATCATCCTTAAACCTGCGCGGATGTATTGTGGAGCTGCGCATAACCAACCAATAATCGACTAATTCAGAGAAGAAAATTTTACTACTAATCACCGAGACTCCGTGGTACGTTTCTAACGCAATTAGCTCGATTCAAATTCAAATACATTGGTATCTAAACTGTTAAACACGTCCAAAAACTCTCACCGATTGAAGCGAGTTCAATCTTTGAACTTCACATAAATTTAAGATCTTGAAATCAACGAAGTCCTATCGAATACTTCTTCGTTCATATTGACTTATTATTAAACTAATTTCTCAATAGTCTCTACGGCTCGATTGCAATGGGAAAAAAATTAAAAATATATATTTTTTTTTTATTCAACTAGATAAAAGAACATTTTTCCGCGCATAAATTCGTAACATCGGTTTCGTTTCATAGTAGTTTTTGTTACAGGTTTCCTAATCAAAATTTGGTACCCAGTAGTATATATGGTGATGGAAAGTGTGTGTTATAATATAAATTTCGAGACAAGTGAAATGGTAAGAGAAAATAGTTATCTAGGAGTAATTATAGATGAACATTTAAGTTGAAATGAACATACGGCTTTTATAAAAAGAAAAATACGAGCAACATTACCATCAACGTACATTTTAAAAAACTATAAAAGAAATTAAAATTAAAATTCTAATTAAGAAAATGGTTGCAGAACAAAGAAAACACCGACAGAATATTAAAACCGATTTATTAAGATGAAATTGACCAGGAATATATCGTGAAATACATATAACGGATACCATAAGGGTGCTACTGAAAAAATTAAAAAAAAAAAAAGTGTAAGTGACAGTGCACGTGGGAGGTATGAGAGAGTGAAAATGATTCGAAAATAAATAATAATGAAAATTGTTATTATATATATGTAGTGTGTGTGTGTGTGTATTATATTATACATAATGATAATACCTGTTGATAATCGAAAGCTTGACGGGATAATACAAAATTTTTGTATTTAGACGGTTGTCTGTATGTATATGTGTGTGGCTGGGCCAAATTAACGCATAGGGCCGACTGAGCCCCACGGATGAGACCCTCTAACTAAGTGGTGAAAAAAATATATATAAATAATCGAGCCATATAATATTTGATTTAAATAAATTATAAATGTTTAATAACCATTATTATTTTATTATTTAATTATTATTTCTTTAAATGCGAAAAATATTAAAATCTAAAAATGTACAATGAATTCAACTTTTTTATGCAAAGCAATATTTATATTTACACACAATTTTACATTCTATAAAAAACATTCTTGTTTAAAAATATTAAAAAGTCTACCCTTACAAGGGGGCTTCAACAATCACGGGCCCGCGGAACCCCGCATGTTTAATCCGCTCCTGTACGCAGGGATGCATACATATGTGTGTACGTATTCTGTTTTTTGTGTGCGGATGTACGGATGTTTGTATAGATTAAGAAGTAAAATTTCTCAGTATCAAAGTGTCAACCACAAGGCCACGGTTTACGTGTTAGTGGCCGAACGTGATAAATTTACAAAACGATTTCTCATCATTTACGTCTATTCTCTGAAAGAAGAACCACTTTAAAAAATATTGATTTGTAATTAATAAAAATAAATTAAAAATCAATTTTACCCGACTATTTTAAATCTATTTCTCCTGGGGTTTGTTTAGTTTATCACTTTATTACTGTTTTCCGTGTAATTTTTTACTATCACCATTTTTATTTTTTTTTTATTTTATTTTTTTAAATTAATTCAATTCGAATTTCCGGAATCATCTCTACAGTAAGGGCGTTTTATAAAGTCACCAATTTATTATTTCGGACGCGACGTTAGTTTAATCGTAGCCGTCGTTAATAGAAAGCTGTGCTGATCAAAATGCAACATCGCGTTCTTCTTACTTAGAAGGCCGGTTAGCATAAGCCTTCAAACTGAAGCATCTATATATATTTTTTTTTTTGGGGGGGGAGGGACTTATTGACAATTTGACACATTTATTATATTTATATATTTATAATGTGCATCAAACTTTTCACACACGATGTTCACTATATGGTACACGAAATTTCAATGCTACTTTCCGATCAATGTAAAATGTCTCAATTTTAAAAATATTTATGTTACGAATACATCGAGAATTATCAACAGTTCACCAAAGTAGCGGTGTTGTATAATAAAACAGCCGTATAAATTTATAATTTTGTGTCAAAATTTTATAATGGAAAAGTGAAAGGGTTAATTTACTTACTTGTAAAAAGTTAAATCACATTTAAAACAGTATCATATATATACATACGTTAAAATAAGTTTATTAAATTAAGAAATGTTAAGTATACCTGTAATTAAATTAATCAGTTGGAGCTGGGTAATTACTTAAGTGTTTATTATTAATATGAATTTCCCTCCGTGTCATATTCGTTTGGTTACAATATTTAATAATATATTAGCGAAAATTAAACGCAGCTTATTAAGTAGTAATAAATGCGGTGTTTCAGAATTACTGCACATTTCTAAAAAATCGGAATAAAAGTTTTCATTTTCAATAATATACATTGTTAGTTTTTACAAGGAGAGTTTTCTGTTTTATATTATGTAGAAATTTATTCAAACATGTATTATCATTTACAATAAATTCTAACATGGAACACACGTGAACTAAAACAGGTATTACAAATTCAGTTTCAATCGACAATCCATTTCTTTGCAAAGTATCAAAATATTAATCATTTACAAAAATGCCTTTATTTTCTTTAATAGTGCTGGCACACTGTGAACATTCCAATTTTTGGTAAGGTTTGTTAACTTTCTTGAATAATCTGGGGCTGACATAGACAGCAGCCGCATAACCATACAGGGCCTGAATGAGACCCTTATACAGTATGAGCCGCTCCCTATAAGCCAATCCCCATGCATTGGGCTGGATTCTAGCAAGTATAGAGAAGAGATGGTCACATTTTTATGTTATCATATTGCAGTGTGGAATAAATATCAGGTTTTCATCGATGATAACTCCTAGATACTTAAGAGTAGTTGAGTGTGATATTTTACACCCAGATAACAGAGGTAGGTTGGTAAGGTAGTGTGACGCATATCCTGAATATATATCTTTGCGGGTTTGTCTATGTCACAGCATTGTAATTAGTTTCCAAAATAAAAAGGAAGTGTTTTACATCACATATGTTGGTTTCGAATTAGTCGTTTGTGTCGCTATTATCAAAATTAAATTTTTCCTTCAATTCTGCAAACGATAATTTTCCTTCGACTTTTTTAAACATTCTTCTTAATCTAATTTTTTCCCCGCTTCCTACGAATATATTATAATTACACCTATTCATGTAAAATTTAAAACGTTTTTCTAAATCATCTGTACTAAATTTATATATGTTACATCAGGACAGGTTTCAAAACAGTAATTAATTAATGAAATTAAAACTGTGCTAGACTGACGTAATGCTTTGTATGTTTCCTTAGATAATTTGCCATTATAATTCTGTCATCTATGCCACTTATCAGCCATATATAGATTTTTTTTTTCAAATTTTAATTTTTCGTCCAAACCTAAATGAAAATCTTCTCTTTTAAACTGTATATAGAGAATGTTCATTTCTCTTGCATATTGATAAAACGTTATTAATCCCATATTTTCTGATTATTTTAATGAATTCAGCAGTATCGACGACTGATTTATTAATCAAAGCTGTTAGTGTATAAGAGTGAAATACATTATCTGCTAATATAACTTTCTTTCAAATATAGACGTATAAAGAGGCTTATTAGTTAACACAAAAGGCTTGTTTCGCTATGTTGTTTTCTTCTGAGTAGTAAATATTTCTGATTATTTTGAAACTTAGCATAACGTAGTGTTTCCAAATTATCCAGCCATAAAAAATAAATGTTCGATCAACATTCTTTAAAACCAGTTTTACCAAATATTCTTAAAGACATGCATGTACAAAATCATAAAGTTTTTTTGTTTGTGTCATTAGAATTTCGAATTTTAAAATTATCTGATAGCATCTTGAACATCGTCCTATAACATGATTATCTGCTACGACCAGATATTTAAAATCCACACTTTTGAATAAAATTAATCACTTGTTTTGTTAATTCCTTTAATTCAGGTCCTGTGATGTTTCATACTGGTAGTAATTTGAGGAATTCTTTTAAGTTTCCAAAATGGAGAACTTACAAGTTAAAACAGTTTTAGCTACATCAGTCTTGTTCACTGCAGAACCTACAATACTTCAAAATCTGTGCGAGTAATATAAATTTCAACTAACAATACAAACATTTTTTTTTTTTTCTAAATATGGTCTTTACAGGTCCAATCAGGTTTCAAATATTTATCATAAATAAAATCTGACGAAGTAAAATACAGTTTACATATTATACTAAAATTTGACGGCTCAAAATTTTTCCTACGAATTGCTTTTCTCCATAACAATTTAAGAGCAGTATCTTTCTAAAATTTAAGAAAACTTCGAATCTTTTAGAAATGAGCTATTAGTTACTATTGCATGCGGGAACACAGCATTTATTTGGCATTTTTACAAAATTGAAAATTTTTTTTTTAAAATAAAATAATAAAATTTATAATTTAAAAATTCGAATATAAAGTATTTATTTATATATATTACAAATTTACATTTCGTTTCAATATTATTGCATCTAAACAACGAACAATGAAGAACATGAAACGAAACAGCATAACTTTTAGAAAGAACTATCAATAAGCAGTAATTAATAAAATATTAAAAACCAAAATGAAATTTCGCACTTAAAACCGTAACCGGCAAGTAAAAATTAAATACTTCGCGATATACAAATATCAATAGGTTGGGACTTCTCGTCATGTTGCCAATTTTCACCACAGCACGGCTTTTTATTAATGACGGCTATGGTTTAATCATTTTTTAGGATGTATTTTAGACAGGCAGTTTCTTTGTTCAATTCGTTTCGAAATAATTTCTATTAGGTAACGTATTAGTTCGATGTCTCATATATTTCTTGACTTCAGGCTCCGCTTTGCGTTTAAACTCGCAATATTAATAAAATATTTTTAACAACTACATTTAATTTTTTTACGTATATTAGCCGTTATTAAAATAAACCTTTTCCTTTAATTCGTAAACATTTCAATCGTTAGTGATCATCGTATGAAAAATTTATTATTATTACAATTATTTTTTTGATCTGAATAATATAGTTAAAAAATAGACAATGTTAAACGATAAACATCGTTGATTAAAGTTGTTAGTAGCTTAAGTTATTATTACTTCAGAAAAAATTTTTATCTCGCACGCAAATCTACATAATTAATAACAATAAAATGAAAGTATTAAAATGGTAAATTGTAAAATAGGAAATTATGAAAGTATTAAAATGATAAATTGTAAAATAGAAAATTATGAAAGTATTAAAATGATAAATTGTAAAGTAGGATTTTAAATTGAAGAAGAATGTTAATTGTGTTTACATCGCTGAAACGAGCATTCGTATAGATTTTTAAATTACATTATACGACGCTAGAGATTGTTTTGAATTTGGCGACTATTAGATTCTGTAGTAATTCGTGCTCATTGGCATATATTTACGTTTATACGTTTACGAAAAATTAATATTTCGTATGCGAATGTATCATTCCTGAATAATGCGTGTATTGTGTTCGCTTTGTATGAGCGTTCGTATATGTGGATCATATAGGAAAGTACATGTATGGATGTGTGTATGAGTTGAACGAATACAATAATACCGTTCGCTGTGTACCTTATAAGTTGCTGGAATGTGTAATACACAGTAGAATAGTTACAATTGTTGACGATATATTGCCAATAGAACAAGCTGGTTTCAGAAAAACCTAAGTTGTGCTCATCAAGTGATGGTTATAACAAACTATATTGAAACCGGATATGACAAAAACTTGGAAACTGGTGCACTTTTTATTGATCTTACGTCTGCTTATGACGCAGTATGGAGAGAAGGTTTACTTTTAAAAGTGGCAAAAGTAATTCCCTGCAAAAAGTTTATAAACCTGTTAAATGAAATGTTAACAAATCGAATCTTTAAGGTAACAATAGGGGACAATAGCAGCCGACCAAGAAGAACCAACAATGGACTTCCGCAGGGTTCCACCTCAGCCCCCCCTGTTGTTCAATTTATACATCAGTGATATGCCTGTAACTGAATCTATAAAATTTCAGTATGCCCATGATATCGCATTTGCACATCAAAGCAAGTCTATGACTCAGTGCAGTAAGGTTTTAACCAAAAACTTGGAAATTTTGAATGGTTACTTTCAGTGTTAGAGGTTACGTATAAGTCTGCATAAAACGGAATCATCATTATTTCATCTAACAACTCACACGGCAAAATCGGAGCTTAATGACACATGTGGGAGTGATAAAATAAACTTTAACGCCAATCCTAGATACCTTGATGTTACGCTGGATAGATCGTTAGCATACAGACAAGAGAAAATAAAAACCAGAGTGGGATAAGTAAGAAAACTCGCTGGTACGGTATGAGGATCAACAGCAAAGGTACTAAGAATAACAACCCTAGCGCTTGCCTATTCACTAGCAGAGTACCGCACCTGTTTGGTTGAACAGTGCACATACCGAAAAAATAGACGTTCAGCTGAGAACCGCGATGCGAATAATTAGCGGCACCTTCAAGTCGGCAAAAAAGATTGGCTATCCGTTCTTGCGCATATCGCTTCTACCTAAATAAGACGGGAAGATTCGTTTAGCAAACTTTGGGAAAATTTTTTAGTTTCACATAAATGTTTAATCCATAAAGATAAAGAATACTAAGCATTAAAATCAAGATGACCATCCAGGAGAATAGCAGAATATGTAAAGAGTATACCATCAAACTAGAAAGTTAGATGGAAAAATGAGTGGATAAATTGTAAAGGTACTAATGCGGATTTGATACACGATCCTACTATGGAACCCCCGGGAATGGACCTATCGAGAGGGTTATGGTGCAGAGTAAACAGATTTCGAACGGGACATGGTAAGTATGCCTACACTTCAAAACAAGTGGAAAATGATATCGAGTCCCAGGTGCGATGCGAATAGGCGATTTAACGTAAATAATTTCTATGTGATCTATAACTATGGATAAATAAATTTCAAGTGATTCCTATTATCGGCGTTGTATGCGGTTATGTGGGTGATATAGATGTTTGTTTTACTTGTTGTGTGTATATATTTATTTATTTTTTAAAGTAGGGTTACCTTTAACACTTAACCAACGTGATATTGTAAGAGATTGTTTATATTTTAATGAAAGATGTTAACTTTTGTAGAAATATTGCTTTGTCAGGGAATAATTGTAGATCATCCAGATGATGAAGGGACAATATGAGACGGAGATGTATTATATGTGAGACGAGAGTTTCCATAGAAGGAAGATAGTCATTGTGGTTCTCAACAAGCTGCTGTACCACAAGAAGATATCAATTTTTTGTTATTTGAAATTAAAGCGAATGAGGAATTAGCTGTATTTTCCCCTTCAATGAGTACAACGGTCTTGGTCTTACATTCAGAGGTAAGTTTGAGCAATAACCCCACGTATTCGAATTGTTACCCGTATTTTCATTATTCTTATTATTATCACTACTATTATTATTAATATTATTGCGGTGCCGACCAGAAGGCCCAGAGTAATTTCTGCTTCTTCTTCGTCCAAATGAACTGGATTTGAATCATAATTTGGAAAGTTTTGGTTATATGTAATGTCAGCAAAGGAGAAGACATGGCTGACCATATGCCTTTTTCCATTGCCATAATGTCTGAATTTTGATATACGATCAAAATCTGAATAATTACTTTTATATCTAGCGCAGAATAGAGCAAAAGGAGAGCTTTCACGACTTGGTTGACACTCTGACAAATAAAAGGAGCAATTACGTTTACTACGGCAAAATCTGCTGATATGTCCAAATCTAAGATAATCGTTTAACATTGTGGGTCTCCTCCTGATGATAAGTTCAACTTTGAAAGAATAATAATGAACAAACCGAATTGACTCAGGCAAGACATTGCAACGAAATTTTCTTTCAATTAACGGATTCGGGGAAAACGAGGCGTCGTTATTCCTTTTAATCAGTCTACGAATATTCTCAAATTTAGGGCTTATTTATACAAACGGCAGTAAGTTCCTCGATTTAGAGACGGATCGGAACGACTTTGAAAATTCCAAAACGGAAAAGCAACGTTTCCCGCATCAGTAATTTGCCTAAGAACATAGGATGTAGATTTATTATATTGATATTGTTTCCCTCTATCAGAAGTACAACAGAGCTCTAAAAATCATTCGGAAAAATACGTACAGACGGAGGAGACATTTCAGTTTCTACCGGTGAATTCTTAGACTGCTTATGTGCATTGTACGAAACATCTAAAATAATTTTTTATAGTGGCGTACATGATGTGATAGTCCAAAATTTCAAAATTCGTAATTTCCGTACAGGCCATTTCCAATTAGTTAATACATTACATGTATGTATTTCATCCGAATCGTTAGAGCCATTTAATAAATTACCCGATATATATACTCGTATATTTATTATTATTATTATTATTATATATATATATATATATATACAATGGCGTAGCCAGACTTGGTTGAAGAGGTAAGTTCAAACAAAACTAAATTATAACAGTAAACCCAAGTTAAATTGAACTTTAAGTAAATAACCAAAATTCAAGTAGGTTAAAACGCAAGCCCTAAGCAATCCAACTCACCAGAGTTATTTTTACACTTATTAGACGTCGAATATGTAATTCTATTAGAAGCAATAGACGGCAGAAATATATAACGTCACTGGAACACACTAATAGTATATGTTATTGAGGACAGAAGGAGATTGTTACAATAAATTCCGCGAAAAAATAAGCGATAAATAATGATTTTATATTTTTTGAAGTAATAATAACTTAACTAAATTTAAAATTTAAAATCTATTCTTCGCGTTTTTCTTCAAAATTCTTCTAGTACCTCCTATATTACAAAACTATTTATTTACTTCAAAAACAAAGAAATTTAAATAAAATAAATGAAAAAAAAATCGGTTTAACAAATGCAAAACGGCATTTAACAACCGGTATATATTTTCTTATTATCACATTGATTCCAACAAAACCCCCTGGCTACGACACTGTATGTATACATATAAAGAATTGATTATTTAATAAAATTTATTCCTGACTTTTCACACAACTGTAATTAAATTGAAATCACACGTTGGAAATTGTTTGCATCTAAATTCGATGTTATTTTGGAAATATAATTGTGATAGAGAACGATAAATCTTTCAAACACCGCTTTTATATATATATATATATATATATATATATATATATATATATATATGTATACCAAATTATACACAATGTTTTCATTGAAAATTATTTACCTTTGTTATATAAATCGAACCGACGTGTCTATCTTCGCGAAATAATATTTAATATATATACATATCATCATCATCGTCGAACGTCGTGACTAGCTATTGTACGTTTATTTTTACGTAATTTAATTATTATTTTTTTTTTAATAAATAAATGGGCACAGAATATATATATATATATATATATATATATAAATTTTGTTTAATTTAAAAAATAAAAAAAATAATCATATGGTCCTGAGTTGTAGCTTCTACGTTAGTATCCATCCTAATTCGATTTTTGTTCTTATCGTTAACCTGTACTTGCACACTTAAAATAAATTTCATACAATGTTAGTTACTCATATATATATATACATATATATATATATACATTTTGGGCGTGTGAGTGTGTATACATATAGATGAAACACGAATGAAATGTTGTGAAATTCCAGTAAACGCTTTCTGAACCATTAACCACGATACGATGAATTTAACTGAGTCGTTAATTACCGAAATAATACCGGACGAAAATGAAAATAAATAAAAGATAAAAAACGAACGAAATAATTCGAATCAGCCACACGCCGCCATTTCGACGTCTGAACCGGAATTAATTTCCCCGAAAATTTCGAAGAAGATTTTTAAAAAATTTAATGAGGAGGAAAGTATTCTCCTCGGATAAATGGGTCCGATCGTTAAATCTGTATAGAGAATGGTAATTCATTTTCCAACGAATTTCCACTGCACAGTACCTGTTAATCTGTACTAATGTTTCGATACTAACATTTCCAAACAACAACGAGTATGTACTATTTTTTTTCTCATTAATATTTATCGCAAGCTGACCAACAAGATCATCATTTACCACTATTTAGGAAAAGAGAATAACAGGCAGGAAACCACTGGTACACACTCAGTTGCCACGGCCTAGATTACATCCAGGGGGTTTACTATGTCTTAAGCGTTCAGCTGAAGAATTTTATTTTAAGCAGACAAGTCTTACATTTGTCGGCTTTGCACAACCTGACAGCTGCACCCCGTAAAGGCGGTAAAAAGGAGGAAGAAACACGTACAGCGATTTAATCTCAAATGTCAGAAAAGATGCCCAGTGCTTGTATTGCCCAGCTAATATTAATTTTATAGATTCAAAGATAAGTCCAGTTAATTGATAAGGCTTAGTAAAATAATATAAATATAATGTAATGTATATTACTTTGTTCTATAGGATTATATTCAATGTAATGTATATTACTTTGTTCTATAGGATTATATTCTAACGATCAGCTTGGCGAGAGTTGGATTCAATGTATTCATTCTCGACTCCGAGCACGCGAATACTGCGACGGACGTCAGCTGGGTCCTAGTTTTGTGTGTTCAAATTGTAGATCATTGTAAAATTAGTTATAATTTAAAAATATATATCTTTTTTAAATTTTTAAGACGGTCAATTATTGGGTGGTCAACTTTTGGAATTTTTCATTTTTGTAGGGTCAATTATTGGAAATTTGCAAACATTTACAAAATAATTTATTACTCGCGTAAAAATTGTTCAAAATCAATGAAAATAAATAACAACGTTAAATAATATCCAAATATTATTTTTTTTTTTTCGATCCATTTGATTGAGACATAATATGTTAGACAAAGAACTTTTTGATTTTCATTTTACTTCTGAAACCACCGACCTTTACATTCTATCGAACATTCGCTAAGCATCATTTAAATCATTCCAATTATTTAGTTGACCTAATATAACTCAACCTAATCTCACACACATACATACAGGTACACACATATAAGAAGAGAGACCATCTACTTGGTTTTTCATTATCTTTTTTTTAAAGTTTTCATATCACTCTCTCACGACAATCTACGTGCCCATCCATCTGCTTCTTGCCCCTTTTGTCTACTTCCGAACCTATCTCTTATTCGCTATATTTTATTACACTGCCCTCCAATTCCATCCCTATTGACCTTTATCTTTTTTGTATCTAATTGTCTCAACTATTCCTCAATTATACAATTCTTTCAACCTCGTTTATTACATCTATGTTGTATCCTTTTCAATATCGTTGTGTTTATTTCTGTACACATTCTCGTGAACGCTAGTAATTATTATTTTATATCTACACACACGCACGCACACATAAATATATATACATATTTATTTATATTATACAATTATTTATTTGCAACACATCCATACATATATATACGCACATATAAAAAAGAGACCTTCTTTTTGATTTTTGTTTTTCCGTCTTGTAAATTTTACCAATTACAATACTTACGTATATAATACCTGGTACCTATTTATTTTTCAATGCACACGCTAACGCTGTATATATTTGTATATGTTTGGTTACTCTATGCGCATTCAATAAAGAGCGAAGAGTATCTAATCTTTTTTTTTTATTTTAGCAAATGGACGTAACAATAAATCTGTGTAACATTTTAATTTTTAATTTTTATTAATGACACGATTCTTCAGTAACAAATCCCTGTTATTGCTAGAGAAAAAACTATATATAGACACACATACATACATATATATATATATATATAAACTCTCATGCGGCTTACGCGATTCAATAATGAGTACGGGACGTCGTATTTGAGGAATTATTTTCTTCGGCGCTCATTTTTAACGGCTTAGTAGATCCGTGACATCTCAAAAAGAATTTAATTTCCCACAAAAGTCTTTCGGTAAATGAAACCTGCGCAGAATCGACGAAGTGTAATAAAAAACACGGATAATGACGTAATACGGATTTATAGTAATTAAACGATCTGCGAACCGTTAACGAAGATATTAACGATAATGATAATGGTGATATTAATAATATAAAATATTGTAGATAATTGTGACGCTTCTAATTTTATTAGATTCGAGCTACTTCGTTGTGAGAACGTTTTAACTATACAAAATTAACGACCACTTAAGGAATTTCCAAAATAGACGAATTTTACACCGGCAATGGTTGTAATACTTCACGACGAGTTCTAGTAAAATAAAGTCAAATACGAAAATATTAGATAAATCGATAGTTCAAAATGAACAAAAATGTTTTCAAAATGAAATATTCAACAATGACGATGATGACTTGAAATACTGGAATATCCTCTCATCCGTCTCTGCAGGCTGTAAATGAGCATCCGTTCGGGATATGATTTATTGCCTAATCTCCTAGTTCACAGGCAGGATGCATCGTTGTTGAAACCCTATTACGCGAGCACACGACACAGTAACGTCCACGACCGCTTCAATAAATGTTCGGTGTTCTGAAACCGGTTACTTCCGAAGTTGAAATTAAGAAGAACGTATATGCACATTCGCAGTCGTAAGTAAAACGTTCAAAATTGAAAAATTTCGTTCGGTTTATCTACAGATTCGGTTTTAGAAGCGTTATAATCATCTTCACTGTAGAAATCATGGGTTGGATATAAACACACCCAAAACGAAAGTCATGGTCATAAGTAATAAGCAACATCAAATAAAGATTATGTTGAACAATGTAAATATAGAACAAGTAACATCTTTCAAATATTTGGATCTGATAATAAAATGTAACCTCGATTGTACACCAGAAATTCGTAAATGAATAGCGATGGGCAAAGTAGCATTTAAAGAAAAATTATTCGTTACTAGCTCATTATCTCTGGAAGTACGTAAAAAACTTATGAAAACATTTATCTGGTCAGTAACGCTGTATGGGTCAGAAACGTGGATACTCAAGAAAATAGATTGTAGTCGGCTTGAAGCATTTGAAATGTGGTGCTGGCGAAAACTGCAATGAATTATAAAAAGGTCTAGAACAAATAGGAAAGGAAAAAGCATTAACAGGATACGGAAAACTCATCTTTGTTAGGACATGTAATGCGGTCGGTCCGAACATAGTACTGTCAATATTGCTGTGGAGGGTAAAATTTTATGAAAAAGACCACGTGGACGTCCTAAAATAACATTTATCGATACGGTGCTAAAGCAGACGGGTTTTACGAAATATGCAGATTTGAAGAAGGCAGTCAGTGACCGCATTTTATGCAGGAATATTGTGTTGGGTCGAATCAGTCAATCGGATGTAACATCATAATAACTGCAACTACTACTAACGACATATTCCCTCCGCCAGAATAGATTTTGTTCAGTGATCTAACTAATATTCAAACCATACCGGGGGTCGATCTGTCAGCGTAAAGTAGTATATAACCGATGATAGAAAAGTCGTGTGTCAATCTCGTTAAATGCTGGGATCTTTTTCACGATCACCTTTAAAACTCGGAATAGACGAGATGTTATATTTATTCGATTCTGCAGTTCGAGAAACAATTTTCCATTTCGTAACTATTATCCGCTCAAAATTTATCAAGTATACAGACCTATCGACGGTTTTTAAAATTTTCAATATTCAGGGCGGTACTGTTAAATACTCGGCGTGTATCACGTGTTAAGTGGTGATTTCTAAAAAAATTTAAATTACATGCTCTTACATTTTCTTCTCGGCACGCGTCCCAAGCGAACATCGCTAATTCTATGAAAGCGACCGGTATTGAAATTAGAATGCCGGCGATTAGAACGATGAACACGCCTCCAACGTTCGCCATGCCTAACGTCTGAGCTTCGTTAGCGTCCGATTTCTAATAGCGACAAACGGGAAAAATAAAACGCATATTAAAAATTTAATTTTGTCAATTTTCCAATTTTTTTGCTTGTTTAAAAAAAATTACGTAACCGAATGAGAAAATATTTAAATTTCGAAAATGTAATCAATATACGTCATTACTCTTTACGTCAATCTACAATTCGCAATATTCAATAATTATATTGGACGAAATTACCGTACTGAAATAACTACAAAAATCTACATAACCCCCCGCTTCTTTATTATATTCGTTATGTATACACGCCAGTACATAATGCATCTATGAACACAAACAGCACGTACAATACCAATCCCTAATGAAAATCAAACGACAAATCGTGCTCAGAATTCAGACTAATGTACATTACGAGTCATATGTTGAAAGCATTTCCGACAGTAATACATGAAATAATTCACAGAAAATGTGAAGCATATTATGAAGATGTTCTATTTAGATTTTAAAAAGGTCTTGAAACGGGCCAGACTTTTTTTTGTATGGGACAACTATTGCAACAACGCTATGATCATTGTGAAGAAGTCTAAATATATTTCACTGATTTTGAAAAAGCCTTCGATACAATAAAACGCAAGAGACGGAGATAAAAATAAATCAAGATCTGAAGAATGAACCTCTCAAGATTATGAAAGGTGTAAGACATGGTTGTATACGTTTATCCTTCTGTTTAATATAGAGGAGATTTTCCAAGGGATACGGAATAACAAATTCGGAATAATACTAAATGGGAAAAGATTTAGTAACTTCAGCTACGCAGACAATTCAATAATTGTAGCGGGAAATCTTACACTGTGTATTAGAACAACTCTCTGCTGTAAGTGGAGAATATAGTATTCGAATTAATATGTCGAAAACTAAATTCATGGTCGTTAAAAGAGGTGATTGACACGTTATGAGTCATCTAACCGTAAGCAATAGTTTCATCGAGAGTGTCGGATCAGTAACAAAAAATAAATTGGACAATGATGCAGAAACAACAACGAGATGTGAATTAGCAAAGCAAACCTTCCGGAGAATAAAAAACGTTACGCTCGCTAATGATTTGCCACTTCAGTTAACACTAAAATTCTCATGTACTTTTGTACGGTGTAGAAACGTGGACCTTAAATGTCATTGCTCTTAGACGTTTAGAGGCTACGGAAATGAGGTTTCAAAGGCTATTTAGAATTTCATGAACAGAACAAGTTTCAAATCGATCATGATGTATCGAAAAGAAAGAAAGCTCGTAAAAAATAATAAAAACGAGCATGACATTTTGCGACTAATACTGCAAGAAAGAATTCACGTTAAAAGTTGAGTTAGCAGAAGAAGAAAATCATAGATAAAAAACATCAAAGAATGAAGTAACATCGGTGGAATCTTTAAAGCAGTAAGGAAGTGAAATTCGTAAAATAGCCTCCGCACTGCATAATGTACCCACATTAAAAGAAGGACATATATATATATATATATATATATATATATATATAATTACACAAACATACATAATACCATCATCATCGTTGTATTATTTGTTATTGACGTAATTATTGCGTACAAAATTTTCTTGCATTCAAGAAACTAATTATATGTCAGGAAGGTTCGCGCGCAAATGTTGTACGAAGTGGAGTGTGACTCTACCATCACTGTGATAATAAAAAGTTACATAATGATGAAAAACATTATAAACTTTATGTCGTCACAAGAATGCAACTATCAACGGTTTGGCTGACAGTCAACCGTCCTAAAAATTTACCACTACGACAACCTATTATGTATATAATTATATATATATATATATATATATATATATATATATATATATCTGTAATGACATATGTACATAGATACATATATAAGTACACAACACCACACACATACACACACATATATATATATATATCATTACACATAAAAACTGCTGTCTAACAATTGGACACAAAAAACAATCATATAAAAATTTAAAAAAATAAAATAAATGAATAGGCATGTATTATATATATATATATATATACATATATATATATATATATATATATATATATATATATATATATATATATATATATATATATATTGTTTCACATAAAATCTGCTGTCTAACAATTGGACACAATAATCATATAAAAATTTTAAAAAAGAGAAAGGAATAAGCATATGTATATATATCATAAATAAAACTCGTTACAAAAATAAACCCATTTTAATAAGCGTTACACAAGCGGTTGCCCTTTGACCTCAATTCATACGTGTGAGGCATACATATATACATACTAACAATCAATAATAAATACACCCCTACTATAGTTGATAAAATATGGAAAAATGTTACAATAAAAGTACAGAAGAAGATAAGAATTATTTAGGTTTGAAAAATTATGTAGATAGTCATACATATAAAATAATAAAAATATTTATCAATTATAACAGATTTAGCTATAAGAAATAGTAACGCATTATTAAAACCAATTAGTAAAGAGAAAATAGAAGATAAAATATATTAAAAAATTCGGGAATATATAAATTAAATTGTAACCAATGTGAAAAAATATACATAGGCGAAACAGGACAGAGAATTCACAATAATAAGATTAAAGAAAAATTCCTATAAAAAAGCAGTGATGAAAAATCATTATATTTGGAAACATTGTCAAGAATTAAAACACGAAATAATAATTATCAAAATTATAGAATTTTAGATACAAAAAACATTCTAAAAAAAGAAAACTGTTTGGAAAAATGAAATAACGAAATAAAGAGATAAAAATAATTTTTTAAATTCAATGGTAAATATTAATAAAGAGGCAGTTCTAAAAAGTATGTTATATTAATAATTTTTTACATTGGATAAGTTTACATTTATTTTTATTTTCTGTGTTTTTGGGATATGTATGAATCAATATTGAATTGCTGGTTGTAGATTGTGTTGTTCAACAGATCCGCTATCAGATTATATATTATAAATACTGTTTTTCAATTTATGAACTTTTATAAACTGTTTGTACATGATTTTAAACTTACTTTCTAAAAATTTTGAACATACTTTAGAAAAATAAATATTATTGTATACTTAGAACAGAGGGGTAGATCAGAAATTTAAATAAATGAAATAAAACGTAATAATATAAAAAAATATAATAATATGATAGGAATTATACCTAGGTTAAATAAAATACGTAAAATATATAAATAACCTTGTTTGTATGTTAGCGTGACTCGTACTATAACGGTTAATCGGCGAATATATAAAGCCCATATTAGGAAATTTTAGAATAAGGTAGAAATAGTAAGAAAAAGAATAGAAATATTTGTATCATGACTTGGTTTAGTAGTCGCTACAGTAGTAAATCGTATCAGACTTCAAAAGAACGATAAAAAATAATAATGTACTCAGTGCCGTATTAAATGATTCGAGGCCCATGGGCACAAACAGCGTGGGAGCCCCATTATAAGGCAAAACAAAATTAGAAATTTGAAAATTATTACGTCTACAAAATTATACATATAAAAATACTTTTAAAAAATTTATTAATTTAAACGAAATTATTAGTACTCTTGAAAAATTTGGGAATTTATTTTCATTTTTTTTTTTTTTGATAAAATAAAAATACATTGAATAGGTTATAGGTAATACATTTATACTAACAAATACTTAAACAGAATAATTAGACAAAAAATTCAAAAAAACTTTATCGTGTTTTTTTTCGGCGAAATTTTTTATAATCTCACGTTTGGTACTCATGATTGTCAAATAATTTTTAAACGATCTTGAGCCGTTGATGTTCTTATACATTTTTCACGTTAAATAGTTTAGAGAACGATCTTAGTTACGTTGCTACTACGTTAAATATGTCCGTAAAACCATTTCAGATTCTCGAACTTCTTTATCTAGAATTAAAGAATACATCGCTTTTTCCTTACTAATTTTTGAATCGAATTTCACTAAATCTGTACAAAAATTTTTCAATAGATTAATTTTTTTGCGGTGGGGGGCCTGGGCTAGTGCCCCAAGTACCATTATGTAAATCCGGCTCTGTATATACTAATATTATAAATGAACATGCAAGAAAACGGATTACAGTCCATGAGTGGATTATTCATCCAGTAATATTATCCTCTGTATAGCCATCACGCATCCATATGTTTACATTTATAATATTTATTATTTAATACGTCGTTTTATGTTAATGTGTGTCGTTGTACATATATGTGCGGCATATTGTTAATGTTAAGACACCTTAACATTTATCATAAAATTATTACTGTATTACAGAGCGAGCGATAATAAAATATTATATAAATTTTCGTCTGTACAGGAAAAAGCAAATGAAAAACCAGGCGAGAAAACTAAAAATAATACGGTAATGCGACATAGAACAATAGATAAGTATGTACATGTGCACATTATACACATACATATGATTACATATACATGCGTATCAGACGCGTAGAAACTGTATAAATAGAAATAATTGAAATAAACGATAAATATTATAAATTATACCTAGAATAACACATAGTGACGAGACTTAGCATGTCGGAGTCACTTATAACATTAATCAACTTATTCCGACATGTTTTGCGTATATTGTAAAACTATTTTAAAATGTTTTTTTGATATATGAAAGTAAATTCGAAATTCGTAATTTTGAATGTGTATCAGCAAGTTTTGAATACCCACGTGACAATGTAATATAACTCTGCAACGGTGATTTTAAATTGATTGTAATTTTTTAAGCGCGCCGTTGGAAACTAACCACCAAACAGGACAGACATTATTCTGGGTCGAATATAATAATGGGTGTCTATTACAGTGTCTATTACAGTGTTTTATTAACCGTTGAAAGATATGATCGCCGATTAAAAATTGGCGAGAAAGTATACATAACTTTGTCCGCGTATTATCAATTATCGATTACATTACCGATGTTACAAATGTTAAACGAGAATCCGGAATGACTCCTAAATATCGATATGTGAATATACCATTAATTGTAACTTCCGCTAAAAGTGAATACTTTTTTTTATATCCGTGTTAATTTTAACCTCCAACGTTTATAAAACTTAAATATAACGCCAGCAGACTTTTGTAATCCGTTAAATATAGTATTCGGTCTAGAGGATCGTGAATTCAAAATTATATCAGCATCTCTTTCAACGTAGGATTACTAAGGTAAATCATTTATTAAAATTAAAAAATGGATAAATATACTACCTTGTGGTACATCTGAGCGGACACATTTGGACATAGAGCTTATGCGCGAGGTAAGTAATACAGTGCTTAAATTCTATTTTATCAACTTAATTAAATACAGAATATAATATACAATAACTTGGCTCTTACAAAAATATAATAAATTGTCATTATACAACAATCACTACACAGAATCGAAAACAAAATATGAATAATTCTTTATATATATATATATATATATATATATATATATATATATATATATATATATATATATATACATGTATATTACATGTATATATAAATCAAACAAAATTAATCACTATAAACTTTTTTTTCTTAACACAAAGAGCTTTTCGACAATCACGTCATTATCAAGCACATACAATAAACGTGGCAGATAAATTAACTGTAATATTAATATAACATAAACTTGTATATATCGATTTACATTATATAGCCAAATGTAATTTAATTTACTCAAAAATATATATATATATTTTTACAATAACATTTACTTATAAAACCGATTTTAAAATTAATTCTTCATCGAAATTGATCATATTATTTAATAAATTATTACTACTTCTATGTTTTATAATTTATAATTTTTATAATAATTTTCTTTTTTAAAAATTTATATTCTACGTGTAAAATTTTTACATTATCTGTAATGCCTTCCTTCTCTACAGCGTTTTCCATAAAGTGACTTATCATTTTATTTTTTATCCGAATTAAATCTATTATTCATTTGTTCAGATAATATAAAAATTTTACGCATGGAATACAAAATTAAAAAAAAAAAAGAAAATTATGAGAAAAATTGCAAATTATAGAACATAGAAGTAGTAATAATTTATTAAATAATATGATCGATTTCGATGAGGAATTAATTTTAAAATCGTTTTTATAAACAAATGTTATTGTAAAAATAATTTTTTATAGTAAATTAAATTACAGCTGGCTATTTCATATAAATCGATATATATATATATATAATTTTTCTTTATATTAATATTACAGTTAATTTATATGTGACGTTATTGTATATGCTTGATAATGATATGTGATTGTCGAAAAGCCTTGTGTTAAAAAAAAAATTTATAGTGGACAATTTCGTAACGAAAATTGCCGCCTCGATAATTACTATGCACGCATACGTTGTTTATAAACTAAACGATAATGAACAGCTTATTCTGTCTGAAATAGAAATATTTTACTATTGCTTCCGTCAACATATACAATTTCATTCACGTATATGAACTGATTTTTAACAATAAAGTGGTCACCTCAATTTAAAATGTACACACACACATACGTATATGTATATATATATACAAATACACTCATACATATATATGTGCGTGTGTTTGAATTTAGGAGTTAATGAACATTTGAACCTTTGCTGAATAGACATATTTTACATTACTTCGAACTATACTTGCGTACAAATATTTCTTCCATAATTATAAATTTAGGAGTTTTTTCATTTTATTTGCCGATACAAACGTACACAGACTGATTACGACGTTCAACGATGTTAAAACTGATTGTAAGTCGTTGGTACTTATTAATTTCAAACTACGTAGAAAAAAAAGAACCCCGCAAAATAGCTTACGTACCTGACACGAACCGGAATATTTTTCGTTCCACCATTTCCTTTTTAAATGAGCTAACGTACCCTTTTCTTGTAAATGCAATATTAACTGACTGAACTTACTCAAGTACCAAGAACCTGAAGAAAAATATTAAATTAATCCGTATTTATTTATTTTTAGTTTTTTTTTTTTTAATGTCGAAAAACGAATAATATAGATGTTAATAGAGAGTGCAATTTACATATAAATATATAAACACAATGTTTCAATGACGTTTAATACTTTATTATTCAAATTATTATTTTACAATCTGTTTCATTTGCAAACGTACAATACACTACACCGCCAGTTTAGGCTTAATCAGTGTACCCTACCTCTTACGTCAATAATTTATTGTACGTCAAGTTCATTCTCAATTATACTGTTTATAACAGTAACATTTAATATATTCATATTGAAATTAAAAAAAATTTCGCTGGATACCGCGTCGTTATTTTGAAAAAAAGCCGACATTTCGAACGTGTTTACACAGTTCATCATCGAGGCAGAAAATCAGATGACTAGATATCGCCTGAGAAACAGTAAGATCGCTCTTTCTTTTTTTTTTTTGACCCAGCTTGCGCCATACTTCAAACCTTTATCTAGTTAGTGTATTTTAAATTTCAATGCAACTACGTTTGATAAATTCATATAAACTGATTGTAACAGAAGACAATGGGTCAGAAATAATTCAATACTCGTAGGTAATGTGTGCCACTTTTGTAAAATACTAGAGAACAGCTCATCCCTATGCTTTAGAAATTTCGAACAAACCCAAATTAGACGCTCAACACAGTCGTCAACATGACACGTGTCACATGTACCATCAGAAATTATGTCTCATTTAGCAAGATGTGAAGAAGAGAAATTATGCCAAGTACGCAGTCTAAATTAAGTTGATGATCCCTCGAGCGATAGCTAAGTAAGTTGATGTTCTTCTTCGATAATGGACCGAGTAAACATGTTCGAAACGGTCGTTTTTTTTTTTTTTTCAAAACAGCGAGGTATAGACCTAAAGTTTTTTTTAATATATATACTTATGTATTTATATTCAAATGCAAATTAAGATTCGAAACCGTTTTTAACTACAAATGGGCTAATAAAAATCCATTCGACTATCTCGATAGGAATCATAAACTAATCTAGAAAAACGACTGACGCTTATTGTAAATTTTCTAAATTAATTTTTTTATATGAAAAATAAAAACTAACTCTTGGGATTCAAACTGCAAAGTACAAATCCACGGTTATAATAGTGCCCAGTGTACGGTTGATTAATAAGGAAGATGAATCCCTCGTTTTTTCATCGATCAAGAACTAGTTAAAGAACGCACACCGGACTAGCGAAGGAAAAACTCGTATCGAAGAAGTCACTCGGACGTCACGAAGATGTAACGGTCGTATGAAAACAATTAGAAATTGTGAAATATGTAGCTTAAATAAGCGACTAATCGTGTGGAATCATGTATGTGAGAAAATACAGACTGGACAGACAAGAATAGTGAGCCAGGGATACGTGTATGACAGTATGATATATCCTGCGGCCGCTGAAATGAATACTTCGGAAAGAGTAATTTCGATATACATTATTAATAAACCTAACCTTAATTAAATGACTATCATTTATTAAAAATTGCTTAATTTTTTTTACCTTTTCTCATAACGATGCCGTATCCTTTACTATCTAACTGTTTGCCAACTTGTTGTAAAGTACATTTACGTTCAACCTCGTACTCTATCGAACTAGACTCCATCAAGAAAGCGTAATGCTCATTTTCGACTACCCATTTGACTCCGTCTTTACTTTCTGTCGGTGATACATCTATGTTCGTAAGCATGTAATTGTGCATACGTTGATATATCGGTTTCTTGGAATCCTATTTGACGAAAATTTAAAAAAAAAAATTAAATAAAATAAATCCGGTTGATAGAATTTATAGTATAACGACTAACGAAATTTGTGTATCCAATGTATTTGATCGACGAAGGAGTTTATTCTATCGCTACGTTATTTACTTTCATCGTATATATTTCGTGCGACGTACTCCGCTCTTGCTAGAGATAATTCTAGCTTCTTTTATTAATAGAATCGTTCGAAAATCGGATGGAGACTCAAAACAGAAAATATATATAAATTCGCTCTAAATTAGCTGCCTTCTGCGTTCAAGCATCACCGCCGTTCGCTTATTAATTTCTTCATACGTAAACACATATTACAGTAATAGCGTCTACCCCTTAAGTAGTACTTTTGGTTGTTAACAAGAATTTTATTGTTCCTACATTTTTTAATTCCTGTATTCTTAATAATGTCGCAGCGCCACAGTTGCTAGAGTGCTCGACAATCAACTTCGACGATTTAGGATTCGAAACCGACTGGCGATATATTTGCGTTGTGTATAATTAGTACCTTGAAGCTAGTTCATTTTATTTTTTTATACGTAAAAATAAATGTATATTTTTTTCGCCTGCTATGGTCTACACCTAGCCCCTGTCTGGGCCATCAGCAGATGTTATCAAAGAAAATTCAAGTTCCTCACTTACAGCCCCATCCGTTGACGGTACAGCTAATTAGTGTTCATAAATGTACGTAGTCACGACGTTCGGCAATACGACAAAGAGGATGATGATGATTAAGTAACTTACATAGACTATTATTTATAATTTTTTTTTTATTGCATAAATTATGATACACACATCCGTGTTCTACGTTGTATCCATCCTCTTATCATCCTTGTTGTAAGCTACACTTACAGTGAACTCTATCTGCACGCATATTATTCTTTCTATATTTTAATCGGCGTGTTTTCTTTTGTTTCAGCTACACAAGCGTTTGTACACATTTATATATATTAAATACACCATACGTACATAATTTGATCGATATATTTGCCCCACCGACTAAAGTTCTGATTGGGATCCCATTAAAGGAAAAATAATAATGTATTTTACTCGATATTTACTCATTTCGTGTAGTTAAACTATAAAATAACGATCAAATCGAATTAAATCGAATTAAATCAAATCAAGTTATATTTTTTATAACAATAAAATGTTACAGCTGCTGAATTATAATAAAATAATAGCAGAAAGGAAGTACTAAGTTGCTAAATACATTCCGTGTTTCCGATCCTCTTCACATTTTACCGCAGTGCAAATGTACTATATATATATACATATATATATATATATATATTTACACAATATATACGCGATAATAATATTTAAAAGTGTCCGTTAATATACATAAGTTGCGCGAGCAGTAAATTTCGTTTCAAACTACTATGATACATTTTAAGAAAAACTCTAAACGGAACCGATTGCTAAAGAACAAAAATAATAATAACATAACATAAAACTGAATTTATTCTTTTCACGAAAAAAAGACCGTGCATTCCTCACTACCTGTGATAGTGAACAACACACCTTCGGTTTGGAAAAGCGATATTAAATATTTAGACGCGATACTGGATCGACGTCTCACATTTACTAAACATGTTGCATATGCCTGCAATAAAACTCATCTAAATTAATAATCGGCAAAAACTATAATAAGAACAGTGGTCATATATTAGCCATTCTAACTTAGCAAAGGTACAGCGGTTAGAAAATATATGCTCCAGAATAATTCTGACTCTTCCGGTCTATGTAAAGATCGAACACATTCACAAGGCATTGAAGTTAATCAGTGGCGGCTCGTGGTTAAAAAATCTAACGGTTGCGATTACACCTCCCCCTCTCCAAAATATACACACAATTTTTTTTTTGTTTCACTTAATAATGTCAAAGTCGTCGAAGTGTAATACACATACAAGAACCATTTAAAACCGTAATCAGAAAAATTCAAAATAAACTAAAAATTATGAAGTTATATTATCGATTGCAAGATAAAAAAAAATTGTAATATTACAGCGAAATATATTAAAAATTTATTTCCGCACGAATAAGTACAAAATTTAGACAATTAGAAAACTATAAAAATTTTTAAAATACAATTCAATAAACTCTACGTATAATAGTTAAATATTCTTATTTCTTTAACAATTTACACAAAACAATTTTCTAAAAATCAAATGATCAATTGCCGTATAAATAATAAAGCTTCAGTAAGGAAAAAATTCTATGTATACATTAACATAGGTCAGTAACCATCATTCGAACAACATAAACTGGAAAGAAGCAATGAAACAATTCACACGCGGAAATGTACACAGTAAAAGAAAGAAACACCGATAGAAATTAGAAGAAGAAAAAAATAACCTCCGAAAGAGATGAAATATAAGTCGTAGAACTGACTCGTTCGTTCGTTCGTTCGTCGGTAGTATACACACGCAACCGCACTCACGTGTTACGAGCAATCCAACGAAAAAAATCTATTCTTCCGCTTCAAGTGTATGTACTTCAAGAACTTTGGTTGTAAAACGACTGCAACCAACATTCGCCCATATAGCCCCATGTAAACTCTACATACATGGTAGCATTAGGTGAAAAATCTTCATATAACTCTATGTACGGCTTTCCGATGCCTTATTCAGGTTAACCAACTATTATAACTAGGCGTTTCAAAGCATTTTTAAAAGAAATTTTTAACTTTTTATAATATATTCTTGAAAAATATATAATTAAAATTTGTATTTTGTTTAAAAACAATCAGTACTTTATAACTATTTTATTACATCGTCAATTTTTATTTCATGTATAATACACATAAAAAATATTGTTTATCCTATTAACGTAAATATTTATAAATTTATCTATAGGTAGGTTTATGGTATCAGAATACAGGTTTTGTTGGTGATTTTTCGCTGTATTTTTATTTTAGTTAAATGAGCAACTGGGCATACTTTTTAAACTAGTATTGAACCGTGTTTGGAATGCGTTATATTATTAATTTCGTTATTTTTTGTAACATATTTGATTTATAAATACACTTTTTATCTATCTATATATTTATAATATGTAATATATATAAATATAAATTTGTACGCGCGCGTGCACACACACACATATATATATACATATACATAACACATATATATATACATATACATAACACATATATATATTCCCATATTCGTATACGTAAATATTAAAAACTGATAGGCCGACACTATACTTTAACCACATACACACTGGCACATATACGTACTCGTCATTGAAATGTTGAAAAAGAAAATTAAAAAAGTGAACATCGTAGAATATGTTCTTTTTTCGCGAGAAAGACGTTATTCCTTAACGAAACCCAGTTATAAAATATTTTAAAGTTATATTAAATACATTATTTATTAAAGGCATACACTAACGCTTTCTTCAAAAATAATAATAATAAGAATAATTTCTATAGAAAAATGGACGCGAAGTATTCCCTTTTTTTTACTTGTAATATCGTAAAAATTGCAGCTCCAATTTTGCACAAATACAGTTAATGTTTTTATGTATATATGAATCAAAACACGTTTAAACTAATAACACAACACGCTTTCATGTATTGGAATATTTAATATTCATACCGAAATAAACTTTGAATTGCTAACCGTAGTGTTGTAGTTGGAAGAAAAGAACGTGTTTTGGAAAATAAATAAAATACAAATTTTGAAATAGTCAGTGTTACCAATATACATATAATTAACCTGAAAACAAATAAAGTTAAAACAAAAATTCTTGTATGTATGAAAACACATACAAAACAAAATTACGATATGATTACATATAAAAATTACCCGAAAAAAATTAATAGTCGATCCATTTCGCTTGGCGCCGTATTTGATGACATTTTGATTGGCTAAATCTTCCACGCTATTAATATCCGAAGTGGGATTTTCAACGCTGAGAAATGCGGCTAAATTCGCTGTATAACAGGAGACCATTATCAGAGTAAAGAACCACCAAAATCCGGCCGCTAACCTAGTTGACATCGAGCTAGCGGACAAGAATATTATTATCCGTATCGTTAAATATATTTTATTTAAAATTAAATTATCGATGGAAAAAAACAGATTTAAAAAAAGAAATAAAAATTATCCTTCTTTACGTACTGCAATGAATCTGGTTAAAACTCTGCAACTTGAATATTAAAGCATTGTTAGCATTTTAATTCCATCTGTTCAAATTTTAATCATCTTGCGTAGTACCACCTTGGTCATGCCTCGTCTGTTCATCAATCAATCAATTAAGCCGCTTAGTAGTCGTTATACACTGAGGACGAACGTATAAGAAATTTTACACAATATCCAAGTTTATAGAAAACATTTTACGAAGATATTTTCGTACGAAACAGCTGTCTCAATAAGCTTAAAGAATTTTAAACGAAAATCTGAACAAAAACGTCTTGATAAGTTCTCATAGTCGTGTTATTTATAATTTATTTGAACGTCTAAGATTCTTAAATTTTTTCTTAAGACGTTAGGCGAATTGATTCAACGCTTAAAAAAAAGTTGCGCGACATTAATCGAAATTTCGAACTGAAATGAGAGATTAACGAAATTTTTTCAAAATAAAATTCGCTTCTCGAAGCAGCATATTCAAAATTCACTTCCTAAATTTGAACGTAAATTCGAAGTAACTAAATAAGGCTCCATCGAGCCCGAAATTTGTACGAGGCTCATCGCCTTATCGATTCCAACGGGCTAACAGACGTTTCCTGGATAAGCAAATACGGGTGATTTAAGTTGACTCTTATTCATCGACAAATTAAATGAATAGGTGAGTTGATTAGAGAAACTTTTTTATCGTAAGAATTTCTCGTCCCCCCTGATGTTATTCGATCACTATGTCGTGCAATAAGAAATTGAGGGATTACCTCTACACCCATGAGGAAGACCTACAAAATTGAACGCGACAAATATAAAGTTATTTGGAATTTTCAGTTACTCTAATCACTACCGTTTGGTATCAAATATATCTTTGTATATATTCGGTTATCTTAATTTTTGGGCCCTCCAAAAAGAACAAAAAAAAAAAAATTAGGTAATTCTAATGTTTTCCCGTCGGCTTTATCTCGACATTTATCTAAATGTACGTTAAAAATTTTTGTGCTCCATCCTATTAATCGTTTGAACGTGATAAGTTTATAAATTTTCTTTTTAACGCATATGTGCGTTAGTAAATATAATTAAAATTTTATATCTGAGGGGTACAGTTTCTATTTAAGGTGGAAATATTTTCTAATCTATAAAACAATTATTTTAACAAAAACAATAAGAAAAAAATGGAATCAAATAATCCAAAAATTTATTTCCAAAAAACGATAAGGTATTTGTATTTTTGATATTTGTCAAAACTGAAACTTTTTGGTTATAACTCTGAAAATATATATAAAACGAAATTCTAGACGATTAAAATGGTAATATATATATAGTTATGTATGTAACGATTTTCAGTAGTATGCGATTATTCGTATCTGATTTTACAAAAAAGAAATTATTTGGTGCGTGAAAAATGAACAATAAACAAATATGTAGCACCATTATTAAATTAAGTTAATCGCAGACGTGCTACAACTATCAATTTATTCGAAAACTATATGAAAAAAAGTGACAGAATGAAATTATAAAAATACATACACAGGAGCGATATCGGAACCCTGTTGCATCAATGCACCGATTGTGAAGAAGAACGAATTTAACAGGGTGAATTGATTTTCCAATTCTTCCGGTTCTTGTATACACGGAGACGGATTTCTCCATTCGTAAGGACTGATCCTGCATTAATAGATAACGTGTTGTAGGGAACGGGTAATGATAATCATATAATTAAATATATATATATATATAACAATAATAAGAATAAAAATAATAATAAAAGTTGCGCCAGTACTAATTCAATAATTAAATAAATATACCGAATTAAACTTAACAAAATAAAATAAAATAAAATAAAAATATATTTATACCGTATCACGATGTATTTATTATTTAATACCGGTGGTTTCTTCGGATGCCAATGAAACTACTATATATATATATATATATATATATATATATATATATATATATATATATATATATATATATATATGTATATATATATATATATATATATATATATATACGTATGTGTGTGGTGTGTGATACGGTATAAAAATATTTTTATTTTATTACGTTAAATTAAATATATATCACCGACAAATCACTACGAAAATACTTTTTTGATATATCGAATTAAAACTAACCTTGCTTTCTGAAAATAAAATATGACGCTGGTATCATGTTTTTGCGAAGTAAATTTGAAATTTACAAATCTGTAGTAATATTATTTAAGAAATAAATATATATATACTATTAAAATGTTCTGAAACATTAATTAAATTTTGATATGAAAACAAGGACAATTTATTAATTAAACATTTAGCGAAAAGTATCAATGCTGGTTCAGCGCACATTTAGCGAGCACCGAATTTTCGATTGAATTATGTTTACCTGTGACGTATGAGTTGCAATCAACACGCCAAACGAAATTTCACCACAAAATATTACCGTGCACCGCGAGACGAAGAAAAATTTATCCAAGTATACGTAACAGAATACATATATGTTTAAAAAAGGAAATAATATTGCAGCATAGAGAAATATCAAGGAAAATAAATTTAATAAAAGAGGAAGCCATATTATATATATAAAAGTAGAAATGTGCATACATTATTTTCATTAGCCATTGTGAATCTATTGCAGGGGCCTCTTCCTTGTTTCACACGCGTTTCTATTTGATGCATTAATCCATTAGTCCTTGTCTACCTTTTTAATATCGTCTTCCAACCGTGTGCGCGATTAACTACATTCACTTCTATTCATTGAATGTCACTTAGTTGATCTGACGGTCCATCTGTTGCCATTCGATCTAGAACTACATGTTCTGCCCATCTCCAGTTGTTTTTTAAAATTTCTTCGGCAGTGTCTTTCACTTTGGTTTCCTTTTTATTTCAGATATTTTTGTAAAATTATCCCCGACATTTTCCTCCCAATTCTTCTTCGAGTTTTATTAATTTGTTCTAAATTCCCTTCAGTTATGCTCAATGTTTCTATGTTCTATACCATTACTGGCAAGACTCGCATTGATTAAACACTTTTCATGTTTTAAACATATAAGTATTTTCCTTTCTTCGAATATATTTTTTAATTTACTAAAAGCGACTCGTGCCATTTTGCGTGTTTTTATCTCATTTTTCACATCATTATTGCCATTATGTTATGACACAAGTATATAATCGACTCCACTGTTTCAATCGTCATAGAAGAGATTAATTTTGTTGAATATTTCTCTTATCCACGAATTTTACGAGCGGTGAAGATCTTTAGACTGATATTAAAATTAACTATTCAGGTCCTCACATCGGATGTTCGTGTTGCTCAATACTCAATCTGTCGATTATCTTCCTGTTTGTACTTTTTCCATCCTCGTGATACGTAACACGGTATGGCTTAAATAAAATTCAAAAGCTTTGATTGTCCACGCGGTGCATCTATAATAGAAAATTGACAGCACGCAACGATGATACATCCTTAATTTCAACTAGATTTTTAGAAACCGTCTACATTCTTCAACTGTTCTATTCTGACATCATTTGTTTTTGAGGTGGAGGATAAACAACTGTCTTGCAAGGTCACTTATTATCAGATTGAAATTGCAGAAAATAATAATAATTTTGTTCGACGTGTTTCCTTTTCTCGTTATTTATATATATATATATATATATATATATATATATATATATATATATATATATATATATATAAAATATATATATAAATAAATAACGAGAAAAGGAAACACGTCGAACAAAATTTTTATCGTAAAATTGAAAAATATATATAAAAATTCGTAAGTTAGACTCTTATACGAGTTATAAATTTATAACTTCTATGCAAGATATAAACACATAAATGAACTAGCTGATAGGGCGGCAAAGGAAGCAGTAACTGAATTACCTAATTTACCAGTTCTATTCGCAGACCTGAAGAGGTTCGATCATCATTATTTCAGTTATGACAAGAAGAATGGCAATCCATATCAACATGAAACAAGCTACGATCTAGCAAACCAAAAATAACACCTTGTTAGACACACTTACAACATCGGAGAGATAATGTAGTTGTTAACAGACTCCGATTGGGCCACACTAAACTAATATATGTTTATCTTCTTAATGGATCAGAAGCTCCTTTGTGTACGGCCTGCTACATTGTGCTGTCTGTCCAACATATACTGACAGAATGTCCTCGATACAGCCTACATAGATCATACTAGGGACCTTCATTACAGCTACTCCTCGATGACAACGTTTCTACGCTATCCAGACTCATCCTCTTCCTACATGATAGTGAATTGTATCGTTTAATTTAATACTTATTTTTCTCAGTGCCTCTAGCGATTAATTGTTGTATATGACACATTAATTTAAATAATAATAATAATACACGCATAAATGGACATAAATATGCAACGCCAGTTCCGGTTATAAAATTTATCAAAGCCTACAAAACAAATTAACGATCAACTTGTAATTTATGAATGTATTTTCGACTTCAAAGCACATTACGTCGAAATTGAGTACTTACGAATTTGAACAATTAACAAAATATCACAGTCGTCGGGATAACCGCTAGAGCACCAAATTCTATAGCGAGTTCGAATACGATCGGGGAAGAGAAAATTATCCTCAGAAAATAAAATTATAAATAATTCCAATATTATTTCGTTGCAATGGCAAACCACCACGGATAAATACGCGCACTAGTAATAATATATTACAACAACACGCGGGTTGCAATTGTGTCGTGATAACAAAGCGATTACAGTTCTCCCGGGTGTCTTTGTTTATCTACGTTAACGCCACATTATGGGATTACCTTCTACGCTACTTATACTGGTACAATAAACTATATATAGGAAAGTAGTCACCTATTTCTCCTACGGAGACGGCACTTAATAATAATAAACAAAATATCGATCATCAGATTTATTAGAAATTTTCAATAAGATATAATTTATAGATCGTTTATCAAAATTGTATCCACGATTGTGCTTGCGTATTTTATATAGATTTATTAATTTCACGACCGATTTAATTGAAACAGTTACGAATGATAAATATAAATTAACGAATAACAACCAGAAATGTAATTAACATAAATGATATTATTACGATCATTACAACATAATAATCTAAACGTAATCATGTAATCATAACGATTACCTGCCCATTATGAAAAACATCAATGATACGGAAATGTAAGCGGCTATTACATAAATCCAAACTTCTGTGTGGAACGGATCTAAAAATGAGAAATAACCGACCGGTTCTTCTTTCGGTTTTCTATATAGTAAAGCTATACCTGAGATTAAAAAAAATAAAATAAAAATAAAATATAAAATAAAAATAAAATGAAAATAAAATAAAAATAAAATAAAAATAAAATAAAATAAAATAAAATAAAAATAAATAAAAATAAAATAAAATAAAAATAAAATAAAAATAAAATAAAAATAAAATAAAAATAAAATAAATAAAAATAAAATAAAAATAAAATAAAAATAAAATAAAAATAAAATAAAAATAAACGGAATAGAGTTAACGAAACAAAAGGATGAAGATATTTTAAAAGCGTAGTAACAAATGACGGAAAGAACATACAAGATATAGAAAAAAAATTAGGATTGAGGAAATCGGCATTTATAAAGAAGAACGGATCTTCGTAGAGTTTTATTCCAGAATCGCTGCATCAGTGTTATATTTGTTCTAGCAGTGCAGTCCCATATTTGACAACTGTATCTCCAAGCAGGAGTAAGTATCTTTACATGGTGATTTTTTTATCCAAATGTATAGCTTCGATTTTCTACCTATTAACCAGTTTGGCGAACTTTTATATTTAATTTATTGTTTTTAGATTGAATATGTTTTTTACATGTTAACTCGCTATCTAGAGCATACCGATTGCACTGTCGCTTAATTGCTTCTCGATTGATTTCAGGTATAATTTTTCTATTGGAAAAAATTACTCTTCTGGATTTGTTTTCATTGCCGTTGTTCGTTCCATGCTGTTACTTCATTTAATGAGCCTTGAAAGTTTTTATTAGCTTCCTCCGGGCAATGGCTATCGCTAAGTACTGCGAGTACATTTTATATTCATTTACTTCCGTTCGAGACATTACGGATGGTATAAATGTAATCGATAATTGTTTTATCGAGATTCGTTGGATTAGTGAGATTAAAGAAAAACGTTGATTAAGTATAGCCGAGAAAAATAATTTGCAAATTAAACTGAAATTGAGCGAATTGTTAATCTCGACAAATGTACGTAATGTAAAATAACGGCGACGGGATGTAAACGCAGTACGATGAAATAGTGTGAACGATATTCATGCGCGCAATAATTCACAAATGAACTTAATTGTATCGAAATATCGACTCAATGTTTCTACTAGTAAGTTAAAAAATCGTATTTATCAATTTAAATTAAGCTATACACGTTTCTCATCGTAACACGAATTGATTAATACGTTTATGCGTCATAAAATTACTTTAGTCTACAAATGCGCTATAACGACAAGTGGACTCGATTATAAGTTAATTCAAATATAGGAATAATAAATTGAAAATAATACTCGAATGATACTTATAAATTCTTGTAGGGCGTTTTATTTATAATATTAAGCACAAATAAAACGGATACCTACGGAATAGATATGCTCTTAATTTAAATGCGACCGGAACGTATTTGTAAGATTTTTTAAATTAAATATTTTATTTGTAAAAATTCATTACGCAAATTGCATTTTTCTTTTATTAAGATCCCATTACGATTTGTCATAATTAATAATCGGAAAATTCTCACGTACATTCGCACTTACTCGTGTTGCGTACCTACAATTACCCTCGCATGCATTAGAATTATATTTATGTTAACAGGTTACATAAGAATGTAATGGTCTTACATTTACAAAATACACGCGATTGGTAGAATCTCATATACAGAATAGTTGCAATCTACAATAATCATCTACTTACATAAAGCGATGTTAACACACAACGCATATACATAGAGACACGATATATTAAATGACGACGCTTGTATTCTGAAATCTAGGAGGAAGAGTTTATTTTCGAGTTTTAGCATTCGAGAATAATATGTTGTAACGTTTAACTCGCAGGGAGTATTCATAATTTTTGCTTATGGAACGACATAAGTACTCGGAAATTTTCCCATACCCTATTAATAGTTGGGTCGCATTAAAATCCGATGAATACAGTCTATCTAAAAAGTTTGAGATCATTTCAAAGATGTGACGGCCAAATGTATTTTTTTCCCAAGTTGGATTGCCAACTAGTATTTCTGTATTTTTTAAAACAGTTTTTAACTCGTTTACTATAGGACGTTGTAGATTATTGACGTATAGCTAAACTAACATCGTCGTGGAACGTTTATACCGAGATGTAGAGGTACGCGCCGTAAATCGGGTGTAATGAACAGAGCAGATAATTGCAGTTTTAACGATAATTTTTCTCATTCAATCTGTCCGTAATTTACCGAACGAGTGATTTTATTCACGTCGCCAAATTAATATACGCGACTGGAAGAATAAATAAGGGAGAAAAAAAATTAAAATTCGTATATCGAGTTTACGTTTATTAATATTATTATTTATTATATTTGTAGTTGTTGTTTTTTTAATAATAATAACAATCAAATTTTCATATTTCTTAACTAATTAATAATTTTATTTAGGAAAAATATTTAAAAAGTTAATTTTTTTGCTAGTCAAAAAGAAAATGTTATAAATAATTTTGGGTATTTTTCTCATTTTTTTTTTTTAAAATAATAACAATAATAAGTGTAATATTTGCAACCAACCACGTATTTACCTAAATCCATATAAGGCGAAGCAAAGTCCACATCCTTTTCCCGATCTTTCGTGATCGTTATATCGGCTAAAGCTAAATCGGCTTTCTGAAAGAAATATAATCGATCGATTAAATATAATAATGACAAATCGATGAACATTATTGAATAATGTTTAACGGGGCTATTCACAACTTAGCGTATCTTCATCGGGTAACGAATTAACTAATACTAACTAATAAAAATAAAATAAAATGACCATCACAATTGGTTAATTATAGTGCTCCCTTAATTTTTTTTTTGAGGTTCCTCCAATTTAGTTAAAATTGATTATTTCTTTTCTTATAGAGGGATAAAAATTCCACACGCTGAATCTTTGGAACAAAAAATATGCGGTTATTTACATATTTGTACATCAGTGTTTTTTAAAGATTTTTCAAAAAACAAATAATAATAATAATGAAATTAAATATATAGGGTGACCCGGAGAAGATGCATTCGTTATTTTTTGAATAACTCAAAAACTACTCGACCAAAATTTTTGAATGAATTTCCATTTAAAAATAGGCTAACCGGAGATTAGTTTATCATTTGCGGAACACAATATCTTTCAGACGACAGTTATTTGCAACAATATATTCATTCGATCTTTATAAAATTTTCGAAGACTTTTTTCAAGCGTAGATAGCTGAATTTGGGGATGTACCGTAATTCAGATTACGGTACTTTATCATTTATCTATGTCCTCGTTTCTGGGGGTGGTTCCAAATACGTATAGTAAAACGCATATCTAAGGGTAAATTAATCAGGCGGGAAGTTTTATAAGATAAAAATACGGCATAGAGCCGGAAATAAGTAAATAATAACCCATTATTATTTTAACGTACAGTAGAATGTAGAATTACAAAAAATAACGCCTATTTATAAATTAAATCGTAATAATTGTGAAAGGAATAGACAATTTAAGATTAAATTTAATCAACATTTACAATTCGTTTAAAAATAACAAATCAGCGTACTGTAAATAAAGCGAATAATTGAAATTAGTAATTTAGCTGTCTAACCGTAATATTTTAAATATAGAAAGAAAAATCTTAAAAAATAAAATTAAAAATTATTAGAAAAATTAAAAATAATAAAATTAAGAAATTAGAACAATTCATTAAACTAGTTAGTAACGTTCGGCGATGTGTTTAATTTTAAAGACCATCTTATAAACGTATTTATTCTTAAACGTTTAAATGAAAAGATTGTGAATCATCAGTATATCGACTGGCTCAGTTTTCGGAATTATTTACCTGGCTTATAACGTCTCCGATCATACCGTCCCATTTTTTCGTACCATTTCCTAAATCGACCGCATCACCGCTTTGACCTTTCTTATGAATTATAAAATTATATTTAAATCCGCTCAACGCGCTTAATTCTTTGATTAAATCTACGCAATAACCTTCGTATCGATCGTTTCCTTGTAACTGATAGGACGATTTTTTCAGCATTCCGTATGGCGCGGTCTAAATAAAAAACAAAAATAAATAACGCTTCAACATACAATTTACATGTACCGCTTATTTTCAGTTTCGATGTCCACTATATGGTACATAAAATATTGATGTGTAAATTGTCTCAATATTAAACTTATTTAGATAAATACATTGCAAATTATCTACAGGTCACTTAAGAAGCTGTATAATAACCATCTGTATAAAATTTATAATTTTGTATCAAAATTTTATAACGTTTCACTGAAAGGGTTAACGCTTGATGAAAATCAAAAGACCGCGAGGACTTTATACTTAAGGTAAATATATTTATAATTGAGTAATTATTCAGTAAACAAGATCACATATATACACTCCAAACACCACACACACACATATATATATATATATATATATGCACACGTTCGCACCTATAATTTTTATACGCCGTCGTAGAGATATGTAATTTTTCCCCCCGATCAATCCGGTTATTTAATAAACAGATCGGAGAACTGGATCATTCTAGAGAAACTATTTCGTTCTCGGTTCACTTACCAAAGAAATCATGACGGTAAACGTCATATTACGCAGATCTTTAATTTCGACCGGTTTTTGCGCTTCTTCGGCTATTCGGTAAATTTTCAACATTTCGGTATTCCACGTACCGGTCGTTTGTACGCCGTCGTTCGTCAATTCCATTATCTGTAGATCGAATTCGCTTCTGAAACCTTCTTGATCAAATCTGACATCGCCGGTTAAACCGTTTAAAGTAGACTAAAAATGTACAAAAATTAATAAAAAAAAAAACAAAAAAAACTTATAAGTCGAAAACGGGCCGCGATCATCATTATCGATTTTTCCTATTATTCATGGATTGAGTATATCAATTATTCATATCTGTAAGTTTCTGGCATCCGTAACGAGTTTTTCGCAGTTCTTACAAAAAGTGAATTGTTCGGTAGATTCGTTGTTATCAATTCCAGTCGTCTTCTTTTTCTTGTTCGTTTATTGCGTGAAACTTGTCGGATTTCACGTTCGTGTTCTCGTTTTCGATATCTAGGTTTTCCCCGAATTTTATATTAAGACCTTCTCGTTGGTTATGAAATCTTTCCATGATATTCGTAACAATATTTCGTAGGCATATTTCTAATAGATGACCACCATTTGCAACAATGCATTCATTCAGTCTTTTTACAATATTTTCGAAAACTTTTTCAAGCATAGGTCGCTGAATTTTCGAAATTTCTTCAGAAATCCGCGTTTTCATATCTACCAGATCTCGTGGACGTGTTTCGTAAACCCGGCTCGGTGTCCCCCCCATAAAACAAATTGCGCAACTTTGCACTGTTGTGATCGATTCACGCCGAAAATAACGTTCGCGTTTCTTCTCGTTAATGGACATGAACGAATCTCTCTAGTGTACACTAAACGTGGAGCACGCGATTTGCGTTTTAAGCGGTTCCTCCCAACTACGCTATTTAAAAAATAAACCGTCAGTCTTTTCCGGGTCATACTTTGTTTTTTTGTTTCGAATATTTGATCGAAAATAGACTCAAATCAATTTTTTATTTTTTTGGAATTAAACCGAACACGTTAACATGTTGCATCTTTTTGCCGGGTGTATATACAAATTACTGGGTAGACGGAATAAATCGAAAATACTATAAATTACTTTTTGTTCACGAAATATACATTCAATTCCTGCATATTTTATAAAAATATCGATATGAAAGTAGTATGTAGAATAATTTATTTATATATTACAAGATCCCTCGTATATACTATTATTAATATTATTATTTAATAAAAAAATAAATAAAGTATTTATAAAGAAAAATTTTATTTTATATTTAAAAAAAAAAAATATTATATATTTATTAATGAATTAATTATAAAAAATAATAATTTAATAAAAAACTAACCTGACCGGATTTGTAATTACTTTTCATCATCCATTCTCATTTTATTCTAACCGTCTTCATTAAGAAACTAACAACTGAACTTTGTAACTGAAAAACTAGAACTCTCTTGAAAATGAACAACCATCCCTTTTTATCCATTTTTCTTAAGCGTTGTTAAACAAAAATTACTGGATTTTCTTAATTATTTACTGGCTGTAATTTATTTTTACTGGCTGTATTAACTAAAATTATTTGGTCAAATTAATTTACTGTTTTTTTTTTTCCATTGACCAACTAAAATTAATTTCAACTATTGTATAATAATAGTTTAACTACTACAAATCCGGTTTGGTTATATTATAATAATTTTAATATATTTTACTTTAATTAAATAAATAATTATATATATATATTTTGTTTTATTATATTAATGAAATTAAATATCAGTTTTCCACCTTCAATATAATAAATTTAGATTTATTATAACGTGAACATACGACGATCGTCGTAATATATATCTTTTTTATTTTTTGTTAAATAGTAGAAAAAGTTTGGTGAAATTGAAATTAAGCGATTTTAAAAGTTTTTCACAAACAAACAGTCATTTGATTAGTCGGCGGTTCGTTTTTAAATTACAGTTATCTACTATGACGTACGATTTAAAAAAAAAATAAATCGTTACGTACAACGTATATATATATATATATATATATATATATATATATATATATATATTTACCATTTTTACGAAATTAATAACAGTGTATCCCGAACCGAAAGTATTATACGAATCGCAAGGTGTTTTGATTACTTCTAAATTCGTATCGTATACAGCTTGCGAGTATAGTTTTATGGCGTCATATATAAGAGCTGCTTCCACCTTTAAAAAATACCGACACATAACGAATGTTACTATTCCGTCGTATATGCCCAAAATAATGTTATTTTTAAAATTATAATCAAAATACTTTTTTATTTTTATTAAACCTAATTTTAGAGTTCCAGACAAACTTACGAGGGTGTTAGGAAAACTGGATAAAAGGAAAAAATCGTATCCTCTCGTAACTCTTTCTGCGACTACCGATATAACCGAAATTTTAAACTTTCTTCATCCATTATGGAATATAATTTATCGAAATTTTAAAATTTCTTCATCCATTACGGGATATCCGCATCAACGGTGCCAAATAGGTCGCACTTTTGCATCAATTCGCATAGATTTTCTTTCGCCAGTTTCCATTTGTTTAAATTGTACCCGATTCGTTCCATTCCACTTATTGTGTTTGCGCCATCAAGTAAAATTTAAATCGTCTCCTGTTTCTTACATTACTAACGCTTTGAGTTCTCCAAGGTTTTTTTCTTTCAGACTTTGTTGAGTTTTCTGCTTCTTCGGCTGATACCAAAAAACTACATCTCGATTTTAATTTTTCGTTAGCAAGTCCTGTGTAGTGGATTGCGTTTATCGTTTGTTACTTCCTGTCCTTATTTTTTTGGCGCTACCTACATTACATCTAATATCACTTGGTGCAATGCCATTGTGATAAAGCAGTCTGTAATTATTCTACGTGTTTCGCTCAGAGCAACGTTTAATTTTTTCGCATCTACCGAACAGCTTCGAACTGGACAAGCATACTCTTCCGCTGAGTAGCAAACTGCTATTGCCGATGTGCCCAGTATGTATGGTTTTACTCCCCATTTACATTAATTTCGGAATGATATTATTTCTTGTCATTATTTCCATTTTCGTTGCTTCACAGTAAATGTTGATAGTCTGTCGAATGTAACACCTAAATACTTATGATTATAGGAGTGTTCGGGCTTCGTATCGTTCCATGTAATTTGCGGTTGACGTCTAGGCTCACGAATACGGAGATGAAAGGTGCATATCTGAGTTTACGTTAAATTCGGTTTTATTTAGTTGGTTAACAACGTAATATCTATCAAGATCCTCGATTATTTCATCGAGGGCTTGTTCCAGTATCGAATATGTTGTTTTGCAGTGTGAAGACGAGATCAGCTGCAAAAATGAAATACTTTGTAGTTTTTTCAACTGGACGATCATTTTGAACAGTGTGGGAACCAATACGGTGTCTTGGAGGAATCCATTTCTTCGCGTTCTCAACTGCTTTTTTAAAGATTTAATAATACATAAATCTTTTTATTTTTCAATAGCGTTATAACCATTTGTTTTACACAAGAATAAGGACGTTGTTAAACTGCGCAAAGCTAGAACAGACCAGCTGACTGTGCAAGTAACAACGTCATAAATGCCGGCGAACTAGTCTTTGTCTAGGAATCATTTCGTCGTTGAAGCATCATCGATCGTGGAACATCATCATCGAGTTTTAAAATTTTACAAAAGTTTTTTATTTTTATTTTTTTGTGTTACGAGTTCGTCACAAGTAATGGACAACATGGTGATTACGATAGCTGAAGTAATTAATATTATATGAATCCGAACGAAGATAAAATCTGAACATGATCCCCACGAGAGCAGTAGTCCAAAACATTTTCTTCGTGAAAGTAACGAAGTTTTCTTCTCGGGGTTCAAATTCATATCGCCGACGCGGAATAAATAGGATTTCTTCGTGGTCTTTTTTACTGATAAATTCAAATATTTTCTATGCTCCTGGAGTGTAGCTGGTCAGGAAGAAACATTAAATGTTTTTCGCATTAATTGTTCGCCGAAACGTAGTGACAAATTGATGCTCTCTATCCATTTATAGTGGTTTTAATAGAGCGAATATCTCCTTACATACTACCATCCTTTTGTCTAGTCGCAAGAAATTCTTGTCAAATTTCATTAAAACCAGTTGAAAGTAAATCGAGTATACGTAATATTTTAGTCCAACTCGTACGATCAAAATTTCAGTTAGTGATAAAAACATTTTCCCGTTCATCGTCAGTTAGGTTAGGTTAGGTTAGGTTAGGTTATTATTTTAATTTTTTATAATGTGGAATGTAGTGATTTTTTTATAAAAAATCAATTGAAAATTAGTTAAATCACTAATATTTATGCTTCGAGTTTTCTTTAAGAAAATAAATATTAGTGATTTAACTAATTTTCAATTGATTTTTTAGGTTAGGTTAGGTTAGGTAATAAAAATATTTCGACAGATATCGAGAAAGAAGTTCTAACCGTTATGTCACTTTCGGAAATGGTTTCGGTTATATTATTTTCCAAGGCAAACGCCGTCAGGTTTTTCACCATGTCTGTAATAAGTGATTGATCGGTACTAAGCAGATTAAAACCGGTTATGTTAGTTCCGCTATATTGATACGGTTCCAAATCTAAAGTATGTAAATTCTAAAATACGAAAATAATACCATCGCCGATTAATACAAAATATAAACGGATTTTTCGAAAATATACAATAACATATATATATATATATATATTACAAGATACCTCGTATATACTATTATTATTATTATTATTATTATTATTACAAAAAAATAAAGTATTTATAAAGAAAAATTTTTATTTATATTAAAATAAACTATTATATATTTATTAATTAAAAAATAATAATTTAATTAAAAAAAATAAAACCTAAACTGGATTTATAATTACTTGCCATCCTTCTTTTGTAAATTGTAACTGTCTTGATCAAGTAACTGACAACTAAACTATTTGACGGAAAAACTAGAACTCTCTTGAAAATGAACAACCATCCCTTTTTATACATTTTTCTTAAGCGTTGTTAAACAAAAATTACTGTATTTTCTTCATTATTTACTGGCTGTAATTTATTTTTACTGGCTAAAATTATTTGGTCAAACTAATTTACTGTTTTTTTTTCATTGATTAACTAAAATTAATTTTAACTATTGTAGAATAATAGTTTATCTACTACAAATCCTGTTTGGTTATATTATAATAATTTTAATATATTTTACTTTAATTAAATAAATAATTATATATATATTTTGTTTTATTATATTAATTAAATTAAATATTAGTTTTTCACCTTCAATATAATAAATTTAGATTTATTATAACGTGAACATACAACGATCGTCGTAATATATATATATATATATATATATATATATATATATATATATATATATATCGTGAAATTCGAAAATGTCTATTAGTACCGAAATAGAAACGCGTAACATTATCTCTATACGTGTATGTAAAACGAATAAACACGCCGTTGTTCTATTAGTGCAGAGATCTCTGAACAAATTGAAGTATACTTTTTAAGAACGAAGTGTAAATTAAACGATGTACCGAACATAGATATAGTAAACCGTAAGCGATAGTTAAACAAAGAACTGTCTATTAGTCTCACTTCAAATATTTTCGATTTTCGAGTCGTCGGTACACTTGACGATGTGATTACTTACATCAGCTGTCATAGTCATAATATACGTATAAATTGTATTCGATAGAAAATAAATGCTAACAAAAGAGACAAGTAAATAACGCTAATGCGTCCGAAAATATGAAATATAATTTTAACTTTTTAGACAGATTATTATAATTTCGTTTTGATTAATTTTTTAACATTATCTGACACGTTCACACATTTTGTAGCCCTACTGATAACTGAATTATAAATGAAATATAAATATATATAGTGTAAAAATAGCATTATATATATACACACACTCACCAAATTGGTTATGACAAAATTATGTTCGGATCCCATTAAACCGACTTGTTGCGCTTGTTTCAGCACCTCAGGTAACTTTTCAATTGAACAATCTAAAACCATATTTCGCGTACCTTCGTCTTTTATTTGGCGAAGAGTTGGTCTAATTAGAACACATTTTTCAACGTTATATATATATATATATATATATATATATATATATATGCCTGTGTGTGTGTGCACGTACACATACAACAGAAAGATAAACTGCCATAAACTGTCTTAGAAATTTAGGAATTTGTTTTTAAGAACAAAGGATTTTAATCCCGATTAAATCAACAACAGATATCGCGCTATGTATTCTTAGCGAAATTTTCTTCAAATTAAATCACATTAATTAAGTTCCTAATTGAAGTAAAATTTTAATGAGCTAAATTTATTTTATTGTACTTTTAAAGAATAGTTAAAAATATGTACATCTACATACATGTATATATGTTTACATTTGTAATTTCTTCTTATACTCAATCCGTAGTTATGACTCACGATCGTGGTGAGTTCAACTAAAATCGTCTTCGTTCTACCCTTCTTTTTAGGTTTACATAACTCGTTGCTCTCGCGTGTTTCATTATTTGATCTATGTATTTACTCCTTTGTCTTCCTCTGTATAGTTTTCCTCCTATTTTCCCTTCATTTAGTCTTATGAAACTCCAATTATGTCGGTATCCATCTTTCTACTTTTTAAGTTCTGAATTATGCTCCTCGATTCGTTTGTTTTTAACAACTCTTTCGTTTATTACTTTTTCTGTTCAACTAACTTTCTCTAATCGAGGACAGCATCAAGTTTCGAAGGATTTTTCATTCTTTTATATATTTGGCGGCTGATAAGTTTATGATCCATATATCAGTATGCACCATAAAAGTGTTTCCTAATTTTCTTATATTTCTTAAAGTCTTTTCATCGAAAACCATTTTTGCTAGACTAGTTCTAGTTTATATCTCTTTGTCACTCCTTCAATCTTGAGTGATTATGCCTACCCGGTATCTATACCAATTTACTTGTTTCAAGCTTTTTCCGCTAATCATTACATCTATTCTATCTTCTTTTTCAGCCTATTACATAACTACCATTTTTTGATAATTTATTGATACATATTTCTACTTCATTCGCTAGCTTCAAGTCCATTTTCATTACTTTCCTCGATTCCGCAAAACGGAACATTAACATCTTTGATCCTTCCACTTCAACTTCTTCACTACCTTTCTCTTTAAAATTTCGCATTGTTTTTTCTGTGTGTATATATTAAAACGCCCTGGCGATATACAATATTCTGGTCTTATTCCTTTCCTTATTTTTATTTCTTCTTTATACACATACAAACACACACACACACATATATATATATATATATATATATATATATGTATAAATGCACGCATAAATATTACACAGCACAAGTCATAAAATTTTGTTTCATACCTTTCGAGAAATCCCTGAACGCGTTATATATTTTGTTAGATCGAAGGGAAATAACGATTACATCGTTATTAAATGTATATTTTTACCGGGAATACTTGCCAAACAACAATAAAATTTCCGTTGGCACGTTATTAGGAAAAAAAAAATCTTTACTAATTTATCATACCGCCGCTTTATATGGTAATAAATCGAATGATTTGGACTGACAACGAAAGTGCTCTCTGATACAAGATCTAAACTGATTAGATCACTTGGTATTGACTCGAGCAGAAGAATATGCCACGGTAGAAAATACTTGACAAAATGGAAAATAGGGTGACGTACGAAAGAACAAATGGCAAAATACTTGTTCGTCCAACGGACTCCGTTAATTATTAATTACTAGATACCCGAATTAGTTTCCTAATTCTAATTTACACGTCGATTGTACGATGTAGCTATGAATACTCGACTGTCAATCCGACGGTTCGATAGTCGAAGTTTCGAGTCCGCGGCATAAAATTATAAAAAAACAGGGGCATCTTACTCCGTCTAACATCGTATGAGCGAGTGCATTTGTGTTATTTATAATTAGCGCTTCGAATGTTAGTCTAAAACGAACGCACAATTGGCTAGTCAAGACGTTCGACAACGAACTATGGGACTAAATCCTATTTTCATTTTAATATTTAGACGATCATCGTCTTACTCTAAAACGTCAATAATCGTCTAAATTTTAGTATCTCGATCGAAGATTAAAAAGAGGTAGTAGTCACGACTAAGCGGATTTTAATACAAGGACAATGTAAAAATTACCGAAATTATTTATTTAGCGTTTCCAGGAAAATTAATATTAAATCGTATCTTTCTTTTTTCTTGTGACCACCAAACCAATATAAGACCGGAAACTTTAGTTTATTTATGTCGGAATATAATTTATCTACGTGAAAGGTGCAAAATAGGTAGTACTTGAGAAAGTGTTCGTTATTGTATTGTTCATTGCGGCCTTACAATCAGTATTTGAGAAATTAAAATGGGATAGTAAGGGTTTAAAAATTGGCCCAACGTATGTCAACTATCTTAGATATGCGGACGATATACTTAGCGAAGATATAGAAGAATTAAATGAAATGGCACAAGGACTTGATATAAAAATCAATGAAATAGGACTTCAACATAGCCAAGACAGGTATGTTGCGAAACAAATTCACACACATCAGTAACATTATGATAGATCGGAGGAAAATACAGGAAGTAACATCGTTCGATTACTTAGGACAGATTATAAAAGGCGATAATAGAATAGAGGAAGAAATAAGTTGAAGAATCAAAATGACCGCCTTAGCATGTGGAAAACTAAAAAATATTTTACAAAATAAGGAGATTCCTGTAAGTCTGAAAAGAAAAACGTTTAATCAATGCGTGCTATTGACCTATGGGAGTGAAACCGTGGAATACAACAGTAGCAATGGAGGAAAGGCTAAGAGTAACGCAAAGAAGAATCGAAAGGAAAATGATTGGAATAACACTGAAGGACAAGAAAGAAAATAATTGGCTTAGAGAAACAACAAAAATGAAGGATATAATACTAAGTATAAAAGAATCAAAATAGAGATGGGCTGGTCATCTGGTAAGTCACCGGGAACTCCTTGCAAATAAAGTGACAATGTGGACTCCAGACGGAAACCGTAGAATAGGCAGACCACTGACACGTTTGGTTGACGATATAAATGAAGTCCGAAAGCAGTGGATTGAAAATAGCTGATGAAGAAGAAAAACATTTCACGATTACGAATTTTATTCGCGACCGACGTAATAATTTAATACAAGAAAAATGAGATAAAAAATAACTCTGTTTAAAAAATAACAATAATAAAAAAAAAAACGGAATGGAATTAAAAATTTGAAAAGAATTATAACGTCCCTCGGAGTTCTAGCGATATCGGAAGTGATTGAAATAGAAAACATCGGCAAATAGTATGAACATATGGAAATAAATAAGCTGAACGATCATAAATTCGATACTCAGAGAGTATAAACCGCATGAATTATAGGTATCGACGAAAATTGACTTCTGTTTGGAAGATTAAAAGCAAAATACCAGAGTAATGCTAAATGTTCCTGAACAGATCGGATTTTCACTTATATATATATATATATTTTTAAACTTCTTATACCTGAAATTAGTATGGTCGCCGGCGAGTTGTCTTAATTTAACGACGACCGTGTCGTTAATGGCCGGTTTTAACAAATCCGAAATTCTTATTATACTGTCGTTATTTTCGTAGATAATCGTAAGTTCTTTCCATTGCCAATAACGAACTAAATCCGCGTAAGCCTATAACATACGACACGATTATATCGAAGGCGCGTCCAAAATAATAAAAGTTATAATATTAATTTTTTTTTTTTTTTTTAAATCTTTTATAATCACTGACACAGTGGAACGCGAAATTTGTTTAGTAATTAAATCTTCGTTAGGCCTAATTAGGAAATGGTTGAAATAACTTACGAACTATTTTATAGAGATTAATTTCGCCAAGTTGGAGAACAATTATTGTCTGGAAACTTCTGAAACAGTATATTAACAATCTTTTATACAGACCTATTTTTGTTTTCTACATTATATAAAAAAATCATCAATATTTATATATATTACCGAAGAATGTGGAAACTACCGCACAATAGCGTTAATCACCCACACCAGTAGATACTACTATATGTAATACAAGAGCGGCTCAAACACTACCACTTGCCACAAATATCGGAATAACAAACGGGGTTTGTACCGGGCAAACGCACACGAGAACAGCTATTGAATGAAAAGTGTAAATGAATATAATACCTCGGCACTGCTTTGTTTCCTATATCAGAAATCCTTCGACAATGTTAAGTGGACTAAAATAATGAGAATCTTCCTAGAAATGAGCACTCCGAAACACCTAATCTATTTTCTGAAAAAATTATAAAATTATAAAGGTTGTATTAAAATAGAGAATGAAATGTCGGAAGAGTTTCTTGTAAGAAACAGCGTATTACGAGGCTGCTGGATATCACCGATTCTCTTCAACGACTATAGAACATGGATTAAAAGACAAGCAGTGGATGACTGACAAGGAGGAATATCTATTGGAGGAAGAAAAATTACTAGTATCAGATTTGCAGATGGCACGGTATTACTCGTTAGTACAGAGCAAGAAATGCTTGAAATAACATCAAGAACGGAGTCAGTGAACAATGAAGCGGGTTCCAAACTGAACAAACAGAAATGATCATTGATAAACAAAATACAACCATTACAGGATATAGGGTAAATTAATCTATTTGGGGACACGCATATCCAAAAATGGTGGATCAAAAGAAGAAATAAGCAGACGGCGAGCATTAGCAAACATTTAGATTGGGAAACTCAATCGTATATGCAAAGATCATAAGATCGATAACAAAACTGCGACTTCTGAAAACGTTTTTTTTTCTATAGCGACATACGGTTCTGAAACGTGGACGATTAATAAATCGATGTGACCGATGACCTGTTATATCGATCAAATTATAAAATAGGTGGTTCCGATTTACAACAAGTTGTTTAATCTTTACGCAGGATCGAACCGAGTGGCGACGTTTGGTAGCTTACATTACATAAGATCACGGCATATGGACACAAATAACGAGAGAAGATATATATATAATATTTATTACATATGTGCTATTTTATATATATATATTATATATATATATAATGTATTATTCGATATATATATATATATATATATATATATATATAATTTGTTACAAACATATATATTATTTATTATATATATATGTTTTATTATATGTATTACAAAACTATTTCCTGTTTTTTTTTTTTTTTGTTTTTATATATAATTATACATTTGCCACATAAAAAACTGTCATTTTTATTAGTTTATCATCGATTAACAGATGTTATATATACAAGGAAACCGGTATCGAGCCACAGCCTATCCAATCTGCATACATTTTTGTCATATGAATATATTCCACCCAGTTGTTTCCACTCCAGACTATTTATACGCTTTACATATCTCAATTTTATATCGTTCTGGATTTCCTCTTAGATCATCTGTTCATTCTAGTAATATGTTCAGTTCAATTCCATTTCATTTCCGATATTTGACGGATAGCCATTCGGACTTATCTCCTAATATTTCATTTTACCCGCTAGAATTATTTGCATTTCCGTTCCTTTTTGTATAACGCAGTTTATGTATGATTTCGATACATCGAAATGGATATTGCGATTGGCTATTACCTTAAGAATAATATAATCGCCGTTTTGTAATGGCCTTCCTGCCAACTTTCTTGTCTATATTGCAGAACTTTCTAAATATTAGTTCGTAATATTGAAAGTTACGACGAGGCAGTAAGACGATATACACGAGCTAATGAAACTTAATATTACAGGATGCGAACGATCGATGATATAGCGAGTAAGTTTATATTCGTGTATTTATTTAATATGAAAATCTGTGGTTAACCTTTGATAACGTTTCCGCATGAGGATATAAGTTAACCAAACACGAACTGGTCGGTTGTTTACGATCCCAACGCGTCTGAAAATTCGGTATCTCTTTAGCGTCGCAAAGTGATTGTACTATATAGGCGGAATCCTGGAACTGAGGACCAAAAATAGCTCCTACACCTTTACCGAACATGTTGCATACTGTGGGAAACGTAAAAAATTATTAATGACGAACAGCAACTATTAGCCTAATGTTTCGCGCTATGAACGAATTAGAACACAAGACAAACGTCAATTGGAAAGATAAGATGTTCGCGTTTCGGAACACCGCGGAAAAAAAAAATTATAATCGCAGTTTTAAAGAAATCATTTGAAAATAATTTGCTAACAGTTGATGTTTACTAATCGCGAGAAGAAAAATACAGGGAAATCTGTGAAGGCAAATGCGTAAAATTTAGACCGACCTAGCGAACGATTTATGGATTATGGGAGATATAGAAACAAGAAACTATCAAAAAAGTAAAACAGATAACCGGAAGAAGATAATAATGTAAAAAATGACTAAAAATTTGGCGGATAACATAAAATGAGATAGAGGAAAAATAATATTATGTACAGGCTCGTCACATAAACTTGTTGGATACCGTGAAGATATATATGATTGGGGCCAGAGCCCCTTTGGAAATAAATATTTTACTAAAAAAAAGTTTTAAATAATCCATTATAACACAATACTTCTAGAACTAATTAAATAAGAATGAATTAAAAAATAAAATACTCCGATCGATGTTGACTATACGCAATAAATAGTACAAATGTATTATAATGAAGCGAAGTGTCCTGAAATGGACCTGACACATAAATGTGAAGTTGAAATCGACTATCTTAATCATGATTATTGTAACATTCGAATTATTTACGCGTCTAAAGATATCATGTGACATTTTTAACTGATTATTGTTGTTTTTGGTCAGATTCGCGATACCCATGCACGTTTCGAATTCGTCAGTTATAGTATTTTGTATTTTTTAACGAATGAAAAGTAGGAACAAATTGTTAATTTGTACGACCTTGCGAACAAGCTGAATAACTTGACGGGATCTTTAAATGCAACGCATATAAAAAATGAAACAAAAGACAGACGAGTAGATCAAAATGTATTGGAAAAAAGTATATTCACATTTGAGTTTCTTAATAAAAACGTAGGATTTTAACTTTTTAGATTTTTGAACGGCCCACTTTTATCTGGAGCCCGGTGCAATTTATCCCAATTACCCCTCCTTGTGACGAGCCTATATGCGTATGTAAGCTTACTATACATACGAGAGAAATATATAAAATGCATGCTGTAAACCAATCAAGCAAGTACATGTACATAATATATGTATGTAAGTATATCTTCATGTTATATATATATATATAGATAAGAACATACCTAAATTTTTAGTTTCGAACGAGCTACCATTCTGTAAGTAAACATGATCGATAGCTTCCATCGCATCCGTCCATTTATAATCGCGATTCGAAATTGACAACGCGTGTTTGAAGGCTAGATCTTCAATATTGAACTCCTCCGTCGCCCCATTGAAAAGACCACCTGTACATCGTTTTAATCGTAATTATACGTTACGGATTGATAATATTGCTAAAACTCTTCCTTCTAACGTTAACAACGCTGCATTTATGCAATCGATTAATGAAAAATTTAGCCACTATGAAATTATATTTACAGACCGATAAAATACGCGGAAATTATACTGCGGAAAAAAGCATATCGAAAGTATACAGATTATGCTTTGCAGGTTCCTCATTTGCAGTAGAATTATTGTTTGCCATTCACAAAGCTTTGCACCTAGTTAAAGTTTTGAGCAAAAATAATATTCTAATCATCTCTGATTCCTTAAGTGTCCTATTACAATTATCTAAGCTCCCAGAACTAAAAATGTTCAAGTTAGAATTTGATGTGAGACATCGTGTTATTCAACTTTATAATCCTGGATGTATAGTTTTAAGTGGGTACCTTCTCACTGTGATGTTACTAGAAACGAGGTGGTCGATGAATTAACGCGTTATAATTTATCAAGTGCACCTTGCGAGAACACTAAGTGGAGTTGGACTGATATGTTACCAAAGAAACAATTTTTACTAATGGATTTTCAACAGTATTTTTCCGCCGAAAGTCAGAATGAAGGAATAAAAATACTTCGCTTTCTAATTAATTTAGAAAATTTACAATACAGTCGTTTTTCTAGATTAGGATGAACAAAAGTTTTATTCTTATTTATAATTCCTATCGGGATAGTCGGATGGCTTTTTATTAGGCCATTTGTAGTTAAAAACGGTTTCGAATCTTAATTTGCATTTGAATATAAATACATAAGTATATATATTAAAATAAAAAAACCTTTAGGTCGATACCTCATTGTTTTGAAAAAGAAAAAAAACGAACGTTTCGAACATGTTTACACAGTCCATTATCGAAGCAGAACATCAACTTACTAAGACTATCGTTCGAGGGATCATCAACTTAATTTAGACTACGTACTGGGCATAATCTCTCCTCTTCACATCTTGCTAAATGAGACATAATTTCTGACACGTGCATTGTTGACGACTTTGTTGAGCATCAAATTTGGGTTTGTCCGAAATTTCCAAAGCATAGGGATGAGCTGTTGTCTAGTATTTTACAAAAGTGGCACACATTACCTGCGAGAATTGAATTATTTCTGACCCATTTTGTCTTACAATCAGTTTATACAAATTTATCAAAGGTAGTGGCATTGAGATATTTAAAATACACTAACTAGTTAAAGGTTTAAACTGGCCAAATGGCGCAGGTTGGACCAAAAAAAAAAATATTTATTTAGTAGCCGAAATTCAATAAAATCGGACATTGCTATAACCGACGTAAAATTAGGTTTTACAAAACTGAATGGACGATGAAATGGAATCAATCTTAATCGTACAAAATAAATTAACTTAAAAAAAAAAGTCTTATCGTACGGTCGATATTTACCTACGTTGAAGCTGACGATCGATTTGATATTAATCGTAACGACGCAGAAAACCAGGAAAATTATCTTCATTCCGAAAAATAGCTAATTCCGTTTCCGTCGAATTTTCTAACATGTAAAATATATAAGCGATATACGTTTACTATATTCCTTACGTTGAACGATAAACGATTAAACGAAAACGTATTGAAGCTGAACAGGTTTATTACATCAGTTCGATCGCAAGCAATACCCCTCTGAAATAGACAATACAAAACATACAAAGAATAAGTAATAAAGAAATTGGAAATAGGGGCTTCGATTGTTGGAAAACACAAATAACAGACATCAATATAACGACGGTTATTATTGCGCATATAGTTAAAATTATATATGCACACATACATACATATATATATGTGTTGGTTTGTAAGAGTATCGAAATAATGCTGTATAAAAAGATACAATGATACATACATACATTATATATATATATATATATATATATATATATATATATATATATATATATATATATATATATATACATATAAGATTAGTTTGTAAAAATAGGCTATACATTTAGAAAAGAAGTATAAAAACCAAAAAGGATAAATTATTTAAATAGAACGTAAATAAATTGATGGAAACTTAGAAGTCACTAAGAATACTATCGTCGGTAAGCTAGAAAATTAATTAGCAGGATTTCCACGCATTTAAAAAAGTTAAATAAAATACTATAAGAATATATTTTGACGAAGTGTTCTGAGCGTACAGACGAAGTTACTGTCCAGAGTTCTGGTATAAATGCATATTAGCCGGAAGTAAAGAAAATGATACGCTGATATAGCAAAAAAATTCGACCATCAAATGGCGTCGTTATCTATTATCGATTGTCCGTATAATAATGCAAACAGGCAAAGCGAGTATTTTACAATCGGAAAAATATATTAAAAAACAAAGATATAAACATAAATCTGAAGAAAAAATTCCTAACCTTATTTATTTGGACACTGTATGGACGTGAAGACGATTAGTAAACTAGAAAAACAATCAATAGAAGCATTCGGAATGCTGAAAATACGGTGGGCAGATAAACTAATAAACGAAGAAGTCCTAAAGGAAATTGTAGAAGAAAGAATATCACGGAAAAGAATAATTAAACGAAGGATGAATATGATTGGGTACATTCTAAGGCACGATAATCTTACAAAACATAATTATAGAAGGAACAACGAATGGAAAACTAGCAAAGAGAAGACCAAGGAAACAATACATGCAAGAGCTAGTAGAAGACACTACCGGATATGCGAATATGAAGAGGAAAACAGCAAATCGTCAATTGTGGAGAAAATTAAAAAGACCACAAAGCTTTTTGGCTGTTAAGCCGTTATCAAGTGGATGTAAAAAAAATAATAAAAAATAAAAATATATACAATTTGTAAAAAATATAAAAGGAAGAAAAGAAAAAAATAAAATGAAATGTAACAAAAAAAAATCTAAATTTAGATAAAAAGTAGCAAAGTGAAATAATATCCGAAAAGTTTTCTGATCTTTTTATGTATAAAAATTTAGTCACATGAACTATATTTTTTTGTTTATTTTTTTAACAAAGACTACATTCTATACATAATTTTTATATATATATATACATATATATATCTATATATATATATATATATATATATATATGTATATATATACATATAAGATTAGTTTGTAAAAATAGGCTATACATTTAGAAAAGAAGTATAAAAACCAAACAGGATAAATTATTTAAATAGAACGTAAATAAATTGATGGAAACTTAGAAGTCTAAGAATACTATCGTCGGTAAGCTAGAAAATTAATTAGCAGGATTTCCACGCATTTAAAAAAGTTAAATAAAATGCTATAAGAATATATTTTGACGAAGTGTTCTGAGCGTACAGACAAAGTTACTGTCCAGAGTTCTGGTATAAATGCATATTAGCCGGAAGTAAAGAAAATGATACGCTGATATAGCAAAAAAATTCGACCATCAAATGGCGTCGTCATCTATTATCGATTGTCCGTATAATAATGCAAACAGGCAAAGCGAGTATTTTACAATCGGAAAAATATATTAAAAAACAAAGATATAAACATAAATCTGAAGAAAAAATTCCTAACCTTATTTATTTAGACACTGTATGGACGTGAAGACGATTAGTAAACTAGAAAAACAATCAATAGAAGCATTCGGAATGCTGAAAATACGGTTGACAGATAAACTAATAAACGAAGAAGTCCTAAAGGAAATTGTAGAAGAAAGAATATCACGGAAAAGAATAATTAAACGAAGGATGAATATGATTGGGCACATTCTAAGGCACGATAATCTTACAAAACATAATTATAGAAGGAACAACGAATGGAAAACTAGCAAAGAGAAGACCAAGGAAACAATACATGCAAGAGCTAGTAGAAGACACTACCGGATATGCGAATATGAAGAGGAAAACAGCAAATCGTCAATTGTGGAGAAAATTAAAAAGACCACAAAGCTTTTTGGCTGTTAAGCCGTTATCAAGTGGATGTAAAAAAAAATAATAAAAAATAAAAATATATACAATTTGTAAAAAATATAAAAGGAAGAAAAGAAAAAAATAAAATGAAATGTAACAAAAAAAAATTTAAATTTAGATAAAAAGTAGCAAAGTGAAATAATATCCGAAAAGTTTTCTGATCTTTTTATGTATAAAAATTTAGTCACATGAACTATATTTTTTTGTTTATTTTTTTAACAAAGACTACATTCTATACATAATTTTTATATATATATATACATATATATATATATATATATATATATATATATATATATATATGTATGTGTATATGTATTGATATGTATTGATTCATTCAGTAGTCGTCACCTTAATTAGGATATCGTGATTAGCCTTAATCCGTCGTCAAAGCAATAAGTCTGCAGATAGTCGTACACATTACACAATTGAAAATCCTGTCCTTTGTCGAACAACACCTGTCCATCGTGTCGGTACAGGTCCCGGTAGTCGTTTACCGTTAATTATCCCCATGATCATCAGCTTCTGTGAGCCTTATGATCTCCGCACGATATGTCTGAAGAATTTAATCACTCTCGTAATGCTTTTGCATGGTGACAATTTCCAGTAAAACAGACTCATTCGTCCGTTATGTTGTCCACGGTATTCTGAGGAGCCGTCTCCAACACCACAACTCAGCGTAGTCAATTCTCTTCTTATCGGACTTTATCATTGTCCGCGTTTCCGCTGCATATAGTAGAATTGAACGAGCGTTTGGACTAACTTAATTTTTACGTAATATAATTATCTTTCCAAATGCCGTTTAGTTTTGTCGTAGAATTTCTAGCTATTTCTATTCTTCGTCATATTTCTTCTTCTGAGCCGCACTTTATCGCAGCCGGTGGATGTTCTTTCATTTAGTGTTATTACATTCTTTCTGTTTATAATCATAATTTTTATCTTGCTTTATATGTATGTATATATTAGATATAAATATATATATATATATATATATATATATATATATATATATATATATATATATATATATACATAATGATCATGCAGATCCATGGAAAAAGAAAGGTAGATCGATGACCCGTTATATCGATCAAATTACGAAAATAGTGGATTGGATTTACAATAAATTATGAATCTAGAGCAGCATAGACCCATGTGGCGATTTATGGGAGCTTGCATGACATAAGATCACGGCATCCGGATACGGACAACGAAAAAGGAAGAAGAATATATATATATATATATATATATATATATATATATATATATATATATATATATATATATATATATGTATATAATTGAAACTTTTAAGTTTTATAATTTATATTCGTGATAATTAATATTGTTATACTTTTTCTTGTTCTACAAAAAGCGATATAATTAAATAACGAATACGCAATCGTACATATTAACAATATGCATGTTTCGTTAGAATGTATAAATTTTTAACCTTTGGCGTGTAAAATAATTAGAGTGATTCGAGGAAGCGAAAAAATGCGTACTACGTCGCTTCTTAGATGATCCTGAATAATTTTTAGCATAAATATTTTTAAAATTTAAACATCGTCCTATTTCGAAAATATAAAATTGTATATACCATTAAAAATTCACGTACCACATAGGCGACACTGTACGTTAAGTCGTTTCATCGATAAATTAAATAAATGATATCCGCGCAAAACGTAAAAAACGGCTAAAAACCAAAAAAAAAAACAGTTAATACGCTTATTTTTAGCGAAATAACAACTTACTCGTCCGATTTAAAATTTAGAACTTAAAAAAATAAACAGAATAATTTCAGTTACATCGTACTCGCAGTAATGTTTATTACGCGTATCAATTAAAACGTGAGAGCATTATTATTAATGTAAACGAATCTAACTCTAAATTACGTTACAAAAAAAAATAAAAAAACGATCCGATACAGTAAAACTGTGTTGGGAGTATTTATAGAACTATGTCGCCAAACTTGGCTATAATCCCAGAAGACGAGAAAAATTAAAAAATATATCATTAGAAACGGTTTTTCGTACTTCCATAGTAAATACAAATTGTATAATACATGCATACATATATATAGCGTCTAATATGCAAAGAAAATAATACATAAATATAAATAATAACATTGAGAAAAAAATAAAATGATAAAAGCAACTAAACTGAATATCGTTAATCGGATTTACATAATCACCATGTTTAACAATTACTTAATAACGTTTTATATTTTAACTTTCTCGGGTTCTCGAACAATTGCTAAGTAATATTGCTATAAAAATGAAACATTTTGCACGTGATCCTATTTTTCGGTGTTTATATATACTTCTATAACTTCCGAATATAAAACTTCGCTCAATACGTGAAATTATTCATCCGATACTAAGTTAGATTAAACAAATAATTGCAATTATTCAATATAGCTGAGCGTGTGTTATTTATATGTTAACACGTTTGATTTTTTTTTCAACTTTTTTGTTTTCTTTAAATTAAACTACAACTGGTCAAACTGGAGGCCATTGAGCAATTGATATATAATAGATAACACGTGAAGAAAAACAACTCGGAAGATCCAAAACACTTTATTTTCCTGCACGTAGTTAAAAGATCAGTTGGTTTAACGGGACACAATTTTTGCAACTCCTTCGCCGAGCAAATTTATGGGCAAAGGATTTTTATGTTTTTCCAACGTTATTAAGTAGCGTTGAGCACTTTTCTCAACCTCATCAAGAACAGTACTTACATGTAAGTCGCGGTGTATGGAGTGATTTGAGACATACCAGAGTGCTGATGTTATTGACCTTGTGCTCGATTCTGAAACCTTTTCATTATATCTATGTTGCCAGGTTTCGCACACCGCCAGAGCGCATTCACGCAGGCTTTAAAAAACTTTTATTACGGAAGTGAAGTTTAGACTTTTAGTTAATCGATATAATTCTCTCAGTTCGTTCGGTCGTCAAATGTTTGCTATTATTAATTTATTAAATATTATTAAATACGTTCTTAATTTTATATTCTTTAACTTATTTGAATTTTAATAAATTTAAATTAGTGTAAATACGGTTAAAGTTGTGTCGATTTAACGGCGGTATTAACTATCCGAATCTTTTTCAATTCGAATAATTTTATTTTTAATTTATATTTATTAGTTAACGCGAGTAAATAAGCTTCGTCGTAAATTTAATTAAGACGTAACGTCCATATTTCATAATTAATACCATTCGGTTCGATTCATCTGAATACACCTCTGTTTCGGAATTTATTTGTCAAATGTACCGTAATTTTCTAATTCCTTCTCATATAATTTGTTATTATTAACTAATTTAACGCGAATATAATTTACCGAAATTAAAACGTTTCACATCTAATTAGTATTACACGATCTCTATTCGAATTTATCGGATGTAAAAAACGTCGTTTGTACTTTAACCCCGATTTCGAAATACGCAATACTCTAGTCTCGCGTATCTGTTACTTGTAATAATCAGATCATCTTTTATTATATTTACTGTTAAATCCCCCGCGCGACTTACCCTAGTTCGGTACCCACATTATAATCCGACAGATCAATAAAGCGAGTTCCCCTGTTTTGCTTTTGTTGTTTTTAAATTTAACTTCAGAGTTTGGAGGAAATTTTAGACTCATCCGACGGTATCGTAGGAACTATGGATTTTTGCGATGTTTCGATTGAATTCATGCACGGGTATATTGCTACTACACGTATTGCGATGTAATATCAATTTAAATTATCTCAATCACAATTTGTGCTGTCACATTAAATTGTCATAAATATACGGTTATAATTACTTCGTATATATATTTCGTAGTTTTTTTGCAACGAGCATACGCCCGAATATTCACCAGGAGAACGGAAATAAAATTTCAAAAATTACATTCTCATTTATAAAATTTAATTTCAGAATAAATATTAATTGTAAAATTCGAACGAGAATTATATATATATATATATTTATTTATTTATTTAATAAAAGCCAACGCATTCATAAGGAACAAATCGTTAAGCAATACGACACTAAATAATAATAATGAACATAAAGGCGTATAAATTAAAGTATTCAGAATCTTCCGTAAATATAACTTTGCTTCCACTGCGTATAAATGAAAGAACTAATCGATTTAAGTGTATCCGCGAAATTTATTTAATTAAAAAAAAAATCAAGGAATTAAAAAAAAATGTCGAATTAAAATAATATATAAAATTAAATTAATTTCCGAACGTACGAAAATAATAATCGCTTTTTAAAAGATAGAAAGGAACGAGATCACGTATATATGTATAAGTATATGTACGTGCGTGTGTGACGGTCGAATAATTATTCGAAGAAACTGCTGCTAGTGATACTTTTTATTCGTTTGAAACTTAATTCTGACGAATTAAAAAAAAATATATTTAATTTTCGCGTAATATTATTCGTTCCATTTAAATCAATTTTAAATTTATAATTTTATTTGAGATATTTATTAATATTTAAGACAGATTTCTTCAAATTTCAAACTAAGAATCTCGATACGAGACGTAACGAAATTTTACATATGTATGTATACAAACATAGTTCCTAAAATTTGAGATGTAATTTATTAAGACATATAGAGACTATAAGCGTGTAATAATTTTTTCACCGTAATATATTTTCTAATTTAGTAGAATACAGTTTTCCACATTAACAATGTGACTTTATTTTTTTACGCGATTATCATTTTTATTATTTTTTTAATACAAATATTTGATAGAGGTTTTGTTTAAAATACTCGTCTAAATTTAAAATTACCCCTACACATATATATATACTATGTATAAATAATGTACAAACTGTCCTTTAGTAAGTATTCGTCGGCATATGATCAACATTGTGAAAAACTGGAGGTGGTTGATGTCGCGAGTCGTATAATTTCGAGTTAGGCACGTGACTGGAAATTAAATCGTGTCGAACACGTCCTTCGATAGTTTCAATTCTAGACTTCCAGATAAATTCCAGCACAGCCGTTAAACATGCGATCCCTAGACCGGCTAATAAAACTACGAATACTCCTCCGACGCTGGCTAAGGACAGTTCATTCGCCACATCTCTGCTTTTATTCGATTCTTCCTGTAAAATCAAAAAATTCGGTCTTCCTAATCGGCTTATTTATTTATTTTATCATCATTTTTATTCCTCTAATTATGCTTATCGGTAAACTTCGTTCTTTCCTATATAAGTTATCACGTCGTGAATTGCTACTGAAGAAACAAAGAATGATCTCGCAACATTCCGGATAACGATGACAATTTTACAAACGAAATCCCAAAAAGATTGCGAAGCGTTGGTGGTTCGATATTAAGAAAGGTTACACTTATCATTCGATACACTAAATATTTTGGGAATATATTAACCGATGATAGAAGATGTTCAGACTTTCTTCTTCTTACATTCCTCGATCATTCGATTAGTGGTCAATCAGAAAAGTAGCCTTAACGCTTTGCTCGGCGCGTTGTCTCGTAATTACTTGGTACGTCTCTGTATCCTCCATTATTTGCGTGATGAATTTTCACCTAGGTCTTCTTCTTGTTACATTACCATTTATCGGTCTTTCCGTTATTTCTTAATATATATGCGCTACATATCTTCTATCTAATGCGATGTTCTTTAAGCATCTTTTTTTCATCGATTTTTTGGAGTTACTCGCGTAATTATTATTCTGTATGCCCATTTAATTTGTTGTCCAGTAGTTATTGTCTTTCTTTGTTTCAATTTAAACGTAAGAGCAAAATTTGCCCACATTCGTAACGATGGAACAAGATAAAAAGAAACTACATAACAGCGATGTTAGAAGAATACTACGCATTAGCTGAAAAGTAATTAGGAAGTACTCGAACAAATAGAAATGAAGAAAATACTTTCGAGTATTATCCGAAAATTCTGAAATTCAGTATGTGATCTAATATAAACCTGATTAAATAAAAACTCCAGCATCACAGCACCACCGGGAGTGAAGATGTGTCGTTGAGGAGCAAAATTTCCAACTCGTGCATCAAAAACATAACAACACTTTTACCGCTTTATTGTGCATAGACATAAAATCGTAATAAAATTTTAATTTAAAGAACAAAATGTATGAAATAGATAAAATAAAATTTAATAGATAATAAACGAAATATACAAATAAGAAACGACGAAGAATGTTCGTGGGGGATAGTATACTTAAATATCGGCCATTAAAGTAGTGTCGCTCTATAGCGACGTATCCGATGATGAAAGGGTTAAAATAAGAACCGTAAAAATATTTGGTCAATAGGAAACAATTAATTCTCAACAAACGTAATTGAAGGAGAAATAAAAATAACGGAAAGCTAAATGCCGACCGAATCGGAATAGCCGGTTGCAACAAAGATATCGATCGAGAGGATGACAACGAACAGAGATGCTTTAAAGTAAGAAACTAGCCGTATATGTTTAAAAAACCGAATAATTAATAATTAAATGATACAAAAAACTGGATGATTATTCAGATGATTTTACTATCTGATATACTATGTTCTGTTCTGTTTCTTTGTACAATGTTGTCTGTTTTATAAAACGTATATTAACGTTTGACGTTTCTTGTTGTGTATATTCTTAATTGTTTTTTTTTTTTTTTTGTATTTTATTATTAAAGTTTTTATTTCTAATAATTGTTTTTACTAATTTTTTAAAATTATGTAGCGTAAATACACTAAATATGAAACGGATTTCGAAGTATTTTTGTACATGTCATACGTTAATAAAAAGACAAATTAATTGCTTATATATATATATATATTGGTTAACACGATGAAATTAATTTTAATGGTTTTATTTTTAATTCGTAAACCAACTTTGCGACTTAAATAATTAATCATCTGAATCAAATCATTCAAATACATATATATTTAATAATTGCGACGCAATTGTGTATACAACTAACTTCACGAGAATTTTGAAACAATTCGAAATCTAAATAAAAATTTGTCAAGAACATACAATAACCTAAAAACTTAAAAAGAAAATCGATATTCATCTATGATTATTCATTATCTGTTCATAATCATCAGATACTGGATACAGACAGTTTTTTCAAAAACCTACATACAGATAGTTTTTTCAAAAATCAAATAATCGGTTAGTTTTCATTCAGATGCCCATCACTATAAAGAATATACTTTCATACGTGTTAAAATAGTTAAAATAATCATTACGTTTTGTCTGCGTCTGCTAACAACATCCAATAAAAGAATTAAAATTAAAAAATAAAGTAAGCATTTAGAAATATTATTTTGACCAATTTATTTCATAACGTAAAGTTAAAATTTTATTAGTTCGATTAAATCAATCGTTTAAAATGAGCATAATTTTTTTTTTAATTTTTGCGCATTTACAATGGACAACGTATACATATTAAACGTTTAAAGAATTTTGACGAAGAATATTTTAACGGTTCTCGAAATATAAAATTTAACACAACCGAAAATTTTCGTAAAAATAAATGTAAGATAATCGAAGATAACGAAAAACGATTACTCATTACTTTGCAAGTTCCACCGCCTCTTTTCTGTTGCCACCATTTAGCTTTCAACGCGTGTAACGTACCGTCTTCTTGTAATTTTAAAATCGCCGTACTTACCGGCGTTAAATAAGGAGAACCTACATAAAATACGTACAAATATATATAGATATATATATATATATATATATATATATATATATATATATATATATATATATATATATATATATATATATATACTAGAAGTTACCCACAGCTTCGCCTGTGTAATTTTTTTTTAAGCTTTGTTTCGCATTTATATCACAAACAGCACAAAAATTATAATAATTTAAAGTTTTAAAATGCAGTAAACAGCTACATCTCTGCCAAATCTCGTTTAAAATTTAACACGGTTTCCAGTTCGAAAGTACCTTCACTACCAACACATGCAATACAAACCACGTTTTGCTACGTTAGAGGCGTGGCCGAAATAACGGACGGATACATATATGTATACTGAACTAATATATAAAACTGTTAAAAGAAAGAGACAGCAATATTTTAAAAGTTTAAATTATTGTAATTTCTGTCCTATTTGTGATATCAATAAGAAACAAAGTTTCGAACAAATGTGATTTTATAGGCTATAAGCTGCGCGAATTTCATAATTATTGGTTTAATAAATCGGAACAGACAGACAAAAATTTAAAAAATATACGATAAACATATACCAATGCAGTGATTATAATGAAAATGTTCACAAATCACGGTCAGACACTGAAGTTTTGTATATTAGTATAGATTAGTATGAATATAGATTACGTATTAATGAAGAAGTAAAACACGATAGTAATTAAAAAATAAAATTGATGGATTTTCTACAATAAAATCGCGCTAAAATAACTAAATATCGGTCTAATCAATTTATAAACATTAAAAAATGTCGTGAATAGTGTGGAATGTAGTGATTTTTGCTTTAAAAAAACTAAACAAAAAAAGTAATTAAAATCACTAAAAATTTTTCTTTCTGAAAAATCACAAAGCTTTTCGGTTATTAACCATTATCAAGCGAATATTAAACAAATATAAAATATGCCATTTATCGAAATATAAAATGCAAAATAAAATATTACTTCAGATATACAATTTATAAAAATTATCCAAACGATACTTGTAAAATAATCTGCTAGTAAATGTGGTAAACAAGACAACGATCAGCAATATGAAATTTTACACATAAACGATAATAATAACCGATAGAATTGAAATAAATAAAAAATTCCGACAATATAAAATTTATACAATAAACACAAACAAAATATCCATTAAAAATAATAAAAAATAATTAAAAGTAGTTTTGCTCAATGTACAAATGAAACTTCTTTTGATCAAAATTTATCATCGAATTTGATAAATTATTAATACATCTTTCTTTTATCATTTACATTTTTTTCTATTAGTTTTCATTTTTAAAATTGTTTTTTGTATGTAAAATTTTTTAATTTTGGTTAATATTATTTATTTCTCATAAAGAACAAATTTTAGAGATTTTAACTCTTTTTCGTTCTATATTTATTTGAAAATGATATATTTTAATATATATATATATAAGAAAAGCGAAAAAATGTATATACATTAGTCATCGCGGTATTCGTGAGAAATGTTATTTCGTGCATAAATTTTCGATAAAACATAAATAAATAAAAACATTAAAGATCGCGTTATCGATTTAAGAGTAACGGATACTGGGATTATTGAAATTTTCACCGTCTTCGTAAAGTAAAGTCGAGCGCTGCACCATTGATTATCGGCAAACCGAATTAATTACGAACACCACGAGTCACCAGAGTCGTCAGTCGTCTAAGTCGGTATCGACAGGTTATTTTCTTTTCGTAGATAATTATTTTGAATATTTATTTTCATTTAATATATATATACACACCTCTTATGTAAACATTTTTTTTAATGGCCATTTAGAATAATAATGTATTTTATAAAATAAGTAACAAAAAAATTTGGTGCGAAAATTATAATAATAATAGCTGATGATAAGATCAAATAAAATTAAATAAAATAAAAGTCTAGACAATAATAATTTTTATCTGTCCTAGTCAGTTGAGTGTTAAGGGAGATACGCAGCCAAACAACTGGTGCCCCATTTCACGCTCACAACCGCATTCATACAGTCGACTACGGTAATATATATAATATATATATATATGCATGTGTATATATATAAATATATGCATATATGTATGTATGTATGAAGCGTAACATTCAGATTTACATTCATGTAAGTATATTTCTTACGGTGTTACGGGTTGCCAACGTAAATATACCGGGATTTCATCATTAATTAGAAAGTTGTGGAATTAATAAAATTCAAGTTATGTATACGTATATAGAATTCTGATTTGCATATAATGTGAAAAAAATGTTCACTTAAGTATATCTCTTAAGAACGGTCAACAGAAATATCGGATTGTATCCGGATTCCGTTATCAATTTTTGACAAAAAAAAAGAAAAAAAAGATTGCCTTATAGATCATTCCGAAACATGGTGCTGTAGGCGACTTGTTAGAACGAAAAAAGTACTAATACGTCTACTTTAAGAGAAATTGACATAACTCGCGCATTATCAATAGGTGGTCCTGATACATGCTAAGAAATTTTTCGGTCACATAATGCGCAAGCACAAAGGACAGTAGTTGTGGAGCAAATAAATGATGTACGACCAAAGGGCAGAACATCGACTAAATGGACGGATAAAGTGATTGCAGCTACAGATATCACTCTCAAGCTGCGTTTAACATGTTGAAGATCATCGTGTCCTACGCGAAATTACGAAAATATATATATATATATATATACACTGTAAAATTTGGATTTAATGTGAAAAATGTTCAGTTCGGTCAATTATCTGTTTACCGTAAAATAGAATGTTTGTTTTTTTATATTTAGATTTAATTATTAATTATTCGACGAAAAATCTAAAATTGTGGAATTCGTAACAATCGGACCGCGTGTATATATTTCGATTTTGCGTTTGTTCATAGATTTCTATAGATTGCTAACGTAAACACCGAATGTAATATTTGTTTTTATATCCGAATATTACACAATTAATTTTTGACGGAAGATCCGAAAAACTGTAAAATTAATTTTAAAAATCGAGCAAGAAAAAGAAAGATCTTTACTTAAACATTACGATACGCGTATAATAGATGCGCAGCATATTCTTAAATAATACCTAGCTCAAATACAATAATAAATATCAGATTATACGAGGAAAAAGCGATTAAAAAAAAAACACAAAAAACGCAAGAAAAACGAAGAGAAAACGGAAATGCGACAGCAGAGGGTAGTTAGATACGTGTGTACATGTAAACGCGCACATATACGATATAATAACGTGTACATAATCTATAAAAATAGATAATACAGTATTAAGGAGGGATGGTGAATTCAAATACCTGGGCTCAAGTATTACCTCAGATGGAGACACAAACTCCTGGATCCAAATAGCGCGTATGAAATGGAAGCAATTAACTGGGATACTCTGCGACAAAAGGTTCCCGAAACATCTTAAAGGGAAGATTTACAAAACGGTTATTAGACCTGCAATGTTATACGGGGCTGAATGCTGGCCGACGACTGCAAAAATGGAACAAAAGCTATACAACCCTGGAGGAAAGCGTCCACGATGTCGAACAAGAAGACGGTGGAGTCTGTCAAGAACGATATGGTGTAAGTCGATATCAATATAGAGAACGATAAGGATGGCAAGAAATGGAGAAGCATGTGCTATCAAGCGGACCCCTCGCTGAGAAGACGCTAGGAAAGAAGCAGAAGATGCATATCAGACTGATGTATAAATTATGAATATAAATAATATTCGAATAAACGCTAAATATTACAAAAATAACCCACGGCTTAAAATGTTACGATGTTTGGAATAACGCATAGTGGGACTACGTCGTAAAAATATAACAATTCGTATTCGTCATTTAGTATGAAAACTATTCGCTCAGTTTATTTACCGAATGTAATTAAAAATAATCGTAATAATGATTAGGAAACGTACCCGGCGGCATAGCGATACCGTATCCTTTAGAATCTAATAATCCGCCGATTTGAGTCAGATCGCAATTGCGTTCCGTTACGTATTCGATGCTGGTGGATTCCATCAAAAACGCGTACAAACCTTTGCCACGCATTACTCGTTCCACTCCTTCTTGATTGGACGTGGTAAACACGCTCGGACGGCTACTTTCCATAAATGTCCACATACGTTGGTAGGTGGTAATATTCGAATCCTAATACGATCACGAAAAGAAAAAAAGAAAAAGTTTTATTTCGCCCGGATAATAATAATAATAATAATAATAATAATAATGATAATGATAATAATAATGGCGATTAAATCATGTTTAGCTTTAAGTTGGTTGTCAGGCGATGATATTTTTTTCCGCTGATAACCGTGTCAATTACTTCGAGTGTCGTTTCGAAAACACTTGCAGTTTTCGATTCCGAAAAAAATTCTGAACGTAAATAATATTTATTTATAGAAATGAAAATTTAATTAATATCCAGAAGAAAGTACATTTAACTAACATCCAAAAAAAGCTAATGAAATCCATAAATGTACTAATTTGTCCTTCGCATCTTCGCGTATTGCTACAAAGTAACTATAATATATGAATATGCGCGCGCATACATATAATATAACACATAGATAAACGCATACATACGTAAGGATTATATTTAAAAAAAAAAAAAGAAAACGAATTATGTATACAAAATATTCATAGCGTCTAGTCAAGAGTGGAATTTATTGAATTGAGATATCTTTGCTCTTTTTCATCTGCTGCGGATATTGTCATATTTTCTTTATTGATGATTTTATATTTTCTTACAAAGCATAGCATTAGGCCGAGCTCACATTGCATACGTTTTCGTACGAAAATTACTCGTGCGAATGAAAACGTGCGAACGATCTCAATTCTTTAAAATTGTTGAGTGCGCTCACATTGGACGCGAGTTAGTCGTACATATACGACTAAATAAATCCGACATCTGAATTCGCACGTTTGAATGATATTTGTAACGATTTGTTGTAGTAACGTTGAGTTGTACTCCAGGTTACTACTAATCGTTCTTCAGGTGATATTGCGAAAATTACTGTATCTAGATAAATCAGAGCGTACTACATTAATTATACATTCGAACGTTTCTTTCTTCATACGTAGATAATCGTAAAATAAATTATTGTCACTAAATCTGTCGTAATATGACGAAATTCAGCGAAATCGTCTCTTTTCAAATACATTTCACGTACCCACTCGGTTCAACGAGGGCGTCGACGCTGCCGTAGTCTCTCTAAAAGATACAAATGATTATTCATTGCGCAACAGTGAGAAAACAGAAACGCGAAAACTGCAATCTACTTACTGACTGAGAAAAACACTCAGTTCGTACGACCGCCGTCGTACAGTGTATTCGTGCGGCCGTTGTCGTTATCCGATGTTAGCTCGGCCTACGCCTCCTGCACTGGGACGTCCGATTCCGATATTCTTGTAAATTCTTAAATTTCTTCTCACAACATTTAATTTGCTCTCGTCCTCTGATATTAGAATGTTACTATTTATTCTATACTATATTTTACCGAGATAGGAGGCATAATAATAATAATAATGAGAATAAACAAAATTAAACGACGGATTACTCGAAAATAAGCGGCCGTCGAACCTCCTCGTAAGGCGCCGTATTTGATTTTCGTTTGTTTGGCTAAATCTTCGGCGCTAGTTATCGGAGATTCCATACGTTCGACTGTTAAAAATGCGGCCAAATTAGCCGTGTACGATGAAATCATGATTAGGGTAAAGAACCACCAAGTTCCAGCCACGATTCTAGTAGAAAGCGCCCTGTATCGCGAACACGGTTTTTAATTTTTTAAATGAAAATAAATAAATAAATAAATAAATAAATAAACTCTTTAATAAAACACGACGCTTTTAATAACGATCACACCTGAAAAAGAGTCGATATTTTTGACTTTTTTGGGGTAAAATAAAAAAAACAGCGTATGTGATTTTTTAAATATATATATATATATTATATATAGCCAAATGGCTAGAGTGCGGACTTCTATATGGAAGGTACCGAGCGACGCAAAAATTATTATCGAAAAAATAAAAACATGAATAATCGTAATATTACCGCGTGAAAGGCAAAATGGCAAACCACCACACACAACACCATATGCGCTCTAGTAATAATATAGTACACTCAAAAACACGCTGCGACGTGACGACAAAGCGATTACAATCAGTTTTCCCCGTTATGTGTCTATCTACGCTAACGCCATATTATGATTGCCTTGTGCACTACTTACACTTTACAGCAAAATCATAGGTAAGTAGTCGCCTACCTCTGATGCGGAGACGGCAATTAATGATGATATATATATATACGATTTGTTTAATTTTACTACTTGTGTTATACAATGCAAAGCGAACTCGTGAAAATTCATTTACCCCAAAAATATGTATACCGGTATGCAGTATCGCGCGTTATAAAAATGCACGCACACGTGCACGATCAAAATCCATTCGAAAGCTGAAAGCATATTTATATACGCACGTTAGCTTTACGAGAATTAATGAATATGCAACAAACGCATACACATCTACAATGGACTACAGATAGATTTACGGTTCTTCAGACTTGGATTTTCCTTCCATTAAAGAATGCAAGTCGTAACAAAACACATTTTTAAAAATCTTAGAAAACTTAAGTGTTATATTCCCCACCGAAATGGGGGGAATACAACTAATATAATAATTAAAAATTCGTTTCGTATTAATTTTTTTTTAAATTATTTATTTCTTCGATATATTCGTATTTAAGATTGGGTACATACTACTAGATAATAATGTTTTGTTGCAAATTTATATCGCTGGAAGCGCATGAAATTTAATGTGATTATTCATCCTCAGGTGCGCGTGAATTCGTTGAATTACAGTATCACTTTGGAATGACATCCCCCGTAAAAAATAAAAATAAAATAAAAAAAAAAGGGAAAATACAAAAAAATTACAAGCAACGATATAAATACAAAATGAAACGAATTTAAATCATCGCATTTACTCGTACGCGTCGGAACACTTCCCAGTTACGTATTTTTTCTGTCCAATTTATAGTGTTCGACGATATAATCACGAACACATCCTCGGGTAGCATTTTATCAATCTCATAATTTTATATTTTTACTGGAAAATTGTTAGGAAGACATAATAACTTTATGAAAAATATAACAGACGGTAAAGTTGAAGATAAAAGCTCAAGAGGAAGACCACGAAGAAATATAATGAATAGTGTTACGATCGCTGGAATAGAAGTAAATATCAAAAATTTAGATCACAATGACCGCAACGACAAGACGTTGTCCTTTAGTGAATTAGAAAAAAAGAAAAAACGTAATTTGATGTTTTTCGTGATATATTTTTTTCGAAAATTTTTTATAATTATAAGTATAAAACAAAAATCGCGAATTATCCTTAATGGTTTTTTATCGCTATCGCATGAAAAATGTTACACATTCGACGCAACCGATTAAAGTCGAATAATTCTTACTTGGGAATAATTTCCGAACCTTGCTGCATGAGCGTACTAACCGTAAACCAGAATGAGTTTATCATCGAAAATTGATTTACCAACACATCGTTTTCCTTCATACCACACGTAGACGGACTTTCCCATTCGTATGGACTAAACCTGTGTTTTAAAGACAGACAGAAATTACACAACCACCGCGCTCCGCTAATATGGAAAAGTTAATATATATATATAACCACCCCTAAATTTCTCCGGTAATGAATATCGCGAGAAAGAATATTAAAAGAATGTCGGATAGTGATATTTACGCGAATTAGCGTGTTCGTATATTTCTCTTACAGTGTACATAATTTAGCACAAACTCACGTGTATATATATATATATATAACTGAATTGGAGAAAGACCACATCCAACAGTGGACTGATATAGACTGAAGATGAAGGTGATTATCAAGTATTCAACCTCGAAAGAACGTATATATCGTCGTATTTAAAAGAAATCTTAACGACACTCGACTCGTCGCAAACGTGCGTAGAGGATAATTTAAAGCAGATAAGTTCGAAAGAAAAGATTAAAAAAGCAACGAAATAAGTTCAAATAACGAATAACAGCGCTATCTATGAGATGAAGCTGGCAACGCTATATATTAACGTTTAATTGAACAGCTTACTTGGGAAGAAAGTCACAGCCTTGTTGCATAAGAGATCCTATAGTAAACCAAAGACAATTAAGTAAAGAAAATCTATTATCCAATTTTTCCGAATCTGGTTGACATGGATTGGGATTTATCCATTCGTACGGCGTAAATCTAGGGAAAAAATGAAACTATTAAATTTGAAGAAAATTTTAAATGCATAATTTTAGTTCGAAGTACTAGATTGATAAAACGGAAAACCGCGTGATATATATATAATTTTATATTTATATATACACTTCATATTGCGTTTTGAAGATGGAGTTGGAATCTTTCCGTATTGTTCGGACGTACACATCTATCGATGATTAGATATACACATTTTGCAAGTCCGTCAAAAAATATCTGGACAAATATAATGCTCTATGTACGTATTTTATAGGGGCAATACGATAATTACACGTTCAATTTTTAATATCTAAACATTCGTATAAAATTAATAAAAATAATTTAATACACGTACAATATTATTAAATTTAATTCGAATTAGCCGCTGAAGAATACATTATCAACTAGTTTCCAAACTAGTGTTGTTTCACCGAACTTGTCTCCTGCAAATTCCTTTTTTACGTTTTCCGCGAAATCTTTATATCTTTCTCCGTCCGGGTAAAATTCGGTCACTGTTAAATTTTTTTTTTTAACGATTTCTTTTTATTTCGAATTTTTCATTCATTTTTTTAATAATTTTTTTAATGACTGATCCGATCATAGCTAGTTGACATTTCAAGATTATTGTATTTTTTGTTAAATAGAAAGCGACTTTTATTTGACGTATCCCGCTATTGCTTTGATTGCTTCGTTTTCTCATCTTACGTACTCTACTAATTTTCTCAGATAATTTAATTAAATATATATATATATATATATATATATATATATATATATATATATATATATATATATATATATGTATGTATATATGCTCATAATACAAACCTTGCTAGTACAAATAACAACAATGATACTCCTAAGTAAGCGGTCGCCATATATAACCAGACGTCGAACGAAAGAGGTGAAAGAAATGAGAATAAATTCGGCGCTTGCCTCGTCGGTTTCCTGTACAGTATGCTGATACCTGGAAATATTAAACAACAAATAAAATCGTCTGCGCCCGTAACCTGTTGAAATTCACTAACGAAAACGATTTATTGAATTATCTTGAAGAATATAACTTGTAGTTTAACATTTTACTATTTAATCAACGATGTTAAACCAACTTAATTCAGCGGGGTATAATGTTACCAATAAGCAAAAAATTCTATAATATGCCATATAAGCATTAAAAATATTGCTAATACGCAACTTTATGTATAGATTCAAATTTGCTAGAAAATGTTTATTAAACGCAATGCTGAGATTTTAACTAAAGGTTAAATACAATCCTCTGTTTTTAACTATAAGATTTTTTATTATGATTCGCATATAATATATAATCAGTGAAAATCGCATTTTTTTTAAAAATTGTTGTATATTATTTAATGAATAATGTTGCATCCTTAAGTATTAGATCGATATGATAGCATAATTTTAATGTTCAACTATTATAAGGCAGTATATTTAATTACAGTAATTTTTTCTAAAATGTAAAAAATTCACTCATTGTAGGGTTACAAAATAAAGTGCAGCGTGGCCTATGTATGAAAACTTATACTAAACATTATCTAAGGTGCTAGCACTCATATTATACAATATTTATACAAACGATCAAACGATTAGCTCAGACATTACAGAATTTATCTACGCTGGCGATACTGCAATTGCAGTTCAAAAAAATAATTTTGAAGAATTTGAAGCAGAATTGATTAGAGGACAAAGAGAAATACTAATAAAACCAGTTGAGGTTAAATTCAAATATAACAGCAGTCTGTCTTTTTCACCTACGTATAGAAACGCGAGAAAGAAATTGTGTATTAGGCGGAAAGAAAATAAATTGGAATATTGCGACACCCCGAAATATCTTGGCGTATACCTAGACAGAATCGCTAACGTTTAAACAGCATTGTACATCTATAAAGATGGCATATAGTATGAAAGGTAATTAGATATAGTTGGAGCGTGCAACCATATACATTGAGGCTGTCAACATTAGTCAATTGTTTCTCCGCACCCGAACTCGAGGAAGAATTCGTGTCAAACAAAGCAAGTAGATGTCGCACTGAATGGAACAGCGATAGTAGTAACAGGATGTTTGAAACCGACAAAAGTACAGCAAATCTATGCACGGGTGGGAATAGCGCCACCTGAGATACGAGGTAGTAGGAGCCTTAAAGCGCACATCACAAATAGTGGATAATAGGCGCGTATTATTTAGATATAATGTTCACCCCAGTCGGCTAAAATTAAGAAACAGTTTCCTTAAAACAAGTCAAAGAAATCAGCTAGGAACGCAGCCAAATTACGATAAGTTTTGGCACCTGGTCGTAACTTACAAAGTCTGGCGATCACTCCACAGACTGAGAATTCGAACCACGCGATGCAAAATTAACCTCAGAAAATAGGACATACAAGAAAACGATATGTACAACTGCGGGAAACACAAACTTTTGATCACCTGCTACAATGTTCACTGGTGGATCAGAACCGCGATGCGAATAATCTATAACTGCACTAAATGATAAAGCTGTCTAAAAGTAAGTATTAATTTTTTCATTAATTACTCGATAAAGTTTTATTTGTTTGCAAAATAACAGCGGTAAGTAATAGAAGTATGTAAGCGCCGTAGATAAATGTTTATCTATAGAGAACTTTATAACGGAAATTCATATATAATTGTGGTACTAGTTTTCATTTTTTAAAACAAGAAATACACAAGACGCATAATTCATGTTATTAATAATTTAAAGGACAATAATTAAAGGGGAAAAAATATATATAACGTTACCTAAATTCATAAATGGCGTCGTAAAATCGACTACTTGTTCTCTTTCGTACGTAATGGTGAGATCAGCAATGGCCATATCCGCCTTCTATCGAATCAGGAAAAATAGGCGAGAAACCCAAAAATAAAATTACAAATAGTCAAATTTTCGCTAATAAAGAAAAAATTGAATTATTATTATTATTATTTTTTTTATGTAATAGTTTTTATTTTTTGTTTAAATATATATACATATTCGCAAATGCGACGGCCACACAATCGGCGGGTTACGCGATCAGTTGATGCGCGCACAGGAGAAATGGTAGGCTTCGTACTCACTGACTTCGGAAGACCCAGCGGTTTTTTTAGCCACTGTATCACACTCAAAACTATCTATTTTATTATCTAAATCAATACCTGACAGAACGGCATCTCCGTTATTTATATGTTGCAATTTATCAGCCAGCTCTGGCATATGGAATTGTTCATTGGGGAGGAGCGGCCCGAATGTATATTTCCCTATTGCAGACTCTACAGAATATTTTATCTAAAAATTTATTTAAAAATAATTCAATTTTGACGGTGGAGCAGTTGTACGTGGTGCAGTTGCTGTACTTTGTATTTAAAAATAGAAACACATTTAAAATATCGGTTAAAGATATTCGGAGTGCGTGAGTTAGCCTCTCTCTAATTGTTTCAATAAGTTTTTGAATTGTTAGAGTTTTATATAAAAGTTGGGGGCTTTGTTTTACTTTGTTTATTGATAACGTGTGTTGTATATATGTACACTGCGTTGATGATGTTTTTGTATATAGGTATTCAAATAAAATTTTATGCATCCCATACATCCAGTTTATTTTGCAGGTCTTTATGTCTCTGTATTTTACGCTGAATTATCAGTATTTTAAGCAGGCGAAGGCTGTTATTAATGAGTTTAGTAGCGTTTATTACCCCCGGTTTTAGTTCGTCCCACTTGTAAACCAAAATTTGTTGTACCTTTTCGATTTATACGACATTATCGATGCCTGAATCAATGTACATTTTTCCTTATTTCATAGTTAATTAATAACGTGCATGTGTAAAACTGGACTAATAATTCAGCACTCAACAATGTGTGTTACTATTATATTTAATATTACTATTTTTAATTTGCATAATGTAAAGTTTGTACGTAGCTATTCATGTTGAAATTCCCGCTACTCATAGCGGACATTATATTATATCCTATTTATTTACTGTGTATTGTATTTATGGTGTAATGGAATTATTATAATTAGTATTAAGATCATTATCTACATATTACTTGCGTGTATGTATCTAAAATGTTTATGTATATTCGTAAGCATGTTATGATTGTATACGTGTGCGTATGTTTTATATCTATGTGTGTATATATGTATAATGTATGTATGTGTATATATCTGTACGTATGTATAGATATGTAACATTTAAGTAAATTATACTTTTCCATTCTATCTATTATTAAATAAATAAGTTTGAAATTTGAAAATTATTATTATTATATTGTAAATTATTAACTTGTTAAGAGGGTTTTTTTAAAATTTTATTTTAATGTGCGTTAAATATTCTGTAAATATCTTAATGTTGTTTTCGTTTTTTTAAAGATATTCTAGATGCTGCAAATGTTATAATATTAGAGAGTAACGGATTAAATTAAAGAGCGTTACTTTTTAAAAAGCGTTCTCCAAATAGTAAATTGTAACGAAATAACAACAGCTAACGTACGAAATGATATCTAAGGCTAAATAATCTAACCTTATCCAACAGTTCTTTAATCATTCCGTCCCATTCTCCGGAAGCTCTATTTTTAGAACCGTGACGTCCGTCGGCTACTAATTTGAACGTGTAATTGAAACCAAAAATTTTTGAAATTTCGCCGATTAAATCAACGGCGTAGCCTTCGAACTGATCATTACCGGTTAACATTTCGCTGGATTCTTTCCTCATGAAGTAAGGAGCGTTCTGCGGCGGTGCGATAACAAAACGATATATTAAAAAAAAAAAAAACGTCGGCGATAACGATATCTAGCCGAGATTAGATAAATCGTTTTATGTTCGATTTCACATTTTTAACGCATTTTAGTCGAACAACGTTGTGTTGAAAATTACCTAGAACCATTTACCAAGCAGTACTCTGCGTTTATTTATAGGGTGACCGAGAGAAGACAGGAGGTTTTATTTTTGGAATAGCCTGCTACAACGCAAATCGCGTGCTCCACGTTTAGTGTACAACACACGAGATATTTGTTTTTATCGGGTTTCAATTATCGGTGGCATCCTATAACAAGAAGGAACACTCGTTTTGCGCGGAACGTTATTTTCGACGCGAATCGATCACGACAGTGCAAAGAGAGTTTCGAAAAGAATCCAAAGTTAGGCGATTTTTTGTGGGTATACCTTAAAAGCGCGTTTACGAAACACGTTAGATCTGAAAGACTTGAAAACTCGTATTTCTGAAGAAATTTCAAAAATTCATCGAACCTGTGCTCGATAAAGTCTTTGAAAATTTTGTAAAGACTGAATGAACGTATTGTTGCAAAAGGCGGTCATCTGAACGACATTATATTCCACAAATGATTGTAAGCTAATCTCTCGTTTTCCTATGCTTAAACAACATTTTATTCGAAAATTTTGGTCGAGTAGTTTTTGAGTTATTTAAAAAACAACAACCCCGTCCGTCTTCTCTAGGTCAACCTACGTATATAAATATTACTCTGCGTTTTCTACCTGTTGGTGTTATTTTTAACCATGCATGGGACTTGTGGAAATAACTATCGAAATTTTATTTAATCATTTCACTTGCCGAAATTCGTAATTTAGTATTAAATAATCTTCGATGTAAGGGTTTTTACGAATTTTTCATTTATATACTTAATAGCTGACCCGGTCGAGGTATGATTTCTCCTGCAAACTGGCCAGTATAAATGTTTTTTTCAAGGTACCCGATGATCCTTTTGGTGACCAAGCGTGCCTCGTTACATAATGTAGGCGGGTTCAAATAAATTACGTAGCAGAATAATTACCATTTTCAACCGAAGATTATGTGACGGCATTCCTGATATATCCAAAGAATTTAAACATTCGTTTGGATAATTTACAGCTTTGTTTTTAAAGGTATGTAATAATCGAATCGAATACACGCGCTTACGTGTAATCAATTAGAAGTTCGAAATATTACTAAAAATTATAAGCGTAATTTCGTATATTTTTATAGTTTTGTATAAAAAAAACAATAAATAAATAAAAGAATACACGACACAATGAGAGTAAAATAACACAAAAAACTGAACACGTGCGTTGTTTATATGAAGAAGATGGAATAAATTGAAGCATCAAAAAGATATCTGAAAATAAAACACAGCGACATCTATTTGTAGAATTTAAAAGTGAATTCAATCCTAAATTCACGATAAAACAATCGGCGGTCACTAATCGAGATAAAAGCTATCCTACTTTTTATGTTGAACCAAACAACACATATCTAACAAAACTTTATGGAAATTGGCTTAGTGGTGTGTAGATAAACATTGTGACATAAGATTTTTATATATAAAGATATATATATATATTTAAAATTTAGATATCAACCATATTTTTGTGCGAAATAGTTTTAAAAAAAAATACCTCGAACAGCCGTAAATATAAAGTAATATTTTATATTTTTTAACGCGCCGCATAAATATTTTTAAAATTGAAACATTCTATAAAAAAAAAAAAAAAAAAAGGAGTTAAAATCGTAAAATTTTTTTTATGAAAAATTAAAAAACTTTTCGTCTGTTAAAAATATAAAAGTATATATAATTTATGAAAAATATAAAATTTGAAAAATACTATACAGTTTACAGAAATTAGCAAAGTGAAAAAACAGTATTTATACAAAAATCACGTGGTACACAGAACAATCTCTAATATTAAATTTATACATAAACAATAACGCAATAATAAACAAAACTAGTCGAAAAGCTTTGCAATAAAAAAATTTGTTAGCGATTAAACTATGTTATGATTTAGTTGTTTATAATTTATAAAATCGCTACTCTCCAATATATTCGACATTTAATAACACAATAGACGGTAAAATAAAATATAAATAAAAATAACTGTCCAATATTTAAAAAAAAATGATGAATATCACAATATATTTCTTAGAACTAATAATTTATCATTGAACTTAAAAATTATTTTTATCTCATTATTTTATTATTTGCCATTTGTTCTAGCAGCTAACTTTTTTTACAATGTTTTTCTGTATGTAAAGTTCGATAATTTCGGTTAATATTATTGATTTTGTAATTTAATTTTTTACAATATTTTCCAAAGAACGATTTCTCATCATTGTTCGTATTTTAGATGCTCCTTAAATCTTATCCCAAGTTTTCTGTCTGTTTCTCCTACGTATTCTTTCTCACGTTGATTATAATTTTATTTATATGCTTTTGAATATTTAAATATATTTCAATCTTCTATTTTTTTAACTTACAAATTGATTTCAATAATGCGTTGTAGTTAATATTTTATTTTATAGGTATGACTTCTTACACAATTTATTAAACCCGAATAATTATATTTACCCATCATTTTTCGTATTTTTATTATTGTAAGATTTTTACTTTATTATTGATTACCATTTGTTACACAATACAAGGAAAATCCACAAAAGAAGAATATGCAACTGACGGAGCAGTCATACAAGGACATCATGTCTGCTCTGAATAATTTAACCAAGGAAATGGCCTCCATTTCTAATCGGCTGAGTAAATTGGAAGGGAAGCAATCTCAGACAGTTACTAATAAACGTAATAAAAATAGAAGAAATGACTGAGAATTCACTTAGAATAATCACGTGGAATGCAAATGGTTTAAGAAATCGTCTTCTTGAATTAGAAACATTTCTTCATTTTCATAAGATCGACATTGCTCTAGTGTCGGAAACACACTTCACAACGAGGAATTGTCCAAAGATTAAAAATTACATTATCTATCACACACCCCATCCTGACGGCGGTGCTCACGGAGGATCAGCTGTAATTATTAAACAACAAATACAGCACTTTCCCGAAAAAGAGTTTTGTGAAGAATATGCGCAGGCAACATCCGTTGCTGTTCAATGGAACGGTACAATAGTCAACATTGCTGCTGTATATTTTCCACCTAAACACAAAATAAAAAGAGATAGTTACGAATACTTCCTTAATCATTTTGGTCCGCGATACGTGATAGGTGGCGACTATAATGCTAAGAATGAAGCCTGGGGTTCAAGGTCAGTTCATATTAGAAATGAGAATATGGCACATGTCAAAGGTAAAGAACTCCTACAAGCAGTTCACAGTACTCATAGTACTTGTATTTCTGGAGGTAAGCCTACTTATTGGCCAAGCGATAAACGAAAACGACCTGATTTAATTGATTTTTTCATTGTCAAAGGTATAGCTACTAATTATGTGCTATCAGAAAACATCGAAGATCTCACATCAGATCACTCTCCAGTATTGCTCACTATTAGTTCTACAGTGATACAGAGAACAAAAGAAAGGTGTATGCTCACGAATAGATTCACAGACTGGGAAAACTTCCGTTTGGAACTTGACCAGCGAGTGAACGTGAAAGTACGTCTGAAAACACCCGACGAAATAGAAAAACAATGCAATAATATGATCAAAGCGATTCGCGAATCTGCCAAAATTGCAACGCCCGAGATTAAAAATAGCAACAATCAGGAGACAACATATCCCCTCGATGTACGTAAATTAATTATTGAACGAAGACGTGCTAGACGCATTTGGCATCAGTCACACCATCCGCTGGATAAAAACACTTTCAATAGGATAAGCAATAAACTTAATAAGTTAATAAAGGAGATTAAAAGGAAAACATTTAAATCTTATCTAGAGGAGCTTAGTCCATTCGCGGATAGGGACTATTCGCTGTGGAAAGCCACACGAAGAATGAAGCGGCCATGCGTCAGAGTTCCCCCTCTCTTAGATCAAAGAGGGAGCTGGGTCAGGCGCAATTGTGACAAAGCAGAGTTGTTTGCTCAATATTTGTCAAATACGTTTCAACCGCATGACATTACATCGGATATGAGTCCTACAGTGTCGTATAAAAATAATGTGGACTTTGTTTATATTACCCCTTTGGAAATTGCAAAAGAAATTCTGAAGATTAACGCAAAAAAAGCTGCAGGTATCGACGAAATTTCTCCGGCATTGTTAAAAGAATTATCACGTAAAGCAGTGGTACTGTTGACGTACATATTCAACGCGTGTTTACGTCTTGAATATTTTCCGAACTGTTTCAAAATAGCTAACATTATTATGTTGCATAAAAAAGAAAAACCAGCGGAAGAAGTTACTTCATACCGCCCAATTTCACTTCTCCCGGTGTTATCGAAACTGTTCGAAAAATTATTATTAAAGAGACTAAAGACTTTTGTTGATCTCCCTGATCATCAATTTGGCTTTAGAAACCAACATTCGACTATAGACCAAATTCACAGGGTTACATCTATAATCGAAAAAGCGTTCGAAGAAAGAAAGTATTGTTCCACAGTCTTTCTAGATATATCGCAAGCGTTCGATCGTGTTTGGCACGAAGGGCTAATATTCAAAATGAGTAACATTCTTCCAGGGAACTTTTGTAGACTTCTGGAATCGTATTTGGCTAATCGCCAGTTTCGGGTGGCACACGAAGATGCTGAGTCAAAATTCTACCGTATACAAGCTGGAGTTCCACAAGGCAGCGTTCTTGGACCTATCTTGTACCTCTTGTATACGCTAGATTTGCCTACAGATGACGAAGCAACAACTGCGACTTTTGCTGATGACACCGCCATACTTTCGGTTAGCGACAGTCAAGCTGAAGCCGCAGCAAAACTTCAACGCGCGCTCAACCGAGTTAGAAACTGGACAGTTACATGGAAGATCAAGCTGAATGAAGCTAAATCTGTCCATGTCGTTTACTCTTATCGCAAAGTCGATGCGCAGCATAAGGTTTATCTGGGTGATCGAGTTGTCCCACAAGCAGAGTCAGCTCGATACCTTGGTATACACTTGGATAAGCGCCTTACGTGGGAAATCCACATCCGATCCAAAATCAAACAGATTAAGGCTAGAACGCGTCAACTGTACTGGCTTATCGGTCGGAATTCTACGTTGGATGTATCGTGTAAGCGTTTACTGTACCAACAAATAATAAAACCGATTTGGATGTATGGCATTCAGCTATGGGGATGTGCTAAGGCTGCAAATCGTGACAAGATTCAGACGAGACAAAATGTCATCCTGCGTATGATAGTCGACGCATATCGATTTTCGCGTAACGATGATATACACCGCGATCTTCAGATCATGTTCGTTAACGATGTAATCAAGGAGTGCGCTAAACAGCACGAGAAACGGCTTTCCCATCATGTCAACGTGGAAGCAGTGAAACTTCTCGACACACGATTAGACATTAGACGCCTTAAGCGTAATAAACCGCAAGACCTAGTCTTGTAGGCGATAAACTTTTTTATGGAAGCTTTAGCCAGTGGGCTAACAGCTTCACACTCGTTTGTATCACGTAATAAGATATGTTCTGTGTTATGTGATAAGCTTTATAATATAGTTACTTATTTAACGTTAAGTTAAGATTGTAACAGGTAAATTTAAAAAAAAAAAAAAAAAAAAAAAAAATTTGTTTCATCGTGTTTTTTCTTAATTTACTTTATCATTATCTGTTACAATTATTTCTCCTCTATTGATTTTTTCTTAAACTGATTAATTTTTTTCATTTTTGGATGGAATGAATAATGTGTCTATTTGTGTAGTTTTAAAATCCGGAAAAAATGATTATTTTACCTCTTATTTCTACAGTAAAACGAATGTTTCTATTATATTTAGATTAGATAGAAAATTGTTCAAAATATCATCATTATTATTCCATATGCAACGTATCTTTTCCGTAATTTAATATTATTTCGAAATATATTATTATTCTTAATATTGTTCTTATTTTTCATTTTACTCGCTCTTGTTATAAATTTTATATTGTTGTTTCGTTTACCATATTAACTGCCGATTTATTTTTATAGTTTCGCTTTGCTAATTTTTGTAAATTGTATATGTAAATTAGTATTTTTAAATTTTTTATAAATCGTCAATATTTTTATATTTTATTTTTGATGTTCACTTGATAGTGGCTAACAGTTTGCGGGTAGTTTTAAAAATCATTACATTATTACGAAAAATTGTAATGTACAATTTGTTATAGCGTTAAAAGCTTTCATACCCCATAGAGCGGGCATTGTAATTTAGAAATGAAAAATTACCAATAAAGCTGTTACGATGAAATTTTTCGTATGTAAATTTTCTACGATTCGCGTATACTTTTCGCCATACGTCCGAGTAAAATTAACACCCACGCTCGTGTTCCACATTCCTATTTTCTTGAATCCTTGCTCGCTTAATTCCATTATATCCAATTGTACGTTCGTCCTTAAACCTTGATTGTCGAATTTTATCAAACCGCTTAAACCTTCGATTTCCACCTGATAAATATACGAATAAATAAAAAAATTTAACCTAATCTTAATGATTATCACCGATATATAAATGATTTTTTTTCATTATATATATATATATATATATTATCGTACATCGATCACATTCCTGGATGAACGAGACAAATTAAAAAATAAATAAATAAAACAGAAATTACCGTCTAATGAAGCGAGTTTCATTTTATATAATTTTAATAGTTTCTTAGTGCGATTTAAATGTTACTATCTCGTTTTGTTTTGTTTTCAACATAAAATTACACCTACCTTGTAATATCAGTCTGTACAGATTATTAAAAATTTATTAATAGACCGAGTTTAAATCTGTGATTTATTTCTCGTAAACATTAACCACTTCAGTCGCATATTTTCATTTTTTTTTTAAACGAAATTCTATATTTTTGTGCGAAATAGTGAAAGAAAATAACTCGAACAGCTGAAAATAGATAAATATTTTATATAAATATTTATAAAATTAACAAATTGCGACTGAAAAGATAAAAAAAAAAAATAATTTAATTAAAAACGAGAGAAACAAATTATATTAGAAAATATTCGTTTATATTCGTTTATACTAAATTATTTTATAAGTCGCTCACAGATAATAAAATCGTCATATACATACTATCGCGAATAATTATAAACTCGATTTAATCGGTTAATTTTTACTAATTATAAACAAACAAAATAAAACATAACTATCGAAAAGCTTCGCGATTAAAAACTTTTAGTGATTGTGTTTTATTTTGTTTGTTTATAATTAATTAATAAAATCACTACTTTCCAATATATTCAACTTTTAATTAATATTAATTTATCAATTCGATTTAATCGGTTAATTGTATCGATCCCCTTTTTTTCATCTAGGTTTAAATTGTTTCAAGTTGTCGTACGAAAGGAAATAACTGGTAAGGCTCCCAAGATGACGACGTACACACTTAATTCTTCGCCGATATAGATGTGATCACTTTCAATAATGACAGAATCCAGTAAATGACGATGATGATATATAAGTGCACGCGTAATCTATTTGGTACATTTATTTGTGATATAATAAATAGTATTAACAAATTTCAACACTATAGAAAGTTCCTAAAATTGCTCAGATTATTGATATACCCAAACAAGGAAAAGATCCTTTTAAAAAAATTCCATTCAATCTACCTCGGTCTAGTTAATAATTTAAATAAAATTACCTAGTTTTGCTTATAAAATTGCAAGTTTATACCGATGTAAGTAATATCATCCCTAACTCTCAGTGTGGATTCCGATCTACTTATTCCAATAAACAATTCTTTTTACGTTTCTATAGACGAAATCGTATTATAAAATATGCTTATCGGGTGCACCGCAAGGTAGCGTACCGGGTCCTTTTCTGTTTTCGTTGTATTTACACGACGTCACTATTTTGCCTAATATGCAAGTCGCACTTTTTGCAGATTGTGCTGATATATATTACAATAGACCCGACACTACCAGCAGTATAAAGCGCATAATTAATTATTACAATAAATGACAAATTTATATTAATCGGACGAAAATCGCATAATTTTCATATAAACTTTATACATATTTATGTTTATAGGCTGTGGCGATTATTTTCTTATATAAAAATATTCGAATATATACATGAAATTAATCCAGGACGTCGTGGTTTTAATATTTTTCGCATATCGATCTATGCGCATGTTAATACGACGATTTCGTAGGAAAATTTTATAAAAAGACGTTCGTAATAATTCCCGATAGGCAGTATAATTTTCAATTTCGCAAATGTTCTCATCAGTAAATCCTTCCCAATGTGGTTCTTTACTAACAAAAAAAATAGAAAAAAAATATAAAAAAGATAGAAAAAAAATAGAAAAAAATAGAAAAAAAATAAATTTGCGAGTTACCACTTTCATATAATTGATTAGACTGTAGCCGTGTGGAAATGTATCGGCGTCGTCGCAGTTTAGTGATTTCACTTCGATCTGTTGACTAGCGTCTAAATCGTGCAAAGCTCTGGCGAATAACCGTACAGCGTCGTACATTAATGCGGCTTCGGTCTGGAGAGAAAAAATCCAAATAGAAACGCGACATCGACGACCAATGTTTACAATCCACCTTATATTTTTATGTTTATTACTTTACCCAAATATATTCATTGTTTAATATATATATTACTTTCAGCAAATACAGTAATGGAAAAATATGGAATGGAGATTAACAACAAAAAGACAAAAGTTATGACAATTTGCAAGATTTCTCCCCAAATAAAGATAAATAAAACAAGTAAAAACATAATATAGATATTTAGATCAGACCATAACGCATAATAATATGGATTGCGCTAAACATATTAATCATCGTATAGCAATGGGAAAAAAGTCTTTTAACGATAAATATAAAACACAGAAAACAATGTCCGTCAATATACGCAAAAACTTCCTAAAAACTTTTGTATGATCAGTGGCACTATATGGTGCGGAAGACAATGAAGCAACGAGACCGAGACAAATTAGAAGCTTTTGAAATGTGGTGTTGGCGGCGCCTCCGGAAAATTAGCTGGGTAGACAAAATAAAGAACACAATTGTACTAGAAAGAATAAATGAAAAAAGAACCATATTACACGGTATAAGAAAGAGGCGGCTTAAGTGGCTATGCATTACGTTCAAAATATCCTGAAAGATGTTATCGAAGGAAAGATAATGGGGGAAAAGCCACGTGGAGGACCACGAACAACACTTATTGATACATTTCTAAAGGAAAGTGGAATATATCCGGAATTAAAGAAGAAAACAGGCGACCGGCTAGAATGGAAGCGGTTGATACATGATGCGATCCAGCCTATGATACACTGATGATGATGATGATATATATATATATATATATATATATATATATGATAGGCGAATCTTATGAAAATCGTACGGTAGATAAACGTCGAAATAAGCGAATTTTTAGGAAACATTTAAATATAAATTGTTAAAGCCAGAAGAATTTTTTTTCCAAAGAGCCAGTTCTTATTTTTCATCGTCTCTCTGATGAAATTGTTAAAATAATTTTACTCTTTCGACGAAATAGAATATATTATCGAATTCGAAAATCAATCGCAAGATGACGTTCGACGTATCGAATTTCAAATTTCGAACTTACAAAAAAAAAATTATTTTTAACATAACGCCAGTATAAATAATATTCGAGCAAAAGAGAATAATTAATAAGGCGAACGTATTTAAATTTATCTAAATTTACGTAAAAAAATTTTCTCATCAGACTTTTTTTTACAACTCGCCCGAATTTTATAAAACACAATTTCGTAATAGAAAATACAAAAAATTTACCTAACCGTCGATATACAAAATTTAGCTTCGATTATTGTGAGAATTTTAACGAATACATTGACGCTTACGAAACTCGTCGATTTTGAACGATAAATTTTGTAATACAATAGTAATCGTCATTATCGCCATCATCGTGAAAAGGTTATTTACAATATTAGATAACACGTTACATTAGCAAAGTGTTACACACGTACATATATGTCGTTAGTTGGTGAAAAAAGTTATCATATTTGAAATTAAAAAATGATTTAATTCGCAATAAAAAAAAAAAATTAAAAACGTTTAATGTATAAAATAAATTCTTACAAATTAAATACAACTGGTTTTACCTTAATACTCGTCAGATTGTGCTTCTGTATTATCCGTTCCAATCGGCGAGTGGAAAGCGTGTTTGAAAATAAAATTCGCATAAATTTACAACAATCTGAACTAAATAAAATATTAGAAAAAAAATAATAACAATTCGTAAATTAAGTTTCGTACATAGTTATCGAATAAAAACATATAGGAATTAAGATAAATGAATTCTAATTTTGCATCTGGCTATCGAGTGAGAAAAATTCATTCAGCTGTTAAAAAATTCCTCAATGCCAATCAACTATCCAATATTTTCCCTCTTGTCAGCCCAAGTGAAGTCCTTAGCAATATTAAAGCTATAAAAGTAAAAGGTTCGTCAGGGGATAACAATATTTCTACTCCCATTATTAAGAAATTGCCGCTAAAAGCTATTATTGAAGTTACAAATTTAATTAATGCTATCTTCAGATTCGATTATTATCCAAACAGTTGGAAAATAGCCAAAATTATTGCTCTTCCCAAAACCGGAAAGGATGCCTCGTGTGCCAGTAACATATACGTCCTATTAGTTTATTGAGCAATCTAAGCAAAATAGCGGAAAAAATTATACTATCCCGTTTGACTTCATGCAGATAACGAAAAAATCATTCCTAACACACAGTTTGGCTTTCGTCCGGGTTATTCCACCACCCAACAAGTAGCACGAATCACCGAGTTTATCACGCATAATTTTAATTGTAATAAACATACTGGTATGGTTCTCCTGGATGTTGCGAAGTCTTTCGATACTGCTTGGCATAAAGGTATTATTTACAAAATGATAAAATATCAGTTTCCTCCGTATGTAATCAACGTTATTAGCAGCTATTTAGCAAACAGACTATTTTACATTACCATCGATGATTCAGGGTCTACTATGAAAACGTGCTCAGCGGGGGCCCCCAAGGTAGTATTCTGGGTCCCTTTCTGTTTACTTTGTTTTTATCTGATTTCCCAAACCTACCTAATATTCAGACTGCTCTTTATCCAGACGATACAGCTCTTCTCTGTACTTCTTATATACCTAAAGCAATTACTAATAAATTACAGTCAGGAATAAATTGTGTCTTTCGTTATTATAAAAAATGGCAAATTGATATTAATTGTGATAAAACGGAGGCTATATTTTTCACCCGCAGACGTCCCACGTTACCTGCCGAAGTTAAGGTCAACTCTACCATTGTGAGTTGGTCAAAACATGTTCGATACCTCGGAGTAGCCTTGGATAACAGACTAAATTTTTCTGAACATGTCAGTCATACTACCTTGAAAGCTAGCAGAAGTATATCTGCCATATATCCATTTCTGTATAAAACACTTATACGTCCCATAATGACGTACTGTTGTCCAGCTTGGAGTTTTATTTCAAATTTAACAAGTTACAAGTATTTCAAAATAGGCGTCTCAGATGTGTGCTAAATGTCCCTAGATACCACAAAAATCGTTGACATGCATGCTACCTTAAACATGCCTTATATTAAGGACCATATCTTAAATTTAACGCGTAAGTTCTGCGATGACTAACCACGATAATAGTTTAATTTCTACCATTGGTAATTACGATTTCAGGCAACTCCAATTTATGTATAGTAAATATAAACATAGGAGGCTCAAACATAACCTGTTGTAACGTTTCGCGGCGCCTATTTTAGAAATTAATATTCCTTTATTTATTTAATGTCTAACGTGTTTTTTCTTTTGTTTTATTATTACTATCTTAATTTTTTGTTTTTTGTTGTACAGTTTTTTTTTTCAATTATTTTTTGCTGTCACTATAAGTATAAGTATAATTACTTCTTTTATTTATTACGGGTCTTTGTATTATTTCTGATGTACGACGAGCCATCCTTGTCGTTATGTAATTATTATTTAAAATTTTTGGTTTGTGACTACTCACTGTAAATTATGTTGAAATATACGTTGTCGTTGTTGTTAAGATAAATGGACGTAACGTAAATAATATTAGGAAATAATTTAAGGGAACTACAACGATTTGTATTGCAGCTAAATGTTTTAAAAACCAAATATAACGTAATTGGAAAGACAAACACAAAGTCATCTGCAGCTGGTTTACAGTAAAGAAGCGGTTAAAATTGAAAGTACCGATCAGTTGCAACATAAGTGATCAATGGGATAACGCAAAAAGAGTGATAAAAATTCGATTTGAAAAAGCTTTAAACGCATTCCTAAAACTAAATCAAATATTACGTAGTGGAAAAATAAAATTAGATTTGAAGATAAGATTAATAAAATTCTTCATATTCTCGATATCGTTGTAAGTTTCTGAAAGCTGAGTAATCACAAAAGCGACGGATTAAAAACTGAAGTAGACAGATAAAGTACGCACCACGGGAATACTACAACTTATGAGTAAATACGAAGAATTTATATAAGAAGTCGGGTATCGTAAACTGAACTATTTTGGTTATGTAATACGATACTCAGAATGATATAGGAAGCTGTATGTGTGAATGCAGGGAAAAGTTATAGGAAAAATATCGCAGGGTGAAGAAAAAAGACAACCTGGTTGGAGAATCTGTCGGATTGGTACAATTCACTACCAGCGATGATAAGTTTGTTCCGAACAGTTTTAAACCGACGTAAAACTGCCAACGTGTTAGCCAACGTTCAATAACGGACATGGCATGGCACACTATAATGATTAAATATATATATATATATATATATCGGTGGCGTTCAATTGTAAAAACATCAGGTCCCGACATCCGGAATCCGATTACGATGTAGAAGAAGAACAATATATATATATATATATATATATATATATATATATATATATATATATATATATATATATATATAACATACGTTAGTAAATATTTCAGTAGCGCATTATGAATTTTTGAAGCAAAATTACAAATTTTAATATGACGTAATTAAAGATTTCTAAATATAAAATCTAGTTGAGGTAAGTAATTTATTTTCATGATAAGTGTAACTCAATTGACGTAGAATATCTTAATTCTAAAAATATTCATTTATTATCTAGAACCGTCTAAAAAGCGGTATTACACGCAATAATACCGAGCTGTAAAATTACACGAGAATGTAAAAATATATTAATGTACAATACAACTTTTTATTGACTCTAGGTAATTTTGAACGCTTGAATATTTTTAGAATTATGACATTCATTTTGTTTTCATTTTAAACAAATGTTAACTGGTGCGGAATATAGTGATTTTTTTAATATAAACGATAACAAAGTAGTTGGATTTAATGTTACTTGGTTTTTTTCTTTTTTGGCTATTAAGCGGTTTTCAAGTGGACAAAAATTAAAATTAAAACTATAAAAAAAAACAACTGAAATAAAATATACGAAAAGATTTAATCTAGATACACAATATTACACTAAGCCCTTCGATTACAGACCGAGTTGCATCAATAAAATAAAGTGATGGTGAACTCAACTAATCAGAACGATTCACACTTTATATCTAACATACAAATGATTAAATTTTTAATTTCTCAAAACTGATTCTTCATCAAAATTTGTTATTGAATTTCATGAATTATTTTTTTATTTCCACTTTTTCCAGGAATCTGCATTTCCGAATAATGATTTTATAGTATTTAGTTAATATTACTGGCATTGTGTTTATTGATAAAGAGTTAACTTTTAAGAAGTATATTATAAACTCGACCATCTTTATAAGACGCATAGAGTGTGAATAATTCTTATTAGTTGTGGGTGTGGTTACGTATATAGATTATTAGTTATGCCGATTGGTTGAATGTGTTGTTTACCACATTCCTAATCAAGGTTAATTTATTGACGGTAGTTAGTGCTGTTAGTGTAATATTTTGTATGTAAAATAAGTATTTTCTTACATTTTATTTTTATTTGTATTTTATTTCAATTATTTTTTTAGTCTTTTTTATTTCCCATTTTATGTTAAAATTGCTTAATAGCCGAAAAGGATTGCAGTCTTTTAATACGTTAAATTTAACGATTTTAACTACTTTTCATCGTTCATATTAAAGAAAATATACCGTATAGAGAGCAATGTGCGAGCGCGAAAGTTAAATAAGATACCAAGGAGCGAGCTTATTTAATTTACAAAACAAATGTGAATCGATTTCCTTTAATAAAAAAAAAAAAAAATATTTAAAACGTATTTTCAGAAATGAATTTACCTCTCGTCTTACATTATTTCATATCGTTAAAAAAAGAAAATCGAATTTTAAGTTAATAGTAATAATACGCATATACACACACACATATTTCATTGAAAGATGAATGTTATAAGCGAAATAATTACTTCTCGCGACTAAATCTTACCAAGTCCGAGAACACTTTTTTTAATTCCGGTTTATCGTTATCGATCAATTTCAACGCGGTAAAATTTCCACCGCCGTACTTAAATTCGTCCATGTCCAACGTATGCATATCCTATACGAAATGAAAATTAGTAAATAATTATTTTAAACATTAATGATTTTCCGATTTTTTTTCTTTTACTAAGTAACATTTCGAAAACGATTACACTTTTCATTTTCAAACTTAAAGAAAAGTTGACACGGTTTACACCGACGAAAAAGCGAATGTACATCAAACGTGAAAGTTTAAAAATCATTTTAAAATTGAGAACATTAGTCTCAAATAATTTCGGTCTCTAATTATCAATTTTTAACGCGAAATTTGTATTTTTTGAAATAATTCATAAAAAATATAAACTAATATTTCGCGTATAATAACGATTTTTAAATAATTCTATTTTTAATGAGTTACAATCCGAACACGAAAATATATAAAATGTAAAAACGCGTATATTTGGCATTATATTAAAAAAAAAGTTATAATAATATATAATAAATGTGTACCGGAGGCTCTCTCCATTTATGAAAGTAACTAATAATATAAACTGGTAAATAAGAAATATACAAGATGAAAATAGTATTGATGGAAAAATCAGACAAAAAACCATCACAAATGAAAAGCGGTAATTTAAAAAATAATAAGTTTAATTATATAACGAATATGTAATATCATTTATGAGTAATAACAAATTATAACAAATATAAACCTTTGAAAATTAGTTAAATCACTAATATTTATTTTCTTATAGAAAACACAAAGCTTTTCGGCATTTACGCCATTATCGAGTGAAACATTTTTAAAAAATCATAATTTTAAAATATAAATTAAATATAATTAAAATCTGATCAGATTTTTTAATATTTATTTTCATTTTACTTGTAAAATTGTGTTTTTTAAAAAAATTTTGTGTTCGTATATTTTTATATTTTATATTTTACTTTTGGACATTATACATCGCAACAGTAAATGGAAAATTTAAAATTCCACCAGTATACAATTGTTACAGAATCCGGAAAATAATATTGAAGGAAAAAATTAACATAAAAAAACCAAATTAATAAACAAATATATTGATGTTAAATTTCAACAATTCAAAAAATAGACAGAACAGAAGCAGAACAGCATTTTTGGAGTATATTTTCACAATCACCGTCAAATATTTTTAAGTAATTATATTTAATTTATATTTTAAAATTATGATTTTTTAAAAATGTTTCACTCGATAATGGCGTAAATGCCGAAAAGCTTTGTGTTTTCTATAAGAAAATAAATATTAGTGATTTAACTAATTTTCAATTGATTTTTTATAAAAATCACTACATTCCAATATAAAAAATTAAAATATAAACCTTTTCCTGATTTACCTACACACGCGCACAAAATTTCATGAGAATTGATGTAGCCATTTAGAAAGATTCCGGTAACGTAACACACGTACAGAAGAAAAAATTTTAAATTTTTTTCCCAAATTTCTAATTTTTTTTATATGCACACTGTCCTTACAATACTGAACACACACACACACAAAAAAATAAATAAAAACTATGAACACAACCAAAAAAAAAGAAAAGTCGGTTGAGTCGTTCTCGAGTTATGGTGTTTAAAACATGCGGCAATTCATTTTTATATATATAGATTCGTGAATTATTTTTAATCGTAAGTGACCGAGAGAACTGGATATACTTTTAACTAAAAAGGAAATGTATAAATTCTAAAAATTCTAGCGAAAAAATCTGATTGATCTCGAATTATCGTTCTAAATAGAATAAAACGTACATCGGATTAACTATAAACGAGACCCCGACTATTAACTACGAAACCTTGAGCTACCTATCGTCAGCAAGTAGATGAAGAAGAGTTAGTACGCGTTTGCGGTGCTGATATACGAGGTAGCCATTGAAAGGATAGATTACGATTACTTTGAGACTTTATTTTGTACGCGACATACTTGCATTTATGTAATCATACGCGACTGAGTATGCTCTAATTTAGGCAAGTATAAAGTAATGGCGGGTTTATTATTTAGGCGCTGTATGTTTTTTTTTCAATTATGAGTACGAAGTAGCAGAGCTCTGTGTGTATACAGGAAAGTGCACTTTGTTGTGCTATAACGAATCTTATCTGAGGTAAAACGTATAATTTTGTATTATGTAAATTTACGCCGATCCACGTGTTTGTTAGTAGTTTACTTAAGCGTTCGTTTTAATTTTAGATAAGAGTTATCTCATTATTATATTAATCGTACGTTCTTCGATATTACGCTGTCGGATACACCGACTATAAACCTACGTTGGTGATCATTCACATACCGCTCGCCGCCGCCTTTCTACCGCCATCGTCGTTATCATCGTGGACACGAGGTCTTTATTCTAATATCAATTTAATCGATAATTTGAAATCGCCAACAGTACCAATTACATCGGCTGATAAAATTTCATATGCGGACAAACTAAAGAAGAAAATAATACCGTTAACTAATTTCTCTCACACTCGCGAAGAGCAATTCTTTTTAATTATATATAGCCGACTTTAAAATCGGTGACTATCTCTTAGCAGTCTCGGAACTACCAAAAATATCTTAGCCGCGTCTAGAATCGGTAACAATCGTGTATTAATTTTTCTTTCAAATGACACATTAGTCGATACACTCTTAAATGACCATGGTGGTATTTACATACAAAAAACTTTCATCCATGGGAAAAAATTAAAACCTGGTGCGAAAAAACTAGTTTTTTCCAATATTTCCCCGACAATTCCTAACGAAGTACTGGATGATCATCTAAAAAATAAATTTGGCCCTGAATTAACTTCCCAAATCTCTCTTTTGAGAGTAAACCCCGGTGATGAAATATTCAGCCATGTAGTTAGCTGGAAACAACGGGTATAATGAAAATCTAACGAAAATTTACAACGCAATTTATCAAGCTCCTTTCCCCTCGAATTCAATAATAAAATTCATCGTGTCTTTATTACGTTCGACGAGATGGCATGCTTCAAATGTTCCAGACGAGGTCATAAAGCCGAAGACTGTCCCGTTGAGGTAGATATTGATTGTTCATGTAACCGCATTGCCATTATGTGATGTGCCAGAAACATCCACCATTGTAAAATCCAAACCAAATACTGATCTACCCAGTTCTAACATAAATAATAATGTTATTAACAGCCCAAGAGATTTAACTATAGGTCCTGTGCAGACATCTGTCTTAAATAATGATGGTTGTAAAAGACCTCACTCTGACACCACATTGTCAAGTTCCAGCTCTCTCGCTGCGGATTGTAATAACTTACAAACCACGAATAATCATTCCCCCAAACACAAGAAAAAAAAATGAAAAATATTACAAAAAACACAATCGAGGATGTACCTTATAACTCTGAGAACATACAAGATACCAATATCACTTTAATAGAAAATGATCTGATAGAATCTGATGCAAGCTCCCCCCTCAGATTCAGAACACAAATGTTCAAGAAATCTGTCATTGAAAGAAATCTTCCAGCCACTGCAGTCTAACTTTACGTCTCATGGTAAAAATTATCTGATTCCTTCATTAAACAATTTTTCTCTTTTTATCGATGTGTGTAATAAATCTACTGACACAGTGTCGATAGCAAAGGGTTTTACAGATAACATGAGTGGTTTAATACATATGCTAGAAGACAATTACCCACTGATACAGGATCGCAGCACCAAGATCAAATTTACAAACATTCTGAACAAGCTGAAATTGGAATCTAAAAAACAAGACATTGCTCTTTCCACATGATCGACGGCATTTCTATTCTTACATGGGTTTGTAATAGGCCGTATGCTCATTATGAAGATCTAAGCTTTCTATGTCTTCAAAAAACTCACTTAAAAGAAAACCAAAAAATTCACCTTCCTACATACTCCACAATATCATGTACTCCAGACAATAATAACCATGCTCATGGAGTACTTATCGCTATCAAATCCTCTACACCATATCGCAAATACAACTTTATTCTAATTTACAAATTACAGCGATTAGAATTTTGGCCAGACATCCAAAAACACTTGGCTGTATTTCCTCCCAATGAATTAATTTCAATAGATCAGTTAAAATGCATATTCTAAGACCTACCCTCACCATTGATTTTAGTTGGTGACTTTAATGCCCACAACCCCGTATGGGGTGGTAAAATTAAAAATCAAAAAGGGAGGGCTCTCGAACAATTAATTCATCGACACAATCTGATAATATATCATATGGATCCCACACACTTTAATTTTTCATACAAAACATGGTCTACAATTTATTTAGTTATTTCATCAGCTCAACTTGCAAACAAACTTCATGTATTCTATCACTCGGACTTAGCAGGAAGTGATCATACTCCTCTGGTTATTCTTGACACCACTCAGGGAACCACATATTTTCAACCAATTCACAATTATTTGAATTATAATAAAACCGATTGGAAAAAATATTCAACACTTTGTGATAATAATATATCTGATACTTCAAGTATAGAATTGTTTACTTCCGACCTAGTTCAACTTGCTAAAACTTGCACCCCACCGAGCTCAAGACATTTTCGGACTAATGCAACACCTTGGTGGTCGAAGGAATGCTCATCAGCCGTACGAGACAGAAGAAAACCCTGAAATTGCTGAAAAGTAATCCAAGCAATATTACATTTTATATAAGAAACAGTGCGCTAAAACTAGATATATATTGAGAGAAGCTAAAAAGCAATCGTGCCGAGATTTTACATCAAAAATAACTTCTAAAACTCCACCTGCAGTGTTCTGGAAAAAAATACACTCCTTAGAACGTTCTAAATCATTCCATATTCCATCGACAATCAATCTAAACAATACACTATGCACAAACATCAAATACATGGCAAACTGCTTCGCTCAACACCTGGCTGCTTCAGCAAATGAAAAACCTCCTGAAAACCTTTCTGCTAGTCAACATTCTCCCTGTACAACGATAAATAACGAACCATATAACGAAAATATTACCTATAGGGAACTGTATATATTCATATTACAAAACTAACTGTAACTGGCCCTGATCATTTTCATATTAACATGTTAAAATATGCTGGAAGGAAGACTCTAGACACTCTTCTTCAATTATTAAATGACATCTGGTCTTCTGTTCCCAAAAATGTGGCAGACCGCGGCGGTTATCCCCATTCTAAAACCGAATAAAGATCCAAATCTACTTGATAATTATAGACTGATTTCGCTTACATCGGTGTTGTGTAAAGTCATGGAAAGAATTGTGAATACAAGACTCCAGTGGTTACTCGACTCACGTAAGCTAATTACTAATAAGCAATGCGGTTTCAGAAAGTCGCGCTCTACAACAGATCAATTAGTGTTCCTTCAAAAGTCTATTGTACACTCATTTGCCCACAGACAACATACACTAGCAGTATTTTTCGATTTTACAAAAGCCTTCGATACCGTTCGCAGAAAAAGTATAATTAACCAAATGGAAAAATGGAATATAGGCGGCCATCTCTTTAACTTTATAATAAACTTTTTACAACATCGGAATTTTCACATCAAATTTGGTACAGTAACGTCAAATGGTTATCCTTTAAATAATTTCGTTCCTCAAGGTTCTGTTATAAGCCCAACCTTATTCAATATAGCTATAAATTCCATAACCGAAATTATCCACGTTCCAGTTCAAACGACACTCTTCGCAGATGACCTTACAGTATTTGTATCCTGTAATGATGAGGATCTAGAAGAAACTGCGCTCCAAGAAACAACAAATAATCTGTCTATGTGGTCCGAAAAAAATGGTCTAAAGCTTTCAACTCAAAAAACAAAAGCTATACACTTTTGCCGAATTCGATCTTGTAACCATCATCTTACAGTGAAATTAGATGACACACTAATTCCAACTCCAGACTCAATTATGTATCTGGGACTAGCGTTCGATAACAAGCTGAAATGGATACACCATATAAATTATCTAAAGATGTCTTTTGTATGAAAATACTTAATTTAATGAAGAAATTATCTCATACTGTTTATGGAGCAGACAAATCTTCATTGCTGAAGATTTATCGAACACTCACAAGATCCAAATGTGACTATGGATTTCCAGCATATTCCTCATAAAAAATCACACTTCTTCGTTCACTTAATCCGATTCACAACGCTGCCTTACGGTTGGCTCTTGGAGCTTTCAGAACCACTACAACAGTTAATCTATATTGTGAAGCAGGTGAGCTACCACACAGAGACAGTCTTTTACTAAAATTTTTGGTTCGTTTACAATCGATTCCAGACTTACCTACAAAATTAACAGCATCTGCATCTTATAATCAGCCTCATGCTAAAGATATTATCCATTACAAAATCCAATCAATTTTACTTAATTTCACATCATTTCCAGCAATTTACAAATCTGTACCATCAAAAACACCACCGTGGTGTTCCAATATCCAGACAGACACGTCGCTTACAGAAACAAATACCACCACATCTGACTCCAATCTATCGTCGAACTTCAACTAACTACTGGCTAAATATAATGATTTTACAGTTTACTACTCACGTGGAGCTAAAAAAGGCGATAATTGTGGATGCGCTTTAGTACACGAAAATTTTACTATCCATGTTCCCCTTCCGTCAACATTCAGTTGTGCTTTCGTGTGAATTATACAGCATATTTTTAACACTAACTGTACCACATACCAAACACTTAAACTTACTAATCTGCACAGACTCCCTAGATCCGGTCAATCGTATACAGCGCCATTCAGAAAAACAACATGAATTCATAAAATTGATCATGGAAGAATGTCATGGTTGGAAAAAACAGATCTGCATAGCATGGATACCAGGCCATGCGAATCTAGGCATCAGCGTGCGAGCCGACAAAGCGGGAAAGTTATCGTGCTTCATGGGACCGGTCCCAAAAATTCGCCAGTAATGTTCAAACATTCCTCATATCCGGTATAGCAGTGGATCCAGAGATGGACCGACATACCAATAGAATCAAATTCGCTTCGTCTTCTGAAAACAGTTCCAAAACCATCTGTGACCACTATACCTGGAAGATGAAATGAAGTGGTTTTTGTCTCGCCTACGTATGGGTCACACCATGTTAACACACGCTTATGAGCCCTCTCTCTGTCACTTTTGTAACACTCAATTAACTATCCTACATATATTAATCATCTGTCCTTTATATGCAAATATTCGTTCCTCCCTAAACATGCTTAGATCTCTTCCACTAATCCTTCAAGACGTACCTTCTTTTGAAAAAAGACTCCTGTCTTTCCTTAAACCTTGTTGCAGTACATAGCACGGTTAAAATAATTTAATTGTTTAACTGAATTTTTATTCATTTTTAACAGAAATATAAGTCGGTGTTAGCGCATTTATGTGTACAACTGCGGTTGCTGGTTGGCAATGGTTATGGTTAATTTTATGACTAGTATTATATCGGTTATTGTAGACTGTTCATATTATTCTATTAAATTCTCGGTAAACTTATAAAATATAAAAATAAATCGATAAATGAATTGATCGATTAATTATTAATTATTTTTTCGATGATTTCGCATTTTTTTTATTTCGTAATATTTATCATTTTATAATTCTTCTTTTTATTACTATATACTTTCAACACGTACAGATGTATAAAATTGAAACAAATTTAGTTCGATTTTGTTTTATTATTATTATTATTATTATTATTAGTGGTAGCTTCATATAATGAAAAGTAATAAATACGAGTTATTTAATTTATTAGTGCAAAATATCCTTCACGAACTCCTGAGTTGAGATGGGACCGAGCGAAAACGAGAACTGACTGAACCAAGAATAAAATTAGAACGATTAAATATCGTGAAAGTTTAAGCCAAAAAACGAGAAACCTCCTTCGAGATAAAAGCACCTGAAAAAGAAACAGAAAATTAAGGAAAAAAAATATTCTCAATACCAACGACGTCAATAGATAACTGTGATAACTGCCGGTCATTCCTAACTGTTGAGCCTGCCTTAAAACCGAATACGTTTTCTCGACGCTACAGTCTAACACGATGTGAGAAAATCCGGAATTTTTAACTTTCTTCAAAAGCGGTCTGTAAAGAGAATAAAGTTTTAACTTAATTACTTCTCGAGGATTCACGTAGAAAAAATAAAATAAATTCGCACATCGTAACTATTTTCGAAAGCTTTCGAATATTTAATCGTACGCAAACGATTTCCGTCACGAAAGAAACGAATAACAGATTCGATTTTCGCATCTTATCTTATTAAACGAACAATTCTTTTATATATATATATATATATATATATATATATATATATATATATATATGTATGTATGTATGTGTGTGTATATAAAAAATAAACAACAAAAAGTAATTAAAATCACTTAACTTTTCTATAAAAAGATCATAATACTTTTCCAGCCATCATCGAGGGAACATAAAACAAAAAACATAATATATATTTTTAAATTTTATTCTTTTATGTTCACCCGATAAAACAACAGAAAAGCTTAGTAGTGACCTTTTTATATAAAAATGTAACGATTTTAACTACCTCATTTTGTTCTATTAATGATTTAACTAATTTTTCAATTCATTTTTTTTTTTAAAGCATAGAACTTATATACTTTATAGAAAATAAAAAGGGAAAAAATAAAATAAAATGTAAAAATAAAAATCGTACAAATTATATAAAATTGAAAAAAATATATTTGCACGATAATTTGATATATCATATTATTTTATAAATACTGCTTTTTTCGTTTTGCTATAATTTGTAAATCGAAATTTATATTTTTTACATTTTATTTTATTGCTTTTGGATTTTTCTCTTTAGATCTTTTATAAATCGTATATATATTTTTAGATTCTATTATTTTATGTTCAAACGATAAAACAACAGAAAAACTTCAGTCAATCACTATAAAAAAATTTTATTAGCTCGAAAATTTTCGACAGTTACGTCATTATCAAGCGTACAAAGCTTCGCACCAATAACAAATTATTATTACGATTACTGTGTTTTTATTTTCTCGTATTATATATATATATATATGAACGAAAAAAGAGGCAATAGTATACCTGTGATCTTGGCCTTCCCCTAAACAGGCCATGAAATCAGGTTTGATATTCTGCTCGCCTATTAATCCTTGCAAATGTACCAGATCGTCTAGGTCTTCGTATAAAATCGCGTAATTTTTCCAACGTAAAGATTTGATTATACTGGCATACGCCTACGAAATAGCATGAATAAAAGAATTTAGTATCGAAATATTTTAACTGACTTTTCCTATTTTAGTGCATTGATATTGGCGTTGAGGTTTCATGAAGTAAGAGATAATTATTTATATTATACATATATATATTTTTTTAAATATATATATATATATAGAATATATATGTGTGTAACAATTCCACCGTATAAAAGTATATGTGTGTGTTAACAGTTTGACGATACTTACATCGGATAAGGCTGTTGGATGTGGATATAGATTTACTAAACAACTTCCACGGCTGACTTTGTACTTCCGCGTTTCCAAATGCGGTATTTCTAGCGCGTCGCATACGGACTGTACGTGTCTAGCTGACCAAGATGACTGAGGTCCGAATACAGCGGCGATTCCGGTTTTCATTAAATGACACACTGAAAATAATACATGCATATATATATATATATATATATATGTATGTATATATACATGTTGTTTCTTTGAACTAAAACGACATAAAAAATAGTCATTAATCCGAATTGATTTTAATCTTGGATGATAAATTGCAAATTTTCGGGTATAGTTTCCGAAATAATTCATTATTAATTATAACAAACACCGAAAATTCCATTAAACGATGAAGTAATATGATTAAAACGAAACGAGTTAAATAATAATAATTCAACCTAATTTATTTTATTTGCAATCGATACTTTTACATTACAACAAAATAAGATACATTATTATATAATACAAAAAATGAACGCCAAATCAGTATACTCTAAAATATAATCGTAACTTTATTAAATACGGTACTCGTATTTAAATATTTTTTTTTTATAAATCATCGTCGTCGTCGTATTGTTCGTTGCTGAACGTCAGGCTATTGTACGTTTATTTTTACGTACAAAATTAGCTACCATTCAAGGCACTATTTATAGGGTGCCACTGCCTTCTCCGTGATAATTAAGAATTAAATAATGATGAAAACTTCCTATGTCGACTGTTGGTTTCGAACCCCGTCGAGTTGGCAGTTCAGCATTCTAGGAATTATGCCACCGCGTTTTCATAAATAAAACTTGTTAATTATAAATTAAAATTAGCGTAACAGACAAACGGGCCAATTATGCGAAATTCTGCGCGTGTATCGGTTTTACGAAGTATCGATATAGAATGTGATTATCTACATTAGTTATGTTTATTAATAATATTTTTAACACGGTGTTTAGCCTGCAATCTGTCGTGGAAACTGTCGCAAATAATCGTAATACCTAAATCGAATAGAGCACCTTGCGTGGTCACATCATATAGACCTATTTTTTTTCACCTATCTTCTCAAAATTCCTTGATAAAGTCATATTACAGATGTTAAATCCTATTCTAGAATCGGAGAACATTATTCTCGATATCGGTTTAGATTCCGCAAAAAGCTATCGATTATCCAACAAGTATACCGAATTGTACATACGATAAAAGAAGGTTTTCAGGCGAGCCTTTGATAATCTGGGCATCGTAGGCTATACTTAAACAAATTCTTCCTCATCCGTACTTCCTTCACCTTAAATCGTACCTTGAGGATCGTACATGCCGAGTAAAATTCGAAAATGAATACTCCACTATCTATAATGTTTTCGCTGGCATCGTCAAGGGAGTGTTTTGGGTATTTTGTTCACAGCTGATTTTTCAGTTAATGACGCTGTTATAACTGTCACCTTTACGGACGATACAGCCATTTTAGGTGTAGCCAAAGAACAAAATCTAATTCACGAAACTCTGCAACGGTCTTTAAGGAAAATCTAAACCTGGTTGTGAGACGTTGGGCGTATCGCAGTTAACGAAAGTAAATGCACGCAGGTCATATTTACTTTGGGAAACTTAACCTGTTCACCCACTACATTAAATGGGGAATTAATCTCTCAACAGTTACGTTAAATATCCGGGGATGCATCTCGACAGTAAACTAACACGAAGCAGACGTGTCGAACAGAAAATAAAACATCTTGATATAAAATTGAAGCAGCTGTAGTCTACTCCAGTCTTTCTTCTTAAAATAAGCTTTTAATTTATAAAATAATGTTAAAGCCCGTGTAGATGTAAGATTCAACGGTTCCAGAATAAGGTAGAAAATGTTAAATTTTTCAGAGTAAAATTGAACACTTAAATAAAAGACGATAAACAATTTTAAATTAAAATCTTACGTACAAAATGATGTTAATTTTTTTTTTTAAATAACAGGCTTCCACAAGGTTTACCCATTGCAAATTGTAATATAAAAGATTAGATAAAAATACAGTAGAATCACGAACGAACTTTTATAGAAATAAATGTATACATTACGAGTTACGAGTAAGAAATGCATGTTTACGGGCAAAGGAATAGATAAGGATTAGATTTGATTGGATAATGTGTTACGAGGGAGGAAAGATAATATGAACATCCGAAGAATATGTGATTCGCGTCTGGAATAAGGTCGGTATTTACAGAGTGTGAGCAGTAAGGAGATATTGTAAGGTTTGTTCGGAATAGTGAAGAATGTGGAGACGATTTTTTCCGAATCGTCTTCTACATAGGGCGATTATCAATGGACGAGTTTGGTTAACTGGCATCTTTTTTTTTTATTTTATTTTATTTATAGACGCTCGATTTATCATTTGCGTCTTAGAGTTGATTATAAGCTGTTTATTAGGTTAGTGTCTGTAAGGTACTGTAAAAGATTTTTAATTTTGTCCGGGTTATCTTCGAGTATTGTTTTTATTGTGTCATGATTTAGGTTGTATTTTATACGTTGGTTTCTGTATTTTGTACATTCTAATAGTATGTGGTTTATATTTAATTGTGAATTGCATTCATGGCAGATGGGGGAGGGGTCCTATTGAGTAGGTGTTGTAAAGTAACGTGTGTACTGTACGTAGTCGAGCTAGCGTTTTTTCTGTTTTTCTTTCTTTCTGGTTTGTTGTTTTCCAGTTTCCTAATTTCGGCTTAATCTGATATAGGTGTGTATGTGTACTCTCCCAGAATTTTTGAAATGACATTTTAATTGTTTGTATAAGGACTGTAAGTAAATCAGTAATGTGAGTTGATTTTATTGTTTTTATATTCATAGCAGTTGTTTTGACTATTCTATCAATGTTTTCATTCCCAGCTATTCCCGAATGGGCTGGTGTCCATAAAAGAACAAGTTCATTATTATTTGAGATGAGGTTGTTAGTAATGTGTTTTAGGTTGAAAGTATCTGAGTTTGTATTTTTAATATATTTTTGAATACGTTTAAGAGCGCTGTAAGAATCTGTGCAGATTACATATTTATTCGGTTGTGCTTGTTTAGATATGTATTTCAAAGCTTTATAAATTGCAAGAAGTTCTGCTGTAAAAACTGAGGCTGATTCTGGTAGATAGTATACTTGGGATTGGCTGGGTGTAAGATAGGCCGATGAGGTTTGGTTTGTGTACTTTGATGCGTCAGTGTATATTTGTGTATAATCGCCGTACTGTTTTTCCAAAATGTTGTAAAATTTTGATTTGAGTATATTTGAAGGTGTTAAATTTTTCTTATATTTTTCCAGTTCTGTGTTTATTGCCATTGAAAGCTTTGTCCAAGGTGGTATTTTTGGAGCTTGGCTTGTTTTAATTTGCGGTAATCGATATTGAAGTTTTGTTAATGTAATGTTAACGCGTTCTGATAGGGGTTTGGAAGCATTTGGCTTGCTTAAGAAAGTACGATGAGATTTATTCGTTTGTAAGGACTGGAATGTTGGATTGGATAGTGTGCAAATTGATTGTGTGTAATATTTTAGTGCTAATATTTGTCTTCTGTATCGGAGTGGTAATATGTTTACTTCCACGTGTAAAGCTGTGTTTGAGGTAGTGTGAAAGGCTCTCAAGGCAATTCTAATAGCTAGATTTTGAATAGAGTTGAGTTTTTTTAGTGTAGAATAGGCTGCGCTACCATATATTATACTAGCGTAGTCCAATCTGCTTAGAATGTAGGATTTGTATTGTTTTTCAGTCAGATCCCCACGATGAATTATTTAACATTCTGAGCATATTTATTTTTTGCAAGCGTTTTATTTTTAGTTTGTTTATGTGTTCTTTCCAACTTAAATATTAGTCCTAGTATCTGAAGTGAATCTGTATTTTCTATTTGTATTGTATCCATGTGTTTTTTTGGTGTAATTACATTTCGTTTTTTACTGAAAGTTATACTTGTTAAACCAGAGTAAGCGTGGAAGACCGATCTGAAGCAATTTATAATACGTCGTCCGACATTATAAGGTTTATTCTAAATTCATTTCGATTAAAAATTTTGCGTGCTGACGAATTGTAAAAAAATAAGAATAGAAATCTATTAGTAATTAAAAATACAAAAGTTCATTTAATTAATTTAATAATAACTGATAAGGAGTAAAGACCTAAACCGACGCAAGGATATATAGTTAACAAAAATAGAATTAAAAAATTCATGTGACGCATTTAAATTATCGCAATTAGGCGGCTGTAGCACGCTTAATAAGCGAATCTTCTGTTCTCCGAGCCTTTAACGTAAATTTGAAATTTAGACTGTTATTATTTCAATTGCAAAATCTAGTAATTGTATTTTACCTAATTCTTTACCGCTTAGAAAATTATAAAATAATACCTAATAATAACAATGATGATGAGGCAAAAGCAAATTTCGAAGTAAATTTGTACGAGAATAATCCAAATCCAATTTATTTTTAATAAAATTTTGTAAACTACATAATCATTCCGCTAATGCGCGAACAGCGAATAAAAATAATACTTAACAAAATAATAATTATCGATACCGCGTTATGCGGGAATAAAAAAAAAAATAAACTAAACTAAAATAAAAACAAAAAAGAAAACGAAAAAATAAATAAAAAATTATATATATATCAATTATGTGCCAATATAACATGCATACACTATATTTATTTATGAGTTATATAACAACAACCTATTCTTCATATTATTAACATCTTAACTTATAGATGACAATGTACACGTACAGCAAATCAATATTCTAAGGAAAACATACCCATGGATATCCGTACTTAACTACTACAGTAACACATGGCATACACAAGCCTTCATGAACACGCACCACACACAACAGATATAATTATAACACGTGGGAATGCATCGTGTAACTAGGCTTGTTTTAACGATATACTTCAAAAAAGGTTTACGCCGCCGTTTATAATTTTTAAGATGAATTTTTTGGTACCTCAGACAATGCGTTAAATAATCGTGATTCCATACACAAGGACTCGACTATGGTACTTATTCAATTTCGGTACTTTCGTCAATTTATTATTGGAACTTCTAGTCACACTATGCTTTGCAGAAATCGAAAATTTATTTCGATGCTGAAATACAAAGTCTAAAAGTTGTACCTCATATAATTCTGACACAGTCGAAAAGTGTTGTTATTACGCGATGATAACCGAGTATCAGTTTATTTACCGAATTTCGGCAAAGTAGATAAAGGCCGAATATGAGAACTGGCAGGGCAAAATAAGAAACGACCGGTTGGTACAAAGTATACAAAAGATGACATCGTACTATATAATAAAACGAGTAATTTAATTTTCTTAGTTTACTAACCCCTACAACGTGTTTGCGCATGCGGTGTTATAATTACTGTCAATTATAACACCGACGTACTTAATTTCATACACTCTCCGCAAGCTATCACCGTAAATACGCGCAGAAATAACGTTATCTATATATATCGAGGTTGACAACTATAAATTATGTACTCTTAACGGTACTTAAAACTAGTTTATTATCATTTAAACAACGCATAATACAATTTAAATCTGTTCGAACTAAATTTTGTAAATCATTTGTATACGGAGAATCAGCTAACAGCGCAATATCGTGTCCGCATAGCTAGTAATTTTACCACATATTCTTAGATTACACAGAAGATCTTTAACGTACATTAAAAATAAGTATGGACCAAGAATAATTTCCTATGGCACCCAATAATTCTATATTATGTAATCAATATGAACGTAATTTAACTTTGAAACATATTTTCTTTCGAAATATAATAAAAATCATAATAATCATAATAATAATAAATATAATTTTGACACGTATTTCAGTCACACATTATCGATTTTTAACACTAAAATTATAAATTTTGGTTTTCGAAATAATTTAAAAAAAAAAAATTACTCGAAATTGTGGAAATATATATTTCGTGTATAATATCGGTTTTAAGATGACCAGATAATTTTAAATGCGTTGCGGAAATATTTCTTAAAATGTCAGTCGAACGTCCCTTATTATATAAATGTATATTAAAAATTTATGTACCGTATATAAGACATCGCGACCGAAATATTTAATAAAAATAAATAAATTCAAACTAAATTGTACACAAATAAAACTAATTTTTTAGACAGACGATTGATTAAAGGAACCCGAAAAATACCAGGAACAAATTGCAACACGTAATTAAAGTAAATTAGTACGTTCCGCAGTGGTATTGAGCAATAATAATCAAAGTTAAAAAAAAACCTTATTAATATAACCGGTTGTAATATAATAAAAAAGAAAGGAGGAGTAATTTTCTTATTTAGAGTTAACCGCGTGCAAGGGAGAAAACAACATTACCTTTCGTACGTTTATTAAACTAATTATATGCGAACTTTAACTTTGTCAACATATTTAGATTGAATAACATTGGAGGCAATCTTCATACCAAATTCAAATGTAGAATATTACACGGAAATTCGCGATGTACTTATCCGAACTTATACATATGTATTCAAATTGAAGAATGTACAATGTCGCCTTTTACTGATTTTCGTGAATTGTGTAATCTTAAATTAATATTTTTTTCATTTTATATTTGTTATCTTGTTAAATAATCATTTGATAATGGCCTAACAGCCGAAAAGAGTTGTGATTTTTCATAAGGAAAAATTTTAGCGATTTTAGCTTCTTTTTTGTTGTTCATCTTGTATATATACGCAAGTATGAATAATATACCATCGCGTACAATTTTACATTAACACGTATGCACGCGCACCAACGCAATAATAATAATATATAACGATGATAATTTAAAAAATTATAGAGCTCGTATTTCGACAAACCTTGTTTACCGGTGCGAAAACTATCACCCGGTACGGATCTTTCAACGTGCGAAACTAATTTACATCTAGGCAGTAACAGTTTATCCGCGTTTACTCGTTCAACAGCCTTTTGAAAGGCGTATTCTTGATTATTACGCATATCATCGAATAAACCTCCTATAGAAAATAATAATAAATGAAATATAATTTATTAATTTATATATATATTATATTAGAATGCCTTTGTTCTATATGGTTCAAACTATTTTAAAAGATACTAAACGAAGAAAAAAAAATTTAAAACAAATAACAATTAATAATAATTTTAAAAAAAATAAAAAAACAAGAAATATTACTATAGAAAATTTATTTAGAGTATGTTCGAATTTATATATAGGGTGAACCAAGGAAGACGGATGGTTTTGTTGTTCTTTTTAATAACTCAAAAACTACTCGACCAAAATTTTTGAATGAAATTTTATTTAAAAATAGGAAAACGAGAGATTAGCCATTTATGGAGGACAATATCGTTCGATGACCGTCATTTGCGACAATATATTCATTCAGTTTTTACAAAATTTTCGAAGACTTTTTCGAGCACAGGTCGCTGAATTTTTGAAATTTCTTCAAAAATCAAAGTTTTCAAGTCTTCCAGATGTAGTGGACGTGTTTCGTAAACGCGGCCCTTAAGGTATACCGAAAAAACATCGCGCAACTTTGAATTCTTTTTTCGAAACTCTCTTTGCACTGACGTGATATAGTTAATGGTACTCCATACTCGGCCAACAAATAGACCAATAATGATGATGCACATATTGATATCGTCATTGCAGTCTTATTATTCGTTAGTGATTGATCATTATCGCGTACAAAAGGCGCTAGCACTGAAGAAACTAATTATATGCACGTGGACGCATATGATAATATATATTGAGTAGGTTTCAACTGCGATATCCGTGATAATTAGAAGTTACATGATGGTGAAAATGTGGACACGGCATATATATATATATATATATATATATATATATATAAAAATTAAAACCCAGCAGAATACTCTGAGAAAAATATAAAATATTATTCAATATACCGTGTAAAAATAATCATCATTTCCATCTTCTAATCTGAAGATTGATGCAAGATGCAACGCCTTGTTTACAACAATTGTCTCTGACGGTCTTTTTCTATCATTTCCGCAACTGATCCATTTATTCATGTTACTCCACGTGTATATTCCACGCGTGTTCCTCAACGTTGTCTGTTGCTGTGAATTTTTTCAGGAAATTTTTCCTCTCGTAATTTAGAACCGAGCCTGATCTAATTATTTTATTACGTTCGTTAATACTTTTCCGTCCGTTATTTTTCTTTTCAACTGTGCTATTCCACTCCGTTTAACGTCAGACGTGCGCACACCTGTGTTTTGCATATAGTACTTTGAATGCTGGCCAATTCTGTATGGAAAAACAACATGCAAAAGTCCGGTCACGATGCCCGGAGAAGACGATGATGATGATCGTAATATCGCATCTTAAAGGAGATTTGATTTCATTTTGGTCGAAATAATAGCTGGCGTTCGGCCATCTGAATCGTATCGATACACCGAGCACAATCAGGAATTCTCATATTTAGTTTCAAATTCAACTCCTTATCTTTTAGGCACTCATTCTAAATGACTCTATACGCGCTTCTTCTGCTGCTTAATTTTCTTTTTAACTCGTATTCTTTCCCATTTTCAGTAATTAAATGAATCATTTCATTTGCTTACTTAATATTTCCATATCTGTATATATATATTTCCACGTGCGATTTTTTTCGTGTTTTCGTCATTTTTTCATTATTTTTTTCCTCGATAATGTTAATTTTTCACTACTAACTTCTTTTCGTCTGATGGTATTTTGTTAATAATAGTTTGTAAATATTTCATCGAATCAGCCGAAAATATTAATTTATCGGGGTGGTATTCTAATAATAAAGAATCAGATGATATATATACATATGGAAAATAAGAATTACATTAATTGTGTCCTAAATTATTAGTTTTTATTTCGAATTTTTTGTACGTTCTTTTTGTATATTCATTTATTAAACTAAAGTAAGCTAAAAAATCTAATTATTCTTAATTAAAACTTTTCAATACATACGTATATATGTATATATATATATATATATATATATATATATATAATAGATGACCACTACAAAATAAAAAAGATATAAAGGTTACAGTGTAGCCATTTAGGTGTATTCAGTTAAATCTCAACGTTATTAGGATAAAATAATGGCAATACTATACATACTAACACACATACAAATATTTTCGAAAATACTTTTTAAATAAAAAGCGTTTAAAAAAGAATTTCTTTATATTTGTATTTCATAAGAAAACGGGTTTATAACAAATGAAAAAATCATTTTAATTCTTCGACATCCGAATACAAAATCATTGTATAGGGATGATGAATATCAATCGTAAAGTTTCCGTTAATTTTTTTAAGTATACACACGTACGGCCGATTACATATTACAGTATAACGTACAATTTTTACTAAAAATAAAAAAATATAATAAAATAAAAAAAATACTAATCCTTCGATGTTTACCTATTCGAACCATTTCTGGAAGACCGTATGCTGGTGATATAAAACAGAACACCGTTATATAGTTCATTAAGAACACGAAAGGATAGCGAATAGAAACCTGAAATAAATATATAGGCGTCTCATTTTAATTGATAAACGTTTATTATCTATAAAAAGTACAGTTCTATCTTTTCTACATGCTCCGTAATATTGTGTTCGATGAACGGAAGTATTTTTAAAACATTAAATTTGTAATTATTAGACTAGATTACGATAATAACTTATATAAGTTAGTAATAATCAAATCAAATATCAAATATATTTACTACGCTTAACTTCCGCTAATGCGCATAGGTTGCGCGAACAGCGATCTATATTAATCTATATAGAAATTTACACGTGCTTACAACAAACTTAAACGAAATAAATTAAAAGCTTCCCACCGCCAATATTGATATCGATACCAGCTCAATAAATAGTTGCAAATGTAAACTTATAAATAGACATGTATACCTAAGAATGTAATATGCCTACTGCTGTATTATACTTAAATACTTATCTACAATTTCATCGCACCTAAACGTATAGATTCACACACCAACTCGCATGCCCGCATACACTGAGAAATAAACTCATTCGCCTTTGTGCACACATTCACCCACATTGAAACAAATACACATACACCTGTATATAATAATAATAACAATAATAATAATATGAGTAACCTTCGCACACGATTAAAGTAGTTCTGTTTTTTTTTTTTTTTCCAATAAAATCGTCAATATAAAATGGATATTTACGTTGTAAAAACAAATCAACGAATCGCGTAAATTATTTTTCTAGAAAACGGGAATGATAAAAATAATTAACATCTATTAATATATCGATTATATTCGGAAATTAATTTCTCATTATTATCCTGTAATAATAATAATAATAATTATGATTATTTAGCGGATTTCGCCTGGATTAACAGTGTACATTCGAAGTAATGGACGTAGGACTGTATGCAACTACGAGGATAATATCGGAAGTAATAAATTCTACACCAACGGAATGTCTTTTAGTCTGGGCAATACGACTCCGCTACATATAAGAAGAAAAGGAACCGTAAGAAAAAAAGTATCTAACAACAGTCTCGATTTACCTATACATCCGGATACAAAACGCTTCGAAACGTCTTAAATCCGGGGTTCGAAACAGCTAAGTTTATTAAAAAATATGTCGCAGTTGAAGATAAGCGGTAAAAAGTGATGCAGAACGGAAAAGATCCAGAGATACTACTGATCTCTAATACTAACAACAAATCTTCATGTGAAAAATTGAATCGGTTAAGCACTTTGAACGGAGTACCTATATATTAAACGAGTAGTAATTTAAAAATAGCATCGGCTAATGAAGCAGGTCACCAAAGACAATGAATCATATTCGGAATGGGTGACGAAAGTTAGCTTTAGGATGGCAGAAACTTAATGAGCTTTCGAACAAGCCGGAGTACAGAATTATAATAAATAGCTCGTAGACGAACGCTTAAATAAAATAATGAAATTGAAACGTAAATCTTTTTCGTCTTCAAAAATGTAAATAAAATTTCGAAATGACAGAAAAAAAATCGGAATTATGTCGGATGAAATGTTACATTTTTAAAATTTATACATATACATCCGGAGGCTTTTATATTTGCAACACTTTAACAAAAAATGTAATTTACACAATTCGATTAAGAAACATAATAGAAGAAGGTGCAGCTTCAATTTATTTACAGCAGTATACTAAGTGTTTGTCACTATCGATATTACTATTACGAAATGAAATAAATTCATATTATAATTTCGTATATCAGTATAGCCTAATGGCGGGAGCATGGACTTCTATACGGATGATTGGATATCATCAGAAAATAAATATACAAATAATCGTAATATTACCGCGCGGAAGATAAACCACCACGCACAACACCATATGCGCGCTAGTAATAATATAGAACACTACAAAAACACACAAGGCTACATTGTGTCCTTACAACAAAGCGATTACAATCAGTTCCCCCGGGTGTTTGTGTGTATCTACCCTAACACCATATTATGATTACCTTGTATGCTACCTACACTATACGAGCAAATACGTATAGGTAATTTTAGCCTCGTCTATCTCCGATACGGAGACGACATTTCATTATATATATATATATATATATATATATATATATATATATATATATATAATATATAAAGCATTGTTTTTACGATTTATTATGATCACGATTTAGCTGTAAAGTTTCCCCTAAAAAGGGCTAAACGATGTTTATAAAACAACCGGGTTAAATGTGTATTGAACAATAATGACATAAAGCATGCCGAGTGCTTGGCCGTATACTAACTTTAAAATAAAATTTCTAAAGATCACTAAATTCGTTAATCGTCTTCGACTTCCACATCCAGTTATGTTTTACGAAAATCGACTATATCGCACTTTTCCGATTATTTCATTCAACTTACATTGTGCATCTTCTGCTTTTTATCTCTTCTCTCAATCGTCGTGTTGTATTTTCTTACCTTATCTTCGATTGCTATATGTCGGTCACGTATTACGCTAACACCTCCTTTGATTCTGATGAAATTACTATAATATTTCAATTCAGCTTTCTACATTTGTAACGCCTATAACTTCCGTGCCGAGTAATAGACTCGGTAGTTTCATATTTCGTACTACGTATATTAAAATTCGAATGTAGGGCAATCTGATCGTTTTATATGAAAATTAATTAAACGATCTCTAAAGCGAGGGACAATAAAAGTAGGTCAAAAAATGCGGTCATGCATAAAAGAAATAAACTTCGACTCCGCATCGCTGGATAATTTTTATTATTTTACTTACCATCTCGTGTTGACGGTATACTCCGGATATCTACGTGCCGTGATAGAATTAAAAGGTCCAACAAAATAACGGAATGACGAAAAAAAAAACCAACGAATAACCGCACAACCGTTTCGATTTAACCGGGAGATGAAATTAACTCTAAAGATACGACAAGGGTACCCCCTTATTATTATTATTATTATTATTATTATTATTATTATTATTATTGTTATTATTACTATCTTTAGGCAGCGGCCGTCGGCAGCAACGGCACAGTTCTCCCGACACTAATAAATGTACCCTTGCAAGATGGTTGAGACAACTCCACCCCCAAAACGAAGGAATTTTCCAGCACGGAGTGTAGATGTTCGATAATTTTCAACGTGGATATATATAGAAAACGAGGTTCTCCTTCACCCTAGATAGTTTTCACCGGAATACATTCTTAAATTATCGAAATATCTGGAAAATGTTTAGGGACGGACTTAATAAAAATTTATTTAGAAAAAAATGTAACGAGACAATAATTTCGATTTTGAAATTTTACTAATTAAATCAAAAAAAAGGTAAACAACGACGACGTAAATAATAAAAATTACTAGGAAGGACTGGCCATATTAAACTAAAATCGAAAAACACAATAATCAAATTCAAAACAACTTCAAAAAGTGATGATGAAAGGAAAAAATATAAAATAAAAAAAAAAAAATGAATAATTCCGATTCAAATTTCAGCTTTCCGTTTGGTTCGAAGAAATTTAGATAAATAAAAAAACATCTACGCGCGATAATCATACGTGAATGGCAAAATATAATCTTTTGCTCGCTCATGTTATAAACACATAACACACGTTCTTATACATACACACTTGCAAACTCCATCTAGTTTTTTTTTTCTAAATATTTTTGCATATCTTATTCCTAGCCGGTTTGGCTATTAATGGATGATAATAGGCAGAATTATTGTTTCATGACTAATCAGCCAGATCAAATAGTTTTGTCCTCTTTAGTCTCCTAATCTCCCAATGATTCATCCAGAGGAGATTTAACAACGCAGTGTTATTAGTATGACTGTACAGCGTATCAATATGTCTTTTTGCTATTTCTTTAATGACGTCTTCTACATATCGAGTTTTTGTATCTTGTTGAAGGGTTTGCTCACGAACCGAGGTGCATTTGTCATTGTTCTCAGAATTTTATTTTGAAATCTCTGTATTATGCGGATATTGCTTTTAGCACTGCAGCCCCATAGTTAGCATCCGTGTAGATCCAAACAGGTGCGAGAATTAATATATTAATAATTTATTTTCAAGCCGATAGCTTTGACTGCTTGCCTATTAACCAGTAAACTTTCTTTAACTTTAGGTTTAGCTCTGCTCGTTTGCTTTGAATATGTTTGCGCCATATTAATGTTCTATCCGAGTGTAAAATACCTTACTCCTTAGTAGGGACTTTTTTGATATTTATATACATATGCTTACAGGTGTTAATTCGTGAAAATAACATGAGTACACTTTGTTTCATTAATTTTAATCCTCCGTTGGCACCAGCTTTTAATGTTGTCTACTGCCGTTTGCAAGGTGCGATTTGCAATATGAGAACAATGATTTGAGCACAATATGGCTGTATCGTCTGAAAAAGTTGCCATAAAGCAGTTATCTGTTATTGGCAAATCAGCTGTGTAAATAAGGTACAAAAGCGGCCCTAATACACTTCCCTGAGGAACGCCAGCACTGATAATGTATATTTCTGAATTTTCATCTCCATATTTCACGTGGAAATGTCTTTCGTCTAAATAGGACGCGAAAAGTTTGTAGTAATGATAACGAAAATTAATTTTAATTTTATGATGCAACACGGTGTGCCAGACTCTGTCAAAAGCTTGGTTCATATCTAGAAACAGTCACAAATCTTTTTTTCTTCAAGGTCAGCTTCTATTTTTTTGAAAACCCGGTGAACCTGCTGAGTTGTTGAGTGCTTTGCTCTGAATCCACACTGAAATTCTGCAATAATTTTTTTTTGTTCAACTACAGCAAGTATTCTTTTTAGTAGCAGTTTTTCGAAAAGTTTCTATATAACTGGTGATGCTGATATTGGTCTGTAAGAAGTCTTGTCAACAGGTGTTTTTCCTGGCTTCTGTATCAAAGCTGCACAGGGAAGTAGGCCAGCCTAATTATAACATTAAACAAATAAGTTAGTGCTACCAATACCTTGGGTGGTATCTGTTTTAGTAATTTGACTGTGATAAGGTCATATCCAGGAGCTTTTTTAGGGTTCATAGCTTTAATAATTGCTTTAACTTCGCCGGGAGCAGTTGGTTTAATTGCTCCATATACATCTATACTGGAATTAATTGAGTCTAGGTTTCCATTTCCTGGGTGAGGCTGATATATATTAGCGAGATATGACCCAAACTCGTCTACTTTTTCCTTTCGCTATGTGCCCACAATCAATCATTTTTCCGGATTAGGTGAATGTTGGTTTTTTGATCTTTTTAACTTGCGCGTTGCTTTCCAGAGAAAATAATCTGGAGACATGGGAGAAAGTGAAGAAATGCACTCATTGAAACTTTCTGTTCTTAAATTCTCTAACAGTATTCGAATTTTTTTAGTTTGTCTATTCAGTTGTTTTTTGTCTAATGGGTGCCTGTAGGTTTGCTATTTCTTCTTTAGCGACTTTTTTTTTTTTTTTTTTTGCTATTTCACTAAGTATAGCTGAAGGATAATGTATACCTGAAGCAGGATTTCATCTCTTAGGTGTGTACTAGACCAGGCTGATTCTTTTAGTATTGTTATGAAAGATTGTAAGGCATTTTCCATGTTTGGTTCAGCCTTTAATGGTAATGTAAGGTATATATTCTTATCAACTTTTTCTCTGAAATCATCCCAGTTGGTATCTCTATTGTGTAACCTCGGTTTAGCCTGATTTGATAATATTCTGTCGCTTATTTTCATAAGAACTGGTGAATAATCCAAGAGAGAATAACTTATCAAGCAGATCCATATATGTTCAAACCATCCACAGCTGAAAAATAACGGATTAATATCTTCTGTAAAATTAACGCTACCACGATTGATACCAGGAACATAAGGAGGATTTACAAGATCGAAGTTCAACGCTACTCTAGAATGACCATGGCCTACATATGATAGTGACAAATGTGCGGATAGACGTAATCAGAATAACAGAGGAAGATGATTGAAATACACGAGGAAATTCAGTTTGAACTATAGGTTTTTACCTTTGAATGGAGAATTATGTATACTTTCAAGCCGGTCTGTTTTAAAAGTCACCCTAATCATAATGTCATATAGGTCGCTTAAGGTAACTACATATGGAAAACGATCTTCACAATTAATAGCGCTTTTCGCTAAAATACCAACTCTGTCGTTCGTGGAAATGGCACTCTAGCTATCCATAAAAATTTTCAAGTTACCTCCACGTTGAGTAATAATCTAAAATTTCACCTTAACATTTCTTATTCGATACGATATTTTCCGCATATTTAATAAGTTGTACACCGTAATATTTTTTCCTACTGTCAACAAAGTTGTAAATTTATGTGTATATTTTTAAACGAAACATCGGTATACAAGGCTAAGATAAAACGTTGAAATGATTGTGGTAGTTCGAAGTTGACTATAATGTGAATTGGATAGGTACATTAATAAAAAAATTACTTGCGCGTGTGGAAGTACATAGGAATGGCAACAATTCCAACTAGTAAGTGTGTGTCTACCTTAAGTACACCTATTTTAAATACGTAAAACTAAACGCGTGGAATTTATAAAGTTCTAACTTTTGCCGTCTCTAAAAAAAAATACTATGGCCAGAGCGTATTCTCATTACGAACACTTAAGGAAAAATTAAGATCCTGCCAATGAACTACTGATGTAAATCAAACAACGCTATTAGAAACAAGCTAAGACAAAAATCGAGTTACGTCTATATAAGTACTATTATTGTCGTTTTAATGTATTCCTACTTTCGTCTATAGCGGGAAAAAAGGGTAACGAGTATGAAGGATGGGTTACTAAGCAACGAACGAAAAATCAATTTCCAACCTCGGTACGTAACTAGCGACTTGCAATGTCACTTTAAAAGTTCGCCTTCTTATCCCCCTCCAAAAATATGTTCATTATTTATGAATTTCTCGTTTTACGCAGGCGAATGGTAATAATAATCAAATAAAACCGAATGACTAATAAAATGAAAACGCAGTATTCGATTCAGCTTCGAATTAATTTATAAATCGATTTGTGAAAAACATTTAAACGTTTTTAATGTCGTCGTCGTCGTAGTCGCATCTCTTGGGACAGCGTGCAACTCACATTATGCGATTTCTGGCATTGGTCATTGTAAAAGTTTCACTTGTTAACAATACTTTATCATCCGCGTAGAACTAATTTCATTTATACGTTGTCCAAAAATTACACCATATCGGACAGTTCTTTCTAATTTCACTCGCAGTATCGACCTTTATTAATCGATATAGGAGTTTACGCGCCAGGAGTGTAGTCCATTCCAACGAATACATGAAATTTTTAAACGGCTGAAATTAAGACTTTCAAAAAAGTCATAAAATAAAACATTCAAAACTATTAAAATAGTGAAAAAAGCAACTTACCATAGTATTTCATGGCGTATGAAAAATATTCGAGATTTACAATATATTTAAAGCTTCGAGTAATCAACTCACAGCATCAGAATTATAAGTAAAGCTCAACGAAAATTGAAAAAAAAAAACAAGTACATTCTTCGCGACAATGGAAAATATTAACTTCACGTATAACAGTAAAAAAACATGAGCTTTACTTAGAAAATTTGAACCTGATGACAAAAAAAATGAGTGTAATGCAATCGAGCCAGATGACATCAAGGTTTCTCAGTAGAACAAAATTCCCCCTTGAAAAACAAGAAACAAGAATATTATTTATATCCTTTTTATTATTAACAAACGACATCCTGACGTTTTTCTTACATTATTAGGAATCTAGAAGAGGATGACTCTTATTTAGATCCTCACAAAAGTTTACTTTTATACAGTAAATCATACAAAATTCTTTTACAGAAAATTAGTCACTTTAGAGGTAATGTCTTTAACTGGTTCCAGTCTTACCTGAAAAATATATTTTACGCGATAAGTAAAAAGTGAATATACCTTTCAGCGCTTTTGGGTCTCACAAGGAAGCATTTTAGGCATTGTTTTTGTAATGGCAAACTTTTTAAGTTATGCTGATGACACTGTGTCAGACTACGTTTGCAATCCTTAAGCCTTACAAGATTTTAATCATGTTGTAAAACTCTTAATTTACAGCTTGCAGCCACAGAGTATTTGGGATTACATAAAAATTACCTTACACGATAGTGCCCTGTTACGGACAGCGGACGAAATAAGGTATCCCCCTGAGTCATGCTTGACAATCGTTTAATTTGAAACAAACATACCGTTTGCTTATCCAAAAAATTAGGAAAATTAAATTACATTATTTCTCCAAAAAGCACACCTTCAAAGACTTTATCTATCATTATACCAGCCTGTACTGGCTTATGAAATTTTGCACTGGGCTTCAAATTTTCACACCAAGCCACTAATCGCTTACAAAATATCCCAACTAAATAATATCTTTACCGATTATGACGCTATATTTAAAATTAAAATTGTTATACAACATTGAACTCTTGAATTATGTAAGCATAAATAAATTGCCATTCCTCGATTACTTTATTTTCTATCGATTGATTGATTGATTCGTATTATTATTATTATTATTGGAATGTAGATAGAGTAAAAATGTTCCCCCAGTTAATAAATGTAGAAGAACGTAGTTTAAAAGTCCAAATAGATTTAATTAATCAAGCACGATGCCTCCCGTAGATAAAAAATTATTATCTAAACAACTTTTATCGTTAAATCGAATATGTAAATATCGATAACTCGGAATGCGAGTGTACTGCCAGTTTTTAATATGTTTTAACCATAGAGCGCGTTGAATTAGCGTCAGTTCTCTGAAAATAGCGTGTACCTATGTGTATCAACTATTTACTTTAATAATTACTAAATATACACGTTCAATAAACGCGATTAAATGTTGTCTGATACAGGAAAATACATATGGCACTCAATGAAAATCCAAATCCGCTAATATCAAATGAATGTTGACAACACATCATCCAGATAACCCTGTCAGACGTCTTAAAAAAGATCAATGTCGGAATGCACTTACGTCATCATAAAATGGTGGAAGAATAAATATAAATCACTAAAACGAAACAACGTTATCCATTGGGATATGTTGTTTATCTGATTTTTTTTTTCGCAGTTATAATCTTCATACAGATTGGTACACAAAAAAATCCCATTTTACTTTTGCGTTATTTGAAAAAAGAAATAAATCAAACCTAGTGTTTATTATTTACGAGTTTAGATTATATTATTTTTTATCATACATACAAACGTGCGTAACGCATATACCAGCAATGCTAGAACGTATCCGTCTTTAAAGTATACGAACATTTCTAGATTTATAAGAATTAAAAATTATTTTATTCCATTGTAATTATTTAAACTAACATTTTCATCGCTGAATATTATTGTTATTACGATGATTACTTAATATTTAGTATAACTATTATCATTAATAAAGTTATTACTATTATTAGTATTGTTATCATCGTTAATTTAGCGCACGTCGTTGAATGGTATACGGCGTACGTTTAACGGCCTAAATTTGTAGTCCCGATTTATTTTGGCGCATTTCCAACTAGAAAAACAACTAAAACACGACGCAGAGGCTGAGAGATGCTAGGAACGGTTGAGTTAAATTTAGTAAATGGTGGGCACCTGAAAGTCTAACAAACGCACACTAAGAGGATTACGTTAGACGGGAGATAGAACGAATATCGGAAATTATAAGATATAGCAGAAAGAAATTTACGCGCTAGGATGGTTATATTTATCTTAATTTAGTGGACTAAATCACGTTAAAAATAAAAAAAAGAAATTAAATTCGTTCAACTTCGCGAATATAACGCCGAAATTTTAACACCTAGCACGCGTACGGTTTTGCGAATATTTTTTTTTAACGATAAAATGAGATTTTATTAACGCGCGATTTTATCGACGTTTTATAGAGTCATAATTATCATTTATTATTATTATTATTATTATTATTATTATTATTATTATTATTATTATTAGTTTTGCCGCAGTCATTAACATTCCGGACAATATGAAGGCTCATGTAGCGTCGTTATTAATTCTCGCTATAACGATAGGAATTGTAGACGATGCGTACTGCCAGCGTAAGATTTTTCCGGAAAATTGTAAACAGCTTAAAATCCGTAAGACATACTCATATAGTACATAAATAATTTATAAGCTGAAGTGTATGCTCATATATATTATATATATTTTAATTTTTTATAATTTTTTTTATAATGTGGAATGTAGTGATTTTTTTTATAAAAAATCAATTAAAAATTGGTTAAATCACTAATATTTATTTTCTTAAAGAAAACACAAAGCTTTTCGGCATTTACGCCATTATCAAGTGAAACATTTTAAAACATCATAATTTTAAAAATATAAATTAAATATAATTACTTAAAAATATGCGATGGCGATTGTGAAAATATGCTCCAAAAATGCTGTCTGCTTCTGTTCTGTCTATTTTTTGATTTGTTGAAATTTAATATCAATATATTTGTTTATTAATTTTGTTTTTTTGTATTAATTTTTTCTTCAGTACTATTTTCCGGATTCTGTAAAAGTTGTATACTGGTGGAATTTTAAATTTGTCATTTACTGTTGCGATGTATGATGTCCAAAAGTAAAATATAAAATATAAAAATATACGAACGCAAATTTTTTTAAAAAACACAATTTTACAAGTAAAAAGAAAATAAATATTAAAAATCTGATATTTAATTTATATTTTTAAAATTATGATGTTTTAAAATGTTTCACTTGATAATGGCGTAAATGCCGAAAAGCTTTGTGTTCTCTTTAAGAAAATAAATATTAGTGATTTAACTAATTTTCAATTGATTATATATATATATATATATATATATATATATATATATATATATATATATATATATATATATATGTATGCCATATTTCCAATACTAATTTTAATAACTTACAGTTAATACTGAACCGGTGCTGTAGGATTACTCTTAACGTTTTTTCGTACAGAAAAATTACATATATGCATAACAAACAACGAATGTTCAAAAATTATATTCTTGTTTTTCATTAATTGTACCCTACATCCAAACAAACTTGTTGATGTCATTGGTAGATACGATTCCAGGCGACTGCTGCAAATTTACGCTAAAAATATAAGCATCGCAGAGTAAACCATTATTTGTTATTTTGCAACTGCAATTCGCGCCTTTATATCTTGTTTACTGATTCCATCTTCTGTACCAATAATACCCAAATATTTTTGTTGTTTTATTTGTTCTCCGTCTATTTTTACGTTTATTTCTTTTCTATCTTTTATTTTGTTACATACCATTACAGTTGTTTTCCTCTTATTTATTTTCATATTATACTTCTGAAATATCCGTTCCATCTGATTTAGGGAAGATTTTAATTCTTTTTCACTTCCTGCCATTATTGCAATGCCATCTGCAAACATAAACATGTGCTTATTTTGATTCCACCTACTAATATTCCATTATCACATTTTTGTTTCCATTCTTTAACCGCTTGTTTTGACGCTTTCTTTATTGTTGCTTCCATATTTTTATTATTATTATTATTATTTTTTTTTATTCTTGTATAATGTTTGTATCATCATTCTGTCTCTATCATCTATATTAATCGTTTCCAGTATTCATTAAGCAGATTCCAGTCACATTTATCAAACGCTTTTTCTAGATCTGTAAAAGTGATATTAGTATTTATATATATATATATATATATATATATATATATATATATATATATATATATATATAAGTTTCGCGTAGTTGATAATTATGTACTTTTAAGGTATAGAGAGAAGCGAAATCATTATTCTTTTGTAAACACACTACATTACAGATAAATTTATATAAATATAGGCGGGGTTTGAGAGCAAACTGCATGGTAATTGTATTTATTTCATGTCACCCACATATTGACTCGAAGGATATTTCGATTTTCGCTCAAGAAGCTGATCGAAATATCTCCATCGATGAAATTTATACATTTTCGAAATTATCTAAAGATATAGATTATGTATGAGATAAAAACGACAAATTACCCGATCTCATTCTAATCTGTTAATTTTTGTTTTTTTCAAGAAACGTTTACTATTTAAGAAAGGATTTCCATCTAATGTTTCAGCGATTTTGCAAAGTGAAGGTAATACCGCAACGAATTTAAATTTAAAGACGGAAGAAATAACGAATAATATAAAATCTACGCTATCCGTATTGTGTCCCGATTTCGATTATCGTGACTCATTTCAGTATATTGCAGAATGTCTGCACCAGTCTTGCGTGAGTTCTTTTTTTTTTTATTCAATCAAGGAGGAATCATAGCGGTAATGCCTTTTCGTCTGGAACTACTAATATTTCCCTGAATTGCCGTCTTCTGATGCGCGAATAGCGTGTCTAAAGAACTTTACCGTCAATCAATCCTATAACATGCATGGAATTCTTAATATCCTTCCTTCCGACCGCGGTCAATTCTATCGCTTCTAATTTCCTTCGCTACGACTTAATTTTCCACGATTGACACCCGTACAGTGCGATCAAGCATGTTCTTAACAGATCATGTCTGTCTGTCTATCGGTTAACACTTTACTTTTGACATATATTATAATTTGAAATTAATTTTAATGTCGAAAATGTAACGATCCGTTATGATTTTCAATAATTTAGTGGGCCTGTTTCACGAGCGTGATACAAGTGAAGAATTGTTGTTCCGCATGGCAATCAATAAAACTAATTTGGATAGACGTTTGCTAAATGAAACTGAACTAATTCCGTTCGTAGAGATCGTTGATAGATACGACGCATTTAGCGTAAGCACGACAGGTAATGAAATGTAATTAAAAATAGGAAAAACTTCATTTTTACAAGATGATACATTGTCAACAATTTGGAATACACAGACATATATATATATATATATATATATATATATATATATATGTGTGTGTGTGTGTGTGTGTGCCACAAACTATTGCTCTAAAAAATGCTTTAGGAACACTAAGATCAAGTCCTAACCACTCAATTCAGATTGAAACGGCAGAACTACCAATATATTTATATTTACAACTAATTACTGATAAATTTGATTTAAAATGTAAATCTAATCTAAACCACCCTTTAAATAAACTTATTCCAAAATTATACACATATGTGTCAGGCATTCGATATTGGCATAATAAGACACACCCATCTCTAGTTGTAAGTTATAAAAATTATAAAGAAATCAGGGTTGTACAAAATATTAGGATGCCGTATTATAATACACCATATGAATACATTATCAACAATATAAATACTGATTTGTATATATACGGCCCTATATTCCTATATTTTAGATTCTGGTATCATTATTCAATTTTACACACCCCTACATTACTTCTTACTTTACCTAATTTATAAGCAGCCCTTTCTTATTCATTCCATAATATACAGACATGGGTAAACTGTATGGAAGCCCCCCCCCCAAAAAAAAAAAACAAAAAACAGATTTTACTACGGATGTTTTCTGCATAAATGATACGGTCAGTATAAATAACACAATATTAAAAGAAATAATAGACAGACAATTCCCAGAATACGAATGTATATATACGGACGCTTCAATAAATAGAGAAGAAAATTATTATTCAGCAGCGTTCTATAATAAAACTCTGAATAATAAAAGAAAATTTAAAATTCCACCAGTAGGCTCATCTTGTACAGCAGAAATGACAGCTATTTATAAAGCAGTATCATATAAAACCAAAACAAGAAATGCAAATACATTGTTATTAACAGATTCGATGTCAGCAATACAAAAAATCAGTAATAGAACAGACAAGCAGGATACTATTTTGTGGAATATCGTGAAGATATGCGGTAAACTTAAAAAATATAATACTAAAGTAGTATTTAAATGGATTCCGGGGCATAGTGGAATACAGGGAAACTGCATTGTGGATAAACTTGCAAAGAATATATCAACAAACCAGCGGCAAATTAATATAAAATATCCTTGGAAAGAATTTAGAAGTAAATTAAAAACACAAAGTTTAATAGACTGGGACCATAGGTACAGAAATATTAGTACACATTGTGGAAAATATTATTACAGTATACAAAAGGAAATATGTAAAGACAGCTGGTTTTCGAATAACATGCACAGAGATTATATTAAAACGATGATAAGATTACGGACGGATCATTATTTAACTCCCAAAAAAACTAAAACAATTAATAAATTCAGATTTATGTGAATGTACAAAAAAGGAAGGATCTATTGACCATATAATATGGAACTAGGGAGAGAAGACCTAGAAAAAGAAATCGTTCGAACATACAATACATTACCAGTGCATGTTAGTCAGATAATTAGCGAGCCGACTACAAGAGTGGCTGGGGAGTTATATAGGTTTATAAAGATTAATAATATTAAGATATTTGTTATAAACCTTGTTAGCTAATGGAAATATCTAAGTACAAATAAAACTGGCTAAATGGGTAATACCAGGCCAAATATATATATATATATATATATATATATATATATATATATATATATATATATATATATATATATATATATATTACCCTTTATTTGTAACTTTAACGTTGCATAAAGACGCTCATCATAAACGTAATTATTGCAATTATTATTATTATTATTAGCTAATATATTTAAATCGAGATATTTGAGTTAATTTTAAATATTTAACACGAGTTCGAGTTCACTAGCGAATCGTAAAAAGAAAAATGTCGTGTTAATGTAGATAACAAGTTAATTAAAAAATCAATTGAAAATTAGTTAAATCACTAATATTTATTTTCTTAAAGAAAACACAAAGCTTTTCGGCATTTACGCCATTATCAAGTGAAACATTTTAAAACATCATAATTTTAAAAATATAAATTAAATATAATTACTTAAAAATATGCGGTGGTGATTGTGAAAATATGCTCCAAAAATGCTGTCTGCTTCTGTTCTGTCTATTTTTTGATTTGTTGAAATTTAATATCAATATATTTGTTTATTAATTTTGTTTTTTTATATTAATTTTTTCTTCAATACTATTTTCCGGATTCTGTAAAAGTTGTGTACTGGTGGAATTTTAAATTTTTCATTAACTGTTGCGATGTATGATGTCCGAAAGTAAAATATAAAATATAAAAATATACGAACACAAAAATTTTTAAAAAAACACAATTTTACAAGTAAAATGAAAATAAATATTAAAAATCTGAAATTATTTACGAAAACGTTATTAGGATAGTTACTTCCTCGTCGTGTATAAGTAATTTTAATATTCCTGCATCCAACGAGTATTCACTGTGGAAAGTAACGAGAATTTGAAACGCTTCGACTCATAAAAAAATATTATAGTAACCGAGTTTACAGTGATAAAGTAAAAACAAAAGAATTCACTAAAATCTTTACTCCAAAACCCGCGGCTGATCCACTACCTATAAATGAAAACAACGTTAAGATGTTCCTTTTATCGAACCAGCATCATCAGGAGAGATTAAGAACGACATTAAAACAACAAACGAAAAGAAAAAACCCCAGTTCACGATTTAATAACCCATGAAATCCCAAATGAACTACAACGAAAAGGGCTATTTTTGATAACATATATATATATACATATACATATATATATATATATATATATATATATATATATATATATATATATATATGCATATAATATATATATTCAACGCTATGTTTCTATGTTTAAACTAACTTAGTATTCTGCTTGGGGTTAAAATTTTTGTTGACAACATATCCATCTACGAACTTGGGCCTATTTTTTTAATTCTCTACCTGCACTATCAATACTGCGTTAATATCAATTTTTTTTTAGTAGAAGAATATCGAATTATATTATACCAACTGTACGGATTTAGAAGTAAAAGAGCGGTTATCATCAATATGCGAATTACGTATAGAAGAACGCAGTCGAGATTTAACGTTGTACAGGTTTTAAGATAAACAAGCGCCTTAGTGTGTACACTTTCGTTTGTTGATGTTCCATTCATGCTCATCGTTCACTATGTGGCATAAACAACGTTGTTTAATATACCTGCAGTTGTTTTCGTTGTTTTCTTCCCCGGGAAATGATCGGGGGTAACCACGTTTAGTTCAACTGGTATCTGTACTATTTGTTTAAATTTGGATACCAAAAAATTTCAATCGCTTCGCTAACAATCCACTTTGAACAACGATGATTAAAAATCATTAAATTTTATTAGCGAAAAAAATTGTAATAGCAATCAACCGTAAAAGCGTAAAATTACAATTACCTATATTGTAAAAAAAAGGAACAATTATTTCGCGCGGAGCAATAAAAAAAAGATATAGTGCACGTTTTTTTAACGATAATGAAAATATATAATAATTATTGCGAAATTCTGTAATATAAACGGTTAATTTTAGTTGCTCTGATATATATATATATATATATATATATATATATATATATATATATATATATATATATATATATATATATATATATACTATCTCTTATTCGCGTGGTTAGAATTGTTTCGAAAATTTTATAAATTTAACGATTTATTTAATTTAATATTTATTTAAATTTTTTTACGTGCAGTGTGCAACAAATTAAAAGACGGCATAACAGCTATTATCGGTCCTTTATCTGACGAGACGATAGAAATTGTTCAGTCGATTACAAAAATCGTATCGATACCGCACATATATGCCGCCTATGTCCCGCACGGAACTATCATGGAGAATAATATGTATTCATTATCGTACAATATCTTCCCCGAGTTACATAGCCTATCTGAAGTAAGTATGAAAACCAGGTTAGCTTTAAAATTTAGTTACTTTTTTTATACGGCTCAGTGTCTTTTAGCCGCTCATCGTGTCGGTCAGTTTATAACCCGACACGAATATTTAACATTCTGAATTGCCCTGTGCGGAATTCAATTTATACTGGTCGTATCTTTCACCTTGTATGTACCAATGAGCACCAGGTGCTCTGAATCTTGTACCGCAACTGTCGTTATCTGTAATGTTCAATATTTTCACGTTCTTCGCCGTTTTTTCTATCGTACTTCTCATTCTTGTCTTCATATTGACCACAGCAATTTATTAATAAACATTCGGTTTGTCAATAGTTGTAATGGATTCCCTTTCAAACTTCCCTTCCGTAATTTTATCCTATGAAGTGTTTGTATAATCATTTACTGTTTTATCCAACACTCGAGTTGACCCGTCTTATGTCTTGTTATTTTTTAGTTCTTTCCTAACTATCACTTCATGTTAAATGGTGATATTTTATCGATCGGCGTCGACTTTAAGCATCCTGTAATCATTCGATTGGTTTCATATTGCGCTACATCTACCCTTTTTACATGTACCGAATTCCGCCGCAATGCTCTGGATAGTACAGGGATAAAGAGTTTGGATCAAGTGGAACCAATCAGTTTTGTCATGAGTAGGATTTCAAGACAATTGTTAGTATATTATCTTTCCATAGTCTGGAATATTTTACTTCGAGTCTTTTCTATCTCGCAGAAAGATTTTCCCTATATCAGCAGCATGTATAAATTTTTTTGTTAAGCTTCCAATCAGTTGATTAGTATGCGGTCGTATTTCAAATTTTAAGAGCGATTAATAATTATAATGAATACATCTTGGCTTTGAAATACGGTAAATAAATAATGAGTCTTTAAACGAAATTAATATGAAAAAGTAATGAAATTATTTTCAAATTAGTAATTTAACATATAGAACAAATTTTATGTAATGACTGACATGGTTAACCATTTCAGTCGTATTATTAAGTTTTGAGGAAGAATCATAAACTTTGACGTATATGCAGAATGTTGTATATATATATATATATATATATATATATATATGAAAGGGGCAGAATATTATGTATGAAAGGCAGAATGTTATGTATGAAACCGTTACAGACTCGGTTAAAATATATTTAAACATAATTTAATGGCTACTTTCCTTTCCAAGATATAGAGTTTTCCCATATGTGGTGTACAAAAGAACTCGCAAGAGTTGTGGAAATATTAAGTAACCTTTTGTATCGCCTTTTAGATGATTCTTGATAATTTTTACCGTGCTATACGAATATTTTAAAATAAATATTATAAGAAAATTTTGTAACATATTTTTTTTAGGGTGCGCACAAATGTGTAGTTTTATCGAATTTTTCGATTGGCATAGAACATTTCAATTCTAAAAATATTTTCAAAATTATTTGGAAAATAGCATTGTGCGCGAAATATTATTTTTTCCTCTGTTCGGTTATCTAAAATATCGACAACACTTAGTATCTCGTATACAGAATTAACTATATTTTATTTACGAGTCGTTAATTACTTGGTGTATCCTGAAATATTATTAAGAACCGCACACTATTCATTTAACGAAGTACAGCTTATTTTAAACTGTACTTGTGAAAACTTACAAGTTTCTTATTGAAAAAAGTGATATTTGAGTGAAACAGTTAAATTCACGTGCCAATACCCCCAATAGACAATTTTAAATAATTATCATTAAAATAATTTTAAACATCAGAGTTAAAGATACAATTACGAAACTGATTAAAAAACGAGAATTAAATTCGGTTGCATATATATATATATATATATATATATATATATATATAAAAGAAAATATATACAATATATATATATATAAAAGAAAATATATATAAAGACGAATTTGTAATGTTTAAATTTCATATCCGTTTGCTCATGTATATACTATTTTCGAATCGACTTTAAAGACTAATTCGTTGAAAATATCACTATATAAGTCAACCTTACAACTTGTTCATACGGTATTCAAATGTGGGGAACAGCGAGCAATTCAAAAACTTAAAATTTATACAAAGATTCCAGTTCAAAGTCCTGCGAGATATTTTAGCGGCACCACGATTCGATGACATACGCGAATACTTCCGTCAGAAGTCAAAGAAGTAAGTGCAACCTTTGCAAGATGACATTTTCATTCAGCTAAAAAACCACGTTAATCCGTTAGCAGTTTATCCCTCGCAGAATAGCATTGCGATTCAGACGATTGAAACGACTTAGTGTCGGATTGAACTAGAATTCCGTCAGTAAACAGTAATTTATAAAATGTTCAATATACTACAATAAATAACAATATATAGGATGACCCAGAGATGACGGACGGTTTTGTTGTGGGTTTTTTTCATAAAAACTCGAAAACTAGTCGACCAAAACATTGTTCGATGAAATTTTATTTAAAAATAGAAAAACGAGAGATTAGCTCACAACCATTTGCCGAACGTAATATCGTTCAGATGACTATACATTCATTCCTTTACAACATTTTCGAAGACTATTTCGAGTATGGTGAATTTTTGAAATTTCTTCAGAAATCCGAGTTTTCAGGTCTTTCAAATCTCGTGGATGTGTTTCGTAAACGCGGCTTTTAATGTATCCCCACAGAAAAGCAAACAAACTGAGCACTGTCGTGATCGATTAATGTCGAAAATAACGTGCTCCTTCTTGTTATGTCAAAAACGAATCTCTCGTGTGTACACTAAACGTGGAGTACGCGGTTTGCGTTTTAGCAGTGTTATCAACTGCCTATTAAAAAAAAAAAAATCGTCAATCCTCTCTTGGTCACCCTATATAAACAAGGAATGACAGTCATTGGGAAGCGTTCCGTCATAATATATAACAATTCTACTTAATGTTCAAACGAACAGAATCTGCATGCAGGAAAGAAAAAAATATATTTAATACCCGTTTCAACAAAAAGGTCTAATTCCGCCGGAATTAAATATACTTTCGTTATAATATTCGAAACTAGGGTATCGCGCAACTGATATACGATATGGACTGGCCATCGTTCACTTTAATGTACGAGAGCGCTGAAGATTTGGTCTTGTTTCAAGAACTGTTAAAAACTCACGACATATACAAACAGCACGTGGAAAATTACGCGCCGATTATGTTGAGACGATTACCATCGGACGGCGAATATAGGTATTTATTTTTTATATTGTAAATTAACATTATCGTAATTATATAAAAGGCGAATGTATTGGCTATTAGGAAGAAAATCAAATGCTCTATAAACAGGTATGGTCATGTAGATGCTAAAAGTAATACAAAAATAATACAGACATTTCGGAATAAAACTCTGAGAACACTTTGGCCAGCAATGAGACACTACACCGTGATCTAGATGTACCGTATGTGCAACAAGTCATTAAGAAAACAGGCTGATAGGTTGGATAGACATACCGGCTGGACAGAAATTATCCTACTGGATAATCTGGAGGAGGTTCGCTGGCTACAACGGACTAAACCACTATATTTACCCTAGTTAATGGCACACGTAATGATAAAAAGTCGCTATGCGAACGGTAATTAGCTATACACCATCAATAGATGGTGCTATAAGTGATTAAATTTACTTACGATAACATCTTAAACATAGGCGTAGAGCATAGCGGGGAAAAAAATTTAATACACCAACGAGTGTGAAAATTTTCCGACGACTAATCACTGGGTTACACTTGGAATTAACACCGGTAATATAGAAAATATAAAATAATAATGATAATACTGGATAATTTTTGTATTGCAGTACCTTTATCCCATTTCCCCATAATTTCTTCTCGCTAATGTGTAAGATTTTTTTGGTAAAATTATTTCGTTAAATTTTTTTAACAGGCCGGTTTTGAAGGAAGCTCACAAAAACATCGAAACCAGATTCGTTATACGTTGCAATAAAGAAAATATCGAAAAGCTATTAAATCAAGCGATGGATTTAAACTTAACCGGCGATTATTATAATTACGTCATCGTTTCATTCGTAAGTTAATTTGCGTTAGTTACTTATTAAGGTACATTCGTTTCGAGCGAGAATAATGCATTTTTTTTCTTTCCGCTATTAAAAAAATTTCAATGTAAAAGAAATTCTAATAATTTGCCAAGGTACACAAATCCGATACTGGAACTACTTAAGACAATCGTAAGAAAAATAGAAGAAAATGTATAATAATAAATAAATAAAACGGAACATTTTAAAAAGAAATTAATTAGGCAAAATAGTGCATGAGGATATAAAGAAATAGGCGAATAAAAGATTCTTCGAGAATTTTGAACAATCATGCTGGACGCAAAAGAAAACATTATAAATCTGAAATGAAAACTAAAAATTGCAAAAAAAAAAACAAAAACAAAAAACGAAATATAAATAACATATTTACAAACTTTAATCGAGATTGAGTAGAAAAAAAATTTACATTACAGAAGAAAAAAATTTATTATTTAACGACGTATAGAGAATTAAAAATTTTAATAAAAACTCCAATAATCCACGTTATAGATTTTTAGATATTGTAAATACATTTTTTAAGTAATCTAGATAAAATATACATTAGAACATATGGATGATAAGCTAGATTTCGAATTCTGAGGGTGTATACGTGAGAACAATTTAAACAGCACTTAAAAACAATAATTCGAGTGATTCGAATCAGAAATAAACGAAACTTCCTGTATTAAAGAAAATACTTCATAAAAAAAATCGAATGTATTTAATGTCATAAAGTTGAAATTAGCAAAATAACTAAAACTACTTGTTTAATGTAAAAACATTGATACTAAACAAAAAAAATGCTTAAAGTAATAGTAATCATTTACTTGTCGTTTTTAAAACTATGATCGCGATTTTATATATTTATACATATATATTAAGTATAATTTAATCAGTGTGGAACGTAGCGATTTCAGTGAAAATAAACAAAAAAATAGTAGTTAAAAGTCAGTTTGCAAGAATTAAAAACAGCAATTAAAAACCACAGCTCTACGGTATGATAATATACACATTAGTATGCTAAAGAATGCCCCCTGCTGAAATACAACAAGTATTACTTGAAATATACAACAAATTATGGATAGAAAATACATTCCCAAATTCCTGGAGGCTAGCTGTCATTATCCCACTACTGAAATCAAACAAAACCCTACAATAATAGAAAGTTATCGGCAAATCTCAATTCAGTACTATGGAAAATACTTGAAAGAATAGTTCTATCTCGACTAATATTAGAAACACAGAAAATTTATTACACAGGTCACAGTTCGGCTTCCGAAGTAAACGCTCGACGTTGCACCAGTTTTATAGCCTGCAAAATGCAATAATGGAATCAACAGAACAAAAAACTCATCTACTTGCAATAATTTTTTATCTCCATCGAATTCTCTCACACAAATATTATGAGACAACTTCAAAAATGGAATATTAACGGCAATTAAACAATATTCATAAACAAAACTACCTTTCAGAAAGACAATCTATCGTTCGAATAGGAAACTACACTTCCTCGATGCGTTCACGCACAAAATGTGTACCGCAAGGCCAAACCTTGTTCATTATCGCAGTAAATGATTGAAATAAGAAATTCATTCCATTGTTGTCACCAAACCGCCCATACTGTCGCATTTCGATATCAGATTCTGTCAATTATCGATAAAAATAAACCACAAATTATGACAAACTTCTACGCAGTTATTCTGCCATGGGCCTTCAGCCCAGTAATTATAGACCTCGACCTATTAAACAGCAGAGATAAAAAATACAATTTTAGAAAAAGCGACTCATAAAATAAACTCCTACACTGCAGAATCATCTATATTTTCACTGATGCGTCTAGTTTTAACTCGTTTGTTGGCTGCTCCGTAACAACTGAAAATCGCATTCTTATCCGATATTCGCTACCCAAAAATATCTCCATCTCGTCTACTGAACTTTACATCATTAATGATCCAACATAATTCCGCTAAGACTCGCTTGCAGCATTAAACGCGATCAATGATGTGTACAGACACAATCAACATCTAGCAGATTTCACACGACTTGCTTTCGTGAATCCATGGAAAAAAATCGGTGGATCAATACCCCATCATCAAATCAACTACGTCTAATTAAACCAACCATCCGGCCGTGGCAGATTCGTTATAACCGACGAAGAGACGATACTGTCATCAGCCGACTTCGATTTGTACATACAAATTTCACTCATTACCACTTAATACAAAAAACAATAGCTCCAGTATGTCCATCGTGTAAGACCAACATAACAGTCCAACATATACTCCTAGACTGTACTCAACATGTTCATCTCAGCAGATGAACGTTGAATCTACCGACATCTCTGTCAAGCTATGCTCAAAGTCCTAATAAATGTCGTCTCACACCTTCGCCCGTCAAACACATACAACAACATATAAGCAACCTAACCAATGTTAAATTAATTTAATTTTCCGTGCCTATGGACTGAGTCGCTGTTTACGCCACGTAAATTTAGTATTATTATTAAGCTTTTCGGCTATTAAGACACATTATCAAGTGAACGTTAAAAATAAAATATAAAAATATGTATGTACATTTTATTAAAAATATAGAAGGAAAAAAATATAAGTAAATGCTGAATTTAGTGAAAATTATTTTATAAATGTTTTTTCGTTTTGCTATTTTTTGTAATATTGTACATCTAAAATAAGTATTTCCTTATATTTTACTTTATTTTTTTATATTTTTCATAAATTTTACTTATTTTTATACTTTATTTTTATGTCCACTTGAGCTTAATAGCCGAAAAGTTTTGCGTTCTTGTTTTTTTTTTTTATACATATCTACATATATATATATATAAAAATTTATTGATTTTGTCTACTTTTTTTGTCGCTGTTTATATATATGTATACATGTTATTATTATTATTATTATTTGCCACTAATAAAGCGTGTTGGAGAATTGTACTCATTCTTTTTCCGCGAATCCTTTAGTAGTTTCTTTTTCTATGTTAATCGTTGTTCTATATCTTTAGGTATAATCCCCGGTTCGCCGCGCCATTTTTAAAGTCTCTGTGCACCACAGCCGTTTATTTTTAATTTTCATTTGTAATTAAACAATCTGCGATCTTTCTTTCTATAATTTCTAGTTGGTAGCTTCATCTTTTTGTTCATCATTGTTAGACTCGCTGCATATGATGCATCTGGTCTGATCACAATTTTACAATGTCCCAAATTGACATTTCTTAATTGATACATACTTCCTGTTATATAATTATTTTGTTAAATAAAACGCTGTAATTAATTGCCTTATTTTCTGATCCGTTCTGTTCGATTAATTCTCCTGCATATTTAAATTTATTAACTCTTCACAGTTGCCCAAATTCAGTTTTTATTTTATTATTATTTTTCTTTTATGGCTGTAATATTTATTATAAATTCGGATTTTCCGAAGAGATTTGTAGTCAGATTCATCCGCTTATTCTTTTAATAATCCTATCCATAACTTCGCCGCATCCATAGATTCTTTGCCAGATCGTCTACAAAAACTATGCCGTCTATTAGTAAATTATTCATCTTGTATTATTCATAGCTTTTCTCCATTTTGTTGCAATTTTTTCAAGTTACAGTTAAAAAGTAAATGTATGTGTATATGTACATATGTATATATGTATATACACGAGTATGTCGAACGTTAATAAAAGTAACGCGATATAACAAATTATATTTTACATAACAATCAATTTTGTATTCACGCCGATATAAAAAAGATTTATTAGTAGAGTCCCCGACCGAAAACAACTATTTAGATTGTACTTAAAAATACCGCTCAAGTTTTTATTTATTTTTAATATTCGAGTTTTGTGCATTGATGAAGATCTTCGCCCGATAATGGATCCATTAAATTACCGTCAAATTATTAGAAAGAGAGAGAGACTCTAATTAATTTTTGAATCAATTCTCTACCAATTAAACAGATATATATATTTTTTCTTGTATCTTTTTATTATTAAAACAAATTCGCAATTCCATGAAAATATTTTCGGTTATACTTTAAATAACGAAATGTCGTAATATTTTCGATCGGTGTCGTGTTCATTGTGTTGCTTGTTAATCGTTAATATTTCTTATTTAAACACGTGTCGATTTCTTTCTTTTTTTATTTATTTTTCTTATCTACGCGTTTTCATTTTTGTATATAGTACTAGCTTTACTCGTTTCGTCAGCTGATGAATGAATCGAGGGACGGGGGTCCGCCCACGGCCATAAGTATAGATAACTCATTCGTCAGTTCCCATAGCTAAATAAAGAATTTTATCAAAAAATTATTAATTCACTATACGTGTAAAACGTTCATTCGGGCCCTTATATAGCTATTATATCGTCTTCTCGGGTTGCAAATAGTAATCTTGGCAATTACCATCCTTTGGCCATATGCAAATTATTAGCAAAATATCCCGGCGTTGAATATTTCCAACGTAACGGTATTAATAAAATTAAAGCAGTCTTTAATAGTCTGGAACATGCTAATATTTTTGTTGAACAGGTCAACAAAGAAGATAATATATCAGATTTTATTCCAAGTTCTCGTTTGTATAGATTTGGCGTGATTAGAGGTATTCCAACTAATATTTCGGACACAGAAATTTTTGAAAATATAGAAAGCTCTGTCCAAGTTGTATCAGACGTATCCACCGTCGCGCGGAAGGATCGTTAATTCCAACTCAGACGGTTGAAAATAAATTCCTTTGTAACTCTCTATATATCGCACTATATCGGTTGCGCTTGTTGCGCTTAAAGGTAGATCCAAGTATTCGGCCGGCAAGACAGTATGCAAATTGCTTGCGGTTCTCACACACTGCTCAACCATGTCGATCCAAACCTAGGTACTCATTTTGCCATGAGAGCCATTTATCCTCCAGTTGCTCAAATACAAATACTTCTGCCCCTTCATGCATTAACTGTATGGGAGCTCATATGGCCACTGACAAATCTTGTCCTATATATAAAGAACGTTTTCAAATCCAACAAATTATGTCTTATGATAACATATCATTATCGGAAGCAATCCGTAAGAATAAATCAGGACACATTAGTGAGGCTTTCTCCTTTTCAGACATAGCAAAACGCCCATCTTCTTCTAATCAACGGTATGCTCCAATACCTTCAACCCCCCCCAATATAGAAACTCGTCAAGTACATTATTCTTCTCCTCAGTCATACTTCTTTCGAAATCTCTTCCAAATCATACAGGTCCTCCACAGCCTGAGGCACCCTCCTATCCAAATTATAAACACTTACTTCCATTTCCTTCCGGTAGAACATCGTCATCGCCATCCCTAACAGTTACTACCAAAATATTGTTACTGATGACCCACCCTCTGATGAAACAAATTCACCCCCATTAAAAAAGCTTCTATTCTATCTACTCCTTAATCCTCATCTTCTGCTAACCATAAATCTCAATCGAAAGCAAAAGGATCTAACAAATTCGTTTTTCCAAATTCTTCTAATAATAACACTCGTTCATTCAGATACACGTAAAACTAAATTACAAAATAATATTAAATAACTCACCCACAATATTCCTCATTATAATTAACATACCAGTAATTATATTTCTCTTCTCGTCTTATCAAAACTTTCCTCATTTAATACCTTATTATCTTAAATTCGTATCGTATTTCCCATTTTTGTTTCTCTTCTATTTTTTGGTTTCTTTTCGTGTCCTACGCTACATGGTTTTTCTTATGTATTATTCCCTATACAGTTCCGTCTTTATCCTTTTTGCCTTACATTTTTGTTCTTCCATCGCTCATCTACACTATATATAGGTCATAACTGTTTTCCGTGTCATCTGGTAAGAAGAACCTTATCTGGTAATTTTTTTTTTTGTTTCTGTATCCACCCACTTTCGCTACATTTTAATTTTAATTATTTATTGATATGTCATCCTTAAGAATACTACAGTGGAATAGCCGAGGCATCCAGAAAAACAAATTGAATCTCCAATGTTTTTTAGCCTCCAATCCGTATGATATTATCTTACTTTCTAAAACCTGGTTATCAACTGCTACCATTTTTTTATTATCCGGTTATGGTTGTTTCCGGGACGACAGGAAGATGGTTATGGTGGTGCAGCCATTTTAATTAGAGATAATATGTGCTATTGTACTCATTCCTTTGACTTAATTCTTCTTAATAGCAACTGCAATGCGGTTTGTATTTGTACTAAGTTTTTAAGTAGGAATACATATATTTTCGCATTCTACTGTCTGCCCAACAATATTTTCCAAGTTAACCTTTTCATCAATTTTATAAACTCCCTCCAAACTTCGTCCTTCGTAATAATTGCTGGGGATTTCAACGGACACCATCCGCTTGTGGAACTCCTGTAATGTGAATGAAATGGGACGTAGCTTGTTAAATATTATTTCCTCTACAAACCTTGCTCTTATCAATGATGGCCGGAATACAACCGTACCCTCCCTACATTTCTCTTCTAATTCCCTCGATTTATCTCTCGTCTCAAACAATCTTCTACTTATCAGTAAATGGGATGTTTTGGATATTCCGTTAGGAAAGTGATCACTTGCCTACGGAAATTGACCCAACTGCAACTATATTTAATTATAAACATCTAGAACGATTTATCTGGATTCTTCCCACTGATAGAGGCTTAGATTTCGCTAATTTTCTCGAATCCTTGTGCCAGCCGCTTTTAAGTAGTCCTGCATTCAATATTCCGGTATATAAAGAGTTTATCAGTCTATTGCAGTTATCGTTAAGTCGTTATGCTTCTAAAAGATTTTATCACTCAGGTAACCTCAATGTACCGTATTGGTGGAACTATATATAATTGTGCCGTGCTTCAACACAAATTAAGCGTAGCTTATAAACAATTTCGTAGAAGCAAAACCATATCCGATTACTTTTCTAATAAACACCTGGAAGCAGTTACTAGGCAAGTATTACTAATCAGTAAAAGGGAGAGTTGGAAAAAATTCGTTACAATCGTACGCAACCTGCTTCTCACATATGGTAAAAAGCCAAATCATTTGTGAACTCTGCATACTATAATCCTTTTTTAGTTGATATGGATACTGAAAATTATTATAATTTCTGAAAATTATTATAATTTTGTCGACACCATTTCACCATCGTACGTCCCAGATATTACAGAACTTGCATACAATCCACATTGTATAAATAGCCACCCGGACAACCACTTCCCTTCCTTTCACATTACCCTAACAGAAATTCAACACACTTTATCTCGTAATAAAAGATCCTCCCCGGTATTGATGGGATCACCTTTCAAATATTAAATAATTTGCGAACTTCTGCTATACACATATTATTAAACTGCTTCAACTATTTTTTAAACTCTGCTTCATTTCCCGAGGAATGATTAGAATTCATCATTATCCCCATAAAAAAATCATACCACTTTACCTAATTCTTCATCTTACCGCCTATTTCTCTGGCCTCTTGCCTAAGAAAAATTTTTGAAAAGATTCTCAAAAATAGAATAACCTGGTGGTTGGAAAATCGTCGTCTATTTCCACCTGGAATGTACGGCTTCCGTAGTAATCTTGGCTCTTTAAACTGCGTGGCGCATTTAGTAGGTGACATCTACAAATCTTTCATTTCCAAGAAGTATTTAATAACTTGTTTTTTAGACATAAATAAAGCCTTTGATAACATCTCAATTCCTGTCTTACACGAGTCTCTGACGAACTTGGATGTCCCATCCCCATTTAAAGAAGCATTTTGTAATCTATTCACCAATAGACAGCTTACCTGATTTCATTCCAATATGAAACCAACAATTCGCATGGTGTACTTAGATATTCCCCAAGGGTCCGTTCTCAGCCCTATTTTATTTAATATAGTATTGTTTAAACTTCTCAATACACCCCTTCCAGATATAGTGAAAATTTTATCTTTCGTAGACGATATAATAGTTTACGTCATGCACGATAATCTAGATAATGCTATCCAAACTCTTAATACATCGCTTACATCCATAGTCCAAGTTTTGTCTAAATTAGGTCTTATTGTTTCGCACAACAAATGTGCTTCGATGATATTCTCATATAGAACCGTCAATACCGACTCACACGGACTTATGTATAACAACAATCTCATACCCTTTGTATACGGAAAAAGTTTATACCATGACTTTTAAAAGAATAAGTCTTATAAAAGCACTGAGTCACACTCCTTGGGGTGGGGACTCCTTAACTTTACTACTTTTGTATAAAAATTTCATACGTTCTATTCTACTGCAAAGTATAAATTCATTCAACCCGACATACCTTCTAATCCATGGTTCTACAATATTAAAGTTGAAACGATCAAATTGCGGGGTTTTATTACTACCATTTGTCGGCTGTGACTCGGCTGTAGTCGCCTTCCTGCTTCGTTACACAAGTTGAAACTTATTAGTTCTCCTAATTGCTCTCATCCTATGGATACCCATTTAGTGGCCGATGCAGACCATGTTATCCTAGAGTGTTCCCATCATAGTAATTTTCGTGTTGCATTTCATCAAGCTCTTCACAGTCTTAAAGTTCCGTTTCCTATAAATATTGCATTTCTCTTAGCTCTTCAAAATGCTGAAGTACATACGGCCCTATACCACTATATTTTAGATTCAGGTATCATTATTTAATTTTACACATCCCTACATTACTTCTTACTCTGTCTAATTTATAAGTAGCCCTTTCTTATCCATTCCATAATATACAGACATGGGTAAACTGTATGGAAGCCCAAAAAAACCAAACAACAAAAAAAAGAATAATAAATGATTTATTCTTTCCAACATTAAACGAGCATAAGTTTTACTCACAAAATTAACAGAAACGCTTTTCTTTCTTAAAATTATATTTAGCCCAGTCTGACTAGATTGACCGTTTACTTCCTATGTGTATTGTCCTGCGATTAACGATGTTCCAAAGTGAGAATAGATTATATATATATATATATATATATATATATATATATATATATATATATATATATATATATATATATATATATATATATATATATATATAATCATGGAACTGCACAAACAGAATTATCACGAAAATCAGGAAAACGCAAACAGCTCACGAAAAGATAATATTAAACGTCAGGTTAAAAGACAGAAAAACCATTACCTGGATCTTGAAGCGGACAAGATTGACCGACGAAGTGGAGCGAATAGAAAAATTGAAATGAACATAGGCTAAACACGTCGCACGTTGAGACGATGACAGATGGACAAAACACATCCTGAAATGGTACCCATTGAATTCAAAAAGGAAAAGAGGCAATCCAACAACATTGTGAAAAAGTGAAAAATGTAGGGGTCAATTGGATCCGAGTTGAATAAAACATGAATCATTGGAAATTACTGGAACAGCCCTACATCCAACAGTAGGTTAACATAGGCATAACGTCATATATATATATATGTACGTGCGTGTATGTATGTATGTATAATTCAACAAAGAATTCTACTATTGCTGAATAAAAACTTATATATATATATATATATATACATATATATATATATTATTTATATATATATATATATATATATATATATATATATATATATATATATATATTAATAGATAAAGAAAAACGAGAAGAAACAATCTTTATTTAATAGTAAAACAGACATTATACTTAACAGTTAACTTAAATAGTATCACTAAATATAGAAAATCAATGAAACAAATGTTTAACCTATAGAAAAAAACCAACAACAAATTTGCAAGAAAATAAATCAAATATGATAAGAAGAAAAACAAAAATAGATGAGGTATATGCATATATATAAACATACACATACACACATACACTGCACGAAAAAACTACACAAAATAAATAATTAACATAGAAACTGAATATGGTGAGGCATGGCATATCTTCGTTACGGGTATATAAAGTGTTGGATATAGTATATACATGTGTACATATAACATTTATACGCATATATATTCATTTATATATTATATATATATATATATATATATATATATATATATATATATATATATATATATATATATATATATATGTATAGCAACTTGTAGTTATAAAGTTGTGTATTTTAGTACGTAATAACGAAATTAGTAGACGTTCTCATTCGTAATAAAAACATATTAGGAAATTTGCAGAGCCGAGAAGTGATTTTAAACAGTGGACAATTCGAATAGCAAATGCATTTTTCGCATAAGAAAAAAAATTGTACGGTCGGAACCAATAAATTTCCAGCAATTACGATACGATGAAAAATAATTCACGATACTCGATTTTTGATAAAATTTTCGATTAACGGTCCACATCTATAGTCGCACAATGATTCAGCGTTTCGAATACATTCACACAAAGTCCATCTTCCAAGTTGCATATTAACAATCCGAACTGTATCAAAATATTCGAAATGTTAGATCGTTGTTCAACTATAAACGTATCATTAACCAATATTTTTTTTACAATGAGAAATAAATTTTAATTTCTCGATAGTTTAAAAATACATTTTTTTAAATAAAAACTCATCATATAGTATTTCGGAATTTGGTTGGAATTGAAATTATCACGTAAAAACTTAATTTCAGGATGCCCATACGTTAGATTTAAACAAATACACTACCAGCGATACAAATATCACGTTATTCCGTTTGATAAATATAGAGAAATATATAAAAGATCAACCGCAATCTTTGCATCAACATCATTATCCGTCTCGATTCGTCGACGTAAGTATACAATTTATATCTACGTTTTTACGCTTTAAGGCGAAATATACAATTTGGATATTTAAATAAGAAATTGAAATAATAATAATAATAAAACAGTAATTGTACTACCGTTATTACCAGCAGAACAACGATTAAAAGGATTAAACGATGCTGATGAAATTAATGATATGATTTTATATATGTGATATATATATATATATATATATATATATATATATATATAAAATATTATATATAATAAAAAAACATTAAATTAACAAACAAAGTATTCTTGTAGACGAGATAAAAATTTGCATATCTAAAATTTGTTTAGTAAAATTAAGAATCTTTTCAAAATCGTGAAGTATATAGCGAAATAATTTAAAATTGGGACACAAATTATTAAAGATGAACGTGAAAATATTGCTATTCAATCAATGATAATTTAAAATTTTTGGAGAAAGTACAGCAAGACATTATATAAACAACCAGAACATGGAGTAAATTATAGGATTACTGAAGACAGCCTAAATCGGAAGTAATAAGAAGTTTACAAAGCTGAAAAGACATAAACGTGTCAGAGAGGATCGAACTTCAGCAGAAGCTTAAAAAAACATTGTATGAGAAGAATTTCAAATAAAACACGTAATATGTAAAGAGATGTGGTGATGAGAGCGAAAGCCGAATTGAAAGTTTGGAATTATGTTATTGTTGTCAACGTGGGATATTAATCTAACATAAATTACCTTTTCAGCAACTTTTTACTTAGGTTACTCAGTAAGTTAATGGAGCGGATGTTGGAAACCTGCGAAGGATCCTTTCCTGCTTAGGTAAGGACCATTCACGTAGGAATGTAAAAATCAGCTCTGTTCAACCGGTTTTGAAGAGGAAAATACGCAACGAAGGAAGCATAAACACGGTGGAAGGATGACTCGCTAATGCCGTATGAAAGAGGAACTGATAGAAACGGTCATTAATAAGAACAAACCAGCCTCGCTGATAGAAAAATATTAATAAAATATATCTGTTTTACATTTCGCAGACAGCGATACAATTTATGTACGTTTTTTTTTTTTTCAGACCATATCGGCTATGATATACGACGGCGTGTTATTGCTAGCTGAAAGTCTGGATAAGTATCTATCTCTACACGGTAATAAATTAGATCCGATATCTTTATCTTGCGAAATTAGCGAGCAGGACACTACAGAAGAAAAAACCGAACAAGAGTCCGACGAAAAAGGAGAAAAATCAGTGTTGAACGATCTAGAAGTCGACACGCAAAATACCACCAGCACTAGCAACACCGAAAAATCCGACTTAACGGATAATACTGAAGAAAAAAACGCTACAAATTGGAAGGAAGGTTTAGAATTAATCGATAATATACGCATGGTAAGTGTAATCGATATCACACCAACGAAATTTATGTAATTTATTTATTTATTTATATACAGAACAGCCAGCGCCAATTGAAATACGAAAACTGAGAGGCAAATAACTGAATTGAATCACAAAAAAATTTGAAAACAAAAATTGTATTAAATTATTAAAGTAATATACAAGAAAAAACACTTATACAACTGCATATACATGTATACATAAATGCAGTCACTCGCAATTGGAATGTACACGCATAAACAAAAAAAAAAGATACAATTACCCACACATGCGAACATATTACACTGGAAAGTACTTACATAATCATACACATGAACAGGTACACGTGTACGTTAGTGTACATTAAAGAAAATTTCGAACCTATTTGTGTATACGTATGGAAAAATGTAACTGATTTAAAATTATAAATAACTCGAACAAGTAGCTCACGAACCAACGACAATACTTTTCCTACAGTAATCACATAAAGCTAAAAATTCGCTAAATCGAAGAATCGTATAAATATCTGCTTTGAAAATGTACGACACAGATAAGCTTTAAAGTTATACAGACAGAAAGTAAACATTAACGGTGAATTGAAACCAAGCTTAGTGCGTCAACACGGCTAGAAGAAATTTTATTCCAGCATTCCCTCGGGCGTAACTTAATTTGCGAAGTGACATATTCGTCCTTAAAAAATTTAATTTGGAAATTTTTCGTCTTTTATGCGAACGGGAAATTTAGGTCGTCAACAAATATTATTATTAAGTGCCGCCTCCGTATCGGAAGTAGACGACTACTTACTTATACATATTTTACGCAGTGTGCAAGGCAATCATCACGCGGTATTAACGCAGATAGACACATGCATCCGGGAGAATTGATTGTAATCGCTTTGTTGTCACGACATAATAGAACCACGTGTGATTTTTGTAGTGTACTTATTACTAGCGCGTATATGTTGTGTTGTCCGTTTTCAGGCGATAATATTAGGATTATTTATATTTTTATTTTTTGATGATAATTCTTGCGTAGTCGATCGAATTCGAACTAGGTATCTTCCGCATAGAAGTCCGTGCTATAGTTACTAGGTTATCCTTCACGTGTAATGAAATATTATAAGGACGAAAGTAAAGGTGAAGGAATCGAAAAAGATTGCTACATGAAATGTCCGCGACTTACACCAGTGCGGGAAATTTGTCACTCTAGAACAATAAATGGAAAGACTGTGGCGATAAGCTAGACGCATTGTCAACGGTCAGTTTCAAACATTGAATGAGCATGCTGTTGTTTGGATCAAGATATGACCGAATTATTTACGAAACGTTAAACTAACGCCTATAAACACGTTGCTACCTGTGAATTTGTTGATGAAGAAATTGTACAACTTTACTTCGATCTCCAAAGGTTGTTATATAGTAGCGATATATATATATATATATATATATATATATATATATATATATATATATGTATATGTATATACATTATATATACATATATATATATAATAATATGCTACACTAAAAAAATTTATATCGAATTAGGATATCGATATTAATGCTGTATTCATTTTGTAATATAAGCTAATACACTATGTGCATAACAACAATTTATTTATACACACACATATATATATATATATATATATATATATATATATATATAATGTTGATGTATTGGAGAGTAGTGATTTTATGAATTAACAAAACAAAATAAAATCGAAGGTAATCACTAAAATTTTTTTATTATATAAACGCGAAGCTTTTCGACATAAAGTCATAGCTTGTGTTTTGTTAATTATTTATATATATATATATATATATATATTGTGTGTGTGTGTGTGTGCGCGCGTGGTTATTTTAGTATATATGATATCGTTATCGGTTTTTTTTTTGTAATATGTGACGCAGACTGTTGTTAAGGGCATATCGGAAGTGATTACGTTTAACGATAGTACGCGACACAGATCTACATTTACATTGGAATTAGTGCAATTAACCAAAAATTCGAGATATTCCGACAGTATGAAGGTGTTAGGCACATGGACCCCGGATAAGAAAGTCGAACACATGCGAAATGAAACCGAATTACATACGGATATCATCGAATCCATATCGAATAGAACGTTCAACGTCGCATCGAAATTAGTAAGTATTTTATTCTCGAGAAAAACATATTCTCGATGTCACCTCATCATCATAATTGCTTACTTCAATCTGGGACTATATAAAGTAAACATAGTCCAATTTTTTTATTTATAATTTTTCAGTAAAACTGTTATTACGATATATTACGTCGCGTCAATCGACCGAGTCTTTTCATAATGAAATTCATCTTTGATTTTTATAGCTCCTATATATTTTCTTTCATATTCGTCTTATATTTTTATGACGCAACAACAATAATTATATCTGAATATATTAATTTTGTTTCCAATCGTGAAATGGTCGTAATGATTAATTTCGAAATCCTTAATTTATTTTTCCTGTTTAAGGACGCTTACAAAGGGTTAAAGATTAGAACTGACATTTTCAGAGTTGTATGTATCATTCTAATCTTTGAGTATTTGGTATATCGTCCATTTTATCGACAACACGAATATTAATTACTAATAAAGATAAGATATATTTGCTTTAAATAGGTTCCTTTTAGTTCTATCCTTAATTGGATGCTCCTTTTAGTTCTATCCTTAATTGGCTGCTTCAAGCTACGAGAATTCACTGATATCTTTTGGTGTTGTTAAATTCAATGTACTCCATTTCTGGTCTTTTTTCGTAAATTCTCATATATATATATATATATATATATATATATATATATATATATATATATATATATATATATATATAATTTAGCGATAGCGTAGTTGCTAGAGTTGACGGTCGGGGATTCGAAACCAGCACACGACATAGAAAGTTTTCATCATTATTTAACTATTAATTATCACGGGGAGGGCAGTGGCACCCCACTCCGTATAAGATCATATGCACGTGCATCTGCGTTGCATATAAATAGTGCCTTGAATTCTAGCTAATTTTGTGCGTACAAATAAAAGTGCAATAGCTAGGATGATGATATACATATATATGTATGTACATAGATAAAAGTAGAAAACTCTAATGTTTTCACGACTATCATCAACAAATCAACTACATTAAAACTGTTTTATTTGTTGTACTTTCTGCTCTCTAACTTTCGACGGCTCCTTCAGTCTCATTCTGAGCTAAGTCCCGAAAGCAAGAGGCTCATCTATGCTACAATTTTCAGAGCAGCACAGAGCTATGGGTTAAAGGTCTGGAGAACCGCAGCCAAGTACAATCTCGAAATTCTTGAAAAATTTCAAAACAAGTTTATGCGTATGAGATTTCAAGAGCACCTTGGTTTGTTTCGAACTTCCAACCTTCGCACCGATCTCAAGATCGATCCAATTCCCGTTATCATTCGCCGGAAGGTGAACAGCTACCATACGTCTTCACTTCCATCCGAACATTGAAGCAGTTTTATTATTAGATGATTTTAATAACACTCGTCGACTGAAAAAAAAAACATCAACTGGATCTTATTAATAATTAATTTTATTATTGTTTTTTTTATAAAATAATTTAACGACTAATGAAATCCTCCTATAATTAGTTAATGTAACAGTCCTAATAAAATCTTTATAAAAAAAAAACAAAAAAAACGTATTTTAACATCGGCTTACGTTCTATTTTTAATTTCACGAACGCCCGTTTTTAGCTTTTTAATCTCGACATCTCGGTAATCCAATAATGAGTGAATCGCCCTTTATGAGACAACCTTAAGCGTTAACGTCGATATCGCCATCCGATTATCGCAAAGATTTTTAAAATATCGTAAGTTAAACTTGTACTCTTCTTACTTGTTCGTATTTATTATCGATCTTAACATCGAAATTTCTTTTCTCTATTTCAGTTTCGCATTCAAACCGATTTTACATTACGAGTTCTCGTTTTTGGGAAGTACAGAGATAAAATACAGTCTAAAAACATCTGTAAATAAGAATCAAGTTCTCCGAATATGATATCGTCGGACAGACGAATATATATGGTCCTTTTATCATAGTCCTACGCTTTAACCTAAATCGATATTAGCGGATAATTACAAACCTGTAAAAAGCGAATAAAAATAAAATGAAATATCCGAATCACAGGTTTCTAATGTAAAAATACTAACTAGAATTTCCGAAGAGGAGAACATTTATTTATTAGATTTAGAAGCCATATTGAGTTCGAGCGTTTTCTGCAATATTTTTTCAACTCAGTTTTTCCATCTTTATGCTTCTTTCTGCAGCTCTGATAAAATACATTTTTGAATCTCTAACCATACTCTGTTTGCATCAACATCTTTGATCCATAGTAGCGCTACGCGTTTTATAGTTTTTTGTATCGTCTTTAGGCCTGTAGTCTCTTGAGGTTATCGTTCGACGACTTATATTATACATGTTCTTACGACTACTCTAAGAAATTTATTTCGTCCGATCCGTATTCTGACCACGGTTTTTACTAACCAACTAACGGATAATCAATTTTTTTGTTCTAGCAGCCAGTAGACCTTGAACAAATATCTCACAAGATGCTTAAACGAGGCATTGTTTACGCTAAATTCTCATTTTCAACTGTCGAGGTTTCAATTTCATAATATCATTTACCTAGAGGTTGAAAAGAAATGTTTACACGAAATTCATTTCCAATAGAGTGACTTGGATATCCACTGTCGAGACTTCAATTTAGTACCACTTCGCCCCCTGGAGGTTGGCAAGAAATAAAAAAGTAAACCAATATTTATATTTTAACGTAATATTTACAAGGATAATCTCGTTTAAAATTTTAAAATAGCCTAGAAAGTATAAAATCGCCTTCTATATTTTTAATTATTTGGCAACGTCGTCTATAATACCATAATATAATAATAATAATAATAATAATAATAATAATAATAATAATAATAATAATAATAATAATAATAATAATAATAATAATAATAATAACAATAACAATAACAATAATAATAATAATAATAATAATAATAATAATAATAATAATAATAATAATAATAATTACATTTACAGGGGGAACCGTATTTGACGTACGTGGACGGTTATATGGACAAAATCGGTAACGATCAATTTCAGGGCTTTTCTTTGGATTTAATCGATGAAATTTCTAAAATTGTATCGTTTCATTATAAATTTTACATCGTCGAAGGAGACACCGTTGGCAAAAAAGATCCAATAACCGGCAAGTGGAACGGTATCATCAAAGATTTACAAGACCGAGTAATGTGCTTTTCTTCACCTCTTACTCGCTTTCCTATAAAAAAATTTACTTTCGAAATTTGTATTTTTTCGATAATAAAAGTATATTTATACTCTTCATAAAGTATCACAATTACATCAGAAAGTCGCTATAGCCAACTATGTTTAAAAATATAACTGTGATACTTTAAAAATTGTATTTTCATTGTATTACGAAGCACTACAGATATATTTTTTGATTTAAAAAATCTTTTATAGTAACTCCTTTTTTTTTTTGCTTAAAAAGAAAACTTTAAATCCAAAAATACTAAACCGAAAATACGCTACTGAAAATTCATTTTTCAGTTTCGAAATCATTTATTGAAAAATACGTAAATATTGATCTGATCACCTTAATTTGTTTTCATATTTTCTTTTTTTAGCACCTCCATACAGTCAATTTAGATCCTGATCGAACTAGTAGCAAAAAGTGGGCAAGATCTTTATTTTACTCACACGTCAGATACGTCTAAGATATATGCTAATTTTCCTAAGTCAGTCAGCGCTGATTGTTACCCAGTAGGCGCGCTTATAATCTTTCTTTATTGAACGGGACTAGCCATAATGTGCCCGATCGCAATTTGCCGCGCACTGACAGTTTCGACTTATTCATTCTATAGGCAACCTATCGCTCAAAGCGTCGATTTTCATTTGTGTGTTAAATGTGTTTTAGTTTTTTTCCCTCCGATGGCAGCTGTGTCTGCGCTGACTATCAGCTAATAATAACTGACACCTTACCAGAATAATACCGGCGTCGAGAATCTGACTCTGTGCGCGCAAACTTGTACACAACCTTATATTTCTATAGTTCTGCAATATGTAGCGGATGTGTTGACTTATAATGGTATGAAAAAAAAAGAATATTAAAAATTTCCTTCTTTATCTATAAATTAAAAATTAAATTAACTATAAATTGAAACTACATCGCTCGTCTATAGTTTAAAGTTTATCGTGAAAACCGATTTTAAAACGATATACACGTTATTTGTAGCGTGGCGATCTGGGTATTTGCGATTTGACAATCAACGAAGAACGCAAGACTGCCGTGGATTTCACAAAGCCGTTTATGACGTTAGGTAAGTGTATACGATAAAATCATTTACGACGTATAATCTAAAACAACGAAAAAAACAGGATAAATCAATCTGGAAAACCCTTATTAATTCCAAGAATAGAAAACCCTATATGCCTGAGTAAATCGAGGATAAATCGAGAGAGATGAATTTTTAAAGAAAAATAAGATTCATGTTTAGCGTTCTAAAGACCAAAAATACGCAAATTTATAATTTACTTAATGTGAATTCCACCATATTCTGCAGTACCTGCTAACAAGTTGGCTGACTCAATTGTACCATTAACTCGTTCCACACATATATATATATATATATATATATATATATATATATATGCATACATACATACACATATTATATAATATATATATAATTATACACACCACACGGCAATTTTTAATTAAAAAATCCCATATACTGGGATTCACTATAGTCTAACCCCTTAAAAATAGTATAATGCGATTCAATCTGAAATACTAAGGAATTGGAAATTCTTGACACTAGCAACGTCTCTAACAACTCTAAATTCTGAGATGATAGACTCGCCAATGACAAAAAGATCCAGTGGCATTATGTTATATATAATATTAGCAGCAGAAGTGAGACAGGTACGGTACAAACATGATATACTAAGAAGAAACTTTCTCTGGTACTTATTGATCGAGTACAGAATTCTTTTATTAACATAGACAAGAGAGCCATATGCATAAAGTAACTGAATTAGTCCCCTATACAAAATGACTCTCTCTCTGTATTTCAATCCAAAAGTATTTGGCTGTAACCTTTTGAGCTTGTGATATATAGAATCACACTTTTTGTGTATGTGTTCTATATGAGGAATAAAAGTAAGTTTATGGTCAAGAATCAGACCTAGATATTTAGGATTATTAGTATGAGATATAGGCTGACCGGAAATTAGATTCAGGTTCTTGATGTATTGTACAATTTTTTGATTACCAAACTCAATAAAATTGCAATTGGGAGCAGAGAACAACAAACCGGGATCATTGATTACATTTTCAAGTAATTTACAAACAACTTGAATAAGAGCAAAATCATAATATTTCTCAACATCAATGATTAAGCAGAGATCATCAGCATAAAAGACCAGCTCAAACACCTTACAAGAAAAGGACAGGAGCTGCTCTATATGATGATGAACTCTGGAGTATAGAATATTCAGGGTTCTTGCGTTTAAGCATAAGATGTTTCCGACTTCTCGTTCATATAGACATCTGCAGGCATAAACGTTTTCAATTAATCTTTTTTTTTTTACTTTCATACCGACTCTTAGGTCATTAATGCAATGGATATTAATTCTATTCTCTGTTTGAGTAACGGCCATCCCAATAGATGAAGCCTCTTGGTTATTTATATATTCTAAGTTGTTATTTTATTATTATTATTATTATTATTATTATTATTATTATTAATATTATTATCGTTATTATTAAGTTACAAGTGCATCTCGGCATTGTTTTTTTCTTAGTCTTCTGGACGGATTATCAGGAAGTCTAGTGGTACACATGCGCGATATTAATAATGGGTTCCAATTTTTATTGAATGCCGTATGCATTTTGTTGTACCGCTGCTTATATACCGCCAACGCCGTAGGGACATCCAGATCATTGTGAATTATATCGTTGCGAACATAGTATGGCGCATCGGTCATTGTCCTCGGTATCTTACTGTATTTTGTCGAGATGCGTTCTAACAGATGATCCGTATATTTCTAGGCAGTATTTCCAAACAGGAGCTACAACGGTTTTATAGAGAATAACTTTGTTTGCGAGACTCAGATTAGATTTTCTTCCCTTCAGTGGATATAATTGCCTTAATAGTAACTTGAGCTTTTTCCTGGTACTGTCGATTGTTATTCTAAGGTATTTTACCGCATATACTTGCGGTATTGTACAATTACCGTAATTTACTTGTGGGAGGGGGAAGTTTCCCGTTTAGTTATAAATGTGATGTGCGATGATTTCTGATCAATGATTGTTATTCTCCATTTGAGGGCCCATTTCTGGAGTAATGATAACTGTCGTTGAATAAATCTTTAGGCTTCATGAGGATCATCATGACTAGATTGCAATGTTATCTGCAAATGTAGCTTGCAAGGTAAACATTGTAGTTGGGATGTCGGCCGTGTATACATTATAAAGAATTGGGCCGAGAACACTACCTTGAGGTACTGACGCCAATATCCGCCGTTGGTTCGACATAACGCCATTTAATTTAATCTGAAATTATCCATCACTTAAGTAAGATCTCAAAAGATGATACATTTCAACAGAAATTTTTTTTCGTATTTTATGTAGAAAACCATCGTGAAATGTTTTGGAAGCATGAAGGAATACTGCCGAGCAGTACATTCCACGCTCAATTGCGTCAACGATTCTATGGTACTAATGGGTGGCCGAATGTTTTGGTCTAAATCCGAACTGGTGGTTTGGAACATATACATTTGTCATACTATGAAGGAGCGGTTAAATTATTTTTTCAAATATTTATCCAAATATATTCAACAAACTTATTGGCCTATAGGACGAATCATCTGTAACTGGACTCCCATGTTTGTGGACAAGTATAATTATCTTTTTTTTTCATCTGCTTGGAAAGTACGATAGTCGTAGCATAGAATTGTATATGTATAAAAGTAACAGAAGTACATTTTTTTGACAGATGTTTCAAGATATTATTTGCAATTCAATCTTCTCCTGGGGCCTTATTTTAAACTGCGATAGTGTACACTACTGAGATCACCTATTCATTGAATATAATACGTATAATCTAGACAAAAATTACACCATATTCTTATTGTTAATAGATATATCCGTCAAAAATTCGACATTTAAATATATATATATATATATATATATATATATATATATATATATATATATATATATATATATATATGCAACCATTAACATGAAACAATGCTCGTAGTGTGAATTTGATGTATTTATTAAGTTCGAATTTGACTTATAATTGACTACCGTTTAAAATTTATTTATTTTAATTTTTATATCCATTTTATCATTAGATTTATAATGATTTAATAAAAAATCATAATATATATAATCTGATCTATACGGCACTTTCTCTAAATTAAAAAAATAAAAATAATAACTCATTTTAGGTATCAGCATTTTGTATAAAGAAGGCAAAAAAGAAGATACATTTTTGTTCTCTTTCCTACAACCGATCGACTTAAAAGTATGGTTATGCGTCGGTACCGCTTTACTTACTGTTTCACTTATTCTCTTCTTCGTATCCAGGTAATAATTTAATTAATAGCTCATACGCGTATTCACATACAAAGACACGCACACAACATTATTATCCCTGTATCATATACGTTATTTATTAGCACCTGTCTATTTCACCGCTTTATTCACACATTTGCTATTTACATATATATATATATATTTATATGTATACATACATACTATGTCCCGCCTGGAGTGTATGGTCGTACCTTGACCGGACATTTAACCGAAATTAGAGGCGTGTTCACGATGGCCTATAGATATATATAGGTTAGCTGCGAATAATGAATAAGCAGTCACGAACAAGTGTGGCTAATGGTAAAAAGTATCAGGTTGACGATTCCAATAGTAGCAGGGCAATGAGTTATCTAATCGTAAAACTATACAAGACTAAATGATTAACTCACACTCGGCTAGTTGTTTGGCTACTTGGGTTATACTAATGGAGGACAACAGTAAACCTGATTGAAGAAGATATGAATGTAAATTTCTTTTCCAGTCAAGGGCTGTCTGGACGTGATAATTTCGGAGAATATTTTAAACGTTTTGCCATAATACTATATAACTCTTGTCCGTATCGTAGTTCCGACAGTGACATGGTTGAACATTTTCTTTCGAATATTAGTATATCGCTGATATACGCAAAATAAATAAATTGTCGAGTTCGGTAGTAAATAATTTATACGTAGTAATTAATAATGATTAAATTCAGATAATGTTAACTCACTTAACCGTTATGTTAATATCGCTACGCGTATGCGTTATAGATAAATAATTTTACGTGTATTGCTGTGACTAGACTTTTGTATCGAGGTTTATAAACAATAAATAAATATGTAAATATATGCATATATTTATTTATACGTACATATATATCGTGTTTTTTTTTAAAATGGCCTGGTTGTATATACGATTTGGCCACGGAAATACAAAAACAAACCATAAATATATATATATATATATATATATATAAACGGATGAATTAAATTAAACTAAAGGAAGAAAAAAAACTATAACACATTAATATAACAAGAGAGAAGAATCGAAAGAAAAAGAAAGATATGAAAGAGGAAAAGGAAAATTACTCACAAAACAAAAACCAACTATTAGATTGGAACACGATTAGTACTAATGAATTTAAATAATACTATTAAAACACCAACATCCAAACATAACAAGGATAGGATACAGTAAGGAAGGAAAACACCCAGACAGAATAACTTATCAAGCAAATTCTTAAATGTTCAAACCATCCACAGCTGAAAAATAACGGATTAATATCTTCTCTAAAATTAACGCTATTACGATTGGTACAATGAATATAAGAAGGATTTGCAAGACTGAAGTTCAAAGCTACTCTAGAATGACCAAAGCGTAGCCTAAATATGACAGTGACAAATCTGCGGAACATTGTGATCGAAATAACAGGAGGATGATGATTGAATCAGGGTACATGAGGAAATTTAGTTTGCACAGTACTATAGGTTTTACCGTTGAATGTAGAATAGTCGGTTTTAAAAGTCCTCCTAATCATGTCATATAGGTGGCTTTGAGGGAATATATAGAAAACGATCTCCAGAATTAATAGCGCTTTTCGCTAAATAATCAACTCTGTCGTTCATGGAAATACCGTAATGACTAGGTATTCATAAAAACTTCAAACCCCCACGTCAGGCACTCCGCCTTAATTTCCAAAACGAAAGGGAGAGACTTATAATTAAAACTACTGCCCGCTTCGCCCAGTTCAACTAGTGCCCATGCAATTTGTCGGAAAAAAGACGATATCACGTCAGACCGAAACGGGTACTACTCGTGTCGTAGCGGGTGAAACAAACGCTTCGCTACCGTCAGCTGATAAGATGATTATCTGTTATGATAACCGTAACTCCGCACCATCAGATTCGCCCAGTTCAACTAGTGCTCATGCAATTTGCCGGAAAAAAGACGATATCGCGTCAGACTCATCCGATAATCCCGATTGTGCTGCTACTACTTCTTCCAGGCAGTGGCTTAATTCTACATCACACAATGGCAAAAGTACGCCAAAGAAACAAAAAAAAAGACGTTATCGACACTACCACACTAAATCATAACCGATTTATACATCTTCAACATGGTGATAACATCTCTATTATTCGTATTCACGCAGAAAAGCTTCCTCCAATCACTATTATCAACCAGGATAACAAGGTTAATATTAAAAATTTAATTACTAGTCTTAAGCAAGATGTAAAATCTACTTTTAAGATTAGAAATTATAATCGTTATAAAACTTCATTGTTTGCTAGTACATATGAAGACTTCGATCTCATTACCGCAAAACTGAAAAATGCTAATATCCCGTTTTTCACGCATGTTCCTTTTAACCGCAAGTTTGTCCGGATGATTCTTAAGGGTTTACCCTCATCGTTTACTGCTTCCGAGGTAGAAAACGAGCTCAAACCCTTCATTGATATATTCTCTGTATCTCAATTCTATAAAAAATGCTCGGATTCGGGTCTCATTCCTCTTCCTGTTTACTCAGTTTTATTTCCACCCGGTACACAATTGCATCATGTTTATCACATAGGTACCCTTTTCTCCTGTATCATTAGATGGGAAAAATATGAAATGCGTACCTCCTTACTTCAATGTTTTCGTTGTCAGCGCTTCGGACACGTGTCTCAAAATTGCAATCTCCCAGAACGTTATCTCAAATGTAGAAAATGCCACACTTCCACTTCTTGTCCCGAAAAAATATTTAAATGCGCTAACTGTAACGGAGACCATCCTGCTAATTTAAACCAGTGCAACGTCATTCGAAAAATTCGTTAACGCTAATACAAAAAGATTCAACACTTTACTTCGTACCTCAGTACAATCAAGTTTCGACTTCTCTTCTAATAATTCTTCTGTACCCAACCTGTTTGTAAATGTTCCAAGTAATGAGCAAAGGTCTTACGCTCCAACACTTCGTTGTCCTCGTATTGTAACCCCTGATTCTACCACAAACAATTAATTTTCTCTTGCAAGTATTCTAGGCTTGCTACGCGAATTTAACCTAAGTCATATTTTTAATGTAATTAAAGCTATATGTAATAATCTTAAATCACTTAAAAATACGGATGTTTTCAGTATGCTACAGGTAATAATTGAAACTATCATTAATACGTATTAGTTGTCGTCCTTGGAATTGTAATTCCTTAATCGAGAAGTATGACGAGCTTTATAATTTTATGTGCATCAACCGTATTGATGATACAGCACTATCTGAAACCAAGCTGGACAGTAAACACAATATCCAGTTTCCTGATTACAATATATTTAGAGCTTATGCAAGTCGTAGAGGTGGAAGGTTGCTCTTCTCATCAAAAAACACTTCCAAGTAGAACTACTTCCACTACCTCACATGAGCTGTGTCCAAGCTATTGGTGTTAATATCATTACCAACAGCAACTATTACGTTACTAGTGGCACTCGTACTACTAGTAATCTTAATAATTATCATAGTCGTAATTCCATTTCTATACTTTCTATATATAAACCGTCTACACGTATGCGTAACTTTTCCAATAACATTAGGCAGTCAATGAGAGTCAATCACACGGTAATTTTAGTTGGAGACTTCAATGCCAAAAGCACACGTTGGAATTGCTTTAATGGTAATTTTTCCGGCACTATTCCTAACCAATTGTCATTAAATGGCCTTCTTCGCATAATGGCTCCCTCTGAGCCTTCCCAATCGTGCAGGATGCAGAAACAGAATGTTAGACTTCTTATAAAAAACCTAAACACATCAGACCTAATCTCTGTTCTCTCATCCGATCATAATTCCATACTCATTACCATTTTTTACAACTAAACTCCCCTTAGAAAAAAACGTTTAGATTACAAGAATGCAAACTGCCTTCAGTTTAAAGAATACATTAACAACAACATTGTTCACACTGACATAAGTGGTCCCTCTGACATTGACAAAACCTTAAGTGACCTTGTTGAACTAATTCTGTCATCGATTGAACGGCATATACTTAAAAAGACCACTGTTTTTTTACCTACATCTAATTTACAGTCTTACCTACTTGCACTCATCAGATTCAAAAACTACATCAGATGATTGTGTACCAAGCATTATGGCCAGTCGCCTCTTTTTTAAAGTAGTTATTGACTCTTTTGATCAAAATTCTTCGTCACTGCCTTATAGACCACAAAAATGAAAAGTACAACAAATTCCTCACAACGCTGAGCCCCAAGGATAATAGTCTTTGGAAGGCGACTAAAAACCTTACCCACCGCAGTAAGTTCTTCCTTCCCTCTACAACGCGTCCTCAAGTGACTATGTTTACACTGACATCGAAAAATAAGACGTCCTAGCTACTCACTACTTCAAAATTCACAGACAGAACTTACAATTAGCCTCAAACTTTCAACGCAATAAAGTCCGGTCTGAGGTTCAGAGGAATCTACGCACTAGTAAGATGTATCTACGTACAACTAACACTACCCAAAATTGTGTTAACGTCATTTGTCCTCTAGAAATATCCAATATCATTAAAAAAACAAAATTAAATTACTCGGTAGGCCCTGATAATATATCATTGCTTATAATCAAGAGACTGCCTCATTCCGCTATTGTTGTTTTCTCAAACATAATGAATGGTATCTTTAAATTGGGATACTTTCCGCAAAGCTAGAAACTTGCCAAAATCATCGCCTTACCCAATCAGGGAAACGATCCTTCGCAGATCTTTCAACGTTTCCCCGTATCTTTATGATTTTCCAAACTCACCTAACACGCAAGTTGGACTATTTGCTGACGACGCTGCGATATTTTACATCTCCTATAGACATAGCACAATCCGTAATAGACTTCAGCATCGGATATCGCGGCTATTTAAATACTACAATAAATGGCAAATTAGCACAAACCCGAACAAAACTGAAGCTATTTTCTTCAACCGTAGCAGACCGGCTCTACCTAACAATCTGATGGTACAGGGAAATATCTTAGAGTAGTGTGATAAGGTTCGGTTATCTTGGTGTAATCCTCGACAATAGACTTACTCTCACCAAACACATAAATAATATCCCAATCAAGACAAACAATGCATTCTGTTCCTTGTACCCCATCCTTAATCACAAGTCCTTCTTCAACATTAACAACAAGATAATCCTCTATAAAGCACTAATCCGTCCAATACTTTGCTACGTTTGTGGAGCTCTATATGAAAAACCTCCTATAACAAACTACAAGTCATTCAAAATAGATGCCTCAGATGTACTCTCAATGCACTTCGCTATGCCAGAACCGACAGCATGCACAAAGCTACTGATCTGCCCTATATTAGAGATTTTGTTTTAAAGCTATAGACTGATTTTTTTACTAAATGCTCATATCAAAACAATGTATTCGTCCATCCGTCCAATACTTTGCTACGTTTGTGGAGCTCTATATCAAAAACCTCCTATAACAAACTACAAGTCATTCAAAATAGATGTCTCAGATGTACTCTCAATGCACTTCGCTATGCCAGAACCGACAGCATGCACAAAGCTACTGATCTGCCCTATATTAGAGATTTTATTTTAAAGCTATAGACTGATTTTTTTACTAAATGCTCATATCAAAATAATGTATTCGTCCCCTCGATTGCTAATTACGATTCTAAGCAACTTCGTTTCATGTATTCCAAATATAAACACAGGCGACTTAAACATAACATTATGTAGTAATTAATTATAAATTATTTATTAGTATCAACCTCTTTACTTAGTAAGCACCTTCTACATCCATGTCACCCACTTTTTTTTTTATTTTTATTCTTATTTTTATTTTTTTCAATTACATAGTATTTATTTAAAAACTCACAATCTAAATAATATATTTTTGTAATTTAGACTTAAATTTCTATATTAATATGTATTATTTGTAATTAGAAAACTTGTTTATTTTGTAGCCGTAGGTTTTAATTTGCTTTTTTCCTGCAGCATTCAACGTATATGTTGAATTTTCTTTATGAATTTATTTAAGCGTTTATATTCAAAAATTATAATAATAATTAATAAAGTTAGAATACAAATTGAATAATATTCTATAGATTGACTACAAAAATAACGAAGATTAGGTACTCGCGTACTCTTTTGTATTTTTTATAATGGGCTATCGAGAGTCATGACGGGTTTCAATTTTTAAAAAAATTAATATTTATCAACATTATTTTCATAATAAATTGCCATAAACACGACGTAATTGTTTTAAGCAGAAGTCGTAGTTACAACATATAATAAAGTAAAATACTCATAAATAATATACATAAAATAAATTCATAATAAATAAAAAAGGCCACCACGACTATTTTCGTTTATATATATAAAATTAAAATTAAATTCGAAATAATACTCATAAATCAAATTCTTAATAACTTGGCTCCATGCGACAGGATCATTTAACAATATTTCGAAAATTTAATAAATCGGTAATCTCCTAAATTATAATTCTTAATAATATACATATATGTATACTGATTAACGTTATACTTTGCAGAACATCGGTGAGTAATTCGTCTAGCATTCGAGGCATTTGCAAATGCGTGCGCAATTATGTTAAACGGAATCCGGAACCACTGACTTATCCCTGATAATTAACAGCTGCATGATAATCAAAAACTTTATGCAGCGAACTGGGATTGAAACCTTCAGCATTAAGTTGACGATTGAGAGCTTTCGAAAATGTTCGGATTATTCGTATACATTTATATTATTTCGTTAATAATAAACGACAATTCGTTTTATTTCTCTTTGAACATAGGTGCACGCCGTTAGATTGGGAAAGTTCGCATCCGTGCGATCCGAATGTGGAAGAGCTGGAAAATCAGATGACCTTAGTCAACTGTCTGTGGTTTTCACTTGGATCGGTTCTACAACAAGGGTGTGATATATTGCCGAAGTACGTAAAAAACTTTATTATTAAACTAATTCTGTGCGTATATTATGCGTTAAACACTCGTAAAGAAATCTATATAAAATCTTCAAATCCGGCATATCGCGTTTATCTATCGTATAATAATAATAATAATAATAACTAGAGCTTTACTTACTAATGGATAATTATAAAAGTAATGGCGATTACAAGCCATTAAATCTCGTATATAACCAACGTGAAAATACTATAGGAAAAACGTGCGATAATTAAGGATTTAAACCGTTCGTTCTGATTTCTCTCTCTCTCTACATCTTCATCCGGTATTGACCTATTAACATAGTCCTTTTCTATCTACTTAATTTTATTACAGGTCATATCTATAGCAATTTAATTCACCACGAGTCCGATTGTTCGGAAAATTCATTTTCGTCATCGTATTAGATAGTTATTTTCTACCTTTTCTACTTAATTTTATTACTGGTCATATTTATAGCAATTTAATTCACCATTATTCCGATTCTTCGGAAAATTCATTTTCGTCGTGTTATACAAAATTTATTAACGCTATAATTTATGTTTTCTTTAATCTTCAGAAAAATTATATCCGTCATATTGAACAAAATTCGTAAGTTCCTTTTGTTCACAATTATTCGTGACGTACATAACATGTTCGTACTAGGACAACGTCGCAAATTTCATATATAGATACCGCGAATAAATTTTTATCGGCGATTTATTTCGATTCGAAATCTCGTACGATTACAGTTTTTCGTTTTTTTTTTTTTGTTTTTTTGTTGGATTTCTATTAACGGCTATATACGTACACATACGAGATAATATGATATATTACCGTTAAAACCACCTAATATTACATATAACATTTTTCTAAAGACAACTACACTAATAAAGAATTCAGATGACTACGACGACCTGTTTTTAGAGCTTCGTCGACACGTCTGTTGGCAGCATTTTGGTGGTTTTTTACCCTCATTATGGGTTCCACGTATACGGCGAATTTAGCCGCTTTCCTGACGGCTAAACAACAAGACGCCGATGTGAAAAGTATCGAAGAGTTAGCGGCTCAAGCAAAAATTAAATACGGCTGTTACGACGCAGGATCCACTGCTGCATTTTTTAGAGTAAATCTTCAAATTACCGGACGAATTATTTAATTTGAAAGAGTGAACCCCGCTGTATTCCTCTATTCTCTATTTTCAATCTTATTTCATTTTACTATTTTTTATTTTTTTTTATTTTCATAAAATAACTCTATACACTATACATATATATATATATATATATATATATATATATATATATATATATATATATATATATATATAAGGCTATACCTATAGTAAGGTCCGTTCCAAAAAACCTTCATATTTAAATTCAAGTTATTGGTGGTTGTCCTCGGACAGAAGTGTCATTCGCTAAGTTATATGTATTACATAGGAACGTATAAGTTACACGATATGTTAATATATATATATATATATGGGAAGCTTGAATCACGTTTCGCACTCGATATAGTCCTAGTAGGTAATAGTGTTGAGGAAATACAATTGTTGATAAACTAACTATTTAGCCTTTTCAGTCATACATTATAAAATCTTAACATTAAATTGCAAATTTTATAGGGGTGTTTATTATACAATACAGTTTCTTTGGTGAACCATAGATAATATTCAATCATTTATATAAATATTTTTAAAATTGAGACATTTCACGTACAAAAATTTTTGTTAACAGTAAAATTTCATGTCCCATATAGTGGACATTGTGACTGAAAGGATTAATATATATATATATAAATGAATGATGAGGAAGATACGACAGTAACTGTAAGATTGAACGTGTAAGTCTATACGTACATCTGGCACAGAAAATTACTATGGATAAGAACAATATAATGCAACTGGAAACTAAAAGAAGAATATCACACGTCTGAGTGGCGTTCGGTAAATTAAGAAACTTTTCAGAAATAGGTAAATACCGAATTGCCTTAAAGTAAGCTGTATAATCAATGTATGATGTCAGTCTTGACATATAGAGCTAAAACATGGAGCCAAACTAAAGGGATGGTTAGAAAAATTAAGAAAACTCAAACGCCCCACGAGAGAATTATGTTTAGAATCAGGCTCAAACACCGCAAGATGGTTACATGGATAAGGGAACAGACGAAATTGATAGACGCAGTGGAGCGGATCGCCAGAATAAAATGGAAATGGTCCGAACATTTGACAAGAAAAGAGGATGAATGATGGACTAAGCGGATATTATAGTGGTGTTCAATTAGCAGCCGGCGTCCGCGAGGAGGGCTATGGCTAGGTGGCGAGATTATGTTGTTAAATGGGCAGGAATCATTTAGATCCGAGCCGCACAAGATATGAGTCATTGGCAAAGTTTGGGAGATTATACACCTAACAGTGGTTTGATATAGGTGTATCGTGGTATCGTGATATATATATATACAAAATAAATATAATGAATGCGCATTATTTTGCATACACACATTATTTATATATATATATATACATATATATAAAAAATAAAATATGTGTACGTTAAAAAAACACTGACAGTCGTTAAATTCTTATAAAAAAAAGTTACATTCGCTTTAATGGCATGAAAAATGAACTATTAATCCCGAAAATCCCGGTTGAATAGTGTTTATGAAATTTCATAATGCGACTCTTTGATTTAATTAACCAAATGATGATGGTCGATAATTGAAAACAATGCATTACCAGTTATAAAGATTTACATATACTATATGTATATATAATATATATATATATATATATATATATATATATATATATATATATATATGTATATAGAAAAACAAAGAAAGGTGCACACTGTGCGTATGTAGTAAGTGGGATATCGAAATCTTATCATTAGCAAAACTTACACGATGTAATTTTTACTTGTTTCTGTTCTATTTTCATCATTTTGACTCGTTCGTATATAGAGTTCTTATCAACTCGGTCGTTCATTGGAGACAGCCTGAGTATATTTATCAACTTGGAATGGCTAATATTGGGAGAAGCCAATATGAGGTGGTTTGTCGAAATATTTCCTAGCTTCATTATTTTTTCAGCAATTTACCGATCAATTAGATGGATAATTCAATCGATTTTACTATGAAAAATTCCAATTATCTTCTACTTTGTATTCGGAAGCGTCTAATTTGTGCAATATTTAACAAGGGTCAGAATCAAAGGTGGTTGGTTATTCGCGGGATAGAATTAACGAGAGAATATACGAGCAGACATCAATCCTTGTGCGACTCGGCACCGACAGAAATTAAAATAAAATTTATTTTTATGGATCAACACAATTTTAAGAATGACGTAGTTTTTTTTTCACTACATTGTAAATTTCTTCTTTAAATTTACAACGCCTAAAGATCGAATACATCCCTTCCAAAACGGACCTTACTATATTTCCTTTCTATTTCCCCTTTCTTTTGATTTTGTAATGTTTTTTTTTTAACTTCGCCATTTTTTTAACGCTTTGCATCCTTTTGCGCATAATTTAAAAACAACAACAAACAAACAAACAAAAAACAGACACAAAAGCAAGATACACCGAAGTAAACTGCGCAGTTCAACCTCCCTCTTACTTAAATTAATCAAGAATATTTAATATTTATATCGAATAAAATAATATCTATAACGTCGATTAATCTATAATTCACTGTTACATCAGCTATTATGGACTGTTACGATAGTTTAATCGCATACATTTACAAAACATAAGTATCTCTTTAGTGTAAGGTACGTAATACATTTCCCACAAGTAATAATCCATCGGATTATTGTTTATAAATCCCGAAAAAAAAATTCCCGAAGAATTCTGACAACGGTGTAAAAATTGAACGTCAAGGGTGAAGAGAAATATTTTACGATGGAACCATTCTGACGACTACAATACTGGCGAAACGTAATTTTATAATCATAATATTGTGAATGATGAAGCACATTACGTTCATTTATAACGGTTATCGGTATATTATATACATATATATACAAGGAATAAATAAAGTTACTAGTAAAAATCTGTAATGAGAAACTAAAATAATAATAATAATAATAATGATGATTGCGAATAATAAAATGAAGGAATAAAAATAAATGTATTAAACGTATTAATAACACTTGGTGACGAATCGATTTGAAAAACCATCTTGAAAGTACATTTAGTCTTTAGTATTTAGATTGTAAGATTGTTAGACATATGTATATAATTATATAAAAATTAAGAACCCAGAACTAAACTGGTCAAAGAGTGATTGAAACAAACAAAAAAAGTACATTATTACCATAATACCAGTTGACGGGTATGTTAGTTTGAAAGTGAATATGCTATAGATTAGTTAATAATAGTTAGAAATTATCATATTACTGTTACATTTTATTATTATTAACAGTTTCGTTTTATTATCGTTAATTAATTAATTTTCAATCGCGCATTATCAATTTTTCGCACGTGATATTTAAAGAAAATAAATTGGAAATAAAAATGTTAATATTTCGCGTATAATACTGTTTTCTAGATAATTTTAGTTAATGTTTAACGCGTTATACATGAATTTTTTAAAATTTAATCATTCTAAATCAGTCAAATGCGCCTTATTCTGAGTAAAAAATTTTTAGCATAAAATGTTTATGTACTAAAACGGTTAAAAATCATCGATTTTTACTTGTAACATTATTGTGTTTTTTTTTTTTTTAAAGACAAAACCACGTATATATTATCATCATCATTGTAGTCTCATCTCTTGAGGCCACAGATTGCGTACATCTGTATTTTTCGATCTCTGGCATATATTATAATATCTCAGATTTTTGCATGTCGAGTTGGCTGGCATGTTGGTGGTTATTAGTTTTTCTTCCTTTGATCGGTTTTGATTGTATTTTACTCTGAATCACCAGACGATCATTCCGTTTTCTCTTATTTTATACGCTACGTAATTAATGTTTCTTCTTTTAACATTTTCAATTAAAACTTTTTCTTTTTTCTTTATTCTAACAAGGACTGTCTCCTTCGGTACGTGATCGGTCTATAATGTTTTTAGCAGTTTTCGATAACACCACATTTCAAATGCGGATATTTTTCTTTCACACTCGACGCTCATGGCCCATGCCTCGCATGAATATTTCAGCACCGTCCATACATAGCACCGCATTTTTTCGCAGATTTAGGCTCATCTTTTGATTAACGAGCACCCTGCTCAAATTCATAAATGAGTTCTTTTACAAATTCTTGTTCTTATTTCTTTCATATCTCTGCCATCGTTACTTATTAGAACACCCGAGTAGTTATATTGATTTACTTCTTTTAGTTTCTGTGTTCCTATATTTATATTTACATTTTTTTTATCGCTTCTTGTAAACTTCATCGCCTTTGTTTTATCAGTATTAATTTTCATATTATATTTTAATCCTGCGCTATATTTTTGGTTCGAAATTTTTTGCATCTGTTTCACTTTTAGCGATTATCACTTTGTCATCTACACAGTTTATTTCATTTATTATTTTGCCATTTATCTCCAGGCCTATGTTATTAATTCCGTATATTTAAGTCATGCTTATGAAGCTGCGACGAGAACAATTGTCAGTTGGTGCGCTTGTAATTCCACTTAAAAACTGTTCAAAAATTCTGTTACTACCCTGTACATCATTTATACTTATTTCGATTAATATGGGACAGTGGTCTGCAGTGTCGGGCATAGTTTTCCAGTTAGCTATTAAACCTAATTTAGGCGAACAAAATTACAAATCTAATGTGTTATCAACAGTTCCAGGCCTACCAAAATGAGTTGGACTGCCGTCGTTCAAGATACAGCCGTCTACATTCAAAAAAGGTTTCATATAACAGAGTTTTCGAATAAATTAAAAATATCTAGGAAAATAAAAATATTCGGACGAGAGGATGGTTTAACATATACACTATAAATATGAATATAAAAAGACGAATTTATATTAATCTTAGTGCCTATCAATTGTATAGAGTTCGAACTATCTTGCGATAAATTGCAGGGAGTAGGAAAGGACGTAATGTGGTCCGCACAAAAATTTCTAGGCCACCATATCCATCATGCCTGTCGTTCCTAAGTAAAATTGTTATACTCGAATTGTTCACTGGGTTCAAGCCATGTCTCCGATAGTAACACTATATCAGCTTCCTATTCATAAATTAATGTATTGAGGCTGTCGCAGTTATTTTTCACACTGCGACATTTCCACTGTAAAATATTATGTTTCATTGTATGCTCGCTCGTCCTTAGTTGTCAAGGATAGGTCCTTTCCCATATGAAAGTTACTATGCTGATTATGCAATAACGGAGCAAAATATAACTGACCGGCAAAAGAATAATTATATATACGTACGCGTACGTATATACATTCACATTCACACACACACACATGTACACACATGCACACTTTTACGCATATTTACACGCATGTCTATGAAGAACAAAGCATTTGAATTATGGATTCGAGCTTATTTTCCAAATGAGGTATCTGAAATTGTTGTAGCGTGGACAAAAGTTCGGGCACGAAAACATCGGAAGGAGGATGGAACTGACTTTAGTTTTCTATAGACTGCGGTACCTTCGGATTTGAAGACAAGGATATATAATTAATGATAGGATAGGATAATGAGTTAACAGTGTTATCCCTTTCTAGTGGATACACTATCTTGATTTAACGTTTAAAGCTAAATAAGAATAGTACTGATTAGCCTAAATTTGATTTCTATTGACCATATTTCTATTATTTTTCCTATTCCTATTATTATTATTATTATTGTTACTATTATCGTTATTGTTATTACTATTATTATTGTTCTCACTGTTATTATTATAGTAGCGACTGGAAGAACGTTAGTCGCTGCTATTTCTTCTTCGTTTAAAGGAACTAGACCTTGTACGTAATTCGGGGAAATTTTTGCTACTTGTCACTTCAGCTAATGAAAATGCAGTAGTGACCACAGTCCCTTTACAAATCAATTTAGCCTCGGAGAATAAAACATTTTCTAACTCCATAATTTGAGTTGTTCCTGATAAACTAGACAAACACGATCGTAAGCTGAGTGGTTACCATTACATCTGGTAAAAATAGAGCTGATGGAGAAGTTTCACGATTAATTTGGCAATCCGATGACTTATGACTACCACAGCAAAACCCGCAAATAGTTTTGCTACGACAAAGTTTGCTAATATGACCGAATCTTTATTACACATTCTCGGTCTCCTAATGCTAGGTTCAACTTTACATCGCGCACGTGCAGTTACCACGCATGTAAGATATATATATATATATAAATCACACACGTTTTTTTGTCGCGCTTTATGGAACGTAATGTAAACGTTCCCCTTTTCTTTCCATCTGTAGTGATCACAAGTCTCGTTTATCCATTTCACATCAGCTGATTTCTGTATATCGTCCCGCCACCTTGTATCCGGCCGACCAGCCATTCGGTTATTCGATTCATCCACCTGTGCCATCGTTTCTTCTTGCTACATGACCTGCCCAATTCCATTTTAACTGCGCTACACGTCCGTCTTCATCCGACAATTTAATCTGCTACCTTATCCACGTGTTGGTTTTCTGGTCTGATATTTTGATGCCCAATATTAATCTTTCGTGGGCTCTCTGTATCATTGCAAGTTTCTGAACGACATACTTTAGGCTCCATGCTTCCGCTCCATATGTAAGCACTGGAAGGATGCACTGTTCGTATATTTTCTTTTTTAAGCCGTTAGGTATATCTTTATTTTTGAGGACGGTATTCAACTTTTCAAAAGCTACCCACGAGAGATGTGATCGTGTTTTAATTTCCTTACGCATTACTTCCTTCTCTGTGGTAATAATTTGACCTAAGTATATATATTCACTGACCTGTTCCAGTACCTGGTAATCCAGCTTTATTTGTAACTTTTGAGGTGTATTTGTCATGACCTTCGTTTTATTCATATTTATGATTAATCCAGTTTTTTTAGGACAGTTATGAAGGTCGGTTATCATTTCCTGTAAGGTACCAACATTATTACTAATCAACAAAATATCGTCAGCAAAATGCAAGTAACTGATTTTCTTCCCATCAATATTCATACCTTTAGACTCACAAGACAAGTTTTTGAACATATGTTCTAAGGCTGCTATAAATAACATTGGTGATATTGTGTCTCTTTGTCTGACGCCTCTCTTTAACGGTATTTTTTTAACCAGCTGTACTTATATCATTGGCGAATTGTAAATATTTTTTATTATGTTGAATGTATTCATCATCTATACCATTTTCTTCAAGCGCTTTCAACACTGTCCATGTTTCCACAGTATCAATCGCTTTATGATAATCCATGAACTCCATGTGTAATTCCATGTTGTATTCCTTACAATCCTCATAGCGTGAATGTATCTAAAGACCCCCTGCTCGCATGGTCGGCAGTAATCTATTTGTTTCGTCATTCGATTTGCAATAATACTTATATAGAGCTTGTAAATATGTGATACTATATATATATATAATATAAAAAAGTAATATGAAATGATTTCGGCGGTATAAAAATATTCAAAACTTTATACATACAGTCCCATGAAGTGTTAGGAGTAATTTTCAAATTTGGTGAAGGACATTTTAGCTTAAGTTACATATATATATGGAGTTCTAGAATCTCACCAGTATGACGTAATTTTGACGATTTGAGTTTTAACAAATTTTCAAATTTGTTTAAGGGCATTAGCGTAAGTTATACATGTATATGAAGTTCTGCGATTTGACGGGTATGACGTCATTTTGACGATTTGGTTCTATCCAATGAAAAATTCTATAATAAAAAAATTCATTGAGTGGGAAAGTATTTGAAAATTTGTAAATTAAAGATTTTAGATATATATATATATATATATATATATATAAAATTATAATATTATAATAATACCAACACTCGTATCCAACTTAAGTCGTCTGCAAAGAAAAAGAATGATAGGAAGAGGAAATCAATTATGAGTACGAAGGTGTGAGATTAGTCCAACGCGTGCGATATATATATATATATATATATATATATATATATATATATATATATATATATATACACGACATATAGTGGATTACCGATTCAGATGGTGCCAGATACACAAGCGCATGCAGTGGTATCAGATTTTTTTGAATTAATTTTCAAATCTAGTTACGGATATAAGCGTATATACATACATACATTTATTTATGTATATATATACATATATATATATATATATATATATATATATATTCTCTCCAATACGTCAACATTATATATATATATATATATATATATATATATATATATATATATATATATATATATAACCTATATAAAAAATGGTTTATTGGACCGGAAAGTATTAGAAAATTTTTAAAATAATTTAGCGATATAATGCTGTAACCGCTCATATTTATATAACCATCTAAAGGTATACACAGTTCCCACTTGCGTTGTCCGTTAAATATGAAATTTTACTTACATACAAACTTTTTTAACACTTACCAACATACAGATATGTAATTTGATGCATGGAAAAAACAGCATTTGCGCCATATCTTCATGAAAAATGGTCAGATTTTGATGAACTCTTTTTTGTTTTGTTCATAACCATCTCCTACGTAATTAACCTCCAACGATATCGCCCTAGTTAATAAACAATAAAATTGCATACTACCGTTTATTTTCTTATCCTACTAACGCTAATGACGTAATTACGTCTAACAAGTTAAAGCGTATCCTTTTTGTGTGTTTTTTTTTTTTAATACTTAACCAGTTGTTCTGTAAATAGTGTCGACGATAATGACGTGGATTACACCGAAAGATATCGTGTGAATGTATATATCAACCGTGAAAGTTTAAAATCGCAGTTCGAAATAATACTCGTGTGTAAAACGAGATAAATTTGATAAAACCAGAAGCGAAAAAAATTGCCGATTTAAAGGAATTTTAAAATAATCGAGATATCCTTTCGAGATCGATAGTATTCGATCGGCCATCATCGCAATTTAAATTCGGTAGAATATCGATTTTAAAAAAAGACCTTCCCATATTTACCACAAAATACACAAATATTACAACAATTTGAAAATTAAAATAAATAAAGCTAAAACCGTAATCGTTATTTTTACCAAACGTAAACCACATATTCGTTCCACGAATAGAGCAAAATAAAGAGCTATTAACCATTATCAAGAAAAAGAAATTAGCGTATTTGGGCTGATACGGTTAATTATACAAGGCAAACTAGAAGGATGTAGACGAAAAGGACGCAGAAGAATGTCGTGGATGAAAAATTTGGAAAATTGGACCGGATGCTCAACCAACGAAATAATACATTCGGCCAGAAACAGGACCAGTTTCTCACTCGTTGTAGCCAACCTTCGTTAACGGAGATTATGAAGAAGAAGACCACATATATAAATTGCAACCTTAAAATAGAAAATAATTACCTAGAATAACCTCACGACGAATATTTATTCTTGATAATAAACTAACTTTTTCAACGCATATTAATAATAGTCATTGATAACGAAATTATATACACGTCATAAAATTTTCAATGAACGATCTGAACTTAGTATTATTAATAAATATTTAATTCAACTAGGTTATATAGTTTCTCTTTTATTATATTCGTATCCTGTGTGAACTAGTGCAAAACCACCTTTAATAAACCACAAATATATTTCGGAATAAACGACCGCGAATAATATTGAATCTCCCGTATCGCGCAAAATATACTATTTGCATTACAAATTAGAATATATAACAATTATGAAATATATACTTTTGTTCATTCGTTCATATTATGCGATTAGTAAACCCTTTCATACGTCACCGATTTTTTTTTTTAAATTAGTCATTTTTGATATTGTTCCAGAACGAATTAATTTCCCGTATAATAAGGTTTTTTTTTTTGGTGTTTTTTTTTTTTAAATATGAATCCGGATAGGTTTTAGCTAGTTATAGAAATATTTTGATAATTGGAAAACGTTCAATGTGAAACAAATGGATCTTATTACGAAAATATGCATTTTCTTTTATCGTTAGAAATTTATGTACCGTATACAGGACGCTATGACTGAAATGGTTAATTTCTCTACATTCATTTGCGGTTAATTTATGTATTCACTAACTCGAACCATTTAAGTCAGTTGTCGGATTTAACAATATTATTTTTCTAATAATTTTGTTCTTTTTCAGCCGGAGAATAAAACGTATATATATAATATATATATATAACATTATATATATATAACTATATACTTCTTCATAGTCATTTACGCGATTGATAACTACTCATCGTCACCTCTGTTTCCTCTACTTTGACCGTTTTACTGTTCGAGTTGAACAGTTATCGCGACCATCATTCGTCTCGGCAGTTTACCGAGTCTTGTACCTTCTATTGATGCAGTTAAAATATGCATAGTACACTTTTCGAACAGTTTACGAGATATATTTTACGAATTCTTATCAACGTCTTCAAAAGTATATATACGTATTCATTTATAATGCTACTCGTTATACGTTCTCTAGCCTCTAATTATACCTGAACAACGAAAATTATCGTTTCTAAATAATAAGTAGTAAATGTTCAATTTTATACAAATCGCGTTTTAAAATTTCGTACCGAAAATTGTCTATTTATTAACGAGTCGGAAGAATTACAGGACGTTAGTTAGATTTCAACTAGGGTAAAAATTAAAATTTACTAAACGATCGTCGGAAACATCGATCGGCGACATTTTAAAATTTACAATAAACGGCGCGCTATTTCTTCTAGAGCCGGATCTACTAGATTAATATCCGCTTTATGGTGGTTTTTCACTTTAATTATGGTATCCACTTATACAGCCAACTTAGCCGCTTTTCTAACTACCAAACAATTGGAAACTGACATCAAAAGCATCGAAGAACTTTCGAGCCAATCGAAAATTAAATACGGATGTTACGGAGACGGTGCTACCGCTACCTTCTTCAAAGTAGGATTTAATTACTTCTATTCGTCCGACCGTGAGTATCGTTCGAATATAATTAAACGCGACCGCCCTAATTAAGATGTACATTTATTATTATATTTTCTTTTACAATAATCGGACTCGGGTATAATAACTAAAATTACTCATTGTATACACTATTTTCATAAAAATATATCAAAAAAAAAAAAAAATAAATAAATAAAGTAAAAGAACAAAAGAAAAAAAACCACTCCGAGATTAATTATAGAACTTGCGAGGATATGATTGTTATTCAGGGCCAATAAGTAGGCAACCGAGAAGAGGTGGTAAATATTTAAATGTAAAATTTTATCAATAAAGGCATCTCTGCCTCTGCTGTACAAATCGCAAGCAAAAAACAACATGATTAGCATATAGTTCCCGCATGCACAGGACAATATACAGATGGAGTAAGATTGATAGAGTATAAAAGACTAGAAAGGCAATTGCGGTTGGAACGAAGTCTGACCAGGATTGAAAAGAAAATTCGAGCTGGGAGGTTTTTAAGAGGCGTAAGTGTGCGAGAATGGATGTGATAGGGAGATTAGATTGGATAGATCTATAAATTTTTTTTTTTTTTTAATTGGCCTGGTTGTACGTACCATTTGGCCACCGAAAGAACAATAATAAAATGAATATAACGAATGGATTAAACTAAAAACTATGAAATATGAATATAGCAGGAGAGGATAATCATAATAAAAGGAATCATAAAAAGAGGAAAGGAAAAACCAGAACAAAAACCAACACTTATATTAGAATACGATATCAAGGAGAGGATGAATAACTTCTCAAGCAAACCCGTACGTCTATGTTCAAATCAAAGTTAAGCCGTTTTTTACAGAGACTTCCATCGAGTACAAATATTAATACTAAGCCAAAAAAAATGATCGTCGTTATAATAAATACGATAGTAATGGTAAATAAATAGATAGACGCCATTTATGTAGAGATTAAAAGTGTTTAGAGGTATAATTTATTACAACGTACGTGTTAGATTACCAAAACGCGCGCAAAAATTTATAAATGCTACCAAAAAATTAAAGAAAATTAAAATAATAAAAACAACGACACAACGAAAAACTAAATTAAAACGAAAACATCTAATGTTTTCTTTCAAATTATTATAGATAAAGGTTTGCATAACCACCAGAAATATCCGAAACAACATAAAAATCGACCATGTAACAAAATAATTAAAAGTACTAATTATTTTATAGAGAGTAAAAACGAAATAATTAAATTTTAATTTGTATATTTTTGGTAGAATATATTATAAAAAGTTAAAAATCATTTTTAAAAAAGTGCTTTGAAATTCCTCAGTTACAATGGTTGGTGGTATTTTAAATATAATTTCAAACAGTCCGTCGGAAATTAATAAATTTATTTTATATAATTTCGTATCCTATCTTTAGCGTGTAACCTATTCCGCGAACGCTTCACGGACGTTATATAAATGAATTTCTGATACATTTAATTTATAGATACAGTCGAAGCTGCTTATAAAGGACACATCGAGCGGAAGTCATCTGTCCCTTATAACCGGCTGTCCCTTGAAAGCGAATTTTTTAAAATCTCTTATTGAAGCGAGTGGGTGTTAGAATATATACAATTTAGTAAACAATTAACATACTTATAACCTTATTAATGCGTAATATTTATTTATATGGAAATTAAGAGAAAAATACAGGAGGCGTACATAAGGTAAAAGAACCTGACCTGATATTTGTAAAAATTGTTCACTTACTGTAAAAATTCGCTATAGTTATTTAGTGTAAATTCTTCATCTGCTGCGTTTGAACAAAATCTGCACAGTTAATGCCGTAGGAGCACCTTCATTGTTCTGTTGCATAAAATACCGCCAGAGCTTATCAATACACTTTTTCGCCTCTGCAGTAGACACAGGAGGTAAGGAAATATCATCCGTGTTAACATCACTTTCTGATTGTTGTATTTGATTTTTCATTGTGATATTTTCCATAATAGTCTTCAATATTATTGTCACAGCATGGCAGATTGGCGTCAATATCTGAAAATTGTTCATAGTTGGTCACACGTAGTAATTCATTCGGTGTTTCATTACTTTCCGTTTCAACAATTTAATAATCGGGCTCCTTGAAACCACAATGAGCAAAACAGTTCTGAATTGTCATAAAAGTGACTTTTCTCCAGCTATCAGCAACAAATTGTATAGCCTGCACTATTGTTATTGTGGAACTGATATCTTTTGCCATTGTAGAAACTGATACCAGGTCGTCTTCAATAGCTTCTAAGATATTCTGCATCAACATCTTCCTATATTGCACTTTTAAATTTTTATGACACCCATATCAAGTAGCTGAATTAGTGAAGTAGTGTTTGGAGGTAAGAATTCAATTTGAATATTCTTCAGTTTAACGACAGTGTGGTGCGAAGTTCCATTGTCAATAAGGAGTAAAATTTTTCCAGAATCTCTCTGTAATTCTATATTCCAGTAACCATTTTGAAAAAATACTAGCAATCATCCATGCATTTTTGTTTGCGTAATATGTTACTGGCAGATTACTTACATCGAGATTTTTAAAGCAACGTGACTTTTTAGTTTTACCAATAACTAAAAGGTTTTTTTGTCACTTCCAGTTGCATTGCAACAACATAGCACATACGATCCGTAGTTTTTTTTTCGAACAAATAAGTTGTTCGTGTTTGTATACTAATGACCCATCTGGAGTGGCTCGATAAAATAAACCAGTTTCATCCGCATTATAAATGTCATTCAGGCTGTAAACTTTGAAGGAATTTGGAAATTTTGCTTGAACTCCATTGTTCAGCTCCTGTCAAATCAGCGCTTGCCTTTTCTCCATGAGTTTTTTTGAATTTGATATCGTGTCCCCCTTTCCACCGAGCAAGCCAACCATCCGTAGCTGCAAAGTCTTCATAAGCCATTTTTTTTCGCAAACTCTTCAGATTTTAATTTCAACATTGGCCCACTGACATGAACACCTCGTTGTGACTGTGCTAAACTATAAATTAAGAGCTTCATTATTCATACAAAACACTCACCAGAACTAAAAAAAGAAAAGAAAATTTTTGTAAGGAAAAAAAACCGCACGATGTAGTTTTTGCAGAACTAAACTAAGAACATAATGAGCTATCGGAGAGGGCATAATTAATAAACAAAAAGAGCAAAAAACAGTATAGCGTCAATGAGAGAATGTCAACACAAGGACATCTCAAACAAAAGGAAGAAAAAACAAAAATGTTCACATAAACAAAAAACGAATTGTAAAAATAATATTTTAGTCATTTTTATTCAATTTTTGTTTATGGGAACATTTTCCTTTTACTGCCGGAAGTGTCAATAACTCCTCGGCTCGCATATCGCCCGTCGGACTATTTATTGCCTTGAAAGTCTATTAATCTTTGTCCCTTATAACCGACTCCTTCGTCCAAAAAAAAAACGAACTAAAATAACATTAATTTCATACGTTTGTTTCGGGGTTTTGCTGATTGTCCCTTATAAACGGCTGTCCCTCTTATCCTGCGTTCCTAAAAAGCGGCTTTGACTGTAATTCGAAAAAAAAGCGTATCGTTAAGTGACGGACTTTTTTTATTCATTTTTTTTTTGTTATAACTTGAAAAAATGTAAGTTAAAAATTAAAATAATCAAACACGAGAACTACGATGGTGTAGGGTTCGAGCGATAGTTTATATCAAAAGGTATGGGCCACGATGGAATCGACTAAGCCTTCGGTTTTTACGAAAAGTAATAAAGACGGCGTTGCCCGCGTGTTGAACGATAAACAAGGCTACGCTTTTTTCATGGAATCGTCCAGCATAGAGTACGAATTGGAAAGACATTGCGAATTGACGCAGATCGGAGGTCTATTAGATCATAAAGGTTACGGTATCGCTATGCCGTTGAGTAAGTTTTATCGATGACGTATCCTTAATAACAATAATAATAATGATAATAATCATAACAGTAAAATAATAACATTTTGTATTCTCGTCAGGAGATCACGGTGTTCTATATTTCTTAGATACCTTAATTATTTCTGTCAATAAACGTTTGATAAAGTTTTTGGCATACCGGTTTATTCATTTACGTGAACAGTTTTCATATCCGTGGTATTTCATTCTGAAATCATATCTGATTAGCTGGAAGTTCAGAATTAAGTACGAGGAAACTGACTGGAGAAACGTATCGGCAGGAATATCACAAGGTATTAGGGGACCTATTCACTATCTCATTCGTACAGCCGATATCCCAACAAACAATCGTACAGTTATCTATATGTTCGCTGATGATGCAGCAATTCTAACTACAGACAAGATTCAACGGTGGTGCGCTACTGAAAGTCTAAAACAACGAATAAATTAAGCGCTCGATTAAAACGTTGGAAAATTAAAGTTAACAGCGAAAAATCGGTGCTCATAAATTTCACTTTGCCGCGAAAAAGAAAATATTCCAATGACACTGAATCAGCAGATAATCCCACATAAAAGTCAGTCAAGCACCACGTAGAGATGCTCATCGATTCCCGTCTAAACTGGAAACAGCACGTTCGGCAGAAATGTTTAGAAATAAAAGCAAAAATGATAAGTATTTATCCGCTAATAGGAAAGAACTCAACGCTATCTTTTGAAAATAAACGACTTTTCTACATGGTCGTTGTTAAACCCATTTGATCTTACAGAATACAATTGTAGGGTTCTACTAGTATTTCCAACATACATTCTATACAAAGACGCCAAAACGTTTCGCTTCATTGGATGCCATAATGAAAAAATTGTCGTGGTCGTTAATGAAATTACCAGAATTGCTTGGAAACACGAAAAAGACTGTAAAAACACGCTCATATGGAAGTCATACAGTTCCTGGACAACTCCGAGGATTTAAGACGGATTAAACGTCGAAAACCATATGACTTAATGAAGGAATGAATAGGTCGGAGTTTGGAAGTGTGACTCTTCACACGTGCTTTCAACTTTATCATCGTTATTGTCAAAGACATAGTAATCGTTCTTAAAGAAAAAAAAATCCTATAGTAAACTAGTCATCTCTATTTTTCTTTCTTCCTATAACGATACTACTGCGATTTAAAAAAAAAAAATCATTTTACTAATTTACGATTATACAAACATATTAACGTGCATATAATGAACACACACGAGAATATGCAAAACACGAACACACGCATACATACACATAATACAAAAATTAACATGCGTTGTACTTAGGCATACATCAATATACAAAATTCATAAAAATTACTTATCCCATCGAGCTATCGCTCGTCGACAGGTATCTATATTTTTTATATGATGCAACGTTATTAGGCGTTGCTAATATAAATGTATATATCAAATATATAGTCGTCGGAATAGCCGAGTGGGACTCGAGAGCACGAACTTCCATACGCAAGATACCAAGTTGACCGAGTTCGAATACGATGGACGACGCAAAAATATCATAATTAGAAAAAGAAAATATAAATAATCCTAATATTATCGCGTGGAAGTAAATTGCAAACCACCACCCACAGCACCATATGCGCGCTAGTATAAATTACAAAAACACGCGGAGCTACATTGTGTCGTGACAACAAAGCGATTACAGTCAATTCTCCCAAGTGTGTGTATTGTTTAACTGCGCTAGCGTCATATTATAATTGCTTTGTACGCTACTTACACTATACAACAAGATATGTATAGGTAAGTGCTGGCATAAATTACCCATACCCACCAACCTAGCGGTTGAGGATAAATGATGATGATATCAAATATAACAATTACCTTAAAATTTACCGCATTCATATTTAAAACTTATTTCTTTACAACTCGTTTTCACATTCGCGTGCTTCCTTAAGTCACTCTATATATACTCTCATTTACAACACTCACACTTTTTATTTTCACTTCATTTTATAGTAGCATCTTGTTGTATGCCTATTGTATCTTTCTCTTTTTTAAACTTTATTATTATTATTAATTTTTTGTTAAAATCCCGTTAACTTCCCTCTAAATTTCCTTGTTTCAGTATTTTTACCATATTTTTCTCATTCTGCAGTCACTGTTTTAATTCGCATTTTAATCTATTATCCGCGCTATTCCTTCCGGTAACACGTTAAGCATTTGCGTTAATGATATATTTTTATCTGTCTGGTTTCTCATACGTAGTTCTTGGTATTTCTATTTGATACTTTATCGTATTTCTTGAGTCATATTTTACTCTCTTCCTTAGCTCAATACTCGTTGCTTCTCATTTTTAAAGATACCACTATTGCTACTACTACTATTTTTTTAAAACGTATATTTGTTCTATAGTACATAATGTACCCCAATATATTCCTTAATTAATACAATTATTTTTTCTTGTATTATATATATATCTGCACACACTACTAAACGAAAGATGCAGTATGAAAATAAATTCAAATAATGAAGACAGGGATTGGAGGATATGAATATATATTTAAAAGCTACGAATACAGGAATTTTGCTATCTAGGAAACGTAATCACAACGGATGGAAGAAGCGAAAAAGAAGTTAGAAGCAGAATAGCACAGGCCAAAAACGTGTTTAATAAAAAGGGGACCTTGCTCTGTTTCAAAAATGTTTCATTGCACACGAGAAAACCATTTGTTAAAACCTATATTTGGAGTGTGGCATTATACGGTTGCGAATCCTAGACCATTTTGAAAAGTGATAAATCCAAATTACAGGCGATTGAACTGCGGTGCTGCAGAAAAATGCTGAAGATATCTTGGACCGGTAAAATCACAAATAAGCAAGTACTTCAAAGTATGTCAGAAGAAACGAGAATAATGACAACAATAAAAAATCTAAGAAACAGCATGATTGGTCACCTAATCAGACACTCCCCATTTTAATTTAAGGAAGATTAAACGACCTGAACAGCCATTGCCCACCAACCTAATGGTTGAGATGATCGTGATGATTATATGCATGTATCTTAATTTATGCGTTCGTACTATTCACTATCACATTTTCATTCTTTCTCATTTACTCACATTTACACTTTCATCTATCACTCCTAATCACGCGTACGCTCTTCTTTTACTCGTACTCTAAATACACTATTTTACACTTTTTTTTTTTTTTAGATATTATAAAAGATGTAAAAGTTCAACATAAACGCAGAAAAAAACTGAGGCAATACTTTTTCGAAAAGACGGCCATCGCCTTTACCTGAAATTACTATAAATAACAAGCAAGTTAGGTGTGTAAACGAAGTGAAATACTTGGGAGTTGTGATGGATAAAAGGTTAAGTTTTAACATCCATATCAAACGTGTAATGGAAAAAACTGATAAAGCTACGCGCATACTCTATCCGATATTTCGCAGAAACTCGTCTCATCACTACGAAAAAAAAAATTATTATACAACAACGGTTTTCAGACCCAGTTTAACGTATGCGTGTCCTGTCTGGCGTTCGGTGTTTAACAGTCCCTACAAACAACTGCAACTAATGCAAAATCATTGCTGCAGAATCTCCTTGAACGCTACGAGCTACACCACAATATGTTATTTACATTACGAATTAGGTCTCCCCAACATTATTTCATTTGTTAACATTGTGTCGAAAATATTTTACGATAACTGTAAAAAACATAATCAAAGCTATTGGTAATTATAATATGAAGTTGCTCCGCTCACGTTACACTAGGTATAAACATCAGTTTTTATAATTAATTCATATTTTTGTTTATAGTTTAATGTCATATAGTTGATAAAATATAATTTCGGTTCCTTTTGTAGGTTTTTTTCATTGTTTTTTGCTACATAAATTAATAATGTAATATCTAGATTATCAGTTTTTTTCAGGATCAAGCGGCGTCTTGCATAAAATTATTTGCTAAAGTTATTATATAGGGTGCTCAACCATTTTAATAATATTGCAATAATTTAAGAATTTTCTAATATTCAATAAATGTCTCCTCCTTCTTCTTCTTCGTATTTTTATTTTACGACATTACCATCATACGCTGTCTACGCCTTTTTCTCCTATATTTATCCAGTTTCTTCGTTATCTGCTCTTTACAATTTTTCATCATCATCATCATCATTTTACATTTCCTATTCAGGAGGTGGGGACGACACATCGGATTTTTACGTCTAGCTTATTTTATCATTTCCGCAACTGGTTCTTTTCCTGCTATTCCATGTGTATAATCTAAGTTCCTCGTGGTCTTTTCCCACAAATTTTCCTTTGAATCACAAGCGTAAAAAGGTTCTTTTCTCAAATTTTATGACCAAAGTACTTCTTTTTTGATTCTTTAATTATACTTTCCACGATATTCGGTGCATCCTTCTGCAGCATCACATTTCAAAGACAGTGACTTTCTTTTCGTTGACTTCGGATAATGTCCAGGTTTCCAAGCATATCTCATTGTTCACCACACAAAGCAGCGAAGAATTTTCAGTTATAATTGAACGTTTAATTTTCTATCTTTAAGTGCAGCATTTCATCAGACACTCGATTTAATATCCTTATAAAAATCTACTTTTCTGATTGTTCTGCATATTTCATCAGCTTCACTGGTATTTTACGTCATTCTCAGCATATAAGTAGTTTATCTATTTTCTTCTATCTAATTTTCTCGTTCTGTTAAGTGATCCATTATTTTCGTCATTAAATGCGCGCGTTTGACGCCCTCTCTTTATTCGTTAATTGGTATAAATTTTTTCTTTCTTTCCTCCTAATCAATCTGAAAGCTTTTCCTTGTAATCTATTTATTAATAAAAACCTATAAATTCCGAAATTTTTCAATTACGAAATCTAAGAATTTCAAAAATTTTTAAAAAATTTTACGATTCGAATTAATTTCGTTTACCACTGAACGCGTAGATTCGCCCTATAGGACGGAAATAAGTTCGGCCGTATTACAATTACAAGAAAATGGGCGTATACGAGAACTCAAAGACAAATGGTGGAGCGTGAATGACACCATGAAATGCCAGGTAATTAAGATATCATTTAAAATATGAGATTAAATAAATATTCCAAAAATAAAATAAAATAATATTTTAATACAAAGTAAAACAACTACCTGGAAAAGAAACATCTGTGCCTCTGAGCGCAGGGAAAAGTGAAACTTAATAAACACACACACACACACACACATATATATATATATATATATATATATATATATATATATATATATATATAAGAATAAACCTACATATGTGTAAGTCGACACGCATAACGCAGCAAAACGTGGTTTGATAAGCGGGTGTTGGTATATATATATATATATATATATATATATATATATATATATATATATATATATATATATATATATATATATATCGTTTTGAGGGTTAACTCCCCATATATAACGCACCGATAGAAGTTCCAGTTCAAAAAATAGTTTGGGGTACATACAATAGATTTAGTGGGAAATTTCTACTTGTACCTAGTACCCGAAAATTAAAATATAATTTTAAGGACACGCGTGTATATATATATATATATATATATATATATATATATATATATATATATATATATATATGCAGTCATAAACTGACACGTTAATTTTACTTATAGGTGAAGGGTTTTTTCTTTTTTTTTTTAGAAATAACGAATTTAGCAGAAAATGAAACCTTTGCGTTTAATGTACGTATATGAGTGGTGTGTGTATAAATTCTTTTTTAAAATTATGCCACACATAAAGCTAATTCTTGTTACACGTTTATTTATATAAAGTTACTGACGTATTTACCACGATAAATCTCATTAACCGAACGCCATTTGCAACATTTCAGAGAAGTAGTAGCGAAAAAAAGGAAGACGAAAATGCGATGGAATTTTCCAACGTAGGCGGTGTATTCCTGGTACTCATTACCGGAATAGGAATTTCTTTCTTTCTAGCTATTTTGGAGTTTTTATGGAATATACGAAAAGTGGCGGTGGTGGAGAAGGTGATTAACATATTAATCGGCGAATAAAAACTTTTTTTTCCTAGATTTTTATAATTGTTACTAACCTTCAATTTTTTAGAACCGCAGTGTTTAAAAAAAAAAAAAAAGGTAGTATAGAATTTTTTCCTAGAGAAATTTTTATCTTTATTCATTCTATACCTAACGTTAAAATTTTCAAACATTTAAATCGAAGTAAGGGTAGGAATGAAATGCAAACGCGTCAATCTAAACAAAATATCGATAATGGATATTCAAAAAATAATAATAATTTAATCATTGTCGCGGTGTAGAGTACTCGACCGTCAACTCGACAGTCGGCGGGTTCCAAACCAATACGCGACGTAGAAAGTTCTCCATCATTATTTAATTCTCAATTATCACGTAGATGACAGTGGCACCCCACTCCGTATAACATCATATGCATGCGCATCTGCGTTATATATAAATAGTGCCTTGAATGCTAGCTAATTTTTTTCTACGTCATATATATCATGTTTTTCGGTAAACGTCATTCAAATAGGTATTTTCTTAGTTCGCTCTTTTCAACAAAGCTATCAAATCGTTATTTTATTATCGCACTCGGTGAGTTCGTTCCATTGTTATCGAGTCGGGTATTAACATCACCAGGGCTGCTGATAACAATCGTAATCTACTAACCTTAATTCGTTATCTGTCAAAACTATTCGTAAATTATGGTCGTTTAGTTTTTATTTTTAATTGTTGTTCGATTTAATCGTCTATTGACTGAAGATCGAACAGAGTTACTTTTATATTATCTGTATAGCCTTTTGCCTTACTGTTATTTCGGTATTATAAACAAAATATCCTCAAATATAATATTCAACCATTACTAACATACTAACATTATTTGTATATTATTAAGAAACCTATAGACAACGATTAACGTTTTCATATTACAAGTGTAGCCATATGTATGGTTGCCGAAATATCGTGCAAAATACACACGTGTACGTGATAAATTAAAATTAAAATTAAATAGCGTTTTTCGTTATGCTTATTTATGCATCGTATATACTAGTGTATTTTTAGAAACTATAAATGAGTGTAAAACACTCTCCCCCACCATCACGCCACTCGTCACCAACCGTGTACGCGGCACAGTCGGCGCGTGATAAAAAAGATTATATACTATGGAGTCTGAGATGCTACAAATAAAAGTTACAAAACTGGTAACTAGGGCATAATCGCTGAGGATGAAGAATTCCATGATGGCGTAAAAATTAAAAACACTTTTCTTTACTACCGATTGAACGCGCTAATTCAAACAAAGACCAAAAAACAGCGGAAACAACTGAATTTATTAAGCCACGAGTTAATAATAATATTCAAAATTAGACAATATTTGGAATGCTCCATGAAAAACCAATAATATTCCAGTTGGAAAATGCTGACACGCGTCTACCGACTGGTTGATATTTTTTACGTGCGCGTGTTTGTTTTATTAGTAATAATAGTAATAATAATACTGTAATACTGAAAACGGATTTATTCGGAAAACAATCTCTCATATTTTTACACGTAGATAAATACCAATAAACCGGTCTGCAGGAGAAAAAGCAAAAAAGCACTAACTCTTGATACAAGGTGTCATACGATTACTTTTAGAATTGAAATATTTCACGTCAACAGAATAACCCTTTAGAATAGACAATTTTATTCGTATCAGAAGCCTACACACCGTGTAGGGAACAATATAACTTAAAGTATTTCATTTTACCGTAATAGTTTTCAAGCGGCAAATTTCTTGGATAACCGAGATACCATTTTTTTTTTTAACTTTGTCAATAAATCGTCTTTTAGTCTATCTGTCGTTTATGCTCCCGGATAACCTTTTCAATGGCCAAATAATTTCAACATTCCGTTATAAATGTAATTTTTAGTTAGAGTGAATATATATATTAATATTACTCTCTCGTATTATTACGAGTAATTATTAAACGGAACATACGTGGATAATATAGATTTGCAATTAATTTTCGAAGGTTACACTAAAACAAGCGTTCTGGTCCGAACTTAAGTTTGTATTACAACTGCATCGAAGCACAAAACCGGTTAAAAGCAAAACGTCCACACCACCGGAAGGGCAAAAGGATCCATTAGAAAGATATAAACAGTTCATAGCATTTTCGAATACTAAGGACCATTTGCTGTAATGTACTTTTTCTCTTAGATTTATATTTAGGATGCGGACGTTTACGCGTTAAAAGTATTTAATAATACGAATTATCCATAGTATATTCGAAATCTGAATAATCGTTTATGTGTATTTAAGTATATGTATGTTTAATAAACCAATAATCGAAATATAGAGATGTAATTATTTGGGTCAATCTTGTCATCCTTCATGACGCGTCGATATAGTTGCTGGATGCGTTCGACTGAGTTTTACCATCATACAAGTCACAATTATTAGGAAAAAGAAGGCCCACTTCGTTATATGCACGATTAGTGCCTAGTCCATTTCGTATCCAAATATAATGTATAGTCACGATGTTCGACAATGACAACGACGATGATGATAATTGTCATCTTGATTTTTACCGTTAAATACAAATACACGACGTGTAAAAAAATTCTAACACACATTAGTAGAAATACTATAGATTCGTACATAACTAACCGATTTATATTGCTGTTTTATGTTATTTCTTCTTATATCCTGCTACATTGGCCGGAGGCACCGAAGGAAAGGTATTATATTAGATTAAAAAGGAAGGAGATATTATTGTGGAAGAGGAGGAGGAGTTTATTATTAGGAAGGTCTGGGAGCTGACGTTGGAAAGTATAAGTTGAGCAGGAAGTTGAAATGTGGGCGATGATAAGAGGAGTATTACGTGCAAGCATTCTTCTTTCATAAACAGGAACTGATGCGTAAAACGTGTATGTGAAGATCAAACACGGAAGAGAACTACATCATTTGGCCTGAATGTGAATGTTACCCCGGGTTCTAAATGAGGAAAAAAATAGTGAAACGTTTCATTCATTTTGCTTTCATCGTACTCAGAATATACATCAAAATCTCTTTACTCGGCGTTGGTAGAACAGAATCGGTATTATATTTAATCATTCTGCTGTCGCTCAGCTAGCCTCGTTATTAACTTCAATATTTCTGTATCCCGGTATCCAAGCGAGTACTATTTGATGCGAATAAATAAACACTTTTCCCAATATGGTTTTCGCGATGGGAGTCAGTGCAAATTAATATAGCACAATTTAACTCTGATTCTCCTCGACAACACAGAGAACATAGGTGGAATTGACATCGAATTGTACCATGTTTATATACGACGGAACAACCAGTGGAATTTTCTTTTTTCTGCTCCATTCGTGTACAACATGATCCTTATAAATGTTCAGAAGATTTTGGAACGAGTCTTAAATAGCAGATTATGGTGATGATTGAAGGTTTAGAAGAGAAGTGCCACATATTATAGGAGTGGACATGGAAAGGAAACAGACAGTTGGTTGGTTTTGCTGAAGACATATTAATATCGAGTTTTCAGAGGATGTTTGTAATCTTGTTATGAAAAAATAATTGTGGTAAAACATTGTAGAGACTGGCAGATGAACAAAACTGTAAGTAAGTGGACATGGAATTTAAGGAGGATGTAAGAATAATGAAGCTCTCCAAAGTTGTAAACCAAGTTGTTTATTGGTGTTGTTGACATCAATACACCAAGTACAAGGAGTAAGGCTGCATGATGGACAGAATTGATCTCCCTTGTTTTTCCTGGTTTTACAATGTCCCATTACATGTTAGTCTACTTCGCAATTTTATTATAACCATGTGTAGGCTGCGATTCGGAAAAAATCGGTTACCTGCTTCACTGTTTCGTATGCACCTTATCTCATCTCCTTTCTGTTCTCACCCTGCAGACATTCACTGCACCGCTGATGCAAATCACATTTTTCTAGAATGTTCTCACTACCTCTCTTCTCGTTCTACTTTATACAATCAACTCATCTCAGTACACGTTCCTTTCCCAGTCAATATTCCTTTCCTTCTCTCCATCCGCAACTTGGACATTTACATTTACTTATATAAGTTTATTATAGACTGTAGAATACTTGTATAGTTACATATTAAGGGTATTATTTATTATTTTTTGTAATGGGTAAACCGCTGTGGAAGCCCGGTTAAAAAAAAAAAAAAAAAAAAAAAAAAAAAAAAAAAAATAGTTTATATAATAATACTAAGATAAATTAAAGGATAGCGACCGTTAGGAAGCATCCCGTTATAGCTTTTAAATAGATCAATGCTGCCTATTGTTCAATCGAACTAAAGCTTAAAAAAAAAAAATGCAGTATGTGGCAAATTTTTCATCAGATTAAATCTTTTTGTGCAAAAAGCTCTCAGGTAATTTACATGATTTTTTCATGTTAGATTTTTGTCGAAAATCAAGCCAAGGTATGTAATCCGAGGAACAGTTTCTATGAGTCTAAAGCAATAGTCATCTGCTGCTGACAATGATTAATTCTACAAAAGTACACTCGCTTTTTGTTATTCAATATCTATTGGGGCCGACGGTTGATTATTTTCTCCATGACGTTGACAAGCACAAATGTAAGCGCAATAGGGCTGTATAGTTCCTTGGGATTTTGTTCTTCGGGATGAAAATGTATAAGAAAATTTGTGAAGTAAATTAGAAAGATAAATTTTTGAAATTGATAATTCATAATACACATATTTATAAAAGTGATTTCTGACTGTTTAAGAAATAAATGGATCCTTCGTTCTGTCAAGAATACAATGAATAAACTTTGCAACTGGAATTTAGAACAATAATGTTTTGTTTGTGTATGTCTTTCACCTTTTATGTATTTTAAAACAATTTTTTTCTTGTACCTTTTTAGGATTTATATAAGTTTTAATAGAATAATTACAAAAAGTTTTTAATTTTAAAACATGGTTCTTGTTTATTTGTATGCTATCGATAGCTGACTCCTGCTGTTGTTACCAGGCCGGTAAGATCGTTTCATTTATCTTTTAACGATATCGTCGTTATTATTCGATTCTTTCTCAACGTTACGTGTCCGTTTTGATGCGTGTACTGATTGATTAATTATACTAATTAAATCTATCCGTACTCGGCATACGTACGTTAAAACGTGTCGATATTATCATCGGTTCGCGTGTTCCACACGTAACCACCTCCCCCGTCTCATACATTGACGCATACTCGGCTTCAATTATGATACGTTCTCCCCCATCGCAACGTAAAGCTCTACCAGCGCCAGGTGGGGGATTCAATGACCAGTGTCAGCTATCTTCCTCACAATCGATACCGATTGATAATAATAATACTGCAACTTCTCACGTCACTAACAATGACAAAAATCAAATAAAACTATTAAAACTACTTAAAAATAATGACGGCCAGTATACATTAAAACGTCAATTATCTAATACATCCTCTCCTAGCGTGACTGATGAACGTACTTGGCAAGTGCCTAAACATACGAGTAAACAGTCAAAGAAACCAACTTATCTTAATACTTACAACAAATTGAACTTCTAGAACACAAAGTTGAGAATACAGATGTTATGCAAACGGAAAATAACCTAAATAATATACCCATTATCGCTGAAAATGAGAACATTCAAACTAGCACAGTAAATTGTACCCAAAATACTAATTCGAATAAAATCAATAACACCCCTCCAATCATGATTAAAAATATTCTTAATTACATTTTCAGAAAATTTTTATCGGCAATTCCTGACACTCAATTCATTTTAAAAACAACCTTATCGGGCGTTACTATTAAACCAGAAAACACGGCTAGTTATCAGAACATTATAAATATACTTAATTATTACATCTACTCCTTAACAGAGGGCATACCACTTAGAATAGTTTTAAAAAACATACACTCTACTACCGAGTTAGGTGAAATAAAAGAATCTGTAAAATTTCTCGGATTTAAAGTATTGAGAATCACCAATGTATTAATGCATGAAACCAAAAAACCGCTTCCCGTGTTCTTTGTCGACCTCAGTTCATCAGAAAAGAATGCGGCGATATTGAAAAGAATGCGGAAATATTCGATATTACTCAATTGTTGAATACTATTGTAGTTTTCGTGGAACCAAAGAAAGGCTCCAGATTAAAACAGTGTAGCAGGTATCAACTTTTAGGTCATACTGCAAATTACTGCAACTTTCACGATGTGTTAAGTGTGCTGGTAAACACAACACAAGGATGTGCAACAAAAGTGTAACAGAACCAGCAAAATGTGCACTGTGTGATGGCGATCATTCAGCGAATTATAAAGGTTTTTCGGTATACATGCAACAGTATCAATTTTCTAAAACCCGTATTCCTACCATTTAACATCGAGGAAATATTAATATGAAAGTCTGTATCCAGTGCACCAACACGTAAACATAAATCGCCGAACCTATGCAAACGTTACCGGACTAAACAGTACTATTATTAATGAAAATTGTATAAATGCCACTACAGTGGACAATGCAAATCATAATGAAATGTCTAAAGTATACAATTACTCAACAGAGAAAACATCAATAACAATAATCGTAATAATAAAACAAATAATAATAATAATAATAATAATAATAATAATGAAGAAAATATCGCCTTAATTCTGAGTTCCTTTTTAAATGAATTTAAAAACAAAATAAATCCATTAATATCGCTCCTAATACGAGTAATCGACTAATTACTATATAAATGCTAGACAATGTTGAAACAGTCACTGAAAATTCCCTTGTGATAATGATACGGAATGTGAATGTATTTCCGTAAAGAAAAGTAAATTTGTAAATTTTCCTCAATCAGAATGCAGTGGACACTGCGTTTTGATTACTGAAATGCACCTGATATACGAACGAAGTATTAAAATGAATAGGAACACTCTGTATACAGCATATCACCCTGATGGTACAGCTTATGAAAGCACCATGGTCATGGTAAAAAACTCACATAGGCAGTATAAAAAATTTTCTACCAGTAAACATGCGTATCACATCATCGCAGTCACCATCGAGACAAATCGAGGTGATCTTACAGTAGCGGTAATTTACTGTCATTCAGGATTTTACATACCACAAATTGAATTTAGTGCTGTATTCAGAGTGCTCGGTAAGACATTCATATGTGGTGGAGACTACAATGCTAAGTCCGCCAAATGAGGATCAATGAACCAGGGCGAAGACTTGTTCGCGCTCTTTGTAACAACTCTCTCGATGTCCTCACTCTAATGTCTCCAACATATTGGCCAAACCATTCCAAAAAATTACCCGAAATATGTAATACATGGACTGCATACAAACGATGTATACTGTAACCGATCTCCCCTCTGACCATGTTCCGGTGTTAGGCATTTTTGATGTCAACGCGAAGCCATCCTATTAACAACATCTCAGCAACAGACACACAGACTAGAACTCCTCTAGTATAGTTGAAAAATAACAAATCTGAAATCTAAACTAAAGTGTGAAGATGATGTTGACTTGGCGGTACAGAGTCTATCAGAGATTTCCACTCAGACAAGTAACCAAAAAAGAAAAAAGAAAAAAGAAACCTTTACATTCCCTTGAAAATAAGAAAATTAATAAAAGAAACACGCTCTGCTATGAAAAAATGGCAACGTAATCGTTTTCCGTCTTTCAAGAGTTTGTACTACCAACTACAAAGTAAACTAGAAAAATAAATTAATGTATATAAAAGGGACTTGTTCGATTATCAACGGCAGTCGTTGAATGAAAACAGCAAATCCTTGTGGTTTAAAACGAAAAAGTTGCTACTGCCAACTCCTAAGCCATTTAATATAAAATTAAGTAATAGTTGTTGGGCAAAAACTGATAAGCAGAAAGCTGACGTTTTTGCTGAATATCTTAGTAACACGTTCAAACCGAATCCTGACGCAGAGACCATTCAAGATTTGTGAAAAATACTTTACACAAACCATTAGAATTTCAAACTATCATAAAACACGTCGCACCGAAAGAAGTACTACAATGCATACAGACTGCTCCCAAAAAGAAGGCCCCAGGACTTGACGAGATAACTGGAGAAATCCTTTTCACTTACCAGAAAAAGCAGTTATATTCATGCGCTATCTGTTTAATAGTATACTAAAACTCGGATATATTTCAAAGAATTGGAAAAAATCTGTCATCATTATGATACACGAGTCAGGAAAACCGCAGACTGACAACACATCTTCATATCGACCTAATAGTCTCCTTCATTCACTATTAAAAATTCTAGAAAGATTAATATTATGTCGTGTGGAACACCATTAATTCAAAAAATTAATTTAATACCAAATCATCAGTTCGGTTTCCGCACAGTGCAACAGTGTCATAGACTAGTAGATAGGATTTCATCAGCATTCGAAAAAAAAAAAAAGAAATTATGTTCTGCAGCCTTCTTAAATGTATCCTAGGCGTTCTCGACAGGGTTTGCTCTTTAACCTACGTCGGTTTTTTTTTCTAAAAATCTCTATGAACTCTTTAGATCGTACTTGTCTGATCGATCGTTTGTAGTAAGGGTAAACGACGAACTTTCTGATGAATTTAGCATTGGAAAAATATAATTGCGCGTACTAGATCCATTGTTATCTGCAAAATCACCATTAAACTTAAAATCCAAACGAAACATCTATCTCTACTCTTGGGCGCCAATTGGGAAATAAGTTATAGAATTATACGGAAGCACAAATAAAAGTAATCTTCTACAGATTCAACAGCAACAGTCGAAGATATTATGTACTATCGTATCTACTCCGAAATACGTCTCAAACCTGACGCTTCATTCCGATTTACAAATACCGTATGTTCACGATGTGTATGTACAGCAGTATCAAAATTTTTTGATAAACTACAGTTCAGCTCAAATTCAAATATCAATCGAATGTATACGCTTAGTCTATCGGCCAACCCTCCCAAGCGATTCAGAAAAGGAAATGGTGTCGTGATGTCTTGCCGAACACTTGAAGAAATAATTAATTTTTGCCAAACAGCACTACATATGTATCAGCCTAATTTAAATGCGATAGATCTGTTGTACTTAAACTCATCAAACAAACTTAACTCACTGGAGGTGTTGGTCGCATATATTTCTCCATTTTCCCCTACCCTTGCCACTTCATTTGCATTTCTACTTCTTCTATTCATCACTGTTGGTTGTGGCATATAATTGTCGGTACAGCGTAAAAAAAAATATTATATCATTAAAACCATCTGATATGTACGCTTATATAACAACGAACTATCAACAACAACAACAACGTATATTTCAACATAATTTAAAGTGAGTAGTCTCACAAACCAAAAATTTTAAATAATAATTACGTAACCCCCAGGATGGTTCGCCGTACATCAGAAATAATACAAAGACCCGTAATAAATAAAAGAAGTAATTATACTTATACTTATAATGACAGCAAAAAATAATTGAAAAAAAACTGTACAGAAAAAAACAAAAAGTTAAGATAGTAATAATAAAACAAAAGAAAAAACACATTAGACATTAAATAAATAAAGAAGGAATATTAATTTCTAAAATAGGCGCCGCGAAACGTTACAACAGGTTATGTTTGAGCCTCCTATGCTTATATTTACTATACATAAATTGGAGTTAATCGTAATTACCAATGGTAGAAATTAAACTATTATCGTCGATTAAAGCAGTCATCAGAGAACTTACGCGTTAAATTTAAGATATGGTCCTTAATATAAGGCATATTTCAGTATGCGTGTAAATGATTTTGTGGTATCTAGGGACATTTATCACACATCTGAGACACCTATTTTGAAATACTTGTAACTTGTTAAAGTTTGTATTTTAAATAAAACTCCAAGCTGGACAACAGTACGTCATTATGGGACGTGTAAGTGTTTTATACAGAATTAATTTATTATTTACATTAAGAAATGATTTCCTGTTGATTAGTGTCCTGCTAGCTTCCAAGGTAGTATGACTGACATGTTTTGGTTTAGGTATATAAGAAGTACAGAGAAGAGCTGTATCGTCTGCATAAAGAGCAGTCTGAATATCAGGTAGGTTTGGGAAATCAGATAAAAACAAAGTAAACAGAAATGGACCCAGAATACTACCTTTGGATCCAGGAGAACGATACCAGTATGTTTATTCTGCTACTTGTTGGGTGGTGGAATAACCTGGACGAAAGCCAAACTGTGTGTTAGGAATGATTTTTTCGTTATCTGCATGAAGTCTATAATTTTTTCCGCTATTTTTCTTAGATTGCTCAATAAACTAATAGGACGTATGTTACTTGCACACGAGGCATCCTTTCCAGTTTTAGGAAGAGCAATAATTTTGACTATCTTCCAACTGTTTGGATAATAACCGAATCTAAAGATAGCATTAATTAAATCTGTAAGTTCAATAACAGCTTTTAGCGGAAATTTCTTAATAATGGTAGTAGGAATATTGTCATCCCCTGACTAACCTTTTACTTTTATAGCTTTAATATTGCTAAGGACTTCACTTGGGGTGACAAGAGAGAAAATATTGGATAGTTAATTGACATTGAGGAATTTTTTAACAGCTGAATGAATTTTTCTCACTTGATAGCCAGATGCAAAATTAGAATTACGATTATGAACTTTGGAATACTCTAATGCTAAAAACTCAGCTTTCACTTCATTTTTGTAAACATAGTTATTTAAGTGTGAATCGTAAAGTGGTGGAAGAGCTGTATGCTGTCTCATGTATTGTCTGCAAACTTTCCATAGCCGACTATCATTAGGCTCAAGCTTAGAGAAAGTTGAATTGAAATTGTAATTTTTAAATTTATGCAAAAGGAAACTAACCAATTTATTAAGAAAATTAAACATGTTTTTCAAATTTTGAGAATGATTAGAGAAACGATGCTTAATGTGCAATCCCCTAATATAATTTTTAAATTTGATGAGAACCACGATACAAGTTGGTAGTGCCATATGCAGATAATTTTTAAGTGGTTTATTCGGAATAAAATGTTCCGACGAAGAATTAATTAACTTTGTAAGAGTTGATAAATGATGGTCAATATCAGCAGGACTATGTAGCTTAAGAAGCAAATTAATATTATTGTTAATATACTCTTTAAATCCTGCCCAATTTGCATTTTGGAAATCGGGCAGAACTATATCGGCTATGTTTAATTTACTTCCTGCAATAGTAGTGAAAATAGGGTTGTGGTTGGAGGACAAACAACTTATTGAAACAGGAGTTGCAATAGAAACATTTTTGACCAAAGCAACATCTAAGATACTAGTACGATATTGAACCACATCAGGAAAGTAAGTAGGTTCTTCAGGAGCGCACATACCAAACATTTGAACATAATGTGAATTCAAAGAGAATATTACCAGCATGATTATTAAATTATTATTAAAGCAGTTCCATAACTTGTTTTTTGCATTAAAATCTCCAATCAGAATAACTTTGTTATTTACACTCATCAAGGATTGAAGATCGTCTAGGAATTTATGATTAAATCTAGGTGATCTGTATATCACAAAAATACTAATAAAATTATTATTATTAATATTGTTATTGTTATTAATATATAAATTTACGCCTACTGCCTGCACACAACTTAGCTGTGGTACCGGCAATAAGTCAAATTTTAAACGTTTGTTAATAAGCAAAAGCAACTCCACCACCTCTACGAGTCATATCATTTCTATAAACAAAATAGCCGGGAAACCTTAACCGTGTTGTCAAGCTTAGTTTCCAATAATGCTATAATATCCAACTTATTACAAGTTGCATAAACATGTAGCTCATTATTAATAATAGAATTACAATTCCAGGCAACTATACGAGTATCAAGATTTATAGACATTTATTAAATCAACAACGGTTTCAAAAATTACTTGTAACTTAGTAAAAGTATCCTTATTTCTAATCGGTTTAAGTTTAGCGATTATCGTTTTAATTACGTTAAAAATATGTCTTAAATTTAGATCACGAAAGAGTGATAGAGCATATCGTCATCATCACTTTGGGTAGTAACAGGAGCTCTTACTTTGCTAGCGTGCATTTCATTAACGATATTATTTAAGCCTGACTGTCCTGCATCATTTTTGGTATTTTAAATATTCCACGAAAACGATCCAAAAGGTGGTTTACTATTTCTTAAACTAGAGTAAACATGATTGCTACGCGCACTAACAATTTTTTGAATGATATGACACTCTTGCGAATTTGCAGGGTGTTGACCCAGACAGTTTGCGCATTTATACGTCTGAACACTGCACATAGAACTCGAATGATTTTCGCCACAATGAATACAATGGTCAAGTAGTTGGCAATTATGCGACATATGGCCAAACCTTTGGCAACGATAGCAATGTAGGTTAGGAACTTTTCTGATGTACTTTTCCCACCTGATAATGCAAGAAAACAGAACCTTGACTTCCAGTATATTTCGCGGAAGAGTATTAGGTGGAAACATGACTAAGTACACAGGTAACGGTTGTGTACCATTATTCAATAAATTTTTATTAAATTGAATCACCGAAGTGACGTCAACAACTTTTCTTAGTTCACCAGCAATCTCGTCACCAGTAAAAGAGGGAGAAAGTCCTTTAAGCACCATCTTAAGGGGTTTACGCTCACGAGGTATGTGCGTAAAGAATGGAATCTGATTTTGCTTGAGATAATTAATAACATTATCATGGTCGTTATTTGTGGCGACAAAAATGGAAGATTTGACGAACTATCAATAATACCTTAAATAATGTTAACAAATATTAAAAATTTAAAACTTCAAAATTGACTACAACATAAATGTTCAACTTTTAAATTGTTAACATTTTGTCACACTAGAAATTAATCTAGACTCTAGCTTATTAATATCACTTTTAAATTTTATAATAAATTTGTATTTTTAATGGAACCTTTAACTGAATTCTATTGAATTGGAAAATATTTATACGAATAAGAAATGTACCATTAGTACTTTAAAAATATTTCATTTAATAGTATTAAAAAAACACAAACTCTGAACCGTTCTGTTACTGCTACATTAAGTCTATACCGTATTCATATTGGTATTCGTATTCATACACGAACCTATACTTATACTGCACCTAGTATCTGATGGTTATAGTTACAGAAACAGGTAGCAACATAGGAACTACCAAGTAATCGGGCGAAATACCTCGGAGTACGCTTAGATTACACTCTAAACCGTGGAAGGTTCATATACAGAAGAATAGGAAGGAATTGGACCTAAAGCTGAGAAACCTGTACTGACTTATAGGATTCAAATTGTAGCTGTCAATACGAAACAAGCTTTTAATAAAAAATACTATGCTAAAACCAATATGAACTTACGCTGCACCGCTGTGGGGATGCGCAAAAAAATCGAATTGGATGATCATTCAGCGATTACAGAACAATACCCTCAGATTGATATACTATATGCCTAGGTACACCACCAGTGAGCTAATCCATTGAGGTCTGGGGACTCCTACCATCGACAAGCTAACTCAAAATCACACAATGAAAAAAGTATATATATTTATATATGTATATTCTAGGTATTTTTGGACATCTTTCAGCAATTACATCAAAATAGAAGTGTTGTTTATATGTTATACGTAATAATGATAAAATTTGATTTCAATCATCTATATGGCTAAAATTAAGTTTATAATAAATAAAGTCTTCAAAATTTGCCATTCTTGATAGACATATTACATTTGAATAAAAACTACTAATTGCGAAAAAATTTTCCACCGGAACACAAAAGTTTTCGAAACATAACAAAAAAATTTTTAGAAAATTATACTTCTTTCACACTTCAAAATAAACAAACGTTAATCTAATATTCTACGATTGGTATGAAATGTTGCCGATTAAAGGGCCTTAATTGAATATTTTTTATTTTTAAAATTAATTGCAAATTTTATAATGAGATTTAAAATTATTATAATTAATTTAAAATATTTTAAAATAATATAATTTTTTACCAGATATTAAGCCATATAAGAACAGATACTATATTCTGATCTTGACCAACAGGCCGAGAAGCAATATTAGGTCAGATTAGATTAGGTTTCAGTTGTATCAGATATTAAACTGATAAAAACAGATATTACACTTTGATTTTGTCCAACAGGGCGAGAAGTTAGGTCGATTATGAACATTTTTCATTTTTTAAATTAATTGCAAACAAATGTTATTCGAAATTATTACAATTACAAAATTTTAAAAATTATTTAAGAATACAAATGTACTAAATGCTCCCAACCCCTTAAATTACATAACCGTGCGAGGTATAGTAATTCAGACTTTGGTATTTATTTTAGTTTTACTTTTATGACGAGGACGGTTTATTAGATGAATGATATTCTTGCACGTATGTTGTTTTATATTTTATTATTATTTTGTTATAATTTTGCCTGTTTTCGTTTATTTATATTAATATTTATTTTATCGTCAAGAATACAAATCACATTTGTGTATAGTTGCGATTAGTAATGAAAAATTTTCCCGACAAAAGTTAAAGTGTATATTTCTGTCGTTAGCATCGCTGTTTTTACTCATTAACTTATTTCTCATTTCTTAACAACAACAAAAAAAACTGAAAAACGTTCCGAATAAAAGTGTCCGTCAATTTGGGTTCCAAAAATCACACGATTTATCACGATTTTTGGAAGCATGTGCATAAACTCAATTTCTCCCCCGCAAAAAATTATTATTAGTATAGATTTTTTATCTTAATTTCGCGATCGTTACGATACCTTTAATGTAGTAAATTATTTGATACGTTTACATTCGTATAACGCCTTCTTCGGCAATATAACAAGTTCAAAGTTTAGTAAATATTTCTAAAAACATAAATAATAAATTTTACTTACATTCGTCGTTACAAATTCACATGTATTAATCGATGAATATGTACAACCAGGTTACTTTCATAATTAAAATCGAACACACGTTTAACATTTACACAAGAAACACTTTGAAATACTAATAAACAGGCTATTATATTATAATAAAAAAGGAAATAATAACTAACTACAAACTCGTACCATATCGAATGACGCTGTACAAACAACGAAACAAGATGTCGGATTTTTCTCAGTACTGTTTAGAGACTAACCGTTTCGGTGAATCACGTACACGCTCACTACAAACGTATTCACAACAAGCGGACGGTAAAAAACCCGCGAACGCAGCGTTATTTCCTAAGGTCTTCTCACACACATAGTTGTAGGATAGATGAAGAAATTCCATCTATATAAAATATAAACTATTACACCAGCAAAAACCGAGTATACACGCGTAATTAATTTGTATTACAAATAAAAATTAAAACCAAAACGTTTACAAATAAAAAAATTATATAATAAAATATAGCGATTACATATCCGTATCTTCGCTCCTGTAACCGAGATTAATTTAATTTCACGATTTGTAAAGTTTGAAAGCTTTTAAAAATATAGTTAAAAGTAATGTTAGAATTTCGTGGATATATGCCCAGTTTTGTATAATATCACCTATATGAAGCCGCGCAATATCATACATTTTTGTTCTCGTGTTTAAATTAGAACAAATGACGTAAATAGAACAAAAAATTCGAAAAATTTTCAATCTCAATCATTTGAAATATTGAAATATTCAAAGCAGATGGCAAAATTGTAAACTAAACAAAATATTAAAACATATATATGTTGTTTGATACGCTGCTAGCTAAGCGGAGATACATTGCAATATATTTAGAGTGCTTAAAGTCTTTCATAGTAGTTGTTTCGAACGTGTTTATTATAATAACGTTACAACTTTGTAAATGCGTAAGTTACTCAATATACACGGCGTAATGACTACAACCGTTGTTTTAATTTCGACGCACAAGGCCAAGTATCCTTGTAGCAGTACAAACAGTATTTAATTTCTATTATACTGATGTTAACGAAAAAATGCATGCGCTTATTTGCAGTTGGATCTGGGCGTCGGTATATACGCAACAATTTATATAATTTCTACTTACAGTATAGTGTTGTTTATGCGTTCAATATATATATATAGTAATTGTGTATCATTTTTTTAATTCACTTCTTTCATTTCATTTGTTTTTCTGCATTTTTTAAAATTTCATTTATTTTTTTTTTTTTCTGTTCTCATGCGTACAAATTATAATTAAGGAGATGCAGTAATTATAAACTTATTAACAAATCAATTATGAAATATAAGTAAATAACATACATTGCATATTGCGTATACTCTCCCATACACTCACGATTTCTTTGGATGTAGTCGAATGTATGGCGAAACATAAATGAAATTGGATAGACCATACGTAAAAAAAAAAAAAACGATCACAGGTGGACGAAAAAATAATAATGTTCGAGTATGTTTAAATATTCACATGTGAAACTATTATTTGTAAGTACATAGGGTGTATATACGTATTATATATAGATAATTCTTACATATATGAATCAAAGTACATCTAAATTATAGTATCAAAATTACCTCATATTATAAGTTATAAATGCATGTATGTACACAATCGTGTTACTAATTTGTAAATAAATAAGCATACACACCCACATATATATATCTGATAAAAATAGAAGCGTTTATAAACAAGATAACTGGTAGTAAAACTGGCGCACAGATCGCAAAAAGGTAACAAACAAGTGAATGTTACATTATTATATATTATGAAGTATGAAGTTTTGTAGAGGTTTTTTTTTTTATTTTTACATTTATACGCGCAACTGTTAAGAAACAATAAGTGCGTCTGCTGAGTGACCATAGCTTATTATAAATGTAAGAAGCGTTCCAATGAACGCACTTCCATAGCGTCGTACAGTTGTTACGCTAATCATGGGAACTCAGTATATCACGAGGCCATCGGCGTTTTAGTCTTCGCATACGCGGTAATTGATTTTCTGCTAAGGCTGATATTGGAGCATTACTATTGTAGGCCAACTTGTTGTGAAATTTTTTATATCTGGTTTCGACAACCTCTGCGACAAGCGATATGTTTAGATCTCGATGAATTATTTTATTCGAAACGAACCACGTAGCATTAATTATCTTTCTTAATATTTTGGATTGTACACTTTGGATACGATTCGTGTTTGATGATTTACAGCAAACCCATAATTCGGATCCATACAGCCAAATGGGTTTTAGTAAGTTGTTATAGAGAAGGACTTTACTTGTAGCATTTAATTTGGATCGGTGATCAAGTAGCCGCATCAACACAGAGTATCTTTTTCGTAGCTCTTGGTTCTTAACATTTAAATGATATCTCCAAGTTAAACGGCTATCGAGATAGAAGCCAAGATAGCGGACACGATCGGAGCTAGGAATAACAGCAATACGTATGGGGTGGCACGTTCCTCTTCTAAGTGTAAACGTGACGTAATGACATTTACTGACGTTTATGCGAATACGCCATTTCATAAACCATGATTCGAGTAGATCAACATGTTGCTGTAAGGTAGTGGAAGCTTGGACAGGATCTTCATGTCTTGATAGTACAGCAACATCGGTCAGCAAATGTACACAATAGCGTGTCAGGATGCCGGGGTATATCTGCTGTATAGATCACTGGTCCGAGTATACTGCCTTGGGGCACCCCAGCGCAGACACTGTAATGGGTGGAGAAAGCGTAGTCTTCTTTGATGCAGAAATATCGTTGTGACAGGTAAGATCTGAACTGCCTTTAGTTTGAACAGAAGTCCCTCGTGCCACACACGATCAAATGCTTGAGACGCATCCAGAAATACACCAGTACAATACTGTTTTTCTTCAAAGGTTGTTGATATAATATCAGCAACACGGTGAACCTGATGAACAGTGGACTGGTTATTTTGAAAACCGAACTAGTGATCAGGAATCACATTATGTTTATGTAATATAGGATAAAGGCGTTTTAATAGCAGTTTTTCTAGTACCTTCCCTAAAAGGGGCAGTAAACTAATTGGACGATATGATTATGCATTATGGCGAGGTTTATTTGGTTTAGGTATCATTTTGACCATCGAAAACTTCCACTCAAGTGGGAAGTATATTTCCCTTAATACCGAGTTATATATGTATGTGAGTAGGATGATGGCTCGTTTAGGTAGATTTTTAAGGACTTCGGAGGTGATGCAGTCAAACCCCGGAGCTTTTCTCATTTGTAAACGCTGTATTATATTCTTTACATCGGCTGGACTAAATGGTGCAATAGGTAGAGAGCGGTACATCTAGTTCTTTTAAAATAAGGACAGAATGTTAATTATCAGTAATATTTGGATGAGGAGTAAGCACATCAGAGAGGTATTTAGCGAATGTTTCAGATTTTTGTTCGGGTGATTTAGTCCATGAGCCGTTTTCTAGCTGCAGTGGATGGAAACTTTCCTGATAGTTAAGCAGGTTAAAATGGGGATGTAGATGTACAGTTAGCAATACAGGTGAATGATCAGAGCAGTGGTCAAAATCGTTATTTATTTCGAAAGAATCTTTAAAGCGGCTTGAGGAAACAAATATATCTAGAATATCCGGTTTCTTATTGATAGACGTAGACCAGTATGTGGGTTGCATCGGGGATGTAATTATGTAATTATTTTGTAGCGTACAGTTGAGAAGTTGGACTTCTCGTGGGTTAGTAACTCTACACTTAAATTGTTGATGTTTTGAGTTAAAATCACATCCTGCAATGAAGTGTGGAGCAAGTTGTTTAAAAAGTGACTGGAACTCATTGGATGAGATTTTGAACTTTGGAGGGCAGTATATTGAAGCTATATGAAAGTTCTTCAGTAACAACGTTAACTGTGGTAATCTGGATTGCTGGAGAGAAAACTGAATGTATGACGTGGTGTTTGATTGGGTTACGTATAATAATAGCTGCTCCACCGTGTGGTTCATCATCAGGATGATCACCTCTATAAGTAATATAACCAGGTACAGAGAATTTGATTTTGCTGGTAAAATGAGTTTCAGTAATAAGTGCAATATCTATACGTTTGTCGTGTAACATATGGTTTATTTCTTCAAAGTGCTTACTAAGACCATTTGCATTCCATAGGAGGATTAATAGGGATTGTTGTGTGAATGGTCTCATTTGCTAAGCAATCGAGGAATAACATCTGCAAGGAGTGTTGACAGCGGGGAAATAAGAGGATTAATTATAGTTTTTAATTCATTAAGGAACGTTGTAAACATTGATGTATCACACGGTTGATTGGCTGGAGGTGAAATTGACTGGGGAACTGGCGGGAGTGTTTTATTTTGAGAGGATATTTGGGAATGATTTGTATGGAAAGTTTGGTGATGACGAGCGGCTACTTCAGCGTAAGTATTAGTGGGTAATGATTCATGAGATGGGGAAACTATTTGAGGATTTAAGGGCGATTTCTCAGTGAGTCTGTCATGATTTGGGGCTTCATGTATTCTCATATGGTTATGTGATGGTTTACGTAGAAGTGCCAGTTTTTTATGGATAATACAGCCTCGATAGTTGGCAGGATGATTTTCTTTACATAAGGCACATATAGGTAAGTTATCTCTTGGTTGTTTGCATTCATGATGCGTGTGGTTTTCGCCACAACGCACACACCGTGGAACATAGTGGCAATATTTCTTGGTATGACCATAAGCCTGACAGTTAGAACATTGAAGTATAATTTTTTTCTTACGCGGTTCCTCTATCTTAATGCACGTGTTTAGTAGGTACTTGATATCAAATATGGATTCATTATTAGGTTGCTGGTTTAAATCCACAAAGAAGAGTGGAATTGGTTCTTTTGTTTTAGCTTGCAAGACATTTGTAACTGCACGAACGGAATACCCTTGGGAGGTCAGTTTCTCTCCAATAAGATCACAGGGAGCAGAGTGATGAAGATTTCGGACAACGTAGGAACGATCAGCGGGTAGCTGATAAGAATGAAATTTAGCATTCTCTGCCTCAAGAAATTTGATACTTTTTCTACAATCCTCAGCATTGGCTACTTTGAGGACTATATTGTTTTTTAATGATTTAAATTGTATATTATTACCTACAACTTCTAGTAATTTCCGCCTGAGAATGTGGAAATTAAGTACATTGGTAATATAGATAGGTGGAATATTAGAAGCTTTATTGTTTAATTCAATGTCCATTTCGTTATCCTGTGGTGGATCGTTATGAGTAGTCAAAAGTGAAAATCTGTTTTTGTTTAAGGAGATAGTTTTACTATTTTGAATGTCGTCTTTTTTTGGCATTTTAGCAGTATGTTTAGGAAACCGCCATGTAGAATTATCGTTAATAGAATCGACGGAAGAAGAATGTAATCTCTTTATTGTGTAGGTGAATAGGATTTATTACGGATTCATTATTACGGTCGGAGACGATATCATTATTACTTGGTTGGGGGAGAACAATTCGCGGGGAGGTCACGCGACGATAGCGGCGACGGGATTCGCGATCGAACTATCATTTCATGTAAGTGCGCAGCTGCACGAAGACAGCAACGCCCATGCGATAGTGCACTAATTAAGCTCAAACTGACTACACATCTGTAAATTAAACAAACTATAAAGCATTCATTTGAATAATAAAGTATTAATCATTAAAGGAGAAAAAAGTAACTACGAAAACCATACTAAACATGTGTTTCTAAAATATTATCCTCAATAAAAATGGTTGTAATGCGATTTTTTAGCGTAAGATTATAAATATAAACAATTTTTAATAATATAGTAAACAAGATTGACACTTAATATGTATTAATATTAAAATGTAACTATCAGAACAAATTATTAAAAAAGTTCCTAGGCTTAAACACGGTAATAATTTTACATTTATTTTCGAATAATATTAAGATTTTAATTACACAACATTTATATAGAATTACACGTAGGTTCCATATAATACGTTAAGAACTATATTTACTTGTTCATTATAACCACGTAAAAAAAATGTAAAATTAAAATTAATGCATCCATTAAGACGTAATTTAACAACAAAACAAAGATAGAATTGTAGATCACCCAACTAAGTTCAAAAAAAGCGAGTTGCTTTTCAAAGACACATTTTGATAGAAATGACCAGTAGTGAATTTATTTTTGCGGAAAATGCAATTTTCAGAAAAAATTCAAAAATTTTTAAAAACTAGATCTTGACAAGAAATTTGGCCGCTATACACGACTATTACTTCCGATAGTAAAGGATAGTGTCAATTCCTACATTTATAAATATAACGATTTTGCCTTCCGCAGAAAAAATGTATCATTACCGATCAAAAGTACCGAAATGTGATTTTTGAAAAATTACTAAATAAATGATTTAATTATAATATTATAACATACGTCAACGCCTTAATCCTAATCGAAACCGTATTCATCATACGAATCGAGAAAAATTCGCCGAATCAATGTAGATTTTCACTACTAATCATTTTTATCAAAATGGTACTATTAACATTCCCAGTTGATGTGCAATTCTCGCTTTTTCCTTTAATCATACTTCTAACTAACCTAAACAAACCTAACCGAATATAACCTTAACCTAACCAGCAAGTGAGATTTATTTACGCGCAAATAGTATAAAAACTATTTATTAATGATATACATATTTTTTTTTTTTTTTTTTTTTTTTTTTTTTTTTTATTTTTTTAATGGGGATGCCTTTACAGCTTACCCAACGTGGAGCCGTAATAATCACTAACTCATATTCTTATGAACTCGGACAACTTCTCGAGAAAAGTCGCTATGTCCGGGAATAAATCTAAATTCTCAACATGTAGAAGGGACATTACATTATAAGGAGGACCACCACGAGATGCGTAAAGTAATTTGAGATACAGTTCAGAACGTAGTGCTGTTAATGAAGGACATTCGAAGAACACGTGATCGGGGTTGCAGACTACACGACCAGCATGTAGAGGACAATACGGATTATCTCTAAGCTGCATAACGAACAGGCGGTCAGGCAACAAGCAATGCCCAAACCGCAATCTGCTGATAAGCACAATTCCTCTCCGCTTGATGTTTTTGAAAACGTAGAACCATGGGAACCTAGGGAGAGACGGCTGCAGCTGATAATACGCAGTAAGAGGCGACCGCTGTATGCACTCCATATATGTCTGATCCCAGTGCTTTTTATGAACAGACTGTGTAAAGTGAATGACGTCACGAGAAGAAACTGAAGAGAATAAAACACCACTAGAAGAACCCCTTTTAGCTATTGCATCTACCATTTCATTGTCGGGGACTCCTCGATGTCCCGGTACCCACAAGAATGACACAAATATACTGAGGTTTTCCAGCTGATTAAGTATTGTGGCGACCTGTACGATATATACCTATAAATACATATACACATGCAGATCGCTAACATATATTTATTTTACGTTATATTTTTAAATATAGGGATATAAATATTAAAATATAACGTTACCGACTTCTGGTTTCAAGGTATGCCCGGGATGCCACATGGGAGAGGCCCATGACCGATTATTATAATAAAATAAATTAAATGACAAGAATAAAAATGCGGTTTTTATTGTATTGAAAATTTATTACTTTTTGGAAGAAATAAAATTACGAATCGAACGCGTGCGATATCCGGCTACGTTTATTTTTAGTATACAAAATTTTTTTATATATATATATATTGAAACTTTTCGAACGATTATTAATATAGTATAATACACGGAACCGTCCCTAGCCTAGATGGACCAACTTCACGGTCGAAGTCCCGACGATCCATCCTAACTTCTTCGAAAACTATCCGACTTGACTTTTCTCCAGCTCGACTAAAATTCAACTGAACTGTCTTTCGACTGACAAGATTCAACTCACTTAACTCACTCCACTGGCGAATTCGTGAACTAAAACTCCGACAAAACTCGTCTGTTTCTTACACTCCAGGACTCTGGAGGCGACACAGGTATCTTAGCATTATTATACTTATTATGTACTTTACTGTCGACGAAATGCCGGTTTCTTTGCAATTATTGTTTTGATCTTTTCTTAAATCTTTTTCTCCTCCATAATGGGTTTTTTTGTCTATTTTCGACGTACATAGTTGAACCAAGGACAAGTTCCATTGTCCCTTATACTTAAAGGTTATATACTTATACATATACATACATATATAGTCTTATATATTTACTTATTAGTGCGGCAGCCAGCATCAGGTAACATAACACATATACACATACACTCAACATACTTGCTTTCTAGGAACTCTACAGATATAGAAATTCCTAAATTGACGGTTTTCGGTGGAACCCTCCGATTTCTCTTTTGGACTAGCCAATCAGAAAATTCGGACTGTTTCTTTTGGTGTTTGACCAAAATACCGACTGAATACATTTTATATGCTATTTATCTTCTTCTTTTTGCTCTCGCCATGTCAACGCTTGATTTATTATATATATGTCTTTTCGACATTTTTCATATATTAACTTTGACAGATCTTTTACAATTCTAATCTTATCGGCGCCAGCGTGCTTTCCCCAATACATATATCTCTATATTTATATCAGTCTAACTATTCTATTTTCTTTTTATTATATTTCTTTTTATTATATTTCCTTTGGGAAAGTCACGTTCGCAATGCCGACCGGATGTATAAACACATACCTATATATATATACAATATTTCTTTTTCTTTCATCACCTTTTACGTACATATTATTAAATTTAATCTTCCAAATATACCTTTTGACTCAAATTTCAATTTACCAACTTTAGTCACTCACTACTACTAACAATGTAACAAGCATGGTTGTTACATATGCCCCGCCGCACTAAATAAAAATTGGATGAGAGGGTCACTGACCCGGACATCCGACTTTTCTTAAATAACTATTTACATAATACTTATCAATAATTTCGCGTTCGATTTGTATTCATTCGCGTTCTTCGTTTATATAACTTTTCTCGTAGTTGAGGGATGACTGGCCGCGTGCATGGAATGCGAGAAGGTGTACCGCTTGCTAGTATATACATAGTAGTCCGGCAACATTATCGAATTAAGCTATTCGGATGCGGAACGATCACAATAACCGGTTTTTCTTTTCCTTTCGAACTTTGGTAACCATAGGGAGGTTATCGACCCGTCCCTTGGACAAAAGGACAACCTTTTGGTATATATCGTATCTTCGTTATATAAATATTGCCATCTCCTTTTTATTTTCATCTGGGATTTTTTTCCTTTTTTTTTTTTTTTTCATTATTATTATTACTATTATTTCGACATTTTGGTTGTTACTTCTTCCGGCGACCTAGCATCCCCACATCCTGCACACAAACCAAATCACCCACCCCCTACTGGCGGTTATATTGGTCTGTCGCTAGTTGTCATGCTGGTGATGTCGATGGCGTTTGGGATCATTGACTTATATTACTATAAATAATTTTAATTTTTTAACTTGATATATACATGTTAACTTATATCATCTACCTTAATTTTTTACACATTCAAACGTTTCGTAAAGTTTTAATAGCTCATGCATTTATATGCATAAATTATATCATTGATAACGTAATTAATCCTACCCCAACTTAATATACTCGATATTTACATGTTTACGACTTATACTCATAGGTGTATTTAAAATCTTTCACACGTACCGTCATTTATACGCATACCAACACATACATCCTCTTATACGTTTCACTTTTAATTTACTTTATATATACATATATATATATATAACAACGCGAATTCCTATATCTACTATTTAAACGTACACATATTTTATAAACGTCTTTACAATTATATTTTTTTTTTTTTTTTTTTATAATTACTTTTAATATTTATATTTACTTATCTTAATTCCTCGTATTTGCACCAAACCAATGACTGATTAAATTTTGTTTATTACCATTATCCATACCACTCTTCTTATTTTGTATAATTCCCCTGCACCAATCTATATATATATATATATATTATGGTCATACATTTTATTCAGCTATTCTAAATTATTCCTATTCCTTACCCTACCTACCTACCTATTTATATATATTTATAAATGCGTTGCTTATTTATTGAATCGCTTTAGCTGTCGTACGTTGTATCTTCCTATTACGTTGCCATTCTGATCTTTCAGCATATATGTATTATTGTTAAAGACTTGACAAACGCTATAGGGGCCTGTATATAATCGATCCAATTTTTTCATCAATCCTTTTCCTTTATTAGACAGAGTGTGCTTTTTTAGCATCACAGTATCATTTTCCTTCAGTATCGTAGGATTCTGATGTTTAATCTCTCGTCTACTTCTTTCTTTGGCTATGTTTGATCTCGCCTGTTCTACATCCTGATCATAATTGTATACATCATCGTCGGGAGGAAATATTCCACTCTCACTTAGAATATCCTTGGGTTTTTTACACAACATTAAATAATGTGGTGCATACTTCGTAACGCCATGAGGTAGTTCATTTAACACTCGTTCTATTTGTTTGACCCGGTTTGGCCATCCTTTGTGATTGTTATGACAGTAGATTCTTAATAAATTTCCTATCTCACGATTGGTTCTTTCCACAGGATTTCCTTGCGGATTATAAGTGGTAGTTCTCATTGGTTTTATACCCCACCTTCGTAACGTGTTTTCCCACGTTTTATTCCGAAATACACTGGCGTTATCGGTTAATAATTTTTCAGGCGTACCCACTTGCTTCGTATATTCTTCAATTTTCGATACTATGTTTTTTGTCGTTGGTGCGCCTATTGTATATAATTTAATGTACTTTGTAAATATATCTAATATTCCAATAATATATTGTTTGCGATTGAATTTGGGCAATGGTCCCTTTATATCGACACTTACCATTTCCAATGGTTGCCCAGCTGTTACCCCTTTGAATTCCCCTTTCATGCTGTGATTAGCTGGCTTACACTGAGCACAAACTACACAACGTTTAATTAGTTGCACTATTCTTTTTCTCCTTCTTACAAACATACAATTAGTCTTCATTAGATCGAATAAACGACGCGCACCCACATGTCCATATCTCTCATGATATAGCGAGATAATTTTATCTACAATTTTATCGCTTATCCACAGTTTCCATCGGGAACCACGATCTTCGTTGACGTAATATATATTATTCTGATATCCTCTCATATATCTTTGCATTTTTTTATCTTGTTTTAGTCTGACGCGCAAACTACTAATCTCCATCCTCTCTTTCTTTGTCTCTTCAGTCCACCATATCCTTGCCTTTTCACTTTCCTTTTTTAATTCTCCCCTAATCTTCTCTATATTCTCCGTTAATTTCCCTTTCAACTTGTTCATAGCCCTTTCTTCCACACCATCCGTGGCCTTTTCTATACAATCTTTCACTTTCTCTTCAACATATTCCGCAGCTTTATCTGCTAACCCTTCACTAATATCTACTTCTACTTTTTCCATAACATTTTTGTACACTTCTTCCTTAACCTCCTGCACCTTTTTCATACTCTCTTCTATTTCGATCGTCAACTTCTTCTTTCGCCCTTCTTTCCATTCCTGCATAAATTCCGCAAACCTCCTGTTACTTTCTTTAATTTCTTGTCTTTCAATAGCATATTTCTTTTCTCTCTCTTCCTCCTTCTTGTCTCGTTCTTCTTTTTCGATCCGCCTCTCTTCCCGTTCAGCCCTCCTTTCTTCTCTTTCAAGTTCTTTTTCAATCCGCCTCTCTTCCCGTTCTTCTGCAAATTGTTGCATCATCATTTTCATCATATTCATCAACATTGTGGTATTACCTCCTTCGCTACTTTCTCCACATCCTCCACAAAAACCTTTGAATTCTCCCTCCATTTTTTATTTTATCTGTATTTATATTTATATACGTTAAAATTTAAAATTGATAATATATAGTATAATAAAAAAATTTATATATATGTATACATATTTACGTTAAAATATTAAATTGAAATAATAAAAAAATTTTTAAAAATATTTTCGGATTTCTAATCCAGAGGTCGTGGGTTCGATCCCCACCAGGGATGCCAATTTATGTGGCGACCTGTACGATATATACCTATAAATACATATACACATGCAGATCGCTAACATATATTTATTTTACGTTATATTTTTAAATATAGGGATATAAATATTAAAATATAACGTTACCGACTTCTGGTTTCGAGGTATGCCCGGGATGCCACATGGGAGAGGCCCATGACCGATTATTATAATAAAATAAATTAAATGACAAGAATAAAAATGCGGTTTTTATTGTATTGAAAATTTATTACTTTTCGGAAGAAATAAAATTACGAATCGAACGCGTGCGATATCCGGCTACGTTTATTTTTAGTATACAAAATTTTTTTATATATATATATATTGAAACTTTTCGAACGATTATTAATATAGTATAATACACGGAACCGTCCCTAGCCTAGATGGACCAACTTCACGGTCGAAGTCCCGACGATCCATCCTAACTTCTTCGAAAACTATCCGACTTGACTTTTCTCCAGCTCGACTAAAATTCAACTGAACTGTCTTTCGACTGACAAGATTCAACTCACTTAACTCACTCCACTGGCGAATTCGTGAACTAAAACTCCGACAAAACTCGTCTGTTTCTTACACTCCAGGACTCTGGAGGCGACACAGGTATCTTAGCATTATTATACTTATTATGTACTTTACTGTCGACGAAATGCCGGTTTCTTTGCAATTATTGTTTTGATCTTTTCTTAAATCTTTTTCTCCTCCATAATGGGTTTTTTTGTCTATTTTCGACGTACATAGTTGAACCAAGGACAAGTTCCATTGTCCCTTATACTTAAAGGTTATATACTTATACATATACATACATATATAGTCTTATATATTTACTTATTAGTGCGGCAGCCAGCATCAGGTAACATAACACATATACACATACACTCAACATACTTGCTTTCTAGGAACTCTACAGATATAGAAATTCCTAAATTGACGGTTTTCGGTGGAACCCTCCGATTTCTCTTTTGGACTAGCCAATCAGAAAATTCGGACTGTTTCTTTTGGTGTTTGACCAAAATACCGACTGAATACATTTTATATGCTATTTATCTTCTTCTTTTTGCTCTCGCCATGTCAACGCTTGATTTATTATATATATGTCTTTTCGACATTTTTCATATATTAACTTTGACAGATCTTTTACAATTCTAATCTTATCGGCGCCAGCGTGCTTTCCCCAATACATATATCTCTATATTTATATCAGTCTAACTATTCTATTTTCTTTTTATTATATTTCTTTTTATTATATTTCCTTTGGGAAAGTCACGTTCGCAATGCCGACCGGATGTATAAACACATACCTATATATATATACAATATTTCTTTTTCTTTCATCACCTTTTACGTACATATTATTAAATTTAATCTTCCAAATATACCTTTTGACTCAAATTTCAATTTACCAACTTTAGTCACTCACTACTACTAACAATGTAACAAGCATGGTTGTTACAGTTTCAACAAGATGACTGAAATCAATGAATCTGACACCTTCCCTTTGCATTCAATAGCCTTTAAAATACTCTGTGAGTCGGTAACAACGAGATAATTACCTGGAAGATTCGCATCAATTAAGGACGACAAAGAAAGAAATACTGCCACACACTCAGCTGTAAATGAGGAACAGAGATCAGATAATTTGTATGCACTGCTAATATTAAGAGAAGGGATATAAACTGCTGCACCAGTTCCCTGAGATGACTTCGATCCATCTGTATAAACAAGGATATGCGTAGGAAAATTTTCAGCGATAATATTATTAAATGTAGCCCGGATCAGTGGGGGAGGCCAATGGACGTAGTTCTCTGGAAAGAAAAATGTTATTTTATTGGCAAAATTGTATGAATAAGGTAACATAAATTGGATGGGTATATGAATTCGCATAGTCTGCACCTGAAATTCATCCAACCTAGGTAAAACCGAAGCCAGCAGAGGCATTTTGCTGTTTGAAAACCGCCAGTTGGAATAAATGTGGTAGAATAAATTGTATAGCGGAAAGCGATCTATGTACATTCTACCGATCAAGAGCTTTAATGCTAAATAACTCCGTCTCAGCTGTAACGGAGGAATCTTACACTCTGCCAACAATGCCGGTATCGGAGTACTTCTAACTGCACCAATACAGAGCCTCACACACTCATTTTGCACACGATCAAGCTTATTTAACAATGATTCAGCTGCAGATCCATAAAAAACACAACCATACTCCATTTTAGAACGAATTAGCGACTTATAAAGAGTCAACAGTATGAAAGGATCACCACCCCAACGAGTATTGTATAAATTACGTAGAATGTTAACGGCGCGGTTAATAGTTTTTATAAGATATTCAATATGTGGCCTCCATGTTAAACGCGTATCCAACGTAATACCCAAATACCGTATTGACTTACAAAAGGGAATAACTCCATTTTCTGCTGTGATAGAGAAGTTATTGACTGTGAGATGTCTGTAAGTAAAAACCACTGCCGCACTTTTCTGGGGACTTAAGGTTAACCCCAACTTATAAAGAACGCGTTCGATTAAATCAATATCCATATTAATATTACATACGGCGTCGGAAAATGATGTATTGGAACTAAATACCGCAATGTCATCGGCATAAAGGAGAGTTTTGGAATACAAAGGCACGTGTGCCAGTTCTGAAATATATAAATTAAAAAGCAACGGACTGAGGGAAGAACCCTGAGGAATTCCCCTATATACCACTCGATGGTATCTGGTGGACGATGAACTTATTAAAATGTGGCGTTGCGAAAATAGTCTACTAATGAAGTGGCAGCAATGCTCTGGAATGCCTAGGGACAACAGTTTCTGCTGTAAAGTGGGCAAATGTACGTTGTTAAAGGCGTTCATTATATCGAGGAAAACAGTAATATTGTATTCTTTATTAATGATACTGTTATATATATTACCAACTAAATCACCCACGCAGTCCAATGTACTGGTGTTATTTCGAAAACCATACATATTAGTTGGAAGGATTTCATTATGCTCTAACCACCAGTTGAGACGCGAAGCTATAACGGATTCACAAATTTTTCTAAAACAAGAGGCTAATGCAATTGGTCTAAGTGATCCATTTTTCTTAGGCACAGGGACGATAACAAAAATCATCCAAGAACTTGGAATCGATTTAGTTTGCCAAACTTTATTTAAAATGTGAACGAAGATAGTAAAAAAATTTTCCGGCAGCTTTTTTAATACTTCGAAAGAAACACCATCGTATCCTGGCGATGTTGAATCCTTCGTTGATAAAATGTAAGCTACCTCCTTTTCAGTAAAAGGAGCATCTAAAAAGTGATCCGAGGGGCTACTTTCAGGTATTATAACTTCTTCTAGTTCAGGTACATGAGGTGGAGCCAGTGACTCAACAAATGAATAACAATTGTCCTCTGACAACTGTCTAACTTTATTATAAGAAGAACTCCTGAACGATTTAGATAATTCCCATACCTTAGAGATAGATGTTTGTCGATTGAATTGCATGCAAAACTGTTGCCACTTCTTCCTTTTTGTAAGTTTAAATTCCCGCTTAGCTAAAGCATTAATTTTCCTCCAGTGCAGATAATTTTCAACAGAACTATTTTCCTTATATTGTAAAAAAGCTCTCCTTCTATCACAAGCTGCGCGATGGCAGGAAACTGACCACCAAAGGCTTGAGTTACTTTTCCTTGTTTTCTTATATTCACGCTCCTTTATAGTTGGTGACGATTTTAATAGGGCTTCGCTGATAGCTTCATATAACAACTGGAACTGGATCCTAGGGTCAGTCTCATTGCATATATTTAAATCATGTTTCTGAAGCTGAGCAGAAAACCATTGCCAATTCGTACGAATATAGTTCCACCTTTTTCCTAGGGACTGATCAAAAAATCTGTAACTATCCTGTACCTCATTTATACCTATTTCTATTAATATGGGGCAGTGGTCACTCCCTGAAGTGTCTGGGATAATTTTCCAGCTAGCTATTAGACCAAATGTAGGCGAGCAAAATGTCAAATCTAACGGGTTGGCAACAGTTCCGGGCCTACCAAAATGAGTTGGACTGCCATCGTTCAAGATGCAGCAGTCAACATTCAAAAAGGCTTCATATAACACATTTCCTAAATAATTATTTGTGGAACTACCCCAGGCTACATTATTCGCATTCCAGTCGCCACCGATAATGAATGGAGTTTTCAATGAATTAAAAATATCTGAGAAAATAGAAATATTTGGACGAGAGGAAGGTTTAACATATATACTATAAATATGAATATAAAAAGACGAATTTATATTGATCTTGGTGCCTATCAATTGTATGAAATTCGAGCTATCCTGCGATAAACTGCAAGGAATAGGAAAGGACGTGATGTGGTCCCGCACTAAAATTGCCACGCCACCATATCCATCCTGTCTATCGTTTCTATAAGTAGTAAAATTTTTATACTCGAATTGTTCAATGGGTTCAAGCCATGTCTCCGATAATAACACTACGTCAGCTTCGTATTCATCAATTAATCTATCAAGGCTGTCACAGTTATTTTTCAAATAATAAAGATAAAATTCCCGATGGTCATACTGCTGGCGTGTATAAAATTCCTTGTTCGTGTGGCAAAAACTACATTGGACAAACTGGAAGGTCTATTAATACACGCATTAAAGAGCATGCTGCAGATTGTAAATATAAACGCATAAGTAAATCAGCAGTAGCAGAACATCTAATTACAGCGGGTCACTCTATAGACTTCGAGGAGAGGAAGGTATTGGTAAAGGAGCAAAAATATGGGAAGCGAATTGTCCGAGAGGCTATTGAAATAGAAAAGCATAATAATTTCAACAGAGAAGATGGATTTCGGCTACCTGATGCTTGGAAACCAGTATTACTTAACAATAGAGAAAAATTAAAATACCCTACTGAAGTGGCCAACCAACCATTGATTACAGAAGTACCAACCAATCACAATACAGGAATATCAGGTGATGAATCAGCCGATGGTAGGACCAATCATAGCCCTGAAAATATAATTACTACTGACAAATTAACCAATCACAATACAGGAATATCATCTGATAGTAGGACCAATCATAGCCTTGGAAATATAATGACTACAGAAGAATTGACCAATCACCATACAGTAATATCAGGTGATGTATCAGCTGTCGGTAGGACCAATCACAGCCCTGGAAATATTAAGTTCCGATTGAGAAGTGCCTATAAAAGGAAATAACTCAAGGGTTTGTGGTTTAGTTCGTTTCTGATGATGAGTGGTGTAGCCCATACGAAACGTTAAGTTTTTTGAATAATCAGGACGTGGTTTTCACCGAAAATAATTCTAGACGTATATTAAGTTTCATTTTATGCTCGACCGTCCCTGGATGACAGGAATAGGTCTATTTGCATAATTGTATGCTCGACCATCCGTAGTTATAAGGGATAGGTCTTTTCGCATATACAAATTATTATACTGATTATGAGATAACGGAGCAAAATATGGCTGACCAGCGAAAGAAAGATTATATACACGTAAGCGTACGTATACATATTTACAATCACACAAACATACACATACACACAGAGATACCCACGCATACATATACACATACATACTTATACACATATTTACACACATGTCTAAGGAGAACGAAGCATTTGAATTATTGATTCGAGCTTATTCTCCAAGTGAGGAATCTGGAATTTTTGTAGCGTGGACAAAAGTGCGGGCACCAAGAGATCGGAAGGAGGATGGGTTAGAACGAAAGATGATTTATTTTGGTTATCAATAGGTTGAGGAACTTTAGGATTTGAAGACAAGGATACATTATTAATTATAGGCTCGGCTAATGAGATAACAGCGTCATCCCCTTCTGGTGGATACACTGATCTTGACTTAACGTTTAAGGCTAAATTAGAGTAATAATGATTACCCCAAATTTGACTTCTATCAACAATATTCTTGTTATTTTTCTTATTCCTATTATTATTACTATTACTATTACCATTATAATTGCTGATATTATTATTATTATTATTATTATTATTACTACTGTTACCATTATTGTAGTGGCGACTGGAAGAACCTGAGCCACTGCTATTTCTTCTACGTTTAAAGGAACTGGTCCTTGTACGCAACTCTGGGAAATTTTTGTTATTTGTCACTTCAGCAAATGAAAATGCAGGAGTGACCACAGCCCCCTTACAAATCAACTTAGCTTCAGAGAACGAAACATTTTCTGCTGCCATAACTTTCTGTAGCTTGAGTTGTTCCTGATAAACTGGACAGCCGCGATCGAAAGCGGAGTGGTTACCCCTACAACTGGAACAAAACAGAGCTGATGACGAGGTTTCACGATTAATTTGGCAATCCGATGATTTATGACTACCAGAGCAAAACCCGCAAATAGTTTTGCTACGGCAAAGTTTACTAATATGGCCGAATCTAAGGCAATTGTTGCACATTTTTGGTCTCCTAATGCTAGGTTCTACTTTACATGAATAATAATCGAAAAAATGAACACAATCGGGTAATAAATTTCCGCAGAACTTTATTTCAATAAGTGGAATAGGAGAAAAGGAACCATCCTGATTTCGTTTATTGAGTCTACGTATGTGATCTATTTTAACACTTGCAGTACAGGATGCGGTGAGTTCCTCGATTGTAAGGTCGATCGGAACGTCCCTTACAATACCAAAACGAAAGAGTAACGTTTGAGGAATAAAACAACGTATGTTAAGCTCTTTGTGGATACCCTCTGCAAGGAGAAACATATTAGCATGAACCACGGAATTAAATATTAGTCTAACTTGGTTACGACCACTCCTTGTCATACATTTAAGACCCGTAATTTTATTATGAATTAATTTGGCCAACGACATAGGATGAAGGTTGCCAATATTATTATTTATTCCTTCTATCAAAACTATAATTGGTCCCTGAAAATCGTTCGGAAAAATATTAATTGATGTAGGGTATATCGTAACTTGTACACGAGGATTTATGTTAATATTACATAAAGTATCTTTAACAATTTCAGAACTCGGTTCTACGCGAATATTATTTATCGAAATAATTTCGTCGGAACCGACATCTGTTATAATAGCCTCGTTAGAAATATTAAGATTTGATTTCTTATCTCTAATGTTACACGGATTATTATGCTTATTACCATTAATACCACTACCACTACTACTACTAATACCCACGCTATTATTACCATCAATTTTATTATTACGACTATTATCATTGTTATTATTATTACTATCACTATCAGTATCATTAAAACTACTATTGTTGAACCTATTCCCATTATTGCTATAGATAACATTATTATTACTACCACCGTTTTTAACGTTGATATTACGATGTGTATTACCACCGCCACGACCGACGGTGCTTACTTGGGGGGCAGGGGACGATTCTCCCCTGCCCGCAGCTCCAGCTTTAGACATTTATCGACTATATATGTAGTCGATAATTTCTGTTACACACAAGGAACTGTATAAGCCTAAGCCTGCCTCCGCAACGACCGAATAAAATAAAATAAACACAAATACGAACACGAGTTGTAAACTACAATACGCGAACTCGTACCGAACGAAATACGAAACAACAACTAAATTAATAAATAAACTTTAAAATAACTTAAATAACAAATTAACAATAAAAAATTAAAATAAATAAAACAGAACAACTACGAGGACATCAATGGTTAATTATAACGATCTCACTAAAAATACACAATAACCAAATAACGAAAATTCAAATAATAATAATTTTTTAAACAATACAACAAGTTAATAACAATTATTTATTATTATAAAAAGTTTATTGACACACTCATCATATATGTGAGAGAAAATTCTGAAATTTGGAATATTATTCCCTAGTAAAAAAAAAAAAAGATCTCAAATAACTTTTTTTTTCGGACCGATACACACAAATGTAACCATTGTGACTCCAATGGAGTATACGTGAAACATAATTTTTTTATACGCCTAAATTAACAACAACATATTATATATAAGATGTTGAGAAAACATGTAGTAAACATATATATTTATTTTACAGAATTACATAAAACAATATACATTATTTTTTACCCCAAATGAAAATTGTTCACCCAAACAAAATACGTGCATATATAAAATGTTATAATGAAAACTTTATTTGAACTAAATTATAGTAAAAATGTAACTACTTACGATGAAAACAATAAAAACAAATATTTTTAATTGTTAAGCATGAATATCCGTTTGCTACATTCACAACGATTCCGTCCATCATAACTAATTTTTACAACGTGTTGATAAAGCTTTATCAGAATTTACAGGAAAATGGTTCATTGTATAGTCTTTTGTTTTGAACTTTCGGCTACTTCTGTCCTTAAGGACGAACTTACACAGCGAGGGTTTGGTATTTGAACATTTAATTAGCTACTGTTAAACGGAATTATAATAAATCTTTAACATTTTTAAGTACATTTTGCCGAAGCCATCTGTGATGGCAATATCAACAGCATGGCAAAATAGTTTAAGCGGTCATTTTTTACTCTTCATATTAATCTAATATAATCATGTTAAAAAATTGAATTTATCAACTCCTTCCATTGCCGAATTATGCTCCTTGACAACTTGAGGTTTTTCAATATTTACATACTTTTTCACTTCTTTTTTTTACCATCTTTCGACTACATTAGTTTTTCCTATTCTAACATAATCGGAGCACAGAATTATAACTTTATTATCGACACATTATAGCTACACCATCAGATGGTACCACATCTTTCTGGTATCATGTTTTTGATTTAATATTTTTAATTTTAGGGAACGAATGATCCAAAAATCTATTTATCCTGACAGTTCCTGCAAATCGAATACCCTTATCTGTAAGGATTTGCACTAGACGATGTGTTGAAGTAATTGTCGCAATACACACGTCCTGCTTCAACATTTCGAATGAAATGTAGTACAACTGCTGCACCAAATCCATTATTTTTCAAAAACGGCTTTTCAGTTTCTGTGCTTTTTTTCTGATATATAATAAAATCGTGCAACACGCCATTCTTTCCGCAAAGCATAAAAAAAATCCCCACGGATGGGGTTTATTTGGAAAATAGTGTTGTGAGATCCTTTAAATGCTATTTGTTCATGCACACTTATTTCACGCTCCATTTTTAAAGTTGAACAATATTTTTGAATGTCATTATAAATTGATCTAACCGTCCAAAAATTTATTTTTTGGATTTCGATCGGTTAGATTATTTACACGAGGCAGATAATTTCTTATTTTGAAAAATTTATTAACCGACATTGCGTTAGGAAAAACATTCATTTTTAATGTTGCGCCTCAATACATTCGGACTCGAGGGACTTTGAAAATACCCATTAGTATGTGTAGACCAAATAGCTTTTTTATGTCATTTTCAGTACAGGCAAAATGTACATCATTTTTCTGATGTGCACACATCATTGCACATTTCGCAAACTTTTCTATAAGCATAGGTCAAATATAGTTATCGAAATATTTATAAGGAGATAATAATTCTATATCGTCATTATTACCAGGCTCATAAATAAACTTTTCTATTATTTCCCAGCGAACAGACTGCTTGGTATGCAAGTGGACCTTGTAATTCTTCATCACTTGTAATATTTACTGCTTTGATCGATATCCGCAACACTTCACCATCTAACATCTAAACATGAAGTATAAAATATCAGCGGATTATACCATTTTTATAATAAGATACAAGTTTATAAAAATACAATCGGCTAACGTTCAAAATTATTATATGATAAAAAATAATTATATATACGCGCACATACCTTAATAATTTCAATAAACTTGTCAAGCTTATGTTTCATCATTCGAAGAATAACCATATCCATATCTGAAATATCATCTATTCTCTAACTGTTGCCTTGACATGTTTACATATAAACTATAAATTAAAATAATAAAATCCATAAAACCATTTTACTATTTTCAGTACAAACGTAGCCATGAAATTTTGATGTAAATAATTTGAAATAATAAAATTTAGCTCCGGTTTAGGAAAAAAAAAAGTTTATTTACATACTGACGAAATAAATGAACAAATTATAACGGTGAAATATAATCAACAAAATACACAAGACTTAAACAAACAAATAAAAACAAAAACTTAAAATAACTTGTACTATGTTCGCTTAAAAAATTAAATATGTAAAATTAATTAATCGACGAAAACAGAAAATAATACAAAATTAAAATTAAATGAAGAAAAATAACGGGTGGTCCGTTCAAAACTCATATGTAAGTTTTATATATATATATATATATATATATATGTGTCAAATATCCTAAAATTATTATCAAAAATACTCCTGTCTATGAAAATGATGAAAGGATATTAAACGGCGAACAGTATTATAAAAGACCGCTAATGCAACCTATATTTATTCGAAATTTTACGATGTTTTTCGTACTGTGTATGTATGTGTGTGTTTGTATTTAAAAACATTCATTCACCTCTCTTATACGTAAGAACAAAAAATTCCTCCCGTTTATTTTTATAAGTTAACACGGATATCTTCGAAAAATAATTATTACTTACAGTGTTACACACCTCGTAACCAACTTATTTTTAACATACGGAATTCCGTCCGTTATTTACGTATACTTTAAAAAAAAAAATCATATATTAATATTAACTCTTTCAGTCACCACACAGTGTTCCCTATATGGTGAACGAAAATTTTTTAAAGGAAATTATACAGTTTACCGTTTGTTACGAAATGGCTCAATTCTGAAAATATTTCGTATAAACGTACTGAGAATTATGTAGAGAATCGTCTAAAAAAATTGTATATATATATATATATATATATATATATATATATATATATATATATATATATATATATATGAAAAGCGACATTTTATAATAAACATTCCGTATAAAGTTTCTAATCTTACGTCAAAATTTGATGTCTGACACTGAAAGAGTTAGAAATTGTAGAGAAGAAAAACATTATTTTCGAATAAATAATTCGCAAACCGTAGAATAAATATTACTATTTACGAATATTCGGGGTACGATTGATCAGGATGTTAGTGGATGATTATCGAAAATAATAAGTGGAGGGTGAAATTATTTGAAACTTTTTTTTTTTTTTTTTTTTTTAAAATACAACTTCCGAGAAAAGGTTTATTTCTGCAATCTTTTTAGTTTAAAACTTATTCGGAATATAAAAAATTATATTAATATCGGATTCGAGGAAAAATGTGAAAAGGAAAGTATTACAATATCAGTTTTAGGACGCGGTGCGTTACAGATGATAATATTGCTAAACAATCACACGAAGGAACGGGAAATTTTAGACTTATCGAAAAACAGTTACGAAAAAAATGTTTGAAAATTATCAGAACTCGAATTAGATAACGAATAGAAATATAGAAAAATAAATAATAAATCATAATTCTTTTTTTTTCCTTGGTGTACAGACCATAAACGCACACACACATATACATAACTATATATATTTAAAAATGTTATAAAAATATGTTTGCACGGTAAAGTAGGCTCGTGAAAAGCTGGAAACTTTAGAAATCTGGGTTTTGAAAAGAATGTTTAAAGTGAAGAAGACTGAAATGAAAAATACATATATTATCAAAACTTGGATTAGTCCTTTATAAAAACATTATTAGTCACTAATAGAAATAATAAAAGCAATAATGCCGAGCAGAAGATTTACGGATAAAGTCACGCACAGAAGACGTGAGAGCAATGAACTACTAAGAAGTAAAACAATTAACTAGAAGAGGAAGGGAGTAGACGGAAATGCTACGGATTCTCAATTGGCTTCCGTGAATTAACAAATTGATATACGCTAGATTATGCATATATATATGTATGTGTGTGTGTGTGTGAATATATAATTTTTCTGTAGATAAAAAAATATCGTAACATATATGTTTGTATATATATATATATATATATATATATATATATATATATATATATATATATATATATATATAATGTGTGTTATAGCTTAAAATGCAAACGTTCGTACTTGCGTTACTAGTGAGATCTAATGGTCGGAACTGAAAACAACGTCTAGGTAACGAGATATACATTAAACGAATCGAATATCTATAACGTTAATTCATTTATCACGGACGACGTTCACGCAATCTCGTGCCGAATCGTAGTATCAACATTATACGTATATAAACATTTATAAAACACTACGATAAAAGCCGGACTGAGTGTACCAATTTTAATTAGCGATCAAAAGCCTTTAAAAATCCTTTTTTCCTTCCAGTTCAGTATTTTTAAATTAATATTAGTAAAATAAAAATAATTATAATCATATCTCTAATGCAAGACGACCGTGCCTTAAATTGCTCGCAGCGGTTTTTAACGGGAATGCCAGTAGTTTCAAAATGATTTATAATTTTATGTTCCCTCCCGAAAATAATCGTTTGAAATGGGTTACGCGTGTAGGTATGTGCACTTCGTATCAGTTCTTAAATATGCGAAATTTATAATCTGTCAGCAAATATTCGCGAATACAATCGATATTCCGTTTCGGTGAACTTGGTAATATCGAAAAAATATCATTATTATTATTATTATTAACTGTCATTGGAGTTGTCATTTAAAGAACTCGTTTAAGTAAGCATTTAGTTTTGTTATAATATTTTCTTAAAATAGTTTAGCTGGATGATGAAAAGGTTAAATATTTTTTTTTTTGCTTTTTATTTATTTTTCGTCACGTCGCACGACTAATTTCGTAATTCCTTTCGCTTCTTCCATACGTATATTTGTTTATTAGAATACGGTATACGATCCGGTTCAATTTGCTTGTTGCGTTAACAGATTAATCAGTTCCTTTTGACTCATGTTGTTTAACGTATGCGTATCGATTCCGAGAGCTGAAGCGACATTTGTCATATCCAAACCGAACGACTGAAGCAATTCTAAAAAGTCCAAATCTTCTCCTATTGGAAAGATGAAACGATTTTTAATTAATTTTATATATATATATATATATATATATATATATATATATATATATATATACAAATATAAATACTTTTAAGTAGAAAATTTTTATCTAGAAAACTGGGCAATGGAGAATAAGGAAAAAAGAACCGGATACTTTAGAAATAGCTGAAATTTGAAGAGAATACTACTGCCAGGACGTGTAGTTTCATAAAAACGTTGTATATACGGGGGGCAACAACAGGAAATTCCAAGGACAGAAGTAGGTGTCATAAAGTTATCCAGCAATAATAAAACAACAACATTAAGAATTTGTAATATGCACTCATTATATAGTATACCGTATGGAAAACTAGGGCCCAAAGAAGAAGGTAAATAATTAGTTTGTACTTATTATTTAATAAACGGAAGAGTCGATTGACGTTGAGAGTAATTTAAGCGTACCGCAGGTCTTTATCCTTGGACCGGTCCTGTACAATATTTTATACTACAATATTCACACGTAATATGAACGATGTTGTCAGATTATATCGCGGATGACTTATTATTAATACAGAATGTAATTCCAGCAAATAAACACCATATTATTAAACACGTTGGCGTATGTAATTCTATCTGTAACAAATCTAGTTCGATAGTTAAATCTTTAAATCTTAAATAAACGTCAAATCGTTAATAAAATCCGAATTAATAATTGTACGCTTAATCATTCAAATTATATAAAATATACTTCGGTTTAATTGTAGATAATAAATTATACTAAACATGTTCGGCATGTTAGTGAAAATGTCGATAAATATGAGTAATATTTTTAAAACACCAGGAATTATTCTGTTATAAATGAATATTTTACAAAGCTCTTTTCCAGCCTGTATCTACTGTTTATTTTTTACTTAAGTAATTCGACGATTAATTATCTTTAATTGTAGAAAATGTTTGATATCGATTTAATTCTTATATTATTGCATAATTAAAGTTATTAACAGCGTGCTACCAATTAATTTATATATATATATATCAAAGGTCTCCCATACCTGTCAACAAAAGTTATCAAGACGATAACATCGATAAAATAAATTTAAAAGCAACCATTTTAAAAGAATATCAAACAAGGTACGATAACTGATGGTAAATTAATTTTAAAAGAAAAATTCCAACCTTCTTTAATCGTTTTAATAAATTAATTTTCAATATTAAAACTATGACAAATATTAGCCGGTAAAATCAAAGAGAAATTATTTCGAGGAATATAGACGAGGAAAATAATACTTCGACGACATAGCCTTATTAACCTAATCAGAAATAGAATTGAATAAGAGTATAATATAAAAAATAAACGAAATGAAATCCGCAATATAAATAATCAAATAATTTACAAAATCATCCAACTGTAGTTAATATTATGGACTTATACGGTAGGTGGAGGTTTGCTTAATTTTCCCTATGAGATTAATTTTTCAGTACGGATATATTTAAGAATCAAAACTCAATTTAATTTCCGTTCCATCATTGAAACAATATATCCTCATTATATTCAGATTTTCACCGATGACTCTAACAAGAATCCAGACAGAATATCGACGCTGCGTTAATTATTCTATAAATATATATTTACTGGACAGTTTATTTTACCTACTGACACTTCGATATTTACTAGCGATTGATAAGACTTGTGAATATATTATTAAATTACTTTTTTTAATAGAAATTTTGTTATTTTCTCCGATAGCCATAATGCACTTTCCGCTATTCTAGGGCAGGAATTTCATTTATAAAACTCACCCTTCAGTTCTTGATAAGTCTAAATGTTTGATTATTACTCACAAAAATGCGGTGTTGTAAACTTTTTCCGAACACCGAGACACTGTGGCATTTCCATGAACGACACACAGTCGATATATCGTCGAATAGTACGATTACATCCGGAGATCGCTTTTCTTATATTTCTTCAAACGGACCTCCGTAACAATCACCGATAGTCGGAGTAGATATAAATAGTAGATTAAAGCGGCCAAGTCTGTTAATAGGTAGTGATTAGAAAAAAATATATATATATTTAAAATAGATCTATTTTTAGCATTGGCTTTTACGGGTGTAAAACTTGAATAATTACGGAAGACGAGTGGAGAAGACTGATGACATTAAAAGTGTCCGGTGCCATCCGAGATTGATAAAAATTAAATAGACGAATAACCAACAAACCGACCTTGTGGAAAACAATGGTAAAAAGGCGAATGATGGATCACGTATATACGGAAGATTAATGTAATAGAAGGGACACATCCAGAAAAAAAAGTGCCATAAGAAATAGATTATATCATCATAAATATGTGATGATATAAATCCTATGAAGAATTACGGCACAACATAGGCGGAGATGGAAATCTATGACAAACCAATGTTAGGATTGAAGACAACACATATACGTATACAATATTTATTTCATCGATATGTTACATTTTATTCGGAGTTTTATCTGTCTTTTTTGACTTGCATTAAATAATTATTAATAAAAAATTTTAAATGCTTATTAACGTATTCATTCGTATATTATCGATTGCTTCATTGTACTCGATATAGCGAGAGGTTAATTAACAAGTTCGCTAACAGGTTCCCGTAATCTTAGCCGCTTGAAAGCTTTACCAGGCGAACGACGAGGACGTGATACGGGACGCTGACGTCGAGCTCAACTCAGTGATGAGAATTATAACTGATACTGTAAAGTCAACTAACTTCGGACGCAATTGCCGCCGGATATCCGAAGAAAGAAGGCTGCAGTAAAAGAACAGATGAAATATAATAACAACGATTACGATACACCTTTGTTAAATATTTCCAATATTTAACAAAAAGTCTGCATTATCGGCGCAAAACGAATTCCTCATTTACAAAAAAGTTATTCTACCAAAATTATTGTATGCGAGCCCGGTCTGGAGCTAATAGCGGTATAAATCAGATGCAAAGACTATCATTGTTTAAGAATTATCTTGAATAAACCAAGATTTACTAAAATTAAATCTATGCATGATATTTTAACGTTTCCTTACATACAGGAAATCATTAAAAATACAGCGAAAAAATTTTTCGCCAACTGCAGCTCATCTGATAATATAGTAATACATTCGATAGGAGATTAACCAGTCTCTGCGACACAGATATAAGAGGTACAAGCACAGACGTATAAAACATATCTGTTTATAGTAAGCCGGCTATTAAATTCTAGTATCAGCAAATAGACTAAGATATTTTTAAGATATTATATTGTGATAGAGTAAGTTATAATTTTATTCTAATATATTGGAACAGGTTTTTATACAAATTTTTCCTGTAATTTATACATTTGATATTTATAAGCCTATCATATAAGATTTTCTATTTTTGTCTGTCTGGAAAGAATTTTTGTTTTATATTTCGGTACGGGTAAATTGTTCATTTTTAAAATTTAATATGCTCATGTAACTTAATAATAACAAATACAGTGCTTCTTCTTTTTACGATACACCTCGACACAAACGTAGCAGAGCGACTCAAATCAAATAACTTCGCGGCTCAACTAATTTCCGAAAAACTCGACGAAATTCAGGATTGCACACATAGCTGGTCTGATGACAATCCAGACAAACGTAAACTCATCAAAAACCCAAGCCTCGAATCATCAAGATTTGATTTACAAAGAAATTTGTTGACTAGACTAAATCGCATTAGGACGGAACACGGAAGATGTGGGAAAATGTTACATAGATGAGGGATCAAGAACAAGCAACATGCGACAGCGGAGATGAAGACCAAACAGTCAATCATATACTAATGGAATGTCAAACGACGGGAGCATTAAATATCGGTTGGAGAGATATCGCGGAGCTAACTGATCAAGCAAAAGAATATATCGAGAAACTAGATAGTAATCTGTAGAATTCATTAAACCGGCTTTTATTTGTCCCGGAAATATGCGAATAAATACATAAATATTATCGATACGATACCTGTAACGGGATTTTGTAGCTTAGGACAATAATTGTTACATTGCGGCCAGGAACACCGTTCTATTAGTCGATGCGTGCATACGTTACGTACATCGGAATGATGTTTCCTTTTACATTCTTCTGAAACCAATACATTATTCGCGAATTTGTAATTTTTCTTTTAATGAACCGAATTATTATAACGCGATAATAATAATAATACAATTAATTTTGTGTTTTGTTTTAAAAAAATTAAATAAAATAAAAAACCTTATATATATATATATATATATATATATATATATATATATATATATATATATATATATAATCGAAGCAGTCTACTGGTTTTACTGGTTACAACAAGTGAAAGTAGTAGATTGTTTCAATTAAATATGTATATTGCGATTCGGTATAAAAGTATTTTCATTTTATTAAATTTAAAAAAAATTCAAAATACGTATCACGGAGGAAACTAGATGGCAATACATTGTGATGTACGAATGAGTTTCTACTCTCAGTATTCGTTAAAGAAAGCAAATTCACAACTTTCGCCGTATTTAGCCTACTTTTTCTGCGCCCGCAAAATTTAGACTACAAATAAATGTAATTAATAATAAGGAAAAAAATTACGAAAATAAATTTTTAAGGTACTTAAAATAAAGGCACAATAAAGAAAGTTTGGCAATGTAAGAACGGAAGAGACAATACGGACAACGTAAGACGGGGAAAGAAAAAATTGTAAATTCTATATAGAATCGGACGTAAGAAAACTAGAAATTAAAATTAAAATAAACAAGTAGTAGTTACTAGACGAGGACTAGATTTAATTTAATTCAACTAATAAACGACGGGATTAATAATTTTATTACGAGACAGATAAATATGTTAGAAAACCGAAAAATTGATAAGGATAAAAAATCTGAAAATGTCGATAAAAAATTAGGAAATCGAAAAAAAGAAAGATTAGTATAAGAAATTTCACGCAGTGTCGATGGAAACTTTAATAAAATCCCGCATAATATCGAATTCGGTTAAAAGATTTAATACTATGGCAAAACGCGCAAAAAAATTTTTGAAACAAAACAACAAAATAAGAAATATACGAGAACCATCCGAATGGCTTTGTAAATAGTATTGGCCGATTTTTGTATAAATGGCCTCGGTTTTAAAATTTCTTATCAATATATATAAATCCCTACCCCTGTTATTCGTACATATTCTTACATACATACGCTTACATACTGGCATATATATATATATATTCTTCTTTATCCGCCGACCCATTTCAAAGATTAGCGATCAACAATCGAAAGCAATTCCTATCAGAGACCGATCGGAAAAGTTCTAATGACGAACATCGGAACTATTTTTTTAAGGTGTCTATCCATATTATTTAAGATCTTTTTCCCGTTAATTTCATTTTTTGAACAATATATTTTGTTCCTCTCCTAATATGAACCAAGTATTGTAATTGTCTTCCTTAGATATTTCCCATAGTTTTTTCCCAATCTATGATCGATGTACTTGGATTTTTGCAAGCATCCGGCAGTAACAATACATTTCAAACGCGTTGATCTTTTTTCCAATATTGAATATAGTGTTCAAAATTCACATCCAAATAGCATAATAGAGAAGATGTAAATGCTCAGAAGTATAAATTTAGTTCCATTTTTAACTCTTGACGCGTAAAAAGGTAGGAGAACCTAATTTTTATTAATGTACTTCTAGCTTGTTCAATTCTGAAATATATCTCAGGTTTGGATATATAATGTGTATGCTTCCTAAATACTTGATACGTGAGACTTGTTCGATGTTCTCATCTCTTATTTTAATTACACATATAATAATCGGCTTCTTTGAAAAACACAACCAACCATAACCAACCGAAAACTGAATTTATTATAAAAAAAAAAAAAGAAAAAAGTAGGCAGGAACATAATTTCGTGGATATGTCGAAGAACTACAATTTAAATGGAACTGGACCTGACAAGATAGGTAGACTAAGCGCATGGTAGAATGGTGCACGCTGAACTGGAAACGATAAAGAAGCAGATATTCTTGCTCGAAAAATAACAAAGCCTAAGTAGCGGTGAAAAATTGGATTAAGTCGATACGGTAAAAGAATAGTTAGAAGGAACTGGGAAAAAGCTTCCAACAATGGACTGATATCGCACTAATCTTAATCGATATATATATATATATATATATATATATATATATATATATATATATATATATATATATGTATATATATATACATATACAATTTCACAAAATATATTTTTAACTATAGAGTGACCCAGACAAGACGGGTGGTTTTGTTGTTTTTTGAATATCTTAAAAACTACTCGACTAAAATTTTTGAATAAAATTTTATTTAAAAATAGGAAAACGAGAGATTTTTGGAACATAATATCGTTCAGATGATCGCCATTTACAACAATACATTCATTCAGTCTTTAAAAAATTTTAGAAGACTTTTCGAGCATAGGTCGCTAAATTTTTGAAATTTCTTTAAAAATTCAAGTTTCTTCCAGATCTCGTGAACGTGTTTTGTAAACGTGGCTATCCCGACACAAAAAAATTTCACGGCGAAAATAATGTTACACGCAAATAGCCGCTACTTCTCGTTATAGGATACCATGATAATTGAAACTGGACGAAAACGAATCCTTCGTGTGTTACCAACTGCCCTATTAAAAAAAAAAAAACCGCCCGTCTTCTCCGGGTCACCCTATATAATTGTCACATATATTTTTAAACTTTCATAGTTGATATTTATACATTCACGATTTTGTTTTTCCGGCATAAACCGTGTCATTTTTTTTTAACACGTAATGTTTCAAAAACAATTATAATTTTCATTTTCAAACTTATGTAAACTGTAATTGTTTTCTAAACGTTACGTAACAGAAAGAATTTTTAAATTTATTTAAATCATATTTATTTAAAGACGCTCGACTTCATTTGCGTGTTTGGTATAGATTACATACAAATTTTACAGCACATTATGTATGTTGGTTAGTTTTAAGAAAGTAGATAAATTATTAATATTTTGGTTTACACCGAAAAAAATTGTTAATATAGTTGTCTCATTTTTTCCTAAATCGGTCTTTGTGGTGAAATTGAAATTTCTTAGACTATCGAATTAGTAAATGGTACGAATAAATTATGTTTAAACATTTGACGCATGACAGTATTTACTTTTTAAGGTGTCACATTTGACTCCTTTCTTCTTCCTCTGTCGCCTTTTATGTTGTCTCGAGGTGGGATAAGAATTATGTCGGTTACTACTATTCACATTTGAAACCGAACTTTGAAGTATCGCATCGATTTCCATTCTAAAATTAATAAACGTCAAGAAACAAGTTATTAAAAGTCCTCTATACAAACACATGCAACATACATATATATAGATTATTCTGAATAGTTTCCCTTAAGAAGAGGTGTACATCAAGGAGATCCACTGACACCAATTCCATTTAATGGTGTGCTAGAGGAGATATTCATAAATTTGAGTTGGAAAAAAAGGTATAAAAATTAACGGAACCTTTATATCGAATCTACGATTTGCAGATGATGTAACTTTAATCTCAGCTTCTGCAAACCAATTAAAAAGCATGTTAACCGAACTAGAAGCTAATTCAAAAATAAAAGGTTTCGAAATAAACTTTGAAAAAACGAGTTTAATTACAAACGGAGATAAAATAGAAATTAAAATTAGGAAAGACGTTACAGACGATGTTATCTATGTAGGACAATTAGTTTCCTTCACAGATAGAACGGAAAAAGAGCTAAACCGAACAATTTAGGTTGAAAAAAATTTTAGTCATTAAAAAAAATATTTGGACGTAAGTTAGATCGTACAAAAAAAGCACAAATGTGTCCTCCCTACCATTACTTATGGCGCTCAAAACATGGTCATTGACGAGTAAATTGTGCACAAAAAAACAAATAGCTCAAAGAGCAATGGAAAGAAAAATGGTTGGGGTAACCAGGTTGGATAAGATAAGTAACGAAATATTCGGAGGACGCTCTACAAATAATACGTGTAAAGAAGTGGAATTGGGCTGGACATGTCATGCGGTTGAAACCAAACAGATGGGCCAGGAGAAGCATGGAATGGTTACCATTGGGCAAGAGAAGGCCGCGGAAAAGACCAAAAACAAGATTCACGCAGGAAAATTTTGGATGCGTAAAACTCAAAATTGTCTGGAATGGAATCAATTGGGGAAGAAATATGTGGATGCTTTGCTCAACGACGGGCTCAAATTTCCTGTTTTAAATATAGTATACTACATAATATTTATTATATAAGTATTAAGGTTATAGGTATGTTATAAAAATGGAAATAAAGGCTTTTGTATTTGTATATATATATATATATATATATATATATATATATCAGACTAGGAAAATGATGCTTAAATTAATTTATATTCAATCGAAAATAATTATTTGGGATGCCGTGTAAGTATTGTTTTTTTTTCATAAATATTCGGAGGAACAAGTGTCATATTTATAATTATATTTATTATTCGAAATATACTGGCAGGAAATTGAAATTATTTATAACGTTAAAATTTTTCGAAATTCATGGAATTTATTTTGTGTTTAAGCAGATAATGAACAAAATTTATAAACAAAATGATCCATTGATTTTATTCATCGTGTTGAAACTTAATAATCTAGGAAACTTGAGTATATTTGTGTCTTTCTCATGGGTAATGTGACATCGAGGAATCCCCGACAATGAAATTGTAGATTCATTAACTAAAGGCGGTCTTCTAGTCATGTGGTATTATCTTTAATTTTTGCACTTGATATCGTAAATTTTATACAGCCGGAACATAAGAAACATTAGGAACAGACATATGTGGAGTGTATACAGTAGGTCACCCCCCTTACTATAGGTCTAGCTACTTTCAATTACAATTGTTTCTTCCTAAATTTCAATGATTCCACTTTTTCAAAAACATTAAGCCGAAAGGAATTATAAGCAGATTGGGATTCGGGCATTACTTGTTGCCGGATCGCATGTTCCTTATGCAGCTTAGAGAAACTCCCTACTGCACTCTAGAAGCTGGACATGCAATTTGGAATTTGCGTCTATTTCCAGATATAGCGAATTAGTTGTCCGCGTTTGTATAAATATGAGTTCGTACGTACAGTATCACTTTGGGTAGGCTGTAAAGGCATCCCCGTTAAAAAGAACTATGTTAATAAGTATGCAAATTTGGACGACGAAATTGCTTGCAGAATTAGAAATGTAAACATGTCTACACATTAATTGTGCTAAGTTTTTGTTGTATTTTCCGGTAAAATGACAAATCGATTTCATCGATATCAAATTATCGGCATATAATTTTTTTTTTTTTAATGGGGGTGCGCCTTTACAGCCTACCCAACGTGATACTGTGGGGACTATCTACATCTTAATCAAGCATGCTGACTTCTCTAAAAACGTCGCTATATGGGGGAACAATTGTAGGTTATCCAGATGTAAAAGGGACGATACATTATACGGAGGTGTAATACTCGAAGAACGCAACAAGATAAGGTAAAGCTCCGAGCGCAACGGTGCTACAGCAGAACATTCAAAAAAGACATGATCGGGGCTGCAGACTACCTGTTCAGAATGGAGGGGACGGTCAGGCAACAAATGATGTCCAAATCGCAATCTGCTGATGAGTACAATTCCCTTACGACTAATCTTTTTAAAAAGATAGAACCACGGGAGTTTGGGAAGAGACGGCTGGAGGTGATAGTAATAAGTCAGAGGTGATTGACTAATGCTCTTAGTGTACATTAGCTCCCATTGATCCCTATGCTCTAGCTGAATAAAGTGAATGATATCTTTGTGAGTTATTAAGGAGACCTCTACACCACTAGACGAGACGTCTTTAGCCAATGAGTCAACAAATTCGTTGTCTGGAATACCTCTATGACCCGGTATCTACAAGAAAGACACAGATATTCCCACACGTTCCAAATTATTAAGTTTTAGCAAAACTAAATCAATTAATGTATCTGACACAATTTTTTTACAAACATTTTTTTTTATTTATTTTTTTTTTATGAATTTTTTCTGACGTTTTAATTATTATTATGCTATTCCGGACGAAACCAATATAAACATCAGTCCAACCGTTTTTGAATTATAAATTGTGTAACTAACAAATTTCATTTATATAAATATATATCACGATGCGCTTATATCAATTCACTACTGGATGTAAGCGTTCACTAGCGATCGCGGTCTTCATTTATCCATTTCACACCGGCTGAGATCTGTATACCATCTTGCCACCTTGTATCCGGCCAACCGCGACTTCCGTATTCTCTTGAAAGCCATTCTCTGTAATTCGTTTCGTCCAGCTGTCATCATTTCTTCTTGCTACATGGCCTGACCAATTCCACTTTAACTGCGCCACACGTTCAACTATATCCGACAATTTAGCCTGCCACCTTACCCATGTATTGGCTTTCTAGTCTGATATCTTGATGGCCAATATTACTCTTTCGCTGGCTTTCTGTGCCGCTGCAAGTTTCTTAACGATATACTCCGTTAGGTTCCATGTTTCCGCTCCATATGAAGGGTGTTCGTATACTTTCTTTTTTTAAGCCGTTAGGTATATCTTTATTTTTGAGAACACAGTACTCAACTTTCTAAAAGCTACCCGTGCGTTCGTCTTTTAATATACGCATTGCTTCCTTCTCTGTGGTAATCATTTAACCTAGGTATATATATTCACTGACCTGTTCCAGTATCTGGTCATCTCGTTGTGTATTTGTTATTTATAGTTAATCCTGCTTTTTTGGAACAGTTACGAAGGTTAGTTATCATTTCCTGTAATATATAGATTGTTTATTATTAAACATTTTAACTCGAAATTGGTGTAACTGCCGATTAACGATTATCGATGTTTACTAATAACTTTATTCTTAGTACAATAGCAGCAATAATAATTCTAAAACAAAGATGACTTTACCCGTTATACTGATCTGTTTTATTCAGTTTCGATTTGCTTGTTTGCCTTTCCCAGCAACGAAGCGCTTGCGGTAACGATATATTATCGATTTTAATCGATTTCCAGTCTTTCTTCGTTAAAATAGTGTGAGAAATACACGACGGAGCAAATATCGATCTACACGAACGTCATGTAAACATCAAAATCATTTTTATATATTTCGACCGAATTGATCTCGGTAGTTACGATTAAGAAAAAAATAAATACTAAACATACGTTACATTCCGGAAAGAATTACGAAGCATATTTCCCATCTGATGGATGTGTTCCCATTGCGGTTGTGTAATCGGTGTTACTAAATTTTCAGCATGCATTTGTATCTCGTCAAAAAGCCATTGAAATACGAATAGCGGAACTATTTTAAAAATAAAGTACCATTATTATACGTAGACATTAAATATATATTATATATGTGCATATATAAATACATAAATTATCGCCATCATAAAATCGTTGAATTATATCACTCCGTCATTTGGTTGATTATGCTACGAAAACAATTACGATTCTGTGCCTCATATATACATTTACAAAAAAAAAAACAAAAAAAAACAAGTCTAGTAAGTGCGCACATCTGCCTGATAAACGACCTTGATTTCTTCTACCATTAACTTTTCTACAGACGTACATTATTTTAAATTTTCTGTTCTGATTGGGTGTCGTTATACCTTAATACCTTTCTGAGGACTAGTGAAAATAACCCTTTCGGATTGTCAATCTGTTCAGTACAGAGGCATATATGGAATACGCCGCCTCAATCAACACACATACACATATATATATATTTATATACTTATATATAAGGTGGTTTTCTAAAGTGGAGTGAACATTGTCTAAACGGTTCTCGTCAACATTAATTTTGGAATAGTTTATACTTTTACAACTAATAGGGCAATCTAACATATATTATTGTATAACCAATTTATAAGGATGAAATTTCAAGTCTTCCGGAAATATACGGTGAAGAAAAACATAGAACAGGTACAATAGTCGCGTTGTCGATGAAAACAACCAATTACAGGTCACACAGTAAAAATAACAAGTTTAGGTTCCCATTCGAACGGAACGATAATAATAATAATTTTTGTATATAAAGTTAAAAATTATTTCTAAAAAATATTCTATACGACGTTCGTTTATACCCGGCAATGTTGGATAAATTTTATGACCGATGAAACATTTCCATAACTCGCGCGGGTACGCTATTCTACAAGAGCGAGGTACTTGACTTTTCCAAAAGTGAAATCCTCTTTTCACGGCTTCTACGGAGGTCATTAATTCGGAATTCGGAGAAGGCGTTGTCTGATCCATGAACCAGCCGGAATCTATGACGCCTTTCAATTTAATTTTACATTCGTATCTATTCAATAATTTCTGTATCGACTCTAAATGCAACATCACGCCGACTCCGCCAGCGCTACATGTACAAAATGTAAATATCGAATTATAATAACGTTTTCGCGTGTAACAATTTTTTTTTTCATTAATTCTTACGTTATCGACAAAAGTTTATAGTCGTCAAAAGACTTTTTTTTTTTGTTTTTGTTGTATATACATAATATTTGTAGATACTTAATATATTTATATTTATTTATTCATTCATATAAGGTTCACGTCAAATGCCAATTAAAATGCGAACATTGGGGGAAGTAAATAATTGAACACACACGTATACAACTGAATTATAAAAAAAATGATGAAAAATGGCATTAAATTATTAAGGTAATAAAAAAACTGTTAAATAAAGAGATAAAAGAACGCTATGCAGTTTGCTTACATTGTAATAGAAATTTTCTCGTGCCCACTTCGTGATGCTTAAATGCGATGTATTGACAGAATTAAAAGCGACGAAATTTACGGATACCAACATAGCGTTTGTATGCATAAGTTGTGCATTCCCTTGTCCACTACAGGGCCAAGCGGTATTTAGCAGAGGATCGAATTTTGAACGTGAAATATATACATAGGTCGTTATCATTTTAATGAAGTTTTCATATATTAATAATCTATTATCCAATGATGAAACAGCATCTCCACATAAAGAGCCCGACACACGTGAGAATTGGGGAAGCTCCACTATTTTCCAGCTATATGTGTAATTACGCTCTATTGGTGACAATAAGGATACTGATGATTCCGAGAAGCTAATACAGATTGGTAAATGGATACCTGCTAGCGGAATATGACGTCCCAGGTTATTATAGCAGGGTAGTTCATTCTGTAGGTGTACTACGTAACTAATTTGCCAAATCAATACATTTCCTCTCTTATTTGCCGTAACCATACACGCCATAAAGAAGTTAGGTTTAGTTAAAATTAAGGTCGCTTATATTTTATTTACTCGCGAGAAAAGTTTACTTAAATGTAATAAATAAATAAATAAAATTAACGACTTCAACGGAATATTTATATCATTTTTCCCTTCGAGCTGCGATTTCGTACATATTCGCTAAATGGATTATTTAGACTTTCAGTCGCATATTATCAAATTTTGGTTACAAAATTTATAAATTTTAGTGCGTACAATAATATCGTCCGTTAAGGCATTATCGAGCGAACTTAAAAAATAAAGTACAAAAATATGTATAATTTATATATAAAGTGTAAAAAATATTAATTGAAATTACAATTTACAAAAATTAATAAAATAATCTGATAGCGTATCGGATTATTTTATTAATATTGTTTTTTTATTCACTTTGCTAATTTTTGTAAATTATAATTTAAATTTTTTTACATTCTGTATTTCATACATTGTATACATTTTTTTTTTTTTTGTTCACTCGATAACGGCCGAACAGCTGATAAGCTTTGTTATTTTGGTAAAGAAAATTTCAGTGATTATAACACATTTATTGTTATTTTCTAGAAATTTTTATTAAATAATATTTAACGTGTTGCATAAAAATTTAAACAAAACTACGACCTCCAAATGTCCTGAATATATAGAGCAGGGGTTGGCAACCTTTTTTGGAGGACGGGCCATTTAAAAAAATATATATATTTTTAAGCGGGCCGCAGGGTCAGATGTTTTGTATTATAGTATATAGTATAGTTTTTTCTTATTTCTTTTTAATCAAACAAATATTATTTAAAAAATTATAAATATGATAAAAATTAGTAACAGGTTTATTTATGTGCTATAATAACATCGGAGACCAAAAAAAGTAACAATTCTGATAAAAATGAATATCATCTGTAAATCTGTACACACCAAAAGAAAAAAAAAAAACAGATAAGTTATTTTATTCGAATAAAAAACATCAAAATTTAATGGGATTTTTGTTCCTCGATGTTTTCCGATGTCGCATTTATGTCAGGTTGGGTTTATGAAATTCTAAAAATATTTTGCAAATTTTCATCGGTCAATCTTGTTCTATATTTTGATTTTATGAAATTCATTCTTGAAAAAGGTTCTTCTCATAAATGATAACATTGTCGATAATAATATTAATCGTATATCGAAAATTACGTAGTCACGCTTACCTACTACCGGATAATATAAGAGTGTTTCCATTTCGAAGTCCGATACGAAGTAAAGCTTTTACGACATGTTTAATAATCGACGCACCCATAAAAGTAAATCCGCCATTTTCGTGATAAGGAACCGTTCTTCTTCCGCTCCAAATATCGCTAGTGCAGTACGGTACGAATCTAAACAAGAACATGACGTCTAAATCTAAAACATTACAATATATTTGTTTCGCTCGTGTCCATGGCACAGAAGGAATTACATAAAAATTCATATATATATAAAGCCGTATCAACAACGAAATCGCGCACGTAGGCTGTAGCATTGTCGCAAATGTCATAGATCTTTATACGTCAGTTCGAGGTATTTATTTTTCGCGCTTTTTAGAATCGTCTAAATCTAATTTATTTGGTTTCTCAATCCCAATATTCCGGAAGAAGAAATTTATTATAAAGTTGAAGGAGCAATATTTTCGATAAATCTCGCGAATTTAAATGACAAGTGTAATTTAACGAAAATAATTACCGTCTTATAACAACGCGCGTATTACGTGCGAAAAGAACTTTAGACTATGCCCCGACATTAACGTTTTCTGCTATTAAACAACCGTTTTTTTATTTACTTTTTATTTTTGAAATGAACTGAACTCTGAAGAAAATAATTAGACCATTCGAAAAATTTAATATCGTATATCAATTATCTGGAACGATCGATATATACCGCGATCACTCATGATACGTTTATATCAGTCCACTGCTGGATGTAAGCGATCCCTCTTTTCTTCCACCTATGGCGATCACATTCTCTTTACATTGACCTCTTTATATCATCCTACCATCTTGTGTTCCGCCGACCGCGACTTCTGCATTAATCTCTCGGCAGTCATTCTGTTATTCGATTTGCTACATGAAGAGTAAATTATTTGTGTAACTGTACAAACGTAAGCCTACATGAGTGTTGTTAAATCTGGACTGTATATTAGAATATAAAATATTCCACAAAACCAGTTCAAGAATTATGGAACTCTAAAAATAACTTAAAAACATACATATATAAATTTACAAAAGGGTATACTTATTATTATATAATCATAACTGGGTGTATAAACACTTACACGTGATTCGCGCTCCACCAAAAGGGATTTTCTTCTCGATCATTGGATAGTATGCCAGTTCCTGCGTGAAATAAAAAACAAAAATTAATTATTCTACCTTTCCCTTTAAATGAATTGTACTCGTTATCTATAGCATTAGGATTAATAATAATTCCTTATGGAATATCCCTCATTGTACTTAAATTACAAATAAGGGTTCGTTGATATATAGACTATTGATCATGACATTTCGTGTAATGTTAAAAAATACATTCACACGATCGACAAGAATTAAAATGAAAATTACAAAGCCTTTAGAATTCAAGCGAGCTTTAGAAGAATGGTCTTCTTCTTAATTCCTCAATCTATTAATAGATTGGTGGACAACCGTGTTTAAAACTTCCTTGATAAAGGCATTTTCTTCATAATTCCATAATTCTCCGCTTTTACGTCTTCCTGTATCTGCTTAATATATGTCTGTCTTGGTCTTCCTCTTGGTATTTTTCCTTCTATGGCTCCTTCTATTATTTGCACTAGCTGTTCGTTATTTCTGTATATATGTCCAATCCATTTTAGTCTTCTTGTTTTGAGTGTTTTTATTATATTTCTTGTTTCCTTTATCCTTTCTAGTATTTCTTTGTTTGTTATCCTTTCCATAGAATGGTACGTGTACAAAAATTAACCTTACAGATCAATTACGGTGCATATTCAAAAACCAAACCATTAAAGCCTTAGAGAAGTCACAATCACTTGAAGGAGAGAAAAAATGAGGAAACCATGGTTATCGGAAGAAAAAATTAAACTGATAAAAAAAAAAAAAAAAAAAGGGGGAAAAAGGAAAAAATTGAAAAATACTTTCCGATCAAACGAAAATTAGATAATTAGAAAATGCGTAAGTATCGTCGCAAAGGTAAAAACACGTAATATAACACGGTTTACAAGGAAATTCATGCGCATAACAATTAACCACGCGATTTATATAAAAAGCTGCGAATCATTAGCGGAGATTTCGATATAAGAAACTGGCCGGTAAAAATTAAGAATATCATAGTTTCGAAAATATCTTTTCGAATACATTCAACATTTTATTTCACTAATCGAAATCTTTCATATAGGAGCGAATTTTCATTCGCAAACGTTCGACACTAAGGAAATTTTCTATTTTCATAATGTGGGAAATTATAAAAATATTCGTATAAAAATATTTAAAAATTATCCAGAGACAACTAAAAAGCGATACTGCGCACGAAATATATTGCTTTATGTTTTTATAGTCATTTTGCGCGGTATAAAACAAAAATACCTATTACTAAAATTACGAGTCTTTGACTATTTTATGCGCCAAAATTTATAATCATTCGTCTAAAATTGAAAAAATGTACAACTGAAAGTATTAAAAATGTTTAATTATAAAATTTTATTTATTTTCGAGCGGAGAATTAAGATTAATACATATCATCGCGCGCCACATTTTCAGCTGTTCACCCGCTGATCTTATTAATATAATTCTGTGGGAGAACAAAATCTAAAATACGTGGGGACAGATCACCCCTCTTAACATGCTGGATGGAGAAAACAAATTAAGATATCATAAAGTAATAAATATTAAACCTAGAAAGATGTACTAGGCTGCTGAGTATCTCCGAGTTAACGTAAAGATTTTTTATTCCCGTATAACGCAGTTATCGAGTCAATAAGGGACGTGCTTTAGTATCATAACATCAAGATGGTGCAGCGATACCAGTCAAAAATACCGAGAATAATAGTCGGTGCAACGAAATGAGTACCAGTAATTCTGGTAGAAAATGTTATATGTACACAGGTATACCACCAACTGCTAGCGATTAGTTTACTAGATCGTGGAAACAATGCACGAAGACTAAATCACTGTACATGATTAAATCTTCTCTAAAGTCGGGGTATGATTATCAAATTGTATCCCTTGTCCTGTCACGAATCATACATTAGTTGTTTCAATATCAGTCAGGTGGTAATTTTTTAACGTATTAAAAATCACTACAATATGTTATACCGGACGCTCTCCACCTAATTCATCGTCATCGTCATCGCATATCTTCAGTCCTAGGAGTGGTTGTTATTCATGATTTTTCCAGCAATCCCGGTCTTCAGCAGCTCGCTTCAGTTCCGCATAATTTTCCATTTCAGCGTCCCGTATCAATGTCGCTACGAATGTACTTTTCGGTCTTTCACGAGTTCTTTTTCATATAATTTTGCATCCTAATACGTCTCTAAGTAAACCATCATGCCGAAATACATTGTCCATCCAGTTTAGGCGCGTTTTCTTTATTCTATTCGTAAGCGATCCTTTTTCTTCGATTTGTTGGAGCACCTGTTCATTTGTTTTCTTCCATGTTCAACTTATTCGATCCATTTTCCGCAAGCCCATACTTCGAACATCTGTAGCTTATATCTAAATTTCTTTTATTTAAAGTCCACGTTTCTGCATTATAAAAGGCTAGTAATAACAATTAATTAAGCCGACTATTACGATCGATAATAAAAATAAAACGTAATGCAGTTGATACACTAACAAACCAGATCTGTACGGTGGCCATTGCGTAGAAGACATCAGGTATCGATCGCGCGACCATCTTTTAACACAACTGACTTCGTCGTAACAATACCAGCCTCCTGCAACGTAACGACAGAAGATGGTTGTTAGTTTAAAAGATTTTTTTTTTAAAAAAGGACAATAAAATTTAAGTCTATGTCTAGCTATTAACTCTAAGCTATTAAAATACAGAAACAATAACTCTTCCAGAAAAAAAAATTTAGCGTATACCAATCGGATCCAGTTCCAGGTGGATGTGCTCATGGAAGAGTACTGTTGGCTGTTCGAACCAATATAATACATAAATGTATTACCTTTCCAACACATATGCAAGCAGTAGAGAACACCATTTTCACACCAACCCCTCTCAATCTGCACTATTTACATCGCTGCGGATCAGAAAATACAAACCGATGACTTAGAAAACATACTTCAATGCGTTGCTTCACAGCTAATTCTTACTGGCGATTTCAACGCGCATTCACCAAAAAAAATATAACGTAAAAGGCCGGGTCCTGCACGAAGTAGTCGAAAAGCTAGCTTGGCACAACTACTCACCGGTGACCCTGCGCACTACAACTTTTCGCATCGTAAATGGTGCACTTTAGATCTAACGTTTATCTCAACTCAATTAATCAACCGTTTTCATATCTCCCATCATCCGGACCTGGCGGGAAGTGATCATTCCCAGCTATCATATACGAACAAAATCGAGGTTCAAAGTACCCTAAAAACACAACTAGGTGGATCCCATCAAAAATAAACTGGACGCTGTACCAAAATAAACTGAACAAACTTGATGAAATGAAACTCATATCTACAAATAACACATTTATGGATATACAACATATAACCCAGATTCTAGTCGAGACAGCGCACTCATGCTCTCCATCACGTCTTCAAACAACACGACGCAAAGTAGTCCCATGGCGGTCATCAGAATGTGAAACTGCTATACGAAATAGGAGAAGGGCGCTGCGAATCGTCAAAAGAACTCATTCATAAGAGGATCTATTTAGTTATAAACGGGTGAGGGTCAAACCAAGGAGAACATTAAAACAGGCCAAAAGTATTTCTTGGAATACCTACGTCTCTACAATCTCACCATTTACGCCACCAAACCAAATATGGAGAAAAGTAAAATCAAAAGAGGGAACCGCAATACCGTCGGCTCCTATGATAAACAAAACTATATAAACTGACCAAATCAAAATTCTTACAAAATTTGCGAATTTCTTTGCATCCGCTTCCAGCGGTGAAAACTTACACCCTCAGTGCACTAAAAATGGGGACCAAAAACAACCAAGAAATTTCCATTCAAACAACCATATAACGCGACATTCTCTATGGATGAATTTAAAAAAGCTATAAATAATTCAAGACCATCAGCTCCTGGTCAATACATATCTTAATGCTCCAAAACCTGCAGGAATATTTTCAAAACATACTGCTCGATATTGTAAACAAACTGTGGATATCCTCACAACGTCCTGCAAGCTGGAAGTTAGCAGAGACTATTCCAATCAAAAAAAAAAAACGAACAAAGAACCACACCAAATATGGAGCAACATCATTAACGTCAATTTTTGGAAGGTATTTGAGTGAATGGTCAACAACAGACTAATGTGGGAATTAGAATCACAAAACTTATTAACTAAATATCAATGTGGATTTCGCTAGAAAATTGAACAATGATAGATCAGCTCTGTACTTACAGGAATCAATAATACAAGCATTTAATAACAAACAACACTAATTAGCGGTCTTTTTCGATTTCTCCAAAGCATTCGACACCACAACGAAGCAGAAAATGCTGACCACCATGTACAACTGGGGCTTGAAGGTCGACATCCACTTTTCGTCGCAAATTTCTTATCAGATCGTCTCTTTAAAGTGAAGATTAAAAGTAGACTATCGGAAGCTAAATACCTGCAAAATGGAGCTCCGAAAGGCTCAGTTCTTAGTCCGACTCTATTCATCATCGAAGACGTTAAACTCCCAATAAAAACGGTACTCTTTGCCGATATCCACAATGTCTCGCTTCGATTAATTACAGGCGCGCTCAGAACATCCCCAATATTAAGCCTCTACTGCGAAGTTTCAGAATGGCCTCCATCGCTTCGACGCGACTACCTTACGGTTAAACTTCTGTTACGCACGATTGCAAATCCGGACCTCCCAGCAACTAACAGTATAAAATGATCTCTCCAGAGTACATCGGAAATTAGATTATTAGGATCGCAAATAAAAATAATTTTATCCGATACCACCAAATCAATTCACACCGAGCTATCAGAAGATGATGAGCTATACAACGTAAAAAGCAACATTACAAAAATCCTCCACCCCCATGGACTATGAAAGACGCCGCATTCGATTATACGCTGCTCCCAAATAAGCAGTCGCACTCTGGCATCGTCCACAATCTATTATCTCCCCAAAGGAAAAAGATATACTACTCCGACGGTTCCCCAGAATTCGCTGGTTGCGTAGTCGAGAGCTTCACTTCCGCCGTTATTCTCCGCTCTGTCCGCAGAACTATACGAAATTCTACTAAATCCTGCCATCACATTATAACGATAGCTACGGACTCCATGGCAGCTTTACATCACATCCAACGGAAATCAAACCGTCCGATCGCAGACTCCATAAATATAATCATATAGAACTATCAAGCGGCGGTAACCATCTTATGAATTCCGGGCCACGCAAACTTACCAAGAAATCATATGGCCGATCTAGTAGCAAAAGAATCATCCAAAATACGCCCAGCACTAGCGATATCAAGGAAGCAACCAAGAGTCTATTTTGGGGGTTGTGGCAAAAAATATGGACGGAACAACAGAGTACATCACATCTGCATATAATAAAACCGTCAGTTCGCGAATGGAAGTTTCAACCTGAAGATGGTGCATGTTGCCTCCGAATCGGTCATACACAAGTTACACATGGACACGTATTCCAAAAACTAGCCCCACCAACCTGTGATAGATGTTAAATTCCAATTACAATCCAACACCTCTTAACAGAATGTTCCAAAATCTCAAATTCGTCTTCCTTAAATGCCTCATCAATTCTGGCCTAAGATTCCCCATCTGTCACATCCTTTCTTGCTCAGCTTAGTTCGATAAACCTGTTTAACAAAATTTAAATTTGCTGCCCGCGCTCATAGCCCAGCTGCTGTACATAGCGTGGAAACGGGGGGAAAAAATAAATAAAAAAATAATAAAAAGAAACAATAACATACAGCAGTTGTTATATTATTAATTAATTAAATCGTAAAATGTACCTTCCAAATGTACAATCCATTTTCTGCTATTTTCAGATTTCCGAATATAAAACCTGATAACAAAGACAGAAACTATATAAGAAAATAAATTTTCTTTTGTAATTTATTGTATTTAATCTCGGTGGACGCAAATGACCTTTGTAGTCGAGCGTCCTAAAATAAAATAAATGTAAATAAATATATATACATACATATATATATATATATATATATATATATATATATATATATATATATATATATATATATATATATGTATGTATACATCAAGGGCGAATCCTCCAATACGTTAGTCAGGCAGAGAGGTACCAAATAAAAATAAAAATTATAAAGTACAAAAAATTACTTTAATACTTAATAGATAGAAACTATTTCATAGTTTTAAATATTTCTTAAAGTTAATAAGCATGAAAATTTAGTAAATTTTGCCTTTCATATTTCATGTATGCAACCGAACTGACCCTACTGTGTATGCCTTTCACGCTGTGATGTTTACAGTGGTATTAATTTAGTGTATTGTATAATAATGTTCAGGCGTTGTTGCCTGTTGACCTTGATGTGTAGTAGGCAAAGTTTTAGCCGTCAGGTCCGCTCCGGCTGCGGAGAAGTAATCGATCAACGCGGTTTTCTTACTGCCGCATTTTGTAACGAGTGTTACATTGTACTGGTCGCTTTGTTACGTTATTTCCACATTCATTTCTTGATATAAATAATTTTATATAATACATAGTAGTATGCCAATATCTACATTATTTCAGTTATTATATTAACTTTAGTCTGAATTTTACGATGTAACAAAAAAAAATTGTAAATACGTATAGAAGAGCAGATTTTACGTTTAAATGACTTTTTTTCAATGAATAAAATATATAATTTTATTTATATATTTCTGCGTTTTATTTTAAATTTTAAAAAATGCGACGACAGATATTTTACATGATTTTAGAGTAACATTTAATGGGGAGGGCAGTTCTTTTGATGTATATACATAGAATAGAACGTACTCGGGTATACTTTTTATAACGTTGTGGAGTAATCTCCAAACACACCACTACTAGAACGGTAAAAAACTACGACATTGTAGCTGCTTATAAAAATCTTTAATGGAGGTTTATGTCCTAAACTGATATTTACCGATACGAATTTGGAACCAAAAAATAAATAATCGATTTAATTATTTTCTTTGAAAAAAAAAATAAATAAGAAAAGCAAAGTTACCTCTTAAAACTTAATTTTCTATATGTAGGATTTTTCACGAGACTTTAATTATTAATCACTTACAAGAGTTAAAAGCCGAGTACAAAATTTCGCCAAAAACAATTCTCGCTTTACACCATTATTTTATCCGTCGCTACTGAAGATTCGAAAAAACGTTAAAAAATCTATAAAATTTTATTTGGGTAAATTTCGACAACTTAGGCGTATTAAAATCATTCTACTAATAACTTGTCGAATTTCGACGAATAATTAATTAATTAATTAATTAATTAATAAGAAATAATAATAAACGCGAAACTATCGATTACCCGGCTGGTGAACCATCGTTGCAGCTGACGTTCGTTGAAAGAAACACGCGTTTCAAACTATTTTCCTCGCTAGTTTCCTCACATTTGTCAAACGCCTGTTTAATTAAATATAATAAAGATATTACATAATAAAAATGAAAACAATCAAATATTAAATCAAACTAAATGTATTTCGGCAAGTATTATAAACGAATTAATAACAATTAATTAAAATAAAACCATCGATGCGCAATATTATGGCGGTCAATATTATCATTATATACATCGTGTTACACGTACTTATGCACTGACACAAATAATCGGACATAGAACCCGAAGCTTATATAACACTCCAACGTGTCAGGCACACACTAATATATACATTCGTAAAGAAATAAACAGAACCATAATTTACGTGTACACTATATTTAATCTACAACAACATGAATATATGTAAATTACGTTTGTGTAATTTCTATAAACGTAACACATACCCATAAACATGCATAATGCATACATGCACCTACATATCAGACGTACAGTACCGATTACAATTACGTATATATTTAGGTGAAGTAAGTCTACAATTAATTACTAAATAAAAAAGTTTTGAGAAGTAAAACATAATATCTAAAAATTCCTACATACCATAATGAATCCCCCCACCCAAAAAAAAAAAAACAATTATAGAAATATAAAAAATTATAAATCATACGTGAATACCAATTCGGTTTTAGAACTAAACATGGTACCATCATCGAACAAGTAGATCACATTACTAATATGATAGGAACATCGTTAGAATAGAAAAAAAAGTCTGCGACTATTCGATGTTAGTCGAGCATTCGATAAAGTCTGGCAGGAAGCTCGTTATATAAAATAAAACGCCAAATTCCTCTTCAAGTATTCAAGATGTTTGATTTCTTTTCCGTAAAATATGATAATGAAGGATCACAAATATATCCAATAGAATCAGGGGTGTCTCGTAGCGTGCTGGGGCCGCATTATACCTCGTATGCGCTGCTGTAATTCTCAGTCTGCCTAACGTTGAAATTGCTACTTTGGACACGGCTATTCTGTGTTTAGATGAGTGCTTAATAAAGCGAAATACGTGTCTACAACTAGCAATTGACAAATTATCGTACCGGTTTATAGCGTATCGTAATAAATGAAAACAAATCGACACGCACAATTTTTACTAGTCGGAGATTAGACGACAGTAATGTATTATTGAACGGCAATATTATCCCATTAAAAGGGACAAAGTCAGGTATTTGGGAATATACTTGGATAAACGGTTAACGCGGAAGAAACATATCATAACAAAGCGTCAGCACCGGAATACGCATCAAAATTAAACAGATATACTGGCTTTTAGGGAGAAAGTCAGAACTAACAAAAATAAACTGTTGCTCTACAAACAGGTCATCAAACCGGTCTGGAAATATTGATGTCAGCTTTGAGGCTGCTTGAAAAAGGGGTAACATAGCGATTATACAAAAAGATTACAAAATAAAGAATCATTGTAAATGCGCCATGGTATGTGACGAATTAAACTCACACAGACCTGAAGATAAGTTACGTAAAGGATGAAATTATGCAACGGCAAAAAGACACGCTGCAGACTGGAGTCACATTCAAATAATATTTGTAATGTTAGATAACTCTGCAGACATTCGCACATTAAAGAGGACAAAATTGACGAGTCTAGTATAAAGTATACCTTCTGTATAGGTATTAAATGAGAGCCTGTCACTGGACAGGATTCTTTAGAAAGTCATCTTACACTAAGATATTAAATTTGCTTAATTATAGAGCTAGTTGTAAACTGGCAAATGAAGTGGAAAAAATACATATATATTCCGCGCAGTGAAGCTCTACCAAAAACTTAGGACGAATATATAACGCCTTTGACAGTATTTCAGGAAAATACAGAAACATTTAAATATATAACGCTCGTAAATAAACGCGAATCATAAGCACGAGTAGTGAACTAAATCGGATATCAAAAATTAGTCAGAATTGTATGAGAAAAGATTAAACAACGATAATGGAAATATAAATATAACATTCTCTTATATTAGAATTTGCGAACCTAATATAAATTTTATATAACTTACGTAAGAATATAAATAATAATAAGTCCATATATATATTTTATATATATATATATTTTTTTTTTTTTTAACAAAACAAAATAAAATTGAAGATAATCACTAAAAAAATTTTTTTTTATTACACGAATACGAAGCTTTTCGACTATTAAGTCATTTTCAAAAAAAAAAAAAAAAAATTTAACAAAAGCTTGAAAATGACTTAATAGTCGAAAAGCTTCGTATTCGTGTAATAAAAAAAAAATTTTTTAGTGATTATCTTCAATTTTATTTTGTTTTGTTAAATTCATAAATCACTACTCTCCAATACATCAACATTATATATATATATATATATATATATATATATATATATATATATATATATACATATATATATATATATATAAAGTATACGTAGAGGTGTACAATACGTAAACGCCAATGTGTCAACTTATGATAGAAGTACTAATGAACTAATTTTCGTATTAAATATATCGCATGAAATGAAACGACATAATTCAAAGTTACAATGAAAATAAATATACTTTCTATTGTTACAATGAAAGGTTAGCTGTAATGATAATAAATTTCGTACACTCCAGATGAAGTAGAAGGATAAAACACTTAAAAAAAAAAACTGAAAATAAATCAATAAAATAATAAATTTTACAGACACATGATCATAACTGTAAAAGTAATAATGACGAAGGCGTTTGAGTTTATGTTAAAAAGCTCACGCACTTAAAAAAAAAAAGAAGAAGTTTTTAAAAGAATAAAAAATAATCAAATACCCGAGGTCGTATTAGTAGGACAAATTATGAAATTCGATGTATTATCCGGCAAATGAAAGATACCACAGACAAAAGATTAAAAGACCGCCCTCAACATTTAGATACGAAGGACTTTTAGAAGTGATATAATCGCTCACCAAATGAGGTGTTTCGAACTATCGTGTCAAAAGTTGACGTATCCAACGACACGTTTCAAACGAAATTTGAATAAAATAAAATCCGAAAGAAATGAAATGCAAAAAATAATTATACGATACAAAATAAACAAACAGTATTCACAAAAAGGAAGTCTTAAAACTTAAAATACAATAAAAAAATTAATTGATAAAAACCAATATGAAAGTAGATTATGTTACGAAGTAGAAGAAACGGTGGAACATAAATTCAGACGAGTGAAACAAGTAATCATGAAATATATTGTACAACTTCGAATTTATACATATATATTTATATTTTTATGCATATATATTTATATATTAAAGGTAAAACGATTCAATTCAGCAAAACTATAAAATACTTAGAAGTAATATTGGACCAAAACTTAACTTAGAAAGACGAAATAAATTACATTAAAAGAAAGTGCCCGGTTTGTCTATCTTAGAGCTTTAAAAGGAACCAGTTGATCCGAAAACAAATATTTTAATATACACCACATCGATCAGTAAATCAAAAATGAAAACATTAAAAATACTACAAACGATTGCACTAAAAAACGCATTAGGGGCATTAATATCAAGCCCTAATCATTCGATTCAGGTTGAAGCGGCAGAACTACCAATATATTCATATTTACGACTAATCGCTGGTAAATTTTATTTAAAATATAAACCAATCTTTAAATAAACTTTATCTAAAATTTTACACATACGTGTCAGATAGTCGATATTGGTATAATAAGACGCACCCATCTTTAATCATGAGCTATTAAAATTATCACAAAACTTAAAGTTGTACAAAATATTAGGACACCGTATTACGATATATATATATATAAATACATTATCAACAAGATGAACATAGATTTTTCCACACGTTTTCTGCAATACGTTTTCAATATGAATAATACAATTTTTAAAGAAACAACTGACAGACAATTCCCGGAACACGAATGTATATATATACTCGAATGCTTCGATAAATATGGAGAAGAAATCTACTATTCGGCCGCGTTCTATGATAAAACTCTAGACAATAAAAATTCAAAATTCCACACCATATATTCATCTTGCTATTAGACCAAATCAAGAAGCGCAAATATAAATTCAAAAAATTAATAACGGAATAGACAAGCAGGATAACATTTTATGGAATATCGTGAAGATATAAACTTAAAGAATATAATACTAAAGTAGTATTTAAGTAGATTCCGGGGGCATAGAGGAATGAAATTGCATTGTGGATCAACTTACAAAGAATGTAACAACAAATCAGCGGCAAATTAATATAAAATATCCTAAGGAATTTAGAAGTAAATTAAAATAATAGACTGGGATCATGAAATCTTAGTACAAATTGTGGAAAATATTATTACAATATCCAAAAGGAAATATGTAAAGGTACCTGCTTTTCGAACAACATATAGAGATTACATTAAAACAATGAAAATAAAATTATAAAGAAATTCTTCGGGTAGCTAATAAGTCCAGATGGAAAATACGGTACAAGTGAGATATTAGAAATTAAGTAAGTTAGGCATCTAGATCGTCATCAGATTCATACAATAAACGGAAGCGCGAAGATACGGACAATATATTATCGTACACGTTTGTAAACGAGAATATTGTGATAATTAATCGATATTTAAATATGATTACCTGCATTAATCTGTACGAATGGTCTACCGATATGGTCGAACAAATCTGATTAGACGCGTTGTCATCTTGTAATAAACCTCGAATCGTCATTACATTCGCAACGCATACGAACGAAAGTAATCGAATCTAAAATAGACGAATAATCGCGATTACACTCGAGCGTTTAGGCCTCCTTGAAACTTACCGCGTCAATTATATTATTACGCAATTTATAATACGATAACACATCTATATATTATATATATATATATATATATATATATATATATATATATATGTATATAATTATTATTATTTTCCTCAATCCTTACGATTGGTGGATTATAACTGACGATACTAGCGAGTTCAACTAAAATTGTCTTTTTTCCGGCCTTTAAGGTTCGAATATGTTTTTCGATTATTATTTAATCTACGTATTTACTCCTCGGCCTTCCTCTGTATCGTTTTCCTTCTATTTTCCCTTCAATTAGTACGAAACTTGGATGATATATGTGTGTCAATCGATTTAACCAAAATACTTTTTTTTAAAACTTCTAAATTAAGCTCCTTGATTCGTTTATGTTTTGAAAAATTTTAATTTTCTACAATCTACGCCAGCTCCAAATTTCTTAGGCTTCTAGTTTTTTTATTGCATTTAGCCGTTGATCGTCTTTCCAAAGTATTTTTTCTTTTTCAATACTTCGCACACACTTAAAACTAACAAGATTAAATCGTCACCGAAAATAATATTTTATCTTGAATTATTTAAAAATAGATATAAAAAATTATATACTAAAACGATAACATTAAAAAAATAATTAATCTAACTTTTCAAACATTTGACGTAAACGTGGTCTTTGCATGTTTTTTTAATCGAAAACTGCAAATCCGGTGGTGGCCAAAACTGGACGCAACACCGAATCGAATCGTCGGCCAGCGGAAGTAATAATGAAAACTTGCTATCAGATTTCTATTCTTTTTCTTTTTCATAATTTCTTTCAGCATAACCTCAATGGTTACCAATTAGCCAAATAAGCAAATATGACGCCCCTGCGAGCCAAACGACGAATTGCTGGTTTCCTTGTTATCGCGCAATACTTTTCTACGAGGTTTCCGCGCCTCCTTTCCAAAAGGCCTTTACCACCTTCAAATTGTTAATCCGCATTATAAACTGTACTTAAACAACGAGTATCAAATAAACTTCACTTTTTGCAGATGATGCTCCTAACACCATTCGCGGTAGATTTCAACTTGGAATAAACCGCGACGTTAATTATTACAACAAATGGTAAATTAATAACCGAAGCTTTCACCCGTACAAGAGTGACCAGATAGAGTATACTTGTTCAAGACGCTCAAATAGATCGGTGTGACCATGTACGCTTTAGATAGCGGATTGACGTTCACTAAACACGTAAACAATACTAGTCTTAAGACGAATAAAGCCATCTGTTTCATACATCCACTTTTTAATAGGAAATCTTACCTTAATATTAACGAAACGAGATGATAAAGTCATTAATCCAAATAATAATAATAATATGCGACTGCGCATATCAGTGTAGTTTTAATAGACTTTCAACATAGATGTTTAAGTTGATAAAATGCACGTTTACTTAAAATTACAACCCTATATTAGGGGAATTTTATTTCAAAAGTATCCATTTTTTTTCAATAAATACATCACTATAACGTGCTTGTTGTCTCGATCGGTAATTCCAGGCAACTAAAATTTATGTATACCGAATATAAACGTATTAAGCATAATTGATTATAAGCTCGCTTAATTATTGTTATAAGTAGATTTTAACCTTTCCGGTTTTTTTTGTGTGTTTTTTTTAAGTTGCAGGTTTTTATATCATTTTCTTTTTTCTACGATTGTCTGTATACGTACATTTATTTCATAATTAACTTTCAGTTATAATAAGTTAATTTTGATTATCGTGTTAACGATGTATCCGGTACACAATTAACTACTTGTTAGCAACATAAGTTGTGTATAACTTTTTCTAATAAAATATTTGTTCATTTGTTAATTTATTAGAGCTATACGAGACTAAGTAACATCGGCGTAACGTCTAGTAGAGTAAAGATTACGTTAACACGATGACAAGAGACGTCACCGAATTATCTGCATTCAAATGAAGATCGATAGAGAATTAATTCAAACAAACGTATCATCCTAAGCAAGTTAAGTTTGTTATTTTTTTATATTCCGAGTAAAAAATACACTTATTGATCAATTATATATGGATAGTTTAGTTGGCTAGAGGTTATTTTACAATGAAAACTTCCTATACTTGGTGCGAATCAAGCCATACAAACAGAACGCTCAATATTATATATATATATATATATATATATATATATATATATATAGTACGATAAGTGATTTTCGTTCTTCTTCTTTAGGTGTCGTATCCATTATCGGACATATACATCACAATAATCTTGATTGGGCGGCATGGAACAACTGCTGTATCGAGTGAACTCCAGTGTGCTATTTTATGGTGTCTATCCACTCAGTTTTCCTTCTACCTGGTCCTCTTTTATCATTAATCTTCCCTCGGAGCATGAATTTTAATAGCCCATATTCTTGTCCTATTGACAAGTGCCTGAAATATTTTATTTTACTGCTCCATATCGTGTCCCGTAGCATGCGTTTAAAATTTGTCAATTCTAATACTTTTACATTTGATAACTTTTCGGTCCATGATATTCGCATCATTCTCCTGTGAATCCACATCTCAATAGCTTCTGATCTCTTACACCGGTTTTTTTTTTTTCATTGTTGATATTACTGCACCATATAGTAGTAAATATAACATTGGACCAGCTTCTGTCGAGTTTTCAACTTAGGGGTTTCATCGCATAGTAAGTTTTTCATTGAAGATCGTTTTCGTGTATCCGCGTATCTAGTTTTTATTTCCGTATCTGCATCCAAGTCGTCAGTTATCAGACATGTAAAATACGGGTTTGCGTTATCGCATTTAAATAATCGAGTTGCCATATAATTTATCTGTTATGTACGAATAGTGAATAATACTAGGTAAGGTTGTTTTGTTATTACATTTTTGAAAATAATATAAAAATACATCGTATAAAATAAATTATAAAAAATTATAAAAAATTACTAGGTGTGTACACAGTACTTCTTAATCCGACTAATACACAGATAAAATCACTATGGAGGAAATACCCGTGTTTAACTTAGAGCTCTTTGGAAATTGTCTTCTGAATAGTAGCATACTTTTTACCAAGCTGTCGCGTTCGAAATATGTCTGAAAACGACGATAAAATATTACCTTACGCTTCGGTATTAACCGTCCCCATTTTCGTTTAACACGCTTCTTAATAGCCGAAATTAAGTCTCCGCTATCTCATTTCCACGGACGCTGCAGTGGCAGGGACCCACTTAAAAATCCCCCCCCCCAGTTCCTAACTTTTGAAGTTACCAAACCCATTGTCGTATCGAGAGTTCTAATATAATTATTGTAAATTCCGGAAGTCTAGTTGTAAACGAATATTTAGGGAGTCAGTGAGTATTAAGATATTTCTTCCCTATAGAATCTAGTAAAAGAAACTGCTTCGCGTGTGGTATACATTTCCATAAAAAAATTATCACCTTGCATGCGGAACAACTTAGAGACGCTTCGATTGTGTGATAAAAAAGGCTGCTGCAAACCTCTTTTTGGAATAGAGCCATCAGTGTGTTTATAATTCCATAAGGTGTGTTATCCGAGTAATGAATATTATATTCAACAGTTCGATATATACATTCCCGTACGTGGGGATTCAGTACTTTGAATTCACTTCCGGAAAATGGAGAATCCCAAAAAAAAGAACTCTACCACGTAAATAACAGTCGAACATAAAAAGTTGCCGAAATATCCTAAATAAAATTACGTTTATAAAATCATTCGAACACGAAAACTCTATTAACAAAATTTAAAAGTAACCTTGAATTTATACACATACATACATACATATATATATATATATATATATATATATATATATATATATATATATATAAAAGGTCTTCAACACATTGTTAAAACATGCACAATATCGCAATTTCATAGTCGTTAGAGTACAGTAACAATCACGCATAGATAAGCACGAACATCAAAAAACACATAACCTTCGTAATCACCATTCAGTGAAAGGATTTTCCAGGTTATATAAATAACCTTTTAGGATCGTATGACCAAGATAATCAACCAAAAACAGTTTAAAAAGAACAGAATAGAAAAAGAAAGAAAAATAAAATGGAAATAGTGTCTTAACACTTATTACTTTTTTTTCCAGGAAGTGTGGAGAGTGATAAACTAGAGTTCACGAGTAAATTACAGGTTAATTTACCTGGTTGCCGAACGTTGAAAATTAGAAATAATAAACTTTCAAGGAGTTATAAATTTTAAAGCGTAACACGGCAATATTATCTGTAATGGCCGAATCTTTTTAAATGGCTACTATCTTATAGTTCACACACATATAACACCTATACTCACTTTTATATATGCTTAGAGATGCGTGCACTTTATCAGGCGATATATATATATATATTAATATGTGGAATACCTGTGTAATATCTATAAAGCAAGATTACTAGCTGTTGGAACGCCAGGTGGTAATAGTTACCTATTTGGCGGTCTTTCTTGCTATAGCTAGAGTTGTAAGAGGGTCGAAAAAAAATCCCAAAGATCACAACAGATAATATATACATATATATATATATAAAATATATTTGATGGAATAACCATTGAAAAGAAAACATATAAAGAGTCCTGTTGAGAAAAGTAAAAAGTTTAAATATATATATATATAAAGAAATGATGCCAACCCGCGGATTGATGAGCTAAATCTTCGACAGGAGACGTCGGTATTAAAATGATGAGATCGTAACCGAAATCTTAATAATAATAACTTATATGAACTTGATGATAATAATAGTAACAACGATAAGCATAATAATAATAACGACAGTGCTACAAATGAACGGTAGATTGGCATATCGAGATGTTATGATTTGAAGATAATAATATGTAATGATGATGGTGATGATAGTGATTATTAATTATTATTATTATCACAACTATCGCTATTAAACGGATTTAGCCCGCGACACAGCTGCTCCCGTAGAAGATGACGTAACTCACTTAGGCCTCTTATTAAACAGGTTGTTCGGCAATGCGGCGGCAACTTCAAAGACAACATTGGCGGCAAAAGACTAAAAGATTAAAAGATTAAAGACTAAAAGACGCGACTTTATTTGTCTTACCATTCGACCGGGTGTTTCTACGAGTAGATAGATCGGAGGCGGTTTAGGGAGGTGGGTTCGGAGTACAATCAGCTTCCAGCGTAGTATACGATTTTTCGATAGAAAACGAATTATTTAAATCCAAATTGTTGCTTTACGCTTCAACGTATCAATGAATTCGCGCGCGCACACACACACACATACTCAAACTAAAGCAATAACATACTTATTCTCGAAGGAAAGATTACTATTAACAGGCACAAATCGTATATGCCTATCAAATTATATCGTTTCTATATTAACGATGTTGTACACTTACTACTACTATTACAAATATTTCTACTTAAGTTCCGCTTCGGGTTGTAATTTCATTATAGTTGGGTATCGAAAATGAATTTAAAGAAACATAATCTTTCTATAAACTTACAGTTTTTAAACTTAACGTAATAAGCGCTACACAGTATAAAATTAGGTTTTTCGTTTATTAATAATATTAAGGGACGTCGAATTTCGGACATAAAAAATATTTAAACGTATACCATTAGGATAGATGAAGAAAATAACGCAACTGAATTACATTTCGATTAAATTCGACTAGAGAAAGGAATTAAAATCGCTAAACTTCTTTTTTTTTTAATAAAAAGTCGCAGTTTTTTAGTAAGTACCGAGTGAACATAAAAATAAAACATAGAAATATATATACAATTTATAAAAGTATAAAATGTACAATTAAACAAAAATTAACAAAATGAAAAATAGTATTTGTAGCAAAAAAAACATCCGATAGCCAATGTGATTATAACACAATCTATATATTTTTTTTTTTTTTTTTTTATGCTCGCAATCTGCCTATCTGAGGCAATAAGCGGCGAAGATAGCATTTAACAAATATATTTATTTAGTGGAACGTGTCCAAACGGCCACAACAGCTCCTTATTTTATAACAGAACTACTTTTTATGGGTGTTATAGCGTATTTACATTAATGATATTACGCCTTTTTAAGCGTACGAAAATCGGTGATATTCTATACATTAAGCATAACACGGAAGCGCAGAAAATTAAAAATAAAAACTTCTGTCTAATATAAAATCTTGGAATTTCATCAAGATCTCAATGTCTTCCAAAGACTGAAATGAATGAAGCCGCCGCGTGTATGTAATAGCGGAAAATTGATCAGAAAATATTTTAATCCGACAGATTCGTGGCAAGGGGATTATGAGCAAAGTTGATGGCGATAAACTTATTGGATACCACCATATCAGACTACTGGGAAAAATACGAACCGGCTGAATCGTATAAAGACCGGCTATATAATATATATATATATATAGAAGAACAGGTGAAATGCTAAACCCGCGGGGCCTTTCCAACAGCGTTGAAAGGTCTTAATCTGAATGTCAAAGACTGGCTTAATAATAATAATAATAATAATAACATACTATAACGGGTACCTGTATTTCTTCTGGAAAAGGAAGAAAATTTAAATGAAAACTAATAATTAAAGACACTCTTAACAGCACAAACGTTCTTATACTACACGCGAACGTTCACAAAATGAATTTCTTAAGTATTGACAGAGGAAATTATAACCTGTCCGCTTTCATACATTGTATCCATTCGGTCGTTCGATTAGCTTTAATCTCAACCTCTCCTTACTAATTAAAACGCCGTTAGAATTTACTAAGCCCATTTATTTATACATATATATATATATATATTTATTTTTATTTTTTTAATTTATAACATATTCCGTTTTCCAATTTCTGGTTGCCGCCAGTATTACTCGTCGGCAAATATCCTTTACATTTCAACTAACATTTTAACCATAAATATATAACAATTTGCATGTAACTCTCGTGCTTAATTATGCGTATGTACGTATTTTGTAGTATATTATTAGTAGTATTCATTTTATGTGCGCCGCGTATAATAATTATATATTATTGTTAAATGCGATATATGTAATCCGTTGGTTGTGTTGTTATAATTAGTGTTGTGTAGATGCTGTAAGTACTTCTACAGGACGGTCAATCAGCGGAGTAGTGTTCTCGTTTTATTAACAAAAATATACAATTATTTAATAAATTAGATATTCCGGTACTTCTAGCAAATAAATATACATTCCTTAAATCTAGTTATATACCGCGTATTGAATTAATTTATTAAAAATAAATTATTTCTAAACCACCAGCGCCCCTATATGATACCATTTAGAACACAGTTTAAACTCCATCCTATCGCTATTTGCAATTTTCCTATACATATTTATAGGAAATTCTGCGACTAAAACACTTGTACACATTTTGCTTTATTTCTCGTCGCTGTTACTTATTTCATCCGTTACTCTATCTTATTTATATTTTCCCTTAATCGATCTTTCACTTTTGTTTTCCATTTCCCCGGAACTTTCTCTTAAATGATATCTTGTGTCGTATTTTTTTGTTACATACTATATCATTATATAAGTAAATTTCAATCATCGTATAAGGAATATAATGGTATAGTAAGAAAAAATTTTCTAAACATTGAAAAAGGACTAATACATCGTTCGCACCAAATTTTTTTAACGCACAAAACTATTAGCTTATTTAAAGATTATTTACAATATCGCATACTCCGACAATTATGTAAACCTTAATGAGAAAACACACTCTTCCCAGCTGTAATCGCAATAATACCAATTTTAGCGATCATAGAGCAAATCAATTATTATAACTAAGCTGTTTAAAAACTTTAATACTTTCATCAAGCAGAAATAGATTAAAATAAATGTGCACCTAGCCTAAGCGTATGTATACGAATTAATTAAATATTATATAATATTGTAAAACAGTTTGTTCACAGTTAATTGTCACTTATCCAATACACTTACACCCATCGTGTATACGAATCGGGTTGGTTCGGAAAAAAAAAATGATAATAAAAAATACTTCGCAATTTTTTCATCCCAGAGTTAATGACTAAGTTCCCGTTTGAAATGACAAAGTGTCCGCTTAATCTGTAGTGACATTCCCAAAATTTGAATTTTATCCGCTTGTGCTGATAGTAAGCCACGTACCTAAAAAGCTGAATATCGGCGGTACATTAACTTATTTCTGTAGTGATGAATTAAAATATTCGATCAAAACATCTGAACAGAAATCGCTTTCTATCCATCTAGATGAAAACGAATTAAGGTAAATAAATTTATACAGATTTAAGAAAACATTTTTTTTTTTTTTTTGCTTCAAATCTAGAACTCTAGATAAGATATTTTCATCGAATAAACGACGTGAGTAGGACGAGAGATTTGAAAATCAGAAATCTTAGCAGACTCGTACATTAGCTAATTTAGAACGAATTTATATATAGTTTACTTAAGTCTCCCGCTTATTATCTGGATTGCCAGCGGATTATTATGATTACTTTTAGCTCGGATAAATGTTTGACTATCGCTTGATGAATTAATTTATGTATTCCATGTTGGAACATATCATAGAGAGCTGCAGCTCTCGTTCCTCGTTCGTGATACTTTGTTTTGGATATGTCTGGATTCTTTTTATGTTGCTGTCCGAAGCGCATCTTCGTAACTCGAATTTCATAAAAACTGGCTGCTTCAAGATCGTCTTATAGAGCAGAAATTTATTTTTTATGTTTAATTTTGAAAGTTTCTCGTTTTTATATCCGGCGATAATACATTATAAATCGAGAGGATAACGCGTATTATTATAAATTGGAAATTATATGCAGAATACGAGGACATTTTTGCGATTACAAATGCACTATGTATGCGTGAACTAAAAGCGGGTAGATGTTGATTTCATCTATTATTATTTTTTTATTATATTACATACACACACACACATATATACATTATTTTTATTATTTTTATGCGGATAATTTTAAAAGGTTTCCTTCACATGCTGTCAGGTTATATCGCTCTTTTTTTTATCGATATTAAACAATCGAATTGCCTCGTCCGGAATTCCATTTATACCGATTCCATCCTGCAACGCGATGCCAACAATAAGCGGGATATGCTCTGAATTTTGTACCAAGCCGCATTCACATCTGTTATCCGTAATTTTCATGTACTTCGCCATTCTTCTTGTCCTAGTTTAATGTTCAGCGGTGTCATGCTGCATAACGTTTCTATTTTATCAATCATTGTCGACTTTAAGCGTCCTGTAATTATTGGATTAGTTTCATGTATGGTGTTGTGTGTGGTAAAGTTATTGCCTTCCACACAATAATATTAGGATTATTTAAATTTGTAATTTTTCCGTCACCGATCGTATTCGAACTCCCTATAGAGAAGTCCGTGCTGTAGCCACTAGACTATTCCGATGATACCACATAATACAAATGTGGGAACGATCAAACATGTAGTGTATACAAGCAATATCACGTACACATTGAATATTTAACGAATATTAAATTTAAATATATATATATATATATATATATATATATATATATATATATATATATATATTATAGAACTTTTCAATATTTTAAACTGAAGCAACGTCCTCATCGTAAAATATGTTTTAGGGATATTAAAATATATTATCGAAATATACGATGCATAGAGGGAAAAGTATTTAAAAAAAGATTTATAGAAACAACAAGCTAACAGTAACGGAGAACTTACATCTTGGTTTGTTCGTGCAAGCGGTTCAGTTAAAAATCAGTGTTAGATCGTCTATTTAGTCTCGATGATACGTAGGAAATTGTTGATCTGAAATACTCACTTCTCACTTTACCGTTACTTATATAACGAAGAAACACTAAAATCTGGCTATTTTTCTTCCGTGACTTCACATCTATTACGTTTTGTAACTAACTCATATATTTCGTAGTTGGGTTTTTTTCTTTGTTTTCCCAGCATAAATATTTAATCTATACATAAATGAAAATGTATCTTTTATTATTGTATTTATAAGAACTTTGTATTAGATACTACGAGCCGGTACCAATAATTTATATAAGAGTTTATATCTTTTATTTATATGAATAAAATTTACGATTAAACTTTAATAAAGCAAAGTGGAACCTATATAAGCAATTATCCCGAACTAAATTAAAATTAAATCTTGAACAAGATATTCATTCACAAAACAAATAAAGCAATGTGCTGCGGAAGCTTTTACGAAGCCACTTCCGAAATTTCGAACACCAGTTCAATAGTGGTCAAATAAGTGCTCTGAGGCAATAAAAACCAGGAGGAAAGCTCTCAAACAACTAAAACAAAATCCAACAACCTTAGAAAATCACATTTTTTTTCAGCACACGCGTGCAAAATTGAAGTGGGTACTCAAACAGGAATGGACAAAATCTTGGGCTGATTATATATCAACGATAACATACAAAACACCAGTTACTCAACTGTGGAGAAAAATAAGATCAATAAGTAAAATACGTACCTCGGAAGTACCTACATCCATTTTAGTGAACAATCAACTACACACAAAAGCCGCTCAAATAGCAGAGCATCTCGCAGAACATTTCGAAAATATATCTAGTGACAAAGATCTGTTGCATTCTTCAATAGAAGCAAAAAATAAAATTGAAAGCGAGCGGTTAAACTTTCTCTCTTCAAATAACGAGGTATATAATAAAAGTATTGCCAAAATAGAAGTTCTCAATGCTATTAAACTCATGAAAGTATCTGCGCCCGGTTCCGACGAATTCAACATTCGTTTCCTAAAGCACGTTCCGGATTGTGTTTATTTTCAATCTTTAATTGTATCTGGCATACTCATACCTTCCCCCAACAATGGCGAGAAGTCATCATAATTCCGATTCAAAATGCTAACAAGAACCCACTGTACCCTGACAATTATCGTCCAATATCATTGACATCAGTGCTCTGTAAACTACTTGAAAAAATAATTAACCTACGCTTAGTATGGGAATTGGAGAATAGAAATCTGCTGTCACAAAACCAATTCGGGACCATCATGCTCGACATTAGATCAATTAAACTATCTTCACACAAAGATACAGAATAGCTTTACTCGACGCATGCACATGTTAGAAGTTATTTTCGATATTACGAAGGCATTTGACCGTATTTGGAAACGTAAAGCCCTGCTCAGTTTACACAAATGGGGATTGAAAGGACGGATCATGCACCTCATTCAAAATTTCTTATCTTCACGCTGTTTCCGCGTCCGCTTTGTCTCGTTATTATCATCGTACAAAACACTGACTAATGGCATTCCTCAGGGATCTGTAATCAGTCCGACACTATTTATCGTCGCAATTAATGATCTAATTTAATCTATTCCATCATTAGTTGATGCCACACTATTTGCAGATAACTTCTCGATATCCATCAGCTGCGACAACTTAGCGGCTGGTGAGCGAATGTTACAAATTGTAGTGAATCGAGCCCAACAATGGGCCTCTTAAAACGGTCTTACGTTCTTGTCTTCCAAAACAAAATGTGTCCATTTCTGTCGCCTTCGAACGTGCAGAAAAGAACTAAATCTTACCGTCAACAGCAATACTATACCGCAATCTCGTACAGTTACTCATCTGGGAACAATTTTTGATGATACTCTTTTTCTTGGAAACAACACGTTCAATATTTAAAGCAGACATGTCAACAAAAATTGAACCCATTCAGACATCACTTACAACAACATAGCTGACAAAGCAGCGAAACAGGCATCAACTATGTTTCCAGCTCCATCGGTTGCTGTTTCTGCAGTGGATGTTATTAGTCATATAAAGCATCGATTCGGCGATATGTGGAAGAAAGTATGAATAGATACTCCTACCACGAATAAGCTACGGAGTATCAAATCAGAGACAACTGCCTGGAAAACGTCGATACAACCATCGCGCCGTGAAGAAGTAGTTCTTACCCGGCTCCGCATCATACAGCTCTTACACACAAATATATCCTAGACCGAGGAGACGCCCCATCGTGCTGTTATTGTGGCCAGTAAACTGCAACTGATGTCCATATTCTCTATAAGTGTCCTTTTCTTCACGTCTTATCACATAACCCGACCTTCTTCATTCTCATCCGCTCTTTCTGATAATCCTAACATGATCGATCACATCTTCCAATTTCTGAGGCGTACTAAACTCTTTCCCTTAATATAAATATCACAAGCGGTGTCTCTGGCCACAGTATCAGTACATGGCGCCGCTTTAAATAAATTTTAAAAAAATCTTATTTTTCTTCATATATTTCAGGTAAGTACCTGATACACGGTAATATAGATATTTTAAAAGTGTACACTGAATTTTGTCAACTAACGTAATGTGTCTATTATAATACGGATCCCAAACAACTGAATAATATTCGAACAAAATAAGCACTATCGCCATTATGAAGCAACAATAGTGTCCATGGGTCTTGGAGCATATATAAAATTTCCATAATAAACATTAGTATATTATAAGAACACTTCAGAACATTATTTATATGCATAGAAAATCTCATATTTTAATTAATCCCGAATTCCGCACCACAGATTTGTTAATTAGCACTCCTTACCATCCATAGTATAAGTGAAAGAGCACCTATTTCTATTCCGACAATTTATTTCGGTCACTATTATCGGTAATCGGTGATTTTAGTCTTAGATCTGGTAATTAATAGTCCGTATATCGATATTCAATGAATTGTAACATATTTTTATTAGAGCCCTTGTGATATCGTCAGTGTATCAATAAATTATTTAGTATTTTGCTACTTACTAAAATATTTCATCGTTCTCAACATTTAATATATATATATATATATTAAACAGAAGTGGCGACATTAGACATCCTTGTCTCACGCCTTTTCCTAGCTTAAATTTAGCTGTCGTTTATGTTATTATGACTACAGAGGTGTTATCAATGTTTTATTCTTCTATTCTTCTTCAAACGTCGTCATATTTTCCAACATCAATAAGCTGCTACTTTTTGAATCCTGTCACACAACATACTGAGCAGTTTCGAAAGTGAATCATACTCTGTGTTTGTCAATATTCGCACCTATCATTTACATCCGAATAGCCCTATTTCCAGAGGTTAGCGTTGCATCTGACTATATTCGTTTTGATTCTATTCAGCGTTTCTCTTATCTTCGGCGATTGTTCTGCTCCATTTATCAGTTTCCCTTATAAATTATCATCAATTGTCTCTTCTATCAGCGTTATTTTTTTTTTCTGGACACTTTTTATAAAAATTTCTTACGAAATTTCAAACGTCATTTTAAAGACTATTCGCACATAGAATATTTCTCCTCTTCTACCGAGTTCTTTCAAAAGCATCTCTTCGGAATGCTTAATATAACTATTTTATAACTAATTCATATTGCTGATCTATATTAGTCAACTTTAAGCGTCCTATTGTCAACCTGTCTGATCATGCTACCTTTTTTTTCTGCTACGAAACAAACGACCGAATAGACGTACAGTATGCGTTTTTGCATGCTAGCTGTTTTTGCACAGTATCTACCGATTAGCGTTTTTAGAATTGACGGCATTCGTACAATGATGTTTCGAATTTAGCGATCTATCAAGCGCGACTGTAAGATACTTTAGCGTGTTTTCAAAATTCACCCCTCTTGACGGGTTCTTTTTATTTATCTGTTTCTAAGGTGAAAATTTGTTATTTGTATTTTCTTGGGGTTCGGTTTCAAATTATTTTCAGTAAGTAATCTAACATTATATGGAAAATCTTCTGCTTAATATTCGTACAATGATGTTTCCGAATTAGCACTTTATCGAGCGTGACTCCGAGATATTTAAGCACGGAATCGTCTGCTTGACACTCGTTCAAATGATTTTCCCACCTATCAAGCGTGACCCGAAGACACCTAGCGTGGAAACACAGTCCAAATTTTCTCATTTTCGATCTACGTGAAGAGTTCTCTTTGCTTGTTTCTAAAAGTTGTTACTTTCTGGGGGTTAGATTTCAAAACTAATTTCAGTATAGTATTCTGCCATCGTATGTAAAGCAGCTGCGAGCGTATTCTCCTACATTTCGAACGGTTTCCCTGTGTCGTAATATGATCAGGTCATTACGAGAAATGTCTTATTTCCTTCGGAAGTGATTCGTCGTCTGTATACATGTTAAATAACAACACACTTCCTCAAGGTAGTCTATTATTGTGTCCGTTTATGACTTTATTAAATATACCAGATGTTCAGGTGTTCCCAATATTAAACGTAATTTCTCCTATTCGATAAAGTTAAAATGAAGCCCGTATACATATTGTCGCATTAAACTAACGGATTTTTTTCTTTTAAATAATTTCAATTATGGCTACTAATCGATTTGGATTTATAAATCGGACAAAAACTTATGTTAAGAATAGATTAATTTAAAACGCGTATTTTTCGATTCGTAATATATAAAAAAAAAAAGCGGCGCTAAAACGTATGTAACCGAATTATAATAAAAAAAACGAAATGACCTCGTTCTTTAATTCTAAAAAAAATTATTAAAAAATTAATTAATTATTTAATTAAAAACGGCTCACACGACACAGTTAATTAAGCTCCTTCTCTATTCACGAATTCGTTAATGAACAAATATTCGAGAATACGTGAAAGCTTTTTAAAAACGCGGCTAACCGACGACGATGATCAATTAAAACTGGATTTCGTTCAATTTTATTGGCATGGCGTAAGAACTTCATCGACCGGCATCTTTGTCGGCAACAGCGGCACCAATATAATCGTTAATAATAGCCGGTTGAAATATTAAAGCCTACATTAATAGCCGGCATAACTGGTATTTCGGATCGCCTCCATACTGATTTATTAATTAAATAAATTACGTAAAACGACTAAAAATAATAATAGGATTAATTTAAATAGGAAATTGTATATATATATATATATATATATATATATATATATATATATATATATATATATATATATATATATATATACAATATATATATATGGATAATATATATAATTCTTCTGTACATGTGTACATGACCGAATATTGCTGGGAGCCAATTTTGATGATATTTAATTTTTTGTGTTTTAAAGTGTGAGTTGCTGGATGGATTACATTTATTTTTTTTTATATACATTGTACCGATAACAAGAACAATAAACAACGGTGATCACGATGAATTTGGCATATTAATCTAACGTCTCCAGTGAGACATTAAATTGCGATATAATAAAAGAGTAAATAAGTATGGATAATAATTAATTTACAATTCAATAGACACCTCTTGGTCCGTGTGCCTGCGTTTGAAAATTTCAAAATTTTGTATAAAAAAAAACATAAAGTATTTTACGTACTCGTAAAAACTTGCGCAAATAAAGACGTTTTGAAATCGGTCGGTTGCGGAATTATACAGCTTAACGAAAAATATAAAAAAAAAACACTGGAACAACTAAAGTTGAAAATCATGATGAGGAATTGGCTTCTCGGAAGAAAAAGTATTTTTTTGCTGAGCAATAAGCTATTAGTATATAATCAAATACTGAAACCAACGTGGAGTTATGCTTGTCAGCTATAAAGTTGTGCTCAATTAACTCATGTAAAAAAAAAAGTTCACACGTTCCAAATCAAAATTCTCAGAATTATCACTAATGCAATACGAAAGAAACATATATCGAGATCTCCGTGTACCAGAAGTGAGTGTTGATAAAGGAAGTGGCGAGGAAACATGAATTAACAAATTCAGAGGCGAAGCTGCAAAAAATAATAATTTAATAATAGTCTAAAATTGTCATTTTAACGATGTATTTTATCTAACTGTACGTGTGCATGTCGCTGAACCCTTAAACGGCAGGACAAATTTCGGTAGAATTTGGTGCGCGAGTGAGTTCTCGAATAGTTTAGATTTCGGCGCTGGGCAGTTGGGATATAGGAAAATTATTTTTTTCTCCATACTTTAAAAAATTTTCGCATATTGTAATATATAATTCATCTCCTACCGCGATAAGTTACGTACATGAATAATTAACCGTTAAAAAAGATGTAAATGGAAAGTTAATTAATAATCGATAGTTCTGTTTGATTACCACAGATGGCGCTGATATACAATTCTGCGATATTTGATGTACGCATTACATCGTACCGTGAGGTTGTTTTAACATTTCGAATTTTCCTCGCTGTGTATGTTATTGTTTTTTTTTTTCTTTTTTAAATAATAATAATAATAAGGTTTTAAATCCTAAATTAAATTTAGTTAAGAGGTAACCCGATATTCATTGACTGTTGGGCGGTCCGCAGTTCGTTAGATAAAAAATTATATGTGTATATCATCATCATAATGGTTGTATATTTTTGACAAAAGATAGCGCGCAACAACTTTAAATCAAACCAAATCATATTTCTCTTTTCCTGGCTGCATCTATTATTTCGTTCAGTTGTCGTTTCCTAAATCCTGTTGTTATCATTTCCATTCTTCTTTTTCCTATTTGCAGTTTTCCTTCAATATTGCCTCGCGTCGCAAGCAAAAATATTCCTCCTTTCCCCCCTGATCTAGCGCCCCAAATACTTCTATATTTTCCATCAGCGCCATATTCTTGATTCCACTTCTCTAGAGTATTTCTGTATTCGTTATTTTCGCCGTCCGTGCTATTCTCCACATTCGCCGTAATTGTCAATATTTCGAATGCATATTATGTATATATTTAATTGGGATGTCTTTACAACTTACCAACCGTGTTAGCGTACATACGAACTAACTCGTATTTCTCAGAACGCGGACAACTTCTCTAGAAATATCGTTATGTCTGGGAACGGATGTAAATTCTCAAGATGAAGATGGAAGACAGTACATTGTTTACATGATGAGCGCAGTAAAAAGGTACAGTTCAGGACGTAATGTTATTAAAAAACATTCGAAGAACACGGGATCAGGATGGCAAATTGCACATCCAGTATGAAGATGGAAGATAGACGCGAAAGTTGGTGGGAGACGTGGCATTTGTCAACTAGAAAATTAATAGCCAACTGGCCAAGTGGCACTTCTCGAATAACCTACAACACTGTTGTTTACAATTGATCATTCGACTTTTATTCAGTTTCAGCAAACTGGTGTACTTGTTTATCTACCAATTATATAAATCGTCGAATTTGAAAAAACATTTTAAGTTGTGCGCTGTTACTGATAATCGAAACGTTACTCCTTTCAACATCAGTCGTATTATGAGTTGGAAACTGAGTAGACCAAATTTTAGAACTAGATATTTTCATTCGAATAATACTATATTTTCTTATAACTATCCTTTTTTCGAATCTAATCCCATCATATTATTCCTTTCCTTCTTCGAAATCTAATATCTTCATTATAGTCATTACATTAATATCGACAAAAAAAAAAAAAAAACATGCTAACCTAATATTTGCCCAATAATACTGTCGTTTCGAGTTCTTATATGCATATTGCGCTGGTAATACGTAAATTCCAACTGTTGAAAACTACTAATACTTTTCCTGCCTTATTTGCATTTAATAGATACTAAAAAAATATATTATTAAAAAAGAACGCAATGATATTAATAAGTTGATTTAGAAATTTGTAATAGCAGATACGTTTTGCTAAACGACGAGGCTGAACCATCAAAATGAGCTAGTATTGGAGGCACTAATTATATAAAAAGATGTTATAGGGAGTGGCTAAAAATGATGATGAAAAACTCTTATCGCACTAACTGAGATCGAACTGTCGACCGTCGAGTTGACAGTACTGAAAAAATACTGATCAAGCTAATATTGACTGGACACTATTCAGGTGTTGCCTAAATCATTTACATATCAAGGAGGACATTGATACATTGTAATAATTAGAACAGTAAAATGAAGCAGAATCCGTTCGAGGTATAACATACACATCGGATTAAGTAGGACAATTCTGTAACCTCAACTACTTATTTGAATTAGATAAAATACTACCAGAGATAAGAATTGTTTACGATAACGAAAAAAAAATCTCTAACACAACTAATAAAACGATCCGTAAAACAATACCAGTTTGCTACGAAATAAAGAAAAACCGAGCAAGACAATGGCAAACCGTCTCATGTTTGACTTGCTCACAGATATGCACGAGCACAGTGAGTAACGGATAACCGTACACGCCATTCATTAATAGAACTACTCGTTTGACTAAATAATCTCATTTTCCCCGTACAATGAAGACTCCTTTATCTATATATATTATATATATATATATATATATATGAGTGTGTGTATGACTGCTTTAAGGGGTATTTTGTTTGTAAACTCGTCAAACCAGTAATATAGACATAAAATAAACTTCTAAAAAATGAGTAAACATTTTCTTCTCGACTAAATTCTAATTAACACGATTTATAAAAATATTTTTATACGTATCGGCTCGTGTTCAAAAAGGAATTCCTCCGACTCGGTGTCTTTGATAAAATTCGGATTACTGGAAACAATGTAGAACGTTATGAGTGAGATAACGAATAAATAAAATTGGACATATTTTTGCAAAGGAAAAAATTTAATTTTTCCGTAGACAGTGGAACGTTAGGAAGGTGTGCCGGTCATCGTTTATACTAAATAGAAAAGATTCTTAATGAACGTTTTAAATGTACTAATACGGCTAAAAGTACACATGACAGAAAGATTGGCTAGAAAGTTAAAAGTAATTAGTACACACAAACAGAGCGAAAAAGATTTGATGTATGTATATATATATTATTTTATTTCATTTTTTAACCTATATCGGTCCACTGCTGGACGTAAGTCTCCCCAATCAATAAATTGGAAAGAAAATAGCCTAATCTCCCGTGCGGGCCAGGCAAATTGGGAGATACCAACAACACACAACACACTGAGCCGGCGGTCACCCATCCAAGTATCGTTGCTTAACTTCGGCAAATTGGACGGAAAGCCGCCGTACTCAACGCGCTATGCTTGTCGGGATATACATATATATATATATATATATATATATATATATATATATATATATATATATATATATATATATATATATATATACATAACCAAGTGTCAAAGCAAATGAAACTGCTACACACACTATACGCTCTAGAAAATTAAAATATTGCGATCATACAAATAGACATACGGAAAGGTATTATTTATTCCAACTTGTCCTGAATTGTGTCATCGAGGTACATCGGACACCAGAGAGGAGAAATATGTCATGGATAGCTGTCGATGGTATAAAATGACATCTACTGGGTTGGCTGCGGTGTGACAAAGACGAAACAGCTACGTTGAACGTCAAACTTCGGTCGGGGGATGGCGTAAAAAGAAGAAAAGTAAGACATATGCAACTTATCCATATACGTTATATAGATTCGCACAAGAAGATAAAGAAGATATATCTAATCGACAACTTAAACATATACACGTTGTTTCAAGAAGATGTATGTAATCCACAACTTACACATATACACACGTTGTGTAGATTCACACACACACACACAAAAAAAAAATAAAAAATAAACACGGAGAAAAGAAATTTATTCGTATGTAATTATTTATGCATCATCAGAAATATGCAATTTTGCGAATGGTTCGATAATCATCGAATTCTCCATAAAAAATTATTATTATTATTATTATTATTATTATTATTATTACGTTAGCAATTATTTGGCTAACTCTTCACCTTATTGAGGTTTAGAAAATAGTCGAAATTAAATTAATAAACCGGAAAAAAAAAACGTTCACCGTACAGCGTTTACAGAAGTATAACGCTTTTAAATTGTATCGGAAAACTTTTCGAAAAAGTAATTCACGTAAAATTACTTAATAAATTCGGCAAATTTTAAATAATAATCAGTTTCGGTGTTAGACGTTCGCGTTCATCAGAAATGGCAATTAGAAAACTATATGATATCATTCAGTGTCAACACAATCAAAAAATTTATAAGGTGTTTTATAATTACTATAGATGTAAAAGGTGCGTTTGATAATTGCAAACGCCCTGCAATAATTGATAAAAACAGGTAAAATTCATCCGGAATTAATCCTCAACTAATTTACGATTAGAACTGCGATGATTAAATGCGGAAGTTTTATTATCGCGCGGAGTGTTATTCTTGAAACGAAATATATACAATTCCACGATGGCGTCTGTTAATTATAAATTTTAAGCTTTCAAAATTGAATTCGATATATCGTTTTTTTTTTTCCGGTTTATTAATTTAATTTCGACTATTTTCTAAACCTCAATAAGGTGAAGAGTTAGCCAAATAATTGCTAACGTAATAATAATAATAATAATAATAATAATAATAATAATTTTTTATGGAGAATTCGATGATTATCGAACCATTCGCAAAATTGCATATTTCTGATGATGCATAAATAATTACATACGAATAAATTTCTTTTCTCCGTGTTTATTTTTTATTTTTTTTTTGTGTGTGTGTGTGTGAATCTACACAACGTGTGTATATGTGTAAGTTGTGGATTACATACATCTTCTTGAAACAACGTGTATATGTTTAAGTTGTCGATTAGATATATCTTCTTTATCTTCTTGTGCGAATCTATATAACGTATATGGATAAGTTGCATATGTCTTACTTTTCTTCTTTTTACGCCATCCCCCGACCGAAGTTTGACGTTCAACGTAGCTGTTTCGTCTTTGTCACACCGCAGCCAACCCAGTAGATGTCATTTTATACCATCGACAGCTATCCATGACATATTTCTCCTCTCTGGTGTCCGATGTACCTCGATGACACAATTCAGGACAAGTTGGAATAAATAATACCTTTCCGTATGTCTATTTGTATGATCGCAATATTTTAATTTTCTAGAGCGTATAGTGTGTGTAGCAGTTTCATTTGCTTTGACACTTGGTTATGTATATATATATATATATATATATATATATAACGGTAAATTTAAGCGTAATTTTTACATACGTAAAAATATGCTAGTAATTATTGAATTCCGTAACTGTTTAAATTGATCAGTATAAAAAAGGAAAAGGTTCTACCTTTAACTAGGAATGAGCGATGTTCGTCGATGTTGTTGAGAGACAAAACAACGATGTTTCAATAATATCAAACATCGCGACATCAATCTTATAATTCGCGAAATAGTTTGATGTAAAAAAAAACATTAAGATAATTTAACATATTAATATTAGCACATCGGAAAATATACAGTAATTTTCTAAATCTTCCTGGTAATACTTTAAGCGAACTCAATGCAAAGAAAATTGTTGAAAATTATGAAAATTATGAAAATAATTTTTTAATAAACACGGCTGTACAGTTTTGATTTAAGAACTTTTATAATTCAAGTTAAAAAATGGGGCGCGTGTAAAAATAAAACACCGAAAATAGACATCATAATTCAATTATGCATAATTGCTAAATTTTGCATTATTGTAAATTTTGGTTAAAATTTCAATATTTATTATACAGATTCTACATAAACGTAAATGACAAATAAGTGTTGAGGCCATCACCGTTGACTATAAAAATGATTTTTAAGACGCGGCAAAATTTATTTAAGAGTAAAAGGACAAAAAAAATATGGATATTGACTAATATCGATGTTTAGAAGTCTATCGATACTTCTCTACCGATGTGGTAGATTCGTCGTAGAATACTTGTACACTCCCGATTTTCGTTTTTTTTTTTTTTTAATATCAAAAATTATTATTTATAACGAGTTACGAAGTTAAAAATCCGCGGAAACCATTTTTGAAAGTCACGTTTTTTCTTTTAGAATTCTACTTCTAACTAGCCGAAATAAACCTGACCGATTCTAACCTAACCTAGGTATTTTGTTATCCTGGTTTAAATGTGACATTCTCGTTTTTTCTTTGAATTCTACTTCTAACTAGCCGAAATAAACCTGACCGATTCTAACCTAACTGAATTTAACCTAACCTAGATATGTTTATAAACATACTTATAAGTAAAATTTAAAAGGTTGTAATTTACAGTTAAACATTTTTTCCGCGTTTTTTTTTATTTTTTATTCCGCTTAGCGAAGCAAAATACATCAATTTATCCAAGCTCCAATCGATTCTGAGTTGTACAAGTATGCTACGAATGAGCCAAAACGTCATGCAGTCCCATATTTCGATTGTTCATTTTATTTCGCCGACGTTTTAAACACCCGTCTTTCTAAGATCTTTCCGAACTGTTGTCGAAATTTACGAAAGAGATGTACGATAAAAACTATAATTTAAAATTTAACATAAATTTAATTACCGGCGCTAAATGATCCATCGACCAACTCACAATGTATCCGGATGGTAAGATCGCGCGCGAGAACTTATTATAAATAGGCCGAACACGTTTCGATTTTCGAGACGGCACTCTTTTCTACGGTATTAAAATCCGTCGGAAAAATAAACGATCTAATTTAATCTATAAAAATGAGAAAACACGCGTAACACGCCTAGTTGGAAAATCTATCAAAAACCCACAAACAGAAGAACCGATACACCGATTATAGGCCGATCGGCCGTCTTCTAACGACTATACGAAGGTGGTTGGGCTTAATTGTACTACTACTTAATACTAATACTACACCACCAATGGCGGGGGACGAGGCAATCCTTCTCCAAGTGTAGAGTTGCCGAGATTTACGTTTAGAGATAGTAAGTAGTTCGAATTTCAGGTTGTCTTCGTTCTGCGTATAATATTCCAATCCGAGCTACCTGCATCGCTGTAGTCGTACGCTTTATCATCATCCAACATCTCACTCGTTACGCTTATTTATTTTCTCTTTTTTTACGTCGATTGCCGAGCAGACGCCGACAAAGGCTATCCTCCGTCGTTATTACAGATTCCGCAGCGAGTCACGTTTACACTCTTATCCGCTTCTGTCTCACTTTCTCCCGCACTGACGGAATTACTTACTTCGCCCGACTACGAATAATGATATTAGTAAGCGTGTTAAGCGCCGACATCCGTTTTTCTATTAGGCCAAAACGTGCCCTCGTTTCAAAACCTAAAATAAGTACAAAATCTAAGACAGCTGCTGAGAAACGGTAACTACCCTCTAAGTCTAAGGGAAAAAAACTTAATATATTTTTTGAGAACATTTTTTTTCTTAATTCCCGACATTCGATCTGTGCTAATCGATATAAACAAAAATTTTCGAAAACTTTCTGACAGTTAACGAACGGTGTGTTCCTTCGTTAACAAAATCGTCTGGAGAAATAATAAAATTAACAATTACCTCCAGTCATCTCTGTAAGAGGTATCCTATATAAAATATATCTTTCCTCGCTTCATCAGAAACGGAAATATAGAATAGCCGATATAAAAAAAATATATATATCTATAAAAATTGGTTACCGTAGAGTATTAAACTATAAAATTAACAGTTTTATGTTGAAAATTGATAATGTGTAAGCGAACTACTGGCGGTACAGAGACGATTTGCCGATGTTTAACAAATATACTTATATATATGTAAATATGTAAATATGTATATGTGTGTGTAATTAACATACATATCGTTATAGTAATTGTTTCCGGTAAAAGCATACAAAGTATCACATCGAATGGTATTTCTGATTATTTCATACACGTGAAACGAATTTCCGACGGAGTTTTCCTTCAACGAGGATTATTATTATTATTATTTAAATTAATGCGCCATATACATCAACTAATGGCTAGAGGCACACAGGAAAATAAGTATCAAATTAAACGAAGGAAGAGGGGATGAGTGTGGATAGCGTAGAAACGTTGTCATCGAGCAGTAGCTGTAATGAAGATGGAAGACTGTAGTATATGATCTTCTCTGTAGGCTATATTGAGGACAACACTCTGTCAGTATAATGTTGCAGGCCGTACACAATGGAGCTTCCGATCTATTAAGAAGATAAACATGTGTCTAGTGTGGGCCAATCGAAGTCTGCTGACAACTACGCTGTCTCTCCGATGTTGTAAGTGCGTCTTCCAAGGTGTTATTTTTTGGTTTGATAGATCGTAGCTTGTTTGATGTTAATACGGATTGCCATTCTTCTTGCTATAACTGAAATAATGATGATCGAACCTCTTGAGGTCTGCGAATGGAACTGGTAAATTAGGCACGGGTAATGCAGTTGCTGCTTCCTTTGCTGCCATATCATCTAGCTGATTTTCAACAATTCCATTAAGTGCTCGGTTTCAGAAGAATGTAATCGATCGTTTGGTATTTTTATTAATTAATTCTAAAATTGTTTCCGCTATAGGACGTCTATCGTTGTTAGATACATTACGAATAGCGTTCAAGGCTGGAAGAGAGTTGACCGTTAAATCTAACCCGAACTAAACTCGGGCACAACTGATAATAACCGGAGTTTTTATACAAAACATACTGCAAATTATTGTAAATAACATTTATTTCGATTACGCGCAAACTTTATTATAATTATAACATCATGTGCGATAACTTAATTTAATTACAAAAATTAATTAAAATCACTGAACGTTTATTTTCTTGAAAAATGCAAAGCTTTTCGGCAATTACGCAATTATCGAGTGGTATTTAATTTTAAAAAATTAAGATTTAAAAAATAAAAACGAAATTATAAATTTAAGATCACAAATTTACAAGTACAAATTGAAGAATAGATACTTAAATCAATCAGACAGTGACTAAACAACACAATCAACTATCAGTAATATAAAATTTACAAAGCAGTAGCCGGAAAATAACTATTTTTTTAAAAATATAGTTGAACAGCGAACAAATATATTTTATAATAATCAAAAATCAATAGCCGGAAAATAATACCAACTTTTTTACAATATACTTTTTAAAAATTAATTCTTCATCAAAATTTACCGTCGAATTTAATAAATTATTTTTATCCCTTTCTTTTATTATTTCCATTTTTTCGAGTAGTTTCCTTTTTTAAAATGTTTTTCTGTATGTAAAATTTTATAATTTTGATTAATATTAATTATTTTGTGTTCTAATTCTATACAACGTTTTCCAAATAATGATTTTTCATCATTATTTGTATATGAATGTAAATGTTCCTTAAATCTTCTTACGAATTTTCTGCTCGTTTCTCCTATGTATTCTTTTTCACATTGATTACAATTTAATTTATAAACTCCTGAATTTTTTAATATATATATCTATCTTCTTTATGAAATCCGATAATTTGCTTTAGTAATGGCGAAAACATTCCGGCAAACATAAACCAGCTTCGCTGTGACATCGTATCGGTTGTACACTATGTAATTTACCATTTTATACATACTATAAACGTTGTTCCCACGATTTTGTTTCTTTTCAGTTGTCGCTACCTAGCAAGAAAGCAGTCTGCACATTGTTACCTGTTTTTGTGAACGGGGATCGCAGCTACATCTACGGATGATTCTTCAACATTCATCATAAATTCTACCAATGTAGTTTTATTTTTTACGAATCATCTTCAAAAAGTAGTTTAATTCTCCCTCCAAACCAGAATCATCGATCGTTTCTTGTAATATGTCCAAAATATCAGTAATATATATTTACTATATTATCGTTAGATGTTTTTATATACGTACAATAAAATAAAAAACAAACACGAAATTTACTACTACACAATCAGTCTACAATGCGGTGAAATGTTCACACATATAAGTTAAAAAACAAATTGAAAAAAAAGCTATCACCAGAGAGCGCTACGTAAAATAAATAGCCTTATAATGGCTGTATATTTTGTTCCAGCCAATAGTAAAATAAACAAACAGCGATCTGCGAAAGGAAGACCATTAAACCGAGCAGTAACTGATTCGATTGTTTAATTTTACATCTTCATTATACACCCTTGCGATTTTCATTGTTTTTGTTATTCAAATTATTTAACTATTTCACCAGTAGAATACACGCACACACATATGTATATATATATATATATATGTATTATATCTATATAAATCACGATATCACGATATGCCTATATTAACCCACTGCTGGGTGTAGGCAGCCCCCAAACTTTTCCAACGACTCCTATCTTGTGCGGTTCGGATCCAATTGATTCCTGCCCATTTAACAATATCATCTCGCCACCTAGCATAGGTCTTCCTTGCGGACGCCGGCTATATTATATATTAAAATGACCGATTGGAATTGAATCCTTCGATTACTTTTTCCCCGTCATCAATTCGTTATTATTATTATTAAGTAACCGCCGTATACATAGTTCTCCTTAGACGTCGAGATCTAGATTTTCCGGGCATGTTACACATCCGCGTCTGATATTGCCCGGATGTCTTCCCAACCATCGCTGAAAACTTTGCGCGGGCACGTGTTCACGATATAGTCCATCGTTTAGTTAGGGACCATTTTCGAAGACCCAATTTACGAAAGACAGCATCTTCCGTGATCAGTTGGAAAATGGTCGAGCATGTCTTTCGTTGTAGGTCAAATCATCTAAAAGTCTATGATCGGGAACGTCGATCACGATTCATCGCTTCGATACTTACAATAAGTTCGTAAACTCGGTTGTAAATGTAAATCATTTAATTAAATCACATTTGACGAATTCGTACAACCGGATAGTTCCTCCTATTATATGCGCGTTCGACAATAACACCGACCTAAATTCCTTTTATAAAGTATTATCGCATAATATTTAGTTGACAAGTACTATATATTACGAAGAAAGTCACACCTAAATCTTAGCCTGTAAACATTTACTATAATATATGTATATATATATATATGTGTGTCTTAATTTTTCGTCTTCAATATGGACTTACTTTGGGAGTACGCATTAAAATCGAATATAGATGATGATGATGATCCATTTTCGTGCCGTATACTGCTACGAGGCCAGAGGCACGGACACGGAAGCTATAGTTGTTGAAACATGCCGGTTTCACGTAGGAACGCAACTGTTGGACCGGTTGCATTTGGTTACAAAAATCGTTGTAATGCTGATGGAAGATCATATACGTTCAGCCTTTTATTTTTGGTAGTGTAGCAGAAGGTGTTCTATTGTTAATTTAACATCGCTGCAGGAACAAGTCGGTGGTGATTTTCTTCTGATCAAGTGACTATGAGTGAGTGTCGTATGTCCTAGTAATATACGACGAATGACTATTTCTTCATGTCGTGCCAACGAAGGGGAAGATCGTCATAAATTAGTATCAGGTTTGAATGAGCGTAATTTGTTTGTAGTTGGTGTTGATAACTACAATATATTAATTTCGCGCGGAGTTGTTCGTTTATTATGCTGCATATATTGTTTTGGATCTATTGTAAGATCGGGAGCAGGCCGCATATAAGCCGCCTGTTTAGCTGCTGTGTCTGCTAGATCGTTCCCAGCAATACCAGTGTCACGTGGAACCCATATAAATAATGGTTGAGGGGAAAAACCGGTAGATAGGATGCCGATTATTTCCTTGGCCACTGAGTCGCTGGTAATTGCTGAAAGAGAGTCGGCGGCAATGACAGACTGCTTAGAATACCTACCAACAGAATCTTGTATATAAATTACAGTTAGTTTTATAGTATAAAGTTCAGCTGAGAGGATTGAAAAATGTGGAGGTAGTGGAAATCTGATTATTACTTCGTTGGAGGATGCTACTGCACATCCTACACCAGAATTTGACTTTGAACCATTTGTGAAAAGTAATTGTTGAATAGAGTCAAACAGCGATATAAATATAGTTCTCGCATTGACAGAATCTTGTATATAAATTACAGTTAGTTTTATAGTATAAAGTTCAGCTGAGAGGATTGAAAAATGTGGAGGTAGTGGAAATCTGATTATTATTTCGTTGGAGGATGCTACTGCACATCCTACACCAGAATTTGACTTTGAACCATTTGTGAAAAGCAATTGTTGAATAGAGTCAAACAGCGATATAAATATAGTTCTCGCATTGACACTCTGATCTAATGAAGATATTCGATTTGCAAATGATGGAAGATATAGTTTGTGAACGAGCATAAAGAACAACTAGGAAATATCAAAGTTGCCGAACTGTTGTCGTATAAAAGAAAAAGTAGTTTTGGCATCCGCGCAATTTGTTTCGACTACGTTAAAATCATCAGAATTGGTCTGTGAAGTTTTATAATTAACGAATGGATTTTTAATCGGTTCCGTACTTATTAACACACTGACATTTTAGAATTATTATTTATTTAAGAAAAAATTTGAAGATTTTAATAAATATTCTTTAAATATATATACATATATATATATACAATTTCTTCATATAATCTGAGCGAGTTCTAGAACCAATTATAAACGACGACGATAATAATAATATTAATAAATATAATAACGTTCGTCATTCGATTAACATCTGTTTTCAGAAGCATTCGAGAAGTATTTTACACAACGATTTAACACAAACTATATAAATGATCAATCGACGCCTGTTTCTTTGATCACTATCACGCTCAACTATTATCCTGTTTTTTTTTTTTAAATAATAATTAATTAAACCGAGTATAAAACTGAGTCGGAATTTCCATTTATTTTCTATTTACACCTGCGTCTGTGAGTACTAGCATCATCATTTATCCGAGTGAAACTGCTTCTCCGGTGAAGTTTTCAGAGATAATAAATAAACTTCGATTCTTTTCCACTACAAGAACCGTAAATAACGTTACGTTCGCAAGTTCTTTCCTATGAAAAATAGCGTCGTTTTTTTTCATCCGTTTTTGATCGTACGTTTTTACGTTAAATTCATTTTTAGCATATTCTAGCGTTTCCAGAACTATTTTTCTTCTTCAAGTAACCTAACCTTTGTAAGGATTTTATCGCGAAATTAAAGTGATTATCGAATATTTTCCCATGCGTGTTTTTATCTTTAATTTTAAAAGCCAGCGTATAAATGCCGTTTTCCAGGATGTTGTCGCATTATAGTACAATCGTCGATGCTTCTAGTCCAGCGCTTATCTATTAGTTTTCATTTCAGACTCAGGTTCTCAAAAAAGATGTATTGACTTTTAGGAAGGACATTTGAGCTTTCTCCGAGTTCTAAGTTAATAACACCGTACTCAAAATCAGTGTGAACTGACGGACTACAATTACGGAGATGAGGAAGACGAACAATTAGTTGTTCCGAGCAATTAATTTATCGAAACCATCTATCAAGATGCTACGACTATAAAACGCGTTCGAGATAAACGAACATTTAATCGTAATAATTCTAAAAATGTGCGCGGTAGTATAGAACGAATTGTCAATTTTTATTTGCCAGCGACGAATTTTTCCTTATGTTTTAGTATATTAATTGATCTATATACGCGTTCGTTAAATTATAAAGGAAACGGACCAGTTGACTTTTAAATTTTACGGGTCGAAGGAGAGAGCAGAGAGAGGAAGGATTGAAAGGACTAACGCTACAATTTTCTTTGTATGTTCGAATAATTCCTAAGCTATAGAATGAATACAGTAAATTCGATAGGTAAACTAAACGTGGGTGGGCGACATCTATCTTATCTATCGTCAATTTTATCTGAATATTCGGATCGTATATATAACAGACCTCATTTTCAAAGGATTACGAGTGATATAGAACTCACACACACATACATATATATATTATATATATATATATATATACGCACAAATACGTACGTGTTAATTTATATATATATATATATATATATATATATATATATATATATATATATATATATATATATATATATATATATATAAAGAAGTAAGAAGAAAAGAGACAATCACATACGGAGAGTTATTAGTGCTTCGGTAAAAAGATGAAACAGAGATTCTTAGAATGAACAACTATCACAAAGCCACGAGAAAGATTCCTTAGGTTGGAAAGGATTGAAAAATGGAATTTCGTAAATTCCCATAAACAATCCTGGTTCTCACTTTCTAATACACTGTAACTGGAATAGACTTACCATAGACATCTTTTTTCTGTTAGATGTTTAATCAGTGTATAAAGGTATCTGGTATCGGCGTGACTTCTGTGTATATATACACACACACACACATATATATATACATATATTTATACATACACATATACATATATACAAAGAGAGAAACCGGTAAAGGTAGAGATAAAAATCTAAACTAAATACGATCCGCTTAATTCCAAGAGCCGCTGTTATTGATTTTCTACTTACTACATCACCAGCTGTTACGTAGCAAGAAATGAAAAAAGAATTTCTTAGAAAAAAAATGTGATAAATTAAAGATTTTCTGCAAAAACAGACGCCGCTGTCACATTTTGGAAAAGAAATAATAATATCGAGACTAATAAATATCAAATCAAATTTATTTCAATTTCAATTTCCATACAATACACCAGTACATTTCAAAAAGTGATGATGAAAAAAAAATGAAAATTAAGAAAAAAACATTTAGTGATTTTAACCACGTTTTTGTTATTATTATTTTTTTTTAATTCACTACATTCAAAACGTTTCAAAATAGTTTAATAGATACCTAAATATACCGATGAATGAAATAAAATATATTTTAAATACTACAGTATTTGAAACTTAACATTGTAATAAATTAATCCAATATTAATACATGCGATTTTGTTCTCTTGAACCTACGCTCATTATTTAGGAGCCTACGTGCTTCAAAATTTACATGATTTTTAAGTCTTACTTGGTGAGTTGTTTCGAAATTTTTAATTATTTAATTGGCGTGTTCAATTTGTAGATCTTTATGAATGTGTACATTTTTAAAATAATATGGATGTATTCACGATCTTTCTAGAAATTATATATATGTATATATATATTTTTTTTAAATAAAAAAAAAAATCAATTGAAAATTAGATTATGTAAATCTCTATATGTCGTTTGTAACTACCAGGGTTATTACAGCATAGAGACATGTGTCTAGTTTATATGTATGCTGGTCCGCTTTCTCTTGCAAAGGCCAGAGTACTACCTATTGATTGAGGATTGTTTGCGAGTATTTTGTGTATCGGCCCCTGTATTTTGTTTTTTAATCTGTGTGGTGTGATTTTTGGCAGTTGTAGATTAAGCGTGTGACTATTGGTTCTGTTAAATGCCCGCATAGGGGGCAGTTTGTTGGTGGAGGGCTTTTGGTATAAAGATAATTGTGTGATATGGCTGTATGACCCACCCGTAGACGGTTTAGGGCACCATATTCTTTACCGCTTGTGCCATCTGGAGGCAACCAAGGTTCTATGGTTGATTTTTATGCTCCTAAGGAAGGTTGTTTGTGAGGTCCAGTCGGTGATCTATTCCTGTTTACTGTTGTTCATGAGTACGTGCGCTAATGTTGATGGAGGTGTGAGTATTCTGATACTGGTGAAAGTATCATAGACCGAGCTTCAAGGTCTACTTCGTGATCCTAATGTGACTTAGGATCCACAGAAAGCGGATTTCCCATCCTTCCTTATGTAGTGTGTGTAGATTGTGTTGGATTTCTAATATTATGGTATTCTTATTGTCTTGACGGAATATTAGTGGTAGAGAGGAGTGGGAGTCTGTTATAACCAATACTTTTTTTTGCTCATCTTAATATCCCTCTATTTATTCGTCGCATCGCGGCTCTTAACATATATTTTTTCAGCGCGCGCACTGTTCAGCCAAATAGGTGCGCAATGCTAACCGATAAACAAGTCGAATTTATCGAATAATCGGACCAGAAATATTATTAGAGAGAATAGAAGAAATCCGACAGACGAGCAAGAATATTTCGATTCGAAATCTGGAGAATTTTAATTCGCCCTCGACTACTACGTCCGAGCAACTGTCGACAAAAGCACGATGGGTCTTCTGTAGTGGTTAACGGCTAAGTTTTCCCATCTTCTTCTTCATACGCTGTCTCCATCACGAAGGTTGGCCGATCAACATGGCGATGTCTTTTCTTGACATGGCAGACCTGAACATTTCAACAGGCGAATGATAAAACCAACGATAAAAATTTTTTGACTACGAACTTTGAGGACGACCTCTTAATCTTCTGCCTGCAAAAAGCTTTCCCTCCATAATGAGACGAAAAATTTCGTATTTACGCCCTCTCATGATGTCGCCCAAATATCTTGTTTTTCTTTCTTTTATCAAATTTAATAATTCCGGCCGCTTCAATTTCATTGTATCCAGAACTTTTTTTTTGTTTGTAATTTTCTATATCCACGAAATTTTTAGCATGCATCGGTACGAACATAATTCAAAGACCTTTTTTCCAAGGTAGCTTCGAGCGCCCGACTTTCACTTCCGTAAAGAAGTATTGAGAAGACGTACCATTTTAGCATTAAGTTTTCCTTACACAGCGATTTTGTAATCTTATTCACGATTGACGTGGCTAATTTTGCATAATATTTATTTTACGGATCGTTATCGATTATGGTAGCCATATAATAAAGGTGCAACCAACTAGTGTACGTAAAATAATGTTTACCCGTGTTCTAAAACGGAAGAATTGACGTGTTATAGAAGCGTTACAAGCGATGTATGCGATAGTTCCATATTATAATTAAACGTAGAGAAATCTTAAAATTATCCTCCAATCCACTTTCGGCTAAATTAATACCCGCGATATATATACGTAGATTTTTCAGTCACAATGTCCATAACAAAATTTATTATATTCACAGAATTAACTAGAAATATCACAATTTTAAAAATATTTATATAAATACGTTGAAAATTATCTACGGTTCACGTAAGACTGTAATAAACACCCGTACAGATTTATAATTTTGTATCGAAATTTCATAATCCACGACTGAAAGGTTAAATATAAATTTATCCTAAATTTTGTTCTATCATAAACCTGTTTCAAATACACGCTTCGAACGACAAATTATATACATTTTGCGATATATATATATATATATATATATATATATATATATATATATATATATATATATATATATATATATATATATATATATATATATATATATATATGCATAGGCTTCGCCCGTGTAATTATTATTTTTTTAATACAAAAAGATCGCTGTTTCTTTTATTATACGGACGTAACTTGTCTTTTTCTTTTAGTAGGCGAAAGCAAAAAATTCATAACAGACGGATGATAGGATGTTTTTATAGTCGATCTACCGGCTAATAGATGTACCGTTTCCCGATTTAGCTGTTAAATTTTAAACGATTTGACGCAGATATCGCTTGTCTGCTACTTTTTAAAACTTTAAATTATTTTAATTCTGTCATATTTGTGGATATCAATCACAGACTTACACGAAGAAAACAAAAATGAACAACTAGGCTTAAAATATAATAACATATTGACCACCCTAAATGAATCCTTTGAAAAATTTAACTCACAAAGCACAAAACAGCTCCTTGAACCGTGTAAGGAACTCTCTCATAAAAATAGGCAAAATTACCCAATATCATTCAGTAACCTACATGTCATGCTTGATATGTTAAAGGGCTCTCATCAACAACTGGAAATAATGGAACAGTTCTCTCCCGACCTTGAAAATATCGGAAGAATGTTAACCGAAATCAAACCTCTTCTATCTAATAATCCTTTGAAAACCAGAATAAACACGCTGATTAAAAAAATAAACCAAAAAAACGAAGCCATTAACGATTAGTCACTGTAAAACAAAAAAAAAAAAAAAATTAACGATGAATAAAATAATATCCTGGAACTTAAACAGTCTTAAAAACAAAGTCCTAGAACTCGAAATATTAATCACACAAAATAATCCAATATCAATTTGTCTACAGAAAACAAAATTAAAACCCACGGACTCGGTAAACCTAAAACAATATAAAATATACAGAACAGATTACACAGGAGGGTATGTAGCTTGCCGAGGGGTTCTTTTAGCAATATCAAATCAGTTCTTCTCCAAACAAGTAAAACTAAATACCAATATTGAAAATATTACAGCTTCAGTCCACATCTCCGGCCTTACGATAACTCTATGTTCCATATACATGCACAAAAACGATGAAATAACCCTACATAATTTACTCAAATTTTTCCTTCAACTACCAAAACCTTTTATAGTGACTGGTGATTTTAATGCGCATAATAGTATGTGGGGATCAAAATGTACCGACTCCAGGGGCAAATTAATCGAAGACGTCATAAACCGAACAAATATATGCTTATTAAATACAGGCAGCCCGACCCACTTCAACAATAATGGCAGTGAATCAGCAATTGATCTAAGTATCTGTAGTCCAAGCATTCTCCACTATATGCACTGGAGAACAGACCTAAGTCTGTTTGCCAGTGATCATTTTCCACAACATATAGTGCTCAACTTGCCTTCCAATTCGGGTAGTGAAAGCTGTATATCTGAAAACTGGAATATATCAAAAGCTGACTGGATTTTATACACCGATATAGTTAACATTGAACACAACAAAATCTCTCACAACGTTGATGAGTCATGTAAATACATTTTACAACAAATAAGGGAAGCTGCCTCCAGATCTATTCCAAAATTCAGAGAAAACAGTACGCTGCATGGTGGTCTGAAGACTGCCGATCATTAATTAAAGAAAAGAATAAAAACCCTATCAAAATTCAGACGTCAACCAACAATCGAAAACTTGATCAAATTTAAAAAAACCACATCATTAACCCGGATAAGAATGCGTGAATCAAAAAGCAATCGCTGGCAAGACTTTGTTAAAACAATAAATGCGTCTACTCCTTCTAAAAAATTATGGAATCAAATCCGACAAATAGCGAATAAACGCACAGTCGAACCAATAACAGCAATAAAAGCAGGTCCCAGTATTACATATGATAAAGTTGAAATAACGAACGTTCTAGCCGACCACTTCTATCAAGTATCATCTAATCAAAACTATACTGACGATTTCAGGAAGTACAAAGAAATAGAAGAAAGTACTAATATCCCCGATTTCACATCATTAACTAACTTCAGCTATAACATTACCATAACTAAAGACGAATTTAATACCGCCCTAAATGTAATGCGGCCCTCAGCCGCCGGTCCAGACGGAATCCACATTTTCATGATAAAACAACTTAATTCATCCTCTAAAGAAGCCGTTTTGCACTTTTTTAATATAATATAGCAAACTCAGTCGTTTCCGGAGGCAGGAGAGAAGCTCATCTTATTCCGATACTAAAACAAAACAAGAATGTATTAGACCCAGTTAGCAGTTAGCTACAGGCCGATCTCTCTCACAAATACCCTGTGCAAGTTACTCGAAAGAATTGTTAATAGTAGATTGCTGTGGCAGTTAGAAAGCTCAGAACTCTTGGATCCCTTACAGTTCGGCTTCAGGAAACAAGCTCAGGATCTATTAGCTAAACTTAGAACAGACATTCAAAATAATTTAATAGAAAATAAAACTACAACTGTTGTCAGCTTTGATTTAGAAAAGGCTTTCGATAAACTCTGGAAACAAAGAATTCTTCTCACTCTATATCAATGGGGATTTAGAGGAAATTTACCGATTTTCATTTGCAACTTTTTACACCGCCGAAAATTTCAAGTAAAGATAAATTCTATTTTATCCGATACAAAAATTCAAGAAAATGGTACCCCCTCAAGGATCTGTAATTAGCCCTACGTTATTTATTATAGCCATGACTAATATTAAACAACATATACCAACTCCAGTAAAGTACTGTATATATGCTGACGACTTATCAATATACTACTCAAATCGGGACTCTAAATTTGTGGAACCTTTATTACAGAATACAATAAACGACTTAAATAACTAGGCTAAATCTCAAGGATTTGCTTTCTCCTCATCAAAAACCAAGCATATAACTTTCAGCAAAAAACGAAATGTAATTACACCAAACTTACACATGGATACAATACAAATAGAAAATACAGATTCACTTCAGATACTAGGACTAATATTGGACCCGAAACTAAGTTGGAAAGAACACATAAACAAACTAAAAATGAAATGCTTGCAAAAAATAAATATGCTCAGAATGTTAAATAATTCATCGTGGGGATCTGACCGAAAAACATTAATACAATTATACAAATCCTACATTCTAAGCAGATTGGACTACACTAGTATAATATATGGTAGCGCAGCCTATTCTACACTAAAAAAACTCAACTCTATTCAAAATCTAGCTATTAGAATTGCCTTGAGAGCCTTTCACACTACCTCAAACACAGCTTTACACGTGGCAGCAAACATAAAATATTAGCACTAAAATATTACACACAATCAATTTGCACACCATCCAATCCAACATCCCAGTCCTTACAAACGAATAAATCTCATCATACTTTCTTAAACAAGCCAAATGCTTCCAAACCTCTATCAGAACGCATTAACAATACATTAGCAAAACTTCAATATTGATTACCGCAAATTAAAACAAACCAATCTCCAAAAATACCACCTTGGACAAAGCTTACAATAGCAATAAACACAGAACTGGAAAAATATAAGAAAAATTTAACACCTACAAATATACTCAAATCAAAATTTTACAACATTTTGGAAAAACAGTACACACTGACGCATCAAAGTCCACAAACCAAACCTGATTGGCCTATCTTACACCCAACCAATCCCAAGTATACTATCTACCAGAATCAGCCTCAGTTTTTACTGAGAACTTCTTGCAATTTATAAAGCTTTAAAATACATATCTAAACAAGCACAAACGAATAAATATGTAATCTGCACAGATTCTTACAGCGCTCTTAAACATATTCAAAAATATATTAAAAATACAAACTCAGATACTTTCAACCTAAAACACATTATTAACAACCTCATATCAAATAACAATTAACTTGTTCTTTTATGGACACCAGCCCATTCGGGAATAGCTGGGAATGAAAACATTAATAGAATAGTCAAAACAACTGCTATGAATATAAAAACAATAAAATCAACTCACATTACTGATTTACATACAGTCCTTATACAAAAAATTAAAATGTCATTTCAAAAATTCTGGGAGACCCAATGTACTTTCCCATGTGTTCATGTATGAATGGAGTAATAGAAGGTAGATCAGTTAAAAGTAACAATTCACTGATTCTTTTATTCTTTCGAATTTTCATACTATCTACGTACAGAGAGATATACGACATACACACAGCCCTACACACACACATATATATATATAAAACATTAGTCAAATGGACATGTCTATGTTTAAAAAAATATATAATGCGCATATAAATAATAATTTAGATTAAATTTTCTGTTATTTGTAAATAAACATTAAAAGACATATTCCATTAGTTAATATTAATTGATTTTGGTGATATATTAAATTTACGTAATATTTCTTTAGTACAATACTGTATAATTTAATTATTTTATTTTATAATTGGATATTTTTGTGAAATACTCGGGTAATTAATAGTATTTTATTCAATAATAAACATGTTCATGTTAGTCAGCTAATATATTCACTAAATCGATATATGTGAAACACAATGTTAATGGTTATCCAAATAACGATTTGACTTTTTATTTACAACAATAGCAGCCATTCGAATTTGAACTACTCGGAAATACATGCTAATATGTAACATCTATATAAATTTTAAAATACATTACACATATTACTTCAGTTATATTAATTTAAACTCGTATGCTTATTATATGTTTATTACTGTTTGTGTCGCAATTAATTAAATATTGAAATCAATATATATACATGTGTTTCACTTGTCAGCTTACTGCAACAAACAATTTAAGAAATATAAGTAAACAATTTTATTAAATGCAAAGTTTGTTTATACTTAATAAAATGAAGACGTTATACCAGGCATGTCCAACTGTTTTTGCACCTGGGCCGGATTTTAAAAAAATGATTTCATGGCCCGGAAAAAACATTAAAATTATAAAATGACAAGTGAAACATAAGTAAATATTAAGGTCTGTAACGTTCGAAAATGATCGATTTTATACGTTTCTATTGATATTCCTAGTCGCTTTCGTAGTTTCAAATTTAACTTTGATATCGTTTAAGATATATGAACCATTGAACTATACACCGACACATTAGTCTGAACGGTTAGATCTCTATTATTGAATACTCTCTTGGATAGTTTTCGATACGCGTCATTTGCCTTTTTTCAATCGAGATGAGATCTCATCATCGAGAGTTGCATCCTTCTTTACAACGTTACCTAAGTAGTTAAATTAATTTACTGTCTGAATGTTAATCCCATTTAGTTGAATATCCATTTCATCGTTGTTAAGATGCATAATTTCTGTTTTATTTAAATTTATGGTAAGACCAAAATCTTTATATACGGTTTCCAGACATTTCAGGGCATCTTGCAGGTCATTTGCATTTTTACCAACTAATATGCAATCATCTGCATGCTGCAAGCTTGTAACCGCGAATGACTGTATTTCGTCAGATTATATAAGCCTCCGTCGTATCGGAACTTTATTTGTATACCGTTTCACACGCTGATTGAAAATCCGATGCACCATACACATGTAGAAATTGAACAATGTAGGTGCAAGTACACATCCTTGTTTTACTCCAGTGCTCATATCGATTAACTGCGTCAATCCCGCGTCATTATAGCGCCCTTAGTTTGGTCACGTAGTTGCTTCATTAAAAAAAAAAAAAAACGTAGAATCTTCTGTGGACATCCAGCAGCTTTAAGACCATTCATAAGCCTTCTCTATTAATAGGGTCGAAAGCTTTTTTTACATCGATAAAAGCCATGTTCTCTGCATTTTTCAACCAACTGACACATCGTAAAAATCATATCTATCACGCTATATATGCATGGGTATATGCATATACGATCGCTTTATTGCCGTATAAATTGATAGACAGATAGATAAAAGTGTATTTACAAAATAAATATATGTTACAGAAAAAAATAACGAAAATAATAATATAACGCATACACAGTTCTTACTACGTATACTAGTTTAAAAAAGTATGCCCAGTTGCTCATTTAACTAAAATAAAAATACAGGAAATAACAAAACCTGCATACCCCGTACAAATTGGAGTTACTTTTTTATTAGAATAGAATATATGAATGTCAATTTATGTGTTATTTCTTTTTTTTTTTTTTTAATTGATTTTACATGAAAATATTTTTAACATGAATATTCTTCTTTTGGGCGTGTATATTAACGTAAATTTCTTTCAACTTTTTTATTTGGTTTCTACTTCTACTTATATTATAAAAATGTGAATAATTTTTATTTTTGCTTGTATCAGATATTTGAATTATGACCCTAACTCCGCGATAGGTAGAAACGTATTAAATAAAATTGCGTTAGCTATATACATCTTATATATGTAAATGAATGATTCTTGTATTTATAATATATATATATATATATATATATATATATATATATATATATATATATATTTCACATATAAATATATTTTTCAGACATCTTGGCAATGGCCCTAATGAATTTTGGATAGAATTTTGTACATACATATAATGTATTGATTAATTTAAAATAGCCCGTATGGAAATAACGAACTTTGAAAATCTTTGTGCTGAAGCCAAACATCACAAAATTTTAGAAAACTCAGTTTGTTCTTTTATAATCTTTTTCTTGATACATATGTAAATTTACATTGAAAGTTCCAGCCCAATTGTATTTACCTTACCGGGCGAATGTTACAAACTTTCAAATTTACTCTTTATTGCAAATGTGTAAGGTACCGGGATGTTACAAAAGTATTTTCTAATCTACTAAAAAATTATTTTGAGGAAAAAGCCCGATCGAAAAATTCACAAATTCATTTCCAAATATGTAATTGTTTCTAATAGGTATGATTTGTATCCAGTGTACAAAATTTAAATAAAATAAATATAAGTTGATACAGTACATTTATGTAATAATTAACAGACGAATAACAATAACGGCTATTTTTTCTGTGCACTGTGTACGTCTTTACCTCTATTTTATGTTGATTGTTTAAGAAAAGACGAACTTATGTCGCTGAGATAACAATAAAGTAGCGACGAATTTCCAAAAATTCACAATTTAAAAATAATTTTTGCGTAGTTACACTTTCATTGATGTTTCTTCACTATGAATTTTTGTCATTAGCATTTGATCATTCATTTTCAAACAACGTAGTAGAAAAAATCAAAAATAATTCATTTATTATAAATAACATTAGTCGGATAATTTTCAAGGACCAATATAAATTATTCGTCTATCAAATATATTATAAGAATAAAAAATTGAAAGGTTATTTATATTGTTTCCTTAATAATAAACCAATATTTTGCCCTTCCTTTTTTTAACAATGATTTAGTTAAATTTTCATTCATTTATCTTTTTTATATTTTAATCTTAACACTATTTAATACAGATACTTTTTCACTCATTCCGATATTTGAAAACGATACCTAACGTTATATAAAAACAGACCACGTGTATATATAAAAAACAATTAATTGTAATTCATGTGACTGAAATATTACTAATTACAGTTTAAAATATAAAAATAGAGGTTTGAATGTGTATAATACAAAAAATGTTTTCTTCAGATAGGAAAAATAATTTCGAGACAACACAACATGTGAAAGATGACTCTCTTTCTTATTAAAGTAAATGCCCGTTGAAATATGCAATTTTATGTTATTATAAGTATTGTAAATTTCAAATTTAATGCTATAATGTAATACAATCTCTTTAAAATAACACTCTTGTAATACATAATAAACATAATAAACCGTATCCTAAATGTTACATATATAATACAGTTTTCAGTTTCAGCTGTACCAAATCTTTTTAAGTATATTTAATGACCAGCGATAAATGGTATATTATGAAAAGTAACGTACACTGTTTATTCTTTTCGTTTAAATTAGTATTTGTATGTTAATCCCTTAGGCCGAGGTTACATTGAATCCGAATGGCGATTTTTTACGATTGTTTAAAAATTTACTACTCGAAATTTCGCCACTTTTTCACCTTTCCAAATTGGTAGCTTAACGAAAATCGGTCCGATTTCGAAAAACTCTATCTCGTTCGAAAGCTCTTTACTTGCGCTCGGAAAAAGTTTGAATCGTCAATAGCGAAATGTTTATTATTTATCGAGTTATTAATCTTCGAAGTTGACCATATTTTACGGAAAGAACTTTAAATTTCCGAGTATAGCGAACTTTCAACAGGGATAACCGGGGAACGGTTAAAGTTTTCGATTTAATTTCTACATCGAAAGAAAGCCCCGAGTACGTAGATCGAAAAGTATAATAACTATACCGGTCGTAAAATCATTTTAAACTACGTACACAGCCGTCCGAACACGAACGGAGGCGATTTTCCGTAAGATAAGAATAGAGGAAATTTCGTACAACTTTTCAATTTTGGATTTACGATTAAAAATCGAATTTTCAACCGATTTAAAAAATGTTTATTTCGTTTTAAAGCTAATACGTATACGAAAAAATAACGTAATAACTACTTTACCGGTATCTCGACTATTCAATACCGTAATAAGCGCACAAGCTCGTAACGCGCCTCTTAATATTCTTAAGTCGGAGCTTTTGAGAGCTTATAAAAGCTCGAATTTTGGTTTTACGATTTTCTTTGAAATAACTCGAAACGTCGAGAAATATGTTTAAAAGGAGCGAAATTTAGTTTGGATCGGATAAACCGTTCTAGAGTTATAAACGATAATAACCACCTACTAATGAGCGTTAAAAAATTTCACTACCCAAAAGGGCTCCGTTGGGAGCGCCGTACGACTTTCGACTAAAAGAGGAAAAGTTCAAGTATTTAATTGCGACCAAAAAACTTGGGACAGAATTTCGAGTTAGGCCTTTGTTTTTTTTTTACGTCCGTTTTTAGCGAAAAGTACACTTTTTTCGCGCGTCATTTTTACAACTTTGAGCCCGGATAAAAGCTCAACTTGGACATTTACGCATTTTTATCGTAGAATATAGGTTATAGGAAATTTAATTATCTATCTATCGATACCAAACTCGACCGGTCATCCTAAATTTATCTAGGTAAGGGCCCGTCTCGATTAAACACGTAGCCTGAAAAATGCGATTTTAGCCTTAACGGTTGATCGTGGGAATTTTTAAGTTATTACGAAAATTGTAGGGCCGTCCATTCCGAATAGGAAAATAAGGTTTTCGAGTCGATCTGATTATTAGTCGATTTTATAAAGACGGTTAAGTAAAAAAAGTGCCATTTTAGGCCGTTTTTTGAAGCCCCGTAACACCGCCAATTTTCGAGATAGCCAAAAACGGACTTCACCACGTGAAAGCGCGTATCCAATGACGATTTCGCGACACAACTTTTCTCACGAATTCTGATCCAACGTAATTGCGGCCTTATTCTGAATGTACGCATTGTGATATTGTTTAATCACTTTAATAACCATAATTTAGTTTGTAACATACTAAAATAAATATTAATACTACATGTTATGTTCGGAGATTTATAAAGCATACTTCATTTTTTAAATTATATCTTTTATTATTATTATTGTATATTATATAAAATATTCACGTGATTTTGTTTATTTTATGTGTTAGGGAAATAATTATAAAATTTATTAACATTATATTTGTATATATTATTTTAACGTTTTTGGTAAAACTAATTATTTAACTTAGAAAAAAATAGTAACTGGATTATTCGCACAGTAGATTGTAATTTATACAATACGAATAAGGTATATATATGTATATTAACATTTAAAATAATGTATTTTCTGACAAGGGAAATGAAATTATAAATTACGAAGCGTAAATTATGATCAATCTGCTGTAACGGAGATACACAGCCTAAAAAATAATAATTCATTTTCATTTTTAAATAATTAAAACATCAGTTAAAAAAACTATATTGTAGCCAAATAAAACACGCAATATACGATGAATTAAATGTTGAAAGTAATTAAAGTATACCTACGTGAAAAAGTGTGGACATTCATAGCGTACATCAAAATGTAACTTTCATTGTGTTTCTATTATATTTCCAAATATCATTAACCTCCAGCGATCGATATAAATGAATCAGTTACTCGATATATCCAAAAAATAAAACTAATTCAGATAATAATTAAATGTTTACTTATATTACCATTTACATTATGAAATAATCAAATTAACTATTACAGCACTTTCAACATATCAATAAATCAAAATTATGCCAAGTAAGTCAACTTAATAACAAATAGATTAGACATCACAATTGACAATCTATAATAATAATCGTATTAAATATTTTTTTATTTATAATATCTCAAAAATGTTAAACGAAATGATACATGAAATTAGATTAACTAAATCATTAATACATTCATTAAGCCATATAATTAAATAAAAAAAATTATAAAAAGTTTCGCTTACTTACAAAGTTAATAATAAAATTGATTATATTATTCCTTTAATATTCATTAATTTCAATCGTTAAGATAATTATATATATATCCGAATGCCTACTGAGTCAATCTGAACCTTCTGCATTTGCTGAATTCCAGCAGATAGGACGAAACGGCGAATAAAATGTTCGAACGAACAAAAGAACAAAATATGTGTGAAACGACCTGACTTCGTGGAAAATTCCCTAATTTATATTCAATCATTCTAATAGTATTTGTTTCACAGGATTTTGAATATACAAATATACATCCAAAGAGAGAGAAAGGTAGAACGATGTAGATATATAAAAGGGTTATTCGGTGGGTGGTGTATATATATATATATATATGCATACATGCATCCAAAGTGAAGAAAAAGAGAAGGATGTACATATATAAAAGCGCTGTTCTGTGGGTAGAATGAAGGCGACGAAATTACAGTTAAACTTACGTTTGTTACGTAAAAAAGAGAAATAAAAAACTTAAACGTATTATGCATAGCACAGACATATTTACATCTTGAATAAAATAGTGAATTAACTGAAATATAATCTTATGGGAAAAACATTTTAAAAACTTCCACGATTTATATTTAATTGTATTGTCAATTTTAAATGTGTTAGTTTATTGAATTCGTACGTTAATCGAAGTTAGCGGCTTTCGTCAATACGAGCTGATTGATGTCATTAAAAAAAAAAATGAAAATCCAAGTAGTTTTCTGTAGTTGAGCGATTAGTAATAAAATTATCCGACTTTATATATATGTATTATATTTATGATAACTGATAGATATATATTATAAAAATTTCCGTTTAAACTTATTTTAAAATAATAATAATAATATAAAATCTAGTCGGAAGTTTTTCTTTAAAACTTTAATCTAGTCTATCTAATAATCGGACACTAAACAAATATTAAATTGAATGTATTTATTATTATAAATTATAAAATAAGTATATTAATAATAAATTAGATACAACAATTTCGGAATAACCGCGTAGAAAAAAGAAAAACCACGATTTATTAATAAAAGTAAAACGATATATTAATAACCCCGAGTTTACGTTTCAAGCAACATTGCCCATCATCAGAACTTTTAATAATAAATCGTGTTTGTTTATTTTTTTTGTACGCGGTTATTCCGAAATTGTTGTATCTAATTATTAATATCGACTGCGAAAATAGTTTCAAAAAATAATGAGGAACAGTTAATTTCTCACGTTACACTATATACAACATTCGGTTTGGATATCTTAAGCATTTCTTTAAATATTACCATACGCATTCATTCAACGACATCGCAACAGAGGTCGTATTTATATTTTATCTATTTTAATATATTTATATTTTGTAATTTCATGTGTTTTATATGTCGCTGTGTTCATTATATGTTTTTAAATGTATTTTTTTATATGTCTAATAAAGAGTAGTCAACAAAATTTAATGATTTAATTTTGATATAAATCGATTGTATAGGTTGGCTGGCTCCATCGTTTAGTTTTAGTATTCTATGACACTAGTCAGCCTAAAATATTTGAGATATGTAACCGGTTAATAGATGGTTCTTTATAAAGTGGCGATCACGACAAAAGCTGAATAGATTAAATAAAAAATAATTCTTTGCAGAGATGCAATCGCAACCAAAACACAAATTACTTATTATAAATTCTGGGTAAGACTACAAGAAAATAAAATTTAGATAGGTCCATATCATGTACTTAATATATTATAGAGTGGCTAACACCACGAGAGGATAAAAATATAGGTAAGTCCATACAATACTAAATATTATATATATATATATATATATATATATATATATATATATATATATATATATATAAAATAATAATGAAAGTGAATATTAGCGAACGTATCTGTCATTAGAAGAGGTAAATGAGACTGCAAATGTGAGAATGAATGTACAAATATAAAATAATAAAGTGCGAATAATATAAGCGAACTAAATCCGTCGACAAGATATAAGTTTGGTGGGAAAAATTGAAATTATGTTCAATAAGCATGCATTGTGAGTGTAAATATGCATTTACATTTTTTATATGTTATAAGCAAATATACGATTTTTTTCAACAATGCTACATAGACTTAGAAAAAGTAGCGGTAGTATGATTAACCGTCAGATGAAGAACGCATCCCTGAAATAAGATTAGAGTTAGTTGATTGTTGTGAAAGATTCAGTAATTCAGCTGTTGTAATTCAAGTAGATGAAAGAAAAATTGTTAGCTCCAATGAAACATCGGGCTGGCAAAAGAAATTAAAATTATAAAGGTCTACGATTATTAAATGTATAAATAATTAAATAATTATTATAAGTCTCGAAAAGCAGTGAAACGAGACGGTATGAATTATTTTAGAGTAATAAAGAACTTAATTGCGCATTTTACAAAACTGCATGTTTTTGCGACAAGTAAATAATTTTGTTTTTAATTTATTAATTAACATCCTTATATATATATATATATATATATATATATATAATATATATATATGCATAAATATTTATCGGTACATAAAACAAAATATTCTTAATATGGAATTATTTAAAATGCCTAAGGGCATCTTTATTTGTAGTTGTAAATAAAGAGGGATATATATATATATAGATAAATAGATAGATAGATAGTGCTAGTTTTATTCGGCGAATAAAATGTGATGTCGATGCGGCTAACTCACCATGACCACTTAAAACATATGGAGACGATTTTCTTTCTTCGTTGTTGTTGGCTCTCCTTATTTACGCAAAAAACTGACGTCACTTATTGATGATGTCACATTTTAAATCTCATTTCGTATGAAGTGTAGTTTTTCAATAGTTACAGACTTGTCTTGTGACAAGATGTTCGATCTACAAGTAATAAAACTGACGGAAACATACATTCAGCAGCGAGTTTGACACTAATTACGGGTGGCGAAAAAGGGTCTAGGTTCGAACTTGAAGCACTCCCTTTGGGTCTTTGTTCGTTTTTTTTCCGTTATTAAATAAAAAATGCGCCACTCGGAATAGTCGGTTCTTTTTAGAATGGCGCGAAATAATAAATTAACGGATATCGTGCGCTCGTGTACGTATATAAGTAAATCGCTGTATCTGATTTCGTACGATCCCATCTGATGCATTAACGATACGAAGTGTGCCGTGTGCCACACGGCTAACCACTCACAATTCGTTTCTTACTTTATCATCTTGCGCCGGACACTCTGAAGCTGTTTGGTAAAGAACGCGATCGTAATCACAATCGTGTATATGTATATACCGGCACAACGCATTCTATCACGCAATTCTTTCATCTTCTGCGTCATTGCCGAACTAGTGGTAATCTCGGATGTGGTTTTTCCTTTTCTAAACCTTCTCGTTTTGTTTAATACTTTGATAAAATAGCGTAATCATTATTCGGTACAGAGTATCATTATTATTATTACCGTCATCTTAGATGATGTTCGTTATTACGGACGCCACATATTTTTCAATGAAGCGTACAAAAGGAATTCAATTGCTCGCGGTTAATATATATATATAGATATAGATATATATGTATGAGTAAAACGATGCCGGTCATTTGTCTCCTACAAGATTATAGTTGGCGTACGCACAAGCCCTTGAACTACATACCATGGAAAACAAGATGAATATCTGAACGTAAAAAATAATCCATTATAGAATATGTAATCCAAGAATACCTTTTCGGAACTTTTCAATCGTGCCCGGTCAGATTTAATTTCTATTTCGAAGAAGACAACCGTCATTCCGCAGTTATATCATTATCATTATAATTATTATTGTTAGCGGTAAATATTAATCACTGAAGCCGATTTTGCGTTAAATATTGTTACCTTTTCAATGATACATATTTTGCATATCCGTCTTTGACGGTATATAAGTGAAAAATAAATACTGTTGAACTTACTAAAGAAGAAACCTCGTTTTATTTATATATATATATATATATATATATATATATATATATATATATATACTTTCGAAATTGTATCAGATTCCGTTAAGTACGACAACCCATTATCACACTCAAATTCTTCTTTCATATTATTCAGTCAAGACGTACACTAATTATTTATAGACCGATGGATCCGTATAAGCTAAAAGTTTTTTTTTTTCATTTTCTTCGCATCTAGAACTGACCAGTATAGTCGTTTACTAGATATTACTGATGACAGGATCATGATTTTCAAGATTTAGCACGATCTAGATTTTATTTATCGAACCTTCACGCTGAATCAACGTTTCTCCTTTTCAACCTCTTGCGACGTACTCATTGTTGTAGAACGTTCAGTGCAAGAGCGTTTCCGTGTCCTAATCTCGACAAGTGATCAGCGACAGATAGTTTTATTTATTCTGTAATGTACTTGACTTGTAGATCATGATCTAGCGTATGGTTTGATACACACCATGGTGCTCCCACCGGCGACTTCAGAATCTTGTTTTATAGCGTTGTATTCTATTAATATTACTTTTGGACGTACATGCCCATAGTTCGACCGCGTACAACTATGTCGGTTTTAGGACCATGCGATATATTAACACTTTGTTTGCAACCTGTAATTGACAGCTTTGATTTTAAATTCTGTTATTTTGGTCTTAATACGCTGAAGCCGTGAAATTATTTCATCAGATATTTTATGGATGAGTTGTATTTGCTTGTTGTTTATAATTGTTATCTATAATTATAATGATATTTATCACGTTCGATTTTCTTTTTGGTGAAGGTTAATCAATCATTCGTTGATTTCATTTAAATTTGTAGATTTTCTGTGAACTTCTCTGGGTTCGCATGCGTTGTCATGATTGTCATGTCATCAACGAAAATCGCTGTTAGTGCATCATCAGTATCTGGGATAAGAGACATTTTTGATCTCCCTTCTTTTAATGTCTTTCAAAATTTACTTTTTTCGCAATATCATTAAGATGGTTTCTATTAGATCGTACGCCACTGCGTATAATTAATTTTGGCTGATTGGAAATTTTAAAATTTTAACTAGCGTTCTTACTCTCTTTACTCTATGTATCTATTAAGTATATTATTCAATTATTCGATGTCAGATTCTCAGCGAAGTTCGGTCGGATATTCTGTTGTTGACGTCATTAATATTTATTAATTAACTGTATACCACACTTAGATATTACCATCTCTGATAATAGTGTTAAATCATTAACCGAATAGCGATGACTGCTGCATTCATGTAAAAATTCTTAGTAACACTAGTAACAGAATTATATCTGAACCGTATAGCTCCCCATTAACCCATGCATAACTGTCCATAATACTCGCAGTATTTGTAATAATAGTAATCATATATGCTGCTAGAATGCGTAATAGCAATGACGTGTTTTTACAGATGTATTATCATTAGTTAACAATATTATTTTTTTTTTAATTTAAGATGAATTAAAACAACATTAAAAAGCTAAAAAATTCCGTAATAGCTGGAGCAGTAAGTTCAATGTTTATAGTAATATGAATACTTCAGGTTGGAATGCAAACACCAAAAAAAAATATATATATATATCTTGAATTTAACTTTTAAATAATCAAAATACAACACTGTATTACCGAAGATATACTTGTCTCGAATATAAGAGGTAATTGTGTTGATTTATTAATTGATAGACAACTAATCCATTCGCATATTGCTACTTCCTACCTCAAACAAATCTAAGCGATTGATATGATTTTTCGAGCGATTAATTATAATGTAGCAATGTGCTCATTTCAGTTTCTAAACTTTATCGCGACATTTCAAAACGATTAACATACCATAGTAAGAAACTTATTGTAACGGATTTTAAGAATAAACCGGTTGTAGTTAAATTTTCAAATATTCCTTCGGAATGAACTAACATTCAAACCAGTGAATAAGTACTATCACCGCAGCATACTAAATTTAGCACTTGTCAGCTGTATCTAAACGTGTTTTCCTGATAAAGTATTGATCATAATTTCATACATTTCACCGCAAACACTTAGCTAATAATGTTTAGCATTCGTCTCTTTAATAACATTATTTTACCTCGGCTGTTATGATGATACCCGAGGCTAATACTTATAGTGGAACTTTACACATTCCATCTAGAGTAATCGAATTCGGAAACACATAAAAAAATCGAATTAATTAGATTTAAAAATAAAATTAGACGCAATAACACAAATTTATTCCTTACAAACTACAATGATAAAAAGAAGTTAAATGGCAACTGTATCGACATACAGAATACTAAGTTGATCTCCTTATCTGTAAAGGATCAGAGAGTATTTTGGAAACAACTAAAATACAACTGCAAATTAAATTTATTACCATTTCATCATAATGATCGCATAGCTTATTTTGATGAAGAGCAATTGACTAACAGACATATAGAAAACACGGACATTAAATCTAACGGCCAAAATTTTTCGTCGCATATATTGTTCAACGATATTTCTAAATAATTTTTGAATGCACTCAGACCAAGATGATAACTAAAACCAGATAAAGAATCACAAAAATACACTCCATTTTGAAAAAAATCGAATTAAATTTACTAAGAGATTCGTTTGTTTTTTATTTTATATATATATTTTTTTTAGAAGCCGATAAAAAGTAATAACTTAGTTTTTTGTTGTAGCAATGCATGCAAGCATAGCACACACTTCAGGGAATCCAAAATCATTGTTGAATTTGTACCCACTAAAAAACCCCTCCCACTAAAAACAAGAGGGTGCTATAAAATGACAATGGCACCCCTACATAAATGCAGAGGTCCGCAAACTTAAAATTAACTTATTGCAATGGACGAAGGGATGAAAACTACACGGTCCCTTCTTTCATCGAATAAAACGTAATGACTTTGTGCAAGACAAAAAGAAAAAGAAATAAAGCAAAATATAATCTTTCTTTTAGCAGAGAAAAAAAGGAAGAGCTAATAATTAACTAATCATAACACGGATATTATCTTGTATCCGATACAAACCAAAACAAACACTCAAAAAAAAAAAAAACCTAAATATATACATGTTTATATAAAAAAAAGTACAACATTCAAAAATAATAAAAACCAGATATTATTTAACCAAAAAGAACAATATAAAAGTGTAATAATTAAATTTAGTTAAATATAATTAAATTAAAATAGATAGAAAAGCGAAAAAGAACAGTTGACCACACATAACATATATAATTACAATTTAAAGAAAAAAGAGAATGTGTGACCGGTTTGGGTCACGGTTGATTTGAGGCAAAAATTAGAAATTTCAAACATTCATCATACGACCTGATCTGGCAGCAAAATGAAATCTCTAACTTGATTACTACTCAGAGGAGATATACCAATGCGGTCAAAGCCAAATTTACGACGCAGAGCAGTAAATGCGGGGCAGAAAAACAGAGTATGATAAATATCGGCAACCTCACCTACAGTGTAACAGGACAGACCGGTTCACTAACAAGTTGGAACCTAGGAAATAGGATACAAACCTTGCATGACCGAACAACACCTGCGTACCATAGAAGCCGACATTAAACTTCAGCATTTTTAACTGTGATGAAGTATCTGTAGGAAGTCATATAAGTCTTCCTACTATTAACAGCATTGTCCCACCCGTGCTATTTCGCAACTAACAAAGGAGTAATATGTTTTTTTTTAAATTGCCATTGATCATTGGCTGCACCGATACACTGTCAAGCAGGTTTGAATGTTTTAATCCAGCACCACTGTCCCAACTAGAAGCTTTACCCATAAGAAATAAATCAAGAAGCAGGACACCATAGATGAAACAAGCAGCACAGGTTGGAGCAGTCCAGTACAAAAAAGCCATCTGGAGCTAAAACTTTCTTTTGCTTTTTTTTTTGACCAGACAATATTGACATATATAGCCGCACCATATTCAAAATGACCCTGAATGAAGCCTTTCTATAATATCGATCTTTCTCTAAATGATAATCCCTAAACATCTATTTTAAAACGTAATAATTTATTGTAAATATCCATACATTTCGTAGAAATGCATTAAAAATGAGGCATAAATGATAATATTACACTTAGGTATTTAAGAGATGTTGTATACAAAATACTTGAATCCGATAGTAATTCAAGCGACTTGACCGGTCAACAAGTGAAGCATTACCAAACGCAGAAAACCTGCATTTGGTAGGGTAAAAACTGAAATCAATATCCGACACCACACTCTCAAGATATTTTGATATACGTGCGAAAATTGACAGTGCCGGCAATCTCTCAGCCTTAAACATCAAACACAGATCATCGCCTCACGAGAATAGCTCACACATAGCTTTAATATCAAAACATTTTTTTATTCAACACTGCGATGTACAGTGGAATACAATACATTCCACAGACTAGGTCCAAGGACAGACCCTTGTGGAACACCACAATTTGGTATTACAGACGACGACCCAAGTCTAAGTGTAGCAGAGCGACTATTAAAATAATTTATAAAAACATCAAATATATGTGAATTATTAAAATTTTCGCTGCATCAAAAACAACTCCAAACCAATAACAAGTGTCAAATGCCCCTCTAACATCATATGAAATAACAATAGCGGAACAACCACCCAAAATGTAGTGCTTAACCGTTAAAACTAACGCATGGACAACATGTTCAGTTGATACATCTGAGCGAAAACCAAATTGTAGGTTGTGCAACGTACCCTGACAGCGATCTCATGTACTAAAATCTCATTGATGGCTTCCTCATTAACCTTCCCCATGCATTTAAGCAAGTAGCCGACAACTCGGATCTTTGCTTCGCTCGGAAGAAGCCTCAAAGATGCTGCCTTCCAACATTCCGGGAAAAAAACAAATTTTAAACATTTTAACATAATTGTTTACAATAAATCTGGGTAAAATGAATGAATTTTCTGAATAATCAAATTTTGACCCTACCGTCAGCCGACGCCTTTTTATTGCGCAAATTTTTAACTATAGATGTAAAATATTGTTCTGACTTATGACAGGAGAATCACAACCATCGACAGGAAGCACCACAACAGGAGACTCGACCTTAGAAGGGGAAAATGTAGTCTAATAAAACATCCAGTTTTTCACACTTAGAAACCATAGTCTGATTGTCAACTTTTAAATCAGATATAGACAAGTCAGACATTTGCTTAAAAAGCATTTTATAAGGTCTATCCCAAGCCGAGCTCGAAGTAACAAAAGTCCTTATAACGTTGAAATTAAATTATTATTACCCGAAGCTAAAACGATTTATAAACTGATCCAGTTCAATTTTATAAAATCGTCTGGGAGGGGGCGACTAATATTATCCTTAAAATTAAAGATGAAACTGCGATGGAACGCCAGATACTAAATGTGATTTACCAGCAGGGACCAACAGATAGTGAATGATACTCGAACCACTGTAATTAACGAACGTAGGTTTACTACCATTCGTAACCATAAAATCCCTAGAGGGGACCAACTCACTAAAGTCAACAGAGTCCCCGGTTTCCCAAACACATTACTGGTAGCCTGATGTTAAAGTACCCAACGACAATTTGAAAATAGTTTGGAAGCTGCCCCCAAGGTCTGGTCTAGTACCGGGCTTAGGTTTATTAGGAGAAAAATAAACACATGTTAAAACATATCTATTCACCCTAATCGATATTAAATTAAATTTGCGGTACAGCAACGAGTGCGGAATATCACAGCGACTCTATTATTAATATAAGATACATCATTATTACGTATTGGAATAAGTACATATGGCTCTGCCAGTGCACACACATCTAAATCGTTCCTAAAAAAAAATATATTAAAAATAATGCCTGACAGGCCTGCGAATTAACAACATTAAGATAAGTGAACTTAATTTGCTCTAAAATCAACACCGGCCTTCAAATCTTCCCCATACTTAAGAAGGCAAGGGCAGTTCTTATTAAAGGCAGTCAAATGACCTAAATGCTACAGCGAGACAGTCCTTAACCGATAATTTATTATTAACTTTTTGCTAAATTACTGAACGTGCATCCAGAACATGCACTATTCTCCACACAGATTTTGTGAAACGCGACAAAAGCTTCAGAAGCACGATGTCCGGATGACCGAACCTCTGTTGTACTTCTTGCACTGACGCGGTCTAATCAATGAACGGAAGAGACTCCCAGTTAATCCTCATTCTTCCGCCAGTCGGAAAAAGTCGATATTGAACAGGGGGAAATCTGCTCATAAATCCGCGATGCACGACTAGATTGGACTTTATGGACACTGATTGGTTCAGCGTTTGTAAATTCAGCGAAATGCATCTTAATGTTATCTTCGCTAACATTGTTAGCGTGGAAAAGCATAATTGTTGAACTGAATAGTTTCTATTCTTTGACCATAGTCAGGAATTTTATCCTTTAGCTAATTTAACCGAGACATTCGTAGAGGAAGTTTTAATGATACATTTAGTATCATTTAACTTCTTAAAGAATGTGATGCCAATTTTTACCGTGGCCAGCGAGATCTTCATCTTTAACTTACCTTCTGACTTCAAAATGATTTTATTTTTCGAAATTTTCACTTTTTATCTAAAATATTGTTATGTATGATCTTAATATTACTATTAAATAAGTACATCAGTTAAGAAAAAATAAAGAGTAAACTTCCTTGAATTACTAACTTAGTAATGCTATTGTTAGACAAGATCAGTTGGATGGCGACGTTTTACACTTAAGAAATCGCTTTTCATGTCCTGCAGCAAACTCTTTACCGATAGGCATCCACAATTGCGAGTAAAAAGAGCATCCCCACAATGAAAGCCCATATGTCCATATAAGCTTTATAACTTGATTATAGTGTTTTGCATTGTACATCCAATACAGAGCGCCTACCGATGAGCCAGTACAAATCTATTACTCTAAGTCGATTTGAAACACTTTTATCTTTACGTGAATTTTCCATGATATTCTGGCATCCAAGTGCATTCCCAGATGCTTAGCCGAATCATCTCGAGAAATAGGCTGATTGCTAAGATATACTCGATACCTTGTCTGCATGCCTTAACGTAAAAAGAACTTGGACCGATTTATTTAGTTTTATCTTCCAGTCCTCGGTCTATTTCCTAATCCGATTTAAATATTGTTATATTTTAGCATTTGCATCGCTAGGATCAGCACTGACAGCTAATATTGCGGTGTCGTCTACGAACCGTTATCAGACGTTGGTAGATCGCGTATGTATAGGAGATACAGAAAAGGTCAAAGGACACTCCCCTATGGAAATCCTGACTGTTTTCTGTAAAAAGCATAGGCCACACGAAACAACCTGTCGGTCAAGTATGATTTAAGCAGTCGACGTAAGTTTCAGGCAGTTGTTTGCTTAACCTAAATATAATTCCATCGTGCCATACTCTGCCGAAACCTTATGCCACGTCTAAAAATACCATTGTTTTTTCTTCTAATGCTGAATAGATTAATTTAGTAACCCGTCTCATTTCATCGATCGTCGAGTTGTGTCTTCTAAATCAAAATTGGTGAAGTGACATATCCTCCACTACAATCGGTAATCTTTTTAATATTAATTTTTCTAACGAGTTTGATATGGCTGGTAAAAGAGAAATAGACCTGTATGAAGTGACCTCTCTAACTGGTTTGTCAAGTTTTTTCAACATTATTCTTTGTGCAACTTTAAGAAGTTCCCACATACTCTAATCGTAAACATATATTATATAGTTATATCAAAAGGACGATATCCTTACGCGATAGCTCTTTCAATATAGCTGGAGATATCTCATCTATACCAGAAGCCTTCTTTGGATTCAAATCTTTATCTATTTCCGTTGCTACCTCAACGCGAGTAAACCACCTTATTTGTTGTTCAGTTTGATAAATTGGAGTTGCATCTATATTAGACATAACGTCGTGTTGTTGAAAAGCCCGAAACAATTGCTTAACAAACAATTAGATACTTTTCAATATCTCGACGATCCCAATTATTTCGTTCATCAGGAATAGGTGGAATATGCACAAACGGGGTTAATTCGCCTAGTCGTCTTCCATGGAAATTAGTCTTTATTTGCAGATGGGTTTAACTATTGAAGGTATTCTGCAAATGTTTTACATTTGATGTTTTCAATCCAGCGACGTATTTGATTGTTAACATTATTAAAGATATTCTTATCACGAGGACTGCGCGTAGTAATGTCGCGCCTTTCGCCTTTCAGTTATCTCGAATTACTAACGGATATTTCATTTCTTGACCAGTATCTGTTTTTACTAGTGGAATAGCTAACATAGGTGATTCTTGAATCTCTTTTATCAAACGGCAAATTTGAGTTTCTTTCTCACATCTAGATCTTAGACGTAGTACTTAAGATCAATTCGTTTGCTTAATTCTTCCCGAAATTTATACCACTTTGCACACCGGTTTATGAGTGTTTTTTTCTTCTTCTGTATAATTGTTGTATTGATTGTGAGCACAACATGCGTATAATCTGAAGACAAGTCAATGACGTTTTCCACTACTAACCTGGTTTTTTTCTTCTTCTCACCGGCCAGTGAAGAGTGCAAAAGAACAAAAATTGCTGATTTCTCTTCCGAAGATTTCGACTTAATTAATTTTAATTTTAGTACTAGCATCTAGCACATTTTCCGTTTGCTTCTTGTTGACACTCCTGTCAGCAAATTGGGATTTTATCTTTCCAAAAGGATCGGTTATGTTCTTGAACAGAAGCAAAGTGTAATAGACTAAAGAATTTAAATAATATGCACTTTAAAAAAATAAACGTACGATCTAATGACTAAACACCACAAGAGCGGTGAGCAAACTGGCCAAGATATCCTATTAGCGCCCGGTGCAAAAGCTATTGTGGGGCTTCGATTGAAAAATATGTGACTAATCGTACAGCAGTGGTAACCAGGGTCTGTAAGATAAATATGCGACTGGAAAGTCAAAAACCGCCATCCAAAATAATCGTGACATAAAATATCAGATCTATGAAGATATGCGGAAATTGGAGAATATCAATTTTTTTTTTTTGAAACGGTAAGGGGAAATTCTTCAAAAGACACTGATGTAGTGAAACAAATTTAGTTTTTATTAACACAGTGCTTACACACATGCACTGTAAGGTAGTCAAAATCGGCGTTTGTGATTTTTACCCACTAAAAACCTCCCCCTCTAAAAAAAAAGAATGAGTTTAAATAATATGATGAAGTTGCCTGCACAATGAAGGAGCCTCCACACTTATAATTAACTTATTGCGATGGAAGAAGAGAAAGTTAGAAATGAAAATAAATATTAGAAATATCAGAAACGAGATTGAACTCTTTTTTAAATTCGGTTCCAATTATCGTCGCTCCTTCATTATCTACTGATATGTTTTCTATTAAACTATCCTTTTTGGTTCTCGTTTAGTACATCTTCTTCTTCTGTATATGAACCCTCTATATACCTGTTACATCTATCGATTATTTCTTCGTCGTTTAAAATTAAATTAAATTCCATACAAACGATGCCGGATATAAAAAATAAATTTAAAATATGTAGAAACAGGCGTTCAACAATTATAAGCGCAGTATTCGAGGACATAAAAGTGAAGCTTAATTTGGAAAACAAAAGAATATTAAACTGTTACGCCTGTAAAACGTGAATAATTAGCGCAGACATCGCAAAAAGAATAATTGAAATATCACGCCGCAACCACAGGATATCGGATATACTACCACACCGTGATTCAAAAATTAAGTGACAACGACAAAAATGTTACTTTAGTTTGGTTTGAAAATGAAGACTGTGTAAATTAACGAAACCAATTAATATTTATTCAGTTGAAAATACTACATTTATATTTTTATGAAATAATATTTATTCATGTACGTATCAATTTGTTCTATATTTTTCGGTTATCGTGATTAATAAATATTTGTTCTCATTATTTACCCGAATAATAAAACAAAAAAAAAAAACCGTATCGAAAAATCGGAATTTCCCCAACTATAAAATATCTGCTATAAATGCCATTGTCAATAATTCCAGTCAGATTATTCTGAAAGGTAAGAATGGTTTTATCGATTTAATCCGTATTTTAAAACTATTCATATTTTCAGACGTATACTTTTAATATATTTGGTACTTATTATAATTGGCGAATTTTATACCGACTTAATTAGGTTTTGTTTAACCGTTCCTTAAATTTCTGTATCATCGATGTTTTCTGTTTGCTTAAAAAAATATTCAACATTTCAAAGTAATATTTCAATATCAACTAATACCATCGCATCATTTTTATAACGACATTTTTTCAGTTATATTCGAACTTGTTCTAATTTATAAATTATATACACGTTAATTAATGTTTAATATTGTCCGGAAACGGTTTCGCTTCAGGACGCAATGTGCGTAACCCGTTCTGAATTAGAGCATGATTGAATAAACTAATATTACCCAGATTCGACGTTTCGCTAAAATTTCTCGGAAATAAATTTTGTACAGGTGTGTCCCAGCCAGGACATTCAAGGATCAGAAGAAGACACAAACACTATGTTGAAGTTGGATGCAACACCCGCACACTTATGCTACAGCCCATAACAGCGTAATATTTGTATTATATACATAATGCCTCACACATTAATTTTCTTTCTTTATATATATATATATATATATATATATATATATATATATATATATATATATATATATATGTATATATAAATTTCAAATAAAACACTGTAATTGGCCGTACCGTAAGTGTGCAAGTAATGCCTCTAATTTCAACATAGCGTTTGTTACACGTTGTGTTGATCCTTAAATATCTGAAATATCCCCGCTTGTACATATGCACAAAATTCATTTCTGAGAAATTTCAGTAAAAGTTCGGTTCTCGCTAGTATACATTTATTAACCCACTCAGTCACGATGTCCACTATATGGGATATGGAATTTTAAAGTTAACAAAAATTTTTATACATGAAATGTCTCAATATTAAAAGTATTTATATACCATACGTTGAAAATTATGTACAGTTTAACCACGAAGCAGTATTTTATAATAAACACACCTATAAAATTTATAATTTAATGATAAGATTTTATAATGTATGACTTTAAACAATGCTGCGATTCAGAACGAAGTACGCACATTGCTACTAAGCCAAATTATGTTTATTACAGAAGAAAGTCATAAAGAAAAACGTTAGAACTCGCTGCAATGTGTTCTACCGGCTACTTAAATTTAAAGTAAATTTAAAACAAATTAAAAGTTCTTACTATCTAACGTATCCTTGTATATATACAAGTAAAGAATATATGATTAAATTTTCGACTTCATAAATAGTTTCTCAATACAACACAACCAGATGTATTGTGTGCGTATATAATAAAATTCATATATATATATATATATATATATATATATATATATATATATATATATATATACTTTAGTAGTCAAATTATTTACGTATAAAACACTTTTTACACCTATCGATTATCGTATTCTTATAAAATTATCGTGAAAAATTATTTTAATCAATTCGTCCCCACATACGGATCACCATATATTACATAACGCCAAATTAAAAGTACTATTGCACAGATAAAATACTTTCCTAATTGCGCGAATGTATTTACAGATTTCAAACGATTAATCAGCAGTTCAATTTTGTCACGGTCTAATTTAATCAGTAGGAAAAATGTTCTGCCACATCATCAAGTACATCTCCGCGATTATCGCTGCTTTCGCTATAGCAAATGTTTTACAATCAGCGCACTCTTCAACTTTGACACAACAGGTACGCATGTATTTAGTAAAATAATTAGTAATATAAGGTGACCCAGACAAGACTCTCCACGTTTAGTATTCACACAAAGTACCGTTTTTGTCCAGTTTCAGTTATCACGATATCCTATAACGAGAAGGAGCACGCGTTTTGCCTGTCACAACAGTGCAAAAACGGTTTAGAAAAGTGTTGAACTTTACGTGATTTATTTTGTTTTATGGGAAACACGTCCGCGAGATGCGGGAGAGCTGAAAACTCGGATTTTTAAAGAAGTTTCAAAAATTCGCCTTTAAAAATTTTGATTTAAAAATAAAATTTCATTCAAAAAGGTTGGTTGAGTAATTTTTGAGTTATTCAAAAACCAACAAATCCGTACTTCTTCTCTCGGTCACACTATATTATAAAATTGACTCCAATACTAGATAACAAAAATTATTAAAAATGTATTAAAAAATGTGTAACCATAAATATTTGATCAGACTTGTAAACGTTATATATACATATATATATCTGAATGAAAGAGAAAAATATGATTTTGATAAGAGAAAGAGAATATTTAAAACCATTCATACGAAACGATAATTATATAATGTAAGTGTAAACAAATGTTCAACAATATTTAATGAAAGGGTGAATCATTAACATTTCTGCCAGTCTATAATCCAATTTAAAAACTCAATTCCTTAATAAAAGAACTGGGCATATTAAGGTAAAATAAATTCAACTGGATTGAAAGATTTACGTCCAATTGAATATTTATTTTATTAGGATTGACACAGAAAAAAAATTTTATTATTTTCCTCAGTATAAGCAAAGAAAATGTTTCATTATTATTTCTGTAATTTAGAAAAATTCTGTTTAAGTTCAATTTTTAAAATTGGCTAATCTAAATTGTTGTGGGCGAAATCGATCAACATGCTTATTTTATCAATAAAATGTCCTAAAAACCAGGGTTACACTTTTCGCTCAAACTTATGTAACTAAAAATCAAACGTTAACGTTCATTATACCGTACACAGTCATTTTAGAGGCTTTTCATAATAATGCTGAAATAGTTTAAACATAATCTTAGATTCTAGTTTGAACGTCATAGTTACCAACTTGAGGAAAATATACTGGGAGTGTATATTTTTACACAGATATCGGCAACAACTGTGAATTTACTTCATATGTGATGATCTGTGTGCAATCATTAAAATTAACAAAATGTCTGATTATAATCGGTTATAGAGAAACTCATAGAAGAAACCACAAATGAAGCAGAATTAACGTTACGAGTTCATAAATGCAGTTACACTTTTTTTTCTCTCTCTCCTACGTTGTACCGACAATTACATGTCACAACCAACGGTGATGAAAAGAAGTAGTAATGATAAGAAGAGGCAAGGAAGGGAAAAAGAAGAAATATATACGACTAATATCTCCAGTGAGATAAGTTAGTTCGAGGATGAGGTTAAGAAAACAAAAAGTACAACGAGTCTATTGCATTTAAATTCAATTAAGTTGTTACATAAGTTCATAAAAAAAAAGAAAATAAAAAATAAACTATTTGTTCAAGTGATCGGCAAGGCATCACGACACCATTTCCATTTCTTGAATCGCTTGGGAGGGTTGTCCGATAGACTATACACATTCGATTCATATTTGGATTTGAGCTAAACTGTAGCTTATCGAAAAACTTTTGATACTGGTGTACATACACATCATAGACATACGGTATTTATAAATCGGAATCGATGGTACGCAATATCTTCGACTGCTGTTGCTGAATACGTAGAAGATTACTTGTACCTGTGCTTCCGTATAATTCTATACCGTATTTCCAAATTGGCGCCACGATTGAGAGATAGATATTTCTTTTAGATTTTAAGTTTAATGGTGATTTTGCAGACAATAGTGGATACAGTAGTCTAGTACGCGCTATTATATTTCACCTAGAAAACGCCACGTCAGCCGTCTATCTATGTACATGCCAAGGTACTTGACCGAATCCGTTTGCGGTATTACAGTATCGTGCAATTTCCATCTAGGACATATATATTGTTTTGTTGTAAACGTAATGTGTTGGCTTTTTATCGGGTTGAATGTTATAGGCCAGTTTTGTACCCAGTTCACTATTCTATCTATATGATTCTGCACCGCTAGGCTAGCATAATGCGGATTACTATTAGCAGCAAGGATGGCTATGTCATCGGCAAATGTCGCCAGGACCGTTGACCGTTTGATTCGACATTGGTATGTCGGTAGTGTAGATCGAGTACAACAATGGTCCAACTATACTACCCTGAGGTACAGATGAAGTGATGCTAAATGCATCAGAGAGTACGTCGTTTACCCTTACTATAAACGATCGACCAGACAAGTACGACCTAAACAGCTCATACGAGATTTTTGGAAGAAACTGACGTAGTTTGAAAAGCAGACCCGGGTGCCATGTCGAACGCCTGGGACACATCCAAGAAGGCTGCACAACATATTTTTTTTTTCGAATGCTGATGAGATCCTATCTACTAGTCTATGACACTGTTGCACCGCTGAGTACGCTGTGCGGAAACCGAACTGATGATTTGGTATTAAATTAATGTTTCGTATTAATGGTTCCACACAATATAATATTAATCTTTCTACGATTTTTGATAGTGAAGGAACTGATCGGTCTATATGAAGATGTGTCGGGCTGCGGTTTTCCTGACTTGTGTATCATGATGATGACTGATTTTTTCCAATTCTTAGGAAAATACCCGAGTCTTAGTATAATATTAAAAATATAACACATGAATATAACTGCTTTTTTGGTACGTGAGAAAGAATTTCTCCAGTTATCTCAAGTCTAGGAGCCTTCTTTTTGGTAGCTGTCTGTATGCATTGTAATACTTCTTTCGGTGTGACGTGTTTTCGATACTTTGAAATTCTATTGGTTTGTGTAAGGTGTCTTTCACAAATCTTGAATGATCTCTGTTTGCGTCACGATTCGGTTTGAACGTGTTGCTAAGATATTGGACAAAAGCGTCGGTTTTTTGGTCATCAGTTTTTGCCCAAGAACCGTTATTTAATTTTACATTAAATGGCTCAAGAGTAGGCACCAGCAACTTTTTCGTTTTAACCCACAAGAATTTTTTATTTTCATTCAGATAATTCAGTTGATAATCGAGTAAGTCACTCTTATAGACATTCATTTCTTTTTTTAGTTTACGTTGTAGTTGGTAGTACAAATCCTTGAAAGACGGAAAACGATTACGTTGCCATTTTTTCCTAGCAGAGCGTGTTTGTTTTATTAATTTTCTTATTTTTAAGGGATTGTAAATTTCAGATAAAGCACACCAAAACTTTGTCCATTTAAAAACCATTTACAAATATACTTGTACCATTACTTCGTAGGAATCGGAACCCTCTCAAAAAAAAAAAAAATATCCGTGTAGGTAACACAATACTCACATTCTGGGGTAATCCCATAAATCTATATTGTACCCTTAAACGCGTGTCTTGTAGATAGCAGCCGACGACGTGTAAAGTGGCAGGTAACAAGTATTTCCTCTTGCTCGAATCTACTAACTATTTATGTTCGAATTAATAACTTAATTTTTCTAGAGTTCAAATTTGACGAAATATTTTAAACCAACGAGCGTACTAAATTAAATTATTATTTTCAAAAAATTTTTAATTGCAAATTACGATAAAAATACGATTAAACAATTAATCAAAAAGTTTCATCATGTGAAGAAATAAACGCTTTTTCAATTATATTATCTCGTCACGTTCGTATTCAATCTTCAACAATTATATATTTAAATGCGTCACACACTATTATCCAACTTATATGTATGTTCACACTGCCACGTATATTAAAAATTTTTGTCAAACTATCCACAATTCACTCTCTCGCATTACGTATACTGAGAATAAATGAAACAAAAAAAAAAAAAAAAGGAAACATGTAAGTTCTTAATGTTGAACACGAAATTAATTTAAATTTAATCATAAATAAAATATTTTCGTTTGAATCGAATAAGAGCGACCGATTACGATTTCATTTTTATTTTTTTTAATTTTCAGGGAACGATGTTCAAGGCAGCAGGACCATCACCCGGTGGTATAGGACATCATTAATTTTGGCCGATTTACAGTCACGATGCCTGTGCAACAGGTAATGTAATAATTCCTTACCTATTTTATATAAATGACCGCTATATTCAGGATTTGTTTATAATTTTTGAGGTTAGCATCAAGTACAAACTTGACTTTAGATGAGTCGATTAACAGGCTTATTTTATTAATAAAGTATTCTAAAAATCGGGGTTACATTTTTCACTCAAATTTATTTCACTAAAAATCAAGCGCCAGCGTTTATTATATTGTACACATTCACTTAAACTTCGTCTATAACATCACTTGAACTATTTCTGTTAAAATGACCTTTCAAAAGTTTTGAAATTTCCAGAATAGTACTTAACTAATTGTACTCATCAGTAGATTACGATTTGGACATTATTTGTTACTATGGAAGTCAGCATATTTGATTGAAATGTAAATAGTCTCCACAATATTAGGTTGGGTAGGTCGTAAAGGTATCCCAATTTAAAAAAAAAAATTAATTCCCCGATTAAAATAGTGTAATCAGCCATAATGTTTTATCTGTGTTTATTTGTCTTGTCCAGAAATTCCAACGACAATGTCGAGATTTAAAATAAAAAAATATAATCGTAATTTATTTATCAACTCATCATAACGGAAATCATTTTAGAGGCTTTTCATAATAATGTAGAAATAAATTAAACATAATCTTAGATTCCAGTTTGAACGTGATAGTTGCGGTATTGTGGAGAATATTATACTCGGAAATCCATATTTTTACACAAATATCGGCAATAACTGTGAATCATTGTCCCTTTAAAAACCATCCACAAATATATTCTTAGGAATGGGAACTCTAAAAAAAAATCTGTCCGTCTAAGTAACACTAAAATTACCTACATTCCCGGTGATCCTATAAATCTGTTGTAGATAGTGGCAGAGCAGGTAACTGGAATAGTATTTCCTCGTGCTCGAATCTACTAACTAATTAAGTTTGAATTAATAATTTATTATTTCTAGAGTTTACATTTGGCGAAATATTTTAAACCAACGAGCGTACTAAATTAAATTATTGTTTTCGATATCTTTTTAATTGTAAATTACGATAAAAGTACGATTAAACAATTCATCGAAATGTTACAAGCTCCAAGAATATCCAAACGCTTTCAATTATATTATCTCGTCACGTTCGTATTCAATCTTCAACAATTATATATTTAAATGGGTCAAAACCAAATTCTTGTTAAAACGAATTTAAAAATTTTGCCAAACTATCCGCACTCTTGCATTACATATACTGAGAATAAATAAAACCAAAAAAAAAAAAAAAAAGCAAAACATGTAAGGAACTAAAGTTGAACACGAAATTAATTTAAATTTAATCATAAATAATATATTTTCATTTGAATCGAATAAGAACGATCGATTCGAACGCTAGAGCGATTTCATTTTTATTTTATTTAAATTTTCAGGGAACGATGTTCAGTTAAGGACCATCACCTGGTGTGGGAAATGGATCATATTTTAAAAATTAAACAACTTACCTAAACAAATTTTTAATTTCACCGAATATACATTTAAAAATTAGTTGCGCGTATTTTTTTTTTTTTTGCCCGGAAACCACATGTTACGTTCTTGTCACTCCTTCTTATAATATCTTCAAATAAATACGACATATTTTTGATGTGTTTACATAATTTATTGATTATGATATATATGATATATCAGGTAGAAACTGCATCAAAAATTTGTCACTTGTAGGAATAGGCTTCATCGACAGATTTATCTGACGGAAGATAAGTGGAACAAAACGAGAATGGATGTTCCACTTACATGTGAACACATGCTAGTTGAAGATCTGTGGTAGAGCCTAAAATGACATACCGCTTTTAATTGCTAACAATGTTCCACGATGCGCGTGAGAGCCAGAAGGAGAATATGATCTGAGACTACTGTAATTAGGTAGAAGACAATTTTTATTGGATTTTAAGCATGTTTGTTGAAGAGAAATGATAAGTGGTTGAAGTAACTCAGTTCTTCATTGAGGTCATAGCAACCAATTACAGTCCCAATTCAGTATTGTAAGTTTTTGGGGTTAATTTTTTGGGGGAAGGAGGGTGATTTTCTGAAGGAAATTATAACACTTCTGCTCATATGAGCATATGATGGGTTTTATTTATTTTTTTAATCACTAAATTCTGCACTTTTCCAAGAGAAGGCGATTTTTCTAAAAATCATATTTTGATAGAAATGATCTGCAAATATATTTTTTTGCTAAGCTACAATTTTTTTATAAAATTAAAATTTTGAAAAACTACATTATGTTAACAGTAAATTTCGACACTGCTGCTTTGTATGGAAACAATGCGGATATAAACATGTGATTTTTAAAAGATATGTTGCTGAATAAATTATTTAATTATAAAATAACATAACAACATTCATATTAAAATAACAAAAATTTAAATAATAATATTTTTTAAAATCGAACAACTTAATTATTTATTATTATATAAAATTTATTCAAAAATAATTTTTAAAATAGACGATCCCGCTTATTATTTTACTAAAATAATTTTTAAAAAAATCACACAACTAAAATAACCTAATCGACACTATGGCTATAACGGATAAAGCTAATCGTCACCACCACTATAACAGAAAAATCCTCTCACTTTCACGTTTGTAAACATACCATGAGGAAAATTTAAAAAATGTATTATTCATTTTAAAATCGTTATTTATGAAATGTAACAATTATCCTCGCATCTTAGTGAGTATATTTATCGATTTAAAAGTTAATCTTCAACAATAAGGCTTTTTATTGATGGTTGGGTGATTCGCAATCCAGTCCATGATTTTCATGCAAAACTTACTTCTATGCACGCTATTTATAAAAGATTATTTTGATTTCATAATAAAAAAATATTAAAACTGCCTGAACCCATAATATCTTGAAATTATTTAGTTAATTGAGTTTAACAAGTCCTTCATTCATTTATATTAGAATATTATATACGTAAATTACACGTGTAACAACGTACAATATTACATATATTACATCAGTATTTACATATTACAGATTAAAAACATAAACATAACCATTAGCGCTAAGACATACCTATTAATATTATTGTTATTGATATATTAACAATATTGAAAATAAATAACCATTTTTAGAACAAGTTTAATTCCTAAATACTATACTGCTAAATTTTAGAATATACTGAAAAGAGAATATCGTAACAATTGAAAAAATTTTAAAACTTATTGCAAAATATTGTAATATTTTATACGCTCATATTAATAGATGGAGAAAAAGCATTTGTTACACAATCGGTATTACATTTTTTATAATAAAAATTCGCTATCAACTTTGAAATTATGACTGTGATAGGAAATAAGATTATAAGGAATATATTACACAAATAAAACATCTGAAAATTCGCACTATACATTCCGTCGTATCTGCGTTATAATTATGGAAACCTTAAATGGTTGATAAATTTTCGCGATTCTGACAAATTCTGCGTGTGTTTAAATAAATTTTTGATTTGTTTATTACATTTGTGTACGACGGCAGTGATATAATTAATGTATGTGGGACCTTTCATTAAATCATTTATCAAGTAACTGTTCTCGATATCTGTAACATCCACTATAAAATAATAAAAATGATGAAGCGTCATCGAACACTTGTACCCGTTTAATAACTTTTTCGTCACACACAGTTTCTGTGTATCCACTTTGATTTACAGCTATACTATAACTGTAAACATGTTCTTATAAATTTAGTCTACATAAAACGAGTTCTACAAAACTTTATATAAATTTATATCAGAAATTTAAATGTATAAATAGCATTCGGGAACAACGCAATATTCATTTTATAAATGGGTATGTATTATGTATACTATGCTTTTAATTGCAATTTTTTTAGAAACAATTTCACATTTGGATACCTTGAAGTTAACAATGCAATTTTAATCATCGTTAAGAAACATTCGAAATAGGTGGTTTATTGTTAATGCGTTTTATCTTTAAAAGTACAGTTTTCGATTGTTTCCGTACGATATAAAGACCGATCGTTAAAATTAAGTTTTATCTCTTAACAAAATTCCTTATCTGACGGTTGTTGATAAGCGGTTTACACGCGTGTGTATAAGAAACTACTACAAACTGGTAAGTAAAATAATATTAACTATATCGGTACACAAAAAATAAAATGGTCCAAATCGGGCCAATAAATAATACCACACAAAATTTATCTTACAGTAAAATTGTCGAAAAACAATTATTTCCAAATAGAAACCAAGCGATCGTTATTTATTCAATTAGTGAAATTAAATTAAAAGAGTATGTATATGCGATCGGACAATATATAGAACCAAATAACATACTATTTGCGTCCCGAATTTCAAATAATAGAATATGTATATATTTAAAAAACAAGCAACTTGCGGATAAATTTGCAAACGAACATGACTACATAATGATTAGGGAAAAAAGTTTTAAAATACGTAAGTTAATAAATCCGGCCAAGAGAATAATCCTATCCAATGTGTCTCCTCACATACCACATATTGTCATAGAAGAGGCATTAAGTAAAATAAATGTGAAGATATCACCAGTAACGTTCATAAAAGCAGGAATGCATGAAGAAGGTTTTAAACATGTTTTCAGTTTTAGGAGACAGGTTTACATTTTACCTCAGGAAATGAATGAGGAAAGTGAAAAGGAAGAAATTCCAGATTCGATATTAGTAAAATATGAAGACGAACAATTTCGAATATTTATTAGTAGAGAGGATAATAAGAATTATCAAAAAGATCAGGAAAATGAAAATAAAACAGGTGAAAAAAGACAGCATTCGATCACAACAGAAGAAATTAGCACTTCAGACGAGCCTAAGTTGAGTGAAACAAATAAGTTTTTATCAGCAGCATCTAGCTTAACCAGTCTGGATGAAATGAAAACAGAAGAAACAAATAAAATCGTAGGGCAACAAGAAACAAATAAAGAAGAAAATTGAAGAAGAAAAGATCGTGAAAAACAATACTGCGGTGGCAACAAACGTAGCAAAAACAACTAAAAAAATAATAAAAAAATCTAAACCCTCAGAAGCGAAATCATTAGAAAAGATACTAATACCAATAAAAAGTAGGATAGAAAATATTAACAGAGGCAAAAGTAGAACAATGAATTTTAATCAAACTGTGGAAGTAATAAATAAAATAAATAAAAATCAAAATGCAGAGGAAACAATTAAAGAAGTAATGAACAATGAAATGGTTAATATTAAGGAAATAAATACACAACTACAAATAATTCATGGATATGTAGTGGATAAAAGTACAAAAATGAGAATAACTAAAATAATAAAAAAAATAAAAAGTGAAAACTCGAATTTGGCATGAAAATACTTCAATATAATGAAAATCATTCAAAAGATGCCAAGGATATACTACTGGCAAATATAATTTCTGAAAACTTAGATTTAGTATTTATATCAGATAAATGTGAAAATAATTATGTACCAAAAAATTATAATAAAATAATACATAAGAAATTATTTATAATATCAAAGGTTGGAATACCTATAAATACAATTTATACACATAACGAATATAACATTATAATAGTTGAAATAATCAATATAATTTTTATATTTGCATACATCCCACCCAACAATTTATCAAAATTATATTTTCATATTATTAATATGTACATAAATAATAATAATAAAATAAAAAAATATATAATACTTGGTGATTTAAATTTTCGTAATATAATGTGGGATAAGGTAAATAATGCAAGAGGTAAAGAGTTAATGAAATTAATTGAGTACAACGAATTACATGTACTTAATGAAAAAAATCAAATTACATTCAAAAGAGGACATCAAACTAGTACAAAAGATTTAACATTAGTGACAGGAAACCTAAAAGATGTGATTGAGGATTGGAATGTTAGTTACCAAATAAACCTTAGTGATCACTACTATATTATATTCAATATTAAATTAACAAATGTGGTTCAAAAACAAGAGGTTGATAAACTAATAGATTACAACAAACTGGATTACAACATAAAAAAATATAAGAATATGATAGATACAGAAGTAAAATGCAATCTATTTGTCATGTGTACACGTATGTTTTCGCGTCTGTAACGTTGTCAACAGTGCGTAGCGTGAATGTTGTATGTTGTGTATTTTAATAATTTACTGTTGTAGTGTGATATTAATTTCTATTCGTCGATATGCCGTCGTCGTCGTCGTCGTTGTCTATAACTGGAGATAAGCGGAGAGTGGTGACTAGAGCTAATACAAGAAACAGTCACGTTAAATGTAATACACCTCCTACGTTGGAGGGAGAGGTATCAAATAAGATTGAAGAAGCAATAAAGAAAGTAGACTTCAAATTTGATAAAGACCTTGAACGTATATTAGTGGAGAATATAATGGAGACGGTTAAATCCACGCTCAATAATTACTTATCGCAATTTAATCAGCGTGTAGATAAGATGGAAAAAGATACCAACAGTAGGATCGACGAACTTGAACAGTACTCGCGGAGGAACTCATTGTTGATATACGGAATTTCCGAAGACGATAATGAAAATACCGATCAACGAGTAACAGCACTAGCTGCTGATAAACTCGGTATTATAATTCCGGCCGATGCTATTTGTAGGTCGCACCGTTTGGGTAAGCGACGACATGAAAAGGATAAAAATCGTTTTAAACCGCGGCCTATTCTGGTAAAATTTACTCGTTACGCGTTTAAACGGGAAATTTACGGAAAGAAGAGGAAACTAAAGGGAACGCAAATTATTGTCCGGGAACACTTAACGTTGCAACGATTACAAATTATTAGGGATTTATCAGTCAAGTACGGAAATAAGAATGTGTGGACAAAGGACCGTACAATATGTTATATCGATGGGGCAGGCCATGATAATCCGGTCGATACATTTAAAATTATCTACAACTACACCGACGTCGCATCAGTAATTAAGATTATATAACTGCGCTGCGTTCTGTTGTTAATGTTGGTTTGTAAAACTATGTATTTTAGTAGTGAATGGGATTATGTGAAGGTTCATGTGAGGTTATTTTGCGTGTGTGCGTATGATAATATCGATGTGTTTCTGAAACGTGGTTGTCCGAATGTTAGTGTGTACGTTTGTGTACGAGTGTGGAATGTAATTTGTATTTGTATGTATAAGTATATATATAAGCATGATTATGTTAGGGCGTGTTACTCTTATATTATCTACATGTCTGGTTTTGATGTTTGTGTCCGTAATTCATTGCGTTTATTACATCACGAGTGTGTGTCATTACATAGTATTATTACTTTGAATTTTATGTCCAAATATTTATATTGTTTGCACATAATTCGCGGAACCTTGTTATACTTGAAACTAAAATGGAAGCTGCGCTTACTATATTTTCTATACTTTTCTCTTATTTTTAATTATTATTATTATTATTATTATTTTATTATTTTATTAAAAAATTACAATGGGTCTTAATGTATACTATCAAAATGTACGGGGCTTAAACACCAAATTAAATCAATTTAATTTAAATATTCATAGTCATAATTACGATGTGATCGGATTGACGGAAACATGGTTGTATAACGGTGTACAAAATAATGAGCTGATTCAATATGGTTATGAAATTTACCGAAATGATAGAGAAGGTAGGAGAGGCGGCGGATCCTTAATAGCTGCGAGGAATTCTTTGCACGTGGAAAGATTAACATTAACCACTATTTCTGGAGTCGAGTCAGTCTGTTTAAAAATTTCTGAGTACAACCTAATTGTGGCGTGTATATACATACCTCCTCGTACCTCGGTTATTATTTATAAACAGCTTTATCGTGAATTGTATGAACTGCTGTTGTACAAGTTCATGCACTCTAAGGTTCTTATTATGGGTGACTTTAATTTGTCTGTTGACGGAAGTACTTCTTTAAATATTGAAGATGACAAGCTGGCTAAGTTTTCAAATTTTTGTAGAAATCAGTAGTTTGAAGTTGGTGAATAATATACTGAACTTTCAGGGCAAAACACTGGATTTGGTACTGATAAATTCTGCACTCTCAACTAGCATTAGCAAAGCAATTGATCCTTTGGTATCAGAAGATAAGTATCATCCGGCTTTAGAAATTACTGTTCAGCGATGCTCATTAATTAAACCTGATTATGTTACTACTTATCCGGTGTATAGGTTTGGGAAACTTAACAATTTTTCTACTGTTAGAAGTGAAGTTTCAAGAATAGACTGGACTGAGATTTATAATATTACTAATTCAAATGAGGTAACACATTTCTTTTATACTAAGATTTATGGTGCGCTTGATAGAGTTGTACCTAAGAAATCAATTTTTAGATCTAAGTATCCCCCATGGTTCACACAAGAAATAAAACGCAAACTTAGATTCAAAATGAAATGTAGGAAGTCATATCGCAGAACAGCTGACCATACTGATTACATAAAGTTCAGTAGAGTAAGGGCTGAGATTAAAAAGTTGATTCGGCTATCATTCAGAAATTATGTTAGTAACGTTGAAAAAAATATACAAATCAATCCCAGTAGATTTTGGTCATTTGTGCAAAACAAGAGAGACTCTCGTGTTTCGCCCACATTTATGAAGTACAATGGCAGAAATCTTGAAATCAGTGAGGATATATGTAAATCTTTTGCTGATTATTTTGCTTCAGTGCATTCGTGTGGACACACATTAGATAATGGTGACACTGAAACTGCAGCTAGTATTCTCAAACTCAATTCTATTTCTTCTTGTGAATATGATGAAACCGTTAAGAACTTGAAGCCTAAATTTTCTACTGGTCCTGACAACTTGCCACCGTTTATATTTAAATTGTGTTCTGATTTATTAGAAAAACCTTTAGTGTATCTGTTTAATCTAATATTAAAACAGTGCATTTGGCCTAATTCTCTTAAAACATCTAAAATAATACCGGTATATAAATCGGGTGATCGTCAGCTGATCACCAATTATCGACCTATCTCTATACTCTGTACACCTGCTAAATTATTAGAATCTATATTATACGTTAGGTTGAACAGTTATTTACTGACTAAAATTATGCCTGAGCAACACGGATTTATGAAGCACAAGTCCACTGTGACAAATCTAGTTACATACACTGATCAGATTTCTAGATTCATGGATTGTGGTTTACAAGTTGATAGTATTTACACTGATTTTAGTAAAGCATTTGACACAGTTAGTCATTCACATCTACTGAATAAACTAAAGTTGCTTGGACTGTCAAAAGATTTTATAATATTATTAGAATCCTACTTATGTAACCGTAAAAGCTATGTTGTGTATAATGGCTACCATTCTAATACATATTCACCTACTTCAGGGGTTCCACAAGGTTCGAATTTGGGTCCTCTTCTATTTCTAATTTTTATCAATGATATTGGAAAGAACCTTTGTTCAAAATTTCTTTTATTTGCTGATGATCTCAAAATTTATGCTCCTATATCTTCACTAGCTGACTGTGAATCTTTACAAACAGATCTAGATAAGCTGGTTCTGTGGAGCAAAGAAAATCATTTACCTTTCAATTATGATAAATGCGTCCACATGAGTTTCTGTAGAAATAGAAATAGGTACTCGTTCACTTACACGATGAATGGTAAGCAGATAATTAAAAAATCTGTGGTGCGAGATCTCGGAGTTAATATTGATGACAATTTAAAATTTTCAATACATGTAAGCGATGTTGTTAATCGCTCTTATAAAATGCTAGGTTTTATTATAAGAAATTCATATGTGTTTAGAGATCCATGGACGCTATTGTCGCTTTATAATGCATTAGTGCGTAGTCCTTTAGAATATTGTTCAATTATTTGGGATCCGTATTATAATAAATACGTTAGGTTAATTGACAAAGTTCAGTGTAAATTTTTAAAATATCTATATTACCGTATATCAGGTATTTACCCTAAATATATGAATTACGATATATTAAGAAATATAATGGATGTGAGGTCTTTACACTACAGAAGGAAAATAGCCAAATTAAGGTTTCTTCATGATGTATGCAACGGTAGAGTTAATAGTGAGTATTTAACATCAACCATCTCCTACGTTGTACCAAGATCAAATAGGCGATCGAATCGTTTCTTTAGTGAGTCGCGTGCACGAACAAACCTGGGTTTAAGTTCTCCGTTGCCGTCAGCTTTCCGCTTATATAATTCTCTTTTAAACATATTTCCCTGTATGGATATATACTTTGATAACAGATATTTCTTTAATAAGTTGCTTCCCGAACATATTTTGCGACGAGATCAGGACTCTCGCTGTCGTCTATTCCAATGGTTCTAGATTGTTATTACGTGGTGTGTGTGTTTGGTATATGTGTTCCTTTACTAATGTACATGTAGTATATACGTTAAGGTTTATATTGTATTTATTAATTTGTTGAAGATTATTCATCCGTTTATTTCGAGTAAGATTGTGTGAATGGGGTGTGAATGATGTATGTTTTAATGAGTGTGAGACTTGTGAATGAGTGTAGTTTTTTTTGTTGTGTTTAATGGGTGTGAGGCTGGTGAATGTGTTCAATGTATTTTTTGGTATTTTATTATTTTTTTTTTTTTACTTTTAATTTTATTATAATTCAGAAAAAATTATTAATTGTATTATTTTATTTATAAGCCTACACTATAATTGGCTGTTAGCTGTTGTGTGGCTTCATTAAATAAATAAATAAATAAATAAATAAATAAATAAATATTGAGAAGTGGTTAAATAAGTTCCAAAAATATGTGGAAATAATATTAAATCAATCGTATGTTGTAAGGAAAAAAAGTAATTTTTATTGGTGGAATCGAGAATTACAATTAAAAAGGAATAAAGTACACAGAGCTTATAAAAAATATTATAGATGCAAACATATACAAACAAAATTGAAATTCTACAATGAATACAAAAAAGAGTTCAAATCATATAAGTATATGATTAAAGAATCTAAGGAGAATGCATGGAAAAAATTGATGGATGATAAAAACATATTTGGATTAAAATACAAAATATTGTTAAATAAAAATAAAAAAATACAAATACCAACATTAGATGGGGTTGCTACTACAGACGAAGACAAAGTAAATATACTTTGTAACAAACTCTACATCAATGCAAACCCATTTAAGCCAAAATTTAAAGAAAATACAGTAAATCATCAATTTAGCATTGATGAAACAGATGAAATTATAAAAAATTTAAATAACAAAACATCAGCAGGATTGAATAAAACAACAAATGGAATGTTAAAAATATTTAATATTAAGATACCCGGGGTAATCAACAAATTGATAAATGTATTGTTTAAATTAAATTACTTCCCAGAAATATGGAGAGTATCCAAAACTGTTATACTACCGAAAGCAAACAGAACAATGTGTGAATCAAGCTCATATAGAGCAATATCTTTGCTCTCAAATATAAGCAAAATTTATGAAAAATGTATACTACAAAAACTAAAAAAATTAAGTCAAGATATGGAAATAATTAATAAAGATCAATATGGCGGATTGGAGAATAGGTCAGCGGAATTGGCAATTTTTGAAGTGATAAAAGCGGTGAAAACCTTTAAAAATAAAGGATACAATGTAGCCCTAGTAACATTGGACATAACTAAGGCATTTGATAGACTAAATTTAAATAAATTAATGGACTGCTAGAAGAAATGGGACTAGATCAAAATCTAAGTAATATATTAAATTATTATTTTCATAATAGATATACAATTATAAACATTGGTACACACAAGAAGAAACATGCGTTAATGACAGGAGTACTGCAAGGATCAGTTTTAGGTCCGTATATATGGTATTTTCTAGAATTTACAAAACTAAAATACCTGCAAATGTTAAAATTGTTACCTTCATCGATGATATAGCCATGATAATTGCGGATAAGAAGGAAAACATTATGGAAGTAAATATATGTAGAGTGTATAAGGAAATTGAAAAATTTTAAATGATTACAATTTAAATATTAATATGACAAAATCAAAATATATTTTATTTAACAAAAAATTTAAAAACAAAGAATTAAATTTAACAAATAATAATATTAATATTCAATGCGTGACGAGTATAAAATACCTGGGAATTACAATTGATAACAATTTAAAAATCTATAACCATTTCCATAATGTTAAGAATAAAATAAACAAATTTTTACATATTTTTAATAAACTTTATAATAACAATAATAGAGTAAATTATAAAAAAGGACTAATTATGTATAAATCCATAATTATGCCAAATATAATCTATAGCAGTAGTATTTACGATGATATGTTAAAAATTAAAAGGTTTAAAACGTTAATAAGATCATTTCAAAGAACAACAGCTATTAAAATGATTAAAGGATATAAAACTACTAGTTACTGGACTTCGATAGTAATAGCCGGAATTATGCCTATAGACTTTGAAATACGTAACATATTAATTTATTTTACATTAAAAACAATATTAATTTAACACACGAATTTAATCAAGTAGATTATATTAATAACAAATATAAATACAAAGGCAAACACTTAAACGATAAACAGTTTAAAAAAGTACTTAATCAATATTATTTAGAGCAATATCAAATCATTAGTGGCTTAACGTATCAGTATTTTCCAAATATAAATGATAGATTCCGTAATACTTATTTTATTCCCAATTATTATAACACACAATTCATTACTGGACATGGTAGTTTCAAAACTTATTTAAAACGTTTTGGTATTGCTGAAACTGATAACTGTATTCGATGTAATTTTGCGTATACGGTTTATCATATCTTGCAGGGGTGTAATTGTAATGATATTGTAATAGAATGTAAAGCAGAAGAATTGGTAAATAGTAAATATAAATAATTCAACATGTTAGCTATTGAGGAAATAAATAATAGAAAAAATTATAATTTGATTTACTAAGATTTAATGTTCTTATATTGTTATTTTCATTATTCATTTTAGATGATAATAATATCGAATTAAAAATGTAAGTTAAGATTGTAAATGGAATTTAGAGTGGCATTAAACTTAATTGGATTGTCACTTTAAGTTTCATAATATAAAGTTGTATTTCTATCAAATATACTATTTTTGAAAGAAAGAAAAACAATGCAATTTTAATACACCGTGTGATTTATTCGGTTAGTATAATTGATATGATCTTATGAGATGAGATTTATTCAATTTTTGTTTCCCTTTGTGATGTCAAGCTGAAATGGAATCACCATATACATTGTCTAAAGATGTCCTGTATGAAAAGACTTAATAAGCAGTTATCTAATACCGTATATGGAGCAGACAAATCTTCATTAATTACTGAAGATTTATCGAACACTCATAAGAACCAAATGTGACTACGGATTTCCGGCATATTCCTCATCAAATAACACGTTTCTTTGTTCACTTAATCAAATTCATAACGCTGCCTTACGGTTGGCTCTTGAAGTTTTAAGATCCAATACAATAGTTAATATCTATTGTGAAACAGGTGAGCTACCACCTGATCTACACAGAGACAGTCTTTTACTAAAATTTTTATCCGTTTACATTCGATTCCAGACTTGCCTACAGAATCAACAGCATCTGCATCTTATAATCAGCCTCGTGCAAAATATATTATCCATCACAAAATCCAATCAATTTTATTTTATTTCAATTCACTTCCAGCAATTTACAAATATGTACCATCAAAAGTACCACCGTGGTGTTTCAATATCCAGATAGACACGTCGCTTACAGAAACAAACACTACCACAACTAACTCCAAACTATCGTTGAAGTTCAATCAACTACTGGCTAAATATAATGACTTTACAGTTTACTACACCGATGGTGATAAAAAAGACCATACGCTTGGGATCATTAAAATTTTACGGTTCATGTTCCTCTTCCATCATCTCGTGTGAATTATACAGCATATTTTTAACATTAACTGTGGCCAGGGGCGGCTCCTCCAGGAGGGCTCAAGGACGCGAGCCTCCCTGTGCGAGTTTTTAAGAAATGCATATTATTTAATGACTTAAAAAAAATCAGTATACGGAATAAAACTTTTAATTTTAAAATAATTTTTTTGTAAAAAGAATGCAAAATATGCGTTTTTTGCGCGGATTCCTTAAACGAACAGCTAAAACACCGGCTAACTATCCTCAGATTTTTTTAACTGTACTGCAACTACGCAATCGACTCGCGTCAACGTTGTCGATAGCTGATTTTACGGTCACGTGATAAAACAACCAATAATACAGTACGTGGGCTATTCAGAATTGAGCCCTCACACGGTATATAGAATACATGCGAAAAACGAAGAGAACCGAAGTTTCCCGAGCGTAACTTAAAGGCGTCTGAGGGCTCTAGATAAGTGAGCCCTCGACTATTTCACACGCGATTATAACCAGTTTTAACAATATATTTGCGTTGCGCGTCATTGTTTACTTATCGAAAAACACGTGTTTTCATTTGCAGTTTTTTTTTTTTTTTTTTTTTAATCCTTCTTTCTCTTCTTTAAATAATCCATTTTACAATATCGATTTTGTTACTTAACTGAACGCAAGCGCTGCTTTCGCCGACACTTATTTTACAGTAATTTTTCAACGTTATATTTTTTATTAATCTAATTAAACGTTTAAATTTAATTATTGTTAAACGTTGATTTTTAAAACATAATGATGGATAATAAAATTAGTAATATTTTAAAAGGAAATTTTAAAATGCTTCCATTATCAGGAAAGGTTAGAATTAAGAAACTAGGGAGACCCACACCCATATTAAGTTTGAATCAACAAGATAAAGTAGGTACACGTATTTTTATAAGACATTTTTCAAAAGAAATTTACAAAAAATTCAAATGGGTATGCGGATGTGAGGTAATTAATCGCTTTTTCTGTTTTGTACTTTTTTTTAAAGTTGGAAGTGACATGACATGGGCACGATTAGGATTTAATGATCTAAAACATTTAAATCAAAGAGCAAAAAAGCATGAACTATCAGCTCGTCACATGAATTGCTGTATGGAACTAGGATGGGTTCTATAAATATTGCGCTTAAATTAGATTCTGCTTATAGGTTAAACATTATTAAACATAATGAAGAAGTCGCTAAAAATAGATATTTATGTCATTACATATTATAAATTATTATAGTTTTATATTAGAGCCTCCCAAATTAACTTGTCACGAGCCGACACTGACTGTGCCATATACCAGACATTCAAACTAACTCATCTGCACAAACTCTCTATGTACTATCGAACGTATTCAGTGCCACTCAGAAAAACAACACAAATTCATAAAATTGATCATGGAGGAATCATAGCTGGGAAAACGAATCTTGGCATCAGCGCGCGATCCGTCAAAACACCAAAATTATCGTGCTTCATGGGAGCTGTTCCGAAAGTTCAAACACCTGCTAGTGATATTCAAGCGTTCCTCGAATCCAACATAGTAGATCCAGGGATGGGCCAGGAAGACAAAATGAAGTGGTTTTTTCTCGCCTTCACATGGGTCATATCACATTAACTCACACTTATTGAAGAAGAAGAAGAAATATCATTTATTTAAATTGTAAACATAAAATACAACACATTGTATACTAAGTACACCGAATTACCAAGATATAAAAGCCACGATGATAATATACAGGAAAATTTGAAAAAAACCTGCTACAAGAAACGGAAAGAAAAAGAAATACAAATAGCATAAATTAAATTTTGAAAAATTGATTACATTTAATTTACTTAATAAATAAATAAACAAATATATAAAATAACATAATTATGTTAAAAATCGGTGTTTTAGTCGGCGATGTTTGTAACGCGTATACCGATTGCGTAAACTGGCCATATTATAGTCCCCCTATAACCCTAATTATTTCATTTTCGTGAATTTTACAATTTTCATAAAATTTTTTAACAAGCTTGTTGATATAGAAATGCTGCAACATGTGTGTAACACTCAACTAACTATCCTGCATATATTAATCATCTACTCCTTATATAAAAAATTCGTTCCTCTCTAAACATGCCCAGTTTTCTTCCACTAATCCTTCAAAACATACCTTCTTCTGAAAAAAGGTTCCTATCTATCCTTAAGTCATGCAACCTATATAATCTAATATAAAAGCTCCTTTATTTGTGCGTCTAGCCCTTGTTGCAGTACACAGCACGGTATTGTATGTATAAAACTAAATAATTTTAATAATAAATTTAAGGAATATGAAAATAATATTAATAATATTTTTGATAGTAAATTTACAGAACAAAGAAACAATTTTAATAATATATGTAAAGAAAATGAAAATAATATGAATAATACTCTTGATAGTAATTGTAAATAACAAGAAAACAATTTTAATATATTTAAAGAAAATGAAAATAATATTAATTATTGATAGTAGACTTACAGAATGCGAAAACAATCTTCACAATTATTTTGATGATAAATTTGAAAAAAAAAAAAACTAATTTTAGAAGTAATAAATAAACTAGATGCACGTGATAAACTGATAAATGAAATGTTTACAGAAAATGAAGATCTTAATAAAAATTTATATGAATGGTACCAACCAGATTATGAGATAAATCGAATGTATAATAGCTGTGGGATAAACTTGCCCGGATTAAACTATTAATTGAGTTTCGTTCGGTGACAAGTTTTTGTCTGTGCGTTCAGTATTTCTGTTGTCAGGTGTTTTTTGTCATATTTATCTGTCTTTATTTTATCTATTAGTATTTCTGATAGCGGTATATTCACACACTACATACACTCGGATACCTTGGTATAGTATCATTATATATATTTTATAAATATTACTTAGTGTAGAATGTGTGTGAAACATCGGGTGGTCGGAATAGACTATCCACAGAGGATAATAGTATAACGAGGGGTGGGGCAGCGATAGACCCGTTTTCTACTAACATACATAAAGGCAACGTTGATATGGATTTAGATAACGCAATTAGTTCTGAAAGAATTGAAAGCTCCCGTATGTGTGATAAGATTATTCCCGATAATGATGTAGTTAAAGCCGCTTTATTACATAATACGCCAAGAAATGATATTGTAATTACGGTCAAGAAAAAAAAAATAATAATATGAATAATATTATTAATAATAATAAAAGTTTATGGTCTTCTAATTATAATGACGTCTCCGTTAATTCGAACGATAAATTTACTTCAAATACCAATAAAATTACTCGTCTTTTAACTCCGATACTAGTTCAAACAGTTATAAAGTATTTATTGGAAAAACCACGTTTGATCAATCAAGATTATCAATTAGTGCTCTTAAAGTTGCAGAAATTCTACGAAAATATTCCTTGAGTAAAAATGTAACGGAAATCAAGAAAGTTTCCTATAACAGAGTAATTATTCAATTCTTTTCACCTTCTTCTCCCAACGATGTGGTGAATAGTCTATGATTTGCGAATTTGGTTAAAAACTTACATCCCTTCTCATTTAATTTCGAGGACAGCTGTTATTCAAAATGTTGACATTGAATATTCGGACGAACAGTTATATGAAATGATTTTGCAATTAAACCTGTTAAAAGATTAAATAGGAGAGTATTTACAAACCTTAAAGTGAAATATCTTCCAAGCAGCTCCATTCTTGTGGTTTTTGAGGGGCAAACTATCTCTGCGTACGTACACCTATGGAAAGTAAGATTCTGTTGTGAACCATTCGTTAAAAGAATTAGACAATGTAAACGATATTTACGTTATGGTCACAATGCACTTCAATGTAAAAGCAAACCGAGATGTGATAGATACGGAGGCAAATGTCCCAATCAGTTCGAGACATATATTTTTTGCAGCGGATCTAACAGTGCAACGGCAGTATCTTGTCCGGAAAGATGAAGGCAAACCGGCATAAACGAGCTCATGGCCTCATATAACATGAGTTTCCATGAAGTTTCTTTAGAGCTGCCAAAAACCTATTTACAGCAGCATTCATTTGCCAACAGAGTTAAAACCAACCTCAACAACAATAGTAACCGATTTTCTTCATTGACACACTACAGTGATTATCACGAAATTGTGCACAAACAAGCGAAAATAGATCATCCAGATGTTCCAATCTATAGACCTAAACCCATATCCAAAAGGTCAGGATTTATTGACAAGAATCAGTTAATTACGGAATCAGAGTTACATTTGAAATGTGCAATATCCTCTTCTGATGAAAAGAAAATATTTTGTAGTCACGTTTCTGTAAGATTACCTCTCATCAGGAATCAGACAGATATACCAAAAAGGACTCAACAGTGGCTTGTAAACCTATTCAAACTTCCAGTAAATCCACTATGAGTAAACAATTTGGTTCTAGCAAGAACAGTATTAATAGTAAACCTAATTTAAGTAATAATAATATAAGTAAATATATTTCTAAGGTTTCTCATAAAAATTATAACTAATTTAGATATATTTTCTCCCGGTTTGGATAGTATAAGCTACTGGGTCATAAATAACTTGCCTATTAAAGCTGAAACCATTCTTGTAGATATTTTTACTAACCTGCTTCACTTTGGATTAGTTCCGAATGATTGGTCTAGGTTTTTAGTGATTTCAATTTTAAAATCCAGTAAATCCTCTTCACAATCATCTTCCTACAGGCCAATCTCTCTTGCCTCCTGTTTTAGGAAATAATTTGAAATGATTCTCAAAAACAGAATAATATAGTGGATCGAGAGTGAGAATGTTCTTCCCTTGGGTATGTTTGGATTTCGTCCCGGACGGAGTACACTAGACTATATAGCTCACTTTCTATGCGAAGGTTTCTCATAGCCTCCTTTTTGGATATCAATTCGATAATGTTTCCCCTCCTATTTTATACAATGCAATTTTAAAAATTGGTATTCCTGTTAATATGGCCAAATTACTACATAAACTTTCCTCTAATAGACCTTTAATCTTCTTAAATCCTCTTTCTAACCTCATTGTTACACGTATTTCTTATAAAGGAATTGGCCACGGATCAGCTTTGAGTCCTGTCATTTTTAATATTTATGTTTTGGAAGTTTTTAATTGCCTATCTGGGGCGTCTTACCGAGTTCTGTCTTATGTGGATGATTTTGTATTATACTCGTCTCACCAGAATCTCCTGGAAGCCATTAATAATGTTCAATCATCTATCTCTGTGCTTTGTAATACTTTTCAGAATATTAATCTCCTTTTATCTCCTGATAAATCAAGTGTTTGCGTATTTACACTTAGCCCATTTAGTTGTACCAATCAATATCTATAATCAGTCAATTCCATTTGTTAAAAACTTCAAATATTTGGGTTTATACCTCCTTTCCAGATTATCCTGGAAGTCTCACATAACCGCTCTATATACTCAACTTATGATGATCTACAATCCACTAAAAGCTATTAGTAACTCTTGGTGGGTAGGTGATCCCATTATTTTAAGTTTGTTATTCAGGTTCTTCAAAACATCTGGACTAGATTATGGCTCAATATTCTATGGATCAGCTGCCCCTTCTCTTCTCAAAAAACTGGATTGTCTTCAGAACATTGATTTGAGGCTTATTACAGACAATATTAGTTCGTGATCTGTAGTATGCCTCCAAATCGAGACTTTGACTCCATCATTACATTTTAGGAGAATATTCTTGACAGATAAATTCTTAACCAAATACTGCAATCTTCCAAATCATGCTCTCGTAGATAATATCCTGTATCTTTTCAGTAGCTACAGGTTTGTTGACAAAATTCCTCTTCTTGCCAAATGAGTTTCCGGATATATTGCATATAAGCCTTCACTCATTCCCATTTTTCCCTCTACATATTTTAACCTTCCCAATGACATCAATCTAATTCATATAGACATTGATATTCACACATGTCAAAAATTAATTAATTTACCACTTGAATTAGTCAATGCTCATTTCCATTTTATCACCGAAACAAAGTATCCTGAATATATTTAGATTTTCACCGATGGATCTAAGTTACGAGGATCCAATGAGAATGTGGGTGCTGCGTTTTTCATTCCGAATTTATTTATACGGCAGTTTTCTTTATCTCCTGATACCTCCATATTTACAGCGGAGCTGTTAGCGATCGATAAGGCATATGAATATATTATAGAACTTCTTTTTTATTCTTGCGATACTGTTATTGCTCCGATAGCCTTAGTGCACTTTTGGCTATTCAAGACAGTAGTTTTAATTATGTCTCACCCTTTCGTTTTAGAAATTAATGAGAAATGCTTGATTATCATTCAACATGGAGGTCACTTGAAGTTCTTATGGATAACCTAGTCATTGTGGCATCTCCATGAACGACAGAGTTGATACTTTGCCGAAAAGTGCTATTAATTCTGGAGATCGCTCTCCATGGTATTCTAATTTAACAGTTGGCTTTTATTTTAGGAATAATTTTCCTTTTCCTCTTTTTATATGCTTCCTTTTCTTATGATTATCTTCTCTTACTATATTAATATCTTATAGTTTTTTCTCTTCTTTTAGTTTAATCTAATTCATTCGGTATATTTATTTATGATTTATTTTTGTTCCTTGGGTGGACAGATATATAAATATATATATATATATATATATATATATATATATATATATATATATATATATATATATATATATATATCTATTATAACGTACCTGGTTCCCGTCGTTAGTCGCCAATTTATAACGTAACTAGGACCCTTATTTTACGTTAATTTATGATGAAATGGGACCTGAAATTCCGTTGTGAAATCGCCTATTTATAACGAAATTAACCCTTAAATCCCGTCGTCGATTACCAATTTACTATGACAATGGAGGGCTTAACTTCGTAGTAGACGATTTGATAACTAAATAATCGTGGTCGCCCGTGCCAAACCTGGACTGCTAGTAGAACTCGCAGCCGGTGACACACTCATACATAGACTAGAATTTAATTATACAACAATTAATTTTAACATATATATTATTATGCATTTTGAATGTCTACGAATATTACTTTAACAAAAAAGAAAACAAATACTTATTTTATACAATTGGTAGACATATAAATAATTCACGGACATATACTAAATTTAATATCCAACATTTAAGAACAAATTATATGAAAATAAAAACGTAACACCTGTGGTGTACCACAGTATCTGTTGTTGCTGCTACCGGACGCTGATGTATTTTCAGTCGTACTCCGTATTTTATAGCGTGTCCACGGTTTACGTACGTATGATGAACAATAATCAATTATTTATTTTTAATTGATTATTTAAATACCGTCTATTATTCGTGGCTTATTATTTATATTTATTTTAATAAATTTTACTTATTACTCCGTATAATACCGAATTCCTGTTAGTACGAAATTACTAGAAAATTATTTTCTTAATCATACTATAATAATAATCGACCGACGCGATACGAAGTTACCAATCCGACAACTGTCTTTCTAAACTACCATATCTATCTAACCCTATTTCTCCACACACACACACCAACACGCGATCACCGGTTGCTGGCTCTACTAGCCGTTATTCCCCGGTTTTTCCCTTAATGGATCAGACATTGTTTATTCTAAGGTAAATTATGTTTATTTCCCATGTTTACTGTATATATATATATATATATATATATATATATATATATATATATATATATATATATATATATATCTATATATATATATATAAATTACTTGGAATTGACAAAAATAATTATACAAAAGGTAAAACAAAATTTTTTCGCTTAAACTTTATAAAGTACAACCCCTTATCTGAAATAGACAAAATGAATCATGGATATGAAAATCAAAATTGCTCCGATTAGAAAATAAAGAAATACAGAGAATTTAAAAAAGTTTATACCGACGCATTCAAATTTAATAAATATTGTAGTTGTGCAGTAGTTTCAGAGGATGATCTTCGTTAGAGCTTACCTCCACAATACTGGATATTATCCACTGAATTATACGCAATCTACATGTATACGCCCCTAGAAATTGGGTACACTATTCAAACAACAACAACAATATATTTGCATAAGTTTAACATGGATTACAAACATCGTGTACCGGGGATTATCACAATATCGAAGTAAGAATATAAAGAATAAAAGAAAACAAAACGTTAAATGCTGCGGGAAAAAACAAATAAAAACCTGCGACTACAAAATAAACGCGTTTTTTAATTACAAATAATACATGTTAATATAGAAACATAAGTATAAACTGCTAAAATATATTGTTTGGGTGGTGAGTTCTTAAATTAATACTATGTAAAAAAAGAAAAATACAAAACATGATGGCATGGTATCGAAGGTACTTACTAAGTAAAGGGGTTAATACTAATAAATAAATAAATTATAATTAATTACCACATAATGTTATGTTTAAGTCGTCTGTGTTTATATTTGGAATACATGAAACGAAGTTGCTTAGAATCGTAATTGGCAATCGAGAAGACGAGTTCATTGTTTTGGTATGAGCATTTAATAAAAAAAGTCAGTCGATAGCTTTAGAACAAAATCTCTAAATATCTAAGAAATCTATTTCAATGACTTGTAATTTGTTAAAGAAGGTTTTTGATACAGGGTTCCAGGAAGGACAAGCGTAAAAAAGTAATGAACGGATTAGTGCTTTATAGAGGATTATCTTGTTGTTCATGTTGAGGAAAGCTTGTGATTAAGGATAAGGTGAACAGAAATTGTTTATGTGTTTAGTGAAAATAAGTCTATTGTCGAGAATTACACCATGATAACGAACGTTACCACACCACTCTAATATATTTCCCTATACTATCAGATTGACAGGGAGAGCAGGTCTCCTACGGGTGAAGAAAATAGCTTCGGTTTTATTCAGGTTTGTGATATAAAACGATCTATTGCCTAAGTAACTACTAATTAAATGAATTAAGCATGTTGGAAATTTACATTTTATCATTTTATAAAGAATACCCGCGTGCCAAGTTTTATCGAATGCTTTAGCAACGTCAAATAGTACCATGCCTATGCTTATTTCAGTTGAAATTATGGGTAATGGAGTCTGTTATTCGGCATATTTGTTGGGTCGTAGAGTGATGAGCGTGAAAGCGGAATTGAAAGTTTGGAATTATGTTATTGTTATCAACATGGGATAATAATCTGACATAATTTGCCTTTTCAGCATCTTTACTTAGGTTACTCAGTAAGCTAATGGGGCGGATGTTGGAAACCTGCAAAGGATCTTTTCCCTGCTTCGGCAAGGTGATGATTTTGACAAGTTTCCAGCATTGCATAAAGTATACCAATTTAAATTACCGTTCATTATCTTTGAGAGTACAACAGTAGTAGAATAGGGAGTTCTTTGATTATGAGCAATGATATATAATCAGGGCCTACCGAGTACTTTAATTTCGTTTTTCTTTTTTATTATATTGGATATTTCTAGAAGGTAAATGACGTTAACACAATGTTTGGTAGTGTTAGTTGTATGTAGATACATCTTAGTAGTGTATAGAGATACCTCTGAACCGCAGACTGGACTTTCTTGCGCTGAAAGTTCGAGGTTAATTGTAAGTTCTGTCTGTGAATTTTGACTAGGATCTCTGCTTTTTCAATGTCAGTGTAAACATAGTCACTTGAGAACGAGTTGTAGAGGGGTGGAAGAGACTTGCTGATTTATAAGACACTTAACAATGTCTGAATATGAAGAATATGTAGCCTGAAATTATCAACAAGTCGAATAGATTATGAAACAGTTGAATAACAATAAGGCTTCCGGTGAAGATGGAACAATTGCTAAAATGTGGAAGAATGCTGACCAGAAATTGATCAGACAACTACAAAATGTAATCGGAAAAATTTGAAAGGGGGAAAGATACCAGGTGAGCGGAAAATACCATCTAAAGCATAAAGGAAAGAGCATGATAAGAGGCATAATAGTAGAATATAAAAACTTGCTTAGCGGAGTAGCTCCACAAGTCACTCTAGCTCCATAACTTGCTCAAGTTCTCTCGTAATTCTTCAAACAAAAAAAAGACATATGCGCAAGCGACTATGGGTACAAATTCCTCAAACAATGATGCGAGCATAAGTAGCCTTTTAAATCCATGGAAATTCAAGCAACAAAGACTAACAACAACCAGATGTAGGAACCTACATAAAGCAGTTCACTATGAAAAGTACCTTTTTTTTTACAGGCAAACCCACTTACTGGCTTAGTGACCCCAATCGTATTCCAAATCTTCTAGATTTGTTTGTAGTCAAAGGCGTATCACCGAATCATATAAGTATTGAATCAGACTTTGGTAATATATTTAGCGACCACACACTAATAATAGCTACTATAAGTACTGAAATACTAACACAGCAATAGTGCACTGACTGGAGCTGGTAATAGATCACTTTTTCAAGATACCATATCGTCAAAAAGTTAGGAACAGATTGAGCATAGAACAAATGCAAGTAAGGGTACGAAACTCAACTCCATTACAAATGTACTACCCAAAGTCTGTAACCGGTGGAAAGCTACTAAAAGAATAAAAATACCAGTGATGCGTAGTCCGCCAATATTACAATATGATCAGAATTAGTAAGCAAAAAAGTAAATGCATTCGCTAACTACTTGCGGGACACGCTTCAACCCAATAGCAACTATAACTAACAACTTACAGGATGATAACAAAGGTTCCAAACCGACCAAATAACGGAAAAAAATGGATTTCTCCAGCGGAAGTTATAAAATATATAAAACTTTTGAATATCAAAAATTCCCCTGCCTTTGACTTGATCACAATGCTAACCGTTATATGAAGGCAAGCATGCTAATTACTCACACGTTCAATGCATCACTATGAACATCATATTTCTCCAAACAATGCAAATTTTTCCAAATTCTGATGGCCCTAATGTCAGCCAAAGATGGTACTAAATCAGACTCCTGCAGACCAGTCACCACATTACCGACACCTAGTTAAGCTACTTAAAAAATTAATTTACGTGCAGATTAATATAATTATTTATGAACAATCAGTCATCCAACATCAGTTTGGATTTCGATCTAGGCACTCTACCATACAGCAGCTGCATAAAGTAGTAAATCTTATCCAAGATGAAATAGAACATAAGAAATATAGCGAAGCGGTGTTTATAGAGATTACTAAGGCCTTTAATAAAATCTTGCACGAGGCTTATTACATAAGCTGACATCCTTTCTGCCTGAGGGACTCTATCAGTTAATGCGATCATAACTAAGCGACACAGAGTTTCAAGTCAAACATAAGCATAATATAATAGATGAACATCCAATTCTATCTGCAATACCACAAGGCCGTGTCCTGAATCCCCTGCTATACAATATTTATACAGCAGATTTGCCGAAGATTAAATCTGCTCAGGTAGCAACGTTTATAGATGATACTGTGATAATCGCATCATACAAAAATTATGACCTTAAAACTACAAAATTGCAGAATAATGTACATCAAAGCCTGTGGCTTCAAATTTATTTGAACTCGCGAGGGAAAAATTTTCGCAAGACGTAACGAATCATCATTCATCGTCCGCATACATTCTTCAGAACAGGTTGCCGATCTAGCATCAGGAGCAAGTACTACCGACTGACTATCTCTACTATTATTCTTATGTTGTCTAATTTCTATATTCCGCACTTTAGTTCCGATTTTGTTTATTTATTTATTATTTTATTTTATTTATAATTTAAATTCGCACGTTATTATTAGTTGTGTAAAGTTAGGTTTTACTTCTCTTTTTAACCGCCCGTGGCTTTGTTTAATTTATGTAAACAAATTTTTTATTTCTTACGTTTTCGTTGAAGTTAAGCTTTAATTATCGGTATGGATTCTTTACTTAATATTTTTACACTAAATGTTCAGAGTTTGCGTAAACACTTCGATGATTGTATACTTATGCTCGCATCTTTTTTTAACAATGAACAATAATATATTTGCATATTTAAATATTTTCTGTTTACAAAAAAGTAAAGTTACCATTCAATAGAATTTTCTGTACCGAATATATCAACGATTCTTTCCAGAAAAAATTAATATGAAATATAATCTTATAAAATATTATTTAAATTACGCCTTATTATAAGATTGCAGGAAAAATTTTTAATACAAAAAACCTGCTCATTAAAAATAACAGAGTGCGTACACTCTTACCGTATCAACAATATACTTAAAAATATCTTAGCTTATTTATTAATACTAGAACTAGAATTTATAGCTGGCTTACTATAGAAGGATGTGTTTTATACGCCTATGCTTATATCTTTTATACCTGTGTCGTAAAGCTTGGTAATCGTAATTCCCTATAGAATTTACCATTGGAATGTCGGAATATCTACAATCGGCAAAAAAATTTTTCGTTTTATCCGTAATCATTTCCTGTACGTAAGGGAATTTTAACGCATCATGGAGAGATTTTATTGAAGTAAATCGAGGTTTATTCAAAATTATTCGAAGGCAATGGTTTTGCACTCTTTGCACGTGGTTTATATTACTACTACTAGTATAAGACCACACTGGGCAGGCATAGAGTAGCTTTGGTAAAATTACCTTTTTGTATAATAAAAATTTGTTTTGCGTTGAAAGCGCAGATCTTTTATTAAATATAGGAAATAGACAACCCATTTTCCGTATTGTTCTACTTACACAATCATTAATATGTTTTGTAAATGTGAGTTTTCTGTCTATGATGACGCCTAAATGCTTCACATGTTCCTTCCAGTCAAGTTCAACGTTTTTTATTTTAACGAAATGATTTAATGAAGGCCTACGTCTGGTAAAAATTATTGACTCTGTTTTTTCATCGTTAACTTTTATTTTCCATTTATGGTAGAATTTAGACATGACATCAATTGCTTTAGTTAATCTATTACTTATAGTGTCTATTCTATAAGAAGATACCATTAGAGAGGTGTCATCAGCATAGAGATTTATATCTACTCCTGGGATTGTCGGTAAATCATTAATATATACAATAAAAAGGAATGGGCCTAAGATACTGCCTTGAGGCACCCCAGCTTTAACGTACCTTATGTCAGAGTTATGGTTTTTCAGTTTCACATAGAATTTTCTATTCATCAAATAAGATTTAATAGTAAAAACAAGATATGGAGGGAAATTATATTTAATTAATTTATATATGATTCCATCATGCCATGTTGTGTCAAACGCTTTTTCTATGTCCATCAAGACAACACCCGAATGTTTATTCTGGTTAAAGTTATCAGTAACTTTGTCACAAACATTGGCCAGCTGGATTGTCGTACTTAGTTTTGGTCTAAAACCGTATTGCGAGTCAGCTATGATGGATTCTCTGTCACTAAATGCCCTCAATCTTACTAGTATTATTTTTTCAAAAACCTTACTTATATTACTGAGTAAACTCACAGGTCTAACATTTTGAACCGAAGATGAATCTTTCCCAGCTTTTGCCAAAGGTACCGTTACCGATACTCTCCACGACACAGGATAATAGCATAGGCGTAAACATGAGTTAAATAGAACCTCCAAGGCGACTATTGCTTTTGTTGGTAGATTTTTGATCATTTTTATGCTAATTTGATCGTGACCAACTGAATTTTTCATCCTGAGAGTGGAGATAAGGCGTTTAACCTCTTTAGGTGTTGTAAGATCTACGAGTGAAATCACTGCAGGAGTGTCAAGTGAGTAATTGTTTATCGTCTGCTTCACCTTACGTTCATGATACCGGGTTGACATCAACACATTTTGACTGTGAACAGTACTAAAATGCTCAACTAAAATTTCCGCTTTGTCTTCAACGGAATAAGCTATCCTACCCAAATTTATTGGGTCTTTAATAGGCGGTAATTCATGCTCGCATCTTTGAAGTTACAGTATGATATCTTGGTGTTTACAGAAACTTGGTTATATGAAGACGAGGTTGATCGCTACTCTATTCCTAGTTACGTTTCTTATGCTCAATGTAGGATGCACAAGCGTTCTGGTGGGGTAATTGTTTTCATAAAAGAGACGCTTAAGCATGATTTTATTGATTTAAAAGTAAGTTTTGGAAATGTAGTTGGAGTAAATATCTTTTTAAATACTACTACACGTGTTGAACTCATTGCAGTGTATAAGTTTTGCGACTTTCCATATGTTAAGTATATTAAGGAACTTGATAAATTATTAATTACTTTAAGTAACTCTTGCATTATAACTGGGGACATGAATACCAACTTGTTAAATCCTGTGAGTAGTAATGAATATCTTAATTTATTATATTCGCGTGGTTTTTCTAGTATCGTCAATACTGTTACATTTAGGGGAATTGATAATTATGTTTCGTGTTTAGATCATCTGTTAGTCCGTGGTTTAGAAAACAGTGCGCACAGTGCAAATATCATTTTCGACATTAATGACATTGATTTCTCCCGTCATTGTGGGATAAGTTCAACTTTTAAATTTTCTAACAAAATTCGTCACTTAAATTTTACTAATCATCAATTTGATAGGCGTACGTTTAATAAAAGTTTAGCTCTAATAAATACGTCCCATTTGTATACTAGTCATGCGAAAATTAAAAAAAAGTTTGAATGGTTCCTTTCGCAAATTAAACTTGCTTTAGATTATAGTAAAACTAGAGTAAAGCATATCTCGTTACGTAAACGTTCGCCTTGGATAACTTCAAACATAATTAAATTAACGTGTAAAAAAAACTCCGTTTTCAATGTGACTAAATTATTTCCAGATAATTTGAACATACGGCAAGAATATAAAAACCTCTCTAAATTAGTACAAAGGACTACTAGGACTGCTAAACTTCAATATTATTCTGGTCTCCTTGACAAGTATAGTGATAACCCAAAAAAATATTGGGCCCTTGTTAATAATGTAGCGGTAAGCATCAATCCACAGTTAAAGTAATCGAGACTGATGGGGTAAAATTTCATGTTACTGGTAATGAATTATTAATTGCGGAAAAGTTTAACAATCACTTTCGTGATAGTGTTTCTAATTTAGTACATAGTTTTAGTGATAATTTTCACACTAGTAATGATATTTCCATTGGTTGCATTACTAATTCGTTTGTGTTTGATAGTTTCACCTCTGCCGACATAAAGAATGCAATTTTATCCCTGCCAAAGAAATCTTCTTTTGGTTCGGACGGTTTATTTATTTCGTTAATTCGCGAGAATATTAATTTCTTTATTCATCCTTTAACTTACTTATTTAATGAATCGTTAAACTTGGGGATATTTCCTGAAGCATTAAAATCAGGTATTATTACTCCTGTGTATAAATCTGGAAGTACAATTACTTGTTTTCGTCTTTAAAAATTTTAAACTTTTTTCGATTGAGTTTCATGGTGGTAAAACAAGGTTATCCTCACACGAGTTAGCAAAGTTGCCTAAATTTAATAAATTTCATACCTGAATCCAAGCGGTTTATATGGGTGCCACTATGTTTAACTCTTTGCCGCGTCAATTAAAAATTGATCTTAAAAATTATAAACGACGGCGTAAGTCGTTAGTTGCATTTGTAATACGTAAATAGGTAACGAGCTTTTCATATAATAATTGAAGTTGCTAACTGGTTTAACCCGGCATCGGTCGGTTAAATCTGAAAACGTCATTGGTCGCTTATGAGCGTTTCGCTCTATAACAGTTTTATAGTTTTTTTTTTTATCTGTTGTAACTATTTTTACATGTAAACTCTTTTTTTTTTATTAATAGCCATTTATTTATACTGAGTATTACATAATTATGAGTAGCTATAGTAAATAGAATGTACCTACATCTTTAATTTACTATTTTAAAAAATGCTTTTTGATTATATAAGATAAAATTAAATTATTATTTACAAGTATACTCATAAAAAAAAACTAAACAGTAGCTGAAATAAAACCTCCTAAACTTTATTATTATTTTCATAATTCTTCTTCTTCTCCACCCCTTTCCGTCTCTGCACATTGTTTGCAAATGTAAATGCTCTTGGCAAATCGCCTTTTTACAAACAGAGCAGGTTTTTGTTGTAAATCTACTCAGTTTTGATGGACAAAAGTTACATTTTACCCTTTTTTGTGTAGAAGTAGATCTTGATGGTACAATCGGTGATGGTGTAGTGGAGGGTCCTGCTACATTCCTGATACCTTCTCGAATTGCTGAGGATAATGACCCCACGTTATCTGCTCAGTAAGTCATATGGGGTTTTCCTAAAGATAATCGTAACTCGGTTAGAAACTTCCGACGTGGTAGTTTTTTCTTCGTATTGTCATTGAATATGATTTGAGCATTTATTGCTCCTATATTCAACATAGCATTGAAAATAGTTAGTGACCACCTGTTACTAATTCTGGACACTGAATATTCAGATTGCAACCGATCGGTTACATCAACCCCACCTTTAGTACTGTTGTATAATGTAATTATTTCTGGCTTACAGGTATTTATATAGTTTTGATCAATGTCATCGCTATCATGCAAGGTCGATACCAATAAAACATGTTTTCCTTTTTTGGGGGGATATAAGGACATAACACACCTTTATGCGGAGGTTTTCCATAAGCGAACATGGAGCTAAAAACTGCTCTTCCAATACCCTTTGTTGCGAGCAATTCGGGTGGTATTTCGGGTTTATTTTTTCTTAGTGTCCCGATAATCGATAAACGATGATTCATCCACAGATCATTTGCTAAAGGTATAGAGGTGAAGTAATTATCCACTTTTATCAATCGGTTTCATGAGTCGTTTCACTACGCTATGTGTATCATTTTCTACTCGAAAAGGACTATTTTGTGAATTTTTCCCTGCATAAATGTCTAAATTTTCAAAATAAAAACAAAATGCATCACATAATGCATAAATTTTTATACCATATTTACTTGGCTTGTTGGAAATATATTGTCGAAATTTGCACTTGCCTCGAAATGCAGGCAACATTTCATCAATAGTAGCATACTCAAAAAATATCCCGAATGGGAGCTAAGTTGTCAATTTTTTTTCTGTCAGCTCTTGTTGCTATGTCGTCAAAACGAATTGCATGTATCAATATGTGAAATCGTCTTTCAGACATTATTAGTAGGAAAATTTCAGGAGCTGTCTTGTCAGTTGACCATAATTCGCTGGTATTTAGATGTTGTGCTCTTTTTACCCCAGCAATATACAAGATTCCGATAAAAGCTAATAATTCCTCTGTGTTAGTGAGACAGCAGTCATCATCACGTTTGTAGTGGGTTTTTAGTTCCTCTATTTTCTGATTTGTGCTTTTCACAATCTTGGATATCATGGAATCAGAAAAAATAATTTCCAGGAGTCCAAAATTGTTTTTGCATGTTTAGCATCACCAAGTGGTCCACGAGCTTTAACAACCAAATTTTGCTACACCGTTTTATGGGTTCCACTTACTGAATTATGGATTAGCCACTTACATCTATTTTTCCTTGGAGCATTGGTGGTTCATTTACATTCTGTGTAGACTGTTCAAACTCATCACCGGATTGTTCTGAGTGTGTGTCGTGTTCTTCATCTTTTCTATCAGTGGAAGCATCGCTACATGAATTGAAAATATCATCATCTGTGATTTCATCAGGAACCACTTCCTCCAACCATTGCGCTATTCTATCGTCCATGTTCATAATTATTTAGAATAAATGAATAGTAATAAAAAATATACAAATATGAAAAACTTACAAAATGAAAGTTTTGCAACAGGGACGAAACAGTAGAACTGTAAAACAATATTTACACAACAGCACTAAAAAAAGTAACAATACTAAAAAAAATCATAAAAACAATATAATCAAAGCAGATATAAAACTGTAGAATTGTAAACTAAAAAAAATATCATACACGTGGAACAAAAAACACAATGGTACCGAAATAAAAAGTGAAGTGAACTGTTACGCGATAAGTCGGTAAGTAGCGAAACGTTCAACTACAAAAATTGCAAAGACAAGAAGTTATAATGCACCTACCCACGTGACACGATTGCACTAAAACTGTCGGCATAACTCAAAGATAGTCTAATTGAGGTATTGATAGAGTACTGGCTTCTCCCCTTCATTACTTCATTAATAATATGTCTAAATATAGCAAAGTGAGCGAAACGCTTCTTAACCGAGACAAATGCCGGGTTAAAAGTATTCGGTTGGAATTGTTAGATTGATGATTTCTTTTGTAAATTAATTTTTTATTTGGAAATTAAGTTCTACTTCAATTGTTTATCATTATTAATTATTACGTGATTATGAATTATTTCCTGTTATGCCTTTATGTATACACGGCTTTTAGTATTTATGTGTATATTTACTTTCGCCCGTTAGGTATATTTCTGCTGATTTGTAATTATAGTTTAATACTTAGTTTATTCGATTGGCGGTGTCTGGTGTTTGTGTGTGTGTTTACTTATATGCCTAAATCGATTTCGTTGTTTTTTAAAGAATGTTTCGGTTAAGAAAACTGTATTATTTCATTGAATTATATAACGTTACGTTTTTTTAGTGCAATGGAACGGAAGTTAAATTTATCTTTATTTATTTGTATAATCCGGCGTTCGCGCAATATGCGCATAGTCGTGATTTACACGTTACATATACTTTCTTTTTGTAATCTAGTATTTTAATTAATTTGAAATAAATTTGAATTTGAATTTGAATTTAATTTCAACCGTCTGCATTGAGATTAATGACCTTTTCCGTGTGACGGTGGATTGTCTGATACTTACCACTTGGACAGAGCTTTCCATATCTTCAAAAATTTCTGTTTCTGAAATATCTGTGGGATACCTCTAATCACGCCGAATCTATACAAAAGAGAACTTGAAATAAAAGCTGATTATACCTGGGATGGGGGTCTCATTCAGGGATGCCCTAGTGGGTGATAAAAAAAAGAAGGTAGTACCAAAAAACAAATTAATTTTAAAATCTGACCAGCTAAAAACGGAAGTTTCCTTTGGCAAAAAGAAAATTGATGTAACCCTTTTTTAAAAAAAATTAATGATACAACTTGTATCATTAACACATCAACCAATGCAGATTCAAGTAAGCTGGCTACAATTATAAAATATAGAATTCCAGACTGTATGGTTAAGGAGGAGAAGATCCTTAACCCGACTATACTTCTTTTTCGAACCAATAAATTATCAGAGCAAGATATCAAGGATCACATCAGTGAGCTGACTGGAGCCAACCCAGTTAGTGTCACTAAAATAATAATTCTCGCGCTTCAAGAATGTATGTTCAGTTGACACCTAAGCAATATAAGCTTTTACCAGAAGGAGAAAAAATTCTAATCAACTGGGAGTCATGCTGTTAGCCCGAGGCGGTGCAAAAACTGTGGCAAATTTGGACATCCTGAGAAGTACTGCTGAGTTTCTCAAGCGTACAATAATTTCCACAAACTATGTGTCGAAAATAGTGCATGTTCAATATGCGCGTTCAATAAAATGAAATCGTCCTGCTCGTGGCAAGAATTAAATTCTAAGTTAGTGGATAATGACAGCTTAGGAGTAGCATTTAAGGCGGTCGATCACACTACTTTCGGCTAGAACTGTCCCTGTTTATTTAAGGCTCGCGAGGATATGAGGTCCAAAATTGATTATGGAGAAAGTTAGTCGCTCATATATTAACGTTGATAATTCGCGTGCCTGTAAAACATTATTCTTAAGAAATTTTTATAATGATAATTTGGATGTGTGTGCACTGGCAGAGCCTTATTTGAGCAACAATGTAATTACATTAAAAAGTAACTATATAGCTTATATTAATAATAGAGTTGCTGTTATAGTAAAGACAGGTATTCCTCATTCTTTGCTGTACAGTAGGTTCAATCAGATTTCTATTACGATAGGTAGATACATTATTATATGTGTCTATTTATCTACAAATAGATCTAAATCCATGCTCTGTCTGCACTTGACCAGACCTTGGGGCAACTTCCAAACTATTTCCACATTGTTGTTGGGGACTTCAACATCAGGTTACCAGTAACGGAGCCTGAAACCAGCGATTCTGTTGACTTTAATGAGTTAATTGCCTCTAGAGGTCTTATATTTGCAAATGGTAGAGAGCCTACCTTTGTTAATTACAATGGTGACTACTTGTTGGTCTCTGCTGGTGCGATACATTTGTTATCATATAAGTTAGTTGAGATGGATTTTGCATTCCATCGTAGTTTTATTTTTAATTTTAAATATATGATTAGCAGTTCCCCTATCAAACGATTTGATTAAATTGAACTCGATCAACTTATGGATCGTCTTAATTGTACTTTTATTAATAATTTTATTGTTAATGTACAAAACTATTTATCTAAGGGACAGCTGCATTCTTTAATTAGTCAATTCAATAAGTATTTGATTGAGTTGATTAGTGAATGCTTATTACCTGTAGATTTTCCACAGATTGATTGGTGGAATGACAGATTACAATTTTTTAAAACTAAAATTAACTTAATCCGAAAAAAAAAAATCTAAATGTAAGGACTCCTTTCGTATATTTATTTATAAGAATGTTTTAAAAGAGCTGAATAGGTTATATAAATCTGAGATAATAAAGGCTAAATTCCAGCACTGAAAGTCCTTTCTGCCTGGGGTAGACCATATAAAATGCTGTTTAAACAAAGGGCTGCTTTTTACTATCAGATATTAAGGTAGGAAATTATACTATGGTCTCCGAGCGTGAAAAAGTGGATGCTTTATTTTCCATTCTAAATCTGATTCACCCTTGGTTGTGCTTCCTGTTGCCGGCTGTAATTTTCCTGTTGTAGGGTCTGATAATATCTCTCGAAATGTAAAAAATTAGCATATAAGAAAGCACCAGCTGACGATAGGGTCAGTAATATTCTGGTACACTCGTGTTTTCCTTTATTATTACCAATTTTATCGTAAAAATCTCTAGACTTTGATCTTTTCCAAGATTTGTTGGAAGGCAGCCTGTCTTAGGTTGCTCTCTAAGCCGGGTAAAGATCCTTCAGAGTTGTCGGCTTATAGGACTCCTTGGCTTAATTGCATGGAGAAGGTCTATGAAAAAGCAATCAATGACTTGTTACTTTAGGAGATTACAATCAGGGGCACGTTTTACCACCAGAAGTTTGGATTTCGTTCAGGTTTATCTGCTGAGCATGCAGTTTATACATTAGTTTCAACGGTGAAGCAATACATTTTTGATGGTTGATCGGCTGCTGTAATTTCTTATGATATTAAAGGGGCGTTTGACAATTGCAGTTGGTTTACAGTTGTCGATGTTCTTAAAAATAATAGTATTAATCCTTTTATTATTACTGTTATTATTGATTACTTTGATAATCGTTCTGCAACACTTAAACTCGGATCATAGGCTGGTACAAGGATACCTACATGTGGAGTTCCACAGGGTTCTGTTCTTGGACCTACCTTGTGGAACATTTTGTACTCCACTGTACATTAGAGTGTGGATAAATTTTGCTCCGATGTTAAAGCCACTTGTCAGCTAATTTCCTTTGCTGATGATCTATGTTTAGTGTTTAAAGCAGACAGGTCTTCGTCTCTACCACTTCTCGCATGTATTTTTAAATATTTGGGGAGTGTGGTGGCGGAGTTAGAATTAATGTTTTTCCCCAACTAAATGTAAGTTTTCTGTGTTCGGTAATGCCTCCCTTGTTGGCTGAATCAAGGAGATGGAATTATTATCTGATTTCAGTATTATACATAAATCATCATTAAAATACCTTGGTATTTTAATTGACGAAAAATTAACATTTACCCCATTTTCAACATATTTTATGAAATGTACGAGAATTTTTAATAAATTATTATTCATACAACAAAATGTTTTGGGGTCTGGCTTTTAAAGAACATTCCATATTGTATAAAGGCCTCATTCAGGCCCTGTATGAGTATGGTTCTGCAATTTATTTAAATAGGAAAATACTTGATCTAGTCAATAAACAGCAAAGGAAATTTTTGCTTCGAATGGGTTCATTCTACAGGACTACTTCTACCTCTGCTGCCTGTGTTATTTGTGCAGTTCTGCCTTTAGATTTATATCTTCCTCAATAGCGCGTATAGGGTTTTTGAGGGGGATTGTTCAAGAATGAAAATTCTAATCCCTGCTCAACCAATGACAAAGAAAAAGTTTAAAAACATATTTTCTCCTCAATCGAAAAGTGGCAGGATAGTTGGGACACTGACATTATCGGAAGAAAGACTTATGCTATTCTTCCAGATATAGCATATAGATTAAAACTATTAAAATTCGACATCAACTTCTATAGTGCACAAGTGTTGACTGGTCATGGCAGGTTTGGGTCCTATCTTTATAGGTTCAGGCGTGCTGATGATTCAGTCTGCGCCTGTTGTACTGTAGGCGAGGTTGATGATGTTAATCATTCATTATTTGTGTATCCCACTTTCGAAGCCCTACTTTGTAAATTTAGTATTAATAACACAGAAATTTTTCCATTAGGCAAAAGAGTTGATAATTTCCTTTTATATGCTGATCAGGCTATATGAATTAAGTTTTAAAATTTTATCTATTAATTAACGCTTAAGTCAATCGTGATGCCGGGTTCGGTGCAGTTTTTGTTAGCGTCGTCAACTGTTCATCATCTACTTTCTATTATTACAATTAATTATTACAATTTCATAATTCCATAATTAAGATATTGACCAATAGTTAGTCTGTAAGTATTATGTAAGATTGATTTTCATTTGTACAAGTTCAATTTATTTTATAATTGAGTTTGTATTTAAGTTTTTGTATAAGTTTTTACCACTTCTTTTTAATTATTAAGATTTCATAATTAAGTTTTAGATTATTAGTAATTTATTTTTAAGATAATGTAAGAATTTGATTTCTGTTTTTGTAATTCAGGACATTCATAGCATAAATCAAAATGTAACTTTCATTGTGTTTCTATTATATTTCCAAATATCATTAAACTCCAGCGATCGATATAAATGAATCATTTACTCAATATATCAAAAAAATAAAACTAATTCAGATGATAATTAAATGTTTACTTATATTACCATTTACATTATGAAATAATCAAATTAACTATTACAGCACTTTCAACATATCAATAAATCAAAATTATGCAAAGTAAGTCAACTTAATAACAAATAGATTAGACGTCATAATTTACAATCTATAATAATAATCTTATTAAATATGTTTTTATTTATTAAATCTCAATAATGTTAAACGAAATGAAATACATGAAATTAGATTAACTAAATCATTAATACATTCATTAAGCCATATAATTAAATAAAAAAAATTATAAAAAGTTTCGGTTACTTACATAGTTAATATAGTTAATAATAAAATTTATTATATTATTCCTTTAATATTCATTAATTTCAATCGTTAAGATAATTATATATATCCGAATGCCTACTGAGTCAATCTGAACCTTCTGTATTTGCTGAATTTCAGCAGATAGGACGAAACGGCGAATAAAATGTTCTAACGAACAAAAGAACAAAGGCTAAATATGTGTGAAACGATCTGACTTCCTGGAAAATTCCCTAATTTATATTCAATCATTCTAATAGTATTTGTTTCACAGGATTTTGAATATACAAATATTTATATATATATATATATATATATATGTATGTATATATACATCCAAAGAGAAAGAAAGGTAGAACGATGCACATATATAAAATGGTTGTTCGGTGGGTGATATATATATATATATATATATATGCATACATACATCCAAAGTGAGAAAAAAGAGAATACATAAAAGCGCTGTTCTGTGGGTGGTATGACGGCAGGGAAATTACAGTTAAACTTATGTTTGTTATGTAAAGAAGAGATTAATGCATTTATTTTTTTCTTAGGATATTAGTGAATACAGTCTACTATATGTTAATATTGGATGACCGCATCACCTGCACCGCCGTTAGGCTTAATCAGACAGACGGGGCTCCTTACAAAAGCATTCAGATTATAAGTAGACCAAAGTCTAAAGTTATTTATATATATATATATATATATATATATATATATATATATATATATATATATATATATATATATATATATACATTCATAATTTCATTCGTGCGGACTGTGTACTTTCCGATGAACCATTTATTCACACACGCATTCAACGAGTTTACTATACAATAATTACAACGTTTATATATCTAGAAAAATATTTATAATAATATATCGTACATGATCACAATAAAAATTTACAAATATTTACACATAATTTTCAATAAATCTCAAAACTAAACTCAAAAGTAGTGATGATATTGAAATAGCTATTCAAAGCTACACCAATCTTGTCGAACACGCGTGCAACGTATCCACTAATCACAGTTTGATAAACACACATAAAAATTATTACGTTCCACTTCAAATAAGGAAGTTAATACGAGAAACTCGAGCAGCTAGAAAAAAATGGCAACGAACTCGTTATCCATCCTTAAAAAAATTGTATGTGCAACTACAGACAGAACTAAGAAATAATATTCGTCAGTATAAAAATGATACTCTGTCTCAGCAGCTAGATTCTATGAACACCGATAATAGATCTCTGTGGAGAAATGCAAAACAATTACTGAAGGAAATAGACGAACCATTCAATATAAAATTCAACAATAACTGGGCTAAAACAGATGTAGAAAAAGCGGACGCGTTTGCAGAACACCTAGGCGCAGTATTTAGTCCGCATCCTGACCATTCCAACAAACAGTACGTCATCACACAAACCCTACTAAATGAGTACTCTAATACTGATGTGTCTACCAAATTCTTTACCCCTAAAGAGATATTCGAAGGTATTCAGAAAGTGCCGTTGAGAAAAGCTGCAGGGTTAGATAGGATCAATGGGGAAATTATCTCGCACTTACCTAGAAAATCGGCAATTCTATTATGCTACATTTTTAACGGGATTCTGCGGACTGGATTCTTTCCTAAGTCGTGGAAGAAATCAGTGATAATTATGATTCGTAAGCCCGGTAAGCCGCTAACTGATGTAGCTTCTTACAGACCTATTAGTCTACTGAGTTCGCTATCTAAAGTCTTAGAACGACTGATTCTAAATCGTATTCGTCCGATTATAAACAGTAATAAAGTGATACCAAACCACCAGTTTGGTTTTCGTGCTGAGCACTCCACGATCCAGCAGTGTCATAGGCTGGTCGATGCTATTTCTTCGACGCTAGAGAAAAAAGAAGTATGTTCCGCCGTTTTTTTGGACGTCGCCCAAGCGTTTGATAAAGTGTGGCACCCTGGACTACTCTTCAAGTTGAAACAGATACTTCCTTATGATCTCTACGTGTTACTTCAGTCATATTTAACTGACAGAACATTCGTAGTCAGGATCAACAACTCTTATTCGAAGGAACATGAAGTTTTAGCATCGGTTCCGCAAGGTAGTGTACTTGGACCCCTTTTATATACGATATACACAGCAGATCTGCCTACCTGTAATCAAACAATACTAGCCACATTCGCTGATGACATAGCCATCCTCGCATCGAATTCAGACGTCAGACATGCGAACTCTGCTGTCCAGAACCACTTAAATCGTATAGTTCAGTGGGCCCAGTGTTGGCGAATACAGTTTAATTCATACAAAAGTCAACATATTATGTTTACAAATAGATCAGTTGAGTATACACCTATAATAATTAATAATAACGTAATCCCACAAGTTGATTTCGTACGTTATCTCGGAATGTACCTGGATCGAAGGCTTACATGGCGCTTTCACGTGGCGCAAACTCGTAAAGCCGTCGTTGCCCGTGCCAGGCTGTTACATCCGCTGCTGGGACGAAGGTCAACCTTGTATTTAAAAACTAAAAGGCGTATTTATCTAACAATGATTGCACCAATTTGGCGTTATGGCATCGAATTATACGGATCGACCAGCGCAAGTAATCTGAACAGAATACAGCAACAGCAGTCGAAGATACTTCGCGTAATTACGTCCGCGCCATTCTATGTCTCCAACTTAACTCTGCACAACGATTTGTACATTCCATTTGTTCGGGATATTTACATTGGCCAGTACGAAAAACTGTTTAACAACTTCAAACATAGCAGTAATCCCAATATCGCCAGAATGCACTCATCAGGACTTCCAGGCAATCCAGCTAAAAGACTCAGACGAAAATGGTGTCGAGACGCTCTCCCGATTACCTAGTAACCGGGAACTATCTCACACGATATATTCCTTATCAATCGTACATAACTTTATACTTTTAAATCACATTCTTAAATCATTATTTATATTATCTATCTTATTGTTCGTATCGTAATATTTTAATTTTAATTTTCTATCCACTTTAATTTTAATTTTCTATCCACACCTACTCATTATCTTCTTATCGCAATCTAATGTCTTGTTGGAGACATTAAATTAATACGTATTTTATTGTGATCGCCGTTGTTTATGGTAATTGGTACCGGTATAATGTAAAAATAAAAAAAAAAAAAAAAAAATTTCATATTTTAAATAAGTCATCTAGAATTCCGACATTGAATAAACAAACAAATACAAACAATCACACACACTTTTACACGCGTGCACGCATATATACACACACGCACATATACATATAATTTTATATTAACATTGCACCACTGCGCGAAGCTATCAGTTATTTTTGAAATCTGGAATGTAATACTTGGAATTTTTTTTTTTTTAACGCTTAAAGATGCGTGCAATCTGTTCGGTTGAACAATAGGCAGCACTGATCAGTTTAAAAAGCTATAACGGGACTCTACCCAACGGTCGTATCCCTTAATTTATCTTAGTATTATTATACAATATAATATATGATATATAATATATAAACTAGTTGATCGCTACGGTCGATTTCCCAATTCGATCTGACTGCGTCTCTTCAGTCGTTGGAATTGCACGCCGTTACGTAGAACATTGACTGCTAGTGGATTGGTGTGAGTTTGAAGTCGATGCAAGTATCTTCCAGCGCAGCTTTTGACTACCTCTTTAACAGACGGTATACGGAGATCCTTGTGTATGTCGTCATTGCGGACATACCATGGCGCTGACACGATATTCCGCAATACTGGAGATTGAAATTTTTGTACTATGTCTAAATTAGAGTTGCTCGTTGTACCCCAAATCTGGATACCATATGACCAGATTGGCTTCAAGACTGTTTTATATAGTAATACTTTATTTTCACACGACAGTGTTGAATATTTGCCCATCAGCCAATAAATATTTCGGTAATGTAGCTAATGCCGCGTATGGATGATAAAAGTGTTTTTACGCGTTCAAATAAGCTAGCGCGATCTCCTCCGCCAACTATTACGACGGAAGAGGTTAACGCACATATTACAAGTGAAAGGGAAGGGCATGTCGCACCTGGCCCGACAACTCACACCGCGAGTGCGCACTATGCGTGCTTACGACGACGATGATCATGATGATGATGGTGATTATGTTGATGATGATGATATGCTTCAAGAAGAGATAACGAAGTTAAATTGGGCTGATGCGACCGCCCACAATAGTAAAAGCACGCCGAAGAGAATACGATTAAATCAGTCGAACATGGGAATTCCGACGAAAAACCGATTCGCTCCGCTGCACAATGCTTTAGACGTAAGCTTAGATGTTAACAAAGTTATTCACCGAGGAAATATCACCGGTAACAATAATAATAATAATAATAATAATAATAATACTATTTATCTGAATACTAACGATAATATTATAAATAATAGCAGTAATAGAAATAAAATTCTGCCAATTATTTTTCGCGATCCACTAAAGCAAAATCATAATGAATTCATTTCTAATATTAATAAAAGCTTAAAGATTAACATTAAAATTAAAACGAATAAAAATACATACATTTTATATACCAAATGTATTGAAGATTATGATCAAGTACTAAAAAATTTAACGAAGATGAAAATCGAACACCACACACACACACCGAAAACAAGGAAACCTGTTAAACTTATTTTAAAAGGTCTTCCATATAACGTAAATATTAACGATGTAAAAAGCGACATCGAACAAAAAATTAACGTAATTATTAATATAAAACAATTTATTTAAAAAAATACCGAAAATGGTATGGTAATAAATTTACCAGTATACTCGGTAACTTTCCCGGCCAACACTAACTATAAAGATATTATTAAAATTAAAGAGATATGCTACTGTATTGTACGCTGAGAAAAATTTATAAATAGAAATCCAGTTCTCCAATGTTACAACTGCTTAGGGTATGGCCATGTTGCCTATAATTGTTTTAAAAATTGTAAATGTCTAAAATGCGGTGGACCGCACTATTTTAAGAACTGTATGAATGAAAATATTTTAAAATGTGCTAACTGCAACGGTAATCATACAGCTAATTCTAAGAACTGCGCAGTTTATAATAAAATATCGGGCATCGTCATTAACAAAAGGTCACGTCGTAATGTAGCTAACGTAAATAACAGTGGCGGCTCGTATGTGTAATCGCTGTACTCGCCGAGTACAGTAGAGAAATGGAAGAATACAGCTTATGAAATTTTATTATAGTTTTCTTTTTCTTCAAAATGAAACTAAATTACATTTGCGAATGCAAAAAGTTTACCAGTGCGGATACATAATAATCTTTAAGAGTAATGGCGCATATACAGTATACACGTTTACCTTACATTTTAAATGATGCACTGTACTCGTACTGGCTGGCGATTATAACAGAACGCAGTTCGCTAGGTTGAAACGCCTTCAATTTGTGCTGTAGATTATAGGATCGATCAAATCATACGATGTATTAACCTGTACTCGTTTTGAAACGCGAGTACCGTATAATAACGCATGACCTTGTCAATACACCAGCCAGAGGAAGCGGAATGTACATCGGCAGTAATAGTTCTCCCTCTTTCTAACTACTTGGAGCATATTTCAGTTATTTTGTAGGAGTTATAATCGCTCTCCTTTAGCGAGTATACACTATAGACGTACATTGTTTGGATTTAGAGACGCGCGCCTGTACATGGTTTGTTTGATTTTTCGTCGTCTTGTAGTGCCGTTTGTAAAAATTTCACGGTATTCGAATACGATTGTGATTTTTTAAAATTATTAACTATATAAAAAAGACATAATTATGGAACCTTTATTTGAAAAACCATTTAGTTCTCGACCATTTCATGAGAAACTTGCAATAATAAAAACTGGTAAGCCTGAACCACATTTAAGTTTAAAAACCGAAGTAAATGATGGTAAAAAGAAATATTTTCGGAATTTTCGAGTGCAGTGGTACAAAGATTACAGTTGGTTATGCGGATGTTTAAACCCTGAGAAGTTATATTGTTGGCCTTGTTTATTATTTAATACAAAAGAAGAAGATGCATTTGGAAATCTGAATCAAGGTGTTGTCGATATGAGTAACTTTAATAATTTAAGAATCAGACATGAAAAGTTGGTTTCCCATGTTAATGCTATGATTTCTCTAGTTACGTTCGGTAAGAATACAATAGAATCTTGCTTTAATAAAACTCATCAAGAAGAAATTACTAAATTTAATGAAAAAGTTACGCAGAATCGGTATATTCTCAAGTGTTTAATAGATGTAACGTGTTATTTGGCACAACAGGAAATAGCATTTAGGGGCCACAATGAAAAAGTGGATTCGAATAATAAAGGAAATTACGTCGAATTATTGAATCTTTTAGCATTACGAGATGAAAAATTGGCGCATCATTTAAAATTCTCTACTGTTTTTAGCGGCACGTCAAAAACTATTCAAAACGAATTGATCCAGTGCATTAGTACAGTTGTTAAAGATGAAATATAAACCGAAATTAACAAGTCTACCTTCGTATCTATTATGCTGGATGAAACTGTTGATATTTCTAAAAAATCTCAGCTATCTACAACGGTAAGGTATATTTCGGATGAACATCAAGCTGTTGAAAGATTTATAGATTTTTCAGACGTTAGCAACGCTCGTACTGCTGTTGCATTGTATAATCATATCACCAAGTTTATAAGTGAATACGAATGTGGATGGAAATTAATTGTGCAGACTTACGATGGAGCTGCTGTGATGGCTGGACAACATAATGGATTGCAGAAACTGATGACGGGTAAATATGAACAAGCTCAATTTGTACATTGCTATGCACATCAACTAAATTTGGTGTTAAAACAGAGCGTCAATTCTATTCGTGAATGTAGAGTTTTTTTTGAAACTTTAAATGGATTCTCAGTGTTTTTTTCAAATTCATCGAAACGTTGTCATTTTTTAAATGAACAAATAAAACGAAGATTACCTTCTACATCTGCTGTTAGATGGAACTCTAATAGCAAGTTGGTTGAAGTAGTTTCCGCAGTAAAACAAGACTTAGTAAAATTGTTCGAAAATATGATGGATGAGCCTGATGTGTGGGATAGCGAAACTAGAGCATGCGCTCGAGGATTTCACCATAATCTTCAAGATTTTGAATTCAATTTTGTACTAAAAATTTTTGAAAAGATATTTCCACATGCCACAAAACTTTTTGATATCCTACAGAAAAAAATATTCGATATTCAGTTAGCTTCTAAAGAAGTACAGATACTGAAAACTTTTTTGAACAAACTACGAGATGAATTTCAGATAATTTATGATCAAACTTCGAATGAATGCATCTCCACTATTGGTGTAAAAAGACGACGAACTGGAAATTTTTCAAATGACGAAGATCCGGCTGTAGGAACCGACGACTTTTTTATGAAATCATTGACAATATTACAATGCAAATTGTGGAAAGATTTTCAGAGATTAAAAAACTTGAATATTTAGCGTTATTAGATAAAGACATGTTCATTCAATATGAAAGAAAGTTTCCTGATAATTTATTCAAAGCATTAATGAGACATCCTCATGGCAAGAATTTTGACATGACCAAGTTAAAATCCGAACTGATTGTGGTATACAGCACTCCGGAGTTCCGCCATTATTCAGTTCACGAACTGTATAAACATTTAGAAATTTCTGGTCTTTCTGTTGCTTTGCCAGAAGTTAAAAGATTATGTGCTCTGATTATCACTATACCAGTTACAACTGCAACGACTGAGCGCTCTTTTTCAGCTTTAAAAAGAATAAATACGTATACACGATGCACTCAGAGAGAAGAAAGACTTTCCGAATTAACTGTCCTTTCCATTGAAAAGGATGTCCTGAGCAAGTTGCGTCGCGACGTTACATTTCACGATCGTGTTATAAACGAATTTGTTAAAAATGGTAGAAGAGTGGATTTCATTTATCGATAATTTTTTAGATTAAAACCTGCCTACTTAATTGTTAGCATACTTATTATTTTTTAAATTATTTATTTGTAATTAATTTTGTAATGTCCAAATTTATTTATGTGTAAATTTTTGTATTGAAAAAAATGTTTAGAGTAAATACTTTTATTTCTTTTATGTTCGTGAGGGGGTTGCAGAATTTAAGCGAGTACATGTGAAAAAATTCACGAGCCGCCACTGGTAAATAATAATTCAGTTGACCTAAATAATCCCAATATCACACGAAACAACTCGTATAATCGAAATTCAATTATCAATACTAATGTTAATAATAATGATAGAAATGGTATTAATTATTCACGCACTTATGCTCAAGTGGCGTCTAAGAAGAAAAATAATACGAATAATTATAATATTAATACTCACAGTAATGGTAATAGTAACACTAACGATTTATCTCAAATTATAGATTTACTTAAAACAATTGGTTTAAATAAGATACTTTTTTGTTTAAGAAATATAATTTCTAAGTTAAAATCGAGTCGCAGCTCGGACATTTTTAATATAATCACAACCATCATCGAATGTGTTACCGACACCTTCGTAATGGATTAATATTTATTCTCTTTCTAAGCAAATAACGAAAAACTATATTAACATTATCGGATGGAATGCAAATTCCATCACGAATAAAATGATTGAACTAGAACATTTCATTTGCACAAATAATGTTAAAATTGCAGGAATTTCAGAAATTAAAGTAGATGAGAGCACTTACCTAACGATGCCGAACTATCATTTAATCCGTAATAATAAAACCCGGAGCAGTAGAGGTGTAGCTTTACTAATACATAATAGCATACAGTGCGAAGAAATACCCACCCCACAAACAAAGCACGTTCAGGCTGTTGGAGCTAAAGTCTGTGTAGATGGCAAATTACTAACTATTTATGCAGTTTATAGGCCGCCAACAAAACCGATAAACTTTCAAACTGATATCAAATTTCTTATGCATTCTGCCGAAAGAGTTTTATTAATCGGAGATTTTAATGCGAAACATCGTACCTGGAACTGTTACAATGGTAACAGGGCTGGAAATGAGTTACTAAACTTGTCTGCAACCTTAAACTTTCAAATAAAAGCACCCAATGAACCTACGTTTTTTCCGGGCCACCCGTCTTCAAAACTTAGCATAATTGATCTGGTCCTTACAAAAAACTACTATGAAATTACCGATCCTATATCAATTGGTAAGCTGTCTTCCAATCATAATCCAATAATATGTTCTCTCGGTGGTACGATAAGGCGAATTGTAACACAACCAAATTTTGATTACTCTAAAGCAAACTGGAGAAAATATCAACAACACATACAAAACGAAGTCAAAATTCCAATAACAAACGAAGTCAAAATTCCAATAACCTTACACAATCCTTCTTATGTAGATGGTTACATTCGTTATCTTAACTCTATTATCTTAAAGGCCGCAGAAAGCTCCGTTCCATTATTAAAAGGGAATGTTAAAAATTTTTCGATCTCCTCTAGCACTTTGCAAATAATAAAAATTAAAAATTATTATAGGAAACTTTATCAGAGATATCATAATGAAAATATGTATATATTTAAACAACTATATGATAGGTTAAATAAATTAGTTAAAAGACGACTGTTACAAGAAAAAAATGCTCATTACAACACGTTTCTCAGTAATATACCACAAATGAATAGTCAGCTATGGAAAGTAAACAAATATTTTTCCCGGGGACAAACAAACTTGCTTCCTATTAAAAAACCTGGAATTATCGATATAGTAGCGTACTCAAACGAAGATAAAGCTGAGCTTATAGCAGAACACTTTCAGAATATACATGAACAGAATAAAGCAATGTCCACACGATACCACGAACGGAAATTAAAACAAACAATAAATACATTTTTAACAAATAACGTACCTGCATTACCGAAAGAGGTCAAGAACTGCATTAGATCACTAAGAAATACATACTCTACCGGACACGATAAAATTAGCGTAAAAATGATTAAAAATTTATCTCGTAAAGGTGTAGTTGCTCCCACAGTGTTATTTAATTCCTGCATTCGTTTGTGCTACTACCCTCTGTCGTGGAGACTGTCCTTAATTGTACTTCTTCCTAAACCTGGCAAGGATTCTTCCTTGATGAAAAATATACGACCTGTTAGCCTGCTCAGTAACATTAGCAAAATTTTTGAGAAAATATTACTCATTAGATTTAGAAAACATAGCGATTTAAATGGTATTCTTAATAAGTTCCAATTCGGCTTTCGACCGAATTTAAACACTACCACGCAGCTAGTAAAAATTTGTGATCTAATTACTGATAATTTTAATAAAAATAAGCACACTGGGCTAGCACTGCTAGACATTGGAAAAGCTTTCGACACTACTTGGCACGATGGAATTCTGTATAAATTAATAAAATATGGTTTTCCATATCAACTAGTTTCCATGACTAAAGCATATTTACATAACAGGAAATTTTATGTGAAAATTAAAAATCAGAATTCTAAAGTCAGATATGCATCGGCACGAGTACCTTAGGGCAGCATCGTTGGTCCATTCTTGTTTATTATTTACATAAATGATATTAGTACAATTAAAAAAGTTGATGTTAATTTATATGCTGATGATACTGCTCTGCTGACGTCATCATACCGTATTGATACGATTAGCAACAGATTAACCGCTGCAATTAACAAAATGTCCAAATACTTTCATAAGTGGAAAATTAAAATTAATGATAGTAAAACAGAGACTATTATTTTCACAAAGCGTAAACCTCCTATAAATGACTTTGTTCGAATTCATAATGAGTACTTAGACTGGAAATCTAAAGTAAATTATCTCGGTGTAACACTAGATAGTAAGCTAACTTTTACTAAACATATTAACGAGTGTATCTACAGAGGATATAAAAAAATGAGTGTACTGTTTCAAATATTTAACAGGAAATCTACGCTATCACCGGTGAACAAGCGTTTGATTTATAATCAGATAATTTAACCTAAAATTCTTTATGCTAGTCCTGTATGGTCGAACACCTGCCTAAGTAATATAAACAAATTACAACGATTACAAAATCATTGCCTAAGAATAATGTTGAACAAATCCAGATACACGCCCATTAAAACAATGCATGACATTTTAAACTATCCCTATATACAAGAAATAATAAAAAACAGGACCTTAAAATTCTTTAATGCATGCCGCATGTCTGCTGACCGAAATGTCAATGAAATTGGAAACTACGATTATCAGTCCTACGACACAGGTATAAAAAATATAAACATAGACGAATTAAACATATCTTACTAGGGTAGCATTAGGTTTAAAATTCAATGATATTATAGATAAATTTTATTTGATATATTTTTTGTATTTTTTGTTTTTCTCTTTAAATTTTATAAATTATTTTAACCATCGTGTTTAAAATTTCCTGATGAATTACACGTTGCAGGTTTAATTTTTCTTGTAAATTTCATTAAGCAATGAATGTTTATAACTATCACTCGTGTATTAAAATTATTATTAAGTTTATCGGTTAAGGAATTTTTTATATTACGGAACGATAGAACCGTATATTATAAGTTATTATTTTCTTGTAAAATTTAATCAATCAAAATATACTTTTCTTCTTCTTCTTCTTCTTCTTCTTCGGTATGTAATGCTGAGCTGTTTACGTTTAGCAATAACATGATTTTTCCGGGTAAGCCGTTTATCAAGGTGTAATCCAAGATATTTTACGTTACACGATTCGGAAATTGTTTGCCCATTTAACTTAATCGGTAAATTTTTGCTTTTATTTAAAGTAAATAAAACTTGCTTGCATTTTGATTCATTAATATTGAATTTCCACAGTCTAAACCACTTTTCTACGTCTAGTAGGTGGTTTTGAAGTTGTTCGGCCGCTAAATTATTATCACGATGAGTCGAGAGAATAGCGGTGTCATCGGCAAACATAGCTGTGTCTGTATTTTCGTTAACTTGAAAGTCGTATGTATAGAACTGGTACAGTGTTGGTCCGAGTATACTGCCTTGAGGTACTCCCGATTGTATTGAATGAATTCGTGAGTAATTCCCGTTAACATTAACATGGAAATATCTTTCTGTTAGGTATGACTTCATTAGCTGGTAGTACTCGTGAGGTAATTTAAGTTTTAATTTGTACAATAGACCAACGTGCCAGACTTTATCAATGCCTTTTCGATGTCGAGAAATACCGCTGAACAATACTTCTTTTCTTCGAAACTTTTGTTTATGATGTCGACTATTCTATGTACTTGCTCAATGGTGCTATGGTGATTCCTGAATCCGAACTGATAGTCTGGTATCACTTTATTTTCTTCAAGAATTGGTTTGATTCTCCGGAGAAGTAGTTTTTCCAATACTTTGGAGAGAACCGGTAACAGGCTAATTGGCCTGTAAGAGAACACTTCATTTTGAGGTTTACCCGGTTTTGGAATCAATTTTATTGAAGCAAATTTCCACTGCACCGGAAAATATCCCGTACGAAGGATTGTGTTAAAAATGAGTGTTATTAAAGTAACAGCTTTCCTCGGTAATTTTTTTAGAATTTTTATCAAATCGTGTCCGGCAGCTTTCTTTATATCAAGTTGTTTTAATTGTGCATTTATTTCCATAGGCGATGTTAATTTAATCTTGGAATGCGAAAATTTCGAAATTATTTGCTATGGACTTGTTTTTTAGATTAAAATTTGTTTCATTGTACAGCGGGCAATCAAATAGTATGTGCCGCGCTGTTTCTACTTGACCACAGGGGCATTTATCATCGTTCTCTAGACCAAATCTATGAAGGTATTTGGCGAGTTTGCCGTGTCCTGTTAATAACTGCGATGTGTAAAAATTTGGCTTGAGGATTATCTTATGTATTTCCCTTACGTCTCTTATCAAAGCGTAAGTTTGGCGTCCCGCCAAATCTTGCTCCCATCTGTTTTGCCACGTTTCTAGAATATATTTTCTTATATTATTTTTGAGTTGACGCCCACAAATTTTGGTGTGACTAAATGGGGTTATACGGTTTGTTGGTATTAAGAGATTAGTTTGATCAAGCAGCGCTCTGTTTATGTACGGGAATGTGCGATGGTTTTTTTATGGCGAACATAATTCCTCTGCTTAAGATGAGTAGGTCTAATGGAGGGACACCTGCTATTGTAACTATGGCACTATGTGAAACTGTTCTATAGGCTCTGCACGCATTAATTAGGAATTTTCTTTGTACCGAGATAATTTTTTTCCTAACACATTTAACTTTCAGCCGTTCAGTAAATACTGAGCTACAATATGACATTGTGTTCTCAACCAATGATTTATATAAGACTATCCTATAATTGAAATCAAATCCCCATTTATACCGACATGCTTTTAATATCTGATAATACTTAGTGTCCATTTTTGAAATGATCGAATCTATATGAAATTTAAACGATAATTTATTGTCGAGTATTACTCCCAGATATTTGAAATGTTCTACAACATTTAACGGTGCGCCTTTGAATTTTACCTTAATATTGTTCCTTTTCATTTTTAACGACTTGGTGAAAAATGACACAAAGCATTTCTCTACAGACAGTTCTAATTTGACGTCATTTAGCCAGCTTTCAAGCACACACAGTGTGTTATTGGCTGTTTGTTCTACTTCGTTTTTGGTGTTTCCTTTTATTATGAATATTAAGTCATCCACGTAAGCACATAAATCGACTCGTTCATTATTATATGGTAGTTTTAGGACGCCGTTAAATAGTATAAGCCATAATAACGGACCTAATACACTTCCTTGTGGACAGCCCATACACGTGTGTTTTTGAACTGAGATATTTCCAACACTGAGTTTTACTTATCTCCCGTTTAAATAATGGTATAGGATGTTAAGCAAGATTTCGTCTTCAATAAGAACGTCTTTCAGATTTTTGAAAAGGGCAGGGTGCCAACAGTTATCAAAATCCCCTTTTATGTCTATACCAACGGCTAAAACACATTTATTATTATTTAATCCTTCTCTGATTTTATAAGCGACATAATTTACCGCGTGTTCGGTAGATAAACCTTCCCAAAATCCAAACTGTCTTTGGTCAAGGAAATTTCGTTTATTTATGTAATATAAAATCTTACATTTTATCAATTTTTCATATATTTTTCCGAATGCACTTAGTAAGCAGATTGGCCTATAGGAACTGTTGTTCGGGTCTTTATTTGGTTTTTGTAACAGAATTACATTCGATAGTTTCCATAAATTTGGAAAGTAAGCTAGAGAGTACATTTTCTGGTACATTGTTAATAATAAATCGGGGAAATGTTTGTGTATTAATTTTATTAGTTTGTTTGATATTTTATCGGGACCTGAAGCTTTATTATTTTTTAGACTAATTACTATTTTTTTTTAACTTATCCGGATCTATCTGTGCGATTTTAATTCATTCGGTTTTGGAATTTTAGAAGAGTAATTTTGAAAGAGGTTACGTGTATCTTTCTGTTCAGCGCTATCTGCGTCTGAGCAATCACTTGGGAATAGAGCAGCCAGACAATAATTTAGATTTTTATATGTGTCTATTATCTGGGTTCCATTCTCTTTCTTTAGCAATGGCATGGCATTCCGTTTTTTTAATTTATCGAAGGCGATTTTGTAGCTAAGGCCCCACGGTTTTACATTTTCTGTGCAGAAATTTTCCCATGCGATCTTTTTGGCGTGTTTAATCTTATTTTTCAAAATAACAACAACAACGTATATTTCAGCATAATTTACAGTGAGTATACACAAAACAAAAATTTTAAATAATAATTACGTAACGCCCAGGATGGCTCGCCGTACATCAGAAATAATAATACAAAGACCCGTAATAAATAAAAGAAGTAATTATACTTATACTTATAATGACAGCAAAAAATAATTGAAAAAAAACTGTACAGCAAAAAACAAAAAATTAAGATAGTAATAATAAAACAAAAGAAAAAACACGTTAGACATTAAAAAATAAATAAAGAAGGAATATTAATTTCTAAAATAGGCGCCGCAAAACGTTACAACAGGTTATGTTTGAGCCTTCTATGTTTATATTTACTATACATAAATTGGAGTTGCCTGGAATCGCAATTACCAATGGTAGAAATTAAACTATTATCGTGGACTAAACAATCATCGCAGAACTTAAGATATGGTCCTTAATATAAGGCATGTTTAAGGTAGCATGCATGTAAACGATTTTGTGGTATCTAGGGACATTTAGCACACATCTGAGACACCTATTTTGAAATACTTGTAACTTATTAAAATTTGTATTTGAAATAAAACTCCAAGCTGGACAACAGTACGTCATTATGGGACGTATAAGTGTTTTATACAGAATTAATTTATTATTTACATTAAGAAATGATTTTCTGTTGATTAATGGATATATGGCAGATATATACTCCTGCTAGCTTTCAAGGTAGTATGACTGACATGTTCAGAAAAATTTAGTCTGTTATCCAAGACTATCCCGAGGTATCGAACATGTTTTGACCAACTCACAGTGGTAGAGTTGACCTTAACTTCAGCAGGTAACGTGGGACGCCTGCGGGTGAAAAATATAGCCTCCGTTTTATCACAATTAATATCAATTTGCCATTTTTTTATAATAACGAAAGACACAATTTATTCCTGACTGTAATTTATTAGTAATTGCTTTAGGTATATAAGATGTACAGAAAAGAGCTGTATCGTCTGCATAAAGAGCAGTCTGAATATCAGGTAGGTTTGGGAAATCAGATAAAAACAAAGTAAACAGAAAGGGACCCAGAATACTACCTTGGGGGACCCCCGCTGAGCACGTTTTCATAGTAGACCTTGAATCATTGATGGTAACGTAAAATAGTCTGTTTGCTAAATAGCTGCTAATAACGTTGATTACATAACGAGGAAACTGATATTTTATCATTTTGTAAATAATACCTTTATGCCAAGTAGTATCGAAAGCCTTCGCAACATCCAGGAGAACCATACCAGTATGTTTATTACGATTAAAATTATGTGTGATAAATTCGGTGATTTGTGCTACTTGCTGGGTGGTGGAATAACCTGGACGAAATACAAACTGTGTATTAGGAATGATTTTTTGGTTATCTGCATGAAGTCTTAAACGGGATAGTATAATTTTTTCCGCTATTTTGCTTAGATTGCTCAATAAACTAATAGGATGTATGTTACTTGCACATGAGGCATCCTTTCCGGGTTTGGGAAGAGCAATAATTTTGGCTATCTTCCAACTGTTTGGATAATAACCGAATCTAAAGATAGTATTAATTATATTTGTAAATTCAATAATAGCTTTTAGCGGCAATTTCTTAATAATGGGAGTAGAAATATTGTCATCCCCTGTCGAACCTTTTACTTTTATAGCTTTAATATTGCTAAGGACTTCACTTGGGGTGACAAGAGGGAAAATATTGGGCAGTAGATTGGCATTGAGGAATTTTTTAACAGCTGAATGAATTTTTCTCACTTGATAGCCAGATGCAAAATTAGAATTACGATTATGAACTTTGGAATACTCTGATGCTAAAAACTCAGCTTTCGCTTCATTTTTGTAAACACAGTTATTTAAGTGTGAATCGTAGAGTGGTGGAAGAGCTGTATGCTGTCTCGTGTATTGTCTGCAAACTTTCCATAACCGACTATCATTAGGCTTAAGCTTAGAGAAAGTTGAATTGAAATTGTAATTTTTAAATTTACGCAAAAGAAAACTAACCATTTTATTAAGAAAATTAAACATGTTTTTCAAATTTTGAGAACGATTAGAGAAACGATGCTTAATGTACAATCTTCTAAAATGCGAATTCAAAGAGAATATTACCAGCACGATTATTATTAAAGCAGTTCCATAACTTGTTTTTTGCATTAAAATCTTCAATCAGAATAACTTTGCTATTTACACTCATCAAGGATTGAAAATCATCTAGGAATTTATGATTAAATCTAGGTGGTCTGTATATCGCAAAAATACTAATAAAATTATTATTATTAATATTATTATTATTGTTATTAATATATAAATTTACGCCTACTGCCTGTACACAACATAGCTATGGTACCGGCAATAAGTCAAATTTTAAACGTTTGTTAATAAGCAAAGCAACTCCACCACCTCTACGAGTCATATCATTTCTATAAACAAAATAGCTGGGAAACTTTAACTTATACTTGTTGTCAAGCTTAGTTTCCGATAATGCTATAATATCCAACTTATTACGAGTTGCATAAACATGTAGCTCATTACACTTATTAATAATAGAATTACAATTCCAGGCAACTATACGAGTATGCAGATTTATAGACATTTATAATAAATCAACAACGGTTTCAAAAATTACTTGTAACTTAGTAAAAGTATCCTTATTTCTAATCGATTTTAGTTTAGCGATTATCGTTTTAATTACGTTAAAAATATGTCTTAAATTTAGATCACGAAAGAGTGATAGAGCATCGTGTATTGAGAGCATATCGTCATCATCTCTTTCGGTAGTAACGGGAGCTCTTACTTTACTAGCGTACGTTTCATTAATGATATTATTTAAGCCTGAAAGTCGTGCGTCATTTTTGGTATTTTGAATATTCCGCGAAAACGATCCAAAAGGTGGTTTGCTATTTCTTAAACTAGAGTGATTGCTACGCGCACTAACAATTTTTTGAATGATATGACACTCTTGCGAATTTGCAGGGTGTTGACCCAAACAGTTTGCGCATTTATACGTCTGAACACTGCACATAGAACTCGAATGATTTTCGCCACAACGTATACAACGATCGGGTAGTTGGCAATTATGCGACACATGACCAAACCTTTGGCAATGAGAGCACTGTAGGTAAGGAACTTTTCTGCTGTACTTTTCCCACCTGATAATGCAAGAAAACAGAGCCTTGACTTCCAGTATATTGTGCGGAAGAGTATTAGGTGGAAACAACACTAAGTACACAGGTAACGGTTGTGTACCATTATTCAATAAATTTTTATTAAATTGAATCACCGAAGTGACGTCAACAACTTTTCTTAGTTCACCAGCAATCTCGTCACCAGTAAAAGAGGGAGGAAGTCCTTTAAACACCACTTTAAGGGGTTTACGCTCACGAGGTATGTGCGTAAAGAATGGAATCTGCTTTTGCTTGAGATAATTAATAACGTTATCATGGTCGTTATTTGTTGTGACACAAATGGAATATTTGTTTCTATTATAATTACGAATCTTAAATTCCGATGTAATTATTGACTTAATATTAAAAAACAAGGGCTTAAAATCAATCTTGCCGTCCGTAGCAACGATAGTAATAGGAGGAAATTTAGAAATAAACTTAGCGTTACCTCGCAATGTAGGACGAACTAAATTATCATTATTACTTGAGTTATTCGTATGTAAAACGTCACGCACGATATTCGTATCGGCAGCAGCAACAGCAGTATTTAACGGCGCGAACCGATTGTGCGTGTAGACATCGGCCGATTCCGGTTTTAATCGCTTCGTCTTACTTCTACTATTGTGATCGGCGGAAGCATGCCAATTACTTACATTATCATCTCCATTATCGCTAGAAGAAGTATCTGAAATTCCCGTAGTCGCGTAAATATTACGACGAACGGATGATTTACTCGACGTAGAAGGAAAATTATCGTTTGACACATCGTTATCAGCCATCCTAATCTTGGTAGGCGTACGCGAAGTCATTTTGTAGAAGTGCTAACGAGCTAGCGTCAGCGGTAAGCAGCAGCCACCGCACACGAGAAAAATAAACTACGTAACGAAAACTAGGAACGCGTAAATACCAACCGAAACAACGAAACACATTATATATATTTTATTTGTCAAAATATGTTTACATTGTTTATATATTTCTTTTCGATTTTCTCTCACGACCGGGTTTTTTGTCCTTTGGTATAAACAGCGATATTTTTTAGTTGTGCGGCTAATGTGTTCAATTTCTCTGTTCCACCAGTTATTTGTTTTTTTAATGATTCTCGAAGTGGTGTGTAACTCAGTTATGGCCTCTAAGTGTCTTGATAAATATCCCACTGAATAATTACAGGAATCATGATCTACGATTTGAATCACGCATTCTATGGTTTTAGTAATGTTCTCGTTGAGGGAGCACAGGACATTATTAAAGTTTGTATGTTTTATAGTTTTTCCTTCAGCTATTTGAAGGTTATATTTAAAGGTGATATATTCATGATCAGAGAAGGATTCCCCCGTAAGCAAATTCAAATCTTTTACATGCTGAAACGCAGCACCAGATGAAATTACTAAATCTATCACACTATTTCCATTGGCATTTCCGAAGGTAGATTTATTTTTTTCATTTAAAACAATTAGATGATTAGACGAGAAAAATTCGTGAAATATCTTGGTCTTTTTCGCTGAATTTTTCACATCCCACAACTTAGACCTTATGTTGAAATCAGCAGTCAAAATAACTTTTTTGTATGAGAATTGGGTTAGAAGTTGATCTAATATTTTTATATATGGTTCCGCTCGCTTGTTAGGAGAGAAGTGTGCATTCACAATAAGTAAGTTTGCTATTTCTATGGCGATAATATTATCGTTATTATGGACTGGAATTTTTGATATGTTATCTGATTTGAGACGTAGATAACGCTGAATTTTTTTAGAGATAACATTATATCCTGCGAAACCCGGTAACTTATTAGTGGAAAGGTATGGCTCAGTAATCAATATTATATCGATGTTATGGCAAAGTTATATAACATGGCTTGTGCAGCGATGCAATGGTTAGTGTTATTTAAAATAAGATTAATGCTATTCATTGTTATAATTAATAAATTTTTTGGCATTGTTTTTCATTTTTTCTAAAAAGAGACATTTGTAACTTCCCGGGTGGTGATTTACATTATTAGAATTATTAATATCATTAAAACGATTACTACTATTACTTTTTTTATCATTAACATTAGTAGTGCCACTAACCTTATTATTAACGCAGTTTGTACACAGTCCGCTTTTTACGGTCTTCTCTACGATTTTTTGTCGTCCTCTTTAAGTTTACAATCCGCTGTTTTATGACCGATTGTCCAGCAAGTGAAACACTGCAGTAGGGATACCGACTCGTATATTCGACAGCGTGACCATCCAATGTTTAATTTCTTTCGTTCTATTAATTTGCCGAAAGCAGCTGATGACACTTCGCAGGTTGCTCTTCGTTGACCCCTTTTGTTATTTTAGTGTAAAGGGGCTCCTCATTTGTTTCCTGGAGAATCGCTTCTTTTATGTATTCAATACTGGTTTCTTCAGATATACCAACGATGTTGACCTGAGGATTTCTCCGCTGTTTGTTGGTCGCTTGCAACTTTTCATGCTTTTTTATTTCATCCGCTACTTTTTTAATTTCATCTATGAGCATCCAATCATTACATCTTCTGATCATGGGCTATTATATAAACTTAAAAAAATTCTTCCTCATCCGTACTTCCTTCTCCTTAAATCGTAACTTGAGGATCGTACATGCCAAGTAAAATTCGAAAACGAATAATCCACTATCTATAATGTTTTCGCTGGCGTGCCTCTAGAGAGTGTCTTGGGTCCGGTGCTTTATCTATTGTTCACGGCTGATTTTCCAGTTAGTGACGATGTTATAACTGCCACGTTTGCGGACGATACAGCCATTTTAGCTGTAGCCAAAGAGCAAAACCTAGTCCACGAAACTCTGCAGCAGTCTTTAATAAAAATCGAAACCTGGTTGAGACGTTGGCGTATTGCAGTTAAAGAAAGTAAGTGCACGCAGGTCACATTTACTTTGCGAAACTTAACCTGTCCACCCACTACATTAAATAGGGAATTAATCTCTCAGCAGAATTACGTTAAGTATCTGGGGATGCATCTTGACAGTAAATTAACGTGGAGCAGACATGTCGAGCAGAAAAGAAAACATCTCGACATAAAATTGAAGCAGCTGTACTGGCTTCTTGGCAGACACTCCAGTCTTTCTCTTGAAAATAAGCTTTTAATTTATAAAATAATGCTAAAGCCTGTGTAGACATACGGCCTGATGCTATGGGGCTGCGCAAAAAATAGCCATATAAATAAGATACAGCAGTTCCAAAATAAGATCATTAGGTTACTTATTGCTCCTCCTTGGTATGTTTCGAATTATACTTTACATCGTGACCTTCTCATTTCTTATGTTAAAGATGAAGTCAAACACGTGGTTGAGCAGTATAAAAGGCGCTTGGAGTCTCATACAAATACACTGGCTATCAATTTATTAGATAACAGTATTCAGATACGCCGATTAAAACGAACCAGGACGTTTGATTTATCCTAATTTCTACTGGAATTCTTTGGGGAGCACTAATGGGTGTTGACACCTCTCACGCTACTTCGCATTTCATAAAAATTCCTAGATAGCATCTAGGCCAGTTGTAATTATGTTATTTATATTTAAAAAAAAATCTATGCTGGAGCATCCAACCATTACATCTCCTGATTTTATTTTTTTGAAAGATTTGACATTGACCTCTAATTTGGCGGGGTTGATAAGCTTTTTTAAGTTTTCTTCGGCATTGCCATCTGGGTTGTCTTCATTCTTAACAATGATATAATTTAATGGTGGTTTGTTTTTAACCACCCGTTGATTTTCCACAATGTTTGGAAATGGCTGTCTGTACCTTTATTTATTTGTTTAAAAGTACTCTTTTTCAATTCTTCGTTTTCTTCTTTCAATTAGAGATTTGAATCCCCAGTTGTTTAATTTCTTCATTTTCTTTGAAAAGTTTTCATTCCTTCTTTATTAATAATACCTCTTCCAGTAACAAGTTGACTGTGCTCTCCAGGTCAACCTTGTGGAGTGATCTTCGTATAAGAAAACATTCTTTTACATCCATTTTCTCTACACAGGTTTTGAATGTATAGTTGTCTTGTTCTTCGTTTTTCGACAGGCACCTACTGTGTACCCTGGTGCCATATTTCTCAGTGCATTTTACTGATTTTTGCCGGCCATGGAAGGGTGAGTTACAGACGGTGCAGAAGTCTGAACTGACCATGCCACCTGCAGTTTACACTGAAGTGTAGCAATGCGCGTGTGAGAGGACGCGGAATCGACTGTTTAGGAATAAGGTTTCACAGCGTGAGTGCGAGAAAATGCCAAAGAGTAAGTCCCAAAATAAACTGTTAAGGGGCAACTAAAAAACAAGAATTTTTGAGGAGCGATTGTGAAAACGAGCATACAAGAACGCAAACCGATTGAACCAAGTCTGGCTACACCCTACTATGAGGTAAAGAAGAGAAATAAAAAACTTAAACTTCTTATTATACATAGCACACACATATTTACATCTCGAATAAAATACTGAATTAACTGAAATATAATGTTATGGGAAAAACATTTTAAAAACTTCCATGATTTATATTTAATTGTATTGTCAATTTTATATGTGTTAGTTTATTGAATTCGTGCTTTCGTCAATACGAGCTGATTGATGTCATTAAAAAAAAAAAATGAAAATCGAAGTAGTTTTCTTTAGTTGAGCGATTAGTAATAAAATTATGCGACTTTAGAAATATGTATTATATTTATGATAACTGCTAGATATATATTATAAAAATTTCCGTTTAAACTTATTTTAAAATAATAATAACAATACAAAATCTAGTCGGAAGTTTTTTTTTTTAAAACTTGAATCTAGTCTGTCTAATAAAAGGACATTAAACAAATATTAAATTTAATGTATTTATTATTATAAATTACAAAATAAATATAATAATAATAAATTAGATACAACAATTTCCGAATAACCGCGTAGAAAAAAGAAAAACCCCGATTTATTAATAAAAGTAAAACGATCTATTAATAACCCCGAGTTTGCGTTTCAAGTAACATGCCGTGTCCATCATCAGAACTTTTAATAATAAATCGTGTTTGGTTTGTTTTTTTTGTACGCGGTTATTCCGAAATTGTTGTATCGAATTATGAATATCGACTGCGAAAATAGTTTTAAAAAATAATGAAGAACAGTTAATTTCTCACATTACACTATATACAACATTCGGTTTGGATATCTTAAGCATTTCTTTAAATATTACCATACGCATTCATTCAACGACATCGCAACAGAGGTCGTATTTATATTTTTTTTATTTTAATATATTTATATTTTGTAATTTCATGTGTTTTATATGTCGCTGTGTTCATTATATGTTTTTAAATGTATTTTTTTGTATGTCCAATAAAGAGTAGTCAACAAAATTTAATGATTTAATTTTGATATAAATCGATTGTATAGGTTGGCTGGCTCTCCATCGTTTAGTTTTAGTATTCGATGACACTCGTCAGCCTAAAATATTTGAGATATGTAACCGGTTAATAGATGGTTCTTTATAAAATGGCGATCACGACCAAGGCTGAATAGATTAAATAAAAAATAATTCTTTGCAGAGGGGCAATCGCAACCAAAACGGAAATTATTTATTATAAATTCTGTGTAAGACCACAAGAAAATAAAATTTCGATAGGTCCATACCATGTACTTAATATATTATAGAGTGGCTAACACCACGAGAGGATAAAAATATAGGTAAGTCCATACAATACTAAATATTATATATATATATATAAAAATAATGAAAGTGAATATTAGCGAACGTACCTGTCATTAGAAGAGGTAAATGAGACTGCAAATGTGAGAATGAATGTACAAATATAAAATAATAAAGTGCGAATAATATAAGCGAACTAAATCCGTCGACAAGATATAAGTTTGGTGGGAAAAATTGAAATTATGTTCAATAAGCATGCATTGTGAGTGTAAATATGCATTTACATTTTTTATATGTTATAAGCAAATATACGATTTTTTTCAACAGTGCTACATAGACTTAGAAAAAGTAGCGGTAGTATGATTAACCGTCAGATGAAGAACGCATCCCTGAAATAAGATTAGAGTTAGTTGATTGTTGTGAAAGATTCAGTAATTCAGCTGTTGTAATTCAAGTAGATGAAAGAAAAATTGTTAGCTCCAATGAAACATCGGGCTGGCAAAAGAAATTAAAATTATAAAGGTCTACGATTATTAAATGTATAAATAATTAAATAATTATTATGTCTCGAAAAGCAGTGAAACGAGACGGTATGAATTATTTTAGAGTAATAAAGATCTTAATTGCGCATTTTACAAAACTGCCTGTTTGAGCGATAAGTAAATAATTTTGTCTTTAATTTATTAATTAACAGCCTAATATATATATATATGCATAAAAATTTATCGGTACATAAAACAAAATATTCTTTGTATGGAATTATTTAAAATGCTTAAGGACATCTTTATTTATAATTATACATAAAGAGGACTATGTATATATATATATGGATAGATAGATATAGATAGTGCTAGTTTTATTTGGCGAATAAAATGTGATGTGGATGCAGCTAACTCACCATGACCACTTAAAACATAAGGAGACGATTTTATTTCTTCAATGTTGTTGGCTCTCCTTATTTACGCAAAAAACTGGCCTCACTTATTGATGACGTCACATTTTAAATCTCATTTTGTATGAAGTGTAGTTTTTAATAGTTACAAGACTTGTCTTGTGACAAGATGTTTGATCTACAAGTAATAAAACTGATGGAAACATATGTCCAGCAGAGAGTTTGACACTCGTTAGGGGTGGCGAAAAAGGGTCTAGGGTCGATCTTGAAGCACTCCCTGGGTCTTTGTTCGTTTTTTTTTTCCTTATTAAATAAAAAATGCACCACTCGGAATAGTCGATTCTTTTTAGAATGGCGCGAAATAATAAATTAACGGATATCGTGCGCTCGTGTGCGTATATAAGTAAATCGCTGTATCTGATTTTGTACAATCCGATCTGATGCATTAACGATACGAAGTGTGCCATGTGCCACACGGCTAACCACTCTCAATTTGTTTCTTACTTTATCATCTTGCGCCGGACACTCTGAAGCTGTTGGTAAAGAACACGATCGTAATCACAATCGTGTATATGTATGTACCGGCACAACGCATTCTATCACGCAATTCTTTCATCTTCTGCGTCATTATCAAACTGGCGGTAATCTCGGATGTGGTTTTTCCTTTTCTAAACCTTCTCGTTTTGTTTAATACTTTGATAAAATAGCGTAATCATTATTTGGTACAGATTATCATTACTATTATTATTACCGTCATCTTAGATGATGTTCGTTATTACGGACGACACATATTTTTCAATGAAGCGTACAAAAGGAATTCAATTGCTCGCGGTTAATATATATATATACATATATATGTATGAGTAAAATGATGCCGGTCATTTGTCTCCTACAAGATTATAGTTGGCGTACGCACAAGCCCTTGAACTACATACCATGGAAAACAAGATGAATATCTGAACGTAAAAAATAATCCATTATAGAATATGTAATCCAAGAATACCTTTTCGGAACTTTTCAATCGTGCCCGGTTAGATTTAATTTCAATTTCGAAGAAGACAACCGTCATTCCGCAGTTATATCATTATCATTATAATTATTATTGTTAGCGGTAAATATTAATCACTGAAGCCGATTTTGCATCAAATATTGTTACTTTTTTACTGATACATATTTTGCATATTCGTCTTTGACGGTATATAAGTGAAAAATAAATACTCTTTTGCTAAAGAAGAAACCTCGTTTTATATATATATATATATATATATATATATATATATATATATATATATATATATGTATATATACTTTCGAAATTGTATCAGATTCCGTTAAGTACGACAACCCATTATCACACTCAAATTCTTCTTTCATATTATTCAGTCAAGACGTACACTAATTATTTATAGACCGATGGATCCATATAAGCTAAAAGTTTTTTTTTTTCATCTTCTATGTATCTAGAACTGACCAGTATAGTCTCGTTTACTAGATATTAATGATGACAGGATCATGATTTTCAAGATTTAGCATGATCTAGATTTTATTTATCGAACCTTCACGCTGAATCAACAACGTTTCTCCTTTTCAACCTCTTGCTACATACTAATTGTTGTAGAATGTTCGGTGCAAGAGCGTTTCCGTGTCCTTCTAATCTCGACAAATGATCAGCGACAGATAGTTTTATTTATTCTGTAACGTACTTGACTTGTAGATCATGATCTAGCGTATGGTTTGATACATACCATGGTACTCCCACCGGTGACTTCAGAATCTTGTTTTATAGCGTTGTATTCTATTAATATTACTTTTGGACGTACCCATAGTTCGACCGCGTACAACTATGTTGATTTTAGGACCATGCGATATATTAACACTTTGTTCGCAACCTGTAATTGACAGCAAACAATCGATAAAGTTGATTTGTTTTTAAATTCTGCTATTTTGGTCTTAATACGCTGAAGCCGCGCAATTATTTCATCAGATATTTTACGGATGAGTATGTGTGTGAGCTTGTTGTTTATAATTGTATGGTATTTATTACGTTCGAGTTTCTTTTTGGTGAAGGTTAATCAATCATTCGTTGATTTCATTTAAAATCTCATGTCATCAACGAAAATTGTTGTTAGTGCATCATCAGTATCTGGGATAAGAGACATTTTTGATCTCCCTTCTTTTAATGTCTTTCAAAATTTACTTTTTTCGCAGTATCATTAAGATGGTTTCCATTACATCGTACACCACTGCGTATAATTAATTTTGGCTGAGCTACTTACAATTTGGAAATTTTAAAATTTTAACTAGCGTTCTTACTCTCTTTACTCTATGTACCCATTAAGTATATTATTCAATTATTCGATGTCAGATTCTCAGCGAAGTTCGGTCGGATATTCTGTTGTTGACGTCATTAATATTTATTAATTAACTGTATACCACACTTAGATATTACCATCTCTGATAATAGTGTTAAATCATTAACCCAATAGCGATGACTGCTGCATTCATGTAAAAATTCTTAGTAACACTAGTAACAGAATTATATCTGAACTGTATATCTCCCCCTTAACCCATGTATAACTGTCCATAATACTCGCAGTATTTGTAACAATAGTAATCATATATGCTGCTAGAATGCGTAATAGAAGTGACCTGTTTATACAGATGTATTATCATTAGTTAACAATATTATTTTTAAAAAAATTTAAAATGAATTAAACCAACATTAAAAATCTAAAAAATTCTCTAATAGCTGGAGCAGTTATTCACTGCAAGTTCAATGTTTATAGTAATATGAATACTTCAGATTGGAATGCAAACACCAAAAACAAATATATATATATATATATCTTGAAGTTAATTAACTTTTAAATAATCAAAATACAACACTGTGTTACCGAAGATATACTTGTCTCGAATATAAGAGGTAATTGTGTTGATTTATTAATTGATAGACAACTAATCCATTCGCATACTACCTCAAACAAATCTAAGCGATTGATATGATTTTTCGAGCGATTAATTATAATGTAGCAATGTGCTCATTTCAGTTTCTAAACTTTATCGCGACATTTCAAAACGATTAACATACTATAGTAAGAAACTTATTGTAACGGATTTTAAGAATAAACCGGTTGTAGTTAAATTTTCAAATATTCCTTCGGAATGAACTAACATTCAAACCAGTGAATAAGTACTATCACCGCAGCCTACTAAATCTAGCACTTGTCAGCTGTATCTAAACGTGTTTTCCTGATAAAGTATTGATCATAATTTCATACATTTCACCGCAAACACTTAGCTAATAATGTTTAGCATTGGTCTTTTTAATAACATTATTTTACCTCGGCTGTTATGATGATACCCGAGGCTAATACTTATAGTGGAACTTTACACATTCCATCTAGAGTAATAGAATTCGGAAACCCATAAAAAAATCGAATTAATTAGATTTAAAAATAAAATTAGACGCAATAACACAAATTTATTCCTTATAAACTACAATATTTTACACAGCTAGATAAAAAGAAGTTAAATGGCAACTGTAACGACATACGGAATACTAAGTTGATCTCCTCATCCGTAAAGGATCAGAGTATTTTGGAAACAACTAAAATATAACTGCAAATTAAATTTATTACCATTTCATCATAATGATCGCATAGCTTATTTTGATGAAGAGCAATTGACTAACAGACACATAGAAAACACGGACATTAAATCTAACGGCCAAAATTTTTCGTCACATACATTGTTCAACGATATTTCTAAATAATTTTTGAATGCACTCAGACCAAGATGATAACTAAAACCAGATAAAGAATCACAAAAATACACTCCATTTTGAAAAAAATCGAATTAAATTTACTAAGAGATTCGTTTGTTTTTTATTTTATATATATATTTTTTTTAGAAGCCGATAAAAAGTAATAATTTAGTTTTTTGTTGTAGCAATGCATGCAAGCATAGCACACACTTCAGGGAATCCAAAATCATTGTTGAATTTGTACCCACTAAAAAACCCCTCCCTCTAAAAACAAGAGGGTGCTATAAAATGACAATGGCACCCCTACATAAATGCAGAGGTCCGCAAACTTAAAATTAACTTATTGCAATGGACGAAGGGATGAAAACTACACGGTCCCTTCTTTCATCGAATAAAACGTAATGACTTTGTGCAAGACAAAAAGAAAAAGAAATAAAGCAAAATATAATCTTTCTTTTAGCAGAGAAAAAAAGGAAGAGCTAATAATTAACTAATCATAACACGGATATTATCTTGTATCTGATACAAACCAAAACAAACACTCAAAAAAAAAAACCTAAATATATACATGTTTATATAAAAAAATACAACATTCAAAAATAATAAAAACCCGATATTATTTAACCAAAAAGAACAATATAAAAGTGTAATAATTAAATTTAGTTAAATATAATTAAATTAAAGTAGATAGAAAAGCGAAAAAGAACAGTTGACCACACATAACATATATAATTACAATTTAAAGAAAAAAGAGAATGTGTGACCGGTTTGGGTCACGGTTGATTTTAGGCAAAAATTACAAATTTCAAACATTCATCATACGACCTGATCTGGCAGCAAAATGAAATCTCTAACTTGATTACTACTCAGAGGAGATATACCAATGCGGTCAAAGCCAAATTTACGACGCAGAGCAGTAAATGCGGGGCAGAAAAACAGAGTATGATAAATATCGGCAACCTCACCTACAGTGTAACAGGACAGACCGGTTCACTAACAAGTTGGAACCTAGGAAATAGGATACAAACCTTGCATGACCGAACAACACCTGCGTACCATAGAAGCCGACATTAAACTTCAGCATTTTTAACTGTGATGAAGTATCTGTAGGAAGTCATATAAGTCTTCCTACTAGTAACAGCATTGTCCCACCCGTGCTATTTCGCAACTAACAAAGGAGTAATATGTTTTTTTTAAATTGACATTGATCATTGGCTGCACCGATACACCGTCAAGCAGGTTTGAATGTTTTAATCCAGCACCACTATCCCAACTAGAAGCTTTACCCATAAGAAATAAATCAAGAAGCAGGACACCATAGATGAAACAAGCAGCAGAGGTTGGAGCAGTCCAGTACAAAAAAGCCATCCGGAGCTAAAACTTTCTTTGCTTTTTTTGACCAGACAATATTGACATATATAGCCGCACCATACCTAAAATGACCCTGAATGAAGCCTTTCTATAATATCGATCGTTCTCTAAATGATAATCCCTAAACATCTATTTTAAAACGTAATAATTTATTGTAAATATCCATACATTTCGTAGAAATGCATTAAAATTGAGGCATAAATGATAATATTACACTTAGGTATTTAAGAGATGTTGTATACAAAATACTTGAATCCGATAGTAATTCAACCGACTTGACCGGTCAACAATTGAAGCATTACCAAACGCAGAAAACCTGCATTTGGTAGGGTAAAAACTGAAATCAATATCCGACACCACACTCTCAAGATATTTTGATATACGTGCGAAAATTGACAGTGCCGGCAATCTCTCAGCCTTAAACATCAAACACAGATCATCGCCTCACGAGAATAGCTCACACATAGCTTTAATATCAAAACATTTTTTTATTCAACACTGTGATGTACAGTGGAATACAATACGTTCCACAGACTAGGTCCAAGGACAGACCCTTGTGGAACACCACAAGTTGGTATTACAGACGACGACCCAAGTCTAAGTGTAGCAGAGCGACTATTAAAATAATTTATAAAAACATCAAATATATGTGAATTATTAAAATTTTCGCTGCATCAAAAACAACTCCAAACCAATAACAAGTGTCAAATGCCCCTCTAACATCATATGAAATAACAATAGCGGAACAACCACCCAAAATGTAGTGCTTAACCGTTAAAACAAACGCATGGACAACATGTTCAGTTGATACATCTGAGCGAAAACCAAATTGTAGGTTGTGCAACGTACCCTGACAGCGATCTCATGTATTAAAATCTCATTGATGGCTTCCTCATTAACCTTCCCCATGCATTTAAGCAAGTAGCCGACAACTCGGATCTTTGCTTCGCTCGGAAAGAAGCCTCAAAGATGCTGCCTTCCAACATTCCGGGAAAAAAACAAATTTTAAACATTTTAACATAATTGTTTACAATAAATCTGGGTAAAATGAATGAATTTTCTGAATAATCAAATTTTGACCCTACCGTCAGTCGACGCCTTTTTATTGCGCAAATTTTTAACTATAGATGTAATATTGTTCTGACTTATGACAGGAGAATCACAACCATCGACAGGAAGCACCACAACAGGAGACTCGACCTTAGAAGGGGAAAATGTAGTCTAATAAAACATCCAGTTTTTCACGCTTAGAAACCATAGTCTGATTGTCAACTTTTAAATCAGATATAGACAAGTCAGACATTTGCTTAAAAAGCATTTTATAAGGTCTATCCCAAGCCGAGCTCGAAGTAACAAAAGTCCTTATAACGTTGAAATTAAATTATTATTACCCGAAGCTAAAACGATTTATAAACTGATCCAGTTCAATTTTATAAAATCGTCTGGGAGGGGGCGACTAATATTATCCTTAAAATTAAAGATGAAACTGCGATGGAACGCCAGATACTAAATGTGATTTACCAGCAGGGACCAACAGATAGTGAATGATACTCGAACCACTGTAATTAACGAACGTAGGTTTACTACCATTCGTAACCATAAAATCCCTAGAGGGGACCAACTCACTAAAGTCAACAGAGTCCCCGGTTTCCCAAACACATTACTGGTAGCCTGATGTTAAAGTACCCAACGACAATTTGAAAATAGTTTGGAAGCTGCCCCCAAGGTCTGGTCTAGTACCGGGCTTAGGTTTATTAGGAGAAAAATAAACACATGTTAAAACATATCTATTCACCCTAATCGATATTAAATTAAATTTGCGGTACAGCAACGAGTGCGGAATATCACAGCGACTCTATTATTAATATAAGATACATCATTATTACGTATTGGAATAAGTACATATGGCTCTGCCAGTGCACACACATCTAAATCGTTCCTAAAAAAAATATATTAAAAATAATGCCTGACAGGCCTGCGAATTAACAACATTAAGATAAGTTAACTTAATTTGCTCTAAAATCAACAACGGCCTTCAAATCTTCCCCATACTTAAGAAGGCAAGGGCAGTTCTTATTAAAGGCAGTCAAATTACCTAAATGCTACAGCGAGACAGTCCTTAACCGATAATTTATTATTAACTTTTTGCTAAATTACTGAACGTGCATCCAGAACATGCACTATTCTCCACACAGATTTTGTGAAACGCGACAAAAGCTTCAGAAGCACGATGTCCGGATGACCGAACCTCTGTTGTACTTCTTGCACTGACGCGGTCTAATCAATGAACGGAAGAGACTCCCAGTTAATCCTCATTCTTCCGCCAGTCGGAAAAAGTCGATATTGAACAGGGGGAAATCTGCTCATAAATCCGCGATGCACGACTAGATTGGACTTTATGGACACTGATTGGTTCAGCGTTTGTAAATTCAGCGAAATGCATCTTAATGTTATCTTCGCTAACATTGTTAGCGTGGAAAAGCATAATTGTTGAACTGAATAGTTTCTATTCTTTGACCATACAGTCAGGAATTTTATCCTTTAGCTAATTTAACCGAGACATTCGTAGAGGAAGTTTTAATGATACATTTAGTATCATTTAACTTCTTAAAGAATGTGATGCCAATTTTTACCTTGGCCAGCGAGATCTTCATCTTTAACTTACCTTCTGACTTCAAAATGATTTTATTTTTCGAAATTTTCATTTTTTATCTAAAATATTGTTATGTATGATCTTAGTATTACTATTAAAAATAAAGTACATCAGTTAAGAAAAAATAAAGAGTAAACTTCCTTGAATTACTAACTTAGTAATGCTATTGCTAGACAAGATCAGTTGGATGGCGACGTTTCACACTTAAGAAATCGCTTTTCATGTCCTGCAGCAAACTCTTTACCGATAGGCATCCACAATTGCGAGTAAAAAGAGCATCCCCACAATGAAAGCCCATATGTCCATATAAGCTTTATAACTTGATTTTAGAGTAATAGTTTGCATTGTACATCCAATACAGAACGCCTACCGATGTGCCAGTACAAATCTATTACTCTAAGTCGATTTGAAACACTTTCATCTTTACGTGAATTTTCCATGATATTCTGGCATCCAAGTGCATTCCCAGATGCTTAGCCGAATCATCTCGAAAAATAGGCTGATTGCTAAGATATACTCGATACCTTGTCTGCATGCCTTAACGTAAAAATAACGTGGACCGATTTATTTAGTTTTATCTTCCAGTCCTCGGTCTATTTCCTAATCCGATTTAAATATTGTTATATTTTAGCATTTGCATCGCTAGGATCAGCACTGACAGCTAATATTGCGGTGTCGTCTGCGAACCGTTATCAGACGTTGGTAGATCGCGTATGTATAGGAGATACAGAAAAGGTCCAAGGACACTCCCCTATGGAAATCCTGACTGTTTTCTGTAAAAAGCTGACTTCGCTTCATCATAGGCCACACGAAACAACCTGTCGGTCAAGTATCATTTAAGCAGTCGACGTAAGTTTCAGGCAGTTGTTTGCTTAACCTAAATATAATTCCATCGTGCCATACTCTGCCGAAACCTTATGCCACGTCTAAAAATACCATTGTTTTTTCTTCTAATGCTGAATAGATTAATTTAGTAACCCGTCTCATTTCATCGATCGTCGAGTTGTGTCTTCTAAATCAAAATTGGTGAAGTGGCATATCCTCAACTACAATCGGTAATCTTTTTAATATTAATTTTTCTAACGAGTTTGATATGGCTGGTAAAAGAGAAATAGACCTGTATGAAGTGACCTCTCTAACTGGTTTGTCAAGTTTTTTCAACATTATTCTTTGTGCAACTTTAAGAAGTTCCCACATACTCTAATCGTAAACATATATTATATAGTTATATCAAAAGGACGATATCCTTACGCGATAGCTCTTTCAATATAGCTGGAGATATCTCATCTATACCAGAAGCCTTCTTTGGATTCAAATCTTTATCTATTTCCGTTGCTACCTCAACGCGAGTAAACCACCTTATTTGTTGTTCAGTTTGATAAATTGGAGTTGCATCTATATTAGACATAACGTCGTGTTGTTGAAAAGCCCGAAACAATTGCTTAACAAACAATTAGATACTTTTCAATATCTCGACGATCCCAATTATTTCGTTCATCAGGAATAGGTGGAATATGCACAAACGGGGTTAATTCGCCTAGTCGCCTTCCATGGAAATTAGTCTTTATTTGCAGATGGGTTTAACTATTGAAGGTATTCTGCAAATGTTTTACATTTGATGTTTTCAATCCAGCGACGTATTTGATTGTTAACATTATTAAAGATATTCTTATCACGAGGACTGCGCGTAGTAATGTCGCGCCTTTCGCCTTTCAGTTATCTCGAATTACTAACGGATATTTCATTTCTTGACCAGTATCTGTTTTTACTAGTGGAATAGCTAACATAGGTGATTCTTGAATCTCTTTTATCAAACGGCAAATTTGAGTTTCTTTCTCACATCTAGATCTTAGACGTAGTACTTAAGATCAATTCGTTTGCTTAATTCTTCCCGAAATTTATACCACTTTGCACACCGGTTTATGAGTGTTTTTTTCTTCTTCTGTATAATTGTTGTATTGATTGTGAGCACAACATGCGTATAATCTGAAGACAAGTCAATGACGTTTTCCACTACTAACCTGGTTTTTTTCTTCTTCTCACCGGCCAGTGAAGAGTGCAAAAGAACAAAAATTGCTGATTTCTCTTCCGAAGATTTCGACATAATTAATTTTAATTTTAGTACTAGCATCTAGCACATTTTCCGTTTGCTTCTTGTTGACACTCCTGTCAGCAAATTGGGATTTTATCTTTCCAAAAGGATCGGTTATGTTCTTGAACAGAAGCAAAGTGTAATAGACTAAAGAATTTAAATAATATGCACTTTAAAAAAATAAACGTACGATCTAAACTAAACACCACAAGAGCGGTGAGCAAACTGGCCAAGATATCCTATTAGCGCCCGGTGCAAAAGCTATTGTGGGGCTTCGATTGAAAAATATGTGACTAATCGTACAGCAGTGGTAACCAGGGTCTGTAAGATAAATATACGACTGGAAAGTCAAAAACCGCCATCCAAAATAATCGTGACATAAAATATCAGATCTATGAAGATATGCGGAAATTGGAGAATATCAATTTTTTTTTTTTGAAACGGTAAGGGGAAATTCTTCAAAAGACACTGATGTAGTGAAACAAATTTAGTTTTTATTAACACAGTGCTTACACACATGCACTGTAAGGTAGTCAAAATCGGCGTTTGTGATTTTTACCCACTAAAAACCTCCCCCTCTAAAAAAAAAGAATGAGTTTAAATAATATGATGAAGTTGCCTGCACAATGAAGGAGCCTCCACACTTATAATTAACTTATTGCGATGGAAGAAGAGAAAGTTAGAAATGAAAATAAATATTAGAAATATAGAAACGAGATTGAACTTTTTTTTAAATTCGGTTCCAATTATCGTCGCTCCTTCATTATCTACTGATATGTTTTCTATTAAACTATCCTTTTTGGTTCTCGTTTAGTACATCTTCTTCTTCTGTATATGAACCCTCTATATACCTGTTACATCTATCGATTATTTCTTCGTCGTTTAAAATTAAATTAAATTCCATACAAACGATGCCGGATATAAAAAATAAATTTAAAATATGTAGAAACAGGCGTTCAACAATTATAAGCGCAGTATTCGAGGACATAAAAGTGAAGCTTAATTTGGAAAACAAAAGAATATTAAACTGTTACGCCTGTAAAACGTGAATAATTAGCGCAGACATCGCAAAAAGAATAATTGAAATATCACGCCGCAACCACAGGATATCGGATATACTACCACACCGTGATTCAAAAATTAAATGACAACGACAAAAATGTTACTTTAGTTTGGTTTGAAAATGAAGACTGTGTAAATTAACGAAACCAATTAATATTTATTCAGTTGAAAATACTACATTTATATTTTTATGAAATAATATTTATTCATGTACGTATCAATTTGTTCTATATTTTTCGGTTATCGTGATTAATAAATATTTGTTCTCATTATTTACCCGAATAATAAAACAAAAAAAAAAACTATCGAAAAATCGGAATTTCCCCAACTATAAAATATCTGCTATAAATGCCATTGTCAATAATTCCAGTCAGATTATTCTGAAAGGTAAGAATGGTTTTATCGATTTAATCCGTATTTTAAAACTATTCATATTTTCAGACGTATACTTTTAATATATTTGGTACTTATTATAATTGGCGAATTTTATACCGACTTAATTAGGTTTTGTTTAACCGTTCCTTAAATTTCTGTATCATCGATGTTTTCTGTTTGCTTAAAAAAATATTCAACATTTCAAAGTAATATTTCAATATCAACTAATACCATCGCATCATTTTTATAACGACATTTTTTCAGTTATATTCGAACTTGTTCTAATTTATAAATTATATACACGTTAATTAATGTTTAATATTGTCCGGAAACGGTTTCGCTTCAGGACGCAATGTGCGTAACCCGTTCTGAATTAGAACACGATTGAATAAACTAATATTACCCAGATTCGACGTTTCGCTAAAATTTCTCGGAAATAAATTTTGTACAGGTGTGTCCCAGCCAGGACATTCAAGGATCAGAAGAAGACACAAACACTATGTTGAAGTTGGATGCAACACCCGCACACTTATGCTACAGCCCATAACAGCGTAATATTTGTATTATATACATAATGCCTCACACATTAATTTTCTTTCTTTATATATATATATATGTATATATAAATTTCAAATAAAACACTGTAATTGGCCGTACCGTAAGTGTGCAAGTAATGCCCCTAATTTCAACATAGCGTTTGTGTGTTGATCCTTAAATATCTGAAATATCCCCGCTTGGTACATATGCACAAATTCATTTCTGAGAAATTTCAGGAAAAGTTCGGTTCTCGCTAGTATACATTTATTAACCCTTTCAGTCACGATGACCACTATATGGGATATGGAATTTTAAAGTTAACAAAAATTTTTATACATGAAATGTCTCAATATTAAAAGTATTTATATAAATACATTGAAAATAAACGTTAGAACTCGCTGTAATGTGTTCTACCGACTACTTAAATTTAAAGTAAATTTAAAACAAATTAAAAGTTCTTACTATCTAACGTATCCTTGTATATACACAAGTAAAGAATATATTATTAAATTTTCGACTTCATAAATCGTTTCTCAATACAACACAACCAGATGTATTGTGTGCGTATATAATAAAATTCATTCAATTTATATATATATATATATATATATATACACTTTAATAGTCAAATTATTTACGAATAAAAACACTTTTTACACCTATCGATTATCGTATTCTTATAAAATTATCGTGAAAAATTATTTTAATCAATTCGTCCCCACATACGGATCACCATATATTACATAACGCCAAATTAAAAGTACTATTGCACAGTTAAAATACTTTCCTAATTGCGCGAATGTATTTACAGATTTCAAACGATTAATCAGCAGTTCAATTTTGTCACGGTCTAATTTAATCAGTAGGAAAAATGTTCTGCCACATCATCAAGTACATCTCCGCGATTATCGCTGCTTTCGCTATAGCAAATGTTTTACAATCAGCGCACTCTTCAACTTTGACACAACAGGTACGCATGTATTTAGTAAAATAATTAGTAATATAAGGTGACCCAGACAAGACTCTCCACGTTTAGTATTCACACAACGTACCGTTTTTGTCCAGTTTCAGTTATCACGATATCCTATAACGAGAAGGAGCACGCGTTTTGCCTGTCACAACAGTGCAAAAACGGTTTAGAAAAGTGTTGAACTTTACGTGATTTATTTTGTTTTATGGGAAACACGTCCGCGAGATGCGGGAGAGCTGAAAACTCGGATTTTTAAAGAAGTTTCAAAAATTCGCCTTTAAAAATTTTGATTTAAAAATAAAATTTCATTCAAAAAGGTTGGTTGAGTAATTTTTGAGTTATTCAAAAACCAACAAATCCGTCCTTCTTCTCTCGGTCACACTATATTATAAAATTGACTCCAATACTAGATAACAAAAATTATTAAAAATGTATTAAAAAATGTGTAACCATAAATATTTGATCAGACTTGTAAACGTTATATATACATATATATATATATATCTGAATGAAAGAGAAAAATATGATTTTGATAAGAGAAAGAGAATATTTAAAACCATTCATACGAAACGATAATTATATAATGTAAGTGTAAACAAATGTTCAACAATATTTAATGAAAGGGTGATAATCATTAATATTTCTGCCAGTCTATAATCCAAATTAAAAACTCAATTCCTTAATATAGGGCATATTAAGGTAAAATAAATTCAACTGGATTGAAAGATTTACGTCCAATTGAGTATTTATATTATTAGGATTGACACAGAAAAAAAATTTTATTATTTTCTCCGGTATAAGCAAAGAAAATGTTTCATTATTATTTCTGTAATTTAGAAAAATTCTGTTTAATTTTAATTACCTAATTGAAATATAATTTTTGGTTCAATTTTTAAAATTGGCTAATCTAAATTGTTGTGGGCGAAATCGATCAACATGCTTATTTTATCAATAAAATGTCCTAAAAACCAGGGTTACACTTTTCGCTCAAACTTATGTAACTAAAAATCAAACGTTAACGTTCATTATACCGTACACAGTCATTTTAGAGGCTTTTCATAATAATGCTGAAATAGTTTAAACATAATCTTAGATTCCAGTTTGAACGTCATAGTTACCAACTTGAGGAAAATATACTGGGAGTGTATATTTTTACACAGATATCGGCAACAACTGTGAATTTACTTCATATGTGATGATCTGTGTGCAATCATTAAAATTAACAAAATGTCTGATTATAATCGGTTATAGAGAAACTCATAGAAGAAACCACAAATGAAGCAGATTTTACGTTACGAGTTCATAAATGCAGTTACACTTTTTTTTCTCTCTCTCCTACGTTGTACCGACAATTACATGTCACAACCAGGGTGATGAAAAGAAGTAGTAATGATAAGAAGAGGCAAGGAAGGGAAAAAGAAGAAATATATACGACTAATATCTCCAGTGAGATAAGTTAGTTCGAGGATGAGGTTAAGAAAACAAAAAGTACAACGAGTCTATTGCATTTAAATTCAATTAAGTTGTTACATAAGTTCATAAAAAAAAAGAAAATAAAAAATAAACTATTTGTTCAAGTGATCGGCAAGGCATCACGACACCATTTCCATTTCTTGAATCGCTTGGGAGGGTTGTCCGGTAGACTATACACATTCGATTGATATTTGGATTTGAGCTAAACTGTAGCTTATCGAAAAATTTTTGATACTGGTGTACATACACATCGTAGACATACGGTATTTATAAATCGGAATTAGGCGTCAGGTTTGAGACATATTTCGGAGCACATGCGATGGTACGCAATATCTTCGACTGCTGTTGCTGAATACGTAGAAGATTACTTGTACTTGTGCTTCCTATAATTCTATACCGTATTTACAAATTGGCGCCACGATTGAGAGATAGATATTTCTTTTAGATTTTAAGTTTAATGGTGATTTTGCAGACAATAGTGGATACAGTAGTCTAGTACGCGCTATTATATTTCACCTAGAAAACGCCACGTCAGCCGTCTATCTATGTACATGCCAAGGTACTTGACCGAATCCGTTTGCGGTATTACAGTATCGTGCAATTTCCATCTAGGACATATATATTGTTTTGTTGTAAACGTAATGTGTTGGCTTTTTATCGGGTTGAATGTTATAGGCCAGTTTTGTACCCAGTTCACTATTCTATCTATATGATTCTGCACCGCTAGGCTAGCATAATGCGGATTACTATTAGCAGCAAGGATGGCTATGTCATCGGCAAATGTCGCCAGGACCGTTGACCGTTTGATTCGACATTGGTATGTCGGTAGTGTAGATCGAGTACAACAATGGTCCAACTATACTACCCTGAGGTACAGATGAAGTGATGCTAAATGCATCAGAGAGTACGTCGTTTACCCTTACTATAAACGATCGACCAGACAAGTACGACCTAAACAGCTCATACGAGATTTTTGGAAGAAACTGACGTAGTTTGAAGAGCAGACCCGGGTGCCATGTCGAACGCCTGGGACACATCCAAGAAGGCTGCACAACATATTTTTTTTTTCGAATGCTGATGAGATCCTATCTACTAGTCTATGACACTGTTGCACCGCTGAGTATGCTGTGCGGAAACCGAACTGATGATTTGGTATTAAATTAATGTTTCGTATTAATGGTTCCACACAATATAATATTAATCTTTCTACGATTTTTGATAGTGAAGGAACTGATCGGTCTATATGAAGATGTGTCGGGCTGCGGTTTTCCTGACTTGTGTATCATGATGATCACCGATTTTTTCCAATTCTTAGGAAAATACCCGAGTCTTAGTATAACATTAAAAATATAACACATGAATATAACTGCTTTTTTGGTAAGTGAGAAAGAATTTCTCCAGTTATCTAAAGTCCAGGAGCCTTCTTTTTGGTAGCTGTCTGTATGCATTGTAATACTTCTTTCGGTGTGACGTGTTTTCGATACTTTGAAATTATATTGGTTTGTGTAAGGTGTCTTTCACAAATCTTGAATGATCTCTGTTTGCGTCACGATTCGGTTTGAACGTGTTGCTAAGATATTGGACAAAAGCGTCGGTTTTTTGGTCATCAGTTTTTGCCCAAGAACCGTTATTTAATTTTATATTAAACGGCTCAAGAGTAGGCACCAGCAAATTTTTCGTTTTAACCCACAAGAATTTTTTGTTTTCATTCAGATAATTCAGTTGATAATCGAGTAAGTCACTCTTATAGACATTCATTTCTTTTTTTAGTTTACGTTGTAGTTGGTAGTACAAATCCTTGAAAGACGGAAAACGATTACGTTGCCATTTTTTCCTAGCAGAGCGTGTTTGTTTTATTAATTTTCTTATTTTTAAGGGATTGTACAGTAGATATTCAAAACATGTAAATTTCAGATAAAGCACACCAAAACTTTGTCCATTTAAAAACCATTTACAAATATACTTGTACCATTACTTCGTAGGAATCGGAACCCTCTCAAAAAAAAAAAAAAAAAAAAAATATCCATGTAGGTAACACAATACTCACATTCTGGGGGTAATCCCATAAATCTAGATTGGACCCTTAAACGGGTGTCTTTGTTGTAGATAGCAGCCGACGGCGTGTAAAGTGGCAGGTAACAAGTATTTCCTCTTGCTCGAATCTACTAACTAGTTATGTTCGAATTAATAACTTAATTTTTCTAACATTTCGCGAAATATTTTAAACCAACGAGCGTACTAAATTAAATTATTATTTTCAAAATATTTTTAATTGCAAATTACGATAAAAATACGATTAAACAATTAATCAAAAAGTTTCATAGTGTGAAGAACCAAACGCTTTTTCAATTATATTATCTCGTCACGTTCGAATTTAATCTTTAACAATTATATCTTTAAATGCGTCACACACTATTATCCAACTTATATGTATGTTCACACTGCCACGTATATTAAAAATTTTTGTCAAACTATCCACAATTTACTCTCTCGCATTACGTATACTGAGAATAAATGAAAAAAAAAAAAGAGGAAACATGTAAGTTCTTAATGTTGAACACGAAATTAATTTAAATTTAATAATAAATAAAATATTTTCGTTTGAATCGAATAAGGTCGATCGATTCTAATACTAAAACGATATCATTCTTATTTTTTTAAATTTTTAGGGAACGATGTTCAAGGCAGCGGGACCATCACCCGGTGAGGGACATCACTAATTTTTGCCACATTCCTTATGAATATCGTTGTACAGTTGATCGACTGCACGATTCCTGTGCAACAGGTATTTAATGATTCTTTATGGATTATTTATATATGACCGCTATATTCACGATTAGTTTTACTTTTCGAGATTAGCGTCACGTACATACTCGATTTTCGAGGAACGTATTGCTGTGTGCGAAGTCAATCAACATGCTTATTTTATCAATAAAGTGTCCTAAAAATCAGGGTTACATTTTTCACTCAAATTTATGTGACTAAACGTTAAAGTTTATTATATCTTACACAGTCACTTAAGGTTCGTTTATAACATCACTTGAACTATTTCTGTTAAGATGACCTTTCAAATGTTTTTAAATTTCTTGAGGAGTATTTGATTAATTGTACTCATCAGTAGATTACGATTTGGACATTATTTGTTACCTAACCGTCTTTTCCATATCCAGCTTAAAGCAAGTCTGTATATTCCATTCTGAACAGGCAATCTGCAATGCCGATCATGTTTTCTTTCTGTTCCATACTGAAATTTTAACTTTTCTATGTTCTCCATCTAATACAACTCCGCATAACTGTGGATAATTTACAATAATGACCCCATATAGCAACATTTCCAGAGAAGTCAGCATTTTTGATTAAAATGTAAATAGGTCCAACAGTATCAGGCTGCGTAGGTCGTAAAGGCAACCTTATTTAGAAAAAAAAAAAAAAAAAAAAAACGATTAAAGTAATGTAATCGGCGATAATTTATTTATCAACTCTAATGTCTGATTATAAACAGTTATAAAAAAATCATTGAAGAAACCATAAATGAAATAGAATTAACGTTACGAGTTCACAAATGCAGTTACACATTTCGGTCGATATTCGAAACACATTCATTTAAGATAAATCGCACGAAGTCCTTGTCCCTTTAAAAACCACTCGCAAGCATATTTAGGCCATTACTTTGTAGGAATCGGAACCAAATAAAAAAAAAAAAAAAAACTTGTACGTCCCGGTAACACTAAAATTGACCACATTCTCGATACACCCATAAATCTAGATTGTACCCGTAAACGCGTGTCTTTTTTGTAGTTGGCGGCAGAGCAGGTAACTGGTATCATATTTCCTCGTACTCGAATGTACTAACTAATTAAGTTTGAATTGATTATTTTTTCTAGAGTTTATATTTGGCGAAATATTATAAACCGACGAGCGTACTAAATTAAATTATTGTTTTCGATATCTTGTTAATTGTAAATTACGATAAAAATACGATTAAACAATTCATCGAAATGTTACAAGTTCCATTATTCGAATAACCAGACGCTCTCAATTATATTATCTCGTCACGTTCGCGTTCAATCTTCAACAATTACATCCTTAAATAGGTCAAAATCAAATTCTTGTTAAAACCAATTTAATGACACTATTATCGAACTAACAAGTATGTTCACACAGCCACGTATGTTAAAAAATTTTGCCAAACTATCCGCACTCTTGCATTACATATACTGAGAATAAATAAAAAAAAAAAAAAAAAAAAAGTTAAACATGTAAGGAATTAATGTTGAACTGGAAATTAATTTAAATTTAATCATAAATTAAATATTTTCATTTGAATCCAATAAGAACGATCGATTCGAACGCTAAAACGATTTCAATTTTTCGAACGCTAATATTATTTTACTTAAATTTTCAGGGAACAATGTTCAATCAAGATCATCACCTGGTGTTGGAAATGGATCATATTTTTAAAAATTAATCTTACCAACCAAATGTTTAATTTCGCCGAATGTACATTTAAAAATTAGTTACGCATATATTTTTTTTTACCTGAAACGACATGTTGCATTCTTGTCACCTCTTCTTATAATTTCTTTTAAATAAAACGAAATATTTCTGATGTATTTACATAATTTATAGATTATGATATATCAGGTAGAAACTGCATCAAAAATTTGTCACTTGTAGACCAAAGAGAATTTAAATACTACGTTTGTAAATAGTGTATATTTAGGATAGTTACAAATTAAATAATTTATTATTTGATTAATATTTTGAATCTATTAATATTATTTAACTTTATTATGACGAAAAATTTATGCATTCAGTTAATTTAATAAAGATATTTAAATATCGTGTCTTTACGATAAATATTTTCTTACCAAAAGAAAACGCTATTATTTCAATTACTGAAAAATAATAATACTTTCATCATATAAAATTATGATGGAAAATTGATTTACTTATTCCGTTGATGAAATCATTTAAATATTCTGTATTTGTCATAAATATTTTTTAACGATTCGTTGAAATATGAAAACATAGTATATAAAATAATATTGAAACAGACTTACGATTAAGTGTCTACAAGCACACACGTACATTCATTCACCTAATTCAGTTTCTTCATTTTGGTCTTCAACTTCTTATCGTTTGGTGATTTTTCTGACAACTATTGTTGTCTTTGATTCAGATTTCGCAACCGGATAAAAGTCCTTTGTTTAATATAAGTATGTATTACTTTTTCACGAATTGTTGGCATTTCTTTTGTTAATTCTTCAACCAATTTGCAGACAACGCCTTTATATTTTTTATGCTATTTCCACGTGATAAATTGAAAATTACTTAAAATTTTCAGATATGCCAGCAGTCCAACTCAAGATATGCATTAAATCTCGCAGTAGTTGTAATAATAGTAATCAAGCCAAATCAAACCAAATTTATTATACTTTTGCATTTACTCTTGTTAACAATTAATAATTATAACTACCCATAATAATAATAATAATAATAATAATGATCTTTATTTGCTGATAGAACGCGTAATAACGATAATAACATTAATCTATCACCGATCCATTGAAACTACTATATCGTGGTCAATAAATATATTGCGATACGGTATAAAGTGCACTTTTATTTTGTTTAATTTCAATTTAAATACGTATCATCAATGAATTAAATGTAAAATTAAATCGATATACTTCTCGTTCGATAAATATCATTAGGAAGTTGATTGTGTGAGTAGGGGAACTCGAACGTGTGTTGGTGGGGAACGTCGTAGAGTTACGTTGTCCTCGTCGATTGCCTGGTTTATCTCAGACTGCTAAAAAATGTACTTATGACGTAATATACTCGTAATTTGTTCTTAACCAAATTTAATACTCTTTTTTTTTTTTTATTGACGTTTATATGAATTGATTTTGTAAATTAAACACCACATAAAATCAATTCCGAAAAAGGGGGAGATTTATGACGTGTTAAGAGATAAGGGGTACCGAAGAATTCATCGCAAATATAGAAACTATAAAATTAAAAAATATATATATATATATCATATGTAAAGTAGGCTGGTGATCGACGTGTACATATATGGATATCGGTATAATTACGTTATTTCCATGTGAGTAAGATAGAGTAATAATAATAAGAGGAAGATCGAAGAGTATAGAGTCCAGATTCATACTATAAGTTCGTAATAACGTTAAAATATGGATAATACCTTCGACAGTAGGAGAACTTTAACGATAAAACACGTGTAGAACGAACAACGGAAACATCGTATGATTATCGATATATATATATATATATATATATATATATATATATGTGTGTGTGTGTTCGTATTAAGAGATAAAAGTTCTCGTCGTGATATGCGATCGCTAATAATTCATATATCGTTATACCTTCGTAACATATGGTCTAATCGAGAAAATCGTTCCTACGTAACGCGATCGATATGTATATACTGAATTAGTAAGGTCGCTGATTCGAATCGTCGTTTTACGAATCCTTATATCCGCGTCGATACAAATGAATTCTAGTCGTAATTAAACATAATTTTAAAGGAGTTTCGGATTATTAATGAAATAATAAACTTTAAGTACGGGAGCAAGACGATAACAATCATCGGATACACCTTCGTCATCCGGGAACATCATCGGTCCTACCTGTGGTACCCAGGTCTACAAAGTTCTATTATTTTTAATGATAAATTTCACATGTATATATATATATATATATATATATATTACGTGTGACTATTCTTTGAGTTTCTTTTTGTTATATGTATGTACATGTGTGAAACCATTTATTAAATGTATTTAGTTTTGTTAAATGTCGAATTATAATTATAATAATAAACGCATAATTAAAACGAAACAAAGATTTATCACGAAATCTTAACATCGATAATTGTTTGTTTTACACGTGATAATTTTAATTACGTCGAATTTTTAATCACTCAAAATTTCATAATAATAATAATAACATATATACATACATTATATATATAAAACAGAGAAATAAATTAAATTATATCCACCATACTTATATCTGTACATTATTCTGGTAGCAGGTATGTCAACTTTCTTCATATAACTACTTTATAACATATACTCTTTGTAATTGTAGTATTTTTTCCTTCAGCGCAGAAAGATCCAAACAACCGAATTTTAGAATATCGTAAAACAATTTTTATATACATGTACATTGTATGTATATATATGTATACATATATTTATATATATACATATGTGTATATATACATTTATATAATACATATGTGAATATAGTATCATATAATTAGCTTGCATGGATATATCATAAGAGAATCAAAATATAAGGTTTTTATTATTGTGATTAACCCTATTGTTATTAACCGATAATGATCTGGTAATTATATATAGTAGTTATCACAACTTTATATAAACAGTTCACTAATGTTTTCAGTTAATTATTACCATGACGAAACTATGCGCGACACTGAGCACTGCCGACCACAATCTTAAAAATTGCTTTATTAGGCTCCCGCACGAGCCGCATAAAATGGTGAGTACGTCGAAGAGAGGGGATCGTCATAAATTATCAACCACGAGGAGGGATAATAAATACTGCTCAATCTTCTCGGATCGAGTACGTTATAAAATCAAGTGTCAAAACAAATTCACTAAGTTAGTGAACTTTTGAAAAATTAAAATATTCACACGTAAAATTATAAATTTAACCAAATATTTGTCTCGAAAACTGTTGTACCGTACTTGTTTAAAATAGATAGTCTGGCGACAATTATACATTTTGTGTTATATAGAACAAAAATAAATAGCTGTTCTATTGGAAATCAATGATGAACACGAAATTATGAGTATGGTAAAAACAGGAGAGTAATCAGAGCTATTGTTAATGATACTAAGTATTTTTAAATAACTAGCAAAATTTCCATTACCCGTAAGATAATGTGTTAGAAAAAGTTAGTTCTGAAATTTTTAGTCTTTAGTCTTGCTTCAATATCAGATAATAGAGCTTATTAAGTGGAATTGAATTGTTTTGGAGCATCTTGCTGCGGAAGATGTGGGTCGTACATTATTATGATGGTGTTAAGTCAGACGCACTAGAAATTAGCCAGCAAATGATGGTGAGGATAGTTTAGTGGCCATTCATTTACTTCTATTAATAAACTATCGATTGAAAATTGATAATTTGAAAAAATTCAAAAAACCCAGATCAGCTACAAGAACCGATATACTTGAGCAAAAACTAACCACTGGAAAAACCTTCATTAAAACTATAAACTCTTCTACACCATCTGATATAATATGGCAAAAAATTCAGAAAATTACAAACAAACGTTCAGGACAGACTGTAGCAGCTATCGAAACAGATTCACGAATCATAGATTATAGACAGGAAATAGCAAATATCCTAGCCAACTTTTCCTACGAAGTATCGTCTGACAATTATCTATCTGAGGACATTAAAAAATCAAACCCTCAGAAAAGTCAAACTACTTTCTCGATTTTAACTCAAGCACTCATCAAAACTATAATGTTGCTATAACTAACACGGTATTCACATAAATATAAAAACTTGAATGCTAAATCGGAAAATGCAATAGTTCACTTTTTCAATACCCTCTGGGGAAATCACTCCTTCCCGGACATATAGAGAGAAGCTTATCTGATTCCTATTCTAAAACCAAATAAAAATGTTCTACACCCTGCTAGCTATAAACCCATTTCGTTCACAAATACCCTGTGCAAATTATTAGAAAAGAATAATAAATAGCAGACTACTCTGGCACCTAGAAAGTTTTCCTTGCAACAATGAAACTCACGTATACCAATTATCTGCAATGTTTTCCATTTATACACCGTGAACATATTGCAATTGATAAAAGTCTAAAATACATTCTAAAACAAACGGTTTTTAAACTGATTCAATCAGTGCATTGCAGCATATCCAAAATCACAAACAACGACGCTAACAACTTAAAATATATTATATACAAATTAGCCGTGCAGAATAATAAGTTGGCTTCCTTTGGACATCAGCTCACTCAGGAATTTTAAGTAATGAAAATGCAGATAAAGCAACTAAAACACTCCAGAGAAACCTGAAAATAGTTAAACCCACCCACTTAACTGATTTACACACAACCATCAAACAGAAACTCACAGCACTGTATCAGAACTACTGGGAAACACGTTGCACACAAACGAAAATTAGGATATTAGATGAGAGCACACCAAAAAAACAGGGGTGAGGAAGTGGCTTTAACTAGATTACGCCTAGGGAATACACTGATCACGTCTCAACATCTATTGAATGGAAATCCACCACCTGTCTGCTCAACGTGTAACGACCAACTAAGCTTACACCACAATTCAAAACAAATCAAATCAAAGTACCTTTATTGAGGAATTATGAATATAAACAAATTATTAAATATATAACTTATAAACTAAATTGAGCAAATGTTTCCTTTAACCGTTTTCATTCTTTTCTATTTATGGCTACTTTTTCGAAATGATTTTGATTGAGGAAATTATTAAAATTGTCCTTCCGCCTACTCCTTTGATGAACAATTCTTCTCTTATGATTCGAGAGATACCAGAATGTGGTCCTTCCCCATCTAGCATAGATTATTACACCATTATTATTTTTAACAGATGCTTAATTGTTTTTATTTTAAAATGATCCTTTCTCTTAACCACAAGCATTGATCTTTCGATAGCGTTCTGAGTAACCTTGAGTCTGTTAATTGTCACTGAATATAACACCCAAGTTTGACAACCGTAAGTTAATACCGATATAATACTCATATTGAAGACCTGGTTTTTTTGAATGTTACTAAAATGATCTTTAAAATATACATCTTAAAGCCCAATACTTGTTCCAGGATCTTGTGATTCTTACGTTTATTTTATTTTCCATCTGATTCCTAAATGATAATAATCTCGGTAGTCGCTATATAACTGCATTTTGTTGATATTTGAATTTTATGTTAATATTTTAGTTTTTTAATATTCATACATAGACTTGCAGTTACCCCTCTTGCATTCAGTTCTGAAAGCATTGTCCTAGCTCCTCCAATGATGTAGCAAGAAGAATTATTTCGTCGGCATATCTTAGGTTAGATATTCTCATCCCGTTTATCCCTTTGTTCTCTTAATTCATTTCTTTAAAAACTTCTTCTAATGCGCAGTTACATAGAATCGGTGAAATTGGGTCACCTTTCCTGACCCCCCCCCCCCGTTTAATTGTAACATATTGACCTTTAGCATCCGTAACTATCTTACCTTTTAAACCTCTATACATTTCTTGAATTATCAGGATATAATTTTCAGAGACTCCCTGATTTTGGAATGCCCTAAAAATATATTCATGCTTTAAGGAATCAAATGTTTTATTATAATCGACCGGTCCTAGGTGAATGCTTATCTGATACTCCCTACATTATTCCATAATTTGATTTATTGTTCCGCTGTGGAAAAATTCTTACGAAAACCAGCTTGTTCTGACTGTTACTAAATTTCTAAAAAATACCTGATTCTATTTTCTATTACTTTTGAGAATATTTTAGAGATGCTTAGGCTTATGTAATTGGAGGATAGTTCTCAATGTTGTGACGATCCCCTTTTATAAATAATAAAATCAGATCGGAGTAATTCCATTCCTCTGGTATACTCTCGGCTTTTATGTGTTCGTTCGTAATGCCATAATGACCTTCTACCACCGAATTTCCTTATCGCTAATAAGGCATACATAAGGTAAAAGAACCTGATATTTGTAAAAATTGTTCATTTACTGTAAAAAAGCGCTACTTCATTTGCTGCGTTTAAACAAAATCTGCACAGTTAATGCCGTAGGAGCACCTTCATTATTCTGTTTCATAAAATACCGCCGGAGCTTATCAATACATTTTTTCGCCTCTGCAGTAGACACAGGAGGTAAGGAAATGTCATCCGTGTCAACATCACTTTCTGATTCTTGTATTTGTTTCTTCATTGTATATTTTCCATAATTTCGTTATCCGAGTTTTCAATATTATTGTCAAAGTGTGGCAGATTGACGTCGATATCAGAAAATTGTTCATAGTTGGTCACATGTAGTAATTCATTCAACGTTTCATTACTTTCCATTTCAACAATTTCATAACCGGGCTCCTTGAAACCACAATGAGCAAAGCAGTTCTGAATTGTCATAAAAGTGACTTTTCTCCAGCTATCAGCAACAAATTGTATAGCCTGCAGTATTGTTATTGTGAAACTGATATCTCTTGCCATTGTAGAAACTGTTACCAGGTCGTCTTCAATAGCTTCTAAGATATGCTGCATCAACATCTTCCTATATTGCACTTTTAAATTTTTTATGACACCCATATCAAGTGGCTGAATTAGTGAAGTAGTGTTTGGAGGTAAGAATTCAATTTGAATATTCTTCAGTTTAACGACAGTGTGGTGCGAAGTTGCTTGTCAATAAGGAGTAAAATTTTTCTAGAATTTCTCTGTAATTCTATATCCTAGTTTTCTAACCATTTTGAAAAAATAATAGCAGTCATCCATGCATTTTTGTTTGCGTAATATGTTACTGGCAGATTACTTACATTCAGATGTTTAAAGCAACAAGGCTTTATAGTTTTACCAATAACTAAAAGTTTTTTTTTGTCACTTCCAGTTGCATTGCAACAACATAGCACAGTGATACGATCCATAGCTTTTTTTAAACCAATAAGTTGTTCGTGTTTGTATACTAATGACCCATCTGGAGTGGCTCGATAAAATAAACCAGTTTCATCCGCATTATAAATGTCATTCAGGCTGTAACTTTGAAGGAATTTGGAAATTTTGCTTGAACTCAATTGTTCAGCTTCTGTCAAATCAGCACTTGCCTTTTCTCCATGAGTTTTTTTAAATTTGATATCATGCCTCCCTTTCCACCGAGCAAGCCAACCATTCGTAGCTGCAAAGTCTTCATAAACCATTTTTTTCGCAAACTCTTCAGATTTTAATTTCAACATTGGCCCACTGGCATGAACACCTCTTTGTATTACTGTGCTAAACCATAAATTAAGAGCTTCATAGATCTCTGGGTTTTTACCTTTTCTTTTTCGTTTCCTTTCCACCGCCTGACTGCCCTTTTCAGTACTACTCCATTTTTTACGTAAGTTCTGTTCATCTGTTTTTAAACGGGAGATGGTGTTTTTGGAGACGCCCATGATTTTTGCGAACTCCCAAATAGGCATATTGGGAGGTTGAATTTCGATTTTGTCTAAAATATAAATTTTTTCCTTTAATGATAAACATTTACGATTCATACAAAAAATTCACCAAAACTAAAAAAAGAAAAGAAAATTTTCGTAAGAAAAAAAAAATAAATACAGTTTTTGCAGAACTAAACTAAGAACATAATAAGCTATTGGAGAGTGCACAGAGCAAAAAACAGTATAGCATCAATGAAAGAATGTCGACACAAGGACATCTCAAACAAAACGGAGAAAAAACAAAAATGTTCACTTAAACAAAAACGAATTATAAAAATTATTAAAATATTTTTATTCAAATTTTGTTTATATGAATATTTTCGTTTTACGACCCCGGAAGTGTCATTTTTTGTCCCTTATAACCGAGGTGTTGTACCAAAAAAGCGAACTAAAATAACCTTTATTTGATACGTTTGATTCGGGGTTTTGCTGATTGTCCCTATAAACGGCTCTCCCTCTTATCGGGAGTCCCTTATAAGTGGATTCAACAGTATTTATATATATACCCCGTTCACATGCTCCATACCACCAACACCCGTCATCAAACCACGTTTTGTAGATTTCTGTGCGTCGACTTATACACATAGGTAGGCTTATTCTTATATATATATATATATATATATATATATATATATATATATATATATATTTTATATATATATATATATATATATGTCTGTGTGTGTACATTTATATATATATACACATGGGTAAAAATTTAAAAAATTGTATCAAATTTAGTTAAAATGTCTTTAAGTTCCACTTCTTCCCCGCGCTCCAGGCACAGGTGTTTTTTTTTTGGAACAAATTAGTATGAATATTTGTCTTCCTATTTACGTGTTATTCCTATATTTTAATGACATCTAGAATAATGTATTTTATAAAATAAGTAATAAAAAAATTTTGTACAAAAGTTATAGTAATAATAATTGTAATTATAAAGGAACAAAATAAAACACAATCACTAAAAGTTTTTAATCGCGAAGCTTTTCGACAGTTACGTCATTTTCAAGCGCGAACTAAAATTATTACATCTTTTCTTATATCTTAAAAAAAGATGTAATAATTTTAGTTCGCGCTTGAAAATGACGTAACTGTCGAAAAGCTTAGCGATTAAAAACTTTTAGTGATTGTGTTTTATTTTGTTCATTTATAATTAATTAATAAAATCACTATTCTCCCATATATTCAACTTTTAATAATAATTGTAGCTGATGATAAGATAGGATAAAATAAAATAAAAGTCTAAATAATAATAATTTTTATTTGTCCTAGGAGTGTTACGGTGATAGGCGCCTATACAACTGGTGCCTCATTTCACTGTTCACATCCGCATTCGTACAACCGAATAGGGTAATATACATATATACACACAACACATATACGTATATACACACACAAATATATATATATATATATATATAACCACACAATATATATAGAGAGAGAAAGAGAAAGAGAGAGAGCAATTCTAAATGAATTAAAAATTTTTTATTTCAATCAAAAATGAGAACGTCCTTGACCAAGTATAAAAAAATTAGATCAATGACGTACTAGTTTATCTGGTGAGTACACAAATGTCAAGCATAAAAACAATATACTATATTGACTTTTCCTGTTTTTTTAAAACTTTTTGGAAAAATATTTTCTCCATTTCCATTATTTACGTAAAAAAATATTGTAAATAATATCCCAGATGCCAAATTTACAATTTTTACACTTTCACAATACTGACAAGAACTGGTGTTTATTTTGAAAGATACCAGTTGTTTATACTAATTGTTGTATTAAACATTACACACAAACACATATATATTACATGAAATAGGTGGAGGTATACAATTACGAAACTACTGTCTTGACTATGATACATCATTTGCATTATAAAAAGTCGCTACATTATAAAAGATAACGACATAGTTCATAACACAGTTAAGAAGTGGCGTTTATTTCAGAAGGTATGATTTATTTGAACTTAATTTTTGTATTAAAACATTAAACTCACACACATATGTACATATATATATATATATATATATCACCATTATTTATTTATTTATTTATTTAATGAAGCCACACAACAGCTAAAAGCCAATTATAGTGTAGGCTTATAAATAAAATAACACAATGAATAATTTTTTCTGAATTATAAAATTAAAAGTAAAAAAATACAAGAAAAATACATTGAACACATTCACCAGCCTCATACCCATTAAACACACCAGAAAAACTACACGCATACACAAGTCTCACACTCATTAAAACATACATCATTCACACCCCTTTCACACCGGATCATAATTGAATGAGAGAGCATATATTTTTATTAACCCCTATATCTGCAGTATAAACAACATACAAGGACGGACCCATAACACTTCCTTCTGGAACTCCTGCTTGAATAGCATAGATTTGCTGCGTGAATAGCATAGATTTGCTGCTTAAATAGCATAGATTTGCTGCTTAAATAGCATAGATTTGCTGCTTGAATAGCATAGATTTGCTGCTTGAATAGCATAGATTTGCTGCTTGAATAGCATAGATTTGCTGCTTGAATAGCATAGATTTGCTGCTTGAATATATCATAGATTTGCTGCTTGAATAGCATAGATTTCCGAGTTGGTTTCACCATATTTGACACAGAAAAATCTGTCTTGTAGATATGATTTTATTGTAAAATAGTGTGATGGATGAATGATATATCTCAGTTTGAAAAGGAGACTAAGATGCCAGACGCGATCGAATGCCTTTGAAAGATCAAGAAAAACAACTGAATAATACTGTTTCCACCATAGCGCTGTAGAGATATTGTCAACAACACGATGGCATTGTTTAGTTGAATTATTATGCCGAAATCCAAATTGATAAAAAAGGATTATTTTCTTCTTTTCTAAGAATGGATATATTCTGCTCAGTAAAGTTTTTTCAAAAATTTTACTAACAATGGGAAGTAGGCTGACCAGCATATATGAAGTACATACATAAGATGGTTTATTAGGTTTTAAAACAATTTAGTTATCGAACGCTTCTGAATTTTTTGGTCGGTAATTATCCAGTTACCAGCATCTTGAAGGAGTGAGCTTTAACATTTGAACAATAGAGGATTTTCCTACTTGCTTGAGCCATCTTGTTTAGATAATGAATTAGTGAACTTGGTGAAGAATGCAGATTTGTATTTTTGAATTTCGGAATTTAATATCCTGTTTAATCGGTTCCATCTCGATTTATCTGAGGGGAACCTTGTGCGTTTCCATAATTCTGTTCTGAGTTATTAGAAATAAATTGTGATGTAGAACCCCCTATATGAAGTTCCTCTTTTTAAAGAAAATGAATTCAAAAAAGCTTGTGTTTGCCATTTAAGTCTGTTTACTCCTTCATCAAGGTCATTGGACGATTTAAGATGAATTTTTAAGTATATTTTTCATTTAATAGTTTTTGAAATTTACAACAATTAATAGAATCTGGTGGTAAAAATGATGAAGCAATATTGTTTGAACAATACAGGGCTCTGATCTGATGAAAGGTCATGTAGTACTTCAGAAACAACTTGCACTAGCAAACATTTAGAGGCAATAGAAATATCAAGTATATCAGAGAGTTCCAACTGGCAAGCCGGTCAATATGTGGGTTAATTGGCTGAGATATTCAAAGTTATTGTAAAAAAATGTAAAACGCGTATATTTGGCATTATATTGAAAAGTTATAATAATATTTAATAAATGTACCGGAACAAATGCCCTCTCCATCTATGAAAGTAAAAATTCTAATAATATAAACTGGTAAATAATAAATATATAAGATGAAATTAGTATTGATGGAAAAATCAGACAAAAAACCATCACAAATGAAAAGCGGTAATTTAAAAAATAATATATATAAGTTTAATTATATAACGAATATGTAATATCATTTCTAAGTAATGGAAACGAAAGCAAACAAATTATGACGTTATGAGAATAATACATTATGTTTAATGCGTCGATGCTTATACTTAGTATATCTAATACTTAGTTCCCTAGAATCGTAATTTCCTATTGCTGGAAGTAAATTATTACGGTGCACAAAGTTCTTGGTAACGGAAGTTAACAATACACTTCCAGGTGGATCGTTTGCTCTGCAGCCAACTAAAAGCGTTTAGCGTTTGTGTCACTTACTACAGTGTAAAAATTGGTATTTTATATTAATGCCACTTTACTAATTATTGCCAGATTCCGCAAGTCAAAATCAGTGCTACATTTCGCTCATAATTTTGTTAAAATGTACAACTACATTGTCAAATGCATCGCCACAATGTTAGCCGCATTCCTTATGAGTAACGTTTTACAGTTGATCGATTGCGCAATTCCTGTGCAACAGGTATGTAATGATTCCTTATCGATGTTTTATAAATGAGCGCTATATTCACGATTAGTTTATACTTTTCGAGATTAACATCGCATACATACTTAACTTTCGATAAATGCATTGCTGTGGGTGAAAATGATCAAGATGCTTATTTTATGAATAAAGTGTCCTAAAAATCAGGGTTACATTTTTCACTCAAATTTATGTGACTAAGCGTTAAAGTTTATTATATCTTACACAGTCACTTAAGGTTCGTTTATAACATCACTTGAACTATTTCTGTTAAGATGACCTTTCAAATGTTTTGAAATTTCTTGAGGAGTATTTGATTAATTGTACTCATCAGTAGATTACAACTTGGACATTATTTGTTATTTGACCGTCTTTTCCATATTCAGCTTAGAGCAAGCCCCCTCTGTATATTCGTTTCTGAACAGGCAATCTGCAATGCCGATCATGTTTTCTTTCTGTTCCATACTGAAATTTTAACTTTTCTATGTTCTCCATCTAATACAACTCCGCATAACTGTGGATAATTTACAATAAGCAACATTTCCAGAGAAGTCAGCATTTTTGATTAAAATGTAAATAAGCTCAACAGTATCAAGTGGTGTAGATCGTAAAGGCAACCTTATTTAGAAAAAAAAAAAAAAAAAAAAAAAACTATTAAAGTAATGTAATCGGCGATAATTTATTTATCAACTCTTCATAACAGAAATAATTTTAGAGGCATTTCATAATAATGCAAAAATTTTTTGTAGATAGCGGCGGAGCAGGTAACGGGTATAATATTTCCTCGTCCTCGAATGTACTAACTAATTAAGTTTGAATTGATAATTTATTTTTTCTAGAGTTTATATTTGGCGAAATATTTTAAACCGACGAGCGTACTAAATTAAATTATTGATTTTGATATCTTGTTAATTGTAAAGTACGATAAAAATACGATTAAACAATTCATCGAAATGTTACAAGTTCCATTATTCAACTAACCAGACGCTCTCAATTATATTATCTCGTCACGTTCGCATTCAATCTTCAACAATTACATCTTTAAATAAGTCAAAATCAAATTCTTGTTAAAACGAATTGAATCACACTATTATCGAACTAACAGGTGTGTTCACTCAGCCACATATGTTAAAAAATTTTGCCAAACTATCCTTGCATTACATATACTAAGAATAAATAAATCAAAAAAACAAAAAGGTAGAATTAATGTTGAACACGAAATTAATTTAATTTAAATTTTTAATCATAAATTAAATATTTTCGTTTGAATCAAATAAGAACGATCGATTCGAATGATATAAAACGATTTCATTTTTATTTTATTTAAATTTTCAGGGAACGATGTTCGAGTCAGGACCATCACCAGGCGGTATAGGACATTAATTATGAGTAACGTTTTACAGTTGATCGATTGCATGATTCCTGTACAACATGTATGTAATAATTCCTTATCGATTTTTTATAAATGAACGCCATATTCACGATTTGTTTATACTTTTTGAGATTAGTATCACATACACACTTGACTTTAGACGAATGTATTGCTGTGGGTGAAGTCGATCAACATGCTTACTTTATTGGTAAAGTGTCCTAAAAATCGGGGTTACATTTTTTACTCAAATTTATGTAACTAAAAATCAAGCATTAACCTTAATTATACTGTACACATTCACTTAAGCTTCGTCTATAATATCACTTGAACTCTTTCTATTAAAATGACCTTTTAAAAGTTTTTTGAACAGCATTTAAATAATTGTACTCATCTGTATTTTATGATTTAAACATTATTTGTTACCTGACCGTCGTTTCCGTATCCAGTTTAGAGCAAGTCCCTTCTGTACGCTCCATTCTGAACGGGCAGTCTACAAAGACGATCATGTTTTTTTTTAACACTCTGGTGTGACTCCGTTACATTCTGAGCTTTAATTTATCTTCATATGTTCTCCATGTATTACATCTCCGCATAATCGTGGATAATCTACAATAATGCCCCCATATAGCAACATTTCTAGAGAAGCCTGATTGAAATGTAAATAGTCCCCACACTATTAGGTTGGGTAGGTGGTAAAGATATCCCCATTTTAAAAAAAAATTAATACCCCAATTAAAATAGTGTAATCAGCCATAATGTTTCATCTGTGTTTATTTTTCTTGTCCAGAAATTCCAACGACAATGTCGAGATTTAAAATAAAAAAATATAATCGTAATTTATTTATCAACTCATCATAACGGAAATCATTTTAGAGGCTTTTCATAATAATATAGAAATAATCTAAACATATTCTTAGATTCCAGTTTGAACGTCATAGTTGCGGTCTTTTGGAGAATATTGTACTCGGAAGTCCATATTTTTGCACAAATATCGGCAGTAACTGTGAATTTACTTCATATACAATGATCTGTGTGCAATCATTAAAATTATCAAAATGTCTGATTATAAACAGTTATAGAAAAATCAAAGAAGAACCCATAAATGAAGTAAAATTAACGTTACGAGTTCATAAATGCAGTTACACATTAGGGTAGATATTCGAAAAACACATACATTTAAGGTTATGCGAACGAAATCCTTGTCTCTTTAAAAACCATTCACAAATTCTCGGCGATCACATAAATATAGATTGTACCATTAAACGTGTGCCTTTGTTGTAGATAGCGGCAGAGCAGGTAACTGGTACAATATTTCCTCGTGCTCGAATCTACTAACTTATTAAGTGTGAATTAACAATTTATTTATTCTAGAGTTTATAGTTGGCGAAATATTTTATACCAATGAACGCACTAAATAAAATTATTATTTTCGATATCTTTTTAAGTGCAAATTTGGGTTAAACAATTCATCGGGATGTTATAATATTCATTATTCGAATAACCAAACTCTTTCAATTATATATTTCGTCACATTCATATTCAATCTTCAACAATTATATATTTAAAAAGGTCAAAACATAGTTCTTGGAAAAACGAATTTCATCACACTATTATCGAACTTACAAGTATGTTCACACAGCCATATAATTAATAAATGTTGCCAAACTATCCACAATTCACTCTATCGTATGACATATACTGAGAATAAATGAAACTAAAAAATTTAAATTTAATTATAAATTAAATATTTTCATTTGAATCCAATAAGAACGATCAATTCGATTTCTAAATCGTTTTATTTTTATTTTATTTAAATTTTCAGGTAACGATGTTCAAGTAAGTGCCATCACGTGGTGTGGGAAATGGATCATATTTTTAAAAATTAATCTTACCCAAACAAATTTTTTATTTCGCCGAATATACATTTAAAAATTATTTACGCATATATTTTTTCTAACCTGAAACGACATGTTGCATTCTTGTCACCTCTTCTTATAATTTCTTTTAAATAAAACGAAATATTTCTGATGTATTTACATAATTTATAGATTATGATATATCAGGTATAAACTTCATCAAAAATTTGTCACTTGTAGACCATAAATATTACGTATGTAAATAGTGAACAGCTAGGATAGTTACAAATTAAATAATTTAAAATTTGATTATTATTTTGAATCTATTAATATTATTTAACTTTATTATGACGAAAAATGTATGCATTCAGTTAATTTAATAAAGACATTTAAATATCGTGTCTTTACGATAAGTATTTTCTTACCAAAAGAAAACGCTATTATTTCAATTATTAAAAAATAATAATACTTTCATCATATAAAATTATGATGAAAAATTGATTTACTTATTCCGTTGATGAAATCATTTAAATATTCTGTATTTGTCATAAATATTTTTTAACGATCCGTTGAAATATGAAAACCTAGTATATAAAATAATATTGAAACAGACTTACGATTAGTGTCTACAAACACACACGTACATTCATTCACCTAATTCAGTTTCTTCATTTGGGTCTTCAACTTCTTATCGTTTGGTGATTTTTCTGACAACTCTAGTTGTCTTTGATTCAGATTTCGCAACCGGATAAAAGTCCTTTGTTTGATGTAAGCATGTATTACTTTTTCCGGAATTGTTGGCATTTCTTTTGTTAATTCTTCAACCAATTTGCAGACAACGACTTTATATTTTTTATGCTATTTCCCCGTGATAAATTGAAAATTAATTAAAATTTTCAGATATGCCACCAGTCCAACTCAAGATATGCATTAAATCTCGCAGTAGTTGTAATATTAGTAATAAAATCAAATCAAACCAAATTTATTATACTTTTGCATTTACTCTTGTTAACAATTAATAATTATAACTACCCATAATAATAATAATAATAATAATAGTATTTATTTGCTGATAGAACGCGTAATAACGATAATAACATTAATCTATCACATGATCCATTGAAACTAGTATATCGTGGTCAATAAATATATTGCGATACGGTATAAAGCGCACTTTTATTTTGTTTAATTTCAATTTAAATACATATCATCAATGAATTAAATGTAAAATTAAATCGGTATACTTCTCGTTGGATAAATATCATTAGGAAGGAAGTTGATTGTGTGAGTAGGGGAACTCGAACGTGTGTTGGTGGGGAACGTCGTAGAGTTACGTTGTCCTCGTCGATTGCCTGGTTTATCTCAGACTGCTAAAAAATGTACTTACGACGTAATATACTCGTAATTTGTTCTTAACCAAATTTAATACTCTTTTTTTTATTATTGATGTTTATATGAATTGATTTTGTAAATTAAACACCACATAAAATCAATTCCGAAAAAGGGGGAGATTTATGACGTGTTAAGAGATAAGGGGTACCGAAGAATTCATCGCAAATATAGAAACTATAAAATTAAAATATATATATATATATATATCATATGTAAAGTAGGCTGGTGATCGACGTGTACATATATGGATATCGGTATAATTACGTTATTTCCATGTGAGTAAGATAGAGTAATAATAATAAGAGGAAGATCGAAGAGTATAGAGTCCAGATTCATACTATAAGTTCGTAATAACGTTAAAATATGGATAATACCTTCGACAGTAGGAGAACTTTAACGATAAAACACGTGTAGAACGAACAACGGAAACATCGTATGATTATCGATATATATATATATATATATATATATATATATGTGTGTGTTCGTATTAAGAGATAAAAGTTCTCGTCGTGATATGCGATCGCTAATAATTCATATATCGTTATACCTTCGTAAGATATGGTCTAATCGAGAAAATCGTTCCTACGTAACGCGATCGATATGTATATACTGAATTAGTAAGGTCGCTGATTCGAATCGTCGTTTTACGAATCCTTATATCCGCGTCGATACAAATGAATTCTAGTCGTAATTAAACATAATTTTAAAGGAGTTTCGGATTATTAATGAAATAATAAACTTTAAGTACGGGAGCAAGATGATAACAATCATCGGATACACCTTTGTCATCCGGGAACATCATCGGTCCTACCTGTGGTACCCAGGTCTACAAAGTTCTATTATTTTTAATGATAAATTTCACATGTATATATATATATATATATATATATATATATATATATATATATATATATATATTACGTGTGACTATTCTTTGAGTTTCTTTTTTTTTTATGTATGTACGTGTGTGAAACCATTTATTAAATGTATTTAGTTTTGTTAAATGTCAAATTATAATTATAATAATAAACGCATAATTAAAACGAAACAAAGATTTATCACGAAATCTTAACATCGATAATTGTTTGTTTTACACGTGATAATTTTAATTACGTCGAATTTTTAATCACGTCAAAATTTCATAATAATAATAATAACATATATACATACATATATATATATATATATATATATATATATAAAACAGAGAAATAAATTAAATTATATCCACCATACTTATATCTGTACATTATTCTGGTAGCAGGTATGTCAACTTTCTTCATATAACTACTTTATAACATATACTCTTTGTAATTGTAGTATTTTTTCCTTCAGCGCAGAAAGATCCTAACAACCGAATTTTAGAATATCGTAAAACAATTTTTATATACATGTACATTGTATGTATATATATGTATACATATATTTATATATATACATATGTGTATATATACATTTATATAATACATATGTGAATATAGTATCATATAATTAGCTTGCATGGATATATCATAAGAGAATCAAAATATAAGGTTTTTATTATTGTGATTAACCCTATTGTTATTAACCGATAATGATCTGGTAATTATATATAGTAGTTATCACAACTTTATATAAACAGTTCACTAATGTTTTCAGTTAATTATTAGCATGACGAAACTATGCGCGACACTGAGCACTGCCGACCACAATCTTAAAAATTGCTTTATTAGGCTCCCGTACGAGCCGCATAAAATGGTGAGTACGTCGAAGAGAGGGGATCGTCATAAATTATCAACCACGAGGAGGGATAATAAATACTGCTCAATCTTCTCGGATCGAGTACGTTATAAAATCAAGTGTCAAAACAAATTCACTAAGTTAGTGAACTTTTGAAAAATTAAAATATTCACACGTAAAATTATAAATTTAACCAAATATTTGTCTCGAAAACTGTTGTACCGTACTTGTTTAAAATAGATAGTCTGGCGACAATTATACATTTTGTGCTATATAGAACAAAAATAAATAGCTGTTCTATTGGAAATCAATGATGAACACGAAATTATGAGTATGGTAAAAACAGGAGAGTAATCAGAGCTATTGTTAATGATACTAAGTATTTTTAAATAACTAGCAAAATTTCCATTACCCGTAAGATAATGTGTTAGAAAAAGTTAGTTCTGAAATTTTTAGTCTTTAGTCTTGCTTCAATATCAGATAATAGAGCTTATTAAGTGGAATTGAATTGTTTTGGAGCATCTTGCTGCGGAAGATGTGGGTCGTACATTATTATGATGGTGTTAAGTCGGACGCACTAGAAATTAGCCAGCAAATGATGGTGAGGATAGTTTAGTGGCCATTCATTTACTTCTATTAATAAACTATCGATTGAAAATTGATAATTTGAAAAAATTCAAAAAACCCAGATCAGCTACAAGAACCGATATACTTGAGCAAAAACTAACCACTGGAAAAACCTTCATTAAAACTATAAACTCTTCTACACCATCTGATATAATATGGCAAAAAATTCAGAAAATTACAAACAAACGTTCAGGACAGACTGTAGCAGCTATCGAAACAGATTCACGAATCATAGATTATAGACAGGAAATAGCAAATATCCTAGCCAACTTTTCCTACAAAGTATCGTCTGACAATTATCTATCTGAGGACATTAAAAAATCAAACCCTCAGAAAAGTCAAACTACTTTCTCGATTTTAACTCAAGCACTCATCAAAACTATAATGTTGCTATAACTAACACGGTATTCACATAAATATAAAAACTTGAATGCTAAATCGAAAAATGCAATAGTTCACTTTTTCAATACCCTCTGGGGAAATCACTCCTTCCCGGACATGTAGAGAGAAGCTTATCTGATTCCTATTCTAAAACCAAATAAAAATGTTCTACACCCTACTAGCTATAAACCCATTTCGTTCACAAATACCCTGTGCAAATTATTAGAAAAGAATAATAAATAGCAGACTACTCTGGCACCTAGAAAGTTTTCCTTGCAACAATGAAACTCACGTATACCAATTATCTGCAATGTTTTCCATTTATACACCGTGAACATATTGCAATTGATAAAAGTCTAAAATACATTCTAAAACAAACGGTTTTTAAACTGATTCAATCAGTGCATTGCAGTATATCCAAAATCACAAACAACGACGCTAACAACTTAAAATATATCATATACAAATTAGCCGTACAGAATAATAAGTTGGCTTCCTTTGGACATCAGCTCACTCAGGAATTTTAAGTAATGAAAATGCAGATAAAGCAACTAAAACACTCCAGAGAAACCTGAAAATAGTTAAACCCACCCACTTAACTGATTTACACACAACCATCAAACAGAAACTCACAGCACTGTATCAGAACTACTGGGAAACACGTTGCACACAAACGAAAATTAGGATATTAGATGAGAGCACACCAAAAAAAACAGGGGTGAGGAAGTGGCTTTAACTAGATTACGCCTAGGGAATACACTGATCACGTCTCAACATCTATTGAATGGAAATCCACCACCTGTCTGCTCAACGTGTAACGACCAACTAAGCTTACACCACAATTCAAAACAAATCAAATCAAAGTACCTTTATTGAGGAATTATGAATATAAACAAATTATTAAATATATAACTTATAAACTAAATTGAGCAAATGTTTCCTTTAACCGTTTTCATTCTTTTCTATTTATGGCTACTTTTTCGAAATGATTTTGATTGAGGAAATTATTAAAATTGTCCTTCCGCCTACTCCTTTGATGAACAATTCTTCTCTTATGATTCGAGAGATACCAGAATGTGGTCCTTCCCCATCTAGCATAGATTATTACACCATTATTATTTTTAACAGATGCTTAATTGTTTTTATTTTAAAATGATCCTTTCTCTTAACCACAAGCATTGATCTTTCGATAGCGTTCTGAGTAACCTTGAGTCTGTTAATTGTCACTGAATATAACACCCAAGTTTGACAACCGTAAGTTAATACCGATATAATACTCATATTGAAGACCTGGTTTTTTTGAATGTTACTAAAATGATCTTTAAAATATACATCTTAAAGCCCAATACTTGTTCCAGGATCTTGTGATTCTTACGTTTATTTTATTTTCCATCTGATTCCTAAATGATAATAATCTCGGTAGTCGCTATATAACTGCATTTTGTTGATATTTGAATTTTATGTTAATATTTTAGTTTTTTAATATTCATACATAGACTTGCAGTTACCCCTCTTGCATTCAGTTCTGAAAGCATTGTCCTAGCTCCTCCAATGATGTAGCAAGAAGAATTATTTCGTCGGCATATCTTAGGTTAGATATTCTCATCCCGTTTATATTTATCCGTTTGTTCTCTTAATTCATTTCTTTAGAAACTTCTTCTTATGCGCAGTTACATAGAATCGGTGAAATTTTGTCACCTTGCCTGACCCCCCCGTTTAATTGTAAAATATTGATCTTTAGCATCCGTAACTATCTTACCTTTTAAACCTCTATACATTTCTTGAATTATCAGGATATAATTTTCAGAGACTCCTTGATTTTGGAATGCCCTAAAAATATATTCATGCTTTAAGGAATCGAGTGTTTTATTATAATCGACCCGTCCTAGGTGAAGGCTTATCTGATACTCCCGACATTATTCCATAATTTGATTTATTGTTCCGCTGTGGAAAAATTCTTACGAAAACCAGCTTGTTCTGACTGTTACTAAATTTCTAAAAAATACCTGATTCTATTTTCTATTACTTTTGCGTCTTTACTTTATCGGTCTCGGTCGGTGTCGCGTATTGTGCGTTCGTTCATGTAGATAATTTTTGTTACCGGATCGCACATCGTCCATCGTATTAATTCGTATTAATTCTTATCAAATAACATTCACGTTGTTACCGGCGAGATAAAACCAATTTATATTATTATTAACTATCGGTTACGGTACACACATACTAATACTAAATTATTGTAATTTGTAGAGCGTCGTTTGTCCGCCATTATGGTGACAACGGCTGTTTCTACTTCTATTATTTACGCGACACCATTACACTCACAGCAACACACTCAATCATTTACTTATACAACAGTACCTATGCAAGAAGCGCATATCGTATAGTCTGATAACGATATTTATACTTCATCTCACAAACCTGTTTATTATTTATCGCAACCAGGCCCAGCAATATTACCTAATTACTCACAACATTTCTCTAATTTGGAAAGTAGTTCAAATCAGCCATCGTGCTCTTATGATAATATTAGCGATCAAATTGAAGTCGTGTGTGACACCTTGAGCGAATGTAGTCCTAATGAAGAGTGGCAATTACCTAAGAGAAAAGCCAAAAAGCGACCAATTTCACCACAAAATATTGAATCCAAATGTAAAAATAGTAACCGTTTCAGCCGTCTGCCCCTTGATGAGGAAGTTCCGAATCACGATCACACTAAAAATGTACAACCCAAAGCATCACCACCTCCACCGACATTCATACATGGAGTTACACATTTTTCGGCAATGACCAATAAAATTGCAGCGATTATAGGTAAACAGGATTTTGTAGCGAAAACTTTAAAGAATAATACGGTCAAGGTAAATGTTCAGGGCATTGATGACTATAGGAAGCTTGTATCTACGTTTAAAAAAGAGGACGTTAACTATCACACGTATCAACTAAAACAAGAAAGATCATATAAAGTAGTAATCAGAAATCTTCACCATTCGTTAACGGATGAACAAATTATAATAGCTCTTAAAGAACAAGGTTTTAGTGCTCGAAATGTATTAAATGTTAGACATAAAATTACTAAAGAGCCTCTTCCATTACATTTTATAGACCTTGAGCTCACAGACAATGTTAAAGAGATATTTAATTTAACTCACTTGCTTTACACTAAAATAAAGGTTGAAGCTCCACACCCTAAGAAAACAATTCCTCAATGCGTGCGCTGTCAGTCTTGGGGGCATACTAAATCTTTTTGCAACCGGCCATATAGGTGCGTAAAATGCGGTGGTCATCACAATACCACAGAATGCAAAAAAGATCAAAATTCTGCCCCGAAGTGTGCATTATGTGAAGGAAATCATCCTTCAAGTTACAAGGGTTGTGTGATCTACCAGAAACTACACGAACAGAGATACAAATCAGGAAACAGTACAAGTTCAACCAATCCAATAGTGTCATATGCTGAAATAACAAGAAACAAAACTGATGCAATTAACTCTCTTATCAATAATAACGAACCTTCACCAGGCTATAATGTTAATAATAACGTGAACGGTTCATTTAATAACCAGCGAGAAAACAATACTGACTTTAAAAGTACCATAACAACTTTTTTAAATGAATTTAAATCAATGTTCAACTAGCTTATGCAGCAAAATATAGTCGTACTAAACCTGCTCACAGCATTAACAAATAAATTAATTAATTAACAATGACGTCGTTGTGAATAGCCACGTAGAATGCCAATGGTGCAGTTCAAAATAAGTTGGAAATAGAGATATTCCTTACTCTTGAGAAAATCGACATATTGCTACTATCTGAAACGCATTTCACAGATAAAACATATTTCAGTATTAAAAATTATAACGTCTACAAAACTACGAGGCCTGACCATAAGGCGCACGGTGGCAGCGCTGTTGTTATTAAAAGTACAATAAAACACTACGAACTAAAAAATATATCCACTAAAGAAATTCAGGCAACAAATATAATGACATATTCATTGAATGGTAAAATTGCAGTCTCAGCAGTGTATTGTCCTCCAAACCACAGATTTAATGAACATAATTTATGTGAATACTTTACTATTCTAGGCCATAGGTTCATCTCTGGCGGTGACTGGAACGCGAAAAATATAAGGTGGGGTTCACGGTTTTCTAACCCTAGGGGAAAACTATTAAATAAGATAATTTTAACCAAAAATTTCGGTTGTGTGGCGTCAGGTGCACCAACATATTGGCCCACAGACTTAAACAAACGTCCTGATGCTTTAGATTTTTTCATAACTAACGGAATTTCAATGTTGAACATAAATGCCGATTCCAATTTTGATTTATGCTCTGATCACAGTGCCGTAATTTTAACCGCGAGTACAGGCTTAATAAACCAAGAAACTTCTCCCTCTCTACACAATAAATATACAAATTGGGAAGATTTTCGAGCATCCATAAACTCAACATTAAAAATAAATTTATTACTAAAGACTGAATCAGAGATAGATGTAGCGATTCAGTATTTTACTGAAACTATTCAGAGTATCGCATGGAAATGTACTCCAAACATTAATAAAATGAAAGAAATAAATAATATTCCGCGATGTATACTCGATCTGGTGAAAGAAAAAAGAAATATCCGTAAATTATCCCGAAATCCCTATTACAAAACATTATTAAATAAAAAATCGAAAGAACTAAAGATTTTACTTAAAAACCTTAAAAATCAATCCTTCGAACGCTGCCTACAAGAACTTTCACCCACAGAAGCGACAAATTACAACCTCTGGAAAGCGGTTAATAGCAGAAACAAACCTATACAACCCCTTCCTCCAATTCGTAAATCCGATGGTAGATGGGCTAGAACTGACAAAGAAAAAGTTGGAGTATTGGCCAAATATTTCTGCGATGTCTTTAAACCAAATTTACAGACTAATGATGCAAATGACATTCTTGAATTTTTAAGTGTGCCATTGCAATTAAGTCCTCCGATTTCGCCAACGTCTCCCAGTGAAATCAAGTATATAATTGATAAATTTAACAAAAAAAAGAGTCCGGGATTTGATTTAATTACTAATAAACTGTTATCGGAACTACCCAGAATAGGTATACTATTACTTACAAATATTTTTAATGCTGTTTTTCGACTTCAGTATTTTCCTTTGTCCTGGAAATTGGCGCAAATAGTGGTTGTACCAAAACCAGGTAAGGCACCGGACGAGGTTTCATCCTATAGACCCATTTCCTTACTTCCTATTCTTTCAAAACTCCTTGAAAAAGTAATATTGAAGCGGTTGAACCCCATTTTAGAATTGGAACATGTTGTTCCTCAGCACCAATTTGGTTTCAGAAAAAGACATGCGACCATTGAACAAGTACACCGAATTGGGCAGACTATTCAAGAAAGCCTTGAAACTAAACAAGTATGCACGGGTGTGTTCTTGGATGTCAAGCAAGCCTTTGACAAGGTATGGCATCATGGTCTGCTGTATAAATTGAAAAAAATATTACCGCAACCTTTCTATTTCCTTCTAAAATCCTACCTTGAAGATCGCACATGCCAGGTTAAAATCCAAAATCAATTGTCTGATATCTATCCTGTATCTGCTGGCGTGCCTCAAGGAAGTGTCTTGGGTCCGGTGCTTTACTTAATTTATTCTGCTGATTTTCCAGTTGATAATAACGTGATAACAGCTACGTTTGCTGACGATACAGCGTTGTTAGCTGTTGGTAAAGACAATAGTGAAACTACAAATAAGCTTCAAAAAACCCTGTTAAATGTTGAAAACTGGCTGAGACGCTGGCGTATCAGGTAAACGAAAGCAAGTGCACACAAGTTGATTTCACATTGCGAAATTTTATGTACCAACCATTAAAAATAAATGGGGTAATTATTAGCCAAGAAAAAGATGTCAAATATTTAGGCATGTATTTAGATAGTAAACTGACATGGCACAAGCATGTTAATCAAAAAAGAAAACAGTTAGATTTAAAACTGCATGGATTAAATTGGCTTCTTGGTAGGTACTCAAGTTTATCACTGGAAAATAAACTTCTGGTCTATAAAATAGTCTTAAAGCCTATTTGGACATATGGTTTAATGTTGTAAAGATGTACATGTAAATAGAATTCAGCGATTTCAGAACAAGGCCATAAGACTCATTGTTTCCCCACCTTGGTACGTATCGAACCATACATTGCATCGAGACTTAAACATCCCATATGTAAAAGATGAGGTTAAACGTGCTGTTGATCGATATGTAAGTCGTTTGGAGACACACACAAACGTACTGGCGATCAGTCTACTTGACACTAGTCTAGATGTTCGCAGGTTAAAACGTAGACGACCGTTTGATCTAGCCTAATTTCTCAGTGGGGTCCATCATTGGATGCTAACCCCTAACATGTTATTTCGCGTTTCAGTCCAATTGCTGGATGGCTGCCTGGCCAGTTGTAATTAAAAATATATTAAAAAAAAAAAAAAACTTTTGAGAATATTTTAGAGATGCTTAGGCTTATGTAATTGGAGGATAGTTCTTAATGTTGTGACGGTTCCCTTTTATAAATAATAAAATCAGATCGGAGTAATTCCATTCCTCTGGTATACTACATGTTTTCAAAATTTTACTAAAAAGCATTACTAAGCTTTTGATTAAAACCTCCCCCGGCTTTTATGTGTTCGTTCGTAATGCCATAATGACCTTCTACCACCGATCTAATTTCACCAAAATATTGCCAGACGGATATATATACAGTCGAATCCGCTTAAAAGGGACACATCGGGCGGAAGTCATTTGTCACTTATAACCGGCTGTCCTTTAAAGCGAATTTTTTTAAATCTCTTATTGAAGCGAGTAGGTGTTAGAATATATACAATTTAGTAAACAATTAACATACTTATAACCTTATTAATGCGTAATATTGTTTTATAAAGGTTTTTACGGAGAATGTTTATCGCGTTGACTTCGTTGGTCTTTGTTCGGCAGTCTATCGGTGAGATCGTTTTTATTTCCTTATCGCTGATAGTAAATTTTCTGTTGTGGATTCTTAATTTTATCTATTTTTATCTTTATTTTATCTTGTATTTTCTCTGTTTATTCGAATATATATTACACGTTAATTTAATTCGGTGTTGACCACTCCGATGAGTGCAAACGAAGGGGGCCCCCCGTCGTCCACCGTAAATAACAGTCGTAGTAAACCGTCTAATACTAAGAAACCTAGTTTTCTTGGTATTGAAACGATTAATAAACGTAAACTCTCGGACCCTCCCTCACCTAATTCGTCAGGTTCTATTAAAGAAATTAAATTCTTCGATCCTATAACGCCAGATGCGATTAACAGTCATTATGATAATAATAATAATAATAATAATGTAACAGTCGAATTATTTCCTTCTAATCATAGTGGCCCATTTTTTGTCCTAATTGAAAGCTTAGACAAAAATATCGCTGGTTTACACCCTTTAGCAGTTGCGAAATTAATTTCGATCAAAACCCACGGTATTAAAGAATTTACATCTGTGGGAAAAATAGACTTCGTTTAGAGTTTTCCTCCTTATTAGCTACTAACTCCTTTTTGCTTTCTCCAATTTTAAAGGAGAACAAATTAAAAGCATTTATTCCCAGTAATTTAATCCATAGGTTTGGAATAATTAGAAATATTGATACTAAAATGTCAGATAATGATATCTTGGATGGTTTGGAAACGCAGTGTTCTATAAATGGCATAAGAAGACTAAATAAGAAAACACCTGAAGGTTTTACCCCTATTCCGTTTATCGAAATTAAATTTCAAGGTTCTCTGCTTCCACAATATGTCTGTATATACAAAATGTGATTTGCTGTTAACCCAGTGTTCGTCGACCACTTCAATGTTATAACTGTCTTAGATTTGGTCACGTTAAAACGAATTGTAAAAGTAAACCTAGGTGTGCTAGGTGTACAGAAGAACACGATACAAACCGGTGCCCTGCGGCCCCTCATTTTTCCATATGTGCTTTGTGCCATGGTGAGCATTTAGCTACTGATCGTGCCTGTCCTGAATACCAAGAACAGCTAAATATTAAAAATATCATGGCTTACGAGAATGTTACCTTCCGCGAAGCGATTGATATTAAGAAAAAAAACTTAGTCACAAAATCCCACAGTTATAGTGAAATTACTACGCGTAACGACCCTACTCCTTTTAAAGGGCTATCTAAATTATCCAACCATATTACTATTAAATCTAAATCTAAGCCTTCCAAACGTGTAAATACACCAGTAAATCCTTCCTTTCCTAATGTACCTTCTGTTCATCCTTCCAGTGGTGTTAGTCCTATGATTAATCCTGAAAATCACACGCAAACTAATACTACTAATCCGACTGATGTTTCTCGTTCTGATATGATGGAAAATATTTACACACGTCTGTCTGCTCTCTTCCATAAAGAGCAGATCACTGCGCCTAAATTATCTGAAATCTCCACCTTTGTGGAACAACTTATTACTCTTTTGAGGAACGCTCCCAATGATTGTACCTATACTCATGTTGATTCGAATGATCCTGCTGATACTATGGAAATATCAGGGAACTAACTTTCCTTTATTTCATTAATGTTACGTATCATTCAATAGAATGCTAGAAGTATCATCAACAATAAATGTAATCTCGAAGGGTTCTTGTCGTTTAACAACATTGACATAATTCTTCTCTCTGAAACTTGACTTCGTCCTTCACAACAATTTAATATTAAAGGTTTTCTTTGCTATGGAGATGATCGTGCAGATGGGTATGGTGGATGTGCCATTCTCATCAAAAATAACATTCCCCATCAAACTATCAACATTTTTTCACTTTATCCGCCTTCTGATCATCTGCTTAATGCAGTTTCCATTCAGATGAATCTAAATAATTCTCCATTATACCTCGCATCTATTTATTGTCCTCCAATGCATCGTCCCCTCTGCTCTCTCGAGAATTTATTACTGCTATTAGGCTCCCTAATGAGAAAAGCCAGCTCTTTTGACATCACTCTTACTTCGGCAAATCTTGCAGCTATTGTGAATTGGTCAGTTATTAATTCACCTCTTGGCAGTGACCTTCCGATTAGTATATATGCATCCATTAATCCTGATTTGACCCAAGAATATATTCCATCTTATTGTTGGAATTATTAAAAAGCTGACTAGACAGCCTTTGCTAAAGAATTAGATTCTCAATTGAGTACTCTACAAAACAATTTGGCTCCTATCGATTTATATGATCGCTATTTTAATCATCTTAACTTAGCCCTTACGTTACACGTTCCACGTAATCGAATTGGCGGCTTACCGCGAGACAAGATAAAACATTACAAGTCTCTTTGGTGGAATGCAGACTGTTCTGCGGCCTATAATCGTAGAAATGAGGCCTTCCGATTATATAGGCACGCTAAAACAACTGCTAATTATTTATGTTTTAAAAAAGTCGAGGCTGAAACTCGTTTCATCATCAAACAACCTAAAAAAACAGCCTGGCATCATTATTGTTTCTCATTCAATCGAAATACACCTTTAACGAAAGTATGGAAAATGGCTAAGGGTTTCATCTGCAATAAATTCTTAGATAAATGTTGTAATATAGGTAATGAAGAAATGAACTCATTTATAGATAACATTGCTCCTTCGTACGTGCCCGATGAATCAAAAATTAAAATTAATAAACACTCATCACAATCTACTGTAAGACATTTCCTTACTGAAGAATTTACTTTACAGGAACTTAAGCTAGCTTTAAAGAATAAAAAATCTACTAAGCCCGGATCCGATCAGGTTACTTGCTCTGTTCTCCAACATAACTCAGATTTTGCTTTGCAGACTTTATGCTATATTTTTAATCGCCTTTTTTCAACTAAAGTATACCTCAATCCTGGTCTGAATTTGTAGTAATTCCGATTAAAAAATCAAGATCAGCTAGACCAGCAGGTGAATCCTACCGTCCTATATCTCTTGCATCATGTATCAGGAAACTATTCGAATGTGTACTAAAGAACCGGATTGTTTGGTGGTTAGAGTCGAATTCTTTGCTACCTAATTGCTGTTTTGGTTTCAGACCAAACAGAGGCTCAATGGACTGTGTTGCATATTTAACAGCTGACATATACCAATGTTTCTTAGACAAGAAGTTTCTGATTTCTGTGTTCTTCGATATTAAATGAGCCTTCGATGCGGTTCATCTTCCGATTTTATACACCCGGCTAATCGCTGTTAATATTCCGACATCTCTGGTTGCTTATATTTGTAATTTGTTTACTTGCCGAATTTGTTACTGTCAACAAGTTGTCTATAGACGAGTATACCATGGTCTTCCTCAGGGCTTAACAATGTATTAATCAAGAAAGAATTTATCAACTACCATCAATATGATACAAGAAGATATTACCAAAATTATTAATTGGATGGCTGAGTCTCATCTAATGATCTCAACTTTCAAAAGTAATGTTATTTTTACATATAAACGGTTGACCGACCATACAACGATTCGTTTTAAAAGTGATGTAATCACGAATTCCAATTCCGTTAAATTTCTGGGTCTAGTATTAGACCAGAAGTTATTGTGGAAGAACCATATTCAGTTACTTTGTTTGAGGGTCTTTCAGGCCTCAAACATATTGAAGATGTTACGACATACCCGGTGGGGTGGTGATCCGTTTGTCCTAAGGACACTTTATTTAACTCTAGTAAGATCGCGGATAGATTATGGATTTCCAATATTTGGCAGTGCGGCTCGAGATCATATTATTAAACTCACACGGATTGAAAACTGTTGTTTGCGCTGGATGCTTGGAGCATTTCCTTCATCACCAGAAGTTGATTTATGTTCAGAATCCTGCATTCCACCAATCCAGTTGAGAGGTCAACAACTTGCAAATCAGTTTTTCCTAAAATTTTTATCCTTTTCTAATAACTCTTTATCCTTTAAATATCACGAAATTTTTCACAAGTGAAGATTTACATCTAAATCATGTCCTTTGCTCGCACGTTCCGCCAATATATTTCTTCCATACAAATCCTTATTACTTCCCGCTCCTGTATTCTCTCAATTCACCTTTGCTGGAAAATTTTCAGTTTCTACGGTGGATTTAGAGTCCCACAGGCAATGGCCTTATCTTGGGCCTTCTTCTAACTTAGAACATATCTTCATAATTCAAAACAAGTGGCCCGAATTTTTATATGTGTACACTGATGGATCTAAAGATGGTTTTCAAGAACTGGCAGAATCGGCCTTCATGATTCCAAGTAAAAACGTGACCAGAAAGTTTAAATTACCGTCGGCGTGCTCGATTTTCACCACTGAAGCTTTTGCGATCGTCAAGGCTTTACGCTTCCTTCGCACTTCTAATTTTAGTGGCAATATTCTTATTTTATCGGATTCTCTTAGTTGCCTTAATGCTATATCGAACTTTCATGTTACCAAGGGATCTTATTTTATATTTGCAATTTTAGAAGAAATATATAATTTCAGTTTAAGAAATATTACAATCGGCTTTTGTTGGATTCCGGGTCACGTTGACATTCTTGGTAATGCTGTTTGTGATGAAACCGCAAAATCAGCATCCTCCATCGGCATTTTGTGTCCATGTATTCCATATACAGATCTCCGCGTTTCAGTGAAAGCTCAGTTGGAATCAGACTGGACTGTTTTCCATATCAATAAAGTCAGCAGTTTTTATAAAAGCGTTAAACCAGTTCGTTCCAAAGAAGCGTGGTATTTTCCTAAAAAGTTTAGCGGGCCAATTTCTCGTCACATGATTACAACATTAACTCGCTTCGTATAAATCATTGTTGCCTACCTGTTCATTTGCACCAAATTGGAATGACCGAAACCAGCACCTGCTCTCACCGGACGATACCGATATGATTCTGGATTCGAATCATTTGTTTTTAAACTGTTCCTCCTACTCGGCAGAACAATCGCGTTTATTTTCTAAACTTATATCTTTGCCATCGGCCTCCGTATATCTTAAGTTCATAACTTTCCTCAGATGATGCTTGTATATATTATTCTTTATTTCAATTTATTTTAGAATGCAAAGTTACTTTATAATGTTAATTTTTTTTTTTGTTTTATGTTTTTCATGGACAGGTTGGTTAATTCCAGAGTCCAATTTATAATAAATAATAATAATAATAATAATAATGCGTAATATTTATTTATATGGAAATTAAGAGAAAAATACAGAAGGCATACATAAGGCAAAAGAACCTGACCTGATATTTGTAAAAATTGTTCATTTACTGTAAAAATGCGCTATAGTTGTTTGGTGTAAATTCTTCATCTGCTGCGTTTGAACAAAATCTGCACAGTTATCTAATGATGCCGTAGGAGCACCTTCATTATTCTGTTGCATAAAATACCGCCGGAACTTATCAATACATTTTTTCGCCTCTGCAGTAGACACAGGAGGTAAGGAAATGTCATCCGTGTCAACATCACTTTCTGATTCTTGTATTTGTTTCTTCATTGTGATATTTTCCATAATTTCGTTATCCGAGTCTTCAATATTATTGTCAAAGTATGGCAGGTTGGCGTCAATATCAGAAAATTGTTCATAGTTGGTCACATGTAGTAATTCATTCAACGTTTCATTACTTTCCATTTCAACAATTTCATAACCGGGCTCCTTGAAACCACAATGAGCAAAGCAGTTCTGAATTGTCATAAAAGTGACTTTTCTCCAGCTATCAGCAACAAATTGTATAGCCTGCAGTATTGTTATTGTGGAACTGATATCTTTTGCCATTGTAGAAACTGTTATCAGGTCGTCTTCAATAGCTTCTAAGATATGCTGCATCAACATCTTCCTATATTGCACTTTTAAATTTTTTATGACACCCATATCAAGTGGCTGAATTAGTGAAGTAGTGTTTGGAGGTAAGAATTCAATTTGAATATTCTTCAGTTTAACGACAGTGTGGTGCAAAGTTGCATTGTCAATAAGGAGTAAAATTTTTCTAGAATCTCTCTGTAATTCTATATCCTAGTTTTCTAACCATTTTGAAAAAATAGTAGCAGTCATCCATGCATTTTTGTTTGCGTAATATGTTACTGGCAGATTATTTACATTGAGATTTTTAAAGCAACAAGGCTTTTTAGTTTTACCAATAACTAAAAGTTTTTTTTTGTCACTTCCAGTTGCATTGCAACAACATAGCACAGTGATACGATCCATAACTTTTTCAAACCAATAAGTTGTTTGTGTTTGTACACTAATGACCCATCTGGAGTGGCTCGACAAAATAAACCAGTTTCATCCGCATTATAAATGTCATTCAGGCTGTAACTTTGAAGGAATTTGGAAATTTTGCTTGAACTCAATTGTTCAGCTCCTGTCAAATCAGCACTTGCCTTTTCTCCATGAGATTTTTTGAATTTGATATCATGTCTCCCTTTCCACCGAGCAAGTCAACCATTCGTAGCAGTAAAGTCTTCAAAACCCATTTTTTTCGCAAATTCTTCAGATTTTAATTTCAACATTGGCCCACTGGCATGAACACCTCTTTGTGTTACTGTGCTAAACCATAAATTAAGAGCTTCATAGATCTCTGGGTTTTTACCTTTTCTTTTTCGTTTCCTTTCAACCGCCTGACTGCCCTTTTCAGTACTACTCCATTTTTTACGTAAGTTCTGTTCATCTGTTTTTAAACGGGAGATGGTGTTTTTGGAGACGCCCATGATTTTTGCTAACTCCCAAATAGGCATATTGTGAGGTTGAATTTCGATTTTGTCTAAAATATAATTTTTTTCCTTTAATGATAAACATTTACGCGACATTTTATTCATACAAAAAATTCACCAGAACTAAAAAAAGAAAAGAAAATTTTCATAAAAAAAAAATAAATACAGTTTTTGCAGAACTAAACTAAGAACATAATAAGCTATTGGAGAGTGGATAATTAATAAACGTACAGAGCAAAAAACAGTATAGCATCAATGAAAGAATGTCGACACAAGGACATCTCAAACAAAACGGAGAAAAAACAAAAATGTTCACTTAAACAAAAACGAATTATAAAAATGACTAAAACATTTTTATTCAAATTTTGTTTAAATGAATATTTTCGTTTTACGACCCCGGAAGTGTCATTTTTATCGGCTGGCTTATCGCCGTCTCACTATTTATTGCCTTGAAAGTCTATTAATCTTTATCCCTTATAACCGAGGTGTTGTACCAAAAAAGCGAACTAAAATAACCTTTATTTGATACGTTTGATTCGGGGTTTTGCTGATTGTCTCTATAAACGGCTGTCCCTCTTATCGGGAGTCCCTTATAAGTGGATTCAGCTGTATTTATATATATCCCGTTCACATGCTCCATACCAACAACACACGTCATCAAACCACGTTTTGTAGATTTCTGTGTGTCGACTTATACACATAGGTAGGCTTATTCTTATATATATATGTGTGTGTGTGTGCATTTATATATATATATATATATATATATATATATATACACATGGGCAAAAATTTTAAAAAACATGTATCAAATTAAGTTAAAATGTCTTTAAGTTTCACTTCTTCCCCGCGCTCCAAGGCACAGACGTTTTTTTTTAAAACAAATTAGTATGAATATTTGTCTTCCTATTTACGTGTTATTCCTATATTTTAATGGACATCTAGAATAATGTATTTTATAGAATGAGTAATAAAAAAACAACTGTACGAAAGTTATAGTAATAATAATTGTAGCTGATGATTAGATACGATGAAATAAAATAAAAATTTTAATAATAATAATTTTTATTTATCCTAGGAGTGTTACGGGGATAGGCGCCTATACAACTGGTGCCTCATTTCACTGTTCACATCCGCATTCGTACAACCGAATAGGGTAATATACATATATACGCACAACAAATATACGTATATACACACACAAATATATATATATATAACCACACAATATATATAGAGTGAGAAAGAGAAAGAGAGAGAGAGCAATTCTAAATATTTTTATTTCAATCAAAAATGAGAACGTCCTTGGGCTAGTATAAAAAAATTAAATCAATGACCTACTAGTTTATCTGGTGAGTACACAAATGTCAAACATAAAAAAATTAAATCAATGACCTACTAGTTTATCTGGTGAGTACACAAATGTCAAACATAAAAAAAATATACTATATTGACTTTTCCTGTTTTTTTAAAACTTTTTGGAAAAATGTTTTCTCCATTTCCATTATTTACGTAAAAAATATTGTAAATAATATCCCAGATGCCAAATTTACAATTTTTACACTTTCACAATACTGACAAGAACTGGTGTTTATTTTGAAAGATACCAGTTGTTTATACTAATTGTTGTATTAAACATTACACACAAACACATATATATTACATAAAATAGATGGAGGCATACAATTACGAAACTATTATCTTGACTATGATACATCATTTGCATTATAAAAAGTCCCTGCATTATAAAAGATAACGATATACTTCATAACACAGTTAAGAAGTGGCGTTTATTTCAGAAGGTATGATTTATTTGAACTTAATTTTTGTATTAAAACATTAAACTCACACACATATGTACATATATATATATATATATATATATATATATATATATATATATCACCATTATTTATTTATTTATTTATTTAATGAAGCCACACAACAGCTAACAGCCAATTATAGTGTAGGCTTATAAATAAAATAACACAATGAATAATTTTTTCTGAATTATAAAATTAAAAGTAAAAAAAATACAAGAAAAATACATTGAACACATTCACCAGCCTCACACCCATTAAACACACCAGAAAAACTACACGCATTCACAAATCTCACACTCATTAAAACATACATCATTTACACCCCTTTCACACCGGATCATAATTGAATAAGAGAGCATATATTTTTATTAACCCATATATCTGCAGTATAAACACCATACAAGGACGGACCCATAACACTTCTTCCTTCCGGACCTCCTGCTTAAATAGCATAGATTTGCTGCTTGAATATAGCATAGATTTGCTGCTTGAATTGCATAGATTTGCGAGTTGGTTTCACCATATTTGACACAGAAAAATCTGTCTTGTAGATATGATTTTATAGTAAAATAGTGTGATGGATGAATGATGTATCTCAGTTTGAAAAGGAGACTAAGATGCCAGACGCGATCGAATGCCTTGGAAAGATCAAGAAAAACAACTGAATAATACTGTTTCCGCCATAGCGCTGTAGAGATATTGTCAACAACACGATGGCATTGTTATATAGTTGAATTATTATGCCGAAATCCAAATTGATAAGAAGGAATTATTTTCTTCTTTTCAAAGGATGGATATATTCTGCTCAGTAAAGTTTTTTCAAAAATTTTACTAACAATGAGAAGTAGGCCGACCGGCATATATGAAGTACATACATAAGATGGTTCATTAGGTTTTAAAACAATTTAGTTATTGAACGCTTCTGATTTTTTTCGGTCGGTAATTATCCAGTTACCAGCGTCTTGAAGGATTGGAGCTTTAACATTTGAACAATAGAGGATTTTCCTACTTGCTTGAGCCATCTTGTGTAGATAATTAATTAGTGAACTTGGTGAAGAATGCAGATTTGTATTATTGAATTTCGGAATTTAATATCCTGTTTAATCGGTTCCATCTTGATTTATCTGAGGGGAACCTTGTGCGTTTCCATAATTCTGTTCTGAGTTATTAGAAATAAATTGTGATGTAGAACTCCCTATATGAAGTTCCTCTTTTTAAAGAAAATGAATTCAAAACAGCTTGTGTTTGCCATGTAAGTCTGTTTACTCCTTCATCAAGGTCATTGGACGATTTAAGATGAATTTTTAAGTATAATTTTCATTTAATAGTTTTTGAAACTTACAGCTATTAAAAGAAGAAGGGTGTAATTTACCTGGTGGTAAAAATGATGAAGCAATATTGTTTAATATGAACAATACAGGGCTCTGATCTGATGAAAGGTCATGTAGTACTTCAGCAACAACTTGCACTAGCAAACATTTAGAGACAATAGAAATATCATGTATATCAGGGAGTTTCAACTGGGAAGCCGGGCAATATGTGGATTAATTGGCTGAGATATTCAAAGTTATTGGTAACGGAAGCTAATAATACACTTCCAGGTGGATCGTTTGCTCTGCAGCCAACTAAAAGCGTTTAGCGTTTATGTCACTTATTACAGTATAAAAATTGGTATTTTATATTAATGACACTTTACTAATTATTGCCAGATTCCGCAAGTCAAAATAAGTGCTACAACTTTCGCTCATAATTTTGTTAAAATGTACAACTACATTGTCAAATGGATCGCCACAATTTTTGCCGCATTCCTTATGAGTAACGTTTTACAGTTGACCGATTGCACGATTCCTGTGCAAAAGGTATGTTATGATTCCTTATCGATTTTTTATAAATGACCGCTATATTCACGATTAGTTTTACTTTTCAAGATTAGCGTTACGTACATACTTGATTTACGACGAACGTATTGACGTGTGCGAAGTCAATCAACATGTTTATTTTATCAATAAAGTGTCCTAAAAATCAGGGTTACATTTTTCACTCAAATTTATGTGACTAAGCATTAAAGTTTATTATATCTTACACAGTCACTTAAGCTTCGTTTATAACATCACTTGAACTATTTCTGTTAAGATGACCTTTCAAATGTTTTGAAATTTCATTAATTGTACTCATCAGTAGATTACGACTTGGACATTATTTGTTACCTGACCGTCTTTTCTGTATCCAGATCAGAGCAAGCCCCCTCTGTATATTCCATTCTGAACAGGCAATCTGCAATCCCGATCATGTTTTCTTTCCGTTACATTCTGAACTTTAACTTTTCTATGTTCTCCATGTAATACACCTCTGCATAACCGTGGATTATTTACAATAAGCAACATAGAGAAGTCAGCATTTTTGATTAAAATGTAAATAAGCTCAACAGTATCAGGTGGTGTAGGTCGTAAAGGCAACCTTATTTAGAAAAAAAAAAAAAAAAAACTATTAAAGTAATGTAATCGGCGATAATTTATTTATCAACTCTTCATAACAGAAATAATTTTAGAGGCTTTTCATAATAATGCAAAAATAATTTAAACATAATCTTTGATTCCAATTTGAACGTCATAGCTGCCGTCTTGTGGAAAATATTGTACTCAAAAGTCCATATTTTTACACAGATATCGGCAACAACTGTGAATTTACTTCATATGCGATGATCTGTGTGCAATCATTAACATTAACAAAATGTCTGATTATAAACAGTTATAAAAAAATAATTGAAGAAACCATAAATGAAATAGAATTAACGTTAGGAGTTCACAAATGTAGTTACACATTTTGGTAGATATACGAAACACATACATTTAAGATAAATCACACGAAGTCCTTGTCCCTTTAAAAACCACTCGCAAGCATATTTAGGCCATTACTTTGTAGGAATCGGAACCAAATAAAAAAAAAAAAAAAAAAAAAAAACTTGTCCATCCGAGTAACACTAAAATTGACCACATTATCGGTACACCTATAAATCTAGATTGTACCCGTAAACGCGTCTTTTTTGTAGATAGCGGCAGAGCAGGTAGTCCTCGAATGTACTAACTAATTAAGTTTGAATTGATAATTTATTTTTTCTAGAGTTTATATTTGGCGAAATATTTTAAACCGACGAGCGTACTAAATTAAATTATTGATTTTGATATCTTGTTAATTGTAAATTACGATAAAAATACGATTAAACAATTCATCGAAATGTTACAAGTTCCATTATTCGAATAACCAGATGCCTTCAATTATATTATCTCGTCACGTTCACATTCAATCTTCAACAATTACATTTTTAAATAGGTAACGAATTTAATCACACTATTATCGAACTAACAAGTATGTTCACACAGCCACGTATGTTAAAAAATTTTGCCAAACTATCCTTGCATTACATATACTGAGAATAAATAAATCAAAAAAACAAAAAGGTAGAATTAATGTTGAACACTAAATTCATTTAATTTAAATTTTTAATCATAAATTAAATATTTTTGTTTGAATCAAATAAGAAGAATCGATTCGAATGATATAAAACGATTTCATTTTTATTTTATTTAAATTTTCAGGGAACGATGTTCAGGTCAGGACCATCACCAGGCGGTATAGGACATTAATTATGAGTAACGTTTTACAGTTGATCGATTGCATGATTCCTGTACAACATGTATGTAATAATTCCTTATCGATTTTTTATAAATGAACGCCATATTCACGATTTGTTTATACTTTTTGAGATTAGTATCACATACACACTTGACTTTAGACGAATGTATTGCTGTGGGTGAAGTCGATCAACATGCTTACTTTATTGGTAAAGTGTCCTAAAAATCGGGGTTACATTTTTTACTCAAATTTATGTAACTAAAAATCAAGCATTAACCTTAATTATACTGTACACATTCACTTAAGCTTCGTCTATAATATCACTTGAACTCTTTCTATTAAAATGACCTTTTAAAAGTTTTTTGAACAGCATTTAAATAATTGTACTCATCTGTATTTTATGATTTAAACATTATTTGTTACCTGACCGTCGTTTCCGTATCCAGTTTAGAGCAAGTCCCTTCTGTACGCTCCATTCTGAACGGGCAGTCTACAAAGACGATCATGTTTTTTTTTAACACTCTGGTGTGACTCCGTTACATTCTGAGCTTTAATTTATCTTTATATGTTCTCCATATATTACATCTCCGCATAATCGTAGATAATCTACAATAATGCCCCCATATAGCAACATAGAGAAGCCTGATTGAAATGTAAATAGTCCCCACACTATTAGGTTGGGTAGGTGGTAAAGATATCCCCATATAAAAAAAAATTAATACCCCCATTAAAATAGTGTAATCAGCCATAAAATTTTATCTGTGTTTATTTTTCTTGTCCAGAAATTCCAACGACAATGTCGAGATTTAAAATAAAAAAAATATAATCGTAATTTATTTATCAACTCATCATAACGGAAATCATTTTAGAGGCTTTCCATAATAATGTAGAAATAATCTAAACATATTCTTAGATTCCAGTTTGAACGTCATAGTTGCGGTCTTGTGGGGAATATTATACTCGGAAGTCAATATTTTTGCACAAATATCGGCAGTAACTGTGAATTTACTTCATATACAATGATCTGTGTGCAATCATTAAAATTATCAAAATGTCTGATTATAAACAGTTATAGAAAAATCAAAGAAGAACCCATAAATGAAGTAAAATTAACGTTACGAGTTCATAAATGCAGTTACACATTAGGGTAGATATTCGAAAAACACATACATTTAAGGTTATGCGAACGAAATCCTTGTCTCTTTAAAAACCATTCACAAATTCTCGGCGATCACATAAATATAGATTGTACCATTAAACGTGTGCCTTTGTTGTAGATAGCGGCAGAGCAGGTAACTGGTACAATATTTCCTTGTGCTCGAGTCTACTAAATTATTAAGTGTGAATTAACAATTTATTTTTTCTAGAGTTTATAGTTGGCGAAATATTTTATACCAATGAACGCACTAAATAAAATTATTATTTTCGATATCATTTTAAGTGCAAATTTGGATTAAACAATTCATCGGAATGTTATAATATTCATTATTCGAATAACCAAACTCTTTCAATTATATATTTCGTCACATTCATATTCAATCTTCAACAATTATATATTTAAAAAGGTCAAAACATAGTTCTTGGAAAAACGAATTTCATCACACTATTATCGAACTTACAAGTATGTTCACACAGCCATATATATTAATAAATGTTGCCAAACTATCCAAAATTCACTCTATCGTATGACATATACTGAGAATAAATGAAACCAAAAAAATTTAAATTTAATTATAAATTAAATATTTTCATTTGAATCCAATAAAAACGATCAATTCGATTTCTAAATCGTTTTTATTTTTATTTTATTTAAATTTTCAGGTAACGGTGTTCAAGTAAGTGCCATCACCTGGTGTGGGAAATGGATCATATTTTTAAAAATTAATCTTACCAACCAAATGTTTAATTTCGCCGAATGTACATTTAAAAATTAGTTACGCATATATTTTTTTTTACCTGAAACGACATGTTGCATTCTTGTCACCTCTTCTTATAATTTCTTTTAAATAAAACGAAATATTTCTGATGTATTTACATAATTTATAGATTATGATATATCATGTATAAACTGCATCAAAAATTTGTCACTTGTAGACCAAAGAGAATTTAAATACTACGTTTCTAAATAGTGTATATTTAGGATAGTTACAAATTAAATAATTTATTATTTGATTAATATTTTGAAACTATTTTAATTATTTAACTTTATTATGACGAAAAATTTATGCATTCAGTTAATTTAATAAAGACATTTAAATATCGTGTCTTTACAATAAATATTTTCTTACCAAAGAAAACGCTATTATTTCAATTACTGAAAAATAATAATACTCTCATCATATAAAATTATTATGAAAAATTGATTTACTTATTCCGTTGATGAAATCATTGAAATATTTTGTATTTGTCATAAATATTTTATAACGATCCGTTGAAATATGAAAACCTAGTATATAAAATAATATTGAAACAGACTTACGATTAAGTGTCTACAAGCACACACGTACATTCATTCACCTAATTCAGTTTCTTCATTTTGGTCTTCAACTTCTTATCGTTTGGTGATTTTTCTGACAACTCTTGTTGTCTTTGATTCAGATTTCGCAACCTGATAAAAGTCCTTTGTTTGATGTAAGTATGTATTACTTTTTCCGGAATTGTTGGCATTTCTTTTGTTAATTCTTCAACCAATTTGCAGACAACGCCTTTATATTTTTCATGCTATTTCCACGTGATAAATTGAAAATTACTTAAAATTTTCAGATATGCCACTAGTCCAACTCAGGATATGCGTTAAATCTCGCAGTAGTTGTAATAATAGTAATCAAATCAAATCAAACCAAATTTATTATACTTTTGAATTTACTCTTGTTAACAATTAATAATTATAACTACCCATAATAATAATAATAATCTTTATTTGCTGATAGAACGCGTAATAACGATAATAACATTAATCTATCACCGATCCATCGAAACTAGTATATCGTGGTCAATAAATATATTGCGATACGGTATAAAGAGCACTTTTATTTTGATGAGTGGTTAAGTCCATTCGAAACGTTAAATTTTTTTAATAATCAGGACGTGGTTTTTACCGAAAATAATTCTAGACGAATGGAAAACAACCACGAAAGTTTTAATAAATATATATCGAATCAGTGTAAATTTTTAAAATATCCATATTACCGTATATCAGGTATTTAACGGATGTGAGGTCTTTACACTACAGAAGGAAAATAGCCATATTAAGGTTTCTTCATTATGTATGTAACGGTAGATTTAATAGTGAGTATTTAACAATCAACCGTCTCCTATATTGTACCAAGACCAAATAGGCCATCAAATCGTTTTACGAACAAACCTCGGTTTAAGTTCTCCATTGTCGTCAGCTTTCCGCTAATTCTCTTTTGAACACATTTCTCCGTATAGATATATATTTTGATAAAAGTTATTTCTTTAATAAGTTACTTCCCGAACATATTTCGCGATAAGAACAGAAGTTTCGCTGTTGTCTATTCCAATGGTCCTAGATGTTCCTTTACTAATGTACATGTAGTATATACGTTAAGGTTTATATTGTATCTATTACTTTGTTGAAGATTATTCGTCCGTATATTTCGAGTAAAATTGTGTGAATAGGGTGTGTGAATGATGTATGTTTTAATGAGCGTGAGACTTGTGAATGCTGTAGTTTTTCTAGTGTGTTTAATAGATTTGAGGCTGGTGAATGTGTTCAATGTATTTTATTTTTATTTTATTTTTATTTTATTTTTATTTTATTTTTATTTTATTTTTATTTTATTTTTATTTTATTTTTATTTTATTTTTATTTTATTTTTATTTTATTTTTATTTTATTTTTATTTTATTTTTATTTTATTTTTATTTTATTTTTATTTATTTTATTTTTATTTTATTTTTATTTTATTTTTTACTTTTAATTTTATAATTCAGAAAAAATTATTCATTGTATTATCTTATTTATAAGCTTACACTATGATTAGCATTTAGCTGTTGTGTGGCTTCATTAAATAAATTAAATAAATTTAATCATAATTCTGAAATAAATGAAAAAAAACATAAAATAATCTAAAAAATGCTGGGACACATTCTCAAAAAGAGCTAAAGTATTCAAAATCAATACGAATACTTCGGTCTGGAATTCAAGTATCACAACAAATTATCGAAGTTAGTGAACTTTTGAAACTGAAAAACATTCATATGTAAAATTGAGATACATTTCAATGTCCAGGGTGTAACATCTACATAAATTTAACCAAATATTTGTCTAGAAAACTGCTGTACCGTACTTGTTTAAAATAGATGGTCTGACGAAAATTATACATTTTGTGACATATAGAACAAAAATAAATGGCTGTTTTATTGAAAATAAATAATGAACACTAAATTATAAGTACGGTAAAAACAGGAAAACTGACATAATTTGCCATATGATGAGTAATAGATACTGTGTTAGAAAAAGTGTTTTTTGTATTTAGTCTTGCTTCAATATCAGATAATAGAGCTTCTGAAGTGGAATTGAATTGTTTCGGAGCATCTTGCTGCGGCATATGTGGGTGGTACAGTATATGATGGTGTTAAGTCGGACGCAATAGACTACATCAAGAAATTAGCTAGCAAATGATGGTGGCGATAATTTAGTAGTCATTCATTTATTTCTCTGTTATTAAACTATCGACTGAAGTAGTGCGAAATGCCCTGGCAGCTAGATGAAGAGCTGAGTTGCGTATGACATTTAAGGCTTGTATATAATATGGTTTCCCGGTTGAATAAATTGCGGTGCCGTATTCACTTTTTTTCCCTCAATTATGCCACTAGCTCTAGGCTATCTTGCAAATTTCGAGAACAGCGATTGACTTATGAAATTCCTTATACAGCTATATTGATTTTCTCTAAATGTATTTTAATACTTTATTGCTGATTATTCATAATTGATCTGTAGGTTTTGTTCGTTTTAATCGTCTAGCAACAGCTAAGGTATTTGTGTAATAATGCAGTTTATCGGCATATTCACTAGTTATTTCTTGTATTTTATCTTTCACGGGTGTAACACCTAGATCCGTGTGCAATGTAAGATTGCTTACATACCACGATGCATCTGTGTTAATTCTTAATGTTTTACTTTAAAAGCGTTGTATTATCGCTACATTATTCTGCTTAGCACAGCCTCAATGTTGACTTCCGTGAGCCCATATAGGCTGTAGAATTTGATTGTACCATAATATCTTGTTCTCCAGTGATAATTCGGATTTTCTTCCGATAAGCCAAAACATGTTCCTGAAGTTTATGCTTAATTCATTTCGTTTTGCTATTATGTGATTTTTCCAGGTTAGTTGTCTATCCAAATGAATTCCTAGATATTTCACTGATTTTTTAACTGGAAATAGCACATTGTTGACATGAATATTTTTGATATTGGAAATATTATACGGGTTGATTGTTTTCTCATTGATTTATATTCGCCGTCACTTGAACCATATTGAAAGTGTTGAAACTGCTGATTCTACGTTAAGTTCAACATTTTTTAAAGACGAATCGGAACAAATAACAGCTGTATCATCCGCGAAAGTATCGATTTCTGTGTTATTTGGTACAGGTATATCGGCTGTATAAATTAGGTAAAGCATCGGACCCAATATACTACCTTGCGGTACACCAACTTTTATTGAATGCAATCGAGATTCTTCATATTTTACAACAAAATATCGTTCGACAAGGTAAGATTTAGATAATTCAAAAAACTGAAATGGGAGGTGGAACCGGATTTTATAAAGCAATCCTTCGTGCCACATATTAGCTTTTCATATACTTTAGAAAGCACTAGAAGCGGAGATATTGGTCGATATGATGCTAGTTCCTCTCCAGGTTACCCTGCTTTCATTACTATAATAATTTGAAATTTCAATTGGATAAGAAAATATCGCAATCGAAATATAGTATTAAATATATAAGTTAGTAGAACAACGCCTTTGTGTGGTAATTGTTTTAAAACCCTTGATGTAATTAAATCGTATCCAGGGTGTTTATTCGGATTCATAGTTTGAATTGTTGTTTTGATATCTCCAAAGGATCTAAATTTAATAGTATTATTCTGATCTACATCAACCAGCGGTGTTGTTAGGGATTCTAAACGTTTAGTTGCTTTCAAAAGGGAATAGCCACAATGAGAAGTGGGTGACAAATTATATAAATAATCACTAAATATTTTATTCTTATGATTTTGTAGCAGCTGCTTTACTCGCTTAGTTTGGTTATTTAATTAAGTTTTATCAACCGGATTTCTATTGTTTTGCCATAACTTCTGTAGATTCCTATTTAAAGCAACTTTTCTATGTGTTTCTGATGGATAATATTTGAACGACTCCTATTTCTTGTAATCTGTTGTAGCTGCCCAAGCTAATTCTTGGACAGTTTTATAAAGTCCTCTACAGCTATTTCTACGTCATGTGCCGTTTTTAGTTGAATTTTTAAGTTAATTTTGTTACCCAACGTTTCGTGAATTAGATCCCAGTCAGTTTGTTTACTGCATAATTTTGGTGCACGTAATTTTTGTATAATTTTCTCACTAACGAAAAGAGTATTACTGGTGTATGATCAGATGAAAGGAGTAAACATCAATGTAGTTTGTTGATAACCATTTTAATATGAAGAAGTCCAATAAGTCTGGAATTTTTAGTGGGTAAGTTGGAGTTTCTGATGAATATACAGTACACAAGTTTTCGTATTTCGTAATGCGTTATATATTTGTTAAATTATAATTCTCTTGCCACCGTGTGCTGTTCCATCTGGATGATTTGTAAAGTGCACATATTTATTATTAATTAAATGCGTCTCTAAAATTAACAATATATCGATATTATTTTGCATAATATACATTTCTATTTCATTAAAATTCCGTTAGTATTCCATGTAATTGGTGGTCAGAAGATTGCAGTTTAGTAATTAAAAACAAAAATAAGCTGCTTCCAAAGTATAAACGTCAACTAACCATCGATAATTTGATAAAATTCAAAAAACCCAGATCAGCTGCAAGAACTGATATGCATGAGCAAAAGCTAACCACTGGAAAAACTTCATTAAAACTATAAACTCTCTATACCATCTGATGTAATATAGCAAAAATCCAGAAAATTACAAACAAACGTTCAGGCCAGACTATAGCAGCTATCGAAACGGATTCACGAATCATAGATTATAGACAGGAAATAGCAAATATCCTAGCCAACTTTTCCTACGAAGTATCGTCTGACAATTATCTATCTGAGGACATTAAAAAATCAAACCTTCAGAAGAGTCAAACTACATTCTCGATTTTAACTCAAGCACTCATCAAAACTATAATGTTGCTATAACTAACGAAGAATTTAATCATGCCCTAAAAGAAATGCGCCCAACCGCCGCCGGGCCTGATGGTATCCACATAAACATAAACAACTGAATGCTAAATAGAAAAATTCAATAGTTCACTTTTTCAATACCCTCTGGGAAAATTACTCCTTCCCGGATATGTAGAGAGAAGCTTATCAGATATTCTAAAACCAAATAAAAATGTTCTACACCCTGCTAGCTATAGACCCATTTCGTTCACAAATACCCTGTGCAAATTATTAGAAAGAATAATAAACAACAGACTAGATCCATTGCAGTTCGGATTTAGAAAACAACGAGGCACTCAGAATTTATTAATCAAGTTAACATCTGAAATACAGGAAAATTTAATACCAAATAAAATTACATTTATCAGCTTTGACTTAGACAAAGTCTTCGATAAGCTGTGTAAACATCACATACTGTTAACACTGCATCAATGGGGATTTACTGGAAATTTACCCATATTTATTAAAAACTTTTTAATCAACAGAAAATTCCGAGTAAAATTAAACGAACACATTTCATAAACGAAAATACAAGAAAATGGCACTCCACAAGGTTCCGTAATTAGTCCCACACTATTCATACATAGCTATGACACGTATTAGACATCACATTTCATCACCAGTAAATTACTGCAGCCGATGACCTTATAATTTACTATTCACACTGTGAAATAAAATATATAGAGCAATTACTCCACCATTCCATAAATGACATAAACAAATGGGCTACAACTCAGGGCTTTAATTTTTCTACATCGAAAACCAAAAACATACCTCTTTCCACAAAAAACATAAATCGCTCACTCCTTGTTTACAAATAGGTTTGACCCACATAGAAAACACAGACTCCCTAAACATACTAGGACTAATTTTAGACAGGAAGCTTCAACCAGCTGAAAATAAGTTATACACAAAAATTAAATGTGTTGAAAATGCTTAAGCACATCTCATGGGGAGCTGACAGAAAAACACTTACTCTATTATACAAAATCTTTTATATTAAGTAGATTAGATTATGCTAGTATAATATATGATAGCGCAGCACAGAGCACTATCAAGTATTAAAATAAATAACCCTCCAAAACTTCTACCTTGGATAAACTTCTCGATAACAATAAACACCGAATTAAATAATTATACTAAAAATACTACCCCCGGCCATGTTTTAAAATCTAAATTCCATAAAATACTCAATCAAAGATACGCGAAATATGTAAAAATATATGCGGATGCATCTAAATCTTTAAACCGAACTACCTCCACTTTCCTTGCAAACAATGAAACTCACGTATACCAACTATCTGCAACGTTTTCCATTTATACACCCTGAACATATTGCAATTGATAAAAGTCTAAAATACATTCAAAAACAAACAGTTTTTAACAAATATGTTGTATGCACTGATTCAATCAGTGTATTGCAGTATATCGAAAATCACAAACAACGACGCTAACAACTTAAAATATATTATATATAAATTAGCCGCACAGAATAATAAGTTGACTTCCTTTGGACATTAGCTCACTCAGGAATTTTAAGTAATGAAAATGCAGATAAAGCAGCTAAAACACTCCAGAGAAACCTGAAAATAATTAAACACATCCACTTAACTGATTTACACACAACCATCAAACAGAAACTCACAGCACTGTATCAGAACTACTGGGAAACACGTTGCACACGTACACACCTCTTTCAAATAAAACCAAAATTACGATATTGGATGAGAGCACACCAAAAAAACAGGGGTGAGGAAGTGGCTTTAACTACATTACGCCTAGGGAATACACTGATCACGTCTCAACATCTATTGAATGGAGATCCACCACCTGTCTGCTCAACGTGTAACGACCAACTAAGCTTACATCACAATTCTAATCAAATCAAAGTACATTTATTGAAGAATTATGAATATAAACAAATTATTAAATATATAACTTATAAACTAAATTGAGCAAATGTTTCCTTTAACCGCTTCCATTCCTTTCTATTTATGGCTACTTTTTCGAAATGTTTTTGATTGAGGAAATTATTAAAATCGTCCTTCCACCTACTCCTTTGATGACAAATTCTTCTCCTGTTATTCGAGAGATACCAGAAGGTGGTCCTTCGCCATCTGACGTTATTACATCATTATTATTTTTTAACAGATGCTTAAGTGTTTTTATTTTAAAATGATCCTTACCCCAAGCATTGATCTTTCGATAGCGTTCTGAGTAACCGTGAGCCTGTTAATTGTCACTGAATATAACACCCAAGTTTGACAACCGTAAGTTAATACCGATATAATACACATATTAAAGACCTAGTTTTTTTGGATGTTACTAAAAGGACCTTTAAAATATACATCTTAAAGTCCAATACTTGTTCCAGGATCTTGTGATTCTTACGTTTATTTTATTTTCCATCTGATTCTTAAATGATAATAATTGTCCTAAGTATGTTGCTTCGTTTACAAGGTCTAGGTAGTCGCTATTGCAAAGTCTTCATAACCCATTTTTTTCGCAAACTCTTCAGATTTTAATTTCAACATTGGCCTACTGACATGAACACCTTTTTATGTTACTGTGCTAAATCATAAATTAAGAGCATCATCAACCTCTGGGTTTTTACCTTCTCTTTTTCGTTTCCTTTCCACAACTTGACTGCCCTTTTCAGTATTACTCCATTTTTTACGTAAGTTCTGTTCATCTGTTTTTAGATGGGAGATGGTGTTTTTGTAGACGCCCATGATTTTAGTCTAATATACAATGAACTTCAGAAGCATCTTACCAAGAAATCATCTAGAAAGTCTACATACCCGCCTTGGTTTACCCCAAAAATTGTTCGTAAACTAAAAACTGAAAACTAAGTTTAGAAAATCCTATCGTAGAACCCGCAATGAAACTGATTATTTTAAGTTTAGTAAACTACTGGCTGAAGTTAAAAAGCTAATAAGGAATTCTTATGACGATTATATTCTTAAGACCTAGGCTAGTATTCAAAAAAACACTAGCAATTTTTGGGCTTTTGTTAAATATAGACGTAATGATCGGCTACACCCTAGCGTAGTAAAACACAAAAATATAGATCATTGTTCTAGTAAGAATATTTCAAATGCTTTTGCAGAGTATTTTTCATCTGTTCATGTGACTGACAGCTTCATGACACTTAAAACTTCTTTAATTAAAGATGGAAGACACTTAAAACTTGCCCCAATCACCATAAATGATTATAAAAAATCTATTAAGATTCTGAAACCTAAGTGGAGTGTTGGGCCTGATGGATTACCGGCAATATTGTTTAAACTATGTTCGGTAGAGTTTGAAAAGCCACTTATATACTTGTTCAATCTTATTATTGGAACAGGTAAATGGCCTGTATTTTTAAAAACAGCTAAGGTTGTTCCAATTTTCAAGTCTGGTGATCGTTGTGCAGCTGAAAACTATCGTCCTATCTCCCTACTATGTATACCCAGCAAAATATTAGAGTCTATTTTATATGAAAGATTATATAATTTTTTTTGCCTAGAGTTGTTCCTGAACAGCATGGTTTCTTAAGGTCTAGATCTACTACAACTAATCTTGTTACATATACAAAATTAATTACTGGCTGTTTGGAGCAGCGTCTTCAAGTTTATTGTATTTATACGGATTTTGGTAAGGCTTTTGACAAAGTCAGCCATAGTTTACTCCTGGTTAAATTACATAATTACGGATTTTCTGGCGATTACATACAGTTATTTAGATCATATTTAACTTCGCGTGTGTGCTACGTATTATTTAACGGATACCAGTCCAAACAATACACTCCTACTTCCGGGGTACCACAGGGGTCTAATTTGGGTCCACTATTATTTAATATTTTCATAAATGATATAGGAATTAACTTACATTCAAAATTTCTATTATTTGCTGATGACCTAAAAATTTTTAGATCAATTAAAAATGTCAGTGATTGTGAATTGTTGCAAGATGATTTATGTAGAATGGTGACATGGAGCGACAATAATTATTTACCTTTTAATTATAAGAAATGTGTTTATATTCGATTTTGTCGTACAAAAAATAAATGTCTCTTTGATTACTCTATGGGTAATGTTCCAGTTTGTAATGTAACCTGTGTTCGGGATTTGGGGGTTTATATTGACAACGAGCTTAAATTTGCAACTCATATTGGTAATGTTACCAAAAATGCTTACAGAACTATGGGTTTCATCATTAGAAATTCATGCGTATTTCGTGATCCTAGGACTCCGCTGTTACTATTCAACACTCTTGTAAGATCGAAATTAGAATACGCATCTGTGCTTTGGGATCCTTTCTACACTAAATATATTCATATGGTGGAAAAAGTTCAATCTCAGTTTTTGAGGTATATTTATTACCGTCAAACTGGTGTCTATCCAACATTTTTAAGTTATAATATTTTATGCGATTTTCTAAATAATAAATCCTCGAGTGCTAGAAGAAAGATAAGTGAGCTGAGGTTCCTGCATGATCTTTGTAACGCTCGCATACATGACAATTATTTATTATCTACAATTTCATTTATGGTTTCCAGTGTTAATAGTAGGTCACATCGTGAATCGCATGCTCGTACAAATCTGGGTTACAACTCACAACTTTTATCCACCTTACGTCTATATAATAACGTACTAAATATTCATCCACAGTTAGATATTCATTTCGATAGTAAATTTGTATATAATAAATTTTTTTAAACTCTATATTTCAGTTGTTACTTTTCAGTAAGTTTATTTTATTTTGGTCATATGTGCGTGCCCCGATGGAAAGTTTGTTTACATGAGAGTATGGGTGTATGACTGGTATATTTCTGTTGTTTTTTTGTGCTTTTCGGATGTGTGCTTGTATGCGGGTATTGGATTAGAATAATTTTTCGTTTTGTATTAGTAATTTTTTGTTTTCAATCTAAATATTATTTATATTAATTAGCGTGTTGTGCGAGTGTGGTTCAGTTTTATTTTTGTTCATACTTTTACTTTATAATTATTCTGTAAGAGCGTACAATTGGCGTTTTGCTGTACGCCGTATTGTTTTGTAAATAAATAAATAAATAAATAAATAAAATATTATTTAAATTACGCCTTATTATACGATTGCAGGAAAATTTTTAATACAAAAAAAACCTGCTCATTTAAAATAACAGAGTGCGTACACTCTTACCGTATCAACAATATACTTAAAAATATCTTAGCTTATTTATTAACACTAGAAGTAGGATTTGTAGCAGGCTTACTGTAGACATATATGTATATACATACACAAATATATATATATATATATAAACACACAATATATATAAAGAGAGAGAGGGAGAAAGAAAGAGAGAGAGAGCAATTCAAAATGAATTTTATGGGTGTTTTCTATACATGAATGAACGAACGAAGAGCAAAAATAAATTGTATTGAAACGATTTTCGATACTCTTTTTATGGCATATAAACTTCCACCTCATATTGAAATACATCGTTCTTGCTGGTTTGTTAATTAAAATTTCAATGTTCAAGTAAACTACTAATAACTATTGTACTATGTATTATTTACAATTGATTTATTTTGATCTTATTCGCTTATGAAATGTGTACATTATACTAGGTGAAATGAATAAAGTGTATTCTTTAAACTACTGTAAAATAAGAAAACATTGAAAACTAATTAACATTCGTTCGATTTTCTTATCATATTTAAAGTGTCCGTAGAAGTAATTGAGATTTTTAACGGTAAACAAAAACAAATTGCCTTTAGAGAATAACAGTCTAGAAGGCAAAATCGGTTTTCCGGTTTTAGTAATGACATCAAAAATGATAAACGATACGATCATTCATGAAAAATCAAAAAAGCCGCCGAATCTTCCTCCACTTGTTACACAGAAGGAAGTTTTAAGAAAAGTCGAAAAAACATTCCCAAGAAATAAATTCGAATAATTTGAACTCAAAAGTGTTATCAAATAACGTTGTTAAAGTTAACACATCGAACGTGGATTATGATAGAAGTTTAGTTAAAGTTGTCATACGACATATTTATATTTCTGTTGCCGAAAACGAAATTGTGAATACATTGAAAGAAAGAGACATTTCAGTAGTACACGACGAGTTACAAATTAATCATAACCGCTTCATTTCGCCGACTTAGAACCCCGATCCAAAATTCCAATAAGATCAACGATCTACAACATTTAACGCGTTCTGGAATAAAAGTAGAAACTCCGAGAAAAATGAAAACTATTGTACCGTGCACGATGTCAAATGTATGGTCATTCTCGTATTCACGCGGACGTTAAATGTGAAGGATTCAACATCATGTAAAAAAGGACAAAAGTACCCTCAACAAAGGAAAGATTATGTAGAAACGGCAATCCTTTTAATTCTAAAGGATGCGCGCTGTATTTAAAATCACATAACACAAAATACGGCGCCGAAAATAATTTTAGCGGATTGCGCACAAAACACAGGCATGATAACATTTTTAACACGGTTAAACAAATAAAAAGTTAAGAAATCAAGCTAGAAACAAATATATTCTAACAACGATCTTAAATGATTTTAAATCGATGCTCACACAATACGAAACTCGATAATATTAAATACGTTTACAACATTCACGAATAAAACTTAGCTAAATAATAGATCAGAACACTCTGGAATGCCAATGTGCTCCGGCAGAAATTTGACGATAAACTATTTTTAAGTAGATCGTTAATTGATATTTTACTAATTTCTGAATCCCATATAATTGTAAAATATCATTTTCAAATGCCGTATTACACAATTACTAATTACCGCGGCAATAAAACTAACGAAGCTCCCCTATATGGATAGTATGCTAACTGGAGGTGATACTCGACAATTTGAGAATCTAAGGTAAAAATAAAATTGACCCCGATACTAACCGTATAGCATTGAATAGTTAACGTATGAGTAACAGATAAACATTAATTTGGCGCCTCTGAAGAAATTTTAAATAACATTACGTCGTAAATGATCTTCCGATATGTAATTATTAACTTTCTCTTTAATAATAACACACTCATTACAGTAAACTGTAATAAAATACAAATAATATTATATAACCATTTATTTATTTATGCAAACGCTACAACTATGCCCTTAGGGAAAATAATATATAAAATAAGGCTGAGACTGAAATAACAGAAAACGTTATGGAACATTTTTTTGGCTACTCCTATACATAATAATTTTCATATTCTGCTAATCTGTAGAGTATACATAAAAAAATATATATATAAAATTTTCTGTTCACTTTGTAAATATTTCACTAACAATTCCGGATTAGAAATAAACATCGATACATCAATAAGTTGGGAAAAAAAATTTATACCTGAAACAAATACAATAAGGTAAAAATTTTTTATCTCAATCAAAAACGAGAACGTCCTTGGGCAAGTATAAAAAAATTAAATCAACGACGTACTAGTTTATCTGGTGGGTACACAAATGGCAAGCATAAAAAAATATACTATATTGACTTTTCCTGTTTTTTTAAAACTTTTTGGAAAAATATTTTCTCCATTTCCAATATTTACGTAAAAAAAAATATTGTAAATAATATCTCAGATGCCAAATTTACAATTTTTACACTTTCACAATACTGACAGGAACTGGTGTTTATTTTGAAAGATACGAGTTGTTTATACTAATTGTTTTATTAAACATTACACACAAACACATATATATTACATGAAATAGGTGGAGGTGTACAATTACGAAACTACTGTCTTGACTATGATACATCATTTGCATTGTAAAAAGTCGCTACATTATAAAAGATAACGATATAATTCATAACACAGTTAAGAAGTGGCGTTTATTTCAGAAGGTATGATTTATTTGAACTTAATTTTTGTATTAAAACATTAAACTCACACACATATGTACATATATATATATATATATCATCGTCATCATCATCAGGTATACTCGAGTATGAGTTCTCTATTAATATTTAAGTTTATAATGCACGTATGAGGCTAGAGTCCTATGCGGTTTGTTGATGTAAAATCACAAGAAGGGCAGGTTATAATGTGTTTTGTCCTATCATCATTATTAACAGGTTTCCTCTTTTTCTTTGGCGGCTTAACGCTTGTTAGTTTGGTCACCATGTTTGGCCACACTTCACGATCTTGAGCATTCCCATTTGTCCTTCTTTGCATTTACATCGATTCTTTTCAGATCGTTCGCAATGACATCTTTAAATCGAAGTAGAGGTCTACCAATAGGTCATTTGTCCTTGATCAGAGTCCCATACATCAATCTTTTGGTATTCTATAATTTTACATCCGGATGATATGTCCTAACCACTTCAAGCGCTTTGCTGCCAGCAACTAATCCATCGAGTGAAAATTTGCACTTGTTAGTATCTCTTCATTCGAAATGTGATCAAATCATCGTATTCGAAGTATTCTTTGCAGAATCAAGTTTCTTAATCTGTTTTACCATTGTTGGCCAAGTCTTGCACCCACACAAGAGCACAGATATAATCATTGTTTTATACACAGCTACTCAGTGGCGGCTCGTGGGTTTTTGAAGCGGAGGGGTTGAAAGTTTTACCTAGTTGAAAATTTTTTTAAATAAAAAACATACAGCTAGGCTACCATTTCATAAAAACTTAAAATTCTAAATTTTCTAAACAAAAATAAAATTTAGAATCGGCCATTCTAAGAAAATTTTAAAAAATGTGTAATTTCAAAGCACTTACTTCAAAATTTATTTGTATATCAAGTCCATATGACGGTTTTTCATTTTCGCGAACCGGTCAGTTACCTTGCTGTGGAAGTTAGGAATTGTATCGATAAGAGTTTTCTCAATACTTATCATTGCAAGCGCAGAAACTCTGTCTTCCAGCATTGTACTCCGTAAATATGTTTTAATTCTTTTCAAGGAAGAAAAACACCTTTCCACTTCAGCAGTTGTCATAGGAGACGTTAACAAAATGTTCATCAAAACATATACTTTGCCGAGTGTTTTGTAAATGCCGGTGTTTCGAAATAATTGGTGGAGTTGCGCAACTCCCGATGCAAGGGAAAATTCTGAATTTCTTTCGTATAGAACAGAAAGTTCAGTTTGCAAACGATTTTTATTTAGCATGGGATATGCCTGGTAAGTTTCGTTAAATTCTTGAGAAGGAAATTGCCTGCAGTACGTTTCAAATTTCTCTTGTAACAGCAACTTTCCTGCAGATAGATGACCAGTAAATTCGAATCTAATCCTAGCTTGCATACATATTGTGTCACAAACTTCTTTGACAGTGGCGTTTCGATTTTCATCACATTTCCTCTTACGAGATACGGGCATAGAATCAGTATTTGTGGACACCAAGTTTTCGAAATTCGTTTCTCTGATTAAAGAAATTGCGCGATAAAAATTTTCCAGTGATGAAAAAGCGCTCGAAGAATTAATATTGCGATTTCGAAATGCATCGTATAGTAAATCAACGTGTGGCATAATAGGATGAAAGACGCCAAGCCAAAATATAAAGTTGTTGTCATTGAGAAGACGAAGAAGACTGGATGCTTCATTAACCGTCTGGGTATTATTTGAATTCTGCAATTTTTCGAAACATTCTTTCAGCTGTTCAATGTTTTCAAAAACTATATTTACGACTCTTGAATTGAAATTCCATCTTGTATCGGAACCACGTGGAATTCTTCTTGACATGCAATTTTCAAGCTCAGCTAATCTCTGAGAAGAACGCGAAAAAAATGCCGGAATTCCTGACAAGCTACTAAAAAAGATGCGTACTTCTCTATTAGTTGAAACTGATTTACTCAACACTAAATTTAATTGATGAGCATAGCAATGAATGAAATGGGCATTTGCGTAAGTTTCTTTTACTATTTTTTGAACACCGCCACGCGCTCCACTCATAACTGCGGCGCCATCATAAGTTTGAGCAATTAGTTTCCCAGCATTATCTTTTAAAACAATTTTCAACTGCTCCAAAATCTGTTTCGATAATCCTTCCGCATCTCGTGACTCAGAGTTATAAAATCCCCAGAATCTTTCGTATATGGTTCCATTGAATTCGTAACGAAAAACAATTACCTCCTGTGTTTTCTCAGAGATATCAGTCGTACCATCGAACATAACAGCCAAAAAATGAGCTTGTTCAATTTCATTAGAAATTTCAGTTCGACAAAAGTCTAACATACAATCTAACAATTCATTTTGAATTGTTTTTGAGTTAGCTTTAAACACTGTAGAATTTCCACAATGCACTTTCAAATTTTCATCCAATTTCCCTGCGAAATTTAACAGTCATCGAAAAATACCAGGATTATCGGAATCCGCTTTTTCATTATGTCCTCGTAGCGGAAGTTCAAATTTACCGCAAAATATCAGGCAGTCGATGATTTTTGATAAAATATCCCTATTCTTTTTGACGTTTTCATTGAACTTTCTGATATTTAATTTATACGCTTCGCTTACCTGTGTCGCTATATTAATTTTTCCCAGCATACTAAAATATATCGAATTTTTTATATGTTGTGCTGAATTTTCGTGTTTCTTGATTTTTTCATTCAAATGTTTCAAGTCTACCACACCAGTTTGAGTTCAAGAAATTTCACCGCCAAAAAGTAGACAAGGAAAACAAAAGAAAGCGTTCTTAATCAACCGCAAAGCCAGTCACATTTTGAATAAATATCCGCTTTAAATTTTCTTTCAAAAGTATTGTTTCGGCTAGATGACATTTGTATAATATTCAATTGCGGAGTCGGCCTCACACGAGCCTTAACGTTACACTTTTCGACAAACGATAACCGCGAAAATTTGTTATTCAGCAAACACGAAACCGAATTCAATTCACTTTCACGAAAAGCGCTATTTCTAGCCATAATTAAAGTTAGCCTTTCTACCAAAACAATCGAAGTAATAAAATCCTTATAAATACATATATTTATTCAATCAGTAAAACATAAGTAAATGAGCAACAATAATAGAAGAACGCGCGCGTCAACATTTCATTCTGCAGTTGGAATATTAATCTTGAAATACAAGTCTACCTGGCTGGGCTGGTTTTCGTGCAGCCCGAACGCGGGCAAGAAAAGAACTATTGCGCATGCGCCTTTACCATCATCCGGGTCCGTTTCCACGCACTTTATGTTTTCTAAACACGTGAACGAGAGCTGTATTGGGCTGGTTTTTGTGCAGCCCGAACGCGGTTAAAAAGAAACCACTGCGCATGCGCCTTTAACATCGTTTTCTCGCAGAACTACGCTTTTTATGTTTCCTAAATGTGCCAACAAGAGCTGGAGTGTTGGGCCTGATGGATTACCGGCAATATTGTTTAAACTATGTTCGGTAGAGTTTGAAAAGCCACTTATATACTTGTTCAATCTTATTATTGGAACAGGTAAATGGCCTTTATTGTTAAAAACAGCTAAGGTTGTTCCAATTTTCAAGTCTGGTGATCGTTGTGCAGCTGAAAACTACCGTCCTATCACCCTACTATGTGTACCCAGCAAAATATTAGAGTCAATTCTATATGAAAGATTGTATACATTTTTTTTTGCCTAGAGTTGTTCCTGAACAGCATGGTTTCTTAAGGTCTAGATCTACTACAACTAACCTTGTTACATATACAAAATTAATTACTGACTGTTTGGAGCAGAGTCTTCAAGTTGATTGTATTTATACGGATTTTAGTAAGGCTTTTGACAAAGTCAGCCATAGTTTACTTCTGGTTAAGTTACATAATTACGGATTTTCTGACGATTACATACAGTTATTTAGATCATATTTAACTTCGCTTGTGTGTTACGTATTATTTAACGGATACCAGTCCCAACAATACACTCCTACTTCCGGAGTACCACAGGGGTCTAATTTGGGTCCACTATTATTTAATATTTTCATAAATGATATAGGAATTAACTTACATTCAAAATTTCTATTATTTGCGGACGACTTAAAAATTTTTAGATCAATTAAAACTGTCAGTGATTGTGAATTGTTGCAAGATGATTTGTGTAGAATGGTGACATGGGGCGACAATAATTGTTTACGTTTTAATTATAAGAAGTGTGTTCATATTCGATTTTGTCGTACAAAAAATAAATGTCTCTTTGATTACTCTATGGGTAATGTTCCAGTTTGTAATGTAACCTGTGTTCGGGATTTGGGGGTTTATATTGACAACGAGCTTAAATTTGCAACTCATATCGGTAATGTTACCAAAAATGCTTACAGAACTATGGGTTTCATCATTAGAAATTCATGCGTATTTCGTGATCCTAGGACTCCGCTGTTACTATTCAACACTCTTGTAAGATCGCAAATACGCATCTGTGCTTTGGGATCCTTTCTACACTAAATATATTCATATGGTGGAAAAAGTTCAATCTCAGTTTTTGAGGTATATTTATTACCGTCAAACTGGTATCTATCCAACATTTTTAAGTTATAATATTTTATGCGATTTCCTAAATATTAAATCCTCGAGTGCTAGAAGAAAGATAAGTAAGTTGAGGTTCCTGCATGATCTTTGTAACACTCGCATAGATGACAATTATTTATTATCTACAATTTCATTTATGGTTCCCAGTGTTAATAGTAGGTCACATCGTATTTTCTATGAATCGCATGCTCGTACAAATCTAGGTTACAACTCACCACTTTTATCCACCTTACGTCTATATAATAACGTACTAAATATTCATCCACAGTTAGATATTCATTTCGATAGTAAATTTGTATATAATAAATTTTTTTAGACTCTATATTTCAGTTGTTATTTTTCAGTAAGTTTATTTTATTTTGGTCATATGTGCGATGGAGAGTTTGTTTACATGAGAGTATGTATGACTGGTATATTTCTGTTTTTTTTTGTGCTTTTCGGATGTGTGCTTGTATGTGGGTATCGCCTCATTGGAATCATTTTTCGGTTTGTATTAGTAATTTTTTGTTTTCAATCTAAATATGATTTATATTAATTAGCGTGTTGTGTGAGTGTGGTTCAGTTTTATTTTTGTTCATACTTTTACTTTATAATTATTCTGTAAGAGCGTACACTGTAATTGACGTTATGCTGTTGTGTAGGCCGTATTGTTTTGTAAATAAATAAATATCATACGTAGCCCTCACCAACGTTCTAGAATGAGCATCCAAAGAGAAAAAATTACTTTTTTAAACGAAATTTCAAAATTTTGGATAATTTTAATTGATTTTTGAATATGAAAAAAAAATTATACTGGTAATTTTGTAGGTGTGGCTGCAGCCCTGCAGCCCTTATGCACGAGCCGCCACTGCAGCTACTTTTGTTTCCGTCGATATTTGTTAGTGAACACACGATGGTGTAGCTTACTGATGGATGCACTTGCTTTTCTTATGCGCGATGAAATTGCGTCTTCAAACGTGACACATTTATTTACTGTGCTTCCTAAATATTGAAATTTCTCTACCTAATTTAGTCCGTTACAATTTATTTCTACGCTATCCATATCGTCATTAATTTGGAGAATTTCTGTTTTATCAAAATTTATACTAAGCCAAAATCTTTGCATGTGCAATCCAGTGGTATTGACCAAATTTTATGATGTATTAATTAAATATATATTAGATACTTTATAGAAAGCTCGTTTTAAAGTTTAATTATCCCGTCATCGAAGCCAAAATATATCATATACTAAATAAATCCCGTTTCAAATTTATAATGAATAGTATGATAAAATGAATCAGTCGTGGACGCCAAATTGATAATGAAGTAATTGAAATAGAAGTGGTTTAGACGAAATTTATATTATTCAAATTTAATTTTAATTTTGATCCCTCTTTTACAAGGAATTATTTAATTTTAAGTTTACCAGTTCGATCGTGATTGCGACTTTGAAAGGAGGTGTGATATCCAAGGTGTAAAACAACCAACCACTGAAACAGTCTCGTATTAATTGAAACTTAAGACATTAAACACACCAGAAAAACTACACGCATTCACAAGTCTCACACTCATTAAAACATACATCATTCACACCCCATTCACACCGGATCATAATCGAATGAGAGAGCATATATTTTTATTAACCCATATATCTGCAGTATAAACACCATAAAAGGACGGACCCATAACACATAGTTCTGGAACTCCTGCATGAATAGCGTAGATTTGCGAGTTGGTTTCACCATATTTGACACGATATGATTTTATAGTAAAATAGTGTGATGGATGAATGATATATCTCAGTTTAAAAAGGAGACTAAGATGCCAGACGCGATCGAATGCCTTTGAAACATCAAGAAAAACAACTGAATAATACTGTTTCTGCTATAGCGCACAACACGATGACATTGTTATATAGTTGAATTATTATGCCGAAATCCAAATTGATAAGAAAGAATTATTTTCTTCTTTTCTAAGGATGGATATATTCTGCTCAGTAAAGTTTTTTCAAAAATTTTACTAACAATGGGAAGTAGGCTGACCAGCATACATGAAGTACATACATAAGATGGTTTATTAGGTTTTAAAACAATTTAGTTATCGAACGCTTCTGATTTTTTTTTGGTAGGTAATTATCCAGTTACCAGCGTCTTGAAGGATTGGAGCTTTAACATCTGAAAAATAGAAGATTTTCCTACTTGCTTGAGCCATCTTGTGTAGATAATGAATTAGTGAACTTGGTGAAGAATGCAGATCTGTATTTTTGAATTTCGGAATTTAATATCCTGTTTAATCGGTTCCATCTCGATTTATATGAGGGGAACCTTGTGCGTTTCCATAATTTTGTTTTGAGTTATTAGAAATAAATTGGGATATAGAACTCCCTATAAGAAGTGCCTTTTTTTAAAGAAAATGAATTCAAAACAGCTTGTGTTTGTCATGTAAGTCTGTTTACTGCTTCATCAAGATCATCGGAGGATTTAAGATGAATTTTTAAGTATATTTTTCATTTAATAGTTCATGAAATTTACAGCAATTAGTAGAAAAAGGATATAATCTATCTGGTGGTAAAAATGATGAAGCAATATTGTTTAATATGAACAATACAGGGCTCTGATCTGATGAAAGGTCATGTAGTACTTCAGCAACAACTTGCAAAGTTTAGAGACAATAGAAATATCATGTATATCAGGGAGTTTCATCTGGGAAGCCGGTCAATATGTGGATTAATTGGCTGAGATATACAAAGTTATTGGTAACGGAAGTTAATAATACACTTCCAAGTGGATCGTTTTCTCTGCAGCCAACTAAAAGCGTTTAGCGTTTATGTCACTTATTACAGTGTAAAAATTGGTATTTTATATTAATGCCACTTTACTAATTATTGCAGGATTCCGCAAGTCAAAATCAGTGCTACAAATTTCGCTCATAATTTTGTTAAAATGTACAACTACATTGTCAAATGCATCGCCACAATTTTTGCCGCATTCCTTATGAGTAACGTTTTACAGTTGATCGATTGCGCGATTCCTATGCAACAGGTATGTAATGATTCCTTATCGATATTTTATAAATGACCGCTATATTCACGATTAGTTTATACTTTTCGAGATTAATATCGCATACATACTTAACTTTCGATAAATGCATTGCTGTGGGCGAAAATGATCAAGATGCTTATTTTATGAATAAAGTGTCCTAAAAATCAGGGTTACATTTTTCACTCAAATTTATGTGACTAAGCGTTAAAGTTTATTATATCTTACACAGTCACTTAAGGTTCGTTTATAACATCACTTGAACTATTTCTGTTAAGATGACCTTTCAAATGTTTTGAAATTTCTTGAGGATTATTTGATTAATTGTACTCATCAGTAGATTACAACTTGGACATTATTTGTTACTTGACCGTCTTTTCCATATTCAGCTTAGAGCAAGCCCCCTCTGTATATTCCATTCTGAACAGGCAATCTGCAATGCCGATCATGTTTTCTTTCTGTTCCATACTGAAATTTTAACTTTTCTATGTTCTCCATCTAATACAACTCCGCATAACTGTGGATAATTTACAATAATGCCACCATATAGCAACATTTCCAGAGAAGTCAGCATTTTTGATTAAAATGTAAATAGGGCCAACAGCATCAGGTTGCGTAGGTCGTAAAGGCAACCTTATTTTAAAAAAAGAAAAAAATAAATAAAAACGATTAAAGTAATGTAATCGGCGGTAATTTATTTATCAACTCTTCATAACAGAAATCATTTTAGAGCCGTTTCATAATAATGCAAAAATAATTTAAACATAATCTTTGATTCCAATTTGAACGTCATAGCTGCTGTCTTGTGGAAAATATTATACTCGGAAGTCCATATTTTTACACAGATATCGGCAACAACTGTGAATTTACTTCATATACGATGATCTGTGTGCAATCATTAAAATTAACAAAATGTCTGATTATAAACAGTTATAAAAAAATCATTGAAGAAACCATAAATGAAATAGAATTAACGTTACGAGGTCACAAATGCAGTTACACATTTCGGTCGATATTCGAAACACATACATTTAAGATAAATCGCACGAAGTCCTTGTCCCTTTAAAAACACTCGCAAACATATTTAGGCCATTACTTTGTAGGAATTGGAACACTATAAAAAAAAAAACAAAAAAAAAAATGTCATTCCAGTAACACTAAAATTGCCCACATGCTCGATACACCCATAAATCTAGATTGCACCCATAAACGCGTGTCTTTTTTGTAGATGGCGGCAGAGCAGGTAACTGGTATCATATTTCCTCGTGCTCGAATGTACTAACTAATTAAGTTTGAATTGATTATTTTTTCTACAGTTTATATTTGGCGAAATATTTTAAACCAACGAGCGTACTAAATTAAATTATTGTTTTCGATATCTTGTTAATTGTAAATTACGATAAAAATACGATTAAACAATTCATCGAAATTTTGCAAGTTCCATTATTCGAATAACCAGATGCTTTCAATTACATTATCTCGTCACGTTCGCATTCAATCTTCAACAATTACATCTTTAAATAGGTCAAAATCAAATTCTTGTTAAAACGAAGTTAATCACACTATTATCGAACTTATTAAAACATTTTGCCAAACTATCCACAATTCACTCTCTCGTATTAAGTAGACTGAGAATAAATAAAACAAAAAAAAAGAAGTAAAACATGTAAGAAATTAAGTTGAACACAAAATTAATTTAATTTAAATTTTTAATCATAAATTAAATATTTTCATTTGAATCGAATAAGAACGATCGATTCGAATGATAAAACGATTTCATTCATATTTTATTTAAATTTTCAGGGAACGATGTTCAAGGCAGGACCAGCACCAGGCGGTATAGGATATTAATTATGAGTAATGTTTTACAGTTGATCGATTGCATGATTCCTGTGCAACATGCATGTAATAATTCCTTATCGATTTTTTATAAATGAACACCATATTTACGATTTGTTTGTACTTTTTGAGATTAGTATCACGTACACACTTGACTTTAGACGAATGTATTGCTGTGGGTGAAGTCGATCAACGTGCTTACTTTATTGATAAAGTGTCCTAAAAATCGGGGTTACATTTTTCACTCAAATTTATGTAAATAAAAATCAAGCGTGAACCTTAATTATACTGTACACATTCACTTCAGCTTCGCCTATAATATCACTTGAACTCTTTCTATTAAAATGACCTTTTAAAAGCTTTAAAATTTCTTGAACAGCATTTAACTAATTGTAATCATCAGTAGATTACGATTTAGACAGTATTTGTTACCTGACCGTCTTTTCCGTATCCAGTTTAGAGCAAGTCACTTTCTGAATGGGCAGTCTGCAACCACGATCATGTTTTTTTTAACACTCTGGTGTGATTCCGTTACATTCTGAGCTTTAATTTATCTTTATATGTTCTCCATGTATTACATCTCCGCATAATCGTAGATAATCTACAATAATGCCCCCATATAGCAACATTTCTAGAGAAGCTTGATTGAAATGTAAATAGTCCCCACACTATTAGGTTGGGTAGGTGGTAAAGGTATCCCCATTTTTAAAAAAGATTAATACCCCCATTGAAATAGTGTAATCGGCTATAATTTTTCATCTTTGTTAATTTTTCTTGTCCAGAAATTCACCAACGACAATGTCGAGATTTAAACTAAAAAAAAAATAATAACCGAAATTTATTTATCAACTCTTCATAACAGAAATCATTTTAGAGGCTTTTCATAATAATGCTGAAATAGTTTAAACATTATCTTAGATTCCAGTTTGAACGTCATAGTTGCAGTCTTGTGGAGAACATTATACTCGGAAGTCCATATTTTTATCGGCAATAACAGTGAATTTACTTCATATACGATGATCTGTGTGCAATCATTAAAATTATCAGAATGTCTGATTATAAACAGTCATAAATGAAGTAGAATTAACGTTACGAGTTCATAAATGCAGTTGCACATTAGGGTAGATATTCGAAAATCACATACATTTAAGGTTATGCGAACCCAATCCTTGTCTTTTTCAAAACCATTCACAAATTCCAGGCGATCACATAAATATAGATTGTACCATTAAACGTGTGCTTTTGTTGTAGATAGCGGCAGAGCAGGTAGTTGTAAAATATATAAAACTTTTGAATATCAAAAAATCCCCTGGCTTTGACTTGATCACACCAAGAATGCTAACCGTTTTACATATGAAGGCAATCATGCTAATTACTCACACATTCAATGCATCACTATGAACATCATATTTCTCCAAACAATGGAAATTTTCCCAAATTCTGATGGTCCTAATACCAGCCAAAGATGGTACTAAATCAAACTCCTGCAGACCAATCACCATATTACCGACACCTAGTTAAGCTACTTAAAAAATTAATTTGCGTGCAGATTAATATAATTATTTATGAACAATCAGTCATCCAACATCAGTTTGGATTTCGATCTAGGCACTCTACCATACAGCAGCTGCATAAAGTAGTAAATCTTATCCAAGATGGAATAGAACATAAGAAATATAACGAAGCGGTGTTTATCGAGATTACTAAGGTCTTTAATAAAATCTTGCACGAGGTTTATTACATAAGCTGACATCCTTTCTGCCTGAGAGACTCTAATGCGATCATAACTAAGCAACAGAGAGTTTCAAGTCAAACATAAGGATAATATAATAGATGAACATCCAATTCTATCTGCAATATCACAAGGCCGTGTCCTGAATCCCCCCTGCTATAAATATTTATACAGCAGATTTGCCGAAGATTAAATCTGCTCAGGTAGCAGCGTTTGTAGATGATACTGTGATAATCGCATCATACAAAAATTCTGACCTTAACACTACAAAATTGCAGAATAATGTACATCAGTTTCATCAGTGAGCTCAACAGTGTACTCATTATTAATTCAGATAAGTCATCATATATCACGTTCTCCAACAGAAAACCACACACAGCAAACGGGTGGTAATCCACAATAAAGCAATTCCAAAGACCAATGAATTGAAATACCTAGTTTACCTAGATCAACGACTGACATAGAAGTCGCATATCCGAAAGAAAAGAAATGAATTCACATCCGAATGAAACAACTTTATTTGCTATTAGATTACCACTCCAAACTGTCGCTGCAGAATCGTCTGTTAATATATAAAACGGTCCTATGCAGTGTAACTCTGGGGTTGTGCAAAGACGTCAAACAAACTAATTATACAGCGTTTCCAGAACAAAGCGCTGCGCTTAAGTTACCGAATGCCATTATTCGTGTCTAACAGAGTCATACATCGGGATTTGAAAACCGATTCAGTGGATGAAATTATCCAGAGGCTCGCACAAAAACATCCGATGTGGTTACAAATCACCCAAATTGGTAATAGAACTTTCACACATAGAACCGTTATCAAGACTCAATCAAACTAAAATGAGAAACTTAATCCCGTACGTTCTCCTACATATGATTATATATATACTTTACATCATTTATTAGATAGCCTCACTTTTGGCTAGTTATAAATTAGTAAATATAAGAAAAAAAATTATATAAAATTTTGTCTAAAACACTTCTGAAAAACAGAAAAACAAATAGCAACCCGGTTTGCCAAAAAGGCCGATCTTTCGTGGAATAGATTACAAATCGATAATTAGATATAAAATAATAAGAGGGAGAACATAATCACCAAGTTCATAGACTTTAAAAAAAACATACGATTCAGTCGACAGGATAACACTATTTAATAATCTGGAAGAATTCAGTGTGGATAATACAACTATGAACTTAATAAAACAAACCCTAACCAAGCGCAACATCAAAAGTCAAGTTCCGAGGACAAATATCAGAAACATTTGAAATTAAAATAGGAATAAGACAGGAAGATTTTTTATCTCCTGTGCTTTTAATTGTGTTTTCGAGGAAGTTATGCGAAATTGAAAGACAGTGTTGAAAAATACCAGAATAGAACCGATCAGATTAGGAAGAAGGAAATCTGGAATAGAGGGTCTTGTAATTCAGATAAATATATTGAAAGGAGTAGCTGAAAAATCTACCCTACAAATTTCATATGAAAAAACTATGTATACCTTCGACACCATGTTATTTAGCGTCGAAATATAGAAAGGTAAAAAAATTCACATAATTTAATTACCCAGTCGAACAAATGGTCTAGATAAAGACGCAAACCTATCTAGAGTACACGAGATGAAACAAGCGTTAAATTTAACCAGAAAAATATATAATAAAAAGTGATGAAGATACAACATTAAACTGCAGTGCATCTATATGTTGTAGAATGCTCGAATAAAAACACTAAGAAAGACATCGAGCTCAGAGAGAAGGAGGAACGAAAAATCACGAGGAAAATTCTGGGACCAAACGTTAAAAGCGAACTTTATTCCTAATATGCCAGCTTTTTCTTCTTTTTTTTTTTTTTTTAATTTTATTTTACACCACTCCGGTCTGACGCCCACTATTGGTGCCGATAACATATGACGTAACTGTTATCTATATTGTCCATCCCCAAGGTATACATCAATGATCATTATTAACTAGCGCCAACAAGTGACACCACGATCTTGATTGTTTTTATCAGTTATGTGCTTACTTAACAGCTAAAGCACGCTGAGGTAACTTTAACATGGTTAAGTAAAGCCTAAAATATCTCTCGACTGCTTTTTCTTAAGTCTTCTTGCTGGACATCCTGGAAGCGTTGGTCGATGGATATCGGTTATGTAAACATTTTTGTTTTCTTTTGTATCATTAAAAAATCGTATATAACGATGTTTATAATATTCCTGTACATACGGTACATGAAGATCGGTAGTAGAGTCCGGTTTGACATGTAATACGGAGCATCTGCTATTATCCTGAGAACTTTTGACTGCAGCTGTCTGATGGATGCTGCTCCATATATTTCAATACCGTACCTCCAAATTGGAACAAGTATCGTTTGATAAATTAATTTCTTACAGTAGAGATTGACTCTGGATTTTTTACCAATTAGTGGCTGTAGCTTATAGATTCCATGATCCGTTGTCTTACGTTCGCTACATGGAGTCCCTATGTAAGTCGACGATCAAGTACTAATCCTATTTAACCGAATTTGATGCAGGAATTAGTTCGTTTCCATAACTCATTTGTGGACAGTTACCGGTATTTAAAGTAAATGTGACTTGCTGGCTTTTACTTTGATTAATTTTTATTTTCCATTTAATAGCCCAAACGTTGATTCTATTGACATGTTCCTGCACCATTATTGAAGCGTGTATTGGATTTTCGTAAGCTGCTAATATGCACGTATCATCAGCAAAAGTGGTCATAACTGTGGTATTTAGCACCGGAATATCACCCGTATATAGCGAAAACAATACTGGCCCAACTCCCTTGAGGAACAGACGCTCGGATCAGGTACTGTTCAGAGGCCGCTGAATTAATGATAACTTGAAAATATCTGCTCGATAAATATGATGTTTTTTATTCTATATGTCCACCTATCATCCGCCAATCTTACAATATATCCAGCATAATCCATTTTTTCCTTTTACATTCATTGACAAAGTTTACTGTACTTTTAAATAAACGTCTTTCCGATCCTAAGGACACTTAACATAAACCTATACATCTCATTCGGACTACTTTCTATTTTCTCTTTTCCATTTTAATAATGGACAACGGTTTATATATCAATGTTGGAACCACACAAATACCGAAAGTAACGGAGAAAAATATACTAAACTTGAAAAAAATATCAAACACGATGAGAGAAGGGAGAATAAAATATTATGGACGCCTAAGAATGGAGTCACATAGACAAACATCCGAAGAATAAGCTAATACGGAATCAAAAACATTTATCAAAAATAAAAAGCTAGGACATAATAGGAAAAATTCCCCGAAAAAGTTAACGCAGTTATGTGGGAAGAAGAACATCGGTGGTGGTAATATGTGGACGGAGAAACGAAAAATACAGCAAGCGCAGCTTCATGATGAGGGAATACTGAAGGAAAAAAAGGAACATGCAATGGTTATTGTTTTCACGCGGCACTTAGTTGGCTAAAATCGGAAACATATATATTATGACGTATTAACAGAGACGTGCACCGTTAATATTTTGTAAATAACTAAGTTCACTTTATCTGAAAATTTCCCCTTTTAAAATGATATAAGAAAGTTTTAGTTATGTGTATCGCGCTATCTATTTAAGAGTAAACGAGTACCGGGATTATTGAAATTTTTATCATCTTTACAAAATAAACTCGAGCACAGCACCATTGATTATCCGAGCCTGAATGTATTATCCTCGCTGGTTAGGCTGTAGAAGACAGTTGTTTGAATGTTAACTGCATCGAGGGCGTAGAAATGAAGTTTCCGTGCATCTTAACGTTTTCTTAACATCGAGGGTGTAACTATGTACATAAACCGGCAAGCGCCATAAAATTGACATTTTCTACAGAATAAATTGGCTGGTGAGCACCAATGATTATCAACAAACTAAATTAATTACGATCACCAGGAATGACCCAGGTCGTCTGACATTTACGTCGGTACCGACATGTTTTTGTTTTGAAGTGAAACTTCTATTGGCGCGGTAGATGTGGGAAGTTATTTAAACAAATCTTTAACGAATTTAATTAAAATGTCTTTAAGTTTCACTTCTTCTCTACGCTCCGAAGCACAGATGTTTTTTTGGGGGGGGTTTTTTGGAACAAATTAGTATGAATATTTATTTTCGTATTTACGTGTTATTCCTATATTTTAATGAACATCTAGAATAATATATTTTATAGAATACGTAATAAAAAACTTTAGTACGAAAGTTACAGTAATAATAATAGTAGCTGATGACAAGATAGGATAAAATAAAATAAAAGACTAAATAATAATTTTTATTTGTCCTAGTCGGTTGAGTATGAAGGGGATATGCGGTCAAACAACTGGTGCCCCCATTTCACTGTTCACAGCCGCATTCGTACAACCGATTAGGGTAATATACATATATACACACAACACAATATTTTCAACACGGTTAAACAACTAAAAAGTTAAGAAAACAATCTCACCAGGAACAAATAATATTCTAACAACGATCTCAAATGATTTTAAATCGATGCTCACACAATTATTACAACGAAACTCGATAATATTAAATACGCTAATAACAGTCACGAATAAAACTTTGCTAAATAATATAACAGAACATTCTGGAATGCCAATGTGCTTCGGCCGAAATTAGACGATGAACCATTTTTAAGTGGATCGTTAAATGATATTTTACTAATTTCTGAATCCCATATAATTGTAAAATATCATTTTCAAATGCCATATTACACAATATATAATACTAATTACCGCGACAATAAAACTAACGAATCTCCGCTAAATTGATAAAAACAAGCCTAAAACATTTCCAAGCAGAAGTACTTTCCTATAAAGAAATACAAGGGACCAATGTTAGGATTAGTACATCTGCAGGGACAATAATATATGAAGAAGCAAATTCAACATTTCAACATATATGTACTGGTGTACCACAAGGCAGTGTCATTGTACCTGTACTGTATGACATTCCAACCTAAGACGGTATTTTTACTGCTACTTATGTAGATGATACTGTTATTATGGTAACTAGATATGCTCAAATTGAGGCAATAGATATACTACAGAGATACCTAGACGAGGGAATTAGATGCATGCAGGATTGGAAAATAATTAACAGAAATCTGTCCGTGTTTTGTTCACGTTTTGACCTGTTAATGTGAGTCACAGGATATACATAAACGATGTACAAATACCTGAAGCTAACTCAGAAAGGTATTTAGGCATTCACCTTGATTCACGACAACACAGAAAACACATGTAAAGTAAAAGAAACATCAGTTACAACGCAAGATGAATTAAATATATTGGTTAATTTGCACAAAGTCGCCCCTTAACCAACAGCAAAGGGTTACTGTATCAAACAATCCTGCGTCCCATTTAGATATATAGTGATCAAGTGTGAGGGTGCACTTCTGCTTCAAACAGAGCTATCATTCAACGTCAGCAGAATAAAATTCTTCGGACGCGAACTAACGCACGACGGTAGTATTCATTACGATTTGGATATACAACAAATCGATGACACTATTCACAATTCTGCAGTCAAATATGAACAGAGACTGCATGGTCACACTAACAAACAAATTACACGTTTACGCCCAGTAAACAAATGATGTGAGACACCATAAGCGTACACATCCATTGGATCTAATTCGTAGTTAATTAATATTTAAAAGATAATGGTTAATCAATAGCTTTTATTAATGCCATCCATATAATTAATATTTAGTTAATATTAGTGGAAACTATAACTGACATTTGGTCGGATACATTAAACATGAAAAGTTTTTTGGGAGTAACTGTACATTTTGGAATAGACATCGAACTATTTTCAGTTACCCTTGGCGTGTATGAATTACATAAACGGCACACTATTTTCAGTTATCCTTGGCGTGTATGAATTACATGAACGGCACACATCGGAGTACATTGCCGTAATGCTTATAAAGACTTGCAAACAGTGGTGTGTAAATAAAGATAATTTGACAGCTGTGGTTACCGATAATGCAGCAAATATAATTAAAAGCAGTAGACTTAGCATTTGGAAAACAAAAACATATTCCATATTTCGCTCATACCTTGAATTTGGTAGTTGATGGCGCAATGGTATGCGTTGACTGGAAAAACATTGTTTCTAAAATAAAAGCAATAGTGACTTGGTTTAAACGGAGTACCGTTGCTAATGATGAGTTACGAAAATTAATACAAAGCTTTCCGACTCGTTGGAGTAGTACTTATTACATGGTACAACAATTTTTGAAACTGCGGATTGTTTTAAATGATATTCTCTTCCGTCACACTAATGCACCTTCAACGCTCAGCGGATCTGAAATATCGATAGCGTCATCAGTCCTTCTGATATTGCGACCTTTGAAGGCTGCTACAAAGGAAATATCTGATGATAAATACTACACAAGTAGTAAAATTATACCACTCGTCCGTTGCATGGTTTCAAAAATCACTTCAACTACAGTGAATGAGTCCGTGGCAAAAGATGTACAAAAACTGGTACTTAATGAAATTAATAAAAGATTTGGTGTCATAGGACATGTATCCGCTTTAGCCATTTCAAGCATTCTTGATCCGCGATTCAAAAAAATTCAATTCGGTGATCACTTAGCTCGTGCAAAAGGTGTAGAAAAAATAAAAAACTTAATGGAGACTCAGTTGTGCCCGAATGAAGATACTGAATTCGACTCTGATAAATCTGAAAAATGTGAGGAGACCTCTTCACTATGGAGCTGTCTTTACAAATTATTACATCGTAACTGGAAAAGTAATAAATCAGAAGAAAGTATGTCTGATGAACGTTTCATTTATTTAAGAACTTCCGTAGGGAGATTGAATGGAAACCCATTGGAAATATGGAAAGATTATAAAATACAATTTCCTAAATTACATAAAAATGCATTCAGATATTTAACGATGGTTGGCACATCTGTTCCATCAGAGAGATTGTTTTCACAGGCAGCGCAAATATTAAACCAACAAAGAAATCGATTGAAGGGCAAGAGATTAAACAAACTTTTATTTTTGCAAAGCATCCTCAAAAATATTGAGATTTTTGAAGTTTTTGTAATATTATTTTTAATGAGTACTGTGTAATCTACTATTGTGTATTTAATTTGTTAAAACGGTCATTATTTAAAATTTTTGTTGATTAATAATAAACATTTTTAACGTAACACATCTATTTCCTTTTATTTTCAAACATTTTATAAAATTATGTATAATAAAATAAAAAAAATAATCGATGCATCGCATAACATCGATATGTATTCTATGATACATCTCGGTCCTACATCGATGTCACACCAATCGAAACATTACATCGAGAAAAACATCGATGTATTTTTTTTGTCCATTCCTAATTTAAAACCTCAATTCCATAATATAAGAACCAAAGTAAAATAAATTCAACTGAATTGAAATATTTACAGTCCAGCTTAGTATTTATTTTATCAGGACTGAGGACAGAAAATACAAATCTATTATTTCCCTCGGTATAAGCAGAGAAAATGTCGTATTGTTATTTCTGTAATTTAGAAAAATTCTGTTTAATTTTAATTACATAATTGAAATATAATTTTTGGTTCAATTTTTAAAATTGGTTAATCTAAATTTCTGTGGGCGAAGTCGATCAACATGCTTATTTTATCAATAAAATGTCCTAAAAATGGGGTTACACTTTTCGCTCATATTTATGTAACCAAAAATCAAACGTAAACGTTTATTATACCGTACACAGTCACTTAAGCTTTGCCTATATCATCACTTGAACTGTTTCTGTTAAAATTCCCTTTCAAAATGTTGAAAATTTAATTATTCATACTCATCAGTAGATTACAATTTGGACATTATTTGTTACCTGACCATCTTTTCCGTATGCAGCTTACAGAAAGTCTCTTCTATACTCCCAATTCAGAATGGGCAGTCTGCAATCCTTCATGTTTTTGTTTTGAAGTGAAACTTCAATTGGCGCGGTAGATGTGGGAAGTTATTTAAACAAATCTTTAACGAATTTAATTAAAATGGCTTTAAGTTTCACTTCTTCTTTGCGCTCCGAGGCACAGATGTTTTTTTTGGGGGGTTTTTTGGAACAAATTAGTATGAATATTTATTTTCATATTTACGTGTTATTCCTATATTTTAATGAACATCTAGAATAATATATTTTATAGAATAAGTAATAAAAAAATTTTTTTTTTTAACATTCTGGTGTGACATCCTTAAGTTCTGAGCTTTACCTTATCTTTTTATGTTTTCCATGTATTACACCTCCGCATAGTCGTGTATAATCTACAATTATTCCCCCATATAGTAACATTTTATTCCCCCATATAGTAACATTTTATTCCCCATATAGTAACATTTTTTGAGAAGTCAGCATCTTTGATTAAAATGTAAATAGTCCCCACAGTATCAGCTTGGGTAGGTCGTAATGGTATCCTTATTATTTTAAAAAATAATACCTTGATTAAGATAGTGTTATCGGTGGTAATTTTTCATCTTAGTTTATTTTTTTTTGTCCGGAAATTCACCAACGACAATGTAGATATTTAAACTAAAAAAATAATAATAACCGAAATTTATTTATCAACTCTTCATAACAGAAATCATGTTAGAGGCTTTTCATAATAATGCTGAAATAGTTTAAACATTATCTTAGATTCCAGTTTGAACGTCATAGTTGCAGTCTTGTGGAAAATATTATACTCGGAAGTCCATATTTTGCACAGATGTCAGCAACAAGTGTGAGTTTACTTCGTATGCGATGATCTGTGTACAATAATTAAAATTAACAAAATTTATAATTTATGAAAAAATCATTGAACCATAAATGAAATAGAATTAACGCTACGAGTTCACAAAGCAGTTATACATTACAGTACATATTCAAAACATATACATTTCAGATAAAGCGCACCATGTCCCTTTAAAAACTATTTACACAATAAAAATACGATTAAACAATTCAACGAAATATTTCATTATTCGAATAAATAAACGTTTTCAATTATATTATCTCGTCACGTTTGTATTCAATTTTAAACAATTATATCTTTAAATAGGTCAAAACCAAATTCTTGGAAAAGCGAATCTAATCTCACTATTATCAAGCTTAGAAGTATGTTCACACAGCCATGTATATTAAAGATTTTTACCAAACTTTCCACAATTCAATCTCTCGTATTACATATAATGAGAATAAATAAAACCAAAAAAAAAAAAAACATGTAAGGCATTAACGTTGAACCCGAAATTAATTTAAATTTAATCATAAATTAAATATTTCCATTTGAACCGAATACGAACGATCAATTCGAATATTTTACTTAAATTTTCAGGGAACGATGTTCAATCAGGACCATCACCAGAGGTGGGAAATTTTTTTTTTTATAAACTTTTAAGATCTAGAACTGACGAGACTATCATCATCAACTAGATTTGGTAACGAAATTTATTTTAATAGGAGTCGACCTAACAGCAGAACACCTGGGTGGTCCTATTAATTATCTACACCGACTCTACTTGAAATTGGTGATGCGTTTTCTTCGCAATCTTCTGGTTTCTTCTTGTTCTAGCAGCATCTTTGCTAACGGATTCCCATGAAAGTCTAGTTTTGACAGATACCTTCGGATAGCACAGCGGACTTCATCTTCTACATATCCTATCCGGAGGTACCTGTGTGTCGTTCGACACGTACCATGGAGCACCAGCTATCATACGCAAAATTTTATTTTGGCACTGCTGGAATTTTTGTTTGTTGCTTTTGGAAGCACATCCCCATAGCTCGCAGCCATAAAACCATGTCGGTTTTAATATAAGCTTGTACAGCAATAGTTTGTTGTTAATTGATAGTTGAGACATAGGTCCCAGTAACCCGTATAATTATTTCATTCTGATATTTAGTTCAGTTTTCTTAGCGGTAATGTGTGGCAACCATGTTAGTGTTTGATCTAGATGAATTCCTAAATATTTCACACAAGGATTTTGTGGTAGTATCTTTCCGCTTATTTTAATCTGATATTTTCCACGATCAACTTTTTTATTTCTAAATATTATATGGCTACATTTTAGCTCATTTATCACTATTTTCCACTTGCAAAACCAATCAACCGTCAGATCAATGGTACTCTGGAGCTGTCGATTAGTCGTATCAGGACAGTGATGAGTAGCTAGTATTCCTGTGTCATCGGCAAAAGTTGCAATAAACGAGTTTTCCGGAATATCACTGGTAAAAATGGAGTATAGAAGTGGTCCCAGTATACTACCCTGGGGTACTCCTGCCGTAATTTTGTATATAGATGATTGACTATTATTGACAATGACTTGAAAATGTCTCTCTTCCTCAAAATGTTGTAGTATATCAATGGAAAGATCTGTTTACATTTATATAGCAGTCCCGAGTGCTAAACTCTGTCAAACGCCTGCTTGACGTCGAGAAAGACAGCAGCACAAATCTTCTTATCTTCAAGGGATCCTTCAATTTGCTTCACAACTCGATGAACCTGTTGCACAGTAGAATGTCCAACACGAAATCCAAACTGATGGTGTGGGATGATTTTATTTTTATCAATAATTTTCTGCAGCCTTTTATGAATGAGTTTTCAAAAACCTTTGAAAGTGTTGGTAAGAGTGAAATCAGTCGGTACGATGTTACTTCTTCAGGTGGTTTTCCAGGTTTTAAGATCATAAGAATATTAGCAAATTTCCAAAGCACAGGAACATATTTGTGCCGTAAAATTGCATTATATATAAGTCAAAAAGACTAGTACTTTTCTTGGAAGCTGCTTTAGTATTATTCCAGTAATTTGGTCATATCCTGGAGCTTTTCTGTTGTCAAGCTTCTTAATTATAGCTCTGATTTCTACAGGAGAGAAATGTTTTATATTTTCATGCGCTGTTAGTGGACATTGATTTAAATATTCATGTACCGAATCTTCTAATCGTGACTTTACTTTATTTGGTTTAAAAATATTGTGTAAATAGGTCGCAAATATTTCTGTTTTCATGTTGTCATCTGTAGCCCAGTTTCCATTCTGCATTTTTAGAGGGTTATTTCTCAGTTTTGGCTGTTTCATAAATTTTTTCCACAAAGAGTAGTTGCTTTCTTTCGTATTTGATAGATTGTGAACATAATCAGCGAATGAGTCGTTTTTAAATTTTCTTATTAACAATTTCAACTTTTTCGTTTGATTATTTAACAGTCTTTTGTCATCAGGCTGTCTCGTACTCATCCAACGTCTACGTAATTTTCTTTTAATAGCAAGATGTTTGCGTACATAATCGGGATATATTATGTTCTTGTCTAGATCTGTTTTCCAGCAATGGTGTGCTTGAGAACGCTGCGTTTACTATCTGATTAGTGAGCATCATCAATGCTAGATTTCGTTTTTAGTGAGATAGATAAATTTATGGTATCATCTAGTATCTGTCGGAATTTATTCCAGTTGGTAGCTCTATTGATTAAGGTGGTCTAGAGGTGGGAAATGGATAATATTTTTAAAAATTAATCTTTCGCACACAAATTTTCAATTTCACCGAATATACATTTAAATATTAGTTGCGCGTATTTTTTTTTTTTTACCTAAAGCGGTATTTTACGTTCTTGTTACTTCTTCTTATAATTTCTTTAAATATATACGACATATTTTTGATATGTTTACACAATTAAAATTTGTCACTTGTAGACCAAAGTTAAGTTAAATATTACGCTTGTAAATAGCATACATCTAGGATAGTTCTAAAGTGAATAATTTATTATTTGATAAATATACTGAAACTATTAATATTATTTATCTTTATTATGACAAAAAATTTATTCATTCAGTTAATTGAATAAAGACATTTAAATATCGTGTCTTTAAAATAAATATTTCCTATAAGAATGGCGTTAAAGATTGAACTCAACGAAATTAGTTAATCTATCAAAAATAAAATGGCTAAATTAAAAAATGATTCTTATCAGAACTACCTCCGCAAGCTAACACCATTAATATATACTAAATATTCACAATGAAAGTCATTAAAAGCATCTAATATACCGCAGCAGCTGAGCCCACCAATTCAAAACAAATTTATCCGTGAGCAAGAATAAATATAGTGAAAGTATTCGTATATGCATAGAATATAACTTTTCCTTTTTTCTTTGTCATTTTTTTAAAAAGGCAATAAAACTGAACAAAAAATTTATGAACCCACAAAAATTACCTTAATTCTATAACATCAAGGTAAACTATTGCAAGAATTGCTTTCAGATTAGGAGGTTACAAGTATGCAGTCCTAAGTATATTTCCAGCATCAATAAATGGAAAATATAATATTTGTGCTGAAAGTAAACACCAAAAGTTGAAAATCATCAAATTTCAGTCAGGAATAAGAATGTCCTTGGGTATGTTTAAATATATGATGAAAAAACAATGTAATCAGCAACGAACTTATTTATTTAGTATGCAAACAAATAACATGAGTAAAAAGTTACTATCGACTTACCATATTGATTTTCTGAAATATTTTTTGAACATTTTCTTTATTAATATTATTATTATTATTGTTATCTATTCCCATCATTTACATTTTCAAAATTTTCGCATCGGAAATGATAAATTTAAAACTTTTACATTATAAAAGATTAGTGGCGACTAAAATCAATAACACATTTGAGAAGTGCAGTTGAATTATTTAAACTTATTTTATGTATTACAACATTAAACAGACAAACACACATATATGTATATACATATACCCAAGTAGAAATGTATAATAGATATGGTTTATTAACAAAAAATTCTGAAACTTTGCACACTATGGATTAGCCGGTAGGTAAGCACAATAATTTTATACAAACAATGGAGAGAAAAAGTGTTCAAAACATTGTTATGTATATTATATACTAGTTTCTCAGAACAAGATATAACCAAATAAACAGCTATATAATTTTGATAATTTACATTAAAAAATATCAAGCATAACAAATTCAAAATTTTTATGATAAAAAATATTAGTAACGACTATAATCAATAATACAGTATTTTTAGAATCGAAGTTTATATCAGAAGATATGAATTGTTTAAACTTTCAATGTATTTATTATGTTATACACACACACGCGCGCGCGCACACACATGTATATATATATATATATAGAGAGAGAGAGGGAGGTATACAATATATGTATATATATGTAAGTGTCATGAAGGTATGAATTATTTAAACTTAATTGTTGTATTAAAACATTATATATATATATATACACACACACTCAAACATACGTATGTGTATATAAATAGCCTCTGGATGGATGGAAAGAGAGATAGGTTTACCATCCTAAGTATGGCAGCGGAAGATCCTTCAAGACAAGGTGGCATACACAGCTCGAGTCAGTAGAGCTACTATCAACTCCTCAACACGAACTGGGTCATCGTGGAAAGGTAAGACCCAACACCTCTCAATCATGGCATGTACAAAGAAAATGAGCCCGTAAAGAAGGGCCTGATAATGGGGACCCTGGATTGCTGTTAAGGGGCGACAATCTCGACATGAGACCCCTAATAATAATAATAATAATAATAATAATAATAATAATAATAATAATAGTAGTAATATTAATGTGATTAAGAACAAGACCAATGATAACATTAAAACTACACTAATGCTGGCTACCTACAATGTCCGTTCACTATCAACTGTGGATAGGCTAGAATACCTGAAATATGCGTTAGGAAAAATTAAATGACACACACTAGGATTAAGCGAAGTGAGAAGAACTGGTGGAGTAAATTATGGCAATGTAATGTACTGGAAAATAGACAACATTGTGATGTGGGGCTTCATAGTACATAAATCAATTAAAGATAACATCATAAAATACGTCGATATATCGGATAGACTGGCATATCTAAAATACGAATTAACCAGAACACAACAATGCAAATAATACAAGTTTACAATTATACAACCGCTGCTGAAGACACCGAAGTAGAAAAACTATTTGTGAACATTGTGGAAATAATGGAAATACAGAAAACGAACTGTACAGTCATCATGAGGGATTTCAATGCTAGACTTGATATAAAGAAACCAGAAGACAAGAGTATTTACATAAATAACAACGGATTTGGGAAAAGGAATGAGAGGGGGAGGTATGTTAGCAGAGTTCATCAACTGTAATAAACTACATGTGGTCAACAGACACTTTAAAAAGAAACCACAACGAAGGTGGACATGGATCGGACCAAACGACAAAGAAAAAGCAGAAATTGACTACATATTGTCCTCAAATATTAACATTATTAAAAACTTTGAGGTATTAAATCAAATAGGAATAGCAAGTGATCATTGTTTAATAAGATGTAAGATAGTCCTCAACAAAAAACTGATAGATATAAACGATTTAGAAAAATGAGAAAGGTGGACACCGAACAGATTCATAAATAACAAGAATGAATATAACAGAAGATTAAACATAAAATTGGAAAGATTAAAGAACTCGACAAAAAGAGTAACACTAGATGAATGGACACAAGAACCAACAAAAACAATAAGAGAAGAAAGCGACAATATAACTTCACATAAAACAGGATGGAAAAGAAAACTCGCTGAATCTACTATACAAAGAAAAGCGTAAAGATATTACAAATCAAGGAGGTAGACATTCTATAGAACATGCCGAAATTAATAAAATAATAAGAAGAAAAATTAAAGAAGATATGAAAATCAAAAAATAACAGAAATAATAGAAAAAAATAAAGGGTTGAAAATGCTAAGAGGAAATCTAAAAGAAACGAAGTAACAGCGGTATACAACGAAACTCAGAGAGAAATCAGAGATAAGTCGGAGATATTTCGCACGGTAAACGATTATTACGAATCAAATGACATAGATCGAAAAGTAAGAAACGGTGCAAGTTTAGAAACAGATGTTGACGAAGGAATACCAACTATATTGAAATCAGAAGTAAGACATGCTATAAAACAAATTAAATCAGGGTGAAGAAACTATAATTTCAGAACTACAACAATTATACAACAGATGTCTGGAAGAAAAAACCGTGCCAAAAAATTGGAAGAATTCAATTACAATTTTGATACATAAGAAGGGAGATAAAAAGAATTTAAAATTGTTATGATAACAGTGAAGATAATATATAGACATGCAAACGGATAGTCCTGTCACAGAGAAATCCAATATAAATAATACTACTTCAGTATCCAATGATAAATCCATTTTGAACAAAAGTATTAAACTGCCTCCGCCAATTATAGTCAAAGACACACAAAATTTTAGAAACTTTATAAAGTTCCTAATAACAATACCGGATGTAGAGTTTACTTTAAAATCTACCTTATCTGGAGTTAATATTAAGCTGCTTAATGTACTGAGTTATTATCAAATCATTAAAAGAAAAGAAATATTTTTACTCTACATATTCGTTAGCAGAAGACAAACCTTTTAGAGTAGTTTTAAAAAATTTACATTCTTCTACTGACATAACTGCCATAGCGGAAGAACTACAATCAAAAGGCTTTCGGGTGATTCGGATTACTAACACCCTGCGAAAAACAACAAAACAACCGCTTCCTATGTTCTTCATAAATTTAAAACTCTCGCCAAAAAATGATGAAATATTTTAGAACACAATTTTCACTGTTGAAGAACCAAACAAAAACTGTAGACTCAAGCAATGCAAACGGTGCCAATTGTTTGGTCACACAGCAAGCTGCTGTAACTTATGTCAAATGTGCCGGAAAACACGATACAAAAATGTTTACCTAATTAAGCCAGCAAAATGCGCCTTATGTAATGAAGATCAGCCAGCAAGTTACAGAGGTTCTGTTTATAAGCAGCAGGCACAAATCTACAATAAAATACGTACACCCTTCTCCCAGACGCGAATAAATAATTATAATTACTCAAATGAAAGCTATCCAAACTCTGGAACAAACGTATACCATCATCGGTACTCTGATGTGGTAAAAACGAACAGTACAAATTATCGGGAAAGTTTATCTCATAGCGGTATCGAAACTAACCATATATGACAGTAATTATAACAAGAGTAATCAGCAATAGTACCAATAATGTTAATAACGGGCACAATAATAATAACGATATTTCAGTGTTACTAAATACATTTTTAAATGAATTCAAATCTGTCATTAATCCAAACAAAAGTTATTGAAAAAATTCTGCCATAATGTTACAAAACCTTGCAAATATCACCCAACATTCACTCGTGATAATGTTATGGAACGCGAACGGGATTTCGCAAAAAAGGAACCAACTAGAAATTTTTCTTCATCAAAACGCTATAGACATAGCGCTTATCACAGAAACACATCTTACACATGAGAATAGTTTTAAACGGCACGGATACAAGGTATATTCAGTATATCATCCTGATGGTACAGCTCATGGAGGAGCTATGGTGATGGTCCAAAGCTAGTTTAAACACTATAAAAGTTTTTCACACAATACATACGCGTATCAGATAGTAGCTGTAAATATTGAAACACTTACAAAAGATCTCACGGTCGCCGCAATTTACTGTCATGTACAAGTTCACATACCTGAAGTCGAGTATGATACAATATTCAGAAAATTAGGGAATAAATTTATTTGCGGTGGTGACTATAACGCCCAATGCAACGCATTGGGTTCACGATTAACGAACAATTCTGGGAAAAGACTTCATAGAACGATATACGGTAATTCACTAGATATATTGCCTTCGATGACACCAACAACTCGCCCACACAAGTTAACAGGCTCCCAGATGTTCTAGATTTTTTCATTATACACGGATTACAAAATTACAACAGAGAATGTAAAACCATCGCTGATCTATCATCCGACCATGTTCCTGTACTCGCGGTATTAGATGTGAAACCTAAGAGCGTATCCAACCAACAAAAGCTAGCTAATAAAACCACAGATTGGAAATTTTTTTCAGAAATAATGGAAAATAATACATAAAAATTAAACATAAAAGTAGTAGAGATATCGATACGGGTATTCAAGTTTACGCCAACCTTATTGAACACGCGTGTTAAAAATTCCATTAATCACAGTATAAAAAATTCGCAAAAAAATTACTACGTTCCAGTTCAGATAAGAATATTAATACATAAAACTCGAGCAGCTAGAAAAAAATGGCAAAAAACTCTTTATCCATCCTTGAAAGAATCGTATGTACAATTACAGACAGAGTTAAAAAACACAATTCGTCAGTACAAAAATGAAATCTTATCTTAGCAGCTACATTATATGGACACTGATAACAGATCTTTATGGAGAAATACAAAAAAAAAATACTGAAGGAAATAGATGAGCCATTCAATATAAAATTCAATAATAATTGGACTAAAACTGATGAAGATAAAGCGAACGCATTTGTATTACTGTCTTGGTGGCCGTATACGTGGATCTACCTTTAGGCGCAATCGATATAATGCGACATGCTCTGGTAGAGAGTTACCAAGTAATTTAATTTCAACCGTCTGCATTGAGATTAACGACCTTTCCGTGCGACGGTGGATATGTTTGATACTTACTACTTGGACAGAGCTTTCCATATCTTCAAAAATTTCTGTTTCTGAAATATCTGTGGAATACCTCTAATCACGCCGAATCTATACAAAAGAGAACTTGAAATAAAATCTGATTATACCTTAGATGGGGTCTCATTCAGGGATGCCCTAGTGGGTGATAAAAAAAAGAAGGTAGTACCAAAAAACAAATTAATTTTAAAATCTGAAGATGCAGGCAAGGTCCTTGGCTAGCTAAAAACGAAAGTTACCTTGGGCAAAAATAAAATTGATGTAACCTTTTTTTTTAAAAAAAAATTAATGATACAAGTATCATCATTAACACATCAACCAATGCAGATTCAAGTAAGCTGGCTACAATTATAAAATATATAATTCCAGACTGTATGGTTAAGGAGGAGAAGCTCCTTAACCCAACTATACTTCTTTTTCGAGCCAATAATTTATCAGAGCAAGATGTCAAGGATCACATCAGTGAGCTGACTGGAGCCAACCCAGTTGGTGTCACTAAAATAATAATTCTCGCGCTTCAAGAATGTATGTTCAGCTGACACCAAAGCAATATAAGCTTTTAAAATTCGAATTAACTAGGAGTCATGCTGTTAGCCCGAAGCAGTGCAAAAACTGTGGCAAATTTGGACATACTGAGAAGTACTGCAGAGTTTCTCAAGCGTACAATAATTTCCACAAACTATATATCGAAAATAATGCATGTTCAATGTGCGCGTTCAATAAAATTAAATCGTCCTGCTCGTGGCAGGAATTAGATTCTAAGTTAGTGGATAAATGACAGCTTAGGGGTAGCATTTAAGGCGGTCGATCACACTACTTTCAGCTAGAACTGTCCCTGTTTATTTAAGGCTCGCGTGGATATGAGGTCCAAAATTGATTATGGAGAAAGTTAGTTGCTCATATATTAACAGTGATAACAGTGGCTGAAATACATAAAAAAATCAGAATAAATAAGAACATACATTTATTAAGTTACGCGGATGATGTTCTTTCAATTGTAGAAATTGAGGGAATTAATCAGCAAATGAACTGAATAATCTTAACAAAATTGGACTCAACTTAAACAGCACAAAAACTAACGCAATATTGATTACAAAAAATTACATAAAGAAAAAATTAAAAGAAAAATAAAACATAGATTAAATATAAACAATGAAAAAATAATGTTTAATAAAAAAAAAAAAAGAAATATCTTGAAATAATACTGGATGAGAACTTAAAATTCAGTAAACATGTCAGTTATATGATGAACACAATTAAAACATATTACTATAAAATTAACGCATGATACAACAACACCTTTCGACTATCATATAAGAAAAGGATAATACTATATAACGCATTATTCCGAACTATAATAGAATACGGCAGCAAAATATACTTCCGAGAAACAATTAAGAAAACCATAAAAAAGATTAGAAAAGAATAGGAAAATATTAATAGACATTGCATCGGCCTATAGAACAGTATCCTATGGGGCAACCAATGTAATAGCAGGTGTTATGCCTGTAGATATCTCTATATTGAAAAAACTAATAAAATGAAAGACGGCAAAAAACATAAGGTTATGTAAAGATCTAATAAATAAAAGGATAAAGTAAATACACTTAAAATACATTAATAAATTACAAAAAATTATACTGAACATTCAATTTAATTTTAAACATACGTAACAGACTTCTAAATAAAAAAATAAACACCAACTTCTTTTTTAACGCAATTCTTAACTGGTCACATACATTTCGGAACATACCTTAAAAAAAAATAAAAAAAAAAAGATATATGTATTTATTATAATGAAGGTGTAGAATCTCTAGATCACCTTTTTACACTGTGTTACATTCGATCATATTAGACAAAAATACAATATCAGTAGTGATTATAAAAATTGGTTCAGCGGAGCGGAAGAGATGAAGAATATCATTAAATTTATGTAGGCGAATATAATCACTAAACGGAAACAGAAGAAAATTATCTTGACCAAAGGAAATCAATAAACTGGAAGATAAAACCATGATCGCTATTGTTTAGATTGTTTTCAAATGTAAGGAGTGGAGAACATTGAGAAGGTAATAATAAGCGCATCCATTCCGTTGTAATTTTTGTTATTATATAAATAAAAATATAAATATATATATATAATAAAAAATAAAAATAAACATAAATTCCTTCAAATCATTAAATTGTTAGAAACCCGAATTATAATTTTTATAGGATTTTTCGCGTTTTAGATGGTAAGTATAGTAATTTATGTCTTTCTTTTAAAATATTGCGACTAGTTTACTATAATCGTCACAGGTTTGTACGTTAATTTCAACATCGTTCTCTTTCAAAGATTTTCCTACAAATTCGTTTCCCTAGTACGACCGTGATTATGTTTTAAATAATATAGGCGACGTTACGTTGTCAGTCGGCTGTGAGATCGAATTCCGAATTCTCATTTTGTAAAGTTTCGTCTTCGAATTGCAAATTTTGCTTCACACGGGAGTTATTTAATTTTTATTCGTCCAATCGGTTTTTTCTAAGCAACGTTATTTGTGTTTTCTTTCATCTGCTGCGACGATGTCCATAACGCGACTTAGTAGCAATCGACAATGCAAAAAAACCGCAGATAAAATACATACAGCTGATTTGAAATACGAAATCAGGATAAATTCTACGAAAATTAAAGCGATGAAGTTGACACGCTCTAAAAACACAAAGTGCATTCATAGATAATGATGAAATAAAGTGTGTATCTCAGATATCTGAAATCTCTCATTACAAATGATGCCGGATATGAAAAATAAATTTAAAATATGTACAGACAAGCGTTCAACAAATAAAAGCGCAGTATTCGAGGGAATAAAAGTGAAGCTTAATTTGAAGAAAAAAAGACTATTAAACTGTTACACCTGTAAAACGTAAATAATTTAGCTCAGACAGCGCTAAAAGAAAAAAACCCATTGAAATGTCATGCTGCAACCGCAGGATATCGAATATATTGCCGTATCATGATTAATAAATTAAGTAAAGATTACGACCGCCGAACAACATTAAATGTATACATAAGAGGAACTACAACGCAATCTTTCGAACTGGGTACTTTCCAATATAGTGGAAATTCGTCACAAAAATAACGAATCCAAAACCAAGAAAACCGCAACATGAAACATCTTACAGACCCATTAGCTTATTGTCAGTTTAAAAAAATCTTACAGAATAAATTCTATTACAGAAGAAAAAAGAATAATACATGATATATTTACTTTAGTTTGGTTTAAAAATGAAGGCTGTGTGAATGAACGGAAACAGTTAATATTTATTCAGTTGTAAATATTACATTTATATTTTTATGAAAGTGTACAGATGCCGACGATAATGTTTATTCATTTACGTTTCAATTTGTTCTATATTTTTCGGTTATCCTGATTAATAAATATTTGCTCGCATTATTTACGCGAGTAATAAAACAAAAAAATATCGTATGGAAAAATTGGAACTTCCCGAACTATAAAATATCGGCTATTGTTAATAATTCAAGTCAGATTATTCCGAAAGGTAAGAATGATTTTTTCGATTTAAACCGTATTTTAAAACTATCCATATTTTCAGACGTATACTTTTAATATATTTGGTACTTATTATAATTGGCGAATTTTATACCGACTTAATTAGGTTTTGTTTAACCTTTCCTTAAATTTCTGTATCATCGATGTTTTCTGTTTGCTTAAAAATATTCAAAATTTCAAAGTAATATTTCAATATCAACTAATACCATCGCATCATTTTTATAACGACATTTTTTAAGTTATATTCGCGAACTTGTTCTAATTTATAAATTATATACACGTTAATTGACGTTTAATATTGTCCGGAAACGGTTTCGCTTCCGGACGAAATGTGCATACCCCGTTCTGAATTAGAGCATGATTGAATAAATTCATATTACCCAGATTCGACGTTTCGCTGAAATTTCTCGAAAATAAATTTGTGCAAATGTCCCAGTCAGGACATTCAAGAATCAGAAGAAGACACAATGTGTAACAAACACTGTATTGAAGTTAGATGCAACACCTGCACACTTATGCTACAGCACATAACAGAGTAATATTTGTAATATATATATATATATATATATATATATATATATATATATATATATATATATATATATATATATATATATATATATAAATAATGTCCCACACATTAATTTTCTTTCGTAATATATATATATATAAAATTTCAAATAAAACACTGCAATTGCCCGTAGCGTAAGTGTGCAAGTAATGCCCCTAATTTCAACATAGCGTTTGGTACGTTGTGTTGATCCTTAAATATCTTAAACACCCCCGCTTATACGAATGCACAAATTCATTTCTGAGAAATTTCAATAAAAGATCGATTCTGGATAATATACATTTATTAACCCTTTCAGTCACGATGTCCACTATATGGGATATGAAATTTTAATGTTAACCAAAATTTTTATACATGAAATGTCTCAATTTTACAAGTATTTATATAAATACACTGAAAATTATATTCAGTTCACCCACGAAGCAGTATTTTATAATAAACACAACCTATAAAATTTATAATTTAATGATAAGATTTTATAATGTGTGACTTTAAACAATGCTGTGATTCAGAACGGAGTACCAACATTGCTCCTAAGCCAAATTATGCTTATCACAGAAGAAAATTATAAAGAAAAATGTTAGGACTCGCTGTAATGTGTTCTACCGACTACTTAAATTTAAAGTAAATTTAAAATAGATGAAAAGTTCTTACTATCCAACGTATCCTTGTATATGTATGTAAAGAATATATGATTAAATTTTCGACTTCGTTAATCGTTTCTAAATACAACACAACCAGATGTATTGTGTGCGTATATAATAAAATTCTTTCAAATTGTATATATATATATATACTTTTATAGTCAAATTATATACGTATAAAAAACTTTCTACACCTATCGATTATCGTATTCTAAAAATTATTTTAATCAATTCGTCCCCATATACGGATCACCGTATATTATACAACGCCAAATTAAAAGTACTTTTTTTTTTTTTTTTTGAAAACGTATATTTGTTTAAATTTATAAATAGAATACATGCACATGTATATAGTACACAACCACGCCTTATAATTAACATTTCTCAATTGTTCCGTCAAGCATTTGCATGTCGACAGATTTACTTATATATAATTTACATCCTCTTAATAGAATTTGTAATAATTTTTATAACTTACAGATATTGAGTTACACTTACACATGTTCCCACTTACACATCATTTGCTCACATTCATTTCCACATTTCCACTCACACTTATTATTTTTAATTTTCTTACTACATAATTATTCTAATTCCTTATATATATATACACATACATATACACGTATATACATACTTTTTTTTGCACTTCGATTTGCAGCAGCACTTTCGTAGCGTCGCTAGGCTCAATCCCTCCCTGAGTTTTGTTTTTTACAATGCCCTTTTTCCAGTTTTTCTTTATTTTGATTTATTATTTATTATTTTATTTAACACCGTTTCATCCATCAACCAACTTTTTATTTTAATGTTTGTCTCTTTTAATATGTCATCCGGGATTTCATTTAACGTTCTTGTCATAATATATTTGTCTATTTGTGCTCCATATTTTGTCCTCGGTATCGGTACTCTGTATTTTAATTGTTTCCTCAGTAAGTATTTTTTCTGTATACTTTTCTCATATTTTATATTGCATTTTTCATTTATGATATAATTCCATATTTTCACTAACAAATATAGAGCATTTACATCTAATATATTTAATTCTTTTTTTAATTCATTCATTGATTTATCTTCACGTCGAGTTATTAACCTCGAGCATTTTTTCTGTAATCTTTCAATTTTTTCTGTGTATGTTTTCTTAGTTAAACCCCATGCTTGGATGCCATACCTCAATCTTGATTCTATTAAAGCATAATATACCATCTTCAACGTATCATTTCCTACATAGTTCCTTAGTGTATATATTGCTGGTGTCGCTGTTTTTATTTTGTTTTCTATATATTCCATATGCATGTTCCATCTTAAATGCCTGTCTATTATTATTCCTAAATATTTATGCGAATACACAACTTTTATTTCTTCACAATTTTTCACATTTTTCAGATGTACATTCATTATCTTCGTTCATATCATGATTCATTCGTATGTATTATAATCTCTGGTTTATATTTGCTATCTGTTTTATGTCTATATTTTGGGATATATATTTTCGTACAATCTCATAAACGTCCATAGGTTTCTCTTTTCCTAAAACTTTGTTTATATTCATCCATGTTTTTCCGATATCACTTCCAGCCTGCTACTATTTCACAGTTAAAATACTTTCCTTATTGCGCGAATGTATTTACAGATTTCAAACGATTAATCAGCAGTTCAATTTTGTCACGGTCTAATTTAATCAGTAGGAAAAATGTTCTGCCACATCATCAAGTACATCTCCGCGGTTATCGCTGCGTTCGCTATAGCAAACGTTTTACAATCAGCGCACTGTTCAACTTTGACACAACAGGTACGCACGTATTTAGTAAAATAATTAAAACCGAAGAATTAAACTATTAAATAGTAATATAGGGTGAGCCGGATAAGACTCTCCACGTTTAATATTCATACGAGAGTACCGTTTTTGTCCTCACGATATCCTATAATGAGGAGCACGCGTTTTGTCTGGAACGTTATTTTATGCGTGAATCGAAAACGGTTTAGAAAAGTATTGGACCTTACGTGATTTTTTTTTTTTTTTTGTGGGAAACACGTTCGCGAGATCTGGAAGACCAGAAAACTCGGATTTTTGAAGAAATTTCAAAAATTCAACCTTTAAAAATTTTGATTTTAAAATAAAATTTCATTCAAAAATTTTGGTTTAGTAATTTTTTAGTTGTTTAAAAAACAACAAAACCGTCCTTCTTCTCTCGGTCACACTATATTATAAAATTGACTCCAATACTAGATAACAAAACGAAACGTATTAAAAATGTATTAAAAAAATGGGTAAGCAAAATATTTGATCAAAGTTGTAAATGATATATATATATATATATATATATATATATATATATATATATATATATATGCATGTATGTATAATGACAGAGTAAAATATGATTTTGATAAGAGAAAGAGAATATTTAAAATAATTCATACAAACATTAATTATATAATGTAAGCGTAAACAAAAATTCAACAATATTTAATAAAAGGGTGACGATTATTAATATTTCTACGAGTACATTATCCAAAGAGTCAATTCCATAATATAAGAACTGGGCATATTAAGTTAAAGAGTTCACAAATACAATTACACATTACAGTAGATATTCAAAACACATAGATTTCACATTAAGCGCACCAAATCCTAGTCTCTTTAAAAACTGTTCACAAATATATTTTTGTACCATCACTTTGTATGAATCGGAACCCTCTCAAAAAAAAAAAAAAAAAAAAAAAAAACTTGTCTAGGTAACACTAAAATTACCCACATCTTGGGTGATCCCGTAAATCTAGATTGTACCCTTAAACGCGTGTCTTTATTGTTGAAAGCGGCAGAAGACACGTAAAACGGCAAGTAACTGGTATAATATTTCCTCTTGCTCGAATCTACTGATTAATTAAATTCGAATTAATAATTTATTTTTTCTAGTGTTTACATTTGGCGAAATATTTTAAACCAACGAACGCACTAAATTAAATTATTATTTTCGATATCTTTTTAATTGCATTTTAGGATAAAACTACGATTAAACAATTAATAGAAAAGCTTCTCATTACTTGAATAACCAAACGCTTTCAATTATATTATCTCGTCGCGTTCGTATTCAATCTTCAATAATTACATCTTTAAATGGGTCAAACACTAATATCCAACTTACAAGTATATTTACGCAGCCACGTATATTAAACATTTTTGCCAAACTATCCACGATTCACTCTCTTATATTACATAAATACTGAGAATAAATGAAACAAAAAGAAAAAAAGGTAAAACATGTATGGAATTGAACACGAAATTAATTTAAACTTAATCGAATAAATAAAATATTTTCATTTTAATCGAATAAAACGGTCGATTCGAACGCAAAAACAATTTCATTTTTATTTTATTGAAATTTTCAGGGAACGATGCTCAAGGCAGAAGGACTATCACCCGATCAGGAAAATCGGTAATTTTTGCAGTATTCTTTATGAGAAATGGATTTCTGAAAAAATTATTCTTTCCTATATAAGTTTTCAATTTCGCCGAATATACGTTTAAAAATGAATTGCGCGTAATTTTTTTTTGACCTAAAACGACATTTTGCGTTCTTGTTACCTCTTCTTGTAATTTCTTTAAATAGTTAGGACATATTTTTGATATGTTTAAATAATTTATTGATTACGATATATCAGGCACAGAAACTGTATCAAAAATTTTTCAAAGAAAAGCAACTTTAACTCTAACAAAAAGGGCTGTGCTAATTATAGTACAGACTATTTTCTGCGCTACTAGTATGATATTCGATACATTTTTTTTATATATATATATATATATATATATATATATATATATATATATATATATAACCCTTCTCGAAGAATAATAGGAATTATGCCTGCTAATTACGATACTTTCACTCGGACAGTTACTAGATAAAATATAGAAACGAAATTTCTGAATCAGTGAACAGAGATTTCCGGGATTTAACTTCCAGCATTTACCTCGAATTTTTTTTTTCCACATATACTCGGGGACGTAATAAGAATAATACACAATTGTCATGAGAAATATTCAGCACGTTTCTATTACAATACGTCCAATTTCTATATTTTTAATCAATGAAACAAAACTACTTTAATTCGTTTTTCTTCTTAACAATTATGTTCAGTTACGAATTTTTTACTTTTATTTATTTACGATAAGTAATAATAAAAGAAATATAGACAATAATATGCAGCCCAGTCATGTACCTTCCTTGATCTGTCAAAAAGAAACAACTAACAAAAATAAAAGACCACAGTCAAAACATCGTTTAAATATATTTCGCATTATTAACCATTACAAAAATAAAACAATAATTATGACACTACGTACCGTTTGAAATAAACTTACCGCAGTAACTATAAACATAACAGCAGAAACTTAATTCTTAACAACGGATGTTTAACATATATATATATATATATATATATATATATATATATATATATATATATATATATATATATATACAAGATGCGGGGGAAATAAACAAAACAAAAAAAACTGCGATAAAAATATACAAAGCAGACCGTCGAAAATTGCGATAAATCAAAACGTGCTTAATATTTAAAACCAAATGTTAGCGATAATTATTATGCTCGAGTCTGCGATGCTTATACTTAGTATATTTTGTTCTTAACTGCTTGGAACCGTAATTTCCAATCACCGTAATTAGGCCATTATCCTGCGTAACACATTGTTTGAAAAATGTAGTAGACATTTTTCAATACATGATCTTTTAACAAAGGTAGTTTCAATTGCACGTGTATTTTCATTATATTATACTATATATATATATATATATATATATATATATATATATATATATATATATGGGAGTATATACATCAAATGCATCTATTCTGAACCAACTGAAGCCTTTTATAGCTAGAGTCGCTAACTCTACACTGGACGGGCATTCGTTAATATACTGGTCTAATGAGCGATTTATATATTATTAATTTATTATCGACATTTAGGAAAGATTTGCGCTTAAACAAGAGATAAGTGGTATAAATTGCTCGATGTGTTTTAATTGACACGTAATGTAAATGCTTGCTAAAGTCAACCTTTTATCTAATATAACTCCTAAATATTTTATTTCGTCTGACCAGTCTACACTTACAGCGTTAATCGTTAAGGTAGTAGGTAGAAGTGGCCTTCTACGAGTAAACAGTATTGCTTGAGTTTTGGCAGGGTTAACGGCTATCTGACACTTAGCATCTATTTACTCCTAGCTGTAATTTATTCTTTACTGCCCTTGGAATGTAAGAACTAGAAAATAATGCCGTATCATCTGCATGCAAGGCTAGCTCTATGTTATTTGTTACAGGAATATAGTATAAGTAGAAGATGAATAGAAATTGACCGGGAACACCGCCTTGAGATACTCCTGCGGATCATGTTCTGCGGGAGGATAATACATCGTTTATTAAACAAATAGAATGATCTATTACTTATAAATAGCTTAAAATAAACATAATTAGGTATTTCGGAAATTTACATTCGATCGTTTTATATATATGATACTATTGTGCCAAGTAGTATCAAATGATTTGGCACCGTCAAATAAAAACCATCCCCGTATGTTTATTACGGTTAAAGTCGTGAGTAATATATTCTGCTATTCTAGCGATTTGATGAGTTGTAGAATGGCCAGGACGAAAACCAAAAACAGTACATTTGGTAATAAATTGTTTTCGTTCGAGAAAGTATGTAATCTTTTTAGTATGATTTTTTTTCAGCAATCTTACTGAGATTACTCAACAAGCTTATAGGCCGAATGTTATCTGGTTATGAACAGTCCCTTTTCCAGATTTCGGAAGAGTTATGATTTTTGTTACTTTTTCCAGTTAGAAGGAAAATACTCCAGTTTAAACATACTATTGATAATATTACTGAGTTGTACAATAGCCTTGAAGGGTAGATTTTTTATGATAATCGACAGAATGTTATCATCTCCGACAGAGTGCTTGTTTTTGAAGGATTGAATATGTTGGAACACCTCCTTTGGAGAAGTGAGTAGTGGTTGGGGTAGATATTTAGAAGAAGTTATATATTTTTTAATAACTAGTCTTATTTTATTATTCCGGATAATTGATCGATAAATTGGCATTACGACTATGGGCGCTGAAATATCGTGCCAAAAATTCTGCTTTAAAATCCTTTGTTTAATAGATGTATGTATAACTTATTCAGGAACTGTTGGCATTTCTTTTGTTAATTGTTACACCAATTTGAAGATAACGGCTTTATATTTTTTATGCTATTTCCACGATAAATTGAAAATTACTTCAAATTTTCAGATGGTTAAGCCACCATAAGACAAATGTCTAAAATGTAGAATTATTATTTTCCTTAAAAGTTAATTTTCCTAATCCTGAAAGATCTTTTCGTCACCTTCCTCGGCAATCATTAATCCTCACTATCTTTTTGAACGTCGTTTTCCATTAAAATGTTTGTATTTGTTCCATCACTGTATTCTGTTTCATTTATTTCATGGAAGTTAACGCATGTTTTTTTTAAAACTTGTATTAAAAATGGTTGACCCTTTTCATTATACGTACTTGTATTATTCTGCACAATTCCTGGATTTGTGTCGAACATTATTAAACGAATTCTATATAATCCAGACGAAAGTGACGCCGGTGTTACCTTCACTTAATTCTAGATCAGTAAAAAATTTACCAAAAATATTTGCTACCTCTTCTAGATCTTGCGTGAGGCCTGCAGATTCTTTCAATGATATAATGTGTGGCGGCCTCCTGTTTCTGTTTAAAATACTGATTTTTTGTCAAATCTGTTGGATGCCAGAGTTTGAATCAGTATCAGAAATGAATTCCGCCCAGCTGTTCCATTTTTTTTGTCTGATAATTGAACGTGCGCATGCTCTACAGAGGCGAAAGCTAAATCTGCGCTTGTAGCTCGAAATTTCTTCAAAGCATTATTTCGGGTTTGGATAGCCACTTTTACTTCATGACACCACCAGGGGACATTGCGAAATGATATAAATGGGGACGTCTTTGGAACAAATTTCTCTCCCACTAAATTACATACACAAAAATCATTGTATAAAAATATAAGAGACAATATTAAATCAAAATTATTTTCAGTTTCAAGATATTATAAAGAAAATAGTGGTTTAATTATGGGATCTCCATTATCACATATTCTAGCTAATATTGATATAAACAAATTAGAGAATAATATTAAAAATAATAATATATTTAAAAATAATATTAAATAATGGAAAATATGTGTTGATAATATGGAATAATAATGATAATGATCATATTTTGAATAATTTTGTATCTAATCTAAATAATTATAATAAAAACATTCAATTTACATTAGAAATAGGAGGTAAAACAATAAATTTTCTAGATTTAAAGACTAACATTATTAACCAAAAAATTAATAAAGATATATACAAAAACACCTACACAAACAGACATATCAATACCTAAAGATTCAGTTCACCAAAAAATGCATAAATTAGCCACTTTAAGAAGTCTTATCAATAGAGCAAAAACAATTTTAACAGTGATAAAGTGAATAAAGAAAAAACATAATAAAACAAATAGCAATTAATAATAAATATAATTCTATTATATTTGATAAAATGTGGTATAAATCTATAAAAATACAGCAGAAAATAAAAAGAATTATTTAGGTTCAATAAATGATGTAGGAAGATATAAAATAATAAAAATATTTAACAAATATAACATCAATTAGTAACAATAAAATAGAAGATAGAAATATATTTAAAAATTCAAGAGTATATAAATTAAATTGTAATCAATGTGAAAAAAATACATAGGAGAAACAGACAGTTCATAATTATATTTAAAGAACATTTAAATTCATACGCAAACAATGATGAAAGATCATTATTTGGAAAACATTGTATAGAATTAAAATACAAAATAAATAATATTAATCAAAATTATAAAATTTTACATACAGAAAAACATTTTTAAAAAAAAATTAATAGAAAAAATGGAAATAATAAAAAAGAGATGAAATAATTTATTAAATTCAATGATAAATTTTAACAAAAAATTAATTCTAAGAAAATATATTGCAAATTTCATTTTTATATTGAACAACTATTTTTTTTAATTTTTAAATTTTTTATTATTTCATTTTACTGGCTATTAGTTTTTGTTTATTTATAAATTTTATGTTGTTCAACTATTTTTTAATTATTTTTTACGACTATGAATTTTATGTTGGACAACTGTTTTTCAATTATTTTTGATTTTACGGGCTATTTTATGTAAAAAATTTTATATTACTGATAGTTGATTGTGTCGTTTACCATATTCACTGTCAGATTGTTTTATTAATACTGTTCATTTTGCTGATTTTTGTGAATTGTAATCTTAATATTTTTTTATTTTATATTTTTAAATATTCACTTGATAATTGCCTAACAGCCGAAAACTAGTGAATTTTACTTCTTTTTTGTTATTTATTTTAATAAAAATCACTACATTCTACATTCTTCAAATTCTAATAATATTAATAATAATAATTTGTAATAATAACAACAACGATAGTAATGATAATAATTAAAAATGAAATATTAAAAAATTTGAATTTTAAGGATTTCAAGATTTAGTTGTAGATATAATCTACAAATATGTAATTAATAAATTCCTTCATCTTCGCTTATAATTAATTAGGTCTGTTTTTAGCTCCCGAGGTAGTACATTAAATTCTATTGACCCAGCATAAACCGCATGGTCTCTCATTATAGTTTTATTAAAATGCGAAACTTGCGCTTTATATTCTCCACATGTCCTAGTTTTTTTTCCCCTCTATTCAATGATATATCAAACTTACTATAGTTTTTGACCACAAATTGCAACAGATTTAAAATGTATAAATCTCGCACAGATAGAAGTTCATTTTTAACATTTGTACTTTCATTAAAAATTATTCTATTTAACACATATATTTGCAATTGTTCAATAGGTTTGATATGACACTTCAGCATTTTCTCCAATGCAGTATTCCATATACTAAAACTGACTGATACAATGCGAGATAAATCTTTAAGTGTGCAGGAGAAAAGTACTACTTTAAATAATATATGAGGCAGTTTAGTCTTCTCAATTTTTTAGACAAATATAACGGATGAGAACTCCCAATTTAGCCTGTTACCAACTGAACCCCTAAGTATTTAATATCATCGACTCTAATTTGTTGCCTTTTACCTAGTAATATTTGCGTATCTCTCCACAACATTGAATTTAATTTTTATATATCGTACACTTCTGCTGTAAGGGATGTTTATACCATTCCCAGTAGATTTTGTAGTGGGCTATATCTATTTTTCCTGTGTATGTTACTATTCATTTCTCAGCAACATCCCAAAGAATTAGTCGTTTTTGATCTAATTTCTTTTCGGTTTTACCGCTTGTCAGGTGTCACTTGGAATGTTTGTCGTATTAGTGTGAGTATGATGCATGCTTGAAAGCATTCCCGACGTGTTTGAATGTAGTAAGGAAGTGCGGGATAATAAATTTGTAAACATATTCATTTCACCATATAAGTTAGTACAAGGAACAAACTCACCATCTTTTATTCGGTTATTAAATTGTGGATTATCTTGAGCAGCATTAGTTGCGATATTGCTTGGTGCCAGTAGTTTTTCACTGCTAGATAACTTTTCGTCTTTTTCTCTTGTTTTATCCATAATGATAATGTGGCGTTACGTAAGAAAATAGTTCCTCATCTGCAACGTGGCGGTTACTAATTTTCGCTAGATTTTGATTTGTATAATTCCTTTCTCCTTCTCTTATCATTCTTCTTGTGTTATCGATAATTAACCTTTAATTCATACTCTATAAAGAACGTGTAAAACAAGTTTGAAAAAAAGATTTGCAACTCCGCTTCTTGCTTTATAATATCTTTCTCGTTTCCTTTTACCTTTCCTCGTTTCCTTTTACCTTACACCTTCACTTCCAAGACTTCCATCTTACTACATGCCCGATCTATTTCAAAAGCCGCATTAGACGTTTATTTATTAATTTTTAGTAGATTGGTTCGTATCGTTAACGTCTTTTAAAGGAAGAAAGTAATTTTCTAAATTAAAAATTAAAAAAGGGATATCTGTTACTGCTATTAATCAAAAAATTCTACATGCATTGAATTTTAAAGTTGTTACTGAAAAAATGTATTCATAGAAATGTCGAAAATTGTAATTTAAGATAAAATTTAGCATTAAATATGAATTGTTTTATTATAAACATCTCAATTGTTCTTTAAAAAAGTACATTTTTACAATGACTTCGCTCGATTTTAAAAATTACATTAAAAACCACCATTTTTTAATAAAACCTTAGATCACGTCGTCTATCAGATTACTATATTAAAAATTGCTTAATCGTGTTTTCGAACAAATGATTTTTTTTTTAGAACAGCAGACGCTGTATAATTATTACAATCTTAGAAATAGTTCTCAATATATTGCATTTAAAGTGGCGCTATCTTACAGATACCAACTGAAAAGGAGATTTCATATTAAATGACATGGTAACGCTAACAAGTCGATTTATTATTTTCTATTTTAAATTTGAATTATATTAGAATATCGAATAGTTAAAAAATAAAAACGTTGTTTGCAATACCTTCCAAATCAAATACATTCAATAATATTGAAATAATAAAGGGCTTATGTTACGTAATGAGTAGAAATTCTAAAAAAAAAAAAAAGAGTATCCCTAATTTGGAGAATCTAAAAAGTTTATCTTATATTCAATGCAAATTTTTGACTCCTTTTTATATGTACATTCGTTAATATTAATAAATAATATAAATCCGCCAAATAGAGTTGTACTTTTATAAAGTGGCTTTTAAATTTACTTTTCAACACTACATAGTGTAAAATAAACCCCCGAAACAAAAGTACTATAAATTGAAATTATCGGAATAACTTAAGCGAAATATTGCGTTTCACATTTGAATACGTTCGTTAGTTTAACGTATTAGATTATATACTCGCAAATAACTTGCGATTTTCAATTTCACTAACATTAATATTAAAAAATTCCATACACATAAGATCTTCTCCTGCTTTTTAACAAAAATTAAAAAAATTACCTAACGTATTATTAGATTTAATTTTTAAGACCAACTTTCTATCTTAAATTTCGCTGTACATAGCTCAAAATTTTAAAACTATTATCCTTTTTTTTTTTGGTTAGTTTAAAAAAGTGGGTGCTTGTTGGAAATTTTTGAAACAACCAAATGTGTTATATACATCAATTATGTATATGCTCGAAGAAAAATTCTCATCAACAATTTACGAACATTAAAGATAATTATAAAGGGCACTATAGAGACCCTTATTTCATTCGTTATTGCGTATGTTTTAAAGCCGTTGAACTATTTTATAGTGACCGAAGAGATATATTCAAAAAACACACCGTCAAATTTATGTGATTATCTATTTTCTATTTTTCCTTTAATCTTAGTCAAGTCGATATTTTATTAGCATTATTGCACAACTAAAAATGTTAATAAATTTTATTATGTTTTCAGATAAAAATAAATATAGAAATAATAATATTGTTTTAAAATCAATTAAAATGAATAAAATATTATTCCATTTGTTGCTTGTTGGATATTATACTACTTGAAAAAAAAATGTATTAACAACGTAAGCATTAATAAAAATGAGAACGTTTGTACAAGTTAAATACGTAACCAGCACATTAAAAAATCATAATAAATATTTCAATCATTTTTACAAATTTTCAAACACTACAAAAAACCATTAAAACGATAAAATTTTTTCAAATAAAAAGAAATCTAGAAGACAACTATTTTATCATCCATACAAATTAATCAAATATTACTCCTTTTGTTATTTGTTCCATATCACGATACTTGAAAATATCGTGATAATAACGTAAACATTAATAAAATTGAGAATGTTCATGACGGTAATTTGAATAAAACGTGTACAAGTTAAATATAAATTCAGCACTCTAAAAAATCATAATAACGATGAGTTTTTAACCATTTCTTGATTTCAAAATATGTTAACACATTTTCAAACACTACAAAAACCATTAAAACGATAAAAGATTACACGACATATTCTCGATTACATAAATTTAAAAAATATATATGTATATGTTACCTGTGTTCCATCGGAGTAGGACGTGTCCACAGATGACGGATGGTGAAACGGTCTACCGATATGTAGGTTAACTGCGAATAATTTGCCAAATAAGCACTCGCGGGCCAAAAGCTGCTACTGGCGGAAAGTGTCTCAGGCAGACGATATCAGTAGTGACAAAACCGCTGCCTCGTGAACAGGATTTTTATCCAAAGGCCTAAAGGTGTAAACCCTAAATAAATTAAAGCGTAACGTAACGGGATATCGCCACCTTTATTAAATTCCTAGAACATCAACCTGAAAAAGAAATATAAGACTGGCGCCCAACGTTATCGAGTTCTCGGGCTTGGTAATGTTAAATATGTGGCTCTACATGCAATGATGAATCCCTGGTCATGCCGTTTCCACCCACATAATAAGGTCTGATGGCTCCGACGTCATCAAACGAAGTATTCATAACAAACCAGTTTGATTCTCCTTCCTACCAAAGAGTTTATGTATTCTTCTTTGAGAAGTTTGGTTTGGAATTTTTTTTAATGTTAAATTGTGATTCTAAATTTGTTTATTTATAGTTTTTTCGTTATACTTAATTAAATATATATATATTATAATTGTTGTGTACATTTGACAGTTCCTACTTTCTTTTATTGTTTATTCCATTTTGAAATAACTTTTATTCTATTTACAACATTAAACACGTACTTTTTACATTTGTTTAGTTTAAGAGGTTTGATTTTTTTTTATTTGTTTAATGTAGCGTTGTTATTTTAATTAGTTTATATTCAAAATAACTTTTATTCTATTTACAACATTAAACACGTATTTTTTAACATTTTATGTTTATTTTAAGATATTTAAAATTTATTTTTATTTGTTTAAACTAATTCATTTTTATATAGACATTTTGCTGTTTATTTTGTGTTAACTTTGTTTTTGTTCATAAGTATTAATTTTATATTATACTTACTTGGTTTAGTATACAAATATTTAGCTCAAAATGCCATGTAGACGATGTGTTCTCACTTGTACTGGAAAACTTTGATGATGTACCAAAGTTAACCGTTAGAGTCTGTGAATTGATTTTTAGAAGTGAAGATATTGTTCGAGTTTAAAAGTTGTAAAGGACAAAACAGGTAATATTCAAAATTAACCTTTAAAGAATATTCGTTCAAACGATAATGCCATACCATGTATTTTCTCAAATTGTCCAAAATATTTATTTCAACCTTGTCAGTTTAACAGATCGAGTAGGGATGTAAAACTGTGGGAAAATTAAAACGAACAGTTATTATTAGCTTCAACCGAAAGTAAATCTACTTTTGATGAATATTAAAAATCAAAATGTTTCAAAGATTTACACCAACTAAAAAATATGTTAAAATGTTTTTCCGAACCAAAACCATAGTTCGTGTAAATAATAAAACGGACATTGCATTTTTTAAAATAAATTATAAACCCAGACCTCGTACAACCTGTACTGTCGTTATTAATAATAAATTAGAATTGAAAAGATATTTATTTGGGTACGAATTTTCACTGGAATTTGAAAAGTTAAAATCTCCTTGACAAATAAATAACTTTTCACATTCAAATGATTCGAAAAGATATGAAGTATTTTTCTGAAAATTTTGAGAGTCTAATGATCTTGATTTTAAATTTATTTACGATACTTTTTAAGTGTCAACTTTTATACTAACGATTACGCTTTGTTTAATAATTTATAAATAATTTTGTTTGGTATTTCTTTCAGAATAACAAAAACGTAACAACTTTATAAACGCAAATGTGGTTACAGTTCCATGCATTATATGTGTTTTTTCATGGGTTTCGCTTTGAAATTTCGTTTTCAAATTTAAAAAAAAAAAAAAAAAAAAAAAAAAACTTCAAATAATTTAATAAACACCCATTAAATTCTCAATTAACAATTAATTCGCATTGTTTTTATATAAGCGCTGGTATCGCAATTTTATAGTATGACTATTCTTCAAACGAGAAAAATCGAACCACCAGACATTATTTCGGTGGCAACGGTCGTGCACGAAAAATGTTCGACTGGAAAATACTAATAAAAACTATAATAATAGTAGAAACAAAAACAATGGTAATAATATTAATGACAACAAAAATACAAATAAGAATAAAACGCACAAAAGGAAAAAAGAAAAAGTGTTTAAACATAGCTAGACATAGACTGTCAGGTAATGGCAAATATATGCATCGATGCTAAAAGATTTGGACATATTGGGAAATAGCGAAACTAAATGGAGAGGAAATAAAGCGAAAAGCGAAAAAATAAATTAATTTTTAATTTTAACAACGCGAACTGAACATATTAAAAAATAAAAAATAAAAACCATATTAAACGCGACGAACAACGCGAATTAACAAATTTTAAATTCCAAGAACAAGCTCAAAAACAATTAACTAACAAACAAAACTACTAACAGTGTAGGCAGCGCGCCATCTAATAAATATCGTTCACACGATAAAAATCATACTTTAATTTTTATATTAAGTAATCTACGCCGTCTGAAGAAATTACAAAAATTTCCTATTTAGTCCTAGTTCCTTAAACGAAATGGACTACATTATTTTTCTACGATTTCGAGCAATATACACAATTACATTGTACGCATCGTTTAAAATTTCTAAACATCTTGAGTACTTTTAAATTAAAAGGAACTTTTTTATCTAAAATTCTAAGTAAAAATAATAATTCCGTTTTAGAGCGGGCTTCGGTATATGTATGTAATTTATTTACATTTAAGGGTTTTCTAATTTTTATATTAAACGTCAGATATGAAACATTCTAGTACAATTTTGAAAGAAAAAAAGAACTAAAGAAAAACATATTTCGGTGGTTTTTGTTTAGATCGTATGCCAGAAATTAATTTTATTTCATAAATAAATTACCTTCGACTTTATTAAATTAAAAATATATTTATTAAGAAGAAAATTATAAAAATAATATTATATCTCATTCCTAACGTCTTCTTCCAAAGTTACCTTGACTTCTTCCAACGTTACAGCTTCTTTATTGATCATTATGGTTTTGCACGCCTCGTACGCACCCTACAACCAAAAATAACGAGATAAAATTAATATCGCATAAAAGAATTATTTTTCTAAAGCCATTCTTATAACGCCAAATTATTAATAAAAAACCAAAATGCATAAATAATACAATGGTTAATACAATATACATTTACGAAACGTTTTAAAATCGAAATTATCGAGTGTGAAACCTCGTGTTTCGCTATCTGCAGAAATTTTTCATATTACCTAGTAAAAAGTAAAATTGTAGCCCTTCGTTAGGGCAAAGAAATAAAGAAAGGTTTATACATATCATAATAAAGAGTAAAATTACAGGAAAAAGATAGAACTTCGGATAAATGAATTGATGACTGCAGCAACAAGACATTGCCTTTAGTGAATAATAACGTTATTTAATATTTCAAACGCGGCCACAATGTACATTTTCTGAAAAACCAAACTAAATTAACGAGACATGGTTACTTAATTTACGCAATATCTTATCTTGAGCTGACCGTATGATATCGATGCTCGAGTTGCTTGCTGAACTCCAAAGTTCTATTCCGTAAGACCAAATAGGTCTTAGGATCGCCTTATATAGCAAGACTTTAATTTCAATTGGAAGTCTGGATGTTTTCCCAATTAACCAGTACATGCTGGAAAATTTTATAAACAATTGTTTTTTTTTTGGCAGTAATATGTTTTCTCCAGGTCAATTTGTTATCCAAATGCATACCAAGGTATTTCGCACTATCCGCGGAGGGGATTGTAACCTCATTGAGCGTTATTTCTGGATAATTCGTACAATTCCTTTTTAGTGTGAACACAACATGCGAGCATTTTGTTTCATTGACTTTGACTTTCCAATAAGTAAGCCAATTGCGTACAATAGTCGGAGCGCCATGGTTCTTGAGAAACGAGGATATACGAAAAGATCTACAAATACCATCAATTAAAGATGCGATTTACAACCGTAAGGAAACATTCAACGGTTAGAAAACCATATTAACCATCTGGCGCAGAACCTGACAACAAATCGTTCGGAATTCGTACGCTTAAAAAGGCGTAATATCATTAATGTAAATACGCTATAAAACCCATAAAAAGTAGTTCTGTTATAAAATAAGGAGCTGCGGCCGCTGGGACACGTTCCACTAAATAAATATATTTGTTAAATGCTATCTTCGCCGCTTATTGCCTCAGATAGGCAGATTGCGAGCATAAAAAAAAAAAAAAAAAAAAAAAAACTTAATTTACATTTTGTTCGTTCTTAGCAATTTTTCGATTTTAGTTATATAACGATGGTGATGATGACGGTTGTCATATATTTGATATTAATACATTCGAATTTTAACATAATTTTTATTTGTATATTTGTATTTATTCGCTAACAGGTTTCCGTATTCTTAGCCGTTTAAAGCGTTTTCAGGCGCACGACGAGGACCTGATACGGGACACGCCCTAAGTCCACTCCAGTAGCATGGTTACCCGTACTAAATAATGCCTCCGGACATCCGACGAAAAAAATCTGCTGTAAAAGAATGGACAAAATATAACAGCAACGAAGGATACATCTAGATACAAATACTGTACAACGACTAAGATCGAGGAAACCTGCATACAAAAGTTCGACTCAACTAATCGCTGATAATTTCGACGATACTCAAGCTTGGAGGCATAAATGGTCGGCTGAAAATAAACACAAACTCATACAAGATCCTCGTGTTGAACCGCCAGGTTTTAATCTTTCGAGGAAACTCTGGACGAGACTTAATCGCATCAGAACGGAACATGAAAGATGCGGAAAAATGTTGAATACTCGGAGGATCGCATGTGATTGCGGAGGAAAGGAACAAACAATCAATCACATCTTACAGAATTGTCCAATGCGTGCATTAATCGATGGCTGGAAGGAGATCGCAAAGCTGACAGAATCAGCAAAAAAATGGATTAAAAATTTAGACATTAATTTATAAAATATTATAATAGCGTTTTTATATATTAATTTATAAGATAATTATGTAGGAACTTCTACTTATACCCGAAAACATACGAATAAATAAATAAATGTTAAAAATCGGTGTTTTAGTCGGCGATGTTTGTAGCTCGTACCGATTGCGTAAGCTGGCCATATTATAGTCCCCTATAACCCCAATTAATTCATTTTCGTGCATTTTGTAATTTGAACAAAATTTTTAGCAAGCTTGTTGATATAAAAAAATAAGAACTCGAAGTTTAGTCGAGAGTGTTTATCTCGAATCCGAGCAAACTTGGTTGTATTAAGCAATATTCTGCAACAGCGGTTTTGTAACGATCGTAATTTACGATATATACTGTTGGAAACTAAAAACCAGGCGGAAGACACGCATATAACCGCGGACGAATAATGGTTGTACGTAATAGATTTTTATTTATAAACATGACAAATTGAAATTTTGGAGGCGATTGGAATAGAGTGTGGAAAATTAGATTAATAGGGAAACTTTACTGGAATCATACTGCAAAAGTCAGAAGCGAAAATATTGAATCAGAATAAATACCAATTAAGAAAGGTGTGCGACAAGGTTGCGTACTGTCACCGTTACTCTTTAATATATATTCAGAAGCAATTTCCAAGCGCTCAGGAATTACGATGGTCATAGAAAACCGTCATGTTTCAAACATAAGATATGCAGACGATACAGTTCTAATCTCAGATAACATTGATAAGTTACAAGAAATGGTTAGTCGAATCACTACAATAATCAAGGAATATGTCCTCGAAATAAATGTGAGCAAAACAAAATGGTTAACAATACATAGAAAGAGCAATACCGGAGCCAGAGCAAAAATTAAATTAACAGTAAATGATCAAGTCATAGACAGAGTTCATAAATTTCAATATCTCGGAACCTGGTTTCATGAGGAAACCGATCAATCGATCGAGATACGATCACGCATAGAAAAAACAAGGAATACCTTTTTAAATATGAAAAATCTGATGACCCGGAAGAAACACATTAACCAGCAGCTATGACTACGGCTGGTGCGATGTTACGTATGGCCGGTACTACTTCATGGTGTGGAAAGCCGGATTCTCACATGCACGTTTGAAAAGAAGATCGAAGCGCTGAAGATGTATATATATATCGCCATATTTTGAAGATTTCATACAGAGACCATATTACCAATACAGATGTGCTGCGAAAAACGTCGAAGCCAATGAAACTCCTATACGTTATACGCTTCAGAAAATTAAAATATTACGGTCATATAGACATACAGAAAGGTACTATTTATCCCAAACATCTACAGTTTTAGCAGAGGTGTCTAAGGACAAAGCCAGAACAGCTTTGTTGATCGCCAAATTTAGGTCGGAGATGGGAGTAAATATAGATGACAAAATTTGAATAGCTTCGTAAATATTGTAGATAGTATTATTGACGTCAGTTCAAAGTGACTGCTAAATATTTGACATCTTTAAACCATTTGATATTTTTGCCGTTGATTACAATTTTCGGCAAGGGTAACGGGTGCCTTTTTGAAAACATAGTGAACTCGCAGTTTTCTGTTTGGGTCGTTCATTTTAATTCTAGATACCAAATCTTTAAAAACAGATGTGAATATTTCCATTCTATATCAATTTCTCAATTATTCGTTACTTGAAAATGAACGGTGTTATAAATGCGTTATAAACATTCGTATTTGAACCGATCATAATGCGATTTTTCTTTATTTCATATACATTTTCAACGCTAATATTGAAAAACTATACATACAAGCAGGGGCGTATTTCAACTTTTGTCGCCCCTACGCCACACAAGTGGTGCCGCCCCATGTAAGGCCATCGATTTTCCAAAATTTTGTTACTCAAATATGTTGGTTCGGTTACAAAATTTTATTTTCTGAAAAGTGTTTTACTATTCTTAAACACAAAAATAAAAAATTTAAAGTCTATGGTATGAGTAAAATAAAAACTTTTTAAAAACAATCCATTTTTGTATTTACTGTATAATAAATAATTTACATTTGAAAACTTTACACTGTTTCAATAATTATAGTTGATAGAAAAAAGTCATGATGTTTATTATATCTGATTTAAAACTAAAAAAATTAATTTTTTTTGTTAACAAAATTTATTTTTGGTCCTACATGCCGCCCTCCCAAAATTTGCCGCCCTATGCCATGGCATTCTTGGCATTGGGGGTAATACGCCCCTGCATACAAGCGTATTCGAAGTGCTACCTCGGCTATTGTTTCCTCGAAGAAAATTTCCTAATTTTTTTCAACTCGTGAAATAAGTATAATTGCCGAAGAGGTATTTTTATTTGTGCTACTCATCTGTTCTCTCACCTGCGTGATCGAAATATCCGATGACGGAATTGACAATAAATCTGACAAAAAATCGATTAAAACCTCATTGGCTTCGTCATCGGTTGTGTCTGATACTAAATCGAAGATAACACCGTGATCGTTTATTTCTGCAACAAAATAAACCACCGGATAACGTTATTGTTTTAGAAGTATTTTCAAACGAAATCAACCCTAAACGATTGTTCCGTGAAATTCATTACGAGAAATAAATTAATATGAAAATTAAAAACCGAATGAATATATATTTTTGCTAATTCAACATTTGCATAATTATCATCGATATACACGCTAGAAATCAAAACTAATTAAAATTTTACATTTCATAAAATAAATCGATAACGTTAATTGTAATCGATATGTTATAAAAAATTTTCGGAAAATTATGACTTTTGACGTTTAAAATTTGTTCGCATTAAATACTGACACAAATATTTTAAAACGCTAGGCAAAAAATTTATTTCAGGTGGGGACTTCAACGCAAAGCACACCTCGTGGGGTTCGCGACTAATAACTCCGCGTGGAAACCAGTTATACAACTGCATTGAAAGAAACCGCTATAACAGTATATCCACGGAAGAACCGACATATTGGCCAACCGATACAGGGAAAATACCTGATTTAATAGACTTTTTTTATCAGCAATGGAATCAATAATTATCAAATGTCTGTTGAAACATCAATGGATGGTACTTCTGATCACTCACCAGTAATTCTGAATATCAGTAGTGCAATCCTACACACAGAAAAGAAACCAACATTATATAACGGTAAAACCAACTGGGAAACTTTTCAACGGTTAATTGATAATAAAATAAACTTGAACATTCCATTGAAAACTGCGGAGGATATAGAAATCGGTATAGAGAATCTCACCAAATATATACAAGAAGCTGCCCATTTAGCGACACCAACAGATAATTGTAGCGTGAGGCCTAACATCCAAAATCACCCGAAAATCATAAAGGATATGATCCAGGAAAAAAGACGGTTATGGCAGAATACACGAAACCCGGTTGACAAAACGGAATTTAATAGAATAAACAAAAAACTGAAAAATAAGATTATTGAAATTAAAAATGTCTCCTTCAAGAACTATGTTTCTAGATTAACATCAACTGAGGCTACTGATTATTCTTTATGGAAGGCTGTGAAACACGTAAAAAAAGATAGTCAACTATATCGACCACCCTTAAAGAGAAACAACCAGTGGGCAAGAAGTGACGAGGAAAAGGTTGAAGCTTTCGCCGACCACCTATCAGAGGTTTTCCGTTCAAATGGAGCACTGATAGAATCTCAGATGCAGAAATAGAAAATTACCTACAGACTCCAAATCAAATGACGCTCCCGATAAAACCAGTGTGTTTCCTGCGGAAGTAAAGACACATATACTTAAACACATTTACATCCAAAAAAAGCTCCGGTATACGATTTAATTACACCAAAAGTAATAGAGAAATTACCGAAAAGAGCTATAATACTGCTAACGTTTATATACAACGCAATTATTAGAACCGGATACTTTCCGATACAATGGAAATTCGCCATTATCATACTTATTCGGAAACCTGGAAAACCTCCTGAAGATGTAGCTTCGTACAGGCCAATAAGTCTACTTCCGGTCTTATCGAAGTTATTTGAAAAATTATTATTAAACAGATTAAAAATTTCGTTAGCTGAAAATAAAATCGTACCGAACTACCAATTCGGAAACAACATAATAGAACAAATACACAGAGGAGTCGTCGATGTAATAAATCGAAGTTTCCAGGAAAAGAAATACTGCTCGGCACTATTTCTAGACATCGAAAAGGCGTTCGAAGCAACGATTACCCTACCAATATTACATATTAATTAAGTCTTACCTTGACGAAAGATTTTTTAAAATAAATGTTAATGGCTCATACTCGAGCATTCGATCAATTAACTCAGGGGTACCACAAGGCAGCGTGCTGGGACCTACGCTGTATCACATATACATCTACGACTTCCCACTCAATACAAACACAACAACAGCAATGTTTGCTGACGATACCGCGATACTATCCACCCACTGCGATGTGGCATCGGCATCGAAACAGTTATAAGATCATTTAAACGACTTGGAAAAATGGTATAAATCCTGGAAAATTACAATCAATGAACAAAAGTGAACACAAATTATATTTACGCTGAAGAGAGTGGACGGATATTCAGTAATAAAATTAAATGAAAAAACGATCCCTACTTCGGATAGCGTGAAATATCTTGACCTGGACGAAAAGTTAACTTGGAGAAAGCATATAGAGGCTAAGCGAAAACAGATAAATATGAAATTCCGCAAAATGTATTGGTTACTAGGAAAAAATTCGGTATTGACCATGGAAAATAAAATACTGCTATACAAATCAATATTGAAACCTATATGGTCGTATGGAATCCCATTGTGGGGAATTGCGAGAAAGTCAAATATAGCGATTATTCAAAGAACACAATCTAAAATATTACGATCGATAATCGATGCGCCATGGTACGTGCGCAATGATGAAATTCATAAAGATCTAGAAATACCGACGGTTAATGAAGAAATCGAAGCAGCCAACGTACGATATGTAGAACGGCTACAAAACCATTGTAACGAGCTGGCACACAGCCTGATCGAAGACGGTACCAGAACGGCTAAATCGGTCGAATATAATTACTTAATATCTTAATCAACAACGAGGAATGACGACCCAAGCATTCCATTAATTTTTGTGTCGAGTAATTTATTAACATTGCCGCTTATTGTTTTTAAATCAGACAGATCGCGTGCAGAAACAAAAAAAAAAAAAAACTACTGACAGTCGATCGTAACCAACTGAAAATTCTGAATTAATTAATCCAGTCGAATAGCTGAAGAAAATAATTTTCGAAAATCTTACTGAACCTATTGCTGATTCCTAGGAGTGTTTTAGGAAGGATGATGAATCGTAAATAGAACACCACTGAATGGAGGAATCTGCAATGTCTCGAAACCACAATTACTTGTCACAGTCGGGTATGTGTGGAATTAAATTTTCCTGTGTATGCGTGTGTGTGTTTTTTTTATGAACCGCTGGTGGCAGAGTGGAACTAAGTTGCAGAAACAGTCGTTTTAAAAGAACAACAGATAAATTCGGGCCGCTAGATGGAATAGATTTAATAAAAATTCGATATATATATATATATATATATATATATATATATATATATATATAATATATATATATATATATATATATATTATATATATATTACGACGATCGTCGATGTTCACGTTATAATAAATCTAAATTTATTATATTGAAGGTGGAAAACTAATATTTAATTTAATTAATATAATAAAACAAAGTATATATATATAATTATTTATTTAATTAAAGTAAAATATATTAAAATTATTATAATATAATCAAACCGTATTTGTAGTAGATAAACTATTATTATACAATAGTTAAAATTAATTTTAGTTAGTCAATGGACCAAATAAATCTAACCAGTAAAAATAAATTACAGCCAGTAAATAATGAAGAAAAATGTATAAAAAGGGATGGTTGTTCATTTTCAAGAGAGTTCGAGTTTTTCCGTCAAATAGTTCCGTTGTCAGTTACTTGATCAAAACAGTTACGATTTAATGAAGAAGGATAGCCAGGCAGTAATTACAAATCCGGTCGGGTTAGTTTATTTATTATTTTCAAGTAAATTAAATTATTATTTTTTATAACTAATTCATTAATAAATATATATTAATTATTTTAAAATATAAAATAAAATATTTCTTTTATAATAAATATATAATAGTTTTTTTTTTTTGTAAATATAAAATAAAATTTTTCTTTATAAATACTTCATTTTTTTTTTATTAAATAATAATTTTAATAATAGTATATACGAGGTATCGTGTAATATATATATATATATATATATATATATATATATATATATATATATCTATATCTATATATATCACAATAAGAATTTGTCTCTCCTACATAAAGGCTTTCCTCAACGTCTCAACCAATTTTCCCAACTACCTTTGCTATATCATTGTGCCACCGCGTCATTGGATTCCCCTGTTTCCATTTTCTGTCCATCGGCCGCCACTCTAAGATCCGCTTCGAACATCTATTGTCTTCTTTTTGAGCCACGTGACCAGCCCAACTACATTTTGTAATAACAATCCGCTCCACTGCATCGTCTAACCGTGTTCGTTCACGTATCCATGTATTCCTTTTATGATCTGATAATCCTATATCCAGCATCATACTCTCATGTGCAGTCTGAGTTTTTCTTATGCTTTTTAAATTTATTTTTGTAGACGGTCATATATATGACACATTGGCATAGTTGGATAGATTTACTGAATAACACAACAGCTATTAGCAATAAACCGGAAAAGGCTCCACTAACAAAAATTAGAACTGGAATAAAACCGTTAAAAGATATAAAAATGGGAGAGAAATTAAACTGGGTTGAATGAAAAACGTTGAACAGACTACGAAATAGATGTAATAATATTAGGAAAAGCTCGGGTCAAATGGAGTTTCTCGGACAGTAACTTGTGACAATAGGGGCAAGAACAAGACAAAAATCGTTTATTTCGATGCCCGGGATTAAAAACTGATCTAACGGTTGTTACACTGATCGATAGTTTGTGAGGAAAGATATAAAATTCCGTCAAGGACACGAAGAAAAAGAAAAAAAAATTGCTATCCACTGTCAATTCGACGATCGAAAGTTTGATCCAAGCTCGCGGCACAAAGAGCATTTAATCATCATATAACTGTTAATTACCACGGATCATTCCACTCCGTTATAACGTCATCTGCCCGCGCACCTACAATACTAATCTATTTAATGTGCAGAAATAATGAATAATGATCTAGGCACCATATTCAGCAATGAACAGTACAACGATTATATATATATATATATATATATATATATATATATATATATATATATATATATATATATATATATATATATATATAAGGCATGTACCTATTTCGACTTATTGTTAGTTTTAACTTTTATTTCAAAAAATCGGTAACTAACTGTAATTAGAAGATGAACGAAAACCTTAGTAGTTTTTTTTACAAAATCATTAATCAAAATCGCATTAACAGTAGTTCGCTATCGTCGGTAATTAACTTTTAGTACCGTCCAGCTTGCAGTTGGTGCTTGAAGATGTTGTTATGATATATTTTTTTAACATTCAGATAAATTGAAATTTAGCTGATGCGGCTAAAAATATAAATGTATCTCATAATTGTTTGTTCATAGTTAGTTACTTAGTTACTCATTATTACTTTGTTTATATTACGAATAAAAATTAGCGAACCGTGGAAATTTTTTTGCACAAAATAAATGAACTATTTGCACTTTGTAATATGCGCAAAACTAACATAATAAGGATATTAACGCAGCGAAAGAATTGACTCACGAAAAGAAGAGTACAAAAATTGTTATTTTTAAATAATAACTCGAAATTTACTAATAAGTTAATTTTCATTTTCACATTAATAATAAAAATAAGAAACAAAAAATTGAAAGAAAACGAAAGTCACGTTTAGTGATGAAAACATAAATATAACGGTGATGATTAACTAATTAAGAAATTATTTTCAAACCTAACCGTTATTACCGAGATAATATGGTAACTTCATAACATAAATTTAAGTAACAGTTATTAAAGATAATATGGTAACTTCGTAACATAAATTTAAGTAACAGTTATTAAAGATAATATGGTAACTTCGTAACATAAATTTAAGTAACAGTTATTAAAGATAATATGGTAACTTCATAACATAAATTTAAGTAACAGTTATTAAAGATAATATGGTAACTTCATAACATAAATTTAAGTAACAGTTATTAAAGATAATATGGTAACTTCATAACATAAATTTAAGTAACAGTTATTAAATAACGTTTATCAAGAACAGTTATTTTCGATTAACCGTAACGTTAGTAACGGTCGATTCATAAATAACGTTTTGTACCACGCCTAATTATATATATATATATATATATATATATATATATATATATATATATATATATATCTTGAAGAATAAAATATGTTATTTAGAATTTAAAGTTTTGTTTTTATATTCATTTTAAATATTCGCCTCGTAAGAGAAACAACGTTGTACATATTTTCTATTAAATAATGATAATAATAAATATCAAGCACTAAGGTAGAAGTATAAATTATATATTTCGTTTTGTTGGCGAAAAATAATTAATAAAGAATATATGTATATATAATAAAACTATTATAAATTTTTACCGTCTACACACCTGAAACTTTATTGAATTTAGACATGGGTATGACTGTGCATCTGATGATGATATTTCCATTTCGGTCGGTGACAATATTTCGAGGCTATAATGAAAATGAACTGTTAACTAAACATTTGCAAACAAAATAACGCTTTTAACGCGATTTACGTTTTAAAGGACAAAAATATATTTAAAATTTCAAAACAATTTCTCTTTAAAGATGGTTTTTATTTATAATACGATCGAAAAAAAAATAATAATATATTAGACAGAGAAAATGTGATAAAATTAATAACGGTATTACTTGAAATGAAAGGCTATTCTCGAAGTAGCAACCGACAATTAAAAACACGGAACATAACAATATCATCGCGAACACTTAAAATCGCTGTTTTAATATTAACGTGTACGCATTGACAGAATATAATCGATTAATGGCGTTCTGTTTAATTTCGCTCGCTTTTAGTAAAACAGTAAAATCTTCGATTAAATTCGATCGAATTTTTCATTATCGTCCACATCATTATCATCTTCTCATCGAGATGATTTTTACATTGCAGATAAGATTCGCGATTATTTCGTTCCGTACTGTCAAATAAAATTACCTATAACACCAGATACTGTTTGTACATCCGAACGATATTTGGTCGTAAAAATTTATTTACGATTAATGTTATGTATTTTCGTAGGAATGATTTAAAAAACGAAAAATTCGTTAATTATGCAATGGCCAGGATAATTTTTATATAAAGTAGTGATTTTTAAAAAAATGAAATTAATAAACAATAGTTGAGAAAAAAATGTGGTAGTACATAATTTAGGGGGCTAATTAATTATGCAGGCAGTTTGCAAAATATTTAAAATATGTAAAAAGTATAACATCCGGGTAACCGGTAAGTAGCGATAAACAACTATTAACATCTACTAACTAAAACGCGATAGAATACAGGAATATATGTTAAAAATTTAGTAGTTTATAAATTAAATCGTAATAATCGTTAAAAGTAAACAAAGTTTGGAGTACCTTGCCTCGCCTCCATTACATATATTATTAAGAATACCAAATAGTAATAGGATTAAAATCTGGAGGAAAAAAAACGTGAATTAATTTTAAGTTATATATAGATTTTGAATTAAATAACGATGTTATAAAACATTAAACAAATGAGAATGATCTGATGCATTAAAATAAAATAAAAATAAGATTAAATATTATGCAGAATGAATCACAGCAAATAATGTTTTAGTCTGCGGTGCTTATATTTAGTGTACATTTGCTTTAGTTGTCCGGAACTACCAATGACATTAACCATTTGGATGTATAATTAATAAAAAACTTTCGAGCAAGGAAAATAATATAATTTTTGATAAATGGCAATCGTAATTCGTTGTGCACTAATTTTTGTGTAAGGTTAAAGATAATCCTACAGCACCGGTTCTGTATTAACTGTAAGTTATTAAAATTTAGTATTGGAAATATGGCACCAAGCGGGACAGGAATATATAATAATTGGTCGAATAAGAGTTTTATAACGGATTAATTTGTTTTCCAGATTCACAAATGATTCCCTGCAAAAAAAGTGGGTGAATTTAACTAATTGTTTTATCGACTTTAATATGAATGTAATTAATGTGATCAGCAAATGTCAATCGCTTATCTAAGATTATACCTAGATAACGAATGTTCTTAGACCAATGTCTTCGTCTTCAACAGTAAGATTTGGTGGATTGGTCGCCTGCGCGTAAAAGACGGATTGATGGTAATTTACCATTTTTGAAAGTATCGCAATAAACGTGAAATGCCTACTTGTAGATGATGTATGGTGGATGGTCTAAATAAGCTGCAGAATAATGCGGTATCATCGGTGTCTAGAGCAAGCTCCACAAATGGTAGATTTGGAGCATCGTGTAAATAAAATGAAAACAAAAATGGACCTAAAATACTACCTTGCGGTAACCCGGATAAACAGGTTTTTAATGGAAGACTTATAGCCATTTATAACGACGTAATATGTTCAATTACTTAAGTAAGCATAAATTACTTTAATGAGATACGGAGGGAATTTAGATTGAACCATTTTAAAAGTAGTACCACGTAATAGCAAATGCCTTTGCGACATCGAACGACACCATACCGGTGTGCTTATTACAATTGAAGTTATGTGTAATATAGTCACTGATACAGGACACTTGTTGAATTGTGGAATATTTGGATTAAAAACCAAATTGAACATCTGGAATAAGTTTATGTGTATCGGAGTGAGATCTAAGCCTAATGAGTGTAACTTTTTCAGTAAGTTTCCTGAGGCAACTGAGTAAACTAATTGGTCTTATATTGTTAATAGTAGAAGAACCTTTACCAGGCTGGGAAGTGTTATAATTTTTATTACTATTTTCCCGTTTGTAAGAGAATAGCCTAATCTATAGCGTTTGTTATGTTCCTTATTTCAATTATAGCTTTTGGAGAAGTTTTTTTGATTGTAGGAATGTTATCTATACTAGTTGAATATTTGTTCTTTAATGTCTTAATGTTGGAAAATATTTAGGTGTAACAAAAAAGTGTTGTTGTTCGAGGTAGAACATGAACTTTGTGAGTTTCATATTTGCAACCAATATTCACAATACCAGCGTGAATGTTACAGTAATGTGTTGCCAGCAATTCCGATTTATCAAAATCTTTACATACAAACGTTTTGTTATGAGGATCTCGCACTGGAGGAAGCGCTTCAAGTTATACCCTTTACATGTTCTCCAAAAACTCTTACCGTTTGTTAACAGGTTGGCTAGTGTACGATTGAATTTGTCATTTTTGTGCCCACTTAATAATTTACGAACAAAGTTAGTTCAGAAATTAAATAATCTTCTCGGTCAGTTGGTTAAGGTCAAAGCGTAGTATGTGTTCTCATCAGCTTAATATCTGATACACCTCTTAATGCGAGATCAGTATATTAAACTAATTTTTGTAAACGGATGACGTGTTAGAAGCGTGCTCCACTCTTGTCGCGAGTCGACCTGGTATTGCAGTACTCTGTCATAAATTCGTACGTTATACAAAATACAAATATTTCCATACCGAATGTCATAACCATTCTCTACAAGAAACACATTGGTAAAAATATAATTAAAGTTAATAATATTTATAATGAAAGAACTCATATGTAAATTGCATGAAAATAACACAGTGTATACACACTTTTCTTGTCAAAATTAAGTTATAAATATCCTAGTTTATTTGTTGACATTTGAACTAGGGTTTATAGCTGACCTACTGGAAAAGGAGATGTTTCATTCGCCCGTGTTTATATATTTTATAACTGTTTCGTAGAGATTGATAACCGTAATCACCTTACTATTGGAATATCCGAATAACTAAAAATATCCAGAAATTTTTTGGTTATACCTTCAATCATTTTTTTTTGTACATAAGAGAATTTTAACCTTTCATGTAAAGATTTGATTGGAGGTTTATACAATATTATTCGAAGGCAATGGTTTTGCAGTCTTTACATCGAGTTTATATTGCTTCTGGACCAGACTGGACAAACATAAAGTAATTTCAGTAAAATTACTTTTTTGTATATTGAAAATTTGTTTTGCTTAGATTGTGCGGACTTTCTGTTAAATATAGGGCAACCCATTTTTCGTATTGTTCTATTTACACAATCATTAATATGTTTGGTAAATGTAAGTAGTCTATCCACAGGCGCAGACCTTTTATTATACCGGTGCCATGCCCCCTCAACGGTTATTAATTAAGGACTTTGCCCCTTTAATGTTTACAGTACTATAAGTTAGACATAAAAATATGTAAAACGTTGTTGTTATATGAATATTTCAGATAATTTATATGTAAGATTTATTGCGTATGCTTGATAATGACGTAAATGTCGAAAAGTTTTGCAATAGACAACTTTTGTAGTGATTCAACTGTGTTATGTTTATAATTCATAAAATCACTAATCTCCGATACATCAACATTTTATATATATATATATATATATATATATATATATATATATATATATATGTGTGTGTAAAAAAAAAAATTATTAATGAGTCATGTTCATGGAACATAAAAAAATATTCTTTTGCCTCCCACACAAAAATTTTTTTCAAGTTGGCGCACCTGCTTCTATCCATGATGACACCTAGATGCTTCATACGTTCTTTCCAGTCGAGATGAACGTTTTTAGTTTGAACGAAATGATTTAACCAAGGCCTACATTTAGTAAAAATGATTGACTCAGTTTTATCATCCTTAACCTTGATTTTCCATTTATAGAAAAATTTCGATATTTCAAATCTATTGTTTTGATTATCTGTTGCTTATTGTGTCTATTCTATAAGATGATACCATTAAAAAGGTGCCATCGACATATAGATTTATATCTACTGCCGGTATTATCGGTATATCATTTATATATATATATATATATATATATATATATATATATATATATATATATATATAATAAAGAGGAATGCACCTAAATATTTTTCTACACTCTATACATCGGGTATTATCTATAGGAGTAAACTGCTTGTATGAGAAGTAATAACCGTTAAGTACTTCTGTTCCAATGTGGGCACAGTCTAGTTTTTGATCATTATGGAACCAAATTTCGCAAATAGACTCGAAAACTGTTCGTTTTAAAGTAACTAGAAGAAATTTAAGCAAAAAAATTTTGTTAAACAACGAAAAAGCGTGAATGAAAAAGTTAAAAAAAAACAATAGAACAATAAACTCAATAAAACCAAGAACGACGCCTTATAAATCCAAATACTGGATTAATAGCCTAATTTTCTATTTCTTGTTTTCTTATTGTTCCAAAATAAGCACAAGAAATTTCTATTTCGAATTAAGGTCTGAATATGGTCAATTATATATACATATATGTGTGTGCGTGTACGTTGTATATACGTATAAACAAGCACATATATATTTTGATAATAATTTTGCGATAACTACAAAAGAGATCTATATTATACAACCAAACAAAATAAATATAATACATAATATCACACGTTTATATATATATATATATATATATATGTATGTATGTATGTATGTATGTATATAAAAACGAATTAATAATCACTCGTCATATCGTCGTGTAATGTTTGTTTTACAACATCTAGCGATACAACCGCAGCAGGAATCATCAATGTTTTACGACTATACCGTTCACCCTACAGAAAAAAAAATATTCGAACGTTTATTTAATTATTTATTTCTATTCACATCAAGTTCGACGTATGCTGAAAAGACTTCGACAAATTGATATACATTATTTAATAAAATTGGAAACCAACTATATCGTAGAGATTTTCGGTGTTAAATTGAAGAATGAGAATAAAAAATATCTATATGCAAAGTCGTCGGGATAGCGTGATGACCAGAGCACGGATTTCTATACGGAAGGTACAGAGTTCGAGTGGTAATGGCAAACCACCACGCACAACACCCGTATGCGCGCTAGTAATAATATAAAAATATTCGTACGCGAACCGAAAAGAAGACCAGAACAAACACTGATGGACACAATCAAGAAAGAAGCGAACATCGAGGAGCTACACACATTGAACAGAAAATATTAACAGTAGAACGGAAAAAATGTTGGGACTCGGATGACAGAAGAGAACTAGTACAAGGACTGATTACCACCCAGTTCATATATATGCACATATAAAGTTTAATACCGTGCTAACAAAGAAAAATGCAATGCATGGATTCTGTGGAAGTTAATAATGCTAATTAGCAGTTATTCCCGCTAATATACGAACGTAATATGTTTTATGATGGCATTTTTAAACTCTTTCAGTCGCGCATTATAAAATTTTAACGCAAAATTATAAATTTTATACGTGTGTTTTATTATACGATATTACTTATTATTAGGTAAACTGTAGATAATTTTTTCGATTCTATAAATATTATTGAAATTAAGACCACGTCAAGCGAAAAATAAAAAGTTTTGTTAACGTTAAAATTTCACGTACCGTACAGCGGTCATCGCGTCTGAAAAGGATTAAAATAAGATTAAACGGAGAGCGACGGAGGAAAATACGTTCAAACTGTTTTTTTTTTTTTTTTTTTTTTGTTATTATTAACAGTCTCCGCAGGCCTGGAGATTTTTTAATTTATAGGATTGTATATTTTTCAATTCATCGCACTATTTTGCTATAATTAATAATTTAACGCAATTTAAATTTATTTGTATAAAAAATCATTGAGATATATATATATCATATTTTTTGTATTATATATATGTATACACACATATTTTTATAATTTAGAAAATTAGCTCGCTAACAGTTATTATAACGTAAACAGGGCTCCCTTGTGTAAACATTAAAGTTACGTCATAAATTCAAAATATAAATATGAGACGGTCAACGTAAATGCCCAAATCTTTAACGTAAACCAAAAACGGTATTCCCTAGTATATCTACAAGAGCAGTTCGTACTAATTTCATTGAATGATTTTCAAATATTCCACGTAAATACACAGATGCCCGCTTTATATGTATATATATATACGTATAATATTTGCTATTTTATATAAAATGTTCCAATATCATAATCGCGCATATTTAATTAAGGTAATAAAATCGTATTTATATAATAAAGTTTTCTATGTTACTCATCGTTCTATTATCTCCTTAATGGGGGGGGCCTATCAAGCTGAGGATCCTACAAGGTAATGTGTTAGGTCCTTACCTTTTCCTACTGTTAATAAATTAATTACCTAAAATTTCTTTTATTAAAACTTCTCTTTATGCAGACGATTTAGCATTGTATTGTGATTCGTATAGACTCGATACAATTTATAGCAGCTTACAAAAGGCCGCCTTCGCTGTCTGTAAGTACTATAAACGTTGGAAGTTGAAACTGAACACTGAGAAAATTAAATTCATTCTTTTTTCCAAAAAGGCGCCCATTACCCTCGCCGGAAATTGTATAATTAACGGTCAAAGTATTAAATAAGTTAAAGATGTCGAGTATTTAGAACTCTGGACTCACGTTTTTCAATAATCATATCAATCGTACTATCGATAATATCTATTCGAATTCTTTCATCTATATTTCATCGAAGATCCCACCTCACTCTTACACAAATAAAAAACTATTACATACAAAGCTATTATTCGTCCCCGGTTAACGTATGCATGTCCCGTTTGGTGTTCAGATTCCAACAGTCTTTTTTCTCTCCTCAACCTTACGGTTGGTGGGTTTGAATAATTTATAGCCATGTTAAATCCGTCTTCGGGAACACATTCGTGCTTTTATGTCGACATTATATCCAATTCTAGTTCTTCCTTTACTTCGGCTTCAGTTCATCTTCCCTTCAATTAACATCGTCATCCATTCTGAGTGTCTGATCAAGTACCCAACCATTTCATTTCTTCTTTCCTTTTTATTGTATCTCCGATTTCTGGTCGTTCATTTATCTCTTGTAGAACTTCATCATTGGTAATCATACTCGTCCAAGGTATTTTCAGCATTCTGCGCCAGCACCACATTTCGAACGCATGGAGCTTATCGTTTTCTCTTTTCAAAATCGTCCACCGCTCCATATAGAGCCACGCTCCAAATAAAGCTTTTTACGAAAAGTTGTCTGGTATTTAATGGCATATTCTTTGATACCGAGAACGGTTTTTTTTTACGAATGCGTTTTTCGCGAGAGCTATTCTTCTTCTTATGTCTTTTATACTTCGACCGTCCGACGATACTATACTTCCTAAATAGGGGAACTCTATTACTCGGCTAATATTCTGGTTGTTCAAGGTAATATTTAGCGTCTGATTTCCATTTTTGCTGCAAGCTGTGACTTTAGTTTTTTTGGTGTTTATGTTCATTTTGCATTTGTCCTGTATAGCTTGACTTAACACGTTTAAAGATTCTTGCAGCCCTTTCTCGGTTTCCGCTATTACTGCTATATCGTCAGCAAATCTTATTGTATTGTATATTTTACCGTTAATTTTTATTTCAGTATTACTCTTATTTTCCTAAATAAATATCCATTGCCCCCTCGATGTAACTATTAAAAAGTAACGGTGATAGATTGCAACCCTGGCGTACTACTTTGCCTATCTTTGCTTTTTAGTCACCCTTGACTACGGATTGATTTTTGTACATTTGAAAAAGCAACCGTCGATCCCTGAAGTCTATGCTCCTTCGATGAATTAAATAATATATTCCAATTCACATAGTCGAAATGTATATTCCTATTTCCAAAGCTTTCTCAATTATCTGACGTAGGGAGAGTATAGCTTCTCTTGCGCTTTGCTTCACATATTGTAATTTACAATTATTACAAAACCGTTGTATGCCGGCAGGTTTTCCAGGATTCTAGTTGTACATATTCTCAACTAAACCTTGAGCTCTTATTTTTCTATATGAACAAGCTGGCTGAAAAATAATGAATTAATTAAAGCCATAGGACATGACCAGCTTACGTACATACGCGCTATAAATATCGCCGACTAAAACACCGATATTTAATATAATTTTTATTTGTTATTTTAAATATTTGTTTATTTATATATTAAATATAAAATAACTGTAACCTGTTTTTCAATTTAATTGCATGCTATTTGTATTTCCTTTTCTTTCTCTTTTATTGTAATTTTTTTTTTTCAAATTTTTCTGTCAAATTTTCCTGTATGATATAATCCTTGCTTTTACATGCTGCACTTTGTTATTATTATTATTATTATTATTATATTATCCACTAAGGGTAATTCTGTAATGTGTTGTATTTTAAGTTTACAATTTAAATAAATGATTTCTCTCTATATATAAATTTATTTACTTATTTTTATTTCAAATAATAAAATATATTAGAGCAGCATATAAAATTAAATTATGGTATCAGTAGCAGCGTTTATTTATATTTACGTTTAATTTTTAATAATTAAAATTATTTTTAACCGGTATATCGATCAAATGAAACCCAGGACCGGGGGACTGATGAAGACCACGGCGAATTAAGATACAACCCCGTTAAATAGCGGTTTAATCGCGAAATTTCAATTTACGATATCTAAAAATATTTACACTCACCTCTAAAAGCGAAACGTATATAAAATGAATGCTGAGGATTCTCGCTATATGTTCCATTACCTCTCTATTAGCTTTACCGCGTATTGTCGAACTAACGAGACCAACGTGGACACCTTCTTTATTCATATCTGAAAAATATAAAAAAGACATAAACCCATACATATATATATATATATATATATACATATATATATATATATATATATATATATATATATATATATATATATATATATATATATATGGATGACATAAAAAGAATAAAAATTAAATATATCGCTCACAAAATTCGAGAAGAAGGACTTTAGCCAGCACAGGGTAAAATTTCAGAAACGGCACTTAGAGGAAGAAAATGAATGGAATTAATTATCACAAATACAGCAATTAAGGTTTTCGTCAAATTAATGGAATCAGCCAGATACTGATGTATATAGAGTTCGTAATGAGCAAGAGATACTACTTTCATGATGATTATATATATATATATATATATATATATATATATATATATATATATATATATATATATATTCCTCAAAATAATTTTGGTTTAAAGAAAAATTTAACACGCAAATATTTATATTTAATTCTTATTTTTATTTTATTTTCTGTTCCTAATTGAAAATACATAAGAGCCGAAAGTATATACGTTCGACTATTTAAAATAGTATGTACGTGCAAAACGGTAAAATAGAAACACCCTCATGTTTTGGTTTTAATTTTTTAACACAATATATATATATATATATATATATATATATATATATATATATAAACAAAAAACACAATAATCTTCGTATCTTTTTCTGTTTATATTTCTGTTCTAAATTACATTAGATCGATACGAAATTTAATTATGAAAATCTGAAACAATTTTGAAGCATTCATTGACTACCGATGGAAGTCTGAACGACACTTTCAAATTCCCGTTATAAAGTCTAATTGATACTCCAACGAAAGAACTTTGGTTAAAACATTCCTATTATCATTATTTTTATTATACCTCGTGTTATTACATGATAACAAGCTGAAGATTCGCATTATTTGTCTAAAAAAAATTAAGAAAACTGAATTATTTATTTTATTATCTAAAGCTGTTTTTAACATTTGAGACGATTTGTACCAGTCAGTTTTATCCTACGATACAGACTCTTTTAGGCTGCGATGGATAGATATCGCATTAAATCAGTAGAGATATTACTCACATCTATAGCGAAGCGTTATTAGATAGTAAAAAACGAGGATACTTACCAATATACTACTTAATATCTACACAAATATAGCCAACCAATAGGAGGAGAATACGCGCAATTTCGTTTATGCTGATTATCTCGCTTACCAAGCTAACAAATTTCATTATGTAGAGTATACCCCCTAACAAAAGATGCAGAAAAATATCGACAAATACTATGTGCAGGTAATTCATTAATTCCAAATCCGGATAAAACACAAGTACGCGCGTTTCATCTAAGAAATAGCGAAGCCAGACGATAATGACATATTAAGCGGAACGGTGTAACTTTGAAACAATATAAAAATCCATAGTGTACGTAAATATCTGACATATCGGAAACACTGTGAAAATACTAAAAAATAAATTTTTATCTAGGAACGCCATTATCCGGAAGTTAATCGGATCATCGTGAGGTGCAAAACCGACAGTTGTACGTACTTCAGCTACGACTTTATGTATGTCTGTACTGGAATATGCTTACCCTGTTTCGGTACAGTCACTTCATACGGAAAAAGTTGATATCGCGATGATACGGCGCGTATAATTATCGGATGTCTTAGACCTACGTAGATTCTATACATAATTAGTGGTATTGCACCTCCGGACATAAGGTGGAAGGTTGCTGCTGATGCCGAGAGGATGAAGAAAATTCGAAATACGCAACACCGTATGTGTTGTTAAACTGCAGCGACTATACGACGAAAGTGAAGGAGAACTTTTTTCGCTACCTCGACGGAGATTCCGAAGTATATTCCTGTACAATGTGTGCGGGTTGAAAGTTGGTGGAAACAAGTACCAGAGGTAATGATGGAAATACGGGAAAAGGCAACATCAGGCGCGGATCATGTCCGGTCAACTTGGAGAACGTCGAACCGAATTCGTAGGTTGCGCAAGAACCAACACAAACTTTTTGGGAAAATTCTTTGGATTCACGCAATGTATATAAAAAAAAAAAAAAAAAAGAGAAAATATGTGTATAAAAAATAGAATAATTGACGTGCCAACCGCCGACGAAGGAGTTGAAAATTAATAGCATAAGATGATTCGTCCGATTTTTTTATTCGAAAATTAAAAGAAACAGTTCCAAATTTTCTGATTGGCTAGTCCCAAAAGAAAAGTCGGAAGCTTTCGCCGAAGTAACAAATTCAGGCAATTCGTTTGGATCACATACTAATGACGGAAAAATAAAATTTGGAGCAAGTGCATGTATGTATGTATGTATGTATGTATGTATGTATGTGTTACCGCTGTACTAATAAAAAATAAATATAAAAATATGCACATATATATATATGTGTGTGTGTGTGTGTGTTTATATAAGCTTAGGGTATACAAAGAAAAACTCCTCTTGGAATAATTTCCTATCAACAGTTGCACCCAACAACAACAGTCTCTGGAAAATAAATAAACATTTCACTACATAGCATCACTTCCACCAATAAAAGACCCACTCACTGACACTCTTGTTTATAGAGCAAAAGACAAGTTAGAGGTACTCGCGTCCCATATACGCAATGTCAGTATTCGTTCTTTAGAGCCAACGAACACACTATTATAACATAAATAAAACAATCAAAGGTCAGCTAACAAATCTTTGTAATATTAATACTGATGATAGGACTTTCATTGCGCCATCTGAAATTGCGAAACATATTAAAAACTATTAAAAAATAAAACATCGTGTGCACATGACGAAATCTCTGCCGCGATGATTAAAAACCTATTGCGAAAAGCTATCATTTACGTTAGAAATTTAATTAATAGCATGTGTCAGGAAAATTTCTAAAGTAATTGTGTTACCTAAAACAGGAAAGGATAGAAGTAATGTTAATAACGCGAGACCAATTAGTTTGCCTAAGTAATCTCAGTGAAATTGCGGAAAAAATCATACTGAATAAGTTACAAAGTTTCTCATTAAAAAATGGCATTCTTAAAAGTGAACAGTTTGGATTTAGATCAGATTATTCTACAGCGCATCAAGTTGCGAGAATTTCTGATTTTACTGCTGATTAATCTTCGCAAACGCACAGGTACGATAATGATTGAATTAGAGAAATACTGCGTGACATTATATGATATAAAATGATGGAAAATTCCCACTACGTCTTATTAAGTTAATTAAATCTTATTTAAACAACGGAACATTTTACGTTACAAATTAGTCTGGTAATTTTTCAATAAAAACGTATTATTCGAGAGTCCTACAAGGAAGTGTACCATACCTGTTCCTAATATTATTAAACGATATCCCAAAAGATACACCATAACCGCATTATATATGCTGATGACTTGGCTTTATACTGCACTTCATATATACGTGATAACATTCGTAAGAGATTACAGAAAGCTGTAAACTCCAAATATTACCAGCGGTGGAAACTATAATGTTGAGAAAGCAGAGGCCAACTTATTCTCGAGAAACCACCATCCTTGTCTGACATTGTGGTGAAATCCGAGAAAATTACGTTAAACAGGTTAAGTATTTAGGAGTGATAATGGATAGTCGTTTAATAACCACGTTAAGTATTTTCTTAAAAAAAAATATCCTAATTTTTCTATAACCACAATTTTATACGACTTTATATTTTTACGTTTATTTAATACGTAACTCCCTCGTCTGCTTAAAACGTAACTTAAAATATTAATTACGTAACTTGATTTAATTTTTTCGATATATATTTTCCGGATTAAAAAAAAAAAAAAAAAAAGGATAATATAATGTTTTTATTAATACGAATAAAAATAAATATTTCGAAAATAAATTCAAACGAAATTGATCAAACTTTATCGGTCGATGGAAAAATAAAGAGGAAAAAATTTTAATAATTTACTTGTAACTCTGTATGCTATTTGATAACGATAATAATTGCACGTTACGCAATAATTTATCTAGTAGAAAATTAAACTATTATTCGAAAATACTTAATGACTTTAAATAACGTATAATATCCGAGTAAAGTAAATATTACGCGAATTTAATTTAAATGTAGGTAATTATACTAACCTATGATTTTAGTAGTCGTTGCTAATGGTACCGGAACTGCTACAATTTTCATTAGAATATTACCGAATCTATCTTCCATGATCGTTTCGTTCTGTCGCGATAAACGTCACGACATAATTATATATCAACAAAAAGTATTTCTCTAGTACTTATTTTTCAATTTAATTTCAAAATTAAATAAAAAACAACGCTTTTTTATACCGTATTACAATGTATATATATATATATATATATATATATATATATATATATATATATATATATATATATAGTCACCCTTAGACTTTTTTCTTTTTGTTTTTTGCTTTAATATATATGTTTAGTTATTTTTAGTTCAATTTTTAAGTTACAATAAATGATTGGACATACCTGCAATTTCTAAAAGTATTTAAATTCGATTTAGTTTAGGGTATTTTAATTTTTTTATTTAATTTTTTATATAATACGTATAATACTACATTAATAAGATAGTTTTGACAAATAATAATTGTAGTAATAATATAATTATAAGGTAAGCACGTAAATAATATAAATGTAAATAATAAATTTTAAGTACACACACACATTCACCCGGTGACCATTTTTCGTTATTATTATTTTATTTATTTTTTTATTTTTATATTAATTATTTTTTAATTTAATTTTTTTATTTTAATTTTATTATTGTTGTTATTATTTTTTCATTTTTTTTTAACGATGTTACATGCACGCAGATTTAATTATATTGTGCCAAAGTAAACCTGTATTCAATCTCTGATCCAGCTATTTCATTAATCTTATTATAATCACTACTAATATCAAAACTATTATTAGCATCAAGTTCCTTACTCTACAATCCAAGTTTCACTTCTTCCCATGGCGCCCCGAGCGCAGAGTATTTTTTTAATAACCTTTTTATAATAATAAATAATTTAATTATTACAGTTGTTTTATTGAAAAAATTATCGTTCGAATTTTTGTTGTTCTATTTTATCATTGTTACCCTCATGGTTGGTGCCCTGTTTTTCGATCTTTAATTTTTCCGCGCTGTATATTTATTTACTATTTTAAAATTTATTTATTAATTTAGTTATTTCAAAATTTATTCAATTGAGCTGTTTAAAATATCATTATATATCGTTCTTAATGGATAAACCACACTCGTTGATTAGGTTAGGTTAAGTTTTGAACAAATACGTTAAAACCGACATTAGAAGCATCATTAATGGAAAAAGGGATACAGGCCACCTGATCGTGTTAAAAATCGACAAAATTCACGTTTTGATACAGACGTCAGCTGCGCTATATACGGCTAATTCACGTCATGTGGAAACCGTAAGAAACAAAAATCGATAAAATAAAAATTTACACTCTAATCATCATCATCATCAAGTCGTGCCATGGTTCGTTGCCAAACGTCGTGACTAGTCATTGTACGTTTATTTTTAAGTACAAAATGAGCTAGCATTCAAAGCACTCGCCCATGCGATATTATACGGAGTGGGGTGGCACTACCTTCTCCATCATAATTAAAAATTAAATAATGATGAAAACTTTCTTCGTGTGTTGATTTCGAAATACCGACCATCGAATTGACGGTCAAACACTCTAGCAACTAGGCCAGCGCGACATTATTAGCAGTATCGCAATTATATTTACAAACGCAAATGGTCAGAACTTGATAGCGAAACTTGCCGACTGTGTTCGCAATTACGGTTAGTGTATAATAAAGGATAATTTTATTTGATTCACTTTTAATGCTTAAACAAATCGTCTATTTTCGCGATCAGAAAATGTTCGAATTCTAAAAATATTTATATAACGTATCAAAAATTATCTAAAGTCGTATAAAAAGCGATATTGTGTACGCAAAATATCGCTTCATGTTTTCATCCCTTCCGACTTAATCGATTTATTTATTTCACTAGGCAAAATTTATTATCGAACATTGATATGAAATCTCTTAATAATACGAAAGCATCGTGATAAGATTTCAAATAAAATTGTTAAACTCGTAAATATACATTTCCCTAATTTACTTTTCTCTATTTTTAATAAATGTCTTAAAGCTCAACTCTTCCCGTCTGCTTGGAAAATTGCAGATGTAAAGTTATATTACACAAAAACCAAACAAAAATAAATTGGAAGTTTCAAGATATAGATCCATTTCGCTCTTAAACTCGTTTGGAAAAATTTATGAAAAAATAATTAATGCGTACTTATTACAAGAAATTGATGAAAAACAAATCCTGCATGAAAATCAGTTTGGTTTTAGAAAAGACCATTCTGATGAAGGAGCAGTTTATAAGTTTGTAACGGCGTTACGTAAAACACTAACAAGTGGATCCTCTACTTTCGTCATAACTTTTAATATTAAAGGAGCTTTCGATCAAATGGTCCGCTATTATTCGAATATTAAACGAAATTAATATTATCATTGATTATTTTCACAATACACACTCGCGACTTCAAATTAACAATATCGCCGCTACGAAACAAATTGCGTGTCGGAACATTTTATATTCTAGAGTTCATAATGATCTTTCTGACATTTGTGAAATAATAAATCTTGAAACTACCTTAATTTCTTACGCTGATGACGTGTGTGTTTTAATTAATATTAATCGCTACACAAATTTAAGTGAAATAGAAATAGTTTGTCAACGATTACAAAATATTATTACCGAAATGGATTAGCGTTTTCTGTTGGAAAAATGTGAATCGATTTTGTTTGGTAACCAAAATATAACGAACAAAATAATCTCCGATAAATCGATCTGTCTTGTTGACAAAAATTAAGTATCTTGACATATTAATAGATAGAAAACTTACTTTTACAGCTCATATAGACTTAATGAACATTAAATGCGGTAAGCTATAAACTTCGTAGGCTACTTCATAATAACTATCGTTCACGATATAAAGAAAGGATTAATTCAATCTGTTTATTGATATCGATCCTGCATTTATTTAAAACAAAAAGATCCGCTCAAAAATCAATAAACACCGGAGAAAATTTATATTAACAATCTTCTCATTATAGAGAACCCCACTTCTTCTTCAGCTTCTTGCGTGATTTCCAATATCCTTCCTTTAAATCTCTATTCCTTACGGGACGAGCAATAATTCCAGAATATAGAATAGTCAAAAGCTTAGAAATGGTCACTTCTCTTAAATACTTAGCAAATAGTGTTATTTAGCAAACATTAGGAACTACACCGGCTATGAAATCATTAAAAAATAAGATTCGTAATGACATTAATAGTGTTTGGCAATCACGCTGGGATGAGGATATCAATGGTCGGAAAACCTATCTATTCTTTCCTAATATAATAAACTTAAAATGAAAAATCTGAATATCACTTTTTTTAATGCACAGGTACTTTCGGCCGGACATGGGAACTTTAGAGAGTACCTATTTAAATTATTATCCCCGAACTGTCTTGTTCGCGGATCAATGAGCATTTGCATAATATTTAATTTTCGAATGTAAACGTTTTAGACAGTTAAGAGATGATTATAATATATGCGCAAATACGTCATTAATCTTAGACGGAAATAATGCAGACAGAATGATATACTTTTTTTTTCATGATTTAATGAGGGGAAAAGTTAACTATGAAATCAAAAACGTTGACTCAACATGTTTAAAGTAATCCATAATATTAAATATTAATTATGATAGTAATAGTGATTTTCAAGTAATGCTATTAACTAATTCAGTAATACAAATGTTATCCCAATATAAGTCAAATGACTAAAAAAAAATCATTTACTTTCAATTCATGAGTTACTTGTAAGAATTACATTGTGTACTCGATATTTTTGCGACTAATGTTTAAATAGTAGTTACGATGTAACTAGTAGTGTTATTTTCTTTAATGTTAATAATGTAAATATGTACTTGTTTCATTATTATGTTTAAATGGTAATGATGACTAAAAACTATCATCACCGTTATTTTATAATGTAACCAGTTTAAATATGCAATTTCTGTGTTGTTCTTTAAGTTTACAATTCAATCTACACATATTAAATATTCGTTAGTTAATAACATTATTAAGCACACGTATTATTCGATGTACACAGAAAAAAGATCAATAAACTTGCCCCACTGGTTATCCGGATTGTGGTCGATTAAAATAAAAAAAAAAAAAAAAAAATCGAAATTAATCCCTCGCCTCTATACGTACATTAATTTGTTTTTATTTTTATTTTTGCTCAGCTTTCACCATTTGGTCAGTTTAGAACTAGTTATTTCGGATATTATTCATATTCTAATTTTATCGTCACAAATTTATACAAGATTGCGACGACAGGAGAAAAAGGATTAGTTAAAATTTATTGAATAATCGTCGGCAACTTGTATCACTTTTTTTTTTTTGAGACGCAGTTCATAAGAAGGTTTTTATTCTTTTCATATTTCGTACATGTTCGATTTTGATGCTGAATTGCACACATGAAATTCCGATGTTAGAACTTTACAAGATGAGGGGGAATGCCAATTATGTCAAAATAAAGTTACTATATAATCCTTATTTTTTTTTTTACAAGCAACTCACACTACCGCTTATAGAATAACAAGATATTTTTTTTTTGCTTTAGACGGATTCCGATGAAAATCTTCCAACAAGAACTCACGTTAGAAATTAAATCGGTGGAGTTATATTTTAGATTTTTTTAAATTGTAATTTCCGGCGTAAGTAATAGTAATGAACGTTATTATCGATGCGTAAGCAAAACACAAATGATTGTGACCAGAACAAATATGAAATTTAACTGATCGATATAAAGATTAAAACGCCTGTTTCTGATTTTTTTATTTATATATTTCGTAACAAATATTCGCAATCAGAAAAAACGAAATACACCATCATAAATTAAATTAAGAATACCGCAAATATGAACAAGAATTGTCATGGAAATAGATAGTCGCACTAGTTAACAATTAGATTTTAAGAGATTTACGTTCGAAGATTTTTCCGCATAATATCTGTGGAATTAATACTCTATGATTACGCATTTCGTTTTGGATTTGTATTCTTATTATTAATACGAATATTTTATTTTTAAATATATAAGCAAACGGTTAAAACTACAGTATCGAGAGAAAAATACCATGAAAAAAAAATGAAATTTCCGAAATTTTATCAAATTTTAAAATTCCTAATTTCCATACGTGTCATTTTTAATTACTTAATTACTTGGTGGTATGTAGAAAATTTCATTGAAATGGCCAGAGTAGTTTCCGAGCCGAGTATACATATATACATATATATATATTTTATTCGATGGGTGCATCAGTCCCTGGATTGGTTCGACCGTATCGTCCAAGTTCTCCATTTTTTTCACCGCTCTGCTATTAACCTTTTCAATTCAGCAAAGTTCGTGATGTTCGCTTCTTTCTTGATTGTCTGTCTCGGTCTTCCTATGTCTGTCTCGTATCGGGCGGCACACGGGTATTTTTCCTACTATAATATCATCTAATAGGCCATCGTGTCTTAACATGTGCCCTATTCATTGCGTTTTGTTTTTCAAATCGTTTGCAAGAGTCGTATTCGATCTAAAAACTTATTCATTTGGAATTTTATCAACCCCCCCAAATTAGTATCAATTGTCTGTAAATATCTGTTTAAACTATTTTATATATATATATATATATATACTTTTAATACTTAACAGCAGACTAGTTACACGCGAAAGATTGCGAAGAGACATAGATAAGTTGATTGTATAGAGCAAAAAGAATCATTTAGCTTTCAATTTCCACTTTTGTTTCTGTCGAAATATACGTACTCTTTCACTTACACCATGAATGGAAAGCAAATATGTAATTAACAATTCTCTGGTTGTGCGGGATTTGGAAGTTCACATTGATGGCAACTGAGGATTTTCTATAAATGTAAGCGACGTTGTTATCCGTTCTAATAAAATGCTCAGTTTTATTATGAGAAATTCGATGGATGTGAAATCCGTACGCTACACTAGAAAAATAGCCAAATTAAGGTTTCTTTTTAAAATTGGCTTCAAACATTCCAAGCCAAAAAAAAAAAAAAAAAGTTTTCTTCACGATATGTGTAACGGTAAAGTAAGAAGTATTTAACATCGACCGTCTCTTACGTATAGTGCCGAGACCAAATAGGCGATGAAATCGATTTTTTAGTGAACCTGCGAACTTTATGTTTAAATTCTCCATTGTCGTCAGTTTTCCCTTGCATAATTATCTTTTGTACGTTTCTATCGATCGTATACTTTGATAACAGATATTTCTCGAATAAGTTACTTCCAGAACATATTTTGCGATGAGTCCATAAGAAGCGTGCAGAGCAGTAACTGGCTGTTTATGATCAACGCCTCTATCCAAATTATATGAACGCGCTGGCATAGCACCACCAGAAATTAGAAGACACGTGGCAGCGAAGAAGGAAAGATGAAAGACAATTCATGATGAGCGGCCACCCATTACAGTGTTATTATACAGGAGTAGCCAAAAGCCGTTTAAAATCCAGACGCAGCTTCCTTGGAATAGTGGAGGAACTAAAAAATACAGACCACGCAGAAAGACTCCAAATGTGGAAAGCTGACAACAACCAGACACCACTTTCAACAGGTTGTCACCTGAATTATTCATCCTGGAGAACACTAAATAGATTACGAAGTGGTACCGCGCGGACGAAATACAATCTATTTGAAAATGGGGTTCGGCAGAAGATGATCAATGTCAACGTGTTGAACGGCAAGATGGGAACCATATTGTAAATTAATTGGAGATCCATCAAACCTTTATAGTGATTTCGGAGAAGACACATTAAAATTTATAGATTATTAGAAAAATGTTGGTATATAAATCGACCGGATACGCGAAAAAAAACATCACATACGTTTTGCTATTGCTGATTCCGATCGTTCTAGATTTATATTACGGGGGGGGGGGGTGTTTGACATGTGTATTTCTTTATCGTTGTACATGCCGGTATGCGAGTAAAAGTTTATATTGTATTTTATCAATCTGTTGAAGAATATTCGTCCGTTTATTTACAATAAAATTATGTTTATTTAGAGTAAAATTATGCGAATTAGGAATAAATAATGTGCGTTTTATTAATGGGCGTGAGACTTGCGAATGCGTGTAGTTTCTCCTGTATTTTATTTTTCTTTTCTCATTATTTGTAAATTATTCATCCTATTATTCGATAATTAGTATATACCTACACTATAATTTAGGTTTCAAATGTTGTTTGGGCTTCATTACAATAAATAACCGCTTTAATAAGATATGCGAGCGTGTATATTATCTGGCAATAATAGCAATAAATTTGTTACGATTGATACCTGAAATGGATAATTGTGACCGGAACGCGTTAAAAATTTGCCGCTAATCGTCGAAATGATTAACGTTGTATAAAGTAATAACAAACTGGTTAACATTTCACCGAAAATAAATTAAACCGGAAAATTTATCTCGCGAATTTGTTTCATTTGGAAAAACTTAAAAATCGAGCGAAAAAACGCAAAAAAAATTTCTTAACGCGATAATTAATTTCGTTGACGTGAAATAGTAAGAAAAACAAATTAACGAAATTTTTAACGAAACGTCTCGATTAAACGAAAATAACGCGAAACACATCTCATCTCCCCACACCGACGACGACGATAATAAAAATAATAATAATAGTCGAAACAACAATAATCATAATAATAATAATAATGTAATAATAACTTATCACGTTGATACGAACCTTAATGCTCTGCCCTTTATTACTACATCTTTAACCGAAAAACATTTAACCTGTAAATAAACGTAGAGGGAGAAGTTAAATACGCTGATAAGTTTTCAATTGAAAAAGACACCCAAAAGACAAATACCGATATTTGTCTTTTTAAACGGAGATACCTTTGCGGCTTACCCAATATGATACTACGGAGACTATTTATATTTTAATCAAGCATACTTCAAATATACTGACTACTCCAGAAATCTGTAGTAATAAGTGTAAGGCGATTAACTAATGCAGTTCCCATTAATCCTTTGCTCCAGCTGAATAGATCCTTGTGAGAGACTACGGAGATTTCTACACCATTAGATGATGCGTCTTTAGCTAAAACAAACTCATTGTTTTGAATAGTGTTATGATGAACACAAATATTCCCACACGTTGCAAATTATTAAGCTTTAAACTAATCCAATTAATGTATCTAACACATTTCATTTATATTGTCTATAGCCGTCACCATGATTTTCGAATCGGTACTAATAATACCGATAAATCGAAGAAGAAAAAAAAACTACTCAGAAATTTGAAACATTTTGAAACACGATTTTATCGATTTTGATCGCGTAGCCCTTTTCGTCAGAATGAAACGATTTTTCAGATGCGAACTCTTTCGGTTAAACATTAATTAATTTATATATATATATATATTTTTATATATTTATATATATATATATATTCTATATCTTCCTCTTCTTTCCCAGCGCTTTCCTGTTAAGGGGTCCGTTTTATAGCACGTTCTTCCCATTTCTTACGATCCTTGACGTCCTCTATATTGGCACCAAATTCCACCATGTCGTTGTTGACAGAGTCTACCTACCGTCTTCTTGGTCGGCCTCGTGGCCGCTTTCCTCTGAGGTCGTCTTTACTGGGCTGCTTTTCCTCGTGATATGACTATACCATCGGAGACGCGCTTCCCGCAATTTCGCCTGTGTAGGCGTAACGCCTATACACTCCCTTATGTCATCATTTTTTACATGGTCAACATTTTCATTTCAGCCACGTGGAGTTTTTGTTCCATTTTTGCAGTCGTTGGCCAGCATATATATATATATATATATATATATATATATATATATATATATATATATATATATATATATATATATATATATATATAGTGAAATCCGGTTATAACGATATTGAAGGGACCATACAAAATTGATCGTTATATCCGGAATGAGAGGGGGCGACGGAAAAAAAACAGTTTTATATTATACATATTTATTGTTTTAATATGCATGTACATAGGTACATACCTAATTCAATTTTTAACGGTTAAAAACATGCCTTATACATATTATTATGAATATATGTACACACATATAAAAAAATCACATAACGTACCTAATAACTAATAATCGGCATTAGTTGCTATGTAATTTTATATTCTGTACATTCTTTAATTTTTGATAAAAAAATCTGTAATTTTAGTTTGCTCTTACATACTCGTCAAGTTCTTTTAAAGATGCTGTAGTTTGAGGTTTATTTACGTCATCATTTAGGGCGACGAATGTCCTAATGACACCAAGAGCGCTGTAGACTTGTGATAGAGTCGGTGTACGGAAAAGGAAATCTTCAGTCTCATCGATATCTTCATCATCTTCCCCTTTATTCTTATTTAAAGAATCCACGATTGATTCTTCGGTCGGTTCCTCTGATGTAATGACGTTGTCATCGACTTCTGCGTATGATTCTGCATCGCCGTGAAAATTGAAATCCAGCTTTTGAGCCCATTCATTAAAATTCCTCGAGTCGTCTTCATGGTCGATTCTCGTTTCGTCTTTTCCAAAACCATGTCTAAAACAATTTTGAATGGTTTTTTGATTGACGTCATCCCAGGAATCGGAAATCATTAGGATTGCATCAAGTACAGACACCTTAAAGTTTTCTGGCTGGTCCAACATTTTTAATACCAAACGTTGACGAAACTTTACTTTGAGGTTTTTGATTATGCCTTGGTCCATGGGTTGAAGCACAGATGTCGTATTGGCTGGTAAAAAATGAAGTTCGATGTTTTTCAGGTTTGGGACTGCCGGGTGAGAAGAACAATTATCAACACTGAGAAGAATTTTTCGTTTCTTCTTTTTTAGCTCTTCGTCCCATTTGCGAAGCCAGCCGGAAAAAATTTCGCTCGTCATCCACGCTTTTTTATTGTGAGTATAATCAACCGGAAGTTTTCGAACATTTTTGAAGCAACGAGGAGATTTCGATTTTCCGATGATTAATAATTTCTTCTTATCAGTTCCCGTCATGTTGCTTGCGACTAGGACTGTAACTCTCTCTTTTGAGTGCTTGCCACCATGGCACGATTCTCCTTTAAATCGAAAGGTCTTGTCCGGCGTCAATCGGTAAAACAATCCGGTCTCGTCGGCATTGTAAATGTCTTCCTCAGCGAAATTCTCCCGAGTTGTAGGCCAGATGTTCTGTAGCCAGTTTTCAGACGCTCCGGCTGGTACACTAGAAGATTCTCCGCTGATCTTACCAAACACACCAAACACAATGTTGTGTCTTGCTCTGAACCGCGTAATCCAAGACATGGAGCAATGAAAATCTTCTTTACCCATGATTCTAGCGAACTCATTTCCTTTTGCTTGTAAAATAGGCCCATTAATCGGAATGTTTTTTCTTCGTTGGATCTTAAACCACTCCAAAAGAGCTGCTTCAATCTCTTCGTGTTGGCTGTTCCGAAGCTTTTTCTTCGATTTGACGTCTTTTTCAAAAATTTCTTTTATTTTTTCCTTTGATTTCCAAATTGTTGAGACTGTTGATTGTGAAATGTTGAGCTCGGAAACTAAACTGTTAATAGTTTCTCCTTTCTCTATCCTTTGAATAATCTTGACTTTTTCTTCAATTGAAAACGCGCGACGTTTATTCGACGCCATACCGCACAAAGAAAAAATGAAGACTGAATTAAAACCGGCATTTTGAAAGAATATTACACAGTAAATTGGACGAAGAGTGTTCGAAGAAAATTGAGGAGAACAGTAGGATAACATTCGGTGAAAAAAACAATGAGTCATATTCAACGAGTAACGACGGGAAAGAAACAAGACTTATTTACGTTTAAAAATATAACTAGGAATTCCACGAATTATTTTTTGTGTTAAATCGTTACAAAAGGAATAAAAACGCTAGTTTATATCGTTATAGACACAATACCGTTATATCCAACATCGCTACAACCGGATTTATTTATTCACTTTTACATAGCAAACCAAACTAGCCACCTGTTTTACATCGTTATATCCGGAATATCGCTATATGCGGAATCGTTATAGTCGAATTTCACTGTATATATATATATATATATATATATACAGAAAACACAAAATGATAAATTTTGATATAGATGTTGAAGACTAGTCAAATACAGTTAATCCCATTTTTTATACGTACTACCTATATACATATATTGTCCACCAAAGCACACTATTTAGCAAGATCAATTCGATAAATATCTAAAAACCCCTGGAAATAGATTTGTGTCGGCTGGCGATTTCAATGTCAAACACACACTCTTTGGCTCTCGTCTTACTACTCCTAGAGGTAGACAGTTATTTGCATGTATTCAAAAGAATAAATACAGTGTCTTATCAGATGGAGTCCCCTCTTATTGGCTTTCAGACAAAAAAAAACGACCAGATTTGTTAGATCTCTTCATTACCAGTGGAATCAAAATTGAACACACTCTGGTTGACTCCTCCACGGGTGGTACCTCGGATCACTCGCCAAAAATACTAACTATTATCCCTTTTATTATACAAACTCGTACTAGACCAACATTGACCAATAATAACACTGACTGGAATGCATTCCAGAGGGCAGTTGAAAGTAGTATCTCCCTAAAAATTTCATTAAAAACAAAAGAAAACATAGAAGATGCTGTTGAAAATCTCACTAAATGTGTACAAGAATCAGCATACTTAGCCACTCCACAAAAATATGCAGGGATAGCGGTAATAAATCAGCCTAAGATAATAAGAAATATGATTACGATAAAAGACTATTGAGGAAAATTTGGCAGAATAATAAATCAACGATAAATAAGACCGCTTTTAACCGAGCAGCAAAACAAAAGTTTAAAAAAGCCCTTGCAGACGCAAAAAAAATACCAGATTTCAAGATTATATGCCCAACTTAACACCAAGTAAAGATACAGATTATTCTTTATGGAAAGCTATAAAAACCATGAAAAGGAATCACTACGTTCATTGTCCACCTCTAAGAGTAGGAAATAAATTGGTGAGAAGCGTCCAAGAGAAGGCAGAAATATTTGCCATTGTCTGTTATTTTTCAACAAGATAATAAGACCGACAAAACCGAGGACGAAAAAGAGATATACAATTATCTGTAAATACCTTTTTAAATGTCTATAAAATCCATATCACCGTTTGAAGTAAATACATGTATACAAAAACATCTACACCCAAAAAAAGTCACCTGGATATGACTTAATTGCGACATCTGTTTAAAAAAAATTATCCCCAAAAAACTCTCACATTATTAACATTTATTTTTAATGCAATCCGTCGCGCTGGTCATTTTCCAATACAGTGGAAATTTGCATCAATAATAACGATACAAAAAACTGGGAAAACCTCAAGATGATGTGTATTCATACAGACCTATAAGTTTGTTACCTAGATCCGAAGTTTTTGAAAAACTTGTCTTAAAAAGATTGAAGTTAGTACTTAATGAAGAAAAATTAATTCCAGACTGGCTGTTTGGTTTTAGAAATATGCATAGTACCGTAGAACAAATTTACCGAGTAGTTGACATTATAAGCGAGGCCTTTGAGCAAAAAAAATACTGTACATCCGTATTTCTCGACTTTGAGAAAGCATTCGATAAAGTCTGGCATACAGATTTACTGTGTAAACTGAAACAAAAATTGCCTCACCAATATTACTCAATATTCAAGTCGTATCTAACTGACAGGTGCTTTCAGATTGTCATAAATGATGCACACTCGCAAATTTCTTCTGTACAAACAGAGGTACCGCAAAGTATGACCCGATCTTATATAGCATCTATAATTCTGATGTGCCGCTTAACGTCAATACAACAACGGCCGTGTTCGTTAACTAATTTCTATTATTCACGTTATACGTATTGTTTACACAGCTACTAAATCGTTTGGTTCTTATCGCTTAATCTCATGTTTGTCGATGTGGAGAGTTTCAATCTGTGAGCCATTTTTGTCGAAGTTCTTTATTTGCGTAATGACTTGCAGAGTATCGGTCCGAGGAAATATAATGATAACACGGATTCGCCTTGACACGATACCACACGGAACGGATGCAAAGTGAACGGCAAAAATTGACTACGTTATTATATACTGCTTCAGCTTGATGTTCGACCAACCGATACTACGTACACTATTTTCGAGTATTGAATGTTTTTGCATTTCTTATTTCTCTCCGAATTGATAAATTTCATCTATGAACCCTCAGAAAGCTGAAAATATCATTTCACTGTACATTTACGTATACTTAGGCTAAGTTTATTTTGATAGATTCATAGAATACTTGTTATACCCCGATTTTTGGCAATTTTTTTTTTTTAAATGGTAAAAATCCGCGGTAACCATTTCCGAAGGTTATATAGAAAAAAAATTATGAAGTACAGATATGAACAGAATGAAGGAAGGAAAGTAACGAAATTAAGCAAAAATTAGCGTAGAAAATTTTTGAAAAGAACGTAAATAATAATTAATAGTTAATATGTAGGTAAAATAAAAACATTATTACATAACGATCTTTTAACCTAGCCTAATCTAGTCAGGTTTAATTAACAGCATCAGGGAGAAATTTAAGGATAAATCGGTTTCAGGAATGTCCGTGCTAACATCAGCAATATCAATACCGGATTATATAATACTTCATTACTAATAATATTGTGAATTTTGATAAGAAATTAAGTAAGAATATCAATTCCACTAAGGAATAATTAACAAAGTCAATTCTACTACCGCTGTTATTAACACTCAAATGTAATGTATCTACAACAAAAGAATGTCCATGTGAAATTTACATGGATCCCAGCTCATATCGGGATCAAAGATAATGAAATTTGTGATCAGGCAGCTAAAATGGGGACCTCCAGAGGCCTACTGATCCCTGCGATTTCCTCCACATGTTTAGCTGCGTCTGCGAAGGCGGATTTGCGTCATCGCTGGAGCTCCGTGTTTTGTGCTACTCGGAACAATTTCTATAAACAAATTCAAACAAGTTTACCCAAACAATCTCTCTTTCTAATTAAGCCTCCTCATTCAATACCGATCCGTAAATTTTTCTCTCTTCTAACTCGTATTAGGTCAGGACATAATCTGCTGCCTATTCATCTCCACCGGATAGGGCTGGTTAGTTCCGGTACTTGCCAGTCCTGTGGTTTGACGGCAGATATTAATCATGTCATTTTTTCATGTAATCTATACAGTGTACACAGAGAAACCCTAATCAAGAAATTATTACAGTTAGGTATCTTCCCTCCGTACTCTATTGCATACCTCTTATCCTTAATCTTGTGTTGATAGCACTGATGTTTGTATCAATTGTTTATTTGTCAAAATTCTTTATGATAAGTACTGGTGGTCTCCCTAATAAACTAAATATCGATAAACTTATTTCTAATTTAATTTATCGCACTCGAAGTAAGAACTGTGTTATCTTAGGGCTTTAAATAATCTTAAATAAAATTTCCCTTGTTATAAAACAAAATATCCCACACCTCCTTTAAAATTGACACATTTGAACAAACTTCAATTCTTTAAGGTCGACCTTCAAAAATTTGCTAAAATACTAAATACAAATTACGAACAGATTTTTGTCACATACCTATGACAATTCCATTACTATTCAATAAAACTAATTTAACAGATATTTATCAACGCTTGTTTGTCAAGCATCTGTTCCTTATTAGTACCGAAAGGTTGATTTATGGAATCCTACGTTACAACTAATTAAATACTTTATACAAACTGTTTGGAAAAAGAAGATTAGAAGTAGAAATTAATATATTGTCAAAAAAAAGTATACTTAAATTCTTAAACAAATGCTATAAAAAATAAATCACTTCCACTAAGTCGTGGTGCTGGAGAGAACTTGTTCGCAACATGCTTGATGGAAAAACCTTATAAATTTGTACTTAAAAATAAAAGTTTCACAATCCTAGATACATGGTGATTATGTGACAATTTCAGATGAAATCTAACCTTTTTCTCTCAGTCTTTTTTCCCCTGAAATCACATTTTAAAAATTAATCTATGATGATATAACTCTGTCATTTTATTAATCGATAGTAATACTGTTAAATCTATTGAAAGAGAATTAAACAATTATAAAGTTGTTCTGATAAAATTAACAATAGAGTTATAAAATTTCTTGATACTAATTTTGAGCACTTACTTATTACTACAATTAACAAATGCATCCAATTCCAATTTTTCCCAGCTTTTTGGAAGATGGCTGATGTCAAGGTAATTTCCAAACTTGGAAACGTATGATACTGATGTTTCGAGCTACAGACCTATATCTCTTCTTAATTCTGTAAGAAAAGTGTTTGGAAACCCTATTAATGTAAAACTTCTTAACAAAATCATTCTAAAAAATGTTTTTCATCCGTACCAATTTAGATTTAGATAAAAACTTTTTGTTGCTGAAGAAGCTATCTATAATCTTGTATCGATAATTATGCATACTATTTAGCTATGAAAGCTCCCCGGTTGTCATCTTAAAGGATGCTTTTGACAATTGTAGATGGGCCTCAATTATTAGTGTACTTAAAAGTAAATAATCCTCATTTAATAAATTTTGTTATTAGTTACTCTAACACAGAGATATGCGTCTATTACTATGTTCTAAATCCTCTTACAAATTAATTTGTGGAATTTGTGGTGGGTTCAATCTTCAGACCTACCCTGTGGAACATTCTATAATCTATAGTATCCACTATGAAATGGATAGGTTTTTTTTTCAGTTATAACTTCAGCTGTGAAATTGCCTACACTGATGATCTTTGTCTTCATTTTCATTCAGATAAATATTTTTGCTGTGTTAGCACTTCAAATTTATTCTTTGTGAAATTTACAAATCTTGTTTTACTGAAATTAATGTCAAACGTAGGAGCACGTAAACTCTTATCTGGTAATATAATTTCACGCACTAAAAATATTAAATAGCCAGGTGTTTATATTAATTAAGTATATTAATGATAAAACAACCGCATTATTTGAAAAATTTAACTGTCTACAACCTAATACTTATGGACTAAAATTTAAAAATTATAAAAATGATTAATTCAGTGTTTATATGGTAAATTTATATTAATTATAAAATTTTGAATACTATTAATAATCAGCAACGTAAGTTTTTATCGAATATTGGTTCTTTTTATCGCATTGTTTCCATTACTTGCTACTGTCATTTGTAATATAAACCCCGTTAAATTTATTTATTATTTAAAACGCTAGCATATGTGAATATCAAACTGTTCAAAACACAAAGCAAATCTCTTATACTAAATATTTAGAAAACTTTTTCCTATCTTCCTTTAGATGAACGTATTCCTTAAAATTTAGTTCATCTACAATAACTGTCGAATAGCAGTTAGATTGAGATAATTAGAACATTGTAAGGAAAATCAATTTTTCCCCTGCGTTAAATCCCTTTCTAAACTTTATAATTTTTACACTAATTTCTATTCTTCACAGATCCTTACTGGGCATGGTAAGCTTGGGCAGAATCTCCACAGATTTCATCCTTGAGTGTCCTCCGAATTAGATAACATTCAGCGTGTTATTTTTGTCTGCCCGGTATTGCAACATGTTTGTGAGAAATATAAAATAAAATGTGGCCGTTTTCTACTCGATAAAAATAATTCTGTCTTGTCCTCTTTAAATCACTTATTACTTTAAATTTCTTATTATTTGAAAGCCTCTTATATCTTTTTTACTTATTACATCACATTAATTTCATATTATCGGTATATTTTTTATTTCTATTTTCTTTTTTTTTTTCAATTGTTATAATCTATGATTTTATTTTACCTTGTAAGTTCTCGCAGCATTTTTTTTTTTAAACATAGTATTTATGTAAGACCTCACTGCTTATACTTTAGCAGTTTAAACTTTTTAATTATTAACATGTATTAATAATTAGAAAACTTGTTTATTTTGTAGTCGCAGGTTTTTATTTAACGTTTTTTGTTTTTTTATTGATTCTTACTGTGTTATTGTGCTAAAATGTAACCCGTGTTATATTTTCTTTTATGTTTACAACTTATACAGATATACTTGTCCATCTACAAAGAATAAAATGGGGAACCAATTAAAAAAAAAATTAGCCCGATAATGTGGTATTCTCATTTTTGCTTTGAATCATACTAACCTAACATAACCTAGGGGGCGTGGTAGGAACCTCGACGCGGTGCCCCTGGAAACAGCGAGATAATTATGTGTAAAACAATGCAGAATTCGCTGGCTAATCCTACCAACCACGGTCAAAAGAAAATGTCCTTTTCAAGACCAAAACCAAGTTTAACAGTAATGTCAATAAACATTGAAGGACTGACATCAGGAAAGGAGAATATTCTGTCTGAACTATGCAAGAAAACTAAATGCGATGTGCTCTGCATACAAGAAACACATTAGGAAACAAAATATAGGAAACCAAGTGTATCCGGGATGAAACTGGCGATGGAAAGACAACACAAAAAATATGGAAGTGCTATATTTACTAGGCCAGACTTGGAAATTACATCAACTGGACGTACAGAAGAGAATGACATAGAAATAATCACAGTAGACAAAATGTAGTGTAACATCGGTTTATAAACCTCCAAACATACCCTTCAAGTTCGAGAAACCTGTGAACTATGGAAGTACAAGTACAAATATTATAATTGCGGATTTCAATAGCCACAGCACGATGTGGGGATACTCAAAGAATAATGACGACGGAGAAGCTGTTGAAAACTGGGCAGAAATGAACTGCTTGAGTTTAGTTCACGATCCTAAATTACCTTCATCGTTTAATAGTGGTAGATAGCGGAGAGGATCCGGATAACATTTTTGTGAGTGATAACATAAGGGACATGACCACTAAAGCAGTATTGCATCCCATACCGAAATCACAGCATCGGCCAATTCTATGTGAAGTAAATGCAGCAATAGTGCCGCGAAAAGTACCATTTAGAAGATTTAATTTTAAAAAAGCAAAATGGATGGAATTTGCAAATGACTTGGATAAAAAGGTAGAAACAATAGAACCAACACCAGTCAACTATCATGATTTTGTGGAGGTCTTAAAAATAGTATCTAAAAGGCATATACCAAGAGGGTGTCGCACTAATTATATAAAAGGATTATGTCAAGAAGCTATTGACAATCTAGAAGAATACTATAAAAGATATGAAACAGATCCTTTTGACGAAGCTACCATTGAAATGGGAGAAAATCTCATGGGAATAATAGCAGGAGAAAGGAAAAAAGAGCGGATTTCAACTATAGAAAATCTGGATATGTCGAAAAATAGTTACAAAGCTCGGAAACTGATAAAAAACATGAATAATGAAAAACTACAACCAAAAGAATATATAAATATTACACCAGACCAAATAGCAAATAAATTATTATCGAATGGAAAAATTAAAGGTAGAACAGATAAACCAAAACTGATATTGAAAACAACTGATAATATGAGTCAACTTGATGAACCGCTCAGAATGGATGAACTAGACAGGGCAATTAAGACAATGAAAGGTCGGAAAGCACACCCGGAGTCGATAACATAATGACGGAACAAATTAAACATATAGGACCTAAAGCTAAAAAATGGCTTCCGGATATGTTTAATAATTGCATTATCATGGACCGAATTCCTAAAGAATGGTTAAAATCGCACGTGGTTGCATTACTTAAACCGGGAAAAACCGCTATAGATGCTGGAAATTTTAGGCCTGTCTCTTTACTTTGCCATAGTTATAAAATATTTGAACGAATAATATTAAATAGAATAAGTGAAAAAATAGACTCAAAACTTATTAAACAGCAGGCCGGATTTAGAGCTGGAAGGTCATGCACAGCGCATAAACGTGGTACAGGAAATAGAAAATGGATATGAAAACGAAATGGTAACAGGGGCGGCGTTCATAGATTTAAGCGCAGCATACGACACAGTAAATCATAGAATATTAACAAAAAAAATTTACGAGCTTACTGCCGACTACAAATTAACCAAAATCATTAGCACATTATTGAGTTATCGGCGATTCTATGTAACGCTACAAAACAAAAAGAGCAGATGAAGGAAACAGAACAACGGTTTACCACAAGGAAGCGTGCTTGTACCAATGTTGTTTAACACATATACTAAACCAATTGGAAGTTCAACAAAACACTTCATATATGCTGATGATTTAGCTATTATAACTCAAGAGAAAACGTTTTGCGGGTAGAAAATAATTCGAATGGAATACTGGAGACTATGGAAAAATACTATGCTAGCAATTACCTCAAACCGAATCCTAATAAAACCGAAGTATCGGCGTTTCATTTGAGAAATAAGGATGCAAAGCGTAAATTAAATGTTAAATGGCAAGGGATATCGCTGGAACATTGTGACAGCCCAAAGTACTTAGGCGTTAAGTTGGATCGAGCCTTAACATTTAAAGAACACTGCGAAGATACCGAAAGAAAAATCGGTACAAGGAACGGTTTACTCCGAAAATTGATTGGCCCCACCTGGGGTGCAGATCCAAATGTATTAAGAACATCAGCTTTAGCTCTGTGTTATTCCGCGGGTGAATATGCTAGTGCAGTATAATTCAGTATACGTAAAAAGAATATTGATGTAGCACTACATGAAACCGATCGTATAGTTACAGGATGTTTGAAGCCGACACCGATCGATAAAGTAGAAATATTATCCGGGGCATAGCACCACCAGGTATAAGACGGGAAGTGATGGCTGGAAAGGAAAAAACAAAACAAGAACAAGATATAAGACATCCACTGAATGGAAAAGAAGCAATAAGTCGACTCGAGTCAAGAAAGAGTTTTCTTAAAACAGCAAATGCTCTGACACAAACGCTGGAAATCACTAGGTTGGCGCTATGAAAAGGCTGAAAGAAAACCGATTAAAATTATGGGAACAACCGAACGAACGTCTACCTGCCGGTAATAAATTGCCGTGGTCAACATGGAAAACTCTAAATAGAATAACAACTATGACAGGTAGAGCAGCAAAGAACATGAAACAATGGAAAATTACAGATAATGACAGATGTGATTGTGGCATGGTACAAGATTCGGAGCACCTATTAACTTGCTCATTGCTGCCGGTGCGATGCGGGATGGAAGATATGACAAGAATAGACGGAATCTCGGACGACCAGTTGAAATAGTGAAATATTGGTGGGGAAAAAAAGGAATATAAATGACCGACACGATAAAAAGAACATAACCTAGTCAACAAATAAGATTTATTCATACACAACAATTTTTTCTGTACTTTTTTTTTATTTTCTTTTCTCACATACATCTTGCAATACCGGGCAGACAAAAATATAATAGGCCGAATGTTATCTAAATCCAAAAGTACGTGTAAGATGAAATCTATGTCTATGTCCAAACTTAATGGAAATTATTGAAAAAAAAATATAAAGCTTAGGGATTTAACGCGGGCGTAGAGGATTGATAAGTTTTCCCGACAATGTTACAATTATGTCGACATTCATTAAGATGCATCGATTTGACTCGATCGATTCTGAGACGTATAAATGTATTCTAGGAATGAATCAATAAATCACATTTTCCCGCCAGCGATGATGATGGTTATTTATTATTACTGTTCTTCTCCTTCTTTTTTGTTAATTTTTTGTTTATTTTTATTCTTATCGATTGAAGAAAAAATCGAATTCACGTAACGATATATTTCCGCGTATAATAATCGGCCAAGTCTTCGCAATCGCTCGATTTATAAATTAACGATAAATTAAAAGCGGCTTCGGCCGATAAATCGAAATGCGGTAATTCGGGTGGCGGTTTAGTTTCTAAACATTTCTTATAGAACATTTCAGCGTCGCTCAGACGACCTAATTGATGATAGGTTCGTCCGACGTTGTAATAGATTTCCTGTTTCATCCTAGACGGTCCTCGTAAACGTTCGTATTCTTTCAAATAATACATAATCTGCACCGTTAACGGAACTTTATTCGTGCTATGTTTCTGACCGGTTATATGTACTAGAACTACGACCAATTGTAAGGCCGTTAACGCGTCTCGTTTATTACGATTATCGCGATATAAATTTAGATAATCGTTTAAAGCGAAACGATACGTACCGGAGCGTAAGCAATAATTCGCGTACAACGTACTAACGTAAATGTCGTCGTCCGGGTCGTTACGTTTTTCGATCGTTCGTACGAGAAATTTATTCGCTCTAGCCGGACCGACTTTCGTTACGAATAGATTGAATAAATTCCAAATACGTACGGTACGTAATTTACGCGTGACGAAAAAAAAACATAATAAATCGAATCCGCGTCGATAATCGCCGGCGTATAGGCACGATACGACGGCCGCTACTTTAATATGTTTGTGTTTAACGCGTACCAGCTTATTCGATGTAAACGTCGAGAATACTAACATGCGTACCTGATTTACCCGTTTACGTTTTAACAGTAATCGAGCGGTCATTAGAAAAATACACCATTCGCTATCGGCCGGAATCGACAAAGATTTTAATTCGTCATCTTCGTCTTTATCGTATTTTTCTACCTCTTTATCGTATTTTTCTATCTCTTTATCGTATTCGTCTTCTAGTTCGTCTATACTATCGTCGCTACGATTAACGTCCGTTTTCGAATTATTATCATCGGCACCGGTATCGAACGAACTCGTCCAATGGAATAATTTTAAAGAGCGTTCTTTCTTAATTAAACGATGAACCATATCCAATTCTTTCGTACTCTTTATTATACGACCGCCTCCGTGTTGTTCGAACGAAATTTCGAAAAATCGATAACTACACTCGAGAAATTCGTCGTCCATTCGCAGTAGGTCGTACAAAACGCATCGTTGATACAGTAATAACGGATTTCGTTCGTCCGGACGTAATAAAATCGTCAGAGCTTTTTCGTATTGTTTCCGATTTTTCAAACGTATCGATAACATCAGTCGAAACCGTATAGACGATCGACAAACTGCAACGGCTTTTTCTAATATTATCAACGCTTTCGACATGTCGCCGACGGCTTCGTAACAGAAATGTAACTTACGCCATACGTCCGGTAACGTACGATAATAAAACGAACCGTCGTTAACCAACGTCAATAATAAGTGCAAGGCCGTTTTAAATCGACTTTTAATCATGCACGTTTTCGCTATATTAAACAGATGATTTTCGACGATAGCTAACGGACGCCGCGCGATTAAGTCGCCTACATAGACGTCGACTAGTCGATAAGAGTCGGCGTGTATCAGACAGATAATTAATTTAGCAAACAAACCGATATCGGTATTACGATCGATTCGTAATTCGCAATTCGATACGGAAAAATTCGTACCGTCTTCGCCGCAAACGACGTTCCGAGTTCGTAATCGCTCGCATAGAAACGAGAAACATTTACGATAATCGCCTAAATCGATTAAAGCGTTCGCGTACAGATGACCGATACGGTACGTTATCCGTTTCGGGAAACGTTCGATTAAGTACGACGCTATTTTCACGACGTCCGTATAACGACGTTTTCTATAGAAGTACGTACCGATAACGTCGCATAAATAGACGATCGTTCCGATGGAATAGTTTTCGTCGCGAGTGTTTTCGGTCGATTTGGACGATAGTTTACGTATTAATTTTAAAAAACCGCGTACGGCTAAACTTTCTCGACCGATACGTTTTAGTAAAATCGCCCTTTGCGCGTATAACGATACGTTCGTGTCGTCTAGAAAAATCGCTCTACTAATACAGGCTACCGCTTGTCGAAAATTACCGATTCGTCTGTACCGTCGATATAAATATAACCATTCGCTAGCGTTCGACGGTCCTAAATAGGCGCCGATCAATCTTAATTGTAACGCTTTTTCCGATTCGCCGATCGTGTCGAATATTAACGCCATCGAACGGTACGGTTCGGCCGATTGCGGTTTTTCTTCTAAAACTAGTAAACAATCTCGTTTAGCGCCGTCCCGATCTCCGCGTAATAATTTCGCGCTAGCCTGACCTAGCATACCTTGTAAAGCCGGAATTAAAGCGCGCGTACGACGTCTCGGTTTGGTTATCTTATTACTTAGGATCGATTTGTCGTCGTTAGCGTTATTCGAATTATCAATTCGGAAATAATCGTTTTCCTCCTCTTCGTCGCCATATTCGTTATCCGTTTCGTCGAATTTGTCGACGATATTACCGTCGCCCGATAAATCTTCCATTTGTATTAAACATTGATCGAACGTTATTTCCCCGTCCAGAAATTTATCCAATACGACGTTATCGCGTTCATAAATATCGCTATCGTCTACATCGTCTCGATTCAATAAATCGTCTAAAGTAACTTCTTCGTCCGTACACGAAGACGATTGATCATCGTCATCGTCTACGTCCATAACGGCCAGGATTACAATATTCGATGCTTATTACGAAAATCTAAAAATTTAAAATCACATTTTAATAGTAACGAGTAATATTAAGTTGTCTATATTTTTTATATATATCGTTTCTTTTATTTTAAAACGTATCTTATTTCAAAGTTCGTTTACTTTATTATTATTATTATTCGACCTTTAAAATAAACATATAATAATAAAATGATAATTTCCCTAATATGGTTTTTTTTTTTCGTCTTTACATTTATTTATTCGCACATCCGTGTCTATATATTGCTAAATTATTTAATTCGCGCATTTAAATTTTTAAATTATCATTCGTCAGAGAAATTACGACAAAATTCATACAGTCAAAAAGTGCAATACATTTACATCCGTGTATAAATTAGAATATTATTATTCGAATAAAAATTGTAGTGTAACGTGAAAAAATTCCGATTGTATGTATATAATTTATCATTCAATTCGATTTAACAAACTACGTCGTTTCAATTTTTGGCCGTGTAATCGTTATATATATTTTTATTTCTATTCGTTGATAATTATTACTAAATTTTTATTAACACGGTTAAACCGTAAATTATTAGTATCTTTTTTTTTCGAATTGTTTAAATAGCGTGATTTACTTCTATCTTTATATTCCGACCTTTGAAAAAAAGAAAAAAAAACTAAGCGTTATTTTTAAAATGACACCTATTAAATCGAAATGTGTCGCCATATATTTTTTTTACATTATTAATCTATCCGATGCATTAATTTTAAATACATCCGCGACATCAATTTTCGTGTCGTAATCCTTTTCTCCAAGAGTTATATTATTGATTGATTATCGCAATATTTTCTATAAAATTATCCTTCTTTACCCACTTGTAAATGATTATTTCTCACACTCCACTCATTTACCTATTTTTAAAATCACCAATTGTAACTAATAAAAATTCTTTTATACATTTCAATAGGCACAATTACTTTATAGGTTAATTCAAGAATTCGATGAACATATCAAGCCGTTTTCCCATATATATGATTAATAAAATTCAAAAATATTTCTATTAACTTCGTGCAACAAGCGAATAAAAAATCCGCTTTATCAGATAGCCACTAAAACAAACATTACAAATGTCAATTATTGTTGTATACACAATGCAATTTAAAAATAAGAAGACTAATTTTTTGACGTCAATTAGATATTAGTGTACTAAAAAGTCAACATTTCTTATTATATCACACCAAAAAAATAAATAAACCCTAAACAATTTGACAAATACAAAAAAAACTTAATTATACATTATTATAACATTTTAGTCCATCGATTCAATGTAATATTAACAGTTTATCCTATGCAATCTTTAAAAAATATGTAATCTAAATCCTTACATACCTTCTAAACTTATTTCATATAAATGTATAATAAATTACAAAATATAAATAATAAATGTCGGAAACATAACTATTACTTCACTTTCGTAACATTTTAAGCAAGAGCAAAGAAAACAGGATTGAAATTTGAAATTATAAACAATTATCTTAAATATACTACTTAGACTGACCACTGATCAAACATATAATGCATAGATTTAGATTATCATAGTATTCTATTCAGGGAATTTAAATATTTTAATTAAATTCCATAAAAATATAACCTAAGAAGTTATACGATTTTTTTCAAATAATATACGTATTTAAATAATGCGAATAAAAAAAAATAACGCGATTAATACATTTTTATTAATAAAAATAAATTCATAAACAAGGTTTCGAAATCTAATAAAGTTGTTTTTTAACCTTTGTTTACTTCTTTTTTTCCATTCTATAACAGTACTTCGGGTAATTACATAAACATTTTCCTGGTGAATTAGTGATTTGTTTTATAATGTATCGTTTAAAATTAGTACATGGACAGGTGGGCTCCCTATTTCGGTTGAATAAATCAAATTCACTTTCTGCTCCTGTGCTTTATCATGAAAAGGTAACATTATTTATATATATCTTAAAATTTTATCGTGTTCATATATATATATATATATTAAAAAACACGTATGACATTTTTTTACAGTGTATCGTTATAAAATTTACAGGTTATTGACCACTATGAAAATCCACGAAATGTTGGATCATTAGATAAAACCGATAAAACAGTCGGTACTGGTTTAGTTGGTGCTCCCGCTTGTGGAGATGTGATGAAATTACAGATTAAAGTAAATAGCATAGTACAATACTATTGATTTTTAAATATCGTTCCACATAATTGAAAGACAACCGATGATTTATATAAATTATGTTAACAGATTTCCCTGGGAATATTTTAATACATCGTAACTGCGTTTTGTAAATTCATTCGTTTTTAAATGTAACTGTTGATCATATAAGTACGAAATATTTTAAACACTTTTGAAATGTTTCGTTTGATAAAATACATTTTATTCGGTTTTTTTTTGTTACAAAGTTTATTTTTATTAAAGTGAATATTTGAGATTTATTACTTATTAATAGGTTGATAATGATGGTAAAATAACAGACGCAAAATTCAAAACTTTTGGTTGTGGTTCAGCAATTGCATCCAGCTCGCTTGCAACAGAATGGGTCAAAGGAAAGACTGTAAGTGTTCACTGCTCGCGAATAAGTTACGATTTAATTTTAGATAAACTGGATTCTAGAATATTTTAGCCGATAAAGTGACTTGGTTCGATAACAATGGTAATAAAGTTGTAAAACGTTTGATTCGATAACAATGATAAATATGTAAAATGTATGAAAATGGGCTTAAACGGAATGCGTTACACCTACATTTACCACTAATTTTTAAATGTTAGTACTTTACATCACACTAATTACAATCTTTTAATATTTACCATTGTCACTCCTGAAAAGTAGATTCGAAGTTTCTGTTAAAAACCGTTTAATCAATTCGTTGAAAGCTCATATATACAGATAAAAATTACCTTAAAATACGATTGTGCTAATTTTTATAATTTCATACAGATTATATCAAACTGAATTATAAACCGTAATAAACTTTTTAAGTATCGTAAATTTAAATAGGATTATACCTTTTATTTAAAGTGTTACAGTTACGTGTTTGTATATTATGAAAAATATGCTTAATAATGACATTTTTTAGGTTGATGAAGCGCTTCAGTTAAAAAATACGGATATAGCTAAGGAATTATGTTTACCACCGGTGAAACTTCATTGTTCAAGTAAGGATTCTGTTCTGAAATTTTGATAATATCATTTCATTATACCCATGAGAGAAAAATAAAAATCAACCGTAACCTATTAACAATAATAATAATAAATTACTCTTTGATTATATTTTTATTATTTAATTCTAAGTCAATAAACGGTAATACAAATTAAAAACATAACACATCCCAGTAGTTGTCACTCGACACATCTTAATTAGTTTACATTTAAATAGAAACACATTCCATCGCGAAATTCTATCCAGCGCCTATACGTGTTTGTTTAATGATATGAGCTACCTAACTGATTATGGTACTTTTTAAATTATGAAAGAGATGATTTATATATTTGTGGAATCCGTATTGTTAGGGTAATTAGATAAGTTGTTTGTAGATCTTTTCGGTTGTCATAATCGGACGGGAGCTATCAAACTATGTTTTTTTTTATTATTATTATTTTTGTAATATATATATATATGTATTTCAAGGTACTTTACACTAATCGTGTTAAGAATTGTTATACATCCGGTAGTCAATTATGCAGTACGGATGCAACATGTGAACATTTAATTACAGTTATTTTAATTTTTCAATACTTATACTATTCTTACGAGTTATTTACATGATTCTGCAATTATTGCGACGCTGGAACTATATTGTGATCTCTAAATAAAATTATCGTATCATCGGTAAACGTAACAATAGGTGTATCTCGATATTTGTTGCAAAATGTGGCATGTATATATTTGATACAGGAAGTAAATTACATTAATATACTTCAGATGAGATTATAACATGATGATTCAATAAGATGCACGAAGTGAGCGATTTAGTTTAGGCGGTTAATATACTTTGATCATTATAGGATTTCACCGCGATTAGATTATTTACGGTTTGTGGAAATTCGGTTTAAAAAAAGCACCTTCCGCGAGGTTCGTCGTGTATATGCTAAGTTTGAGACAAATAATTAAGTTATTTAAATTTTTCTCTAAATATTCTCGTCGTTATTTATCAGAGTAAACAGTTTGGAGATATTCCAGTTCTCTCGTATGCTACTTCTTATGTGAATCTTACGAGATCTTTTTACATATTCGTAGGCGTTCCCTCAATAGTTGATTTTAGGTATACAAACCCATCATAATGTTATATCAATCGGATTACCTGCTAACATATTTTTTCTACTAATTATAAGGTATTCGCTTGTTTTTTAGACGTTTTTTTTTTCAAAGTTAATTACGATTATAAGTGCTTTATTTCTAATATTTTTTTCCAATTTAAATATAACCTAATTAATTATTGTCACATTATATATACGGCGCATTATTTATGTTTCAGTGCTTGCCGAGGATGCGATAAAGGCTGCTTTATCGGACTATAGAATTAAACAACAAAATTCAAATAAAGAAGACAATAGAGAATCAAATTGATTTCATATTATTCAGTTCATAATATTTCAGCACCCTTTTATTTATTAACCATCAGCTAAAGTTCCGTTCGCAAGTTCCTAATGCTATAATTAATGAAAAAATTAAAGGTATATACGTGATGATGATGGCTATGTTGTTTTTGTTTTTATTGTTGCTACGTACATAAACAGATGATCGAAAATTAAATTTATCATTTCAAGACTACTCGTTATTTTTATTACATTATTTTTAATAATTATCTTTAAAAAATTCTTCATAAAATACCGTTTAAAAACTTTTATGATTTTAATAAACATTTAATCTTACTGACTTCAATGCAGAAGTAAAAGTATAATTCTATTATTCCGAAAATCTTCCATTAATTATTTGTGTGATTTTAATGTTAAAATTTTGTCAGCTGAATATCTTAATATTATGTACCCTAACGTTTGCATTAATTATACCTTACCCGTTTCTTTTTTCATTGTCAACACCATTCTATTTAGTTTAAAATAGGCGGAAATAGTTTTGACTACATGTATATGTATATAATAAATTTAAAAATTTGTTTACATATATTTTTAGTAATGATTTAACTTTGCCAAGTTCTCTAAAAAATTAATAATGATTCGTTTTTCAAATTGCATCCTTAAAGATAACGTATTCATTTCTAAAACGACCACTAAATTATAGCTTTAATCAAATTTCGCCGATTAATTAAAAATATATATATATATATTAAATATAAATTTCTGAAACTTACGTTTTAACGAAAATTGTAATAATTAGTATTCAAAGCTTACCTCTATCTGTAAATTACGTATAATTATCAGTTTTATTCTTGGGTTAAAAATGTTTGCAAGCAATAATAGGTTCATAAAGCGAGGTTTGTATTTAGGAAAAAATTATATTGATCTATAGCAAATATTCTATAACAGATGATTTGAATCAAAATAAATATACAAGAATACTTTCGGATAAAGAGAAATCATTTGATACGACATAGTATCTCTGATCTTATATAAGTTAATTGAAACAAAATTTTATAATTACGTTTGTTAGAAGATTATTTAACAACTAGAAGCTGCATAATTAAAATATTTTTATTCGTACTACGAAATCTATCTTATTAACGATATGGCTGAAGATGTAATTACACCGATAAAGTTAAATAATGAAAGGAAAGTTGAAAGTCCAACAGCAAGACAATGCAATAAGTAAGGACGTGATAAATACGAGGAATTAGAAAAAGGCTGTTGCATGTTGCATGCAGCACAGAGATGCTCTTTGATTTCGAAATAAATATTTGCGTGTAAGGAGCTATATGCCCGCAACGTATGCAGAACAGGGCGATTTCATATTTTCTGTTTGAACGCGTCATCTAACTTGTCTTCTTCCGGTCCATGCCGTAGGTTCGATAATTTATATATTAAGATAAATTTAATTTTGCCGTGAAAATTCACATTAGGTTTAACTTTCAACGAAGTAAACCAGCTGCTTATCAGCAATGAATACTGGGAATAAAAATTTGGCTTGCGCTTAAACTAATGTGAAACGTAATATTTATTTTAAACTCCTATTATCTTTTTAAATATCTGTAGTTTGTATGTCTAATACAGAAAAATTACGAAGTTATATTTTAGTTTAAAAAAAAAAAATACAAAATTGATAAAATATGTGTTTAATATACTAGAGAGCTAACTGAAAAAAAGCGCGTGCGGGGGAGGGCAGTATGTATATCGTAATGAAAAGAAACTTAGTTTACTTAAATTTACAAACTATTCTTCTTCTCACTTAGAGTTCCATTCGACGTGTCTAAAGTGCTTAATTATATTATCGTAAAATTCTGGTTCTGCTTTCAATTTCATTAATAATTTTTTCTTATTGATAAAAAACAGTGAGCACAGTCTTTCTTGACCTTGAGTTACGTATAGATTGTTTTTAATAATTGAACATTCCGTCGATATGTTGTTGATAGAATTGTAACAATTGGTTAAATTATTTTAAGGTTCTTATCATTCCAATATATAGTTCATTAATATACGTTAATTTAAAGATACTTTTTTCTTGAAATATTTTGATGAATACAATACTATTAACTCAGTTATTAATCTGATCAATTCAGTAAATGAATTCAATAATTTAAATTTTGTATCAAGAAATAACTTGCAGTACTCATCAAAATTATCACTATTCAGAAGAGAAAAATGAAAATTTTTAATTTTTTAAAATCGACATTTAATTTGAGCGATAATATTATCTAAAATCTCATTAAATAACTGTCTACTATCAAAATATTCGGTGGATCACCCCCAAGTGTCTTCACTGGTAACTCCGTTTCACATTTTTGCATTAGAATATCAGCTTCACTCAAACTGGTTAATTCATTATCTCTTATGCTTTGAATATATTTCGAAAGTTCATCAATTTTTTTATGACAATAATCTATGTACCAAAAAGGTTGTTAAACATTAAACACAGCATCCAAAAATGAGAATACGTTAGCAAACAGCTTTGTAAGAAATCGTTTTTAAAAATTAATAGAAATCTTAGCCCAATTCTCTAATACACGACTAAAATATTCCATTATTATATTATAATATTCATATACTATAGCATAGTCGCCGACTTCGGTGGGCCAGTCGCCCCCTTAAAGTTATTACTGCGGAGCCATGCCCCCTCAACGGTTATTAATTAAGGACTTTGCTCATTCAATGTTTATTATTCAAGATCCTTTCAGTACTATAACTTAGACATAGAAGTATATAATTTTTTTTCTTAAAGAAAAAATTTAAATGAAAATTTGTTTCCGTCTGCTTATTGTATTTATATTTTACGTATAATTTCGTAGATACTATTTACTTCTTGAATTTCATATTTACGTCAGTAGGCAAATAATATTGGAGGTAGAATTCTATTGGCATTTATTCCAAATTGCTTTCATTGACTGGTATTCTATTCCCAGAAAACCGTTGATGGTGTACTGTTTTTCTGATTTTATTTTTCTGTTTTTTTACTTTGTGATTTACACATTCCCTGTTAAATCAATCACGTTCTCACATTGTTAATTGTTGAAAACGAATGGTGCAATGGATAAATATTTTTCCTATTTATCAGTAACCGATTTTATTTTACATTTTTATGAATACGATACTGTTCAACTTATTAAAATTAAACTGATGGATAAATTTACAATTAAAACAGATAAATAATTCTCAGGTTCGAAGAAACTGGACCTTATTAAGAGTCAAATTCTAGTTTTAACCTAAAAATGTATACATATTTTTGCACATATTCACATTTTTTTTTATATATATATATATATATATATATAATTATTTTTATTTCTGAGAGTACAATGAGTTATGTTTATGAAACATTAATGAAATATTTTTTTCTCTTCCGCCAATTTTTTCATGTCGGCGCACCTAAAATTCCATCTCGTTGATATAACACTGGGTAATTTTTTATGAACAAATTCTTTAAAAGCTGCTATTCTTTTTAAGGATTTTGAAAAAAAAATGCAGGCAAACCAGATGTCTAGAAGAATGTTGTACATTCTGTAACATTAGCAACAGACCGCTGAAATACGAAATTCAACTTATAACTGTACTAAATTTAGTTGAAAAATCTACAACACGTTTGTTTAAATCCAATTAGCTCATTCGCAAAACTGCTGCCTCCATCGTATGTTTAAGCTATAAGTTTTTATCACGTTTAAAAACTTGAAGAGTAGAATATTCACGTTTAAGCAAAGTAGGAGCTATTTTACCTGTGTTTACATCACTAGAGTCCAAAAATCTTTCCTGAACAGCAATTTTTATCAATAAACCGAGGAATAGTTTGATAATTGAGGCTTGCAAAGTACATCCGAATTTTTATCTAAAATAATTGCTAGAAGCTATATTCATAATTTCAGTTTTTATTCGATCCATTACTATTAAAAATATAGACACAAGGAAATCGTTTTTGGTAATAATTGAAGATGTTCACCATAAAAACTGTCGAATTTTTTAAATATCATTTCGACTTAAGTCAAGCCTCTACAGTTTTAAATATCTCTAGAACCGAAATAACACAAACGAAAGTAATAATAATGACACACAAATTTTTTATTCAAAATTAGAAGTGGAGAAAGCTTTAACCCTAATAGTAGCACAAAAAACAGTAATAACGCAACAAACCACTTTGAAATCAAAAATCAAAATAGAGGCGCATTCCGCCATCCCCAACCTGTTTTTTTATTTTGTTCCTATATTTTCTGCACATCCCCTAGGTTAATCGCGATTTGTTCTTCATATTTTTCTTTTATGGCGTTATTCTTCATTTCTTGTATTTTCAATTTTGTATTACTTTTTTTAATATTTCGTTTTTAATACTGTAATCTCGATGTCATCAATATTAGGTTGTGGTCACTATTGATGTTTGCTCCCGGGTAGGCTTCGCATTGTTTTATTTGATTTCGATTTCTCACCATGATATAGTACATTTGGTACCTTTCTTGATCAACCGGCAAAGTCCATGTGTATTTCCTTCTAGACGGTTGTTTAAAAAGTACGTTTTCTATTATCATTCACAACACAGAAGTAATTAATTTTACTCCTCGTTTATACCTTTCGCCTAAACCATATTTTCTTATGCATTCATTATCACTTCCTTTTCCAACCACCGCATTCCATTACTACGATTCGGTTGTCTTCATATTCTCTACACAGTTTATAACTTCTTTAGTTGTTCATATATTTCCTTCATCTTTATAATTGCTTGTTGGCACACAATTATTATCGTTGTCGTTACGGGTGTTAAATCCAATTGTACCAGTAGTATTTTGTCACTAAACTGGGGATAAGATTTCACACTGGTTCCCCATTAAAGTTTATCCATTTTTTCCTTCATCCGATCCTGAATTATTCTGAAATTTACACTCCAAAAAGTCGTTGTTACTCGATCCACTAGTTTCACTAATGCCTAGTATATCAATTTTATTTCTTTCCATTTCGATTTTAATATTTTCCAATTTATCCTGCTATATTTAAACACATTTTCCATGTTCAAATTTTAACCTTATTTGAGCCAGTAGCATGTTTTTCGTATAAAGCATGGCCTTGTGCCTTAGTACGGTTCATATTTAACATCGGTTATCTCTGGCGCCAGTTGCTAGCTGGATCGCATAGCTTCTTCACAGCGTTATTTGTACTTTTCACGATTGAAATCTCGAATGTGGTACGTTACGGTTCCTTTCCTCATCTAAGTTTTATGATCGCTACAATAATATGTACTCCATGCGCGATGCAACTTTTTTTTTTTAGATTCATCACCGACAAACAACTAATTACTGTTAAATGGTATACAATTTACTTATTATAATTGAATACGATGGCGACGAAAACCGTAAATGATACTCCCGAAATTTACCTAACGCGTCATAGCAAAAGAACGTGTCGACAACTTCAGGAATATGATAGAAATTACATTATTATGTAAATTAATGTGCCATGTAAGGCAATTAATGGCTACAGGCACAAAGGTAAATACGCATTAAATTGACATAGTTCAGTATCATGCAGGAACAGGATGAATCTGGACAGAGTAGAAACGTTATCATCAAGGAGTAGCTTCAATGAAGATGAATGATCGTAGTATGATCTCTGTTAGTTTATGTTGGACAGACAGCACAGCAGACCGTACACAACGTAGCTTCTGATCTATTAAGAAGATAAACATATGTTAGCTTAGTATAGCCCAATCTAACTCTTATGATAACTACGTCATCTCCCCGTTGTTGTATGTGTTTTCCAAGGTATATTATTTGTGATTTGATAGATCGTAGCTTGTTTCATGTTGATATGTATTGCCATTCTTCTTGCCATAACTGAAACAATGATAATATCATGTACTCCTTGAGGTCTGCGAATTGCAGATTGTTCTTTTTCGTCGTCCTTGGACCATAGTAAGCATTTTTAAACTATTTGTCGCCATTCATTCCGATTCTAGGCCGTTTTCGTCAGGCTGTATATAAAATGTAGCCGATGTATCTAGTCGGTGGTCATTCTTTATTTCTTTTTTCTTATGTATGATCTTCTTTTCCAATCCATTTCGGCGTATAACACGGCCAGAAAATCTGAGATATCTTATTTTTATCTTCTGTAGCAATCTACCCTTTTGCTTTATTCCCAGATCTGTCAAAGTTGATATGTTCGATCGATGTGCCGCCCACCGTATTCCGAGCATTCTTCTATAACAGATCATTTTAAACGCTTCTAACTTACATTAAGTTTTGTTCAGATCCGTAACTCTATCGAAAATATTAGCGTTTCAATTTATTGTCTTTCCATATCTTAGTTAGTTTCCCTAGAGCACTTTTATCGTCTTTTGATTTCATTTACATAATTTCCATTACTTGTGATATATGCTTCAAGATATGTTGTCGATATCAGGTATAGACGTATCGGGCAGTTTCTCAGTCCTACCAATGGTGATTATGGTGCATTTCAAACTATTTAGATTTTCGACCGAAATGCTCTACTGGTTTTAAAAATGTTGTTATTTCCAGTTCATTCGTTCCTAATAGTACTGTATCAAAACGACGCAATATATTCAGTTTTCAGATATAGGTCGAAAAAAATCAGTTTCTTATTATAAAATACGAGAAAATTTGTTCTTATGAAATAAACACGTGTACGATATTTTAAAAATTTACAAAAAACAAAATTAAATAAAATCCTAATTATTTAATCGCAGTTTTTATTTTAATTCATATATATATATATATATTACGTTCCCCGTATAAAATTGTATCTGTATTAATTCTGCAACTTACATATAACGTCCAATAGTTTTCTTATATTCGAATCGGTAGTCTCTATTTCGGAACATGCATTTTGAAGATTCTAAATGTTCGTAGCATCGATGTTGCCCGTTTCGACGATTTTAAAGCGTTTATTATTATTACCATTACGAATCGTTAACGGTTTCTTTAGCTTATTATTATTATTATTATCATCGCACGATTCGTTATTTCGTAATTCCTCGACAAATGTCTGAACTGTAGCGGTTGGATTTTCGAAAATTAAATCTTCCATCGTTAAATTCAAAACGCATTCTTCCTCGTCCAGTTCATCGTCCGATTTGAATCGTTCTTTTTTAATCGAATCACATTCGTCTTCGTTCGAACTATGATAATTACGTAAATGAGTATCGAGACAACAAGAATTATCTTTTCCGTTACATATATCGCAAGTATAATGAACGTGATCTACGTTATTCACGTGATCGAACCTACTGAACGGCGACCAAGAATTTCGCACTGTATCGCAACGGCTGGTATGATCTAAATATTTGACGAACGTTTTAAACGGGCGACGACAAATTAAACAAGGTACGCCGGTAGACGTAATCGATGATCGATGATCGTCGTCATCGTGAAAGATTTTTCTATTCTTACTATCGCTGCTACTACTACTGCTACTACCGTTATTAGAACATTCGATGTAATGTTCGAAGAAAAGTCGAATGTCGTGAAACAATATCGAACAAGATTTACAATATAAATGTTTCTTACCTATGTGTTGCATTACGCCGGAAAATCCGAAACAAGATTGGTTACATAACGGGCAAAAATAATATTTTCTATTATTAACATTACGTTCGACCGTAGCAACGGCGTCATTCTTTAAAGCGTGATTCGAAATTAAATGCTTCCATAAATTTCTACAGGTATCGAAATGTTCACCGCAATACTTACACTTCGACGATATCGGTTTAGTCGATAGTCGAATAGCGTCGGTATTTAAAGTGAAATCGATCGAATAATCAGAATTATTATCATTATTATTATGTGGTTGGTGTTTTACGGTAATTTTTTTACAGCCCGATTTGATATGCGCTGAAGACGAGACGAAAAACAATTCGCAAAACGGGCAATAATGATCGCTCGAATCCAGTTTTTCTACCATTACACGCGTATGGTGATGCATTTTATGCTTCGCTAGCTCGTCGTTCGTTTTGAAATATAACGAACATTCTTCGCATAAACTGTCGGGGGGAAAAAAAGGGAATCTCATTAAATATACGACAATAACAATTTCGGTCGCCGAAATATCGTTAAAACTGACTATAATGATAATAATAATAATAATAAATGAAAAAGAAACGCATTTAAATTTAAAGATGAATCGATCATTTTTTTTTGTGCCATTTGTTAAATATTTTGTAGAGTTAATAATGCTACCGACCGAACCAATTATGTGTACAGATCTAATAGCAAAATGTTAACTAATAACGTTAGGATAGTAAGGTTTTATATAGGGAAAGCGGATATATAATAAGAATTTTCTCGTATAAATATATGTATACGTATATATAATCGTAGATTTGTTTTTAAAAAAGCAGAATAAAATTGCAATATTTTTTTATGGGTGTAGAATTTTTCGCAAAGTTCGACGCGCAATTATTACTAAATGTCGCTTAAACAGAAATATTAATTAGTCGATGTAACGTAATTATAAATAGCTACATATACACGAATGCGTTTAATAGTAAGTAGATTAATGTTACTTACACGATCTACAACATCTATTAAGGACGAGCACAAAAAGGAAAATTTATTTGATTACATTAATATAGGGAGGATGGGGCACACGATTTTTTTCAAATCGAAATGTACACACGATTGTAATGAAAAACACCTTATTAGGTACCTTTAGACCACCATTTAATGCGTATTAGAGGTTGAATCGACCACTAATAACGATAACAAAAATTACATATATACTAAAATAACGCTGATAACTGCACGTACAGCTCCAAACAGATATATACTATTATAATAATAAATCAGTTTAGAACTGGAAGTGCTATATAGATTAGTTATCAGGGTTTTTTTTTTTTTGTAATATATAATTTTAGTTACCGTTATAATTCATGATTTATCCTATTACTATTAGCTGAATTATTTATAACTTTGGCGTAACTGACGAAGAATAGCTTTGTTATTGGTATATATAACAATTAGTGTAATTTCTAGTAGTAAGTAATTTTATTGGTTTTTTGATTTTTTTTTTTAACAAAAAAAATCTTCCTTGTTTGTTTATTGTCTTCAGTGTAAATTTCTTTACATAGCTATTCGCGCAGAGGATTTTGTATCAATACGATTCGTTCGTTATATCTCGGATTTTTGAAAGTTGTTTGAAAACTGTAATCTAAAAATAATCTTTTTTGCAGATTTGCTATTCGGGTAGTTAACACGAGACTGAAAAAATTTAAAGTTATCCTTCAACTTATATGGCTATATTTTGGGGGACTTTAGCTCAATTTCAAATACGGGATTTTCCAAGCATTAACAAACTAACACTATGTGCCTGTATTCAGAATTTTTGTTAATATTAAAAATTTTACAAATATCATACGCAGGTATAAATTCACAGTTGTGGTATACGGAACTGTTTCAATTTATAATACACTTTTGAATATAATATGTTCCACATAGTACATTTAAATGACAAAACAAAAACAAAAAAGAAACTAGTGACTCAGTTTTTTTTTTAAAGCGATTAGGCATTCTATAATAAGCTAAAGGAGAAAACGTATACATTTGAGAAAAATCGAAATAAGCATAAAAAAAGTAAAACAGCGCCGATAACACGAAGTTAAAATAATTCATATCTAATGTTTATTATTATTTGTAACGGTGTAATTCAATAAAAACCTGCATCGTACGCGTTAAAAAATTAACCGATAAATATTAAATAAAAATATGTAAAAACAGACAAATATCACGCGGGACTATTGCCGTTGTTTTACTAATAGTTATTTTAATTTTCAATTTATTGCGGAATCTGAATATTACAATAAAGTAATTCTGTTGCCAACAATATATGACGTCGATAGAGCAGTAACAAACAAATTTGATTTTACTGATAGCAGGTAGTAGGAATATGGTTTAAATATATTATAAAAAGACCACGTTTATTTCACAGCCTATCTAATGTTTAAAATACGAATTGTACAATACACATCGATGTGAACGTTTATAATCGATAACAATCACAAAAATTATTTATATATATATACCATTATCCTCAGTCGCCTTCTGTCTTGCTTTAGCCATTCTGTATATCGAGTTCACATTTTCCTTTTTTTAAAGGTGGTCATATAGGTATTGATAATGAGATCCTTTTGCTATTTCAAATGAAGAAGACATATCATTACCAGACATACAAACGAATTTTAATGAAAAATAAATTTGAACACCATCAAAAACTTTACAAATAAAGCACTTGAATTACCAACTCAAAAGTAATTACTCGAAGATATAAACAATGAACAATATGAAGGAGTTACTACAATATGAAAAATTATAATATTGAAATATTAAGAGCTATATGTTGCACACTTAGAAATAATGAAAATGAACGCAGTAGCCAGAAAGTATATACATTGGAAAAACATTGATTTACAGATTGAAAAATGTGTTAAATCATGCGAATCTTGTACACAGAATTAGAAATTTTCTGCGCAGGAAATCCGTCATTACCGGAAAGAACCAGAAAATAATTCTGACAAAGTGCATATCGGCTCTGCGTGAACACTACAAAATAAAAGCAAGTGACCAGAGATTACATCACAATTAAATTGCTACAAATTTAGTACTCGTGGAAGTCCTAGGATAATTGTTTCGAATAATACTAGTGTCTTAATTTCAACATTTTTGCAGAGCCAGTTAGAGAAATTTATAGCTCCAAGTAATCCCCTCAACAAAAAATATGTGCACATTTTCAAAATCAAACTTAACGCAATGAAAAATGAAGCCGGAATCATTTTTGGAAGGAATATCTTCCACCGTTTTAAAGCAACGCCGCTGAATAATGAGCACATACCAACTGAAAACTATTTAAATCGAAAAATCGAGATAAAAATGTAGATGTAGTTTGATCTTTGGTATACGCCTCTACACTTACAAACAAGGCATTTATTACTTGTAGGAGAAATCAAAGAATTATATAGTCTACCGGGGTTGTAAAAAAAACGCTTGGTAAATTCAATTATGAAGTTTAACTGGATCAAGAATTTATTATAGACACATTCACCGGATGAAATCAACAGAAGTCGATACATAGAGAAAAGCGGAAATACCCGGTTTAAATCAATTGGCATAACAAACTCGAAAGATTTATTTTTACATACTGCTGTAACGCGTATTACAACCAGTCAACTAACTCCAGAACAGACTACACTCAAGAACTGTTCAGCGTAAATTATCACATGCAAGTGACGAAGAATTTTTTCACGGTGAAAATCAACATTACTAGATCTGGTGTATTATTAAATATATTCGAAATGGTAAAAAATCGTGTAATCGAGAAGCGCCTAATAAATATCGTTCTAATACAAAACATTAATAATAAAAGTTAAAACTAATAAAAGTGCCAATAATTTTCGATGAAAAAAAAAAAACATTCTCAATTATGGCATATTTCATTATTTTCGGAAGTTGATAAAAACCGTAAATTATTTCGAAAAGCGTCAAAATGAGCATACTTTACATATTAGAACGCACTAAACATATTTTTAATTCTTTCTATTAAACTTTTATATTAAAATATTTTTAGTATATCAGTAATTACTATGTGCAGAAAAAATAACGACAAAAAAATAGAATCATAAATATTTATATTTACAGAGTAGATTTTTTCAGCGGCTGTCAAGTTCAATTTTTTTATATAATCGCGAACTATCTTTAATTCACAGTCGGATATTAATGTATTATTCGCAGAATTGAAAATAATATTTCAAATATGAACGAATGAAGAAGCTATTACTATGATATTAAATAAATTTAATTAAAAATGCCAACTGGATAAAAAATCTTACCCATTTTCTGATAACTTTGAACCAGCATCAGAAAAATTAGATCCTTTTTGTCGTTCCATGACAGTATCAAATAACAAATTAAGGAAACCAAATCAACATTTTTCTTGCAAAATACATCTAAACGCTACCTGTAATAAGGTAAATTAAGTAAAACGAAAGGTATAGAGTACAAAAATAATTTAGAACAGACCGAATAACTCATTTTAACATTGCTTCATATAAATTACATTAAAAAAGTTATCAACCAAAATTAGTATATTAAAAATATTCTACACTAAAAAGTTTAATATATTTCCTAAATACGACTTGATTTGTATAAATTAAGAACAAAAACGTAACGTTATCACACGTTCAGTTACAGTTATGTTTATTAATTTATAACAAATGTAACAAATCGACACATTCTAAGCCCACCAAACGCTATCATTAAACAAATTTCTTTGTAAAAAAAAATCAATTTAAATTTGTTAATTTACCATTATAATACATTTGTATAATTATAATCGTTAAATGAGTTCATCATTAAAAAACAACATAATTGAACACATGTAATGTGGATTACGAATGAAACTTTTACGAAATTGTTTAAATTTAAAATATATCTGATACAAAACTATGAATTGCTCAAATGCTTGCCACATTGGAATACAAATTATACAAAATACCTTGTCAACTTTTAAATTAAAAAATTGAAGATATCTTTACACTGCTTTATTTTAAAATTAAAAAATTAACTTCAATATCTCTATAAATAAATATATTTTAATTTCATATTCCATTAGTTTCGTGTCTTAGTATTCATTATTTCATTAACCACAATCTAGTGTTTTTATCCCTTTAAATGTATAAATTATTATAAAAAACGATACCTTTTTATCACTGTTCCAAATTTGACACTAGGTTTCATACAATTTAAATTATCATGAAGGTACTACTGCTAAACCAAATATATAAAACCTATAAATTCTTTGTCTAACAAAAATGGAATTCCAGGTTTAATGGAAAACGAATTTGCATAAACATTAAATAACTATTTTTTTTCAAGCAACGTTTCAGTGATTCAACTACACAAAAATGGCGGTTAATAGCAAAAAGTAAGAAATGCCGGATCATAGAAGAAAAAACAAAGTCTTAGTGGAATGAATTTTCAAATTATCTGATATAGGGATAAAATTCACAAAAATCAATGTGAATTTATATAAATATGTATTTTACTACAAACGTTGAACATATTTATCTTTTTAAAAAAATTGTGGACTAAAGAAATAGTAAATTTTAAAACATTAAGTACGCGCAGTTTTGTCATTCAACAAACACTATTTTCAAAAATAAGTAATAAATAAAAATTCGTGCAATTTAAGTTTATTAAAGCATTCAGATGCGTTAAATAATATTAACATAAAGTAAGGATATGTTATGTATTCACAAACTACGTGGTTTTTTTTTAAATAATAATTGTTCCTCCAGTTCTTAATAGAATTTTTATTATTTTATGATTCGTTGTTGTATTTTGATGTAGTATACTGTAGAATTTTAACTTATAGTTTTTATTTATATTTATCTGCTAACGTTAAATGTCGATACCCCTAACATTAAACGATTTATTAAAAGAGAAATAGAAATTGCCTTCTATGGAATACCACACTCCAAAGATAAAATTCTGTATGACGATGAATGCTTAGGGAGTTGCATCTTGAGTGATTATCGTATTTAAGAACAAATGTTTGAATAGCATTATCTTTAATATTTAGTATTAAGAAATGTAGAGATAATATATATTCACAAATGGTATACATGCGGTTGTAAATTATTTTAAAAAATACATATATAATAATGCACGAGCAATCAACGATGAAAACTTTGTAACAAATTCCATTGACTCAACCATGGGTGATGCAACTGTTATCATCCAAAATATTTGTCAATAGTGTAATTATCGATATAATACAATATGTAGTGACTTAAGTTGCTACAGATCTCTCCCGTTTGTGTGAGAGTGTGCTGAATAAGGAATACGAGAAACAGTTGAGCTTAAAAATGGACAGGATATCTGATTGAATTTGGATGATGATTAGTAGCATGATAAAAATATCCCAAAAAATCTCATGACACGTTTTTCGTAGACATAATTAAAAATTAAAAAACATATATGTGCCTTATTGATGGTCGGAACGTTTGTTGTACTGTATTTTGTATATATACTGAAACAAAATACAAAATATAAAAATATATAAAAATTGAAATAACGCATAGTTATAATAAGTGAAGACCATATTCCATAATTTTTTTTCACGTCATTTGCCAATTTACAACTAGTTCTATAGGCTATTAAACAAATTTAATATCTTAGTGTAAGATTAGAATCCTGTCCAATGATAGGGTATAACTTAAAATGTACACCGAATGTATAATTTATACGAGATCAGTTAATGGTATAACTTAAAATGTACACCGAATGTATAATTTATACGAGATCAGTTAATTTTGTCCTCTTTAATATACGAATGTCTGCAGAGTTATCTAACAGTGCAACTGCCATATTATTTGGATGTGACTCCAGTCTTGCAGCATGTTTTTTTACTGTTTGTATAATTTCATCCTTTATGTAATTTATCTTCAGGTCTGTGTATAGAGTTTGATTCGTCACATACCAAAGCGCATTTACAATTATTCTTAGAACTCTTTTAAGTAATCTATAATCGCTATGTTACCCTTTTTCGAGCAGGCCCACAGCTGACATGCATATTTCCAGATCGGTTTGATGACCTGGTTGTAGAATAACAGCTTATTTTCAACTGTTAGTTCCGACTAATTTTGATCCGTACTTCGATGCGCTTTATTATGATATATTTCTTCCACGTTAACCGTTTATCCAAGTATATTTCCAAATACTTGACTTCGTCTTTTAATGGGATAATATTGTCGTTCAACATCACATTGCTATCATTTAATCTCCGATTAGTAAAAATTGTGTGTATCAATTTGTTTTAATTTACTTTTACACGTCATGCCATAAACCAGTCCGATAATTTGTCAATCGCCAGTCGTAGACACGTATTTGTCTTTATTGGGCACTCTCATCTGAACACAGAATAGCCGTGTCATCTGTAAAAGTAGCAATTTCAACGTTAGGCAAAGTGGGAATATTAACAGAATAGCGGCTCTAGCACACTACCCTCAGGCACCCCTGCTTTATTGGATATATCTGTGATTCTTCATTACCATAGAATCTTTCACTGAGATATGATTAAAAAATCGTGAATACTTGAAGAGGAAATTGACGTTTTATTTTATATAAGAACCCCTTATGTCAAACTTTATCTGGTGCTTGACTAACGTCCAAGAATAAGACTTTTTTCTGTTCTAAAGATGTTTCTGTCATATTAGTTATGTGACGTACTTATTTGATGGTACTATTTTTAGTTCTAAAACCAAATTGGTGTTCAGGTACCATTTTTTTGTCTTCACCTATAGGCATTAGTCGTTTGTTTCAAACACCTTTGAAAGTATTGGTAACAAAGAGATTGGCCTGTATGATGTCAGTTCAGTTGGTGGCTTCGATGGTTTCTTCACAATTATAATTTGGGAAAATTATGAAATACTAATCCGACTAATGATGCCTTCTGCTAGGCTGTCCAAGTTTCGCTGAGATATACGAATTGTTTGACCGCTACGTGTATTCTTTATCTGACTCCATCCCGATTGTGTGCTGGTTCGTTCTTCGCCGGTATTACCATATTCCTTCTGTGTTCACCTAGAACTGGCGTGCCCTTATGCAGGGAAATTGGATCGAGAAGGATTAAGTCTATCGTGATGAATGAAATTTTGCTTATGCTCCAGCTGGATCAAAAACCCATGCGATGTATGGTCTAGTACTTTGTATTGTCCATCATAGAGTGGTTTTAAGGTTGGCGATGTGGATCAATATGCATGAAGATGTGTGAGCCCAAACTTGTTGGTTTCCATACCGATGGACGTATATTTCGTTTTCTATGGCTCGCTGGATGAGCTTCCTGCAGAAATTGATGAATTTTCTGGCATATATTTTCAACGTCAGCTTCGTAAAAAATATCACACGGTAAACGAATAGTAGAACCATAGGTGAGTTCTACTGGTATAAATCTATTATCATGGATGGTTGTACGTAATCCTAGTAAAATTAATGGTAGATCTGGTCCATTAGGCCATAGGATGACCTCGAAGATCTGCTTTAATCATTCTGTGTACCTATTCGAATTTGCCATGTCCTTTTGGGTTGTAGGCTGTAATGACTACATGGTTGATTCCCGAAAGTTCTAGTAAGCGAGCGAACATAAACAAAGTGAATTGCACTCTTCTATCTAGTGTCAATGTTGATGGCATGCCAAGTTATTGCATCCAGAACGGATTATGCTTCCATCCAATTCGTCGCACGATTCAGTATAGTGAATATATATCAATTTCCTTCGTAAGGTGGAAGTGGACCGACTAAATCCAATTTACATGTGCGAATCGTATTACACATGGGGACTGACCATATGGTCTTTTCGTGTGTCTCAATATTTTACACCTTTGACACTGAATACAAGGTCAACATCATCGATGTCTCATTTTAAGTATGGCTATATGAACCATGTTTTACTTGTTCTACTGTGCGCTTGGTTGATGTGTGTGCTAAACCATGAATTGTTTGAAAAATACTAAATTGGAGAGGGAACGTTCTTGGCTGTCTACATAAATCAAGGTTTTATTGAACAACTTTTCGTGTAATTTAAGCATTGTCTTGATAATTTTCGTTATAACATATTTATAAAATAGATTTCTATCAACATAAAATTGAAATTTACAAAATTTGTTATGAACAATTAATTATATTAAGTTGTATGCACATTTCTATATTTTCATAACAGTCATAATTTTAACAAAATATGTCCCATTCTGTTTATAATTAAAACGAATACAAAGCACATTTGTTATATAATAGGAAGAAGTCTGCCAAAATAACTGGAACAATAAAGACGTAGCATTAGTTTTATTAAAATTACATTTTCAGAAATCGTAATTGTCTTAATAAAATTTGTAGACAATAAAACAAATGTTACGCAATAGGGAAACCCTGTACAAAATCACAATAGGTAATTTTTTTAGTAATAAAAAAATTAAATTTTTGGATAGGTTAAAAATAAAAGAATAATTTTTTAAGAACATACACACGTTCACCACATATACATGTAATTATATATATATATATATATATATATATATATATATATGTGTGTGTGTGTGTGTGTTTGTGCATGCGTTTACGAAAACTGATTTTAACACGGTTCAGTATTTTTTCGTATTCATACAAACCTTCAAAAATTATTTGAATATGAAACCAAATATCAGTTTAATCCGATTTGCAATGTTTCAGTATCAAACTCATCTGAATATTTAGATCGCTAATTGCAAATCGTATATATATTGCACACCATTGTTGGTGTGATTATACCTATATTACATTGAAATTCGCATGAATAAAAGTGAATATTTTCATTAACATTACGATATTTTCGAATCCAATCATGTGTGTATGTGTGTGTATGTGTAATGCACGGTGATAAGATATATACATACTGGACACTGTTATTTTGGGAATTAATGAAAGAGACGAATAACGAAGATACCTCCGATATAGAACTAAACCTCGTACTTATAACCGAACTCCATGTTAGCCACATTTTGTAATCTTGTCGTAGAAATGTGATAGTGTGTATATGTGCTGTAATATGTCTGAAGTAACTGTGCGCATATGTACACACCGTGAAAATAATTATTTCTTTTCCTTTTCTAACACATTAAACTCCTAATCATCTTCTTTTCGTATCAGTATGAACGGAGTAGTTAAACGGTCTAATATGGAGGCTGATTTTATTTATTAGAGAGTTAATAAATATTTTTGGAATTTTCTGTCATGCAAATATCTCCTTATTTTGAAAAATAGAAAATTTTGTTAGCATCAAAGTTTTTTAGATATTTTTATTATGTAAATAATATAAATATTGATTGGAAGAATAAATAAAATACTTTAAATTAAGTAGCCTCACTTGGACCTGAAATTTTTTTATTACATTTTTAATTCGTTTTTTTATTTAATGGGTCAAATTTCCGTCGTTATTTGTTAAAAAAATAATTAATATTTATGTTTTTTATTAAAAAATTTAATTTTTATATTAAATTCCTGATTTTTCGTGATTATGTTTAATTTTTAAGTATTATATTAATTTTGTTATACTTTTTTCGTTTAATTAAAAAATATATAATTTTGAATTTTTATTATTATTTGTTCGTTTTATTTAAAAATTTATTTTTTGGTTAAATTTTTGATTTTTCGTAATAATTTTTAATTTTTTAAAATTATAATAATTTAATTTTTTCTATTTCGAGGGACGCCGTGACTAAAAAATATTCGTGTATGTGTTTTTGCGAGTAGACAGAAATATGCGTGTGTACTTAATCAGATGATATACCCAGAATTAAATAACGTGATTACTTTCATTCAATGTACAGTATTTAGATACTCGAATGCTGTAGTAGTATAACACTTTTTAACATGTGTATTCTTTCAATTCTATCGTTGAAAAATCAAATAATTTTTAATTTTCATCTTACTTTCTAGGTTTCGCTAACTCGGGCTGTACAGAGAGGAAATATTCGCGTTGACTGCTAGATTTTTTTATATTGTCCACAAATTTCATTTAAAATTTAAACGAAGACAGATATGCTAGCACAGTTCCTTCTGCGTCGTAACCTACTCTATCAGGCATCCTAAGTAAACATTCTCGATATAACAGTTAATGATAGCGTACAGTTTACAAATTACCTTGAAATTCGTAATAATTCCGTTTCAACGCGACCAAAATTTTTGGATAATATATATTCTTCGATTTTTGACTTCAAAGTACATTTTTTTTTCTGGTTAACAGTAATACCGTGCAGTGTTATATATTTTTAGTGTTACTGTACGCTGCTAAAAGCTGGATGTTAACGAAGACAACAAAACAACCGGATGCTTTCGATATGTGAACACATCGTAAAATAAGGTAAGAAATAAAAAGAACGAAGGAAAAAAAATCAAAATATAAAGAATTAATAAAAGAAAAGAGAATATTTGATATAATGTGCTATTCGAGACAATAAAATACACTTTACTTTCAGATACAAGGAAATATCGTTGAACTGGAAGAAGAATAACGTGGGTACAAAGTTTATGCTATCCATCGATCTTGTTCGAAATGTACGGGATAGAAGTAGACTCTTGTTAATCAGTCAAATTTCAGTAACGAGAATTGATACGATGATGATGTATATACGATATTTTTTTTTTAAAGAAAGAAAAGAAGTATATTACTTTGATTGATTAAATTTTACAAGAAAAGAATAACTTACAATATACCGTTTTATCGTTCCGAAATATAAAAAATTTCTTAACCGATAAACTTAATAATAATTTTTAAAAATATACACGAGTGATAGTTATAAACATTCATTGCTTAATGAAATTTACAGGAAAAATTAAACCTGCAACGTGTAATTCATAAGTAAATTTTAAACACAATGATTAAAATAATTTATAAAATTTAAAGAGAAAAGAATACAAAAATATATCAAATAAAATTTATCTATAATATCATTGAATTTTAAATGCTACCCTAGTAAGATATGTTTAATTCGTCTATGTTTATATTTTTTATACCTGTGTCGTAGAGACTGATAATCGTAGTTTCCAATTTCATTGACATTTCGGTCAGCAGACATTATGCATTAAAGAATTTTAAGGTCCTGTTTTTTATTATTTCTTGTATATAGGGATAGTTTAAAATGTCATGCATTGTTTTAATGGGCGTGTATGTGGGTTTTTTTGAACACTATTCTTAGACAATGATTTTGTAATCGTTGTAGTTTGTTTATATTACTTAGGCAGGTGTTCGACCATACAGGACTAGCATAAAGAGTTTTAGGTTAAATTACCTGATTATAAATCAAAAGCTTGTTCGCCGTTGATAGCGTAGATTTCTTGTTAAATATTGGAAACAGCGCACTCATTTTTTTTTATGTCCCCTGTAGATACTCTCGTTAATATGTTTAGTAAAAGTTAGCTTACTATCTAGTGTTACACCGAGATAATTTACTTTAGATTTCCAGTCTAAGTACTCATTATGAGTTCGAACAAAGTAATTTATAGCGGGTTTACGCTTTGTGAAAATAATAGTCTCTGTTTTACTATCGTTAATTTTAATTTTTCCCTTATGAAAGTATTTGGTTATTTTGTTAATTGCAGCGGTTAATCTGTCGCTAATCGTATCAATACGGTATGATGACGTCAGCAGAGCAGTATCGTCAGCATATAAATTGACCTCAACTTCTTTAATTGTGCTAATATCATTTATGTAAATAATAAACAAGAATGGACCAACGATGCTGCCCTGAGGTACTCATGCCGATGCATATCTGACTTTAGATTTCTGATTTTTAATTTTCACATAAAATTTCCTGTTATGTAAATATGCTTTAGTCATGGAAACTAGTTGATATGGAAAACCGTATTTTATTAATTTATGCAGAATTCAATCGTGCCAAGTAGTATCGAAAGCTTTTTTTCAATGTCTAGCAGTGCCCAGTGTGCTTATTTTTATTAAAATTATCACTAATTAGATCACAAATTTTTACTAGCTGCGTGGTAGTGTTTAAATTCGGTCGAAAACCAAATTGGAACTTATTAAGAATACGATTTAAATCGATATGTTTTCTAAATCTAATGAGTAATATTTTCTCAAAAATTTTGCTAATGTTACTGAGCAAACTAACAGGTCGTATATTTTTCATCAAGGAAGCATCCTTGCCAGGTTTAGGAAGACGTACAATTAAGGACAGTCTCCACGACAGAGGATAGTAGCACGAACGAATGCAGAAATTAAATAACACTGTGAGAGCAACTACACCTTTACGAGATAAATTTTTAATCATTTTTACGCTAATTTTATCGTGTCCGGTAATGTATTTCTTAGTGATCTAATGCAGTGTTAAATGTTGAAATATATATATATATTGAGATTATAGTTCACGACTTTCATAAATTTAAGTATATTATTATAATAACGTAAAACTTTATGTGAATTGTACTATTTTGTGTATTGTGATGACAACTCAGGTACGTGTTTTTTTTTTAAAACACATCGATCCATTAATTATTCACGACTGACATTGTTGTAAAATTTTCAATAAGATATAAGGTTATAGTTCATATACAAATCTGTTATGGAGTTTGGAAAGATAATTTTTATTTTGTACATACATATATGTAATCTTATATAAATACAATGAAATAAACATACCAAAGAACAATCAGATAATATATTTATAAATAAATTTTTTATACGCGCAAATATAATATTAACAACGCCGTTATGAATCGAATGCTTGTCGACGAACGCAAGAAGTTTATTATAGCATATTTTTTGTAAATGATAAAAACGATTGTCCGACGACAATATATATACTAAAACTATTACTATCGTATTATTATAAAAATAATTACTATATTATCGCTGCAAAAATATTAAACCTGTCCGGGTACCACTGATATTCTATCGGACCGCTTAAATCGAACATTTACTAATGATATATAATAAATAAAGAATTGCAAAAATTATTAAGTAATTTAATCCCCTCCGCCAAAAAAAAAAAAAATGTAATTAAAGGCGTGGAAAATCGTCTCTGACAAAATCGAACATTTACTAATGATGAATAATAAATAATCTTAAAAATCGTTTAATAATTTTGTTCTAAAATTAATAATTACAATTAATAGCGGTTTAATTACGTAATAAACTATATTATGTTTTATAAAATTCTTAAATTTCAAAAATGGAAAAAGTTGGCATTGCGTTTTCTTACGTTCAAACTGAGAAGTAAAATTTTAAATACACGTTAAAAGAGAGCGCTGTCAACACGTGGTAATCGGAATTAATTTTTTTTATGTTTTTAACTATATGAATTTTAATATATTTTTTCTCGATGAAAAGATACTGTTGTATTTTGCTGTATTATATAATATAGAGCTAATTTAATAATAACTTTATTTAACAAAATATACGTAACACATATTACACATTTTAATATTACAATTTCCTCGTCGCCATTGTTTTATTTTGCTGTATTATATAATATAGAGCTAATTTAATAATAACTTTATTTAACAAAATATACGTAACACATATTACACATTTTAATATTACAATTTTTATGTTAATTTATTGGCTTTTTGCCGTACTATATAGTATTATACCAATCAATAACAGATACTATTATCTATTAATATTTTTAAATAACGTTTAAAAATTCGAATATATTAATAAATGTTATCTAATGAAAGAATTTAGAAACGATAACTACGATTAATTTTATTATATAACAAAAACTTTACACAGCACAGTTGTTTGTCTTTTAAAACTTTCAAATACATTCACACGTATGACGTTCTAAGGGGGGCTGTGTAATTTTGAAATTTTTTATTTGAAATTCTTTTTGGAAAGGTTTAATTTTTAGATATTATTACTTTATTACGGTTGCTATTATTATCGAATATGGATAAAAATATAAATAAATTATAAATTCAATTTAAAACAAGCGGAAAACACGCATTATTAGATTTTTTTTTCTTTAAAATTCTAAACGAATTAATCTAAAAATAAACTCGTTTCAATATTACAGAAATCTATAAGTAAATTTTTTTTTCTATCATTAACTATAATGACTGAATAAAGATGTAATTTCTGCTTACTCCTTCTTCTTCGGCTTTTTCGGATTACGACTTCTAGATTTCGCTTTGCACAGTGGACATATAGGAGCATTACGATGTATCTGCTGATGACAAGACAAACATGATTTCATCGGAGGTGGCTGTTGTCTGTCAATAGAAATTAATACATCATCGTTATCGTTTATAAAAGGAAAATTAATTTAAAAAAAAAAAAAAAATAACGATGAGAAACGATCGCACGAAGGTTTAATCGACGATAATAGAAAATGAAAAAATTTAATCAAAATCTTTCTTGGCCGGACATATTTCGTAGTAGTAATATGTAAATAATTTCCAGCAATACTTTAAACTAATTATTTAATTTATTAAGTTCTTAATTAAATTTGGATGCGGGTCTTTTTGTGGAACTTTTTTCCTTCAAAATAACTAATTAAGTTTCATTATTTTTCCCGTTCGAAATTACGATTAAGTTTATCGGTTATGAAATTCATAATTTTTGATAGGATAAAATTATTACAGTATTTTTCCCGCACGAATTAAAGTTTGCGTCATACTACTTAAGTTATTAGTTATGAGTAAGAAAATTTACAACGACGATATTTGAAAAATATATTACAAAACTAACCGAGTATCTCGTTATTTCTAATATAATTTTTTCATAGTTACGCTTTATCGATTTCATCGAAAATTATACATTTCGATTTATGTAATATTTTAATAGAAATGCTACGATGAGGTGAAAAGATAAACACTAATTAGATTAATTTAAATAATTTTTAATGTGTTATATAAATATATTTAGAATTGAAATATTTCACATCGACCGAATATCGTTCGATTATGAAAATAGACAATTATTCTAGCGTTAATAAAAATTTACGTCCCGTACAGAGGACACCGTGATTGACAGACAGGGTTAAATCTGTATTATTTTCAGTAATAAAAATGAACAAAAATTCGAAAATGTTCTATATTTCTCATAAAATTTGAAAAATTCCGATATTCTAAAGACACGATTCGTAGCTATGTAACGTATAAATTTAACGGAGAATTAAGAAAATAATTATACAATTACTTCAATTACAATAATAAATCCGCGTATACTTTAACAAATATACTGATTTATTTGAACGCCACAATAAGGAATTAGTTCCAATATAGAAATTACGCTATTATTACATATATATGTGCATGTGTGTGTGTGTCGATGTTTTCGAACGTCATACGGGTAAGGACTAAGGCTCGAACAACCTTATTTTTATTAAGGGAACTGTAAGTTTTACTTTATCAGAAACTGAACAAAATTGATGTACCAATGAAAAACCATTGTTTACACCGGAAGACACGGACAATTTTTGACAAATCGCTGGCATTTCCATATGCCGTGAAAATTCAATCGTGTATGTCAGGAAATTATACCGTCTTTTTTCTTTTTTTTTTCAAACTGCTTGACCATTTTTTTCGCGTATTTTTAACATTTTTGTCGCATTCTAAACACTAAACATTTCCAAATTAACATTCTCGATGTAACCACTGCTGATAAAAACGCGAATCGTTTCTATAATTCCTCGGATATTCATTCGGATTTTTCTTGATTTAACCGCATGTTTGCGTCAAAATTATGAATACTTGCGACGTGGAGATAGGATAAATTTATTTAATTAAATATACATCGCGAACACTTTTACGTACTTACCTAAAAGTCGGCGGTGGACCGGGCAAAGATGGAGGAGTAACATTTCTAGAATCTGTAAGTTTGCTAGCGGTTGTAGTATGCGGAAGTAAATGTAGCGGATGCGGTACATGCGGCAGAAAAGTCGAAGTAGGCGGTTGAAAAGCGTGGGCGTGAGCCGCAGCTGCCTGAGAGAAACTGGCCATCATGACGGATTCGCAAACTGGAGGATACCATTCGGGACATTTAAAAGGTCTCTCGAAAAAATTACTCGAAAATAGTCTGTAAACAAACACGCGTAAAAAGAAAAATAAATTATTCGATTAATTCGCGTAATTCGCGTAATTCGCGTAATTCGCGTAATTCTCGTAATTCGCGTAATTCTCGTAATTCGCGCAAACGCTTACGATTATTTAAATCCCTTTAAAGAAGAAACATATATTTTCCTTAAGACGGTAACAATAAAAACATAACCGATCATCTCTGACATGAAAAATCAGACAAACTTTATATAAAGCAGTAAGAAAGAGGCACCCTTAATGTCTTAATTATTGTTTAACTTTTAAAATAATCCTTTCGTAGACTAAAAAATATTTCCGGAAGATCCGACACCTAAAATCGAAACAGTACACGAGATGTAAAATTTGAATTATATTCGCCAACACGTAGGCGGTAAACAAGTAAATTTATAAATTTATAACATTCTGGAGTTAATGCGGTCGAGCTGAAATTTTCAAACGTACATTTAGATAAGTATGAAGAATAAGACAAAGAGGAAAAAATCGAAATTTCCAAAATTTTATGAGGGTATCTACTTAGGGTCCACCTTAAAATTTTAAAATTCGTAATTTCAATACAGGCCATTATCAATTACTTAATATGTACGCACAAAATGTTATCACAATCGTTATATATAGACCCCAGAGGAAAGCGGCCACGAGGTCGACCAAGAAGACGATGGATAGACTCTGTCAACAACGACATGATGGAAGTTGGTGCCATGTTATCAAGCGGACCCTTTAACGGGAAGGCGCTAGGAAAGAAGAATATATATATATATATATATATATATATATATATATATATATATATATATATATATATCGGTAGTATATTAAACGATAAGATAAAGATTCGTCTAGACAACACAACGAAATTCATAGCAAACTACATTCTGTTTCAACAGCGATCAACAAACTGAATGGAAGAGTGTTTAAGAACAATCATATCCTGAATTCCATCAAATAAATAGTTTACAGTCTATTGTATTACCAACGGGGCTATATTTGTTCAGAAATGTTGGTCCCATAAAAAAGATATATACGAACAGTGGAACATTTCCATCAATTTACTCTACGTAGAATCCTTAATAACGTACGCTGGCAGGACCGAACATCAAATAAAACCGTGCTGCAACGAGCTGCTATACCGTCGATTCAGCTATTGCTGTATAACAACAATACGAGATGGATTATGAGCAACATCGGACTGTCGAAACAGATGTGCTTTTTAGCCAAACGATAATGGGTAATAGACATGTTGGACGCCCCTGCTGAAGGTACAGAGACTACTTACGGCTTATATTTACCGAATGTGGAATTCACTTCGGCAGCTGGCAAGAACTCGCACAAAATCGACCTATGTGGAAACATACGGTAGAAGACGGCTTATTGACGCAGAACTAGCGGCAAAAACAGTTGCAAGGTACCAGAGAGAGCGTCTACACCTGCAATGAATACGGAAAACGATGTACAGCTAAATGATGATGAAAAAGGAGAAAAATACGAAATGTTGAAATCTGAAGTGCAATCTGCAGTAGAAAAAGCAAAGACACAAAAAAGCAGTAGGTCCGGACGAATTACCAAGTGAAATAAATTTTTGAACGAAGAAAACATCCAAAAACTGACTAACTTATTTAATGCAATATATAACACAGGGGAATTACCGAAGGAGTGGCTAAAGTCGATGTTTGTAACGTTACCAAAAAAAAAAAAAAGTTAAAAAATGAATTATAATAACGAGATAATAATAATAATAATAATAATAATAATAATAATAGATAATACTGATATTTAATTAAAAAATTAATAATAATATTTGCGGGGAAATTACTGGGCGTACTCGGGTTTCAGTAATTCTTTTTCTTCTTCATGTAACTCTGAAAGACTATCAAGGCCGAGCATATCCTGTCTCAGACGATCGATTTCATATTTCAACGGTCTGTATTCATCGTGAATACGTTTCGCCCTTTCCAACGACGAGTTACGAGCTTCTTCCGCTTTCTTAATAACATTTTCCATCTGCAACGACGTAACAATAAATTAATAACAATAAAAATAATAATAGTAAACGATGAAAAATATTTAAAATGAAACTGAATATTCCGAAATAGTTCCCAACACAAATACTTGTAATATATTTAAAAATTTGCTTTATAACGTGCTACATACTGTGAAATTTAATATTTATGGAATAATTTATGTATATATATGTATATAGAAGAAGACGATGAGGTCCCACTCCGTACAACATAATATGTGCATTCGCGCCTGAATTCAATATAATTACATGCTAGTCCATTCATTCGGTAACAAACAATACGGCTGATACTGACGTATATATTCTTCTTCGCCTTGAATCGTATATCGTCTCTCTCTAGTAAGGACATCGTGACGTAGAAATAATTTATCTCTATTATGCGCTTAGTGTGAACGCGTTTAGATTCTACTTATAAATTCGGTAATTTCATCAGACCGTCTTAATGTTTTTCCCATCGGAACTTTCACTTGGATAAATAATGCCTTCAGTCCGTTTTCTCGAATTAGCAAAACCGAAAAGTCGTCCAACAATGAAGAAGAAACTTATTTATTGACATAAATTCAATAAAAGTACAAAGAATAAAAAATTACGCGTACCGGAATTATAATATCCTTACCGCTAATAAACTAAATTCTTCATACGTAATATATCTTATATAGTATATTTACTAGATTACAAATATAGAATATATAAAACGCGGGAAAAAAAATTTGAAAAAAAAACCCCACTCCATAAAACGCTTTGTATCACATTAAGCATACAAAAAGGAATATTATTCGATATAATAACAATTATAAAGATATATAATATAATACACATATACTTACCTATATATATATATATATATATATATATATATATATATATATATATATATATATATATATATATATATGTATATACATGTATATACACATATATACAGATACATTAAATATTAATCAATGTTTAAGGCGTCTATGCTTATACTTTGTGTACATAAACTGTAGCTGCCTGGAACCGTAATTTCCGAACATTCAGATGTACTGATTTTCATGCAATACACAATTATCGCAGAACTTACGAGTTATAGTAAGAATATAATCCCGAATAAAGGATATATTTAAATATCTCGTGCATGTCCACTATTCTGGCATACCTTGGGGCACTTAATACGCATCTTAAACACTTATCTTGTACTAATTGCAATTTATTAAAGCTCGCCTTCGAGATAGAAGACCAATAAGTCATCACAGGACGAATAAGCGTTTTATAGAGGACGAGTTTATTTGGTAAGCGCTTCCGTTAATAAGTGTCCTAGTTTTCTTATTTCTTTCCATATTTACCGAATAATTCTCTTCGCTATTCAAGAGGAATGCGTAGTATTCGTCTTTAATACTATAATTCCGGCGATTCAACGCATCCGCATTCAGCACTATGTATTGTCTTAATTTCATCATGTAGGATCATTTTTACTAACTTTCCTATTTATTATTTTATAACGTCCGATTTATGCATTTTAAGTTGAGTGGTGAAACGTCTTGAAAAATTGAAGACCAGTTATGTCAAACCGGAAGCGTAATAATAATAGGTTGCGTGGTTGCACGACCACCAGAAATATCCGGAACAGCGTAAAAATTGATGATGTAATAAAATAAATTACAAATACTAATTGTTTTATAGACATTAAACGAAATGAGCAAATTTTAATTATATATATTGTTCGTAGAATATATTATATAAAAAGTTAAAAATCTCTTTAAAAATGCTTTGAAAAGCCTCGGGTTGGTGGTTGCACGCTCGATGCAACCTGAAGAAGGCATCGGAAAGCCGTATAGAGAGTTATATGAAGATTTTGTGCCTAATGCTATGTATGTAGAATTTACATCGGACTATATGGACTGGTTGCAGTCGTTTTACAAGCAAAGCCTTTGAATTTTATTTTCAGAAGATTTCGTGTAAATTGTGAAAAAATTAGTATTATACATAGAGTTTATCGAATTGTTTCGTTTTAGTTTTTTAAAAATTTTTATACGTTTCTAATTGTATAAATGTTGTACTTATTCGTGCGAAAATAAATTTTTAATATATTTCGGTTTAATATTCGAATGTTTACGCGTGTATATTTAGGGGAGATTGCAACCGCTAGATTTTTTAACCACGAGCCGCCACCGACATGATCTAACTTTTCGGCCATATCCATTTTCAGAGTTGACGTTTGCAATTTTTAACCCAAGCTACACATGAACAGTTTTCGAACGTTGTATTTCTCTTAATATGCGAGAAATTCGCGTAGTCTGAATTTTTCGGCGAGATAAGGTGCACTTTTCCTTTCACATCAATCCCGATATTGCGGATGAGACAAGTAGTAAACTGATGTATAAAGGGTGTCGGAAAACTAATATGTCGCGTTGCAGGTGTAATGTAGCTATTAAATGTGTGTCATAGTGTTCTGTTAAGTTTGATTTAGTGATGGTGACCGGACGGAGACATAGTCTCGGTTAACCATTAAGTTGCGCGTGAAAGAACATGTGAATTAAACAAAAAAATAAACATACGTGTTTTACAATTTAAATTTACAAGTAAGATATAATATATGTACAACCTGACCAAATGTCCCTCAGTCACTAAACATACGGAAACACAACACACTTGGCAACAGAGAAGATAATCCTAGAGCCGACTTACCTCCAAGAACCTCGAAATTAGTTCAGTTTACTTAAAAGAGAAATGCTTATCAACATCAAACACTAAACATAGATCGTGAGCATTTAATACTAATTCGCATTTGTTGTTGATTTTATTGCAGTTTTCCCAACTTTATGCTGAACTATTAAACATAATAAGTTCCATACCTAGATCCTTGAGGAACACCGGCAATAGCATTTCTCAAATAATACATGGTGTCAAAGTGTAGACGTGCAATTCTATCAGTAAGATAACCGATGATAACATTAGTTAAATACGGATTAAAATTTTCATTATATCAATTACTGCCGAACACGTAGAATTATCGAAAACTTATGGAACAGGTTCGTTGGATACCTCACACCAGGCGCGTAGCCAGGGGGTGGTTATTGGGGGGGTTTGAACCCTTCCCCTTGGAATCAATCTGATAATGAGAAAATATATATTCGTTGTTAAATGCAGTTTTGCATTAAACATATTTTTTTGTTTTTTATTTTCATTTATTTAATTTAAATTTCGTTGTTTTTGAAGTAAGTAAATAGTTTTGTAATATAGGAAGTACTAGAAGAATTTTGTGGAAAAACCACCAAAGAATAGATTTTAAATTTTAAATTTAGTTATTACTATGTATTATTCCTTAAAAAAATATAAAAACATTATTTATAGTTTATTTTTTCGCGGAATTTATTGTAACCATCTCCCTCTGTCCTCGATAACATATACTATTAGTAGTGTTTTCCGGTGACGTTAAATATTTCTGCCGTTTATTGCTTCTAATAGAATTACATATTCGACGTCTAATAAGTGTAAAAATAACTCCGATGAGTTGGATGGCTTAGGGCTTTAACCTACTTGAGTTTTTGGTTATTTACTTAAAATTCAATTTGGATTTACTGTTATAATTTAGTTTTTCTTCAAACAAGTCCCACTCCCTCACACTGTATTAATCGAAGGACAACTTCGTCAAAAACGTTCTCAATGAAATTTAGTAGAACGATACAAAAAAAATTAGTGAACTGTCCTTGCTGACTTTAGGAATAAACTTTACGTTGGCCACTTACTAACACTGAGGAAATAAGTTAATAGAAAGAAACTTAGAAAAACAATAGGAAAAATTATTAACGATTTTTTTATTAACCCTTTCATACCCGAACTATACTTTGGTAACACTATTTTCTGGACTTGAATATCTCACAAATTATATGCCCATTGTTGTCGATTAAAATTGTGTTTATAAATAATTTCTTCATAATTTACTAACTACTTATGTACGTTATCTACTTTTGGATACGCTGTAATTATAGTTTTACGTACAGAATCGATTAAAAAAAATATTTAGAACACTTTTGATCATCTAGTAAAGTTCTAAACAATTTTTTACTGTTATGGCGTTTATGTGTAGTACGAAAGGATTAATTACGTCATTGTTAGATGCCTTTCCATTATTGTTGTTGTCCGTCGACCGTTTCTGTAGTAGGAAATGTACCCGTGAACCACAAATAAACACTGGAAGGGAGCCTCGGCCACACTAAGGAAAAGTGCCTCAAGAAAATTCTGTATTTGTTGGAATTAGTCCCTAACCGTAAGCTCGTAAAGCTTCCTCTAAACAGTACTTTCCCCGACAAATCAGTTCCAATGTATAAATTTAGATTTTGTAATTTCTTTTTAATATAAGAATATTTTTAAAGGTGTTATTCATGAAAGATAAATTTGTACTCTGACGACGTGTATTATAAACTTTTCTTCCTGATCAAGTTAATCTTATCTTTAATAAATTTTAATTTTTTACATCGTCAGCTACGGAAGTTTTAACCCAGACTTGTCTCCTACAAAGTAGATTAAAGACCTGATAATTCGAATTATTTATTCCGTCCAAGGCGATCCCTGAACTAGATTTAACATCTCCACATGACACTTTGGTATTGGTTCATCGACATTATACAACTACACATTCTTATTTTTTTTTTATTTTTTTTTTTTATTTTTTTATTGGGCTTCCATATCAGTGTAACTATATTATATAGACAAGAAAAAATAAAAAAGAATTATCTTAATTTTAACTATATGGGTATGTTACAATTAACAATAAACCTATATAGACATATGTATATGTGCATGTTACGTGTCCAGGAAAATGTGATTTGCGTCTGCGATACAGTGGATATCTGAAGGATGTGAACAGAACGGAGAAGCAACAAGATGCATTTGAAAAAGTGTAGCCGGTAGACGATTCTTTCCAAAACGTAGTCGACATAAAGTGACAATAAAACCACGGAGCAGACTCGCTTGTATTTCGATATTATAGAACCATGGTAAACAAGGAAGATCAGGTTGAAGCAGTTTATATTTTGTAACATTATAAGGATTATTCCAAGTAGCTTTCCAGTATTCTTTATGAGCTGTCTTAATGATAGACAGGAGATCAATGCGTACGGCGTGTAAGCAATAAATAAATCAAGGTACGTTGTACATTTAGCATAATGATCAGCAAGTAAATTCCCTTTAATAGCAGCATGACCAGGAATCCATGCAAACTTAACAGAGATACCGGTATCCCGTAAAAGGGTAATGTGATTACGAATTTTATGGAAGAGGAATGAGGATTATAAAGTGAGAACTTTAAGGCCAAGAGACAACTTTTAGAATCTGAAAAAATGATTACCTTTTGAGATATCCGATTCAACAGAATGAAACGCAGAGCTTGAAAAATAGCCACAGACTCTGCTGTAAAAATGGAAGAAACTCGTGAAAGGGAAAATTTTTTAACTATGTCTAAGGAAGGAATTATAAAAGCCGCTCCTACATGATTCTTTGATTTAGAACCGTCTGTATATATAGCGAGAAATTCTGACCAGTTATCACAAATATGGGATATAAAGAGAATATTGGCGATAGAAGGGGGTGTAGAAGCTTTGAACGTTTTAAAAGAATTTAAATCTATATCTAACACAAGATCATTATTAAGAAAGGGAAATGAAAAATAAACGGAAGGTGAAGAAGGAAGTATTAATTCACTGTACATAGAAAGGAGATGTGCAGAAAGACATAAAATAGGACGACGATTAAAAGAAAATCTCCAGTTCTGAAAAATTTCGAGGAATGAGAGAAATATCGAGTATGAAGTAACTGAGAAAGAGTTAATCAAAAATTTATCAGCCAAATAAGACCGCCGCATGGATAAAGGAGGGACTTTTACCTCTACTTCTAGACTGGCTATGGAAGTAGAGACAAAAGCTCCAAGGGCCAAACGTAGACATGTATTTTGAAGTTTGTCTAAAGTTGAAATATACCTAGATGGTGCATTGGCAAAGAGAAATCTACCATAATCTATGACACTACGAATAAACGATTTATACAAAAGAAGTAAAATTAGAGGATCACCCCCAAAAGTTGTATGCGAAAGTGTTTTTAAGAGATTTATTCGTTTGGAAGCTTTGGAATAAATGACCTCAATTACGCCAATTGAGTCTATAATCTAGGACAAAGCCTAAATACTTGCAAGATGTGGTAAATGGAACACAATAATTGTCAACCATTAAACCGGGTATCGAATGGTTAACACGTCTATAAGAAAATATGATAGAGTCACATTTATGAGATGAAAGAGTGAAACCCATGTTGTTTAATAACTTACGGATCAATTCTAAAGTACTATTTAGTAATTGAATACCTTCTGAAAGATCAGAGTTGGTTTTTTAAAGTACAATGTCATCAGCATAGGATAAGATATTAATGCTATTACGAGGGCAGGCTTGAAATAATTTAAACATGTAGATATTGAATAAAACCGGGCTTAAACAGATCCCTGAGGTAGTCCCAAATGTACAAAACCCTGATGTAAGGATTAGACGAATGTTTTAAGAATCCGATTTGTAAATAATTTACATACGCCATAGATGAAGGAAGGGAATTCTTAGTGAGGCAAGTGTATCACAAAGCATAGGAATTGAAATGGAATTAAAATCATTACTTATATCTAGAAAGCACGCAATTAGATATTTACTTGCTATCAAAGACTTGTAAATGTCAGCTACCAGATGAGAGACGCGATTTAGTGAGCTAATATTATTACGGAAGCCATACATTCCAGAAGGGAACATATCATTATTTTCCAACCACCAAACAATTCTGTTCTTCAATATTCTTTCATATGTTTTTCGAATACAGGAAGCAAGAGATATAGGTCGATATGATGTATTACTCACAGGAGAGTTAGATTTTTTAACAGGAACTACTAGAAAGTGTAACCAGCTTTCAGGATTTCATTTTCATTCTACTGACTTTCGCTGGTTCTGTTTCAATTATCGTAATGAACTATTTAGTACCTTATTCGGTAACGTTACACTCTTCTGAAGAGTATCATGGCTAAATTAATTGATCCTCAACAACTTTACAGAAAATGTTGTATTTATTTCCTTAATAGTTTCGTTTAATCTGAACTTGCTGTATTTACGATACAAATATTGGTATTAATTGCGTTTTAAACACTTATTGATTTTCACATCACTGTTTACCTTCTCTACATTGCCTGCCTTAATTATAATTTTATTCTCTATTTTGTTTTTATTATTTATTAAACGTAGCATTGCGACAGAGAACTGTAATTGAAGCAGCCTTTGTATCATGCAGCACAAGAGTCCTTACTGCTGAATATATATATTTCGGTAGATTTTTATTTTAAAACCTTATGCAAGTTATCACCTTCAGTGAATCTTTATAGATACTTAAGGAATTAGACTTTTGCTTTTTAGCAACATACTTTTCAGAGAATTGTTCCCTAATTAAGGACGTGTTAATTTGGAGGAAACTATTAATGAACTGTATTAATGTTCGTAATCATTTGTAAATCCATTACTACGTATTTTATTCCCTTTTCCGAGAAGAAATAACCAAAAAAAAAAAAAACGCCAAAACTGTAACAATTATTTATCTGATTAAAATAAATTTAAGATGACTCTAATAACGTTACGAGATAAGATAACGTGCCATGAATTATCCGATACCACACTTTCGACTCGGGTGGATTAAGGTTGGGTTTTGTTAGGTTAAATGAAAAATTAGAATCATTTAAATTATGGTTATCGAACGTTTAATAGAATAAACGTATAAGTCGGTTGCTTTGGAGATAAAATGTAAATCAAACAGGTCTATGTTGAACATCTATCTCCATCTAAAAGACGAAACAAAAAAAATATATTTTTTTCAAATTCGATATTTCCGAAAAATTGCTTTACTTCGGGAATGATTAGTGAGATTTTTCGCGCGTTATTTGTCTCGTGAGAGCTGAACTTCGTACATACTACTCTAACGCTAAAATCGTAAATCTGCAAATTATTCAGTTACGGTCGAAATAAAGTGGATGATTCGGAAGTATTCCCACTTGGATGGGCACCAGTAGTTATTATTATTTCCGAAAATGATTATTTATTAATAGCTATTCTATAGGAAAGAGAACATTAGCAAATATTTTAACGGCGTCAAAAAAATAAGAGTATCCGTAATTGACGCAGGTACATCTTTAAAAATTTATCCGTGTAGTCTAATATAATTACAAAACACAGATCTTCGCTCGCTTAAAATGTCTGATATTATAGTAAAAAAATATATCGCCGAAAATTAAATTTATTTTTTTTTTACAAACGGACGGGCGGATGAATATTTAAAATAACCCCCGTCCCACACTACAATAGTGAGACATATAAAAGTAAAATAAAAATATTTATTTAAACATCAGTCGCGTGAGATAAAGACACGAGACTGTTTGTTTTTCACATCGGGGAAAATGAAACATCCGCTACTAATTACAAGTTTCATCGATACACCTGTCGCTCCGCCTTAGCTTTCCCTAATTTTTTATTTTTTTTGTTTTTAAATATAAAACTTGAAAGATAACCATCGTTAGGTATTAATCTGTTTTATGCAATTAGCCCCCCCAATGTATACAACGCACTCCTATACGTACAATCTAGGACGTTAATTTGTAACGTTTCCCTTTTGGGGAGCGTGTGTTGTTGCCGTAAAAAGCTGGTATAACTTTCTAACACGCGCTGATAATGACGAGTCATTATAGCGTGGTAACGATCTGAAATTACGGAAACAGACGTCTGTCATTCCGCTACTTGCTAGGATGAGTTTTATTATCGCAGCAACGATAGCGCATAACGCAGATGCTACTCTAATCTCGCTTTCGACTTGTCGTTAAAATTACGAAATTATAAAATTACCGAATTATAAAATTACGAAATTTTACGTAATCAAAGCTCACGCGGCAAGTCTGTTCGTCTTCTTTGTTCCGATTAAAACTTTTATAATTACACTTAATCGCTTTTCTCCGCGTCGGTATTGTCGGTATTATCTGACGCAACATTTATCTGACGCTCCGAATATTTAACGTAACAGCTTGTAGAACGAATAACCTGACACACGAGACGTTTTTTAATATTATTATTATTATTTTATATCTAAACCGAAATATTTAAGCAGTCGAAAATGACGCAGCCTGTAGTCAAGTTCACCCATTAAGCCTAATGGATAAGTCGATTAAGTAATTATTTTTAAAAACGCTTTCAAACCTTTTTTCTTTTTTTATTAATTCCAGTAGTAGAAAATTAAATAAAAAAAACGTTGTTTTGTTTTAACGTTTTTTTTTTTGTTTTTTTTTTCGAAAAATAAATGCTAATAATGAACTCTTTCATTAGTTAAAATTTCTAGCTGAGACATTTCATGTACGCGCGAGAATTATTTATCAAAACATACGACGAATTAAAAAGCTAGTGTTAGAAGGCAAGAAAATTGACAAGACTTCTGCCCTAACGGAACTTTCGGGTGATTTATGCGGGTTTTTTTTTATTTAACAATCACTAAGTGGCACTGTTAGTTACGCAAGTTACCGTGTGGTCGCCATTCCATGTTTCTACACTGTTATTTATTCAGTTACGTTTTTTAGTTAAATACCAATTAGCGTCGACGGATAAAATTATAGTTCAATACGGCTGTGTCGCTTCAATCGCCTGAATCGTACGTTATTCTGCGAAATTAATTATTAGCGGATCAATGTGGTTCTCGCGGCGTCACCACTGCTTCTTTAACGAGATACGGGTGGTATCTCGTGTATATTCAAACTCGATTCGTTCACCGAATTTAAAGGTGCTAAAATTGCTGCGTATAATTTTATTTTTAACTTCTTGTTCATTAAACAACCTATATTGCGGTATTTAATGTCCCTTCGAAGTCGCTGATCACGGTGTAATCTAAGATATTTCACAACACCCGACTCGAGAATTGTCTTTCCCTTTAGCTGAATCGGCGAATTTTGACCCTTTTTCCAAGGTAAACAACACGGACTTTAAAACAATTCTCCATATATAAGAGACGTTTTTGAAGCTGTTCAGCGGCTATGTTATTATCAAAACGAGTTGACAGAATAGCTGTGTCATCTGCATAGCTGTAATTGTATCAATATTTTTCCTAGGAAGCGTACACTGCCTCGCGGTATTCCTGAATAATTTGTGAACAATCACCTTCATCTATCCATTAAGTAAGACTTTAATGGATAGTTCCATGCCAAACCTTGTAAAAAAAAACTTTCTCAATATCGATAAAAATTACAGCGCAATATTTCTTTTATTCCAAGTTTTCTTTATGATATCGGCTATTCCATATGCTTCACCGTGTAGTTCTTGAAATTAAACCGATAGTCTGTTATTAGGTTTTATTCTTCTGAGTAGGATTTAAACGTGAAAAAATGTCTGTAAGAAGTCATTTCATATTGAGGTTTTACCATTTTAATGGAAATACATTTATGATCTTTCTCTATATTTCTCGTGCGTCTCATATGGTATATATGTGATATATCGCTAAGAAAGACATATTTATAGGGAGAGGTAAGGACATGATTTGATTGTATAATGTGTTACCGGAAGAAATATAGTGGGAGCATCCAAAAAATATGTGATTAGCGTCGGCGATGGCATCTCCAGAATGAGAGCAGTAGGGCGAGCTAATAAGTTTCATTCGAAATAATGAAGAAGGGAGACGATTTTTTCCGAAACGTAATTTGCATATGGCGATTATGAATGGACGAATTAGGTATCTGTATATTGTAGAACGAAGCATGGCAGATCAATCTGAAGCGACTTATAATATTCTCTTCTTAAACGGCGGACAAAAGAAAGTTCCCATCTCTTTGTAATTAAACCCCAATTAGAAAATCGTCGATGGTTTAGATAATCCTCGAGTTCGTTTGGCTTTGATGGTTCAGCCGATTTATGTTTCGGAAGTATCTATCGAAATTGGAACGATGTATAGGGAGCCAAAATATGTTTTATTCTTAGTTCCTGGTTGTTCGGGTGTTATTTTAAGAGTTTGTATAATCGCCCGAATAATGATTTTCGGTGACTTTACTTTTTCCATTGGAACTATTACTATTTTATCAGCATTAGTACGAGCGTAATCGTTGAACATTATTACTATTGTTATCGATCGACTTTCGAGGATAGATTTATCGTTTAACTTTTTCCATGACAATACGAGTTAGCAATCCCTATTATCGAACGTTAATATATTTTCTTTATTAATATTTGGAACGAACCTTAAGAAATAGTTAACTGTACAGCGTTCGTAAATGAGATAAGAGAACTAACTTCAAATTCGATGATTATACCGAACAAATTTTTATACTATCCACTCGCGACAACGATATATTTTATTATAAAACTTTCGAGGGAATTTAAAGAAATTGCCTTCGGTACATATTCAAATATATTCCACCTTAAATGTGTACACGAGTAGTGCTTCAACATTTCCCCCAGATAATCGCACTCAGTAAGCCATGAAGAACAAGAAACCAAATTCATTATTAGCAGACATATCCAATAAGGACCGTACCAGTTTGACTTCTGTAACGAACATTCTACTATCGAGAGTTACGTCGATAACACTAGCCGGAGTAATTGAAGAAAATAAATATTGTTCGACGGTATTTTTAAATGTTGGCCGAGCATTCGACGAGATCAATAGCTCCCAACTAACTATTATCGCCTATTAAAATAATATATTCCTCGTCGGAATTTCAGAGTTGACTATAAAGAAACGAACACAAAAAGTCTGTCAAAATCCATATCCCATTCTATTAATAACCCTGCAGCATGTGCATTCTCCGTTAACAATTTACCCTATCCAATACGACTGCATGATTTTTGCTCTATATATGATGCCGGATTATACGGTATATTTTTCTGTCTTCGGCACTTACTCTTAAATCCCAGTGACACCAAAACTTTAATCGTTACAGACTCTCGTGCCGCTCTATTGGCCCTCCAGAAAACAAAATCATAGAACCCTCTAACTACATACAATCTCTCTTTTTTACAAATTATCACAACATCCAGTATCCCTCTTGTAGGTTCCATAAAATCTTAAAAGCTATTTAAAATTTCAGAATAGCGCAGCTCGTGGCTGAGGAAATTTTCGTTACAAGTAGCTTAGAATTGCTCGATCATTTAATGGAAGAGGCTGAGTGAAGAAATATAATTATATATGAATTCGTTTGGCGTCTTTTTTTGTAATCATTTGAAGAGAGATAAAAGAGTATTAACTTAGTCGCAATTTAGGAAGCCCATTCTATACTATGTTCCTCTAAAGCCCCGCCGTCCTCAGTACTAAACACAGCCCTCAAATACTTCTTCCACAACAACTGGAAACATAAGTGGAAGTCATACCACCATAACTTCCTTCTTGCCATCAAATCCAATGTAGACTTCTGGGAACCACCTGCCAATTTAACCCGTTTTACATAGCACTCAGCAGGCTCCGCCTTGGTCACATATCACTCTCTCATGACCATCTTCTACAACGTACCAGAACCCGGTTTAGAGATATTTATCAATTTTGATGAAGAATTTTTCAGTTTTATAAATAACGTTTATTGTAAATAAATCTAAAATTGAAATTACATCTGGAACATTTCTGGTAATTCATATGTTAAAAAAAGATGTAATAATTTTGGCGCGTGCTTGGAGATGACGTAACTGTCGAAAAGCTTCGCGATTAAAAACTTTTAGTGATTGTGTTATATTTTGTTTGGTTTATTGTTAATCAATAAAATCACTACTCTCCAATATATTCAACATTTAATATTTATGACGAATTATTATCTGTATAGATTATGATTTCTTATGCGACGTTATGTTTTACGTACCGTTGTATAGAAGATGGAAAAATTTCCGAGTTAAAATTTTACGCAATGATCGCGCGTTAATGACGAATATTTTATTTCGCAAATTAATTAACACCTACAGGATGAATACTACAATGAATCGCCGTTTCTTCTAGCTGCGTTTTTGTACTACTAATCTCTCAATTCACTTTTCGTCTGTATTACTCATTACTTAAAACTCATCCGTGTCTTATATACATTTTCAAAGCAGATATTTATATGATTCTTTGATTTAGTGAAATTTCACTTTTATATACTTGTTATTACTGTGAGAAAGGTATTGGCATATCGGTTCGCGTGGGTAGCTTGTTTCGGTTATTGATTTTATAATTTTAAATTATTGTTTCATTTTTATGTACAAATACGTTCGAAATTTCGTTTTAATGTTTAATTCTTTTATGTTTATATTTATCATATTTTAATTAAAGACTAGTGCGCGTGTAGTCTACTATATCGTTTATAATGGGATAATACTTTTATTTCATTTACTTCTCGGTGTTCGCATTTTAACCGACTTTAGATAAATAAATAAAATCTTTATTCGCCAAATATCGAAGCTTCCCACCCATAAATATACTAACAATATTATATAAAATATAAGCATGCGTACCGCACACCTGTAAATAATAATTCATCCACTCTCTAAAGCCCATCTTAACGGTTGCCTACCTACACTTCTTTTTATTGTAATCCGAAATCCACAAACCAACCCGACGAATCATGTGATCGACCCAGTACCATTTTAGACTGACGGCCCTCTTCGCAACGTCCTTTATTTTAGTTGTATGCCTTATTGACATTATTAACTATATATAAAAATAAATAAATATTCGATAAAATCTACGTGCGGAATTTAATCTGAAGAAGATAGATGAAGGCATTTGTGACTTCACCGCCACCGAACACGAAAAGCGACTACATCAACGTGCTAATGTTTAGAAAAAAACAAACTCTCGCAGCGCTTCATTTATGTTTGGTCATGTGACGATCAATTCATATTTTTCATTATTTTATAAATAACCTCCTCGTATATACACTCACATACGTGTGCAAATAAACATACATTTATGCTGTTTTTAATTTTTAAATATTCTCATTCAATTTTTGTTTCGATAATGTATCCGAACTTATTTTCGATATTTTTGACGGAAATGTATATTTTTTTTAAAACTCACCCCGAAAACAAAAATGACACAAAAAAAAAAACCTATTACTAATGAATTAGGCGGTTACATAATAGTCGTTGTTCCAACTTTTATAGAGCCACGATGGAATATATTAATACATCTTCGAGTAATGCACGGCTGAACAGCGTTCGCGTGTATACAAAATCGACGTTTAAGCCTCGAGGATAATTAAAGGCAGTCTAAAATTCACTCCAGTAATACGACTATACCGATATTGTCTCTGAAACACACCTAGCAATACATCAAGACGCAGATACAGCGGATCGCTTAAAATTCGGATAGCGTTAAACTATAAAATATGAATCTTATTAGTCTAATGGTGAAATAAATGGAGTCGAGACAACTGAGTAAGCATCATATAACTGTGGACAAATAGAATAGACAATAGACAATATCTTGATAGGATGTCAGAAGCGAACTCTAGAAGGGAGTTAGTAGAAGAAATTGAACCTAACGACGTATTTGATACGAAAACTTGATAATAGGTATTGATTAAGTAACATTTAGATACCGATAGATATACAAATAAGTACACAAAAACTTATCCATTAGTAATGCGCGTAAAAAATCTACAGTTTCAGGTTAGAAACTACTAATAAATCAACTTCCCCCGTACAAAGTAACGTTAATAGAAGAAATTTGTAAAAATAGTGTATCCGATTTTGTAGCGGTAAAACTGGACCACCCTATATTTTCTACGCTGAAAACCTATTTTATAGATATGTGTGTATATCTCTCTCTATATGTGTGTATATATACACACACATATACAGAGGTAGAAAAAGAGCGAAGTGCGGGAATAAGTGAAGAAGATATTGTGGCCTAAGTGATTTATATTTTCAATTACTGTCTGAAAGCTAAGAGTATAAATTCGAGATAACGATTTAGTATACATCAGGTTTTTCTTTTTTTCCTCTCTCAATTCGTGTTATCTCTCTCTTGTTATCATAACAAACGTACGTTAGTACATATAAATACAAATATAAGAACGTAAAAAAACAGTTATATGTATATATATATATATATGTATGATTATTATGTTTACTGACTTAATAACAACAAAAAATGGAACCTGACATGTTTGGAAGAAGTTGACGTCCGAGTAATGTTTGCCGATTTATTCAAAGCATAAACGATTTTCATCCATTATTATATAACAATGACTGCAGAATTCGCGTTTATTAAGAAACTGAAATATAAACTGTTATGCAACGCAATGGCACCTATTTTATTTCTACCATCTTATTATTTCAAACCGTCGATAATTTAAACTAATTGAAATGTACGTGTCGTGAACAGCAATCGCAGGCTACAAACACGAACAAGTACAACTTTTGAATTATTATAGCACTACTGAAAATTACCTTCACTGGAGGAAAGCCAACGCGTTGGCCAAACGTGAATATTTAAACTGGCAAAAAGGAAAGCATAGCAACAGTTTTATACGCAGTTTAATCGGCAAACCCCAATTTCCAAGGTGTTCAGAAGCCTTCAAATGTTCCATCTATAACCGAGTTAAGCAATTAAGCGATGAAAATATGTACTCTTTTATCGAATACACCTGAACTGGAAGATGCAACCTCTCAGTAGTAACCACTTTTTATATTCTCCCTTTACTAACAATGAGATTGTCTTCGAAAATAAAAAATTGACTGCACCTGACCATGATGTCTTTCGAAGTACTGCAAAAACTACCGGATTACTTTTTCCCAATCTTTGTGTTTGCTAATCCAAATTGATCCCCAATTCTGGGATGGTATTTGTTGTTGTTACATCCAAAAAAAAAAAATATGGAAATATTTCTTTGGCCTCTCGTTTTAAGAAGATATGTGAATCAGCTTTAACGTTACGTTTTAATTGGTGGTTAGAACAACACAATCAAATCCTTCCTCCTAATATGTACGGCTTCCGCAGTAATACGAGCACTTTGGACTAAATGGGTGACCTGCTAGGTAATATATACGACAGTCTCATTGAAAAACATTTCAACATTACCGTTTTTTTCTGCATATGATGGACGCTTATGACAGTGTTCATTTGCCTATACCTTACAGCGTAAGTTATTATCCGTAGGTATCCGTGAGCACTGTTGCCACTTTATTTGTAGATTATTTTTGCAGCGTTGTATATCATTAAGTACAAGATCAGTTAATTATGAACGTACAGTATGGTCACTCTGGCAGTCTTTTCTAAGCCCGATCCTTTTTAATCTATATATATTGAATTTGTCGCAGTTCCACACGCGCTCTAGAACTTTACGCAGATAATATCGCTGCATTTACATTTAATTCAAGTTTTTTTTTTTTATGTCACGTACAACATTAATGTTGATGTTGCTGCAATAGAACATTGTCTTTCTGACTTACGTTTAAATCTCAGTGTTGGAAAGTGTGCAACAATACTTTTTTCATATCGCCGATACGACACAAATAACCTTTTTATTACAACTGAAAGGGGCGTTATTCTATTCATCATTCCGATATTTAGAAATTATTGTGGATTCACGGTATGGCGCCCACATATCGATAAACAATTAACCATCAATCGCGCCATTAACATTTTACGTAATTTTACATAACACACGATCGGGAGGTGACCTCTTTATTCTATTACTACTCTACAAAGGAGTATGGTTTCATGTTTTATGGAACCGCATCAACAGTATTGCGAAGTAAGTTGGATCGTGTGCAAAAATGAATGCATTAGACTGTGTATTGGTGGTATTAAAAGCGTACCAGCACTAATGGCAGAGTGCAAGATTCACCGCTTACAATTTAGACGGAGTTATTTAGTCCTGAAATTGCTGGTATGTATAAATAATGATCACTTCCCTTTGTTTAATACGTTTCAGTCATATCCATTCCAACTGACGTTTTTCAAATAATAAAATGCTCCTCCTCCCTTCCGTTATAACAATGTTGGAATAGCTTCGCGTACGTCTCACATGCACTCAAGCTCCTCTTCAATTTATGATATTTTTACCTCTTCAACAAACAGAATTCATTATTTTCCCTTGAAAACTGCAATCTCCATCATTTTACACTAATCCTCGGCACTATCAATAATATTTTCTCCGAAAGGTTTCCATTACACACCCTTATTTACACAGATGAATCAAACTTAAATCGAGGAACGGAAGCAGTACTATTCACTCCAGCGTTCAATATTAGTAACATGTACAAATCATACCACAAATGTTCAGTATTTATTACGGAGTATGTAGCAGTACTACAAGCCTTGTCAATTTTAATGTGCTTAAATCTTCGCGGAAATTACCTTATTATTACCGATTCGAGAAGCATGGTGACGGCTATAGACAATAAATGGAATGTTCTGATACATTAATTGGATTAGTTTTGCTAAATCCTAATAATTTGGAACTAATCGTGTCCTTCTTGTGAGTGCCGGGGCATAGTGGTATTCCAAACAATGAATTTATTCACTCATTAGCTAGAGACGCGACATCCAATGGCGTAGAACTTTCCTTCGTCTCTAACAAGGATATTATTCGCTGTATTCAGCTAGAAAATAAGAATCAGTGGGGAGTACACTGAGAAACATTAGTCAATCTACCTCTCACTTAATCGACTTCAAACGTCTCTCCCCAAACTTCCGCGGTTCTATTCCTTGAAGAAGATTAATCGCAATGGAATCGTACTCATCAGTAGACTGCGATTTGGACGTCGTTTGTTGCCTGACCGTCTTTTCCGTATACAGTTTATAGGAGTCCCTTCCATTCTGAACAGGTAGTCTACAATCCCAATCATGAGTTTTTTTAACGCTCAGCTGTGGCACCGTTGCGTTCTAAGCTTTTCCTACGTTCTCCACGATTGATCACGCGCCCGAGAATAATAGATAAAATGTACGCTCTCATCATGGACGGTTATGTTGAAGTTAATAAGGTGTCATAACATTCATCATCATCATGGTGCCGTGTTAACGAACGTTGGCTAACATTCTGGCCGTCCTACGTCTGTCTAAAACTGCTCGGAACAAACTTATTTCTGGTAAGTTTTACCAATCCGACAGATTCTGTAACCAGGTTCTTTTTCCCCCCTTGGTCTTCTTCCTGTAATCTTTCTTATTACTCATAAAAAAAACTTAGTGGTCTTCACCTTAAAGTAAGCAATTACTAAAAATGAATTCGGAAGTAATCTAATATTTTGATGAAATTCCAGAGTTTATTGATAAATTAAAAAAGAAAAATAACATTTATTTATTTCCACGGAAATAACAACGGCTTCAATATCCCGTAATGAAGTAAGAATAGAAGCTTTTTTAAATCTTCTATTTAGTATAATAACGCTACTTCTCACTGCTCAATTTACAGTCACGATTAACGGCATACGATTTAAAACAGTTAAAATTAAGTGAATTATGTAATTGTGTTCCATTCGATGTAGTGAAAATTCATTTTTTCGCATATTTTTCAATTTTTCGTCACAAACACTCTTCCAAATTTATATTCACCGCGTAACCCCCTGCTGATAAAGATGCGGAACGTTTATGACTATAATACCTCGGATATTTTATTCATGTATGCGACAAAATTACGAACACCTGCGACATGGAGAACGATAAATTATTTCGCAGCAGGCTTTTCAATTCTATTCATGTATGACTTCTTAGAATGCAGCTAATATATATATATATATATATATATATATATATATATATTTATATATATATATCATAAGTGCGCATTTTATATCAATTTTATTTTCATTCGAAGTAGAAATAAAAGTTATTTTTGCTATAATCTATCTACCAGTCTGCTTCATTATGGCTTTCCGGGCACATAAAGTATGGACCAAAAATTATTGTCGCACATTTTTCATAACTCTTAATTATGGCGGAGAATGCAATAGCATCCCATTGAAAATATTATTAGCCCATGATGATAATGATAATTTTCGAAAGACTGAAGAATGTCATATTTTTTTTATTGCCGTTCTAAAACAGTATTACGAACTTACCGCGTTAATATCGGAATGTATCTGTCTCAATTCCTCGACGTGTGACATTTTCTCTTGTAGTAATAAATCCATTTCTTGTTTATATTCCGCCAAACATTTCTCCTCTTGATCGCTGACTTCGACTTCATGAAGTATCTTCAGTTTCAAATCTTCTAATTGAAGCGTTTTCATTCTGCGAGCAAATTTCAACAATTAGTGGACGTATAAATCGTAAAATTTCTATACAAATAGGAAAAAAAATAATACCGCGATGTATAAATGAAATATTATAGCGGGTGATACGAGTTTTGAGAAAAACTATTTCGAAAAACGTCGTAATAATTTAGTAATGTCGTCGTAATTAATTTTCAATGTATAATTTAAAATTAAGACATTCCCGGAGGGCGATATTTACGCGGGACAAGTATATGCCGATGAAATAAACATCGTGATAAAAAAACTTTTTGTGATGATATAGTAGCGGAGAGTATGAAGATGATATAGTAGCGGAGAGTATGAAGATGATATAGTAGCGTAGAGTACGAAGATGATATACAGAGAAGAAACCAAGTTCACGGTAACCTCGAGACAACCAGACACAGATAAACAATATAAACTTATTTATTAACGTAACGGAAATTGAATACGAAAATAGAAATATCTTGTCACACGAGATAATGTGATCCTAACGTAGAAATAACAACGCGCAGTATTCAGAAAGTCATTAACAGAGCTGAAGAATATATTTTTCACGATAGAAGATTAAATCCAGAAATCAAGAAGGAGATATTAATCGTCTGTACTGCTATACGAGTGTGAGATACTGAACGATAAAAGGATGTATGGAAAACGAATCTCATCATTCGAAAAGTGATCGCCGAATCTGGAAGATATCGTGGACCAAAAATGGATTTCAAACGGATCGGAGTTTTTCTATAATCAAATTGAGCTCGACTTAACCACCCCCTTCAAATGTTTCTTCCAATAAAACCGTTTTATCCGACCCAGATTAACAGAGTGATTGTGATTAATTTACCAATGCACAAAACTCCAGGGTATAATCTAAATCACTGGAAAGATGCTTAAATTCCTACCGCGAAAGGGCATAGTACTGTTAACAACAATATTCAACGCTATCATACGGTTGGCCTACTATCCATCACAATGGAAAATCGCTCAAGTAACTGTGATAGCAAAACCAGATAAACCTACTAGTGATCCTTCGTCATATCGACTTATTAGTCTTCTACCGATAGTATGAAAAGTATTCGAAAAATCATTGCTGCCTGAACTAACAAAACAGCTGTACGTTATAATTCCAAACGACCAGTTTCGGTTTCGTGCTAGCCATTCTACAATAGAACAAGTTCATAGGGTGCAAAAATACATCGGTAATTGTTTTGAAAAGCAGCGGTATTGTTCTACAGCCTTTCTGGATGTCAGTCAGGCCTAAGGGTTACTTTCAAAAATAAAACGCACCCTGCCACATCCCTACTACACGCTACTGTCCTCATACCTGTTACATAGATTTTTTCACGTTAATTTCGGTAGTGATGTATCAAAATTTTATCCTGTCAAGGCTGGAGTTCCGCAGAGTTCTGTTTTTTGGGTCAATCCTTTTTCTCATATATATATATATTCGACCTTCACGTAAATACAAATGTGGAAATGGCGGCATTTGCCGATGATACAGCATTATTCGCGAGATATAATGATCCGGTAGCGGCGTCAGAAAAATTACAGCGCGGTTTGAACGACTTTGACATCTGGGCACGACAATGGAGGGTTAAAGTTAAGTCATCCTAGTCAGTACATGTTACATTTACAACTAGGCGGAACACATTCCCATCTGTTGATCTTAATGGTACGATTCCACAGGAAAACAAAGTACTTGGGTATGTGGTTTGATCGCCACTTGACCTGGAAGGAACACATCAGGATCAAAGTTAAAGTAATAAAACTTATGCTGCGGAACATGTACTGTGGCTCCTGGGTAAAACTTCCAAATTACTTCTAAAATCAAAATAATTGTTTTACAGAGCAGTTATTAAGCCCGTGTGGACATATGGCATATCACTCTGGAGCGGCACAGCATCAATATCGACTATCGAAATGATGAAGCGATCTCGATCAAAAATACTAAGTATAATTGCCGGTGCACCCTGGTATATACGAAACGAAAATTTGCATAAAGACGTAAAAGTACAAAAATGTGCACGAAGTAGTTCGGGATTGCAGTAGAGATTACTTGCACAGGTTGGGGTCACTCTAATCAGCTGGCGGTAGATTTATTAAATCCTGTCAATGGGGCTCGCAAATTGAACTATCGAACACCCCTAGATCTTCCCCCACCGGTTTAATTGGATAGGTAGTTCGGGATGTCATTCAATGACATCTCCCATTTTGTCATAACTCACATCCCAGTTGCTTATTCGCTACGTCAGCCAGATTACAATTTATATTTATATATAAAAAAAAATTAAAAAACGAAAATCAAATTTAAACATTTTAAGTGAGGCATATCACATTTTAATAATGGTATGAGAAAACAATGTACGCGGAAGAACCCCCGAAAATATTTAATACATGGACCGAGGTTACAAAATGTATTCTATGAAAAAAAAAAGTGATTAAAACACGGGATTCCACGAAAATTCAAAAATTCGAAGATACTAAAGAAAAAATATTAAAATTAATCTGATTATTTAACCCTTTCAGTCACGATGCCCACTATATGGTGCAAGAAGTTTTAATGTTAACAAAATTCTTTATTTTCTGGTTGACGTGAAATTTCACAATTGGTTTTAATTTTTTTTTTTTTATTCTAAATAAGTTAATTATAATTAACGAATAAAATTAACAAAGACAGTCCACTGACTAGACTGCAATTTGTAATCCTTATACTAGTCAATATTTATGATGTTACTAGGTCATTAGGTTTTAGAGTTTTGAGGCGTCTTACATCTTAATCAGCAGGTAAGAGTATTGAAACTTCTGCATTCGAATGATTACAGAGTCCTTTATCATGTCGATAAGCCAAATTAACCTCATTAACGTACTTAATTCTTAAATCGGCGCATCGTTTAGTTGAAACCAAATGACATCGGTTACCATACGAAGGAATTTATTTTTGACCACTAGAATAATTCGCTACTTAGAAGCTTTGATGCAACCCCGCAGCTGGATTCCACACATCCAGATTTACCGTAGAATAGTCTGATAAATTAGCCGCATATTTTATAACTTCATTTTGAAATGTCAATGATATCCAATACATTTGGCGTACTTTGCGCCCAATCTGGTGAGCCTCCGAGTTAGCTTAACATCAAGATGCAGTCCCAAGTATTTTGCGCAGTTAGCAACTGGTACTTTCTGATTATTTATTATTATCTCAATTTTAAAAATATGTATATAAAATACATTGAAACCTGTCATTTCACCTAAGCAGTGTATAATTTAAATACCGTATAAAATTCGTAATTTTGTATAAAAATGTTATAATGTACGACTGAAAGGTTTAGAGTTACAAAATTAACGATATCGCGTGATTATAATTGCCAAAAACTGTAGATCACAATTAAAAATCAACCGATAAAAACGAAGTCAGTCATGAAATTTCTAGGCTTACACTGGGATAATGAGTTAAAATGGAAAGAACACGTAAACAAACTATTGGTTTCAATTTCTGCGGACATGAATATGCTGAGAAAATTAGCTCACACATCGTTCGGAGCGGATAAAAAAACCTTATTACATTTGTTCAGATGCCTCATAAGATCAAAGCTGGACTACGGAAGCGTAATATACAGCACAACCATTAAAAATATCACATTGAGAAAACTGGATATCATCTGTAATACAGCAATTAGCATCGGTGCGTTTCGTACAAGTCCGATTGACAGTCTTTATTGCGAAGCTGAAGAATGGCCTCCGTTTTTAAGAAGAAAATACCTTACTAAAAAATGCGATATACACCTACAAACACTTTTCCAACTTCCTGATAACTTTCCTATTCCAGAAATTCCTGATTTAATTTATAAAAATCACACGCAATATCCTCCCTGGCATCTCTTTTCCATCCAAACCGACACATCTCTAATGCATTCCGCAATAAAGTCATTCTCTGCAGATCAAATAAATATCCGCATTGAACAATCCATAGATAAATACAGAGGATGTAAAAAATGTATACCGACGCATCTAAACTTAATACATATTGTGGTTGTGGTTTTAGAGGATCATATTCTTCGCTACAGCTTGCTTCCACAGTACTCGGTATTTTCCGCTGAATTATACGCAATCTACCTTGCTGTATCCGCTGCGGTCAATGAAAATCACAATGATCTTTTAATATGTTCTGATTCACTATCTTCCAGTATGTGTTTCAACCCTAATTCTTCCAAAATCCATCCTATTGCTATAAAAATATTGAATCTCTTGTACCAACACCCTACTCTGAAAATAACCCTAATATGGATTCCAAGCCACACAGGTTTCACATTAAGTGAATTAGCTGATAGAGCAGCTAAAGAGGCAGCTCGAATCCAACCTTATCCCTTAATACCTATACCTGAGGCAGATGCAGTCACCTCTATCAAATATATAGCAAATAAATTATTTTGTGATCTGTGGAATGCAATTCCTCCAACGAATCATCTTTTCGCTCCTCTCCTCTTCCTTGGAAATATTCGGCGCAAAGCAGAAAGGATCAGGTAGTACTTTCCCATATTCGTATTGGCCACACTACACTGACTCATGGTTATATTCTAAGTAGAACAGATCCACATCTATGCGCTCATTGCGCCCGAACCCCCTTAACACTCCGGCACTTGTTCTTTGACTGCCCACAATATTCCGTATACCGTCCCCAAAACTTCAATTGTAGTTCATTCAAAACAGTTCTATCTGATGATCCAACTGCTGTAAAAGCAGCACTTCAGTTCCTTCGAACTATAGGCATGATCAATCTAATCTAACATTCATTTTTCCATACGGGTGCTTCTGGCCATAGCAGCAGTACATAGTACCCGTCCAAAAAAAAATTGCCAAATTTAAAAAAAAAAAAAGTGAATTTTTGTAATTTTTACATCGATACCTAAATATATTCAGATCAAAATACCTGTATCAAATTACGCGGTTAGCTGATTTTAAACTTAGGAATACCAAATAGTAATGTTAATAAAAAAAAAAACGAAGCTATAAACATTTTACAATTATTTTCACTGTGCGAATTCGTAATAATATTTTTTTGAAAACAGTAGTTCGTCAGTTTTTGAATTTTGAACGGGATACATCTTGTTCAAAACGGTGAATTATTATTATTATTATTATTATTTTAAAAAAATATATATATTTGATATACAGTTTTCAAGAGGGATTTCACGCTATTGTTACAGATAGTGAGAACGAGAAAAAGACGTTTTTAAATTTGAGCACTATAACGAAGTAGCTATTTTGAATTTTGTTTTAAAACGTAATCAGTATTTTAATATATTTACCTTTGGTAGTCTTACAAGAAGTGCCGGGTTAGATAAGGCGCGTCTTCTTCGTTTAAACAACTCCCATATGCGAGCACAGTGCCTGTACGCAGGAGCCGTTGCTTGCAATTCTCTCCCAGAAAGTGTGAAATTACTGCTTAAGAATTATAAAAGGCGACGAGAGCGTTTGATTCTCTGTGTATGTAATAAGTAACACAATAATGAATAGTGAAAAATATTGATGTTTCGGCTTTTAATGAGGACATAACTTCTCAGCTGACTACTGTCGCAAGTTTTGATTCTGGTACTGGATCTATTTTAATTTGGTTGTTTTTTTATTTTAATACTTAGCGTGTGTAATATGAATTTAAGTAGTAAATGTCTATTTGTATGTATATGATTATGTATATGTTTATTTTAATGTAAATGATTGATAAAGGAGATTGTGCCTATTTTTTATGTTTCTATGTATGTTAGTATACATCGGTATTTAGTTAAAATGTAATGGTAGTTGATTTTATATAAAAGAATGCACCTATAATTGTTTAGAATGAGTGAGCAGATGTAGAGTGTTTGTGGCATTAAACTATTTAATATATTCAAATTCTATCAAATTCTAATTGTAACTCAGTGTTAGCGCATTCGTGCGCATAACTGGGACTTTAAATGTGAGTAATATATTACTTTCTTCAATTTAATTTATTATTACTAATTTGTTCATACATGATTTCGGAAATTCTGTGAAATATATTAACTTGCTATCGATTTGATTTGATTATTATCGGTCTTAGCAAAATTACCCATTGTCAACACTATTTTTATACAAACATATCATACATAAGGAAACAAAAAAAAAGGATACAAAAAAAAGGATACAAAAAAAAAAAAAATCCGAGCTTAATTTTAGACATATACACATAGGTGACCAGAGCTGCGGGGGTATTATTGTTATTCAGGATAAACAAGTAGGCAACTGAAAAGGGGAGGGGGTAAATATTTAGTTGAAAAATTTCATTAATAAAGGCAACCTCGTCACAAGAAAAAATCACATTATTAGTGCTATAGTTCCCGCATGCACAGGACAGTGTACACAGGGAGTGTAAGATTGATCAACTACAAATGGCTAGGAAGGCAATTGTAGTTGGAACGAAATCTGGCCAGGATGGAAAAGAAAAGCCGATTCTTAGTAGGAGTAAGTGCAAGAATGGATGTGGTAATTAGGTTGGATAGATTTATAAAAGTATATTAATCGCAAGTGACTCTCTTAGTGTTCTTAAAACCCCCGAAGAAACCTAGGATACCCTATATCATACGGCGAATTATAAGAAATTGAAGAAGTGCTATTTTCGAAGAAAAAAATTATGGCGGACACAGTAAATTATAGAAAAAAGAATTACCAGTTTATATAGAAAACATACACAAATATAATATAGAAAAATAAATAATTAACAAAAAAAAATGAGAGAAGAAACAAAAAAATTTATAAGAATTAACGAATAAAGAGAACGTGTTAAACTAGAGAGGTTTATATGTAATGATGAAAATATTGGACTACTTAGCAGCACGAGAAAATAATTTAAAAACAGGAAAAATTAAACTATTTATATGCTGAGAAAAACGTTCAAATATTAAGAGGCAATAGGTAAATGGATCGTCAGATGAAACAAGGAAAACTTAAGCAACAAATCAAAAAGAGGGAAACTACGATGAAATGAAATAAATTAGGAACAATTTTAAAGAGCAGAGTAGAAAAATTTCCATAATGAAGAAAATGGAATAGAGTGAATAAGTGCTCCTACAAAAATTACGTACAATAAAAATACCAATAAAATAAGAGCGTACGTGTGATTGAGAGAGACAGATGAGAATGCAAATGTGAGCAAACGAGAGAGAGTGAAAATGTGATAATACTGATAATGAATACACCAACACAAATTAAGATATAAGTATATAATATATAGTATATGTGTGTATATATATATAAAAAAGAATCACACAAACGCGAATAAAAGCCCATCGACAAGCTTATAATACGAGGAAAAAAAGTAATTATATTAATTAATACACGTATTGAGAGTGTAATTGTACATTATTTATATACTACGCAACAAATATATACGTTTTTAAAAAAGTATTAATATTAGTAGCACGAGTATTAACGAGGAAGATCTAATTGTAAGCAAATTGAAAGGCTACAAAAGAAATGTTTAAGGTTAATTGCTGGAGAATAAGGTAAAACAATGAATGAATTAAAAAAAAAGGAAGCTGATGTATTTAGATGCGAGTGCACTTTATTTATTAGTGAAAAAATATGGGACTATTTTGTAAATGAGAAAGATGATGCAAAACCAGTTGAAAACGTGTCCATAAAATATTCATCGAGGAAATAAATTAAATATAACCCGAGAACTAAGCATGATTAATAAATATATGAAACGTTAAATGAAATGCGACAGATTAAAATAAACCAATTTAAGAACGAACAAAAAAAAAAATCAAAAGCTAAAAATTTGACTAATGGATGAAAAATGTTTAAATAAATTTATAAAAAATAGCTTCCGGTTTATTAAATTTATAAAAAAGTTGAAAATAAAAATTACTATATTAACGATACCGGTAATGAAAATAAAAATAATTCATTAAAATCAAATGGCATTGTGTAATTATAGAAATTAGATATATGCGGGGAAGATTAAACACAGCGTCGGAAGTGCTGCTACAAACAGCGATACTGTAATATGTGCGAGTTTGAAAACAATTGCGAGCAAATGTGCGAGCGTATTTATGTTATTGAAGTACATACACATTAAGAAATCGATTATAATTTAATTTTATACGTAAATCCGTCGACAAGGAAATGCCTGACTGAACAATTGTAAAACGTTAATTGAGTGTGCGCGTATGTACATATATAAGTATGCATATATTAAGATTTTAGTCAAATATACGATTTTACTCCCAAAAAACAATTAATAGTAGTAGTTATCATTAAAAACGACAAGCAACAGATATTGAGCTAAGGAAGACATATGACCTAAAAAATACGCTAAAGTATCAAATATAAAAATATATCATTAACTCGAATGCTTAACGTGTCACCAGAAGGAATCATTAATTAAAATCGCGGGGAGTAGATAAAACGCGAATTAAAACAGTGACCGCAGAATGAGAAAAATACTGGAGAAATACTGAAACTAAGGGAGTAGTTGACGGAATTAAAATAATAATAATAAAGTTAAAAAGAGAAAGGTACAGTATGGATATAAAGGGTAAAAGAAAATGTAAATGTGAGCGTACGTAGGAGTGTAAATGAATGTGTGAATGCAACGAGGAAATAATGTCGAGTTGAAAAAAATCATTTTATAGAACAAATATGAGTTTTAAAAATAATAATAATCGCGATTACACATTACCGTTTAACATTCACGTTAACAGGTCGTAAATTCTGTCTAAAAATTCCTTATTGAACAAAATTAATAAATACCAACGAGGGCTTTGAAAGATCGAGAAATTTGTTCTTATTAATATTCGCTACAGTCTGATCAAATCATTTACCAGTGTTCAGGATAACAGGAACCCTGCACGTTAAATTAGGTCCGGGTGTTTTTAAATGTCATACAACGCCGGTCGTGTTCAATGCACGGGTATTTGGATGATTTTCCTTGCGTATTACTTAACGACGTCGCATACATAGGGAATGTTTAAATCACGAGGAATCATCTGGTTACATACCTAGGCGCATTCGTTATAAGAGGAAGAATTTTGTTTCGAGTAATCTCTATAATTCTTACACGTGTCGGCTTTGCACAATCCAACAGCCGCACTCCATATATCCAGAATAACAGGGCTTAAAGTCGCAGTGTAGATAAGAAGTTTGTTGTCAATAGACAGCACGCTATATCTGCCAATTTACCAGAATAGTTTTAAGATGTAGGTAGTATTCTAACATTCCAATATTAGTATCTATCAAAGCTCTGCGTCGCAGCTGGAATTTACTGCCGTTACTCGATAGTGCGGAAAAAGAATATAAACGTAAAAAATAAAGAAAGAATGGACGAAAGAAAAATTTATAGAATAGAATTGGTCTATGCGGCAAAATGCAATAATTCTAGAGTAATCATATCAATTAGGATTACAAATTAGTGATCCACTTTGATATATAACGAATTATAAACGGTATCTTTCATATTTTATTTTTTATCGTTTTCCTCGAACATATATAAGTATTTTCTTGCAAAAAAGTTGTTATATCACACACTATCTATATAACTCGAAATGCAGCTGGAATAGATACTAACGCTACTTGATAGTGCGGAATAAGAATGTAAATTGTCTTATGCGGTAAAATGCAATAATTCGAGAGTAATCATTTCAATTACGATTACAAATTAATGATAAACTTTAGGACATAAAAATTACTACTTTTCATCCTCTCGTATTTTTCTGAAATTTAAACCTATTCGCCTATTAAAACCTTCTAGGGAAAAATATCTATTGCAACCATGAAACGCGGTAAATAACACGCAGCATAACTCAATATATGCGTTTAGCAGTTTAACCTAATTTTTTTTTCTTTTTTTTTTAACTACCGAGGCCGTTACGGCACTGGTGATTTAACAATTAGATGTAGTAAATGTAGTTAGAATAGGAAAGGAATTGTATAATTGAACAGTTGAACTGTTGGAGAGGAAAGCAGATAGAGTATGCGGATGGATATTGGGCCGGTAAGGGAGGAGTGTAAGGCAGTACAGTAAAATATGGCAGATAAGTAAGGGGTTCGGGAGTAAACAAAAGGGTCAAAAAGCCGGGGGATTGGTACGTTGGAGAGGATGGTCATGAGAGAGTGATATGTGACCAAGGCGGAGCCTGCTGAGTGCTATGTAAAACGGGTTAAATTGGCAGGTGGTTCCCAGAATCCTACATTGGACTTGATGGCGAGAAGGAAGTTATGGTGGTGTGAATTCCACTTCTGTTGCCAGTTGTGGTGGAAGAAGTATTTGAGGGGGGCTGTGTTTAGTACAGAGGATGGTGCGGCTTTATAGGTTGTAGTGGAACATAGTATAGAATGGGCTGCCTAAATTTCGACGGTAGTTAATACTCTTTTATCTCTCTTCAAATGATTACAAAAAAAAGACGCCAAACGAATTCGTATATAATTATATTTCTTCACTCAGCCTCTTCCATTAAATAATCGAGCAGTTCTAAGCTACTTGTAACAAAAATTTCCTCACCCACGAGCTGCGCTATTCTGAAATTTTAAATAGCTTTTAAGAGTCTATTCTTTACAAAGTTATTTCATTGAAAAATGTAATAATCGATGTTCGTCTCGAGATTTTCAAGGGAACATTTCCAAAACATTTAGCAAGCTTATTTACAAAGTCTCGAATTTTACCTATACTTCTATATATGTATTTCTTTTGGCGCACAGATGATTTTTGTTCTATCGTAACCCATTCCGAAACAATTCGCGTATGTGACAAGTATATTTGAGTAATTTTTTTTAGTATAGTAGTGTTTGTTGATGTAACTGAACAGAAAAACAACATATTAGAAAAGTATAAGTGATGTGTGTGTGTGTGTGATAGTTCCGTACAAAATGTGCTTATAATAATGGGGTACCACCAAAGGGACGAGAACATGGCCCGTTTGTCCGTCAAAGATATCATGTATGAGTACAACTGAAGGAGATAAATGAAAAATAATTAAAACATTACGGGTACTATAAGTAGAATAGTTAAGGATGAGTGTCTACAGTGGTGTAGACATTGGGGTCTGAACCCACCCCTTGAAATCAATCTGATAATAAGAAAGTATGTATATTCATTGTGTTAAATGCAGTTTTGCATTAAACATATTTTTTTTTTAATTTTCATTTATTTAATTTAAATTTCGTTGTTTTCGAAGTAAATAAATAGTTTTGTAATATATAGGAGGTATTAGAAGTATTTTGTAGAAAAACACAAAGAATAGATTTTAAATTTTAAATTTTGGTTATTACTACGTATTATTCCTTAAAAAAATATAAAATCATTATTTATCGTTTATTTCTTCGCGGAGTTTATTGTACTTTATCTCCTTCTGTCCTCAATAACATAATATTAGTGTGTTAGGGTGACGTTAAACATTACTGTCATTTATTGCCTTCTAATAGAATTACATATTCGACGTCTAATAAGTATAATAATAACTCTGGCGAGTTGTATTAGGGCTTTTTAACCTACTTCAGTTTTGGTTATTTACTTAAAATTCAATTTGGATTTACTGTTATAATTTAGTTTTGTTTCAACAACCAAGTCTGTCTACTGCAATGGGTGTATAGATGTTTAAATATTAATTTAAGCGGTAATAAATAATATTAATATAGCTATTTTCCGTGCTAAGTCATATTTAGTATGAAAGAAAGAAAAAAAAAAACGTATATTTTCACATTATTAAACATTATAAAAGAAAAACAATAATTATGACACTGTGTACCGTTTAAAATAAACTTACCGCACTAACTATAAACATAACATGAAAAACTTTAACAATGAATGTTTAACATGTACAAAATGCAGGAAAAATAGTACATAAAAAACCTGCAATAAAAAAAACTAGACAGAGCGGACCGTCAAAAATAACGTTAATTCAAAACGTATTTAATATGTATTTAAAAAAAGAATGTTATAGATAATTATTTAACAAGCTATAGTAAATTATGCTCGAGTATGCTTATACTTAGTATATTTTGTTCTTAACTGCTTTGAATCGTAATAATCAACGTAATTAAGTCATTATCATGCGTAACACATTGTTCGAAAAAGGTAGTAGACATTTTCAATACATGATCTTTTAACAAAGGTAGTTTCAATTGCTCGTGCATTTTTATTATATTACTATATATATGGGAGTATATATACATCTAATGCATCTATTCTGAACCAACTGAAACCTCTTGTAGCTAGAGTTGCTAATCGAACTGCACACTGGACAGGCATACGTTAATACTGGTCTAATGAGCGATTTATGTATTATTAATTTATTATTGACATTTAGGAAAGATTTGCGCTTAAATAAGGGATAAATGGTACAAATTGCTCGATGTGTTTTAATCGCCGCGTAATCTAAATGCTTGTTAAAAGTCAACCTTTTATCTAAAATAACTCCTAAATATTTTATTTTGTCCGACCATTCTATTACACCGTTAATCGTTAAGGTAGTAGGTAGAAGTGGCCTCCTACGAGTAAACAGTATTGCCTGAATTTTGGCACAGGGTTAATGGCTATCCGCCACTTAGCAAAATAATGAATTAGCTACTCCTAACTGTAATTTATTCTTTACTGCCCTTGGAATGTAAGAACTAGAAAATAATGCTGTGTCATCTGCATACAAGGCTACCTCTGTGTTATTTGTTATGGGAATATCGTATAAGTAAAAGGTGAATAGAAATGGACCGAGTACACTACCTTGAGGTACTCCTGCAAAGCATGTTCTACGAGAGGATAATACATCATTTATAAACACATAGAATGATCTATTACTTAAATAGCTTAAAATAAGCATAATTAGATATTTCGGAAATTTCCATTTAATCATTTTATATATTATACCATTGTGCCAAGTAGTATCAAATGCTTTGGCCACGTCGAATAAAACCATCTCCGTATGTTTATTACAGTTAAAGTTGTGAGAAATATGTTCTGCTATTCTAGCGATTTGATGAGTTGTAGAATGGCCAGGACGAAAACCAAACTGTACTTTTGGTAATAAATTATTTTCGTCCGAGAAAGCACGTAATCTTTTTAGCATTATTTTTTCAGCAATCTTACTGAGATTACTCAACAAGCTTATAGGTCGAATGTTATTGAACAATCTTTTCCAGGTTTCGGAAGAGTTATGATTTTTGCTACTTTCCAGTTAGAAGGAAAATACTCCAGTTTAAACATACTATTGATAATATTAGTGAGTTGTACAATCGCCTTGTAGTTTTTTTATGATAATCGAGGGAATGTTGTCATCTCCGACAGAGTGCTTGTTTTTGAACGATTGAATAGTTGGAGCACCTCCTTTGGAGAAGTGAGCAGAGGATGGGATGGATATGTAGAAGAAGTTGTATATTTTTTTATGAATAGTCTTATTTTATTATTCTGATAGTTGGTCGATAAGTTGGCATTGCGACTATGAGCGCTGAAATAATATCCTGCCAAAAATTCCGCTTTATCCGTATCTGAATACACATATCTATTAAGAAGATTGTCGTAAAGCGGTGGGAGTGCTTCAGTACGTTGACTATATCGTTTACAAACCCTCCAAAGACTGTTATCATTAGTAGAGAGTTGGGAAAAGATTTTAGCAACTTTATCATTTAAATTTTTATTCAATAATTTTTGCAGCAGTTTGGTAAAGAAATTTAGTAGTTTTTTTAGAGAACGGCAATCAGCGTTAGTTTATTTTTAAGCCCGATGATAGCAATAATAAATGCTGGCAGAGATCGAAAGCTCGGCGTTATAAGTGGTATAGAAATTTGGCTCGCCTCTCTGATCAAATTTGTAAGGTCGCTGAGGTTGTTATCAATAGTATGAGCTATGTGATTATTTTACAGGTATTAATTGTTTTCAACGAAAAACGGTACGTAAGCTAATTATGTGGTAGTTATATTAAGCCATTAATCAATTCGGAAGTTATATTATAGTAAGAAAAATAAATGTTGTTTTGAGATTGTATTTGTGAATTATACGGAGTCTAGTTTTTGATTTCACTCATCCCAAAACGTTTAGACGATATTTTATTCTAATTTTCATTATATAAGTCACCAACGTCACATTTCGAATAGTTCTCTATATCGGTCTTTTTAAGTATCTACAACGTCATAATTTATATTTTTTTATTAATCTTTTCTTTTTATTATTTTTTTTATATCAATATTACCGTTTAATATAATTTTAATCATCTTCATAAATTAACAAACGGGGATAAAACCATCTAAATCGCGAAGACGCAATTTTTAAATATTATATTTCTCAAAATAAAATAAACAAAAATGAAAATAGAAAATACTACGAATACTAATTATTTTTCTCGTTTAGAATTTTTATAAAATGCCTTTTAAAATTTATTACAAGTAAAAAATCGTGTCGCGGGATAAATTTTCTAAAACTATATCATTCTTCTGCGCTAATTCATTTGTTAATATCTTAATATGTTAAATAACAACGTTTTTTTAATTTTATTTTTTTTAACGCGTATTTATTGATTCGCGTAAAGACTTTTTAACTATGGTTTTGTTGTGGTTTATTTATTTAATTAATCTTTATAATATTTTTATTCTCGTATACATTACACGTTGGCTGTTATATTATTTAATCGAATAATTATAATTATCCTTCATCGTCTGCCGTACCGACTACTTTGTACAATAATTCGGTTTACTGCCTTCGTTCATTCATGAAGAACCTTCTCGTATATAGCGAATAATATTCTTTCGTTTGTTAAGCACGTTTAGTTTTAAAATTTCGAATTTTCTTACCTAATATCTTTGATAGCTTCCACTTTGGACAACACCAGACCGTTTTGAGCAGCCATAATTCCAATTTGAAGCTAGTCGACACTGATGACGTTAATCTATACGTTCGGACATATTATTATTATTATTTTTGTATAATTTACACGATCGACGTAATTTCGTAAATTTATAATTTGTTCGAACGATGAGAAAATTTGAAATGGAAATATTAATCGCGAAAGAAAAAAAAAAACAAACAGGGTGACACGACGAACGAACAAAGTCTAGTTAACCAGAATAGCCCCGAGATGCTGCTAGGTCTTCGCTTGGGACGTCGTCGATTGCAAAGTCGAGAAGTCAACCGTAAAGGACGGTGCTGCTGCCAGTTGTAAAGCAGGAAAACAGGCGCAGGAACCGACATAGCGTATAATACATAGAATCGCCTTCGGCTATATATAGTTGTGCGCGCGTGTATATATCTACCTCTTTGGAATCTCTGTGTAACGCGTGTCTATGAAGAATTTCACAAACGCGGACTTATACTACACTAAACTCGTTCAAGTAGCTACTTAAAACAGACGAAGGGGGTAAAACGTGTCGCAGTCAGTTTCTGTCTTTGTCTTCTTAACGCGCTACCGGCCAAGTTAAAAAAAGATATTCGACTATTCGATTAGTGTGACAGTGTACACAACTTATTCCGATAATAATAATGATAATAATAATGATGACAATAATGGAATTTTCCATCTCTCTTTTTTTTTATACGGTATAGTTATTATAAGGATGCTAATGGCAAAAAAAGGCCACGAGTATCTAGAGAGCGATAATAGTAAATGTATAAGAACCCCTTATACAGTGTATCGAGTATGAGAAAGTGTGCGTTGGTAAAATTATAAGGAAATACCGAAATGGTAACATAATATAGTTGAAGTTGTATAACAAACTGGATTATATCGACGAAATAGTAGTGTAACTCCCTCCGACTATACGACTGTACGACTATACGACTATATACAGGGGTTGTAACACTAGCACCGTACTTTTAGTCGGTAGTTGTAACCCCGAAAACTTAGTTTATACGTAAATTGCGCGATGTGTGTACCCGTGTGCGCGCACCGCGTCGAAAGAGGTTAAAAATTGAAATGGAAACTGGCAAAGAGTGACTTTATCGCCGAGTATTGTTGGCGAATGATAAAGGAACCACCGCGTATTTTCTAGTGTTATTGTATCGAAATAAGTAAATTCTCCTAAAACGCACCCTTCCCGCCCGGACCCAGTCTAGCGGGGGACTATAGTTTGTAAAGCATTTTCATTATTTGCTTAGGTGTCCCAATCCGTCCGCGTTATTGTCGTATTAGTATAGTAGTGTCAGTGTCTAAATGCTTCGATCAAGAATAGAAGTGGACCGTCCTCCTCAACTGTAAATCCCTTTGATTCCGTTTTCCGTTCGCGCGTATCTTCTCTTTTTCCTAGTGTAGCTTTTTTCTCTTGTTATTATTATTTTTCATTCTTTTCTCCTTACATGTTTTTTCTAACGCGTATAATGGTTTATCATCATTCTTTTTCCATACAGTCTCAGACAATACACTTATAGAACGTTAGTACCCGCTTTTCAGAGATCGACCTTTCGCAGTTAGAAATTCCATTTTAAAGTATAAATCGCTAACGGAAGCGGCGAGATATTAGAACGGGCGGAAGAGGGTAGGACACAAAGGCGCAGTTAACGTTAGCAAATTATGAACACACCAGATGCTCCGCGTATATTTGTCTCTTAACACTTTTCTTTTTCCTTGCTTTCGTCCTATATTTCATAGATAACTACTCTACCCGACATCGGACTTATCAGAATACGGCGGCCGGATTAGGTAAAAGCCCTCCGTCCCGCGGGAGCAAAAAAAAAAGGTTTTATACCTCCCCGTCTGAACAAACACCCTCGCGCGCTCGATGACAGGTCACATCGTATTATACACGTTGGTTAATCCTTTCGTTGACATCAATTTTTACAGTTTGTTCTTTGTCTTTTTTCTTAATTTTTTAAAACGCGCGTTTTATTAAACTCATTACAGCGTTATTTTACTCCGTCGTTTTTAATAGAATATAGTCACACACACACATATATATAAATATATATATATATATAAGAATAATTAACATAGCATTCGCTATAATAATAATAAATTTAATCGATACTTCTTTCTTGAGTTCCTTAATCATAATATCTTAACGCTCTGTTCGCGCCTTCTATTTTAATACTCGCGTCTACGCTTGTATTCTCTATTATCTGGGTGCTGTCTTCCTCTTCTCATCTTGACATTTATCGGTCCTTCTATTATCGTTGCCAGATATCTGTTATTTCTTAATATATGACCTAAGCCACCATTCTCTTATAATGTTCGTTAAGCGTCTTTTTTCGTCGATATTTCGGATTATTCGCGTATTTTTTTATTCCGCCTATCCGTTTAGTTTTTTCCGAACAGCTCGAGATGTCCTTGTCTTTCTTTATTTACGGTCCAAGTTTCTGATATCCGTTTTTCATCTTTTTTCCTTACCTGTGTAATTACATTTTTTGACGTTAACGGCGATTTCTTTTTAATAATAGCGGCCTTCGCCAGATCGCATCACCCATCATAACGATGAACCGAGGTATCTTCGTGCTTTTACTCTTTTATTATATTTTTATTTTTTTATTATCCAAGACCGTCTTTGTGCATAGACCTAAGAGGCCCGAGTCTAGGATCTAGGGTCCCGAGCTATGAAAAGGGGTCCACGTGAGTGATAAATACTAGCAAAAAAAAATACATAAGTTAACGAATAAAAACTTCGTTTTTATACAAAATACATGCAAGTAATTACAAAATAATATAAACTAATATAAAAAAATAATAGAAATTAATTATAAAGCGATATAAAACTAATTTCATTGTGTTTTATTAATTTTGTTTTTCAGTTTACAACTCGTTTCTCGCTTTTTTCTGCGAAATCAATTAACTGATCGATAGGAATTTTATCTAAAATATCAGATTCTCAATATATTATCGCCCAATAATTTAGTCGGTAATTCAACATTATGCTTCTCATTTTTCATTTTTCAAATATTTTAACGCAGAAGATTCCTCCCAGTACAATTATCATTCTCATTTTTCATTTTTCAAATATTTTAACGCAGATGATTCCTCCCAGTACAATTATGCTTCTCATTTTTCATTTTTCAAATATTTTAACGCAGAAGATTCCTCCCAGTACAATTTTAGTTACTATCGTGCGTAAATAAATTCGAAAACATATTTCTATATTAGGAAATGCAGACAATCTCTTCTTATTTGTTGATACAAATCTTCGATCGACAAAACTTGTTTTAGAAAAAAAAAATGAACCGTCTTTTTTGTTCGAATGAAATTGATTAAACGTTTAATAAAACGATTTATCTTCGTCTTTTTAAAATAATTTGACTTCTTTCGATAAAAATTATTGATAATTATTTAACGAAATTTCATTCGACTCCTCATTTTGGCAATATTATTTTTCTTAACGATGTGTGACCAGTGGCGCATCCAAGATTTGTACCTGGAGTAGGTTCAAATATCCCCCCCCCCAAAAAAAAAAATTAAAAAATTCGTAATAATAATGTATAAAATATATTAACCGGCGAATGTGTAACAAAATTCGACAGGCAAAACAAACTATAAACGATAACGAACAACAACGAAATAAGTAATAACAACAAAAACGCAATGGTCATTTTGGTCAGATATGCCAAACGGCCCAACCATGGGCAATTTTTTTTCTTTGTGTTGCACAGTCAGATGGATTTTCAATGTAATTAGCAGACAGAATGTAACGCATATTTTCTAACAGTACTTTTTGCAATCTAGGCTGTTTTGCACTCTCTTCGGGATGAGATTTTATTAGTGATAGCTCCTTCAAATATTCTATTCTGTTTCAACTATCATTTTAGCCGCGAAATTATTTAGAGCTTACAAGTTACGCGCCTTCTTGATACGTTCTAAACCCTCTGGGGGTCTTAAGCCCGGTAGCCCCCTCCGTGGGTGCGCCGCTGCTCGAGACTATATAAAAATGCCTATCTATCGGACGGACGTAATAAAGTGAAACTAATATTAAACAAAAAAAAAAGTAAATCACTAAAATTTTAATATAAAAAGAGCACGAAACTTTTCGACCCTTAAGCCGTTATCAAGTGAACATATAAAATTAAATATAGAAATATATACAATTTATTAAATACTTAAACGTTCATTCCGCCTAAAAATGCATAAATCAGTCAGTTTAAGAAGTCGTATCAATAGAGCAAAAAATAATTTTAACAAAGAGATGGTGAAGTAAATAAAAAAAAAACAATAAAAAGGTTGATTGTTTCGTTTATCATTATAAAATTATTTTATAAATAACCTCATTTCCACGTTGCTATTTTTTGTAATATTTATACATCTAAATTAATTACTTTTTTTTTTAATTTTATTTTACCTTTCACCCTTTTTTATAATTTTTTATAATTTATATACCTTTTTATATATCGTCCATTTTATAATGGCTTAATATCCGAAAAGCTTTGTGGTCTTTTTATATAAAAGTAGTCATTTTAACTACTTTTTTATTGCTTATTTTTTAAAACTCGCTAAATTCCACGCTGTTCAAAATTAATAACATACCGTTATGCATTGTGATGCGGACGATACTACACATTAGTCCCCGAACGACGTAAACGGAAGAACTTTCAACTTGTATAAATACGAATCGTTCCGATAATAATTGTAACGATTTCAGAATAATTAGAAATATATTATCTAGTGATTTTATTTCAGTTTTTTTACTAATATGATTTACAGACACATATATATATATATATATATATATATATATATATATATATATATATATATATATATATATATAATCGTTATCGTTATAATCAGTTCCTCTCAACCATTAACCCTGCATAGCTAACATTCGTCGATTCGACGAGCATGTGTTAAAATTATTGGTGTAATTCTCAAACGGTAACACTGATTGAGCATAACACGATTTGTTTCTAGAATGAAACTAAATGTGGTGACGGCATATTTGATCAGATGTGTTCGGGTATGTCGTGCAGCAGAAAAATTGATCGATGGCCGTTGTGTGTGCTTCTTGGATTGATCATAAATAGTTTATTCACTGCGAAAATTCAATAGCGGCTAAGAAAAATCCTCTACTTCGTAAAAATTATACCAAGCATCTGCATTCAGAACTTGTTGAACCGTGGCACAAAAAAAAAAACCTTGTAATCCTAACAATGACAAGACGCATAAAAAAATATACAGCGTTTATTGAATTTCCCGGATGATAAAAAGATTTTATACCTAACACAAACGTTCCTACTCCTGCAACATCAGCTGTTGAAGTTCAAAGGACGAAAATTTGTGGATTATGTTGATATAAAAAAGACGTACGACTAAAACAGTTTATTCCGAATGTGGTATGCCAATTTTTGTATAGAACATACAGTAAATTTAGAAAGTATGAAATAATTATACGTTTAGATTTTGTATTGTAAATAGTAGTTATATAAATAATATCGTTAACCGTACTTACTCGGTTAATTTTATCGAAAAGAATACTTTCATTTTAATTTTTACATTTCATAATGCTTTATACACGTTTCATTTATTTGAATTAAATGTATTAAAAACTTTAAACAGTGTTCAATATCAAAATTTAAAAATTTACAACGATAAGAGGGTAAATAGATCGACTAAATAGTATTATTTGGAGAATTATCCAAGTTTTAACACGAAGCTTCCGATTATTAATCAATAACTTCTTCGTACGTTAATATATATTTTTGGGACATTCTTTGGCCAGTCCCCTGGACATCTATATTAAAACATTCTTTATAAACTGATATACGTTCTCGAGACAACGGATTTATTTATTTTTTTTTGCCCAGGGCGTTTTCTATCTGTTGCAGAAGCTGTCTCTCGAAAGTTTTTAACCTAACCTTAAAATTGAATTGCGAGATGGTACAGGTTTACAACGCGTAACTTTAAATTCTTTTCGAAACTCTCTGTGCGCTGTCGTGATCGATTCTCGCCGAAAATAACGTTCCACGCGAAGCTCCTTTTCGTTATAGGATGTCGTGATAACTAAAACAAAAACGTATCTCTCGTATATACACTAAATTACGTTGGAGCAGTGTTACCGATAACGTTATTTTTAAATAAAAAAAACGACTTCTCCGGATCACCCTATACAAAACTATTGGCATTTTTTAAAGAGACGAGATGTCGAGAAGGAAACGAATTTATTTAAGCTGCACCAATATGAGGATGTGTAAAAAAAAAGACAGAAATATAATACGACGCTTTCGAAATTAAACTTTAAGGCTAATATGCCGTGATACGTCACCAATGAAGCTATACATCGCGAACTTAGGGATCTGCATGGTCGACAAAGCAATAGAGCAACGGACTCGAAATCATGCAATGTACATACGCGGACACTGCATTAATAGCTGGCCTTCCTAACGTCGTGCTAACCAGTTGAAAAGAACTAGAATTCGCGATCTAGTTAAGGAAGATAGGTTGAATACATCGATGAATACAAGGGAAGACGATGATACTCGTCGTAGATAGCCAACTTGGCTAAGAACGAATTGGCAGAAGTATAAACAAAAAAATTGTTAAACACCGTTACATTCGTTTATTTATTATGGTACATTTTTATTCGTTAATTCATTTATCTATATTTATCTTATCATTGGTACCATAAAAAGGTGAAGTTTACTATATTATATTATGTGTCCGAAATATTTGGGTTTTTTGCGCTTAACTTCTTTTATTATTTCTTTAACTTAATCGATTTAATACATTTCAGAGTTTTGTGATTTGTCCGTCCATTTTATTTTAAGTATTCTACGATATAGCGACATTTCGAAGGCCTAACTTCTGCTTTAATGTTTTCGTTAATGTCCAATTTTCAACACCATTACATTTTAATTAATATTAATTCTATATTTATAGTTTTGCGATATTACTCTTTAAATCCCCCCCCCCAAAAAAAAAAAAAATCATTTCGAACTTCTCCGAATCTTCTGAATTCCTAGCTCCTATCCCGTTGTTTGTTTATTTCGATGTTCCAACTATTTCACCATAAACTATCAATGGCGTTGTTCTTAAATTTCTATGTCTTCTCTTTATTACAACGTACCCATTTTATTTTATATCTGTTTAACTGTAGTCCGTATAGAATTTAATACGTCTACCAGCTGTTGTAATCGTTCTAGGTTATTAGATACTATCCCCATATATCCGAAATTATTTATTATTTACCCGATTTTACTTTAATAGCTCTGTTAAATTTATTTTCAATTTCTTTAAACGTTTTTCGCAAATATATCTTAAATAACCACGGTGACAAGATTAGAACTTTGGGATATTTCGCTGTTCAATTTTAATATTTGTTATTTGATTCCACTACAGATTAATTAATTATCGATTAAGTTATTATGTTTCGCATTATCAAATGGTATACGAAAATCAATATTATTTATTTATATTATATATATATATATATATTAATTTATTTTAATCTTCTTTTTTTTTGACCGTATTTAATACTATCGGCCACTAAGGTAGGATTCGTAATGACCGGATCTAATTGGGTTGGTTCGTTGAATTTCGATTAAATTCGAATCTTTACAACGTCGACCACACATTTTGACGTAATTTTAGTTTTCAAATTTTTCCTGTCGTTTCCGCTCCAACTATAAATAAGAAGTAAGAAAGATAAAAAGAACGATCAACGAGCTCTGAGATTTAAATTAAAAATCCAACTTATATACGTGTCTATGTTGGATTTATAACCTGTATGTATTTTATATATATTTTATAATATATATATATTACATGTATATATATTTCATGTATATATATTTATATATATATGTATGTATGGTGGGATGCATGCATGCAAATATCTTCATATATACATCACCCACCAGCCCGCCCGCCTTTATAATATATAATATCATTGAAGATTTAAATTAAAAATCCCATATATATATATATATTCATACACATTGTGTGTGTGTGTATGTTTTTATATATAGATTTATACACGCATGCACAACACATATTTACATATATACTTCCACCAACGCTTGTGTATATATTTATGCATATATATATATATATATATATTGGAATCAAATGAAAAAAGCTATAACAGTAGCAGCGGAACATGCACTAGGTAAAAAAAAAATCTATAGAAAACAATGGATTACAGATGAAGTAATCGATTTAATGGAAAAAAGAAGAAAGTATAAAAATGTAAATACAATAGAAGGAAAATTAATGTACAAAAAATATAGAAACGAAATAAATAGAGAAGCAAAAAAGGCGAAACAGGCATATTTAGAAGAGAAATGTAAAGAAGTGGAAGAAAGTATTCGAAAAGGAAATGTAGAAAGCGCATATAAAGAGATAAGATCACAATTTGGCGAATCAAGAACAAAAATAAATGGAATAGTAAATGAAAATGGAAAACTAGTGATAGATGAAGAAGAAATAGCGGACAGGTGGAAGAGATACATAGAAAGCTTATATAAAGAAGAACAAATCATAATAAATAAAAATGATAAGTTGTACCTAAATGAAAATATAACAGAAGATAATATAGGAGCACCAATAATGAGGGCAGAATTCGAAAAAGCATTAAGAGAACTGAAAATAGGAAAATCTCCTGGATATGGCAACATTAGTAGTGAACTATTAAAATCACTGGATGAAAATACAAAGAACAAGGTGTATGATTTAATAAAAGAAATATATGAAAAAACTGAGCTCCTTGTATAGACTTTAACATAAGCGAGATAATGCTAATTCCTAAAAAGAACGGTACAACAAAATGTGAAGAACATAGAATGATAAATCTGCTTCCACACGCGTCAAAAATCATAACAAAAATCTTGCTCAATGGAATAAATAATAAAATAGACAAAGAATTAAGTGAAGAACAATATGGTTTTAGAAAGGGAAAGGAACAAGAGAAGCAATTTTAAGATTAAGACTGATCATCGAAGAAAGAATAGAAATAGACAAATCGATATATTTGGTTTTCGTAGACCTAGAAAAGGCTTTCGACAGATGTAATTGGAATCCGCTAAAAAGCGCATTGAAAAAACTTAATATCAATGAAAGAGAAATAAAGCTTATAGATACGCTACATCGAAAACAAATAGCGAAATTTAATGTAAAAGACATAGAAAGAGAAGCAAGAATTGGGGAGGGAGTAAGACAGGGACGTAGCCTGTCACCTACTCTTTTCAATACATATTTAGATCAAGCAATAAAACAATGGAAGGGGAGGAAGATAACAATGGAATAACTATTGGAGGAATGAAAGTAAATCTCTTTATGTTTGCAGATGATATAGTTGTGATTACAGAAAGCGAGAAAGATTTAAATAATTCTTCGCAGAAAATAAATAAAATGTTAAAGTTATATAATATGGACATAAATAAAAATAAGACCAGGGTTATAGGATGCAGCAAAAAAGATCTCGACAAAAAAGTTAATATAACAATAGACGGAGAAATAATAGAGCAAGTTAAAAAACAAAAATATTTAGCCAGTCTCATAACAGAAGATTGTAAACGTGGACCAGATATAAAGGAAAGAATCGCAATGGCGAAGCGTTATGAAAAAGGAAGGACTACTGACATAAAAAAATATCAAAACAGATATAAAAAAATTTTATTAAAACATTTGTATGGAGTATACTACTTTATCGATCAGAAAGTTGGACGATTGATAAAACAATGCAAAAGAAAATAGAAACATTGGAAATCTGGTGTTGGAGAAGAATAGAGAAGATAAAATGGACAGATAAGATAAACAACGAAAAAGTCTTTAATTTAATTAATGAAGAAAGAAATCCGATGAAGAAACTAAAAAAAAGAAGAAATAAATGGTTAGGTCATGTACTCAGACATAATCAATATTTAACCCAGATAATTGAAGGACCGTTAGAAGAGAAAAGAAAAAGAGGAAGGCCGAAGCAGAATTATATTAAACAGATACAAAAAGATATAAAAGCATCATGTTATGGAAACATGAAGAAAATGGCAATTTCCAGAAAATTCTGAAAGATAACATAACTGTCAACCAATCTTAGTTTAAGATTGAGGAATGAAGAAGAAGATATATATATATATATATATATACGACTCGAATATGCACAGACATATGTGGGTATGTATTTTACAAGTACATATACATACACACATATATATATTTATTAAAGTACATATATATGTATGTAAATATATGCATGTACAATGAGCTACCAATCCACATTTATATATGTATTATATATGCACGTGAATTTTCATTTTTGATATATTATGTACGTCCATATACGTACACAAAGACATTTATATATATATATATATATATATATATATATATATATATAAAATTATATCATCACCATCATCACGTTGCGTCTATGATTTCCAAAGATTACATACACTGACATCTTTGCGCAGTTAAATCGAATATCTGTCTCTATATATATATATATATATATATATATAGAGAGAGAGAGAGAGTGAGTGATAAAGATAGATATTAAGCACATATACTTGCGCATGTTTGCATATATCTGTACGAGCGTATTAATTTATACTCATATATGTGTTTTGTACATATGTATACTTATTTTTTGATCGAACACAATAAATTATCGAAAAAATTTCAACTATTATATTTTTAGTCACCCATCTATTATATATATATAAATACATATATATATATATATACATATATACATATCACTCGGAGGAAATGAATACAGGAGAATTGAAATATTCTTTTTCTTGAGAATCGTGTTTGTTAACTTCAAAAAATAAAACATGAAAAAATTAAACTCGATTTGAAAAAGAGTTTTTAATAAACGTACCTAGCGACGCGTTAAACAAAATCTGACATTGACATTCTCCGTGTGAATGAACAACGCATGTTCTTGGAAGATACAAACTGTACCTCATCAACGGTAACTGAAGCTCCTAAGAAGAACCGAAACTACGATGTGTGAAGAATTTCTTCGTCACTGAATCGAATTCATTCGTGAAATTCGACTTGAAAATTCAAAGAAACCTACTGGAGCCAGTTATATATATATATATATATATTATATATATATTATATATATATGTAGGACTTACAACGCGTGAAAGAAATATAGTTGGATAGGAAGAGAGTTAGGGATATACGCTTAAACGCGTGGATTCTTACAGATGATGATAGTTTACACAGTAAGAAGAAATACGAATCGCAGACTAATGCTCGATGAACCTGAATAAAAATCGTTCTTAAGGTCTCTATGATACTTGAATATATAATGAACTAGTTTCTACTTATTTCTCTTATTATCATCATCGTCATTGTCATTATTATCATTATTAATTATTGAAATATTTTGGGTGAGATGGAGATAAAGGTAAAAAGCACGGTGTTATAATGGATCGGGTGAAATTAAATATCTCGTGATTCTATTTGATTCTAGACTAGCGTGGAGTGTACATTCTTTGTACATATCACATAAGTTACCAAAGTTAAATTATCTTTTTTTTGTTTTACTTAGAACGATACTTTTCTTCTGATCACTTAATAAGTTTATACGCGGCAGTGGGTTAACCACTCCTATCTTATGGAATTAATATATGGATGTGGAATGGTCAAATGTCACTTATCACCTCTACGAACTGTACAAAATTCAATTTTTCGCTGGTTAAATGTACACGTTGAAGTGTGACACACATTAAAACTTAGCGGGGTGCGAGAATTTTATAAATATCATCTGTTAAATTTTGTTGTAAAACACCAAAATAAATTTCATAATATCGTTCTATGAAGGAAAAGCAAGATCACGAAGTCATACGCGAACTATTATGTCGGAGCGATTATGTATCTATCTAGATATCTAGATAACTAGGAATAGATTTATTAGATTGTAAACGACCTTTTTGGCATTAAACATCATGTATGACAGAGTATATATATGTATTCATTTAGTACTAAGGTGTTCTCCAATGAGACTTAAAGACTTAAACTTAATTGTTACATTATATGCGATGTTATTTTCCTTTTCAATGTACGTGTCTTTTAATGGTTAACATTAATTAAGCCTGTTGCTAGCGGATTCGGATGCGATCTTAGGCGCTGTGCACATATTTCACTGTTTATCCTTATTACATCTTTCTCAATTTCTATTTTTAGGTCTCTATATATGTCATCATTTCTAATATACTAAGGTGCAATGATACGTATAGATTTTGATTGGAACCTTTCAATAAATATTTGAATAGGATACCTTACCCCATAATTGAATACCGTACTGGCTTAAAGATAGTTTTGTACAATAGTAATTTATTTTGTATGGATAGTGGTGATTTTCTTCCAATAAGCCCGTGGTATTTACGAAATTGAATGTCCAATCGCTTTCGCTTTATATTAATATATCTTCGCCAAGTTGGCCGTTTATCTAGGTGCATTCCTAGGTATTTTATAAACGACCTAGAAGAAAACTTTTGATCGAATACAAGAACAGTATAGCATATTCTTAGATAAGTATACGGTGATATCTCTTTTCGTAAGTACATAAAGTAGTCATACTAGCCAGTTTCCATACAGGTGTTGATCACGGCATAATTAGTAGATTCAGTCATAAAATATCGTGTTTCATGTAGTTTACTCAAAGTATTCGTTGGCATATGTATAGGTAAAGTATTTTTTCGTGCCTTTGGAATTACAAACGAGTGTTAGCATGTGTGGGTTGGTCAGTGTATATGTGGTAATGAATGTTTATATATCATTTGCTTATAAAGAAAAATTATTTTACATTAATGCTAGATGATGGTTTTTCGCGTCTTAATCGTTTTAATTGTTTAATTTTTAATTTATTTTTTGTAATCCAGTTGTTGTTCATGCGCTATTGCGTATTTATATGTATTTGTATTTAATATTTATTATGGTGATTGTAGTACAATGTGCCAAATAAAGTTTGATTTGATTTTTTTTGCGGGCTTCCGACAGCGGTTTATCCATTATTATAACATATATAACAAAATAAAATTATTTTAATTTTAACTATATGAGTATGTTACAATTAACAATAAACCTATATAAACAGATGTATATGTGAATGTTACGTGTGAAGAGTAAGGAAGGTATATATTGACAGGAATTTTTTTTTTTTGGCCTGTACCATTGGTCGTTTTGGCCATCTATACTGTGATGGTTTTCTTGTTTTAAGCTATGATAGTTGGCTTATTATATTTCTGTGTTCTTCTGGACTATGAACTTATATATGATTTTTGCCGGTTCTTCGTTGTTTGAATCACTTACTATTGAGATGCTATATATTTAAAGGGAGTGTGTGTTTTTAATAATTCCCGTATCGTATTATTTCGATTTTGTTTGTACTTCTCGCATTTCCATATGATATGGTTGATATCCTCTTGACATTTATCGCGTAGACTATTTTGAATTGCGTGTATTGTACAGGTGTTTTATTATGTCCTATTCTAAATCGGATAATTGTTGTGAAAAAGTTTTTGCTATTCTGTACTGAACTGAAACCATGGGTTTTGGCTATTTTTAAGGAATGCGTAGAGATATGTGGTGATTATAGAAGGTGTAAGGAGCGGTAATGTGAACATTCTGGGAAAATGTGATCTGAGTCTGCGATACAGTGGATAATCTGAAGGATGTGAACGAGAACGGAGAATCAACGAGATGCATCTGAAAAAGCGCAGTCTACATCAAGCGACAATAAAATCACGGAGAAGACCCACTTTGTATTTCGATATTATAGAACCAGGAGTAGACAAGGAAGATCAAGCTGAAGCAGTTTATGTTTCGTAACATTATAAGGATTATTCCAAGTAGCTTAAGATCGATACAGGGTATGTAAACAATAAATGAGCCAAGGTGTGTTGTACATTTAGCATAATGATCGGCAAGTAAATTACCTTTAATACCTAATTTGTACCGGTTATGACTAAATTATTTCCTCTCGATGTCGATCTACGTGCTGAATATAAATTTTATTTCGAAGAAAGTCCAGAACAAGACTTGAAACATCAAAAGTAATTATTACGCGAATTTACTAAATAAATGTACGGACAATCGGAAGAACTACTGGCCAGTTACAAATCATGTAATTAGGAAACAAGGTTGTGCTATACTAAGAGAAATTATTGTTGGTAATGTCCAAATTGCTATTGTTAATAACGAGAAATTGATTTCTGAACGTTTCAACCCTATTTTTTCAATAGACGAACTGTTACGCAATCGAAATCCTAAAATAGATACATACGGCATCGAATACATCTCGACTTTTTAGACGAAGATGTCAGAAAACAGATTCTTTCCACGCCTAATAAGTCATCATTATGACAACATTTCTATACAGTAAAAGAGAACAGCGAGCCATTAAAATATCCGTTCGACAAATCTTTAATAGCTGGAAAGTTTCCAGAAACTTCGAAACTGGTTATCGTAATGTTTCTAAAAATTGGGACAAAATTACGAGTTTGTCTGTATAGTTTTTATGTTTTCAAAATTTTTTAAAAGTACGTGAAACAGATCATGTTGACTTTTATCCGGAAACAAATATTTTCCATTCCAAACTGGCACGTATTTATTACAGCTAAAAGAACAAACGATGCTCTTTAACTCGTACGGCGCAACTAATCTTGAAAACGATCGATCAATATAGTTGGTGTCTATCTGGATGTAAGTATTTCATACTAAAGACGATGAAATCTTCTTAGATAAACTATATAGTTGTGGATTTAAGAGTTGTATATAGAAATGATTTATAAACTCTTTACAAATAGAAGTTGGCAAATTAAAATCAATAACACCTATAATGAATATATTGTACAAAACCACGGTATTTCCCAAAATAGTATACACGGTAGGTATCTGTTTTAATATATATATATATATCAATGACCTTTTTAATTTGAATGTATCCGATAAAATTATTACTTATGCCGATAACACCGTCATTTTAGCGAATTCATCCTAATGTCGCTAAATTAGTAGACAAGGGAACGGTTGATATCGTATATGGTCGGTTAGGAAGTAATCGTTTAATCGTACATAAGAACAAAATTTACCAGAATTCGAATACATGGAACGTCATTAAAGTAACGTTAGGCAATAATGGTCTATTATAAATGACGTACGAAGTCAAGTATCTCGACTTACATCTGGATCATAAGTTAAGTAAACATCCTCTTTACATGTCGACGAAATTACAAAAATTGAATTATCATTTTTATTATACGAAGCAATATTTCAGTATAAAACATTCACGTCGACTTTATTTTGCTCTGTATCGCTCTACGATAAAAAAAAAAAATTGTATGAACTGCAACTTCTAAATTGTTTTTTGAAAAATAATAGTATTTTCAAAATTCTAGTAGGGTGATGGTATAACTAGGATGTAAAGTGAATAATACATAGTTTCCTTTTAATAAGGCGATATACGTAGGAGATAGATACTATCGAGCGATCTGAATCTCCTTAAGTATAAACAAAGGCGTTACTGTCGCGTTATGTTTTATTTAGAGGATTTGGACCTAACGTACAATCCTCCTGAAGCTCTTTATCTTCAAAGTCTCTTATCTGTACCTAGGACAGTTCTTCATTTAATAAAATGGTATAATTATCTGCAATAAGGTGATATTTCACTTAAGCTCGGAGCAACATATTTATGAATTATTTTGGAATGGTAGCTCGGATGTGTGTATGTCTATAACGTGTAAATTACGACTTTTTCATACAGGTCGTATAGATGTTATTTTCATTTAGCCCCACAGCGTTTAATTTGACAAAAATTAACGATTGAAAGGGTTTTTTTTTAACAGATAAGTGCACATCGTCGTACATACTACTACTCATAAAACGCCTCGACTAAAGTATAGGCGGGGTATATTAGTAGGATGAATAAGCCAGTATCGACGGGAATGATAATTTCATTGGAGATTAAGTCGTGTCTTCACGGTTTCATATATTTTTACTGAGCAGAAGTGTATTAGTTGACTCGTCTCTTGGTTAGACGTTTCGATGAAAAGTGAAATGTAAAAAGAACACGAAAACCACTAACTGCTGATTTAATAACACACCGAACTCTTGTAAAAAGATGAAAACATCACAACGAAATGGAGAAAACGTTCGTCTTACAGTGAAATCTTATACGAATGACGAAGCGTATAAGTTTAAAACTAGAAACTGGCCGACAAATTAACGACAGATCGAGTAATAAGATACGATGAAGTAACGATATTACTTACATCTCGTTGAAATGTAATATTCAGATCGCTTACGCGAGATATGTATTCTATATGCGTTATCACATCCTATCTTCTCACGGAGATGGATAGGTGCATCCGGCGAATTTGATATTCTACAACGGACGGATGTTCGTCATAGAAATATCTTCGCTAACAAACTAGAAATAATTGTAAAATGTAAATAATATTTGTTCGACATATCGTTCTCATACATCTTAGGAAAAAGCGCATTTAATTTTCAGTACACGCTCGTATGTTTAAACGATTTAAAATTTATTTCCATAGCCCAATTTCATAATTCGCGATGAACGTTGAAATTTGTATATTTTTATAGTAAAACTTTCTTAAAAAAACAAAAAAAGAAACCATAAAATTCGATCGAAAATAAGGAAATTTAATAATTCTTATTTTTAATGTAAATATCGTTAATATAAACGTAGAAGCGGTGAAAATCACGAATAGGTATGCTGAAAACGACTTAACATTTTTTCAATAAAGATAATCATCACCGTCATCATCGTAGTCGCTTCCCTTTTAAACGAGATTCGGTACATCCTGTTTCGTATGCGTCATTCCTGGCATCTTTAATGTTCTCCGTCAGGATTCTGCTTGATGAGGCATCCGGTGGATTTGCCGTCATCAACTCCATCCGATTTCTTCTTCTTCTGTATTTTTCCTTGTACCGCCAGCAGAAAAACTCCACTATCCGGGATTTTATGTGCTATATATTCTTCTTAACATCATCTACCATGTTTTTCCGTTTTTCTCCTATTTCGGATAAAACTGCCACACATTGGTGCTATGCAATCTTTCCATGAAATCCGGAGCAGTCTTCGGTAACACCGCATCTCAAAAACAGAAAGTTTCCCTTCGCACTTCGCGTTCATAGTCCACGTTTCGTAGGTATATCCATACATAGCATCTCATTGTCCGTTTTCGTAGGGTGAGGTTTATCGTTCGATTTCCAAGCACTTTACTTACGTTACTGAAGGCATTTTTCGTCGTACCAATTCGTGTCTTTATTTCCTTGTGGTCTCCACCATCGTTATTTATCAGCTTGCCGAGATGATATTCTGAATTTACATTTTCAATTTCATGTGGTCCGATTTTGATTAAAACCTTCTTGTCGTCGTTCTTTGTCAATTTCGTCGCTTTTATTGATTTTCATTCCGTATCTCGAGCCAGCGCTATTTCTTCGGTCATCATCTTCTGAATTTGCGTTTTTCTGTTTCAGCAATTATTACATAATGTTAAATTTACTCGAGTTCGTTAACAAGCAGTTACCTCGAACAAAACAACAACAAAAAAAAAGTAAGAAAAAAAATATAACAAAAAATACAACAAATTAAAAATGAATAACAAAAACACAACCGAATAAATTAGAAGCAAATGAAACGTGTTGTTGTTTTTTAATATGCACCCGTACAAATTGACAATAAACACACAACTTATACGGTGGGGCAAATGTATTAAATGACTTGTGTTTATAAGAGGAAACTAGTGTTCTTAATGGATAACTGTGTGTAAGTGTTGAGAGCTGAAACAAAAGAAAACATTCAGTATAATACGAAATATAAATAGGAGTGTGTGGTATTTTCCTACAATGTGTAACTTAAAAATAGGATGGAATAAGGGATGAAAAACATAGTCCCTTAGACCATCAAAAATGTGTGTAAAATGAATTTTGTGTAATATATATGTAAATATAAAAGTGAATGTTATACAAACAAAATAATATATATACACGTGCACATATATATATATATATATATATATATATATATATATATATATATATATATATATATACAATTTAAAATAGTGATTAAAAAAAAAAGTAATATTGCTAAGATAAAGATCAAACCAAAGAAACATAAATAAAAGGTTACGTCTAACGTCTAAATATCAGAGAGAAGAAAATAATTATATTATCAAAATTAAATTTATTATAAAACAAGTATGAAGACGCGACTGAATAAAATAACTCAAGCAGTGCAACTGCAAACAAAGTAAGTATATACAAAGATATTCATAAAAATACTAATAGAAAAATCAATTACAAACATGTTAACTATTCAATTAGGAAAGTGTATTTAAATATAAGAAATGCAAACAAAATATATATATTATATATATGTGTGTATATATATATATATATATGGATTACAAGAAAAACAATTGTAGACAATATTATTATTAATGTTGCAACGGTAGTAACAAAATAGGTGGAGGCAATGACCATGAAAAAAAAAAGATGCGGATTCACGATTGAATTAATATCATAAAACATTAAAAACAGAACAAAAAGTTGCTAAAAATTTTATCCACCAGTTTTAAACTTTCTTAGCATTGACAACTCCATATATGACAGAAGACCGGCATGGTTATGTTTAGAAAATACAAGAGACTGTCCTCTATGTACTTTAAATTTATTTCTAAGATCATCAAACAGGGGACAAACAAACATTAAATGCTCAATATCATCTACAATATCAAAGGAGTCTTGGAATAGAAAAAGTTATACCGGGAACTGGAGGCGACATGGAACCTATGCAGGTATGAACCAAACTTACCATGGCCAGAGATCACCTGAGCATTGTAAAAGTTAATATTAATATTTTTAAGTTTGCAACGCTCCAAAAAAACACAAAGGTTTTCCTTCCAGTCGAACAACTGTCCCACCTAGCTTGCCAAATATCAATAAGTGAGGATTGAATATATTTTTTAGCATAGGAACACTAGGAAATGATTCCAAGATAAGCGGATCAATATTAAGGAACTGGAAATTTTTGACACGAGCAACGTCTCTAACAACTCTAAATTCTGAGGTGATAGAGGTTCCAATGACAAAAAGATCTATTGGCATGATATTAGATATAACATTAGCAGCAGAAGTGGGGCAGGTTCGGTATAAACATGAAATACTAAGAAAAAACTTCCTCCGGCAGTTGATAAGAGAACATAAAACGTTTTTGTTCATATAAACAAGAGAGCCATATGTATGAAGTAACTGTATCAGCCCCTTTATACAAAATGACCCTTTCCCCATATTTAAACCCAAAAGTATTAGGCTGTGCAATGTTTTGAGCTTAAAGAATATGGAGTCGCATTTCCTGTGGATATAAAAGATAACTTGTGATATAATATTAGACGAAGATATTTAAGACAATTTGTGTGGTAAAATTTTCGATGTGGTCAAAACGACAACATTTTTTGCATATCCTCGGCATGATGGATTCTGCAAAAACAAGTGATTCCCAGTTAAACGCTTGTCCTCAGGCAGCTTCTTGTATTGCAAAGGAGTACGTACCACGCTGATTGATGACCTTGGTAACTGATGAAGGTGTTTTGCCAAATGACACTTGAAAATGCTGTTTAACATCATCTTCAGAAATATTGTTGGTACGAAAGGTACAAATAGTTGGATTAAATAATTTCTGCTGATGAACCTTAACGTTAGAAATTTAATAATTGTTGCCAATTTATCAGAGTCCGTCTTGGAGGCCGTATTAATAATGGCGGTATTTTTGTTAATTTTTTTATATAAAGGCACATTAATAGCCTTCTTTACAGGACAAATTGTTTTTTTTTAAGTCACGATCAAAAACGTCAACATCGTCGTCACATTTAATAATTATTTTATTTTTATTTATAACTTTTTTCTTGGTTACAGCATCCCTGTACAAAGGTCTGATAACCGACACTTGAGTAGGAGGGGTGTGCAGAACATCCTGCACCACCTTTTTTTTTGTGCTTAAAATCTTTTTAATCAACTCCAAAAATCCAGCTGACTTAGCGGTCACAGAATCAATTTTAAGTGATGTAGAAATAATTTCCTCTTTTTCCTGTTTTGTTATACATTTCCCTTTAAACTGAGAACGAATGTTATTAGAAAGCTGGACAATCTCCTACCCAACTCATTAACCGAGTCCATAACTACCTGCGATGTGGATTGCCCCACATGCAGCATTATTAAAAATAAATAAATAAATGAAAAAATTGAAAAAGTTTTAAAATAACTGAAGAACCGATAATTCGAAAAACGAAATGCGTCTACGTACACACAAAGGAAAAAAATACACTTAATTTAACGATAAATACCAATAATAAATGGGAACTATTTTGTGTTAGATAACAACGTACAATTTAAAGATAAGATAATGGAACTTACTAACTTTATCAGCTGACGCGACAGACGTATTTATGTAAGTAAAGTAATAATAGGGAATACAAAAACCGAACAAAGATTAGATAGCAAAATATACGAGATAACACCGATAATTATTCAACACGAGTTCAACGACACATCGTGTTAACTTACAATTTAAATAGTGACAAGTAGTTCAATTAATACAAATATAACGAAGTGTAATTCCTGTTATGATAAACAGACTAGTTTTAAATTATGCTTCGATAGCTGTGTTATACGGAGCATCGATTGGACCATTTTGTAATCACAAAGTTTGTAAGTACGCCTGAGAGCATCATTTCAGAACCGGATTTTATGGCAATATTAACATCTAAATTCGCTGAATTTAATGTGTTTGGCTGTTTAGAGCATTTACAAAAAAAAAAAAAAGAGATGCGACTAAGGGCACTTATAGATGATGATGTAACGCATTGCTACTGACAAAGTAAAGAACATTACATTTTTTTTTTAATTGCCTAAAAGGCTATTACACGAACTATCAATTTCTAAAAGGCAATTACAGACTTTAAGATTTATTATAAAGTTGGTGAAAAGGTGGGTTTACATCCCGGATTATTGTTTTCAACTGATTGCAGCGATATTGAGTATATTTCTGGCAGATCACAACAATATCATATACCATTAGTGATGTACAGCAATGTTAAATCTTTACTTATATTGCCAAGTATACTTGGTCGAATATAGAAAAAAAAAACGGTTCCACGAGTCCACGATTTTCCAGCTATAACATTTTGCACTGTCTTCAATAGTCTGTTTGCAAGGTTACGTTAACATCGCCAGCAAATAGTCTGGTTGAAATTGGCGATGGAATATAGTCTACAATCGTATTTATTAAGATAAAGATACAGTACACAATAGTCTGCCTTGTAGCACTCCATTTTCTATAATAAAGTCTAAGGAATGTTAATTTTCTACTCCGACTTTGATCGTATGGTTTGAAAGGAAGTTGCTAGTAAATTGAATTAATCGAGCCTTCAAGCCAATCTTCTAAAGTTATTGAGTTACTTTGTATCGCCATGCTATATCGTATGCTTTTTGTATGTGGAAAAATACTGATATAAAATAACGTTCCTGCCGGAAAGTTCTCAATATTTCCTGTTGCAGATTATACAGTTGCCTGAGTGAACTTCTATATTTCCAGAAACCTGTCTGATTTTCAGGAATGAATTCATTTCTTTATAAATACCACAATAAACGACGTGCCACAAGTTTTCCCATCAATTTACCTGTAGTTCAGGTAAGGAAGATTAGTCTACACGATGATGGGTCGGTATTATGCTCTTAAGTTTCAAAACAGGAACAATAACTGCTTTGCCAGGGATAACAGTTTTCTGTCCAGATTTTATTAAAAATATTTAGCAGGTGTTTTTTCATATCTGAATATGAAAATTCCATCCGGTCCTGGGCAGAATTTTTAACTGTTCTATTAATCGCTTCATCTTTTTCCGTGAAAACTGAATTGAAGTCTTCCTGATTGTTTTACTCTATTAGTAATGGTTTCCGCCCCTCTTTTGTTTTGTAAGAAATAAAATATTTGTTACAATTTTTATGATACATCGGCAAAAATTTATCGAAGATACTTACTACCTCTTCCGGATCTTACATAAGGTCTGCGGATTCTTTCAATGTTATAATAGGAGGCGGCTTTCTAGTTATGTTTAAAATACCGATTTTTCGCCACATCTATGGAATGTTAGAGTTTACATCGGTTTCGGAAATGAATTGCTCAGCTTTTCCGTTTATTTTATCTGATAATTGAATGTGCTCGCGTTCTACAAAGGCGAAAATTAGCTAAATCTGCATTCTGTCTTGCAGCTCAAAATTTCCTCAAAGCATTGTTTCGGGTTTTTATAGCCACTTTTACTTCACAAACACCACCAGTGGACATTACGCGTCGTGGCATAAACGAGGGACGCCTTTGGAACGGATTTCTCCGCTGCTTCGATTAAATGATTGTTAAAGTTATCAACCGCTGTGTCGACGTTATCGAGATTGGAATAATTGAAGGTAAATTACAAAGCTCACGATACTTATACCAATTAGCTTTTCCTGTAATCCAACGCTGTGATTTATTAGTCATGTTCTTCCTGGTTATGTCATCTGCAAACTAAATTGGATAGTGATCACTGTGGCATAATTTAGTGAGGAGAAAAAAATCATTATACAGACAGGGTTTTATGATTATCCCTCGGTCGTGTCAAAATCCGGAATGCTTTAAGAAAAACGTATGCGAATTATAGATATTCAAAAAAAAGTTAGCCTAAAGTCTATTTCGAAATCGCCTTCAGATATGGAGAACGGGTTTTATATTAATTATTGATGATATTATTTATATCCTTATAATTTCATTCTTTTCAAATATTAGCAAACAGCCAGTTTATGCAGAGTCATTTTGTATTCGATTTAGGAAACGTGTATATTACAGATTTGTTTCATGCATCTGAGAAATAAGAAAGTCAGACAATTGCATTATAAACGGGTATGTAATCTGTCAAATTTTATTCAGCGGAATATTTTTTAATATTCCTCCGATGATCATATAATTATCTAGAGCAAAAACAACATTTATTAAACGAGTGCGATATATAATGTCGCGGTGGCTTAGTTGCCACAGTGCTCGACTGTAAACTCGATGGTCGGAAACCAACACGCGATATAGAAAATTTCATAATTATTTAATTCTTAATTATCACGGAGAATGCAGTGGCACCCCACTCCGTATAACATCATATGAGCGCGCATCCGCGTCGCATATAAAACAGTGCCTTGAATGCTGGCTCATATTGTATGTAAAAATAAACGTACAATAAACATAATCTGAATAGCGAAGGTTATTAATAAATCTATGTGCGTCCTACGTGTTTGAAATATAAATAATAGTCTGCGCACTAAAGAGAGAAAGACAACTGATAGGCGATGACAGTACGATAGTTTGAAAATAGCTGGAGTAAACTGGTTCAGAGAAGCACCGGAACAAGGACCGATTAAAAAAAAATGGGGCAGCTTTCGTCCAGCATTGGAGCGGTATAAACGTATAGTGATCATGATGTGTATTCATATACGTATGGAGAAAATTTAGAAGACCACGGTTTAAGCGAATAGGAAAAGAGAAAAAGATTTATTTCGATATAAAAATCCATAAATAAATCATGAATTATTTATATTTACGTGTAAACATAAGTATCCTTAAAGTTACCTTAGCAGCTAAATACAAACAAAACACTTTTACAAAAATGAAGAAATAATGAAGAAAATAAAAGTTAAATAACAATAAAACTCTTTACTGAAACGGATAGATAAAATTAGAAATTAAAACGCTTTACCTTAAAGACAGATAATGATCGTGATTATAGAAAGATAATCAATTTTAAAGACGTGTCCCACAAACTATCGTAAAAAACACACGCATGCGTACGTAACACAGAAATCTCGTCAATGACAAAAATTTCGTCAACAATTTTACACGCGTTGAGAATAAAATAATCGTAAAAAAAAAAAAGTTAATTTACTTCTCGTCTTTATAGCGGAAACTAGTGAAATTTCGAAAAATTGACGAAGGGGTTAGTAATAGTGAATTTTAGGGTGATTTGTAACATTAATTGAAGTTTAGCTTGTCATATTATTATACATTTACAGAGCTATACACGTGTATTCTATATATTATTTCGATGCTTACACACACAAAACATAAGTATATATATATCAATTTATTTATGTACGTGTGTATGTAAGGATAGAACAAGACCGCAGTTTGATTTATTGGCTAATGTCGCTTTCCACTTCGTTTTGGTTATTAAATTTTGCAGCAGTCTGGTGGGAGGCTACTATGATTTGATAGTATGCCCAACTAATACATCGTTATGATAAACATTCCACAACATCCGCATCAGCATCGTTGGATATTGTATCGTCTACGTTGAAAGTTAGTCTTGATCATCATCAGTACAAGTTCGTCAAGCTTTCTCTTCACTTTGAAAGAACAGTTGAGAAATATGTCATTAAAGTGAGAAATTCTCTGTTTAATACATAGATATATATATATATATATATATATATATGTGTGTGTGTGGTGAACGTAAATCAAGTTGTCGAGAAGGGGAAACAGTCGTTAACGAAAGACTAACTTTGTAACCATTACCCTTTCTACGACTGATATAATATTATCTATCTCATTTTCTCTTTATTCCGTATACTTTAATTCGATATCGTGGAGATATAGGATTGTATAAAAACCCCCCCCAAAAAAAGGAAATAAAAAATAAAATAAAACTCTAAAAATGTGCACAAAACGTACCTATCGCATTTATCACATGAGGGGTGACGATGTTGCTTGTAGTGGGGCCGTTGCGGTTCCCTCTTTCAAAAATGTTCTCGATGCGTTTTGGCGACTAACAGATAGAGTCATTACCGCGGTATAAAACATCTGCTTCGTCTTTTGTGTACTATAGTCAGACTTAGAGCTTGTTGTAATTTCATCATGGTGTAGTTTACCATCGAGCAAAATCGGACGTATCATCTCGGTGTACCGTCACGAATAAAATGAAGTGTAGCGCGAAGATGCACTACTTAAGTTGGAAAAAGCTTCTAACTTGAAATAGATGAAGGGGAAATGAGATGGGATAGGATGTTTGAAACATTATAACGCAGATGTCGATCTGTTTTCTACAGAGAAGTTAGCATCAGTCGTCACGTACAAAAATGTAAATTATATTGAGTTAGAAGCGCGGGTGGATAAAACTACAAGTTCAAAGTGTATACTATGCATACAATTATATATACATATATATATATATATATATATATATATATATATATATATATATATATATACGTTTTTTAGTGTAACGATGTGTTTTCATACCCTTCTACGAAGTACTAACTGGAATGTATCAACCTAGAACGTGTTTCCCTGGACCGACAAAATTATTTAATTAACGATTAAGGGGGCTTCTTGCACTAATTTCATCTATTTCAGATGTCTCTCATTTTCCTATACTTTACCACGACCTCCTATCGAGCTATCCACCTTGACGTTGCGTACGACACGTATATCATTTTTCCGATACGTGTGTGCGTAGTTTCGTTTATAGAATATGGAAAACATTCGTCCTGATTGAATGTTATATGTGTGTAGATATCACCTATGCACGTATGCAAGACGTCATGTGTTTGTATGATCGTTTTCAAATTAGTAATCTAGAGAGAGAGAGGTGAACGTACGAGTATTTAGAAAATTATTTTCTACGCTGCTAATCGAAAGCTACCTTTATTTGCGGGTAATACAGGCGGCAAAGGCCAATTTAAAGATTAATCAAGTATACGTACACTTTAAAATACGTTAAATAACGAAAACTTTTTGACAACGGTAATTTTTAAATTCACAGCTGAACTTCCCGACATTATTTTAAAACGGATAAGGCGTTGATAATAAGCAACATTGAGCACATGTACACATGGATGGATATTATATATGCAAATATTTGGGACAATGTTTCACAGGATGCATCATAAAGAAATATCAGCCAAAATTACAATGGCTAAAACAGCATTCACGAGAACAAGATCCTTGATCACACAGCAAATCATGTCTCTAAACGTACGAAAACGAATATTAACAACTTATATATGGCCAGTAGCCTTGTATAGGAGTAGAAACCTGGACTATGTCCGTAAAAAATAAACAAAAATTAGAAGCATTTGAAAATTAGTCTTGCCGTCGACCACTGAAAGTTTCATGAATTGACAAAACATCAAACCGAAGTATTTTTGATCGAGTCCAAGAACGACGTACTATCTGACGAAGCATAAGAAAAAGGTGGTTGGAATTGATCGGACATGTACCGAGACATGGAAGAATGCTAGCCGATGTAATGGAAACCAAAATAACATTCTAAAACAGACCTAGGCTAACACTAATGGACACCATAATACAAGAAGTAGGAGCACTAACGTATGTCCAACTCACGAGGAGAGCGGCAAATCGAGAACAGCTGAAGACGAATATATTACTGATGGCGAACCAGTGACTGAACAACCCCGAAAAAGAAAAAAAAAATATATATATGGAATTTAAACGCGGAATATATAAGACGATTAAGTGCATTTGAAATGTGGACAGTCGCATATGGTAAATTCCATGAAAAGAGAATAGAACAAAGAAGTGCTCAGAAAAAGTGGAATGGAAAAATGATTCCGTTAGATGGCATCTGGAAGAGAAAAAGAAAATATGTGGCACACAAAAGCAGAGAAAAAATATTATTCACGCTGTCTATACATGGGAATACCGAAGGGAAACCTCCGCGGCAAAAAAGAAGACTGAAAATGATAACATCTGGAATGGGTCTAAAAACTGAAAAACTGTTAAGGACATAGTGGGTGCTGCCGGGAGCAGACCATTATAGGGGCGGATATTTGAATCAACTGTATATAGGTGTTTGGAAATCAAAAACGCAACGTGATGATGATAAGATATATATATCTACATATATATATATAGCGTATGTTTTTGTTGAATTGTTTAAAAATGTAAAGAAACATGGTTAGATTACAGAAAATTGAAGGCGCATATTGTGCACACGAGGAACATAAACAATGTCTATCAATTTACGCTAGGAAAAATAAATTATACAAAAGCGAATAAATATGCGAAATAGCGAGTGGAAAATCGGATTAATTGTGTTTCTTTTCGAAATAAGTAACTGTAAGTCACAAAAATCAATTCATTTTCGTAATCCGAGAGAATTGATGCTTAATTCGTTGCCGATCGACTCCTGAACCGTATCTATTTTGAAATATTTATATATTGCTTCTTTACTAACATACCACGGCATCTGGTAAATTAAACGTAACATTTTATTCCAGAATCATTATAGTGTGTTGGCTGTTAGATTTCTTTGAACATCCCCAGAATTGAGCGGCATATGTAAAAGTTGGTACAGTTTTGTACAGAAGCATCCTGTTCTCTAGGAATAGTTCAAACCTATGTCCTACAGTACATCTTTCTGAGTGTTCCCTTCAGCTTTTTGTCCAAGTGAACTTCCAGATGTAAATGTTGATTGCTTAAGGACTACTTTAGAAGTAAGACGTAGTCTGTCGGTAACAAGCCATGCCATATTTTATCAAACGGTTTTCCGAAGTCTATGAAAACTGCCTTACTTAATGCCCTCGTTCTAGCACTTTTTCTATAGTATTAACTATCCTATGGATTTGGTGTAACGTTGAGTGGTTCTTTCAGAAGCCGAACCGATGATTTGGCACAATCCGTTTGAATGAAATTATTTCGTTTAACCTAGAATAAAGTAACGTTTCTAGAAGCTCGGCTGCTGTTGGAAGTAAAGAAATCGGTCTGAATGAAGCAGCTTCTTGGGTTAAGGGATTTGATTTAGATACGAACGCTCTTATTTCATATTCGGAACAGTATGATTCAATTAGTCTTCAAAATTTGCCAGATAATTTAGCGAAGACGTCTGCTTTTTGTTTGTTGCTTCTCGTCCAATTCACCAAATTGTCGTGTAGAAGCTGATTGGGTTGTATTATTCTAAGATATATTTTCCAAAAGGATTGTGGAATCTATTTCATTTGATGTTTTTAATGGTTTCCTCAGTGTTGTTCTTTCATTTAATAGCCGCCTATACCGATCCCAGTCTGTGGATTTATTGTGCATTGTGTGCTGATAGTGGCAATAATACTTGAACGATCTGAATGTAATAGCCTGATTGAACATATGTGTAATTTTTAGACAGCCCTCGAAATATGTAAAAATTGAGTATGTCCAGTTTTCTGTTAATATCCGTCGGCCAGTATGTAGACTGAATACAGCAAGGAGAACAGAGAATACGTACGTTCAACGGATTATGGAATAGAATCCTAGAGAAGGGTGGAAATGAGTAGGGTTTGTGCTAGGAGGGAGATGATATATATATATATATATATATATATATATATATATAAAATAGCTAAACAGGGGGAATGATCGGATTGCATGGAGGAATCATCTGGCAGCCAATCGAAATTAGCAATTAATATATATATATATATATTTATATTCGAGACTAAAAATTTAAACGTGATTGTCGTCGGGTACATCTTCGAAATGAAGAATGAGTAATAAAGGAAAAAATGGAAAAATATATAAAAAATGACTAACAAAATTTTTCATTTGAAATGAAAAAGGTAAAAAAAAAACACATTAACGAAATTAATTAATAAAATAAGGAAAGATCGCTAATATTTCTTAATGATTTCTGAATCGCTTCATCTGAGTAATTCTACAATGTGTATACATATATATATCGTCATCATCGCATTATTTGTTGTCGAACTTCGTGACTGGCTCGTTATACACAATTTTCGAGACACTAAATTATGCGCATCGTAGGTTCACGTTCATATTATGTTATACGAAGTAGGCACTGCGTTTTCGATGATAATTAGGAATTTACTGTTGGGTCGAGTCGAACCGTGTGGAAAATCTACGGAAAGGTAGGTAGTATTTGAGGGTAAGCGTGTGTAAAGAGATTATGGAAAAGATATGGAGAGTCCGCTATAGGTGTCGTATTTAGCGAAATGTATCGTAAGAACTATATGAATCATTTGATTTAATTCGTATAAAGCGGGACATTAACTAATTTACTGGTGATTAGAATGCGCGCTCTGAAGACTAAGACATAGTTAAAAAATTTTCCCTTTTGCGAGTTTCTTCCATTTTTACAGCAGAGTCTGTGGCTATTTGTCAAGCTCTGCGTTTCATTTTGTTGAATCGGGTAACTCAAAAGGTAATAATTTTTTCTGATTCTAAAAGTTGTCTCTTGGCCTTAAAGTTCTCACTTTATAATCCTCATTCCTCTTCCATAAAATTCGTAATCACATTACCCTTTTACGGGATGCCGGTGTCTCTGTTAAGTTTGCATGGATTCCTGGTCATGCTGGTATTAAAGGTAATTCACTCGCTGATCATTATGCTAAATGTACAACGTACCTTGATTTATTTATTGCTTACACGCTGTGCGCATTGATCTCCTGTCTATCATTAAGACAGCTCATAAAGAATACTGGAAAGCTACTTGGAATAATCCTTATAATGTTACAAAATATAAACTGCTTCAACCTGATCTTCCTTGTCTACCATGGTTCTATAATATCGAAATACAAGCGAGTCTGCTCCGTAGTTTTATTGTCACTTTATGTCGACTACGTTTTGGAAAAAATCGTCTACCGGCTACACTTTTTCAAATGCATCTTGTTGCTTCTCCGTTCTGTTCACATCCTTCAGATATCCATTGTATCGCAGACGCAAATCACATTTTTCTGGAGTGCTCATATTACCGGTCCACTCGTGACTCCTTCTATAATCACCTCATATCTCTAAATGTTCCTTTTCCTGTCAATATTCCTTTCTTACTTTCCACACGTAACATGCACATATACATATGTTTATATAGGTTTATTGTTAATTGTAACATACCCATATAGTTAAAATTAAGATAATTCTTTTTTATTTTTTCTTGTCTATATAATATAGTTTAATGGGTAAATTGATATGGAAGCCCAATAAAAAAAAAAAAAAAAAAAAAAAGTTTCAGTTGTTTCGAGGATATTTTAAACTAAAAATACTTAATCCGATTATTTCGAACATAACAGTGTGTCAATCGGTGTTTCGGTATAGATTAAAGGATCTGAATACAAATGTTGCGAATAACTGGATAATGACCACTCACTTTGAGCTTTACATAGGCGAAACGTAAACGATTATCAATAATAATACCGTTGACAAAAGTAAAATAAAATTACATTAGTCGATACACTTTTTCGTTTGTCCCTGTAATATCGGACACAAATATAAAAAAAACAAACAAACCAAGAACAATCTAACCTCGATGGATGCTAATGCCTCACTAACACGTAACAGGATAATACGAACTTATTATGTATTTCCGTCGATATGGAAAATGTGAGCACACAACCATGTTTGATGTATTACATATTAATAAACTGAAAATATAATTCGGTTTGTATATATTGATTTGAAATAAATTTAATTTAAATCACACATAATAACACAAAATTATACACGCTTTAATGTAATAATTAAATGAAATAACTCGAAGAGTCTGCAAATATAAACTAACATTTTACGTATAGTACAGGGTTTTTTAAATTATAATTTTTTATACTTGATTACAAAAAACAGTTAAAATCACTAAAATTTATTTATTAAGCGAAGCTTTTCGGCAACTACGCCATTATCAAGCTATATATATAAATAAAATTAAATATATAAAAACATAAAATATTAATTTAAATCTAAAGTTCGCAATTTTTACATAATAAATGAATTGTAAATACTTAAAACTATCTGACAGTGACTGTGTGGTAAACGACGCAATCAAATATCAGTAATATAAAATTTACAGAACAGTAGCTAGAAAATAATTATTTTATAAAAATATGTATTTGAACAATGAAAAATATATTTTATGTAATCAAAAATCAATAGCTAGGAATGATATAATTTTTACAATATACGTTTTAAAAATAATTCTTCCTAAAAATTTATTTTAAAAAAATTATTTTTATCCCTTTCTTTTATTTCCATTTTTTCGAGTAGTTTTCTTTTTTTTAAATGTTTTTCTGTATGTAAAATTTTATAATTGCGATTAATATTATTTATTTTGTGTTTTAATTCTATACAATGTTTTCCAAATAATGATTTTTCATCATTATTTGTATTTAAATGTTCTTTAAATCTTGTTATGAATTGTCTGCCTGTTTCTTCTATCTTTTTCATATTGATTACAATAATATATATATGTTATAAAAAATCACTACATTCCACAATCTAAACTTTATAATTTTTTAGTTATATAAATATTTTTATAATTTAAACATTGTACGACCGCTAAATGTCTCTTATTATGAAAATGTACAATTTAACATGCTATCTACCGGAATAAAAGAGCACTGCGACCGAACCAGTTAATAATGTTGATTATTATTATCATTGAACTAAAGTACTATATATTAGACGGATTATTCGCTTTTATTATTTACTGTAGAGCGCGTGTTATATTTTCTAAACGAATGGAAATGGTGTAAATCGCGTTGCTCGTCTCTGAAGAAATGAAAGATTTGCTGCAGTCGAGCGTAAAATTACGCTACCGAGAGAAAATAGTTGCCGGGCTGTAAACAAGTTTAGACGTATTTTAGGCCGATAAGAATTTAAGTAATACTAACAGAGAAAAAGGGATTAAGAAGATGGCATATATTAGACGCCATAGTTACGCGTACTTTTAGAATGTAGTAGTTTGATGGATATTATAAATAATAATAATATCATTATCATTATCATTATTTTTATTATTATTACAGTTGAGAATAGCGCGAGAAAATTGTCCTGTTAATTCAACCGGCTTAAATGGTTCAGGTGAATTTAAAGCTCCCTTCTTACAAACAAGCCCATTTTCACTCTCTAGTCGTGGTAATATCGTCGTAACCCCAAAAATTGGAAGATGTTGCGAGAAATCCTTTTAACCTTTAGACAAAGCTTTCGTCCTAATATACATACGTAAACATATATATATATATTTATTTATTTATCTTTACATAAGATGTAGCCATTGTTTCAAAGGTGAGTAGCTTATCTAAATCGGGTTAACACCTAATTATAACATCGGTGACAAGTACCGCTTACAGCACGCAACGAAATCCTTTTCGTTTTGCTACAGCGCTCGTCTTAAATATGCGGAACTAAATCTACCGAAATTGTACTATTCCGCGCGTATGTTTCTAAAATCGGATTACGAACTAGAAACACATTCCCTAGTACCGTTTATTGCTACGCGTATTTTAACCAAACATATGGAGAACGCTTTAAGCAAAATAACTATACATATTGTATATTAAGGCGCGGGGTAATCTAAACCAAACCTAATACAACAATTTATCATTAGTGCAGCCTTAAGACTAGTCCGTCATCATTATAATAAACTTCTAACGTTCCAGACCTTCTTTTAACTTTTTTTTTTTTTTTTAAAGTATAATTGCTTAATTTAGCTCGACCTTCCGTGAGTTCGGACCTTAAATTTATCTTTAGGATATTATCAAAAGTGATCCACCATGTCTCGAAGTACAGCACGCAGCGTGTAATTAAGTGTGGTCTTAAATATATATTACACGAATCAGACGTCTGTAAGCTGTACGATGCACTAATTGAGTGGATTCCGCGTTCAAAATAAGATCGTCAACTCATTCCGTATATACTGTTGGAATATATATATATATATATATATATATAACCACCAACCCGTTCGAAAATAATATAATGCCCGCGTTAGAATTGTCGGAATAGTCCATTAAAGTTTGCTTAAGACGTATATTAAATTTTAATTCATTCAACTTATTTTCGCCATTCCGAGACATCTGACGAGAGTCCGCTCGTAAAAAAAAGTTCCTAAAGTTACGAAGTCAACCAATATCAATAAAGAATACCCCGGTTTATCATTAATTTTAATTACCTCCTTTTACAATTCAATAAATAATACGATTTATTCGTTAGAGTATAGTAAGCGTAAGAAGTTATAATTTTAAATTAAGATAAACGCAATTTTACATTATCGTTTGTATTGCAATGCGCCTAACTATATATATATATATATATGTTTAAAAATTATAAATTTACAAAGAGTGTTTGAATTCGAGTGCATTAAGTTTCTCAATACGTATAATAAACTATACATCTTTGTCTAGTCCGATCTAAAATAGATTACGAAGCCGAAATATATTCTACAGCTAATCTCGAGACTACAAGTAGCGTTTAAAATTCTGCGCTCACTCCGATTATGACGCATTTCGAACTACCTCTATAGTCTGAATCGTTAGAATGGTCTCTAAATTATTGCCATAATATCTTTTAACCCAGACTAAAGTTTCCGAATTTTCACTAAACTGTTCCCTATAATCTATTCCATCTTCCCAGAAACTTCCACAATCAGATCGAACAATATTTGATAGAATCTTGTCGACGATCAACGCAGTTTATTAATTACATAATCGCAGCGCTGCCTCCGTGGAAAAACAACCCAATTGAGCTGGATCTCTCAATCCGTAACCTAAAAAAATAATGCCTGCCCCATCGAAGAAATCAAGAAAGAAGTAAAATAACACGTACCTCTTCCGTATTTTACACTGACGCATCTTTACACAATGAGTTTGTTGGTTCGTCGAAAATGAAGTAATCATTCGTTATTCGTTTCCCCATAAATCCCGTTATTTCAGCTGAATTATAAGCGGTTAAATATGTTCCGATCCGGCTCTCAACGCTCTTTATGCTTCAAACACGATCAGCATCCGATAGTCGAAGAAATGGTAACAATAGCACTGGCGAAGCTGAATCAAAGAGTGACGTTCTTTGTAATGTGACTAGGGAGGTTGCTTAGTTCTTTGCCAATTCCAGACGGTTCGGTTCGGGTGTTTGATCTTTAAAAATGCATCAAATTAAAGTGGCAACTGAACGCCTATTTATACGATCCAGTGGTGTGCGCGTGATTTTAAACTTTTAATTAATATTTTATTCGGTAATAATTTATTTTTTACAAACCTCCAATGTATTTACCTACGTATATAATTCAATATTCCGTATTTTCATTATAATTGCCGGTAGTTCGATATTGTGACCTGTATATTTAGAAAATTTATCACCGACGAGTATATATAATATACAAAAACGTACACGATTGGTGTATATGCGTATTGTAACGAGAGGTAAAAAGTAAAAATTGTCTAAAAGATAAATAAATGGTATACACAACAGGTTACGAGTGCATCTGTATAATAGTTTAGTTGACTGAGAAAACATACAAGTCGAGTAAGTAAAATAAATAAAATTTAAAAAGAAAAAAAAACAGTCATGAAGTCGACTGACTACGTGGAAAGAAAAAAACGTTAAATTTTTTTAAAAAACGATAATAACAATAATAACGATAAATAAAACGAAAACTTAATCGGGCGCTTTTCGCCGTACGGCGTTATGATTTATTCCAATTCCCTTTGCGCGCGAAAAACCTTTTTTTTTCCTTTTTTTTTCTTTTTTTTTTTAAGAAAAATAGGAAATCTAAACCTGCCCGTTATAACGGACGAGATTAAGCTTCATCTAACTAAGTAATAAGAAAACATTCCGGAGGGTTAAGCGGACAAATGTACGACGGACGGACTGTGCAAAATAGGATCAGGTGTGATACGGGTTTGTAAATCCTTCTGTAAGTGAGATTCGGTTAAAGTAACCCCGATATAGCGTGTCGGAAGCGGCATTAACTCCAAAAGTGGTAATCTAGCCTCGGGATTTATCTGCGACTTTAAGGGTCGCGCGATAAGTACTAAAAACGATGGAACTAACATCATCGCCTTATCCGTGGAAACAACTCGACGAAATCCGGCCAGTCGAATGTTTACTACTACTACTACTACTAATGTTACTTATTTCGAATAACTTTTAAAAAATATATATATATCGAAAACAAGAAGAAAAACTAAGAGACGAGGCGCCGCTAAAAGCAATTTGTTCTTCGAATCTTATTGGCCGTTTCGTGGAAATTGTATAAACGCACACATGCGTACGAACGTACACAACACGCCGAAACGACCCTACGGCCTTCTTAAATAAACAAGATTTTTATCGCTTACTGTAACGAAATCTCTTTCAACCGTGTTTTATACATCTCTCGCTTACGACAAAAAAAAAAAGTAAATGTAAAAACGGAAAAACGGAAAAACGGGTTTTCCATCATCCTATACGATAAAGAGGCTGACCCGATTTTCAAGGCTTAACCACCACCTCTACCATCATCATCGGGCGAAGGTGTCCAATTCACGAAGAATTCCAATTCGGCAGCTTTCTTCGAAACAGATGCGTTCGTTCTCAGAGAAAAGCTTTAACTTTTTCTCGAAAATATTTTCGAATTTAAACTCGAGAAAATTTCTTCACTTACGACGACGAGATTTTCTTTTCTCATTTTCACGCCTAATCCGACACTAAGAGACGTGTCACGATGAAAAACGAAAGATACAAATCTCGTAAACTACGGATATACCCGCCGCGACGTATCCAAACTACCTAACTATATTTTTATCTTTTATCTTATACAACGGTATAGATTTGTTACAGGGCGAAATGCAATTTCGACGTATAGCGTAAACAACGGAGTTGGATAAGTGAGAACTTGTCTGAAAAATAGGAAAAATTTCAAAACTTTCGCTAATATAATATTAGCATCGTAGTAGTGAATCAGTCGTATAAATCGTCGGCTGTCAACGATGATTCGTGGAGATAATCGTACTCATTCGTCGGGACGCGACAAAAAATTTTACCGAATTCATTTATCCGTCTCTTCATCTGGGAGTCGTGATGAATAAATTTCGTTCAACATGCACGCAAATTCGTATTCTCCTACAAAGCAGAAATATCACGAATTTTCTCGTACGGCTTATAGAAATATCCCATTTCGGAATCAAAGTCTAAGCATTCTCGATAATATATATTGCAACAAACGAAAATTTCTCAGTGGAGGATAGAAAATATTTCATCGAGAATTGCTCTGAATAAAGTGGAAACACGGATCACGAATAAAGCGCGTTATTATATTAATGTAGGATATATTCCCGTCTAAATTACACCAAACTGTTTAGATTCCTGAAATAGTGTCTTTACATCAAAGGCTTATCTCAAAACCATTCAGTATATCCGATCTAATGGGATCAAGCGGAAAATATTAATCGCGATTCTCTTAGTGTTCTTAGAACAAAACCTTAGGCTACCCTACCGTAAAGATTATATTCTGTTAACCATTGTGGAAAAATTTATTTTATTTATACGATAACCTTGTATCTTTCGTTCGGGCTCCATCCCATTATCCGGGGAAATTAAGTATGCGATCGGGCTGCAAAACTCGAGGCATCGGAATGTGTTCTCATTACGAGGATTCCGTCTTCCTGTTTAGTTGCATTCGTTCGAGCAGACCTTCTTCATCGATGGAAGTCTCTGTAAAAGACGGCTTAACTTTTATAGATCTATCTAATCTCCGTACCACATTCATTCTCGCGCTTACGCAAGAACCTCCCAGCTCGGCGTTTCTTTTCCATCCTGGACAGACTTCGTTCCAACCACAATTGCCTTTCTAGCCATTCGTACTCCATCTGTATACTGTCCTGTCGATGCGGGAACTATATGCTAATCATGTGATTTTTGCTTGCGATTTGCATCGCAGAGGTAGAGATGCCTTTATTAATAACATTTTACAAATATTTACCCCCTCTTCTCGGTTGCCTACATATTGGCCCTGAATAACAATAATATCCTCGCAAGTTCTGGCCACCTATGTGTATATACATCTAAAATTAATCTCTAAATGTTTTTTTTTTTTTTAATTTTTTATTTCACCCACTTTTTCCTCTGTTCTTTTGTTATCTTACGCGTGATATGTATTTAACTCGGTATAAAATAGAAATATTATTGTAGAAATATTCGCTAGCGCGGGCAGATGAAATATTGATTAAAGACGGGTTTTCTAGGGATAAGAACGGTAACGGAGATAAAACTGTCCGAAGAAATATTGTTAAAACGTTCAAAGGACCACCTGTTGACGCTGATTATCCCCCGATATTATATAGTAAATCGCCATATGCCGTTTGTAACAGGGTTATTACAGCATAAGGAGTCTAGTTTATATGTATGCTAAGAGTCTAGGAGTCCGCTTTTTCTGACAAAAGTCAGAATTTTACCTAATGATTGACGGTCGTTTGAGAGGATTTTGTGTTTTTTTAACCTGTGTGGTGTGAGTGGCAGTTGTAGATTCTGTTAAATGTCCGCATGAGGGGCAGTTTGTTGGTGAAAAGGGCTTTTGGTATACGAATAATTGTGTGATCCGGCTGTATGACCCACACGTAGCCGGTTTGGGGTACCATATTCTTTTCCGCTTGGGCCATCTGGAGGCCACCAGGGTTCTATGGTTGATTTTATGCTCCTCGGTAGGTTGTTTGTGAGGTCTAGTCGGTAATCCATTCCTGTTTACTTCATGAATACGTATGCTAATGTTGATGGTGGTGGTGGTGAGTATTCTGGTACTGGTGAAAGTACTATAGACCGAGCCTTAAGGTCTGCTTCCCAATGTGACTTGGGATCCACGATAATAACGATTTTAACGAATGTCAGTTTTCTGCAGCCCATAATGGCGCAGGAGTCACGAAAAGAAAGTCAAAATAGATTATAGATGTTCGAAATTATTTTTCTGCTCTCAGAATCGTTAACGATCTAGTATTCGGTAAATATCTACCGATTATTATTTTTAATAGATAAATTTTAGAACATGTTTATGTAAACTAGATAAAAAAATAGTAAAGAATCTTAAGATTATAAAGACAAAATCTCTGTATGCTTGTTTCATCGGTTTACGATTAATCAGTATATTGAAAAATGAAAATACGCCATTTTTACCTGAAGCTAAGATGACGTTTAGAGGTTTACGATCCTGTTTAACTGAGAGAAAGATATTACTTCAGCAATAAAACCGCAGCGTAACTTACCTACCGCCTGGAAGACAATTTACCAAAAAAAAGGAAGCTACACGAATAGAATAAAATAAATAAATAAATCCTTTATTAAATAATTAAAATACAATCGATATATAAATATAAATCGTGTACCGGAACTCGTCTTATCACGGATAGCTTGAAAGATTGATTAATTAATTATAAGGTAAGTAACAGACGGAAATATGCACGACTATTACAACGGGGGAAATAAAGGGGGGAAAAAGCTTAAACAAAGCGAGTATAATATTAGATAACGTTGATACTAACGATTGAATATGAAAATAATTAATATAACATCGCGCTAATAATTCGAGCAATATTGACTCGCTACAACAAATGAATACGTCTACACGCTTATATATATGTTATATACGTAAACATGATTTTCCCTGCAATCGTAATTACTTATTAACGATATAAACTCATTAATACGGGCGATCGTCGAAAAATGTACGCGGTCTGTTAAAAATGTATTCCTTAGACGAGCTAATTACAGAATATTATGCGTATATAATTCATTCTAGTATAACGGCGAGCCATTTAGTATGAACCTAAGTGGTCCTGAATGAGCTGCAATTTATTATAACTAGCATGTCGAACACCAAACAGGACGTATATAAATATCGGACGCATTTTTTTGTTTTTTTTTTATTTATTTCTTTTATTTACAGACGCTCGATTACTAAGATCATTTGCGTCTAAGGGTAGGATGGCATTAATTAATCCGGTTTCTGCAAGAAATTTTTAATGATACATCTATTTTTTCAGGGTCATCCTGCAGTACGTCTCCTAGTGAACTGGTTGATATAAAGGTTTCGATGGTTTGCATATTTTGCACATTCCAGTAGTATGTGATTTTATTGTTATTGAAGTATCGCGTGTATTGATTTTCTATTAAACACGAGATATACCGAACAAATGAATCCTTCGTATTAGTTAATAGGTTTAGCGAAGTTAAGTTTATTGTCTATTTTGCCATTATTTGCATCCCGTAATATCAATTTTTTACCTGTCCGTTTCTTGTTCTAAATTTTTTCCTTCTCAATTATTACATTATCCTAATATTTTTCTTACAAAATTCATTCATCGCAACTAAGTTGTTCTACGTATAAATAATTCCTCGACAGCATCGTTTTATTCCGTTATTCCGGACAACGATGATATCCGATCGTAAATTGTATAGACGAATTCGTCGGTATATTAATTTTATCGTGTGAAAAAGTTTCTTAAATCGATTTTCTAGCGCGCAAAAATTTTAAATTACACAGACTCTAGCTATCGCTGATCAGCTATCGCTTGTTTTTTTAACATCATCCAGTTATTTCGGCGAACTAGTGTGCAATTATCAAATTAAACTCGCTCTCGGTTTTTCGAAATTAGACAAATTAAACATCATCAGAAAGTGAATATATATATATAACAAAAAAAACGCAGATTTACAATTCATGCGTCCTTCCTGGCATGACATACGGTGCGCAAACATGGTCACTGACAGTTAGACAAAGTAGAAAAATATTAATAGCTCAAAGAACTATAGAAAGGAAAATTATCGGGATAACAAGGATGGACAAAATCAATAATACAGTATTACGGGATAAGTCGAAAACAGAAGATGCTCTCCGCAAAATACTGGAAATGAAGTTGGGCTGGACATGTAGTTCGAACGGATACAAGCAGATGGTCCAAGAAATGTACCGAATGGTTACCAATCAATAGGAAAAGATTTAGGCGAAGACGAAAAATGAGATGGAGGGACGATATTGTCAAATACGCAAATACAGTCTGAAAAAAGCACTTAATCGGATGGACTGGAAACAGCTAAGAGAAAAGTATGTAAACGTTCAATAAATTGGAAGAGGCCGACGCTCGTTCACGGGCTTAATTTCCGTAATACAGTTAAACATATTAATATTAGTTTAGCATTAAGGAAAGCTATACATAATAATATTAGTTTAGTATTAAGAAAAGTTATACACACATTAGTATTAGTTTAGCATTAATAAAGTTATACATATTAATAGTAGTTTAGCGTTAAGAAAATAATATTTGTAAATTTTAATTTAAAATAATACAGGCTATTGTAATTGTTATATATATTATATATATATATATATATATATATATATATATATATATATATATATATATATATATACATATGCAAGAATGAGGAGTATAGGGAGTTGAATGAAGATAAAATCAAATAACTGATTAGAAATAAAAATACATCCAGAGTTTCATATAATTTTACAAGGACGTGTGGAAGATAATTTTAAAATTTAAAATAGATTATGTTGCGCGAAACGGTTTTTTTTTAATGATTTCAGATAATGTTTATGTATATATATGCGTGTATATAAACTTTTTATACATAATATATTTATATGGGAAAATTACAAACGGAGTTTTTATTTATCAAATTAGTGAGAAGGAGAGAAAAAAACTGAGTTGTCATTCTCTTATCTTCCAACCGTTTTGAACAATCGATTTTAATAAAATTATCTAAAAGCATTATTTCGTTTTAGGCGGAAGTGAAACACGTTGAACAGTATAAATGACATTCGGAGTCTCGTATAAATACATAAATGCACCGGCCGTCAATTTATTAGATAACAGTCTTCAGATAGGTCGATTGAAACGAATTCGCATTTCATATAACAATTGCTAGATGTCAGTTGTAATTATGTTATTCAGAAAAAATTAATAAAATTTAATATTTCATCGAAGATCGTAATAATTAGGAGATATAAATAATAAAAAAAAAATAATTAAATAACGTTAACCGTATTAAAAATCGTCGATTGCGTCCGAATAACGAATACGTGTAAAACATTGCGCAAAAGTCTGAAATGTCTGTTCCGTTATCAATTTTCTTTTGTTTTTCGCTTTAAAATTTCCACCTGCGTCATCATCATTACCGCTCGTCGGCCGCGCGTAATACACCTGCGATGAGCGGTAATAAACGCTTTTCCTTTTTTAACGTATATTTAAACAGATGTCGCGTCCGTATCGTCCCGATTAATTAATTATAAATATAATTACTCGCTTAGCGTTGGCAAATGTTTTAAACGAATTTATTCTGTAGCGCGAATCAATCTTTATCGTTACACGATAATAATTTACTAATATCGTTTACTTTTCACACTTTCAACGCTTAAAACGAAAAATCCTTATTATTATTATGCGAATAATTTCGGTATAATATATGGAAAAGTATCTGTGTAGGAAGAAAGCTTTCTCGGCGATACATATTCAAAACCGAAAGAAATAAAAATGATTTTTTTTTTCTATACACAGTGTAGTTGAAGACAATAGTGTGTTAATGAAATTAATTTACATATAAATTAACGAAACGCTTGCTAATGGTCGTCATTCATTGTTGTTGATACAAAATTTGATTCAATTATATTCGATCGTTTTAATCGTCTAAATAGGGTGTTATGATAAGCCTGTGCGCCAACTGATTGAATTTTCTAGTCGTATATAATCCTATTTCTTCTGTAGGTACTTGCTAATCTTTATATATTTCGTCATTGCGCACGTACCATGGTGCACCGATTATCGATCGTAGTATTTTTGATTAGCCTCTTTGGACGATCGCTATATGAGATTTTCTTGCGATTCCCCGGTGTAAAATTCCACGGGATCATATAGACTTCGACATTGTTTTATAAAGTAGTATACCTTGTTTTCCGAGGATAGTCTTTCATCAAGGTGTAAGCGATCGTTTTCTAATTTAACTTTACTACTGGGGGATAACTGCGTCCACTTTCTTCATAGTGCACATATAACTTGTGTACACTTCGATTCGTTAATTATAATTCTACGAGATTTATACCATTTTACAGTTTTCAAAGTCGTTGGCACGTAAAGATGAGTTTATTGTTATTGCAGTGTCGTATGCGTTGAAGTCTTAAATGTATGCCTGATATAGCACCGGTCCGAGCACACTGCCACGCGAACTGCTGAGTTCGAATGGTGGAGTATGAACCATTAACATTTACACGGAAAAATCTTTCTTCGAGATAACATTTGGTTAATGGGTAGTATTAAATAGCTGCTTTATTTTGAATAGTAATCGATGCAAAATTAACAATTCTAATCGATAAAATAACGCGGATTATCGAAAATACGATTAAAATTAGAAGTAAAAATATTAAATCATATTTATAAACGGTAGACATTTAATACGATCTTCATTTACTAATGTACGCATGTGCGTATATATATATATATACAGTAGCGTAGACAGACTTGGTTGAAAGCTAAATTATAACAGTAAACCCGAATTGAACTTTAAGTAAATAACCAAAAACTCAAGTAGGTTAAATCTCAATAAGCAATCCAATTCACCGGAGTTATTTTTATACTTATTAGACGTCGAATATGTAATTCTATTAGAAGCAATAGACGACAGAAATGTTTAACGTCACTGGAACACACTAGTAGTATGCTATTGAGGACAGAGAGGGAGATGGTTACAAAGTACAATAAATTCCGCGAAAAAATAAACCATAAATAATGATTTTATATTTTCTGAAGGAATAATACATAGTAATAACTATTTATTTACTTCAAAAACAACAAAATTTAAATAAAATAAATGAAAAAAAAATAGGTTTAACAAATGCAAAACTGCATTTAACAACGAGTATATATTTTCTCATTATCAGATTGATTCCAAAGGGGGGTTGGGTTTCAGACCCCAAGACCCCCTGGCAGCGCCACTGTATATATATATATATATATATAGGTGTTGGAATTGAATCGTGGGTAGTTTGTTTGAGTTATTGATTTTATAATTTTAAATTATTGTTATATTGTCCATTAGTACGCACAAATACGTTCGGAATTTTCTTTAATACTAATGTACACGTGTATTTCTGTTCATGTATTGAATTATGTACTTTCCAGTATAGAAGAAGAAAAAGAAGGTTAATTGAATATTTACATTCTTAAATTATTGCAATATTTTTAAAATGACTAAGCACTCAATATATAACTTTAGAAAATCATTTTTTTGCAAAACGCCGGTTCATCGTGAAAAACTAATAATCTAGATATTACATTATTAATTTATGTAGAAAATAAAAAACTACAAAATAAAATGAAATACTAAATTATAAGACACTAGGCTATAACCAACAGTATGAATTAATTAAAATAATATAAATGCTTAATAATAATATAATTATTTAATTTATTTTTTTATATTTATATTTATTTCAATGCGAAATTCTATAAATCATGAAGAATTTATATCTACATTATAGTATTCTTAAAGTTAGCTTAGCAGTTAAACAACATTCACAAAACTAGAGAAATAATAAAGAAAAATAATAATAGGAAATTTAAAAAAAAAAAAAATATTAACTGGTATATTAAATTTAGTTTAACTTGTATATAAATAAATATAAATACTTAATAATAATAATATAATTAATTGTATAAACCGATGTTTCAGTTGATGTTTATACCTACTGTAAATACCATAATTACCAATAACGATGAATGTTTACATGTGTGGGCAATTGTGGTTTTTTTTTGCTTACGCGTGTACATTCCAATATGTATTTCGAATGACTGTGCTTATGTACAAATATATATATATATATATATATATATATATATATGTGCAGTTTTATAAGTAATCATTTAATATCATTTTTGTTTTTTAACTTTTTGTGGTTTAATTCATTTTTTCTATACTCGTATTCAATTATTTATTTCTCAGTGTTCGCATTTTAATTGACATTTGCCGCTATGTGAAGCGTATATAAATGAATAAATATAATATTCTCCTTCGATCGATTTCGACAATTCAGTCTTTTTTCTATTGATTGTCTATAATCGAAAAATCAATTTATCGATCAAAAATTATCGATTCCGAAATCGACCTGTACGGCACACGTTTAAATAGCTCTTAGAAAATTAACATTTCGTTTTAATTCGTTATAAATTATTTCGATTATTTTATACATCGTTTATAATCGATACTGCCCTCGCAATGAAATATTTAGGAGTGCGATTTAAAACTGTAACCAATAATAAAAGTTTATTTTAGTCGAATATTTACTTATCGAATAAGTTTTTATTTAAGCGAGGTCATGACGAAAATAACACACACACATATATATATATATATATATATATATATATATATATATATATATATGTATATATATAATATAGTCGTGTATATGTAATCGAATATATGGCGTACAATTTTTAAACATAAATAACCCCAATTTTATTTACTCAAACTAACGTTATCGTTAGTGCGCATTAGAACTTAAGTGTGTAACTATAATTACCCGTCACTTCACACACCGTTTATTTCAACGCACTCAGTTACTTTAAATTAGATCTGCTAAATATTTTCGTTTATCATACAACAGAAATATTTGGTTTTTGTTATTGTCATTTCAAGAAATATAGCCGGTCGTTTTAACAGAAATTATTAAAGGCTAATGAATGTTTTCAAGATAATCTGTCATTCATTCCAGTACAAATGGTTCTATTCCAGATGACCTCGTAGTCATTATACGACGTGACGATGCCTAAAAGAAATTATTCGGTAACTTACGAGACCCATCACTATGATATTAAAAAAAAAAAAAAACATCTAAATATTCTCTCGGATGTACCAGTGACGTAATTGCTGGAGTGTTCGACTGTCAACTCTGGACGATATAAAAAATGTGTCGAGTTTTTTATAATTTGTACGTAACTCTCAATTATTACGGAGAAAACAGCGTCACCTCCACTCCGTATAACAACGTATGCGCGAGCTCCTACATTGCATATACAACATTAGCTCGTTTTGTACGAAAAAATAATCCTGCATTAGTCACGACGTTCGGCATCGAACAATACGACAATGATGACGATGATGAAATGCCTTCGGACGAAAATATAAAAACAACTCACTTTTGTCTAATTAGTCCAAGCAGACGTACTACCGGTCGTCGTAAAAAAAAAACTGTCGAAATTTTCTTCTACACCTAGAATTACTTTTAGAGAACGAATTGAAAAGGGAATAAAGCGAATAAGTAAACCTGTCAGAAATGCGCCGACGAAACTGAACACCATAATTATGGAAGGATCGCTACCCATCGGTGAAGAATTTTCAGTCGATATGATATAAATGACACACAGACAGCCATTAACGGCAAAAAATCGACAATTAGGAAATATTAGCGGGGAACGAAATTCCCGTAGACGGCAAAACGAACAAACGAATAGAATCAATGTGGACATTCTCGAGACGTGGCAGCAAGAAAGGAGAATTTTGTAGCATGTTGTAGTAGCGGCAAAATTGTCATTTGTAGAATTTCAACGTTAGACGTTATAAAATTACGGACGGATTACATGTTAGTCGCGGCAGTGCACTATCTAGGATGACGACTATATAGATTATAAGTAAATAGAAAAAGATTTCAAGTTGTTTACAGATATCACGCGTTCTAAAAGATTTTTCTGCAAAATTCCGGTAGACTGTAAAAACAACAAAATCGGAAAAAATTGTCCTAAACAAGATTGTAGAAATTCTTGAGACGTGTCAGGTCGGAAGAAGAATATTCTAGCACGTTGTAGTAACGACAAGATTTTGTAGAATGTGGATGTAATTTTTGTGTCCAATTTTACTGAATACGAACCAAAAAGGATAATTTTTAATAACCATCTTTTTTTATTATTCTTTTTTTTTAAACGTTCAAAAAACTTTTTTTATTCCGCATCCTTTAAATGTAGTTTAGGCTTTTCTTTTACTATACGCGTTCCTTTTTTTATTATTCTATTATCTGTTGTCAGAAATCACGTGTACATGTATACACTAACACACACATCTATATTATATATATATATATATATATATATATATATATATATATATACATAAAATGAGAGATACAAATAGGACAAAGATAGGCAGAAAATGCACTAACAACATATGGAATATATATATATATATATATATATATATATATATATATATATATATATATATATATATATATATATATATATATATATGTAACGTTGCTTGTTTAGCTTTTATGTTTTTGTCTCCCGGTTCTATTCATAACCCAGATTTATGAGGGTAATAAGTGTTAATACCGAAAATGAGTTTAGAACCCTCTCTACTACTACTTTATAATGAAAGATGTGTTAACAATAATAACAATATAGCAACTGAAACACCCACACACACACTCGTATATATATATATTATTGCTAAAATACGTACGTGTGCCTTCACGTATTTTCATTTTTGTGTTGAAAAATAAATATGTACGTGTGTGTGTGTGTGCGTGTGTCGATGTGTATAGGATTACATTTATATGCGATAGGCAATTTTCGCGCATGAATGAACGTTTTAGAGAGTAAAAAGTACCGAAAACCGGGGGCCGTGTTATTATATTTGACGCAGTCGAATATCTGTTCCGCGGTTATAACGTTTAACTTGCCGTTAGCTACGCTTTTTAAGCGACTTGAACTTTTGAATACGAACATACTCTGACCTATTCTATCTCATGTATACTTGTGTATTCTAATATATCTATATATATATATATAGATATATATATATATATATATATATATATATACTGGAAGAGACCGATAAAAATGAACGAACTAAACAATAGAGAGGGATAACAATACCCTTTGCAAACTGGCAACTTTATCCGTCGCAACCATGCGTGTGCACTTCTTTCATACTATATATATATGTATATATGTGTATATATATATATATATATATATGATAGCAGAATCATTTCGCGTTGAATAATAAGCCCAAAAGAGATTATGGCCGGACCGTGAAACTTGCGCAATAACAATTGGTGCAGCGCCGTTGACACGATATTTTCGTTTACAATATAAACGTCAACCGACTACTAAAAGTAGAAACAATATCGCGTCGTGTCACTCTGACGCAATATTAGCCAAAACGACAGAAGGATCATCGTAGGAAGCCGTATTACAGTCTCTATTCTTTAACCATCTTGTTTTTGTTGTTGTTATTTTGGTGATGTGCTGCGGTTTTTAGTCAATTCTGACCATCGGTCATTTCCTTCGGTCCTGTTTTGAAAGAATCGTCGAAATTATTTCTGCACGACGCCAACTCCGAGTTTTCACTTTACGATGATGATATGAAAATATCCGTCACTTTTATTCGCGATCAAACGAGATCAGATTTGAAACGTTTATCGTTCTAGAAACTATATGTGGCCGTGAAAAGGTTGAATTCTTTGAATTCCGGAATCTTCAAACAGTTCGAATGAAATAATAGTGTGAATCTAGAGTTCTTCCGCATTCAATTTGTTACGTACTTCATCTTCGTTCAGATTAAACAACGTGTCCAAAATATTCAAACAATTTCAAAACACTCCGATCTCGAATACTTCGAAAAACTTGGCTCGAACGAATATTTAGGGATGATTATACGCCAGCACGGGTTCAGTTTGAAGTGAATAGCATACAGCTGTTAGCCTGGAATCACCTACTAAATCTAGTTATAGATAAACATAAATATCGAAATAAGTTCTATAGTGAATACGCGTAGTCTACGATTACAGATTTTTTTTTTCACCATTTCCAAATTTGTAACCAGCCAGTAATAGCTATCTAACAAATTGTATCTAAGATTCGATCACCTGTATGAAGGACACACCCCTTGGTGAGTCCTCCTATTTGTCAATGGGCTAAGTCCGTAATCTTCGTCCTTTTTAGTCTTCTGAGATCTTGCTGCGTGTGTAGTAGTTGAGCCGCCAGCTCGTTTGGATGATGTCGTAGCCGTTGAAGGTGCCTATTATAGCAATTTTACGTATTTCTTCTTGTACTGGATGTACGCCTAGATCTAAGTGGATTATATAATTCGTCATATACCATGGAGTTCGGTATATTAGGCGTAAGATTTTATTTTGCAAACGATGGATTTTATTCGTATTTGTCTTTTTTGCACAACCCCATAATTGCGCACTATACATCCGTATGGGTTTCAGTATGGTTTTGTACAAAAGTACGCGATTACTTAAAGTAACTTCTGATCTGGGTCCTAGCAGCCAGTGCATTTTTCTAACGATTACAGATAATACATGAACTAACGGTAAAATAAATGACAACAAAAAAAATCGAAAAATATCTCGCCAAATGAATAAAGTCAATAAATTTATTATTACCGATTTTAATATCATTACTCCTTTAATTTTATGCTACCCTCGTCCTTTCCGTGAACAAAAAATGCGACATCACCGAATGGAATTATCGCTCGACATATGGAAGTCAAGAACCGATAAAATTTCTCTCGAGAAATATATATATATGTGTATATATATATATATATATATTTTAAGGTGCCGTGTACCACAACTCGGGTTAGAGGCACCTATTTTTATTATATGTATTGTGCGCGACTTGGCTGAAACTAAACCATTTAACGTCACTGGTTATATTACGGAATGACCGTGTTCACAAAGTGACCGAATCAATAAAACTTCAGATAATCGATCTTCCTTTCTCGGGAAGGTATATAAGGCTTGGAGCCACATTTTATACGTTTATCGTCTATGCTGCTCCGTAGAATCACTTTCGTAATAGTGGAAAATCATCCGTTTATATGTAGAATAGAGTTATTATTCAATTTTTATTTTTATTAATTATTACCGTTCGTACATAGTTAATACAGATATTGCCATTTATCAAATAAAATGGATCTAGCTTTTACTTACCTTGCTCGTAAAATCGAATATTATATTATATAAAGAACTATCCAATGAGCAGAGATAATTTGCCCATTTCTTTTATAAGCAGTTCTGGTCGAGCATCGCACAAGACTCGTTTCGTTATCATTAGAAAGTGCGATAGAATTGACTATGATCAATATCAATGTTATAAAATCTAAGCTTTGAGGCATTTTCTGCCGCATCGTCAGAGTATAAAACTATGTATAATATAATTCGCGGGGCGGTTAATAAATCAGCGCCATTGATTAAAATACGTTCAGTTTAGTGAATAAATCATTTCATACAATAATTTGAAAGCACACCCGTTTAACGATGCAAACCTGACAGTCGAACATATTCATTTTTAACCATCGTATTTCAAAATATGAAGAGTCTGAATTATGAAAAAGACAACTGCGCCACAGACAAAAGACCGGGATGAATATTTCAAAATCAGTTTAATCTTCCTTTCGATAGGTAGAACCCCTAGTTTTTATGTTCAAAAATGTAACTACATTATTCGCATCATCTTACAAGCGAGCGGTTTTTTTTTAATTTAGATTTAGGTCCGAAAACACGTGTTTCCTGAACATTTAACGAATTCAAACTACGCGTTTTCCTTTTTCTAATTCACGAAAATGTAAACCAACTTGTGTTCCACTCGATATATATATTATATGTGTATGCACATGTGTATTTCATATGTATATATATATATATATAAAATAAAATATATATTTTTTGCATTTGTAATGTTGATGTGTGGAGTTAACCGGGTACAGTGGATACCGCGCCAGTTTTCGGGACGTATTTTAAAAATACACCAGGGGGCTTCGTGATTTTTATCTTCCAAAAAATACAAAAAAAAAAAAAAAAAAGTATTTAAAGGAAAATGCAGCAATCAATTACAATATAAGCAATATAGAAAAACACATGAAATACAAATTAATAAGTATCTATTAGCTATAATTTGGAGGAAAAAAATTTGATTGTAAAAAGTAATAATAATGAAAAAATACTTCGGATTTTAGTTCGCAATTAAAAAAATGTTTTGGTTCAAAAACAACAAAAAAATTAACTTTTGCCTTGTACCCCCAATTTTTTTTCCAATGTACGATTGAATGAATGGATTTCTTAATAATAAGTATAAAATATTAAAAAATTACTTAAAAAATACAAACAGAACTTGAAAAAAAGTACGTCAACTGTTTAGTTTAAAGAGAGCGAACGAAGAATAAAAAATACTTATTTTAAAAAAAATAAGTTTTCCGGTCGAAAGTTTCGATTTTGCAGCAACTAAATCAATAATTTGATCGCTACAGATTTTTACGAGAATATCTTTCTCAATAGATTAGACATAAGCATAAAGCTAGAAAGTAATTCCAGCGACATTGTGCTACGTAATCGGTTCTTGATAAACCAAAGTTTCGAAAAGCTCCTTTCACAAGCAACTTGGGTAACGAATTGTGTAAATATTTATACGCCATATCACGCCACAGGATGTAAAAATCAGACTATATTTTTCTAAAATACATCAACAGCGTAATATGCAATTTTTGCAGTAATATTTGGAAGAACGAGAACCGCATACTGCAGGTTTAAAATGTTCGATTTCGATTCGTCTTCTTCTTCTCGACTAGTCATTTATATCTGTTTCGTAGCATAAGTCTGAAACTTTTTTTAAAAAATAATTTCCAAATTTGAGCAAAATGGATTAATTTTTTTTTTTCAAATTTTGAGGAGACGCTTCGCTGTAAAATTTGGTGAGTAATTCACTGAATTTTTTAAAACCGTTAAGAGGTAATGTTTCTTCACTTATTTCTCGGAATTTTCCCGGATCCAAATAATCGATACATTTCTTCATGAAACCGTTCGTTTATTTTCGCCATCGCAGTATCCAATTTGTGAATCCCCGTTTCATATTTCCGATTTGCATCTCGTACTAAATCTTCATAAATAACTTCATGTTTGTGTGTTGAAGGCGATTAGTTGGATATTTTTTTTCTTTTTTTTTTGTTTTAATTCTTTTTATCGGAAATTCCGTCTCCACAAAAATGTTCGCATCGAAGTTTATTTCCTCTAACGTTACATTCATACTTTCGGTAAATTTTTTTGAAATATTCTGAACTTAGATACTTTTGTGATATCCGAAATGATTATAATAAAGTACATGCGCATAACGCCGAACATGTATCAATAATGTTTCGTTTTTTAATCAAACAGTAAAACCATTCTAATGACCTTCCGTGTTTGTAGCTCCATCTGTCGAATTACCTAAACCTTTTTTTTTTTTTACATCAATTCCATTTACAAGGATCACGTTTTTGAATAATTCGAGAAAACTTTGATCACTTATGTCTTGAGTAGTGTCCAACTGTATCGAGTACATACGAGCTTTGTCGCTAATTATCTTCTGCGTAAGAGTTCTAATTGCTATCCAGTCGTCAGTTGGTCAGTCAACCAGAAAGAGCGGCTGATCTCCGAATAATAAATACGAACAATATTGGAGGTAATGAAGAATAGACGAACATTGAACACTAAACTAGGTAATGGAGAATAGACGAACATTGAACACTAAACTGGAATGCGTTTTACTTAAAATTTGTTATACGTAAACTACATAACGCAATAACGTACTGGTACTATTGGTAGTATCATGTCGTCAGCGAAACATGGAATATTTTTTCGTGATTCATGACGAGAGAGCGCCGGTGCCCCGGGTTTCACCCGATGAGGCCGTGTTGCCCATCCACCCCAAAGCGGAGTAATAAAATTTCCATTTTCTACGATATCACTATAAAAAATTTTAATATTGAATGTATGAAATGTTTATTAATCTTATTTCGTCGTCGTTTTAATTTTGTTGGATATATAAAATTAAACGTCACTTAAATTAAAATATATAACAGTAATTTTGGTTTTACTAAGTAAAAAGTGTTTTACTGTAGGTTTTTGAACTGCCAGGTTTTTAGTTTTTATTTTTTAATGCTTAGACATCAAAATTTTACCGTTGTTTAATCTTTGTTAATTGCTGTAGAAACGTCGAAAGTAAGTAGGTCGAATCTTGATAATTTTTATTTCGTTTTAATAACGCTTTTTCTTTTATCAAATTTGTATGATGAAATGTTTTTACCGATAAACGTATCTCTTTCAAAATATTTCGCATAAATAATATCTAAATAATAGTGTGACATATTCTTATTTGTACTAAACATATCGCTCTACCGATAAAACGGGAAAAGTTAATATTTACCTAAAGAAAAAAAAAACCATTTCGTTCCGAAGGAAATCGTAGTCCGATAATTATCTCGAAAATTAAATACCGTCGATTATTTATTTAATTATTTATGTATTTAATTATTTATGTATGCGTGTATTTAGTTAGTATCGATTGAAAATATTTGATTTCGTAAAACACATATGATATATTATTATTTATTATTATTATTATTTTTATCGCTTTATCACCATTTGGTCGACTACTCGAAGTACGTAAATACACCGATATAATCGTTTATATTTGATTAATTTTTTTTTTTTTTTAATGTATAGTAAAGTATGCAATATAATATAAAGGTTAGTATCATTTCATAAAAAGTAATAAAACGTAATAGAAAACAATAACGAATCGTGACGTAATCTAACTAAACATAGAGGTACAAAAATTTAAGTATAAAAATAATTCATAAACCAAAACAAAATATAACACAATTTAATCACTAGTATTTATTCTGTACGCTTGAAGATGACGTAATTGTCGAAAAGCTTTGCGCAATCAAAAACTTTTATAGTAATTAAACTGTGTTATATTTTGTTTGGTTTATAATTTATAAAATCGCTAATTCGTTCATTTTATTATTCGACAAGTTCGTACGCTATTCAAATTGTATAACTTCCATAATGAAATTCGTTTAATTTATGTCTACCATGAATTACGTTAACACGAAATTCTTTCATGAATAATTTAACCCCGTTTTATTTTTATTTACTCTTTTCGTTTCGTATACAACGCTAATTCGATCGACCTATTTCGTTGGGCATAGTACAACGATTTTGTTGCGTAAACATTATTATTGAATCGTCGATAATTAAGCAGGTAATACTTCGTTGTGAAATTTAAAGACATCATCGAATCACTTTCGATAAAATATCTTTCTTCGTTAATTTTTTTAAGTATGCCATCTTTTCTTTACTTGTAAACAGAATCGCTTTCATAGAACGCAGAAATGATTATGAATGATATATTTAATTCCGTTTATGATACCGTTAATTTGTTGAAAAATAAAAAAAATTTGATTAGTAAAATTTTAAAAATTAACAATTTTCAACGTAGGATTCCAATAAATTAGAGACCTATAAAATGTACATTGTACAGCGAGTTTTTATTTTATTTTTAATTTGTTGAAAAATAAAAAAAGAATCTGATTAGTTAAATATTTAAAATTAACAATTTTCATCGAGCACAACGTAGGAATCCAATAAATTAGAGACCTATAAAGTGCACATTGTATGGCAAGTTTTTATTTTGTTATAAAAATATACCGTTAATTTTAACGAACGAAGAACCTTTATTAAAAGTTTTGTTAATAGACAAACACCTACATACATGAATTATATATTTAAAATTCGTAGTTAATACATACAACTATTAAATTTTATGTTTTTCATAAATAGAACTTTCCTCTAAATTCCTAAACTGTAAATGCTCATTTTGTTTCTTTTTAATACCTATATATATATATATATATATCATATTCCGCATGAATATTAAAAAACCAATGTAAATGATTATAGAATATGAATGGAGCATAACTTAAAATGTGCTATAACATTACATAATTTTCGTAAATAATTCATTATTTTTATATAAATTTATTATTTTAAATATGCTCATACGATATTTAAATAATTTTCAAAACGTAACATTTTAACGTCTCGTGTTTTTTCGGCTAATATATTTTATTTCTAACAAGTATCTACATAATAGAAAAAGAAAAATTTATTGTGTTAAAATAATTATACACAGATATCGTTCCGAAAATTATGAATTCCATAAAACTTAATCATAACTTAACGCGAAACTGAAAAAATAAACTTATTAGTTAGCTGTTATTTCGCAGGAAAAAATTCCACAAAAAACCCTGCATCGACAAAATTTTAATTAGTAACTTAAAAAATAAAGTAAACAATGTTGAATAGAGTTAAAAAATATTAGCATGAATTAGTATAAATAAATTTCAAGAATTTACGAAAAAATTATATGTTATCATATCAAAATAAAATATGTTTTATTCGTCTATGCTTGTATTTTTTCTATCTGCGTCCTAGCGAATCATAATCGTAGTTATCGATTTCATTAACACGTTTTTATCAGTGGACATATACGCCTATGCGGTAAGTATGGAAAAATTTTAAAGTACTGATTTTAATTGTTTCTTGTACATAATGATAATTTAAAATATCGTGCATAGTTTTAATGCGCATATAACTAGTTTTATTCAGTATAATTCTGAGGCAGTGATTATCGCTGTAGTTTATTTATATTACTCAGGCTAGTGTTAAAACAAACAGAGCAAGCGTATTGCGATTACTCGTTTGTATATTAATAACTTATTTCTGGGTGCTAACGTTGATCGCCTGTTAAATATTGGAAATAGCACGTTCATTTTTTTGTGTACTCTGATAATTGTATGCTTTGTAAAAGTTAGTTTGTTATCTAGGGTAACACCCCATAGTATTTAACGTCAAATTTTAGTCAAGGTGCTCATTTTTGATTTTAATATAGTTGTTTAAAGCGGGTGTTTGCGTCTTGTGAATATTATAGATTCAGTTTTACTGTCGTTAATTTTGATGTTCCATTTATAACAGAATTTAGATAGCTTTAATGGTATCTATGCGATATGATGATGTTAATAATCGTCTTTCGACTAAGTTATTTAATTTATAATATAGTTTTTTATAATGACATGAGTTTCCATTGTGGTATCTTTGGTATAGTTTCCTATAATAATTTTTAATCTTGATTATTTTTAATGTGATGCTGGAAATCGAAAATTTCTTGGTATTATTAGTTATTAAAGGTATTGACTTTTAAGCAGCATTTATAATAATAGAATTCAAATAGCTAATATATTTAATGATGGAAATAGAATTATGTAGAGCTGTCGGAATTTTAACCTCATTTTGTAAAAGCTGTTGATATTCTTCCAATTTACGGTAGAATAATTAAACACGGGTTCAAAATTAACTGGGTTAAGATTGCCACCGAAAGAAAACATTATTGGATTGTGATTAGAAGAAAGTTCATTAACTGATTTTGGGTCTGTCAAATTAGAAAAGTTTTTTACAAAGTCTAATATACTAGGTTTTAAAACCAGCATGGCCTGGAAAAAATGTGAGTTCCTTTGGTCCAATTATTTGAATACTGACGATAAATTTAGTAACTCGTTTCCCGTTCTGTTGCCCCTAAAACAGTTTCAGGCACGGTGTTTAGCGTTTAAGTCTCCTAAAATTATGACTCTCTCTGCGGACTTAATGAGTATTTTAATATCATTTTGGAAATTTATCGGCCTGGTTGATGGTCGATAAACCGCAAAGATGACGATAGATTTGCCATTAATTAATACTTTAGCTCCAATCGCCTGAATATGTGTGGTTGGTGGCGCAGGAACAGGTTCGCAAAACGTATTTTTATGAATTAACACAATGCTACTCCCCCATTCATGTTTGTTTTATTTTGACGAAATATGTAATAGTTATGTTTAGGCAAGTGCTTTCATCAACTTCGATTTCCGAAATTCCAGCAATTTTAACATTATTCAAATACGAAAAAGTTTCTAATTTATTAATTTTGCTTAAGATGGAATTTGCATTCCTATAATATTAATAATATTCCTCGTAATTTGTTAAGAAAAGGAGAGAGTTAATTTACTTCGAAAGCGTCAATAACGCATTCAATAACGATTGTTATTATGATGTGGAAAGTATTGGACCCACTATTTGATTTTAGTTTAGAAATAATTGATTTGAGGCACGTTATTATTCTCCTTAGGCCTATTTTTTTGAAAAATTCTAATAAAAAAATTAAATCATTATTACTATTAATATTATAGATATTTTTATCATAACTATTGCTATTTCTTTGTCTGGACACCGCCCGAGCGTATGTCCGTAGGTAATTATTATTATTAACATTAGTACTAATATTGCTACTATTTTTACTAAGTAAATTACGATTTATCGGGTCGATCAACGGAAAGCTGGTTTTACTTAAGTTTAAAACATTATTATTATTATTATTATTATTATTATTAAATGTATTTCGGAGAGATTTGTTAGTCGTTATTATTTTGAAAATTTTTGTGAATACGGTATACTGTTTAGAGTTTGCAGTATGTTAATCATTACAATTTGCGCATTTTATAATGTTGTCACTCAGGCAATTTTTAAAATAATGCAGTTCGACCCATTTTAAGCATTTATTAGTTTTAAAACAATTGTATGCCACCTGGCCATACCATAGGCAGTTAAAGCACTGAATTATTGGGTTTTTTGCTTTGAATTTTTCCCAACGTGTACGAGAAAAATAATGACGAAATGTTTACAAGTCGCACATTTTTATTTTGAACAATTATCAGTGTACGCCATTTGTAATGTTTTACTACAGTCAAGTTTCCTTTACAGTTGCATTCTATTTTACCGGTATAACTACTATAAAAATAAAATTACAAAGTAACAAATTTGAAAAATTATTTACATATTCACCGATAGTAAGAAATTACTACGCAAACATTTTTATGATGCTGTATGAAAAAATGTCATTTATTTTTCTTCAATATATATATATAATATATATATATATATATGGAGGAAGCACTACAGGTATACTTCGTAATATAAACAATATATATCCACAAAAACCAATTAAAATTTGAGCAATGTTTAAGAATTTCAACGGTAAGTGGAACACATTAGATTAATCGTATTTTTATTTGGGTTTTTAACTCGTTATCAGTGTTATTTATAATACTCGACCATCGGATGCAATGGAAAAAAACTATTTCAGATTGTAAGTTTAATTTACGAGGTGCTAAATATTTGGTTTCAGTTGCACGTATTATTTTGACGCAAAAATATAAATTTTATTTATTATACAAAATTGTTTTTTACACAACTCTACAATTTTTAATTTGTACTAATTGTTTTGTGAATTTTATTTATCCGATTGCGAAGCGCTACTAATATTGATTGTAGAATTTATCAGATTTAATCGTAAAACAACTTTCCTTTATAAATGAAACCTTATCGTTGCGGAAATTAATAGCAAATGAATCATATCGATATGAAATCAATGTTATCTTTCACTTTGAAATGTGAAAAAAAAAACACTATTTTAATAATAATGATATGGAGTAATTAATACAATATTTTTAAAAAACGTGTTAAATCATAATATCATGTTTAATAATATAATTAATTAATGCGTATCGATTTAAACGTTGTTTCAGCGATGCGTTAAATGTAAAAAAAAAAAAATGAAATGTCCAAGATTATACGGTTTGTGTAATAACTGTAAAACGATTAATTAAAATCAAACGGCAAATAAAAACCGCATCGCAATAAAATTAAGGTGAACATTAAAATAGATAACAAGCGGATACAAAATAAATAAAGAAATAAAATCGTTTCCAAGGCATTAAAAGAAGAGAAAAATGATACAGTTGTTCAAATATTTTTAAAATTTTCTTTGGTAAATTGCAAATCTAATTTTACACATCGACTTAAGATTAGTGTGAATTGAATGTAAATAAACAGTGTGTACTGGTACCTCTTCTGAAATATTTTTTAGGGTATATTTTAAATCGTACCATGCAAAAATAAAACGGTCTACACGTTTTGGGAAAAGTATCCACAATCTACATTTCTTCGTTTCATTCGTATCTGTTTTTATAAAAGTATTGTTTACGAGCAAGCTGGTTATCATTCAATATAAAAACTTTCCTGCAGATATTCAGGCAATTCAGGTCATATTTTTTCTTTCTCATCTGTTATCAATTTTATCAATTTTTTGGCCCACAATTATTTTAAACGAATACTTGTGATTTTAACGTAAGTACTTTGTTAAATTATTGTCAATTGTTCTATTCATTTTATTATTTGTGTAACTCCTTCGTTGATAACCTCGATCTGTCAACAATATTCTTATCTACCCTACATAGACGCATGTCAAAACATCTCTAATCGTTTTGTAGATAACCGCTTCAAAATCTATTTTTTTTTTCTAATTGCTGTTTAGCTCTTTACTACAATTATTTTTAAATACACTTTGAGCTTTTTCTACTTTCGTATTTAATTCTAAACTTGAGATACAATTTATCACTTTACCGAATATTTAAATAATTTATTTTTGCTCCTTTGGAATGTATTATAATTTGCATTTATTGTTAGCTTATTATTCCAGTTTTGACACCAGAATTGTTTTCTTGTTCGGACTTATTTTTTCCTGCGTTACTCTATGTACGTTGAAAATGTTCTACAGCTCTCATATAGCAACAAAAAATACAATAAATATAACAAAAAAAAACACATAAGCAACATTTTGCAACAACTCCTATCAAATTATCTTCAAAGGAGTGCTGTAAATATTTCCTTTATTAATAACTTTATCACCGTTATTATTACTGTGCAACCTATTAAGGTTGTCTTTAATACTATACTTCTAAGCTTCCTTAAAACGAAACATCAGATACACAATAGGATGAACAGATTGTTAATTTCACTCGTGTTCTAGATATATTGTATACGTTAATAAACGCATGTGCATTCTTAACATGTAGTCAAGTAAAGTTGATGTAAACATTGTAGACGGTCATTATGATTTTAATTCTTTTTAGAAATAATCGAGACTGCTTTGTTATATTTAAAAAAATTAAGATATACATTATGAATTGAAAATTTAAGAAAATTTTTGTAAAATATACACATTAATATGCAACGTAACATTTTAAAGATTTTACGAATATAAAATTCTACAAAAAAAAAAACTGATATTAATAGAATTACAATCTTTGGATAAAATGAAATTAGAATGGTTGTGCATATGCATATGTAGAAATAAGATAACGTACATCAAAATATATATTTCTTTACAGTATCTTATTCAACTGATTTCTTCTTATCTTAGTCTTACACAATTATACTTTGTCATAGAATTGTTTAATATGGCTACACTGATGTAGAACGTGAAAATTGTAGAGTTAGTCATAGGTTTTTTGCGCCGTAATCATAATCACAGTGTTTAGGTATTCTCGGAAATTTGAAATTATTTATATATATACATATACAATTGACCTTCAACGCTATCGTCACCAGTACGTACTGTAGAGTGTAGCATTGTTATCAGCTGTACCAAGTGTAACTTCATAATGTTTGTGGCGTATTAACGGTTTGAAGGTATTATTATTATTATTATTATTATTATAGTAGTAAACTGTGTCTCCTCAGAATCGTTGATTATTATGCTTTGTTCGTTATTTCGTTTGTTTATTATTGGTTGCTTTTGTCGTTCTTAATCAGTTGTCTATATTGGCGTTGTGTGTTATCTTTCTTTTGCATTTGATTTTTTTATATTTTGTAAGTAAAGAAATTAAATAATTTTATTAAAGGTACAATAAAAATATATTTATAAAGGTTTTTCATATTTATTAACTTTTTATATTTATGATTGACGTTTATTCATTTCTTTACAGATATATTTAAATCTTACTTAAGTGGCAAGTAATTTCATTTCATACACACTTCCCAAATTTCGTTTATAGCGTGATATTGTTTCTAAAGAATGTATTCAACGCCAGCATATAAAAAGTATTACTAATTGAGAAGATCTCAAAGTTTCTGATTTGTGTTATTTATGGAAGATTTCAAATTAAATATACTTTTACGAACTTGTACGGATGTTTTCGAACAGTTAATATATTATTTATGCGTGTTTATTTGTTTTCAGTTTTTCTTTATAAATAAACAAATAGTAGAATTCAAATAAAATTCATTTTTCAGGTACATAGTCATAATGAAGTATTTAATAGCGTTAGGATTCCTAAGTATCGTTAATGCCATTTCATTTTATGATCTCGTGCTGGAAGAATGGACGCTGTTTAAGGTATATTTAAGTTCATTTATATCCCATATAGAATTTTTTAACTTTGTTTATCTATGATTTTTGTAGATAGTTACGATTTTTCATTATTGTGTTATAGCTTCAGCATAATAAAAATTATGAAAGCGATATAGAAGAAAAATTCAGAATGAAAATTTTCATGGATAACAAACGTAAAATTATGCAGCATAATCAAAGATTTGCTAATGGAGAAGTTAGTTTTGAAATGGCAATGAACGAATTCGGCGATATGGTAAGATTTATTATCGTGATTTTTGTAATTGTTTAAATGTATTATGAAAGAATAGCGATGACTATACACATTTTGTCATACTGCGTAATTACACACCTATGTAGTCATTCGGTTATAAGGCTTGAATATTTCGTGGTAATGTGCTCGTTTAAATTTATTTTTTGATGTCTGATCCCGTTTTTTAAATATAAATTGTGTATTTATAGCCTTATTTAATATATATATATAACGTGATATTCGCATTCAGTATCAGTTAAATTTTTATACATTACTGCGAATATTCAGTTTTAAAAAAGAATTTTGAAATTTGACCATATATTATAGGAAGTTATTTTGAGTATATATGTATGTAGATATTTTCAATTGGCGTTAAACATGAATTCACAAAATTACGGTATTATATTTCAATAAATTAAAATTTAATTGTTTGACGCTAGTATCTAAAAACTAATCTTTGAAAGTCGCTAACAAAGTTCTTTCACACTTTTTAGAAGTTGCGTAGTATCGATATTGAATTCATAATTCGAAAACTTAAACTTTTTAAAAATGCGACCAGTTTATAATGTAATTAGTTCAATATTTATGACAATTTAACATTATACATAATAACGATGTAACAAATAGTTTAATACATTTTTAGGGGTACCTGTTAAAAGATACAAGATGAATTTCATATATTTCCCGTGTTCTAATTTGTTTATACATTGAGAATTTTCGAAAACAGTAATGTAACAAATAATTCCTTTTATATTCCTTGCATCAGACATATTTGTAATCAACAAAATTGTGTTTTGAAAGGGAAAAAATTATTATTATAGCCAAGCTTACTAAAGTAATTGCATTTTAAATTTTACTTATATTTAATAAATGAATTTATTTTTCACATGTTAAATATGTCATGATCATAACAGAAATTCCGTAGTACACTTGTCATTTATACCATTATTCATTAATCATTAATAGTATTTCATATATATATATATATATGTGTTATTTAAAATTGAAAAAAAATTTTCTTTAATATTTTATAAATCTTAATGGTCATTTATTCCATGACACTAAACGCATTTATAGATATTTAAAATCTCATTGTTGAAAATCACTCATTTGTATTAACCAAAAATTAAATGTTACAACCATCAGATAACAATTAACGACGATTGCCGTCATATTTCTTTTCAGTGTGTACTTATTGTTATTTTTCTTTTAGTTACATCACGAATTTAAATCAAAATTTAATGGGTACTCGCGCGTGTTTATGGGCATTAATTATACAAGTGACGACGCCATTACGTATATAGAACCATTTGGAATTACTTTACCAGACAGCATCGATTGGCGAAAGGAAGGTGCAGTAACTCCGGTTAAAAATCAAGGTCATTGTGGCTCCTGCTGGTCTTTCAGCGCGGTTAGTAATATTAACACAATATACGTATTCGTTCTCTCCACACACTTACTATCATGTTACAAGAAAATATGGAACTTTTAAAAGATGAACAGACCGGGAACAATTTTTTTTTTGTTGTAAATTTTTAAATGATGCAGTGTTAAGTGATCAGAAATGTATATTGAATGTAAATGATCTTATTTATGGTATCACTATAGTTCCTGATATTTAGTACATTGTAATATATGTTGATAAGCAATAGAAAATAAATTACTGAACGGTATAAACAATCAAAATTAAATACGTATTCTCATTTTAAAAAATTGTTTTTTTTTTTATTCATGAATTAACAAAACATTTGAGTGCAATTATGAAACAATATAAAATAAAATTACTGATAGTGGTTTTACTTTTAATGTGGTATACACAATATATAGATAGACAAATAACGAAACAAACCATAAAATACACAAAATGGTGCTCTGAAGAAATAGACTAATCGTATAAGTTAACAGATATATATACATATATATAAAATTTCACTATTTGGTATGATTAATATAAAATATTATTTTAATTTTAGTTCATTGAATGCACTAGCTGTTTTATTTACGTATAACTTTTTTCATGGAACATTGTGAATTAAATGTGTTAACACCATGCTATGTATTTTACATTTCTTCAACTTACGTAACGCCACTAAAATAATTTTATATAAATGTCAAAGTATGTTCCATGCCAGAGTATTAAAGGAGTACATTTTTGTGTGCTTTACAGACCGGTTCTCTTGAAGGTCAGCATTTCCGAAAAACTAAAAAACTGGTTTCTTTAAGTGAACAGAATTTAATTGATTGCTCGCGTAAATATGGTAACAATGGTTGTGAAGGAGGTTTAATGGACAATGCGTTCCGTTACATAAGGGATAATCATGGCATCGATCTAGAAAATTCATACCCTTATGAAGCTACGGTACGTTCAGTTTTAAGTATTTTGTATTGAAAATAATTTGTTATTTATTTATGTTTTACTTGTATCTAATTTTTAGGTAATGGTTTACTCGATAATGTTTTTATTTGAACAAAATAATTTGTCACTTGAAGAATTTATAAAATTATTTGAAAACTGGTACGCGTATTTAACTTCTTTTTTTAAAAAATAAATATTTATAACAAGGAAAATATATAAATTCATTACTCGGTGCAATATTGTAATAACATATTGCATTCGCTTATTTTTGTATTATTGATTATGCAGTTGTATTCATTTCTTTTTTCCTTTGAGTGTTATATATTAGTTTATCTGTAATATATTTTGAACAGGATGATAAATGTCGATACAATCCTAAAAAATCAGGAGCTATCGATAAAGGATTTGTTGATATAGAGGAAGGAAACGAAACTCAATTGAAATCTGCAGTTGCTACTATTGGCCCCATATCGGTTGCCATTGATGCGAGCCACGACTCGTTCCAATTTTACCACAAAGGTAAAAGAAACGTAGTTTTCTTAATTCTAGTGCTTTGTTCTATCATATGTATTTTTCGTTCAGTTAATTGACCTAAATTGATATTCATTTTTTTTTTTAATTAATTGGTTTTTTTTCGTGTATCTGTTCGACCATATAGATATTCTAATATTCACGAAATTCGAATAATATCTCTTCAACAATTTCAAACAGACTTTCCGGTTCATATTGTTGAATAATCAATTACAAATTTATAGTACAAACTACAAAAAATAACAGCTTACTATTTTTATATGTACTATTTAAAAACAATTTTTTCTTTTCCTTGAATCCTAAATAGTGATAGGTTGAGCGCTTGTATTTTTTAAAATGCTTTACAATTACGGTGATGAAAGTCATGTGATAACTGTCCTAGAAAAAAAAATAATAAATAAAATTGAACTTAAATTTTTTCAGTTTGAAAACGTTTAAAATCTAGTTCGTATCATGAATTTTTTTAAATTAAAAAAAAAAAAACAAAAAAAAACGATTCAAGTGCAACAACTTTGTCGAATTTTTAAAACGCAGCTGTTTTAATCTTTTAGACATATCGAAAGATAGCTTGAATAATTAATGAAAAAAAAAAATGTTCATGCGATAATTTCAAACTGTAAAAAATGTTTATTGATTTAACATATTTCTAACATTTTAATTCTCACGTCCTTCAGAATGATTTATATATTATAAACAAAGGTATCTAATTTTTAATAATAGGAGATGCCAAAACGGTTACGTTAGCAAAATAAAACTTAACAAAATTGCATATTTACAGAACTCTGAACAAAGTACAACAAACAAAAGTTTAACAGTTTTAACCTAAGCTAAAGGTAATTGATTCTAATATTTCTCGTGACTGCACTAATAATGCCGACATCATTTATTCCTGCAATAAATCTTTGAATTATATAAAATATTCCATCTCTACTACAGTTAAATCAGTTAGTGTATTACCGGCACGAGCAAAAGAAGAATAATTAGTCTATTTACAACAATTTCCTTATTTTATGTTTTAAATATTTAAAATTAAACATGTATATAAATAACCTCGCTATACCGTTTACCACAAGATTAATCATTTGTAATAGTTTATTTGACTTGTATATCTATAATTATTAGCTAAGAATGTATATTTGAAATGATTTCAAGTATAATCTTTAAATAACATATATATATATATATATATATATATATTCGTTCTAAATACTTTGTAATAATTTTGTAAGAAAAATGTATGATTATTTTCAATAGTTTTAGAAGTCATACGATTTAACTATGATAAAATTATTGCGATATATTTATAAAATAATTAATCTTTTGCATTCTTCACCAGCATCTAAACAAAGTTACTTATGTTATTCAAACTGTTTTTTATATATATATATATATATATATATATATATATATATATCGTCTTTCCTCTTATCAGGTGTTTATTTCGAACCACATTGTAGTTCCGAAGATTTAGATCATGGTGTATTAGTCGTCGGATACGGAACATCATCAGCTGGAAAAGATTACTGGTTGGTGAAAAACTCGTGGGGCGTTCGTTGGGGTCAAGAAGGCTACATACAAATGGCGCGTAATTCAGATAATCATTGCGGTATCGCGACGTCTGCTAGCTATCCTCTAGTTTAAAATAAACAATTTTATTTCTATTATGTTTTTGTTATTTTTATATTTGCTCCGTACCGCCGTAATTGTTGTGGGCTCTATATTTATTGTAAATATATGAACTGAATTATCGTTAAATATTGTTATCTGACGCTCATTTGATATTTTGTAATGTGTTATAAAATTGATAATATATTTTTTCAATATATTTATATCTATTTTTTGATTTTTTTTTTTTTAAATTGTAAAAGTATTTGTAGGTATATTCTATAATACATATAAAACAATCCTTTTTTTTTGATGGAGAAAGAGAAAAACGCTTTCCAGATAATTTTTAAAAATAACGTGTTTATGTATTTATACGTTAGTAGCAACGTAAAATTTTTCGTCATATTTGAAAACGTTGTGTTAATCGAATGTATAATAAATTAAGTGTAGTTTCAAACATGTAAAAACTGTAGATTTTAATAAGCTTGATCACATTGACTTTAACCGTTTTAATAGATAGATATTCTTATTACTAAACCAGCTGGAAATATGCGTACACTAAAGCGATTGCTTAGCAACGAATTATAAACAAAAAACACCATTGTTATTTAAGATCATTGCTTACGAACGAATATTTTACAAATATGACTTTACCAACGCCGGAAATTGGTTTCTTAATATCGGTCAATGGTCAGATTGAAAAAGCTGACTATCCAGATTTTGATAATATTTATTGTAAATACTGCTTTGTGTACGGTCCAGATTGGGAACTCACATCGGTATGTAATCAATTAATGTAACATTTGTATTATGCGTGTACTACTCTCATTCGACGAATAAAATTCGCAAATTTGGGAGTATTCTAAATTAATTTTTACTCGTTTTAAGATAATTAAAAATTTCACAATTTTATTGTTGGAAATTTTATAAAGTTACCTTGTATATTTAACTAAAGCCTATATTATTATGCAATTCATCTATACGTCATCATTATTTGTGTCAATTTTATAATATGTTGTTATTCATGCATTTTTGAATTTAAAAATAAATATGACGGACAAGGTACTGGAGCAGTTAGGAGTGTAATTTTTATTATTTTTAACGTAAACAAAAATTCTGAAATAAAATAACGTTAATATGTCAATTCTGACAGTCGTATTAGTAAAATACATTTTCTAGCGAACTAAACAGAACCAATAAATAAAATTAGCGTATATTCAATGAGATGTGCTAGTAGATCAAACTAAGATAATATTAAATGAGCATTTAATTGTCAACTAGTGTTTTATACGATAATTTTATAAACTTTCAATTACACCAACTTGTCATTTGAATTTAATATCTAGGATATAAACGTATTTTTAGTATAAATTCAGTAATAGTATTTTATATCCACTACTTCAACATAAAAGAATTTTAATATCACATCCAGAATTGAAAAAAATATATCGCTTTTTATTTATTTGATAAATACATCCTATTAAATGAGCGCACGTACCTTGCGAATTTTATTACAATAAAATTATATACAACATTTTATATATTTGTTTCATGTAGAGGTTTAGGTTGGTATTTTAATCAATTTTTTGTCTGAATTCATACCAATTACTTTGTTTAGAATGTAAGAATAAAATATCTTGTTTGCCTGTGTACATCCGTATAATTAGTAATTAGATCTTTATACAAAATCTTCTCTGCTGTACATCTTAGACGTTTATATTTCGCTTTGTATCAACCTATCACAGTTATGGAATAATGCATTGGAGAGGAGCTACTAAGCGACATGTTAGACTTCTTCAAGTACTGCAAAACTTATTGTTTAAATTTGCCTTTAAAGTACGAGCATTAGTATCGCATGAACACTTTTTGTCTGTTCGAGTCAGTTACTGGAATATATATATACTTAAGAATAAACCACATGCTGAATTAAACTCAACAGGCTATTTTACTAGATCTGAAGGACAAGGTTTGCTGCAGGAACCAAAATTCAATAAATATCATTCTAGAATACGAGTCATTATTTTGTTGACCCTGTCTTATTTTCGACCGATAATGGAACATGGAATGTAACTGGATTTAGAAATTTAGGTACTTTGTCATTGGGTATTTCCCGATATGAAAAAACAGCAAACCACATAAAATATTTCCTGCAGTTTGGTAAAAGAATCTATCATGAATTAGACAAGCGTAAAAAAGTAATTTATTTATTACACAATACAAATGTTAAGAAAATTGTTTAAAGGATGCTACATGTTTTTTCTTTTGTGAAAGCAAAAACTTGCATTTTGTGAACATATAGGCGGAAAGATCACATAATAGAGGTAATTATGTAGAAATACTTGTCATTAATTTTGACTTGATTGGTTTTGTATTTTTTAAACTGAAATGTTAGTTCATAATTTTTTTGTTTTAACCATACACACTACAGATATTTAAAAATGTAGTACAGGTTTAAAATGAATATCACATTACATATTATTTTAAGGGCAAGCCAAACTTTTAGTCCCAGAATTCGCCGCTGCTATTAATATAGCTACAAAGGTAGATGTAGATTAAAAACTATTTTTAAAAAAATTATTTATTCAGCAAATAATGTATGACAGTAAAGGTTAGACACTGGACTAACTGATAGGAAAACTTACGAGCTTCTTCTGGATGTTTCACTGAGATTAAAGTTAAAAAATTTTAATGTAAATGCTCAATTGTTATCTAGACATGGTAAGTTTGGATCCTATTCATATAGGCTCAGGGTTGCCAATGATTTCTCTTGTTCGCTTTGTTCTTTCTCTTCCGATGATATAAGGTATATGCTGTTTCAGTGTCCTGCTTTTCTGGCTTGCGTGCTATACGGAGTTCCTGAGTGAAACTGTTCGTACGAGCAAAACATGATCATCACATTACATTTGATAATCATGTAATCTCTAAAATAGATAATTTTAAATACATCTAGATAGCCAGGAAAAAACGAAAATTAAACTTAAAAATATGATCTGGCTTGTGGAAGTTAACCTATACAACCTAGTTTTACTATACACCAGTTTTGTAAAACCAACATGGAGTTACTTAGACCAAATATGGGGATGTGCAAAAAAAATCAACTATTAATAAAATCCAACATTTTCAAAGCAAAACAGTCGGACTAATTTACCGAATGCCTTGGTATGTAAGGAATTACGTTATTCGCTAAGATTTTGTGTTTTCACAGTACACGAAGAAATCAAAAAAATAGCCCGACGAGGTGACTTCAGGCTATACAAGGTCACGCTAATGAACTTATAACAAGAACTGTTGCATCCGACCGAGACATCTAGGAGGCTTAAAAGGACAAAGATTGTAGACTTAATCCACTAAAACAAAAAGAGGATACATAATATTCCTTTGATAGCCTAGATTGGCTAGTTTTAAATTTGCAGATATAAGAGGAAAAAATTATCAAAATTACAAAAATTTTCTTGAATACTCTAATAAGATTATGCGTCTTAAATTTAGGTTAAGTAGGACTTGTAATTTAAACGTTATGCCTAAACATTTGGTTAACTGAACCTGTGATGTGGTCAACAGTGCCTTTTAATTTTTTTTTTTAAAGTCATAACTTCATTACATTTTTTAATAACTGATGTGGTCTATTTTAAGTTTGATATTCTTTATATCAAGAAGTTATCAGTTACTTGATAATTTTATATTAGTATTTTTTATTATTTTCATATATATTTATATTGGATGTCATTGTCAATATTTACATTGAAGTTCTAATTTGCTATAAGTTAATACCTTTGTTTTAAGATTAATTTTATTTCATTCTTTTTTTATGTATATATATTTACAAACTCGTTCGAATACTTGATGGCAGGAAGGGATTATTAGTTCCTCCATCACTTTTTCTACATCGCAATTGATTAATTATATTGTGGAAGTCTCCTAATTTTTTAGCGTCTTCCATTTTAGTTAAAATTGATTGTTTCTTTTTTCATAGAGGGAATTCCACACGCTTATTCTTCCGTGCAAGTGCTGCTCTCATTTATACATCAGTGTCTTTTGAAGATTTTTCCTTCTCCCGCTTAAAAAAAAATAAAAAATAAACTATTAAAGAAATTTATTCGCAATATATCGGCACAAATTTTCATCATCATTTAGCTGAATGCAAATTGCTCGCACGAATGATTTGTTTTGACTAAAGATAAGATAAATTCAACTACACAATGCTGCAGTTTAAAATATGTACGAATTTTAGCAGAATAAATTTTGGATTATACGCTGCATTAAAATTTCGTTGGATTTATGAGTAGAAATAGTCGTTGAGTGTATGTGTTGCCGGAAGTAGTGTATTTGATTCATTTAAAATCCAATAAAATTTACGTGCCGATACGCGGGTACAAGTTCCATATAAATTGAAATTAAGTAAATTTGTTTTGTTTTTATAAATGTATAATTAAATAAAAATAGTAAAGTGTTATATCATATCTTTATCTATTTTAAAATTGTTGTATGCTATCCGAAAACAAATAATTTGATAATATATAAAATGTTTCATATATTCCTAACATGTTTGATAATAATTTGTGATAATAGGCTTAACAGCTGGTATTTTGCTTTGATTTTTGAATGAATTAGGGTATTGAAGAAGGAGTTACACAAATTGGAAAGAAAAGTCAAGATGATAGACAACTTATCATTTGGAACTTTCCAATAGATCTATGCTTTAAAAGTACAAATCCTCATGGATGTAAGAACAATTTTTTAAAACGAATTAATTATAGTGTTGTGTGATTATCCCGTATATTTGTATGAATTAATATAAATTTCCTTTGTTAGAGTTTCTTGAATTTAATAGAATTTATTTTCAAAATGCATGTATATATACATTTTTATATTCGCTGTATTATAAAAATCTAATATAATTGCATAAATTAAAAATATGTTGAAATGATAATTTTAGGGCCACAAATGGTTGTTAGTGTTTATGGATTAGATTCATTTGGGAATGACGTTATTCGTGGATATGGCGTTTGCCATGTACCAATTACATCGGGCGAAGTTGTTAAAAAGTATATAATTTTATTTAACTATTTGTTTTAGATTTTTGAGTTGTATTTACTTAATTATATTAGTAGTAAACGGTTCACAATAAATATACTGAAAATAACAAGTTATCCAATTCTTTTAAAGTAAATATATTTTCATACTTGATGTGTGCCATTAGAAAACTAATGTGTATTAATATTATATTTATTAAGGATTAATACATTTGCTCCGGTATCCAGTTCAATGCTTCAAAAGATGACTTCTTGGTTGACAGGTCGTAAACCGGAGTATATTGATGCGAGAGTACTTGCGTATGGAGATGGTAGAGAAGGTACATTTAATTATTAATACAACTTATTCATTAGGAATTATAATCATTGTCGCTAAAATCGAATTTTGAGATTAAATTTTTAACTTAAAATAGTGTATTGATACTTTTTTATAACTAATGTTTTATGTTCCATCGCAGCTTTATATTTAACTTTAATGATATCAGTCGTATCCCTCCGAGACGGTTGTACAAAATTGATCTTAAACAGTTTGTAAATCGTCTTAACTCTACTTATATTAATAATGTAATCTGTAATGTAAATAATTGTCTGTCTAAGGAGTGGCTGCACTCCCTTATCAGTCAGTTCAACAAGTATTTGTTTGAGCTGATGGGCCGATATTTATATACTGTTGACTTTCCACAGGTAGATTGGTGAAACGACAGTCTCTTTAAGAATAAGATTAATTTTATTAGAAAAAACTTTTCTATGTGTAACAACTCCTTTGGTATATTTATTAATAAGAATATGTTGAAGGAGTTAAGTAGGTCATATAAATTCGAGGTAGTAAGGGCCAAAGTCCAACATCGGAGGGCCTTTGTTAATTCGAGTTCTGCTTGGAGTAGATATTTAAGCAACGATCTGATTGGCGGTAAGATTATGGTTCCTGAGAGTAAAAAGTAGGTGCTTTATTAGACCACTTTTTCCCCTCCAAAGTCGATATTCACGTGGTGGTCCTTCAGTTGGTGGCTGTGTTCCTCCTGTAATAAATCCGGAAAATATTACGACTATAGTAAAAAATTTACGCAATAAAAAGGCGCTCGCTGACGATAGCGTATTTAACTGTTAAAAAAATTCACTGTATGCATCCTGCTTTGTTGCAAACTTTTTTGCATAAATGTTTAAAATTTGGTCTTTTCCCGAATTGTTGGAAGGTAGCCTCTTTGAGGCTTCTTTCCAACCCGGGCAAAGATCCATCGGAGTTGTCGACTTATAGGTCTATCTCCCTTCTTAGTTGAATGGGGAAGATTTATGAAAAAGTTATCAATGAGATTCTGGTAAAGGAGATCATTGCTAGGAGCACGTTCAATTTGGTTTTCGCTCAGGTCTATCAGCTGAGCATGTTGTTCATTCTTTAGTCTCAACCGTTAAGCAGTATATTTCGGATGGCTGCTCTGCTATTGTCATTTCTTATGATAAAAGGGACATTCGACAATTGCTGCTGGTCTGAAATTGTTGATGTTCTTAATGTTAACTCGATTAATCCTTTCATAATTAATGTTATTATAGACTACTTTAATAATCGTTCTGCTACTCTTAAACATGGATCATCGACCGGAGTTAGGGTACCTACTTGTGGAGTTCGACAGTCCTCGGACCTACCCTGTGGAAGATACTGTACTCCACTGCACACTTTAAGCTTGATAATTTTTATTCTAATATCAATGCTACATGTCAGCTAATTTCCCATGCCGATGAGCTATGTTTAGTGTTTAAAGATGAGAGTCCCATGTCACTACCACTTTTCACATGTATTTCTAAATACCTAGAGAGTATGATGACAGATATAGGTTTAAGTTTTTCTCCCACTAAATGCAAATTGTCTGTTTGGGAAGATCTCGCTTGTTAGCCAGATCGGTAAGCTTGAATTGTTATCTAATTCGAGTATTTTATACACCGCATCTCTAAAATATTTAGGAATAATTATTAATCCTAAACTATCGTTCGTTTTCCATTTTCAATGTTTTTCTACAAAATGTATGGATATTTATAATAAGTCGTTGCATTTACAGAGAAATGCTTTGGGTTTATCATTTAGGGAACGTTCGATTTTATATAAAGGCCTCATTCAGGCCCATTTTGGATATGGCACGGCCACATATGTTAATGAAAAAATTATTGGTCTTGCCATTAAATAGCAAAGGAAATTTCTACTTTGAATGGCTTCCTTATATCGGACTACTCAAACCTCTGGCGCTTGTGTTGTCTGTGGGGTCCTGCCGCTTGATTTATTTCTTGTTGGCAGAGCTCTTATTGGCGAGCACAGGCTCAGGGGGGTTGTTACAGAGTTGAAACATTCTAACCTGTTAGAGAATATTTCGCTGAAGTCTGTGTCTAATATAAAATTTAAAAAACATAACTTCTTTGCTGATTGTGAAGTGACAAGGTAGGTTGCATGATGCTGTAACTGGAAGATAGACGTACACCTTCCTGCCAACTATGCGGTTAAAAATGTTAAGATTCGACATCAACTTCTACAGTGCTCGGGTGTTGACGGGTCATGACAGGTTTGGTTCCTATCTTCATAAGTTCCGGCTTGCTAATGGTCCTGTCTGCAGCTGTTGTACGATAGGTGAGGTTGATGATATTTATCATACTATGTTCGTTTGTCCTGAATTCACTGCCCTTCGACATATGTTTCGTATTGACTGCACGGATGTATATCCTCTTAGTAGAGAAGTTCCTTTTGCTGGCTGAACAGGTCATGCGATTAAAATTTAAATTTCGTAGTATTCCAACTAACGCTTAAATCAACCGTGGCTTTAATGTTTTTTTATAGCATGGTCAACTGCCCTTTGTTTATCGTACTTATTTATTTATTTCAATATCTAACTATGTTTAATATTTAAATTTAACTATTTTTATAAATTTGTCATAGCAATTTGTTATGACCTTTTTTTTTTCGCTCTCTCTATCTTTGATCTTTATTTTTATTTTTTCTTTAATTTTTGTACCAAAAAGTTTTTTGAATATAAGATATCTGTATTATTAGTTTTTGTTTTATTTTATTTAGGTATGGAAAATAATACAAATTTAAAAATTAAACTTAAAAGTAGTTAGTGATATCGATACGGCTATTCAAGATTACACCAACCTTATTGAACACGCGTGTAAAAATTCTACTAATCACAGTATAAAAAATTCGCAAAAAAATTATTACGTTCGTTCAAATAAGAATACTAATACGTACAACTCGAGCAGCTAGAAAAAAATGGCAAAAAACTCCTTATCCATCCTTGAAAGAATCATATGTACAATTACAGACAGAGTTGAAAAACAAAATTCGTCAGTATAAAAATGAAATCTTATCTCAGCAGCTAGATTCTATGAACACCGATAACAGATCTTTATGGAGAAATACAAAAAAATTACTGAAACAAATAGATGAGCCATTCAATATAAAATTCAATAATAATTGGGCTAAAACTGATGAAGATAAAGCGAACGCATTTGCAGAACATCTCAGCACAGTATTTACACCGTATTCTGAATCTTCTAACAAACAGTTCGTCAACGCACAATCTTCTCCAAAAGTGTCCTTTGCTCCTAATCTAAATGTCAAATTCTTTACTCCTAAACAGGTGTTTACATGTATTCAGAAAGTACCATTACGGAAAGCTCCCGGTTTCAACAAGGTCAATGGGGAAATTGTATCGCGCTTGCCAAGAAAGTCAGCAATTCAGTTGTGTTACATATTTAACGTGGAAAAAATCGGTGATAATTATGACTCGTAAACCCAGTAAGCCTCAAACTGATGTAATCTCATACAGACCTATCAGTTTACTTAGCTCGCTATCTAAAGTCCTCGAGCGCCTAATTTTAAATCGTATACATCCGATTATAAAGAGTAATGAAGTGATACCAAATCACCAGTTCGGTTTTCGTGTTAAGCACTCCACGGTCCAACAGTACCATCGACTGGTCGATGCTATCTCTTCAACTCTAGAAAAAAAAAGTATATTCTGCCGTTTTTTTGGACGTTACCCAGGCGTTTGATAAAGTTTGGCACCCTGGACTACTTCTTAAGCTGGAACAAATTCTTCCGTGTGATCTCTACGTGTTACTTCAGTCATACTTGACTGACAGAACATTTACGGTTAGTATCAACTCTTATTCGAAGGAACATGCAGTCTTAGCATCAGTTCCTCAAGGTAGTCTACTTGGGCCTCTACTGTATTCCATCTACACAGCAGATTTACCTACAAGTAATCAAACGATTCTAGCCACATTCGCAGATGATATAGCCATCCTTGCGTCGAATTCGGATGTCAAATATGCAAACTTTGCTGTTCAGAACCACCTGAATCGAATTGTTCAATGGGCTCAATATTGGCGAATACAGTTTAATCCACATAAGTGTCAACATATTATGTTTACTAATAGATCGGTTGAACATATACCTATAACAATTAATAATGACATTATCCCACAAGTTGATTTCGTACGCTATCTCGGATTGTACTTGGATCGAAGGCTCAAATGGCGCTTTCACGTGGCGCAAATTAGGAAGACCATCATTGCACGTGTTGGGCTATTATATCCACTGCTGGGCCGTCAGTCAACCTTAAATTTAAAAACTGAAAGACGCATTTATGTCACAATTATTGCGCCGATTTGGCGTTATGGTATTGAATTATATGGATCAACTAGCGCAAGTAATTTGAACAGAGTGCAGCAGCAGCAGTCAAAGATACTTCGTATAATCACATCCGCGCCATTCTACGTTTCTAATCTAACCCTGCATAATGATTTGAATATTTCATTTGTCCAGCACGTTTACATTAGCCAGTACGAGAAATTATTTAACAAACTCAAACATAGCAGTAATACCAATATTTTCAGAATGCACTCACTAGAATTTCCAGGCAATCCAACTAGAAGACTGAGAAGGAAGTGGTGCCGGGATGCTCTCCCGATTACCTAGTAACCGGAATTATTTTTTTTGCCAATTTCACAATTATTACCATTCGATATATAGTCGAATGTTATTCGGAATTATCGAGTATATATGAATTTTTAAAACATTTGTATAATTTTGGTTAGAATTGATATTTTACAATTTTTTCTTTGGGATTACTGTTCAAATGTAATAATACGCATTTGTTAATTCAATTAAAGAATTTTAATATAAATTAAATTTGTTTTGCAATTAAAATGGATCGATTAATTGACTCACTGAATAATATTTACACAGAGAAAACATTCGCCAACATAATATCCGTGCATTCTATTTAACTTGAATATACACGTTACAGTTGCTATTATTATTTCAATCATTTATAAAATAAATGTTACGTATTTTAGAAATTCTATTCGGTTTAGTAAATTGAAATATGATGAAACGTGACACTGATATACTTTTTTACGGAGAAAAATATCCTTAAAAAGAACGCGAAAATAATGAGAAATCTTAATATATATATTTTTTTTAAATAAAAAACTAAAGCTTAAAATAAAGACATCGAATATATTTAATAAAACAGAATTACGCAGATTTTATTTTGAAAGATTAATTTTGCAATTGGTGTTTGAATAATTGCTAACGAATAAAAGTTGTAAGCGCGTAATTATATCGATTACGCCAACTTTAAAAAGGCAATTCGTAATTTATTTTTAAGCAATTTTCAAAAACATGTTCTCGTCATATAATCGCTCCAATAATTTTTAATAGCATCATCGTGTATTAGCTTTAATTAATTATCGGTATTTCACATTTTACAGTGACCCGTGTTTCGAGTCAAGGAGCAGTATGGGTAAAATTCAATGTTGTTACGAAAGATCTTCATAGATATGGGTTCGATAATTCGCAAACTGACTAAAAAGGTAAATGATTTAACGAAATAAGTAAGACCGTTTAAGGATTTAATTTATATGCTCGAATCATTTCGACAATATTGTATACAATGCTTTGTCTCGGAAAATAATATTCAAATTTAAAAAAAAAAAATCTTCATTTCGAGGATTACACGAAACAAAAGTGTTAATTTATTACTTATATATACAAATGCATATGAATTTAGATAAAAAAAATAAATTTTATTTTAAAAATTAAAATATATTAACATACGCAAGAAATGTTACAATAATTAATTTAATAACTGCGATAGTTTTACGTCAAACAACATGGTTACATTAATCAAGAAAGAAGCTCTTTTTATAATAACGATATTCAAATAAAAGGGAGCATCGTGTCTGCATTAAGGTTAAAACGTACTAATTAATTAAAAAATGCAGCGAAGTACATAATATTTATTTCATAACTAAATAATTACATTTATCTACCAACAATAACTAAAGTTTTTCATCGCTTACAAAAAAAAAAAACGAAGACAACCTTTTTTATTTTTTTTTTTACTTTTATACGCTTTTTCGAAACGTAAATAAATCACATGTTGTACGTAGAAAATTTGTTTTAATCGGCAATTAGGAGTAATATATACAGGTCCCGGCATTTAAGATGTAGAAATCGATTTCATGTTGATCAAACTATAATCTAGAGCAAATCATTAATAATGAAATATGGAAACTGATTTCTTTAAATAATTTTCCCTGTCGTAAGTAATAAAAATAATAATAATAATAAATATTAAACATTTAAAGGAACGCGAAGAGTATTGCAATAATAAACCGTCACAATACTTGCAACTAGCGCTGAAGCTAGAGTAGTTGACGTTGAACATATAGTGGTAGTTGTAATAAATTGATTGGAGAGCGCTCGTTTTGTTTAATGTTTTTTGAATGAAATATAGGAAAATTGTTGTAAATTTTTTTATAAATAAAATTTCAATTTATGAATTATTTTGACGGTTTTGAGAAAATTTTCACATATAACGAATAGTTCCGCAATCAATTTGTTTTTCAAGTCTCGCTAAAACTCCTGTTCACGAAATAAATATACAATGCGCAAACATATTCTAACGAGATAGATAAGTAAACAAGTTTAGAACTATGATTATGTCATTTACTGCTAATGTTTATTTAAATAAAAGAAAGGTTAAATTGGGCAACCCTCGGATTTCGATTAAATCGATGTTTGAATTTACTACTAAAAATTTTAAATTATTAAAATTTACGGATTTAAATCACGAACTAAATTAAAAATAAAAAAATTCTGACAGTACGTGAAAGTTTATACAATTATTTCATGTAAATTGGAAATATTTTTTTTTTTTTTTAATAGATATTAATTTGGGTTGCATTTATAAATTAATAATCGTCGTTAGAAAACGAAAATAGTTTTTATTACGTTCATTTCTAAAATCGCAGATTTCGATAGTAAAACAGATCATATAATTTATTAAATTAATGTAATTACGCAATTAAAAAATGCGTATTTTATATACAGAACCGTAATTAATAATAAGACTAACGATTTTTCAAAATGAATTTTTTCATTTTATTTTTAATCTTTTTTTTTTTTATTGAACATCTTTTAGGTGAATGAAAATATAATCGGCACTCTTTACATAATAGCGGATAATCACCAAACTTATCTTTTTATATAAAATTTAAAATCGTAATTTCTCAAAGATTTCAGTCATCAAATGCATCTACATTTAAACGGAAACAATAACTGTGTATGTCACTAATATAAGTTTCTAAATTCATAGTTATTTGAACGTATTTATAAATATACACGTGATTTTATATATATATATATATGTGTGTGTGTGTGTGTGTAAATGTATGTCGTGAACGAATTGTTGAATGATGGAAGAATAAACGAAAGTACTCGTGGACGCCTATTTTGGATAATGTTCAAGATTTTGTTTCAATGTACTAAGTGAAATAACAAAACGATATCATTCCAACTGATCGTGTTAAATCAGCATCGCTATGAATTTAGCGTTAGTCCCGAAATATTTCACTAAACTGCCATTCGTCATCATCTTGTTAAAATGTTTCGCGAGTATTTTGAATGCAGAAAAAACCAAAATACAAATACGTAAGTTAATAATGTTAATTTTTTTTTTCTTTTCAAAAGAATATATTTATTTAAAAAAAAAAACTTTTTATAATGTGGAATTTAAAGCGACAATTCCAATTAAGTTTTATGCCACTTCAAACTCCACTTACATTAATGATAACAATAATACAATAATATTGAAATTTAAATACTGTAATAGAAAATTTCAATCTAAATTTGACAAGTTACTTCCCAGTATACCATAATTGTATTTTAAATTTAATATTTTCATTATAAACAAATGATATTTTTATTACTAATATAACAAATAATATATTTTTTTCTTTTGTTTATTTCTTCTATCGCTAAATTATTGAACTCATTAAATTTACCTCCTACTAAATCTTCCATACTACAGTGTAACATTGTCCCATTGACAATAATTTTTATTGACTTCGAAAATTTAGTATTCAAATAATTTTTATTCCGGACAATTAAACGAATACGAGACTAATGAAGCATATCTATTTTAGAGACGTATATATATATATATAATATTGGATGCGTAAAGCACTTAATCGGATGGACTGGAAACAGCTAAGAGAAAAATATGTAAACGTTCAATAAATTGGATAAGGCCGATGCTCGTTCACGGGCTTAATTTCCCTAATACATTTAAACATATTAGTTTTAGCATTAAGGAAAGCTATACATTATAATATTAGTTTAGTATTAAGATAAGTTATACATATTAGTATTAGTTTAGCATTAAGAAAGTTATACATAATAATATTAGTTTAGCGTTAAGAAAATGATATTCGTAAATTTTAATTCAAAATGAGAAATACAGGCTATTGTAATTGTAATTGTAAAATATTTAATTATAAATTATTCGTTATTTTATAGTCGGATTATTTGATGCCAGCCAACAAGAGCAAGAATACGCTTTCAGTAGCGCGATTAGAGAATTAAATGAAGATATTTACCGATCGTACGTATATGAATTTAGCCCGGTTATCAGACAATTGTCTCGTTATGACAGTTTTAACATTAGTAAATCAAGTAATGCATATATCGCAATAACAAATTATTTTATTTATTTATTATAAGATATGTTTGTTTACTAATCTTTATAATGCGATTACCGTTTCTTTCCCCCTCCCTAATAATAAGAATAATATACAAGTTTTTAACTTTCCTTTTGTACGATGTTTATTTAGCCACGTAGAAGTTTAATCATTTTACATTTAAATCGGTTAATAACTAATCTGTCACAAGTGATGTACGATAATTTACAAATAAGAATACCTTTGTTTTTTTAAATACAAAAATTTCCTGAAAAAAAAAGTTTTTTGTCTGGTAGTTCATAATGTGCGATATTCATATCTTTTAGCTCGATGCTTCGTATTATTTAAAATTGATATATATTTGTTTTATCGCGGTGATGTGAATAATTACTCCTGAAATCATCGGATCTCTCTTTTTTTCAACATATCTAACTGATTTTTGTTTTCAAGTTTGATAAACCCGTCGTCAATTTTTCCGCTGTTAAATGTTCCAATTTATTTTTATCAGATGACTGAATATCCTCAATAATTAACGTTTCATATTTGTTTCTATTAAATTCTATCCATGTTTTCTTTTCAATTTAGTCGCGTACGACTGCTTATTATCCGTAATAATTTTGTAATTATATTTTTAATATTTTCCTTAACACTTTTTTTTTTTCAATGCCCTAAAATTATTATATAAAACATTTACATAATTTCTTAATGGTTCAAGATTTTCAGTAATAGCCTCCATTTTTATTTACAATCTGCACATAGTACAGTAAGTAAATGTGATGAAGGAACAGGAAAGAGTCAGATACTGTTGATGATCTATTTGACCACAACTTGAGATAGGAGGAATGAGAGTAGTCGACTTGTATTCGAAAAGATATATAGATTTTTTTTAAATATTTTATTTCGACACTTTTTTCTTCTTATTATTATTATTAAATTATATTAACGTACCGTGTGCAACTACTAGTGATTAACGAGAGGAAAAATATATAAAATGAGTGGTATGTAGGGAAAAAAAAAGAGGCTGGAGAGGGTGTTAATTTTAACAGCGAGAAGGAGTGGAAGGGAAGTCGGAATGTTAAATAAGAATCTCTGGGAGAGATATTGGACACAAATTACTAGGACATGATAAACAGTAAGAGTGACACCGTATAAGGAACACTGAGATGGATCTGTCCCAGGAGGTAAACATTGTGCGACCCAATCGAAGTCGGGCGATGGCCACGTCGTCTTTGCGGCGCTATGCGTTTACGTTCCACGGTCATATTGTTGAACCGAACGCAATTTATTGGTTGAATCGACAATTTCTTATTCTTACAGATAGCTGTTACTTAAATGACGATTTTCGCCTCAATATACTCGCTTAGCTAATGACGATCAATCTTCATTTTCAACTATTCCGGGAGTAAAAGTATTTTTTTCGTATACTTTCGATTTTAAATTGCCGCACGGTGAACCCGAAATTCGCCACACTATCTTAACGTTGCTTGAAGTTTTCTTAAACATTCTTCTTAAAGTTTCGTTTATATCACACCGCTCCATCTTTCTGAGACTACGTTCCTCAGTTTACGTCGCACATACTCGTTCAATCGCCGTTAACTATAGTTTCGAAATAATACGGCATGCCGTAACCTTCAGCAACTGGTGGGACTTCTTTTAAATTATGTTCGTCGGTCAAGTGGGTAATGGTTTGTTTATTAACTTTTTCGTTCGTATAAAAGTGTCTCTCGTTCGTTATAAAGATCGCTTCTAGTCGGATTTCTTTCGTTTCGATTTTCTACTCTCACTCAACGCTACTACTCTTTGGAAGCTGCTATAAATAATAGCGCAGGTCTACTTAAGAAGAATCGAATGGGGTTTGTTTATGATTTTTTTCTTTCTTTTTTGTTACTCATAAGTGCGGATTTTTTTTAACGAATATTGATATTTTAGGCGACAACGTCGAATGTTTTAAGGAAAATGTATGTACGAATAACTTTCAAAAAATCATTCTCCCGCAAATACTCGTTGATCAACTTTCCCTCTCCATGCCCCAATCTTTTTTTATATTTTTTTGATTAAAAATGAATTTTTTAAACTCGACTGTTAGATATTTGCAGTTTTAGAATTTCATTAACATAATTTTGCAACGTAAACGAGGCCAATCAAACGTTCACTAAACTAAAAAGAATCCAACCCGACTACTGGGCGCGCTAAATTTTTTTTAAAAATACGAAATGTCTCTGCCATAGAATCTCACTGACATGTTTGTTAAACTGTATGTTAAGATTGTGTACATATACATACGTGTATATATATATATATATATATATATATATATATATATATATATATATATATATATATATATATATATATGGATTATTTTATAATTATACTCAAGGTACGGAAGAATTTTTAGTGTTAAATAGTTTCAAATTTGATAATTTTGATCATCACAAGTACTAAGTTCTATGTAAACAAACATATACGCGTGTGGGGGTTTATGTACTGGATGATTTATAAAAATGGTATTTCATACTCCTAGTTCGAAATTATATTTTTTTTTTTGGCATAATTTCAAAGGAAATATTTTAATTCCTCGTACGTATTCCATCTCCTTACACATTCCCCAATGTTCCTTTTTTTTCTTTTGATTAAAAATAAATTTATCTAACTCGCGTGTTAAATTTTTGTAGTTTGAGGATTTTAAACATAATTTTGCAACGTAAAAGAGAGGTGCATCAAATGCACGTGTTTTATTTCATACGAGATAGTATTTTCTAACCTGGCGTATTATTCGTTTTTATTATGTAAATGTTTTTCGTGTTTTTGAGCAAATTTCTTAATAACTTCGTCAACGATAGTCACCTGGAGATTAAAGTAAAGTGTGTAATTTTAAAGAAAACTGCGTTTGTAATTTTCAAAACAAACCGTTTTTCTGTATTTAAATTTTTGAACTTTTTTTTTTTTTTTCTGATAAAGTTGAAATTATAACATTATTATAGTAAGTCCTAATACTGAATAACAATTGTTTACATTTTATCGTGCACTTAAAGGCAAATTTGGAATTTTACATAATGATTTTATGGATCTTCTGCAGTATTTGCCAGCACACAAACAAAATATGGTGAAATGGCAACGTTTTTCATCAAATTTCTCTTGATTATTACACATTTAGTGAGAAACGTGGAAAGCTTATTTACGAATCATTTGAATTCTAAGTTTCGAATGTTTATTTTAAATGAAAAATATAATTTTCTTGTTTTTTTTTTCACGTGTTGAATTGTTAACAGTAATCATTTTAATTCTTATTTTTAAGTGTTTATTTTCGTTTATAATTGTTAATAGTTATTATTTTAATTCTTACTTTTAAGTGTTTATTTCGTTGATAGTTTTATTTTTAAATATTCATTTTAATCTTATTCCACGTTTGCAGTTATTTAATATTTAATAAATACGAATTTTTCGGAATTGGCAGAAGAAATAAATACTAAGGATCGGGCTATATCCTTTTTACAACAAAAAGGTTTGCAACATAATCAAAAAAAATACAGGAATAATCATGATATGAAATTATGCACTGGTTCTCGTGATAGATGGATCTGTTGTAAATCTACAAATCGTGTAGAAAAATCTCTACGATCTGGTACATTTATATCGAATTCCAAGTTAGAATACCCATAATTCTATTTATTTATGCATGGAGTAAGGAATATACCACCCTTCAATATTGCAAAGACGAATTGAATATGAGTGGCAGTACTGCTGTGGAAACTGTACCTTCGTGAAATTTGTGAACATGCATTGTTGAACAACAGAGTACAAATAGGAGGACCGAATCTACATGTAGAAATCGACGAATCATGCTTTTCGAAACGAAAGTATAATCGAGGAAGGATTTTACCCAATCGATGAGTTTTTGGAGGAATTTGTAGAAAAACAAAAGAATGTTTCTTAATGTCGGTTCCAAATAGATCAGCTGCTACGTTACTGCCGTTGATAATACAGAATGTTGCTGTTGGAACAACAATTATAAGCGATGAATGGCGAGCATACCAGAGTGTAGCCAATAATTTTGATCATCAGACTGTTAATCGCAGTGTTAATTTCGTAGATCCAGTCACATTGGCTCATACCCAGTCAATCTAGTTCAGATTAATTTTGAGAGACAGGAATGTGTTCTATAACAAATGAAGTTGGTAATGAATTATTAACATCAAACATCGACAACAAATTAAATGTCGAAAATACAATTTTACCAAATAATGAATTTTCCAAATTAACAGCCGCAGGTACATCAGACACGTATTATACAATTCAAGGACAACAATCAACTCTTTCAAACTTCGAGTAAAAAGACCTATTTCTGTACATCATTCGCAACAAATCGATCGACAACTAATACAGATGGTTGCAAAAGGACATCATCATCTACGTATTGTCGATGAATCATACTTTAAAATACTTTTAGAGACGGTATCACAAACTCCCGGCTATAAGTTACCATCTAGAAAATCACTTTCAAATACTATCCTTATAAATGCGTATAATGAAGTAGTGAAAATGACAAAAGAAAAAATCAACTTATGCAAAGCTGTCTGTATTACAACTGATATGTGGACATCAGAATACACAAAAGACAATTATATATCAGTTACTGCGCATTATTTAAATAACAATACAGAGTTGTGCTCCTTACTGTTGGAATGTGTGCCACTTAGAGAACAACACACCAGTCGAAATCTATATGAATTTTTAACAAATTGCTTTAAAAATGGAATGTGACACGAAAAGTAACAGCAGTTGTATCACATAATGCTGCTAATATTACTTCAGCTATACAGTTGGGAGGATGGAGATCTGTAGGATGTTTTGCTCATATTTTGAACCTTATATTGAAAAAAAGTTTAGTAGAAATAAGTAATATAATAATAAAAGTTAAACGAACTGGAATTTTATAAACGAAGTTCTCAAGCAAAATTGAAATTACTTAATATGCAACAAGAAATGGGCCTACCACCACTAACTTTGAAACAAGACGTTGAAACTCGCTGGAATTCAACATACTTGAAGTTACAACGTTTTATTGAACTAAAAGACGTAGTCAATCCCTGTACCGCTACATTGAAAACAGAACTAATAATACCCAATGAAGAAATATTAATTATTGAACAGTGTCTTCCTGTACTCAAAATCTTTTATAATATTACAGAAGAGATATCTGCAGAAAAGTTGATCACATTGTCTAAAGTAATTGTATACGGTAAAATGATGAAGAAACACATATCGCAACACTTGAATCATAAATTATATCCTAATGGTATCCAACAGTTATTAAAAATTTTAAACGAACAAATAAATAAACGATTTAATGATATTGAAATATCAACGATACATGTAGAGGCAACAATATTAGACCCTAGATTCAAAAAATATGGATTCATAAATCAGGATAAATATGAAACAGCATTAAGGCAATTACAAAAAAATATATCGGAAGGCATATAGATGTTAGTAAATCAAGTGTTAGCCTCCAAGAACAAACAACAATAGTAAAAAAACAAACTGATGATCATTGGGTGCAGTTCGATGATGAGGTGCACAGTTGCATATTCCTGAAAATTCAACTGCTCTAGCTATTTCGGAAATTGGCAAATATTTAAAGGAAGAAATATTAGATAGACAGTGTGATCCGCTAAAGTGGTGGCATGAAAGAAAAAATATTTACCCTAACATTTATAATTTTATTTTCCGAAGACATTTTATCATGACCACATCTGTACCTAGTAAACGTGTTTTTTCGAAATTAGGCCAGATATTAAGTTCCCGTCGCACACGTTTAGAAGATTCTAAAGTATCTGAGCTGATATTTTTATATCGTAACATTTTATAAAACAATAATTTTTAAGAAATATTATAAATATTGTTTTAAAATTATAAACTGTCGGTAAAATTTTAAATTATAAGTAAAAAAATATAAGTTATTATTATAGGAATATGTAGTTTTAATTATAAAAATAAAATAGCAATAATTTTAAGGATAAAATAATTCATTGTAAAATCGTTCTGTATATTTCCAACATTTTAATCAATTGATAAATGAGTGATTTTAGGAAAGATTAATGCACGCATTGCAAATGAACGAGTGAACAATGTTGATGAGTTGATTCATTTTACTGATGAAGAGTTGTTGAACGAGTCTCTAAATTGAACGAAAATGCCCGCGACTAAACGGTATAAGCAATCCAATGTTGCCATATCTCTTGTTTGCTGGCATATATTACAGAAGGTCCGATTTTATATATATAATATATATAACGAATAAAATAAAATAAAAACACAGTTTAATCACTATAAAAAAAAAATTATTTGCTCGTAGCTTTTTGACAATTACGTCATTATCAAGCCTACACAAAATAATGTATGTAAATAGAGTCACCTGTAGTAAGTAATCACTCGACCGCCATATGGCGCTATTCCCACCGGCGGAGAAACGAAACAACTACATGAGTTCCATACGTCCATGTCGTGCAGGGTGGTAATTTCATTTTCGGCGGACAGCGCTGATCAGGAAAGGTAAATTGGAACTCACAACACAGCGCTAATAGGAAAACGGAGGAAAGTTCACTTGCCAAAGGTGTTCCCACCAATAAATATCGTTAAACTTTTTTCTGCATTAACAAAGCAGACTATCAGCAACTGTCTCGTGACAATATGCCTCAGTGGGATCGGTAAATGCCAATTTAGAGCGAGTAGGCGAGTATCCAGCGTCTTAAAACGACCATTCGGCTGGAGGAGTAAACCTCAACAAAAAATCCCCCAGAAGTCAACGGGAAACCACTGGAGTATCTTCTCAATTATCATCATGGCTGGAAATTCAAATGCAATGGCCGTTAGACCGGGGCATCCTTTCACTGGGGAGACGGTGCTAAGAATACCCTCGTCAGTCAGTGATAATCCTCACAAAATTAAAATAAGAAGATTCGTATTGCTACATGGAACATACGTAGCCTTTATCAAGCAGATAAACTGCATAATGTTAACGTGGAAAGAAAAAAGTTGAACATCAGTATCCTCGGATTAAGCGAGGTAAGATGGCCTGGAAATGGACACAAAATGGAGTACGCAGATTTTTATTGTTCAAGTCCAAACGATGCAAACCATAGTGCAGGCGCCGGTGTGTTATAATAGATAAGAGTATTGTCAACTCAGTGCTGGAATATATTTCTAAATCTGAAATGGTCATGCTAAGAAGACTACAAACTAATTATCGACCCATGAACATAATTCAGGTTCATGCACCTACGGCAGATAAAGATCATGATGAAATAGATCTGTATGATCAAATTAGTACCTTAATGAAACTAACAAAACTGGCGAAATTACAATAATATCAGGAGATTGGAATGTCAGAATTGGTCAGGGACAACAGGATCAGATAGTTGGAAAAAATGGTGATAAGAATGACAGAGGAGACGGACTAGTACCCGCAACCAGATAGATTTCATCCTTATTGGCAAACAGTTCAGAAGAGATATTAACTCAGTGTGCACATATCCTGGTGCAGATGTGAATTCAGACCACAAGCCAGTGGTTGCTACTCTTAAAATAGCTTTTAGAAACGTTAGAAAACCACCACCAGTATGTCGGATTGACATACAGAAACTACGAAAATAAACGAAATAAGGTGACAACAGAAATGGGTAAAGTAGTCGAAGTAGTTTAAAAGGATACAGATGACATTGAAATAATATGGAAAAATGGAAAGACATAAAAGGCAATATTCAGGAAAATGTAATTGGCTTTGTTAAGAGAAGTAAGAAGAAAACATGGATGACGGAAGAGATACTGAATCTAATGAATGAAAGAAGGATAAGCACAATAAACCCAGATACCAGCTACTAAATAAAGAAATCCGACGTAAGATACGAGAGGCCAAGGAAATATGGTTGAATGCAAAATGTCAAGAAATAACTCAAAGCTAAACATGATGCTTTCAATCGACACAAAAAAATGAAAGAATTCACCAACGTTAGACGCACAATTAATGGTGATAGTCTAAGAGATAAAAATGGAAATATTATCCTAGAGAAAAATAAAAGAAGTTTTCGGTGGAAGAGTACATAGTCAATTTATTTGAAGATTCCAGACCTAACATATATAATATAATTGGTAAGTCCATTTACGATACGACAGCTTCTGATATATTTTGAATGTGCTATAAAGAACATAAAATCTGACAAAGCAGCTGGATCAGACAAAATAAAGAGCGAATTATTGAAAGTATGTCAAAACCACCATATAGCGCTAAAATCTTTAGTTAAATTTTTTAACACGGTGCTTGCTGCTGTCAGGCACTCTACCATCAGATTGGTTGAAGTCTGTTTTTATTTCACTACCAAATAAGTATAATGCTACTGATTGCAATGAATATCGTACAATAAGCCTTATGTCAAGATCTTCCTCAACGAATTTATGAAAAATGTGAGAAAAACGCTGGTGAAAATCAATTTGGATTGAAAAAGTATTATGGAACACGGAAGCAATATATTCACTTAATGTCCTAGCGTAAAGATGTCGAGATGTAAATCACAGACATTACTGCTGCTTCATTGATTATAGCAAGGCATTGCGTAAAAAATGAGAAATTAATTGAAATTTTGGAGGCGATTAAAATATACTGAAAAATTAGAAGATAAATAGGGAAACTTTATTAGAATCATACTGCAAAAGTCAGAAGCAAAAATATTGAATCACAAGAAATATCAATTAAGAAAGGTGTGCGACAAGATTGCATACTGTCACCGTTACTCTTTAATATGTATTCAGAAGCAATTTTCAAGCAAGCGTTCAAGGATGACGACGGTATCAACATCGAAAACTGTCATATTTCAAACATAAGACATGCAGACGATACAGTTCTAATCTCAGATAACATTGGTAAGTTACAAGAAATGGTTGGTCGAGTCACCACAATAATCAAAGAATATGACCTTGAAATAAATATAAGCAAAACAAAATGGTTAGGAATACATAGAAAGAGCGATACCGGAGCCATAGCAAAAATTAAATTAACAGTGAATGGTCAAGTCATAGACAGAGTTCATAAATTTCAATATCTCGAAACCTGGTTTCATGAGGAAACCGATCAATCGATCGAGATACGATCACGCATGGAAAAAGCAAGGAAGACCTTTTTAAATATGAAAAATCTGATGACTCGAAAAGACATTAACCTGCAGAGTTAAGACAACGGCTGGCGCGATGACGTGTTTGTTAGAGTGTTCGATTATCTAGCCATATTTTCATTATTGTGTAACTACTAATTATTTAAGCCCCCCCATTCGGTATAATATGCGCGTGCACCTGCCTTGCATATAAATATTGAAGGCTAATGTAATTTTGTGTGTAAAATAACGCGCAATGAGCTAGATAAAACCGTGTTAATGTATTATCGAATACAAACCGCCAGTATGCAGTGTGTGTTGTTTTTACGTGTCTAATCAAATTCTAATTTAAAAGTATGAAATGTAGTAATTTTTAAAATTAAACAAAAATAAGGAGTTAAAATCACTAAACGGAACATCACAAAGCTTTTCTAGCTATACGCCATTGTCAAGTGAACATACAAATAAAATATAAATATATTCAATATATGTAAAATGCAGAAACAACAATTTAATTTACAAAAATTAGCGAAATAAAAAATGGTATTCATTAAATAATCTGGGGGTGAACGTAGTAAACAACACAATCTAAATCAGCAATATAAAATTTATACATAAACGCAATACAAAAGCGCAGAAAACAAATAAGGAATTCTGCCTGATATAAAAATTAACAAATTTTACAATATACTTCTTACTTTTATATGTTCACTTGATAAGGGCTTAGTTAGCCGAAAAGCGTTGTAATTTTTTTTATTAAAAAAAAAAAAAATCGTTTGGTGATTTTAATTCTATTGTTTCAATTTAAATTAAAAACCTGCGATTTTATAATTTACTCTTATTATTTTTATTTTTATTGTAATCATTAAATTTATTGTTATAATTATTATTTTATGTAACAATTAAGTATAGATTTTTTTTTTCATATTATCTTCATTGATAATTATTTTATTAATGTCCAGTCTGCGCCTTATTAATTTTTGATCTTTTGATATCATTAGATTTTATTATATCATATCCTATTCATGCAAATTCCATTATTAGTCAATAGTTCTTATTAAATTTTATTTCCGATTAATTTTGTATTAAAAAAAAAATATTAAATTGTTCTATTAATTTTCATTACCTCGTAATTTAACGCAATGTGTTAATCGTGTTATAATGTATTAATTTCAGTATGCGCAACTGAATCGATGAAAGACAAAGACCGCAAATTTGGAGCTATATTCGGTCCGGATTATGACGAGATCACCGGTATAGTGCAGTCTATATCGGAAAAATTAAATATACCTCATATCGATACACGTTGGGATACCCTAAACAGAAATCCTTCAAATTTATTCATTAATCTGTACCCGGATTCAGCTTTATACGCTAGAGTAAGTAATAAATCATGTGCTTAGTATGAATTTTATTAAATAAATCTTTAAAAAATATATCTTTTAAACGGTGCTAAGAAAATCGTTCTCGGAGTTTAGAAATAAATTCGTTTAATTATAATAAATTTCTTCCGCATGTATTGTAAATCGTTACAAAATTCATCATCATAATTCGTCAATTCTTGATAGGATTGCTAAATAACTAGTTAGAAGCTTCAGAATTATCTGTACAGCGCCATTTTATCAATGTTTCTATATTTTCTGTTCGTTGAACATCTGTCTGTTGTATTTGTGCGATGTACTTCTACCTGGGTCCTCCTCTTGCTCCTTTCCTTTCTCAATTATAATATTTATCGTATCTTAAGATGTGACCTATCCATTTATATCTTCTTTCTTTTTCTAGTAAAACATTAAATAGAACCAAAACTTTTAACAATATGAAAGAAAGCGATGTATAATAATAGGATTTTCAGAAATTAAAATATGTAATTTAATTTCAAAATGTTCGAAATTGAATTATGAAGGCGATTAATACATATTTATCATATTGAAGTTTAGATTTTTTTTAAATCGAATAGTTTAACGATCGAAAAAAATTATATAAATAATTTTAGAATTGATTTAAAATTAAATTATACGATTTGATCACAATTTAATCTTCGACTTATCATTAAAAATGAAAAGAAATAATTTGTATAATTCGTATTTTAATATTTTATCTCTAAATAAACAATTATGAAATTATAAGTATATAGAAATTTCACGTACAAAATGTACTAGCCGTCATGGCACTAATTATATGCAACGTAGATGCACGCGCATATGGGTGTTAGAGGAGTAGTGATAATTAAGAGTTATCTAATAGTAAACAACTGTATAAATATGTCGCGGTAGCGTGATTACTAGGGGCTTCTTCCGCGAATATTCTAATAGACTCAAATTTATGGAAAATCTTCTACACGGCAAATCATATTTTCATCTATGTGTTTACTGACATCTTTGTAAAACTTTCATGTCGCGAATTGGTTTCGAACCTTCGACCGTCGAGTTGATAGTCGAACATTAGGAATTATGTCGCTGCGACATATTTATAAAATTTTTCACCATTACATAACTACAAATAGCAGGAGAACGTAGTGGGACAAACTCTGTATAACATCATATTTGCGTATAATTAGTGCCTTGATGGCTAGCACATTTTGTACGTAAAAATAAACGCACAATGGCTAGTTACGACGTTCGGCAACGAACAATACAACGATGGTGAATGATAATGATTAGTGGCGTCTACTTGGACTGATAAATTTAAACGTTTTTTTTTTTTTTAATATTTCGTTTTGTTAATAGGCGATTTACGAAGTTTTAGACGATATGGATTGGAAAACGTTTACGTTAATATACGAGTCTAAAGATAGTCTGGTATACGTGCAAGAAGTTCTGAAAGCTAGGATGCAGCCTTCTGCATACGATCGTCCGGTTATTACGTTAAAGGAGTTGCCCGAGTCTATTGAGAATTACAGGTGAACGGTTTTATTACCTTAAAAATTAAATTAAATGTACAATGAATGCAGGCTGGACTAACTAGAGTCGAAGCAATATATAGATGGATATCACAAGCCCTACTACTCAGGTAACGACACTCAGGAATCTAGTCATCGAATATGATAATGTTGATGTTCGAGTTAGTTATGAGTTGTAAGGTGGATGATAAGTCTAATGTCAACGATGTGCACACTTCTCACATTCATCTTATATGTAGACATCATCCGTCGAATTACATTTCTTCGCGATATCGTGCAGACACTTTTGTCTTTTATTTTTTGCCGCTATTTCTGCATTCCGTTTAGCGATATTAAGTTTATTTTCAACAGTACATCTCCAAATTGATCCATAGTGATCAGCTCATATATATGTATAAAAATCTATTGTTTATCTGAGGGGCAACAATAATAAATTTTAAATTTCAATGTATCTCGGACAAAAAATTACAACTGATAAGAAAAAGATTATGTAAATAGAAGTACATCACAGAATATCGTTAGAACGGGTAGTTTTCGGGAAACTAAGTTACGTATTTAAAAACGTCGAAATATCAATATGTTTAAAGCGGAACCTATATAATCAGTATGTTTTTTACATATGGCTCATAAACATGGACTTTCACAAAAAGAAGGATTAGCGCGGAAAAAATTAATATTAAATATAAGACGGTTTGACCGCAAACAAAATTCTCGGATATGGAACTTTGTAACGTGGTGTAGCAGATGACCAAACTGAAGTGGACCCGGGCTTGGGTACATAGCCAGAGGGAAGGAAAAAAAGATGGACAAAATGAGTGTTGAAACGATGGCCGCTTCATAATAGAAGAAACATTGACAGACCGCTGATTCGTTAGTATGACGATATAACTAAGTAGCGAAGAAGAACTGGATTCAGATCAGATACGAATGGAACAGTTTGGGGAGAATCTACGTCCAACAGTGGACCGACCGGCATAGGATAAAAAACAATAGATTAAAACAAATGAAGAATAATTTAATAATAAAAATGAATGTGAATCATTATTTTAAATGTTGAAAAAAATAAATTCCGAAAATTCATCTTCAAAACTTTCAAATAATAGCAAACAAATAAATTATAATATAATAATAGAGGTAATATTAATCGCTGCCGCAACTACTGAAACAAAAAGTCCTTAAAAATTGTTCTTCAAAATTTTATATATCCTTCCTAATATTTGAGACGACCTTTCTTTCGCCTACCAATATTTCAAGTTTTTAAATGCAAAAACATTATATATAATAGTTTATATGTATATGTGTGTACATAGCTAGTTAATAAAATGGGTAAAATCATTTTTAAAGGTAAAATTCTTTAAAAAATTATTTTTATAAATTGAGCAACGATGTTTATATGAAATTCAGAAAGCTGAGTAATATTCTGATATATTATTACTCCACTGTTAACAGATCGATATAAATTAAAAATAGTTGCTATAATAACTGTTCTATAGATAAATATGTATATATTTACGAAAAGACAGATAATAAAATTATATGCAGGTACGTACGAAGCAAAAAAAAAAAAAACCACTTACCAAATATGATGATAATAATTTGGTGAAATATTTCAATCGTCCATATAACTTTTTATTTACCTAGTTAAAATAATTTTGATTAATATCATTACATATAAGTTTCGGTATAATAGAAATCTAATAAAATAAATTAATACATATATATTATAAACATAACGAACCGTAAGTGTAAGATTTTAAATTTTAATATTTAAGTTTTCGTTTAATTTATTTCTAGTTCACACACACACACAATTATATATATATATATAGTTGCGTACGAGTTAATGGTGTACGTAAAGTTTGTTACAGTCGTAAAGTTGGTCTGTCTTGGCACTGAAATTTTTTGGCATTTTTTCATTTTTTAATTATATATGTTCATCGTTAAAACGTAATTTATTCAATTTTATACTAACACGAGGTTTAATTGGTTTTTCTTTATCGCTTCGAAAACTAAATTTTTATTAAATAACCGTTTCTTCTACATTGTTGTATTACAATTTTTTCTACAAAATAATAATTATAAAATAATCGCAAATGATTGTACGTAATATAATTACATTTAAATGTTCGAAGCTGTCTGAAATACCTGATAAAATAAATTTAAAAATAACTATCCTAAAATTAAGACGAAAAACCAAAGCATAAATATATAATATATATATATACTAGCTGACCCGGCGAACTTCGTATCGCCCCACAATCAATAAATGTATACATTTATTAGCTGAATTAAATAAAGCACAAATACCGATGGAGAATTAGGAACTATACAAAAAATTAAAAAATAAATTTATAACGAAATTTAAATGATATGTCGATACTTTTTAATTTTTGTAGATTTATTGAACTTAAATGCATTGCAGAATCGGCCGACTAAAAATCGCCGGCAGAATTTTTAAAAATCGAAAATGAAATATTCAACTCGCGATTTCTCGTTACCGGTTAATTTTTAAAACATTTACCTCATAACATAAATTATAGATCTCGACGTCTACTTTCTTTTAAGCCCAACCCGAACCGCCGATCTATCATAGGGGCCTCAAAAAGGGCCCAAACCCCGAAAACCTTTCAAGCCCAATTTTCTCGGCGAGTATTCGATATAAAAATTCTGCAATACCATCGTTAGACGCGTATTTTAATGACAAATAACTTTCGTGTAAACATTTTTTTCAAATTTCGAATCATTCGCGAATTATTGTGAAAAAATCGAAAATGAAAAAAATCGAAAGGTGTTCTTTGAAATTTTTGGGTTCGGCTTGAAATTTTTTTTCGTGTTTTTTTCGCTTTATCCTATAGATCTGATATAGTAACGACTATTTCGAGAAACGGAATAGTTTAAAAATGTCTACGTCGCTCGCTATGCCTTGCCAAAGGTGCCAGGTCATCGATTTTTGAAAATTCGTAGCTCGAGATCTATCGATCATAACGAAAAACGGTTTTCTGTTTTGAATTCGTCATTTTAATATCTATCATATCCATATCGATTCAATCGAAATTTTTTCAAAATCGAAATTTTAATGAGTCACCCCCCTAACCCCTCTGATTTTTGTTTTTAATTTTGACGATGAGTTGGTTTAATCGGTTTTTTTACGACGATAGACTTAGGTAATAACAATTTTTTCGTATCTCTAAACGTAAGCGATTTATAGTCGACAACAAATTCGCTATATAATTTGTTACAAAAAATGTGATAAATGAAGAACCGCTACCGATTTTGTGCAAACTTCACATAAACCATCTACTAAATAGTCCGAACAAAGTCTAAACATTTGGTTTGGATAGGTGAGCCCGTTCTTGAGTTATGCGCTTACCAATACATTTAGCGATTCATTTTTATATTATAGATTAACATTTGCCCGTGCTAAATGCATTGTAGTATCATCAGCCGGCCAAAAATCGCCGGCAGAATTTTTAAAAATCGAATATGAAATTTTCAACTCGTGATTTCTCGATACCGGTTAATTTTTAAGACATTTATCTAATAACATAGATTATAGATCTCCACGTCTACTTTCTTTTAAGACCAACCCAAACCCTTTAGCTACCATAGAGGCTTCAAAAAAGGCCCAAAACCCTTTAAGCCCGACTTTCTCGGCGATTATTCGATATAAAAATACGGCAATACCATCGTTAGACGCGTATTTTAATGACGAATAACTTTCATTAAGACACTATTTCCAAAATTTCGAATCGTTCGAGAATTATTGCGGAAAAATCGAAATTTCGAAAAAGTCGCAAGGACCACTTGGAAATTTTCGGATTGGGTTTAAAATTTTTTTTCGCGGTTTTTTCGTTTCATCCGACAGATCTTATATAGTAACGACTATTTGTAAAGTCGGAATCGTTTAAAAATGTTTACGTCGCTCGCTATGCCTTGCCAAAGGTGGCAGGTCATCGATTTTCAAAAATTCGTAACTCGACACCTATCGATCGTAACGAAAAACGGTTTTCTGTTTCGTATCGGTCATTTTAATATCTACCAAATCGATCCTATCGAAATTTTTCCAAAATCGAAATTTAAATAATATACCCCCTTCAACCCAACCTCCCTTAAATTTTTTTTCGAATTTTTCTCGCCGTAAAAACCATCCTTGAACTTCAACGAACATTTAAAAAAAAAAATTGGCCAAATTGGTCCAGGCGTTGTTGAGTTATGCGCTTACAACGTTTAGCGATTCATTTTTATATTATAGATATGTTTGGACGTATGTAGTGATTTAAAAAACAGACAGAGGCAAAGTAGTAATAAAGTCATTAGTGAATTTTTTTTACTAGTAACTTTATTACTGTTAAAAAATTAAGTAATTAATAATTAAAATTTTCGCAATAACGGAATTACGATTACTAATTAAATTTTGTTATTTCTATAGTGAAATATTTATTTATTTATTAACCGATTATAGGAATAATAAATGACTGATTCTTCAAATTTCAGTACATTTTTGAAAGACATCAAAACTTCTCTGGAAACTCGTATTATGCTTCATTGTTCAACCGATAAAATCTTAAACGTATTGACGGAATCGAGAAATGTGAAACTGCTCGGACAATATTATAATTTTTTCATTATATCTTTGGTACGTATGTGTTATTCGATTTTTGCACGTTTAAATATTGATTAATATTTAAAAAAATAAATAAATAAAATGTATTCCTCGTAAACTGTAATTTATAAAAACAAAATAAAGACACAATTAAATCACTATAAATGTTTATATTTGCGCGGAGTTTTTCGACAATTACGTAATTATCGAACGTACGCAATGAATGTTACATATAAATTAACTCTTAATATTTATATAGCAACAATCTATACGTTCTTAGTCTACGTGATATACCTACGAACTAATCGGCGGTAACTTATTCTTAAATTTATTTTTACAATTACCTTACTTTATAAAATTTTAATTCTTCCTCAAAATTGATCATATTAATTTTTAATGATTATCGTATCAATTACGCGCTTATTAAGAGATATCCTGCATTATAAATTTACGTTCGACAGCCAGTCTTCTGCGCCTTCCTCTAGTGAATGTTGGCCTAATCAGTCCTTTATTAAAGCTGTTTACTTTACACGAATTGATAAAGTGCGACATCGCTTGGATCTCGCCACAGCTGCACAGCTCCGTTTCCGACATTTTCCATTTGTTCATTAAATATTTGCAACGACTTTGGTTGGTTTTGACGCGATTTAAATTGTACCGTCTTTTTCGGTTGAGACCAAATCCTGGCACCCTAATTTCGTAGCTGCGTCGTCACTGCTCTATAGCTCCTTAGCCGTTAGCCATGCTGGTTTCCTGCTGCAAAGACGTGTAGGTGGGGATCTTTGATAAATTTTGCTACGTGAGAGTGCATACTGTTGTATTTAGCCCATTCTCGTTTGAATGTTTCTTCTTTGCGGATGTGCGTTGGAAATATATTTGCCAGCACGGGAAACCACATAGTAGGAGTAGATTTTAGCGTACCGGTTACTAAGCGTAGTGCTATGTTTAGTTGTGTATAGATCTTCTTAGCATGCGAGCTGGCCACCCAAACTGGTCAACAATATTCCGCAGCTGAAAACACTAGTGCCAATGTAGCAGTCTGGATGAGTTCTGTCTCTGCTTCCCAAGCTGTACATGCAAGGCGAACGATAAGGTTTACTTTTGTCTTCACTTTTTGAGCTATTTTTTCCGAGTTCTCTCTGTATGTGAGAGTTCGATCAAGAACGACGCCTAGATATTTTGACCGTTCAGTTTAACATGTATTTTAGCTTTTGCCATGCGTGAGTTTAGGTGGAACACCGAAGTTTCTGTTTTTACCGGGTTTAACCTGAGTCTCCATTTAGCACAGTATTCATCCAAGCTGTGTAAATCCTTTGTGAGTACGTTTTCGCCATTTTCTAAGTCCTTGCTTTGAGTTGCAAGTACAATGTCGTCTGCATACTGGAGTTTCCGGCAAATCATGTATATATAAGTTAAATAAAATTGGCGCCAACGCTGAACCTTGTGGTAAGCCATTATTTATGGTACGCCACCGGGTATGGTGTGCGCCCGTATACAACGCGAATCTTCTGTCAGCCATCATGTTTCCAAGTAAAGTCACGATTTGACGACTAGGAACTGCCTGAGCTATTTTTAGAAGCATGCCATCGCGACGGACTGTGTCGTAAGCAGCAGTAAGATCGATAAAGACTGCTGATGTCTTCAGGCGTTTTTGAAAACCAGTTTCGATGTACGAAGTTAAAGCCATGACCTGATCGCAGCATGATCTTCCTGGACGAAAGCCTGCTTGAAATTGTGGAAGTACTTTGTCTATTAAAATGGCTATTCTTTGATGTATTAATCGTTGGAGTAGTTTTTACATTGTACTTAGTAGCGATATTGGTCTATAGTCTGCTGGATCTGTCCCTTCCTTGCCAGGCTTCTTGATGGCCATAACCTTAGATTTTTTAAAGATGGCAGGGAGTTAGCCAGTCTCGAGTATTTGGTTAAACAGTTTTAATACGAAATTCCTAGTGTATATTCCAAAATGCTTGATAAATTCCGGATATATATTGTCTAGTCCTGCGGATTTTCTATTTTTAATTGATTTAATCGCTCTTATTAATTCGGGCGTATCGAACGGACTTGATGATACATCATCGTTCTGTAATTCGCTTTTCATAGCTTGAATTTTATTTCTAATGACACTTGTTTATCGGATTTAACTTTGCTTATTTTTAGGAGTCTTTCTGCTATTTTGTCTGGTTTGATTTTGTCACTTTTATCGACTTCGGCGCTATCTGTGCCAAGCCTTCTCAGTAGCTGTCACGCTTTCCTGCTCGAATGTGTGAAATTTAGGCATTCGACTGTAGCTACCTATTTCTTGTGACATACGGCAAAGACCTCCACGCGGTGTTCCTGGAAACGATATTAACGTTTACTGTTGATTTCGGCTAACTCTGCCACTACGATTGCATTGATATATTAATTATTTGAAATAACGAGTTAAAAACTGACGAATTAAATTAATTTATAATATAATTAAACAACTTTAAAGAAACATTAAATTTACAGTAAAAATAGTTAATATAAATATAAATTTCTTCGATTTAAAAATCAACATAAACAATAATATATACTAGATATATTGACATAAACAGAAAACAAACACTAACAGTAATATCGAACGATTCTTTTTTCATGCAAAATCACATAAATTAGCTTAAGAAATTATTGTAATAGAGCCAACATTATTTTAAGTTATAACGAAAACAAACTTAATAAAGAAAATAATATTATTAAGCAAATCGCTATTGGCAAATAAATACAATCAGAATATAGTAGATCAATTATGGAACGAACCAAATAATAACAATTCTCAACAAAATGAAAAATAAAAAATAAATATTTAGGGTCCCAATTAAATATATAGGAAAATATACTTATAAATTCTAAAAAATCTTTAAAAAGTACAATATTATGATGGTAGTAAATAATAATAGGACATTATTTAAATCAATTTGCAACGATAAAATAGAAATGAGATATTACAAAAATCTGGAATATGCAGAATAAACTGCACAAAATGTAATAAGTTTTATGTAACAAATAAATAATAGACTAAGAGAACACTTAATATAAAAATGAAAATGACGACAAGTCGTTTTATGCGGAGCAGTGCAGAGAAGAAAAACATAACGTGTGAAAATATAACAGATAATATCAAAATTTTACACGTTGAATATAAAATGAAAAAAAGAAAATTATTAGAAAAATTATGAAACGTAGAAATAGTAATAATTTATTAAATAATATGATAAATTTTTAAGAAGAATTGTTTTAAAAAAAAAAAAAAAAAGTGAAAATAAATTTAAGAGTAAATTAACCGCCGACTAGTTAATAGGTATATCGCTTAGATTACACTTAATAAGAGCATATGGGTTGTTGTTATATAAACATTAGACTTAATTTATATGTAACGTGCATTGTTGCATTGTGTACGTTTGATAATGACGTAATTGTCGAAAAGCTTCGCGCAAATATAAAAGTTTATAATGATTTAACTGTGTATTTATTTTGTTTTATTTATAATTCCTTAAATCACTACTATTCGATATATCAACACATTTTGTAATTTAATATGGAAAATTGTCGTTTATTTTAATTTATTCCTTTGTTTAATTATTTACGACTATACGAGAGATTTATTTTTTATTTCAAATTTCATTTAGTGACAACTAGTGAGGAGGGGGAGAAATGCAAATGAAAATTAGATGAGTGAACTTCTACATTTGTCCAATAGTTGTATCCACGGAACGTGCGACAATACGTATTTTGTTTTTAAGTTGAGAATCGGTCGTAAACTGTGTGCACGTGTAAAAAATATTTCGAGATAAATCTGAAAAATTCGGTACTTTAGCAAAATACTGTAAAAGCCTGAATTTGAATAAAACGGGTTCTACCAATAAAATCATATTTCCGGATCATTTCAGAAATGTCAATACGCCTGAAAACAAACGAGCGAATTTGAGCTGCTCTTGTATCTTCTTCTTCGGGTCCATGACGCAATTTTATGTCTTTTCCAACTTTCGATCAGTGACAATTTTACTATCGATTCTATCAGTCCACAGATCGGACTACGTTAGATCAGTTTTTATTCCTGAGCATCGAAATAAATGATTTTATTCTTGTCCACATTGGCACAGGCTACTATCCGAGAAACCCCATTTTACCTGGTTTTTCCTAGTATTGATGCATCCACTTTGTAAAGTCTCGTGTAAAGTTCTGCATGAAAAACAGGGCTTTGATGTTCGACATTATCGCCGTTCTTTTTATCCGATCGTGAAGAATGATTTGCTGTTTCATCTGTACCAGATAATTCGCGAAAAAAATGATCTGAATATCTTACATAGTGAACAATACTTTCGACCTTGGTAGTAATATAAACAAACAGAATGCCGAATCGAATCGTTTAAAGATTACAGAGAATCCTCTTCATCTGTTGCGTGTGCATGTGTTTAATGCGCACTTTCTTCGATGGTACGGTGATCACTACACAGATATGATGCGAATATTTTTAATTTTTAGTTTCGAAAAGTTAGCGCAATTTGTTATATGAAACTTCGGGACCTTGATCATCACCGAAAAAACTAATTTTCTTTGGCCACTAAGATTACCAGTTTTATCTAGCTGTGACGTTTATCTTTTGGGACTAATTACAGTCGAAAGCTTATATCGTATCGATGAATTAAGAACCAAATCGCCGAAGTCCCCCGAAAAAATGTCGCGGGAATTGAATTTATGGAATGTTTTGTTTACAAAATAAATGAACAACAAAAAAGAAGTTAAAATCACTAAAATTTTTCTCTATGAAAAATTACAAAGCTTTTCTGCTGTTAATTATCGAGTAAATATTTAAAAAGGAAAAATATGAAATCAAAAAATATTAATTTAATAAAAACTGAGCAAAATGAAGAACAGTATTAATATAACAATCTGACGGAGCATATAGTTGTAATCTAAAATTTATATTTTTTATAATCTTTTTTAAGTATTCACTTAATAATATCTTTAAAGCTTTGCGATTTTTTTCATAAAGAAAAATTTTAATGATTCTAACTTCTTTTTGCTGTTTATTTTAGTAAAAATCACTACATTCCGCGTTATTCAAATTAAAAAATAAATTATTTGAATTTAAATAAGAAAATGTTGTTCGTGCGACCGAATGAAAAGTTCTCTCGTTTAAAAACAAAAAAATTACGCGATACTCGTTTAAGTAAAATATGTACATAAATATAAGATACATACTCACATATATAAATGGGTGATAATAGGGATGTCATAACTTCAATCCTCGCGCTGAAATGGAAGTGGGGAGGACATGTCATAAGATACAGAGATCAGCGGTGGATGAAGAAAGTAACGGAATGGTTCCTGGCGTAAAAAAAGTCGCGACCGTTTACACGTTGGGATGACTACTTAAAAAAATTCCTGGGTTCCAGAATAGATTGGCACACAACAAACGCAACTGGGAACAATTGGGAGAGACCTTCGCTCGAAAGGGCCTAGTATGACTACATTCGAAATTGATTTTAGCTATAATATATATTTATAAATTGTTAATTTAGTTATGCTAAATAAAGGTTATTATTATATATATATATATATATATATATATATATATATATATATATATATATATATAAATTATGATACAACAGACCTCGTATGCACGCATTATATTTAAATAATTATTTTTATTTTTAATATATATTTTAAAAAAAGAAAAAAGAATGAAAAGTAATTTAATCGTCTTTGTTGTTGATAAGGATGCGCATACAATTGATTACCGTGACTTCACACACGAACGAGCCAATATTACTACGTTGCGTTTAATAAGTCCTGAAAACGAACGAGTAATACAGTTTGTAGACAAGTGGAATAAAGAAATAGAACAACGTCATTTACATTTTAACACATCTTGCATTAAAGTAAGTTGTTCATCCATATACAATGATAACGGAAATATAGTAAACAAAAAAATTATTCACTAATTTACGTCGGTAATTTGCAATTTAACGTTCTGAAGTAAACTAATAAATTTTCTTTTCAGTAATTTGTTTTATAATCACAATTTTTCCCCGTTAATAGTGTTAAACTTTTCAGACTTCATTATGTGAGCTAGGATGCGTTTCGCTTCAAAACTAACTATTTAATTGAACGATCCAGTTGAAAATCCGTCAAAACGATTTGAGACAACCGTATTTACTTTAAATATTATTATTTCAATTTTATTTTTCGTATTATTAAATCTTAACTTTTCGTGTTGTGTCAAATTGTCAGTTAAAATAAAACATAATAGTGTTCAATTTAAACTGAATAATTTTATTACGAATTTATAAGCCGATGTGATTAGGCTAAAGTTATAAGTTAATTTTTCAATAATAATGCGATATAAAAAGTTCGTACAGTAGAATTTTTCTTTAACACACGAACAGCGTAACTGTATGTATATCGACGTAGTTTCATTAGAGTGGTTTTTTTTTTTTTTCTTGAAAGTTTAGTACCGAGCGGTAGTAGATGAAAGTTCACCAGGCAGTTAAAATATCTCGAAAGAATGTTTTAAAGTTGAATTAAACGCAAACATATCTTAAACAAAATTATCTTCTTTGTCGGAATGTTTTCGCGGTATAACACCTAATCGTACTGCCGATAATTATAGCCATTAAATTTTCCAACTTCTTGCTTAAATAATCGTTTACAATATAACTTGTTATTATTTGTTTTAGTATCTAGGCGACCGAATTTATTTTTAGATTAAAAACCATCACATACATAACTATAACTACTTCAATCGTGTAGAATTTCATTACAAAAAATTTCCAAATTTATAAACGAAAATTTCAGTTATTAGAAAGATTAGAAGGCAGGTATGTTTTTTGAAATATTTCAATCGGATTTTTTTCCTTAAAATAATTCTTTGATAGATTAAAACATATTTCGAGAACATCCGATACATTAAATTGAAACAATGACAGAGATGTAAAACTTTAATTATCAACACATACGCGGTAAAAATAAAATATCTGGGCTTCTAATATTCGGTTTTAATGCGCTCGAGCTGAAATTTTCAACGCACAATTACATAAGTATCGAGAAAAAAAAACGATGAAATTTCGAAAATGTTATAAGGGGAATACTGGGGATCGAGGTGTAAAATTTCAAAATTCGTAATTGTAATACTGGCCGTTTTCAATTACTCAATACATTACATGTATGTATAGAATTTCATCCAAATCGTTGCCATTTCCAAGATGTCTGATTATATATATATATATATACATGTATATGTATGTGTATCAGTGACGTAGTTGCTAGACTATTTGACTATCAAATCGACGGCTGAAGGTTCGAAACCAACACGCGACAGAAAATTTTCATTCATTATATAATTCTCAATTATCACGAAGAAGGCAGTGACACTCCACTCCGTATAACAGCATCTGCGTCTCATATAAATAGAGCCTTGAATGCCAGCTCAATTTTGTACGTAAAAATAAACATACTGTGGCTAGTCACGACGTTCAGCAACGAATAATACAACGATGATGATATATATATATACCTCGTGAGGGAAGAGAAGAGAAATTCAGAAGTTTGGGAATTAGTAAACGAAAAAGGAAACTGATGGAAAAAATACAACAAAGGCGAGATTCTAGGACACATACTTCGTCATAGCGCAATCATGATAGTCATAATTCGAATAACTATAAGGAAGAAGAAAAAGGAGAAAAGTAAGGATAAAATAAAAAGAAGAATGCAGATGACTTATAAAAAGATTAAGGACATAGCAGACAACAGGAAGGAATTGAAGAACATGGTTGACTAACTACAAGACAAAAGCAAGGCTCCTAATAAAACATCATGGTTTTAAATATATATATATATATATATATATATATATATATATATATATATATATTGCTCGTTTAATAAGATAAGATAGTATTTTATTTTTGAAATTACAAAGTTTATTTTACATTCTAGACTGATACCGCTTTAATGTACGATGCAGTACACTTATTCGCTGCAAGTGTACGACGCATAAAAAAAATTGTGACGAAAGATATCACGTGCGTTGAAGATCCGGTTCCATGGGAATATGGAACCAAAATAATCGAACAAATGAGGCAGGTTAGATGTTAAAAGTATTTTATGGCGCGCATACGAAAAAAAAAATGTTTATATTGATTTATAATTTAGATTGTTTTGTTTTTTTTGTAAAATTAAGTAATATTCGACCTAAAGAATACGTAATGCTCGAATTTTAATGTTCAAAAGCTACTGTTATTGAGAATATCTGATTAATTATTTATTTTTATTATTTGTGTATTCCGTCATGCTCGTTAATTTCGTTAAATATTTGGTTCATTTATTTATTTCGATCCCAGTATTTGAACTGATCTATCCGGTTCGTACGTCGTCAGTTTATCGTATATTTAATCGGATTTTTATAAATTTAATCCAGTCATTGTGGACGGCAATTTGTCATTGTGGACGGCAATTTAAAAAATTTCAATTAATTCTGTCGTCAATCTATAATATACTATTGAATTTATTTTTAATAATAAAATATATCGTCGTTTCGGTCCTAAATTTATAATACTTTAATTAATTTTATTTAGTGTTTGAATATTCATTCCGCTCTGAGATAATATATAACAGAAGAAATTTATTTAAATCGTTTTTATTATTATTATTATTTAATCGAAATAAATATGTAAATCACAAACAAAGAAAATCATACAAATTAACACGCGATTATAAACTGATTTGTTACATATAAATAGATAAAAATAAATAAAAGTACGATATATATATATATATATATATATATATATATATATATATATATATATATATATATATATATATAAACGATAAAATAATATAAATGTGACCGGGCGATGCATCACTGATACTGTTGTAACCGAATCCGAAGGTGGGGTGAACGATTCAATTGTATGTGCTTCTACCGTTTAAATGTTTCAAAAAGAGAGAAATTAACGTTCCAGTAAGCGCGATATATTCTAATATAATTTGGAAGCGAATAATACTATTATTATTGTTGATATGATTTATCGAACATATATTTATATTTTAAATATTATTTATGTATTATAATAATTTCATTTTTTATCACGAGCTATACTTAAGCCATTATCCTCTATATAATTATATATATATATATATATATATATATATATATATATATCATCAGGTCATTCTCCTCACAGGGGTATCGTGATCATGTAGCAATTTGAATTGTTGGTTTAGCTCGTTGTACACATTGATACAAAGGTAATCCAGATTGTTTTATTATCATATCTGTCCAGCGCTGTGGAAGACGATCTTTCGGTCTTTTCGCTTGGACCTTCGATTGTATCACCAGAGTTTTTAAATTCCACTCGCTGCGAATGACGAATATCAGCTAGCTGTTATGTGAGATTCAACTCGCGCACTGTGGATTGTTCGTTTCGCTGTCCACGGTATGCGAGACAGTACCACATTTCAAAGCTAAGTCAGGTTATGCCGACCTTATTTAAAGTCCATGTTTTCGCTATTATATAATACTGCCGAAATTACCAGTGCTCTTATAATTTTTATTTTCCTGCGTTTAATAATGTTTCATCATAGCACAACGGTCCATTGAATTCGGCGCTTTATTTCCCGGTTTAAACCTCCTTTATTAGAAATAAGCGATCCTAAATATACAAAATTATCTACAACATTATGTCCTGCGATATCACCGAACGATAACAGCTTCCCTCTGACTATTATCATGATTTTTGTTTTAGAGTTTCAACCTTTTCTAGAAATATTTTCATTTCGCCCAAATTGTTCGCGATGAGTGTTGCATCATCAGCATAACGTAAGTTGGTGATCTTACGTCCGCCAAAATAGACCCCGCCATTCCATTCTTCTGATATTAGTCTCATAATATGTTCACCATAAAGATTGTTGGCGACAGGAAGCATCCTTGTCTCACACCCTTCTTTGTGTAAAAACTCATCAGATTTCAATCTTTAATCCAATCGCAAGATGTTATTATTATGCTTGTACGAGCTCTTAATCAGTGACACGACGTGTTCCGGTATACCCATATTAGTTAATGCTAACCACAACTAACTCCATATTACATTTTTAAACGCCTATGATAGTCTATCAAACACATAACCACCGGCATATTGTACTTCAAAGATTTTTCTATGATCAGTCTTATGTTCAAGATATGTTTCTGCGTTCTGCATCCTTTTATAAATCCTGTTTGTTCTTCAGGAATTTGTGATTTTACTATCTTTTTCATGCGTTTATAAATTACGTAAAGCATTATTTTACTCGCCTGAGACAAAAGTGAGATAGTTTTATAATTATCATATTTTGTTGTTTTACTTTTTTTTTATTCAAAAGTGGTATGTATACTTGATCTGTACCATTCTCTTGGCTATTCTTCGGAGTTTCAAATAGAGTTACATAATGAGTGGAACTCATAAATTCCAATGTCTCCGGTGATTTTTAATATTTCTGCAAGTATCCCATCAGTTCCCAAGTACTTTATTGGTTTTCAAAGAAGCTATTGTTTATAATATTCACATTTGAAATCTCCTTCTCTTTCAGATATGTAGGATTTATTGTGTTGGTTTCGCTAGTGTCTGCATAATCATATAGATTTTGGCATTACCCTCTCCAAATACTATCTGGAAATTTGTTTTCAAGCAACCGTATTTATCCTCTATTGCCTAGTATTTAATTTTATAAACTATTGTTCAAATCAAATCAAGCTTTATTTTTACTTTCTTATATATAACAGTTTACAATAACATGCTGCAAATGCGCGATAACGCGCCAGTAGCAGCATAAACAATAGAATTATCTTAAATATACGGTGTTTATTAAGAAAAATAAATTAAACAAACTTATAAAATAATTATGCGATTGTTGATAAAAAACAAAAATAATAAATATGTTATAAATGTTGCATAAGTGTAATCTAATGTAATTTAGTATACAGGTGTACGTGCATTAATATTAACCTAACCTTGGTATTTTCAAGTGCATGCACACACATACCGCAGTACTCAACATATGCATACACATAAATTTATAGAAAAACCCTAACGCTAAAAACCAACGATGTTCTATTTTACTTTTTATTTTTTATGTACCTCATTAAATGCTGGCGACGTTTCTTACAATTTTTTAGGTCGGTTTTTACATACAGGCAATATAAATTACAGCACCTTTATAGGTAGCTTGAATTCTGGAGTGATACTTATTGAACTTCAGTATTTGTATCATCCCCTCTCGATTTGATCCCGTAAGGTATTCCGCGATAGGCAACATATTGTAAGGATTATTCTTGAAGATATAGTCAAGTAATTGTAATGGTCAAATTTTAATTTTTCGGAAAAGATCCTTCGTCTCAATATATTTGCATATTTTTACACGCGTTAGTTTCATCCGTTTCATTGAACGACCTTTCTCGCTGATACGTAGCACTACTTTTTTTTATACCAACTGTCGCCGACGTATCGTCTCGCATTAACTAATTTCGTCCGTAAAAGTCCTGGTATGTAGCAGACAGTATTTCCAAAAATGTTATCTTTTCACCGACTATTGTTTGCATTTAAAAGACGTAATAATTTTTTTTTTTTTTTTTTGGTCCAGCTTGTGCCATTTGACCAGTTTAAACCTTTATCTAGTTAGTGTATTGCAACTACGCTTGATAAATTTATATAAACTAATTGTAACAGGAGACAACGGTTCAGAAACAATTAACTCAATACTCACAGATAATGTATGCCACTTTTGTAAAATACTAGAGAACAGACAGTTAGAAAGAGACGAAAAACAACACTAGGAAGACGGGAACATTATGGAAAAGTATGACAAATAAACTATTATACAGGAGAAATGAATGCGTCATACCAGTAATATATAACAAAATACCGAAAGCTATCATTGGAGAGGAAGTACTGGAGAAGTGAAACCTTGGTTTAGAGAGATGGATAAAATAAATAACAGTGATAAGATATAAAGTAAAACGTGTCTTTAGCCGCATAATTACTGTCTTACATATATATATATATAAAAGAAAATTACAAATAACGATGCGATGGAGTCTTGATTTGAGTTTGGTTCTAAAGCATAACATACAAAAGGTGGTAGATATAAGTTATTTCTATTCAATCAACTTTGCCATGGAATATAACTAGATTTAAGGAAAAAAATATATTTATTTTTACTATAAGTACTAGAATATTTAGTTTAAACACAGAAAAAGTGCTACTGTATATTTTGTTAATAAACGAGAACACCACACCGCTGGTTGCCCGTCCCGTAGAAATCCTTAAGTATAGCATCCACACGACGCAGGACACCCACTAATTATAAGACCACATTACACACGTCATATTTAACAATAATATATAACAGCACACACAAAATGAACGCTAGCAATAATATACTGCCACACGCATGCACACATAATTACCCTATATTAAACACGGGAGCTACATGAAAATTGTTATATATTTAAGATTAAAATGTTAATTGAAATATAAAGGGTATGAATATGTTCTAAATAAAATAAAATTAAAAAAAAACATCGACTACCAGTAACGATACACGATAGATATTTCTAAAAATCGGTATATTTTAATAAATAGATTTTATAAAAAAAAAATATATATATATATACATTTGCAATAATTCTTACAATTAATTTGTTTCGTAACGTCCAACATTCTGACAAATTTAAAAATGATCGTACAATGAAGTATTTTATTCGCGAATTCTATCGCGGTATTAAAATTAATTCGTTATTTATGAGAACGTATTCATTTAAAATAATGTGACTTTAATTTTTTGTTAACTATTATGATAAAAGATTCAACATTTTAAAGTTAGTTCGAAATTAACAACTGTGACTATATATAAATACATATTTATAATCGGTTTAATGCTGAAATATAAAAAAGTTCGTATCTGTTCCAAAGGAAACAATGAATGGTATGTCCGGAGGGATGATGTTTAACGTTACCACCGGTAGTCGAATTTATTTTAAGTTAGATATTGTTCAGTTGAATTTGGAAGGTTTCAGAGTGCTGGCAACTTGGGATCCTCCTCAGGGCGTTGTTCATCTAAGAAATGTTAGTCAAATGGAAATGGAGAGTCAAGAATTAATCGAAAACAAAACTCTTCTCGCAGTTACTAAAACGGTAAAATATTGTTATACATTTTCTTAACAAAAATTAATTCGTAATTACGATGCGTTCTAGATAGTTGTTCAGTGTGTGGTTTGTGTGTGTATATATATATATATATATGTTTGTGTGTGAGTGTGTGTATCGCGCACGTTAACAAATATCCTTCTTATGTAAGTTTTTTTTAATATATATATATATATATATTTTAGCGATAACAAGTATATTATATTACCTACTAATTTATTAGCTAGATCTACAACATAAAATTCTCAAAATAAATTTTTTTAATGAAACTTGTCTTTTTATTACGGTGGATTATTTATATACTTTACTCGCGGAGATCATCACGTCTTCTAAATTAATTATTTTCGTAAATATCGCATATTATTTGCCTCGAATCAACCGACAACGACGTAAATACCTTGCATTGTTACTCTATGTAAATATTTTAATATTCAATGAACGTTTTATTTTCCAAATATATATATATATATATATATATATATATATATATATAAATTGTAATATTTTTAAATTTTATATTATGGTTTTAAAAATATATATTTGATCGCGTCATTAATTTGCGCATTATCGTTTTTATTTTAGAATTGAGAAATTATAAATGGATAATTATCACGATGAACCTATCTTAAAAAGTTTAAATTAATAATGTTTTAAAATAATTATATAGTTTTGTTAAAATATGCGTCGATTTTTTTAATGTACATACGTGCAACATGATTAAATTTTTTGGGCGAATTCAACAATAACAAATATTACAAATATTTATATGATAATTATAACATACTAAAGACCGAACATGATGACTTGAAACTGTTTTACAGTATTTGGACTATAAAAATTAATATTTAATTTTTTTATATATCTTTATAAAAACCGTGGCATGGCTATTTTACTTTTCTACGATTTCATTATTAATAATTAAATGTGCATTTAATGAAGTTATTGAAGTTTTATATTGCGAAGATCTTCTGAGAAATAGGATTTAAACATTTGAGATTATTTATCTCCGTCAATAAAAAAAAAAAGTTATTTGAATTTTTTAATAAGGGGGGGGTGCCTTTACAGCTAACCCAATGTAGGGACTATCTACATCTTAATCAAGGATGCTGACTTCTCTAGAAACGTCGCTATAGGGGGAATAATTGTAGATCATTTAGATGGAGAAGGACGATACATTACACGGAGGTGTAATACCCGAAAAACGTAGCAAGACAAGGTAGTGTTTCGAACGCAACAGCGCCACAGCAGAGCATTCAAAACAGGGATTGCAGACTGCCTGTTCAGAATGACGGGTACAGACGGCCAGGCAACAAATTATGTCCAAATCGCAATCTACTGATGAGTACAATTCCCTTATGACTAATCTTCTTAAAGAACAAGAACCACGGGAGTTTAGGGAGAGACGGCTGGAGCTGATAGTAATAAGTGAGAGGTGATTGACTAATGCTCTCCATGTACATTAGCTCCCATTGATCCCTATGTCTAGCTGAATAAAGTGAATGATATCTTTGTGAGAGACTAAGGAGAGCTTTATACTACTAGACAACGTGTTTTTAGGCAATGAGTCAACAAATTCGTTGTCTGGAATACCTCTATGACCCGGCACCCATAAGAAGGACACAGATACTCCCACACATTCTAAATTATTAAGCTTTAGCAAAACTAAACTAATTAATGTATCAAAACAACGGCTGGCCCATTATTTAATCATTTTAATACAGCGAATCGTATGTCCTAATATCTTAATATCGATATTTATTTTATTCATTGTGCATACGTATACTTAAGCCGACGTTATTATTCTATTAATAATTTCGTTATTTTAGGGATTACCTTATTTAGATGTTAAAAGCAAAGATCTAAATCTTCAAGGCAATGATCGTTTTGAAGGATTTTCTAAAGATCTATTAGAAGAATTAGCTAAAGAAATGAACTTTAAATACGTATTAGAAATTGGAGCCGGAAATTCTCAAGGAAAACTTAATGAAAAAACTGGAAAATGGGACGGTTTGATAGGTGAATTACAAGAATTGGTAAGCTCTTGTTACAGTTCGTTAAAGTAATTATTAATTTTTAAAAAGAGAATACGAATTTCATTATAATTCTTTTGAATTTTACGTAACTTGTATTTCTAAAAAAATAAATTTCCGATTTTATTTAACTCCTAAAAATGAAAATTATCGATTCTATAATCGCACTCTTATGCAACTTCTGTCAATTTCGATGAATTCATTCAGTTTTTAAAATGATTTAATTCAAGTAAAAGTAATTTTAACTTGTACATCATTTTTTCGTATTGTATCGGGTGTTTATATGTTTACAGAGAGCAGATTTAGCTATATGTGACTTTACAATAACTCACGAACGGGAAAAAGTTGTGGATTTTACGGTGCCATTTATGACGTTAGGTAAATATTTTATAATTTATTTTCGTGCATTTCCATATATCGAGTACATTGCCATGAAATTTCGGACACACTCATCGGCATGTCCAAGATCTGCTGACTGATGACTAGACCAAATAAGTCATTTTTTTCGTTTTAATCTCCTCAGGCTTACTGATTGTTCCAGTAAATTCGCTGCGAGGGTACCTCTAGTCTCGACATATGTTTCCTGACTGATATTTGATTTCGAGATTCCTATGTAGTGTCCGGTTAGATATATACCATGGTGCCTCCATCAACGACCGAAGTAATTTATTTTAAAAGCGCTGAATCGTATTCGCATTAATTTTGGACGCACATCCCCAAAGTTCAGCTGCATACATCCATATTGGCTTTAACACCATTTGATAAAATAATATTTTGTTAGTAACTTTTAGTTGCGAGTGTAGTCCGAGCAACCAATGAAGCTGTCTTATTTTATGATTTAGCTCCACTATTTTCGCTTTGATATGATTAAGCCATGTAAGAATTTCATGTAAGTGTACTCCAAGATATCTGAGGGTTTTGTCTTGTACTCGTTTGCGATTTACAGATTAATTATGACGCATTATTTTTCGTTTTGTAAAAATGATGTGGTTACTTTTATTTTCGTTTATAAATATTTTCCAGTTACTCGACTATTCGGTAATTTTATTCGGCGCAGTTTTTAGGCTTTTTGTTGTCTTTTCTGGACTTCATGTGTTGTCATGAGCGCCATATCATCAGCAAAAGTTGCTAATAATGTATCTTCAGTCTGTGGCATATCATACGTAAACAGCAAGTATAGAAGAGGACCAAGTACACTCCCCTTAGAGATACCGGATTCAATTTTGTAGATGGATGATTGATTTAACCACGACTCGTAAGTACCTAAAGTAAGATTTAATAATATTGTAGTACTGACTTGATAGTATCGTGTTGCACTTGTACAATAGTCCCGGATGCCAGACTTTGTTAAAAGCTTGCTGTACATCGAGGAAGACAGCAGAAGTGACGCTTTTCTTTTCAATCTTCAATTTTATTAACTAAACGATGTACTTGCTGTACTGTTGAATGTCTAGTTCTGAAGTCAAATTGATGATCTGGAATAAGTTGCTTCTCGATAGTATAAACATCTTGTTTTAATAATAAGTGAAACCTCGCATTGATAATATACTCCGAGATTGTTTTGTTTTTGTTCTATGTAATCTCTTGAAAAAATGAGTAATAAATTTTATATAAACAGCAATGCTCATTAGACTTCCAGTATATTATACTTTACTTAATGGTGCAATCTAATGTAAAAATTTTACGTTTATTTAAATTAACGGTTATCGAAGAAACATTTAATGTACTTTATCACTTCGTCACATAAAATGTACTATTTAGGCTGAATTTCGTGTAAGAAATGAGAAACCGATTTTAAAGTAGCAGTACATTATTTTACTCGCCATATCTGAAATTAGGTCTGAAACGGGTTACTTTAAAATGATTATGTATTCTTAAAGTGACTATAAATTCATTAAAAAATGATTATTTATTCTGTCGTAAAATTAAAAAAGGGAAAATATATGTTTTTTTTTTTAAAATCAAAGTTTATTTTAAAGGTTTAGACACTTAAAGTGCTAAATAAAATGTCATAGTATTCGTTAATATTTATTTGTTTTAATTTTTAATTCGATTATTATATCGGCTTAATTTATTAGAATAATAAAAAATTTTTGCATCACTTTTCTCTGTATATATGAATTTTTATACTTTACTAATAGTAAAATTTTAATGTTCTCTCAAACAGAGGATAATCTAATTACGAATGTCTACAGGTATAGGAATTTTGCATACAAAACCACCTCCGAGACAAGCTAATTATTTTTCATTTTTTGATCCATTCAATTTCACCGTGTGGAGTTACTTGGCTACCGGATATCTAGGAATGTCTTTAGCAATGTTTATAGTTTGTAGGTAATCATATTATTATTTCGTTATTATATTACTTTTTAATACACGTAGAATTGCACGATTTATTAAATAAAATTTGTAGAAAATATTAAATACATCTATATAACATATAAATATATATATCGATTATTTATACGACCGATTTTAAATGTAACACACGTATGTATAAATAAATTCGAATACGTTAAAGTTTAATTTAGAGCATTTATTATAAAACCAACCTTAAATGTCTGACGGATAATAATAATATAGAAATACGATAATCATTTAGACTTCTTAGCTTATTAGGGACTATTTTACCGAATAATAATAAGGTTTTAATATTATATATCACGATATGCCTTTATCTATCCACTCCCGGATGAAGGCTTTCCCATATTTTTCTATCCAGTTCTGTCTCGGGTCTTTCGCAATTATTGTTTCCCGGCTATCTTTAATATGTCGTCGTACCGTCTTGTCGTCGATGCTACTATTGTATGACTCGCTTTGACCTTCTGTTGTCATCCGTGGCCAGCCCAATTCCACTTTCTTTTCGTCATTCGCTCTACTACGTCGTTTAACTTCGTCTGTTCACGTATCCGAGCGTTTCTGATTCGATCTGATAATCTGATGTTTAGCATCATTTTTTCGTGTGCCCTATTTTTGTATATAGTCATATTTCTGCAGCATATACAAGAACTGGGAGTACACATTGATTGTATAATTTTCTTTTCTGATTAATAACATTCCGCTTAATTTCCCAAACGCAACCCAAGACAAGTTATTTCCGTTTTCGTCATATACCGGAAATTTATTTCGCCAGTGTTGACTCCTTCTATTTGTATTTAAAGTAGGCGATGAAACCTATTATGACCTTGGCTGCTCCAGCTCTCTTCTTATGTCATTTGGGGAAAAAGGAGGCCAAATTTCCCGTGCTGGCCAGACAAGTTGGGAAATGCATTTTCTTCTGCTAGTTTAGGATCGTAGTTCCGGAATTCATATTTTTTATTATTATTGTTTCATAAAATTGCGTTGTACTGTTGTTATGCATTATTATCTCCAAAATATATTGCTTTTATATTGTTTTATTATCTCCAATATATGTTGTTTTTATATTGATCGGTATTTTTATTTTGGTTGACAAATCTGTAAGGTCCTGCTCCAACATTTTCTGATAGGGGTTGTTCACTTAACCTTTGGATAAACATCCTGATCGCAAAGCAGCAATTTGCTACTGAGGAAACAACGATTTAAGGTTTTGTCGTAGGATTTATGCAAACTTTTAATGGGCAGCTTCTCAAGCTGTCTATCTGCATCATCATGTCCTCTCGGTCTGTTACCACTATCTGAGGTTTTCTACCAGTGGACGTTTTGGTCCGTGACTGTTATTCGACTACCGTCTTATTCGCATTTAACCTGTAGGCTGTTCTACTATCCGCTACGTGTGGACGAGCCCCCTTCCGATTGACATCCGGTGATTGCACATGTACAAATATATGCACCCCAAAGGCAGGGAATATTTTTTATATATATGAAATGAAATGAAATGATTTAAGGACAAACAAAAAAAAAAAATATGTAAAGGTTCGTTAATTATAATGCAAATAATTACCTCGATAAATTATTATTTCATACAAATATATTAATCCATTAGCAGACGTATCAGTGGTTGCTTATACATAAAGGTTGCATGGTTACACAACCACCAGAAATATCCAGAAGAGCATAAAAAATTATGATGTAGTAAAATATTTAAAAGTACTAAATATTTTATAGAGATTAAACAAAATAATTAAACTTTAATTATATATTTTTCGTCGAATATATTATAAAAAATTAAAAATCTTTTAAAACGTGCTTTGAAATGGCTAGTTATAACGGTTGTTGCACGCTCGATGCAACCTGAAGGAGGCATCGGAAAGCCCTGTACAGTTTTATATGGTGATTTTGCGCGTAATGCTACTATGTGTGTGGAGTTTACATATGACTATTGGCAACTGCTTGTTGCAATCGTGTTGCAACTAGAGTCCTTGAAGTACACACACACTTGATGCGACAGAATATGTTTTTCTTGTTGTGTTCTTCGTAACACATAGGCTCGGTTGCGTGCGCATACTACCGGCCAACAAACGAACTAGTCTACGACTTATCTTTCATCTCTTTCCGAGATTAGTTTTCCTTCTTCGAATTTCTATCGGCGTTTCTTTCTTTTCCTATGTACATTTTCGCATGTGAATTGTTTCATCGCTTTTCTCTAGTTTATGTTCGTATTATTACTGATCTATATTTTAATATACGTAGAAGTTTTTCCCCGCTGAAGTTTAATTATTTAATTTTCAGAAGATCGTTTTGTGTGAATTGTGAAAAAATACGAATGATTAACTATTATATGTAGAATTTATCGAATTGTTTACTTTTAGTGTCTTAAAAATGTTTAAGCTGTATAAATTTTGTACTTATTCGGGCGGAAATAAATTTTTAATATATTTCGATTTAATGTTACAATTTTTTATCTTGGGATCGATAATCTAACTTAATAATTTTCAGTTTTTCTGATTACGATTTGGTTTTTGTATTTGTATAACATTTTGTTGACTTTTGTATTAATAATGTTACTTTGCGATGTTGTGTAAAACAAAAAAAAAATTATGGGTATAATGGAAAAGGGGGTGTGATTGCGAAATGCGAATGCTAGATTTTACTGATATAAATAATGTGTTTGTTAATGAGAAAGTGTGATTTAAGTATATTATATGAAAGTTTAATACGTTTTTATCGAATAGTGTTTATTAATTTTAATTTATATGCTTTTTTGTTAGTAAAATTGGGTGCGTGTAACTAACACATATAATTTATACAATATCTTCATCAAGTATTCACGTTTGAATATGATAGTTCCGCCTGAAACTCTATTTTGCATCAATTTATTATATCAATATGTACACTTGTCTTTATGTTAACCAATATAAGTGTCAATGAGTCCATGTATTAATACTTGAATAATATTATCAAGAAAGAAACCGGTAAATTAAATACAATAATTAAATGTCATTTCTTTAACGGTTTATTCTGTTATTTATAAAATTTTATATTTTTCGGTTTTTAAGATGCGCACCTCACGAATGGGTTAGTCCTCATCCGTGCGAACATGATTCAACCGAGTTAGAAAATGCTTGGAATTTAAGAAATTGTCTTTGGTTCTCATTAGGTTCCGTATTGCAGCAAGGATGCGACATATTGCCTAGGTAGGTAAACGATTATTTAAAATCATGATTGTTTTATAATAAACGTAAATTCAGTATATAAGTCTAAACTTTGTGGGAGCTTTGTCACACTGCAAATTTTTAACGAATCGAAATTTTCCACGATCGCGTAATCCGAATTTAGAAATACTTCTATTAAAAATCAACTCGATTAGATAAAAATCGTTTTTTGTTTTTTTTTTTTTTTTAAAAAAGCAATTTTATGTATTCGAAAATTTTAGACAGTTGGAGACAGTGTTCTTTAAGAAATGAAAATGTACTTCAGTTTTAAAGAGAAACTAGTTTAAAATAGAATTTGTTATTAATGAAAGCGTTTAACCGATTATGAAGAAACTTTCGAAAAATTTAAATCTCGTACTTTAACGGGTGTACTAAATAAGATTTAATGATAACGTGTTAATGAGAAACTGTGATTAAAATGATTTTACAAGAACATATTGTTTAAAATGACAACTGTATATTTAATTATATATCGACGAAGAGAATAAAATATTAATATTGCTGAGTAATTTACCCGGATTGACAGTCTAGTAGTAAAATAACAAATATGTAAATATCGTGGGTGAAATGAATTTTTGAAATAATCCGTCGTAATGAAATTTTCTGCCAGTAGCGTAAGAATAGCGTTCGATGTAAAAGTTTTATACATACCGGCAAACCGAGACCCATTACCAAGTGTACTTGGAGAGGCGAACCTGTTACGTAGGCTGGCTCAGTCAAGTGCTTTAGAACGCACTTAGAGAAGCGTCTGACAGGAGAAGTACACGCCACAATGAAAAGTAAGCAGATAAAGAAAAATCACAACAACTATCGGAAAAAACTCGCAGCTGGATGTAGAATACAAATGTTTATTGTATCGGCAGATTATAAAACCAATATGGACCTATGGCCTCCAGTTATGAGACTGTGCCAGTAGGTCTAACAGAGCAAAGAAACAGGCCAGACGAAATGTAGTACTAAGAGCAATAGTCGATGCGTACCGCTATTCTAGAAATGAGGATGTGCATTGAGATCTACGAAATCCATTCGTAAACGAGGAAATTGAAAGATACGCAACTGCTCATAGTCTTAAGCGACACCACCTAGCAGATGTAGTTATATAATTATGTAAATCCACGTATACAGTAACAAAAGTTGTGGTCGATAAATCATTGACTTTAAACACATAGACTTGACTAATAGAATTAGATTTTGTTATATTAAACTACAGTTTGTTAAATTTTATGATAATTTAACTTAGTAGGTTAATATTGTATCTTCATTATTTATATATATATATATATATATATATATATATATATATATATATATATATATATATATATATATATATATGAGTATTATCCGTAGCAACTGTAAAATAGTCTACGTAATCTGAATCTGTTACGAATTATTTAGAATTGATATATACATAACGATTAATTGCAGAGCCTGGTCCGCTAGACTTACAGCTGGTATGTGGTGGTTTTTTACTTTGATCGTGACATCTACCTACACTGCTAATTTGGCGGCTTTTTTAACTACCCAAAGAATGGAATCGCCGATAAAAGATGTAAACGACTTAGCTAATCAGGATAAAATTAAATACGGTTGTTACCTAAATGGTTCTACTGCTAGTTTCTTTCAGGTAGGTATTAATGTTATTCAATTTATCATTAGAAATATTTAAACTATAATATTTTAAGTATAGAAAGAAAAAAAAATAACAATTTATTAAACTCATTACTAGTATTCGATAAATATAATTTTAGAGACTATCTTATAATTTTAGAGACTATCTTATAATGAATATTTTTAATCTTTACGTTTCTCGTCCACAAATATATCAATAAATCGATTGTTATATATAATTTTTTAATTGTTAGTATTAATAATTGATTGTATTAAAATTGTTTAAAGTTTGAAAATTACGTAATTGGAATTTTGTCGCGATTATTTAACAATTTTTAATTTTTACTAATAACTTTATTGCTGGTTTATTATATGCTCGAGACTTGTTATAAATATATTAATTCATGTTAGTTTTTAAAAACGTAAATTTTGGTCTCGAATCTAACAAACTTAGTTCAGCGATCGTCACGCATTAAATGTTAATATACATTATTTATTGTTAGCAGACGTCGAACGTGAGTTTATATCAAGTTACAAAATGTGGTAAAAAGGTAATAAAATGGGTATATTCATAAACTGCAATAAAACTAAAATTATGGTAGTAAGCAAGCAGGCAGTAATAAAAAAGACATCAATTAAGATCAATAATAGAATTATACAACAGGTTAATACATTTAAATACCGATAATATAATATTAACAGCACATTGGACCCTGATTACGAAATAAAAACGAGAATTGAATATGCAAGAAACATGTTTCTGAACATTGGAGGTGTATTTGTGAACAAAACGATAAAACGGGACACCAGATGGAGGTTTATGAAATGTTACATATGGACCATACTAATATATGGAATGGAAGCCTGGACGATCAAAAAATCAATGCTGAATAGATTAAGATCATTTGAGATAATACCGTCGGATGCTAAAGATTCCATAGACGGATAAAGTATCAAATGCGGAAATACTAAAAGGACTAAATAAAAGATAAAACTATTAAAAAAAGAAAAATAGCTTACTTCGGGCACATCTTGAGGAACAACAGATTACAATTGATAATTGAAGGAAACATCACTGGAAAACAAGGAAAAGGAAGGAGAAGAAAAACATGGATGATGCAAACGAATGGACAGGATTTAATACAGAAACCTTATTAGCCAACAGATTGGAAGCCAGAGAGATAATCGCCAACATCCATTGAGCATACGGCACCAGAAGAAGAAGATATGCTCGCGACTTGATATAAATATATTAATCCATGTTAGTTTTTAAAAACGTAAATTTTGGTCTCGAATCTAACAAACTTGGTTATCGGTCACGCATTAAATGTTAATATACATTATTATTGTTGGCAGACGTCGAACGTGAGTTTATATCAACGAATGTGGGCAACGATGGAATCGCAAAATCCGTCCGTATTTACGGATTCGAATAAAGACGGTCTCAAACGGGTGCTTAATTCGAAAAATAAGTACGCTTTTCTAATGGAATCGTCCACTATCGAATATGAAAAAAATCGAAATTGCGAACTGGTCCAAGTAGGCGATTTATTGGATTCGAAAAAATATGGTATAGCTTTACCTTTAAGTAAGTTCGATACTAAATAAATGCTGATAATTATTATTTTCGAAAAATATCACTACAATAAAATCGATCGTTAGTTAAGTAAAGATCGGTATGGCCTCAAAAAAGAAAAGACCGGTACAAGGGAAGGAATTTTAGGTTTAAGATTAATAATGGAAAAGAAGATAGAAGCGAATCAACCTGTATTATATATTGCCTTTATTCGTCTAGAAAAAATCTTGGAATATACTGAAAAAAATAAATATCGATAAAAGATATACAACACTAATGGATGCATTGTATCAAAACCAAATAAGGAAAATAAAGATAAAAGATACGAAAATAAAAAAAAAGTAAGACATGTAATCTGTCACCTGTCCTATTTAATCTGTACATACAAGTGATCAAAGAATGGAAAGATGTGTGTAATATGGGAATTTCAATAGGCAAAAAGAAAATAAACATCTTCATGTTTGCAGACGATATTTCTCTATGCTGGCAGAAAATGAAGAAAATATACGTAAAAATAAGATATTTGGTGAGCATAATAACAAATGATGAAAGAATATAAAAGAAAAATCGGATCGGTGAAAGTGGAATTTATGAAAAAGAAATTATTATTAAAATCAAGAAGCATGAAAGTAGAAATTAATCAAAACATTTGTATGGAGGATTCTACTTTATAGTTCGCAAGCTTAGACGATAGATAAAAAGATGCAAAGCCAGTTGGAGGCGTTCGAAACCTGGTGTTAGAGAAGAATAGAATGAATAGCACGGACAGAGAAAATTAGTAACGAACAAGTATTTAAATTAATCCGTGAAAATAGAAACTTATTAAGAAAATTAAAAGAAAGAAGATACAAACGGATAGGTCATATTTTCAGACGCAATAAATATTTTAACACAAATAATGAAAAGCACCGTAGAAGGGAATAATATCAAGAGGAAGACCTAGAATGAAATATATCAAACAAATACAACGCGATGTACAAGCAACAGGATATAGTAACGTAAAGAATTCCACCAATCTTAACCAGATTGAGGAATTATGATGATGATGAATACGTTTAGATCGGAATTTCCAATAAGTTGTATGCAATGTATTTTTTAAATTTAACCAAATCTGCATTTTGCTAATCTAGTTGTTATACCTATATGATAGTGAGTAGATCACCTATGTATAATTAAGATATAAAAAGAAAGAGGGGCAATCATTATTTTGAAAATTATTTCGTTAATTTCGATTTATAAATTCCGTTTAAAATTAAAATAATTTCGAATCAATTGAATTAATCTTTTTTTTTCGTTTTCATTGTTACGAGTAGAAAAATCCTCTTATACCCAAACTAGTTAGGAAAGACTATTAAAAATAATAATAAAAAAATATATTTGATATAAAATATATATATATATATACGACGAATGTAAATAATGCTCCTCAATTTAAGGTCACCGGATACGGATATACGGATCTGTAAACAAAGTTATACGTTGTGATATATGCAGAAGAATTTATACAAACAAACGGGTTGGATAAAATAGCTGACTAAGGAAGAGTAATAAAACTGAAATTAGCACTTCGCTGGCTAGAGCATAGACTTTTAAACGGAACGCACCGAGTTCGAATACGATCGACGTAAAAAATTATCATCGGAAAATAAAAATATGAATAATCCCAATATTATTTCATTTAAAGGCAATGGCAAACCACCACGCATAAATATGCGCGCTAGTAATAATATCATATACTACAAAAACACGCGATTTGTGTCGTGATAGCAAAGCGATCACAATGAGTTCTTCCGGGTGTGTGTGTCTATTAATGTCGTATTATGATCTGTACAACAAAAATATGCGCATATGTAAGTAGTCGCCTACCTGCGATACGGAAACTGCACTTAATGATGATAGTTGGCTAATTCGAAAATTGGAAAATAAACTAAATTAGATCAGGAATAGTAATAATAGTTTGACGAAATTATGATTAAACTTTGATTTTGGTCGTAAATTTATTTTATTCATCGCACGTAATGTATTCGCAGAAATTTAAACAGCCTGTAACAAAATATATCATTTCGTAATTAAAAAAAAAAAAAAAACTTTTTATTGTATTTCAGATTCGCGTTATAAAAGAGCGTTAGATATAGCGATACTTAAACTAGGAGACGGAAGATTAGCTAAATTGAAAGAAAAATGGTGGAAAAACCCAGACGGTGAATGCGAGGTACATTCTGTTACTTTTTTTTTTTTTTTTTATCATTTATATAAATGAAATTTAAACGTAAGAAAAATAAATCGGTATATTACGCTCTATATTATTTAAAAAGAAAAACTAAATTCCGAATTAAGTAAATCATATTTGAATTTCTCCGATTTGGTTTAGTTATCGTTTGATACGAGGACTATGGGAAATTCTAGTCGCGTTAAGGGCGCCTCTAATTTTCGAAAACACACAAACTAACGAAATAAATTGCTAATTACCGGTATTATTGTTATTATTATTTTAAATCTATCACGTCGTACGGTGTGGGCAAAATTCACTATCTTATTTTTATTATCGATACCAATCTATCTGTCCCCTTCTATTTTCAGCTCTTTTACATTTCAAACGTTTCCATCTTTTTGGTACAACGGCTTTTTTTTTCACATCTGCAACTCTGAATCATAACGCTCTGTCGAAAAATTAATTTCTCGGTTATTGCTTTTACTGATTGGTGTTTCCATCTTTTTGGCTAATATTACTAGGAGACTTTTAACCATTCCAATACGTCGTTTAATTTGACTTAAGTCACTTCAACATTCTGTTGATTAATACTCTCAAACATGTTGTTTGCAATATATATATATATATTATTAGACACGAAAATAAATATCGTTCAATTTCTAACGTTATAAATGGTGACGATGGTAAACTTCATATCATACTGAATCCGAAAAAGTATTCAGAATTTTTTCACGTGAGTTAGAATTTAAAAACAAGTTGGAATAGTAATTGAATTAAATACTTAATTTAAAAAACTAACAAATTTTATAAAGAATGAATAAAATATAGATATCTAATACCTCACTCGTAGGCAGTAAACATCGCGAGTTAACCTTTTCCAAGCAATATACAATTTTGAAGTTTTACGATTTTGTAGAATCAATAGCCCCCGCGTGGGACACATTGCTTTAGTGAACCCGAGTTTAAGACGTATCATCAGTTCTAGTTCATTTAAAAGGTGTGGGTGCCGGAGGTATTCATTTTTGTTTTCGGTTTTTATGTTTGGTGTTTGGAAACTTTCAGACAGTTGTGCACATTTATCTGATTATAAACAACATTCTTTTCTCATCATAATCACCTAATTATTTTATGAAAAACTGTTCTCCATTGACACCTCTTCATTGCCAACCTACTACACAAACTGCCATGACGGTCTGTTCTAACCAGACGCAAGATATTCTTCATTGATTATTGTGTTATTCATGATGGTCGTGAGAAAATAATCAACTCGGATTCTCTTACTCAAGTTGCGGTTTACACAGCCGCTCCTATATGGAGAACAGACGCTGCCGAGATTGTGGAGGTCGTCGTGCCCTAATTGCTGACATTTACTACGGCTAAAATTCATTGCGGGTTAGATATTCACCGGGCTCTACAGAGTTTTATGCAGCAGTTTTTCAAGCTGTTGCTTCGCACCTTCATATCTTGTCACTACTAGAATCGCCTGCCTGTAAATTCGCAGAATTTCAATAACATGATTTCCAGAATGTAGCTTAATCCCAATACAAGAAAATATTGTTGAAAATTCGATAAATTCTACGGTAAAAATAGACCATTAAATTTATTTTTTTTTAAAAAAAAAAAAAGTATGATGTAATTATTTTCTTTGGATGAAATAAATGTAAAAATTTCACTTCTTACTTATTCAGCTCCAGACTGAACATACGATTATTTTTAATCGAATTTTACACTTTGTCCATCCGTAACGAGGTACAGACGTAATAAAATATCATGATTCGAGCTATCGTGTATGCATATCATTAATCTCGTAATGACATTTATCGTGATTTTGGATTAAAATGGATTGTCCATTTCATGAGGCATCACCGACACACAAGTGTTAAAGCTATTAAACTTGTGAGCAAAGTTATCACGCGTCGCTTAAAGTGATGTAAGCCGAAATTGTTACTACTATTGTTTACAAAGGTTTTGGCTATTGAACCAAATTCATATTTTTCTATCAGAATTTACTACGTTTATAATAGGTAATTATTTAAATACCTAAACCTAGGATACTCGTATAAAATAAAAACTTATTTTTATTAAGTAATACAAATTATACCAGACTTAGAGTATTTAAAATTTCGAGTAGCTGCGATATCTATTTAAAAATATATTTAAAAGAAAAATATGAACCGATGAAAAACGAAAATTTAAAAACAATATAAAACATATAAATATATTTTTTCTTAAATGTGATTCATTTAATTACCGGCGACAACAGGATGTTAAAGACGAAGATAAAGACAAACTTCAACTGTCCAATGTCGGTGGGGTATTCGTGTTATTAATATTCGGTTGTATATTGGCGTTTTTCATATCAATTTTGGAATTCTTATGGAATGTTCGTAAAGTTGCCGTCAAAGAAAAAGTAAGTTCAGTCTTAATTATGTTTACAAGTATGTTAAGCGTGTAACAACTGCTTCATATTTCCTATCAGAACATTCCTAACTTTAACAACTCATTTCCCATGAAAGCAACGATGTACTACAAGTAATATTTTCATTTAGGGGCTAATCCACGCTAAAGGGATGACATAAATAATAACAATGATGGTTATGGTGATAGTTTCTTCACAATGAATGTAATATATATAATTTACTATTTCTTTTATTTATTACTCTCTCCTCACAATGAGCACAGCATATGTTTATTTCTTTTATTTTTACAGGAGATATCACCCAAATTAGAAGGTTTTGGAGCGTTTATAAATAAATATGCGTCATCTGAAAAAAAAACTGTTATTAAATATTTGTGTAAAATTTTAATTATTCTATTCTTATCATAAACGTGTATATATATATATATATATATATATATATATATATATATATATATATATATATATATAATATATATATTTGTATATTAATACAGCCCACACAACAACTAAAAAAATCACTAGAATGTAGGCTTATAAGTGATTATTAAGTAGTACAATGAATAATATAAAAATTTAAAAAATTACAAATAAAAAACAAAATACAGGCATAACTTCACGTATTCACAAGTAAACACACAATATTTATGCTTTATTTCAATAGGAAGTCCGAATATATCACTTATCTGATATAGTCCCTCGTGGTGTGTATATTTGTATAAAGAGAGGGGGAGAGGATGAACTAAGACTTAGACTATTATATATAGAGATTAGTATGAATGAACATACACAAATATCAAAAATTTTAAAAATACGTAAAACATAATTATAAAACATACTACTCGATTATTTGAAATAGGTGCATTTTTAATTACATAATTATTTTACATGTTGCTTTTATATATGCCTTTTTAATTCGTGTTTTTCATACATATATATATATATATATATATATATATATATATATATATACAGATAACCTTGTCCGAAGCTTTTTGGTTAGAGTTGAAATTCGCATTTCGATGTCACATCTCCTCGAAACCTGTTCGCCATACGCCGCAATTGGGAATGAGTGGAACACCTTTGAACGTTTCCCAAATTGGTTTCGATAAATATATTAATCGATCGTAAGTGTATTTAATGTGGTTTATTTTTTCACGAATAATTGTACCAAAAAAAAAAAAAATAAATAAATATACCGTCTTATTAATTTGTATTATTATTTTCAATTTTTTTTTTATTATTTTCTCGCATCTCGTAATAATTACGGAAGAAACAAACTTTCATATTAATCTCATCTCGCTATGTTAAAACCTTCAAAATCGATAATCGTATCGTTTACGTATACGAAATTTTGTATCGATTTATTTAATCGTATCGATCATGCAAAATTACGAATGAATAGTATTAAATCGCGATTTAGCATCATCTACAAGTCATAAAGAAGCCAGTTGTGAGATTGTATTTCTCCTCATTCGCAAAGGTTGGTCTGTGAAAGCTTCCACTTGTACATGTGTGATTTACAGCGTAATTGATACATCAAGATCAAATCCTGGTACTCGGATAGTTGGATATCCTTTATTAAAATAAAATCCCCTTACATTAGGACGAAAACTTTATATATATATATATGCGCTTCCGAATTGTAAATTATTAAACGCGCTATATATTTCGATGAAGTATATTTTATTTGCGAAAAGAAAATGTTCGTTATTACTGCGAATTACCTCCCGTTATCTCACCCCACCAGTAAGGTCGTTTTTTTTTTAAATTAATTTTGTAACCTAAAGTATATTAATGAATTTGCGATGTTGAATATACATCGTGATTAAAAAAATTTCCACAATTTAATTTCTTTTCGCGGTATTTTGTTTTGCTAAACAAAATTTTTTATAAAAAATAAACCTCTATATTTTCCATTTTTTGCTTATACTACAGGTATTTTAACGTTATATAATTGCACTTATTTTTTTAACAAATTCCTACGATTTAGATTAGATTTATTACAAATATCATTATTATTATTGTTTTTAAATAAAATTCGTTAATTTTATAATTTTTTTTTTTTTTTATAAAATTCGGTCGTTTTGGCTTTTGTTTTCACATTTGTTAATTTTGTATGTTTTTTGGAATTTACAAACAACAGAAATAAGTAATTACTTAGTCGACACTAAATTCCAGTTTATCATTTAAATCCTTAAAAAATCCTGAATGCATCTTTACCGTGATGTTGTACGCTAAAAACCGCTATGCGGTTTATTGTTGGCATTGCAAACTACTATACAAGTGAAAAAAAAAAATTAAATAAAATTTTGTCGCGAGGAAAAAGATAAAGAATTTATAATAATTTGACGTATACACACCTGGTATATGTATGCGTCTTCAAATACCAGAGTTATGAGTATTTTCTTTTTTTTCATCAGCCACTTATCAGCTCACTGTTGGACGAAGGCCTCCCAACTTTTTCCAGATACCTCGATCTTGAGCTTCTTCCGGTCAATTTGCAATTGAACTTTCGAATTTCATCTGTCCAACGCATCTTTGGGCCGCCTTAAGGCTCGTTTATTCCACGATCTTTACTTATCCAGCGGTCTTCATCTCTGATCACATGTCCGCACATCTTCATTTACTATTTTTAATGATACTTATTGCATTTGTCATTTTTATTATTTCACTCATGTGTTTTTTCGTTCATTTGTTCGTCAGAATGATCCCCTGCATAGACCTTTCCATTTTTCGTTGATTAACTTTTATTTTTCGTTCCATTTTTTTTTTTTTTGTTTTTTTATTAATACTCGTGTTCGCTAGCATACGTGAAAACTGATAGAACACAACTGGTCTTTTCAGGCTTAAAGGTATCTTAGCTTCCTTAAGCACCTTTATACGCTTCGAGAATACCATCCACGTTAATTGCGTTCTTCTGGATATTTCATCTATTCAATCGTTATTTACCTTATAAAAGAAAAAGTAATGTATATTTTTTGGTCTGAGTATAAACACTAGAAAAGTACCTAGTACTAAAACTCTAAAAAAAAAATTTACCACTAGGTATTTACGATTTTTCTGATCTCTTCATCTACTTATGTATATACGCATTCGTATAGCTATCCGAATATGTGTGTGTGTGTCTATATAACCGCTATTCAGTTTTTAAAATACGATTGTTTCATAGTTTTAAATAATTTTTGGAGAAATTTTATACATTTACAAAATAATGGCGACTAAAATCGGTGTACGCTAACAGAAATTATGATTATCTCTAGAAATTGAAAATTTTAAATTTTTTTATAAATCTCAGTTTCAAATTAACTAACGAATTAACCTTAGATTTCCTAAATTTAACTTAAAATTACAATATATATATATATGTGTGTGTGTGTGTGTATTGTAATTTTAAGTTAAATGATGGAAATCTAACGTTAATTCGTTAGTTAATTTGAAACTGCGATTTATAAAAATGGCCGCTGTCAAAGCCTTACATCGCTACCCCTCAGTAACAACCCGCTGCCTTGCGGTCAGGATCTTTATCCAAAGGCTAAAATGTCACCCCAAACAAAGTGACAATTTCCTCTCCTAAATACTTTCTTTTCATTTTCTTTCCACTTCCTTTTCCTTTTCCTTTGTTACTCCTTCCTAATCAATCCACCTTCCTATGCCTGCAAAACGCGCCCGTGTTTGTGGGTCCAGTCGTCTTGGCTCGCCTCGCCACTGGATCACCCACTTATATTGGACGGGCAGTATAGGAGCTCTTTTTGCACACGGCTCCTGTGTTACTAATTTGTGCTGCTTCGCTGCTTATTTCCTTGATCTTGCTCTTCTTTATGTTTGTTTTTTTTTATTGCTCTGCAAACCAATGATTAATCATGAAAATGTCGCAAATGAAGATAAATGCTGAATCCGCGGGGCAAATCTTAACTGATCTGTCAGGTAGCGGACGACCTCCTGTGGTAACGCACGATGGTTCGAGTTCTCCCGTACCTACAAGGCACGGAACTCTCCAGGAGGGAACAATTTTGCGATCTGTTCGACATGGAAAAAAAAAATTTGGTCATTTGCCACGTGGAATATAAGAACCTTGCTTGATTCTACTGACCATCCTATAAGGAGGTCCGCAATTATACTAAAAGAGTTACGGAAATATAGTATTGATATTGCTGCGTTAGGTGAAACAGGAATGGCGGACGAGGGAAAGCTATCTGAAAGCATGGCTGGTTATACTTTATATTGGAAGGGAGTACTATCAGGTCAAAAGCGTTTACATGGGGTTGGACTTGCCGTATAAATTAATCCGATATATTACAGGAAGAACCAGTTGGAGTGAATGAACGGCTAATGATCGTGAAAATTCAATTACCTCATTCGCCAGTGTTAACGGTAATCATGCACCAACTCTGGATAGTACAAGTGAAATGAAATAATCCTTTTACGAAGACCTACAAAAATTAACAGACAGAGTTCGTCATCATGAACGTCTCATTATTTTGGGTGATTTCAATGCAAGAATCGGGCGTGATATTGCATTATGGAAAGATATAATTTGCCCGCATGGAATCGGTAAAACAAATAAAAATGGTAGTCATCTTTTACAGTTCTGCGCAAGAAATAATTTATTTATAACGAATACAAAGTTTAAATTAAAAGATATCCACAAAGGTACATGGGTGCATCCTCACAGTCGAAATGGAAACAATATTATTTGCAATTGTTAAACAATGAATCCAGAATAAGCGACAATTTGCTTAAAACTTTTCCTAAAAACTGTATTAATGAAAATCTTGACCTCCCACCAACAGTAGAGGAAGTGTTCGTGAAGCAATTAATAGTTGCAAAAATAATAAAACACCTGGATTAGATGGTATCCCAACTGATGTATACAAAATAAGCGGAGAAGAAATGGTGAAATGCCTCCATAAATTACACACACGCATTTGGAGTGATGAAATAATTCCAACAGATTTCAAAAATGCGGCTTTAATCAATATTTGTAAAAATAAAGGCAATAAGTCAGATTGTAGAAATTATAGGGGCATCGCGCTTCTATGCTTCGCTGGAAAAATCTTCAGCAAGGTGCTACAAAGACGTGTGGAGCCGTTCCTCAGTGGTTTTCTCCCTGAGGAACATGCAGGTTTCCGACAGGAAAGGTGCACAACCGACATGATCTTTTCTATGTGACGACAACTAATGGAAAAAGCGAGGGAGCAGAACACAAACCTGTACATCGCCTTTATCGATGTTAAAAAAGCATTCGACTCCGTAAACAGGGAAGCACTATGGATATGCTTGAAGAATGTAGGGTGCCCCCCAAAAATTTTAAATCTAAAACAACAATTACTTGATGGAATGGAAGCATCTGTTATCTGCGATGCTGGAATCACGGATCCGTTTAATGTTACAACAGGAGTTAGGCAAAGTTGCGTACGTGCACCAATTCTTTTCAACTTTTACATGAGCATGGTATACTATGCCCCTTCAAACAAAATGCACAAAACACAGGCGTACATGTAAATTTCCGTTTTGATGGCGGCTTAATATTACCAAGTATAAATTCAAACGTGCAACTAAATATTTTGAGATTACAAGTTTACAATATGCCGACGATTGTACTTTAGTGTGCGAACGGAAAGAAGACCTGCAAAACTCGCTCACATGCCTACAAAAAACTTATCAGGCATTTGGATTAGTGGTAAACTGTAAAAAAACAGAAATTTTACATACGGCGATCGACAGATCCGACTTCTATCTGGATGGGAAAAAGTTAACGAATACAGATATTTTCAAATATCTCGGAAGCAACATCAGTAAAGATGCTACATTAGATGACGAAATCAATGTAGCGTACGGAAAATTGTTTCATCGGATTTTTAATAACAATGATCTGTCGATCAGTACGAAAATAGAAGTTTATAAAGCCATTCTACTTCCAACGATGTTGTACGGAAGTGAGTCCTGGCCAATCATGAAGACGCAAATCAGAAAACTAGAACACTGTCAATACTGAAAATAAGTTGGAAAGATTTCATTTCGAACGCAAGAGTTCATGAAGCAGCTGGAATTCAGTCTGTTGAGCAATTAATTGCAAAAAGACGCATGCGACGGGTTGGACATGTCGTGCGAATGGAATAGAATCGCGTAGCAAAGCGAATGTTCTACGGCGTTCTAAAGTCGGGGAAAAGAAACGTCGGTAGACCAAAACTACCAAAGACGTACTTGCTAATGATTTTAAAATATATCCGAATAAACCCGAGAAAGTCTGACTAGGAAAAAACTGCGCTAAACAAAGGAATGATCGAAAATAGTAGATCAGCGTTTACAAACGTGTCTGCCCAGTAGAGAGAAAATTCCAAATCTAGGCATGAATACTGCAGACCAGCATCAACGGTTCGCTTGTAATGATTGCAGTTTTATAAGCACTCACTGAATTGGCTTGTCGCATATCCGTCATAAACATCCATAATTAAGAGCAGTGCAGCACTCGTATTCGGAAACGACGGAGGAAAATGATGATGAATATATATATATATATATATATATGGCTGATAATCGTAGAACCTGAAATCGTACTTTGGAGTCGTATATCCGATCATTTTGTAGACCTGTAAAATATACTTTATGTTCCCAAAGTATACGTAACTGTTGTTACGATTATGCAAAAACATAAGTCATTTAAACAATAACAATTTCTATTCCGAAATAAATCTGAATATTCCAAAGCGTTTTTACTTTACTAATGCTACGTGCGCAGCTAAACACGATTATTGTGGACGGCAATGTCGACTTCTATCGTCTGTTTGTCTGTATTATTACGCTTCCATATTCGCAAAAAATAAAAGTTATCTTGAACAACGAATGGTTAAAGTTTTTTGTTTTTTTTTTTTTTTTTTTTTTGAGCCAGCTTGCGTCATTAAACCTTTATCTAGTTAGTGTATTTTAAATATCTCAATGCCATAAACTGATTGTAACGAAAGACAGTGGGTTAGAAACAATTCAATACTCAGAGGTACTGTGTGCCACTTTTGTAAAATATTTGAGAACAACTCATCTCGATGCTTTAGAAATTTCGTACAATGCAACTAATTCGAGTCCTTTAATAAAAAACCGCCTATTTAAGTCGAACTGAATCGAACAAGCCGGTAGAAACATTATTGGTTGAAACGTTGGGGATATATTCTCTTATCCAGATATCGCAGTAAAATGACTTGAAGTTTGTGTGTATTTATAGGAAAAAAGGAGCGATGTAATTAACATAATAGAAATATAAAAATGGCCACGCGTGTGGTGGTAACAATTTACCCGGTTAGAAGCTTTCGACGTACTCTTCTGTAATTGGCTCGTCTACGAGGCAGATATAGAGCTGTCCGGCTTAAAGATGGCTTTATAGACCGGCATTAAGATCTTTCTTTATTATTTCAGTTTTCGTCAGAACACATGTACATGGATTTGACTGATGAGGTAGGATAAATGATGGGTGGGTGAATAAGAATAAATGAGTATATGAATCTTTCCAGTTTCGTATTTTTAATTGCTCGTTTAGAACTTCGATATTTTTTTTTATTTTTTTTTTTTTTTTATAATATCTTCTCATCTAGAACTGACTAATCTAGATTTTTTCGACTTATGTATTGTCACGAAATTTCGGACACGATCATCAGCGTGATCCGAGATCTGCTGACTCGGTGACTAGACCGAATCAGTGTCATTTTTTTTTTTTTCGTTTTAATCTCCTCGGGCTTATTGATTGTTTCATTAATTTCGCTGCGAGAGAATTGCCATGTACTTCTAGTCTCGACATATGTTTCCTGACTGATTGTTGTATTTCTTCGGTCACATATTTCATTCCGAGATCCTGATGTAGTGTCTGGTTAGATATATACCACGGTACATCAACGAACGAAGTAATTTATTATGGAAGCGCGATATTGAAAACCGGTTAACTAATGAAAACGATGTTAAATCCGGAAATTTGATTATTCTTTTTTGGCTTTAGTTACTTGTGTGTGTGTGCGCGCGATAATATACGAATTAAAATAATTTTAAAGTTGTTGTTTTTAATCGTATTTAATTTGGCGTGTTTGAATTTTCAACTGCGAAATCATTTCGTCGATGTATTTAAAATTTTACCGGTACGACTGTTCGGGTAAACTTTAACGAATAATAATAAATAAGTTTACAATTTGCGCAGCGTTATAAATTTGAAGAAATTATCCACTTTATATTAAATACCTACCAAAATAATAATAATAATAATAATAAATCACTAAAGAAATCGGGAATTTCTTTTAAAATATTTTAAAACCGGTTATACGGCAGTTATCGGTTTAATCATATTTATATAAAAAAAAAAAATTCTCGAATACCGGTCCTCCCAGGTACGTTTCGAATAGATTAAATTCTATAGATAGGATACAAACTCTGATGTCGAAATTATATTTCATAATATTCCGCATATAGAGACGATATTTATTATATATACATACTAGATAAGTGGAAATATGTAGTGCGTGCTATAGATTAGAACTAGTTTATATACAGGAACCGTTAGTATTTAAGCAGTGAAGCAAATAACATCTGCTTTCTTTTATCATTCATCTTTTATCATCGTTAAATGGACATCGTTTTTTTCTTATAAATAAAAGGACGGCGTATATACACGAAGAGCGGAAATAGATTAATCATCGCCGAATAACCATAATTTCAATTTGGAAATATATGCGCAATATTTATGTATATATATATATATATATGTATATATATATATATATATATATGTATATATATATATATATATATATATATATATATATATATATATATATATATATATATATATATATATATATATATATAGTTCATACTCTTTGAATGGCCTCAGTTAACAGCCTATAGATCCTCACTTAATCTTCAGTCTACGTTACATGTGATCCTATAAGCAACTTCCTACATCTTCTAAAACGTTATAAATGGTATAATTGCTTAACAACCGTTCCTCCAGTCAATAGTTTTTGTACATGGCACGCAAAATTATATATATTAATATATATTAATATATATTAATATATATATATATATATATATATATATATATATATATATATATATATATATATATATCGGAATACATCTGCTTAATAAGGTTGAATACGAGGAAGAAGGTGGTGTTTTAGCTCTGAAAGGAAACGATGAAAACAGCAATAAACAAATTAATAAAAATTTCCAATGACCGAAAAATAAAAAAATCGAACGAAATTATATACTTGATGAAAACAAAGTAAACCATCTAAAAAAAGATTTGAAGCAATAAAGGTGCGTTGTACAGAAAAATTTTAAGAATTCCATGGATCAGCTGTAGAACAATTGCATCAATTCTGCGCGAGTTAAACATTCAGTCCAATCAAAGAATAATGCCGATGATTTATAAAAGAATGTTGAAATTCCTCGGGCGTGTTCTTCAGCAAACAGCGTCGAAAAGGTTGATATTTAGAGAAAAATACATATGCTTTTTCAACTTAAAATAAAAAAAAGCCTGAGCTACTTATCCCAATATCCTTTTAACTTCTGTTCGACTTGCCAAAGTCCCGCAGCGAAAAGTCTGTGGATAAGATTGCAGGCCCGGTTGGCAAGCTATTAGCTATATCTTGCACGTAAGGTGGCATCCTATATGGTCGCTTTCAACTGGAATAGAGTAGAAATTGAATTCAATAATTAGGCGACTGAGCAGATCTATTCAGAATCCCCACTGCCACCTCGGAAAGAATTGAAAAGATGAACTAAACAATCTATTTCTTTAAACAATCCTAGTTCGTCTTAAAAGTTTTTCTATAGTCAACTGTTGAAAGTAAAGCGTCGTATTTTGCGATGGCGATACAAATATTTCTTGAGCCAAATATTAAAAAATTATCTCAAAAGTGACAGAGAAAGCTCCAGTCATGGCAGAAATAAAAAAAACAAACGCCTATTCTCCTTTAAATGAGAATTGATCATATCAAGAGCGGTTAGTACTCCGTATTCGGACAACGAGTGGACGAATGATTTTATTATATATATTGGTCACACTTTGTGAAAAACAAACTAGATAGATTGAACCATTATTCAGGGCATCGTAAAGTGAATTCGACGGAGAGGCAGGTGAAAAATACGATGGATTGATCCAGTGAAGACTCTTAACAGCACACAGTATGCCGAAAACGTTCCGTTTGAAAAATGGTGGAAACTTGTAACAGAAATATAATGTCACCACGTTCTTCGGAAGAACAACGGATTATATATATATATGTGTGTGTATGTGTGAGAAATATATACTGTAAGGGAACGAACAAGACCAGAGTAGGAAGGATACATATATGTATTTATTGAAAAATAGAATCTCCCGGACGTTATAACTGGATGTTGTAGATGAATATTTTTTTCATCAGACTTGTTTACGTCAAACTAAAAGTCGTCAAGAATGTTGTTGACGAAAAGCGAAATAATAAATTATTATTATTATTATTTGTAACATCTAAATTTTAATTACCAAACGAAAATAGTCGACTGTTTTTTAAGTATAAATAATTTTAATGGTACCGCATAAAAAATATTTTAATTTATTTTGGTTGAAATTTTCGACTAAAATCACTACGTTGGCCGAATACATTACTGACGTTTTAGTACAGCTTATTACATTTATTACATATTCTATCGTCAGAAACATAATAATCAATTCGAATAATAATATCATTTTTATAATTTATTTCGAAGATATATGAACATTATCCAAATTATATATTAGTAGATGTTCGTAAATGAGTGCTGTATGTCCGATGCGTAGCCGAGATAAAACCAATACACATTTCATCCTTCGTTAATTTCGATGTTCTCTCGCACAGCCTTTAGATCTAATCATTTTTCGCAGTTCTCTTCTGCTAACGCTTTTTGCTCCCCGTTCCTATCATGTTTCATATATTTTTATTTTAATAGTATTGAATAAATTAACGACATTACAATAGCATCTAATACCACAAAGAAACGTGGTCAACCTGCATCACCTACAGAGTCTGACAATGGAAAATCTATGGCTGCTATTACCACCAATTCTGACAAATCACTCTCTCCATCATCCAGTACCTATGTTACTCACCCATACAGTTCTTAAGAATCGTTCTTGTCCCGCATCTTTAGCTACAAGAAATCAAGTTTTAGGATTACCTGTCAATTCTTTGCAGAAACAACCAATCTAACCTTAAGAAAATTAACTTACTTATTATATAATGTTTGATTATTTCCCTAATTTAATACAGCGGAACTGTCGAGACTATTACACACCCACTTAAGGAAATTAGAGTTACTAATTTCCACGCATAATCCTCTAATGATATGTCTACAAAAAACCCACTTCACTCCGCTGCATAAACTTTCATTTTACGAATTATACCTTTATTCGTCGTGATTATATACACGCAACGCGTATGGTGGATCTTCTATTATTATTCACAACTAATTTCCATTTGAATAAATAAATATCGCTTCAATCAGGCTTCAAGTATGTGCAGCCATAATACTTATACCCCATCTTACTGCTCCTATTACTCTTTAATGTTTATATCCTCCATGACCAATAAATTTCTACGACCGACTTTAGCTACCTTTAAAAAAAAAAATCGGATATTACATTCCATTTCATCAAAATGTGTAAAATTTGTAAGCGGAAAATCGAAAAAAAAAATTGTAATTATACTTAAACACTAAAAATTACTTAGACAAATTTTTAAACTATCAATTAAATTGACAGATGCAAGACAGCGCAAAATCTGATCGATAGATTAGTGATCGCTTAATGGCACTATGATGATGAATTAAAACTTAAGCAACCTGTAATTTGTGTGATTCCTTTAATATAGATTACATATAGCGGGAAAATAAGAATAAAACACTGGCATTAATAAAGAATATTTGATTATATTATCTCAACTTAGCAATGGGAATTATGTAAACGAAAGTCAACCTTCTAACAGTGAAGGTAAGTTTCCTTATTCGACTAATTTAAAATTCGGCATCTTATAACGAATTCGTCGTTTTAAATGAACGTGTTAACAAGTTCGCCGAATTATTTCGATACATTCCTTTCTACTAAACTAATACTCGGTGATCGTATATTATACGCGTGCTTTACGTTCTCTGAACAATTTTAAAAACGGAATGTGGAAATGTTCCAAATAAACGAATACAAATGAAAAAATATCGGATCGGTCATAAAAATTTGGTTTTTATCCAATTTTTCTAAAATTTGGCATGTAGGGCATTGCACATCATCTTCACTATATTCTAAAATTTGGCATGTAGGGCATTGCACATCGTGTTCTCGATATTTGCATTAATATAGCTTTTCTACCGCGCTTAGTTGATCTCCCAGAATTTTAACTCCGATATCGTGTACTATTTCTCAATTGAATAAAATGAAATTCTTTACCGAATCGGTTACATGTTTATATATATATATATATATTTTTTAATGGAGGTGCCTTTACAGCCTACCCAACGTGATACTGTGAGGACTATCTACATCTTAATCAAGCATGCTGACTTCTCTAAAAACGTCGCTATATATATATATATATATATATGTATGTGTGTGTATGTGTGTGTATTTTAACAATTATTTTTTTGTGTAGTCAGAGAAAAAAGAATCAATCTAGCGATACGATATTATTTTTTATTCGTATAATAATTAATAGTATTTTTTAAAATTATTTTTATTTTATTGGCTATTGTGTTTTTGTTGATGTATAAAATTTTATATTGTTGGATGTTTTTATTTATTTATATTTTATTTGCTATGGTATTATTGTTTATGTTGATATATGGGAGAGTAGAAATTTTATGAATTAGAAGTAAAATAAAAATACAGTTTTGTTGATTATGTTGTTTATTCACTATAAGATTATTATTTTAAAATACTGTTTTTATCACTTTAATAATTTTTATAAATTGCGTGTCTAAGCAATATATGTTTTATATTTTTATAATTCATATGTTTTATGTTCACTCGATGATGACTTAAAAGTCGAAAATATTTGTATTTTTTTTATAACACCTTCCATTTTTGTTTATTTATTTATTTTTAATAACTACATTTCAAAACTTTTCAAATTGTTTTCCTTAAATACGTTTATAATCTGTTGTAATTTGAACGATAAGTAATACGTGAGAGCGGAGAAGCAAAGATTATTTTTCGCAATGTCTCTACACTGGAATCAAGATTGACCATTCCGTTTGATAAAAACCGTTGGGCTTTAAAAATGCACACGGAGACTTTAGACTAATACCATTTTCGATGTTCTAGTCTGAGATTTACATCCACAGCTGGAATCTTTCGAACTGATCTAAATATCGTCTTATAAATTAGTACTTTATATAAATAACGTAGATAGTTGCGATTGGTGATAGTTAGCCGATAGTTTGTCAAATTTGCAATTTAATACTTTCCGTTTGTTTTTTATGCGATTTCTTCAGAATTGAAGCGTACGTTAAATTTTTTTTTTAATATCTACGTAAAAGTGAAAAATAATTTTCGATAAAGTCTAGAAATGTTCATTTAGATGGACAAGTTTCTCTTGTGGAAGTTTTTTTGAAGTGAAACTTCTATTGGCGCGTTATATATGGCGTAGTTAACCAGGTAAACGAGTAAGCGAGTCGATTTAACGGACCGATAAATATATATATCCTGTTCGTATGTATCACACTACCAACACCCGTGTTTCAAACCACGTTTTGTAGTGTATATATATATATATATATATGTGTGTGTGTGTGTGTGTGTGTGTGGTTTATAAATACATCCGCTAAAAATTAAAAAAAAAAAAAAAAAAAAAAACTATAGAATTTAGTTAAAACGTCTTTTTCACTTCTTCCCTGCGCGACATTCTGTTTTAACGTCTTTAAGAATTTTTCCGCATAAAAGGGAAATTTAATTTCGCAAAATTAATTTTGACACTTTTTTTAATTTTTTATTCTGTCGTTTATTTCTTTTTTGTAAAGTTAAAGTGGCAGCTAAATGTTTCGGAAAAATAAACCTCAGATAAAATAAACAGTGAGGCTAACAACAACGTCCGACCTTATCATTGACTACGTGACCAGACGTGTATCGAAAATGGTCGTCACGGAGGATATTTCAAGGATAAATAAGTTACGTACGTATTATATTTATATATATATATATAATTTATATACGCGTAATTTTGTATGCAGTGTATGTGTCGGTTGTAATGTTGTATATTATTTATTTGTTTGTTATAATGACCGAATATATAGTATAAATAAGTTGAAAAAATAAAAACGTAAAATCGGAAGCTCATGAAAAAGTGGTAATGCCATTTCAAGGGTTAATTCTGTATATTTAATTTCCTCTTTATAATATTCGTCCGTCGAACGGATAAATGTAGGTTGGTTTACTTTATACCTCTGCCCCCGGTTCCGTATTAGTTATTTTGTATCTTTACTATTATGATTATTTCAAATTCTGACCTTGAAGTTATTAACAGCGTTTTACGAAAAACGCAATTTTTTCAAAGCAAAAGATTAGGTGGGATTCTGCTAATAAGAATAGTCGCAAAAAACATTCGTGCTAATGGTAATAACGAAACATGTCAACGAGAAATTTGGTAAAATACAATAATCATACTCACGGTCGACCTCTTCTCGTTTCAACCATTGAGGGGATCTCCTTTTATGATGAAAATAAATTTACCAAGTAATTCGATCGAAAAATATTACACATAATAACGTTTTATCGCAGTCGGTTTTTCGGTAATAACTTACTGTAGTAAATATTTCGACGTTTTAATGATACTCCAAATTGAACGTTAAATAATCAAATGGTATAGAATTAAAAATAGAGATATTTAACGAAATTGTTTTTTTTTCTCTTAAAATTTAATTATGGAACATTTTAAATTTTTGTTTTTTTAAATATATTCCTCGAGTAAAAGCAATAGAATTTATTTACACTTAACGAACAACTACGCTATATGCCAGATACATGTTCGTGTAATGTTATAATTTAATTTCCGTACACTATCATCGAATACTTTTTACGTCTAATTTGTTCATATAATTTCGATTAAAGCCAAACCCGCTACATAGTGGCGCAATCAAACGGGAAGGCTAACCCCCAAAAATCACAAATATCGCAAAAAATAGCTGCTATAAGCACATGTACATGTATTATGTTTTTCAACTCCCTGCGTTGTTAGAGTTTCGAGGACAGATGACGCAATATTTCTCACACTCCTCAACAGTGGCAGGTTTTTGCAAACCACTCGCATTGTCGTGTTTCCTTTCGGTCGGACGAGTTTTTTTAGTTTACTGGTTATTTTTCATAAGGTAAAATTAAAAGGTTGAATTTTGTACTTGGTTTCTTTACCACCTTTAAAAATATAAGTAGGTTCTAAATCAACTGGAAATTCTAGTCCCCTCCGTAAAAAATTTCTGGTTGCGCTACTGTCGCTACATAAACTGGAGGTTGGCCGGGTACAAAAATATAATTGGGACTACCCTTAAAAGGGAGAAAAATATAAAATATTTTTCAAAATCCACCAACTATCCTACAATTAATTAAATAAAAATAAAATTTAAAAATTGACAAAAATATAGCCGGAATTTGCTACGTCTACAATTTATGTTACTATTATTGTTTTTATTGATTATTCTGCGTTCCGGATACATTAATTTTTAAAGAATTCCCTATTGAAGTTTACAAATAATTGTATTAAAATAAAAAAATTACCGATGATGCAACTAAAGGTATTTAACAAAAAAAAAAACACATTATAAAACATGAACATTTAGGTGCATTTAATTACTATATGCTTCGTCTAACAACGTTGGGGATTGTGTACGAGAGAAGTGCGATTATATCGTGGCTATCACGTTCACTATTTTTATTGTTTTCCGGTTATTTCTATATACATTTGTTTGTCTTGTTATTTCTATATACATTCGTTTGTATTTTATTTTATCGGCTAATCGTTTACGTGCAAGCACCAGATATATTAAAACCTCCGTCCGTGAGCGTTAAATAAAATGTATAATGAAGAGGGTGGTGGTGGGACTCCTCCCTCCAACCCTATAAACAAGGATCATTATAACGGTACAGGTAACATTAACGACGATAAAGGTACGTACAGTTATTCAGATAATAACGGCGTCTATTCGTCCCGTCTACACGCAGTCCAAACCGATAAGGATTCGATACGTGATGATTTAAATATCTCGAGCGGTAAATCATTCCCCGTCTTGCATTAAATCGTGACGATTACTCAGATTTTAAAGTTGTATAGTACAAGTCCCTGATAATAACGTTTCTATTAGCATAGCTAAAATATTAAAAAGTTTAGGTTATTGTAACAAAATCACCGAAATTAAGCGAATAGGTAGGGCCTCTGTTTTAATTTTGTGCGAAGATGAAGCTAATTCGTTAGTTGATGACAGGCGAATAAGAAAAGCGGGTTTAAAAGCATATATCCCTCTCTATTACCTTAGAAGAACGGCCCTCATAAAAGGTGTTGTCTTCGATGTATTCAATGAGGAACTACTATTTGAAGTTATAGATAGTGGTTTTTCCATATTAAAAAATCCATCGTTTTATGTGGTTTTTCCATATTAAAAAAATTCATCGTTTGAATCGGCGCATTTTAGAGGAAGGAGGAATAAAGTTTGTTCCCTCGAAATCGATACAGATTTTTTTCACCGGTCAAAATATATATCGAAATACATTTATATTAACAAGATAAGGTTTGAATGCGAACTCCAAAATGTGCGGCAATGTTTTTTGTGTTTTCGTTTTTTTCACGATTCGAAAACATGCAAATCTATTAAAAAACCTTGTAGGCGATGCTCTTCTGATTCGCATTTTAAAAGTGATTGTTCGGTGGAACCTTTTCGTATTAATTGTAAAGGTGATCACTCACCATTATCTAAATCATGTCCAGAAAGGCGTGGATAAGAAGACATAGAAAAACAAATGTCCTACAAAAATTTAGGTTATACGGAAGCAGCTTCAGAAATTCCTACAATTAATCAGACCTTTTCATACGCTCATAGAGCTTTATTTTCCGAACAAGATAGCAGAACAAGCCCTATACAAAATAGCCCTAAATTTTCGAATAGATTTCAGGTCTTAAATAATAATATTGATTTCCCCAAACTGATAGAATCTCCCAAATCTACTAAACTTCATATTCCTACGTACAATGACCCGCCTATTTCGAAACAATGATGTAGACTTAAAACAAATGGAAGGCAAAATACATTTATGCTCTCGAGACTCTAATAAGAGATCATTCACGCAAGTCGCTCTTTTAAATCATCCGAGTACCGCTGTAAAACTTCCTAAAGTAAAAAAACCGGATGAAAAACTACAAATATAAATGATTCGTTAAAACAAAGTACAAAAAAAAAAAAAAATTGCTAGAAGTTATACGAAACAAAATGGTGAAGTTATAAAACCTACCTATGTATTGTAAATAAGAAATTAATAAAACGGATCATTATCGAGAATAACAGCTGTGTTTATTTTACTTATTGGTTAAAAACTATATTTTATTCTTTCGATCAAATAAATATTTTTATCTGTTTAAGGTAGCATTTGGAGAATTTAATTTAAAATACTTAAAAATTTATTTCCGTCGAATTACTACTTAATACGAGAACCAAAATATTCTTAATTATGGCGGTAGAGCTAACTTAACATTTTAAAAATATGTACCTCTAAGAATAGTTAATCGCGTTTTAATTTTTCTTCGATCTTTATTCATCTCCGATATTATACGAAAAAATTCCTCTTGATTAATATTACCAAACACATCCATTCAAATTGCGCGTTATTTAATAATTTCGTAATGGTTCTGTATATTTCATATAAACTATATACAACAAAAAATCTTACATAAATGCTTTTGCTATCAAATCGAACGTAAATAAACGCGAATTTTATTAGTGAAATTTTGTAAATTTTTGCTTAATTTCGTTATTTTCCCTTCATTCCGGTCAAATTCATACTTCATTTTCTTTCTATATAACCTTCGAAAATGATTTCCACGGATTGTTAACTTCATAACTCGTTAAAAATAACTATTTTTGAGATTTCCGAAAAAAATTGCGAAAGTCCGTGGTGAACAAGTATTCTATAAATCTGCCGTATAGGTTTCAAAACTAACTTTTATGAAATCACAGTACTAACAGCATTAACACGCAAACGAAAGCCTTATTTATTAATTATTATAAAACAGCGATTGCAATATGTTATTCGTCAATGTCAAAAATACACCCCGATAAAAGAGGTGAAGAAAAAATTGCTTATTAGCCTGAACTATAAAAATTTAAGAATATATAACGTCTTTACTCATTTTTAAAATATTGTATGTTTGTGATCAAATGTATAATAAATTCAAAATTATACAAGAATATTAATTGTTTGATCAAAATTAATTCGAGTATAATTTATTTTGAATTGTGAATAACTCAGTTCTAGCGTATAAATTACGAACAACGCACGACTATCGTATGACAATAATTTTACTAAATTCTAATCGCGTAAAAAATAAAATATGTTTAAAAATATTTATTCGTTGTTTTAATTCATTTCTGCAGAAATTTGGGCGCCTAATTGTTAATCGACTTTGTCGATTTCTAGATTACCGTGAAGCTAATTTTAGTGAATCAATCTTCGTACAAATCCCAAGGTAGTTTAAAATTTTACGTTAACTTCGGAACTTCAGGAACTTGTTAACATATCTATTAACTAATAAATGTGATTATTAGTGAATTACATTTCAATAGTTATGGCTCACGACCCGGTGATAAATTGGATGTCGCTTTCTTGATTTAATAATAAAATATATATAAATTTATACGAAATCACGACCTTTCTAATTATAACGTTAAATGCCGCACAGAAGCTTTACAGCACATACTACACGATTTTTAACATAAATGACATAAAAAGAAATGAAAAACATTAGAGGTACGTATATCTTAAATAAGAAAAAAAAAATTCAAAATTAATATCGGATCAGTTGCCATATAAACCAACGTTAACGTATTTACAATTTTACAATTTATAAAAAAATGATTCAAACATGATATATTTTTATTATAAACATCAGTTTAATAGCAAATTTTTATCGTGCACTATGATATCGGGATACAAAATTATTCGTATATCACGCAGTTCGACTGATCAATAGCTATGGAATTATTGAATATCTAGTCATGTAAGCTTAATGAATTTTTAAATCATAGAGCTTACCTAATACTTAAATAATATTTTAAAACACTGTATTTTACACTTTAGTTATATTCCACATTTACAATATTGTATAAACTAAACTATTTCAATTTTTATGTTTATATTTCGAGTATGAAATGATAATTTAAAAAACAGGTCAATTATTCATCGTTTTACTTATTCCGCGATGTTGAATAACTTTATCATATTTTATTTTCTAAAGATTTTTTAACATTGCGAATTGAGATCGACTATTTAAGTAGCTACAAAAAATCACGGAAAAGTACACACGTAAAAAACTATTTTATTACAAATGTATAATGATTTTAAAACCTACAATGGATAAAACATGATTATAAAACCAAGTTTTAAAAAAAATTGAAATCACAATATGTAAAACATTGCGTTGATTTTTTAAAATAAAAATTATTTAAAACTGATATTCATTATGAAAAACGAACTTGTTTATATTAGCACGGAAAATATTTAGAAGCAACATTATAAAGTTGCATTAATCGAACAATTTTTTTTTACGTTTGAAAGTAATTTGTACTTTTAAAATATATATTCATTTTATGTTAATTTTTTCTTGTCTTGAGGTGACTAAATTGGATAATTTATGTATATTTTTCATAAATTAAAGTCATAGATTCGTAAACTTAATTCTCCTATATTTCATATTTTTGTATGTTGTTTATTTACATTTAGTTTCAGTATCTCAAAAACGAAATTCAAACAGATATAAAAATATTTCGTTTAATGTATACTGATTTATCTTAAAATTTTATTAATGACTGGTTCTGAATTGTATTTTTTTGCGTGTAACTTTTTGCGAGATTCCCAACAGGAAAAATGTATTATTTTAAAACTATATATATATATATATAAGGGAACAGTGTGTTTTTCTCCTTATTTATGAGATGTATGTAAATGTTCGTGGGTTTTTTTTCTCCTCAATATTATAAAATTATATTCGGTCATTATTTTTTATTTTCTAACTTTGTTTATATTAAATGTTGATTTGTTTATAATTAAAAATTTAATCTTAAAAGCCTACACTTTTATTCGATCGATAATATAATTATCTAATAAAGGGCCTTTTCAGAATATGATGGATTCATTTTTAAAGCTGCTAACTATAAGTTTACATTTGTTTAAAAAAAAAAACAATTTTGTTAAAGGCCATTTTGAAGCCAAATGTCGGTGATTCTATGTGATGATGAATAAAGCGATATAATCGCCATATAATATGGTATTCACACTTAAAAAAGAAACAAATATATTCACTGTTCTATGTAATAAATGTTTATATTAATCATATAAGGATTTATTTTTTATTTTAGTATTTTATTGATTCAAATTACTTTTTGCGACGAATAAAGTACAGATGACTATTACGGTTTCATTTAGGTAAATGAAAATATAACTAGTTAAAATGCGTCAGATGATTTCTGAAGAGAACGATGTTGATCATTCGATGATTAATAGATTTTGATATGTCGATTATTGAAAAACATACTTTACAAACTTAGAAACGTTAACATTTTCGTGATATCGTTACATCAGAGCAAGTTATCTTTTGGACGTGCCGTTAATAGCTGTTTTATACCAGAGTATGGTGCTTATTCACGAGCGTCTAATATTTTCTAATACGATCAATTTTCGTTATTCGGTTTGAATCATGTCCGTCGGTTACGTGACTTGTCTTTAGAGAGCGCTTTAAATTAGAACGAAAAATGTTGAAATTCATTTCTAAAGGAAGAATTGCTCGCCAATATGCAGATGCGGTTTAACAAAGTAAGTTTTTGTTCCTTTCTATTTTGCTATATCTCGTTACAACATATTTTCTAGTGATTTACTTTCAAGTATTTGTAGAACAATTAAGTACATTAATAATGTGAGATATACACGGCACTAGTTACCGGCGGTAAATTACGTGGGCACTTTAAATGATTAGAAGTATGAGTTTTACAAAATTATGTATGGCATTATTGTAACGAACGACAAAACGTAAACTAATCATAAACTTATTCGAAGCAAATTATTGCGTTTCCCTTTTAGAAATATGTAGATCGATAAATTTATGTCTACATAATCAATAATTATGAGATAGTATTTTTCAATGTAGTAAAATGTAAGTGCGTAGAGTACGAGATAAATATAATCATAGAAATACAATCAAACGCTTATTCTGTATTGTCGATTTGTGTGTTTGCACCTCCGCTTATTTCATAATATGCGATATCTAAAAATAAGTAAATATTTAATTTTAAATAATAACTTATTTAGTATAATGTTTTAGTTAATTTATTTAGATTATCTTAATTTATGAATTTTTTTTAATCATTTTTCGTTTACATCTCTCCTGTAATAATACTGATCACTTGTACATGTTGGTAGATGTTTTGAATTAATGAAATAACGTAACTAAGTTTTAATATTTAGTCAGTGTTTTCCTTTTTTTTCCCGTTCGGTAGATTATATATTAATAAATTAAATTATAATTTTTGTGTCGATAAATTTTACTAATTTTTCGAATTCCGACTTCCTAAATTTGTTTCTTAATATGTATAATTCATACGTGTTTATTTTAAAATATTAACTTCACACTTTAAAGTGTTCCGGTAATAAGTTGAATTACGTACACACAGAAAGAGATAATATTATTGGTGAAGATGTTAAAGCGTTTAAAGTATCTCGGTGCATGAAATTTTAATTTATATAGCTATCTCTATACTTGTCTGTGATTTGCAAGGTTTTTTGAACTGAAGTAGGTGATCGAATATATTGCTTTATGCGAGGGAATTTGATTGCATCGTCTGTAATAATACTAATTACAAGAATCGTTGCTTCGTTCGCATTTTGTTCAAATGTGTATTACAGCAGGAGAAAACCCGCACAATAGCGACTCATTTTTTCAGATTACACGATGTCAATAAAATTAAATTGTTAAATGAGCGTAGATGATTACTCATTTGACAAGTACTACTATTTCCAACATAAAAAAGAATCGATTAATAAAAAATTATCGATGCCCTGTTGAGAAATACATTAAGCACTATATTGAGCGTGTAACATCTTAAAAATAGTAAACGATAGTAATAATAAAGAATGAATTACGTTTTCAGAACTCACAACAACGTAATTGAAATGAAAGCATCAATTAACGAATTATACAACTAACGTATTACTATCACCGAGAAATTAATCATTGTGATGTCCTTTACAAGAATTTCAAATTTTTTTAACTTATAGATCAAGGTAGGCAGCACCTTCTGACAATTGTTTTACCGGGAGAATGGTGTATCACAAGGATGTGTTCTTCACTGTAACACTTTTCCTGTTAGCCATTAATGATATAATACAGGCAATCCGACCGACGGTCAATTCAGCCTTTTCGCGGATGATTTAACGCCTAATCTACATCTCACTTTCCTTTCCGAACAAGAACCACTTAAATATTTCTCATTCTTATCTTCTTCAAGGCACGGACCTTCATAGTCCATTTTGCCAAATAGCACAACTGCTTATTCCGCACATACTGACATCTTTTCATGTTCTCATAACACTTAGAACCCAGCACAGCCTTCTCCTTCCTTATCATAACTCTTATCTGAATCTACCGAGTATATCCATAATGGTTTCCGTTTCGTGAATTCTTAAATCACATTTAGGACCATAGTAATTCCCTGGGTATATGTGGCCTGTTAGTGCAGCCGGGACCCATACTACCAAATAATAATAATAATAATTTTGCACGAATTTATTAAAATATGTTCTCCTCGAAGTTTTTTTGGTTAAACTTTTAAATAATGTAAAGCGCAGTGAAATTTGTTTAATACTTGACACGTAGAGTAGCAGCTGTCCTTGTATTAAATTCGAATAAAAACCCAATATAGCTAACTGATTATTCGCATATCTATTAACACATTTATAGGTCTATGTTAAAATGAATAATATCGCATTACAATTAGATTTTCAATTTCACAATCTCATTAAAAACGTACAATGTTATTTTTAAAATCGCGAAGTACCATAAAAATAACGATAAGTTAAAAATAAAAATGCAATTAATTTAAGACAATTAGATTTATGAGAGTGGGCGTACAGTTCAAACTCAGAATTAAGGAATTGGTTGATTCCTATCATCATGAACATAAATTTGTTATTGTTATTTTAATTAATATTTCGAATTATTATAAACGTATGCCTGTGTAATTTAAATTATTTTATTTTTATTTTGGATCCCAGTTTGTAAAAACTATGGGGTAATAAAAAAAAGTACAAATACAGTAGAAATGACAAATTGCCCAGAACCCGTTCATTAAGTTTATGGAGCTCTGAACAAACTGTTTTACAATATTATAGGATTAAATTAATCTTCATATCATTTACTTAGGCTAAGATTTGTTCTACGATGATTTATTTATTCAATGGTGAAACCATTAAAAATTTTAAACAGTTTAATTACTAATTTATTTGCTCTATTATTACTAAAACTCTATTACAATGATTACAGCTATTGGTGCTAGCATATCTTTTGTAGTAATTTTAATTTTTTTCTTTTTCTCAAACGATTCTTTTTACTCATATTTACATGATTGGTGGTAGTTGAAATTGTTTCTGTATTAATTAGTTCATTTTTATATGAGATTTGTGTTCGATCGCAATCTCTTGTTCTGGAATAATTGGATGTGATCGTTTTCTGGCTATTTGTTTTTGTTCACTTTTTCCTCTGATACTGGAGTTTTTAATGTGTTCCTGCAGGGTTTTTTTTTTAGGTTTGTATTTTGCGATATTGGTTTATCTATCGCCAAATTCTCACCTTTTTTGTTTTCTATGGTAGCGGGTAATAAGCTGGATTCCTAGTTTCTCTGGATTGATGGTTTAGCCTGTACATTTTTTAGACAATTAGGTGTGTTTTATAATTTTTACATCATTTTTCTTCTGTCGCTATAAATATGGGAAATTGTTCGTCTTCGTATCTGGTAACTTGTTCTGCCTTATTAAGAATTACGTATACTTGTCGATGAAAACTCAAAATATGTTTATATTTTTCTTCAGTGAGACCAAGTTTAATAAAATTTATTGGTGAGGTTAGTTTTAATATTAGTTAGAGCCTGTTCACGTATATAGTTTGGGATATGCGGTGAAACATTAGACAAGACTATACGTTTAGCTGGAGTAATTAATTTACGTGTCTTAATATATAATAAAACTGAATGGATAGACAACATAAACCAGCATACTGGAGTTCACTCAATACAGCAGTTGTTCCATGCCGCCCAATCAAGATTATTGTGATGTCTACGTCCAGTAATGGATACGGCACTTAGAAGAAGATGAAAATAATATATTGTTCAGATCAACCTTGTTACTAACAGCTTCTACATAGTTACTGAGCAGAAAATAAAAGAATAATCCATGTCATTCAATATGGATCGTTGTCAGGCAGATCGTCTTAAATGGCGATATACAACATTATACAAACGTTAAAAATGTATAAAAATAATAATTACTATACATACATTTGACATATTGACAGTTTAGATTTAAATAGTTTACTCGTTTTACTAAAGGATTTAGGATTACCCAACGGAATGTTGAACACAGTAAATAATTATTTTGAGAAACGTTATACCATCTTACGAATTGGAAATTGCTCAAAAAACTAGAAAACTAGAAACCACTATGGGGGCTCGGTTTGTTTTAGGACCATACTTGTGTAACATAGTTTTCTCATAAATGCATAATATCAAATTTCCAATGTGCGGATATTTACATTTGTAGACGATGTCGCAACAGTAATTGCTGACAACTGTGAAAATACCTTAAAAAACAAAATTTTCCAAGTTTATACAGAACTCTGAAATTTGTTAAAATAATATAATTTAACTATAAACGAAGTAATTTAAACTGTTTAATTCTCAGGTTATTGGAAGAGCATCATCTCTTCACCATCCCTTCTTTTTTAATCGTCTTGTAGGATTTTCAGGAAGTGTAGTTGCATTCCTCGGATATCCGTGTTTATACTGAATTCAAAATTTATCGATCAATTCTATACATCGGTTTATATGTACTTCATTGATATATGGTATATTTAGATCGTTATGGAAAGTTAAATTAGTTACATATTTATTTTTAATCGCTGTTGCTGTATTCTCAATAAGTTGATGTTGCGTGCAATTCCATATAATGCACGTCCCTATTTCAAAGATCCCTATCGTAATTAAATAAAGTTTTTCGAAGTTAGGTTTATAATGTCCTGCCAAGTAGAAGATACGACAACCGAGTTCGCGCAAGAATAGTTTTTCTAGTTCGAGCTACATGAAACTGCCGTGTTAGCGGTCAGTCGGCGTGCATTCCAAGACATCTTACACACTTCGTCTGCGGAACTTCATTGTCATCGATGCAAACTGCAGAGCAAACTGTTTATTGATAAAAGCCACTTTCATCAATACCAATTCGTCGTGGTGACTCAGTTTAAATCACATCTATAAATACGGGCATTTTATTTACGTTCTATTTCTTCGCATATAATTAATTATTTAAAATTCTCCTCGAGTAACTTATTTTCTGATTTTAGGCGAGGCTAAAGAATTGGATATGTTAATTCTCTTGAATATTCACTATAATATATTATTAATTTATTTTTCAATATCTGTAAAAAAATTGCATAAACGAATAATAAATCTGTTTAATAGTGGTAGTTAATAACCGAATACATTTTTTTTTTTTTTTTTAGTTTTTCTCATAGAATGTTTTAAATGGCATTGAAATGTCATTTTTTACTAAATAATAAAAAAAAAAAAAACACGTTATTTACTATCTATATACTTATCCTTCTTCTTTTCCATCTCTTCCACGTTTACGTTAAATGTAGCGCTATTTTTAAATCGTAAAATGGAGACAATTTTTTGTCTCTTTTGTCATCTTAATCTTATCGATAGATGGCGCTGAGGTATCTGATTTGTCTTTCTGGTTACATTTTAATTTTTTTATTTCGCGTTACTTTTTTCGTTTTTTAATTTTGGATTTTTACAACTTACCGTGGATATAACTAAAGCTTATATATTATTTTTTTTTTATATTTCAAATTTTAACATAAATTGATTTAGTTTTAAGCGTTTAGTGGAAAGTAAAAATAGGATTTATTCACGCATTGTTGATAAACTTAACGTCAAACATTTTACAACTAATTCGTACAGATCTTAAACAATTACTACGCGAGGAGTGAATTTTTTCGGGAAAATGTTAATTTAGTTTTGAAATTAAAAATCAAGATAAAATTAAGTTTTGACTATTTTTCTTTAATTACTGTTTGCGTTAAATTTGTAAATTTAACGACGTAATCGTGTAAGTATTAATAAAATGTGATGATATTATTTGAAAAATTAAAATCGTGTAAGTATTAATAAAATATGATGATGTTAGAATTGTAGTATGAAGCACGATTACAGTGTTTTGGGATATGAAGTCCTCTTACTACACGTAATGTTTTTATTTCGTTATCACTCGGTTATTAAATGTATTTTATTTTAGTTTCTTGGTTTTTAGCCGAAGACTTTTGTTTATAAATAAATTGCTTTAAAAAATAGGTTTTGTTTGAAAACAAAATTTCTCTTCGACAATTGACTTTCAATTATTTTATTTATTCTATCCTCGAGTCCTGACCTCATTTAAATCTTACGATCGGGTTGAACTAGTTTCTGGATTTTTTCAGATTTAGCTCGATTTCTCGTTCGTAACACAATGAGTACTTCTTTACCCTTAAGTTTAAATAATTCGCATTAATCAACAGCATTACAAAAAATACAAATATCTGCTGATGACACTACCCTTCTTACACAAAGCCGTATGGAGTAAAGAGCACCTATTTCGATCTGTTTTGCTGGGTGATTATTTGCCCTTACAAGCTTACTATTTTACATTCACTGTTGTGAATCGTTAATGCTACAGTGAAAACTTTATTCTCTAGCCTTAAATATATATATTATATATATATATATATATATATATATATATATATATATATATATATATATATATATATAAATTATTTGATCTGATCACTATCGAAGTTCTAAATACTGATTTCCCGGTTTGTATTTTCTCATTAATATCCTCGTATATTCGGTTATTTTTCAAACTATATATAAACTTTTGAGTTGTAATATGTGTGATTTCCTAAATATTAAACCCTCGAGTGCTAGAAGAAAGATAAGTTGAGATTCCTGCGTGATCTTTGTATCTCTCGCATAGATGACAATTATTTATTATCTACAATATGATTTATGGTCCCCGGTGTTAATAGTATGTCACATCGTGTTTTCCATGAAATGCTCGCACAAATCTAGGTTATAATTCATCACTTCTATCCACATTGCGTCTATATAATAATATACTAAACATTCGTCCGCAGTTAGATATTTACTAAATTTATGTATAATATATTTTTTTTAAACTCTACATTTCAATGTTTACTTTTCGGTGACTTTGATATCATTAAAAGATACAATTAAGAATAGAACTTCGTGTGTCTATCGTTCAGGTGTCATTTTCGACTTTTAAATCAAATTTTTTAAACTCTACATTTCAATGTTTACTTTTCGGTGACTTTGATATCATTAAAAGATACAATTAAGAATAGAACTTCGTGTGTCTATCGTTCAGGTGTCATTTTCGACTTTTAAATCAAACTGTATTTTCGACAATTATAATACGAACGATACGCTGTCTTACACAAGATAACTGGTAAATTTGTGAGGGAATTTTCGAATGCTTTCTCCATTAAAATCTAATAATCCGTCGTTTAAGTCATACTTGTACAAGCAGCTGATACAGATAACAACGTGACACGTAGACTGCTCTCCACATGCAGACCCCCTTCCGAAATGTGCCACTTTTTCAGATTAATAATAACATAATTTTTTTTTTTTGCGCCGACCCAATCAAATGTATCGACCATTATTGGTGAAGTCAGTACAGATTAACAATGAATTAAGCGCATACCGTATGGACAGCAAAACTTTAGCGCATTCGTGAGAAATGTTTTAAAATAACGATATATATTCAATTCGATAACTATCGCGTGAAGTTTTCTCTGACTACCCGGTTACACTGTGGCAGAAATTATCGACGATTTAAAATCAACAACAGGCGAGATAACAGTTGCTACATGTGCGAATTTAAAAGTGTATATAGGCAATTTTTGAAGTGAAACTTCTATTGGCGTGGTATATATGGGACGTTAACCCGCAAAACGAGCGAGTGAGCGACCCGAATTAACGGACGATATATATCTATGTATATAAAAATCAATGCCACTTTTCGTTGTAATTTTATAACTCAAGAACGGGCTCACCTATCCAAACCAAATATTTAGGCTTTGTTCGGACTATTTAGTAGATGGTTTATGTGAAGTTTGCACAAAATCGGTTGAGCGGTTTTTCATTTATCATATTTTTTGTAACAAATGAATTCAATAAATGGTGTAGTATACGGTTGATGCACCCTTAGTATTCTACTGAGAAAATTACATCATAAATGGCGAGTACGTACTATTATTTCCTGTTGTTAGTTCGAAAGGAATGAATGAATGAAACTTTTTTTTAGATGGGGATTGTGCTGTCAAATTGAAACTTATTTTAGTGTTGACAGTACAAGCATGTTGTTATGTCATTCATGCGCTCATTTCATTTTGGACGTGCTTCGATTAAAGCAAATTTTTCTGTTTATATTTTTAAACATATTGTCGAGTGCATTCATACAAACGGTGAGTCTTGAATTGTTCAAATGTACTGTGTATATGTGTGCGTGTACTTTTCTCAGTTTTTTAGCGAGCCGTCGGTGTTTCATATCGTTTACAGGCTTTATTTGAATTAAATTGTCAAACGCATTTACACAAACGGTAAGCATGTATGTATGGTGTTTTGTGTGCAGACGGGTGTTTTATTCTTTTGTAACAGATGGAAGCACGTCGATTTAAAAATGAATTATTTAATGACATTTTTATATACATTGACGTATGCAGTCATATATATTTCCATACACACATATATGCACATGTATAAATATTTGATTTATTCTTTTTTTTTTATATGAAGGAAAAATGCCACGAGCCAGACAAGCAAATATAGGTCGGCGAACGCGTAATGCAAATAATGTGGCATTACTAAGACGATCATAGACTGCATTTGAACGCGCACAAGCTAATGCATCGCAGCGTGAACGTAATGCACGAAATAGATCAGCTGACCCTGTACCTGTACTGAATCTTGCGCGGCGATCACGAATACGTCGTGCTGTTTTAGCGTTTAATTACAACAATCACATTGATTATAGTATGTATACGGATACATTGGAATGATGGACGCAATATGTCCATATTGTGATGCGGCTAACTTTCCAGGTGAAACGCCCGGCATGTGTTGTACTAATGGCAAAGTGAGATTGCCAGCATTAGAAACTCCGCCCGAACCATTGTATTCATTTTTTTTTTGGGACATCTCAAACGTCGAAGCACTGTTTGAATCATATTCACAATAAAATTCGGTATTTCAAATGACTTCTTTTGGTGCTACTAAAATTATTACAGATAATTTTATGTCGACGTTTAAGGTAAATACTTCAACAGAATTGTCCCATGTTTATATCAATCTGAATCCTACCTAAAATTGCATACATGTTACAGATTCAGGGCCTTATCATCAAACTGGTTCGTTATTGCCATACCCCGACGCTGATCATCAATTTTTGCAAATTTATTTTATTAGTGATGAAAATCGTGAATTGGATCAACGTTGTGCAATTGTTTCGAATACAAGACAAGAAATTATTCGCGAGCTACAAAGGTTTTTCCATCAGCATAACGCATTAGTTCAATTGTTCAAAATTGCTCATCTGATAATCACAAAATCGTAATAAGAGCTGATAGAACACCTTTTGGAGAGCATGCAAGGCGATTTAATGCACCGACAATTGATGAGGTTGCAATTGTAATTGTGTGTATCCCTATGATTCCAACTGATATGCCATTTGAGTTCAAACGATTACAATATCCTGTGCGTTTATCATTTGCGATGTCCATCAATAAGGCTCAAGGGCAAACACTTCACGTTTGTGGTATGAATTTTGAGGAAACATGTTTTTCACATGGCCAACTTTATGTTGCCTGTTCCAGAGTCGGTACCCCCAGCCGTTTGTTTATTCATGCTCAAAATGGAAAAACAAAAAATATTGTTTATCCAAATGTTTTGGATTAAGTTTTAAAATAGCTAGCAATTAATGAACTATTTTTTTTGTTTGAATAAATGAATTTGATGTTCCAATTAAATTTTTTTATTATTTCACTTTGTACGTAGCGAAGCACGTATCGGGCCGCTAGTATATATATATATATATATATATATATATATATATATATATATATATATATAGATCCGTTATTTCGTTGACACAAACAAAACGTGATGTTATATATATATTATATATGCACACACGTACATACCAGTAAACACACACACATATATATATAACCACGTTTTGTTGAGTTAGGTGGTCAACGTAATAACGGACGTATATACATATATATATATTTTTTTTTCCGTTCGCATGTACCGCACCACCAACACTCGTGTTTCACACCATGTTTTGGAGTGTTGCGTCGAGTTATACACATACGTAAGCTTATTCTTATATATATATATGTGTCGCGTAAAAATTAAAAAAAAATCTGTATCGAATTTAGTTAAAATTCCTTTAAGTTTCACTTTTTCCCTGCGCTCCGAGGCACAGATGTTTTTTTAAAAGTATTTCTCTTGGGAAAAATGATTTTGAAGTCAATTAAAAACTTCAATAATAACAATGATGAAAATAGAAAGATATTTAATTATAATCGACTTAGAGAATTCAGTTTGAATATTTGTTACTTAAAAGCAACGATATGACATGCTACATGGCAATCGTGTCTAGTAATGTTCTGTCCTAGACCAATTTTTAAATTTCGGTATATTTTCTTTAGTACGCTTCCAATCAATTTTATGTTCCGTTTTTCCACCGGCTGTTATCCGTTTATTTTGACTTCAATTAAGTTTATTATCCAGGAAGAATGTCTTTATAAAGGAGGGCCAATCGCACTGCTGCTTGGAATTTTTTATTACTAATCTCGTCTCTTATTCCACTCTTTGTAGTACGTATTTTGATTTTCCCCGTCCAAGATATTTCCAGCATTTTCCGTAACACCGTAAGCCTGCAGATTTGACCCCTCTTTTCTTTTTCGTTCCGGCGATCCATTGCGATTAGACTTCCTAACTAGCAAAATTCCTTATATTTGTGTGTTTGGCTAAAAATATATTCATATCTTTTACTTTCCAGCGTGATATTATTTTGTTGTTATTTACATTTTTCTACGTAAAAGTTAAAACTACGGTAAAGTGTACGCTTCTCCTTTATTATTATTATCGTTATCATTTTGAGGAAGAGATAAAAAAAAACACCGTTATAAAGATTATCCCGGTTGCAGTTAAAAATAGAATCTGGGGGGCTCGGTCCAACGCTATGGGCGCTGGAGAAAATTTGAGCTGTGCTTCTGCTACTAACAAGTCCAGGGGCGGAATATGCGGAGGAATATACATGGCGGCAACGTCTTGGGTGCATATTTTCGGAACTAAAAGCAAGAGTGTGTACGATTCGGCAACGTTTAAAATCGTCTCTACCCTAGTGTTGTAAAGATGGCAACTTCCGCTTATACGTAGTGTTTACGTTGTTTGTTACTTTTGTTATTATTTTTAAATTAGTAATACCATTTTCATTATTATTATTATTATTATGTAAAATACTTGTCTTCGTCTTCCATTACTGAATGTATAAATACAACTGTGTCAGTATGTTACTTTATGGTTCATTTACAGCTACATATATATATATATATTATATATATATACGTGCGCACCGTTGTGTGCTATAAACATGAAATATGTAAACAATCCTTTTATTTTGACTACAAGGAATAACTTTTACCAAATGTACTTTTTATTTTATGCTTACACTTGTATTTTATTTATATATTTATATATATATATGTATGTGTTTGTAATGACATATATATATATATATATATATATATATATATATATATATATATATATATATATATATATATATATATATGGGTTAATTTACTCAGTTGTGTGTGAACAAGCTTTTACGTTATTATCGACCGGCCACCACGTGATACCAGTTGTTCGATGTCTATAGGTTAATCCGTTGGTGTTTATAACCCGCTCGGTTTCCCCTTCTATTTTCCCCGGATAATAATAATAATAATATCTCCCTTTTTCCTCCTTTTCATTCATTACGATTACCAATGTCAATGTCAATGTCAAGGTTATTTTTGTTGAGGCGTAGTATCTTCTAGCAAAATACGTTAAAAAAAAAAAATATATATATATATATATAAGCGAGAAATTTCGTTATCATTATTGTATGTACCCGGCGATTTGTTATGGAATTGGCCAAGGGTAATTTACGTTCTTTGGGTATAGAATCAAATTTCGCCGTAATTTAAAGAATGAAAGTTATTTCAAGGACGAAAATATATGAGGGATATACCTATAAGTATATATATATATATATATATATATATATATTATATGCCGTAGAAAAGCAAAATAAGATAATTTTCAAAAATGTATCGTTTTTATAAACAACACACGTGTGGAGATATCGAGAACTAAGTATTCGAATACTTTATCCGAGAACTAACCTTGAGCTGCGTCCTTTTTACAATTGAATTGGTTCCTATTCAGGGGAGTTCAATTCGTTGGAAAAAATTTAAGTGTAATGGAAATTAAGATATTTAATTTCTGTGTATATATATACAATATATTTTCTGGTTTAAAGTTTTAGGTAGTTTAGTACTGTATTTAAGAAGTCAATTTTCACGGTACATAATTATGTTAATTTTTATATTCTTAATCTAGTAAGTTCGGTATATTTCTTAAATTACACACCCATATTCGAACGTATAAATAATCTATAATATTCTTACATTTCAGAATATCGTATATTTTATCACATAAATATATTTTATATTCTGCAAGTATTTTCAGTTTACTATATATATATATATATATATATATATATATATATATATATATATATATATATATATATTGATATGAATAATTGTTAATTTTTTATATAATAACTTTACAATCTGTATATTAGTATATTAGTGTTTGATTATGTGATATGAATAATTGTTAATTTTTTATATAATAACTTTACAATCTGTAAATATCTCGTACAGTGAAATTTAGTAATAACAAACGGTCTGAAACGATAATTGTATTTTTATTTATGCTCTTTTATTTAATCGATATTTTTTACTGGCACAGACATAAGTTAGCGAGATCTAGTATTCGAATACTGAACGAACAATTCCGATATCATCGGATGGATAATTTCCGAGAAAACAGAAAAACCTCAACATGATATGTCTTCATACAGGCCGTTAAATTTATTGACTAATTTAATCCGAAGTATTTCGTCTTAAAAAGATCGAAGTTCGTACTTGATGAACGAAAAATAATTCTCGACTAGCAATCTGGATTTATAAATATGTATTAATAGAACAGATTCATCGAGCAGTTGATAAACAGGACCTTCGAGCAACACTATTTAAGCCATATCCGACTGATAGGTGCTTTCAGGCTGTCATAGATAAAGCATACTCGCAAATATATTCTGTACAAACAGTCGTATCGTAGGGTAGCGTATTTGGCGCCCGATTTTATATAACATCTATACTTCTGATTTCCCCGTTAACATCGATACAACAACGTCCATATTCGCTGACGACTAGTGATCTTGTGATGTCGACTAAGCATCTTCATAGTACATTTAGACAAATAATTCAAAATGTGGGGAAGGTCAAAACAAATCAAAGTCTGCTCGCGAAGGAAATTATATAAATATTCATCATACAAGTCATTACACACGCAAAGTTAAAATACCTTGGAAGAATCGCATTATTTCTAAAAGAAAAACAGCTTGATATTAAACTTCGAGAAATGAATTGGCTGACGAATAAGCATTTAGTATTATACAGCTAGCAATTTTAACCTTAAAATCATCGAACGATTCCAGGCGAAGGTCCATCGCAGTATAGTATGCGCACCTTTTGTCCGGAATAGCGACTTATGTAGGAAACCATCAAATCTTTTAGCCAGAATTATAAACAATGACTTGACCAACACGTTAATCCATTAGCTATATTAATCCTGTAAATAATAGTACGCTGGAAAAGATTTTTTCAAACTGATTTGCACCACGGATCCTGATTTTATTAACTAATAAGGAGAGAAACTGTGGATAGCTGTAATAATGTTCATTTAATAACCATATTGTCAAAAAAATTGTTCCGCGAGACAGATTGCAAACAATTTTAAAGGGGGAAAAAACTTTTTAGCGTTTACTTATAAAAAATAAACACAACGCTATGATGATAACTACTAAAAGCTCGTATTTTCCCGTTGATTTCTGACGTTTATGCCGTAAATATAAAATTCGATTAATTCGTTTGTTTTTCATTAAAAAAAAAAATTATGTAAAATTCGGGGAAATCCCGATTTTAATAAAAACCAGTTAATAAATAAACCTGTATTTCAAGGGCTCGAATCACCTCCAAATAAAAAACGACAAGTAATTCATATGTTTCGACAGGTGTGGATATGCGTGTCCGTGTGCATGTATAGTCCGTGCATTTATGTATGCACAGATATATAAGTTAGATGTACATTATTTGTACGCATACGTGTGATATTTTAGAAAAGTGTAGGTCTGGACGCGTGCATTCTCCGAAAAACGAAGTACTTGAACGTTTCTACGTTGTGACAACTCGACATTAAGACAACGATGCCTTATCGAGAATACTGCGATTTTTAATACAGGACACTATTCAACGATCGATAATTGAGAGGCAAGTGTAGTGAATTCGATCTTGTGGTAGACTACACATTAAGTGGGTGAACTGACATTGGAACATCAATCTATAAACGGCTAACTAAAATTCGGATACAAGTGAAGATGAAAAAATTTGACACGACATTCCTCCAAGGGGATTACGACTGAAGATCATTAATACGAAGTGTAGCCAATCAGCTCGGAAGTTCGTAAGGGACATCGCTAGTAGAGAAAATCTCAAATTGCGTATAATGTACAATCAAATATTAGTTGCTTTGTTTGACATCTTTACTCCCTTAGCTAGTATTCATTTTACGACCAACTGGATGAATAGCCGACATTACCCTTACGTCAGAGATATATATACATATATAATATATAATATTGTTTCGTGTTTCCCAATTCCAACGTGAGAATAGTGCAAATATATTTTATAAATTGTATATATGTATAAAAAAAAAAAAACAAGAAAGCAGTGTGCTTATAAAATAATTTAGAAGTTCTAACGAAAAAAATCATAGTTTCAACGAACGCATGTGTGTATGTGTGTGTTGAGAATAATCGCCAGAATATAAATACTAGTTTAAATATGCAAATTCCACTTGTATACACACAGTACTTAAACGTATGCACGTTTGAGTATTACATAGGTTTCTATAATACAGCGTTTATTCTTTTGTACTTATTAATATTGAATATGGGTTCTAGTTTACTTATGCAATATAAAAATAAATGCTTATAGAATATGTGTATGCTTTTAGAAACTAAATTTATCATTTAATTTATATATATTATATATATATATTATATATTATATATATATATATTATATATTTATATATATATTTATATATATATATATATTTATATATTTATATATATATATATATAAATAATGAATATGCGCTAATTTCGTATAAAGTTTGATTTTTTTAAATTCGCAAAGTATAATAATAATTAGTACTACTTTTTTCGATATTCTAATTTACTCTTTTTTTAGCTGTTGGTTGATTACGCGTATCCCTGAATATCAATTTTAAAATATTACACAAACTCTCCAATGTATGCTGAAACTTCATGATCAAAATTTTTACTACTAATGTAAAATAAGAAAATTTTTTCGATTAACCGGATATGTTCTTAACAAACCAAGCGTTTAAGGAATCTAAGGAGTGGCCATAACTATACACCTAGTCTTCTTGTCAAATTGGGGATCATCAGAATTGGAGTTTGTGAGATATATAATATCGGAAATAGCATCGAACATCAGTTCTGGACCTGCCTAAAATTCAAAGATAGAGACAGCTTTCTGTCTGAATTTATATCAACAAGGAGCCGCCAATACAACTTGAAGAGTTTATTGTGGATCCTACCTCCTCGGATGTGTATAGATTATACAATTTTAAGGCTAATAATATAAGTGTATAGTCTGAGCAATCCACTTAAACTGGCTAAAGAGTGAAAACTGGACCGAAAAAAACTTTAGCGTGTAAGTTGCTTCCTAATGATTTATTTCGCGGAATTATCAGAACGTTTTAAGTTAAGCGTAATGCTCGAATATGAAAGATAAACACGTTCGGAGATAGTCAATATTTTTTGTGATTTTTTATTTTCTTTGTTTATTTGTAAACGAAGAATTAACAGATAAGAGAACGGACGATTAGATATTGGAGTAAACAGCTGTATGGACGGAACAGGAAAAATATGAAAACAAGAAACGAAGAAATGAGAACATATGTGGTAATTAAAAAAATATAAACTTTAAAGAATACCAGTTATATTATATTGGAACGTGCATCACTTTTTTTTTTTTTTGTAATAATTTAAATTATTTCCTTTTATTTAAAGAATGTGTAAAACTTTACTTTATGTCCGATAATAATTATATATTCCGTGTATGTATGTATATAATTTTATAATTTGAAAAGTCTAGAATGTAGTGATTTAAAAAGAATGGATTTTTTCTTTACGAAAAATCACAAAGCTTTTCTCGGCTGTTAGGCCAATATCAAATTTATATATATAAAAGTATAAAAATATATACAATTTATAAAAATATAAAAATATTACTTTATAAATTGTATATCTAAAGTAATATTTTTTGCCTTTTATATTTTTATAAATTATTTATATACCTATATATATATATATATATATATATATATATATATATATATATATATATATATATATATATATTTATATTTATATCCAGTTGAGAATGTAAAAGCTTCGTCGTGATTTTTCATTTAGAAAAAATTTTGCTGATTTTCACTTATTTGCTAATTTTTTAATAATTTTATAAATATATTGCGTAAGTACTGTAAAATTTTAAAATTGAGGTGCGTTTTTGATGACGATGATAGACGTAGATCAAAAGTTATAATTAATTAATGTTTGGTTTTTTTTTTTTCAATTTCTCTAACGCCGACTAGATGAATACAAATTGAAAGCCAACAAAATGTAACTTTTAATATCCTCGTTTAGAAATTTATTTTGATTATGTACGATCCTTATACAATTTAAAAATTTGTTTACTTCCTAATAGTAGAGCACGTAGAAGAAACATTTGCCTAGTTAACCTTGAATAAATTTTGTTTTTACTAACCACGTTTTGTCTCCCTCCACGCGGTTTGCTTCTTTTTCACCCGCGCCGCAACCTCACGCCGAATATTCTATTTCGTATTCCGGAGCTATTGCGACGCGCTTTTAAAATAAAACGCGCAATAAGTAGCGAATAAGGGCGTATTTCACCGCTAACGACGACGGTATATTGACCCATAAAAAAAATTTCAAGGTCAACCGGCACGTTGTTTATTTAATTCCGGTGTTGAAAGGTTAACCGGTGAAATGGAAAGGGAGTTCGACTAAGCTCGTCTTCTAATCGAACTCTTTCTGTACCCGTTACTGAAAAAACCTCTAACGTACGCCATCGTGATTATTAAAGAAAACGAAAAAAAAGTCGAAATCTTCCGTAATAAATAGCCGCCATTAATTTTAGGGTATAGTCGACATTAGAGGTTTTATGAAAGTTTTATTATTTTTAAGCTTTTTTTAAACTTATCTCTTTAACGATTGATTGTGAGGAATATTGACGGGAAGAGTTCGGTCTAAAATTCAATACATATATAACACTAAGCCGGTTCGGATGGAAATATTTCGTTTGTGTTAAATGATTGTTGATGAAATGATGATCAGTCCGGGAAAATACGGATATCGTCGTTTTTCAAAATTGGCGTTCAAATAGTAACGCTATGATTACTCGGAAATTATAATAATAAGATTACGTATGCGCGAGACTACCCTAGATTCTTGTTTATCTTTTACTAATAATATGATTTATTATTCGGTCCAGATTAATCCACGCGTATCCCCTGTTTGGTTATCAATTTCAAACAGTTTAAAAAAAAAAAAAAACTAGACAACTGATTCAAAATCGCTGTTGCAGAATTATATATTAAATTGTAACAAGTATTACTGATATGCCCTCAGAATTAAACGTTCTTATATTAGTAAATTATCTAAAAAAAAAAATGACGATAGGTGTAGAAATCAAAATAGATTAATTAATTATAACGGGTAGCGACCATTTACCGTTTATTTTACATCTGTCATCCCCTAAATATAATTCTACTATGAATAAAAAAAAAAACGTAAATAATGCTACAAGGGATTCTTGGAAACATATTAACTGGAGCCAATACGAAACTAACGTGAAACAGCAAAATTTTATGAGGCAATATGAAATATTAACAGACACCATTAAGGAAACCCTATCCCTATCTGGAGAGTGTAATAAAATGGTAGCCAGTTAGGAAACTCGCTTTACACAACTTTAATAGGAACTCGACAATACAAAATTATATTAATTATAAAGAAGCTCAAGCAAAAGTAAAATGATATATTTCGGAAAGGAAAAACCAACAATGGAAGGAATTTCGTGAACAATTGAATCCTACTATTACGGTTAAACAAGTTTGGGATACAGCTAAGAAATTTACTCGAAATACAACCAACGAAAATAATTCAAATCGAACGGAGTGGATTCCCGGCTTTATGCATCAATTTCACTTTCCAATGTGTAACGCATTGGTAATTGGTAGAGATAGAACAAATAAACATTATAGAATGAGGAATTTACTAAAATAGTTTAGTAAATAGTGTAAAAACACTAGTCATGGACTAGATGGTCTATAAAAATCTACAACTCTTACCGAATGAAGCTAAAAATTCCCCGTTAAATTTTTTCAATTACTCGCTAAAAACGGGAGAAATTCCTATGGACTGGAAACATCATGTAATATGCCCTATTTTAAAGCCCGATAAAGATCCGTCCCTAATTACTTCGTACCGACCAATTACTGTCATGTGTAGGGAAAACAACGGAAAGTATACTTAAAAGTGTAGAAGCCAGTGGTGGATGAATCATAAAAATAAGATACCGAAAAGCCAATACGGATTCCAATTAAGTACCGAGGATGCACTTACTATACTAATAAACGATATTAATAAAAGTTTTGTTAAAAACCACTATCTCATAATTCATAGATATTAAATCAGCTTACGATTCTGTCAACTTAACAACTTTATGCGATGTACACTCTATGATTCTAAATATTCCAAATAACATAATAAAATGGATTTTCCATTATTTCACTGGCCGAAAGTTAACCTTAAAATATAAAGGTAAATTATACGAGTCTGTTTCTAGCAGTAAAGGGGAATACCACAGGGTTCACTGTTTAGTCCACTGTTGTATATATTGTATACCGAAGACATAGAGAAAGCTGTATCGAAATATGTTAATACAATATATTGATGATATAGTTATATATATCGACCAAACATTTCGGTGATGTAATTAAAAAAATCCAAAAATCAATCACAGATCTAGGAAAAAAAACTAAAGCAATTAGATTTAAATATAAACTGTGAAAAAACTAAAGGAGTAATTTCTACTAGGCATAGAATATGTAGCAGCCCATTAATCAGTCTGAACTTAAAATTGATCAGGTTTGACCATAAAATATCTCTTGGTATACACTTGGATTCGAAACTTCTGTGGACTGAAGAAATATCAAGTATTATTAAGTAATATAAACTGCCATATGCTAATTCATCTTTTACAGTAGAACTTATAGCCATACTCAAAGCATTAGTGTATATTAAAATATATTTAAAAAAAAAAAAAATACTAATCGTTAGTGACTTCATGAGTGCATTACAATTACAAGTAAGAAAATCTTGCCAGATTAGAAAAACAATAGTGAACTTAAAGAAACAAGAAAACGAGATACACTTCAAGTGGATACCTTCACACACAGGAATACTCGGAAATGAAGTAGTAGACACATTAACAAGAGGTCGGATATATGATATAGAAGACAAACCGGGTGAATGGACGGAATATATTACTGGGATTAAGGAAAAAGCGTATGATGCTTGGAATTATAAATTGTTATCCATAACCAAAGGAAAAAATTACCATAATATACAGCCGACCAAAACTACTTTGGTATCGAATTGATAACTTGAAAAGCTGCTATATTAAAACCATGTTAAGAATTAGAACGGGTCATACGCGAACTACAGACCCTCTAGCTAGAATGAACATTATTGATTCGAGCCTTTGTCAATTATGCGTACAAGAAGAGGGATTGTTGACACATCTCATTTAGACCTGTCCAAGCTGTGTAGAAGGTCGTGAACTTTTTTTTTTTTTTCGGTGTGACTTGCACAGTATGGAACAATGCCATTTGCAATTAATGAAATACTAGCATGTTCTCCAGCGGCAAAAATGCTATATAAATTTATTAAAGAAGATTTGTATTTAATAGACATATGTATATAAATTATATTAAAAATTAAGAACTTAGAACTAGTCTGGTCAAAGAGTGTTATAACTGGACCTTTAAAAAATATATATATATATATGTGATCGAAGCGAGTTTATACTTTTCGTGGTATGATTATTAATATTTAAAAAAAAAAAAAAAAAAAAAACGTTCGGATATCGCGTCGTTATTTTGGAAAAAAAAAAGTTTCGGACATATTTACACAGTCCATTATCAAGACAGAACATCAAATGACAGAATTATTGAAGGAACATCTATAGATATTTGAACGACAGTGCTGGTTATCAGGCGATATCTGTAAATTACTACTAATATCACGGATTTGATTGGTTGTCGAAAGACCACCTCCAGATGCGGATTGGTCTGTATTTTTCTTTTTAATGTTTTTTTCTTCTAATTTGACCTAGGATATCCAATTAATGAAAACCTGCCTCTCTATTGAAATTATTTTGATGTTTATTAATTTCAACAGCTTCTCGTGCGAACTTAGCGTGATATTTATCCACTCTAGTCAAAATAAAGGCATTAATTTTTTAGTTCTAAAGTATTTTACATCTTCCTTACCCTTTCTGTTTTAACACTTCCCACATGAACACTGAATACACTGGAATTTGTCCCCATGGTAAGTCATCTTTGGCACTTCTAATTGTATTTCCATTTTTCCGATAGACATTAAACGCTAGTATAATATTTTTTTCGCGTAACACTTTTCCAATTTTATCTGTAATGCCGTATACGAAACGTTTAGTTTTTTCAAAATAACGACCTAGTATTTGCCGAAATACTTTTAAATATTATTACATAATTCATTTCATAGGTGACTACGATATGCTATGGTTCACCGTGCTTTATACTGGGTACAAACATCGTAGAATTAAACATAGGTTGTTACTCATTTAATTCAGTGTCTACGTCAATTATTTATTCTGTGTAGTTATTTTGAGTAATTAATACGATGCGTGTGTGTGTGTGCAAGTAGATGTATGTTAGTCTAACACTAGTTTCATTAATTTTCCAGATTTAATACTATTTACTGTTAAGATATAATAAAGTACCGATATGCATGTCCCATTATGAAATAAACTCACTTTTTTCTTCTTCTATATTTATATTCAGTACATATTGTATATATTTAATTAGTGATATTTCCAGACAATAATAAAAACCATTAATTCGTAATCATAAAACACAATAAACATGTATATGTTAATTACGTTTATATATATTATATGTATATGTGTGTGTGTGTGTGTGTGGTGCAACAGTATAATGATGAATACGTACAAGAAAAACAAGAACGTATATTTGTATATAAATTAAAGAATTAAACGCATATACGTAAGTGAAGATTATAATATCCGTACCGAGTAGTATTACCTTTCATACTAAAACCATATATATAAGATTATTAACAAAAAGTAAAAGTTGAGAATTAATTTAAGTACATTAAATTTCGTTGAAAAAATAAAAAATACATTATATTATATACGCATGGATATATAGATAAGTAGTGGAGAAGTAAATTGTTACAAATAAGATTTTAGATAGCATGTATCCAATGAGGAAACTTCTACCTTAATAAAGTGGATTATGTTTCAGTTTTCTATTGTAGTATTTTCTATATCTGAATGACAATGATGCATAGTTATAGTTTACCATTGCTCTGACAGCGATAAGTAGATTACTACGCGCATATACGTACCGGGCGAATACAGACTTTATATAAGAGATTAGTTTGTTATTTATATGTATAGGATGACCTAGAGAAGATGGACAATTTTGTTGTTTATTAAATAACTCATAAACTACTCGACCATCTAACCATCCTACACTGGCCTTGAATTCAGGATTTCCATTAAGTTTTGTGTTCATTTCCAGAGCTTTTTGAATTAAAATTGGCCCACTCGGAGATAAGTCTAAACTTCGTTGTTTGCACGAACTATGAATACATTGCCTCATCTAATTGCGCGTTTATCGGCGAAGTCTAATCCGTTTACTGGCATCAACATTCCAAACTTCCATTTCCGCCATAAAATCTCCCAATCGCCATTTTTCTTTATGTCGTTAATCGATGTTCTCGGAATTTTATAAATTTCGACATGTTTGCTGGCACTTTCTCCTTTTCTATATAATTTCAAATTTCATTGGCAGATCTGTAGTTTTGTAGTTTGAGGGTCTTTTTGTAGTCATTACTAATTAAGGAAAATAAAAACTCACTAAAAATACAACATAAAAAACACAGTAGAAAACAATACGGAAATACCAAACGGAATGCACTATAAATACGTAACACTATAAATACGTAAAGAACTTGGTAGAAGACTACCGCATTCAAAATTAACGATGGAATGACGAGAGGTGGCTGTTAAAAGTTATTTGTGCAGCCTATGTATGACGCATCAGTTAAGGGAACGTATCGGATATATTCTCAGAATTTATGTACTGTAAGCAGTAGATACAGTAGCTTATTCATCAATTATCACGTACCATTGTTTTGTTGTTTCTTTTTGAGAGGCGATGAATTACAGAACATGACGAATTATCGATTTTCCACTGTGTATATATATATATATATATATATATATATATATATATATATATATATATATTTATGACGCAGTGGAGCGGATGGGAAAATTCAAATGCAGTTGGGCTAGTCATGTGGATGGATGGGTACAGCGATAACAGATGGCCGAAACGTGTTTTGCAATGGTGACCAATAGACAAAGAAAAGTCAAGGGAGATCAAATGGCTCGTTGGCAGGACGACATAATAAAGATAGCCGAAAAAACTGAATGCGAAATGCATAAAATAGAAGTATATGGAGGAGTGGATCGACAAAGATATATATATATATATATACATATATATATATATATATATATATATATATATATATATATAAGTTGGACATTTTATTAAATAGCACTTCGAATAAATTACATTGAATTCACCAAAAATGATAAATTTTATACATACATACATATATATATATATATATATATATATATATATATATATCATCATCACCATTGTGGACGAGTGTCTTGAGGCAAGAGATTGCGTACATCTATATTTTTCAATCTCTGGCATATATTATAATATCTTTCAGATTTCTGTATGCCGCGTTGGCTGGCATGTTGTGGTTATTAGTTCCAATCTTTTTCTTCCTCTGATCGGTTTTAATTGTATTTTACCCTGCATCTCCAGTATAAATATTCCGTTTTCTCGTATTTTATGCGCTATGTATTTTAATTTTCTTCTTTTAACATCTTCAATTAAAACTTTTTCTTTCTATCCCCTCTAACAAGCGCTGTCTCATTCGGTACGTGATCGGTCCATGATATTTTTAGCGGATTTTGATAATACCACATTTCAAATGCGGATATTTTTCTTTCATACTGGGTGCTCATGGTCCATGTCATATACATATATATATATATATATATATGTATATATATATATATATATATATATATATATATATATATATATACGAAGAAGGGAGGAAAAAATGACAGAAAGTTATTAGTGCTAATTTAAGATGAAAGAGGGTCGAAAGTATTTGAGGTATATCAGTCCATTGAAAAAAACAAATATAAGCAAATAAATTTAAAACGTCATCCCGTGAAATGAGTACCAGATTGATATAAGCAAAGTCGGAGAAGAGAGTGACAAACCATTCTATATTAGTTATAGATCCGTTAACGATCTTCGGTTGATAAAAATCCATTACGAACTTTCGACTTGACGTAATCGTCATTTACTTCAAGCATTGGAATTTTGGTGTGTGAGCCGTAATATCTGACTGAACATCCAGGATGATAATCAGATAGTCATACCGTTTCGATAAAGCAACGCGGGTAAATGAAGAAAAAGTTACAAAATTGAGTATCGTAATTAGCGGAATGTAAAATATATATTCCAGTTATAATCTACGAAAAAAAAATGTATTTAAATTTTAATGATATAACGACGAGTCAATTTTCTTTCTCATTATAACAAAATAAAAATTGGAGAATACGTACACACACATATATATATATATACACGTACGTATGTACTTTAAATATATCACGCTTCAGTGCTTATTACATATCTCCCGAAATAGATTAATTCAAATTTACTTACGTATAGCATGTAAATATTGCTAAATGGATCATATGATAAGACTAATGATCGAATTATGCCAATTGTGTTATAATTTATATGTGTGTGAATAAGGTAGCGATGGATCGGGGCATTTTTAAGAAAATTATAATTAAGAAATTATAAATAAAATAAGTCTTTGTAATTGAATTTTCAAAAGTATATGCGAGCTATGACGCAAATCCGTTATCAGTAAACCTTGTTAGCATTAAAGATGAAAAATCGAAACTATAAAACGTTTATAGTCAGCGATAAATTTTTGTGAAGCAATTTTTATAACAATTACGATGAAATGAAAAATAATTTTTTGATAACCGAGTACTTTTTTCAAGTTTGTTGTAACTGTAGAGGACTTCTCTTACGGTTTAATTAAATCGTATCGGTGTGATATAGTGTATGTATATATGTGTGTATATAGTAAATATGGACTTTAAAAAGTTCGATGCTTTTAAAACGCGGTGTTGGCGACGCGTGTAAAAAGATTTCGTGGGTTGATAAAATTGCGAATGAAGGAGCTTTTAGCCGAGTAAAATAGGGAGGGTCGCTGTTGAAAACGATTACAAAAACAAGAATAAAATTGATCGGACACGTGTAAGGACACGATAGACTATCGAAAGATATTATATAGTATGGGAAAATACCGGTGTGTGTCGGCCGATAGGAAGATTAAGACAGACACTATCGAAAAGTGAACGTCAAAACAGCTACACATTTAACCGAAAAGGATATAACATCAGAACGGAAAAATGGAGGGGACTCGAATGATATGGGCGGTTGAACCGGTACAAGGATTGATACACCGGTTGATTGATATGTATATATTCGGTTCGATCGATAATGATGCTCTGTGATCCTTCGAAAGATTTCTCTACGCGTTAGTTGAAAAGCTGCTGTAAACGATTAATTTATAATTTATATTGATGTCAGAACGTAGATACGAAGAATATTTATCCTTCCTTCGGGTGTAAACAATTATATAATGAAATCCAGAATTAATAATAAGCGTACGAAGTACAAAGTAAATAAATATTAGGTAAATAATTTTTAAACAATATTTATTGATAAACGATTTAAAAAAATATGTAAATCGAATATACGTAATTGGAAATACGATAAGCTGAAAGGAAATGAGCAATATTAATTACACTCCTTATATATATATATATATATATATATATATATATATATATATATATATATATATATATATATAATAAAATCTCTTATCATCGGACGACGAAAAATTTCAAATTTTTGAATCGCAATACGTTCATTCTATAATTAGTTCGATTTGCTTTGTGGTTGAAACGCGAATATCGTCGACCTTTAAGCGGAAAATCACTTCCAAGATAAGCACCACTGTCAGTTGTATTCTTTGTCACGAATCCATTTTGTTTATCTAGTGAGTAACAAGGTACATTCTTTCTAAACACCAGCACTTCGTCACATTCACAGCTGTCGTTCCATCTCAATTCCCAGTTAACGTTTCAAAACTGTTCTCAGTTTTCATGCTTCCCTTTGTGTGTATAATCATATACCGCTAACAGATTATGACGGCTTACAAATTGTAAACACATTTTCATTTATATCTATTACCAGTTTTTATGCTACTTCGTTTCTGTTTATAATCGAATACTATTAGAAAAATATCGTTTGACTAAGCGATTACTAAAATTACGCTTTATGAATTGTAAAACATTTTTGTTAATGCCATTATATATATATATATATATATTTATGAATATACATGCTCAAAATGCTCATAAGTATTATTTAAATTAGTTCTAGATAAAATTACGTGGGGTATACAAACGCCTACACCTTAAACATTAATCGGTAATTCGAAAGATACACTCTGAAAAAGGGTTCATCGATGGTACGACCACTTAGAAATATCCTGAAAGTCATTGTAAAGAAAGCAGAATACATAACAGAGAATATTAGCGCAATCGGGTCTATCCAAATCTGCAGAAAGTAACACAATACCTCGAATATAGGATATTATTATTGAGGCAGCTCTTGTAATCGCATAGTAACACGTTTGAAACCGACGTGTTTGTTATACGATAGATCATGCACATTCGATTTAAAGTTAAACATTAAACCACGAACAGTTTTATTAAGTGTTGCTGACTAGTCATACAAATGCTTACGTTGTCGTCGGTGCGTTTATCGGACCGGCTGAAAAAATTAGTGTATTCGCGTGGCGATAGAAGTTGGCACCTATCGTCAGAGGTAAAATCTGTGTTAGAACCATTAAAGCTGATGATAAGCAACGATCTTTCGAAACTGAAAATAACTCGCTTTTATTGATAGCGCATACGTTTCAAGTCCCACGAGAAAGACCGGTTGCAAGACCCAGTGTAAGAATTTCGATGTAATCACAGCTAGTCTCCGAGATATCGTGATAATCGTTTCGAGTTTAACGTTGCCACGCGGTAATACCTCACACTGACGGAAAATAGTCGTTGGATGATGAAAAGGAGATGTATATGTTTTTGTGTGTGTAACATTTATTTATGCGTTGTTTATCGTTATTTTCTAATTTGTTCCGTTTATTAGAATGATTACAATTATGCGTAATGCGATGGATGTATGGAATTTCCCTATTATTTATTTATATTATTATATATATATATATGTATGTAACGTTGTGTCTGTGACGGAAATTAAGAACAAAATTTGAAATTGCACACGTTTTTATTATTATGTTTTTAATGTATAAGCTTACAAAAACGTGAAAGCGTTCCATCTTTTGTGTCAAAGGGTGAGTTGTTTCTAGAGCAGAAAATAAAAATTGTTTTCTTAAAATACTATTTTACCTTCAAACGTGATAATAGTCACGCGTTTTTTATTTGTAATATCGATTATTTCCCTTACATTTCACTCTTATTCACTCATCGTACCGTAAATTACAAACACACATACACATAGTGGTTGAGTAGATTTTCTTTATTAAATATACCGCCTTTGTAAATAAAATATTATTGCATATAGGATTGTTTTGTTATCGATGTGTTATCTCGACTAAGCTAATAATCTTGAGATAAGTAAAAATATTTAAAGAACAATAAATAAAAACAAATATTGTAGAAGCACCAAGGTGTTATAATAATAATAATAATAATAATAAATTTTCATTTATCTTCTGATACATAAGTGAATTTTATGCACCTATGTGTTACCACATCCATCTTGCTGGCACGTTTATTTATTACTGTAAAGTATGTATCCATGTTACATTTTCCTTTCACGTACACGAGTTAATTTTAGTGTCCTTCATTATCCCGAGTAACTTGTTAATTATAAACTACCTAGACTATCGAACAATTGATTGAATAAATGTAAATAAACTTTTTTTTTTTTGGATTTACGACTAGTTTTTTCTTTGCTTTTTTTCATTATAGGGTTTTTTATTAACTCCTCGAATTAATTACTTTCTCGATATTTACTATGATACGTCGGTCATCGACAACTGCCGCTCCCCATCATCATTTAAAGTATTTGCTAACTTCGACTTATGTTATAGGATTTCTTCATCTTTTACAAAATGTTCGAAATAATTCAATTGGCGAGGTTATTTAAGATTTACGTTGCGAATTCGTCGGGGTAACTGCGTACGCGTTTTAATTTTTTTCACGAACTCCTTTTCTGATATATTTGTAATTAAAAATTATAATAGACGACAAAAAAGTGATTAAAATCGCTAAAAAAAAATTATAAAATTACCACAAACCTTTTCGGCTATTAAGCCATTATCGAGTGAACATAAAATAAAATTGAAAATATAATAATATATATGTACAGTTTATAAAAACATATAAAAGGAAAAAACAGCAAATAAAATCTAAAAAAAAAAAAACGAAAAAAAAAATTTAGATTGTACAATAATGCAATAAATAGCTAAGTGAAAAACAGATTTAGTTACAAGTGATATCCACTACATTCCACACTGTTCAAAAAGGAAAAAAAAAGGAATTATAAAGGACATAAAATAATGCATGTGTTTGTATGACAGCCTACGCCTGTACAACTTATATTCAAATTTGGCATATGTGATATATATCGTATATATGCATATGCGTGACACACACACATATATATATATACATTTATATGAAATAAAAAATTAATTTTTTCCTACTTCTACCAATTCATTCCTAAAGTTGTCTATCTATGAAGCGTATCATCATCGTCCCCTCTGGTATAAGGAATTACATCCGTTGATGTATTCAACCCGTCTCATAAACTAGGTCGTGAATTCTAGTTCTTTTCAGTCGTCTGGTTAGCGTGAAGTCCGGAAGGGCAGCTATTAGCTCGTTGCAGTATATTGCATGAGTTCGAGCCCGCTGCCTATTCGTCGATCATGCAGATCCCAAGTTCGCCATAGATAACTCACGACATTCTGTATATCAACCTTTATTTCGAAAGCGTTGAAAAAATTGATGCATCGTATCTATATTAATATTTTATTGGCTAAAGAGAGGTCGAATGATAACTCTATTAGCCAATAGGGAGATGTTATTTTGATATCTAGTTGTTCTTTCGTTTTTTTGTATGTGTATTTTCCAGCTTTGCAATCTAGATGAATTAAATTATTTACAAAATATGTTGATGAAAAAATAAGTCACACACTACTACGGTAATAATTTACGTACTATGTACTTATTCGTCATCATTAAATGCCGTCTCCGTATCGGAGGTAGGCGACTACTTACCTATACATATTTTGTTGTACAGTGTAAGTAGCGTACAAGGCAATCGTAATATAGCGTCGTTAGCGTACTGCGTAAATAAAATATTATAGAAATACCCGACGATAAGTATATTATATATATATATGATGTAAAACTAAATTTTATACAATAAACGGTGGAAATATAACTGTGTCCTACATAAATATAATCGGTTACAGAGTTTGAAATTTCGATCACCCTTTATAAACATTTTCACGCGAAATTATAAATTTCTTCGGCATAGGGTATAGCCGAAGAATCTCGAGTAAAATAAAATTAACGATAATGGGTAATTTTCGGTTTTTAGTATGTACGGTATGAAACAATTCGAACAGATGAAGACCTAAACTTGATTTTCGTTTGAGCTAAAAGAAATATACTTATAAATATCTATTGAGATAAAGCGCTCTATTTGTGACGTTATGAGCATCGCGTATATTAATATAATTTTTATTTTAAGAGAAAATTTTGTAACTATACAAATGGTTGATAGTTTTATATAAGCACATCTCTACCTTGTCCGTTGACGGTATTCACTTTTATTTTTTTTTTTAATTGCTATCGTTAACTTACACCTAGCTAATGGTATTTGGTAAGTTTTGTAATTTATATGCATACTATATCATGAGTAGCATTCCATCCAGTGATGAATGCTGTAACTGTATATATTAAGTCCAAAGGTTTCGTTCTATCCAGTCGACGGTATTCGAGCGAGTCATTAGGGAGATCGCCATGTGATTAGTGTGTTTTTCCAGACGGTTGACATCTTTTTTGGCAATGATCGCGATTTCCTCTTTTATGTATTTCACCTTAAGATCTTCGTGAGGTGTAAGATTAGATATGTACCACCGGGCATTAACAATATTTCGGAGGATTTTGTTCTGAATTAGAATAGTAATATTGCTTTTTTTCGCGCAAACCCATAATTGACAACCGTATAGCCAAATCGGCTTCAAGACCTGGTTCTATAATAATAGCTTGTTTTCGATCGATAGTTCTGATCTTTTTCCTAACAGACAAAACATTTGTTTCCATTTAATATTGAGTTCATTACGTTTTTTAATTATACGTTTACTCCATGTTAGCCGTTGATCTAAGTTTATCTCAAGATATTTTACTTCTTCTTTTTGAGGGATTATGATTCCATTTATGATTATGGGTCTTGTGGAAGTAGTTCTTCTCCTCATTAATATTAATTTTCCACGTTTTAAATCATGTTGCTATTTCTTCAACCGCCGATTACAGGTTTGTACATGCGTCTACAGAGGAACTATCTACTCATAGGATAGATGTATCATTAGCAAATGTTGCTATTTCAACACTTGCACGAGTGGGAATCGTATAAATTATATATTGAATAACGGCCCAAGTACGCTCCCTTGAGTTGCACCTGATCTTACTGGGTAAATCTAAGATTTTTCTTCACCATATTTAATACAAGAGTATCTTTCTTCCAGGTAAGATTGTAACAGATTTGACAATTGATATGGGAAATAATGTTTGATTTTCTGTACTAGTTCTTCATGCCAGACACTGTCAGAAGATTGGCGTATATCTAGAAATATCGTATCACAAACTTTTCTTTCTTCCATGAATTTTTCAATCATATTAACCGACGAACTTGCTCGACGGTGCTATGTTTTTTTCTAAACCCGAATTGATGATCCGGTATTAGTATTTTATACTCCATAAGTGGTAGTATTCTTTTTATAATTAGTTTTTCATACAACTTGGAAAGCATGGCCAATAATGAAATAGGACGGTACGAGCTTGGTTCTGTTGGCAGTTTGTTTGGTGTTTTAATAACCGTGTGAAGTTTGTGTTGTTTATAATATGGAGTTTCGATCGTAACCATACATAAATATAATATTAGTGTTCATTTAGGTTTTTTTTGTTTTTTTTTGACATTCGTACTATTATTACGATTACTATATTATATATATATATATATATATATATATATATATATATATATATATATATATATATATATATATATGCGATATGTAATTTGAAACGGATATATTAATTTTTTTTGCGAACAGTTGCTTTCACACGGTCACCAGTTTTGTCCACAACTTCCTATCGTGAGCTATATTTTCCCTTCGCTCTGTCTTGGGTTTAATAGCGATATTTTTCATATCGTCAACCATCACGTCCTTCTACTGTAACCGTGGTATCATCCATCTCCTAGAATTCAGTGTATCATTCTTTTCAGAATAGCGTTCTGGATTCATATGTAGCATATATTTCAATAGTTTCTTAACGAGTAGTTGATCTACGGAAAGAATCGAAGCTATTATCAGCACTTTCTTCGATTGTGATCCATGCTAGGTCATCAGTCTAGTCTGTTAACCTGTTTCCTCATTATAGGATACGATAACACCGTCAGAACGATTGATTTATACATCGATATTTTAGTCCGGACGGTTAGATTTCTATTATCGAATACTCTTTTAGATAGTTTAAGATTTCTCATCGAGAGTTTCGTCCTTATTTACGATGTCGCTTAAGTAGTCGAATTAATTTACTGACTAGAAGTTAATCCCGTTTAGTGAATATGTTTTCCATCATTTTTAACCTGCGAGAGTCCGGTTTTATTCAAATTTACAATGAGACCAAACATATCTTCCGAGCATTCCTAGGCATCTTGTAGGTCACACATATGTCTATATCTGATGCTTGCGTTTACCGTTTCGCCGTATCGTGATCTTGTTATCGTTATCCAAGTCGAGGAAGATGAACGTGAGGGTAAATAAATATCGGTCGTTACGGTAGATATTTTATGACTTTTTACGATATTCTCTCGTCAGAAACTGAATCGTAAATTACCCAATTTCTTCTTGACTCGTACGCTAACAACACTCGACGACAGTTTGTGCTCAACATTGAAACACATTCTGTCTGGCCGATTTGATATACTTGGATAAAATCGATAAAGTTCTTCCGGAACTTTTTACGATCTTTAAAAAACGTAATAATATTAATAATTATCGTAATAGTAAAAACAATAACGGTATATGTACTGTTGTTGTTGGTCGCGCTTTGACGATGTGTATATGTATATTATGTTTATTTATGCACGAGATTCAAAGTCTTTATCTCCAGCCAATATTTCTTCATCTTCGGCCAATTGTCTTCCTTTCTTTCATCCGTCCCGTCAAGATTCTTCTTATACGTACGTACATATATATGTATGCGTTACGTGTTTGTAAATATATGCAAACAACCAGGCTGCAGTTTTAACGAAGTGCACATTATAACTAACGTATAATCGGCATTTTTTTTTACCGGATATGTTATTTTGTCTTGCACGCATTTATCCAGCCCATGTAACTCAATGTAATTTTTTTTATATATGCATACATATATATATATGTATATTATTTACTTTATTTTATTGGGCGGTGAATATTAATGTCATCGAAAATATATACGAACATGCGTCGATGAAGATAATGTTATGGAAAGCACAGGGTGATATTGAAGAAGGGAGTAAGACAGAGTGATACCATATCGCTGAAACTGTTCATTGCTGCTCTGGAAGGTGTCTTCAGTTGAACTGGAACTCAACTGGCATCAGAATAAATAGAGAAAGATTGAAATCGCGTTTTGCGGATGATCCAGTCCTAATAGGTAATAGTGCTGATGAAATACAATTAATGATAAACGAACTTGACGCGCATTCTGTGGGACTTAAAATAAATACATATATATATATATATATATAAATATGAAGAATGCCGCGGAAGATACAGCACTAACTGTAAACGGCGAAAAAATTGAAGAGGTAGGTCGATACGTATACCTGGAACAGGAAATTACTATCATCATCATTAAGTGCCGTCTGCGTATCGGAGGTAGGCCACTATTTACCTATGCCTATTTTGTTGTGCAGTCTAAGTAGTATACAAGGCAATCGTAATATACGTTAGCGTAGGTAGACACACACCTGGGAGAACTGATTGAAATCGTTTTGTTGTCACGACACAATGAATCCCCGCCTGTTTTTGTAGTGTACTATATTGTTACTAGCGCGCATATTGTTGCGTGTTGGTTTGCCATTGCCTTCCCTCGATAATATTAAGATTGATAAGCGTAATGTAATGCAGTTGGAAACTAAAAGAAGAATATCGTTCGCCCGGGTGACATTTGGGAAATTAGGAAACGTTTTTAAAAATAGAGAAATACCGAATAGCCTTAAAAGTAAGCTGTATAATCAATGTGTGACGCCAGTGTTGACAAACGGAGCTGAAACTTCGAGCCTTACTAAAGGGACAGCGAGAATTATCCTTGGAATCAAATTTAAAGATCGCAACACGGTTCAGACAAAATTGATAGACGCAGTGGAGCGGATCATCAGGGTAAAATGGAAAAGGGCCGGACATTTCGCAAGACAAGGAGATGAAAGATGGACTAAACGGATATTACAATGGTGGCGAATTAGCAGCCAACGTTCGCGAGGGAGGCCTATGGTTGGTTGGCGAGATTGTTAAATTAGCAGCACAAGATAGGAGTCGTTCGAAAAGTCTGACGGCTGCCAACATGTAGAACTTTTTACGCTTGTGGAGATGTGTAGCTTACTTCATCGACATACGTTATATTCTGATTGTTATTTAGCGTTATATCATTATCATCGTAGTCGCATCCCCTGTTCAGGAGTTTGCATAGATCATTCTATTATTCATACGTCCGGATCTCTTGCTTTTTTTATAATTTCAGCCAAATCATCAGGCGGCATGTTCGAAGTAATCAATTACAGCCTTCGCCTTCCTCTTAGCGATATATTGTACGTTCGTTTATATATATATATTATATATTTTGATGAGACGTGATAAGACGAAATATTACATGTAGTTTCATATGTAATTAAATTAGATATTTCCAATTAAAGCTATTGGAATTAAATAAATTTATCTTTTTTGCGACTTGAAGTAGATTATTTCCTTAGAAGGTGATACAACGATCTCACTTGCGACAGTTGTTCGCGTTTGCGCCATATGAAACCGGTCAATCTATATTTCAAAACACCTTACGTCTTAATTGTATTTCTCCAGAACTTTTGTTATTATTTGTATTATTCAAATATTCCGATAATGCACCCTACAGTTTTTTGTTTTTTTTTTGTTTTTTGTTTTTGTTTTAACACAATCTTATGTTAAGATTTTAAAAATGTTTACGTGCGTGCATATCGATAAAGCAAATCGTGCGCGTATACACAACGACCAAAAATACAGGTGGAGGATCCGTAGGTTTCAAGAGTAATTGATATTGCTGGCAACAGTGAAATCGGTTAATATTATTATTATTATTATTTTATCGTTGTTATTAATTACTAAATATATTTAGATTTATAGATCGATCGTAATGGAAAAAAAAATGAACGATCTAAGAGTGCCCTCTCGCGAATGTGCGACTAGCTATCTATCAGTCGACGTGTGAAATGATTTATGGAAACTCTTATCCAGCGATATAAGTTTCATCCGGTGTTCTATTAAACATAATGCATCCTTACAATAGGTCAGTTAGCTTATTTCGCTTCGGGCGTCTGACTTCAAGCGATGCGACGGCCAGGCTATTTGGGTGGTGATGTAGCTTTCGACCGTACAGTCTTGCAACCCCTCTCAATTTCATTGCGGATTACACTTATACAGGTCTGTATGTCATGTATGATTACTGATGTACCACGGGGCGTTTGTAATTTTTCCAAGATTTTGTTTCGGCAACATCGTATTTACGCGCAATATTACTACTGGGCTTAGTGTATCCTCAGAGTTGACATCTGTAGGTCCAAATTGGTTTCAGTATCCGTTTATATAACAATAATTTGACAGGCTAAAAGTACGCGTGTTAGAGGATACTGATTAAATTTTAAAGTAGTGTTGGGCCGGGCGCAATGCAGTGATTATAATGAAAATATTCGCAAATCACAGACACTACAGTTTTATATATTAGTATAGATATAAAATATATGCGTGTATGTATATATATGTATGTGTGTATATATATATATATATATATATATATATATATATATATATATATATATATATATATATATTCCTTCTGAGTAAATAAACGATGAAATAACAACGTGTAGCTTTCCTTTTTGTTTCTTAAAAAAAATATTTATATTTGCTCAGCAATTTTTTTCCGTTTTTCCGTTTATAATTATCATCATTATCATCGTCGTTATTGTTTTGCCCCTTTAATTATTGTGAAATTTCTCGATAATATTAACATTTTCGGACCATGATAATTTTGTTTTTCATCGTTATTTCGCCAGTACCAATTGGGAGTAAACAACTTTGATATTAATAATAATAATAATAATAATAATAATAATTCGTGTTCCTCTTACGACTTACCTACCCCTTACAGTTTTGAAGGAAATGGCGTTAAATGTCCGATATTCTGGAAAGTTATATATATATATATATATTATAAGACACGCCCATTTTTTAATAAGCTGGTAATTAATACTTTATTATTATTATTATTATTATTATTCGGATATATTCACATTGTTATTTATCACTTCGATTGTGGTTATTATTATTTGCAATTATTTTTATCCTTTTCCTATGCTATTTTATCTTTTTTCTCTTATTTAACTTGGTTGATAATAAAATTAACACCGGTTGAAAATAACTCTCCTACTTCTGTCTTTCCCCATTATCGTGTTTATCTTATCGTCGCTTATGCGAGTGTATATGTTAGTAGTAATAGTGGTCGTTGTGCAATTATTTTTTACTCCGTAATTCCGTAATTAATATTTTTTTCGAATAAATAAAAAGTAATAATAAAAAGAGGAAATACATTAAACGATCGATTTAGTTAAACGCTGTCCTGAGCGATTTAAATAACAAAATTGCCTACACAACTATGTGACCAAGGTCACGCGGTTTGTTGGAGGCGAACACACGATCAGTCTCGGTTTGATAGTTTCGCGCGAATTGGGTGCTATGTGTAGTTGTGTCCTATTAGGTCTATAATGTCCGAAGTTGAAATTTTAATTAAGACTGTCCAAGAACGCCCCATATTATGGGATAAAAGAAATAAAGACTATCGCAACCGGTTACTATGGTGTCGTGAATGTGTGAATTTGGCCAAAATAACTGGAACCACAAGCAAACGAATTTATTTGTTGTCGTTATTTTATTTATATTCTTAATACAATTTAAACTTTTTCCTCGCTTGAGCGGCTGCTCAAGATGTATTCCCGATTGTTTTGTTTTGTTGTGTTTGTTGCATCACATTTTTCCTGGTACAACTTCAGTAGTATTGATTCAATATGATGTATAACGTTGCGCAGTAAACATATCGTTTTTACAATATGGACGGCATACGTCGGTCTCGATAGATTTTTGCAGAATTCTGAATTTCGAGCTTATTGAACCAAAAGAACCCATTCTCGCTCGTGATAAGCGATGATTATAATTATCATTTGCATCTCCTTCAGTCGTTGAACTTTCTGCAGAAGGTCTCTCATTAGATATATATATTTAACAGAAACGTCGCGTCTCACTAGGAAAACATATGGAGCTTCGATATTTGATCCTGATAATACTTTTTCTTTATTTTTCCTGTTCTATTGCACTTCAAAAAAGGCATTCACCAAAAACCCCGGCCTCATTATATTTTTCATAGCAACCTACACTTATCGTTACAAACTTATAATTTGCATTTTCCAGCAACCCAATCAAAAACAAGAATTTGTAGTTGTAGTACATAGAACTAGTTTTTTTTTCTTTTTAAATGTTGCTTCCCATCAATACAGCTGATGCAGTTAGGAAACTGCCATATGTAACAAAAACACTGCGCTATGTTTTCAAGTTATCTCCTGAAGGCTCAGGCATGTACCTCTTTACCAATTTTGTCAATGTAGCTTTGCAAACTTGCTGTACGATTGTGGAAATAGCAGATTTTGTAATTCTGAATGAGAAAGCAAGTTGTCGGTATTGCATTCCCATTGCTAAAAATTCCTTTAAATAAGTAAGAATAAGAAAAAATGGAAAAATTTGAGAGACGCATTTACGAAGGAATTGAGAAAAATTCCGAAACCTCATTCCGGAGCTGATGCCGACAATGAGGCGAAGTATACAGGCACGTGGCCATATTTTAAGATAATGACATTTTTAATAGTAGTTTTAAAACCGCGGGAAACAGAAGGTAACACCGTTGCGGAAGAAAACTTAAAAAATAATTCCATACATCTGTCAGAGACTATCCTGCCAGTGTGGACGATGTTTTCAGCACGGAAACGGCTGACAATGACTGCACCCATATTTATGAATCTGCGGCTTCTTTTGCCAGGGATACCTCAAAGTATCGCTGTGCCTCAAACGCTTTCGTTTTCACACTCCCTGTCAACCATTCCAAGAAACAGAGCTGTAAAAGGAAAGATACTAGCTTTCCTCGATATCGACAGAGACAAGATGAAAATTCTCCGCCGGGGATCAACTAGATAATACTGACGACGATCTTCTTTGTTGGTTTAAATCCATATTGCCCTGCAGCGATCAAAAAATTACAATTTAGAAAGGCGCAGGAACTTCTGCTAACGGAATTATCAAAATTAAATGGTTTTCAAGATAAACATTACACTTGTTTGTAAAATTTTTATTCAATAATAACTATGAATAAGTGATTACACACACGTGAAATAATACCGTCGGTGTGAATAAGTAAGAAAATTTTCAAATTTTATTCCAAAATTATTCGTACGTTTCTTAAATTCGAATGGAAGGGTCACAGTAAGGATGACTACTCACAAGATATCTAAGAATTCTCGGTAACATTCCACTTTCTACTACCCTTACACCGTCTTAATTATCGTATAATTTAAAAAAAAAAAAAAAATTACTTATAATCGATTGTTTTCTTACCTTAAAGTCAACATCAATCGTTTACAGAAATATTGTGGATAATTTCAAAACAGGCTTTATAGCTTCCACGATATAATTGAACGTTGTTGGTAACATTCAACAATATTTCTCGAGTTGAGTCCGTAATTCTTCATACAAATTGCTGAATTATCTGTAAACGTGCCCTGTTATAAGTACATAATTTTCACCTCTCTGTCCTATACAGTTTTTTAGCATTTGATATTTAAGAAAATACTTCGTCCATGACAGATGTACAACCTCGACTGAAGAATGGTGGCGATCGTGCGAAACAATTCGCGCGCATGTAGGACAAAGCCGCTGCATCGCGTTCGTCGCTTTGAATTCGCGTTGCAATCGCGTTCGCGTCAAGATCGCTCGCATAGGACGTCGGGTTAGGATTTGACCCACTACATCCAAGCTGCATTTTACATTAGATCATTATTGCTACCGGTTATTTGTTATTATTTTGATTATTTATTATTGTTTTATTGCTACGTTTATTTATAATTATTTATTTTATTGTTATAATTATTTATTTTATTGTTACAATTATTTATTTTTATTGTTATAATTATTCACTATTATCATTCATCACTTTGTTCGCTATCGCATAATTTAAACTAGTATATTTATCTTACTTATAAATTTTTGTTAGTTTCTTTGTTTATGAAATAGACGTTCGTGCGGAATATAGTCGAATATTACCACTAACTGCTTTGTTTATTATGTACATTTTGCCATACAGACAAGTGTAATGTTGAAATAAATTAAAATTAACCCATTCAGTTGTTTATTATAAAATGTCGACGCAAAACTATAAATTTCAAACATTTATTTTATACAGTAACTTCCTTTTTAAGTGAGCTGTAGATAATTTTCGATGTATTTATATAGATATTATTAAAATTTGGACATTTCACGTCAACTAGAAAATAAAACATTCGGTTAAAATTTCACGCACCATATAGTGGACATCGGGACTGAAAGGATTAAAGTAGTATGTGTCATTTGGGAACACTGATCGAAAGCATTAAATTGTTACGATTAATTATGTCAACATATATCCGTTATTGCTGTGTATCTCTAAGAAGATAGATCTGTTATTGTTCAGTAGCTTTTGACATGATCGATGATAAAATTCTGTATAATACATCGTATATATTTTTTTTTCTTTACCATATTTTATTTATTTCCTCGCAGGTTTTTGTTTGTATTTTCCCGTAGCCTAACATTTGTCTCGTTAATTTTTTCTATATTTAGTAATACTATATATAAGTTAACCGTTAAAGTATATAGAGTACTTAACTTTATGAACCCCTTGTTATTTACGTCTCACTATGAAATAAAGCTTCTTCTTCTTTTGACGAAGTTACGTATTTAACAGTTGATTTAGAAGTTACTTAAAAAATAGAAACTACCTTGTCAAAATAAACAATGTGTATAGTGAGTAGGAAGTGTGCAAAACTCGAGAATACCGCGGGGAAGTGTTTTAAGACCGCGCCTTTTCTTAATACACGTTAACAATTTGTGTAATTTAAATGTCGCCGAAAAAATATTTGCCCTTGATTCGCGATATTCCCCCCCCCCAAAAAAAAAAATGAAAATTCTATTTAACACGATGTTGATGAAGTTTACGAATGGTTGCGTTAAAAATTTGTTGATGATTAATGTTACCGAAACGACGCATATGATACATATACGGATTAAAATTTAACGATGTGAAGACATGTAAATATCGTTTGGAACGAGAAACAAGTTAATTATAGTCAAAGATGTTAAGCACCTCTAGGGATTCAGTTGTTATGCTCATTCGTTATTATGTTTATCTTAAAAAAAAAATCGTCAAAACTAAACTACCTCTTATATTACTTAAATCAGTACTTTTCTTCTACATAAGACGGATATACCTTGTTCTGTATCAGCCAGTTTTAATATATGAAATACTGCATTGGTGTAAAATGTCGAAGTACTTGTAAATATATGTGTTAAATAGAATAATTTTGAATGAAAGCACAAATGTTTGAAAATAAAACATTTCTATCTGTACGAGATTTCTATATTTTCTATATGTATTACAATTTGTCGTCGAAAACGACACTAAGTTTTTAGTATATATATATATATATATATATATATATATATATATATATATATATATATATATATATATATATATATATATATCGCTAAATAGAAGAAAAACCACGGCATATGCAGTTTAATAAAACTAAAACACGAGACTCCGAACAATTTATGCAATATAATGTACTACTTGGGGAATTAAAAATAGACTTAATTAATTGCGAACAAAAACGGAGAAATTTATGAATTAAATATCTACGAGTTAATTCTGAAACTAAATCTGAGAATTATTCAAATTCGTATTTGTTAGATATTTCATCTGAAGACAGATTATAAATGTATTGTACAATTAAGTAATACATATTCTAACCTCAAACTAATCTCCTCTGGCGTTCCACAGGGTAGTATTCTTGGGCCTTTTCTCTATATATTGTATATAAATGATCTACCACATATAAAGGGCACGAACACTGCGTTATATGCAGATGATACTGCAGTGTTTACTTCTTCTTACAGGATTGACACCATACAAAAAAGACTTATGGATAGTTATCATAAACTATACAAATATTATAATAAATGGAAAATCAAGATCAACAACCAAAAAACCGAGACCATACTTTTTACTAAACGTAGACCTCAAACAGAACATTCTATAAAAATATCCAATGAACAGCTATACTGGAAATCATACGTTAAATATCTCGGTCTTATACTTGATAAAAACCTGACATTTTCAAAGCACATTAATCACACTATTGAAAAAGCCCATACGAGACTATATAAATTATTTCCTATATTCAATAAGAAATCAAAAATGAGTACAGCCAACAAATATTTAATTTATAAAACTTATTTTATGCCATTACTGTTATATTCCTGTCCAATCTGGTGTAGCGTAAGCGAGACAACTTTGAACAAATTACAAGCATTCCAAAATAAGTGTTTACGAATTATACTGAATGCTCCAATTTATACGAGAGTATCAGAAATGCACACTAAATTAAAGCATCCATACATATCTGAAGTTGTAAGTAGCCACTCCAACAAATTCTATGTAAAGTGTAGTACTAACCCGTAAGGAAAATCGGCAATTACACACGACAATCACTCCAACTACAATACAAAAAATATAAACATAAAAGAATTAAGCATGCGCTAAACTGCATGGTTACCTAACTCGAAACCACGCTATACATTAAATTTTGTTTATTATCTTAAGCTATATAATAAGAATTATGTACACGAAAATATGGATATGTATAAGAAAATGTGTTATATGTTTCACTATATGTATATATATATATATATATATATGTATAGATGTGTATATATATCACTATACATTAAATAGATAAATTAGTAAAGTTAAGCAGGGTTTTTATTTGTATTTTTTCTCTGCAGTTGATTTTATTTTCTTATTCCTATATTAGTATTAATATTAAATGAAATATCGCACAGTATGAGCAATTATGTAAGCTCGGTATGTGTACATAAATTGGAATTGTAATTTATTTATTAAGCTGAAATATACTTGTTATTATTATTATTATTATTATTATAAATGTATTTTTTTTTTTTTTAATTATATTTCATCCTACCAGATTTTGTTATCGCGCCATTTTTCGACGGTTTGGTCTTCCGAAGCCAATACGGCAACGTAGTTGTAAATTATTTTTTAAAAATTAAACGGTTTTATATACTAATACAGTAAACTCTGGAATATCCGCTTTGCGAATTATCCGCGGTCTTTCTAGGATGGATTTATTTTTTGTTCCAGAGATAAACACGAAGGAGAAACGTTTGTTTACTCAAGTGTACCAGTCACGACGTTACTGTTACTGGAAGTTTGCATGAGTCACAACTCTTATAATCGCATTCTCAACTTAGTATTTTTTCGCTCCGACGTTTCACTCTCTGGTTGACGTCAGTTTTGTCAATTTGGCCGTAGCAGATAGCTCGTTTGTTTAGTGAATCGTGATTTTAGTTTTGCCTAAATTTATGAAATCAGTGTGCTTGTTTCGTGATTCGTGGCTTTATTTTATTTTACGATGACTGATAAAAGGAAAAAAGTGGTTTTATCAATACAAGAGTAACTAGAATTAATAAAACAAGTTGAAAATGGCGCTTGGAAAAAGCAATTTAGCTTGCAGTATATAGAATAGGAAAATCCAGCGTTAAAGACGGTTTAAAACAAAAAGATAAATTCAAATTTTTTTGACCTTTTGAAAATGTTGCGGACTATCCACGGTTGCCACGCCACCCAACATCACGGATAATCTGCAATATAGTTTTCCTTTCTTTTTTTCTTTAGCCGAGTAACTGATACTAATTTACATGTTAGTATATATACGGTTGTGTGTATTGCAATGAATATTGTTTTATGCAATAATGCCTGTGAAATATAGGTTGTGTTTTTCTATATGGCGTATATATATATATATATATATATATATATATATATATATATATATATATATATATATATATATATATAAATTGCATGTGTTCATAGAAGTACAATATTACATATTTTATACCATTTGTGTGAATGTATGCATGCGTATGAATACCGGTGCCTCATATTTTTAGTATATATATATATATATATATATATATATATATATATATATATATATATTAAAAATATGAGGCACCGGTATTCATACGCATGCATACATTCACACAAATGGTATAAAATATGTAATATTGTACTTCTATGAACATTTGCATGTGTTCATAGAAGTACAATATTACATATTTTATACCATTTGTGTGAATGTATGCATGCGTATGAATACCGGTGCCTCATATTTTTAGTATATATATATATATATATATACGTCAATGCATGCAAATATGATGTGTATATTGGTTACGCAGATTATATATGTGTAACTATGCGTATGTGTGTATATGTCTTATAGTTGGAGGGGGTATCGTATGAACATATGTGTAATTAAAGGTCAGATAACTTTTCATTGTAAATGTAAATCTACAGTTTTCCTTATATATATATATATATATATATATAAATGTAGGTATTTGTATGTGTGTGTATATGCACTATTACTGTATCTTAATTTGATCGATTTGATTCATTAAGAATGCTATTCTATCATTAGCAAGTAAATTTCTTTTCGATTTAATTGGTACATCGGTGCGCTATTGATTAAAAGCTTTTTTCATACATTCTTTAAAGTATTGGTTTAACCCTTTCAATCACCATGTCCACTATATGGTACATGAAATTTTAATACTAACAAAATTATATATTTTCTGGTTGACCATGAAATGTCCCAATTCTAACTATATTTATGTAAAAACATTGAAAATCGTCTGGAGTTATCTAAAAAGTAGCGTTATATAATAACCATCCTGCATAAGATTCTTAATTTTTGTATCGAAATTTTATGTGTGATTGAAAAGAAGTCAATTATATGCGGTAAATTGATATTCATTCTATTCTCCTATATAAGGCCGAAGAAACTACATACACAGCAAAGTCAATAAAATGTCTAGAAGCGTATGTGATGTCGCTGATTCGTAGAATACTGAAAGTATTGTGTGACCCAAAAAATAAAAAATGAAGAACTACACAAAAAAGCTCGATTGGAAAGAACAATCTTAAAAACAATTAAGCAGCGAAATAAGTTATTTTGATCGCCTAATACGTGGTGAAAATTATAAATGTATTATTAGAAAAGATTGAAGGAAAATAAGAATGAGGTAGAAGAAGCACATCATGGATGAAAAACATACGGAAGTGGGCAGGCTTGGAAACAATCGCAGAAATAGTACAGACAGTCAGAGGACGTCGTTTGTTCCGCGATTAATCGTCTACCTACAGAATTGTGTATGGCATGAATCTGAAAATTGCCCGATGTCTTAAAAACTTGAATAATAACGCCACAAATCATAAATTTCTAATTATAGACCTATCTGTTAACTTTCATTTCAAAAATCTTTGGAAAATGCGTCGTAAGAATAATATTAAATTAATCGATAGAAATGAAATTTTTAGATTTCTACAAGGTAAAGCAACTGATGACGTTCTTTGCAAACATATATATACATTTCATGCCAGAAAATTTGGAAGCTGATGGATCAGTATACTTCGATTTATTGCAAAAAGTTTGACATTTTTAACAATTCTATTTTACTTAAATATTCTATGATCGGGCGTGTAAAAGATTTTATGTATAATTGATTTGAATATTATATATCGTACAGAACATACAACGGTGTGTCATCGGTGAAAGCACTGTATCACAATATAGATTATACGAGGGAGTTTTTATTTATTCTTAATTTACATGAATGACTGAGAAGGTAAATGATAGAATTTATAATTACGCGCACGATGCTGTGTTAGTAACTGAGACCCTAGATATACGCATATTCTGTAGAGCTAGGTCTAAAATGATGTAAATAAAATCGTGGAGACTGGTTAACTGTTAATAGACTCGTATTAGATACCGATAAAACTAAATATTTGATTTATACTTTCCAGTCACATTACAGTTAAAATTACATTATCCATAATTAAAATGGACTTTTAGAGATAGTTCATGAAATTAAGTGTATTTCGACGTTATTATGGATAATATAAATTTATATATATATATATATATATATATATATATATATATATATATATATATATATATATATGCTTTTAAATTTATATTTCACGGTAACAATTTCTATGAAATAATTATACTTTTCATCAAATGTGAAAGCAGCTTTATGAAATCCAGCTGTTGAATTTTACGTTTCAAAATATGTCTAAATTTAAAAAAAAAATCTTATTTATTTGATTAATAATTTACTTTTTGTAGTTCGACGTATGTGCGAATGTGGCTTTGCTCTTTTTAATTAAAGAAGTTCGTTTTGTATCTAAATATGAGCATGCACGCAAGGTATGGGCAGGCCTTTTTTATTTTTTTATTTTTTTCCTACATATAAATATATCGCTTATCTACTCATAGGTCTTTTATCTTCTTATTCTTGATATTTTCGCATTAAATTGTTCTTTCCGTAATTTCTCTATACGTGTCCTATCCGTTTGAGGGTTTTTTTATTTCTCCTCTTTAATATTCGCATGAAAATTCTTTTATTCTCTCTTGTTTTCATTTTCCGTTTCTGGTAAATTATTTCATTTTCGATTCGCTTTCAGGAGGCAAGTTTTCAAAGTCGTACTCCCCGAAAATTGTTGAATTGTAACTAATTCGCACGAGCATTTGTCTTCTTCTTACCCCGATGAATCTTCCGACCATTACCGCCGTCGTCTGTTTGTCAAGTTTTACATTATAAGACGGTTAGTAGAAATTATAAAATTAATTAATCTTAGCTGCTACGCGATGCGACTACGTTACTATAGAAATCAGGAAAACGTAATTAAATTCATTATTGAAAAAATTATTTATGGCGCCTACTAATTATTATTATTATTATTTTTTATTTTATTTTTTTTAAATAAAGAGAAAGCCAGAAAACGCAGATCGGTCGTTTTTGTTATTGACGTCATCCTTACCGGCTTTATAATTTCTTTAGATTTTTAATTTTGTATTGCTTTTTTTCAATTTTAATATATATCTTATCTTATTAAACGAGCAATTCTTTTATATATATATATATATATATATATATATATATATATATATATATATTAAAATTTTATACATGTATATATACACAGGAAGGGGCAAAAGTCGGCTTGGAAATTTTCAAAAGTTAAAAAATGAAATCAAGTTTACGAAATACAACTTTTAATTAACTATGTCGCAAAAATGTTCACAGTAAGTGCTGCAGGTGGTTACCATTTGTCTGGATACATTTTAAATAACGCTTTTCGACGGATTTAATAATACGTGCGAGCATCTTAATGATGTCAAACTTAGCTATTATCAAGTGTTTGAGATCTGCGATGGTTTTGTATCGGATGTCTAAATGCCCGGTCCTTCAACATGCTCCATAAACGGATATTTGTTTAGTTCTGATGATGGGCACGGCATGTTGCTCAAAACGTAAACCTGGGTTTATTAATATATTGTTTTGCTTTTATTAATAAATCGGGTTTTTCCTTTTTTTTACGCGGTTGTTCCGAAATTATCGTATCCTAATTATGAATATCAACCGTGAAGATAGTTTTAAAAATTATAAAACTAGTATGAAGTTTAAAACTCTTCGGTGTATATAAAGTCCCGATATATTATATCGGCGATGAAATTCGTTATTTTTAGCCAAAAACGAATTATAGCTTTTTGCTAAATTTTAACGGGTGTAAATTTGTAAACCCGAAATTAATTGCTTACTATATTTAAATTTACTCACGTATGTACATGCATACACGCGCTATTAAATTCAACGGACGTACACAAAGTTAATTAAGCTCGAAAATTATAAATAAAGGATCAACGGTCGACCAAAAATGACGAGGAATTATTGGCACTTTTTGTGGACCGAGAAGACAAGACGCAGTGAAGTTAGGAAAGATTATAGAGCTGGTTGATAAGTCCTTCAGCGTCTAATTCGGATTAATAATTATATATACATATATATATATATATATATACTTTTTTCGAATAGGTCAACTGAGGACCACATCATTTAAATTTTTTAGCTGACTTCAGCATTCAAAATTGCCGCATTCGTCGTCGATGTTGTTCTTTGCTTTCATCGGTCCACAATTTTTCTCTGTGTTTGTTTCGGTTTGTTCTCGATTTCTCACAACGAATGAGACGGGCTTCGATGTCACTCGGTTCAATGCCAAATTCATTTACATCACTTGTCACATCTTCCCACAGTCTTCATTTGTTCTTTCTGTACGTAAGTATTCGATTAATTATCCTTGCGGTGTTCTAGCTCTTTGTGTAACCATAAAATATAATTCGGCTTCTTTTCAAATTAACCCGCTGCACGAGTATTTGTATAATTCTTCATTGGATCTTTGCATATGATATTCGTTTACCTTATTTTGGGCCTAAGATTCTTCGTAAACTTTCGTTTTTTGCACTTCTTCCAGCATGCGCTCTTTGTGTTATATATATATTTATTAAACGAGCTTTTTTTGCATATATATATATATATATGTGTGTGTGTGTGTGTATTAAACGGGCATTCCTAGCATATATGTATATATATATATATATATGTATATCGACTATTTCAGAAACGGCTCTAACGATTTGGATGTAATTTTGTACATACCTTAATTAAATAAGGCCTGTATTGAAATTACGGATATGGTAATTTCCGGCCTCGACCACGAGTTTCGATTTTATATTTATTTCTGAATGCACGTTAAAAATTTCAGCTCGATCGCATTAACCGTTCGAATTTTATAATAAGTTGATACATTTGCTTTTTACCCGGTACGTTTTAGTAAATTTTAACTAAAGTTTTATATCTCGGGTATTACTTCGATTTAACGTATCGGATCTTCCGCAAATGTTATTTTTTGGTGTATTAATTAATTTTTTAAAAGTAATAAATCGATCGAATAATTATAAAATTCATTTAAATATATATATATATATATATATATATATATATATATATATATATATATATATATATATATATATATATATATGGATGATTTCCTGATATTTGTTGAACGTGAAATTTTTTGGTTATAATTTCGGAAATTAATGAAACGAAATTCTACACGATTAAAATGGTTGTATAGCGGTTTTCAATAATAACGCGTGATTCTTCTCTAAATATATATTTAAAAAAAAAAAACACGATTTTACAACAAAAATAATATCGAGCAAATCACGTTCGCCCAGATACTAAAATTCATGTGTATATAATAATATGTATATATATATATATTCCAATTCGGAAATAGCTCAAGCGATTTGGATGAATTTTTGTATACACACGTAATGTATTAAGAAATTGAAAATGACCTATACGAAAATTACGGCTTTTGAAATTTTGGGCCCCAACTTTGAGTATAACTCCGTAAAATTTTTAGTAATTTCCTGAATCAATTGTTTTTAAAAAATCCGATCAATCGATCAAAAAGTTGTAAAATCCATTTCTAAAAAAAAAAAAAAAATAAAACGGTTCTCTTCCTGATATTTGTCGAAGAAAGTCATGACATTTTTAGTTATATAACTCACGAAGTGTTTACGATACGAAATTCTAAATGATTAAAATAGCCTACATAGTTATGTATTGGTCTTCGTTAGTACGTGATTCGCATAAAGACGATTTTACTAAGATTCAAATCTCGTTCGTCCGAATAATATATATATATATACACGTCTTTAAAAGGTCCGCCCTGAATCTACGTTTACTTGAACTATGAAAATTATATTTTAATCTATACTGTAACTTTTTTTACTTTCCATTTGGCCTATATTTTTCTCTTTGTTTTTTTTTTCATATATACATTTGTGGGTGAGCGCGTAATGTGTACAGCGAAAAAACACAAACAATAGACAATAGACAATAGCGATGAGTAGGTCCGGAAGAATACGTATCTGCGAAACCGTATCTGACAGCCGAGTTGAGGATGTAACTTCCAATTAGAGGTTTGGATACGTGTGCACAACTCTTTCACAGCAAATACAAACTAAATCGATGAATATTATGCAGGTCCAAGTTCACAGGGTTCTGCATAGAAGCTAAAGTAACGACCTTGAATTAGATCCTCTTTTCATACAAAATGAATATCTGAGCAGAAATGTGCCAGATCAGCTAAAAAAAAAAAGAAGTGAAAAATGGTAACATGGGAATTTATCGGTTTTTATATATGCATACACAGATCTTAAATTAGCTATTTTTACAATTTCTTTCGTTCTAATCCTACAGCCATTAGGATATTTTTCTTTTCCCATTAACTAAAATTACGGCTTAGCTGCAATTTATTGTTTTCTTTTTAATGTTATTTATTTTCCTTTATTTTCGTTTAGCTAATTTAAATTATTATTAAAAAAAAAAAAAAAACATTTCCTCGAGTATATAGTAATAAAAGGATATTTAATTAACTGGTTTAATGCAAAACCAAATTAAGCACACTAACAACTAACAACATTGCAAGCGTCAATGAGTAATTTACTACTACAAGCGCAATCAATGCAGCTCCGAGCTGTGGTCTTGTTTAAGCGACTGGTATAAGTTTCTGCTATACAAGTAAATATTAAACTTATTTTATACGGCCGAGTCGAATCGAGACATCATACAACACCGTCAAAACATCATTTTACATGCGATAGTTTGCGATGACACTCATTCTGATCTCAATAGGATGCTGATTAATGATGTCATTAAGCAATTTGCTAAATTGCACAAGCAATGGCTGGACATCCATGTTAGTGCAGAAGCAAGCTGCTTAATACCAAACATGGAGTTAGTCGACTCGTTCGTCGCCATCCCGTACATTTAGTCTTGTAAATAAGTAAATTTATATATAATGAATGCGTAACTAATGGGATACCACTAGCTTTTTTTTGTACTTAGCAGTTAAGTTCGCTACTAAGTAATCGTGTAAGTTAATGATGATAATTATTTAGCCAAACGGCTAAGATTGTACCCTAGTAATAGCTGATTAAGGGATGTATGAAAAAAAGTAACTTTCCTATTGAACGAACAAAATGCAAAATTTAACATTACGCTCTGAACTGTAACTCAAATTACTGCACGCGTCTTGTAATGGTCCTCCTTATAACGTTTTGTCCCTTCTTCGCCTTGATAATTTACATCCGTTTCCGGACGTAGCGATATTTCTAGAGAAGTTGCCCGAGTTTATAGAAATATAAGTCAGGAATTACAGTATCACGTTGCGTAGGCTGTAATGGCATCCCCATAAAAAAAAAAAAAAAAAAATAAAGAAGAAAGTAGATTTATAAAGTTTGAAGTCTAATGAACGATTCGATAAGATATTTAAAGTTTGAAATAACAATAATAATAATAAACAAATTTAGAAAAACCGTTTAAACTCCAATTTATCCCGGAGAAAACTGGTAAATCATCCGTTATATTAGGGGGGGAAATTATTATTAGCTATTTTTTTATATTATAAAAAATAATTAAATAATACACTTAGGTAGATTATTATAAAATAAATGTTCATCAATAGTTAAAATTACATCTAATAAATTTTTAGCGCTAATATTTAACTCACCCAATTGTACGTAACGATTCTATTGCAAGAGTCTAGATAAAAAAAAAATTATAATTGATTAACATGACATCGGCGATGTTTCAATTTCTGAAAAAAATTCTTTGCCGGACAACAGCGAACTCATTACATCGTTATACACAGCTCTGGTAATTGGAATGTGGAAATAATTAATTTAGTTATTTTATAATACCATTTATAATTACGCTGCGTTAAAGGGGAAAAAAGGGAAATTAAATAAAAGCATCAATCATAAACGACGTCTCAAAATTTCACTTGTACAGCAATGAAATAATAGTACGAATTCGTAAGTGCTGAAATTCTGATTAAAATGAGGCTAATATTTAAGAAATGAATTTTTGCGAGTTAATTTTTCTAGTACTTTATATATATATATATACGTGTGTGTATGCGTTGTGCGCTTAATTTTATGCTTTTAATGTTATTATAATTCTAATTGGGTAACGTGTTGAGACTAGAAAGGACCAAAATAAATGTTCGGGAGATTACACAACGACTAATTTCTAAAGTCGACCCCACTCATAAAAATTTCCGAATAGAAGAAAAGCGGATTAAAAATCTTTCAACAGGTACCTGTAATTTAGTTTCATAATAAATTCTGTGTTTTCCCGAGAAGTATAAAAAGCTCAGAATGTTACGGTGACTGTTTCCTACTGTCGCGTAGATTCGAAAAGACCTGGGGTCGGCTTATACTAAGTTTTCAGTAACGTAGGCGGACCAGAGAGTTCCATTTTTTTGGCTTTATTAAATATTTACGATTCGACTTTCTTGTAGGCGAAGAAAAAGATAATTCGAACCTACGGGATACTTTTTACTTTTACTGAATATTAAAAGAATGGACAGTGTGTATGTGTGTGTGTGTGGGTTGGTGGGAAAGAAATCGAGTTTTATTTAGAAAAACGAAGATATAACGCCGTTTATAGGATGATTTCCATCGTACGAATTATAACGAGATAGTATCGTCGATACATTAATTTCATTCATCGTGTTAAAACATAATTATCCGGAAAATTCTTGGGTATACCCGGGACATCGAGGAATCCCCCGACAAATTTAATTGTGGATTCAATAGCTAAAGCGGTGTGATACTCTTTAGTTTCTACACACGATATCGTACATTTCATGCAGGCGAAACAGGAAACTTTGGGAACAGACATATTTGTATAATATACAGCGGCCACCCCTCACTAGGTACTATCGATTATAACCATCTTAAATTTCCATGGTTCTACTTTAAAAAAAAAAAAAAACATTAAACGTAACGGAATTGTACTTATCGTAACAGATTCGATTTTTCCTTATGGAACTTAAGGAAACTTTTTACCGCCCTCTTCATGTACAATTTGAAAAATCCTGATCATGTGTTCTACGAACTGTATCTTTAGTAATATTACGTTCTCGAACCATACCTTAAATTACTGCACTCATCATGTAACGGTCCTCCATACACATCTTGATAATTTACTTCTGTTTCCAGACATAATGATGTTTTATACAAATATCAGTTAGTTCGTACGTACAATATCACGTCGGGTAAGCTGTAAAGACATCCCTATTACATAATAATAATAATAATAATAAATCATTCGTCGGGGGGGGGAGGCACAAAATAAATTAATATAAATAAAGTAACGGGAAAGTTGTTGGCTTTTAAATTAAAATATCGTGTTGTATATCCGAAAACAAAATACGTATAGGTAAGTAGTCGCCTATCCCAGAACGGAGACGACACTGATTGATGAGTGATATCCTAAATAAATTGAGAGAAAATAAATAAATTTCTGTAATATAAATAAAGTGAAATGTGCAATAATGTATTTATTTATTTTATAAGATTGATAATAATATTATTGATTCGAAATAATGATCTAATAAAATTTATTTTAGCTTTACAAAAATTAAACATACCGTGTAACACTGGAAACATGCTAGCGTAAACTTACGAGACAAACAGACTAATACATAGACTGCGGTTAAATCTGTTCTTCACGCTACTGTTTCTTCAACTCAACGACCATCTTATAGCAGTGTTACTGCTAATAAGAAACGAGTAAATAAGAATAAACTTATAATTAAAATGGATAACGTGGAAGAGTTTGATAAGCAATTAAAGGAAAAAGACTGGCCGAGTAAAGAAAAGGTGCAAGTTACCTTTTATAAAAAACTAAATAGCAACACCCCAATAATTAATACAGCGACGAAACAAGATTTAGAAAAATTTGAAAGCAATTATTAACGAACATATAACAGACTGTCGTGTGCAGCAAGAAAAGCTGCTAGACCCCACAATTGTAGTCTTCCGAACAAATAACTTTGTAGAAGAAGATTTCAATAATTATAATATTGACACATTTGGCTCGTCACCAGTCTCTGTTACAAAAGTCCAAGGACCAAAAGCGAGTCGTGTGTACATAAGATGCACACCGGATCAACATAAGCAACTACCTGAAGAGAAACGTATCCGAATAAAATGGGAATCGCTAGTATTCGAAGATTCGATGAACCCTCGATTCTGTAAGAAATGCAACCGATTTGGACACTCGGAAAAGTTTTGTCGCGTCCAAGATAGTTATTTACAATTTATTACGAAACACAAGGAGTTGAACCGGTGTTAACTGCGCCTATATAACTCAACAGCTAAATCGTGCAACTATAAAAATGTTGTTTGCGCCCTTGGTCATCACCAAGTCTATGGCAAGCATAGACCACACTACCTCAAACAAAAATTGTCGGTGTTACGTTAAAGCGGTTCAAAATTTAAGATCTAAGACCAACTTTTGATCTTAAACTTACATACTTTAATGTAGGTAACTTTAATGTAGGTAACTTTAATGTAGGTAACTCGTATGCTTGTCAGCTCCTTTTCTTAAAAAGTGTAGTGGATTCTAGCACTGGCGGTTATTGCTGAACCTTATCTATATAATGATGCTCTCTCCGTTCCCTATGATCTTATTTCGTATTATAATAACAGAATCGCATTTATAATAAAGCGCGATGCCCCCCCCCAGGTTGCTGCTCAACCAAAACAACGTTATAGCCATAATTAGAAATAAATACTTGTTCCTTGTATGCTATTTATCTCCTCTTAAACCCAAATATAGTCACCTGGACCTTATGGATAGAACCAATAAGTCCAACTGCAAATATTTACCTATTCTGGTTGGCGACTATCTCTGAACTCCTTCTTCCTTTATCCATTGATTTTACACGATTACTCTTTTACCCTTTGTAAAAACTTTCTTGTTTTACTATTTTTCCTTTGCGTACACTTCGTGCTCTATATGTCAATTTTCAATTACATTTTAACGTCCTTCGAAAAATGTCGACAAATTACTGATGGTCGCTTTTGTTTCTAGAAATAATTTTATATCGTCCGTGTATATCCACTTAGATTGTAGTTTATGGTTTTCTGGATTCTTAAATATCCTTAATTCATTGAATTCAATACACTGGCTTAGTGTCTAAAATTATGTTATTATTATTATTATTATTATTGTACGGGTGTAATTTGCTAGAGTGCATGTTTCGTTTTGGAAATCAGTTCAGTCCATTTTGTTACGGGTAATAATGATTATATACTCTTAATCAAAGACTCCGTTACGCTGACATATTAAGGTCAAAACATTTATATATTTTATATATATATATATACACTTGTCTGTGTGTGTGTGTGTGTGTGAAAACGGCAGTAGAAATGTTTCCTTCATCATTAGCGGTAGCGACAATCTGATTTTGCGTAGTGCGCTATCTATCAATCAGGTAACACGCTTGTCACATTGATTTTTCTCTTAGCGGTTACCTGTTGACCCAAAGCGCTCTATATAGTTCCAATTTTTTCACCATCTTCGTCCGATTCTTAACTACCGTCTCTATTTCTGTAGTTATTTTTTCCGTTTCTTTCTTACGTATTTTTCTTTCATTCCAGAATGAAACTCGTTATCTGGGTGTAGGGAATCCTAGAACGATCAGAACAGACATTAACTTCCTAGTCATTTTTTCTTGTTTATCATTACTTCGGGCTATAGTCTATATAATTCCAGTTGTAGTATAACGCAGTGCAAAAAGTAAGTTGTCGATTGAAAAAATATTTAATTTCAAAATGCTTCTCGTTTTGATTGTTAAAAAATGAAATCAAAAATAAAATTTAAATAGTGTGTTCGATTACATTACCCTTAGGAAAATAATAACACAATAAAATGAGAACATATATATATATGTAATACATATATTTATGCATATATAGTAGATATTATAGTGGCAATTGACTGACAGTAAATTGTTTTTTCCCCGTTGTGTGTAAATTTAAATATGTATTGTAAGTGACTTATGTATTATATATGCAGTTGTATAAATGTGTTTTTGTTGTTTTTTTTTGTATATTATTTTAATAATTTTTTTTTTTGTATATTATTTTAATAATTTAATATCATTATTTTTTTTTTCTTTCAAAATTTTTGTTGTTTAATAGTAAACAGGCTTTTATTCATATAAATCAACTACAATCCTATCTTTTAATTTATTATTTTAAAAAAAGAAAAGTAAAATATTATACGATTTAAAATATAATAAGCTTAATTCGAATAATATTACGTATAATTCTGGTTTAAATCTATTTTTCCATTTTAACCCTTTCAGTCACGGAAATTTTAATGCTAACAATTTTTTTTTATTTCCTGCTTGACGTGAAATGTCTAAATTTTAAAAATATTTATATAAATACATTGAAAATTATCTACAGTTCACCTAAGAAGTAGTATTGCATAATAAACATCTGTATAACATTTATGATTTTGTATCAAAATTTTATAGTGTATGACTGAAAAGGTTAATAATACCAATTTTCCTATCGTCTAAGTTAAAAATAACGTTCATAATGCTTTAGTTAAAGAATTCTCAAGGAGTCCTTTAATTATAAATTAACCCTTAAATTTATATCGGATTCAAAATCTGAAATTTAAATGTAAATTTTTTGTGTCGTACTTTTCTGTCACGCCGATTTTAACAGAGCATGGTAGATTTAATAATTACTTATACAGATTGAAAATAAAAAGCTGTCTATCTTGTTACAAAAAAGGCTCAGTAATGCACATTAACTATAATCACGATTATAATATTACTGACAGTTTATTTTTGCAATAGATTTTCTGTATTTCGAAGAATTTTTGTAACTTTGTAAGAAATACACGTTTTAAATCAAACTTACTTTAAGTTTACTAAATGTCTGTGTATGCTTCTTTCAGCTTTTAAGTAAAAATATTTAAAAAAAATAAATTAATAAATTAATTAAATTAAAAAACAATTTAAAAAAATGATCATTTATTCGTAAACGTTTTATTAAGTAGTAGTAAATTAACTTTTTGTTTTTTCGTTTTTACGCTTAACGATTGAGCTACATTAAGTTATCCTTTTAACTTATACCAATTATATTATTACATAATTAAGCTCGCAAATCATATATCCTGTTTTGGGGTGGAGCTAGGAACTACATAATACACGATGTTCCTTATCAACGAACCTCAAGAATGCGCAATAATCCTTCATAACAACAACAACAACAACGTATATTTCAACATAATGTACAGTGAGTATACGCAAACCAAAAATTTTAAATAATAATTACGTAACGCCCAGGATGGCTCGCCGTACATCAGAAATAATACAAAGACCCTCCATTCTTTTGCGCACATACCTTGTAAGCGTAAACCCCTTAAGATGGTACTTAAAGGACTTCCTCCCTATTTTACTGGTGACGAGATTGCTGGTGAACTAAGAAAAGTTGTTAACGTCACTTCGGTGATTCAATTTAATAAAAATTTATTGAATAATGGTACACAACCGTTACCTGTGTACTTAGTGATGTTTCCACCTAATACTCTTCCGCGCAATATACTGGAAGTCAAGTCTCTGTTTTCTTGCATTATCAGGTGGGAAAAGTACAGCAGAAAAGTTCCTTACCTACAGTGATATCGTTGCCAAAGGTTTGGTCATGTGTCGCATAATTGCCAACTACCCGAACGTTGTATACGTTGTGGCGAAAATCATTCGAGTTCTATGTGCAGTGTTCAGACGTATAAATGCGCAAACTGTCTGGGTCAACACCCTGCAAATTCGCAAGAGTGTCATATTATTTAAAAAATTGTTAGTGCGCGTAGCAATCATGTTCACTCTAGTTTAAGAAATAGCAAACCACCTTTTGGATCGTTTTCGCGGAATATTCAAAAATACCAAAAATGACGCAGGACAGTCAGATCGTTAACGAAACGTACTCTAGCAAAGTAAGAGCTCCCGTTACTACCCAAAAAGAGATGATGACGATATGCTCTCAATACACGATGCTCTATCACTCTTTCGTGATCTAAATTTAAGACATATTTTTAACGTAATTAAAACGATAATCGCTAAACTTAAATCGATTAGAAATAAGGGTACTTTTACTAAGTTACAAGTAATTTTTGAAATTGTTGTTGATTTACTATAAATGTCTATAAATCTTGATACTCGTACAGTTGCCTGGAATTGTAATTCTATTATTAATAATGAGCTACATGTTTATGAACTCGTAATAAGTCGGATATTATAGCATTATCTGAAACTAAGCTTGACAACACGTATAAGTTAAAGTTTCCCGGCTATTTTGTTTGTAGAAATGATATGACTCGTAGAGGTGGTGGAGTTACTTTGCTTATTAACAAACGTTTAAAATTTGACTTATTGCCGGTACCACAGCTATGTTGTGTACAGGCAGTAGGCGTAAATTTATATATTAATAACAATAATAATAATAATATTAATAATAAAATTTTATTAGTATTTGTGCGATATACAGACCACCTACATTTAATCATAAATTCCTAGATGATCTTCAATCCTTGATGGGTGTAAATAGGAAAGTTATTCTGATTGGAGATTTTAATGCAAAAAACAAGTTATGGAACTGCTTTAATAATAATCGTGCTGGTAATATTCTCTTTGAATTCGCATTACGTTCAAATGTTTGTATCTGCGTTCCTGAAGAACCTACTTACTTTCCTGGTGCTGTTCAATATCGTACTAGTATCTTAGATGTAGCTTTGGTCAAAAATGTTTCTATTGCAACTCCTGTTTCAATAAATTGTTTATCCTCCAACCACAACCCTATTTTCACTACTATTGCAGGAAGTAAATTAAACATAGCCGATATAGTTCTGCCCGATTTCCAAAATGCAAATTGGGCAGGATTTAAGGAGTATATTAACAATAATATTAATCTGCTTCTTAAGCTACATAGTGCTGCTGATATTGACCATCATTTATCAACTCTTACGAAATTAATTAATTCTTCGTCGGAACTTTTTATTCCGAATAAACCACTTAATAATTATCCGCATATGGCACTACCAACTTGTATCGTGGTTCTCATCAAATTAAAGAATTATATTAGGAGATTGTACATTAAGCATCGTTTCTCTAATCGTTCTCAAAAGTTGAAAAACATGTTTAATCTTCTTAACAAATTGGTTAGTTTTCTTTTGCGTAAATTTAAAAATTACAATTTCAATTCAACTTTCTCTAAACTTAAGCCTAATGATAGTCGGCTATGGAAAGTTTGCAGACAATACACGAGATAACATACAGCTCTTCCACCACTCTACGATTCACACTTAAATAACTACATTTACAAAAATGAAGCGAAAGCTGAGTTTTTAACATCAGAATATTCCAAAGTTCATAATCGTAATTCTAATTTTGCATCTGGCTATCAAGTGAGAAAAATTCATTCAGCTGTTAAAAAATTCCTCAATGTCAATCAACTACCTTCATAGTACTGAAGTGAAGTCTATGGAATCCTTTGGAATAAATGATATCAATAATAATTTTAATAATTATAATGATAATAATAATAATTATTATTGTTGTTATTATTATGTTGCCGGTTTGAGTCGTGTTTGGTTATGCTCTATACAAAAGTTTATTTAATTTTGTGTACATATATATATATATATATATAAGTAAATCATTTTTGTATATATTATATATACATTTAATTGGTTCCCTTTCGGTGTGGCAAAGTTATTTGGTAGAAAAAGGTTATATATAAGTGCACAAGTTACCTGTGTGCTTATAGCGAAAAAGTAAAATTAATAAAAATAAATATTAATTAATTAATAAGAAGAAAAATTACGAAATTAACAATTTGTCTGCGTTGTATTACGATGCTTACTAAGTTTTTTTGTTTACTTTATTTGCCAATTTACAGCTAGCTCTATAATTAAGCAAATTTAATATCTCAGTGTAAGATGACATTTTAAAGAATCCTGTCCATTGACAGGATCTCATTCAATGTATAGTTTTAATTATAAATCTCACGCCTTCGTTTTAGATATTAAGGAGAAATGCTTGATTATCTCTCAATGTGAAGGTAACCTGAAGTTTTTATGAATACCTAGTCATCAGAGTTGACGCTTTGGCGAAAAGTGCTATTAATTCTGGAGATGGTTTTCCATATATTCCCTCTAGCGACCTCTATGACATGATTAGGAGAACCCTTAAAACTGACTGGGTTGAAAATATAGTTAATTCTTCAAAGGTAAAACCTATAGTATGGTTCAAACACCTTTCCACTGTTATTCCGATCTCTACTATCCGCAGATTTATCACTGTCATATGTAGGCTTCGTTCTGGTCATTCTAGAGCAGCTTTGAACTTCAATCTTGTAAATCCTTCTTATATTCATTCTATCAATCGTAGTAGCGTTAATTTTAGAGAATATATTAACCATTTATTTTTTTCAGCTGTGGTTGGTTCGAACATAGACGTACGAGTTTTTCTCCCTTGTTGTTTTTCCTCCTTACTGTATCCAATCCTTGATATGTTTGGATGTTCATTGATAGTTTTATTTAAATTCATTATTATAAATCATATTCTAATTTAAGTGTTGGTTTTTGTTCTGTGAGTAATTTTTCCTTTCCTCTTTTTATATGTTACCTTTTATTATGATTATCCTCTCCTGCTATGTTCATATTTTATACTTATCTCTCTTCCTTTAATTTAAGTTAATTCATTCGTTATATTTATTTATGATTTATTTTTGTTCTTTCGATGGCCAAATGGTACGTACAGCCAGGCCAACTAAAAAAAAAAAAAGGAAAAATTTAGTTTTTAAAATATGTTTAACGCGATACAATAGACGCGGTATGTATGTAGAGAAACAATAAAATGAATAAGTTCTTTCAAAGAAAAATGAAAAATATATGCGATAGACGTTTGTGACGTAAGAAAATAAGAAAACTCAAAATATGAAAGTGTTCCTGTTCTATCCGATTGATGTAAATAACTGTTGTTTTTGTCTCGAAATTAAACTATAGGACCACATTAAGATAATTATATATATATATATATATATATATATATATATATATATATATATATATATATATATAATGACCGTTATTATAAATAAATATTTGAACAAAAATTGAAGGGCGTTTATAACAAATTCGAGTGATTTTATGTGCGTTTATGACCATCCTACCCTCGATAATATATAAAGAGACCGTTTTGTCATCTGATTGAATATTTTCGTAATCCGCATTAATAACACTCTATACCACAAATATTATTAATACGAAGAAATATCATCAATGCGCATTCCAAACATGCCTACTTATATTATAGTAGGCGCATTTTACTTCTGCTAGAATATTTTTCAAGCCGTTCGTTATTAATTCTATAATAATCACGTACGACGAAAATGGCTTAGAAAAACAAATTTTAACATTTGTTTCTGAGTTATTAAAACTATAAATACCACTACGATAATTGTATAAAAACGTAGAATGTTAAATGGATACAGCAATAATTACATGTAGATTCGTTTTTAACATACACATACATGTATACATATATATATATATATATATATATATATATATATTATATAGATGTACACGTTGTCTATTTTAGTAGTCGCTATACAAATGCTATAATAACATAAGTTCACCCATCTGGATACAACTTAATGATTTAGAACTAATGAAATAAAATGGATTAATATGGATCAGTTGGTATGAAAGCAGTAGTCTACCCCCGATCTATGCATAAAAGATAACAAGAAGTTAACCAAAGTGTACTACTGAATAGAGTTAATTGTCTAACAACAGATATATATATATATATATAGAGAAGAGAGAGAGAGCAACAAGAAAATTACAAATAGCGATAGGAGGAAATCTTACTGGTTCTAAAGTATATCATCACCGTTGGGAAATAAGTTATATTTAGTGTTTAGTGTGACTAGATTTAAGGGAAAGACGTGTTTTTGAAGTCCCGGAATATTTAAGTCATGCGGTAAGTACGATTGTATATTTTTTGTTAATGAATGAGAACACCCCCAACACTGATATCCGTCCATAGAGGTATTTATAAGATCCACACAATAGAAAATAAACACAACCGTTGTTATTACACACATCATATTCGACGATAATATATAACTGTACGCAAAATGAATACCAGCAAAATAAAGGAATCAGACCCTGTTTTTATGAAGAACATTGGTATATTTCTCGATGGTTTCTAAATGAAATCTAAAATGGCAGCCGTCGTTCGCTAATGAATCAAAAACGAAAAATACACGGATCCGACAACGGACAAAAGTATTAGATGTTACAGTATGAGCAGGACAGTTGAACTGAGCAGGTATTGATAGGCCCCGGGCACTAGGGTGAGAAGACAATATACATACTGGCATCGAGTGGCTGAACAAGACTAACGACCTGATTGCATGAAGAAATTGGGAGAAATCTTTCATCCAGTAGTGGATCGAAATAAACGATTTGAATTCGATTATGATACTTCCAGATGGTCCCTTGTTGACGTTTTCAAAAATTATACCGTGTGCCTAAATAATTTCTAGACAAGATGGGTAAAAGATAAAAGATTCTCTGTATATATTAGATTCCAAGTTTGCGGACGATGACGATGTACTAATAAGACTTCCACAAGGATCTATTTTCTATGTTCGTGATATACCACCTACAGAAAATAAAAAATTTTAACGTGTCGAGTGTACATAACCCTCGGCTACACGAAGAAAAGTATTGCATTATGTGGCGATATTTTTAACATTTAAGAACACTCAAAAATTACCATTAGAACTGGAAACTGAGGTCAAACCCGAACAACATAGAGTTATCGTTATTGACTTTTTGATATTTCGGATCGTTCGTTTATGTATAACAACCATCTTAATACGTAATGTCCGAAATAAAAAACAAATTTTAAATTTACGAAGACCAGCTGGCGCAGAAAGCGTTCGATAATAAAAGTGTTGCGAATGTCGACTTTAACGTTTGTACACTTTACTGCCGAATACTTATCAATTTGAACGAAGTGATCTGGTACGAAGAAGTTCAGCTTTACGAATCATTGCAAACACATTCGACAATACTCGCGACTACATTTTACTGTTCATGCTGACAAATATAGCACCAGCAGACATCGATGGAACATTGCTGTTCGGTTAAATTAACCCTATCTACTAAATCCGACTTTTCGATACATTTTAAAATTGTTCTAATAGAAAAAGTTTAAAGTCTAGAAAAGTTCCGATTAATCCTAACCTTGCTACTAGCTGGCAGAATTATTAGTAAGTAACCAAGGTGAATATCGGTTAGATGTTTGACTCATCGAAGCAGCAACCTTGTAAAGGAATGAAAAAGTTAATGTAGTAGACATTCACAATTTAAGAAATGACGCATTAAATTAGTCGAAATACTTCAAATTCAATTAACCGTCTAACGTAATTATTGCAGTAACGTATTCGGATTAGTATTTCATTTAACTCTCGCGATTTATAATATAATTTTAATTTAGTATCTGTAACGATACACGACATGCAGCCGAAACTGGAATACATTAAAGGACAAATTAAATTTCATTCGACTATGATAATTTTATTACAGACCTTCTTGTATAATAAATTTTTACACGAGGACAACTATTTTATATTGAAATGAAAGGTTAAAACTGACCACTAATATAATCCATTCACTTTTGACGGAGTTTCCAGTTAATTTTTTTATGCGTACGACTAAAAATTAATTTAAATTATTTCACTTTTCTTTCTCAGCATATGGGACGAATTTCGATCTCATTTGTCCTATTATTTATAAAAGAAGTCGAAGAAATAAAGTCACGTGCATTATATATATATATATATATATATATATATATATATATATATATATATATATATATATATATATATAGGCCTATTTATTATATAAAGTCTACATTGTTATGTTCAAGGATTTTTTCGTGATAGTAATGTCAAGTAATGACGAATATCTGTACTGCCACGTGTGACATATTATATATATATATGTATATATACACGCATGATTTAATGTGCAGATGATAGTATAAAATCGATATTTGTTGGATCAACAAAACAGATTTATTTGATTGTGCTTTGTCGTGCCGTAAACTAACTTATAACTCTGTTCATTCTCTACTAAGTGTTTTATATATATATATATATATATATATATATATATATATATATATATATATATATATATAATTATATTACATATAAAAATATAGAACGCTTTTACAAGAAGTAAATTGTTCAAGGTCTAGCCGGAAGCGTCAAATAAAGGTTTTGTATGAGCAGAGGGGAACCTTGAGATTCTTAATAATATATTTTTTCTTAAAATAAAGGAAAAGTATCTAACCGTTATAATTTGATGAATTCTCCGAAACAAGCATCGCCAGCCGTGATTAGACAAGTGTGTTTCATAAAAAATATATTAACGAGATTATCTAATATTTATTTCAACATACTTTTTCCTTTAAAATAAATCTTCCTAATAACCGAAGAAACGCGAAGGGACAATAAAACAATTTCAAATCGTCGGTGGGAATGTATTTTTATAAAAGAAAATTTTAATTCGGGAGTATGTACAAAATCCATGAGAAATGTCATTCATTCATTCATTTATTCACTAAGGGCAAAGACTTATCGCTGCAACCATCGGATTTTGTCCATCGCCATTGCCCGGAATTCTTCATATTTATTTATTTTCAGTTTTTTTTTTTGTTTTTTTTTCCCTCAAAAAGCGTATATTTATTATAAAATAAAAATACAATAAGTAAACCCAATCACACACACTCGTATACCCCATTCTGTACTTAGATAATATATGTTCCGTCAAGTCTTGTCGACGGATGTACACCATTTTACAATATGTACATCTAAACTATTATTTAATTATAAACGAACAAAATAAAACACAATCACTAAAAGTTTTTTATCGCGAAGCTTTTCGACAGTTACGTCATTTTCAAGCGCGAACTAAATTTATTACATCTTTTTTTATATATTTGTGTTTTATTTTGTTCGTTTATAATTAATTAATAAAATCACTACTCTCCAATATATTCAACTTTTAAACTATTATTACATACAAAAATCGTAATTTTTAATTTATAAAGCCCACATATACACAAAGTTACATTTATAGTACTCGCACATTCCCAATTACACTCTCGCAGTAACTATTTTTATTTACCATATTATTGTGATTACCTCATTAGTAGTAGCAGACGCTATATTAACTTACTGCTCTCACTTGTCGCACCACTTCGAATTCACAATTTTTTGTTTCTTATTATTTTGTTTATATTATCCATATCTTGTAACCACTCTTTTAGCTGCTGTTTTAGTTTCCCAATCTTTTTTTCTTTCAATATTTCTTCCGGTACATTATTTAATAATTTTGTCATCACGTATTTATTAGTTTGTTCACCAAACCTTGACCGTGCCACAGACGTACCTGTTCGTTTTCCTTAGTTTATATTTTATTTGCTTATTTTTTCGTTTAAATCGATACTTTTATTTTTCATTAAATAATTCCAAACTTTGGTAAACAAACACAGTCCCGCTATATTTAATACATTACGATGACGTAACAGATCTTTTAGTGGTTTGTTCTGATTTCTACATTTATACTCGTTTATTAGGTTCAAACTTTTCCTTTGCAAACGATCAATTTTTCCCATGTAATATTTAGACGCCGATCCCCATGCTTCTATGCCATATCTCAATCTGGATTCGACTAACGCAAAGTATACCATTCTCATTGTCTGCTGACCTACATAATTTCTTAATGTATATAATAATATTGCTATTATTGATTTCAATTTATTTTCCAATTTTTGTATTTGTAAGTTCCACCTCGAGTGTCTATCTATTGTTACACCTAGATATTTGTATTCACTTACCAGTTCTATTATGTTACGACCCAAATTTGAACATCTATGTTTGTCCGACCAGTAGTGTGCGCACTTGTTAGTGTGCATTTTAATTTTTGGCTTATACAGATCATCATCGCTCATCAATTTCATCAGCGTACATTTCGTTTTTGTTGTATTATGCTGAAATATCCTCAACTAAATAATAAATAATTACCATACTTAATAAAATACCGACTGACGTCGAACCGCGTAACATTTAATAATAGATACGTCATCCGCATCAACAACAACAACAACAACAACAACTGGAAAGTCGATGAAGATGTCGCCGGTCGACCCTGATTAATCGGGAGTAGAAGACACGTGTGTTCTCAAAAACGACGCGTGTTAACCGTTACTAGTGATCGACCTTTTATTTTTTACTAACCAGTTAGATTAGCTCGGTTAGTAGAGAAGCCTTTTTAACGGTGAGCAAATTCTCATCCGTGATCGGATTCGAATTCGGGTTGCGGGCTGACAGTAGTCCAAAAAAAGTTACCGCGAAGACCTTACGTAAATGATAATTATGTAAAAATTTAAATCGAGTTATTACGTATATAATTAAGCTATTATTGTTATTATTATTAAGCATATGTCTCCGAGGTATTAAAATTCTGTGTCCAAGTTTTTTATCCATTTCTTGGCCGTACTCGAAAGATCTCTGACTTCTTGCCATTCGCCAGTTAACGCTCGCGTTGGACACTTATTCACGATATGGTCCATTGTTTGAGAAGTTGCTCCACAGTCGCAATTGCTGTTGTCTTTAAGTTCCCACTTCTTTAAAATATTTCTTCCATATTGGTTCCCCAACCGGTTCAATTTAACCATTGTTTCCTTGGAAAATCGAATCCTCGGGGTCTGTTCTAATTGGGATCAATTTGATCTATATCTTTTTTTTTAGTCCACAGTTTGGACCAGTTATTGTCAGCTGAGGTACATTTTACGATAAGCTCTTTAGCTTCGTAGGCTAATTTCCTAAATTTAAACCGTTTGCGTGCGTTTGTATCTTGATTTATAGGTATATAATCTGCTGTTAGATACTTTGACAATTCATTTTTTGTGGCTTCTTCTGTTCTTATATCTGGTGGAAGAATATTACACAGTACTGGGAGCCATTCCGTTGGGGGTAGATTTTAGTATTCCGTACTCCTTGTTAGGATTGAGCGTGATTACTTGAGAATGTCTTCACTGAGACTGTCACGATGCGTTTTCCACAGTTCTCGTGGATTTGACAGTGCACATGTTGTTAAAATGATCGCGAACAAAGTGTGAATTTGTTTTAGGTAACTTGTAAGTGATGTTTCTGTTAGCGTTGTGTTCCAATGCTGATCACTTTCAAGCAGACTCAATCTGAAACACGCTTCTCGATAAGTCTCGCATTCATCTCCATTGATGGTTTTCCAAACAGCAAATGATGTTGAACTTTTAATCGTATGCAGCAAAAATCGTAAATAATAACATTCAGCATTATTCGGATGAACAGTGTAGACACGTACCAAAACATGAAAAGGAACGCACACCAGCATATTCTGGAACAATCACACCATTCTTTCCCGTTATGAACTTCTTTTTCGACGTGTTCCATGTGCAATACTTGAGAACTTCAGGATAAAGTCTTGACGAAATTGTCGGTTAAACGCAGTTCGAAGAAAGCGGTAAGAGTGGCATGCGGTGGCTGCTCGTTTTTATTTTTTGCGTTTTATTCGATGAAATAAACACGCCGGCCATTTTCCAAATGAAGAGCTAGATGTTGAATCGTTGGAAATCGACCATGAATGCTGAACAAAAATATGCGCCAAACCGCTTCATTACTGCTGATATAGCGTCCCATCTTGTGATTTCATTAATTTGATCAGCCAGCCAAAATACTATCACGTCTCTACCTTTTTTGATATTTGATCGACTTTACTGAATTCCTGCACTCGACATTGATGAGGGGCATTAAACATTTTTAAAAGTTAAAAAAAAAAATCTATAGCTTCGATCATCACCTGATAAGCCAATCTGAAGATTATCTCAGAATTTCATTGAAGTCCAGCAGTTTTGGATTTCATAAGGAACATACATAAACCTTTTTTCTTATATATATATATATATATACAAACGTCATTCGTCAGGTTTGTACACATCTATGCGGGTAATTTTTAGTCAATTTTTTTTATGCTCTATTCTGTTTCTATTTAAAATTTTGCAATTTCGATTATTTCTGTCGAGGCAATTTAGAATTTCTTCGCGTTATTTTAGACATTAATTTTTATTAATGTTCTTATTATCTGTAGAGATAATATTTTTAAAATTTCTCGTAAACAACGCTAAATTTGTTCTGTGTAACGTTATTATTTTTGGCCCAGACTTCATGTCTATTTTCGAGTCTATTCTTAGTTTAATAAAACAAATTCGAATCAATGTTAATCTCGCGATAAAAATTATTTGATCGACGCAAAGTTTATCGTCAATCAATACAAAACGCATTAAATAAACGGTAATATTAATATAACAAAAACTTATACATATATCGATTTACATTAACACTACCCGGATGTAATTGAATTTACTGAAAAAAAAAAAAAAAAATTATATTTACAATAACATTTACTAATAAAACCGATTTTAAAATTAATTCTTCGTCAAAATCGATCATATTATTTAATAAATTATTACTATTTCTATGTTTTATAATTTGTAGTTTTTCTAATATTTTAAAATTTATATTCTACGCGTAAAATTCTCATATTATCTTCTATATAATGTTTTTCCTCTCTACTGTGTTTTCTCCATAAAGTGACTTGTCATCATTTTCTATTATTTATTTATCGGTCGGCCCGTTTCACCTATATAAAACTTATTTTGCGCAGTTTATTCGGTATACTCCAGATTTTTGTAATACCTCGTGCTCTTTTAAATTATTTAAATCAAATTTTAGTATTATTTATTGTTGCTTTTTAAAGATTTTTAATTATTTATAAGTGTATTTTCCTCTTTATATTTAATTGATCCTAAATATAATTTTATTATTATTATTATTATTATTATTATTATTATTTTGTCTATTTTTCTGCTTGTTCCATAATTGATCTACTATATTCGGATTGTATTTATTTGCCAATAGCGGATTTGCTTAATAATATTATTTTCTTTATTCAATTCGTTATAACTTAAAATAATTTCGGCTCTATTACAATAATTTCTTAAGCTAATTTATGTGATTTTGCATGAAAAATGAATCGTTCGATATTATTACATCTGTTAGTGTTTGTTTTCTGTCTATATCAATATATGTCGAGTATATTATTGTTTATATCGATATTTAAATCTAAGAAATTTATATTTTTATTATTACTTATTTCTATTTTAAATTGAATGTGTTCGGGTAAAATTGTTTAATTCTATCGCGAATTTATTTACATAATTCGTCAGTTTTTAACTTGTTATTCCGAATAATTAATAAATATATCGTCTACGTATCTTAATCAAAATTTTATATCGTTTTTAAATTTTTCTTTTTTATAGATATTTATAGAGATGTTTTACATATTGACTTTAAACTAATTCAATTTAACGAGTAGACTAACGACTTCGATAAATCTCCGTTATATATACACGAATTTTCGATTTGACCGATATAATAAAACATTTTAAATCGCTTATTGTTAAAAATTATTATAAATTTAGAATCGGGTCATAAATAACCGACTAGTAATATACAGCTTCTGTAATTGGTTTAAAACATATTTTCGGGGGCAGAATAAATAACAGTCTACCACTCGCCCCTGAGGGTTTAAAATATTTCCACGTTTAAAAAAGGAACACGTTTGATTTGTCATTTTAAAGTAATGGTAATAAATGAAATAAAGTAAATAAAAATAAAAATTATTTCTTCTCGCATACCACAAGGTGTACACACACACACACACACTGGTGTACATGTTAGAAGATAAAAAGGATAGTAGAAAATAAATAAATAAAAAAAAATTAAATAAACTAACGCCATCCGTTTTAGACGATAAAGTAAAAAGAGTGAAATGAATAAAAGGCAAACTTCGAAATTCGTATGGGTCGTTGACATTTAAATTATATATATATATATATATATATATATATATATATATATATATATATATATATATATATATAAAAAAATATATGTACATTTCCGATGTATACAATATGTTCTCTATTTATTCGGAGAAGATATATTGTACTATTTCGATGTTCTATCGCAGTCGAACATTCTAAGACCAGCCTGTTATAGAAAAAAAAAACACACATAGTGTATAGAGTTATATTATTGTTAGCGGTAGCCAGCCGAACTAAACCAATAAAATTTCAATTATTTATTTTACTATATTCTTATTTTTGGTTGTGTGTGTGTGTGCGTTTATCTAAGCTTTTAAAACGATAACGTTCCATGTTAACGAGCATCTATTTAAATTTAATCTACGCGAATATAAGAACTGCACATTATACATACGTATATTATATATATAAACCGGCTTCGAAGCGTGTACATAATGCCAAAAAAAAAAAAAACCGCTTGGAACCGGTCATGACACTTGCGTAGCAATATGGTTAGGACGTTATGAAAGACGTTTGAAAAGAGTTTCCAGACAGGATTTTCTTAATAGTAATAACGAGAATAATTGATTCGTTCGCATATATAGAAAAGGTAAGATTAATAGTCGCGAATTTTATCCTTTTCTATTCACATCTCAGCTTGCATCTACTCCGTCGTTTATTCATTTTTTAAGCCGCCCTACGGATGCTTCTACGAATTGTGCAGGAAGTGAAAGTGCATCGTGTTGCATAGGTGATTGCACGTACACATCATACCGCACTACTATTAGCAGTAATAATAATAATAATAAATAATAATGCAATCTGTCGTGGCCTGTAACGACGTTCAGGTCGATGACCTTTCACGTTCAAAAATTAATCGGATAATTAATCGGTATAAAAATTACGAATAGTAAATATAAATTCAAGACGGAAATATCCTTTCTGTTGTACATTATCAATTTTTTGTATAAAATAGTAATAAAATTAGTTGTTCTACTTATAATGTACTAACAGATTTATATTAATTTTTGGTAAATCTGTGCGTTAAAAAAATAATAAAATAGTATGTGTAATTACGTCTTCAAGATGTTGTAGCGCTTTATTTATGTTTAGTCCTGTTATTGTCGACAGATTTCGTTGTTGATTGAAATTTGGGCATTCTATAATCATATGTTTTGCAGTCAACGGTACTTAAAGTTGGAATTCTGCCCAGGTCAAGCTACATTAATAATAATGACAGAATGCCGAGCTTGGAAAACGGGGCCTTGTCTTATATGTAAGTAGGAGTTCTCTGTAAGGACAGACCTAAACTATGCCCGATGGAATAAGATTTCGGATACAAGTAGGACGAACCAATGATAATTTTTTAAAAAATTGGGAATTCCATAAAATTCACTATGTACGTGTAACGAGGACTTGTTTTCGTGTAAATCCGGTTAAATGTAATTTTGAAGACGTCGTGAAACTGGAAGGTAGTGAAATTGGTTTCTTGAATTATTGGAAATCCGTACTGTAAGCTGCTTTACCGGACACGAAGAAAAGATAATAATAATAATGCTATTGATAATGAGAATACTACTAATACTATTCATCATTATTAAATGCCATCTCCGTATCGGAGGTAGGCTACTACTTACCTATACATAGTTTGTTATAAAGTCATAATATGGCGTTGACGTAGTTAGATACACATGCACTCGAGAGAACTGATTTCAATCGCTCTGTTGTCACGACACAATGCAGCTCCGCTTGTTTTTTTCAGTGTACTACATTATTACTAGCGCGCACTTAGTATTGTGCGCGGTGGTTTGGCTTTCAATGCGATAATATTATATTATTATTCGTATTAAACGTAATTAATAATATAACACCATCATTATTAATTAATAAAATCACTACTCTCCAATATATTCAACATTTAAACGTAATTATATTAGCATTTTTGCCATTTACAAACCTCCTAAACGTGTGTATAAATTTGCTGACTACATCAAATACCCAAGTGTGAAGTTATACTTATTGGGGCGACTTTAACGCTAAAAGTAGAATGTAGAACTGTTTTGATTTCATTTATAATGTATTCACACGAGATGATTTTTACATTTCAGCTTCACACGAATCAACTTATTTTCCTGATAACGGATTTATGAAACCTAGTGAGTTGGGTAGTTTTGAAAAATGTTATCATAACTGCTCCTAATTCAATGATTTGTCTTTCCTCTAATTATAACCCGAACTGGAATTGGGGTTTAACAAACAGTTAGTTGAACAGAAATTTACGTATGATTATTCGCATGGTAACTGGGGTGAATTATTCGACAGATATGTATATATCCGATTACGTTATGTTAAGTATGCCTATTAGAAACAATGTTGAAATTGATTATCCGTTTTAATAGTTTTACTAATTTAATTATTACCGCCACCGAGTGTTAAGTGTCTAAAAAGGTACGTAATTATTTTTCTTTTCCAAATTTACCGTATACGCGTACTTATCAGATTTAAAAACGACGACATTAGAAGACAGTATACTTAAAAATTATGCCTATCCAATTTTAAAACAATTTCTAAATCTCTTGAACCGTTGCGATTGTTCTTAAGCAAACATAGGAACAATAAATTTAGCTCGTTCTTATCGCAGCTTAATACACGAAAGATATTCGGGGGGAAAGTTTGCAAAGATTATAATAAACAACGCACTGCTCTTCCACCGCTCTATGATTCGTTTTGAAGTAATTACGTTTATAATGATAGCGAAAAACCCGAACTACTTGCATATGAACATTATAGAATACACAATTTGCACCTCAATGATCAGACTAATAAAGTTCGATCTATAATTAATAAATATATTAAAGCTGTCACATCTACTAATAAAATAACTTCTGTTACTCCGAAAGATATATACTATATTAAATCAAAGCTAAACATGCCGTATGACGATATTTCGTCTACTACAGTAATTAAGAAGCTCCCGTTAAGGTCTGTCGTAGAATTTACGAATATATTAAACTGCATGTTTTGAAATCAGTTATTTTCCGCACTATTTGAAAACCGAAAAACAGTTCGAAAAATTTACACCATTCGGCCAGTTAGTTTACTTAGTAACTTGAGTAGATTGTACAAAAAATTATTCCGTATGCCTTCTTCATTGCATACGGACTTGAACATTTCATATGTAACGGATGTTTATATGGAACAATACCGAAAGTTCTATGACAAACTTCAACCCAAATAGTACACCGAATGTTCACTATCGATTTTCCAGACACATCTAGCAAACGACTAAAAATGAAGAAGTAGTATGCACATTCAATTACCTGATTGGGCTGAGCTATTCTCACCGAATTCTTATGTACTGCCAGTAAAAAAGAATAAAAACATAAACGAATAGTTTTCTTCTTGAAGACCGATTAGGCAATTCGTTGGAATTGATCAATATACATTTTCATTCCTATTCCACTCCAATCTTCTCTTCTCTTGCCTTCATTCTTTCGTTTTCAGGATCGATATTTTGTTCATGACAGGAAACTGTCAGTACAATATGAAATATAAAATTAAAAAAAAACAGATTAAGGAAATATTCTTAGATTAACGATATTGTTCCCAGTATGTAAATTTTCTCCTTATACAATCAAATTAATTAGTGGTCATTTAATAAATAAAACTTTTTATGCAACTGTCCATGATGCAGTCTCATCAATTAAAATTGTTTAAGGTGCGTGCTCAGCGAGGAAGTGTGTTGGGACCTTTTCTGTTCCCATTATACGTATACGATTTTTCAAAAGTGTCGAATACATAAATAGCACTTTACACAGTTGATGTAGCTGTTCTTTTCGCATTTAGACCAACCACTATCCAGAACAGATATCAAATCAGCATATCGCGTATTATCAGATATTATAATAAGTGAAAAATCACTAACAACCTATGGAAAACAGATTTATTTGCACGCGACCGAAATTGCCAAATAATCTCTGACGGTGTCGAAAAACACCGTTAACTGATTAAATTATTGAACGCAAACTTAACTTCACTAAACGTGCCAACTATCTTAAGAAGAAGACTTAATAAATGCATTCGTTCTATACATACCATGTTTAATAGAAAATCTATCCTTATTACACGAGGAGACAAATTTATTATTTACAAAACACTAATACGTTCTCGCTATTTACTTACACTTGTCCTATTTATCGAACGCTAGTTATAATAAATTGTAGCTAATTCAAAACACACCTTAGGTGCATATTAAACGCTCGGCATTATACTAAAATTGATTATATAATATTCTAAAATTACCTCGTAATACATTCTTAAAATAGCGTGTAAATTTATTGCCTTATACATGATACTCGTTAATAGGTAATTACGATTCCTGGCAACTAGTGTTTATGTATATAAGCATAGACGTATTAAACATAATTTATTGTAACGAGTCATTCGTTTATTATATTAATGCTACTATAATTATTATTCTGATGTTATATGAATTATTTTTATATTTAATCGTTAGTTTTAGCGTTATCTAATAATATTATGCTTATTTTGTTTACGGGTTTTTTTCTACGTTGTAATAGTTTGCGCATTTTTCGATCCACGTACGCCGATCGTGGATTTATAAATTACGATTTTATCGACTGTATGTAATTTTTTAATAAAACGTTTATTTTTAAAATGCTCACGTCACTAATGCATTTCCATCGATTATAGAACCTCGTGTGACCGATAGTTAATCTAGCTAATGCCGTTTATTGACGTCTGTTTATCCGGTATGATTTCATCCAGTGTGCTATCTGCGATTTGATTATTTTTAATTTATTATTGGCGAGTTTATGAGCCCGTTTGAGGGGGGCCTTAACCGTTGCCAAGACTAGATAATGACTAGATTATAATTAGCATTACAAGTAGTTTATATTTAGGATAAAATAGATTTTAAAATCCAGCTATCAAATTTTGCAAAATTTATCAAAAATAGAAAAAAGTTACACAAAATAAATGACGCATCGTAGAAATTTTAACTACAACGAAACGATTTATCAAACACTTTCGTGTATAGATAAACAGTTCCGATTTATCAAACAATAATAGCGATGAAACATTACTCAGAGAAGACAAACAAGATGACTTTGTTTATAAATACTTCAGTTACAATAAAATTTATTATGTCAGTCGAAATATTACAACAAAAAGACGTCCGATACGCAGTCATACATTCGAAGTATAGAAATATTTAATGTAGTAATACAATACACGTACCTCTACAAAGTTTACAAAAGTTTTACTAATGTAAAAAAATAATAATTATTGTTATGAAATTAAAAATACAAGATTATTTTATCAATATATGAATAACCAAAATAATAATAAATGATTTTATTACAAATAAATTAAAAGAGAATTCTGTATAATCACGATAAAAACCGAAAATAAGCGTGAAAAATAAATCAAACGAAAATCGTTTAATCGCTTTCTTAATACAAAAAGTTTTCAAAATAAACACCATTAAATTTTTTATATTAACGGAAGTTATAATTTGTTCAGTATTTGAAAATATAATATTACTTTAATAGATGAATTCTTAAAATATCAAAAATTAATTTTTTTAAAAATAGAAAAAATAAATAAATTCTATAAACATCAATTAATTGCAACGAGCATTGGTGGTTCAGTGGTAGAATGCTCGCCTGCCACGCGGGCGACCCGGGTTCGATTCCCGGCCAATGCAAATGTAATTTTTTTTCATTCATTCGTAATTATATTATTTAAATTAATATTTATAAAAGTTAATTTTTTATTACAATTGAAAAATCTATTATTTATTCCAATAAAAATGTATTATTTAATTTCAATAAATCATTCATAATTATATTATTTAAAATTACGTTTATGAAAATTAATTTTTTATTACAATTGAAAAATGTATTATTTGAAATTATATTTATAAAAATTAATTTTTTATTACAATTAAAAAATTATTATTTAATACTATATCGGCAAAATTAATTAAAAACTCTTTAATACTTTTAAATTTAAAATAACTCAACATTATTATACAGTAAACCATTATAAATCGATTATTATCACATTAAAATTTGTTGGAAACTTATATGAAGTAGTTGAAAAAGCAATTATATAATATAAAGAGAATAAGTACAGATTCAAAATCGTTTGTTAAAGATTTTAAAATATTTTTTGAAATATCAATTAGTAATTTATCTTCTGAAAGAATGTAGAGTCTCATTGAAATTCCGGTTAGAAATTATTTTGCATATTTGTATAATGTGATTATTATTTCAAATTGGTAACAAAATTGCGTGCTTTATTTAAAATTTGATTTAATTAATCATATATCTGTAACATCGTGCATGCTTGATAATGGCGTAACTGTCGAAACGTCGTGAACATATTTTATAAAATAATTTAAATCTTGCAAACTATTTATATATGGATTTAAAAATTTATTGTTCATATTTAAAACTACCTTTACTTATAAGATCATTTACACTATTCAAAGCGTGTTGACTGTTAAATGTAATGTGCAACTTATGTGAGCAAGAGTTATACATGTTTAATATAGATTATTTGTAAATAATTTAATAATTTGCATTTATGCTATATTTAAATGGGCTAATTTATTATTATCGAATTTAGTGATTTGGCTTAATGTGAGTGGTTATCAGTTAGAAACAGGGCAACACTTTTATTTCACAAAACTTGAAACATATTATATATGTGTGTATATATATATATTCTTCTCGTTTCGTTATCCGATGTATATATATATATATATATATATATATATATATATATATATATATATATATATATATATATATATATATATTACATATATTTGTGTTGTGTCAATAAAAATAGGGAAATGATTGAAGTAGTAACAAATATAAATATCTGGGTGTTGATCAAATATTTTTTTTTTTTTTTAAATAAAGATACGATCTTAACTCATTGAAGTTAAATAAGTATCAAATTTAATAAAGTGTAGCTTACTAACAAGATATCATCCTGTTAGCCAGTTTATGGATTGACATCAGTAGTCCATTGACTATAACTACGAAAATTAGTTTATATTAATCTATTTATTTATCCTATAGATTTAATGATTTCATAATAAGTCTGCCGGGTGGCGTCTTTTAAGACGCCTGATGTCTTGACTAGTATCTAGTAAACTGGTAGCTTCCACATTGACATGTTGGTGTAGCCTCTTCTTGTGTGCTGTATCGAATTTTCTAATCTCGTTTACAAGCGGGATGTGCAAGTCTCGATGAATATCAACATTCCTCGAATAACGACATGCTCGACAATTGCTCTTAGTATTAAGCTTTGTCTAGCTTGGATCTTTGCTCTAGAAGACCTGCTGGTACAGCCCCGTAACTGCAGACAATAAGTACATATTGGCTTTATGATCTGCCGATACAGTAGACATTTGTACCTTACGTCTAGAGGCGATTTCCGTCCAATAAGCCAATACAACTGTTGAGTTTTTTTCTTTAATCTGTTTACATTTCGTATTTCCCAGGTCAGGCGCTTATCCAGCTGCATACCAAGGTACTTGACTGAGTTGACTTGTGGAACAGGTTTACCTCCTAAGTACACTTGGTAATGTATATCTGTTCGTCGGCATGTGAAAGTTATATGCGCTGATTTTTCTTCATTGATTTTAACTTTCCAGTTTGAAGCCCATTCATGCATTTTGTTCAAAGAGTTTTGCAATTTATTTACAGCTTCAGAATGTTTACTGCTAACGGCTAATATAGCTGTATCGTCGGCGAACGTAGCTGTCGTCGTTAGCGCATCCGTCGGCAAGAAGAATTGAATATGTAATAAACATACACTTTTGTTTGTTGGAAAAATATGAACATTAATTTATATGTTACAATATCAGGTTAAGAAGGTGATTATTATAATGATTTATTGTACACTATTAGATAATATTAGATGCACAAACGTGAGATATGACAGAGAAATTATTTAGCAAACATTTGTAAAGTAAAACAAATAATGATGCTCGTATGTGGAACAATGATGATTGTACATTAATTACAGTAGAATCAAATTAGACAAATATTCAATATAAATAAAACTAATATTATAAATAGCCGTCAACAAGTGAAAATTTGACAGAATAAACTAGACAAATGTTCATTCATATATATATATATATATATATATATATATATATATACATATATATATATATATATATATATATATATATATATATAGTGGCAGGCATTCCAAGTGAGTGTGGCAATTTCCACTTACCACGAAAAATCATCTGAAAATAATTTTTTATCATAACTTGTAAAATTATATAAACGTAAAAAGCGATCATATTGCCGCTTATTACTTCAACAATGGCACGGGATACATGGTGCCATTGACTATTACTGGTTGATATACAGACAGTTGAAACGGTATTTTAGTAGTATCACTGTTAAATGTTAGTCTTGGAAACTGGTAAGGATGAAATAACATGTGTAGTGTTATCAAACTTATTGAGTACATAGGTTCCAGGATAGCAATTGGATAATTCATTAACACAGTAACATGCATAAACATGGATGAAAATCATGCTTACAGTAAACGACTGTTATATTTTTTTTTGCTGGACAGTTTAACGTGGTTTATTACATGTGTAATGCGAGTAGACTGTATGTTCAGATTTTTTTGTAAACAAAATACGTGTTAGTGGAATTCATTGAAAAACCTTTTTTCGCGATTCAATTTTAACGAACAGTTAGAAGTTTGTGATAAACCGAAATTCGAATTACGTTCTTTCAAAATTGCAACAAAAGAAAAGATGGTGCGATTTTTACCAAACGTTTTAATGTACCGCAATATGAAAACATTTTGCGATTAACTAATTGTGAAGGTGGTGCAAAATTATTTTGCTGGCTGCGTCTATTATTTGTCGTTAAAAAAGATAAATGCGTATTGAATGATACTACTCAGGTGTAAGATAACTCGAATAATTAGATCATTGTGGTAGAAAAGAGCGAACATTTTTTTTGTTCTATAAAACTAAAAAAAATTGGTAAGCGGCGCATACATTTACAATGGAGTGATCGAGTCGGAATTGAAGTGATGGAACATAACGAGACTGTAGTAGAAACTAAAAACATTCATTCCCCTGTATTATCTTGGTATTCACGAGCTTGTCTTCTAACATGCTAATTCCGATAATCGTGGTAATTACGTAGTCATTTTCCAATTAGTTCGAACTACGATATTACAAACCTACATGCATTGACAATATTCCGCCATGCCTCAAATCGTACTCCCAATGATTTGATTTATTGGCTACACGTTTTTGTTCAAACATCGAAAATAAAAAGTACGTTTATATATTACTGCGTCGGAATCATTTACGTTTCATATGCGGTCACACTGCAAAATGCACCAGAGAAAGATTTATGAAATTTATTGACGTTATTTCGGATCGATCTGCTAATGGTATACTTGAATATATTAAAAGTATTATATAGTAATATGATTTTAGTAATACATATATATTCCGTTCGCATAAGCGCGCTACCAACATCCGTCGTTAAACCACGTTTATACACATTATACACATAGGTAGACTTATTATTCTTTTATATATATATATATATATATATGAGTGTGTGTGTGTGTACACACGAGTAAAAAACTCTGTATCGAATTTAGTTAAAATGTCTAAGTTTCACTTCCCTGCGCTCCGAGGCACAGATGTTTTTTTGTAAATAATTTTTCGTTTCGTGTAGTATTATAATTTACACGGTTATCGCTTAGTCTGTAGAAAAATTGGATAGCGTGTGTGTTTATTTGTTATTACGAAATTATACCGTGAATATAGTATATTTTCATTTAATTCAAATTTTATAAAAGCTTAAAATTGGTAATAGTTATAATGGTAGTAATAGCAATAGAATCAGTAATAGTAGTGATATTAGCAGAATCGGTGGTTTCAATAGTATTATTGATGTCGAGAGAACACTGATTAATTGTAGCTAGCTAATTTATACGCAGGTAATAAGGGGAGATTATATCTACTATATTCCACGTAGGATTTCTCGATTAATTTATGAACTTTATGTTATCATCATCATCATCATTATCATAGTGCCATACTCGTCGAAGAACGTTGCGATTACTAATTTATCGATCAAGTTTTGCGCCTGTCAATAATTGCTGTATGGAAGATGTGCTTGTCCAACTTTTAATATTTTGTAGCCATATTTCATATTTTGATATGTATATATAAACATACGTATATATATATATATATATATATATATATATATATATATATATATATATATATATACACAATATATATATAATGTCTTGCGACAAGGATTACTGTCGTTGGCAAAATTTTAAAATGTATTCCAGTTCATAAAATGAGTACGATATTTTTAGCTGCAGTATCGGTTTATTCTTTATAACGTATAAAAATTATTCGTTCATTCATTCATTCATTATAGTGTGCCATGCCATGTCCGTTATCAAACGTTGGCTATCCTGCTGGCAGTCTTACGTAGGTCTCAAACTGCTCGGAATAAACTTATCATCGCTGCTAGTAAATTGTACCAAAGATCCTCTAACCGGGTTGTCTGTTTCCTTTCTGCTCGTGATATTCTTCCTTGGAATTTTTTTTTTTAAAAATTGGATAACCGTTTGACTTGTGTTTGTCATTCGTTTCTTATTCATTTGTGTCGAAATATTCGTCGTAAGTTCGATATTTTTTGTCGTTGTTCCGATTCGTTTCCAGTTTTCACTCGTACGCGGTGATATTTTCACGATTACACATTACCCTGAAACCTTAATAATGTTTATCACAGGCGAGAAATTAATTTTCTTCTCATTAATATTTTGACCCAGAGAAGACGGACGGTTTTGTTATTTTTTGAATAACTCAAAAACTATTCGATCGAGATTTTATTAAAATTTTATTTAAAAATATGAAAACGATAGATTAGCTTACGATCATTTGTGGAACACAATATCGTTCAGATGACCGTCATTTTCAAAAATACATATTCATTCAGTCTTTTTACAACATTTTCGACGATTTTCTTCGAGCATAGGTCGCTGAACCAGTGAAATTTCTTCAGAAATCCGAGTTTTCATGTTTCCAGGTAAACGCAGGCCCTTAAGGTATCCCTACAAAAAAATCGCGTAACTTTGAATTTTGTTCGAAACTTTCTTTGCACTGTCGATTCACGCCGAAAATAACGTTCCACACAAAACGCGCGCTCTTTCTCGTTATAAGTTGTCATGTTAACTAAAACTGTCCAACAATTTAATAAAAGACTATATAACAAAAAGGATACTAGCGGTACACACCCGGTAACCGTGACCTTAGATTAGGTCCGGAGGTTTTCTACTTCATAAGCGTCTTATTATATCGCCGATCCCAACAGCCCTGATCTAGGAGAATTTGCATGATTTTCCAACCTCAAAAAGCGTCACTCTATGTGGATCGTTTAACGACCGCACGTATATAGAGAATGTTCGAAATTAATTTATTAAACGATAATTGTCACGTTTTACCATTTTCACTACGTTCAGCGTTGATCTACTACGTGCATTACTTTCGGATATATACGTTTAATTTTGTCTTAGCGCATTTAGATGAGACAAAATAGGGAGACGCATTTAATAGTTTATTAGTTAGTTTAAAACTAGAAAAACTAAACACACGGTGAAATTCGTCCCTTTGTCGATGTTTAGCGTTCGTTTAAAAATTACAATCTGCTAGATTGTACTACTTACAACTCTCAACGTTCCCAACTAGCATTACCAACAACAATTAAAGGCATGCTAAACTCAAATGGCAACACGCACCTTCAAGTTCTCCGCTTCTTGTACAATACTGGTCTCTTCAACATGATCTGAGCTCTTCTCATCTGTGCCTCCGGCCTAGTAGCAGTACATGGCACAATGAGAAAATAATAATAAACAATGGACTAGTCTACTTCTTAATTGTCGTTTCGTATTAATATTTTCGCTTATAAAAAAACAACAATATTTTTATTTTAGTGTGTGTGTGTCTCATTAGGCCGGGTTTCTTCATTAAATATATCGTAAGAGTTTTTTCCCTTATTTATTAAAATTATATATAGTGGCGCAGCCAAACTTGATTTAAGAGGGGGTTCAAACAAAACTAAATTAAAACAGTAAACTCGAGTTAAATTGAACTTTAAGTAAATAACCAAAACTCAAGTAGGTTAAAATAAGCAATCCAACTCGCCAGAGTTATTTTTATACTTATCAGACGTCGAATATGTAATTCTACTAGAATCAATAGACGACAGAAATGTTTAACGTCACTGGAACACACTAACAGTATTGAGGACAGAGGAAGATGGTTACAATAAATTCCGCGAAAAAATAAACCATAAATAATGATTTTATATTTTTTGAAGGAATAATACATAGTTTAACTAAATTTAATATTTAAAATCTATTCTTCGCATTTTTCTATCTATTCTTCGCATTTTTCTACAAAATTCTTCTAGTACCTTCTATATTACAAAACTATTTATTTACTTCAAAAAATCGATTTAACAAATGCAAAACGGCATTTAACAACGAGTATATATTTTCTTATTATCAAATGATTCCAAGGCGGTTTCAGATCCCCAAAACCAACCCCTGGCTACGCCACTGTGTATATATATATATATATATATATATATATATATATATATATATATACCTTACTCACTTAATCCGTGTATCCGGCAAACGTGCGTAAGAAATTACAATGTTAGTAAAAAAATTTTACGCAACGGTTTAATAAAATATTACACTTTATATATATATTTTTTTTTTCTTATAATACATTTATATATATACATACATTATAAAAAAAAATATATAGTAGCTTGCGAAATTAGCTTATGGCCACCAGTAATGACTATCAATATATATTAATCTTAAATAATTCCGAGATAAAAATAGGAAATTTTTCTAATAGAATAATTTCATTAGGATTAAGAGTGCAATCGATATTATATAATTTTCTCAGATGTGTATATATATATATATATTGTCATATGTTCCAATATAGAGAACACATATAATTTAGGACAAAAAAATTCCATTAAGTAGGAAGCAAAACTACCGCTGACGTATATTTTTGGAAACGTATAGTTCTTTAATACACACATACACACATTAACGCACGTATGTATAACGTATACGTAGTATACGTGTATATAATACACACACTCACACACACACGCCATTTGCCAAAACTGTGCCTATATATACAAAATTTATGTGTATCTATCTTAGCTAGGTCATTGGAATCATTATCTATTATTACGCAATATAGTAATATTTAAAGTTGGACGATGCGTAATGACTGGTAAAAAAAAACCTGCCGAAATATCTTAATACGATTGTACGTGCTCTGAACGTGTGAAATTATTCATATGTATATACATGAAGTGCACAATACATATCTATATATATATATATATATATATATATATGTGTGTGTGCGCGAAGGAGAGAAAGATAGAGTGAGTTAGATAAACATCAACGCCGGCTAAATTGCTAATTACACGCGTTAAAAGGTCACTAGCGTTAGCGAGAGTAAGTTTTTACCTCTGGATGATATACGTATTTTAAATAAAATATAATGACGTAAATAATATTTACACCCGGCATCATTATCATTTGATTTATTTATTGATTTAATATACTTATTAATTTTGTTTATTTAGAGTCGCAATTAAGTAATAGTTTTCGGATACGAATTTTGACGTTGTTCAACTGGTCCCTCGTTAAATAAAAAAAGTCGAAATTAAAATAAATATTTCCTTATTAAAATTTACTACTACTACTACTACTAATAATAATAATGATAATAATGATAAATTAAATAAAAATTATTGGTATTTAAATTATTGTCTCTTGCAAGAATATCGAAGGTTGGACAATACTCGTAATATAGATATTTTTCCTTACCTCCCGGATAAAATATATTTAGCATTCGACTGTAGTAAATTTTTTTTACCGATTTTTCTTTTAGTAACTACTGCGAAAATATTTAGTTAAGCAAATTTATTAGTCGGTGTACGAAAGGCGAAAATAGCAATCTTTTATCGATTCTAATGAACCTTCAACCGGACCTTCATATAGATATATAGATATTTTTTTTTATATTTGCTAATTTACAACTAGCTCTGTAGGCTATTAAGTAAATGTAATATCTCAGTATCATATGGCTTGTTAAAGAATCCTGCCCAGTGACAGGATCTCATACAATATGTATACGGAATGTATACTTTATACTAGATCCATAAATTTTGTTCTCTTCAATCTGCGAATGACTGCGTAGTTATCTAACAGTGCAACTGCCATATTATTTAGACTCCAGTCTTGCGGCGTGATTTTTAGCTGTTTACACAATTTCATCCTTTACGTAATTTATCTTTAGGTCTGTGTGCAGAGTTTGATTGGTCACATACCAGTGGCTCATTTGCAATGATTCTTAGAACTCTTTTTTGTAATCTTTGTATAATCGCTCTGTTACTCTTTTTCGAGCAGCCCCATAGTTGACATTCGTATTTTCAGACAGGTTTGACGACCTGGTTGTAGAGCAATAGCTTATTTTCAACTGCTAGTTCTGACTTTAAAAGCCAGTACATCTGATTAATTTTAATGCGTATTTCAGTACGCTTCGTTATTGTTTCTTCCACGTTAACCGTTTATCCAAGTATATTCCCAAAATACCTGACTTCGTCTTTTAATGGGATAATATTTCCATTCATCATTACGTTACTATCGTTTAATCTCCGATTAGTAAAAATTGTGTCTACCGATTTGTTTTCATTTACTTTGATACGCCATGTCATAAACCAGTCAGATAATTTGTAAATCGCCAGCTGTAGACGCGTATTTGCCTTTATTGGGCACTCGTCAGACCACAAAATAGCCGTGTCATCTGCAAAAGTAGCAATTTCAACGTCAGGCAGAGTGTGAGCATCAGCCGTATATATGAGGTACAACAGCGGCCCCATAACACTACCCTGAAGCACTTCTGCTTCTATTGAATATATTTGTGATTCTTCACTGTCATATTTTACAGAAAAGAATCTTTCACTGAGATATGATTCAAGGATTCTGAATACTCGAAGAGGAAATTGACGTCTGATTTTATCCAATAAGCCCTCATGCCAAACTCTATCAAATGCTTGACTAATTTCCACGAATACAGTGTGGCAAACTTTTTCTGTTCCAAAGATGTTTCTATCATATCAGTAATGCGATGTACTTGTTCGTTGGTACCGTGTTTAGTTCTAAAACCGAATTGGTGTTCAGGGATAATTTTTTTGTCTTCGACTATAGGCATTAGACGTTTGACCACAATTTTTTCAAACAGCTTCGAGAGTATTGGTAATAACGAGATTGGTCTATATGATGTCAGTTCACTTGGTGACTCTGATGGTTTTTTTCACAAATATAATTTGGGAAAATTTTAGTTGAATGGGAACGTATTCAAGCCGAATTATAGCATTAATAATATATGTTAATATAGATATAGATACATTTGAACGGTGTGAAATGTATTTAAAAAAATAATGTAAATCTAAATAAGTATTTGATTTTTATTTCGGGTTTCTTTCTTTTATATTTGTTATAAATTGTATATATTTTTATATTTAATTTTTTATGCCCGCTTGATAATAGCTTAATAGTCGAAAAGATTTGTTTTTTTATATATATATATATATAAAAATTTAGTGATTTTTTATTACTTTTTTATTTTATTTTATTTATTTATTTACAATAATTGGGCTTAAGTTTATTACTTTTTTATTGTTTATATACGTACATAAACTCAACTTCACTCATTTTCTCGTGAATGGTGATGAATTCTATTTAATATAATGGTAAATTTGATGAACTATTATTGCCCATGCCAGTACATATCTAAATTCGATTGTATATATATATATATATATATATATATATATATATATATATATTGTGTGTGTGTGTAAATTTATATTGTGTACGAGGTTAAAAGCCTTTCAATGCGGTGATTTTTCTCGAATAGTTGAGAGTGTGGGTGAGAAATTTCGTAGGACTTCATTTTCCAAACAGCTCCGTTCGACAAAGATGGGATAGGTTGAAAGAATGACGTTAAAATTTCAGATCGAAAATTTTCTATTGTCAATTATAAAAAATAGTCTTTAGGAATTTTAAATTTTTTCATTTTTTTATGGTTATCATTATTATTATCATCGTTGCGCTTAGATATGTCCTATTTCTTGTTAATGACGTGGCGGAAAAATCCTCTTTAGTTTGAATATGACTTGCACTATATAACATGCACTGCCTTCTTGGAACGAATACCTTATTTTCAACTTTGATTTAAACACACCCACGCGCGCACAGACATATATAAACGCACATGTATATGAATTATATATATATATATATATATATATATATATATATATATATAAAAACATTCGACGTTATATACAGAATGAGTGAGAGAAGCCTAGAGAGAAGGAACATATCATAAAGCTTTTTTCTGTATTTCATTTTCACGCGTGTGTGAGTGATTTATATAAGATTAAATTGCGGTTAGTGGCCGAACCTTAAAACGCCGTTGATACCGGAATGATTCATGACGCATCAGTTTGTGTGGTATTTTTTAAATTTAATTTGTTGCGTTTTTTCTGACGCAATAATTGCCGCAAGAACGCCAGCTAAAACATTTAATAATTCAAGTTTTTGAAAGTAATAAATCGCATTGTTCTTTAATTAAATTTACTTACTCTCGGGTTTTTACTATTATTTTACCTTTTACGAAATTATTATTATTATTTTATTTTCATTATAATTTTTTGATGCCTTTGCTAATTCATAACTGATCCTAAGTTAGTCTCTAAAGAGATAAGTTTATCTACATCACGTCAAATATCAATTTTAGTATAAACTAAACAAAATCGTAACACAGTTTAATCACTATAGGTTTTTTATCGCGAAGCTTTTAGTGATTAAACTTGATTTTCTTTGGTTTATAATTTATAAAATCACTACTCTACAATATATTCAACAATGAATTTTAATCAATTTACTGTTTTAGACCCGTTTGCGTATTTTTGTTCCGTATCGATAATCTGCGCAATAATGAAGTGATATCGATATTGTTCCGAATTAATTACGATATCTTGCCAAAGATTAAAATTTAAATCGGATTATTTACATACCGATAAAAACTGTTTATAAAATACGCACGCGATAAATATATTTGTGTGTGAATATGCGTGTTGTGTACATTATGGACGCTATATCCTGGCATGTATTATATAACCGGATGTTCAGAAATTTGTTAAAATTTGTACTTCCAACAGATAGCAGTCGTAACATGTTTGATAGCGATCGTACGTAATTTTGTATCTTTCTAGAATTTACCCGAGAAATTTCGATACTCCAATAATAACAATATCATTCTTTATATAAACGTTAATGGTTTTAATATCTTTGTTTACAAGTCTCTACATTGAAATCTGTTCATTAGATAATTTTGTTTTTTGCGTTGTTAACTGAAATACTCTATTATTAAAAATAAAGATTTTTAATTAACTCCAAAAAATACGACTCTGTATATATAACGATATCTTCTCTCTCTGTTTAACGGTTAATTTAGGTCAAAGAAAACACGTCTAACATCTGCGATGTCATTCGACAATGATTATTTCTATTATTATAAGATCATTATCATTATTATTATCATTGGTATTATTATTATTAACAAATATGAAAATAGAGAAAATAAAAAATAAACGTGTTATTCAACACGTCGCTTTATTTATATTATAAGCACGTACAATCTTTATTTATTTTCTTTCTATTTTTTTTATCGTAATTAAATCTTCAACAAATGTTGTTCATTTGTTTGTTTTTAACAAATTGTATGTATTTAATAATAACCGCAAAAAAAAATTAAGCTGTATAACTAAAACTGTATAGGTATCGTGTATAACGCTAATATTAAAATAATTAAATATTTAAGAAATTTATTAAATGCATAATCTGTATAAACATCGCCAATATATATATATATATATATATATATATATATATATATATATTTTTAAAGTATATAATTGTAGTACATTTGAAAACCACCAAATTACCTGGATAAGATTCATAATTTAATAATATTGAAAGTACGTTACTACAAAACACTAATTATATATGTTGTTGTTATATAGCATATCGAAAAAATTATATCGCGACACCTAATGTATATTGACTGCTGAAACGCATAGAACAAGAAAACAAAAATATTATATTGCATACACATTTTTTAATCTATTCCGAAGTTCTCAGTGGAGTCATTGAAATCAAAGTGTCTACAAAGACAAGAGGAAGTAATGAGCTTGTAATTAATTAGTGTAAATGGAAGTGTAGCTGAAAAACGATACCCGTCTAGAAAAAAACACACATATATATATATATATATATATATATATATATATATACACCACCACCACCATCAGTATGTAAGAGCATGATCTTGTCGTTGTAGCTAGCTAATCATTTTCTTCCATTCCTTCCTGTTGTCTGCTATGTTCTTCATCTCTCTTTATACGTCATTTGCATTCTGTCTTTTACTCGATCGATCCATGTCTATCTATTCCCCTTCTTCTTTCCAATTTTCCTTCGATTATGACCTTCATGAATATGCCGCAGTATGTGCCCTAGAAGTCTTTCGCGTCTTCGCTGTATTGTTTCTATTAGTTTCCTTTTTTCATTTACCATTTCCAAAACCTCTGAATTCATTTTCTTCTGCGTTCATGAGATCTTCATCATGCGGCGCAAACTCCACATTTCGAAGGCTTCCAAGGGTTTTTTTAAATTTAGTGTCAACACCCACGTTTCTGAACTATATAGTACTATTCCATATGTATGTTAACAAAAGTTTTTTCCGTATTTCTATTTTCATGTGTTTATTAAATAAATCTCTCTGTTTTTCACAAACGCTTGTTTGGCTAATTATTATTTTTATTTCTTTATCACTTCTTCCTGTGCTCGTTATTATACTACCCAAATATTTAAACTGTTCCACTTGCTCTAAGATCTTGTTTTCTAACATTATGCGTATTTTCTTTTCATATTTTGCTGCTACTAGAACTTTTGTTTTATTTTTGCTTATGTTTAAATTTATTTGCTTTAAGTATTTCTGCAATATTGTTATTTGTTGTTGCAGTTGTTGTTCATTGTCGGCCAATAATGCGATATCGTCTGCAAATCTTATGTATCTGTTGTCCATTTATTATACGTGTAATAATTCTTTGCAAATAGAGATGAAAAACACAGTCCCTTTGATAACTATCTGTAGATGCAAAATGAGTTTTAAAAGGATATATATATATATATATTCAAAGGAAAGAACTATAAATTTAAAAGTTACAATAATAAATAAAATGAAAGTGAGGGGAAGTATAGACTATGCACTAAAGATGTGGGTACACAATATAGTTAATTTTAAACATGAAATAGATCTAAAGAAAATTTTAATCAAACTCACTACGCACGCTAGGAAGTTGGTTTAGGTGATGTTAAATTATAGCCGTCTGTAGATGTTTATAACTACCTGATGATAATATTATACGAATGACTGTTCGATAAATATATCGGCTTACTGTAGTTCAGTTCTCGCAGAATGTTTGAAAATTTTAGATCAACGTGTGTAGAGTGTACAGAACTACTTCGCATAATGCGGTAGTTGTAATAGTAGAAAATCTTCCTACGGGTAATCTTAAGGTCAGGAGTTATATTTGTCGTGAAAAAAAAAATTGTGTCATATTTTGTAAACAACACAATTTTCAATCGGATGAACACTCTACTATTACTATTCATAACAAAACGTACATAGGCAATGTGTAAAGTAGGCACAACCGAACATCTATCGATCGAGTGCCCATTATACTAATAAGAAATTTCTGTGCAGTTCGTTTTAATATGGAAAAAAAAAAAAACTTTTGCGTCTTAGCACCCGAGATTTCAAAAACCTGAATTCCTTGCGCAATAGTACAATGCGAAGTATGTGCCTGTGTATTTATGCTTATTTTATTCGGACATATTGCGTACGTGTGTTATAGGATGTACGCGTTAATTTATATAATGTTCTTATCATCATCCTACATTAAAATATTGAAACTTTTTCGACATCTACCTAGTCTCGAATAATCGACGCTATGTAAATTATAAAATATAAAATATAAAATATTCTGTATCAATTGTAAACTCTATTCCATTTTACGCGATTTTAATACGTAATAAACTCGGCGATAATTGCACGTGTGTGTGTGTATATATATGTGAATGAATCGGTTACAAATGAAATAGTACACGACCCGCATAATAGGCGAATGTTTGCAAAACTTTTAATTACTCTTTTTCACATTGTAACTGTATAAGGACCCGCGCCTGTTTGATTAAGCCTAACCAACTATATAAGAGACGCGGTTAGGCAAAAAAGAGTTGAAAAGTACACTAATGTCGAATACAACTCCCGGACAACTCGGAGGATTTAAGACAAACGTCTCGAAAATCATATGACTTAGGTGGTCGTAGTCACTTCGTTGGAAGTCTTCACACATGCTTTCAGCTTCATCACCGTTATTGTCAAAGAAATAATAATTAAAATAATATATATCTAAATTAATAATAATAATGATGAAAATAATCAAATGTATTTCTGCATCAAAACATGCTTGTATTAATTTTTAAATAATATCAAATAAATAAAATACAATTTTAAAAAATAAATGTATTTTACTTTTATCACATATGTACGACTGAACTAACCGTACAAACTGTAGATCAGCTTTTCGATAAAAAAATATCGTACTTGCTTACTCCATCTATTACTCGTTCCGAAGCACACGCAAATAAATAACGGACAAAATTATAATGATAATTAGTAAAAATAAAATAATAATGATGATCGCGTGACTTTATAACAGTCAGAAAGAGATCATGAACGTTAGGGTTAGATGCTAATATAGAAATAGAATCTCTAACCACAATAAAAATAAGGTTCACATAACGAATAGTTACGAAAAAATCTGAAACATATAATAAAATTTGATCCGGAACAACTAGTGTAATAAAGAATTTCAGTCAAAATTAAATACTGAGTCAGCAGACTGGGATGACACTAAGAAAGGATTACTCAGTGCAGCATCAGAGACAGCAAATGACATTCTACCGGAAAAGAAAAAAAATGAACATTATATAAGGTTTAACAATCAAAGATCGAAAACATCCGAAATTATTAGAGCGACAAAAAGACAATACGAAAGAGAACAATTAGTTCAAATACTTCCGAAGGAATAATACTATTGCAGAAGCTTCGGAGAATTTAAACGAAAAAAACATCAAAAGGATACAAATCGGTAGAAAGAAGGATAACGTAAAAGTTTTGATTGCATATCGCAGATGACTTGGCGATTTTATCGCAGAACATAAGTGATTCGATAGAACAAATAAATATTCTTAAAGCGGAACTAAAACAAATATATGACCAATCTCGATTTATGGTCACCAAATATGGACGTATAAAAAGAGTCACAGCACATTCAAATATCTAGAGGAATTTATACAGACAAACAACATTGGATAAAACGGTTAACCAAGATGGAATAAGAAAAATGTAGTCAGCATTTCAGCCGACAAAAGATATATATGATAAAAAATCAATATAACATCTAAGTTAAGACATTATAGTGATTAAACCCGGAATGTCTGTATGCGTCGGAGTATTTAGCAATAAATGCGAGAGTAAAGAATTGAAACAGATCAAATTGAACGAAAGTAAAATAGTATACGCAAAATTCTGGGACCGAGACACGATCTGGAAATATGAAAAAAAAGAAATGATAAACGAATATACGAGTATACTGAAGATATTATCAATACCGTGAAAAAGAGAAGATTAAGACGGCCATTTGAAGAGAATGGAGACCAACAGTCTAACAAAAACAATTTTCCAGTACTTCGATAGGAATCCTAGATAGACCTTAAGAAAATTAACGTTACCGAAGATGACTTTATGGATAGAGTTCAGAAGTAGCACATTCTTGAAGAAAAGTTGAAAAAGAAAACCAAATGGACAGATGAAAGGAAGAAAAAACACAAATGAAGAAATATTGCAGTGAAAGTAATATAAAGAAATAAACGTCATGAAGATATTTTACCACGTGGTCCATGAATTCGAAAGAAGAATAATGATAACAATTAATAAAATAAAATTTATTTTAATTGTAAAACATATTATGTACATATTACAAGTAGTAATAAAATTTACAAATATAAAACGAAAAATATTACAAATGAAAAAAAATAAATAAAATAAACATTGAGAAAATTAATAAGAATAATCGATCAATTAATTCATTTATCTATTTCTTCTTATATCCTAAAGTGTCCTAAAATAATAGATATATTAATCGCGAATTTAATTCACTCGCTAACACTGGAATTATAGTTATGTTAAAAAAAGTAAAAATTCGGTTAAACAATTTAATAAATTAAAAACCAAGTCGCCATTTAACCGAAAGTACTCCCTAAATCGTATAATTAAATACGAAGCTACTATTACAATCAGTCGCCACAAACGTAAAATCAGAATGAGCATAAATTTGCATATTACAAAATTATACGTCGTTCTTGAAATAAGGTTAAAGCGCTATATCGCAAGAAACTGCACGCTTACAACCACGTTACTTCATGACTCTTCCATACAGCGCGAAGTAATGAACCCGACATTACTTATTTCGCGCACTATTATATTATCTGCCGACTATGACATCGAGTCAGCATCGAATCAATTGCAGAGTCATCTAACTAGAAGAATGGTTCGTATATTGGAAAGTTAGTCAACGAAATGTTCGCACATTGTGTTCACGCTGAAAAAGAATTGTACGAATTATCCGGCATTAAAATAAAGTAGCAATCCTCACTATACGGGTAGTGCGAAATACCTCTCGGTGTGCAGTAAATTTTAATATTTACCTGGAAGGCCCTCCACCTTCCCCGAGCCGGTGTTCCTCAACGCCGGGACAAGTCCCGTTAAGTTTATACCACCGACCCGTTCCTTCCAGAGACCGTCAAGACGGCTTCCAGCCCGATGTATTCGGTGGCGCGACTGAGGTATCGCGGCAGCCGTCACCGTCTAACTCTCCACCTACCAGCATGTTCCCCGGGTCCGAAGTCCGGGCCGGTAAAAACGATTACAATCGTTTAGTGAAACTCGAGAGACCGAGCTACTGTCCCCCAACGAGAAGCGCAAGCGACTCGTCAGGTACTAGACGAGTTCATCTCGGGTATCGAGTTTGCTGCCCCATAGGGCAGTACAGCGCAAACTTCGTTTCCGCTTTCTAGCGCTATTCTATAAAGAATGCGCACAAGCTGTTGGCCGGTGGACCAGGTAGATTTCTGACGGAAGAAATCTGTCCAGCTCTCGGCCGGCACGCCCATAATTTGACGATACCGACCGAATGCATTTTCCCTGGCCGAAGTTGCTCGGCGGCAAGTTCCTCTAGGCACATCTGTTAGTGCGTTCAACAAATGGGCGACCGTGCACGCACCAGCACTACACACGCACTGCCGAGGCGTTTCTCGCAAGGAGAAACGTTGCTCGTAGCACGTGAACGGGCCGTGCCGCGTACCGAAACATGTTAGCGCCAGCGAGGTGTGCACTCGGATTATAAATTGATCTAAACGCGTCAATGCCAAAAAGAGACAACATAAAATTTAGTAGCATCGGTTAATCGGGAAGACATCTCGGCTTCCAATGGAAAACAAAGTCTTGTTGTATAAGGCGATCCTAAGGTGTCTATATAGTTTTACGGAATAGAACTTTGGAGCTCAGCTGGCGATAGTCGGGTTCGCGTGCGCAATGATGATATACAAAAAGATTTGCAAATACAGTCGATCAAAGAAGTGATTTGCAACCGTAAGGAACGATACGTGTAACGACTAGAAAAACACATTAACCGCACCCGGTCCAGAACCTGACAGTAAACCGGTCCAGATTCGTACGCTTAAATAGGCTTAATATTATTAATTAATATATATATTCTATAAGATCGCGTACCATTCGAAAAAAGATAAGGAGCTGCGACTACTGGGACGACAAATTTAAAAAAAAATCACGTTATTTATACATTGCTCTAAATAAGGCGAGCGCATAGGCACAAGTGTTACCTGAATTCGCATACGTTATATATGAAATAAAGTCTCGAGGTCTATAATGAAAGCCACAGTTACTCGATACCAACTAATAAATTCGTATAAAATTTCAAACGAAAAATTCGATATATATTCCTACACTAGTTTATACGCTGAACACTTGCATTTATTCATACATTTCAGAAATACTCGAAAGTTTAGAGGTCAATTTAAAAAAAAATTTTTTGTATTTATCTTTCTTACGTTGTCTTGCATAGACAACGTAAGATCTAGTTGGCACATTGGTGACCACCTACGCTCTCTTGAGTATGGCACATAGAAGAAGAATTTATCTTTCTAGGATGTACAGAAAAACCGAACATAAATTTTTACTAATAACTCCGGCGCTTTCTGATAATGCATTATCGGCTGCTCCATATACACACACGCACCGCGCTCTAAGTCAGTAGTTTTTGTTATAACGGTGTATAAATTGCACGCATTGAAACGAAATCCAAATTATTCACGTAATAAGTTCAAATGTCGATATTCCGAATTCATTTTTCGAACCATTGTGCAACTCTTTTGAAGGTCTACGGTGATATTTTTCTGTATCACCCCAGTATACAACACCATGAGTTACGATCATTTCATATATATATATATATATATATATATATATATATATATATATATATATATATATATATATATATATATATATATATATATATATAAGCGGGAAATATGTTTCGAGGACAAATAATAATAATTATAATACGAAGAATAAAGCGATAATAATTTAATTTCAATTTATTAACACATTTAATAAAAAAAAAAAGGTTTACAAAACAGACCAACTAGGCGCATAAAGCTAAAATTGCAACATTATAAACGAAATTAATCAATTAAAGTTATAAATTATAAAATGTTGCTTTTTTTAATAATATTTCTGTATAAATTAAAGCAAAATCATTGCAATAAAAATAAATGTAACCAAAAATAAAAAACAAATTTAACTGTGCAGATAATACCCACACATACAAAAACTAATAACCGTACGTATAAGCGCATTAATGCCATCGTCTACTTTCGGTAGTGCATGTATGCAAACAATCGTACAAATAAGTGTATACCCGCGTACGTCAACACTTATACACAATTCATCCGTACGCCCGCACACAGTTATGTACGTGAGAACTGTATTTATCTGAAATTTGTCGTTAAAATCTTCACGTACACGTAATAATAATGAAATAACAAACGAAAATAATAATAATAATTCAACAATAATAACAAGCAGATAACGATCGTAGTAATAATAATTTTCAATAGAAAAAATATGCATTTAATTTTAAGAAAAATAATTAATCCGGAATTAGGTGTGAAGCCAGGGGGTGGTTTTGGTGGTCTGACCCACCACCTTGGGAATCAATCTGATAATAAGAAAATATATACCGGTTGTTAAATGCAGTTTTGCATTTGTTAAACCTATTTTGTTTTTGTTTTTTTATTTTCATTTATTTTGTTTAAATTTCGTCGTTTTTAAAGTAAATAAATAGTTTTGTAATATAGGAGGTACTAGAAGAATTTTGTAGAAAAACGCAAAGAATAGATTTTAAATTTTAAATTTAGTTATTACTATGTATTATTCCTTAAAAAAATATAAAATCATTATTATTAATCGTTTATTTTTTCACGGAATTTATTGTACTTTGTAACCATCTCCCTCTGTCATCAATAACATACTGTTAGTGTGTTCCAGTGACGTTAAACATTTCTGTCGTTTATTGCTTCTAATAGAATTACATATTCGACGTCTGATAAGTATAAAAATAACTCTGATGAGTTGGATTGCTTATTGGGGTTTAACCTACTTGAGTTTTGGTTATTTACTTAAAGTTCAATTTAACTCGAGTTTACTGTTATACTTTAGTTTTGTTTGAACCCCCCTCTTCAGCCAAGTCTGGCTACGCCATTGGTTACAAGCTTTCGTTTACCGAACAAACATTATTTATTCTTCTGGAAATCTCTTTTAATTTTTCTTCTGTCTTTTTCCGAGTTGTATAACTATGTTTATAATCGAAACGTATATTTGGTTCTCCGTAAACATTTTAGTCATTATTATTATTATTAAATTAAATTAACGTGCCATGTACAGCAGCCAATGCTAGAGGCACGATAGGAAAAGAGGATTAGATTGAGGAATAGAGACGGGATTGATGGAGGAAGATAATTAGGTTCGACAATGAAACATGATCATCTTTGTAGAGGAGATGGAGCGAAGGAGCAATATTAAGAGACGCTCGAAGCGAGGAGTATGAGGGACAATCGACTAGAATATGGGAAACGGAGAGGACAACATTATAACCGGGACACACAGGAGCCAAAGTTCTGTTAATGAGATATGAATGAGTAAGATGCGTATGTCCCAAGCGTAAATCTCTACGGTTTGAAAGCGAAGTTATCCAAGGATCAACCGAATATTTGATTTGCCGCAACTTGTTGGTTTGTGGCGTTAGCTGCCACTCCTTCTGCCATAATGAAAAAAGTCCATTTATGACGAACTTCTTAAGGTCACGCGCTGGAACTGGAACATTCGGAACCGGCAAGAACACAGCAGCTTCCCTGGCCGCTTTATCAGCCAGTTCGTTCCCATGAATACCGGCGTGAGCTGGAATCCACAGGAACGTCACCTTCTGACTCAGCCCTGCCAGTACCATTTCCGTCACTTTCTTGGCTGTTGGGTGCTGATCATGTTTGAAAACGTCGCAGAGAGCGCGGAGAGCTGGAAGAGAGTCAGAACATATAGTCGATGGTTTATCAACATCGGAGCGCGTTAAAGATTCCATGGCAAGATACATCGCGTATAATTCAGCTGAAATGACGGAGAATGTCTGTGGTAGCGAATATTGAATGATGATTGCTCCATCTCTGATAACTGAGCAGCCGGCAAAGCCATTAAATAGAGATGCGTGAGTGTAAAACATAGTAGATTTGCATGAACGTGACATAATTTCTTTCTTGATTTCATGGATGGGCAGGTTTTCTCTCCAAAGTTTGTGGATTTCGAGATCCGGCCGAACCAGATTATCTTTCCAAGGAGGTAACACGGAGGTATTATGAATGATTAATTTGGGGTTTTGGTAAGTTATTGCCTTTAAGATGTTGTCCAAGAGAGTCGGGTCTGATTGTTTTAATTTTAAAGAAGCTGGATTAGAAGATAAAGACAGTGCAGGAATCGAGAAGCCGGAAGCTTTAGACTGCACTACAAAATTGGCTAGGAGAAACCAACGACGATAATCAGGTGGCCATTCTGCTGACTCGGATTGTAGGCTGTTGATCGGTGTGGTGCGAAATGCTCCAGTCGCCAAACGTAATGCAGAATTATGAATAACATCGATGGTTTTGAGGGTAGATGGCATATATTGCGGCTCCATAATCTGTTCTTGATCGGATCAAACAACGATAAATTCGTAGTAAGGAGATTCGGTCAGCACCATAGACAGTATGTGATAATTTCTTCAGAATATTCATTTTTTTGTAGCAGGTTTTTTTGATGTGTTTCCACGTTAATTTAGAGTCTATAACCAATTCAAGATAGCGGACTGTCGATTTATTGGGAAGCGTCTTATCCTGAAGAGAGATACACATTTCACGCTTGCATTTACGAACACGACAAAAGTGCATTACGACGGATTTGCTACTTGAAAAGGATAAGCTGTTGTTTGAACACCAGGTAGTTAATCGATTTGTGCATTCTTGAAGGACGCATTCGCCAGCGGATCTGGTTCTACAGCTTACAAAGATCGTGAGATCGTCAGCGTATAATAAGCTTCGTACTGGGGAGTTGACCGCTTCAACCATATCATTAATCGCGATATTAAAGAGTAATGGGCTCAACACCGAGCCCTTGTGCCGTTCATTAAAGATCGTAAGGATGAGGACTTGCTACCAATCCGAACGAGAAAACTACGTTTGATGAGAAAGTTTTGTATAAATGTAATGAGGTTTCCAGTGAATCCCCAGCGGTATAGTTGTTCCATAATTTTATTAATCGGGATCTTGTCAAAAGCTTTTGATAAGTCGAAAAATACAGCTAGTAGATGAAAATTATTTGTTAATGCGTTTGTTATTTAGTCATATACGAAATAAAAATAAATTATATATACATATATATATATACATAATGATCCACTATGTACTTCGTTTATATATATGGTACCACCTCTGTATTTTTTTTTTGGTGTAAAATCGTTTTTTGTGTGTGTTTTTTTTTTTCAGAAAATATATTTAAAGATTGTTATTAAAAACCATTTCATACATGACTATATATAGGGTGTTTTGTTTTAATGTTGTAGAATTTCGTATCGAAAATTTCCAAAGTTATGATCAAAAATGTCAGTTTCGACAAATATCGAAGGAGGCATCTTCAATATGGAAATTAATTTTGGAACTTTTCGATCGGATTTAAACGATATTCCAGATATAAAATTCTAACTAATTATACTTACCAACCCTGTATAAAAGGCAAATTTCCAATCTTATAAATTCGAGCGAAAATCTTCGACGTGTACATTTCGATAAATACAGAAAAAGGTGACGGGAAAAAAAAATCAAATTTTCACAATTAATTTTTAAAAACAAAATTGCAAGTAAAGAAGAAAAGAGAAAATTTTAAAAATCCGAATTATATTTTAATTAAATGTTTATTTTAGGACGCTCGACTTCAAAGGTCATTTGCGCCGCGGAAATTAGATACAATAAATCACAAGAAAAAATTATATCCTACTTATAATACTATTTGTTTAGTTTGTAATAATTTTTTTAAATCGGTCATTTTCTTAGAAAATATATATTACTGGCTGCATTACATCTTCATTGTAGTGCTTCGCTTCAATCTAGTCCAGTTATTGACATTACGTTGTTGTTCGAATTTCGGACATTCTGTAATGACATGTTCTACGGTAAGCCATGAACCCTAAACTTGCATGTTACCGAAGACGCATTCTCCTCGATTCATGACCCGTGCGTTAACCTGGTGTGGCCGATTCGTAATCGGACTCATCTCTTCGTGTCTACTCAGTACGACGTCGTCCACTGTTCTATTCGCGGTTTGATTCTCCGTAATTTGTTCTGCGTTAATCTCGACCACGACTCTTGTAGAACAAGATTTATCGCGAATTTTAAGCTTATCCGTGAGTCGGGATTTCTAGTCCTTGGAGTTGGCTTTTGCCACGGTGGGTAGGAGGAGGCTTGTGTGGTTCAATCAACCGTTGTTAAATTAGTTTACAACGTAATCAAAATGCTTCGTTATTTTTACTGTATTTGTTTTCTAAATTTGAACGAAAGGTTTTGTAATTAGTTTGGATGAGTTTTCTTCGTACTCAAATCGAAATAATATTCCAACGCTAATAGGATTCTTCGATCTTTGAGTGCTGTTATATTAGTTTCGGAATGTAAGCTTGATACTGGACTTGTACAGGAAGCTCCGCTGCAAATACGAAGTGCCTGATTTTGAATTACATCTAATTTACGTATCACTTTTGGCGATGCTGTATCATTTACAATTGAACCGTAATCTAATAAAGATCTAACGTGTCTACCGTATAGATGCAATAACGTTCTTCTGTCGGCGTCCCACGATTTGTGGTGGTTGAGTAAATTAAGAGACTTTGTGCATCTAGCTTTTACGTAATCTACATGCGCCTTCCAGTTTAATTTTTTATCCATGATTAATCTTAGGAATTTAGTTTGATCGGGGGTGTAGTCGTACTGTTTAATTTTAGTTGAACAAGACGAACATACGACGTTTTCCTGTTAAATTGTACCACACGTGTCTTTTTCGAGGAGAAACGGATATTTTTTATCGAACTCATTCTTCTATTAATTCGATATTTTATCGTAGTTTCTTTTCCAGGGCAGAAATATTGTGTCCTCTGATATATATACAACCAGATCGTCGGGATAGATGAAATATTTTACAGGTTCCCTAATGCGCACTTGTAAGTCGGACAGTGTGAGTATAAATAGTAGGGGGGCTTAGTACGTATCCTTGAGGAACTCGGATTTCTTGACGTTTTGGTGTAGACAGGGTGTTTCCTATTCGAACTTTAAAATTTTTTGTTCTGTAGGAATGAACGTAGGAATTTAGGTAGGTTGCCACGGAGACCGTGGTTATTGTTGGTAGAATGGCTGTGGTAGATATGGGATCGAAAGCCTTTTCTATATCGAAAAAACGCAGATAACGTATTGATCCAATGTAAATGCATCCGGTATTTCTTGTTGTACCCGCATTAGATTATCAACAGAAGACGTCCTTTTCTAAAGCCACTTTGCTGGTTGTCTATTAAGTCGTCTCTTACAGCGATTCACATTAATCTGTTACCGATTATCTTTTTCATTAGTTTACATAGAACGCAGGTCAGAGATAATGGTCTATAACTAGCTGGGTCGTACTGGTTTTTATTTGCCTTGAGGATTGGTATGATATTGGTTTCCTTCCGTTTGTCTGGAATTACATTTGATTTCCAGATCTGGTTTAGTAGGTGGCAAATTGCATTAATATTATGACCTTGTAGGTGTTTTGTCATCTCAGGATGTATCCGATCAGGTCCCTTTATTGAAGTAGATGCTTCCTGGAGTGTACATCGTTATTTGATTCGAAGGTATTTTCTGTGTTATGGTAATTTCATTTAACCTTATTCTGTTGATAGAAGTACTCTGCCATAATTCCCGCAATTTTGTTGTTGTCATAAACTAGCTAATCAGATGGATTACATATCGCAGATATGTAATACGTTTTTCTCTTATTTGATATTTTCCTGATCTGACTCCACAGTTTAGTCACTGGGGTGTTTGAATTTATACCAGTGATAAAGTTATTCCAGGAGTTTTTCTTACTTTGCGTTACAGTCCATCTAGCCAGCCCTTGCTTTTTTAAATCGTAAAAGGTTTTCGTAAGTGGGACATCTTTTAAACCGATTTAGTCATTTATTTTCGCTTTGGATGACTGATTTACAGTTTTCGTTCCACCACGGGACATGTTTCTTTTTTCGTTTGGAATGAGTTTTAGGTATATATGAATCAGCCAAGGAGAGAATTTTATTTTTCATAATGGTATTTATTTCATTTGCGTTCGTACTGATTGTTGTGTCTGTTAAGTTGATAGAATTATTAAAGCTGTTCCAGTCAGCTTTACAAATTATCCAGTTTGGGTATATTTCACATCGTATTGAATGATGTATTAGTATAATTTTAGGGAAATGATCACTTTTACTAGTTTGCCACTGTATCCTGTGATTAATTGTAGAGCTGCAAAAAGTTAAATCGATAGCCAATATTGAACCATTATAGATGTTAAATCTGGTTGTTCCTCACGTGTTTAATAAGCTTATATTCGGATCGTTTAAAAGTTTTTTTATCATTTTACCTCTTTTATCTGTCGCTTTAGATCCCCACATTGTGGTGTGGTCGCTAAATTTTCCGGTTATTATATATGGTCTTTGGTATACACTTGGATAAGCGCCTTACGTGGGAAATCCACATCCGATCCAAAATCAAACAGATTAAGGCTAGAACGCGTCAACTGTACTGGCTTATCGGTCGGAATTCTACGTTGGACGTATCGTGTAAGCGCTTACTGTACCAACAAATAATAAAACCGATTTGGATGTACGGCATTCAGCTATGGGGATGTGCTAAGGCTGCAAATCGTGACAAGATTCAGACGAGACAAAATGTCATCCTGCGTATGATAGTCGACGCATATTGATTTTCGCGTAACGATGATATACACCGCGATCTTCAGATCATGTTCGTTAACGATGTAATCAAGGAGTGCGCTAAACAGCACGAGAAACGGCTTTCCCATCATGTCAACGTGGAAGCAGTGAAACTTCTCGACACACGATTAGACATTAGACGCCTTAAGCGTAATAAACCGCAAGACCTAGTCTTGTAGGCGATAAACTTTTTTATGGAAGCTTTAGCCAGTGGGCTAACGGCTTCACACTCGTTTGTATCACGTAATAAGATATGTTCTGTGTTATGTGATAAGCTTTATAATATAGTTACTTATTTAACGTTAAGTTAAGATTGTAACAGGTAAATTTAAAAAAAAAAAAAAAAAAAAATTATATATGGTCTTGGTAGTTGTTTGGTTATTTCTTTTAGGTTCTTCAAGCTAACTTGATCTTTTTCATGTAGATAAATAATCCATTTATTGGTCTGTTTAATAAAAGTTTTATAGCAATCACTTGAAGGCGCGACCGTAATTGTATTGCTTCACCTTTGATAGTATTATGCACGGCGATCAATACACCGCCTTTTGTTTTACCCGCTAATAGGCAGTCTTTTCGATGTATATTGTATTCTTTTATTTTTATATTGTGATTACTATTTAATTCGGTTTCCTGTAAGCATATTATTGCAGGTTCTAATTCTTGTATAAGTAGTTGTATAAAACGGTAGTTTAGAACATTATTTAAATCCCAGGATATTATATTTATTATGGCAAGTTTAATTTTATGATGATTATTAATCTCGCTCCTCATTGCTGTAGTCGAGAGCTAGTTCGCCCACTTCCGAAGTGGATGTATATTGCAATTCTATAGCGGCGTTTAGTTTTTTGATGAACCAGGTTAATGATCTTTTAGGGTCACTGTTTACGTTTGGAGGAATTTCTATTCCTGAAAAATCAATAGTAAAATTGACATATGTAATTTTATCTTTTTCAAATTTAAAATTGTGCATCAAATTTGTGAAATTTGTTGTGTTTATCGGACATACAGTTGGGTTAGTTAAATGCAATGCTTCTAATTATTCCTGAATGTTATTTAATTACCCAATGTGTAAGTTTAACTCAAGAGCTTCATTTTCTATTTTGGATTTTTTCTTTGTGTGTCCTTTGGTTTTACATTCTATACTTATATTTTTTACGTCAGTGAATTTATTTAGGTCTAGTGTATTCTTTCTTGTGTTTTTTTTTAGCAGTTTGTGATTCAGAGAAAGTGTGACATGTGGTGACGATGCTTGTCTTTTTAATAGTGATCTATTTGAGTTTACAAAATGATCTAGTTCGGGATTTATATTCCGCTCTTTTTCTGCTATAGATGTTGCTATACGTTCTGTGTTATCTATGTGGTCTGGCAATTCTTTATCAGTATTTGATTTGTTGAAATTTCTGATTCTGTATCTTTGATTTGTAGCAGACATTTTTTGCTGTGTGAGTGACCTGGTTTCTTTGACATGTCATATTTCTATCTGTCGTCAAAAAAATTCTATAGTCCTTGTCTTTAAAATAATCTGGGATGTATTGTTGGTGATTAACTTGAGAGTATAAAACTGTACGTTGGAAACTACAAATGTGTTGAGCTGGGACAAATTCAATATATATATATATATATATATATATATATACAGATTAAAAAGGATCGGGCTTAAAGAAGACCCCTGGTTGTAAACCTTGTATACTGTACGTTGATAATTAACTGACCTTGTAGTTAATGATATACAACGCTGTAGAAATAATCTACAAATAAAGTGGCAACAGTGCTCGGGAACACCTATAGATAATAACTTACACTGTAAGGTAGGTAAATGAACACTACCATAAGTGTCCATTATATCAAGAAAAACGGTAATAAAAATATTTTTCAGTAAGCCTGTTCTATATATTACCTAGCAGGTCACCCACGCAGTCAAAAGTGCTCGTATTACTGCGAAAGTCGTACATATTAGGAAGAAGGATTTGATTGTGTTCTAACCACCAATTAAGACGTGATGTTAAAACTGATTCACATATCTTCCTAAAACAAGATGCCAAAGAAATAGGTCGAAATTTTCCATTTTTCTTTGGGATGGGAACAACGACAAATATTATCCAAGAATTGGGGATCAATTTGGATTGCCAAACTTTATTAAGAATGTCCACAAAGATTGTGAAAAAGTTATCCGGTAGTTTCTGTAGTACTTCGAAAGACACGCCATCATGGGTGCAGTCAATTTTTTGTTTCCTAAGACATAAACAACCTCATTCTTAGTAAAGTAAGAATCTAAAAAGTAGTTGGAAGACCTACTGAGAGATTGAATGACCTCTTCAAGTTCAGGTACATGAGAAGGGGTCATTGCTTCGATGAAGGAATACATATTTTCATCACTTAATTGCTTAATCCGGTCATAGGTGGAACATCTGAAGGCTTTTGATAACCCGCACACCTTTGAAATAAGGGTTTGCCGATTAAACTGTGTACAAAACTGTTGCCATGCTTTCCTTTTTGTCGGTTTAAATTCACGCTTGGCTAACGCGTTAGCTTTCCTCCAATGAAGGTAATTTTCAGTAGTGCTATTACTTCTATATTGTAAAAAGGCTTTCCTTCTATCACACGCTACACGTTGACAGGAATCTGACGACCAAAGGTTTGAATTACATTTATATTTTTTGTTAGATTTATTATGTGAACTAGAGAGAGAATCACTGACAACTTTATAGAACATTTCAAACTGGATTCTGGGATCAGTTTCACTGCATATGATGAAATCGGTCATCTGAAACTGAGCTGAGAACTGATGCCAGTTGGTACGTTTATAATTCCACTTAGGTGGCGAGGGGGATCCTAGAACCTTGCCATCGCACGCGCCATTTATATTTATTTGGGCGAGTATGAGGCAATGGTCACGTCCTGCAGTGTCTGATATGATTTTCCAATAAGCTAGGAAACCTAATGAAGGTGAGCAAAACGTTAAATCTAATAGATTAGCGGCAGTTCCAGGCCTGCCAAAATGAGTAGAGCTGCCGTCATTAGTATATAACAGTCTGCTTCTAGGAACGCGTCACCAACGAGATATCGTGACCGAGTTCAAAAAATTGCTGGAGCTGAATTAATACGGGGAGTAGTAGATCGGACCCAATGGCGGTAGAACATGTTTGTTTACGAAGATAGCCACGATGATGATGATGATGATATAAATAATCAGTTAATGGAACTCGTATTATTCTATATACGTTTAATTAGTAATTACTAATCAAATATATCGTCGATTATATAAATATTTGATTTTAAAATTGCAATACACATTTATTTAAAAAAGAAAAAACTGAATTTACCGAATTTCAGATCGATATGTATATGCACATCCTATGGAAGCATTTTAAATTATTTTTAACATCATTATTATTATTATTACTAGGAAGAGTGTTATCACAATTTGACCCAACATGTTAATACGGGTTATTTTAAAACTGTGGATACGCGTAAATTACTTTTTATATTTTAATGAAGTTGAAAGAGTTATTTTAAATCCCGTACGCATGCGAACATGTTTAAAGTATACGATGATAAAAATAACGCTGTTTTAAAACCGAACCAAGGTAAACAACAATAGATAATATATTTGTAGGCGGTATTTTTATACCATGTATGTGTGTATAATGTGTGTATCTGTGAATCCAGGTGGAGGCAAGTTTTCACACACACACATACATATATATATGTATATATATATAATATATTTTTTTGTATTTTTACTATAGACCCGAAAAACAACATCGTGTTGGTCCTAAACCGGAGCTGCTAAGCCGGCTATTAACAAATTTACTGAGAATCTCACTATAGAAAGTTTTTACATATGTATTTTATGTATATATATATATATATATACATAAAATGGGATAAGCATCGTGCCCTGGTCGATAAAAGGAGCGGTGGAAATGGAACTTTGTATAATGAGCCTCGAACGATTCTGGAAAGTATTACTATCGAAGAAAGCTAAATCGAGAAGATAGAATGACACGAAGATAAATAAAAGTTAAGAATAATCACCGACTTAAATAGGTGGGTGAACGTGATGCGATGAAAAACTGGAACCTTTACTTACATTCGGTTCAATCGAACGATTTAGTATCTCCTGTCCTAGTAGAAATCTGCATCTTCGTATCGGGTCCTCTACACGCGACGTTCCGACTTGTTCCATTGTTGCTCATAGGCGCATGTAGTAATAAATAATAGTAGAGTACGAACGTTTGAGCGAGTGGGTGTATTTTCTGCGCGATACATTTTTGTATTTTGCTTTGAAAATGACTTTATAGTTGAAAAGCTTTGCATACATAAAATAAATTTTATAGTGATTAACATTGTTTTTATTTTATTTTGTTAATTCAGAAAATCACTACTCTCCTGTACATCAACATTATATATATAATGTTGTATTTATATATATATATATATGTATGTATGTATGTATGTATATATATATATATATATATATATATATATATATATATATATATATATATATATATATATATATTGCAAATTGTTTAACACGAAATGGATAAAAGAATTTCCTGTTAAACGATATTTAAAAAAAATAATAATACACAACTGAACAAAATTGTGTTTATTAGAGTACATTTTAAATACAATAGATATGCATCCATTTAATAAAAATCAATAAAAAACAATAATAATATCAACGAGAACCTGAAATTTAATATATATAATTTTCGTTTTAGCAAATATAAAATATTTATTCATTTTTTGGAAAATAATCTGATCTTTTTTGTTTTGCATTGTACATTTTAACATCAAATTTTCGACAATTGGTTCGATATCATTTATTCGTTTCAGCGAATCAGGTGGATTGTGAGAAGCGAAATCTTTCCGTGTTAAGCGATTTTTCGTTCGTGTTAAGAGAAAAAAAAGCGTAAGAAATCACGCGGCAGTTTGTCCGGGACCGTTTTGGTATTTCCTGTTAACTGATGTTAACTGATATTTAGTGTTAACTGATATTTAGTGTTAACTGATATATTGTGTTAACTTATATTTCGTGTTAAGCTTTTTCGCGTTAAACATATTTCACTGTATATAATACAATTAAGAAATAGTACGACTAATACACGAAAATTATGACGCTATTTGTTTTACTGGCCATTTAAATCGTGATGTCGTTTATTCTAGTTAATTTTTCATTTTATTAATAAGTTACATTCGCTTTTCCTGTTTGGCAAACTTTTAAGGACAAATTAATCTTATATACAGAAAGATTACATATACACGCGCGCACACACACACACACATATATATATATATAACAATCGCGGCTGGCAATAGTGTACAGTTGTCATTAAGCAACGCACTAACTAAGTAACTAAACAGCACGTACAGATCATTGACGTCGTGAGCTGTTGTTGACGTACTGCTGAGTTGGAAGGTGACACAAAACGAAACGTTATAAGAAATCGCTATAACGTCATTTTACAATACGTATGGCCTGATTATTTCCACGTTGGTTTATGTTCATTTATATATATATATGTGTGTGTGTGCGTGTGTGTATATTTGTCATGTATAACGTTACACATGTATGTACAACTGGGAATTTATTTCCCAGGCGTGGATTCGTTATCGATCTATTTTATTGTAAGCGATAATTACTTTATTTTTTCAGCTTTTTTTTTTTTGTTTTTTGAAATTTGTAATTTAGTTCGTACTAGAGCGAATAATATAATTGAAAAATTGGATACTTCGAATTCCGATATAGGCAGACGTGTTGATAAATGTAAGTGCCACCAACAACGTATCGAAGGTTTATAACCTGCCATCGCTGCTAGTCTTCGTTTAGTAATCTAGTTCGGAATTCCAACACCGACTAAATTTTGAAACTGTCAAACTAGATTTTGATATCTAGAATTAGATATAAGCGAAAACAATCCTATACGTTTAGAATTTTTTTCGAGGCAAAATATGTCCAAAAATGTTTCCTCGTAACGGGAACATTTGTGGTTTTTTTGAAAATACGCTCGATCGAGCTGAAATTTTCAACGTGTACCGAGGCATCCAATATTTGATAGATGGAGTACTCGGTGTCGAGGCCTAAATTTCAGTATTCGTAATTATTTTCGCTTATTTAATAGATTACACGTATGCACAAAGTGTCAGCTAAATCGTTCGAGCTGCTTCCAAGATGCTCGAAATATATATATATATATATGAATCGCTCGTTTAAATATGTACGGTACGAATTGAACACTGCTTTGCTCGCGATAATTAATACGTTATGATGATGAAAAACTTTGTACTTGGCTGTTATAGAACGTTTTGTGCGATTTAGCAACTACGCCACCGTGCGGAATATATATATATATATATATATATATATATATATATATTTATTTATTTATCAATCTTTAAAACTAATTTGATCTTATAATATTTCATTTCCAGTCCGACTGATTCGAAGCAATTCTTTTCATTTTCCAATATCACCGGTTTGTTTCAGTATTCTTCCAACAATTTAAATTGTCTTGCAGTTGATATCTTTCATTTTCTAACTGACCCTCTGTTACATCGCATAATATATCGCCATATCTCAGTACATATTACATCACCAAGTAAATCGTCCCATCCTTACTGAATTTAACAATGTCCCTTTTTATTTTTCACCAATTACATATAAAACTTCATTTATGTCATTTCTGTCTATGCAATTGTTCGAAATTTTCTAAAGTTAAATGTTCCTTTTGTTTAGTGTTCAAGTTTCAACATTGTTTGAAATATATATATATAATGTTGATGTATTGGAGAGTAGTGATTTTATGAATTAACAAAACAAAACATAATAAAAAAATTTTTTAGTGATTAACTTCGATTTTATTTTGTTTTGTTAATTATATATATATATATATATATATAATAGGATAATATTTAGTTATAACTTTATAGGATCATGTTGCGCCGATGCTATTACTATCGGATTTACACGATTTTATACTGCGATATTGGAGCTTATTCTTAGATCTATATGAATTCTTTTCTCTTTATACAATCGTGTCCGAAATTTCATCACAATACATAAGTAAAAAAAAAATCTAGTGGATGGTGTCTTCATTGGTTAGTTTTAGATGAGAAGAAATTATTTAAAAAAAATAAATTACTTTGAATTTCTGATAAAGAAGCGAAAGCTGAGTAACATTTTAAAACTAACTATTTATGTAATATATACGAAAATAAATGGAAAATATTTAAAAGAAAATAAAGAAAAATCGAATAGTTAATGAAAAGATGAAAAAACGATTAAAATGAAAAATTCTCTCGCAAATAACGTTTACAACTGGTTAGACAGATTACTAAGAATTATTATTATTATTATTATTATTGCAATAACTCGATAATTAGCTTTATCGTAACCCGTGATAAAGAATGAGCGCTTAACGCCTTGAAAATAATAATTATCGTTGTCAATAATTACATACATGTACAAAAAAAAGAAGGTCTATAGTTATAATGTTGTTCCGAATGTTTAAAAAAAAATTCATCTTATTTAACGAGTTCAATGAGATATATCGATAAAATATTCGAAAGATATTTCTAACGAGGAGCAGGCATTGGATTTTAACTTCATAAGAAGCATATATATATATATATATATATATATATATATATATATATATATATATGTGTGTGTGTGTGTGTGTGTGTAATATAAACCGTTACAAATGTTTTAAAAAATTTACTGCCACCATTCATATGGCGAAAAGAAAAATCGAATTCGATTAACAGGGGGGAACAAGTTTTAAATTTCTCTTAGAAAGCGAATATGTATATTATACTTATATATATGTAGAAATAAAATAAAAATTGCTGCCCTTTAAAATACGTCAGATTAACATTTTTCTTGTTAATTAAGACGAACAATATAAATTTCATTATACGGTACTGTTTCTCGAGTGAACTGTGGATAATTGTCGATGTATTTATATAAATATTTTTAAATTTTAAACATTTTACGTAAATTAGAAAATAAAATTTTTCTTATTAGCATTACAATTTCGCGTACCATAATAGTGGACGTCGTGACTATATCATAAATAATTTTAAGAAAAATTATTATCGCCGAATACGGATTTAATTTTATGACAGGGTGAAGCATCAGATCGGAATTTGTTCGATGATTAAATTAATCAAATGTTACCCCGTTTTTTTTTTCTGATTGAAGCTAATTTAATCATTTCAGTTTCTCAGATATCAGTGGCGTAGCCAGACTTGATTGAAGAGGGCGATTCAAACAAAACTAAATTATTACAGTATACCCTAGTTAAATTGAACTTTAAGTAAATAACCAAAACTCAAGTAGGTTAAACTCCAAGCCCTAATCCAACTCACCAGAGTTATTTTTATACTTATTAGACGCGAGCTAAAATAAAAAAGCGACAGTATCAATATAACGAAGACGAAATCAACAGATGAACAGGGTTACGTATAATATAAAAATTATTATTTGTAACATATTACAAAACTATTTATTTGCTTCAAAAACGACGAAATTTAAATAAAATAAATGAAATAAAAAAAAAACAAAATAGGTTTAATGTAAAACTGCATTTAACAACGAGTATATATTTTCTTATTATCAGGTTGATTCCAAGGGGGGCTCAGACCCCCAAAACCGCCCCCTGGCTTCGCCACTAGATGGGTTCGATTAATAATCGCGTGTAAAAGATGCATTTACCTTATACTACGATTATGAAACTATAATTATCTTAGGTTTTTTTTTTTTTAAACGTGTACATTTGACACCGGTAAATACCTAACGAGACTGTCAGTTGGTTCGGATAAATAAGTAACCGGACTGAAGTGTCTCCGAACTAGCTTCTAGAAGATAGTTTCTTCAACGATATCTACTTTTAAAAATCTTCGTTGGATATGTACCGCGACGTTCCATAGATTAAGAAGCCTAACGACTTGTTTTGAAAATGTCAAATGATTTTGTTAACTTTTTTTTTTTACACACCTACTCCTACATTTCTGCAGCATAACTGCGTACCGATTTTAATGCCGATTTCTACATCGGCAATCCGGTTCTTTAAGGACAATTCGGAATCGTATCCTACGAGCCGATATAACTTCTATAATATCGGCTTCGGTTTTTTAATTTTTTTTTTTCGCGTTAACTTTTCAGTCCAAATGTGTATACACCGATGTATTTTAGCGTGTCTTTTCCTCTCGGAACTATTGTATATTTTTTTACCTTCATTTTAAAAACGTTTCGTGTTGTTTTTTTTTAGCTTTCAGTCGATCGTCTAATTTTAATTTAATTTTTCAAAATTAAATTAAAAATATCAAATATTTCCAACTGTTTTTTTTTTCTGTTTAACAATTTACTTATTTCATTTTAAAAATGTTTAGCGTTGTTTGTTAGCTTACAGTATTATTTCCAGCGTGTTTTTTTTCCTTTTAAAAAGTTTAGTATTTTCATTTTTAAAACGTTTATCGTTATTTTTTAAAGTTTAATTCCGTTTTAATTTAATTTTTTTTTTTAAATAAAATTAGAAAGATGAAAAAAATATATATATATATTTTATCACGATGGTTTTAATATGAAAATTGTCGTAGAATTCTTTAAAAATTTTGCTGTTAATTTAAATAAATTTTCATTTTCCCTACCGAGACCATATTACATGATCACGTTACGGTATATACGTGTAAACAAAGAGCAATGACGTTAACGATTTAAAAGATGAGTCATACCGTATTGTAACAGTCGTCACGTCCTATCGAACGAAACGAAGTCATTTTGTATTTTCGCTTGAAAAATTTATTCCATGTGTCTCTTATCGGACGACATATGTACGTTCCCCCAATATATGCTAAATATATATATATATATTTATGTGTGTGTGTGTATACGTGCTTATGTAAATACGTACAATAAATATATTGTTTAGAGTCAATTTTTTAAATTATATCATTCGTGATTAGATTGACTTAAAACACACACACACGCGCGCGCGCGCGCCCAAAACATAATATATAATGCATTACTCAAATATTAAAAGTCTTAAAAGTCTAAGCCTGTATTTGTAATATTACTCACTATTTAAATACATCCATATGCGATATTAAAAAAGCACAGAACTATATATTGTTACTACCCCTTTTACAGTTGACATTAGTCAGCTAATGCAGAATATATGTTTAAACTTAGTTTCATTAGCTATTCACAATAGATCGCGATTCATACTATATCGACGAAATGCCGGAAGTTCTCGATACCGAGTGGAAAATATGCTTCAAAAATGCTACACTAGACGCCATTTTAAATAATGACGATAATAATATTAATAACTTATTTACTTTTTTAAAACCAACCGAAATGTATAGAGCGCTATAAAAAATTTGTACGTAATAATATTAATAATTTATCTACTTTCTTAAAACTAACCAAAATGTATAATGTGTCACAGTGTCGTAGCCACACTCGGTTGAAGAGGGGGGATTCAAACGAAACTGAATTATAACAGTAAACTCGAGTTAAATTGAACTTTAAGTAAATAACCAAAACTCAAGTAGGTTAAATCCCTAAGCAATCCAACTCGGCAGAGTTATTTTTACGCTTATTAGACGTCGAATATATAATCCAATTAGAAGCAATAGACGGCAGAAATATTTAACGTCACTGGAACACACTAATAGTATTGAGGACAGAGGGAGATGGTTACAAAGTACAATAAACGATAAATAATGATTTTATATTTTTTGAAGGAATAATACATAGTTTAACTAAATTTAATATTTAAAATCTATTCTTCGCGTTTTTCTACAAAAATTCTTCTAGTACTTCCTCTGGCGCGATTTCAATGTCAGTGTGTATACTATGATGCGCTAATTCGTTTGCTCGCTCATCTTCTTAAATAGGTTTTTAAACGCTTTAATGAGCTAAAACTCATTTCTACGCGAGCGTTTGAAATTGGGAGACAGCAGAAAATGTTCAATGGAGTCCATCTTTATTTTAGCCTAAACAAAATACCGGTCCGAACTAAAATAAAATAGCGACAGCCAGGCTTGTTTTTTGCTATCAATATAACCGAAAACGAAATCAACGGATGAACAGGGTTGCATATAATATAAAAATTATTATTTGTAATATATTACAAAACTATTTATTTACTTCAAAAACAACGAAATTATGAAAAAAACAAAATAGGTTTAACAAATGCAAAACTGCATTTAACAAAGAGTATATCTTATTATCAGATTGATTCCAGGGGGAGGGGGCGGTTCAGACGCCCAAAACCCCCTGGCTACGCCACTGATGTGCTATAAAAAGTTCGTATGTAGTCTGTAAAAAAAAATGCAATGACCGTGCAGTTGAGCGTCTTTAAATAAATATAATTTAAAATTATATTTTTATGTATTTATACGCGTATTGCGAATATATTTTATATATATTATTTATTATATATATATATGTATGTATGTGATATATGTATATATTATATATGTGTGTGCGACAGTGAGAAAAATACATGCGTGTATATAATTGTTTTGTGCATGCACGTATATATATATATCACATATTTATCTTTTCTCGAAACCAGTAAATTAATTTTTACTACATTTTACTACTGACAGTACTTTAACAAACTGATACATTGTTTAGTGTTCTAGCAACGCAATAAATCACAGCTGATAAATGTAACTGTTTTACATATACATATATATATATATATATATATATATATATATATATATATAATACACGTATATAACATATATTAATATATCGATGTATGATATATATATGTGTGTATATATATATATAGTTTTTTAAATCGCTCGTTGAATTATCATAATTTATTTTTTAACACAATACTACCAGGTAATGTTGCGCACAAACCTTACGTCTATATTAGCTATTATTTATTAATTAATTAGTTTTTCGATATTTGTCGGCTAATCGTTCTTTTACGTAAGTTTTACATAATTTATCGAAATAACGAACTAAAATTATATTTGTTTTTTTATAAAATTTTCTTATTTAAAGAAATTAAATAATTTACAACCGACCAGCAAATGCGTAGATATTAGCGCATCGGGAGATAGATTTTTCTACCGTCTAATTCGGGCAAACTTTAAGAAATACAAATTTTAATTTTGATCGTAAATAAATCGAAATCTGAAGAATTATCTATTTAATGTTTACAGATTGGAAGAAAAAATAAAAAGAATATATTTAACGAAAAGATTTACAATAACTGTGCTTTACTTCGATATATATTATTATAATTTTCGCTTCCGGTCAAATCTATATCGTCACTTGTGTGAGCGTTCTCCGATGAAACTGATCCCAGGCTACCCTTGTTTACCGTGCCAAATTCGTTTCGTAAATTATCGGCCCAGCCAGTTGCACTCCGCTTTTTGTTCTTTTACACCCCAGATACACTTTACCGAGCAGTAATATTTTTACGTATTCTCCCCACCGTACGTCTTACTACATATCTGAAAAAAAATTTGTTTGTATCCATGTATGTAATTGTTCTAATTCGTTTATTCCGGATTGAAATATTTGTTCCCCTTTCCGTCTATGCTACACGAAACGTTTACATCGAACCCGTCAATGAGTTGCTTATCTACTACTATGAACGTGTCCACGTCTTAGCCGCGTATGTAGGAAAATATTTCATTAATTTCTTGTTGTAAATAATGTTTTCTTCGTATCATCGCGGTCTTGCCTAAATCAATTCGTCTTTTTATTTCGGCTGAGCATCCTTCATTGGCGGTAATCGAATGCCGATAAATAAATCTTTTTCGAACTGTACACCGGGAGATTCATTAAGACCGATCAAATGGAAAATCCTCAGGCAACGGTAACATAGAAAATCAAAGACTTGAAGAATCTGGAGAATAACGCAACGCGTATTATTTTCGGAATGTAGATAATTATATTTAGCGTGCGGGAAAATAGCCGAAAGAATGTCGTAAATAGGTATCGATATCAATTCACAGAAGAAAAACAAGTGTCACGAAGATAAGCGCGAATTATTGTACAATCGTTCGACTATCGTATTCAGACGAGATAATCTAATGAAATGATTCTTAATCTCCTACGACAGAAGCGGGTACTACTTAACCGCATTATAGTAATATGGTAGTTGCGCAGATGAAATCAACATGGAGATTAATTAATAAAACCGTTCTATGATTCTGTTGAACATAATATTAGAATAAGACGTTTTAACGACTGCTTCATTTACGCCCAATAATGACGCTATCCGCTTTGCTACGGTTCCCGGGTCTGGATGCAGAATTATAATTAAGTAAAATGCCGATTCGGCTGCTAGCCATACGAATAAAAGAACAGGTTTATATATTAATCAAAATAATTTATCAACCTGTTTCAGTCGAATATGATCACACTTTGACCGGAAATGCTATTCGTAGTTCCTATCCTTGTTAGTTAATCAAATCAGGATCTGCGATGCAGTTCAGCTGGTCAGCATCTTTTCGGGCGTCCTAACTGCGTACTATATTATTTACTAGCTGATAGATTAATAATTATGTCGGTCAATTGCTTATAATTCTGACTAACAGATCTGATGGTTTGTTTTATCGTAGATATTAGTAAACCTCTATATAAGTCGTCATTCCTGACAAAACCAAGGTGCGCACAGTGTACTCCGAAGGCGCCTGGAGTCGTTCGATAATTTTAAAGTTTAAAGTAGTAATAAAGAGAAGAAAAATAATAATTTAACTGAAATAATAATGTTATACGTATTATTAAGTATTACAATTAGAATTATTATTATTATTATACGTGGCAATCGGTGAAAAAAAGTAGAAAAAAAAAAATATATATATATATATGTATGTATATATTGGTTGGTTTGTATTTTGGTATTTTATTTCTGTTTAAACGGACCGAAATATACATCCTTGAAGTTTCTTCATCAAAGTGACGTGTTTATAATATGCCGGGCCATGTGTTCTTATTACCCTATCGATGATGCGAACGTGGTAGTCGGAAATGCATACACGTTGTTACCACACGTACATCTTTCTAGAACATTCTGTGAATAACGTGTAAATTACACAAGCAACTGAAATAAGTAACCGACCGAATAACCAATATCACGTCCTATGTGTGTGTGTGTGTTTATCGCTTGACGTATGTATATAAATTAATGCTGTAGGTTATATATACACACATACTATATATATAAATATATATAAATATATATATATATATATATAATCTGTTGGATGTCCATTCTGAACTCAATACGTAGTTTGTCTATGCAGGTGATATCCTTGCTACTATCAAACTGGCTGTTTTGAATATATTGTATTGCCTACCGGTTATTTCATCATCTAGTGTGTATATTTGGTGTTAGCAAGCTTGTTATTGGACTCTCTCCCTCTCTCTCACCCTCCTATACATATATGTTGTTTGCTGTTACGTGTTTACTTACACACACACCCACATTATTAATATATATATATATATATATATATATGTAAATACGTGTTATATGTATTTTTACTTTATGTATGACCAATAATTCAATTTTTTTAGTTAGTTTATATTATTTAAATTTTTGAAATTACTCGAACTTGCGGTTACGATTACACCATACTTTAAAAATTCAATCGTTCCTCTTCCTGTTTAAAGATATCTAAATTAAGCAGCTGATTTATCTTTCGCTCGATCAGCTTCTTAATTTATTTCTGCAATAATTTCTAACAGTGTTTCCATATACCTAGATAGAAATTTAACGATGACGAATATTATTAATAGGAAAATGTTGCTTCATTACCCAGTTCCGATAATAATGATGAAAATTTTCCGGCAACATAACGTCATTATGCGCAATATTGATTTGACGTTAAACGCCGCGTTTGTAAATTATCGTTTAAATTTATTTTTTTTTAAATTTTCCAACGATAAAAATCGGTTTAAATAATTTATCCGTTATTTTCGATTTAATACGTTTCTTTCGTTATTAATTTATAAGAAATTCTTAATATAAGCGAATTGAAATTGTTCAAATACGAAACGTATTCTGTACAGCAATTTTATAATGAAATATGTAAATGTCGTAAAATGTATAATAATACAAGGCGAATGGTAAAGATTATAAATTTTATAAACATCTATAAATCTTTTCGGAATCAACATTTTTCGGTGGAATATGTTTTGAAGAGGATCTATTAAGTTAAAACACACCGACCATATTTATCCAATTCCCCGTTCTCAATAATATAACAGGTCGAGTATTTGAATTCCTCGATTCGTTCGATCTAGTTAATCGTCCGTATATTTATGAAAATTTCAGCAGGAGTATAACAGAAGATGTAGGAAGGCCTATCCAATTTACTTTTACAATATGCCGGTTTCTAAAAAAATACCGAAATACTTGCAGATGACGTAGTATACTTTTCCAATAGATCCCGCTGTTGTAGTAGCGTCGTCGGAAAAGTTACAATCTAGCGCACATTGCAAATATGGGCACACAAGCGGATGGTTAAAATGCATATTGCAAAATTTGTTCGTGTTACCTTCACGAGCGGACGTATTATTAAATTTACTAAAACCTTCCGTATGTAAATTTGTTTTTAATGTCAAATGTAAATAATATCGAATTAAAATTCACATCGATGTGTTCACGGAGGTTTTCTAAATTATACAATATCGTCTTTGCTTTCTTAAATATTGTGTCGAGATAAAATTCGGTTTAGCGAAAAATTATAATTGTAAGAATTAATTGAAAATGACGCGACAGAAACGTTCGTTATAAAGAGATGTCGCACACGATTTGTCAAAACTATCAGACAAAAATTACGCATAATGGATAGACCTATATTCAATATATATCTTCTTCTTCTAGTCCTCACTCGTTCGCGAGTATGACGTTATCCTCTAATTAGGATGCGATTTAGTCTGTTAATGACTGTGCCGGTTGTGTGATATAAGTCCTATTCGGTGTGTTGTGACAAATTTACATTTATTTCACTTGTTGTCCCTGTGATTACCCTTCTACTGTGTTCTTTGTCTTTTTCTTTACAGCTGGTTTCCTGTTGGTAACCGTTTCCTTAACTAACGTTGTCCATTTGGGGCGATTTATTTCCGATTCGACTGACGTTGGTGTCTTCTTTGCTATCTTCAGGTCTTGCGCTACAACATCTTTGAAGTTTCGGACGTTCGCAAGGTCTTTAATACGCCGTATAGTATACTTTTGGGTATTCGCTCATTTCCCATGCGAATAACATGACCCAGCCATTTCGTGCGCTTCTGTATTAAATATTCTTCTATAGATAAACAATTGGATTTTGTTATCTGCATTTGTCACGCGATCCTTCCATGATATTCTGCTTATTCTGCGTAATAGTCTCTGATGGCATATATATATATATATATATATATATATATATATACATATTCATATATAAATATATAAGTAACAAAATAAAAATTATTTTATTAACGCCCGAAAATGACGTGATTGTCGAAAACGTTGATTTTATTTTGTTTTGTTTTGTTAATTCATAAAATCACTACTCTCCGATACATCAACATGTTATATAGATGTGGGTGCACAAATATTCATCTCTACGTAAACGAATACGCAATATAGACCAAATATATTATACTGTGCGGATTAAAATGCATAGTTACTGTTATATTAGACTAAGATATATTTAATATTGTACTATCGATATGTGTAATTCTGTAACATGGATAGTATCTCGTTGATGGGATTACGGATTTTTATATTTAGATAGTTTTTAAGACACGCACGTGTTTCTTGTTATTTTAGTACTAATAATAATACATTTTATAATATTAATAACGTAACATGTCGCAGTCGATTATTTTAAATTGTAATTTATTAAATTAGTTTAATTTAAAATGGAGATGGGTTTTGCAACGCCAAAAGAACTTGTTGCAGATAAAAATAATATATATAGACAAAACGATATATATATAAATGTTTTCGAAATCAGCTTTATTAGATAATAAAAAATTTTATATATATACACCAGCCCTATATGCAGGGGCGTATTACCCCCAATGCCAAGCATGCCATGGCATAGGGCGGCAAATTTTGGGAGGGCGGCATGTAGGACCAAAAATAAATTTTGTTAACGAAAAAAATTAATTTTTTTAGTTTTAAATCAGATATATTTATCACAAAAAATACAAGTAATTATTTTATAGTACAATTTTTCTTGACTTTCTTAAGGCTGAAAATACTTTGTAAATTATTGTAGGTATAGAAACTTTAAAAATATATGACAATAAATTAATTGGACGGACATCATTAACTTTGCTAATAAACATCATGACTTTTTTCTATCAACTATAATTATTGAAACAGTGTAAAGTTTTCAAATGTAAATTATTTATTATACAGTAAATACAAAAATGGATTATTTTTTAAAAGTTTTTATTTTACTCATACCATATAGACTTTAAATTTTTTATTTTTGTGTTTAAGAATAGTAAAACACTTTTCAGAAAATAAAATTTTGTAACCGAACCAACATATTTGAGTAACAAAATTTTGGAAAATCGATGGCCTTACATGGGGCGGCACCACTTGTGTGGCGTAGGGGCGACAAAAGTTGAAATACGCCCCTGCCTATATGCACGGTAACCTTAGATCGTACGTAAAATATTACTTACATAAATGTAATTTACAGCGTAGTACAAATAAAAATATTCCACACCTCGCACGTATTATAGATATAAAACTATGACTGAAACTCTATTCGTTCATACTTCGAACTACATAGTAAATTGTGCGCAAATTTTAATTAACGATAGAAAATATAAATTACGACGTAAATTAATAAGGTAACGAGGGAGCAGAATTTTACCTCGAGAAAAATCGTCATTGTACGTGTTTTTCAGGTATTACAACAAGTATTTCGATAGTCAGAAGAAAAACAATAATAATAATAATAAATCAAATCAAGTTTATTTGTGATCAATACATACATGCGCCGTTGAACAGGAAAGAAAGCCATCAATAACGTATGCACATACATATATTACGTATTATCTTAAATACGCGAAATGGCCCGTAAAACGATTTTCATAAAACTTATCAACATCATTTAAAAAGTAACAATCAGTTGTTATACAGCTGCGTATCGAAACAACTAAAAAGTACGTTACTAACGGTAACTAAAAAAAAAAGAAAAAATTAATTCCCCGATTCTGTATGTATACGAAAAATAATTTTCAATTTCCACGCACTCTATAAGCGCGCTAAATATATAAATATATAAATATATAAATATATAAATAAAGTTTATTAATAGCAATAAAAACAATAATAGTAATAATAATAATATTTTTAAATTTCAAATTCAAATTTACTACATGTTTCGGTTTGATTCGCAGCAAATTATGTAAATAACACGCGTCAAATAATTCGCGTATAGCAAAATACATCCTGTTGTTCATACAAGATACAAACAGAAAACCCCCATTTTACACATATAACGATAATTTAAATGTTTCAATATTACACTTCTATATTATGTAAAATATACAAGCCGTTTTGATAAAATCCCAAGTATTTTGCCTTCCGCCATATTGGAACTAATTTATTATTTAAATAAACCTGCTACATTTTTATCTAATGCGAATAATGCGGATTTTGTTTCATTAAAACGTTGATTTTTCATCAATTAAACTTTCTAAATCCGTTATACGATGTTGTAGTTTACTCGATGCTATTGTCGGGTTTTTATCAGTTGCTGCTAGTGTGTGGCCGGTGTCGTCAGCAAACATAGTTTAAAGAAAAAAATTGTTTATCCGATTTAAACATCTGGCTGCTTTAATTTTTTTCCCCCGGGCGTTTTAAATAATTCCATGGTTTTTTCTCTCTCTCTGATTGTTTTTTAAGTAAACCTCTACGACTATTTCATAATATGTACTTTCTACACGTGTTCTATTATGTATCGTGTGACGTTAGTCTGTACGATTAGTTCCGGCAATTGAAATACATAATGGGAGGATGATGAATCTAATAAAAACGACGGGACCATACTGCCTGTTATCCTTTTCGTGAGCATTTATAAATTCTCATTCTATAATTTCTTCATTAATTTTATATATATATATATATATGTATACACGCAATCAATTATTATCTTATTCGTATGTTTCCAACTGTGTTGACGATTATATTATGTACACCAATACTCTATTTTTTTACGCGCATCTTCCGTTGAAAAGTGTAATTACTTATACTACCGAAGATTGATAGTAAGAATCATTAGCATGAAAAAGAGCCATTTGCAGTTGACGAAAAACAAAACACATTGTAAATATTCCCAGGCATTATTATTATTTTTTTAAATATTTCTCTTTTCACGCCATTCCACCGAGTTGAGTTGATTTTATTTTATTCGATTTTTTGAACCTTGTAAAGTAACGAAGTATATATATATATATATATATATATATATATATATATATATATATATATATAAATATTCATATTTTGTGAAGGCCTACACGGTTTTTTTTGAACGGTAGGTTTTTTTAAACAGTTTTGAAAAGTAAGAAAAAAAATATAATATCTAAAATGAGAGCGTTCGCTGTTTAATTAATTTTTCAAGAATGTTTTCTATTCGTATTTTAAAAATTAAGCCGAGAAACGAGTAATTAAATTTTTTTTGCACAGTTTAATCTGTATAATACATTCAGAAATTTCCTATGGTAATTGTTTAGAAGTAGCGTATTGACTTTTTTAACAATAGGAGAAAAGTTTCTTATTTAAAACACGCACGAATGTATTAATATACTCCCGTGTTTTAGGCGCGCGTGTTTATGTGTAATTAAAAAGTTTAAAATTTTTGAAATTTCGTACGTTATAAATAATTATCGAGTATTTAAAAAATCTCAAGGCTACAGCGTTTTTTTCTTCTTTAAATGAAGGATTACACTTTAAAAAAACCGGGTTAAAGAATGTGTGATCGGACACGTGTATTATTATCTCGGGAAACACTTTTTAATTAATTATAAAGCTTATTGTTTTTGTGTTCGTTTCGAAATTTTTTATATAGAAATTATTCGATTAATATAAATTCACTACAATCGGTAACCGGTAGAACTGTATTAAAAAAAAAAAACGATTCCTTACATGCAGCAGTGCGCGGATGTTAGCGCATCGTGATGTATAAATACGAATATTATGTAGGAATATTTACACGTATTTATTTGGATAGTTTTAAAATAATAAATTTGTTAGTGAAATTTCTTTCAATCGTATATTATTTAATTAAAATTTAAATGCCAAAACATAATCCGCTTGCGAGAAATATACCACCGATAATTTTAAAATCGCAAAAATATCGGTTGAAGAATCGATAATAATTTAAAGCTGACGGAGTTCTAGAATATTCTACCCGAGAATCGCAAAATCAACCCTCTATGTGCTTCGGTTGACGGGATCTTTCTTTCATTGATATCGAAAGGGGACCGTACAGCGATAGATTTAAACTGTTATTAGGGAGAGTCAGTTTCTATCGGGGTTGCTCTATATATATATAACCGTTTGTCGAATCGTATATTTCTGTTAAACTTATTCTAACATAGTCGCGTTGGGGTGACTCTACAGGATTTGATATGGAATGTGTTTTAGTAAAATAGCGTTAAAAGTCACCGAACTAGAAATCCTCTTTAGTTGTAACGTATGAGGTGGATATATCGGGTGACCCGGAGAAGACGGACGGTTTTGTCGTTTTTTTAATATCTCAAACACTACTAGAACAAATTTTTTAAATGGCATTTCGTTTAAAAATAGAAAAACCAGACATTAGCTTACAATTATTTGTGCAACACAATATCGTTCAGATGAACGCCATTTGCAACAATACATTCATTCGGTCTTTTTACAAAAATTTTCCAATTTTCGAGAATAGGTCGCTGAATTTTTTTGATTTCTTCAGAAATCCGAGTTTTCACGTTTTTCGTAAACGCGGCTCTTAAGATATTCCCACAAAAAAATTTTGCATAACTTTGAATTCTTTTCGAAACTCTCTTCGCACTGTCGTGATCGATTCAGGCCGAAAATAACGTTTCATGCAAAACTATAGGATGCCGTGATAACTGAAAGAAAAATTAATCTCTCGTGTGTACGTTGTAGCAGTGTTGTCAAGTGCGCTATTCAAAAAACAAAACCGTCAATCTTCTCTGAGTCAGCCTATATATTATACCACGTTATCAATTTGATGTATAACGCATATTAAGAACACATTTATGCAGTATAATTATTATTATATATATATATATATATATATATATATATATATATATAATAAGATAATATACGATATCACATGGAACAAATATATCTTAGATTTTTTTAAATTTATTAAGTTTTAACATCACTGTTTCTGTAATTGCAATACGTATTTCTTCAGTGCATCCTCCAATACTAATAATAAGCGCCATGAACTTTCCATCTGCTGTATACGATCTTTGTAATTCTGTCTATCAATAATTGTTCTATAATTTTTTCTCCATTTATTTCTAATCCAACTCCTTGGCTCGTTGTTTTTATTTTATCGCGACATGTTAGGGTCTTATATAGCAGCACGACAATTAAGATGCTGACGTGGACATACATTAAATTAAAAAAATCATAAATAAAAAAAAATCTTTTATACCCCTTAACAATATATTTATTTAATAAAAACTGTCTACTAGTTTTACTAGCTACTGCATCATCGGGACTGAATAAAAAAACGGTAAAAATTAATAACAAGTGATAAATTTAACCTTTGATGGAACGGAAGAACCGGTCTAGATTACGAAATCTGTTTATTAACCACTTGCATGAAGTAATTTGAAAAGACTTTGTGCGAAAGAAAAAACCAACATCAGCAATAAACACATTTTTAATAAACAACACGCCTACACTAAATATAGAGTACCTAAGGATCAGCTACCTGAATAATACACACTCCTTTGGTCATGATAGAATTCGTGTAAAAATGATTAAAAACTACTTCGTAAATAGTTTCTCTCGCAACGTTATTTAATTCTTGCATACGTCTGCATTATTATGTCGTGGAGATTATCAATACCCTTTCAGAAACCTGACAAGGATGCTTCCTCGATTATAAAGATCACTTAGTCTCTCAGCGATATTAGTCAAATATTTTATAAAATACTACTGTTTAGACTAAGAAAACATTGTGACGTAAACAAAACTCGTTAACAATTATCAGTACGGTTTCAGTCCCAATTTAAATACCACTATGCAACTAGTAAAAGTCTTTGATCAAATCGGTGATAATTTAAATAAAAATAAACTCACTGGATTAGCAATGCTAGACATCCAGAAAGCTTTTGTTAGCCGGCACGATCGAATTTTATTTAAGTTAATAAATTACGGTTTTCCGCAGTATCTGTGGGTCTCCACGATTAAATCATCAAACAGGAAATTTTATATTAAAATTAAAACTCAAACATCTAAAATTACTTATGCTATAGCAGGAGTACAACAGAGAAGCATCCTTGTACCATTTCTGTATATATCACTTATATGCGGACGATACCGCCTTACTGATATCATCGTATTAATTCACCCAAAGCTCTCCAAATTCTGCTATAAATGGAAAATAAAAATTAACGATAGTAAAAATGAAACACTAATATTCATAAGACGCAACCCCGCTATAAACGACTATATTAAAATTAAAAATGAGCACCTTGAAAACCTAGCGTTTAATACCTCGGTATTACATTAGACAATAACTAACGGGTTTTGATGATAATTTTGTACATACTTTTAATTTATTAAGTAATTAAAAATGGCCTGTATGGGTATTACGAAGTTTTAAATTTTACTCTTGAAAATTTCGTTTTTACCCGTCGGCTTTTTCTGGATACTTATCTAAATAATATAATGTTGTACAGTTAGAAATTTGCCTTTTACCTCATATATGTGTTTGGTAAATATAATTAAAATTTTATATCCGGATTAACGTTTAGATTTAATCGGATCCTCTGGAAATATTTTTTAATTTGCGAAAGAATTATTTTAAGAAAAAAAAAATCCAAATTTATAAAAATACTTTAAAGTCGTGCCTTTTGATATTTGTTAAGACTCGCATTTTTGATTATTGTAACTTCGGAAATTTATGATGCCAAAATTGAATATGCCATAACTAACGTTTTTTTTTTTTTTTTTTGGTTTTGAAGTATCGTAATCATTAACTTGTTTCGCATTAAAAAAAAAAAATTAAATTTCGGCGAATTTTATGCAAATGTAATTTGTGTTTCTAAAAATCACGATTTACGTGTGTATAAACTTAATTACCAAACGCGAAATATATAAATAGAAATATTCATATTTTGTTTATTTTGTTCGAAAAACAATATGTACAATATGTACAATATGTACAATATGTAGGTATCACTAAGGAAACATTACAAATATGTTTCTCGATATTTCTCACATACGACTTGGAAAAGTACAAAAATATTCACTTTGATTAATCTGTTGTCATTGAGAGTAATCAAGTTGGTACATTTACTGATCCAAGTTCTTTGCACGTATATAAACACATATATTCAGTACACCTATTTTATACGTGTGTATTATCTATACTATATATAGAAAAATATTTGGGATAGGCTTTTAAAAAGAAATGAATTTAAGCGCGAAGCAATAGTACGAGTGTACTCTAGAGGTACATAATATTATAAATAAATAAGGTAGGTAATATTATAAATATAAAATACAACGTTGTATTTTTGAACCATCATTAATATTTTGGTAACCACTGAAAAACAGCTGATGTACCTATATATTTTATTTTAGATTGTAAGCTCGCAGGTTGCCGGGACGCAATAACAACTATTGTACACGTAAAACGGACTAACGTTACTGCGTCGTTATATTTCATCGTTATCGGTGTGTAAGTGTGTAAGCGTATATGTGTGTGTATACCGGCGTTGTTACGTGGAGTATAGAAACTACGTTTGAATTGTGTATGTTTTATATTGACAAAAATATCTCCTCTGGTTGTTTAATAAAAACCAGATCTGACCTGATATATATATATATATATATTTATTTGCATATACATAATACATGTGCTTATCCCTTCTCATTTATTTGCACTCTCAGGTTCTCTCTCTTTATTAATATATATATATATATATAAATGCGTGTGTATGGGTATTAAACTATAGATACGCCAACGCGCGCGCGTATATATTAGTGTGCGAGTGTACATTTTTAAGAGTGTGTGGGTAATCACCGTGTGTACGGCGTTAATAGTGGTATTGGTATTATTTCTATTTCTTTCCCGCCGAAATGGTTTTAGGCGTATGATATTAATTCGGCGGGAACAGTGTAGGAAATGTTCTGTGTTTTTTTTTGGGGGGTTCTTAAACGATCGTCGGTTTGTGCGGTGAAGTTAATTTACATGTGTGCGTCTGTGTTGACTTATTTTAAAGTGTAAATCGTTTTGGTACACACCCTCCTTCCTAAAAGACTTTATTTTATCTGCTAGCCCGTTTGAGTTTTTTTAACTGCCGTATTTATATATGTATATATTATTTCGCTACCTCTATCTTACATAAACTCGCTAGAGTGAAATGGTGCGTTCTCGTCGTTAGTGTACGCCAGCGTTCGTATGATGTAATTACGGGAGCGAAGACCTGCCTTTGCTTACTCGCTTGTTCAATTCGCTCGTTGCGTGTGTGTGTGTTCGCGGTGAGCAATATAATAATAATATTAACTATAATAATGATATTATATATGTTGCGTGTGTGCGTATGTAATAAAGCTCGTTCTGTATTAAAATGATGTGTTGCGTCTTATTTTCGTGCGTCAGTAGTAAGCGATATAGATATGTATTATATATATAATGGCGTTTGAGTGTTTCCTCAAATATATATATATAAATATATATAATATTTATATTTTATACGCCTGTTTATATCATTTTCATCGTGTACTTGTGTAAGTTAAAGTTCCCTTTACACACGTTCTCCGCATATTTTCTACTGCGCAGTTGAAAGCCGGCACGTCGTGAGGACTTTTCTAGAGGACAAACGCTACTAGAGTTAGCAACAAAGCCGTTAGTACTCGGTTGTTCTTCTAGATAGTACGGTGTGTGTGTGTGTGTGTAGGATAAAATAAATATATTCGTTAGTTTACCGATAGTTCGTGGAAAAGAAATCGGTGAAAGAGTTAGTCGTGTGTTTTTGCGTTAATTTCGGTTCGGACCGTTTTCCGTTTAATCATATTTTTTACTTGTAATTCGTATGGTAGATGAAATGATGTGTTGATTTATCTTTCAAATCGTAGTCGTCTTCGTGATTATTACAATAAATCGCGATACTATTCGCTATCGGTCGTCGTTAAGATAATAAAATAAAAAGGAAAAAAATGCTGTGACAATCTGTACTTAAGAATATTTTTTTACCATCGTTGTGGAAATTTCGCAAAATCGGATAATAGCGACCCGGCATCAATATGGAATATTATTAACGATGTGATAAATTACGGCTCGTATATAAAATTATTCTTTTTTTTTTATGTATATGTAATTCTTTTTTACCATTTTTTCCCCCATCTATTATTATATCTTTTTATATCGTACGCAGTTTCCCATCTATCGGCGGAATATTTTTCCTTTAACCGATCTCATTATTATTAATAATACGTATATTTTTTCTTTTCGAAATGTTTAATTAAGTTGGCGCATTTGTTTTTGCCTTTTACTTTTTTATTTCAACTTTTTTTTTTTTTTTTTTGACTTCGTTACTAATAATGATTTTATTTCGTTAAGGTCCACCATCTGTGATACTAGATTTAGAAAAAGAAAAACGGCGCGAAAATATTTTCAAAAGTCCTTATTCGCGTCTACACAATATCCTATCTTTCCGGTTTTATTTTGTTTTTTACGTTACACACGTACATTTAAAAAAAAAAAAAATTATATAGTCATTGTTTCGTAAGAAGTCGGTTACCTATTTTTTATACGTATATACTTTTCTATTCTGATAACACATATCTAAAAAATCGGTACTAAAAATAAAAAAGGAAGAAAGTATGGTGGCTACAATTATCGACGAAACGGATAAAGAAGAATCGTTTATGGGTTAGTTTATTTTTATTATATTACGTATAATCTATATATTAATGTCAAATATTTTCGCGTTATTATGGTTTCTATTTTGTACAATTTTTAAAATTTCGTATTTTGCATTTCGCAAGAGATAAATTATAGAAATATGCGAATTTTATTTCATCGTATTCCTTTAAACGATTTAAAGAGTGTATTTTTGGAAATTTGGCCACAACATCGAGATAAAGATTACATCAATTCTTAGTATATTCCGGTTATCACTCGAAAATGATGTAACAACATTCGAATTAACGAGAAATTAAGATATCTTTTAATGATATTGTTTTTATTAAATACGTTACGTTTGTAATATTAAGATTTTTAGTCGAATTTTATTACGTATTTTTACACATCGTTCGATATTAGTTTTCTGATATGCGTGAGGATTACACATATTCGGTTGTGTAGAATCGATTTTTTATTATTCGCTAAAACGATTACGTCGATTATCGAATCCTGAGAAATGTAATTTATTTTTGCGCCTCGTCGAGTATTAGGTATTTACGCGTAATGTTTAATTTCGTAGTTATTGATTTCGCTTCGACACACATTTGCTTATATATTTGTGTTCACTTTAATCTTTTAAGGAATCAACACTTTCAGTCGCAGTGTCCCCCACCCGGACACGCAAATTTTATACGCTAAAACAATTATCTACACTCACAAAATGACGAGCATTTCGTAAAATGTACCGCGATCTAAATAATATATCATATAAATTTATAATTATTTAAAAAGAGGTATCGTGCATAAAGTAACTTCGCATTTTTACCTTCTTTCCTCCCTGTACAAAAATTAATAATCCTCGTGCATGTAAGAGTTAATTATAATTTTTTGAGGTGAACGATAATATACTTTTAAATGCGAGATATTTGTAAAAATTATCTCATTGAAAAAGTTACTTTCTCATTTGTCTTAATTAAATCTGGTCGTAGATAGGACTTGTTTTTCTAATAATGTAATTTTTAATTACTGGCTAGTAATGTTTAATACATGAAATTGGTTCACAGTTAAATCAAGTGGAAGCTGCATAATAAAGCGTAACAGTTTTCTATTGTGTGTTGATATAATTTTTAATTACTGGCTTGTGAAACTACACGGTGTCCTAGTTCAATCAAATGGGGCTACAATTTAATAAAGTGTTACTTATAAAGGTTTAAGGACTGTTTATGATGTTATTATTAAGTACGTTTCATAGACATAAATTAATTTCAATGTTTTCTGATACGTAAGTTTTGTTGTTGGGTTATTTTTTATTTCGCCATAGTCTTTTTCATTCAGTTTTTTTTTTTCTTTCTTTGTAGATTCTAAAGATCATAATCAGATTTTAGATATGAAGGAAGAAAGTAGAAGGAAACGCATTAAAAAGAAGACTGCAAACAGTTTGGTGACATCATGTTTCGAAGGTAATTTATAATTAGGAATTATAATGAAAATAATAATTTATTTTACAATAAATTTCCAAGACTCTTCATAATTTTATGTATTTTTGATTAGTAAACGTTGTAAAATTTTTGTGTCGATGTACGGTTATCTGAATAATGGTTATCTATTTTTCAGATCTTTATAAATTGAAAGGAGAGGTCTTAGGCCGCGGTGCTTACGCGTCGGTAGAAACGTGCGTTAACGTATTAACGGAGCTGGAATATGCTGTAAAAATTATCGATAAGGTGCCGGGTCATCCAAGAAGTCGTGTTTTCAAAGAAGTGGAGACTTATTACCAGTGTCAAGGTCATCATAATATTATACAAATGTTGGAATTTTTCGAGTCAGATAAGAGGTTTGTGCTGCTAAATTTAACAAAAAATAGTATGTTTACAAAAAAAAAAAAACTAAAAACTAAAAGTGTAGTCGATAATTTATATGCCGTTTCGATATTGTTTTACCACAGCCGTACGTAACTTAAGGTATTATTTGTTTTTAAGGTTTTATTTAGTTTTCGAAAAGGTAGACGGCAAACAGCTGTTGGACAGAATCCAGGAGAAGGACCATTTTACCGAAAGGGAAGCGAGTCAAATTATTCGCGATCTCGCTGATGCTTTAAAATTTTTGCACAATAAAGGTAATTTAGTTCGTATTCTGCTTTTTGTTAATTAAAAATTAACTACTTATTTTTCGATAGACAGTTTGAACTTAATTTTTATAACCGTTTAAAATTTATTACGCAAATTTTTCGGATTAATTTTATATTTCTCCTTATTTTTAGGTATTGCTCATAGGGATTTGAAACCGGAGAACATTTTATGCGTGTATCCGGACCGATTAAGTCCGGTCAAAATATGTGATTTCGATTTGGCTTCAAATATTCAGTTTGCGGTAAATAATGGAACTACAACACCACCGTTGTATTCACCCGTAAGTTTTTCTTTGTGGTATAGTATTCAAAATTAAGTATTTTTCAGTCCGGTGCGAGTATAATTTCACGCGATAAAAATATTATGTATCTTTAAAATCGAAATTTCATTAATTGTGAATATATTTCCTATTTAATTCATCTATTAAATGTCGGTATTTTAAATTATTTTACGAAGTGTTATGGTGCTATTTTTAAATATTAAATAATTCATCGATCTAATATTCTATATGTCCTTCCGAACATACGTTATTCACGACATATCCGCCGATAGATAAAATATTAATATAATTTTTGAACTCGGCGTATTACACGTAATATAATTTTCACTTTGTTAACAGTAGAGAGAAAAATAAAGGAAGTAATGTACAAATAGTTCGATTTTCAACTTAATTTTATTTTTTTGTACATAACTTGGCAAACGTTTATAATTTTATTGGCTTTTTCATTGGTCTTCTGTATCGTACGCACCATAATTGGCGCTTGTCCATTGAACGTGGTTTTTGGATTAAATATTTTGTCGGGTTATTTACATTTTTTAAAACTGTTGCAAACACCAACAATCACGATCTTTAATATTGTACCTATTTGAAAATTTAATGTTACCATCGGTAATTTATTTCATTTAACGTTTACAGTTTTAATTTCAACTCTCGCACAAATGTTTCACATCGTGTAAATGTAATGAATGTATTGTGTATTAGACGAATACATTGCTTTTCTGATAAACATTTTTCGGTATAGTAATATCACGAACGAATTTTGCCAGTTTGCGGTCAGCAAAAAATGAACTAATACTTCTGATCAATTTTCACTTTTTCAAATATATAATGTCTAATATTTTCATTTGACTGTCAGCATAACTTGATTTCACGTCTGGAAAATAATTTGGATAGTGAATACGATACTCTAGAAGAAATTGCGGATTTCCGTAAATCCAGTAACGTAATTTAGAAAATACGAAGAATAAAAATTTCAAACGAAAAATCAAAAATTTGGATGTAAAACATTTGTACAGAAAATTGCTAAGATACCGGGAAAAATTTGTGTATTCTTATGTGGAAAAATTTTTTAGTCTATATTTATATATTTATAAATTTAAAACTTTCCTCATTTCCTATTTTTCTAGTATTATCCATTAGTTACTTATATATTTATTAAAACTTTCGTGGTTGTTTTCCATTCGTCTAGAAGTATTTTCGGTGAAAACCACGTCCTGATTATTCAAAAAATTTAACGTTTCGAATGGACTTACACCACTCATCGTCAGAAACGGTTTCTCATCATCAGAAACGGTTTCTCATCATCAGAAACGGTTTCTCATCATCAGAAACGGTTTCTGATAATGAGTGGTGTAAGTCCATTCGAAACGTTAAATTTTTTGAATAATCAGGACGTGGTTTTCACCGAAAATAATTGTAGTCATTAGTTACTTGCCATAATCACCGGGTAAATATTGATCGTTTTTCTTTTGCAATATTCATCAAGAATTAATTAACTCGCATATTTATACTTTAATTACTCAAATTTGTTTCATAATTCGAACGTTGTAGTTATCTGGTGTTTCATAAGAATGTCAATAGAGAAATTTAGATATTTTTGCATTCTCTCTCTATAAAACTCCAAATTAACAAATATTTAAATTGTAATTTTTTATACGTTCAGTGTACTACGGAAAAACCGTATAGAATCGTTACCGGCTGCTTAAAACCAACAGCGATTGGAGATCTGTACAGAGCCAGTGGTATTGCTCCGCCATAAATACGTAGGAAAGTAGCAGAAATGAGGACGAAAACACTTTCCGTACCAGCGGCACATGCTTTATGGGCAATCACCACCTAAAGAAAGACATATAGAAAAAGCTTTTGGAACTTCACCACACCACTTTTACACGAGCCAGCAAAACACCGCAAGAAACCATGGCAAGAACTGGACGTGGTTGGCAACGAGGACATGTTGCTACACAACACGATCAACTGGAAAAAATGGAAAACCATAGATTACGAACAAGATGCAAAAAAATGGGAACTAGATACTGATTCAAGATGCGAATGCGGCGAACAAGACCATAGGCACTTATTCAGATGTCCACTACTCGGAGGTGAAATAACTATTGACAGCTTATTGACTGCACACCTAACTTTTTTTGGGAGGGGGGATCCATAAGATACTATGACGACGGAATATTAACAAGTTCTTAAGAATATTCGTCGTGATTTGTGATCTAGTTATGCTTAATTTTTATTATTATTTTGTATGTCATTATTTACTTTAATAAATTTCAAAATCGGTGTTTTAAAAATACGTACCGGGAAATATATGTTCACGATTTATATTTACGTTATAGGTCGGAAGTGCCGAATATATGGCTCCGGAAGTAGTTGAAACTTTTATCGGCGATAAAGATGGAGTTTATTACGATAAACGTTGTGACATGTGGTCGTTGGGTGTAATAGCTTATATAATACTTTGTGGTTATCCACCGTTCTATGGTTCTTGCGAATACGATTGTGGTTGGGAACGAGGAGAACCGTGTAAAGATTGTCAGGTAATAGGTATTTGACAAACCGTTATAATAGTATTCTTAAAAATTGTTTTCAAAAATGTTTTGACTTTTTCGATGACGCAGTATAAATTTTTGACACGAAATAATAAATTCTGATACATGACGTAATTAATAATGCATCGGGGTATTTTTTGATAGATAATTCTGTTTTATGTTTCTACAGAAAACATTAACTGAAATTTTGTATATAAATTTTTAAATTAATTTTTTTAATTATTATTTATTATATATTTTATTGCCAATCGATCCATGCGATTATTAATAAGGGTAGTCGAATTATATATATATATATATATTGGCCTAGTTTTCACCATTTGGCCAGTTTAGGTGAACTGTTCAGACTACAAACTTATATTATTGGCCTTAATAAAACTATATAATCTACGCGTATCCAAGGAGATAGGATCCACCATAAGTTCTTCAAGTTGTATTGGAAGTGTATTCCTTGTCGATAAAAGTTCACAAATAAAGCTGTTTCTATTTTTGTATTTTGGGCAGGACCAGATCTGATGTTCAATGCTATCTTCGATATTACATATCTCACAAACTCTTATTCTGATGATCCCCAATTTGGCAAGATGACTAGGTGAACAGTTATGACCACTCCTTAATCTGACAAACACAGATACAAAATCTTTATGGAGAAGATCCCCATGTTTAAACCGGGGCTCTTTTGGACTTGTCTTTTGGATAGTGGCGTATTTTTTACCTTTTAACAAGCTTTGAAATTCAAAATACGATTGAAAAAAACGGTACAACATTTCCTTAAACTTCGGTATTAATTGTCTCCATTGTAGTTTAACGTGCTTCTCAATAGCTGGAATTAGATCTGATCGAGTAATCGCATCCGGTACCTCATTTCCACGGACACCACAGTGGGCAGGGACCCACTTAAACTTCACCTTAGTTCCACGCTTGTGAAGTTGCCAAACCCACTGTCTTATTGATATCTTTAATATACTCATTGAAAATTCGGGAATCTAGATAGTTGTAAAAGAACACTCATGGAGTCAGTAAGTATTAATATTTTTATAAAATCTAATAAAAGAAACAGCCTCGTATATGGCATACATTTCCATAAAAAATGGTGAACTTACATATGGTATGCGGAACAACTTAGATATGTTTCTACTGTGGTAAAAAAAAGTGGCTGTATATCTCTTTTTAGAATGTTCAATAGAGCCATCGGGGTAAATAATTTCATAATCGTTGTACTCCTCCAATACTGACTCGACAATGGAATTGTTAACGCCATTCGGTAGACTTTTCGATGTATTTAAAAAACTAGTATCTACCTGTAATCTAGACTGTAGTATCTGGAAGGAAGTCTTATAGAAGGGATCTAAAGACGTCTGTACTAAACTTATCTCGTGTAGTTTGTTACGACTATGAATGAGTGAAGGTAAAGTCTTCTGGGTATTTTTTGTTTTTTTTTGGGAAAATATCCAAAACCTGAGTATAGATTAATTTTGACAAACACCGGTAAATGATCGCTACTCATGGGGTCTTTTCCTAAAGACCAATCAATTTTATCCGAAATACGAGAGGAAGCTAAAACTAAGTCCAAGTTATTGGAGCCTTTACCAAAGCCACCTATGCGAGTAGTTTGATCAGTATTTACAGTGTGTAGACTATGGTTATTAATAAAATGTAATAGTTGAATACCTTCAAGATTAGCTTGTAGCGCTTCCCAAGCTGGATGAAGACAATTAAAGTCTCCCAGGATTACAAACGGGTATTTCTTTTCTCTGTGATGAATTAACAGGTGGTCCCACTCTGCCGATGTGGTTTTATGATGCGGTGCTGCATAAACAGCTACCACCTCAAATTTAAAGTGTTGAATGTGAACTCTAATTCCCAAGCTTTGGATTCCTTCATGAGTGTGTGGAATACAAATATCAATTTTCTCGAAGTTCAGTAATTTATGTACCAGAATTGCTACTCCACCTCCTTGCCTGTGCTTTCGATCACTCCGTAATACCGTAAAGTCGGGAATTTTGAAAGTATAATAAGGTTTTAGCTATGTTTCACATAGTACACAAACGGAAACATTATTTCTCGACAGAAAGGTTGCAAGTTCCCCATGACTACTATATGCTGATCGACAGTTCCACTGTACGATTATAATATCGCTCTTACCAGTGGAGAGGGGAGTTCTTATGCTAGAATTAATAATAAAATTACGTATACTTAAATAAACTTTTATATTATTATCGGTTAGGAGTAGCGACTAAGTAGGACATAATTCAAGTCCATTATAAACCCCTGTGTGAACAATAAGATGGCAGGTTAAAGGGATATGGAACATTCTAGTAATTATGGCGATGAAGTTTAAACCGTAATTATATGTAAGAGAGCTTTTAAGATTTTAAATGACTCCTGTAAGGATTCAGTCTGTTTGTTTCTGCACAATTTCTAAATCTTTATATTGACAGAAGCAGAACCGACAGAATTACTACCGATTTATAGCCATGCATGTAAACTGATAAATGGTTGGGTCATTTTTGTCGAAAAATAGACGAATGTTGTAAATTAACTGTGAGGAAAGGATGGAAGATGTTTTTATGACATAATAAATCGACGGGGAATTAGCTGATCAAGAAAGGACAGTTTCTTGCGTCTGTAACGCCAGTTACGAGAGGTGCGGAAAACATAGAAGATAATGACTGAACAGGAAACATGGAATATTTTAAAATGGAATTATGTGAAAGACGAAGGCTGTTCCGTAGATGAATTAATGTTTTTATATAAATAAATCTTTTCAGAATCGAGGCGTTTCGTATCACATCAACTGTCTCTTGTGATAAAACCGGGCAATATTGTTCGCGTTAAAGTTCATGTACCATATAAGGAATATCGTCACACAAAGTGTTAATGTTCTTTTATTTACTTATTTTCAGAATTCTTTATTCATGAGCATTAAAGAAGGCTATTTCGAATTTCCGGGAAAAGACTGGTCTAATATTTCTGCCGACGCTAAAGACTTAATTACAAAATTGTTGGTAAAGGATGTTAGTAAACGATTAACTGCCGCTGAAGTTCTTAATCATCCTTGGATTAATCCCGGACCACGTGACGACTACCTGTCAACCTCGCAGGTTATCAGGAGGTGAGTAGTATACGTGCGTTTGTTACTGCATAAATATTTAAAATGTGGAATTCGTAATTTCGATTAATTACGCGTTTTTTGTGTAATAAATATTATGTGTCTACAATTCTGTCTGCATTTCTTACGAAATTTTATAAAATTTAACCGTTTTTTTTTTTTTTTTAATTTTATTTTCTATTTTTTATTTATAACAAATATATAAGGGAATTTGATGTTTTCTGCGGATGTCGAGCAATAATTGCTTTTCGAACTACACAAAGTTTTCTCAATATACAGTTTGTTGAAGTGATAGTTTGGTTATGTTACGTTAAGCAAACAATTGGAATGTATTAATATTGGTTGCCAAATAGTGCTCGATAAAAGTAAACGCAATGTAAATTAACAATATATACGTCCAATATTGACAAAAAAATATGGGTTTTCTATTATTTAACATTCCGCATTCAAAATTATTATAACCGAGGAATGATTATTTTGACGGCTTTTGAAGTGAAACTTCTATTGGTGCGTTGTATATGGAGAGTTCTACTCATAAAACGAGCGGTATATATTCAGTGTACATACATATAAACACGTACAGAAATTATGACAGGCATGCGTGTATATTATATATATATATCTTGCGCATGCGCGCACGGCTAACATTTGAGTCATCTCCACATAAAGTCAATCATAGCGTTGAAATTTGCGAGTATATTAAATGTTTTTTCTGAGCCACGAGGCACTGATTTTTTTTTCTCATACGTCAGAAGTATCTCGATTGTGTATTAATTTCAGACGTAACAGAATATATCCTGAAAACCCCTAAAATCTTAATTCAAGTACGATCGAAATTTATCGTCATTTGCGAAAGTGGAGCATAATGAAAAATCCTTACTGGCCTCGTTATATTATATATATTTCGTTTTGTCGCAAATTATTCGGAATAATGTATACGGTCGTTTTATGATTTTTATAATTTTTTAATGTTTTGTTTAGAAACGGTGGTAGTGCTCAAAAATTATCGGCATATGCCGATTCTATTATGTCGGTAAATCGAGTAATCGTTCAGCATTTTAGCGTTAATTGCGTGGATTCGGATTTGACTTCCGCTAAAGATGTTTACGGTTTATCACCTCCGTCGGAATCGTGTCTGATGCAACGTCGGTTGAATAGGAAACAATCGGATGAATCGAAAATGCAAAATATCTATCCTCTCACCACCGTCCCGACACAGTTATAAAACGTCGAATTAAATTTACGCTTAATCTGATAATTTCCTTTTTGTTATATTATATATTCTTCTACTGTATTCCTTTTATACTGCAATCATACGTAATGATGATGGCAACGATATTGAAAACAATAAACAATATTACGATGAAGCATTATTATAATTTAGAATAACGCCCGTAATGAATTAATGTATACGTATTAATAAACACACTACGTTGTTATATCGGACAATTTAAAATGTACTCGTGTGTGTGTGTTTGATTGTATGTCGGGTGTGTATAAAAATGTACAAATAATAAATGTATTAAAAAAAAAGGTATAATTTTTTTATTTCCCTATTTTCGTCGAGTGGCATTCTCTTGTGTGTATATTTTATACGTATGTTTCTTGATTATATTTTAAATTAATCGAAACTAAAAATTAAAAAAATAGAAAAATTACAAAAAAAAAATATTTTTATCTCTTATCGAAGAGTCCTCCGGTTATTAGTATTTTTATTCTTTATTTAAAAAAAAATTAAATATTTTCGTTTCAATTTTATTCGCGGGTGTTTATTTTTGAAGCCAAGTATTGTTTTAATTTGACCGTTTTTAATTACGTACGCGCGGAGTATATCTATAATATATATATATATATATATATATATATATATATATATATATATATATATATATATATATATATATATATATATATATATATGAATTTAATCGAACGTGTATTTGAAGTTTTTTTAAATCGAAAGTTTAACTTGTTTTTTTTTTTTAAGTAACGCGATGAAAATATTTTTGTTCTCAAATATTACGCTAGTGCTCGATAAGGCATTTATCGAATAAACTAAATAACATTGTTGCAATAGGTTTGATTATAAATATTTTATAATAATTTATTGAAAATAGATTCCCTCGATTTAAAATCAACAACCATACGTGAGTCGCCATCTATATTACGCGTGAATTCAAATTTCGAAAGATTTCTCTGGTTTAATGTCTTATTTGGTTTGTGACCTTGTGGATTGTATTTATTCGGCTGCAAAACTTTTAGCATACATGCGTTTCAATTATAAAGTTAAAAAAAAAAAAATAAGTACCTTTAACATTTCTATCTAGTATATACATACATATATATATATATATATATATATATATATATATATATATATATATATCAAGTAATATTAACAGCGCATTTTTTAGAATTAATAATTTTGTACTTAATAATTTATTATTAATCTTTACTTCTACGGAGAAACATTATGTACTCTTAATTTGCGTGTATATATATATATATATATATATATATATATATATATATATATATATATATATATATATATGTAATATATAGATATATTTATATATATGTTTATTATTTGTATATATATATATATACTCTTGTTTTATATGTATATATATAAAATTGAGTATATTTCCGAATACTTCGTTTCTGATGATACCTGTATACAAAAAATTAATTCGTTAAACTTTTGCCGAAATTAACGAATTATAATTGTTTAAATGCTAAAAATTTTCTATTTCTCTTATATATAAAACAAAATATTTTAATAGAAAACGTATATCGGATAGAATTAAAGGTTGAATGAGTAACATTGTAAAAAAGTTGTTTACTAGCGCGATTATAAATTTATAATTTGTTGACTTTTAATTGAAGAGAATTTCCACCGGTAATATAATTCAGTTTTTTTTTTTTAGAATTAAAAGGTTGAATAAGTAACGTAAAAAATTTTGTTTACCAGTGCGATTATTATAAATTTTTAACGATATTTGTCGAGTTTTATAATTGATTTCCACCGGGAATATGATAATTCAGGGTTTTTTTTCTTCAATTTCTCTTTTTTTTTTTTAATTTGTGTATGTTGCGTGATAATCTCGAATATAATTTAGATTACTACATTCCTATTAAATGTACAATTTAAAATTAAATAGAGTACGGTATTTAATAATCGTATGATATGCAATTAATAATTTCGTTTAATTTATTTACACACGCACGCGCGTTAAATGTGTTTTTATACGATGTCTGTAATTTAACGTATTTATATATGTGTACGAGTTAAACGTGTGTTTCTGTCTTAATGTAATTTTTATCATTACCTGGTTTATATAATGCGTTGTTTGATATTTGTTTCGGCGTACAAACTTTAAATATGGATACGTACTTTGATTTATTTGTACCGTTAACCACCTTACAGGTCGTATATAATAACTGTGTGGCGTTGATTCCTGCATTTATGAATATAATTAATGTTAAATCAACTATCCTCTCTTCGGAATAAAACAGATTCGGATGTTTACATTTTTTTTGTTGTTTTTTACAAAAGTTCTCTTTTTCATAATATGTGCGATTTGTAAAAAAAAAAACGAAACTTATTTTACGAGAAAGATTTCACCGTTTCATGTGTATACCCTAAATTTATTCGAAAAGCTGATCGCAAATATACGACGAGATATTATAGAATGATTCTATTTTTATCATTTTGCCGAGAGATGAAAAAATTTTCCAATACATTTTAGACGCCGTTTCGCGAAATGCATCCTCATACACAAAAACTTAATTTTAATTCGGTACGATGTCATTTATGAACGATGACGATCGTATAAAATAATCGATGTGTACGGTGGTAATATTTAAGAATTTATACGTTTTTGTAAAAATCAAAAGAATCGTGCTGTGTATTAATATTAGTGTTTTTAAATTTGAAGGTCGTATTCGTGTCGTTATCGTAATAATGAAGTGATATCGTTTGTTTGTTTTTTTGTTGTTTTTTCCGCGTTTTTTTTTTTACGTGCGAGAATATTTTGTTATACATCAGAATAAAATGTTTCAAATAGTCTGGCATTCTTTCATTTATGTTAACAATTTTTTATCTTTCATCGATTTGGAAGTTCGTGATTTTGACTTGCCGTTTTACGCATCTCCAAAGTTAGTATAGGTTCAGATGGGTTTGATGATCGTAAAGTCATTTATCGTACAGATCGAGTTGTAAATCCTAACAGTCGCCTCATTTGACGGATAGATTTGTTCTGCTTTCTCTCCTAAATGATGCTTCCGTGTTAAATGAGCGTCAAAATGCAGTCTAAACTATTTAGCTGAATTCTGCCCGGATCTGTTGGTTATTAACTATGTTGCTGACGAATTTTTTAGAGCCTAATTGACGTGAACGGATTTATGCTCTTCCCACTTTTATTCCCCATTTCTTCGGCTGTCTCGAAACTTTAAACGTTTCATTTCTACTTATGAATCGCTCGTAGACAATATCGCAGGCTGTGCTGGTGTCATCCGTAAATAAATAAAAGAATAGATATGTTTATAATTAGAACGAAAACGGTACTTATTGAAAAATGCGGATAGAATGTGATTGGATCGTGTTCTCGAGTATATATATGTAACAAAAAATTGATATCTGATTACGAAGTAAAAATAATGTTACTTTTTTTTTTCTTTTTTAATGGGCACAGGATTTTTCACCCAGATTGGTATAAAATTATTAAAATGGATATGTTAAATATTAATGTTAGTTGATGCAATATAATTATAAATAGCTAAATATACACGAATGCGATTAATAGTAAGTAAGTAAGACATATTTATTGGTAATGGTACTTTGAGAGATATAATTTGATTATATAATAAAGATTGTTGTGTAGTAAGAACATTCAAAAAATACATGATCCGCATCTGCTATTTTGTTGTCATCGGAAGGATGAGGGCAAAAAGGAGAATTTATATTATATTGGTATAGGGACGATGGAAACGATTTTTTCCAAATCGTAATCTACATAAAGTAGTAATGAAACATCGAAGTATGTTATTTGGTACTTTTATATCAGTAAACCATGATTTTATGGGTATTAGAGGTTGAATCGATCTGTAATATGGAGCTAGATAAGGATTGGACCAAATATTATTCCAATATTCTTTATGAGCAAATTTAATTGTTACTTTATATAGTAGAGGCTTAATTAGATACGCAACCGTTCTTAAACGTTCTAAATACTAAATGGTCAAGATGAAAAATGACGAAAAGAACGTACCGAACGACGCGAAATCATGTATATATAATGAGAACGATTGGGAATGCAAGATAGAATTGAAGATGTTAAAAACGGAATGGTTGGATACCATTATAGATTATGAAGTCAATAATTTGAGCGATATGGAAGTGCTGTAGTGACGGACGATCGTGAATGTTTAATCGAGCATGAAGAAAAAGACATTAGAAATTTAATTTGAACACCTACCTGTCATGAGTTGTAGATTTCGGTATATATATGTGCATTGCTAAGATTAATATGAGCAAAATGTTTGACGCTGATAGCGTTAAATTTGAAATCAGCTGACAGTCGATAATTATTTTTTAATTATATATTAATTTTACTAAGTTAATTTACACTCCATTTGCACATAATCTAAAAATTTATTACCAGAATATCTGCATAAATTCCGTAATGAAATTCAATAAATAGTCGCCCATAATATAGCACACGGTTGTTCGAATATAAAAATAATACAAATATTCGAAGATTGTAAATTTCTTTCCTGTAAATAGTGTTATACCTACGGGTGTGTTTTAAAAACTAACCGCTGTGTCTACTTTTAGTTTACGATATAAAAAAAAATTAACTGAATCACAAAATTTTAATTAACCAAAATATTAATTAAACCTGATGATTGAATTTATTAGATCCGGTAATACAACATAATTTTGATAATTACGAAAATTTAACATCATTTATATACATCCGTTACAACCGAGAGATCGGATTAACGACGACGATAGATTGTTGGATGGATGGAATGTAGATGCACTATTGTTGGGAGAAAAAGAACTGAACGGTTCAGTCAGAACTGTTCTTATAAGCGGAATGAATGAACGGTTCTGTAGAATAAAAAAGAACCGTTCTTTTAAAGAACGCATTTTTTAAAGAACGCCTTTTTTAAAGAACGCCTTTTTTTTAAAGAACGCCTTTTTTAAAGAACGCCTGCCAGTTCAGTAAAAATACAGAACGTCTTTCTGTACCTTTCGGCTATTCTCGGCTAATTTCCCGAGTTTGTTCGAACTTTCTCCTTGTCTTACTGCGCTTTAACTATATTCTACTTCATTTTAATTTTACTTAGATGCGTTGTTGTGTTGCGCACGTCCGGAAATAAAACACTGCTCTTTAGATACCAAAGTCGCACACACATATATAAGTGTATGAAATGTATACAACGTCAATGACGAATTAGAACCTAAATATTTAAATACTTCTATAGTAAAGTACTATGGCAGTGATCGGCGGTCAACTGTTCATTTTTTTCACATAATTTTTTATTTTTATTTTTTACTACATCAGCAGTTTCTCCTTGTCTAACTTATTTAAGTATATTCAATCTCATTTTACCTAGAAAAGAACTACAAATGTTGTTTTAAACGTAAAACAAATCCAAGGCCGTATATATTTAAAGGTTCTTTAAAGAACCCTCCGTTCTTTACAGAACCGTTCGACCACCCGTTCTTTAAAGAACCTACGTTCTTTTAAAGAACCTACGTTCTTTAAAGAACCCTCCGTTCATTACGGAACCACTGAACAACCCGTTCTTTAAAGAACCGTTCATTAGAACCGTTCTTTTTGAGGAATAGAACGGGCGTTCACATTCTTCTAAAAGAACGGGAATGCCCATCTCTAACTATTATATTATATTATTTGATACTAGTAATTTAACAGTAACAATCTAGTTTGCTCGTTGTTCACATTTAAGTCAGGAGGAGGTAAGATATATTGCGGTAAACGTCATGGAGGAAATAAATACAAGAATCATGATTGCAGTATATAAAATTTTAAACTGTTAAAATGTATCGAAAAATTACTTCTTTATTTTAATACGTCTCTAAAAATTATACGTAATTATATAATTTATTTTTGCAGAAAAAATTTTTAAGATATGATTTATTCGTGCAATTTGTCTAAAAGTTTCGACGAAATAGTACAAGAAAATTATAAATTATTTCAATAACGTGATATATTTAAAACATATTTTTTTACCGCGTTATTATAGCGGCATCTCTAAATTTAATCGATTTTCTTTAATGTTCCATGATTATGAACGTCACGATATAAGGTTATTTTGTAGTTTGCAATCACGTTTATGATTTTTTCGTCGTAAGTTTTGTGTTACAATTTTTTGTAAAACGTCAAAATGGGTAAAATAATGAAAAATGGTAAAGTAGTTATAGTTTTAAGTGGAAGATACGCAGGAAGAAAAGCAATTGTTCTGCGTACTTTTGATGATGGAACAGCTGAAAAACAATATGGACACGCTGTAATTGTTGGAGTTGATAGATATCCGAGGAAAGTTACAAAAAGGATGACACAACCGCAGTTGAAGAAACGAAATAAAATAAAGCCGTTCATCAAGATAATGAATTACAATCATTTGATGCCTACGAGATATTCAGTGCCGGAAATCACACATGAAAAATTAACTGTGAAGGATTTAAAGGATCCTATGAAGAGGAAAAAATACCGTTTTCATTTACGTGTTAAACTCGAGGAGAGGCACAAATCCGGTAAAAGTAAATGGTTTTTCTCAAAACTGCGGTTTTAATTCGAAATGCATTTTGTATTTGTTTATGAATCAATTATAATGATTTCACAGTCAAAATCTGTTTTTTTGTTTTTTTATTTCTGTAAAAAATGTTGACTATCGGATCTTAATTAATTGCAATAAAATTCGTGTGATACTACTGATTGAATGTTAAGTCGAATTAATTAGCGTAAACAGATTATTTTGGAGCGAAATTAAAAACGCGATGATTATACATCTGTTGTTATTAAATTTACGAATTTTTTATTGTTAGCAAATCTAGTATTGCCAAATGGAAATAATTTGAGTATTTATATTTCGAAATTTTAAATATGTTCAAGTTTGATAGCGCAAATATCTCGGTTTTTGGAAATTATTGCATTGTACAGTAAACTGTTATTATTTGCAAATGTCCCTAAATGGGTAACTTTAAATAAATTATCGTATTGTATTAGATTTCATTTTACCTCTAATTATAACATATGCTGAAAATTCTATTTTATAAATTTCATGATACTACAGGATTTAAGATGTTATCTTCATTGGAGCTTGTCTGAAATTATAGTTGGTAAAACAATTTATAATTCGGTTTTATAGTATAGTCCAGAATGAATTTTGACTTCGTGAAAGGTATGTATGTGTAATAATGTAATATAGAAATTAATTGTGGTCTTTCGCATTTTTTGGGTAGTAAACGTATAGTTTTTTAGAATGAAATTGAACAAATTGTTTAAGGAGCATATATAATTTGAATGATCGTTTCTTTAATTAATATTAGTCGTGCTATTTTTTCATTTAACTTGAACGTGACAACTGATTTCATTTCACTACGTAAACTTTGTCATATTAATGCAGTATTGAAGTCATTAAAGAAACAAAAAACAGAATAAAAACAAAACCTTTCTGCCAAGAGAATAATGTATTTATCAAATTATGAGGAAAATGTCGATGTATTAGTGGAGTAGAAAAAATACCGATTTCTTAAGAATATGTAATTGATTATAAAATCTATCCGTTAATAATAGTAATTCCTAAACACGTTCGAACATGTAATTACCGAAAAATACGGTTAGGTTAAGATTATTTTCTTACAAATGCGTTAATGAATGTGTTAATTCAAGAAGCAAATGTTTAAATTGTCTAATCGATAACAAATAAAGATTTAAACAATTAGATAAAATTTGATATTTACAAATTATGTTTTACATGGGTTAATCGTGGAAATAAATAAAAAAACATGTTCTAATTGCTTTAACCTTAATTTTTGTTTTGTCATGTTTATCATTTCTGAAGTTGTGAACGTTCCTAATTTAAATAATCTATTTTTTGTCTACTTTGAGATCAGTTAGAGTTTTAATAGGCTTGTAAATGTAAATTTCAATTTTCCGATATTTAAGATTATAAAATGTAGCAGTTTATTATTTATTACGTGTTTGTTGATATTATATTACGATACTGTCATTTTAATTAATATAAAAATTTTTCGCGTATCCATTCGGATTGATAGTACCATTATTATTATTATTTGCGTTGCTATTTGCTGATGCATCGTCGCTGCTTCTTGTTAGAATGCTACTTTTGTCTTCAGGACTGACAGGTTTTGTTGTTTTGCATTTTCCAGCAAATTTTAATTCCTGCATCAACTTACTTTTGACGGTTGTCTGCAATAAAATAAAACCCATTTAAATGTCAAATAATTTCCTACATGTTAATTAACGTCATCGATATTATTGTAATGTTGGTAATGAAGATGTACGCCTTCCGAATTTTATATATTAAATTTTAAAGAGTACAAACATAAATACGTTATTAACTTTTTTGAAGTGTTTTTTTTTTTTAAAAGAAATGAACGTGATGATGAAAGCGATTCATAATTTTCTGGATCATGTGTTATAATTTTCTTCGTCTTCCCATTAACGTGCCATATATTGCTGTAAGGCAGTAGACATGGGTGAACAGACTCAGATTAGAAGTGAAAGGTCAGATGATTGGATGAGTCTAAGAACACGATGCATATTATCTGGTCGTGAATTCACTAATTCGTTCAAATTCGTTTTGCAGAGCTAATTTAGTTTATTTCCGTTCACGCGGTACGAATTTACGACGTAATGTAATAGTGTAAATTTGTATTAAACGTAAAAATCTTTTCAGTGTGTGTTTTGTGTTCTTTTTACTTAATTTAATATATTCCCATTTGGTACATCACCATTTTTCGAACCCGCCTCCATTTAACGTGTTTATGTACGTGTGGATTGATTATGAATTAATTTATTCTTAAATTTATCGTTTAAAATATTGAAAATTATTATGTTCAATCGTCGTCATTTCTACCGGTAAATAAACTATCGATTTCATTAATTATACGAATTTGATCGAAATCATTGATATTCGTAGTCATCTCAGATGCATAAACGAGATTAATCCACTTTATAAGTAGCTATATACATGTCGCATATGAGACTTGTATAAATAGTATCACATTTATAGAATAATTGTTTTTTGTTTTTTTTTTTTTAATTATTATGGTTTTTATACCCCGTTGGTCTTTGTGACGATAATTGGTGTTGTTATAAATTACTTAGCACACGCGCACATATACACATTTAGGTTTACACATATGTCTAAACACATAACATTTACACATACGCGTACACGAAACATATCCAGTAATATATGACAAAAATCTATGATAAATTATAGAATATATATTAAGGCTTAAGTATGTGCCCTGAGTGTGAAGTGCATAGGGCAGATCATTGTTATGTGTGACTCCTGTGTTAATGTCTTCGACTCAAATCATTTGTTAAGGAATCACAACCTTAATATAAATTCATTGATTTCACTTGTTCATTGACTGGGGAAATTATAAAAATTTATTCATTCGTCCGTCAAGAAAAATGTATACAACATTTTCAGTGATTATATCATTTACTTTTGTTATATGATGTAATATTTTAAACGAGTGCAGGTCTGTAGTGTAATATGTTTTGTCACACACTGCGTGCACGAATATCAAGACATGTTCATGTTTCTATGAATCTGCATGAAGTGTGTATACTTTTTTTTTTTTTTTTTGTAGTACGTAGCGCCGAAAGTGAATTTTATTACTTCTTTCATCGTTTTTATACTTTTAATCCATAAAATTTTGCCCAATTATAATCTGGCCGATATTTGTTAATTTAACTTCGACGTCTCTCGTACGTAAAATAAGTTTTAATCAAATTAGTTTTGAAGAATTACGTTTACCATTTTGTTATATGCAATGTTACGATTTGCGATACTGATTTACAGCGTAATTACAGTTTCAGATGGTGTTTTATATTTTTCTCATGTAAATACGAATAATTTGCTTTAGAATAAGCAAAAAAAAATTGTTGAACTTTCGCGAATAAATTAATGTGTCGTGTAAACAATTAAACAAAAAAAAACTTATTTCGAAATTTAAACGTGACTATATGTTGTAAAAAATTTAATACTTTCGAATGTTTTTGTTTCAGTTTTAAAAAGTTTGCCAAGATGACTAAATATTGTTACGATTTATTTTATTAGATTCGCTTCATATTTGTCGCATCGTGTAATTCACATTTTACATGGTCAGTAGGCTGTTTCTATCGATCAAATTATTAAATAATTATTTACTATATGATAGTTCAACATAGAATAAATACATTTTCGGTTTTGCTGGAATTCCATGAATACCATAATAATTCGAGTAACATAACGAATAACGCAATTATAGTACCGGCTATTAAAACCAAAAATACTCCTCCAACATTTGCCAATTCTAAAGTTTGGGCATCGTTTTGCTTCTTTTCCTGTAAAAAGAAAAGTGGTTAGTTTTATTTATAAATTGTTGCGCTTATATATATTTTTATATTCAACGTACGTATATTTTTATTGAAGTACATTTAAAAAATTTATTTATTTTTGGTTGAGCCACGTATTAAGGACAGATTAGCGTAGTAAGATCATTGTGTGATATTAAAATAATTCTTTGATACACACGCGAGTGATGATTTATTTCAATCCATTTCTACCAAAATTCTGATTATTTGCAAGGCAGTTCATAAGATTGTATAATTAAAAAGCTGGATAATAGGTCTTATAATATTTTTTAAGAACATCGTACTTAAGATTTTAGATAATGTTCTGGAGTTATATGCGTGTTTTATTTTTATGTTTAAATTTTCTTTAATTGTGTAGTTACTTTATTTTATTTTGTTGGAATTGTACGTGAGTTTTATTTTACGTTTAAATTTTCTTTAGTCGTAACTATCTATCGATTGGGAGTTGTTCTATCTATATTGTCGAATGATAAAAACTTAACTGTAACGGAAAATTTGCAATGTGCGGAATGTAATGATTTTCTAAAAATAACGAAAAAGTATTTAAAATCGCTAAAATTTTCATTATATGATCAATACCAGATTATTTTATTCGTACAGTTTTTTCACTTCACTAATTTTTGTAAATTGTAATCTAAATTAACATTTTATATTTTTATAGACTTCAGTAGAAATTTTAATGTCTTCCCCGTCTGTACGTGTTTTCCCGAATGATTTTCAGGGCTTTGCTGTAGTTCTGATAGAGGGAAACAATAACAACATAGGAAACCTGCACCCTATGTTTTTAGCCAAATTATTACATAATAAAGTTAAGGGGTTGAAATCAATGACTAGGAGTGGTAAAAATCAAGTTGGATTAGTCTTTATCGAGGCGAATATGTTTTTGCTATCAGAGAATATTCATAATGAGCTCAATATTCGTTGTTTTATCCCGCAAACGTTGCTTTTCCGTTTTGGCATTGTGAGAGACGTCCCAACCAATCTTTCAATCGAGGAACTTACTGCTTCTTGCACTGCAAGCTCTAAAATTGAAGATATTCGTAGACTAAATAAAAGGAATCATGATGGTTGTTTCTCCCCGATCCCATTAATTGAAATAAAATTCCGTGGAAATATACTGCCTGAGTCAGTTCGGTTCTTTGATTACTATTCTTGCAGAGTCGAGCCTAGTATCAGGAGACCTAAAATGTGTAATAATTGTCTCACATTTGGACATATCAGTAAGCTTTGCCGTAGTAAACCTAATTGCGCCTTTTGTCCCTCAAACCACAAGTCTTCAGAGTGCCAAACAAGTCGTGAAAGCCCTCCCTCTTCTTTATTCTGCACTAGGTGTAAGGGTAATCATTCCGCTTTTGATCGTATCTGCCCATTTTATCAAGAACAGATTAAAATTCAAAAAATTATGGCAATAGAAAATGTATCATTTTCTGAGGCAAAATTACTTAATAAAGGGGCGGTGGTCACCCCTGCTTTTTCATTTGCTGAAATTACAAATAATCAAAATTTTCCTGAATTACGATCCAGATCTAGTTTATTTAAACGAAGAAGAAGCAGCAATGACTCAGGTCCTTCGGTCGCCACTACAGTAATGGTAATTATAACCGAAATAATAGTAATAATGGTAATAGTACTAGTAGCGGTAATAAAAATATAAGTAATAAATCCAATATGTGGGGCAAAAGTATTTTTCAAACCTAACTCTTAATGTAAGAACAAGACCAGTGTACTCACAGGAGGGGAATATTACTGTTAATTCCTCACCCTCCTTAATTAATTCCAATAACGACGAACTCATATCTCCAAATCCTATGGGGCAACAACTCATTGAAAATCAAAATAGTCCTCATCCTGCTTTGGAAAAGCTTCCTTCCATTACACCTTTTCCTCTTCCTTCTGATTCACTTGTGCCCGCACTACTATCTACGCTCCAACAGTTCCATGCTTTGTCGCTCATAATTTTTTTTTGTTTATTTGTTTTGTGTGTATGCGCGCGCGCGCAGATGTGTATATGCGTATGTTTGTGTATAATAATAAAAATTACATCAATGCCATCTGCAAGCAAGCAGCCTTCTTCACGTTCATATGTGAAAAGACATCACCTCTTAAGAGGGCTTGTCGAACATGTAATGCGAAAAGACTTTACCTCTAATAAAGAGGAATTGTCGAGCATACGAAGAACATAATCATGAAATCTTTTAATATTTTGCAATGGAACTGCCACAGCCTGAAATATAACTGTGGCAGCCTTGAAAAATGAATCGATGATTCTGAAGCTGATATAGTGCTGCTCTCAGAGACATGGCTTGATCCCAACGAACAATATTCTTATAATAATTTTACTGTTTATCGAGACGACAGGGCAGATGGATATGGCGGAGCTGCAATTTTAGTGCGTGATAACATCCCTTCTGTTCTTGTTTCCTGTAACTTAGCGGAAGATATCTCTAACTCCATACAGTTGGTAGGCGCTAAGATTTCCATAAGTTTGTCATTTTCTATATTTGTTTATAGCATATATGTTAAACCTTCTTTCCGACCCAATACGTCTCCATTCCTAAATATTTTTACTTCACAAGGAAACCCATATATCATTGGTGGTGACTGGAATGCCTGCAATGTTGCTTGGGGTGGTCACACAAATAATTACTTAGGGCAAATAGTGTATGATGCTTTCCTAGAATCAGACTGTTGTATATTAAATGACGGCACGGCAGCCCTAATCATTTTGGCAGGTCTGGAACTGCCGCTAACCCATTAGATTTAACGTTTTGCTCGCCTTCATTAGGTTTCCTAGCTTATTGGAAGAACATATCAGACACTGCAGCAGGTGACCATTGCCCCATACTCACCCAAATAAATATAAATGGCGCGTACGATCACAAGGTGTTCTAGGACCCTCCTCAACACCTATGTGGAATTATAAACGTACTAACTGGAATCAGTTCTCAGATCACCTTCAGATGACTGATTTCACCATATGCATGGAAACTGACCCGAGAATCCAGTTTGAAATGTTCTATAAAGCTATCAGTGATGCTCTCTCACACCACCACTACATCATAATATATCTAATAAGAAATATAAATGCAACTCAAACCTTTGGTGGTCAGATTCCTGTCAACGTGTTGCATGGGATAGAAGAAAAGCCTTTCTACAATATAGAAGTAATAGCACTACTGAAAATTACCTACATTGGAGGAAAGCTAACGCGTTAGCCAAGCGTGAATTTAAACTGGCAAAAAGGAAAGCATGGCAACAGTTTTGTACACAGTTTAATCGGCAAACCCCAATTTCAAAGGTGTGGGGGTTATCAAAAGCGTTCAGATGTTCCACCTATAGCCGGGTTAATCAATTAAGTGATGATAATATGTATTCCTTCATCGAAACAATGGCCCCTTCTCATGTACCTGAACTGGAAGAGGTCATGCAACCACTCAGTAGGCCTTCTAACCACTTTTCAGATTCTCCCTTTACTAAGAATGAAGTTGCTTATGTCTTAGGAAACAAAAAATCGATTGCACCTGGTCATGATAGCGTGTCTTTCGAAGTACTTTCACAATCTTTGTGGGCATTCTTAATAAAGTTTGGCAATCCAAATTGATCCCCAATTCTTGGATGGTATTTGTTGTTGTTCCCATCCCTAAGAAAAATGAAAAATTTCGACAAATTTCTTTGGCCTCTTGTTTCAGGAAGATATGTGAATCAGTTTTAACGTTACGTCTTAATTGGTGGTTAGAACACAATCAAATCTTTCCTCCTAATATGTACGGCTTCTGCAGTAATACGAGCACTTTGGACTGCGTGCGTGACCTGCTAGGCAATATATACAATAGTCTTATTGAAAAACATTTTAACATTACTGTTTTTCTAGATATAATGGATGCTTATGATAGTGTCCATTTGCCTACCTTGCAGTGTAAGTTATTATACACAGGTGTTCCTGACCACTGTTGCCGCTTTATTTGTAGATTATTTCTGCAGCGTTGTATATCATTAAGTACAAGGTTGGTTAATTATCAAGGTACAGTATACAAAGGTTTACCCCAGGGGGTCTTCTCTCAGTCCGATCCTTTTTAATCTTTATATTTGGAATTTGTCGCAGCTCCACATGCGCTCTAGGATTTTACTCTATACAGATGATATCGCTGTGTTTACATCAAATTCGAGCTTTTCTGTTGCCATGTCCAATATTAATGCTGATGTTGCTACAATAGAACATTGTCTTTCTGACTTAAAGTTAAACCTTAGTGCTGAAAAGTGTGCAGCAGTAGTTTTTTCATATTGCCGATATGACCCAAATGACATTATAATGGAAAGGGGCGCTATTCCTTTCTGCTCATCATTTCGCTATTTAGGAATTATTCTGGATTCTCGATTAACATGGCGCCCACATATTGATAAACTATTAACAACTATCAATCGCAATTAACATTTTACGTACTTTGCATAATACACGATGGGGCGGTGACCCTTTTGTTCTATTACTACTCTTCAAATTACTAATCCGATCTAAACTGGAATATGGTTCCATGTTCTATGGAACCGCGTCAACAGTATTGTTAGGCAAGTTGGATCGTGTACAAAATGAATACATTAGGCTGTGTCGGTATCAGCACTAATGGCAAAGTGCAAAGTTCCACCCTTACAACTTAGACGGAGTTATTTAGCCCTGAAACTGTTGATACGTCTCTTTGTTTAACATGTTCAGTCATATCCATTCTAACTAGCGTTTTTCAAATAGAAAAATGCCCCTGCTCTGTTCCGTTATATCAAGGTTGGAGGAGTTTCGTGCACGTCTCACGTGCATGCAAGCTCCTTTTCAATTTATGGTACCATATTTTTACTTCTTCAACAAACAAAATTCATCCTTTTTTCCCTGAAAACTGTAGTCTGTGTCCTCCTATATTAATCCGTGCCACTTTCAATAGTATTATCTCAGAAATGTTTCCACTACACATCCTTGTTTACACGGATGGATCCAAGTCAACTCGAGGAACGGGAGCAGCAGTGTTCATTCCAGCTCTCAATATTAGTAACATGTACAAATTATGCCAAGAATGTTCAGTATTTACTGCAGAATGTGTAGCAGTACTAGAAGCCTTGTCAATTTTACCGGACTTAAATCTTCGCGGAAATTACCTTATTATTACCGATTCCAAAAGCGTGGTGACGGCTGTAGACAATAAACGTAGCGTGTCAGATACATTAATTGGTTTAGTTTTGCTAAGACTTAATAATTTGGAACGTGTGGGAATATCTGTGTCTTTCTTGTGTGGTGCCGGGTCATAGATGTATTCCAGACAACGAATTTGTTGACTCATTGGCTAAAGACGCGTCCTCTAGTGGTGTAGAGGTCTCCTTAATAACTCGCAAAGATATCATTCACTTTATTCAGCTAGAGCATAGGGATCAATGGGAGCTAATGTACACTAAGAGCATTAGTCAATCACCTCTGACTTATTACTATCACCTCCAGCCGTCTCTTCCTAAACTCCCGTGGTTCTATCTTTTTAAAAAGATTAGTCGTAAGAGAATTGTACTCATCAGCAGATTGCGATTTGGAGACATCATTTGTTGCCTGACCGTCTTTTCCGTATGCAGCTTAGAGAAAGTCCGTTCTGTCCCCTCCATTCTGAACAGGTAGTCTGCAGCCCCGATCATGTCTTTTTTGAATGTTCTGCTGTAGCACCGTTGCGCTCGGAGCTTTACCTTATCTTGTTACGTTCTTCGAGTATTACACCTCCGTATCCCTTTTACATGTGGATAACCTACAATTGTTCCCCCATATAGCGACGTTTTTAGAGAAGTCAGCATGCTTGATTAAGATGTAGATAGTCCCCACAGTATCACGTTGGATAAGCTATAAAGGCACCCCCATTAAAAAAAATAATTATATTTTATTTTTTATCTTCACTTGATAATGGTTTAAAAGGCGAAAAACTTTATGATTTCATAAAGAAATTGTTAGCGATTTTAACTACTTTTTTTTGTTGTTTATTTTTTGAAAAGATAAAGAACTTGCTTTTAAAAATATTTTTAAAATAACTCTGTGCGAGTGTTAACGCACTTCATTTTATTCGTATAAGTTAATGTTAGTTGTTAGTCGTACTTTTTCTGGTGCTATAAAAAAAGTTGTTCATTTAAAAAAAAAAGTATCCAGGTCCTCTGTGTATTTACATTTCAAATTCTCCCCCCCCCGTAGATACGTGTTAAAGTTGTGTGATTTTAAACTTTTTCTGCTATATAATTGGTAATGTTTTTTTTCTTCCCCTAATCGAAATGAGTTAATATTGCGGTGAACTTTTTTGAATAAAATGGACTAGTAGTACCATGCAGTTTTTCGTGTATTTTTCTTTCCACCATTTTCGCTTAAAATCTGACAATTTTCCTTGTTCTTGAAGTGCCAAGATGTTTCTTCCTAATAGGCCGACGTACCAGGATCCTAAAACAGTTTTAACATTTATATTTTTGTGGTTAATAATAATGGTTATTTTTATTTTACAAAACGCGAATATTAACCTGAGGATATTAATCATTTCGACGATACGTTGATGCATTTAATTTATGTTACGTTCGAAAATTACGTATCGTAATGCTAAGCTCAACGTGTAAAACTTGAAATATATATATATCTGTATTTCTTATGTACCTATAAAGCACAGCAATAAATCGAATCTTGCGTTATTATAAAAAATGACAAATTATTTTAAACTGCGATCAAAACCTAGGTTATATTTTCCACCCGTAGACGTGGCACATTACCCGCTGAAATTATAGTTAATTCCACCGTAGTGAGCTGGTCGAAACATAGTCCCTTACTTCGGGGCAATTTTGGATAACAGACTAAATTTTTCTAAAAATGTCAAACCGTGAAAGCTAACCAAATATCCGTTAATAGAAAATCATTTCTTAACGTTAACAATAAATTCTATATAAAACACTTATCCGTCATACTGTTGTCCAGCTTGGAGTTTTGTTTCAAATACCAATTATACAACTACAGTTATTACAAACAAAACCGATATCTCGGTTGTGTACTAAATGTTCCTAGAGATACTACAGTATCGTCGACACGCATACAATCTTAAATATGCTATTAAGAATCGTATACTGAATTTAACGCATAAGTTCTGCGGCGACTGCCTGATAATCTCGTTTAATTTCTACCATGGGTAATTAAGATTATAGGCAACTTCAATTTATTTATAGTAAATATAAACATAACCTATTGTAACGTTATACGGTACTTATTCTTTATATTAATTCTGTTACACGGTGAGCCATAATGGGTGTTACGTAATTATTATTTAAAATTTTTGTTTTTATTATTTTTTAAAAATTATGTAGAAATATGTTTTTTTCTTTTTATAAATATATGAAAATGGCACGTATATCGTGAGAATTAAAATTTGGCGAAGAAATAAAAACTAATAATTATAAACTGGCGATTGATCCTCTTACCGCAACCACCAAAAGTTTTGATACGTGGTGAATCAATTAACATATTAAACAAATGTACGACAATGGTTGGAAACGATGAATGAAACATATAACTTTTTCAGCGTCATTTACGGTCAAAGGAAATGGTCCTTTTTAGGACCAAAACAAAGTTTAACAGCAATGTCAATAAACATCGAATGACTGTCATCAGAAAAGGAAAATATTTTTTGGCGGAACTATGCAAAAAAAAATAAATGCGATGCGCTTTGCATACTTGAAACACATTGGGAAACGAAACATAGGAAACCAAATGTATCCGGTATGAAATTAGCAATGTAAAGGCCACACAAAAAATATGGAAGTGCTATACTTACTCGGCCAGATTTGGAAATTACATCAACTGGACGTACAGAAGAGAATAACGTAGAAATAATCACAGTTGAGATAGCGAAATGTAGTTGTAACATCGGTTTATAAACCTCCAAACATACCCTTCAAATTTGAGAAACCTGTGAATCATGGAAGTACAAGTACAAAAATTATAATTGAAGATTTCAATAGCCACAGTACGATGTGAGGATACTCAAAGAATAATGATGATGGAGAAGCTGTTGAAAATTGGACAGAAATTAACTGCTTGAGTTTAGTCCACGATCCTAAATTATCTTCATCGTTTAATAGTGGGAGATGGCGTAGAGAGGATATATGACCGATAACATAAGAAGTATGACCACTAAAGCAGTATTGGATCCCATACCGAAATCACAGTACCGGTCAATTCTGTGCGAAGTAAATATAGTGCCGTGAAAGGTAGCTTTTAGGAGAAGATTTAATTTTAAAAAAGCAAAATGGATCGAATTTGCAAATTACTTGGATAATGAAGTAGAAATGATAGAGAACCAATACCAGTCAACTATCGTCATTTTAAAAAAAATATTTAAAATGCATGTACCAAGAGGATGTCGCACTAATTATATAAAGGGATTATGTCAAGAAGCTATTAAAAATCTAGAAGAATACTATAAAAAATATGAAAAAGATCCTTTTGACAAAGCTACAATTGAAATGGGAGAAAATCTCATGGAAATAATAGCAGGAGAAAGGAAAAAAGAATGGATTTCAACAATAGAAAACTTGGACACGTCGAAAAATAGTTACAAGGCTTGGAAACCGATAAAAAACACGAATAATGAAAAACTACCATCAAAAGAATATATAAATATTATACACCAGATCAAATAGCAAATAAATTACTAATGAATGGAAAAATCAAAGGTAGAATAGATAAACCGAAACTGATAGTGAAAAAAACGGATAATATGAGTCAGTTTAATGAACCACTTAGAATGGGTGAACTAGACAGGGCAATTAAGATAATGAAAGATAGGAAAGCACCCGGAGTTGTAACATAAAAACGTATAGGACTTGGAGCAAAAAAATGGTTTCTAGATATATGTTTAATAACTGTATTAAAATGGACCGAATTCCAAAAGAATGGTTAAAATCCCACGTGGTTGCATTACTCAAACCGGCGAAAACTTCTACAGATGCTGGAAACTTTAGATCTGTTTCTTTTCTGTGTCACACTTATAAAATATTCGAACGAATAATATTAAATAGAATAAATGCAAAAATAGACTCAAAACTTATCAAACTGGAAAGTCGTAAATCTTAAGTCTAGTCCAGGAAATAGAAAATGGGTATGAAAATAAAATGATAACAGTGTCGGCGTTCATAGATTTAAGCGCTGCATATGACACAGTAAATCATAAAATACTAATAAAAAAAGTATACGAACTTACTGCCGACTACAAATTAACCAAAATCAGCACGAAGTTGAGAAATCGGCAATTCTATGTAACGCTACAAAATAAAAAAAGCAGATGGAGGAAACAGAACAACGGGCTACCACAAGGAAGCGCACCAACCTTATTTAACATATTAACGATCAGCCGATTGGAAGCTCAACAAAACACTTTTTATATGCTGATGATGTAGCTATTATTAACTCAAGAGAAAATTTCGATGATGGAGGCGAATTTTACTGGATGCAGGTGGGAAAGTGATCGCTCGAATAAGTGTCTTGGAGGACAGAACAGCGTAATGTTGGGAAGATAGAGAGAGAGACAATTGTTAGGTTTATAGTTGAGAATATTCTGTAGGATGGGCTGAGGTAGGTGTAGTCTGGTGGTTGAAGGATCACTATTAGCGACGTATATTAAATATTATAATACAACTTTTGTGTTATCACACATAAAATAAGATATGATAACGTTAAGTAAAAATTAGTAATCGTTATAATTAATTATATTATGTCGTCGGAATAGCCGAATGGCAAAAGCACGAACTTCTATAATCGACGACACAAAAATAAAAATTTAAATAATTCTAATATTCTCGCGTGAAAGGCAATGGCAAAACACCATCAATATAGTACACTACAAGAACACGCGAGGCTGCACTGTGTCGTGATAAGAATCAGTTCTTCCGGGTATGTGTTTAACTGCGCTAACGCCATATTATGATTGCTTTGTACGCTACGGACACCATATAATAAAATATGCATAGCTAAAATTGCCCACCTGGCACCAACCCAGGTGGGAAATTTTAGCTATGCATATTTCCTAACCTAACCTAGCGGTTGAAGATAAATGATGTGTGTTCGTACCTTTTCTTACAGCGATTGCGTAATGTTTATTATCTAATAAACCGCCTATTTGCGCTAATTCGCAATGCTGCACAGTTTCGTATTCAACCGAGCTGGACTCCATTAGAAACGCGTATCCACCTTTTTCGTTGATTACTTTTTCTACTCCGTCTCTATTCTGATAAACCATTACCTCGTCTTTGTGCGCCGTCATATAGGAAAACATTTTTTTGTAAGTTTCGTCATTAGATTCCTGAAATAAATTTACAATATTTTCGGTAAAATAAATTTTCATGTTCGATGATTTTTCGTTTAATCGTTACGTCGCCTATAAAGAAAAACCTAAATGTGTATGTGTGATTGAAAACTCTACTCCACCATAATCATTACTTTGCACTTTAATACTGCGAAAAAAATATATATAAATAATTACGTTGATTACAGTGATCCTCAATAATGAAAATAAAGATAAACCGCCTCGACAGGGTTAAATCCTCTTACTACAACATGCTATCTGTTTAGATAGAACTTACGGCTAAAATCAAAAAACAGGCAACTAGCCACCAGCTGGAGCTCAATATATAAGGATGACCCAGAGAAGACGGACGGTTTTGTTGTTTTTTGAATAACTCAAAAACTACTCGACCAACATTTTCGAATGAAATTTTATTTCTAAATTAGCAAAACGAGAGATTCAAGCGACAATACATTCATTAAGTCTACCAAATTTTAGAAGACTTTCGAGCATAGGCCGCTGAATATTTGAAATTTCTTCAGAAATCCGAGTTTTCACGTAAACGCGGTTCTCAAAGTATTCCCACAAAAAAAAAAATCGTTTAACTTTGAATTCTTTTCGAAACTCTCTTTGCATCGATTCACGCCCAAAATAAAATTCCACGTAAATATGCGCTCCTTCTCGTAATAGGATGCCGTGATAACTGAAACCGAACAAAAACGAATCTGTCGTTCGTGTGTACACTGAATGTGGATGACGTGGTTTGCGTTGTAGCAGTGTTACCAACTGCTCTATTCAAAAAATGAAATCGTCCGTCTTCTCTGAGTCACCCTATAGATAAATACATGTATATGCAAACACACATATACATACATATATATATATATATTCATCGTATTTTCCATTTCCGAATATAGTACTAGCCCACTGTACGTCATTATAAAATGAGCATTCGAGAAACTAATTATATGAAACGTGGTGCCCGCTATGAGGAGTGGGGTGCAATTTCTTTTAATGATGATAAAAAAACTTGAACTGTGCCAAACCCTGGCTGTAGAATATCATCGTGACGTATATTTATAACGATACAGATACATAATGTATATATTATATAAACATAATTTTCTTTTAAAAATCTCGTGTTTTTCATGTTATTATCGAAAAGATTTTTTTTTTTACAGTTGCTTTGGATAAAAATTACTTGAGGAAGTAACTCGATATTATTATATTAAATGCATGAAATTGAATTTATCTCGATATAATATGTAGATATCAAATATATAATTATTTGATATTATTATATTAAATGCATGAAATTGAATTTACCTCGGTATAATATTTTGATATCAAATATATAATTATTTGATATTATTATATTAAATGCATGAAATTGAATTTACCTCGGTATAATATGTAGATATCAAATATATAATTATTTGATATTATTATATTAAATGCATGAAATTGAATTTACCTCGGTATAATATGTAGATATGAAATATAGTTATTTGATATTATTATATTAAATGCATGAAATTGAATTTACCTCTGTATAATATGTAGATATCAAATATAGTTATTTGATATTATTATATTAAATGCTTGAAATTGAATTTACCTCGGTGTAATATGTAGATATCAAATATAACTGGTTGATTCGTTGTTTCTTAATCGATGATTTTAATGCGATTTTGTCTTTAATTTTGAATCAGAATTGTGTGTACCGTTTGCGATACAGTTTTAATGTGAAAAGTGTGAAAGTAGTAATTTAAAAAAAAAAAAAATGAATTAAAATCGCTAAAATATTTTTAATGAAAAATCATAAAGTTTTTCGACTATTAAGCCAATATCAAGTGAACGTAAACAATTAAATATATACAAATATAAACTAGTTATAAAATATAAAAAATATTAGTTTAGTTGCACAATTTACGTCAATTGTATATCTTAATTAATATTTTTATAAATTGTTTATCCTTTTATGTTTCATTTTTTTTTTACATATATATTCACTTGATAATGGGCTTAACAGTCTAAAAGCTTTGTGATTTTTCATAAAGAAAATTTAAACGATTTAAACTTGTTTTTTGTCATTTAAATATTTTGAATATTGCGTAATAATTTTGGTAAATTAATTCGATTTCTATCTTCAACGTATATGGTAATTGTGTTTATTGTTTTCTAGAAATTTTTCGCTTAAAATAAATTAATCGCCATTTGCTGTTCCGGTTTAATTATATAATTTATAATTCAAAAATAGAAATTATTGACTTCGAAATAGGTATACGTGGATCCTCCTGCCTTCAACCCGTACGCGATTTTATCTTGATTAGCTAGTTCTTTGACGTTATCGAAAGGCGAGATAGGATTTTCGATCGTTAAAAACGCTGCTAAATTAGCTGTGTACGAGGAAACCATTATCAATGTGAAAAACCACCAAAATCCGGCTGCTATACGCGTCGACGTTGATCTGAAAGAATAGTACAATGGATATATTTGAAAGTTCGACTATTTTTCAGCGGAAAAAGTATTAACGGCGCGATTAGTCTCGCCTCTTTTAGAGTTACTTCGGTTCCGTAGTCTTTTTAATTTTCAGCTATACGATACTTATTATTTTTTAAAATTATTTAGCTATTGCACAGCTTTAATCTAGAGCAATTTTTATAGAATTGAAAAGTGGCATGCCATCTTACTTAAGTTCTATCGTGAGCTCATCAGTCTGCTTACATACTTTTGTATACTTGATTTATGTACCTGATATAGGTAATTGTAAAGTCTGTGTGTAAGGTGCCATTGGTTACATACTAAGGTGGAGAGACAATTAGACTTATTTCGGAAGCTCCTGTATTTTATTTACACTTAGCGCAGCCCCATAACATGAGACCCTACGTCTACACAGATTTTATGGTAGCTTTATAAATTAATAATTTATTTTCAATGGTCAAGTAATCGGGTGTAACCGCCGCAATGTATTAATTGTTTACGTTTTGTATTTTAGTCTTAAGTAGATTTTTCCTTTACAGATGTATGTTTTTTATTTCGCTCTGTTGCGGCAATCGTTTTTTCATTAATTTTAATAGAAGGACACTTCTTAACATAAACATAATCTGAGCTCATTTGATTTCGTCCGCACTAACACACCCGTTTTAGCTAAATTTCAGTCAAAGCTATTCGGAATTTCGTTACGATCGGGTCTTTATATTAGATAAAAGTGCTGTGTTGTCGGCAAACATAGCGATGTTGACATCTCCCCATCTGGAAAATCTGCAATGAACAGTATGTAAACGGTACTTACATAGGAGCGATTTCAGAACCTTGTTGCATCAGGGCTCCGCCTGTAAACCAAAAAGAATTGCTTAACGTAAATTGATTTTCTAAAACTTCCGGTTCTTGAATGCACGGATATGGATTCGTCCATTCGTACGGGCTTAACCTATTGGTGTTAAAGATTATATTAAAATGTCGGCATATTTTATCATTCGGCAATTGTAAAACAGAACGAATTTTGTTTTTAATTAATTTTTCCTATATATTAAATAGATATTCCATTCATTATGTATGTATATATATATATATATATATATATATATATATATATATATATATATATATATATATATATATATATATATAAAATATATTGTATATAATATAGAGAGAGTCATAATAAATGTATATCGATGAAAATGTTTACCTAGCCATTATAAAAAATAAGAGCGACATTCCTATGTAGGCGGTGATCACGAGTAACCAAACATCCGTACTGAAAGGAAACAAGAATGAAAATAAATCCGGAGCTTTATTTTCAGGCTTTTTATACAGGATCGAAATTCCTGAAAATTATTTTATAAATTTTCGTGGGAAAAAAATAAATTTATCCGATAATTATTTATATAAATTGCTAAGAATTTATGTAGATAACGTGTAAAAAAATTATCAATTTTCCATTTTTCTTTTCTTAAATTTATCTATTTGCAATAAAGTCGGATGGTACTATTTCTAAGGATATTGGAACAAGGTCTGCATGTATGTGTGTGTGAGTGTATGCATAAGTGATTGAATAGTGTTAAACTTTGCGAGTATGCATGCGTGTTTAATGTGTAGAAACCGCTTAATGAAAGAGTAGTGATATACAAAGAGATCGTAGAACGTTGTATCAGTTTGTAATTAATATTCGTAATTTCAATAAAGAGTTATTTTATATATCGGAATTATAACAATTAGAAATATTAAAATTTAATTTTAAAAAATGTATAAAACGTATGTGTTAATATATGCCTCACCCTCCCCCAAAAAATATATGTTTGCCATACTGAACATTAAAAAAATCTTTTAAATGCCTCCTAATTATTATTATCGCATTTAGTATAATTTATTCCTATATATGTGTGTGTGTGCGTGTGTGCGTATATATACAATTTTCGCATATTTTCTATTTCAGTTTTGTTGATTCCGAATGGGAATAACCGGATCTTTAAGTATGATATGTATAGGCGCCGTGTTTTAGGGCAGGGGGCAGTCGTCCTCTCGAAGTTATTATACCGTGACAATGCCCCCTCAACGGTTATGAATTAAGGACTGTGTTTATTATTCAAGAGTTATAACCCTTTCAGTACCATAAGTTAGACATAAAAATATATAAAATGTTATCGTTGTATGAATATTTCAGCTAATTTGTATGTAAGATTTATTGTGTATGCTTGATAATGACGTAACTGTCGAAAAGCTTCGCAATAAAACATTTTTATAGTGATTCAACTGTGTTATGATTTTGTTTTATTTATAATTCATAAAATCACTACTCTCCAACATATCACCATATTATATATATATATATATATATTTTTATATGATTTTATAAGTAAGAAAACAATTTTATTAATGAGTTATGTTTATGAAACATAAAAAAATATTATCCCTCCCCACAAGGTTTTTTCAATTCGGCGCACCTGATGATTTGTAAATATTAGCATGGAAATATAAACAAAAGGCGTCCTTGTAATATTTAAATAAGTAAATAATTTACATCTGTGTACGTTATGTGTATAATATACAGATTTAAACGTAAAATCTTAAATAAGTGGTTTCATTTCAATATCTATTTGATGCAAATTACACAACTATGCGTGAAAATAAATAGTTTCATTTGTAGCAATTAAAATCTATTTTTTTTTTTAATACATATAACACGTATACATATAAATTTATGTTCAGAAGTAGACAAGACGATTGCAATGAATACATATATATGTTAGATTATGTGCATATATGTTTATGTATTCATTAAAATTCTCCTTGTTTCCTTGTCTACTCCTGAACATAGGATTTCCCGTTTGTTTTTATTTTTTCTTTGCTTTACACACTTTCTTCATTCGATTCTTTATCATGTTGCTTCATCATTATACGCCCATACTTCCTCTTTTTACTTGCCATTGATAATTTATGATTTTTACATAGGTTTTATTTTAATGATTTGTCCAGATTATCGTTTAGTTTTGTCCGTTTGCGACTAATGTCGATACACATAAATATCTGAGTCTGTGTGTGTGTACAAGTGATATACATTTTTGAAATTGACAGGATTTACGCAGAACAGTTACTGTAATTGCGTCTTGTTCGATTTGTCGAAATCTAGCACACAGAGATATTATATAGGACGTTTGATATATGTATATTATATACTAGAAATTACCCGCTGCTTCGCCTGTATAATTATGTTTTTAAATACAATATCCTTGTCTCTTTCTTTTAACTATATATATATATATATATATATATATATATATATATATATATATATATATATATATACATACATACATATATATACACGTTATTTCGGCCACGCCCCTAGCGTAACAAAACGTGGTTTGTGTGGCGGATGTTTGTAGTGAAGGTAAATTCGAACCGGAAAACGTGTTAAATTTTAAACCATTTGACAGAGATATCGCTGTCTCCTACTTTTTAAATTTCTGTTCATTATTGCTTTAATAATTTTTGAATTAAATTGGAACGGACCAGACAGACAAAAATTAAAAAAAAAAATAGATTTTCTGTTTATGTGTGATAAAAATACCCCAATGTAGTGATTATAAAGAAAGTATTCGCAAATCACAGAGAGACACTACAGTTGTATATATTAATAGATATAATGTATTATTTACTTCTGTTAGATATTATATATATGTATAATACATAAAAATATAGATATGCAAATATTTTTATACAGATAAATATTTACCTACATCCATATACTGATACGTGAAATCTACATCATGAGCCCTTTCGGGAGTAACAGTTAAATCTCCAAGAGCGATATCTGCTTCCTAAGGACGACATTTTTTATTAACCATCTAATAATACGTTAATTGGAATGTGTATATATATATATATATACCTGAAAAGTTACATACGATCATATACACCCACACTTAGCTGATAGTTATGATTAAATTGTTTTGACCAGCACACATGACGGAGGATTTCCTCTCCTTATATTTTCAATTCCTTTTTGTCCTGCAATATAGTCTGTGCGTCATATTAATATTTTTCGATTATACATATATACATCAAAACCAAATGATATTGTTAAATCCCATACAACATTTTTATCGTCAGTCGATCAACTAACGACGGCACTTCAAGCATGTGTCTATTATAAACTGGGTGCACTTTGTTGATGTTGTGAGGTTACTATATTTCTTTTTACTTTTTTTTTAATAATAGAAAACACATTCGATTTCCATACTCTGTCCGCGGATTTCCAGGAGATGGACAATACAAATGTCCTAAATGGTCTCAATCCCTTAAATTCTATAATAATGGTAGGTATAGTACGGATTTTGTCGGATTTTTCTTTTTATTTTAGTTTTATTGCTCTAATGCTGTTTGTTATATATTTCATCATATTATGAAGACAATTTTATATTTTATCATCTTGTTTTTTATAATTTAGTTGTCTGTTTTCGTTTAGTTACATTAAATTTTATTTTGTCGTCAAGAATACAAATCACATTTTTGTATACTTGCGAATAGTGATGTCAAATTTTTTCGACAAAATTTGAAATTTTTGTGTCATTAGCTCTCTAGACAATCAGTGTTTTTACTCATTAACTTTTTTCACATTTCTTTATAAAAAAATTAAGTTCGGGCAAAAAAAATTTTCGTTACTAGTGGTTTTTATGCAAATGTGATTTGTGTTTGAAAAATGGCTAATGTGGACATTTAAAGTATTGCGGTTTATTTAATACCCGAAAATGGCGATTGTGTATTTTTTCTAAATTATCCATATTACGTTTGCTTAGCAAACACCAAATTGAGACAATATAGAGTAGGCGAGTCAGTATAAGAGTTTAATAAATTAAAAAACGTATTTTGAAGGGATAATTTTGAGTTGCGAGTGAAGATATAGAAGAGCTTGGATACTTGCTGTATTTTTCTATAAGTAGCATAATTTATACGAGTAGAAAAGTTTAGCCTCCTATCGATTAAAATTCCGAGATACTTTTTAGTCACTCCATTCTATTATATTACTATAATTTGTAGTGACATCTGTTTTTTTTTTTTTTTATTTGCCAATTTGTACCTAGCAGACTATCAACAAATGTTTGAAAGAAGACTCGTGTATGGGGAGCACATCCATTGATGTGTTCTGGCCTATTTATTTACACTATCTTGAATCTTGATCCTCTTGAGACGTCTTGTCGCCGGTTTTTTTGGGACCGTTGACGCTAGCTCATTCGAGTTTGGCTATATACTCATCATGTGATTTTGAGTTCACCTGCCGATGACTTTGTCGATTGTATGAATCCCCAAATCTTGATGGATCAGTTCACTGGTGACATACCAAGGCATACGGTATATCAATCTGCTTTGTTCTGAAACCGCTGGATGATCATCCGATTCGATTGTTTTGCGCATCCCCGTAATAGTGCAGCGTAGGTCCATATTGGTTTTAGCATAGTATTGTATATTGAAAGCTTGTTTCGTAGTGACAGCTGCGATTGATATCCTATAAGCCAGTGTAGGTTTCTCAGCTTTAGGTCCAATTCCTTGCTCTTCTTCTGTATATGAACCTTCTAGTTTATAGTGCAATCTAAATGTACTCCGAGGTATTTCGCCCCTCTGCTTCTCGGTACCAGTATATTGTTTTAAGTTAACTGCTTATTATGATTTTTCAGGATTTATTTTGAGATTCCAGTTTTGTGTCCATTTCAGTATGGTGTTTAGGTTTGCCTGTAAGACGGCAACAACCTTATCAGCATCTTTGTCAGATGTAGTTACCATCGTGTCATCTGCAAATTTTGTTACATGTACATATTCATCAGTTGGTAAGTCAGCGATACGGATAGAATATAAAAGGGGTTCCAGTACACTGACTTGTGGCACACCAGCGTGTATAGGGTATATTTCCGAGTAATCCTCATCATATTTTACTTGAAATAGCCTGTCTGTTAGATAGGATTGTAATAAATAATATTTTTGTGATTGATAATATTTTTCGGGAGAAATCTTTTTAATTTTTATATAACAGACCTTCGTGCCATATTTTGTCAAAGATTTTAGATTAAAAATTACTTCGTTGTATTTTTTATTCTCAATTCCTTCTTCAGTTGTTTCTACAACTCTGTGTATTTGCTCTTCAGTAGAGTATGAGCTCCTGAAGACAAATTGATGTTGTAGAATTACTTTTTCCTCAGAAATTTTATTTAGTCGATTTAATATTAATCTGTAGTAGTTTAGCAAGGGTTGAGAGTAGCGAGATGGGTCTATAGGATGTAAGCTTTATGCTATCCTTTCCAGGCTTCAGTATCATAATTATTTCGAAATGTGTTGTTCCGACAATGGCATTGTGTATATATGTTAGTAGCATTACTTAGTAACTCTTTCAACATTCTTGGTGTTATCGGGTCAAAGCCTGAGGATTTTCTATTGTTCGGTAATTTTATGCGCTTGTATACTTCTTGAGGAGAGAATATTTTAATTTTTGTTACATCCTGTCTAGGATGGGATTCGCATAGTTTGGTTGTAGTGTTAGAAACATTAAATACATCAGCTAAGTATTTTTCCAGTATTCAATTTTTTTGTTGCTTTCCACAAGTTGTACCCAGTTTCAGATGTGGGCGTTAAGTTAGAAATATAAGTACTGAATTCTTCATTTTTTTTAAAATCAATTAGTGCATTCCTTATTTTTTTAGTCAGGTCATTTAAGTGATGTTTGCTTTTAGGGTTCCTGTTTCGTTGCCATTGAATTCGTGTACTACTTTTTGCGCTATGAGATCTTGTAACTATTTAGGATAGTTACTGCTGTGGTTGTTTGTCTCATTTGGAGTTGAGTTTGAAGCGGCCGTTTGGAGTTGCTCTGTAAATTTTCTTGCTGCACATTCTATCTGACATGGTGTTTTTAGATGGACTGACAAATCAGTTTGTTCTTCCAGGAGTCCTCTATACCAACCCCCGTCTGTATTTCTGTTGTGAAGCAGTTTTGTTTATTTAATAATTCCGTACTTATAATTGCTATTATTGGTGTGTGATCTGAGAATATGAAGTCATAGCTTGGAGCAGACAGACGTTTGGTTCATAGATATTTCTTCATTCAAAAATAAGTCTCATAAGTTAGGAGTGCGGTTTATATCTGATGATAGGGATGTGAGAATATAGCTTTTATTAGTGAGCCAAACTTCTGATATTAGGCGTAAATCGATTTTTTCTTTTCTCAGATAGTAGGTTATTTCTTGGATGTTGTTTATTATACCGTTCGCATTGCATTGGTCACTTTTCAAAAATTTCGGAGTTAATTTTATTAACTTTGTTATTACTTGTGTCAGCATGTTGACGATTACGTTATTTCGACTTATTAGTTGAGGAAGCATGTTTTCAAAGCGAGATAAAAATTTTAGTAAAGTTTCAATGTTTTTACTTTCATTTGTTAGGATTTTTCCAGATATTACATACGCGTATGATCGCTTTGGTTCGGTAGCTTCGGTCAGAGTTTCTTCTTCATATGAAGTGATGTGTTCAGATTGTTTTTCAAATATACATTGCGCAATATGCTTTTGGCATCTTTCTCACTCTCCAGATTTGTTTTTTTTTTAAAAGAGTTTTATAAACTTCGTAACCTTTATAATTTGCAGGAAGGTGTTTCTCTTTTCCTAGTGCAGGATTTTAAATCGTGTCCTTTACCACATTTCACACACACACACACACACACACACGAATAGTGGAAAACAGTAGTTTTTAGTGTAGTCATATTGTTGGCATCTTGTGCATTGCGGCATCGAGTTTTTCCTTTGAGGCTCAACCTGAATTCTAACATTCTGTAGATATTTTAATTGGTATGTTTTCTTATTGTTTTCAGCGGGTTCCAGGTCAATAAAGAACAACGGTGACGGATTTTTCCTTATGTTTATAACTTTTCTCACTTTATGGTTACATTAACTTAAGGCTTGTTTTATATCTTGGGGATTTATAGAATGATGCAGGCCTCTGATAACTGATTTAAATAGGCTTTCATTTTTAGGTTGGTGGGTATATCGATAAGTCTGTTTTTCATTTAGAAAGTGACAGAGACATCTGTAAGAATCGGAGTCTTTAGTCATTATTTTTACCGTATTATTCGGAAGAGTTTTGACATAGAATGATTCAGCAGTTATTACATATCATTTAACATGACATTGTAGTCAACAACCCCATCTACATATATAGATGGTGGCGACTGTGGAAAAGATTGATTTGTTGTGTTTTTTATAGTTCGATTATCTTTGCCGACCACTATGTTGTCTTTCTCGTCTTCGTCGGTATTATTGTCAGGTTGTAGCGACTTAGTGGGTTAGTTGTTGTTTGGTTAGAGGTGAAAAAGTCTTAAATTTACTGTCTGCGAATATTTTGATTTTATGGTTAGGTTCGAGAGAGAGAGAGGATTTATATTTCGTTGCCTTTTTCTTTTTTCGTATAATCTACAATTTGCCATGTAGGGCCTTCATTAACCTTATCTTTTTTAGTTTAATCGCAGCGATTTTATTAATAGAAGCTGTAGAATCATATTTCTCGATAACGGGTCTACGTCTAGTAAAGAGAATGGAATCCGTTTTGTGTCGTTCATTTTTATTTTCTATTTAAAGAAATATCTACAGAGAGAACTAATTCCAGTTGAGTGCCTATTACATATGGTATAAACTACTCCGTATGATTCCTTATACATGTGCATCATTGGCATAGGAGACTGATGTGTAAGTTTTTTCACTTTGGAATGTTATTTATATAGATAAGGAATAAAATTAGCTTCCGAGAATATTACTTTGTGAGACCTATCAGCCTATTAAAGAAGCGTTATCTTTTACTTTCACGTAAAACCATCTATTGTGGTATATAATGTAGGCTATTGTGGTATATAATGTAGGCTATTGTGGTATATAATGTAGGCTATTGTGGTATATAATGTAAGCTATTGTGGTATATAATGTAGGCTATTGTGGTATATAATGTAGGCTATTGAGGTATATAATGTAGGCTATTGTAGTTGGATCGTTTTACATAAACTTCCATAATGTTGTGTTAAATGTTTTTTTAATGTCTAATAGCACCATATCTTACTAGAACACGTTTTTATCTTTTTTTTTTTTTTAATGAAATCTTCATGCAATGTGGATGTTGCTATCACATCATCCGCACTCAATTATATTTTTCGCTTATATTTGCAAGAACTCCTGATTTGCAATTTTTGCATTATGTACATATATACATATGTATGTGGTGTCATGGTTCAAATATAATAAGTTACAGTCTGAACTGAGTGCATCGAATAAAACAGGTGATAAATATAAATAAATAATGTGTGTGTGCGCGATATATACAGAGAGAGAGGTAGATAAGTGCATAATTAATTTTACTATAATGATAAAATAAACCTTGCTTGAACGTACCCCGCTTCTTAGTTTGCCAATCATTCCATTCCACACTTGAGTGCCATTCGGTAGCGGTTTCAATTGACCGTTATTACCGTCTTGCTGGACGATAATCGTATACTTAAAGCCACTCATCAGACTGAGTTCGTTAATTAAATCGATGCAATAACCTTCGTATTGATCATTTCCGGTTAAAGTAACGCTGGATTTTTTCCTCATTGCGTACGGATTAGTCTTAAGTAAAGACAAAAAAAACCCACATAAAAAATGGATCAAAAATAAATAAATATTATTTCACGCAATAAATAGACAGTTTGTTATAATTATAAATAAATAACGAGTAATGATCATATTAAGATCAAAAAATTATAACTAAATATATTAATTCGTTTAACACAACTATAATTTATGGGTCGTAATTTTTTATCTAATCGTTAATCCGATGACGTAATTTATTAATAATATTAATGTTTAACAAAAAAAATTATATAATATTAAAAACAAAATTAGTACAAAATCCTCACTAAATTTTACGACAAAAAAATATTGCTGCGAGTTATTTCTCGATGCAGCTGAAGCTTTCGGTAAAGGTTAGCATTGCTTCATTAAATTACGTGAACACAGTCTCTTTATCGGTGGTGTCGTATTCTGGAATAATATCTAACCAATAGGTAGTTCAAAATTATTTATGAGGAACTAACGTCTGAATTGAGGAATATATCGACCGGAATACCGCAAGGTAGTATTTTGGGACCTATCCTTTATTTTCTGCATACAGGCGATATTTTAACGAACAATCATACAGTAATTGCTACGGTTTCTGATGACCCGGTGATTTTGGATACAAGTAAGATCCAGCAAAGTGAATTTAAACTTTTACAGTCAACAATCGACCAGATAAATACCTGGATGAAACGTTAGAAAATGAAAGTTAATAGCGAAAAAACGGAAAACATTTTAATAATATTCAGCAGGTAATCCTACAAAAAGATTCGGACAAGTACTTGGGAATGCATCTTGATTCGCGTCTAAATTGGAAGCGGCACGTCAGATAAAAAATATTTGGAAATGTAAGTAAAAATGCGTAGTCTTTATTGGCTACTAGGAAGAAACTCACGGCTGTCTATTGAAAATAAACGACTTTTGTATGTAACCATTGTTAAATCTACATAGATTTATGAAATACAATTATGGGCTTGTGTTAGTAGTTTTAACATAACAAAGACCCCTCAAAATATTACACTTCGCACAATCACTGCTGCATATCGAATTGAACGCAACGATGACGTACATTGCGGTATGAAAATTCTAACAATCATCGATGAAATCACCAGGTTCGATTCTAAACTCGTAAAATGGCTGCAGAAGTCTCGACAATACGGAGGATACGAGCCGGCTTAAACGCCGATAACCATATTAGTTCAATTATATATAAAGTCATAGTCACTTCATTTCAAGTGTAACTTTCTCCACTTTCCGAGGCTATTATTAAAGACTAATTAGTCGTTCACGTTATAAATTTGATTAAAAAAAATGTATCTAAAATTAAACTAAGGTATTTTATAAAAAAAAAAGGCTGCACCTGTGAGTAAAGGTTTGGTTTATCGTGAAGATAAATTTAGTGCTAGTTCTCGTACTGGTCCTCGTAATTGAAGAAAAAGGAAGCTAATTACATCGAGAGAAAAAGACTGGAAATTAATTAAACTGGTGTAACATTTGTAGTAAGGTATTAAAATAAATAAATATATATATATATATATATATATATATATATATATATATATATATATATATATATATAATTACGTAAAATTCAAGAAGACGCGGAAAAGACAACGCAAGTATTAACAGGGATTATAATTTGCGCACATTGCACTTTCTATTCGATCATTAAGTAAATAATTTTTATTCTAATTTTCTTATTAAAATTATTATATTTGTACGTGTATGTGTGTATGTATATTTTATTGCATACGCAAATATAACAACGCGTTAAATGTAAACAGTTTTAAATAATATGTCATTTGAAGTCTATTTAATTTGGATAATTAGAATACAAATCATTTAATTATACGAGCTGCTTCTAAACAAACAATGCGAATTCTGAATATATCACACAGTCTTATCTGTATGTCCCATATATGAAGAACACAAAAATAAAACTGGTCAACACGTTTCAATTCTGTTATACGTAGTGGAGACTTGGACATTGAAAAAGACAACTACGACCCATATAGACGATTTTTAGATGTGAGCGTTCCTAGGATATCGTGGACGGCGAAAATAACTAACGCTGCCGCGATAAAAGAAATTGGTACCACGCAACATTTATCACGGACTATTTTGATCAGAGAGATTAAATATTTCGGTCTATACGAAAGGAGAATGGTATGGAACGTTGGTTAATACGAGCGAAAATTGAAGGTAAAAGATCAAGGAGGTCGACTACCAACATACTGGGGACAAGTGTGATACAAAAAGCAACAGGTATAGGTTTGCGCCGGAAAATCGTGAACAGAGGCGAAGAATAATTACACCTGATTACGACACTCCTGTGGGGTATTAAGAAGAAGATATATATATAATATACACGTATATAACTTTTTATTTTTATTTTCTACTTACTCTGCGTTTGAATAAGAATTTTTAGTTACTCCACACAGTGGAACCTAGTCATTTTGCCAAGATAGAGATGATGAGAAGTGGAGTTTGTGAGGTATATAATATTGAAGATAACATCAGATTTGGTCTTGTACCAGATACAAAAATATAGATAATTTTCTGTCTGAACTTCTTGTCATTTTCATTTATTAAGCTTAACGAAAATGACATCTTAATTTTAGCAAGTCACGAAGATCCTCGAGAAGCATCCAAATTTATACAGCTTTCAGCTGTGGGCGGTAAAGTGGAAAATCGAAATCAGCAATCAAAAATCGTTTCATCTTACTTTCACAAAACGACGTCAAAATTGCTCACCAATCTTTTATAATGGTCACGCTATACTACCAGCAGTAGGCCAAGTAAAATATTTAGGGCTCATTTTAAATCGGGGTTTAATTAAGACGAGGAAAAAATTCTTGATGCGACAAATGTACCCACTTCAAGGTCGAACCTAAACCTTGCAAATAAAGTACTATTATATAACACTCTCATTGCTCCTGTTTGAAAGTATCGACTTGAATTATACGGGTCAACTGCTAAATCGTATCTCTGCAAGATACAACGATTTCAGTCCAGGACACCGAGGGCAATCGTAAATGCGCCCTATTATTGTTCGCAGCGGCATCATACACAACGATCTGGATATATCTACGGTTGCGACTATATACAAATATCAGTATAACAAAATGCCTGAAAAATTTGGTCACAGTTCAAATCCGCTTATAACACGGATGTCGGCACTCACTTTGCCAGATAAGCCTTCAAGACGACTGAAAAGAAAACAGTGCCGAAATGCCGTTGGAGTTAAGATTAAATAGTGCCTGGCCTAGGCTGACACAAAGACAGCAAAACAATCTACTCCATCGGGACAAGTTGCTCTCAAAGAAGAATCATTTTAATTTGGACATTGTACTTATGACTTATTGGTCGGTACATGAAATAAAAAAAAAAATCTTACGAAAGCATGTGTAGGGACTTCTCATGTTGTGGGGTAGCGCTAAATGTAAATAAAATACAGAGGTTCCAAAATAAGACAGACTAATTATCTCTCTACTTTGGTATATATTTAATGACACCTTACACAAGGACTTTAAAATCGCCTATATTAGGGATGAGTTCATAAATTAAATACAAAAGCTTTTGTAAGCAGGCTGATAGCGATAAGTCTGTTAGATAATAGCAGGAAAGTAAGAAGACTTCAACGGTAACAGGGTCCTCAACTACATCTAACGTAAATTAATTAAAATTCGATCGGGGAACACTACTGGGTGTTGACCCCGCACATGTCGCTTTTTATTTCCATAAAAATTGCTAAATGACCATAAAACGAACCAGTTATTAAATTAATTTTAAAATTACAATAAATCAACGATGGTGTACCACTTACCATCGGTACGATAACTTTAAAAGTCATATTTTTCATATCTTTAATTTCTACTTGATCCGGTACGTAATTGTAGAATTTTTTTTTAACGGTAATTCCTTTGGTCGTATTCCAAAATCCGACGTATTGCAAACCGTGTTTAGTTAATTCGATTATCTGTAACTCCACGTCCGTCCGAAATCCTTCCGAATCAAATTTTATCGGACCGGTCAGTCCATCTTCTAATTCCGTCTGCACAAAGATAATATATTTTCAAATTCTAAATAGATAAATTTAAGTATACCGGATGCTGAATTACAAGTACAGGCCCCTCAGAAGTATGAATAACACGTAAAATTGAGGTGACGTCATTAAAATTTTTGATAACATAAACAACTTTCTGCTAAGTCATGATTTTAAACTCGAACTAGGATGGATAATAATGCTATGTTTTTCCTTACGCGACAAAAACTTGCACTTTAAAGACGGTAAAGAACACTCGTATCGCCTCCGATTTTAGATATAATTTTTTTTATGATTTTTATTTTACAATATGTAACAAGTACTACATTTCGACACCAATAATATCGTTTGATGTAATTTTGATATACGGGTTATAAAAATAAAAAACGAAACGGCGATATTGTTTGCATATTATCAATTTGCTTTTTATCCACTAGAGGGCGTGGTGATATTATGAAATTGAAGCCTGGACATCTCCAGTGTTGTCTTGAGTTTCGTGCAGATTCATTTTCCGTCATCTTCGATCGACCCGTCGTATCCGCGATCTATCTATTGGTTTTGTTCTCTATTAATTTTACCAAGATTTATACGCCATTCAAGGAAATTTTTGTCGCATATGACCAAAAAATAAAAAAGCCTCTTTCTTATTTTTCCTGGCAGGAACATCATATGTATGGGTTGGACAGCAACGATCCCATTACCCGTTCAAGGTTTGAGAAACATAATATATGCGATTGTTTAAAATATGAACAACAATATCATTACTGTAAATGTCGGTTACCTTGAAGTCTGTAATAAAGTGAATTGCAATTGTTTGAACATTTTTAGTAGTATGATTAGTTTTTAAATTAAATTTTTATTCTCTGAATAATCTAAAACGGAAAATTCAAAGAGAATACGTTTGAGGATCGTACCATAAACACACTTGTTATCTTTGCTATGTATATATAGTGCAATTTTTACATGGCTTGTCAATAATTGTGTGAAATTTAATTTGGTATAAGTATAAGCCTATGTCTATTTTTTAATTATTATCTTTCTCACTACTCCAACCTGAGGATCGCTATTGGCGCAGTTGACGTTTGGTATAGTAGTTGATTATTACGCTACCTATTCCCGGCGAGATAGATAATATTGATACTAAAATTATTGACTATAAGTAGCACGTTTGTTTATCTTCTTTATTCCTACTAAATGCATATTGTTGAATTTGTGATCCTACAATAGCTGCTTATAATTCAGCGTGCATGCACTTATTACCAAATTGTAACGTAAGTGTAACATGGCTATGTAACGGTCGATGTCACCTATGTTAATGCTATTATTTCTTTCATCCAGTTGAAAAATTTTGTGAAACGTCGCTTGTAATGTTCTGGTACATACAGTGTATGCGAAGATCAGTGTGTAGAGTAGAGTTTGACATTTGGCATGGGACGTGAGTTATTATTCGAGGAATTTTTTTGCTTGTAATTGTTCTATATTCTTCATGTTGCTGTTTGACGCTGAGCCACATAATTCAATACCGTACCTCCAAAAACTTGAGCAAGTATAGTGTGGTAAATTAATCTTTTACACTAAATATTTACTTTATTTTACGGCTGAAGTTGTTTTATTCGTCCCATAATTTCCCCGTGTGAGTTGACGATCAAGAAATAATTTTAAATACTTCATGGAATTCGTATGTAGAATTGGTTTATTATCACATTTAATTTGCGAACAGATTCCACTATTTAACATAAATGTGACTTGCTGACTTTTATTCTGATTAATTTTTATTTTCCATTTGACAGACCACTTAAAGAATTTATTTAGATGTTTTGGACCTCGAAATATTATAAGGATTTTAAAACACTGTTAACATGCAGGTATCATTTGCAAAAGTAGCGATAACAGTAGAATTGAATAATAGCGTAAACAATCCGGTCCAACTTTTTTGTAATTGATCAGATGCTGTAGAATTTATGACGACGTGGAAATATTGATTTTATAAATACAACTCCACAACTCTCTCTCTCTCTCTCTCTCTATTATATATATATATATATATATATATATATATATATATATATATATTTGGTATAGTGAATTTTAGTTGGTATAATAGACTTTTTTTTTCGTTTTCCGTTTTCCGCGCTACGTACAGCAGCTAGGCTAGGAGCGCGGCCAGCAGATTTAAATTTTGTTAAACTGGTTTACCGACCTAAGCTTAACAAGAAAGGATGAGACGGATGGGGAATCTTGGGCCAGAATTGATGAAATATTTAAGGAAGAAGAATTTGGGATTTTGGGACATCCTGTTAAGAGGTGGTGAATTGTAATTGAAACTTCACATGTATCACAGATTGGTGGGACTAGTTTTTTGAATTTGTAAATGTTGACCAAGCATTTGACCGTATGTGGCATCAGAAGCTAAGGAGCTATACAACATAGAAAGTAACCCTACAAAAATCCTTCCCCCATGGACTTCGAAAGACGCCGCATTCGATTTTACACTGCTCCCAAAAAAGCATCGCACTTTGCCATCGTCCACAATCTATTATCTCCCCAAAGGAAAAAGATATACTACTCTGACGGTACAGGTTCCGCAGAATTCGCTGGTTGCGCAGTTGTCTTTAATCGAAATGTGATTTTTTCAACATCACTTCCGCCGTTATTCTCCGCTCTGTCCGCAGAACTGTACAGAATCTTAATAGCGTTGGAACACGCTGTAAAATCCTAGCATCACATTATAACAATAGCTACGGATTCCATGGCAGCTTTACATCACATCCAACGGAAATCAAACCATCCGATCGCAAACTCCATAAATATAATCGTACAGAACTATCAAGCGGCGATAACCTTCTTATGGATTCCATGCCACGCAAACATACCAGGAAATCATATGGCCGATCTAGCAGCAAAAGAAACATCCGAATTCTGACCAGCACTGCAGCACTGCGCATTTCAGCGATATCAAGGAAGCAACCTCACAGTAATTACATCTTTCGAATTCTGAGAGTGAATACGATCGGTTATATACGGTGGACTTGATGGATAGTCGAGTGTTTTATCCGAAAAACAAACACATGTTCCTGGATTAATTTATTGGTGGTTATAATCTCCATAATTTTATCCCGTACTAACGTTTGAAATATTTTACACACTATACTTACTAGACTAATTGATCTATAAGACATCGAGTAATGCTTGTTCTTAGGAGTTTTTAGTATACAACTGATTGCTTTACATTTATGAAAATAGAAACCCGTTCTTAATATCGCATTAAAAACATAAGTAGAAACAGGATCGATTTTGACTACGTTTTTTTTATTATATCAGCTGTTATTTGATCTTTACAGTTTTCTTTTTTTGATTTTAATTTTTTAACTTTTTGTTTGTACTTCACGCGGCGATATATGTTTCCTCGGAAATGTACATATTAACATTCGTACTGTAAAGGTGTAGAGTCTGTTATTGTTGCGGAATTTCTGAATAGTGCTTTTTTAAATGATTTTTTGGAACATTATTTTTCAGAATTTCATTATCTATACGAAAAGTTATTTAAACTAAACTTACAAAACTATAAAGTTTCTTTTTTGGAATACGATAGGAAAGAAATCTCAGTTTTTTAAGTAGGCGTGAGAGTTCCATTGAATATCGGAAGATCAAATGATTAGCAGAAATTTTTTGCATGTTTTATTTTTTATTGCCTTTAGTTAAGACGAACTAAACACCGAAGCAATAAGCTGTAGCGTTTTTAGCTAGAGACTCATGTAATTCTGTAATTATAATTGAAATATATCGTGTTTTGACGCACTCGTGGCAGTATTTAATGGCTATTTTTTATGTTAATTTTTCAAATATAATTTGCTATCAATGACAATGTCTAATCTGAATGTTTAAATTTTATTTTATTTGATTTTCGAGAGTTAAACGAAAGGAATATTTTTCTACTAATCATTTTAATTTTCGACACTATACAACCAATTCACTAGTTAGGTATAATATTAGCAATGTTATATTCGTAGTTTGCGTACGTTACACATTGATTAGTAATTTCATAACGACATATTGATTTGATTATTATTATTATTAGTTAATAGTATACATTATTAGGGTTGTGAAAGTAGACGTAAAAACCCGAGGTATTTAAAAAGGTTCTAATTTTTAATTTATCGCTATGAAAGGCGACGAATATAAAACAACGAATTCGTGTTGTTAATATATGGAAAATTCATATTTTTTGCTTAGATTTTTTCCATAAACTATTTCCCCCCCTCCTCTGATAATGTAGTCTAGGTAGATTAATAAACAAGTTAAAATAATAAATAAATAATATTAATATCAAAATTTACTCAATGGAATCTTAATTTTTACATATTAGCTAAAAATAATAAAAACTATATATATCTAAATTAATTTAATATTAGTTTATTCCTATACATTTGGTAAAGAATTTTCTTCTTTCTTGCAAGCAATTTCTGCAGACTTCTGATTGTTTGATTCTTGGGTTTCATAAAAATTAACTAATAAACAACAAGAAACAGTTGTTAAAATCGGTAAATTTTTATGTAAAAAGATCACAAAGCTTTTCAATGCATTCCACACTATATATATATATATATATATATATATATATATATATATATATATATATATATATATATAAATAGCTAGGCTAATAAAATAAATCAGTGATTGTGACGAAAGTATTATCAATCCATAGTTATTAATTAAAACCTGATTATGGTTTTATAATTTATGTCGTAAAGACAATTCGGAGTTTCTGGTACGTGTTCTTAAATATGAGTTTTAATTCGTTATTTTCCTTAGTAATGTGCTCCTTCTAACACAAGTGCCGATCTAGACACAAGATAAAACGGGCTTTAGTATCTTGCCGGTAAAATGCCATCGACTACACTCCTCCGTCTGGTTATGAAAGTAACATGAACGAAGTTTATAGACACAATAGTGATAATTAAAAAAAAATGTTGAAAAATATTTTACCGTTCTCATATAATTTATTATCGACGTTCCAAAATTCCAAACTGCGTCGGAATCGCAGTCGATCGATTTCTGTTTAAAATGTTCTATCTCCGAATGATATATAATAGCCTCGGTAAACAACATGACGGAATCGTAAATTAAAGCCGCTTCTGCGTCCTGGATTTAAAACGCGAATTTTCAATCAGGCTGATTAAGAAAGGAATTTATTCATCTTAAATAAATACGTTTATTTTAATTACAAATTTAACGATATCTAATAGCGTACTAAATTCTAGGTTATAGGCAGTTAATATCGAAACTATATAAAATTGAACAAACAGCATATAGCCTATAGTCATAGTCTAATAGCAACCTAACATCAATGCTGAAAAAAACTTCCAAATGACACCAAAAAGGAACTTAATGCATTACGAGAAAACGAAAAGTCGGTGTTTCTTTTGTGACGTATTTATATTTAAAGAAATCGTTCTATTGGTCAGCGTTGATTTACTTCGATTTCGGAGTCTATTCTTATCTTCCGATCTGTTAACGTTTAAATTATGAAACATTGTTTCGCCATTGCAATACGCGACCTGATCTATTTTATGACTCGGTCATCTGTCGTGAATAGAGAACCTAAGTACCTGAATTCCTTAACTCGATTATTTAATTTCTTATGTTTATTTTTACTTCTTCATTAGATGTTCTTGTGAATTTCATTATTTTTGACTTCTCAAAACCGAATTTCCTTCTTCTTTATTCAACGTTTGCATTTTACCAGTAGAACGCGAATTTTCTCATCTGCCTAGCTGATACGTTCTGTTGAGCGCCCACTAGGTAGTAATAATAATAATAAGTAAATATATTTATTTCCACAAATTGTATTAATTGGCTGAAAAGATGAATTAATTCAATGTGTTTAGCGTGTCGATTAATCTAAAAAATTAATACAATAAATGAAGTTGGCAAATAATGAAGAAAAACGGAATTACCGAGAACCATTGAGTTCAGTCGCGTAAACAAATTGATTCAGACATTAAAAAAAATTTATAAATTTTACACACAAGGTTCCGAAGTCAAAACTACGGCGATTTGAACACGTGTATTTGAAAAAGATCTAAGGTGTAGTGGGAATCGAAAGTCAACCTAAATTTAACAGGTTAATTATTGAAAAATTCTTACTGCACCTGTTTAAGTTCTAATAAAAAACCCGAATCCTAGACATTGAAAATATATTCATGCGGCATCGCTGCATTATTTTAATGTTAGACATCGCGTGCCCCAATTTCGATGGGTTACGCTGTACTTGCAAACAATATGTGTTGCCAACGAATTCTGCAGCCTCTACATTAGTCTTAACTGGGAAGGTCGTGGGTGTACATTACAAATAGAATCGGTCTCAAAACAGAGCCCTAGGAACACCAGCTTTAGTAGGATAAAATTTAAATACATCTCCGTCGAGTTTAGTCCGAAATAATCGGCCTGTGGAATATAACAGCGTGTAATTTTTATTTTCAAAAGTAATCCTTTACGCTATACACGATCGAAAGTTTAACTAAAATCGCGAAGTGCTGCGGAACAATACTGTTTCTTGTCAAAACAATTGTTTATGTACCCTATGAATTTACTCTATCGTGGTATGTACTGGACAAAATCCAAACTGGTACAGAATTGTATCTTATAGCTCTTACATTAATCGAGACAGCAGACTTTCGATACTATTGGTAACCGGTTAATCAATCGACACGAGGACCTTTTTACTAGTAGGTTTATCTGATTCAGGTATCCATTATTAACTGAGCAATTTTCATTGCGAAGAGTAGTAATTCAGTCGAATAATAGTGTTAACTGGTCAGCATTTCTGCAGCCTTTCGCGATGAATATTTGAGCATCATATTGCATGCAGGAGCTTTATAAACTGATAAGTGATTCATTATCGCTTCCTTAATTTCTGCGGGAGAAAATGGTTTAATTAGGCGAGACATTAGGAAGGGAACAACTAATTCTCGTTCTACTTGGCTGTAGAAAGGCTTCGATCCAGTATTCGGCGGATGTAGTTTGGACAGATTCTTCAGATACTTCCCGAAAACTTCTGCTATTTTAAGCGACCTATTAAGCGATTTAGCGACCTTCCACGGCGAGTGGTTTCTGGAGAATGTGCTGCAAAGGATCAATTTTAGAATGTTATTTTTATGCCGTTTTAATAATTTGTTTATTTTTTCACTTATTTCGTTGGGAACACATCTATCAGTCGGATTCTCGGTTTTCTAATTTTTCTATGTAAAATGAATAACCACTCACTGTGGAAGGTCACTAAATCGCTTTTCCTGTAATAGCGCGAGGATAATTAAAGTCTCGTCTTACATTGCTGACGTAGTAAGGAGTGTCACATATTGCTTTCAGTACTTTGGACTGAAATTGTTGGATAACGAACACTGCTGTTCCCGTTCGCCGAGCCGACTGATCCACCTGTATAAATAAAAGATAATATTGTTGAATGCATTACGGATCAGTGGAGATGGATAAAGAACTAGTTCTCAGGAAAGAAGGATGTTTTTTATTGGAAAAATTATACGATTACGTATAAATTGAAAAGGGACGAATTTGCATAATCTGTAAATGCTTCCAATCTAGGTATAACAGAAGGCAGTAAGAATATCTTGTTATTTGAAAACCGCCAGTTTGTTGGAATAAATTATGCAGCGGAAAGCGTCTATGTTCATTGTACTAATCAAACGTTTTAGCGATAAATAACAAACTGTAAGGGAGGAATCTCACACTCTACCATTAAGGGGCCGATATCGAGTGCTTCTAACCGCACTCGCACAGCGTTTAACATGATGAAGCTTTTATTCATTATAATTTTGCTTACAAATGTTGGTTTTCATCCGTGAAAATTAGCAGCTGCGAATTATCGAAAATAACGTACTAATAATAATTGTTGTTGTTGTTGTTCTAACGCAATATGTTCCGTATCGTTAATTGTCCACGTTTGTAGGGTATCGTTAATTTTATCGCTAAATGGATCGAATAATCTAAATCCAGTTATGTTCACGCCGCTATATTTGTACTGCTCCAGATCCAAGGTATGTAAATCCTAACAACAGACAAATAATAATGTACGCAGTTTATAAAACATCCGATTTAAATAAATAAAAAAAAAAACAAAAAAAAAACGCCAGTTGCGGTATTTCTTATTTTGTTTAATTAGTACGATCCGCGGACAGTTTATTATTCCAAAAAACGAACATTCGATTTTATGATTTGCAACACAATGACCAGCGTAGATTATTTATTATTATTATTATTATTATTATTATTACTATTATTATTACTACTGGGTTTTTTTTCATTTTCATTAAAGAAAAATATATTTTTTTGTAACCCTTTCGGTCACGGTGTGCTCTGTACGGGAAACAAACTTTTAATACGAAGAAAATTGCCTGTTTTTATAATAAGGGCATTAGATAGATTCAGTGTAATGTTGATATTAAATACGGAAAGTTATCGGGTCATTAAAAAAAAATTGACAATGTATCACTGAAAAGGTTATTAAAACGTTCTCATAAATTATTCCTAAGAAATTCCATTATAATATATATATTAAATATTGTTGCGAATTGTTTCTATAATTGCAAGTTATTTGAAATATCGTTTTAAATACTATCATACTATATATATATATATATATATAAAAAATTTGAAAAATGTGGAATGTAACGATTTTAAAAAAATAAACAACAAAACAGGAGTTAAAATGGATAAAATTTTCTTCATAAAAATCATAAAGCTTTTCAGGTTTTAAGTCTAGATTTATTTTATTTATTTTTTAATAATTTCATTAAATCTAAATGTCTATTTTTTTATTTTCTTTAAATCACTATTATTTATGAAATATTTTCTCCATTATATTCAACTTTATTTATGATTATAACTTTACTACCCTTGTCAGTTTTACATATCATTAGTTCATTAGATTTCGTTATAATTCTATAATATCTTTTTTATATTTGTTCTAATTATTTATTTCATTTTTAACATTTGTTTGTTTTAACTTTATTAAGGCCTTTTACTTCGATTCTTAAATTATTTTGTATTACTTGATTTGTACTCTGAATTATATTCTCACAATTTATAGCTAAGTTTTCAATATCTTTTTAATGCAAATTATTATTGTTATTTATATATTTTAATTTTCACAGCCGAAAAGATTTGTGATTTTCATTTAGTGATTTTTAATTCGATTTTTGTTATATATATATATATATAATAATCCCACATGTCTCTTAAACATTCTTGTAATAATAAGGAAGCATATAAATAAATGAAATGCAGTAAAATGGAAAATAATAAAACAATAAATATAAAATTCGAAAACGAAAAAATACAAATGTAAAAAAGTACAAATGCCTCGGTTCAATAATAACAGATGTGCGAAGTGATCGAGAAATCATCGTTAACATCTAAAAATTTAAATACAGAAATACGAAAAAGGTTAACAAAGGCTTATGTTTGGAGGGTGCTTTTGTGTGGTTCAGAAACTTGAACTGTAGACAAATGCAGACAAAAACAATTAGAAGCGTTCGCAATGTGGTGCTGGCGAAAAATGCGAAAAGTTAAAAAGATAGATGATGTTAGTTTCATAATTTTTGGTCGCATTAGATCTAATATATTATTATTAACTTGATTCGCAACTTCGAAATCATGTATAAAATTGGAAAAAAACAACGAATTCGTAATTCTGATCTCGGTCGATATTTGAGGATCTTTTCATACTGTTGCGTGGTTTATATTTATTCTGATTTATATATATATATATATATATATATATATATATATATATATATATATATTATCTTTACAATTACAAAAATTCGAATGTATGAAATCATTCAGTACTTCTAATCCGTTGACACTTAATCAAAGTTCGTTTAGGTACTACTTACTGACTGTAATTTAACCGGTAGTGATAAGTAGCTATTAACGTTATTATCGTCTGAATATCTGAAAGTGGAAATCATTTTTCCACTGATAGGAAACCGTTCATCACATCCAGCGAGAACCTTCCTCAAAATTAGTTCACCATAATCATTAAACAACAACATATCCTTTAACCCTTGTCTTACTCATATATATATATATATATATATATATATATATATATATATATATATATATATATATATATATATATATAACGAATGAAAATAAAGATATGTTTAAAAAAATACGCATAGTTACTAGAGAATTTAAAGCCAAACCATGGGGTATTGTAAACAACACCGGGTCGTTAATAACCGACATACGTGAAATAACGGAATATTGGCGTGATTACTGTCAAAAATTGTATACAGATATAAATAGAAATACAAATAGCAATTCAACGCAAATAAAGGACAATAAATTTGAACAAGAACCTATGCCTTTACGCGATGAAGTAAAACAAGCGATTGTCAAGCTAAAAAAATGGAAAAGCTGAAGGCGAAGACAAAATTCCTGCCGAAATAATTAAAATATTATCCGGAGTCACTTTTGAGTTCCTATATAAATTATGCTGTAAAATATGGAATACATGTGAATGGCCGCGTCAATTTTAATACCGATACATAAAAAAGGGTCTACAAAAAGTTGCGATAACTATCGTACAATCGCCCTCATTCCACACGCTTCTAAGATACTATTACACGTAATAAATGAGCGTTTAAAGTCTTATCTTAATTGGCAAATTCCTGACGAACAAGCCGGTTTTGTCGCAGGAAAAAGCACACGGAATCAGATTTTGAAAATGAAACAAATTATAGAAAAAGCCAAAGAATACTACGTGCCCATATATATAGCATTTATAGACTATAAAAAGGCTTTTGACAGCGTGATATGGGACAAGCTATGGATAATTTTGTCCGAAATGGATGTTCCTAATCATCTTATAATGCTAGTGAAATCACTTTACGAAAACAATTATAATACAGTACGAGCAGATAATTATTTCTCTAAACCTTTCAAAATATCAAAAGGTGTTAGACAAGGATGTATCCTATCGCCACTTTTATATAACATATACTCTGAATATATAATGCGACGTACTCTTGCCGCAGAGGAAGGAGGTATTTCAATTGGTGGAGCAAAAATTAATAATTTGAGATATGCCGATGACACGGCAATTTTTACATCATCTATGGAAGAATTAAGTACAACTTTAAATAAACTGACGACAGTAAGCCATGAATTCGGAATGCGTATAAACAAAAATAAAACAAAAATTATGATAGTGGATCATAATAATGAAAACATATCTAATACTTCACAACAATTACACGGATATGAAGTCGTCAACGAATTTGAATATCTAGGTGTCCGGATCAACAATAAAGGAGGCTTAAGCAAAGAAATAAGGAGACGATCTGCGATGAGTCTAAATGCTATGAATAAGTTGCAATGTATCTGGCGGGATGGAAATATCAATTATTCTACAAAAATACAACTTGTTCGTTCCCTGGTGTTCTCCATCTTTACCTATGGTTCCGAAACATGGGTAATAAACTCCACGGATCAGCAATATATTGATGCATTTGAAATGAAATGCTGGCGCATAATGCTGGGTATAAAATGGCACGATAAACAAACGAACGTCTCGATCATTAAGCGTCTTAATATAGATAAACGATTGTCACAAGACATACGCGATAAAATGCACAAATTTTTCGGTCATATAATGCGTGCACGAGACTTAGACAGGACAGTCACACTAGGAAGAATGAACGGACATAGAAGAAAAGGTCGGCCAATGACCCGATGGACGAAACAAATATGCCGACGTGTTAAACTGTTAATACCAGATTTGGTACACTCGGCATATGATCGACAACTGTGGAGGAATTTGATTGCTACATAATGGTCACGACGGTCAATTATGATCAATATACGACTGATAATATTGTCACTAATAATTAGGAATTTATAAAGAGATAGAAGTTGACAGGGGTTATTTTGAAAGCTGGTAAAATTAAAAAGAATATATCGGGAATTATGACGTGTTAAAAATTCGCAGCCCTTTAAACGAGACCTAACATACGCGAGCATGCACAAACACATACATATATATATACACACACACACACACACATATATATATATATATATATATATATATATAAACTTTACCATGCAGGTAATAATGTACTTGTATTCCGCTGTCATAATGCCAACTTGTTGCGCTTGATTTAATACAGTTTCCAACGCCGTACGACTACAATCCAATAGTATTTTTGTCTCTTTAGTATTTCTAATTTTGTGCAACATACGTCTGAAATAAAACAGATAATCGAATTAATAAAAATAATGATTAATAATAAGTAAACATATAATAATTAATAATTATCTGAAAAGATGAATTAAATTCTTCGATGTGTTTAAAATTAAATGTGTCCATTAATGTTAAAAAATTAATATAATAAATAAAATTAACCAACAACGAAGAAAAATTAAATTATCGAGAAAATTCAGTCGTATAAACGAATTCATTTAGATTTAAAAAAAAAAAAATTGGAAATAAAATATTCGACTCTGTAATCGTACCTGTGATTTGGCGGAGTTAACTGGTAAAGTCTAACAATAGCTCCGCCGTTAATTTCCGGTTTTAATAGTTCGCTTATTCTCATTAAACTTTCGTTATCTTCGTAGACAATTATAAAACTCTTCCAGCCCAATTTATGAATAATCGCAGCGTAAGCCTGTAGGAATGGTATTATCGAATGAGTTATCGGAGAACAACGTAAAACCGTCCCTAAATTTAAATTCGCCGTAAGATGATTTTCTTTTGTGTCGGAAGGATTTTTCTTCAAATTCCGATTAATATTTTCGATTAAACGTAATATATGAAAAAAAACCCGAGGATTCGATCCCAACTCGAGGCTTAAAGTTTTTCATCATTCATCATCACTTAATTCACATAGAGAAGGCAGTGACACCTCATTCCGTTTAATATGTTGCATGTAATTAGCGGTTCGAATATGCTAGTCCATTTTGTACGAATATATATATATAGCGACGTAGTCTTGATGTTGGCAATGAACACAATATGAAGACGATGATAAATATGTAGGAAATTTGCTAGTAGTGAAAATCCATTAAAGCGAACCACCTGGAATAAAGCTACAAAGAAGAAAATTGAGAAATTTAAATAAAATTAGGAACCGAATATGGCAAGGGGAGAATTTCAGTTTAGACGACCGTGTTAAAAATTGGCGATTTGTTTTTCAAAAATCACATTTTGATAAAAATGATTAGTAGTGAAAAAAATTTTTCAGGAAACTGCAATTTTTTAAGAAAATAAAAATTTTGAAAAACTAGGTCTTAAATGTAAATTTCGATTTATCAGTCATGCGGATAATGTGTGTCATTCTCGTTTTTTCCTTTAATTCTAGTTCTAACTAGATGAAACAAACCTAACCAAATGTAACCTAACTTAGGTGGATAATTTGTTATTCTCGTTTTTTGTTTTAATTCTACTTTTAAAAACCAGCTCCTGATTTTAACCTTCAGTTTGTGCCGGGCGTTCATCATGTATGGTTGGTCGTTTGAGTGTTCAAGTTCCAGGGCTGAGAAAAGTTTTTCTCTGCTCTTCTTCCCGCTCTTGTGCGTGCTATACGCCTCGGTTTTGAGCTTTTATTTTTTACCTATCAATTTTTAAAATTTTGCTTTTCAGTTTTTTAGTTTTTAAGGGTATATTTTTAGCTGGTGTTTGTGGTTATTTTTTTTTTGTTATGCAGTTGCACTCCTCGGGTTCTTTTTTTTAGTCTTGTTTTTTTCTATCTTTTTTTTTTATGTTTGTTTTATAATAATTCAAACTTTTATAATGTAATTATTTTTTTCTCCCTATACTATTATGTATATATATATATATATATATATATATATATATATATATATATATATAATCTTGTTCATTTTCTTTTTGTTTTTATCATTATCTTAAATTTTAATTATGTTTAATTTCAACCCCTATTTTAAATTGTATCTGTATGTACAAGTGTGTATGTTCACATACCTTTTGTTATATAGATGTGTGTATGTGCATATACTTTTTTGTTTGAATAATACGCTTTTTTATATTTATATGCTCATTTACATAAACTCATTTTACACACATTCTTGCTAATCTAATATCATTCTCATTCCTTTTTCCATCCTGTTTTCTACCTTACTCATTGCAAGGAACTATTACACACACCTATTTCTTTTGTATTATATTAAATGTTTTCTTTGCTACACAACGCTTACAGTTATTTTTTGATTACTCGAGTTCCCCGCAGCGTTATAACCGCAACTTATTTAATACATTTTCTCCCATCACGTAAATGCGGATTAGGGAACAAAAAAAAAACTAACCTAGTCAGGTATTTTGCTATTTTCATTTTTTTCTCTAATCATGCTTTTAACTAGACGAAACAAAACCTAAACAAATGTAACCTAACCTAAGCAATCGATAAAATCCGAAGTTAACCACACACTACCGCTACAATGGCGAAATTTCGCTTTATACTCGCATCAGATAAATATCCAAATTCAGCCATTAACAAACTGTAAAGCTACATGAATAAAGTTAGTGACTGGACCAAACACTGGTTGATAGAAATAAATCCATCAAAATTGGCCCGCGTTACATTTAGCAATCGCCCACAACATAACTACAGACTAAGTATTTCTCGACAATCGAGTTACATCAAAGTATGATGAAATCAACTACTTGCGAGTTTATCTAAACAGCCGACTAACATGGAAAACGAACATAAGATAAAAAAAAAATGAGATAGAGAACTAAAATTTAGAAAAATGCAATGGCTCCTAGGACCAAGATCAGAAGCTATCCTGAGTAATCGAGTAACTTTATATAAAATCATTATTATGGATATATAGTGCACAATTGCGGGGCTGTGCAAAAAAGTCAAACACAGATAAAATACATAGATTAAAAAACCAAAATTTGCGCCAAATATATCGAGCTCCATGGTATATAAAGAACCATATAATTCACTCGGATCTGGGCATATGTCCGGTGTAAGAAAACATACAAAAAATTGCTAAGAGACTACAACGGCTGCAGCGTCATCCTAACGAGCTAGGGTAATTAATATAGCAGCATGTATATATATATATATGTCCATGGAGTTAAAATGTAGTAGGGAACGTCGTCTAAACTATTCTCATCAACTCAAAAAAATATTTAATACCAAACAAGTTAAATAACATTTTCTATACAAGCTAATATTTTGTCATTTTATTCCTGCGTATTCCTTACTTTCTAGCAAGTTGGTAGTCATTTGGCTAGAGGACTTTTTACCAGAATAAATTATTCCCTGCCTCGATGTAATTTGAACTCAGTTTGTGTAAGCAGAATACGTCGAACAAAACTAATACAGGATGGTTTGTCATTGCTTTCTCCGGCTGTTCTTTATTTTCTGGAAAGCTGGTACTCGTTTACCGATCAGTCGGATGTATAACTAAGTTAGTTAGAAACCTTATTACCATGAGAAATTCTTCTTTCTAATAGGGTTTGAGCTGAGGTTTTGCGAGTCACGGATGAGTTACCATTACGTAGTGAGACCTGTATTATTGTACATAATATATATGCATAATATACATGTATATACGCATGTTATTAACATTTACTTAAAATACTTCGATATTCGCGAGTAAATATTTTGTAATCACCCATGTGATACCTTGGCCAAAGCTGACGGATGAGGATAGAGATTTATCAAACAGGAACTACGATACATATTACTTTCATAGTGCACTTGTATGCGAGGCGTGTCTTTAGCGTCGCAGATTGATTGTACGATGGATGTAGATTCCCCTGCCGATGGACCAAATACTCCGATAATTCCTTGCTTCAATTTTTGACAAACTGAAAAAACAAATAGATAACATGAAAAAATAATGGGTGATTCTCTGTTTTCGTGACATCTCGGTGACAAGCTTACTGAAAATTCTTGATTAAGATAGGATATATAAAAACAAGTTCGTACGAGGATTGAAATCTAAAATTTTCTGATCATGAACGTATAGCAGTGAAGTTCGTATATTAAAAAAAAAAAATACATGTTGCAATCAGTCATTTTGCAGTTTACATATAAAATAAAGAACGCCTAGTTATATGCAAAATCCTTGTCCGTTTACTGTTCGTTCTAGCATATATGCACACAACTAAAATATTTCTTAAGCAAAGAAAACTTTTGTTCAGTACCGCGTTTTATACAAAACAGTTTCTATTTTAACAATTTCGGTTATTACTGGAGTTTCGTCTACCGACTAAGTTGCATATCCACACTACGTGGTGTAAAGTTAATGTCAAAAAGTGGGGCATAGCAGAAAACGATAAGTGCAACTGCGGGGAAACACATTTGACCAGCTCCTCCAGTGTTGTCAGAAATGTGATGTAGAAGATTTAAATTGTAGGATAAAGGCTGAAGCATAGAATATCCGGACACGGAAAGTAAGTAAGTAAGTCTACCGATTTAAGTTTTTTCAAATTGCGACATTGAATTTCGAATTAAATATGTTTAACGGTAATTTTATTCGTGCAAATACTGACCTAATCGATTCATTTTATTTTCGTCGTAACGTTAGGTTAAATTATATTATTTTAAGAACGGTTTTATAAACGTCAGATGGATTTTTAACAGTAGAAGAATTTTTAAATTATTCAATGGTAGATAATAGATTTAAAGTTATAAAATTAGATGTTAATTGCATTACCAAGTCAAGTCACCGGTCATACAGAAATCTCGCATCGTATTTGTAACGTTTAAGCGTAAGGTCACAAGTGCTCGTTTGCAATTCCGCAGTCGACTATCTAAGTTTTCATTTACGGCTGATTTTAGTGATTCGAGGATTAATAATAAATTTTGAATTAATAACTACATCGGATTAAACGTTTATAATTAAGTCTTTAATTTCTTTCCGTTAAACGAAATAATTAAGTTCAACTTTAACATACTTCAATTTACTAGGATTTTGCATCCCAGTTTAATAATTAAGATGTAGTTTATTAAAAAAGTCACGAAAATGTATATAATATTCGTTTAATTTTAAATACGACTCGCCCGTCACAAGTCACAAAATTAATAATCAAATGTTACGGTTACAAAAAAGATTTTCAACGGATTATAAAATACACGACACTTTATATTAAAAAAGAACACATTAAAACCTAATAACATCTGATAAGAGACGTGTATATATTCTGATCACAGATTTAAATGTACACTCGACCAAAGTAGAACTGAAAATAAATTTACATGAAACGAAAATAATGACGAACACAGGAGAAAGTGTACGAATATAAATAAAAATCGGAACAGATAGAACGAGTAGATAGTTACATATACCTAGGTCAAAAAATAAATGAAGACAATGAAATCGGAAATCATTTCGCAATAAGCAAATACCGATTAACCCCTAAAATGTAAACTGTATAACCAACGTGTACTCCCCATCCTTATAGATGTTTCGGAAATATGGCCGTATACAAAAACAAATTTATAAAGGATAAGAAAAGATGCATGGAAACGTGAACAAACACTGTTGGATGAATAACAAAATGGAGTAGGGCTGATCACGTGACTCGAAGAAGAGACAATAGATGGCCGAAGCGGATCTTACAGTGGTGGCCGATGGCCAGAAAAAGGAAACGGAGAAGGCCAATGACGCGATGGCACAATGATATAGCAAAGGTAGCTGGGAAAAATTGGATTTAGAAGGCGCAGGTTAGAAGTGGGTGGAAGACGTTGTGGAAAGCTTTCATCCACGAGTGGATGGACGAAAGCTTATCGTGACGTATATATATTATATATATTATATATATATATATATATATATATATATATATATATATACACGAAAAGAATGTTAAAAAATTAAAAAACTTGTTTTATAGTCGAAGAAGAAAATTAAATACGAACCATCAATTCGTATTATATACGAATCGTTAACATTGTCTCTATCGAAAAGAATACCATCTAGCTTATTTCCTGTTTTATGTTTCAAATTGAATGACGCTTCTCGAACAGAATTTTGAAATGCCACGTCCGCCGTTTGACCAGGTGGAAATAATCCGGCTAAAATCAAATTATTATTTTATTCGAAATTCAAATGCGTTTTTATAGTTAGAAAAATATTTGATTTTTCTGAAATCGTATTTTAAAGAGATACCTGTTAAGATTATTATAAATTGTGAAAGTACATTAATGTATACACACATATATATATATATATATATATATATATATATATATATATATATATATATATATATATATATATATATATATATAAAATTAATATTGTGGTGAAGGAAATCTGTTTGATAGGTAAGTCGTGGTTGACTTAACCGAAGTATGATTACAATCATATTGTTTCTTCCATTTGAAACCTATTTCCTTTACTTCATGTTAACGACGAATACAGGCTGAATCAGTGCAGTATAATCATTAGATGGTTTGGTTTGATTAACTTGAAAGATAACTCAAAGTGTTATTTTTAAAATGATACCATCCGTACATTAATTACTTATTGGCTATATAAGTCAGATCACAGTTTTTTCGAATGTTAAAAAAAAATAACGTCCACTATGTCTAAAAATTTTAGAAATAATTAACAAAATCTTAAGCTGATCTTCCCTTAATGGTAATTAAAGCATATTCAATTTTGTTTGGTAAATGAAATCTAATATTAGCGGATATTCTTAGATGTTTTTTCTAATCATGTTTATTTTGCATTTTCTCTTTCGGGAGAAAATGTTAACATTGAAAAAAAAATCATGTTTATTCTGTGACTTTGTATTTTCACGCGTTTTATTATAATGACCACCGCACGTCGGTATTTATGATTTTTTTTTTAACCCTTTCGGTCATAATGTCCTCTATACGGTACATAACGTTTTAACATACGTATTTTCATAATAAGGGACGTTTGATTGATACTAAATATTTCGATAAAAATTATCTAATCATCTGAGATATATTTTTATATTATTTTCTTTAATTAATTCATAAATTAAAATGCATAATTTGCGTAAAAAATAGATAATGGTTAATTGAAATTGTTAATCAGGTTATATTTCATCCGTGAAAATGCGCGATGCTCAGTTCGATTATACTCTTATTACTTGCATAAGATTTCATTTAGCAATGTTTGCATCTCCAAATCACATTATGCACTTTTTGTGGATCGTTAGTCTGCGTAAGAATTGTTTATCATTAATATAAATTTATTCTGAATACGTAATGAACTGATTAAAATTATTTTAATCTAGAATTACAGCAACGGTTAAAAATATACCTTGCAAAGTTACGATAAATTTCTATCGCTAATTGTTCAATTTAATAGACCGTTAATTGGTTCACTTGCCCATGTTTTAATAAAGCTAAATATCGATTAAAATTTCTTACATCACCTTAAAATTTTGTTTTATTCCATTCTAAAACGCTAAAAAATTGAATTCTTTTCATACTTATTTTTAAAAATAATTGCAACGTTTTTATTTTATAAAGATGTATTTAATTTTTAAATTGCGCAATATTATATTTTTTTTTTGTATTTTAAAAGTTATGCTTTTTTAAAGAATATTTTTCCAAATGACTTTTTATACTGTTTATTTCATACTTAACCTTTGAAGTTAATTTTTTTGTTTTTTTTTATTACTGCAATGACCAACAAGGTCATTTAGCAGTATTTGGGAGGAGAGCATAACAGGAATTGTATAGTACCCACTGGTACACACCCGGCAACCACGACCACAGAATAAGTTCAGGGTTTTTGTACGTCTTAAACGTCTTATATCGCCGGCAGTATCCAACACTCCTAATGCAAGGGTATTTGGATGATTTTTCAGCCTCACAGCATGGCTCTGTGCATATTGCTTAATGACCTCGCACATAAGGAATGTTCAAATCATGGTGAATGATCTGGTTTGCTACATACTAAGGCACATTTGTTATCATTCTGGACGGTGTGTATAGTTCTTAATGTTTATCAGCTTTGTGCAACTCCATAGCTGCACGCCGTATGTCCAGACAGGCCTTAAAATCGCAGTATAAATAGCACGTTTGACAGCACACTATTTCTGCCCATTGACCAAAATAGTTTTTTAATACGTATATCTAATTCTTTCCTCTCATTTAGATAAGATTTCGATATGTTAGTCGGCTATTCAAGTCACGCTCACTCCGTTATCTATTCTTACTGAGGGAGATTTAGTTTTTCTGTTAGGGTAAACTGTATATTTACAGATTTGTTCTCATTTATTTTTATATTCCATTTGTTAAACCACTTTTGAGCTCTAATAAATGTTGTTTGAAGATTACTACGAGGCACACCCGCACAGACGGAATACAGCTCGGAGGACGCGTGATCATAGCGTACATGAAAATATCTGTCACTAATGTACGATTCTAATAAGAGATAAAGATCTGCGGATAGTAGTAGTTTCACCTTATACAACAAGCCAACATGTCAGACCTTACCAAATGCCCGTTCAACATCAAGAAAGGCTGCTGTACAGATTTTTTTAATTTCTAGCGAATTTTCTATTACGTTAACTACCCTATGCAGTTGATCAATTGTGGAGTGTTGTGATCTTTTTAAATCGTTATCCTTCTAACGCCAGATATTATTATTATATTTTAAATGTATTTACCTATTCGAAATGTATTTAAAGTTGTACCGCCCGTCAACATTCCAAGTGCTAGTAATACAAATAACGCAATCATTTCCCACTTTTTTTGGTTTTGCTATGCGGAAATCTGAAATATTGGCTAAAATTTTCACCAACGATCATATTTAATATATATACACAATGAAAATTGTTTAACGCATTTATATTTACCAAATTTTTTTTTTACGCGGGTGAGGCAAGTGTCTGGTATCAAAATTGAGATTAAAAGACACAGGGAGTTAATGCGCTTGAGCATCATAGTGTAGCTAAAATGATATAAACTTATTAGATACACATTTATCAATAGAAATTGTTAGTTTTTCTTTTCGTTACTTCTTGTAAGTTTTATTCGACGGCTCCATTTTATTTTTATCTGCTTTAGACTCTGGCGTCTGCGGCGGAGAAAACTTTTTTAACCGTCACTCTTTTATCTGGTCGTCTCTGTTATCGGTCACTGTAACAACAGCTAGAAGTAAAATGTTAAACCTATAGAATGGATAGAATAAACTATGGTCTGAATGTGCACTACCCACTAATGAAACAACGGAAACGGTAAGTTTTGACGAAATAATGAAATTTTGCAATAATGATCTGCTTATGACACCCTAACAATTGAAGGAGTAACAGATTAATTATATTGTGATGGAAAAGGTTTTGAAATTTTAACTCATGAAGATATTGTATCTAATGTTCAGCAGTCCAATAATGGTGAAATTGACGACGATGAAGAATTAAAATGCGACCAAAACTCGGCAGCCATTCGATAGTGGCAATAATGTTAACAAAGTGCATCGATTGGTTCGAGGTTACACAGATGGTACTTCTAGAAAAAAATACGGAACATTGCCGTAGAGAAAGCTGAAAGAAACGGAAGAAAGTTACCGATTCCTTTAAGATATAAACAATTTCACATAGAGACAATTTTTCTAGTTAATTACACTATATCGCACTACGTTATACTAAATTTTTATATAAAAATACAGCACTCTAAATGTTATCCAATTAAACGTATTATTATTTTTTTTTAATTTGGAATTTCCGTTATCAGTCTGTTTAGTTATCCGTCACCGGGCCGGTCTCGAGGGTGACGGATAAAAGAAGTTCTACTGGGTTCATTTATAGAATCCGAACGTACATTCTGTTAAACTTGTAGAAACGTGTACATTCTTTATTAAACTAATAACGTAACCACGTAATAATAATATAATATGTAATATAAGCTAATATGGTAGTGTACAATTAAATAACTAAAATCGGGGAAAGCTAAATAATAAACAGTGCTGCCGTTAATAAAATATAAATTATAAAACATGTCAATTATTGAGCCGAAAATAAAAGAGACGATTCACCAACCTCGATAACAATACTATCGTCGTTACCTACATCTTTCTTTTCTTTTTCTATAATGCGTGCCCTATCATCTGTAGTGTGCACTGTATTTGTGTAGCAACTTTACTTTCTACATTAATCGTTTTTCCATTTTTCCTCTTTCCCTTAAAAATAGTTTATATTAATTTGTACGCAGCTTTTATGCGCGTGCGCATAAGTAATATGTGTGAGAGTTTCGTCTAGTTTTTGCATTTTACAATTTACAATTATGTTTGTAAAAGGCGAAAAATTTATTCTAAAAGCAGAACAAAATAATTGGTGGATGGTCAGCTGTTTTGTATGTCGCATTACTATATATATTTATTGTAAATAAATAACTAAATAAATAAATATATATATATATATATATAATATGTTTAACACGAAAACGTTTAAGACGAAATATCAATAATAAAACGGTCGCGATTTTATTTTCTCTTAACACGAAAACATTTCGCTTCTCAGAACCGGCTTCGTCGTTATTGCTTTAAAACTGTTCGGATTTACTGTTCTCACGCGTTTATTTGGTTTCGTTTATACAGACTTATCGAACAATTTTTTGAAAAAAAAAATACAATGAAAAAAAATATCAGATTATTTTCCTAAAAAATTAATAAATGCTTTATACTTGTTTCTAAAAAAATTGATAATTAAGTACGTATAAAATTTCATTAAGTTCTTGTTAATAATATTGTTGTTTTATTGATATTTTATTAAATGCATGCATACACGCATATCTTTTCAATAAAAATTTTACTCTAATAAACGTAACTATGTTTAGTATGTGTACTTTTATTTTAAAAAAATATATCCTTTAACACCAAATTCTTTTAACGAGAAAATATATTTCAGTCCCCTTCATTTCGTGTTGAACAATTTTCACTGTAATGTATATATATATATATATATATATATATATATATATATATATATATATAAAGTTCTAAATGCTCGTGTATAAAATTGGAGAAAAATTTATCTTATCTTACGAATTTTTAATAAAATGGTTTATCATTTATAAGTGCATAATTAAGCTACGTAACGTTCGCAAATATATACAACATTGTAAATGAATTTATTTTCAATCGTATTATCAATATTATTATTATTAAACGACTCATCATTCGCATCGTCCTACTAATAATGAACATCGTTAATTAGTGTGAGTTAAAACAAAATCTTACATTTACTCTACAATCATATTTATAAATACGTATTGATACGATACCGGTTCGACGTGTTCGATAATGAATAGTTTTTTGCTCGGTTGATTAGAAATAGTAATACCGCCAATAAATTAATCACCGACAAAAATTCGGACATAACTTTGAAAATTACGCAGCTAAAAATTGTTTAGAGAATGAAAACTTACTAACATTCCGCAGTCGATCGGCCAGAATGGAGGGTACATATATTTTTAACTCTAATAAAAAAAGGACGCTGTAACCTTTTCCAACTTTCATCAGCTTGTAATTGTGTACGTGTTGTGCTCACACGCACATATATATATATATATATAAATATATATGTGTTCATTATTTATATATATATATAACATTTGCATATGTAGTTATGCACTACTATTTACACTCCCCCCTATCACTCTCTCACCCCATATATATATATATATATATATATATATATATATATATATATATATAAAATTTTATATACACATATAAATGTATATATATAAAATTTTATATATACACACATACATATATATATATATAGGTGTATGATACATAAGAGTTTTATATATGTATATATGTGTGTAGCGATGGAATCTAAACGTTGGTATGCACTCGAATATGTCGAATATACAGCGCGTGTATTTGAAGAGTTTCATCACGAAGCTCCATGCGAATATTTTTGATTTAAAGTCGTCCGCTTATTTAATGGAGCTCACCAACACATCTAAATGCCGATTATGGTAGTAGGATGAATAATTTAAAAAATACAAAGAACAAAAGTCGATAAATAAAAAACTACATGTATTCTCAAGTGCACACGCACACCTTCAAACACGCGTGATTTATGTCCGCACCTCTCATTTATGCTTCGAAAGAAAGGTTTACGTTGGAAAGTGTGTATTTTCGTTTTTAAGTAATTTTTGAATTTTTTTGAACGTTAGTAATTTTCGGGATCGGTCGTTTGGCAAAAATCGTTGAATCTTACATTTTTGAATCTGGAAAGAATTAGTATATTTACACGTTCTAGCCGCTGCGATAAACAAAATTCATATACATCGTGATCTGCATGATAAAACAAACAAGAAGTTTAAGTGAAAAATGTATTATACGAAGGCTTCCGACAACGCAGTTAATCCGCTAGGCCGAACAACTGTATCTAGTTTAAACTGCTCACAAGACTTAACCCATATTCAATTACAAAATATATCCTAAATATTTATAATTTATAATTATCATTTATAATTAACCTACCGTGTATTTCGCGAGGATTTATAGACAGATTGTATGCAAAATGAAAATTGAAAAGAAGGAAAAAAAAAAACTGAGACGGAAAATAAAATTCGATACTGAATCGAGGTTCTAGTAATAATTACTGGCTATTCTGTTGGAATTACGCTACGCTAGTTAGGTACAGTTTTTTTTTCTGTGTTCATTCTGAAATAAAATTGTTTAGAACGGATGCCTTAACACAAAATAATCTACCGTCGCAGCAGTAGTTACAATAATAATAATAAATAATGTTTAATTTCGATTCTACGAACATCGCGGTGATAATAACGATAAGTTCGTTGGTAACGATTATCGTGGAACGAAATTCGAATAATAGTTATTTCGTAACCGGTTACGAATACGACTGTTACTTAGATCCGTCGAATTTTACCGCTCGTAAACAATATTTCGGTGACGATTCGCCGTTATATTTGTGCGTCGACGGTACGCCGAATTACGAAGCTTCTCGTTTAACGAAAAGCGAAAAAGCTGTTTTAGAAAAAACCGTTCTCGATTATCGTAACGATTTCGCGAAAACGAATAAAGTTCAGAATTTATTCGCCGCTACGTGGAACGAATTGGTAGCGTCTTACGCGCGACAAAAAACTTTACGTTGTTTATCCGACGATACCGACGATCACGTATTGCAGTTAGATTTTTTCGCTCCGTTACAATTTCATCCGGCCTCTAGCGGATATCGTCATTTAGGTTACGCTAGCGAAATCGTTACGAGAAATTATCAAGTACCGATGACCGATTACAATAATAACGTATGGGATTTTCGTAAATATTGCATCGACGAAATGGGCGTCATGTTACAAACGTCACCTGGTCAACTTAAACGTCACGGTATGACCCGTTATTTCGGTTGCGGTATATTCGTGTATGCGGACGAAAAAGATCACCTGTACTATTGTCACGATTTATGTTTATACACCGACATACCGCTAACCTATCGGGGACGACACGGTTACAATTTAGAAGTGAAAAAATGCAACGACGATTGTAAATGTTTATCGTGCGATAAAATACCGCGTGAAATAACGAAAAATCTGATTTACGGCTGTTCGACCGATTATCCGTATTTATGCGAAGCGAAAAACGTACCGGCTCGAGCACCGTTACAAGATGATCCGGAATGGCTTAGCAGTCAATTCAATCGGTCTAAAAAGCATTATCAATTAGGATAATTATCGTTCTTTTCGATTATATCGTATAAAATGATAATAATAAAATTATCGAATAAATTAATATATACGGCGTATCGAGTGAAATGTGAACATAACGCGGAACTTATATCGAGAAAAATCGAGTTAAATTACATTTATATAAAAACGACTTGTAAACCTATTTCGGTAGATTCTTAGCGTACGAAATGTCAAAAACACGACTATTTTTAACGAGTTATGAAGTTAAATGGAAACCATTTTTAAAGGTTCTATAAGAAGAAAATGAATATGACTAGAATAAAGGGAACGTAAAAATTGGAACGGAAAATGTATAGAACAAGAACTAAATAATAATCAAAAGTTACTATCGAAATAAAAGGTAATTACACTTATAAGGATTTACGTAACTGACGAATTAGCTGAATCGAGAGAAAGTAAATTGGCTGATATTTCTATATCTAAATGTGATTTTTGCCTATTCTGAACATGGTCGGGTGACGAGTCCTATTATACTTTCTTCATTAATCATATATCTAACCTAACGGAATGTAACTTAGCCTAACTAAGCTATAACAAGGATTTATGTAACTGATGAATTAGCCTAATCGGGAGAAAGTAGATTAGCTAACATTTCTATCTGAATATGAATTGAATCATCGAGCCGCAAATTTTATTCAAGGCAGTCCTCTCAACGCATTGGTCACACATCAATTCAGTGATGACATTCTTTTCTATTTTAAATGTATAAAAATAAAACTTTGCAAATATCGTTCGGATATATTTATTTAATTTATAATTCGGTAAGAATTCGCTAACAATAGTATTATGGAATGCTAATGGAATTCAATAAAAGAAACACGGAACTCCAGTGCTTCTTACGAACAAAACGAATCGATATTATTCTATTAACGGAAACCCATATTATTACTTCAGCAAACTTTGATTTATCAAGCTATAAATGCTATCATGGAACGCATCCTTCCGGTACAGGAATTGGGGGTGTTGCAGTACTCGTAAGAAAAACCCTTAACCTTTATCTACATTTTACTCGTGAAACAGAGGCATACCAAGCTGTCGCAGTTGAAATAAAAACATGTAATAATGAGGAAATAACTATAACATCTGTCACCTAAAGTATTTTACATACCGGATGATGAATTTACGAAACTATTTCATCATCAAGGTAACAAATTTATATGTGGAGGTGACTACAATGCAAAACATCGTCATTGGGGATCAAGAACTCAGAGTAAACGCGGAGAGCAACTTTTCAAGCTGAATAGTAAACTGCGTTTAGATGTTGTTTCACCATTTTCACCCACTTACTGGCCAAAGCATACCAACCGGCTTCTAGATGTCTTATACTTTTATTTCACTAAACGCTTAAATAATATCTATAAAAGTTGCACTACTCTAGTAGACTTATCATCTGATCACGTATCGGTAGTACAAATTCTAGATACAATTCCACTATGTCGTAGAACAGATAACAGATAACAGATTAACTAACAAGTCTACCAACTGGGATCAATTTGAAAGTACAGTAGAAGAACAAGTAGACTTAAATATATAAAACTAAAATCGCAGTATGATATTGATACAGCTGTTGATTACCTAACGGACGTAATTCAGGATAGCTGTAAACAATCAACACGACTGGAAAGATTTACCGCCAATAACAGTGATATATTGCCTATTGAAATACGGGAATTAATTGGCAAAAGACGAAAAGCACGAAAAAAATGGCAACGTAACAGATATCCATCTAATTACCGAGTTTACCGATAATTCTGTAAGCAACTAAAGGAAGCAATAGTGAACTACCAAAATCAGCGTTACACCCAATACCTATTAACCTTAAACAACTAGAACGGCTCAATTTGGAATGCAACTAAAGTACTGAAGAAGAAAGATACTCCATCATACCACATCAAAAGAAAGTAAATACAGATTGGGCTAAAACTGATGATGAAAAGGTTGAAACGTTTGCCGACTATCTTGAAAACATTTTTCAACCTCATAATATGGAACATCAACAACATACGCAACAAATTATACGAAGCAATAGTAGTATCACACAGTACTGCCAAAATTACACATACATTACACCACACAGGCTTCGTACATGTATTAAAAATTTGCAAAATAATAAAGCCCCCGGAGAAGATAGAATCACAAATAATATTTTGAAACATCTCCCAAAGAAAGGACTTTTACTACTTTTATACATATATAACGCTATGCTACGATTATCATACTTTCCAACCAGATGGAAAAAGTCTCTAATTATACTTAAAACCTGGTAAGCCAACTACAGATGTTTCGTCTTATAGACCGATAAGCTTATTAGACACATTTGGGAAAGTATTTGAGAAACTAATTCAACCATTAATTCTCAGTATGACAGATGGACACATTCCAAATCATCAATTCGGGTTTAGATCGAAACATTCTGCTGTATATCATTGCTGATGCGATTGAGTCAGTTCTGCAGCGTGGGGAGTACTACTCAGCAGTGTTCCTCGACGTCGCAAAGGCATTCAATCGTGCCTGACATGACGGTTTGCTATATAAACTCCGAAAGATTTTCCCGATTGAAATGTATCATCTGTTGAGATCCTATTTGAGCGACAGATTTTTTCAGGTCAAAATAAACGACGTCCTGTCTAGTCAGCGTCAAATACTGGCATCAGTACCTCAAGGCAGTGTCTTTGGACCCTCCTTTACAATATATATACTGCAGATATACCCACCACGATGTTTAACCTGCAGGCCACATTTGCTGATGACATTGTTATATTAGCCAGACATAAAAATCCTCACGAAGCGTCAAGGTATATTCAATATCATTTATCTTTACTGCATAAATGGGCTCTCAAGTAGAGAATCGTTATTAACGAACAAAAGTCATCGCATGTTACATTTACAAACAAACGTGGAACATGTCCACCTGTTAATTACGATAGTCATAGAATACCGCACGAACAAGCAGTAAAATATCTTGGACTAACCCTTGACAGGCGCCTTACATGGAATCTTCACGTAATTAACACCAGAAAAATTGAGATCCTTACTGAAGCAGCCACTGATAGGAAGGCAGTCGAAACTAGAGTCTTGAAAATAAAGATTTACTTTACAATATTATTATAGCTTCTGTCTGGAAATATGGTTTAGAAGTGTATGGAACAGCTGCTAAGACGAATACAGTCATATCAGTCTAAAATATTGAGAATAATGGTTAATGCGCCATATTATATAAGAAATAATATAATTCAGAATGATCTAAATGTTCCTTCGATTATGGAGGTATATAAGCAGCGGTAGAACAGAATGCATAGCACATTTGCTCAAAATTTAAATCCGTTAATATCACGTATGAAGACCATCGGACTCCCGGATAATCCAGTTAGAAGATTAAAGAAGAGACAATGTAGAGATGCGTTGTCTAACGAATAATAAGTAGTAGTACTGGGAAAGATAGAATTACTAATAAGGTAATTAAGCGTCTTAATTTACTTTTTCCAAATCTACTGATCACTATGTTCAATAAGTGCTTATTGTTGAATATGTTTCCAAAATGCTGGAAATCAGCTACCATAAAACTACTACAAAAACCTAATAAAGATTTGTCTGAACTATCAGCTTATCGTCCTATCTCCCTACTAAATGGCATTGGGAAGGTATTTGAAAAAGTTATTAATATACTTTTGATTAAGGAAATTGAAAAAAAATATATCTTGCATAGTAATCAATATGGTTTTAGATTTGGTTGCTCTTCTGAGCATGCAGTTTTCCATTTGGTTACTTTGATTAAAGATGGACTTAAAGATAATTATCCTGTGGTAGTTGTCTCCTATGATATCAAGGGTGCTTTTGATAATTGTAGGTGGTCTGCCATTATAGAAGTATTAAAAAGTAGTAAAATTAATCCATACATTCTCAATACAGTTATTGATTATTTCTTTCAGAGGACTGCTTCTCTTACCATTGGAGCTTCTACAGTCCACAAAAATCCTATGTGTGGTGTTCCCCAGGGCTCTGTGTTGGGTCCCACTCTTTGGAACGTATTGTACTCTGTAGTTCATCATAAAATTGATGTTTTTTCTGCCGCTTGCAGTATGGATTGTCATCTTATTTCTTATGCGGATGATCTTTGTCTTATTTTTAAATCTACAAAGATTCAGAGTTTCTTAAGTTTACCCTATGTATCCAAATACTTAGAATCTATAATATCAGATCTAGGTTTAACTTTCTCTCCAAGAAAGTGTAAATTCTCTGTCTTTGGTAATCCTTCTTTGGTTGTACAGGTGAAAACTCTAGAATTATTATCTTCTTCCACAATTGAACATACTAAGGAATTAAAATATCTGGGTATTGTTATTGACGAAAAATTAACCTTCCTGCCGCATGTTAAAGATATTTCAGCTAAATGTACTATCATTTACAATAAATTACTTCGGATTCAAAATAACTGTTTCGGACTTGCTTTTAAGGAAAGGTTAATCCTATATAAAGGCATTGTGCAGTCCATCTATGGTTATGTGGCTGCAATTTATGTTAATAGGAAGGTGTTGAATTGTGTTAATAAACATCAGCGTAAATTCCTGCTTCGCATCTCTTCTTTGTATCATACAACACCAACTTCAGCTGCTTGTGTCATCTGTGGTGTCTTTCCCCTGGATCTTTATCTTATGGGGAGGGCTGCTGCTGGGGCCTTTAGGCTTCTCAAGGGTAATAATCCTCACATTCAACAATTCCTGTTCCTGGATTCTCTACTGTGCCCTCAGCAGCTGCTTTATAAGCAATATAAAAAACATATCTATATGATGCTTGTTAAGGAATGGCAGCAAAGGTGGGACGTTGAACTTACCGGCAGGAAAACTTATGAGTTCCTGCCAGATGTCTCATTGAGATTGAAAATAAAAAATTTTAATATCAATTTTTAAAATGTGCAATTATTAACTGGGCATGGTAAGCTTGGATCATATTTATATAGGTTTAAGCTTGCCAACGTTCCATAATGTTCTCTATGTTCATCAGTTGATGATGATATTAGACATACATTATTTCAGTGTCTTGCCTTTGCTGCTATTCGTGCTAAGTTTGGGATCCAGGAATCAAAATGCTTTCCACTTTATAAGTTTCATAAAACCTTTTTAGAGTATTCAGAAGATATTATGCGATTAAAATTTAAATTTAGTAAAGTTTAAGAAATATCTTGTTCATTGTTTTCATTTCAACTTAATTCAAACGTTATCCCAATATCAATAATATTGAGTCTAGCATGGTCAGCTGCTTTACTTATTATTTCTTAAGTCTTTTACTAGGTATTGTTTTTGTAGATAATGCTCTTACTGGTTAATGATTACATGTATATTCATTTATTAAGATGATACTTTCTTTTCTTTAATAACAGTTATTCCTCTATGTAAGTTTGAAAGTCACAAACGTATACATTAATTTATTATTTTTACTATGATATAAGTTTAATTTATTATAATTTAATGTAATATTTTATAAATCACAAACTCGTTATATGCTTTCTTGGTGGAATAAGGGACTATGTATTTTCCATCCCTTTTCCATCACATATTATGTTATTATAATGTGGAGGTCTTTGCATTTGTTCATGGACCTCTATATTTACATGTATATTTTTCTCTTTTTTCAACAGAGGGAGGGGGTTTTAGTGGGTAAAAATCCCACACGCTGTTTTCTTTCGAATCCAGCAGCACTTGCTGAGTGCATGTGCTGCTCTCAAAAATATATATGGAACTTATAAATATATCAGTGTCTTTTGAAGATTTTTCCCCCTCCCGCTTAAAAAAAAAATAAATAAATAAATAAATAAATAAATAAGATATTTATTAAAAAATAGAAGAAAAATATGTGTATATATGTATATATTTACACATGAAAAAACAACAACAACAACAAAACGGTTTTATCTATTGTGATACACCGTTATTCAAGAAATTTTAAATTAATTATCAATTGCTTTGATGACCTAAAGCGGCCCGTACACGATCAATAATACTGTCAGTATTTTTAAATACTGTCAATATTACTTATCGTGTAATGTAAAATACTGATGTACTGATGAAAAATACTGATGTTATCCGGATTTTTTGATCCGCGCTCATCAGTATTAAGGCGTGGTCAGTATTTGGGCGTGGTTATTAGTGTACTGACAGTATTATTGATCGTGTAAAGACAATTCTTCAGTATTTTTTAATCATTCCTCACTCCTCAGTATTTCTCTACTTTGTTTCTTAATGCAATGTTTATTTCGTGTTTAAAATAATATAAAGTTCTTTTCTAATTTTAATAAATAATTTATAATAGTAAGAAAAATTTTATTTTTTTCAGTTTGTAAATTACGCTTTTATTTTGATTTTTAATATTACAGTGAAAATGTTGTGTTTAAAGAATATACAGTTTTGTTGAACATAAAATTAACAAAAATGTTAAGTATATTTTTATTTCTCTAAGTTCAGAATTTGATGAAATTAATATAAATTTTAATTTGCTGATTATATTATAGGTTTACATCGTTATTTAATTGATTATATACCTACACATTTTGCTGTGAATGAAATTTGTTTAAATCAGCTCAATATGAAACAATTACTTGTGACAAATGTTGCAAAATATGAACAATTGTTATAGTGAAACAATTGGAATAACCAACGATAAAAATAAAGATGGTTCATGCACATTTGCAAATTAAAATTTTATACTAATTTTACAAAATTCTGAACTTGGTGAAATAAAAATGTACATACCATTATTGTTAATTTTGTGTTTAAATTAATAAAACTGTATATTCTTCAAACAAAATGATCACCGTAATATTAAAAAGAATAAAAGTACAATTTCATACTGAAAGAAATAAACATTTACTTACTGTTATAGATTATTTATTAAAATTAGTAAAAAACTTTATTTATTCTGACACTAAACGAAAAACGTTTTTTAATGTTATACAAATTCTATATAAGGTAAAATAAAACGCTAATATTATGAATAGAAAATACATAAAATAATACAAATATAGTATGCTAAATAAATAAAACCCCGTTTAAAAACACCAAATTAAACCGTAACTGTATAAAAATACATTATTAATGTTACATAAACTCTATTTTAAGGAAAATAAAACGCAAATAATAAATATATAAAATAATTAAAATAGATACACTAAATAAAAAAACAGTTTAAGAACACCAAATTAAATAAAAAATGCATAAAAATACGTTTATACAAGCTATTAAAATATATCCAAATACATTATTGGTCTGAAGACATAAACATTGTGCAGATTATTATTATATACTTTTGCAAAACATATGCTAAGGCATCACAAGCATCTAAAACCGATGTACTAATGGATGCCGGTAACATGATGGCTGAAATATTTCTTACACCGAAGTACAGCTTCCTTTGCATATTACTATTTGTTTTTGTAAAAACGGCTGTACCATCTTAATTAATTTTTTAAATACTACGTCGGTCATTTGAAAATAGTAATTTTCACTACCACTTAACCAAATTTCACGTAACAGATTGATGTGAGAATAATTTTACAGTTTTTACGGCCAATTTTTCATCCATATTTTGCGATGAACGATACTTTGGAAATAAAGTCCAATATTCCTATACAAGCTTTTCTCTTATTTTTCATATTTAATTTACTTTTAAATAACATGTACGCATGAAGAAAGGACTGCTTCGATCAAAAACACAAATTACTGATGGCGGATGATACTGATCGTGTAAGGGCACATAAATACTGATGAAGTTACATCAGTATTACTGACAGTACAGTACTGTCAGTATTATTGATCGTGTACGAGCCGCTTAAGGGTCGGCATGAGATAAAAAAAAAATTCGATTGTAATACCTACAATCACTTCAAAAATTCATTAAAAAAATTGGACATTATAAATGTACACACCCGCTGATCTAACCGATATTTTTGTATTAACCCTGCATTAACAACGTGACCGATGCATTACATTAACTATAACGTGGAGTCGCATGCGACCCCAAATAACTTTTATTCGTTTAATGTATCTATTTATATTTATAATTATATCAAACAAAATTTTCACATTTTATATACATTAAACTTTAATAATAAACCATTTTAATATATATATATAAATTGTATTTATTTTTAATTAAAAAATATATATATTATTTACAATAAATGTTCGATACAATCTTCACAAATACTTCGTCGATGTTCCGCACATAAACTTTTACTGCACTTTTCGCACATGTCTCTTCCTTTTCTGTCCTTTGAACGTGGGAATATGTCACAACGACCAGGTTTTAATTTTTCCCCCGGAACATTAGGAATGACAACTTCAGTTACTAAAATGTCACGTATGGCTGCTCGCAGTGTTATTGGTAAACGTTCATTTATTTGTCTTGCCTTCAAGTGATCCATACAAAGAAGGAAAGATAGGTTTTTTAAAAAACTTGATCTCTCTATATCTTTTTGTGTTTTACAAATGATGTAACTGTTAATGGCTGCAGCGTCGAGTATTCCATAAAATATTCGTAATGGCCATCTTCTTGTTTTCCTAGAAACTGTATAACAGTGGCACAGTTGATCAAATATATCAACTCCACTTTTGGTCTGATTATAAAAAAGCACTACTTCTGGCTTTTTCGAGTTTTCGTCTATATCAGGCTGCGTATGCATGGTAGATAAAAGAATCACATTTCTATTTTTTTTAGGTATGTAAAAAACAATAAGCTAATAAAAAAAAGACGACTGTGCTTCTCTTTTTTTTTTGTTGCAATCAGCTCTGGAGGGATTTCAGCTTTGTTTTTCCTCAATGTACCAACCATTGTTAACCCTTTTTATAATAACAAATCTGCCATTTCGACAGAACTGAACCAATTGTCAGTGGTAACATTACGGTTTGTGCCTTGTATTTTTTCAGTTAAAAGTAAAACATAGTTTGTCGGTATCTGCAAATTATTGTTTCGTTGTTGTTTACCAAGGTATGGTACTGCGAAATACATATAAAGGATTTCAGAAAAATATGTAGCTCAAATAACAACGTGGGGTCGGATAACTATTTTTCATATAACGTTAACAACAACGTGGGGTCAAGACTTAAAAAAACGCAATAACTAACGAAACGAAACGAACTACTTCTGGAATGGCAAAACTAATACTACCATATGCACTTATGCAGCTATAGAGGTATTTAGGAAGGTACATAAAATCCGGTTTTCATATTTTCAGGTGTTCCCAAACTGTAACAGATAAATTGTTCTGTGGGGTCGCATATGACCCCACGTTGTCAATGCAGGGTTAAATACAATTGAAATGTTTACTATTGATTTTAAATACATTGGAAGAAAATATTTCATATATATATATATATATATATATATATATATATATATATATAACATTTAACATATATATAAAAATAACATATATGACAAAAAATAGAATAGTTATTGTGAATGAGATCAATGTGGGTTTACTTAATTTTTTTTCGACAAAAATTAGTCTTTAATAACAAAAGAATTGGTATCGATTATCGATACCGGTAATGTAATTGTAAAACTATTTTTGGGTAGGTATTTTTACCGCTTGTATATTTTAATTTTTTTTATTGCAACAGCGATTATGAATACTAATTTAAGCGGTATAATGGGATAATGATATAACGGTAATTATTTTATATCTTTTAAAGTGTAATAATTCATCATTACATTATTAACACGCTGCTATTATAATTTTAAATATTTACTTTACTATAATTTTATTTTTGTTACTTTTTGTATTTTGAAATGTAATTAAAATAAAAATTGGTAACAGCGAAGTTTTTTTTGTTCCTTTTATAAGTATGGGCACATTTTAAGCTTTTCTATACAATAGAAAACGTAAAATATTCATATGCATTAATGTAGGTCACGTATAATTTAGTCTTGTTAATAAATTCAACTTGATTTGTATATATAATCAACACTGATATAGTTAATAAGATTACCGGTTATTCTTTTTATTCGATATGTTCATTTAACTTTATATTTGTGAATTTTACTTTCAAATAAGTTAAACTGTTTGTTAATTTTTTGCTATTTGAACGTGTTCAAGACTTACAGGATAACTTGTTATAACAATCATGGCTGTTAGTTTTAATAAACAAATAGGCAGTCATGCGGGAGCAGCTGTAGATGTTTGTAAAGCGTGTATTGAACGAATTAATGAGCTGAAAATGTTAAACGCGTTTATCACAATAATGGATAAAAGTGCTTTAAAACAAGCCGACGAATCGGATCAGAGATATCGAACTGGTAACTGCAGAAAAATCATTTTTTGAAAAATAATATTAAGTTTAACGGTCGCTGAAAAGTGTATCTGTTGATATTTAATAGATGTGTAATTGGTACTACTTTATTCCTTTTTGAAATAAACAAGTGAGTTTACATTTTCAAGTGATCTTTAATGTAGTGTCAGATTTCGAAATCTAGTTTATTAATGATGAATTGTGCGTTTCTTTTCTCTTCATGTTTTAAAATTTGTAATTTATTTATTGTGATTAAATTTCATTTTTCTCGTGTACTCGTGTATGCCTAAAAGTTTGTTTATAAATTTGAATTTTAATACAGTCATTTTTAAACAAATTCAGTGTCTAGTTTATTACGTAGGTCAGTTAACGAGCAAGTTAGATGGGTTACCAATAGCGGTAAAGGATAATTTTTGTGTTGCTGGGGATAAAACAACTTGCGCATCGAAAATGCTACAAAATTTTATACCGCCGTACGATGCTACTGTAGTTAGCAGATTAAAAAAAGCTGGAGCTGTGATTATCGGAAAAACAAATTTAGACGAATTTGCGATGGGGTTAGTTATTTGGCATAGTTTTAAATTATGGATGATAGTGTTTTTATTATAAGTACTTCGTACCCAGTATCAACTATCAAGTACATTGTGTACAAAATAGTATAGTAAAATCAGTGCGTGTTATTTTTAAAAGTGTATTTTTATGATATTTAAAAGATATTTGTTATCAGTCAAGTCGCAATATTATAGATAATCTGATTGTTTACGGTTGTATTTGAATCGTTTTGACTGTTTTATCCGGATCGATGCGAATGGAATTTTAATCAATGAGAAAAAAAGATTACCAGTATGTGAATGAATGTATATTTTCATTTTAATTATTCTTAATTTAAAAAATTAGAATGGATTTTTTAGATTGAAATAGAAATCGTATGAAATTAACTGAATTCATGTAAAAACAAATATCATACTATATTTATATTTAAATTTCCCCTTAAAATTTTAGAACGATCTGAAATTGATTCCATAATGCGTATATTTGACATAACGGTTATAGGAAAGTGTCATATAAAATTGTCTGCGGCTGGGCTGAATTGAGTTTAAAAATCACAGTTTTTCCGAATATTTTAATTTAGAATGTATTAATACAGTAGCGTGTAACTGTACATTAAATTAACGAGTGTTAATTTCTCGTATTACTTTCTAACTGAATTGCAAATAAAATTTTAATCGACTTATAATAAGCAGAGTTTCATTTTTTTTTGTTTTGCCCTTGACTTTTCCGACATGTTCATTTCGTTATATTCGTAAAAGAAGTATGATGCTGTTAATCTATAACTGCTTAATCCAAACCCAGATTAATTTTGAGATGTTTTAGTATTCTAGGAATGAGTATTTTAATTTCAACATTATTATAGATCAGGAACGGTCGACTCGATATACGGTCCTACGAAAAATATATGGGGATCAAGTTTTCATACTCGTTTTACTGATGTCGATAAAGTAGCCAACGATACGTGTAGAATTGCCGGCGGTAGTTCAGGAGGAAGCGCAGTTGCAGTCGCAGCCGGAATGTGTTTCGCGTAAGTAAGATATCAATTTTATACAACTGTATATAGCTTAATATTTATCGAAATAATCCGAATCAACTAAATCGTTTTTATTATGAATATTTTAAAGCGCAAATTATATTTTCTCGATGCGATTGTGGAAATTAATTATTTGTATAGCGGGAAAGATTCATTCTTAAATGAAAACTTTAAACAAATCCGTTTACGGATAATACGAGTCCAATAGATAATTATGTAATGATATTTCTTTTTGTAATGTTTTGTTTTTCTTAAATGATTTAAAAAAACTGTATACATATTTTGCTTCTGCTTATACTGTAAGTATAATGTTATATAGCTGTATTTAGTATACTTTTTTAAAATACAGTTAAGTACTCTGTGTTTATTACAAATATAATATTGCGTTTCTATTAATATTATCCTAATTTTTCTAAAATAAAAACCGTTCGCTTTGTATTTTTTAAAAATAAAATTAGCTGATTTCATTTATTTTTGATCAAATTCGTTAGTTTTGTGTATTTGTTTTTACAAATTTAGACCACGGACATCGGTTAATGCTTAAAGTTACCACCCGCAACAGTACTGTAAACACATCCACTAACGCAATAAATAATATTCTATTCTGTTAATTAGGTAATTAAAACTATATGCCTTTTTGAAAAATGTAATAAATAATGACGCTTTTAATGGACATTCGGGAGAAAAATGTAAACATCGAAATACGAAATACACTCTATAATACGTATATATTATATATAAAATATTTTATGTAGTGCTTTAGGTTCTGATACTGGCGGTTCTACGAGAAATCCAGCTTCATACTGCGGTGTTGTAGGTTTTAAACCTTCTTACGGAGCTGTTTCTAGATTCGGTTTGATTCCACTGGTTAATTCAATGGACGTTCCAGGTATCATTGCTCAAAAAGTAGATCATGTGGAACAAGTATTCGGTATGATTGGACCCTATTTTGAGATGTTTATATTATAATATTATTCCTAAGTATTCGGTACGTACTTACGTGTATGTATTTACTAACAATTAACGGTCGTATTAAAAAGGAGTATGTATATTTGTGTATGTAGAAAGTATATATAACAAATTATTGTAATTTGTTAATGATATTTTCAAGAATATATAGCCGAATTTTAGGCGCCCGTATAGGTCTGTTTTTTATTAGTGAAGAAGTAAATTTGTAGACGATACTATGTCACGATCGTGTGAGTTGTGTAATAGTTACACCGACTTAAATAACTTTCATGAGAAACAAAACTACTAGTGGCGATGTAGGAGAATAAGATAGACTTACTGAAAACATTTTCTAATTTATTAGTATGCGTGATAACTGACAAACTGAAATATACGTACGTGCGAAGTATAGCTAACATCGAATCTTTCGTCTATACTCGCCTCACAGGCAACGTCAAGTGGATTATTGTAATTCGGCGAATTTTAGAAAAATACATTTTTTCATTTCAAATAATATATTTTATTTTATTGAACTTACACCATCGAAACGCTAAACAATGTAAGAAATATATTTTATTTTACAAACACGAATTAAAGAACTTACGAATATTAAAATTGCAATAACGTCAATATGACATCTGTTTTCAGTTCGAATCGGTACGATGATCTGATCTCTGTTTTAGATATCATATCCGGTGTGGACGATAAAGATTCCACGACGATTCAGAAAGATTTTTCTACCGTTAATGAAGAACTCGATATTAAAAACATTTCCATCGGGATTCCCGATGAATACGATATAAACGAAATGTGTGCTGAAGTAAAAACTACGTGGCGTAACGTTGCCGATATGTTATCCAACTCCGGAGCATCAGTCAAACGGGTTGGAATTTATTTTACCTATTTCAAAAATGTCATTACAATTTAATTATTAAGTTTATTTTTAACTTTGCGGGAAATATAACCTTCTTTGCCTAATAAACTTTATATGATAACGCCAGGAAGATAAATTTAATTTTTCCTTTTTTAAATATCAATTGTCTATTTTAATCTTTATTAAAATTTTATTTATTTCTCTTTATTATTTATACGTAAGAAAACATAATATTACCATAATATAATATATAAAAATTAAGATAATGCGCATAGATTATGAATTAAGGAAAACATACGTCGAAACAAAAAAACACATGTAAAAATGTGAGCAAAGGTTTTTTCCAATAAGGGTTCAAATTTTAATTAAAATTTTGATATTGTTGTTCTAATGTTAAACAATTGTTAAGCAGATATTGGTTTAAAAATGGAAAATTCTTGACATGTTGTTTTTTTTTTATTACATAATCTAAATTTTTGCAGTTTTCGAACGATACAAAACTTTTTTTAATACTTGGAAAATTGTTGAAATTTTTCTTTTGTTCAAAATTTATGCCATCGTAATAATCGATGATTATACAAGTAAAATGTAAATCAAAAAGATCTACGTCCAACATCTACCTCAATCAGATGGAGATAAAAAACAAAATAATTTCTTTGAAATTTGACATTCAGAAGGTTTTAAAAAATCGTTATATTTCGGGAACGATAATCGGATTTTTTTCCGTGCTTTAGATGAGTCTCGATCTGCACTTTTGTCTTTTGCATAAGGTAAAAATCTAAAATCCTAAGCGATCGAAAATGACGCCGATTGTCACGACTAAGAGATATTTCTCATGCGAAAGTGCAAACTCACTTTTTTTTTTAATCTTACTTCAGTAATTTGGAGGGTTTAATTAATTAATATTGTGTAATTTCGACGAGATTTTAGTACCTTTATAATAACGATAATAAGCAAATATTTAGTTTCAATTTGTTTCTTTTAATGCCAATATTCTCGTTTAATCTCTATTAAAATCTTATTTATTTCTCATTATTATTTATTCGCAAAAAATATAAATTAACAATCATATAATATAATATTTAAAAAAAAAAAAAACGGATAAAAAATTAAGATAATGCTCAAAGATGATGAATTAAGGAAAACGTACTCTGTGTTAACCGTGTGCACTGTAATGTCTAAGTCATTATTGTCCTACACGTCGTAACCATGATATGTCATTAATCGTGCTCATTAGGATATGATCGTATTTTACGATATAATTGTAGGCGGAAACGTGGTGTCCAAGCAGTGGTTTAAATCGAAGGTTATATCCCAAACAGGTTGTCAATTACGGTTTACAAGGAGGCTAGCCTTATTTTTCAAGATTGTGTACATTCCTCTTAAAATCGTCATCTATACATGAACACACATATGTAATATATATAGTTTCCAATTAGAAATATGAATATCGTAATTGAGAACTGTTTTATAATACATTGTTCGTAAGTTGTTCAACGAGGATACTTATCGTTTTGGTGTTTTCGTAATTTATCTTTTTGTTTTCCCTGTTTAAACGTCAGTTTTAAAGTTTTCGCATTTTTTTTTTTCAAATTTCAGGTATCCTTACCGCATACTCAAGCGTCTATAGCGACTTATTCGATATTGAATCAATGCGAAGTGGCCAGTAATATGGCTCGTTACTCCGGTTTACTTTATGGACACAGATCTTCAGCAACTATTTCGACTGAACACTTAATCGCCGAATCGAGGAAGCAAGGATTCGGATCGGTTATTAAATCGCGCATTTTATCTGGAAATTATTTTTTGTTGCAAAGGTTAGCGTACCGTATGAATATACTAAAACTAAATGAAACGAGGAATGATTTATATATTTCGAATACCCGGTTAAACAAGGGAAACTTATTTCGGAAGCCAATAAACCAGTGACTTAAAAAAAAAACCGAGAAATAAAGATTCCGTAATGAACGAAACGTATTTACCTCTGACCGAGTATCAAATTAAAAGGACTAAAAAAAGATTTACCTATAAAATTATTAATTAAGCAACTTAAACGTATAAAAGTAGGTGGTTTCTTACCGGCTTTGTCGCCGCTGTAGCTGCCGTAGGGTCGTCAATAATCAACGCTATAAACACCTATAATAAAAAGAAAGCAAATGATGAATTAATATAAGAACTAATACGTCATAATAAAGGACTATACGTCAATAAAAGTCTAAAGACATTAAAGGAATATACTTCATTAAAAAAAAAACCTAAAGACTAAAGAAATAAAAAACAACCCGATTAAATCGTCGAATTGACGAAATACGCCTAACATATTCCCTCACTTTCGAGGTATTTTCATGAGAGATGAATTACCGAGAAATCCGTAGAGACGGCCATAATTAATTTAGATAACTACGATGGTCCGGCAACTCACTGGATATGTTATAGAAAAATAGGAAATGTAAATTATTACGATTCTTTCGGGGTACTGCCACCGTACGAATTACTAAGGTATATTGAGGTTCTAATCGCGCGGTATTTTACAATTACGAATTAGATCAACAGATCAAGTTATACACGGTTAAAATTTTTATACGATACAAATAACATTACGGACTAGTATATAGATAGGTCGACCGATAGAAGGAATTAAACGCTTTACCGATATTACGGTAATTACTTCTGCCGAACGATCCCGGGATTACTTTAATAACGAAAACATTTATTATATACTTACCTATTATAGTCGGTAATAATAACGAGATATCCATAAAATCTATAAAACGGTTAGTATAATCGATTGTAATCGGATACTGTTCGATTTATTCATCGCGAAAGTTTTATTAGTATAAAAGCTTCGTACGAGGATTGTTTAACGTGTTCTGCCTTAATGTTATCGTTTAACTACATTTATACTATGCATATATTAACTCAAGTAAAGTATCATAGACGTATTGTTTCGATTTTGAATTCAAAATCAAAACAATCTACGATACTTTACCTATGTTAACATTTGTATACTGTAAATGTAGTTAAACGATCGCATTAAGGCAGAACACGTTAAACAGTCCATCGTACGAAGCTTTTATACTAATAAAGCGATGAATAAATCGAATAGTATGCGATTGCAATCGATTATACTAACCGTTTTATAGATTTTATGGATATCTCGTTATTATTACCGGCTATGATAGGGGGAAGTACATCCTGTTTACTTTCGACATGCAGAATTTGATAAATTATATCGCATATGTTTCGTCATCGTTTATGCGAGATTGTTTTCTTTGTATTTATAAAAATATGTAAACAAATAGAGTAAACGCGGAAATTATTTACAGCAAACCTCGACGGTTGGGTAATTCCGATATATATATATATATATAAAGCTAGTTCCACTACAACGCTTTTTTCTTCGTTTAACGTATGACACGTCATAATTCCGTATTCGTCAACGTGTTTTTAAATATCTCTTTTCATCTATTCGTCGAAGAATTTGTAATATGCTAACCGGTATTGCTATACTTTAGATACTACCTACTATGGTTTTTTTTTTTTTACACCACTCCAGTCTGACGACCACTATTGGTGCCGATAACATATGGCGTAACTGTTATCTATATTGTCCATCCCCAATATGACAAACAACACCGATGATAGAACTACAACATAGTTGGTATACATCAGTGATCATTATTAACTAGCGCCAACAAGCGACACCACGATGTTGATTGTTTTTATCAATTATGTGCTTACTTAACAGCTAAAGCACGCTGAGGTAACTTTAACATGGTTAAGTAAAGCCTAAAATATCTCGATTGCTTTTTCTTAAGTCTCCTTACTGGACATCCTGGATGGTCGATGGATATCGGCTATGTAAACATTTTTGTTTTCTTTTGTATCATTAAAAAATCGTATATAACGATGTTTATAATATTCCTGTACATACTGGTACACGAAGACCGGTATGTAGATTGACACGTAATACGGAGCATCTGCGATTATCCTGAGAACTTTTGACTGCAACTGTTGCACTCGTTTCATGTTACTGTTGAATGCTGCTCCATATATTTCAATACCGTACCTCCAAATTGGAGCAAGTATCGTGTGATAAATTAATTTCTTACAGTAGAGATTGACTCTGGATTTTCTACCAATTAGTGGCTGTAGCTTATAGATTCCATGATCCGTTGTCTTACGTTCGCTACACGGAGTCCCTATGTAAGTCGACGATCAAGTATTAAATCCTATTTCACCGAATTTGATGCAGGAATTAGTTCGTTTCCATAACTCATTTGTGGACAGTTACCGGTATTTAAAGTAAATGTGACTTGCTAGCTTTTACTTTGATTAATTTTTATTTTCCATTTAACAGCTCAAACGTTAATTCTATTGACATGTTCCTGTACCATTATTGAAGCGTGTATAGCATTCTCGTGAGCTGCTAATATGCAGGTATCATCAGCAAAAGTGGCCATAACTGTGGTATTTAGCACCGGAATATCACCCGTATATAGCGAAAACAATACTGGCCCAAGTATACTCCCTTGAGGAACAGACGCTCGGATCAGATACTGTTCGGAGGCCGCTGAATTAATGATAACTTGAAAATATCTGCTCGATAAATATGATTGTAGGAGTTTTTAATTTGTACAACAGGCCTCTATGCCACACACGATCAAATGCTTGTTCAACATCGAGAAATACGGCATTACAATACTGATGCCTCTCAAATGCGGAACAGATATCGGTTATTCGATGAACCTGGTGGATAGTCGAGTGATTAGTTCGAAAACCAAACTGATGATCTGGGATTAGATTATTTATGGTTATTACCTTCTGTATTCTCTCATGTAGTATCATTTCAAATATTTTACCCAATATACTTATTAGGCTAATTGGCCTGATGTTAATTTCTGTGGAATCTTTTGAGGTTTTGGAATCAGTCGAATGATTGAGTCTTTACACATCTGTGGGAAGTAGCCGGTTCTAAGCATTGCATTAAAAATATATGTTAAATGTAGTACCGATTTTGTTGTCAAATTTTTCATTATTTCAGCTGTTATTTGATCCTTACCGGGTGCTTTTTTTATTTGTAGCTTTTTAATTTTTGTTTGTATCTCACGTGGTGATACATGTTTCGTCGGTAATGTTAATTGAATTGGGCTTTGTAAATACTGTTCGACTTTGTTTTCATGTTTGGTATTCATCAAATCGGGATACGGTTGGAAAATATTGTACAAATGCAAAGGTATCAGCATTATCCTTATCTGTCATTGCCCATTCTCCTTTTGGTTTTCTAATGGAGTATTGTTTAGGTTTTTCTTTTAAGTATGACTTAGTAGCCTTCCATACAGTCATGTCCTCCGGATTTAATGAGGTAAAGAATTGTGCCTATCTTTCAGATTTGTATTCGTTCATTTTCACTTTTAACAAGTTATGATAATGGTTGAAAGATAGTTTCAAGGAATTTTTCGTAAAAATCGTTCTCAACGTTAGTGCTTAAAATAGAATTACGAATATAAGGTAATAAATGAATTAAAATTAATCAAAAGAATACTGCGAAATAATGTAATAACAGATTCCAGTTAATTACACTATAAACGAAAATAAAAAATTCAACTTATTTATTACAAAGTATACGTTTATACTACTCATAATTTCAAGGGTATACATACATAATTAATGCGTACATACACGATAGTGTACCAATCCTAATAGTCGTTATATAATTTGCTACTCAAACAAAAACGAAATTTAACGAGAAAAAAATCTATACCAACTTCTCAGAATCAACATCGGTAAGAACATTTCCAGCGTGTTCCGTTTAGGGTGCATTTACTGGAAATAAACAAAATTTGAAAACGTTCGAAATGTGTCTAAAATAATGATCAAACGGACGAATACAATTATTAATTCAGAATTATTAAAAAGAGCGAATGAGTATTTATTTATTTAACAATTTTGCATTCGGTAAATTTTTTTATTAGGCTACTTTTTTGTTTAGATAAAAATTTTGGATTTTTCGATAACGTAATTATATTTCGTTCATGCTAAAAATATTCGAAAAGCGACTTCTAACACTTCCGAAAGACATTTTCATTTTATTGTACACTTTCAGAAATTACGAAAAATATTTCGTCAAAGCTATGAAGGTACGGAGATTAATAACGGATGATTTCGCCAAGGTATGGTTATCGGGAATCGACTTTTTATTAACACCGACAACTTTAACAACGGCTCCTTTATTATCGGATTTTATTCAGCTGGATAACAGACAACAGTGTTCGACTCAAGATTATTGCACTCAACCCTCTAATATGGCCGGTAATTACGTTATGTCATGTTGAACGTAATTAACATTTCTCGTAATTTCGTTTTTATAACATAAAAATTAGTTCTCTCTCTCTCTCTCTCCATTTGTATGTATATACATAATTATCGTCGTAATATTTTTCATTGTCGAACATCGTGGCTACATCAATGTACATTAGTTTTGTGTATAAAATGGGCTAACGTTTAAGACACTAATTATATGTAACGCAAATGCGCGCGCATATGATAACGGTGTATCATTATCATCGTACTAATTAAGAGTTACGTGATGATGAAAAGGTGTATGTCGCGAATCAATATATATGCATAATACATATATTTAACCCTTTCAGTCATTATGTTTCCTATATCGTACGTGAAATTTAAATGCTAGCTAATATATTCTAGTCGACACGAAATATCTCAATTTTAAAATTATTTATACAGATCATCTGAAAACCAGTGCTGGACAATAATCAACCCGAACCCGTATTAAGTATATAACCTTGTGTGGATATTTAATAATGTATGACTGAAAGGGTTTATCGCATAATGATTACTTAAATTTTAAGTGTATTGATATGGGAAGCCTTAAAAATAAAATACCTATTCAAACTATATAGATTCGGAAAGTTTCTATTGACGATAAAAATATTGAATTTTTTGACTGTGTGATTTCAACCAGCAACATTAAAAAGATCTCAATCCAGGAAAAAGTAACAGTTAGATTAGATGACAGATGTATCGGACACCAGTACTGTTTACTGACTAACTTAAAAAAAAATGATATCAAGACCATCCAAGGATATTTGCTCTAAGCTAAGAACAGATATTTATATCGAGAAATTCCTTTAATATGTTACAATGGATTTTCGAGAGATCAAGTGTACGATTGCACGATTATTCAAAGTGTAAAGACAATTTTGGTAATAGCGTAGTTCATTAAAGTTAAGAGTTTATTTTGAGATTTTAAACAAATTTAGTGTATTTCATGGGAAAATTGTGTACACGTCGAGGAACTATATGACTTGAGTCTGCGTTAAGCATAGTTTGTTTAAGGCTTGTTGCTCGCTTTACACTTGAGTATGTTTTAGTAATTTAACTATTCTGTACGATTTGTCATGATTTTATTTTCTTTATTTTTATTTGTAAACAAAAGTTATAGTTTCTCGTTACGTTGCGCTATGTATATGAATACTTCATTTATACATTTTTTCCACGAGCATAGTCGGAAGTGATCGGTAATGTAAATGAATATTTATGAATTTATAATATTACAAGTGGGACAAAATTATCAGTGAACAAATTTAAAATAAGACGGGGGATAAAAAGCTTGCCAAACGAGTAAATAAAAATAAAAATAAAACAAAACAAAAAAAAAGTGGTTTAATACTAATTTACAACGGCGCTGACGATACGTTCGGTATTGTTATAAAATGTTAAAATCCTTTAATGAGCATCGCCGTTCCAAAATGTCAGACTATTTTTGTGCCATTGTGAGCAGCAGCGTTTCTGAACGTCATCTACTTTTTTCATCAGAGCACCGCCGTTTTGAAATGTTATAGTTATATTGGATGAGTAACGCTATTAGCGGTCATTCTTGTCAATTTTGTACATTACAGTTATGTTGTCGCTACATGATGTTTTATTCTCAATAGTATTTTATCCTATGTATTAAAATATTGTGTTCGTTTTTATTTGCATTTTTTACGGTGAATCAGTTGTGATGTCTAAAATATTTTGAAGTAGTGAAATATGTGAAATAATTTCACAAGTTTATTCAGATTATGAAGATAGTGGTTCCGATGAAGTAAGCGATGTTGCGTTAGATGCAGCGATTTCAAATAGGAATCCAATAAATTTTTCTTAGACAGAAAGAGAAAATTTAAAGCCTGTATTATATCCATTCAATAATAATAATTCTGGAATATAAGATAGTGCCGACCTATGCGACGAGCCAACGGGGAGGTAGACTGTTTCAAATTATTTTTTGATATTGACTTAGTGCAGCATATAGTTGAGGAAACTAACCGTTATTTCTCATACGTTACCAATAACTACGTAATGTCTGAACACTCCAAAAATGTGAACCCCTACTTTTGTATCTGAAATGTATACATTTTTAGCATGCGTGATGCTTATGTCTGTAATAAAAAAGAATCGTGTCAAGGAATATTAGTCAACTGATCCTTTGCTTACTACGACATTTTTCGGAAAGCTTTTTTTCACAAAATAGGTTCATACTCTTGCTAGGATTATTGTATTTCTATAATAATAACCAGTTTGTTGGTGATAATAATAGGCTGTCCGAATTAGTTGTAATAATTCAGTCGGTAAGACAAAATATGAAAATAAGTTTCTTATCCATTCAGAAATTTATCTATAGATGAAAGTACTATTGTTTAGAAAAGTAGATTATCATTCAAACAATGTATCTCGAATAAACGTCAAAGACTTGATTTAAAGTTATATGATGTGATTGTGAACCAAGATGCATAGTGGATTTTATAGTTTATATCGGGAAATCAAATTATCAACCTTATCAAATAAATAATGATTTGATAATCTCCGGAAATATGGTTTTAGAGCTTATGCAATCATTCTTGAATGACGGGCATGTACTTCACTCTGATAATTGGCGCAGCAGTCCAAAATTGTTCCAAATCCTTCATGATAAAAAGCCAGGAGCTTGTGGAACTGTAAATACTATTCGGAAAGAAATGCCAAAGTTTTATAAAGTTCCCAAAGGACACTGTTTAACAAAAAATACTGGTGTTTTATTAACAGAGAAGCGGTATGATAACATGTCACCAATATACTTGTATAAAATGGTTAATACTTCAAAACCGAATGGATAAGTTATGAAACTTTGGAGTGTCATTGATTATAGTGAAAATATGAGGCCATATTTTAAGATTATATGTTCATTCCTAGTTCCGACTGGGCTAGAAAAACTGTCAAATGGTGTAAAAAAAAATCATTTTTTCATGTAATGGATATGTGTACATTGAATGCATTTGCGATGTACCAAATAAAAACATGTAAAAATCCAACGTTCCCCGATTTTAAACTGAATTTACTGCGACAAATTATAGAAGAGTTTTCGACTGGAAGAAAAGTGGGTAACGCAGGTAGAAAATCTTTTCTGTCATCAGATAATCCATTTCGACTAACAGGTCGGCATTTTATGTCTTCCATTCCAGCTACGGCGAAACAAACAAGACCACAAAAGAAGGTGTTATGTATGCAGTAATACAAACAGACGTTTTCAAAAAATACGAGATACCAACTTGATGTGTAGAGTGTGTGATGTGAGTTTATGCACCCACTCATATTTTGAACAGTACTACACGTGAACAAATTTTTAGTTGCTATATTTCTATAAATATTATCGTATAATAATAAAAATATTATTGCTTTAATTAGTGGATATTTTTATATAGTTTTTTATTTTTCTTTAGATACTATCCATAAATATTTATTATTTGTAATTATTTTGAAAATATTTGTGTAACAACATGAATTAAACAGTGAAATTAATAATATATATGATAAAAAACATTTAAAACATTTTTTTTAAGAGGTTACACAAAATTTTCCCAGAGGTCCAAATTGTGAAATCAAATAGTAGTGCTCTTTATACTCTATTCGACATAAACCTTTCTGATTTACTTTAGTGTCAGCAATATATGAAAACAATATCAATGGATTTGTGGGTAAGAAAAATATTAAAAATACACTGCTTTAATTTCATTTAATCTCTAAAATCTGTTATGAATTTATTCTATATATATATATATATCCTTAAACAGGCTGCCCAGCGATCTCACTTCCGGTTCGTTTGTCGGAGGACGGATTACCAATTAGTTTGCAAATAATGGCGAATAATTTTCATGATAAACGATTGTTGACATTTTCCAAATGGCTGGAGTCAACGTTTTCTTTTCCATATATAACGCAGCGTTTGCCATGGATCGTGAAATCACGATAGTTTTCGACCAACGTGTAAAAGTAAAATATAAAATTTTATAACAATATTGTTTAATTATTTTTTTTTTAACAAGCTGTCACAATATTAACTAAGGTTAAATAAATAACTTAACAATACGGTCACTTAATAATTAATACAAGGGCAGGGATGAACAAAAACAGAAAAAAAGTTCATCAAAATCGTACCATTTGTGACTGAAATATCACCAAAAATAAGCGACTCCGCAGGTTGAAAATCTATTGTAAACATTAATATTATGCTAAGCAATTAATTTTATATTTTATATATATATATATATATATATATATATATGACACTTTCATAGGCAGTGACATATATACATCTATTTTGCTATCAATATACATACAGTTTTGCTATATATACATATATGTATGTATGTATGTAATTGGTACATTAATTGTCAACGGTTTCAGCTTTAACGTAATTAACTTGATTCATGATTACTTAACAAATAGGTCAGTAATGTGGTCATATCAGAAGGATATTATATTTGCTAAGAATGATTTTGGTGTTCCTCAGGGATCGGTTCTTGGACCAGTCCTGTGGAATATTTTATTTTCTAATATTCACTCTAAGTTAAATAATATTTATACAGGCCTACGTTTATACATCTATGCTGATGATTTACTTTTAGTTTATAATGCATATTTATGTAGAACTGTAACTTTGTCTTCTCATATCACTAATTGTAATGATATTATTAATAAACTCAGAGTAATAGTAAATGTTTTAAACCTTCATTTTGAGATCAATAAATCTCAAATCATGGTGGTATCCGGTTGTAGTAAAAATTTTGACCGAATTTTATACGATAATATTAAAATTGATAATTGTATGAATCAGTCCTGACCATATTAAATACTTAGGTTTTCAATATAGTCAATAAGTTGAAGTGCAATAAGCACATAGAATATATAAATATATAAATAATAAGGTCAATAAATATTACTATATTTTTAAGTATCTTGATTGCAAACAGTGGGGATTAGACTACAAATCCAAGGTAATACTTTACAAAGGGTTTGTGCAATCATTGTACTCATACTGCGCAGGTGTCTATTATAGTTATATGACTAAACAATAAATACATAACGTAAACTCTAATTGTTCGAAGTTCCTAATTGATTTAACTTCTTCGTATATAACTGCACCTAATATCGCGATCCAGACCATAGCACGGATTTTACCTATTGATCTTCATATTAAGAAAAGATCTTTAATCTTTAATGTTAAAAAAATAAACAGTTGTGATATCAACAAAGATACTCTTAAATCAATTAATTTGCAAATTCACAACGAGTTTAAAATGCGAATGATACTCTAGCAAAGGATAAATTGATATATAAGTTCTTTCCTAACGTATTAGAACGCTTTAAAAATAAAAACATTACCGTAAATTATCACATGGCACACATACTTATTGCCTATTATCTAAATAAATTAAAAATTATTAATGATAGTATATGTTGTAATTGTGAAAGCAATGAAACAGAAAGCGTTCAACATATAATATATAACTGCAGTAAATATATTCACCTGCGACAGATGTATAAGGTTGACAGTGCGCTTAAATTAAATGAAATTATATTATTACAGCAGTTTCCTATTTTCATATTTGAATTGAATTATTTAAAATTAAACATGTATATACATAATCGTTACTAGTAGCCCTAAGCAATTTCTGCAGGGTACTCTACCTTATAATATTCTAGTATTTGTAAATAAAATTTTATATATATATATATATATATATATATATATATATATATATATATATATATATATATATATATATATTACTACTATAGCATGGACCTTTATATATATAATATTTTGCTACCAACTCATGCACATAATACATATATATATATATATATATATATATATATAAATATTTTGCAACCAAAGCAGGGGCGTTACTTTCCTTCTTCTTCTTCTTTGTTGGCATGCCGTAAACTGCCGTCTAAGCCAGAGGCATGAAAATATAGGAATTAAATGGAATGAAATAAGTTGGTGATCTTGAGGAAATGAAGGAGACGTTCAACTTTATCATGATGATCATATACGATTTCAGAGAGAGAGGACGATTGAATAATTTTGTTCGGTAGGAATTATAAATTGGACAGCTAACGAGTAGATGTTCGATTGTAACATGGAAATTGCAGTTGGAACAGTGGGAAAGGTGGATTTGATAGGAGGTGTCTATGTGTGAGTTTGGAGTGACGTAGGCGGAGTCTTGTGATAACGATTTTATTCCTTCTGTTGGCCGATAATGATGTGTTCCATGATTGGATGGTGTCTTGAATTTGGCGTAGTTTATTCGTGTTTGGAGTGTAATAACTTCTTCATTACATGTGGTTGAAGATCCTTTGGTGGTATTTTGATGTTTGGTACCGGAAAGAACAGTGAGCCTTTTTTTGCTGCAATTTTCGTGAACGTATTTTCCTGGATTCCAACATGTGATGGAATCCACGCGAACGAAACACGAGCATTTATATCACAAAGAGCGCGAATATTTTCTTTGGCTAATGTTGATTAGGACAGTTATATTTTTGAAGAGAAGTAAGTGCGGTTATTGAGTCTGTTTCTGTAAATACTGAGAGGAGGAATACAATTTCACAAAGAATGCTAATGGATGGAGAAGTGGGAAAAGCTCCAATAGCGAATCTTATGGCAATGTGATGTATCGTATTGAGTGATTTGATAATATTTTGATTAGATCAGTAAATTACAGCACCGTAGTCGAGCCTTGATTTAATCAATTTTTTGAAAGATTTTAAATAAGGAGGAACAGTCTGAGCCATATTATGTGTTAGCTAGTTTACGGATTAGATTTAGTTTTTTAGTGCATCCTTTTTTAAGTTGTTTGATGTACGGTTTCCATGTAAGTTTCTGGTCCAAAATTATTCCTAAATACTTCACAGCATCTGATGTTGGGATGTGCATGTTGTTTCTTTTAACTAAAAGTTTATGGCTACAGCAACGAAGTCTGCAGAAATGTATAGCAATAGTTTTCGTGTTGGAGAAGTTGAAGCCATTGCGGACTGACCAGGCTTGTAGTCTGTCGATTGTATCCTGTAGTATTAATGTTCCGAGGGCTACATCAGGGCAAGAAATGAAGATATCTAGATCATCTGCGAATAAAGAGCATTGGACAGGTGGGTAGATTTGTTCTGAAATATCATTTATGGCTATGTTAAAGAAGGTAGGACTCAAAACAGAGCCCTGAGGGGCACCATTCTGTAGATGTTGGGTAATTGATTTGAATGACCCTAGTCGAATGTGGAATTTGCGTCTTGAAAGGACATTTCTGATGAAATATGCTAGATGTCCGCGAACTCCACAGTCGTGAAGGGTTTTTAAAATTTTTTCTTTCCAGGTGTTATCGAAAGCTTTGGATATGTCGAAGAATACTGCCAGTAGATGATTTTTACGAATAGACGATGTTTCTATGGACTGTTTAAGAAAAATCAGTTAGTCAATCCACATTGCGATTCAACCAGGAGGTTGTTGGATTCGATGAACCACCGTAATCTTGCATTTATAATCCGTTCTAGACGTTTGCACACGACGCTAGTTATCGAGATAGGGCGATAACTGTCTAGTAGCATTGGGTTTTTCCATAAATCAGGGAAGGTATTCGTTTCCCAGATGTGGTTAAAATCGACAGCAATGGAAGAACAGCTGGTTTTGGGATATTTTTGATCATGTAGGCATGTTGGTTTCTGTTTCTTAATACTTCGTTGTAATTCTTCAAACCTAATAGGATAGTTATAAGGTTCTTCATTTCCAGAATGAAAATCCAGTCTTATGGCAGCGAGGTTCTTCTTGTGTTTGAGTGCCTCTAATGATGAAAAGTTTGAGTTGTTGGACAGGTGAGCTATAAACCTCGCAAACGATGAGGCTATTTCGGTTAAATCTGTGCTGATGTGATTCTCCAGATTAATGCTAGTAGGAAATGGTGAAAGGTTTTTTCTCTCAAGTGCTCGAATTTTTTTCCAGACTGTGTTTGCAAATGTGGAACAGTTTATAGTCTGTACAAATTTCTGCAACACGAGATTCGTTTGGGTTGTTTTTGCTTTGGCACGAAGTTTTTGATAGGTAATATGATTTTCCAAGGATGGAGCGGCTTTTAGTTTTTTCAGAGCTTTTCTTCTATTACGAATAGCGGTAGAGCAGTCTGAGGTCCACAATGGTACGGCATTTTTACGTAGATGTAAAGTTCTGGGAGTTATGGAATTTGCATGGCTTACAATAATATTTGTGAACAAGTGGACGAGATTTTAGGTGTTTGAAATTGAACTGACCTCGAAATTTTCAACTGAAGAATATGTTGAACAACATGTTTTCAAATCTATTTTGCAGTGTAATTATATTTTCTCTCTTGAGGTGGATATGTAGTTTTATTCCGTTTATGATGGATTATTACAGGAGTATGATCGCTTCCAGCAAGATCATCGTGATTGAAGGCTTCAATATCGCTGAGAATAGATGGGGTTTTAATAATTAAGTCCAACATCGACCATATCTTATAGGAAAAATTATAGTGGGTTGGGTTTTCGGGGTGTAGCAGTGCGAGCTTATAGTTAGAAATAGCTTCTTCAATTATTCTGCTTTTAGAGTTGTAGTGTGATCCTCTCCAGGATGGAGAATGGGCATTCGAATCTCTGCAGATAAGAAAAGGATTTGGAAGAGTCAAAATGAGTTTATTAATGTCTTCTTGAGTGATATTATCTCCTGGGGTAGATAGATTGAGCAAATGGTAAGTGATGATGAGAGGTATATGGTTGCTGCAACAACCTGTAAGGTTGTGTTTAAATGAAGTTCATTGTAGTTAAGGTAGTTTTTAATGGCTAGGCTTACTCCTCCGCGTGTCCAATTTGAAGAACAGTTTAAAGATATGATATAGTTCGAAAGATATAAGGTTTGATTACTTTTAAGATGAGTTTCCTGGAGGCAAATTATGGTCGGGGGTCATAGATGGATTGAATTATAGTTTAAGATCTTCTAGATGCCTATAAATTTCGTTGCAGTTCCAGGTGATGTATGCTTGGAGTCTATCCATATTTTTCTCATCATTAAGGGGGGTGACTGGGCTCTAGTCGTATGGAGGTCTGCAGTCCTTTTAGTTTTATCTGGATCTTGGTTAGGTGAATTTTTGTCGATCTATCTTTTATGAAAAGGTGAAGTTCAGACAACATTCATCCAATTGCTAGGAACTTGAAATTCGTTAGAAAGCATTGACTGAATTTCTAGAGCAGATTTTCCTTTAGACATGTTCACAAACAAACCAAAGTTAGTGGCGGAGAGCGGATATTCATTTACTTTGAATTTTTCGTTAATTGTGGTCTCCAAGGCTTTAAGAACCTCTTTGAGAGTCCTCAAAGGTTATTTTGTCTCAGTTCCTGAGTCGAATGAAAGACGATCAGCTTCATCTGTGGGATCGCTTGTATTTCTAAGTTTTTGCTTTTTTGCGTCCTTTTTCTTTCCATCGCTTCTGTGGGTATGGATTGATTGAAAATAACTTTAAATATTTTTCTATTCCATACAGAAGCTTATTATTTATTACCACCGAGTACATATTTATTAAAATTTGTTCATTCAAGTTAAATTTTATATATATTCCTATGGGATATTTATATTTCGGTTTCGAGACTAGTAAAAGAAAAAAAAAGAGTTTATCAAAATCGGACCATTTTTGAGGGAGCGAAAATTCTGTTTAATATACATTACATTTCATACATTGTTTTTTACATGCGTTATAAACGATCGTGTATGTATGTAAAGTTCCGTTTGGCACGAGTCGTGTTATCACGGTAATTTTCAACCAACGTAAAAGTAAAATGTAAAATTTTTAAATTATTTTTGATTAAACGAGTTGTCACAATTTTGTTAAATAAATAACAACGCGGTCATTTAATAATACGCTTAAATAAGTGCGAAATATTTAACCCAAGTAATTAAAACTCCTTCGTGTGTTATGTAAAGTATCTACATTTTTCCATATAAAAATACTCTATTACTTTTTTCCTTCGCTTATCGATAACTTCTTATGATTCCTTGCTATTTTTTTTACATATAACGTATAGTTAGTATATTATTGTTTAACACATCTTTTAGTTGTTCCGCTATTTATACAAATAACGTAATAAATAAGAAAATTCAAATCGTCATTTCAAATATTTATATATTTTTTATATTCAATAAGCGATATTATTGTATTATTATTTTGCAAAAGAAATGTACAATCATTAGAACAACTTTTTAAGGAATATAATGTAATTAATATAAACACAATGAATATATATATATATATATATATATATATATATATATATATATATATATATATAATTTTACTATCACATTTTCTCTTATACAAAACATAAGCATACAAATATACACACACGTGTATATATATATAAATAAAAGCGCGTTTTTGATATATTCATGTCATTTTTTTACTAACTTTAACAGAAATACGAAATATTTTTTTAAAAAAATTTTAAAAGAATATATCCACATTTGCTTTAAATTTTTACAAAATAGTGCCGTATATAAATTATCTAATTTCATTAAGGCCAATAATATAAATTTGTAATCCGAACAGTCTCCCCTTAAACTGGCCAAAAAAAAAATGGAGGAACTATTTACAGAAATGATAAGAATAAAATATAAATTATACATAAAATTCATGCGCGCACGCACACAAATGCTGATTTAATTTTTATTTGTTTCTCCGAATTTACTTAATTAATGCTTAGATTTAACTATTTAAATAAATACTATGCTTATTACCAAACAAAATAGAAAATAATAAATAAATAGTAAAGATTGCGTGTAATAATCAAACGAAAAGTACAATTTGTATGTTAAAAATATATACTAATACATAAATAAGTCGAGCAGATATGATATGGGGTGTGATTCAATGATTAAAAGTATACATTAATTTGCACGATATAAGGATTATGATAAAAATCACACATAATGACCTCGGAATACCAACCGTTGCAACAAATCACAGACGGCGATACAGGAAAATACGTATGGCACTCAGTGAAAATCCAAATCCGCTAATATCACGAATGTCAACAACACATCTTTCAGATAATCTCGTCAGACGTCTCTTAAAAAAAGGTCAATGTGGGGATGCACTTACGTCGTCATAAAATGAAGGAAGAATAAATATAAATCACTAAAACGAAACAACATTATCCATTGGGATATCTTGTTTATCTGATATTTTTCTCTTTTTTTTTCGCAGTTGTGTTTATAATCTTCATTTAGATTGATACACACGCACAAAAAAAAATAAAATAAATTAAATATACATGTTATACGGTAGTGTAATTTATAACTAGCATTGCGTGTAAATATATCGCTTATACATCTATAGTTAATTTAATTACGTTTACATTATAAAAAGAAAGAAAGCAATATGTGAGTGTCTAGCATAAAGTTCGATTAAAATGTTCATTTCTGTTTTAGTTCAATAAACAAAAAATCGTACTCATAAATGAAACGGGAATACTTCTTCTTTAGCGCATTTCAGTACAGATTGAATGAATTTTATGAAACCGGTGTCTTTCGGTTTTTCCAGACCTCTTAATAAACGATTCTTCATAACCGCTATAAATTCTTTATTACTAAGTTGTCCGTCCACTGTAAAATTAAAATTCAGAATATTATATATATATATATATATAATATATATATATTAGATAAGAGAAATCAAATTACACTTCTAAACCAGATGAATTACAATTAAAATACGAAATATAATTCAAAATTCGAGGCAGCTTTCCAAGTTATATAAAAAAACTGAACGACTATAATGAATAGTAAAATACAGAAAGTGAAATTCTTACGCTTACGAAATATAAAAACGAAAATTAAAAAGACGGTATATTATTTCAATTTTTTTTTATTAAATTAAGTTACTGTAAAAGATTCCGTGAATTACGAATAAAACTAATTAAAGTAATTATCTTTACTCGTTTGAAATTTGTAGGAAAATGTACGTCGTTGTTAGGATAATGTTTCGGAATAATATTTATCTACAGAAAATTTGACGATTCGAGTGAAAAATTTCCAACCATTAATGATTCGGACGAGGTACGCTTATTAACTTTTATTAAATATGATCAAATATGTAAACGAAATAGTTCACTTGTCTTATCAAAAAATAAAATGATATTTTTTAAAAATTCGAGAAAAAATATCGTCTCCGGAATTTCGGTACGAATAAATTTGCAAAAATACAATTCTTCCAGCTACCGACAACAACAAAAAAAATGAATCGGCTTATCCGCAATTAAGGAATAAAACTTGCGGTAAGCTTGAAGCGATTGGTACATAGTGCGAACCAGCTTACGGGCTGATACACTGATGATGACGACGATATATATATATATATATGTGTGTGTGTGTGTGTAAAAACATGAGACGCTAATCACACGTTGATCAAACACATCGTCACTACAAGTTGTACTCTATAGATCTAATATGTGTACAACCGAAATACTGATGGTCTTGCCTATACACATTCGACATTTCTCATCTCGGTACTTACGCAAACTGTTCAGTGTTCTCTATTGAAGCAAATTTAATTGATTTTTCGGTCGTAATTTTTAAATAAACAGTACCCGAATTTTTCTATTTCACTTTTCGTACGATGCTAAGTTGCAAGTAAAAATCGATAATTGTAAATTATTCTTAAACCTAAGCTTTTCGACAATTATGCCATCTTCATGTTATAAATAACATATTTTAATTAGTTTAGTTATCACTTGAAGACGGCTTAATTGTCGGAAAGTTTCGTAAAAATAATTTATAATTAATGCATTTTACTCGTAATATTGTTATTGTTCTTCATTGTGTCATACTCGTTAACGAGTGCAGGTGATTGGCCTATTCTGCCATCAAATATGTCTATATATGTGTAATAAAGTTATAAGTAAAAATCGCTAATTAGAAATTATTTTTAACGCTCTTCTAGTTATAAATAACTTATTGTTAATTAGTTTTGTGTTTCGAAGTCAATCGGTTCTTCTTCTATTTACAGAACTTCTTTGCCGGCGATTTGTGCTTTGTAATATTCAGCTGAAGAATTTCATAGCCTCTTACTATATGACTAAAATACGTTATTATCCTCTTTATAATAGTCTTTTATTATATTATTCCTGTTAACTCTTTTCGGAACATCTCCGACCAGGGTATCTTCAACATTCAACGATGAAACCGCAGTAACTTTATTACTTAAAAAAAATCAACAACGATATATAATTATTTATTCGTCTGTATTATATATGTGTATACATATTCAGATCTAGGAGAAGACTAAAGCAGGTTCGTTGTTTGTTCTAATTTTAGTTAAGTAGACGGGCGTTTGGGTAGATAACGGGGCTTGTTTTTTATCGATTTTTTTAATTTATATCTAATTTATAGTACATCTGTATCTCTGAATTCTTTAATTTATCCTAGTTATCCGCGTACTCGGGTTTGGGATTTTAATTTTAAATTATTAAAATTTAGGTGAATTAATATTTATTAACGAATAGGATATTTGTATGTAATGACATCCGTTAATCGATAAAATTATCGTTTAATGTAAAGGAGTACTTACAATTTTCGTCGAATATTGTAAACACCACGTTAATAACGTGATCGCTCAAATCTACGTGAGCAACTGTTTTCGCAACGTGTTTTAAAGTAGCTGAAAATTTAGAAAAAAAAAAAAAATATAACGGAAATTAATGCGTTTCTATAAAACTTAACGTTATATTCCGTAACGAGTGTTAATCTACAGCGTATAATTGTATGCTTACCGCTGCTCTATTATAAGTACGATTGATGTTTAAAATTGTGTTTTATATATATATATATATATAAGATTGTCTTTACAGTTTGTCCAACGTGAGTTCGTAGGAGACGACTGCTTGAAATTTTAATTACAGTTGACGCCTTGTGTAAAAATATTTTGCTGTGCAGATGAATTAATAAAATATATTCCCTCAATATAAACCGGCCGTATAATAAATTTATCAGTGTCTCAATTTTCATGAAAATAATGAAATTTAAAGAAAAAACTACTCGGAAATATTTTTTTTTTGTAGCCAGCCATATAATTCGACTATACAGGAAAAAAAAGATTTTCATTAAAGTTGTAGTACTGGTCAACATCAGTTCACTTAGGATACAGTTACTAATGTTTCGTGAAGTTGGAAGATTTTGTTCTCTTTAACATGTACCAAGGACGATGTGCGATTGTATCTATGTGTAAGTCTGTTGTAGTGAACGTAGTTTACCGCGAGAGATATTTTTTATGTCTCCTTCATCACTGCCACAATCTCACCACGTCTAAAATGTTTCTGTATTTTCTAAATCTAAGTTTGTTTTTTTTAATCAGATTCTTCGTCTTTTGTATAGAACACAGTTAGTTATACATTCGAAACAGCGTCCCATCTATAGACTAGTGGCTCTACTCTATTATATTTTTTCACGTAGTACAATCTAAGCCTTCCGATCAATTAGCGACCTAAGTGCCTGCTCTAAATTCATTACGGTGGTTTAAAGTGTTCTATGTCAGTTTGTAAAAGATGTTTTCAAATTTCCAGTAGATTATGTTAGGTGTACAGCATTTTGAACCATTATAACAGCAGTGATTTTTTCTAAAAAAAAAAAAGTATTGAGAAATGTTGATCGATTTTTTTCTCTGATTCACAATCGTCGATGGAATTTTTTGTTAAATTATTTTTATTTCACGCATTATCATTTTTTTTTTTACATGGAACGCTATATTGATAAGTTTTTTTGAGATAGGAATACTATTTTTTATACAGTAGCATAATAAATACCGATTCGAAAAATCCGCATCAAAATACCCGTCAGGAAGTTAAATCATTATAATATGGATTCTAACACATATCGATATTTCGGAAACGAATTTGGAGACTTTTTAACGAAACATTCGATCAGTCCGAATTAAAGATAACATTAAAATACCAGTCGCAAAAGCTAAAAAATATATTGTAAACATTTTTCTAACAGCAACAATGACACAACCGATGACGCTGCAAATCAATAAATTATACCTTAAGGGAAAACATACCAAGAACCCCTTAAAAAATAACCTATAGTATAACGCGAACTGTAAATGTCGAAGACTGCAAATTACCTTATAAATGTGATATCAAGAAATGAACTGAAATATAATAATATAATTTTTAAAACAAACCAAATTGATCGATATAATGTAAAATATGTATGAAATATATAAATAATGGTTTTTCTAGTAATAGGTTACTTTTCGTGCGTGACAAAACTATTATCTTATATTAAGTTAAATATTATCTATCTATGAGTTAGTCTTGTTAATTAGTCGGCGAAACTAGTGTCGACTGTGTTTATAAAAATATAATCCCGGTGTATTCTCTCTCTCTCTCTCTCTCTCTTCTCTATATATATATATATATATATATATATATATATATATATATATATATATATATATATATATATATATATATACAAATAAATATATTTAATTAATTTATTGTTTCGCTGTTTACCTTGATCTATGGATGCGCTGGCTATATTGTAAAAAGTTAAAGCCGTATCGACATCGTTGATATTATTCAGAAAATGAAAAAATTTCAAATAATCGCCTCGACTTATTCCTTCCGAAGTTTCTTTAAATCTAGGAGGAAAATTAAGCGCACGTAAATTATTAAAAATATTTAAAATATTAAGAGTAAAAAATGATTAATTTGAATTTTAAACGTTCGATCGAGTTAAATTTTTAGGTAGGTTGTTGTGTAGGGGTTTTATTTATAAAAAAAATATCGATTATAAATGACCGAATTCATTTAAACGATGGTTCTTTATCATCCATTTCGGGATAAAAAAAACAACATAATTTCGATATTATCAACTGACCGGATAGTATACTAGGAATATTTCTCGAATGCGAAAATTAACCAATGCGGTGGTCTGGACGACAAATCGATAAAAGGGAAAATATGCTGTTAAGCAACAACGCGATATGAGAACTACGTGGGACTTGTCACGAAAGTTGGGAAGAAATACTTAAAATCGGTGCTGAAGGTGGAAATTTGTCGAAATCTAGATAAGTTCAAGGCGTTCGAGATGTGGGCTTGGAGAAAAATGGAAGTAACAAGTTGAATAAAAAAAAAAAAAAATGAAATAGTAGAAAACAAGTCGTTATTAAATCGGATAAGGAACACACGATTAACTGTGATGGGTCGTGTACTTCGCCATGGATTACTTCGAAATATTTCCAAAGGTAAAATTCGAGGAGTATGACGGAGGAACACGTTTATAACAACCCTATTAAAAGATACCGGGTTAAAGAACTACGATGAATTAAAAAGAGCTATGGAAGACAGGGAAATATCATTGCAATAGACCAGTTTTAGGAATGATGATAAATATTTCTAGGAATGAAAGTTTTAATGTTAATTAAATGTCCCTTATTATAAAAGTATATGTCGCGATGACGTAGTTGCTAGAGTGCTTGACAGGGTTTCGAAACCAACACGCGACACAGAAAGTTTACATCATTATTTAATTCTTAATTATCACGGAGAAGGCAGTGGCATCCCACTCCGTATAACATCATATGCGGGCGCATCTGCGTCGCACATAAATAGTGCCTTCAATGCTAAGTAAAAATAAACGTGTACAACAGCTAGTCACGACGTTTAGCTGATGATGATGATGATATTAAGTACATACAAAAAAAAAGAAAAGAAAAAAGTTTATATACCGTACAGAGAACATTGTGATTGATTAATCGTCGTTCGTGATAAGAAATCGAAATATGTTCAATTAGATATATCAGGCGTAAACGTACATAATGGTAATAATAAATATAATCGAAGTAGATGGAAATTTAATTTAATTATTTTCTTTAAATCAGAACTTTTGTAACTTACGCTTTCTTAACGCGTTTCACCATTTTCGACTTTTTCTTTGGAGAATAACCGGCGTACGCCAAAAGTAGTTCTGTAAAATCCGCTTCCGTGATTTTTCCATTTTCATCCGGGTCTTTCCTTTGAAACTATTAACGTACATTTACCATTATCAAGTTTACTTTCTACATTATTAATATTGTTATTTTGAAAAATGTTTAAAAAATTGTTTAGCGATTTTAACTTTTTTTTTTTTTGTTTATTTTAATAAAAAATCTCATTATATTCCACATTTTTCAAATTATAAAACCTTATTCAGGTAAGGAATTATATAATTAATTAATAACGCGATAATGGCCTAATAGCCGAAAAGTTTTGTGATTTTTCATTTTAATTTTTTTTTTGTAGTGATTTTAACTTGTTTTTTGTAGTTTATATTAATATTCTTATTATTACTATTTTATGTAACGACCGCGACGCCGTAAGTTTAATCGCGATATTCGTAATATACCGTAAACTTTTTAATTTGTGATCAATAATTAATGCTTTATGTATTTAAAAGTCTATAGTTTTGTCATTTAACAGTTTTGCTTATGCGTAGTTTTTTAAATTAGTAATTTGTCTATTAATTATTATCGTCATTTCGTCCCTCCCTCCCAGACGAAAATGTCGAAATAATTTCTGTAAAATTTTACAAATTACTCTTAACATTATCAAATTGTATAAGTTGTTCTTTTTCAGCTTAATAACGGCGCATAAATCATCGGTCAAGCTAATAAATTCAATATCGTAATCTAACCTTACGTATATATTTAAATATGATACATTTCGCAATAAGGGTCCCTGAAGCAATCTGCACGTGTTAACCTACGTTCTATAGAAAAGTTACCGCGTTTCATCACTGCTATTCAGTTAGATAGATAATCAGTTTGAATTAACTCTTCATATACTTTGCGCATTTTTTACGTTAAATGTTTGCAATTACCCCAGACGCGTCTTGTAATATCAAACGTAATAACAGCGCAAAATAAGTTTTTACCACTTAGAGATAATTCAATAATATCAAAAAAATTTCTGTCATTTCCGCCGATCTTACACAAGTGATTAATTATTATACATTTTTTTTTTGGGGGGGGGCAATTTAATTTTACCAATCTTCCGAACGTATAGAAATATGTTTACCATTATTATTATTATCGTTCTTATTTTCAATATCTCATTTTACTAAGGCGCATAAGAGAGCGCGAGCTACTTATCTATGCAGAAGGAACTGCACTGTATAATGAAATGTCTATCTGAAAATAAATCTGAATTATAAACGAAGGCGTAAAAAACTAATGTGTTGTATTATTTAATTTATAAAATTGTTGAACCTCAGATAAATACCTATTTCTCCGGAAACTCGTTTATTATTTTTATATTATCTTATCCGCGCTTAACAGCACTTTAATAAATACGGAATAATTTCGTGTATAGGGCGTCTCAGTTAAAACGATAAAATTCTTTCGGATAGGTAGGCGTGGATGTCTATAGTGTAAAGTTCGACCATATATTTGTTCGTTTTCATAAAGATTATGTAGATATTATTCTTCATTTATGCATAACAGAGCAACTGTTTAATTTCTAATCATATAAGAACAGAAATTCGTTATTTTAATGTGTTCGAAGTGAAACTTATATTGGCGCATTGTGTACGGTGAGTTAATCGGTAAAACGAGCGAGCCAAAGGCTTATAAGGCATCTAGGCGGGCCTATTCTCACAGTATAATCGGGCTCCTCCACTCTTTACCGCATGCTATACTCATATACGTGTCTATTTAGTTTACATACATACGTACAGAAATTATGAAATAATATTTTTAGCATGTTCGTTTCTTTTTCTTGCGCATGCGCACGGCTATCCGTTATTTCGTTTAAATATTAGCCGCGAAAAGGATGTATGTGCGTCCCTTTTATTTATGAAATTTATACGAAATCGCGAGTTTATTAAATAAATGTATTTTTGGGAAAACGTCTTTAGGTTTCACTTCTTCCCTCGTGAGACACAGATGTTTTGTTTTTTCAACGAGCAAGCGTATGTCGTGCGTACTACTCTGCACGTACGTCTTAATGTTCGTGCGCATATGCGAGTATATAGGTGTTTACAAATGTGTACACGCGAGCGTGCGCATATGTTGTGCAAGATGAGTGCGTATCGATGCACGTATATACTTATCTGTATATCGTATATACTTGTTGTATAGGTTAGGTTTCATACTTGCAAGTATGTATAAATGTTTGTAGTAAATAATTATTTAGTGCGTATGAAAGTACATATGTAAGATTTTAACGTTACTTAACTTGTACATATTTCATATAATAATTATTTACTACAATATGAAATAATAAAAAGATTAATGCAAGGAAGAATCAATGGAAAAAAAGACAGAGGACGACCGAGAAGACTGCGGCTGCATGATTTAAAGGACTGGACATGATGTTCGACGGAAGAATTGTTTAGGATAACCCAAGACAGACATAAAACTAAGCGGATATTACTAGAAATCAGGCCATGATGATCTCTTAACTCCGTGTGGGAAGAGACAGAAGAAGAAGAACAACAGACGTTGCATACGTGTATGTTGTGCGGATGTGAGAATGTGTGTAGTATATAAATGTATATCGTATAACTAAATTGGCGCAATTATGCGCACAGCCCATGTTAATAAACTTAATTATTTTATGGGTAACTATTATTCAAGAAGAAATAAAAATGATTTGATTTTATTATTATCGAATCATATTAATCGTGTATAGTGATTAGGAAAACGATAGAACGAAACTATTAGAACAAGACGGAATTATTACAACTTATACATTAAAAAAAAAAAAAAAACGAACAAATTACTAACCTCTAGGCTTAGTATTTCCTTCTGCAGCTGATGTTGAAATTCCAAAAATTTTTCGATCGTCAACTTTTTCTTCTTATTTTCGCCGAAAAAATACGTGGTCAATGCGGAATTTACTCCCTTCAATAAATAAACCAACAACTTATTTATTTATTAACAATGTATATATTTATTTTTAAATTCTTTCTTTTTTTTTGTCACATCGGGCTTTTGACATTGATAACATACTGTCGTATTTTTATTAATTCATTTCCCATTGGAAAAGAGTCATAGCCTATGTGTACATATTATCCCTATTACTTTAGTCAACTATGTATGCGCAGTTGATACTACTTTCCCAGCCGACATACACGGGTCAGGTGTGGCGAGCACAAGTATTGATAATATTGAATACTTAATGCTTATTACTTGCCTCCGCTTTCAATGCATCACTGGTAACTCACCCTGCACCGTGTAATTGGGCGAAGGGAGACTTTTATGGTTGATATTCGTACATTCGTAAGTTTTCCCGGTGTAAATCTTGTTAATTTTTTTATTACGCAACGTTCCGAAAGCAATAACAGTTTTTATTTTCAAACTAAGAGCAGTTCCGGACGCGTACGTATATTTATACAATTGCATGTGGACGAACGCAATCTAGACTTAACATCGGGTACACTAGTAAAAGCATCAATCGAAGATTAAAAGAATACAAAGCAGACTGTAAACATAACGGAAAAGACGTCTGCAGTAGCTTCGCATCAGTATATCGAGAGTCAGGAAATACAACTTAATGATTTTTGAAATTTTTTCAAAAATGCATAAATACAGCTCAAGGATTGTTCGAGAAGTAATTGAAATTTTTAAACATCCAAATTTCAACAGAGTTTCTCAATAGACTAATGGATGTGTCGCTTATGTCAGTTTTGCTTTGAAAACAAACGAGTTTTATTATTAATTTAATTAAAAATTAAACGAAAATAAAAAGTCTTTTATACCGTATCACAATATATATATATATATAATAAAAACAGTTTACTCGTTTCACCGGTTACAGCATCATCAGGACTAAATCAAAAATGATAAAAACTAACAAGTAATAAATAAATTAAACCTTTAGTAAACGAAAGAACTGGTTTAGATTCCGGAATTTGTTTCTTAACCATCTGCATGGAGCAATTTGAAAAGGCTTCATTTATTTCTATAATTTCGAGGAAATCAATGGCCTAATTTTTTTGTGTAAACGTGTAAGATTTGAATGTTTGACGCAGGGTCAATGGAATATCCGTTATGTATAAGGTGCTCAGAAAAATTGGAAAGATCAGTTTTGCGTTTTTCCATAATGCGGTATGTTCTTTAAATCTAACATTAAAATTCCTAGTAGTTTTTTACCCACAGCATACATATATATATATACACTTTTATATACGCTGCTATTAATAATATTTTTATCGTTAAGTTTTCTATTATTAAATCTACTATTTCTATTAAAAAACACCGCTGTATCGTAATTATACTTATTTTTAAGAATATTGCTTATTATATAACTAATACTATCGAAAAAAGGTATTTTTTTAAAGAGGAAAATGGCTTTCCGAAACAACTGCTAGTTATTTTTCTTGGACATAGATTATTATTCATAATAACGCGATACGCTCTCGAGTTTACTCTTTCAATACTGGATACACCTCTACATTTATATTCACTATTATGTGGGTGACGAATTTTCGTTGCGATCTTCCTTATGTTACCATTTATAAGTCCTGTCCGATATCCGTTATTTCTTAATATACGCGCTATCCAGCCACATAATTTATCTCTTACGATGTTCATTAATCATATATTTTTTCATCGATGTTTCGGAGCATTCGCATATTTTTTAAGTAGTTTTTGTCTTCCTTGATTTACGGTCAAAATTTCTGAACTATATAGGAGTAAGCTCCAAACGTGTACAACTTTGTTAATCTTCTCCTCAGCTCTATAATTACATTTTTTAACGTTAATAACGATTTCTTTTTAATAAAAGCGGCTTTCACTTGCGTTATTCTAGACCGCATTACCTGATGGCATCTTCCATCATCTGTTATTAATGAACCTATCTTCGTGCTTTTAGACGTTTTAATTTTTCATTATCTAATTTTATTTTTTGTTCCCTTATTGTCTTCCATTTTACCTCATCTGGCGACCACTGTTCTCGTTTATTAACATATTGCAGCGTTTCATTATAGAGTAGTTTTAACAATAAATATAAAGATGTCTTTTTCACTTTCCATTATTACGGCCATGTCGATTTGACTTAGTACAAAGCTATATTATCGCGATACTCGCATATAAATGTGCATGTGTTGTGTAATATTTGCACGCTTTCAAAATAATAGTTCACAATATTTGGAGGTGCCTTCTCAATCGAAAGCGAGATCCATTCTTTTAGTCCGCCTATCATGTTATCAGTCCCAGCGGCTGAAATGGTATCCTTGCTCCAGTGTTTACTGAATTACAGATTTGCCTACTGGCCAGCCGCAGCTTTGGCATTATATTACATTGAAGCGAAAAATACTACTGATGTAACGGTGGACTAAATATGGCACCACGCTATTCTTTAATTAAGTGAACGTAACAACAGCATCACTTTCGTCTAGATTCCTAGTCATCGATGGATAATGGGCTACGATGAGGTACACCATGCGGCATCTACCCAAGTTTACTTACACATAACGCTAGGAGAAAACAACGCAAATTTTATAGCCAGAAAATTCTGGACGCTTGTGTAACCAGAATTTCCATATTCGGCCAAGTATCCTGGCAATATAAAGAAGAATTTAGTAATTTGGCTTTTAAAAATTAGTAAAACCAGTTCACCGAGGTTGGAAACAGCTGTCGACAGAATATATATTCGTCACACGCTGAATACGCACTTGTATCTGCCGAGTGTCCAACCACCTCCAACGTGTGTAGTATGCCGTTCACCACCAACTGTCTATTATATTGTTGTAATCTGCCAGTATATTCAGTATCGTTGCAATCAGTTGAAAACAAGTATCCCGGGTGTAAACAATGTCCACCTTTTCAATAACTTTATAATAAATGCTACACTTTATAATTATCTTTAAGTAATCAATAATTCGAATAAATAAAAAAAATAAATAAAAAAATAGTCTGATAATAAAGGCGATTCTTTACGAACTGAGTTCGAACCCTATTGTGGACGAGAATTTTCGACTTAGTTGTGTGAATGAAAATACCAGCTTCCTGGAGCTGGAAAGGCAAAATGATAAACTACCATCGTATTGGTTAAACCAGAGAGCTTGTGTCGGTTTTCTATCAATCACATCGGTTTGATGAGGATTGACGATGTTATCTACCAACTATCGAAGTTGACGTAATTGCTTACTCGCTTTTCAGTCAGTAAGTGAATAGAAGAATGAGTGCCAATGTCATCTGAAATACCGACGTTAGAGAATGTTATTCTGAATTATTATAGTCGTAACTTTTATTTTTTTTTCTATTTTCCACATACGATAGCAATGGATGTAGGATTTCCGGATTCATCTAAACTACTTTTATCATGTACCGCTCTAATCCAACTTTTTCCGATCTCATGGCTATATCATCTTTCCAATGAATTAACGGTCCACACACGTACACACATATATATATATATATATATATATATATATAAATCATACCTTAAATGTATTGCCGGTGTTAGCATGATCGCGATGTCGACTACCGATACTCGTCTGTTGCCGTATTAAAGTGGCAACTTTCTCGAATTCTTCAGCGTCAACGTCACCGTCGCCATTCAAATCGAACATTCGAAAAGCAATTTCAAAATGACGTTTCGAAGCTGTCGATGAATAAAAATTTTAATTATAGCGTCGTGTATTTAAAATTAGTACATTATAAAATCATATATATGCATTAGTATAATATAGATAGATAGAAATTACAATAAATCAGTGTGCTACTCTTTATATAATTATTACATTATAAATTATTTTTAATATAATATATATTATTTAGTCTAATTAAAGTGTTGTATAGATCGAGTAGGGACAGAATCAAAGTAGACGATAAACTATCAGGTGATTTCAAATTAAGTCCATTATTATTTAATATCTATAGTGAATGGATAATGCGAAGAATTTTGGAAAAATGGGAGAATGAAATCGCACAGACATTAATCAACAGCCTACGATATGCTGATGACACTGTTATAAATCGAAACAAAAACTGAATAGCTTCCTTGAAAAAGGAAAACATAAGTAGAGAATATTTATAAACAGAAATAAGGCGAAGATAATGATTATAGTGAACAACAACTGGTCACAAAGCATACAAAGTCTGTACGACTTACAAGTGGTTGACAAATTCCTATATTTAGGAACATTGATTACAAAAGATGGAAGTTCAACAGAGGAAATCAAACGGACTAGCGCTATCACAATTAACAAAAATATGGAAGAGTTGCGAAACAACAATGTGCACAAAAGTGCGCCTTATGCATTCACTGCTATTCCATGTCTTTTTACATACATTAGAATGTTGGACTATAAATAAGAATGATATACAACGAATTAATGCCTTTGAAATGCACTGCTGGAGGCGAATGTCAAGAGTGCCGTGGACTGCGAAAAGAACTAATTCGTCCATACTTCGAGAAGTAAAGATGGATCAAAGACTACAAGTTGTAGTACAGAAACGGATAAAAACCTTCGCCGGACATATCACGACAAAATGGACTGGGAAAAATAATCATAACTGGTATGGTTGAAGGCCTTTCTGAAAGAGGGAGACCTCTAACGGGATATCGTGATAAAGTTAAAAAAATTACAGGAGGTGAATTAATACGGGAAGTAATAGACCGGGAAATAGATCGAACCCAATAGCGGCGAAACACGTTTGTTCATGAAGATTCATAGATCACGATGCTCGGAAGATGATGATATATAGATATAAATAGATAGACAGATATAAAAATTATAATAAATCAATGCACTTCTCTTTATATAATTATTACATTATAAATTATTTTTGACGTGTATGCATAATATATATACACACACGCACACTATATATATATATATTAAATTTTCGATCATATTAAATATTTTCCAAATTTGATTCTCGTTTTAATCAATCGTTTAATAATTTTAATAATTTATAATCTTGAATTTTACAAAATGAGGTTTGTTCTGACAATATTATGTAATTATACTCATAATAATAATAAAAGCAATAGTTACACTTACTGGATAAAACCGTAAGTAAAAATATGTAATCGCTGAAAGAAATTAATCCGGAACTACCCAGTTTGAAGAAAATACTATCTTCGTCCAAAGCCAACTCCAATTTCATGTGAACGTTCTATCCGATCCATAGTCGCGATTTAATCAGAAATAGTAATTTTTAATCAATACGTTTAGAGTAGAAATAAATAGTCAATAATTGTAATTATATATAAATCGTTATAATATATTGACAAAAAAATTTAAATATCGCTATCAACTAACTGGTGCCAGGGGGTGGAATTTTGGAAACAATGAAATATTTCTTAAAATTTTGTTTGTAGCATATAAATTTATATATATATCTATATATATAAACAAAATAAAATCATAACACAGTTTAATCACTAAAAGTTTTTTATTGCAAATCTTTTCGACAGTTGTGTCATTTTCAAGCATATACGATGAATATTATGAAATATTAATATTTATTGTATATGCTTGAAAATGACGTAACTGTTAAAATGCTTTGCAATAAAAAACTTTTAGTGATTAAACTGTGTTATGATTTTATTTTGTTTATAATTCATAAAATCACTACTCTTCGATTATATATATATCTACAGTCATATATTGATCATAATTGACCGTCGTGACCATTATGTAGCAAATTCCTCCACAGTTGTCGATCATCTGCCGAGTGTACCAAATCTGGTATTGACAGTTTAACACGTCGGCATATTTGTTTCGTCCATCGGGTCATTGGCCGACCTTTTCTTCTATGTCCGTTCATTCTTCCTAGTGTGACTGTCCTGTCTAAGTCTCGTGCACGCATTATATGACCGAAAAATTTGTGCATTTTATCGCGTATGTCTTGTGACAATCGTTTATCTATATTAAGACGCTTAATGATCGAGACGTTCGTTTGTTTATCGTGCCATTTTATACCCAGCATTTAATTTCAAATGCATCAATATATTGCTGATCCGTGGAGTTTATTACACATGTTTCGGAACCATAGGTAAAGATGGAGAACACCAGGGAACGAACAAGCTGTATTTTTGTAGAATAATTGATATATTTCCATCCCGCCAGATACGTTGCAACTTATTCATAGCATTTAGACTCATCGCAGATCGTCTCCTTATTTCTTTGCTTGAGCCTCCTTTATTGTTGATCCGGACACCTAGATATTCAAATTCGTTGACGACTTCATATCCGTGTAATTGTTGTGAAGTATTAGATATGTTTTCATTATTATGATCCACTATCATAATTTTTGTTTTATTTTTGTTTATACGCATTCCGAATTCATGGCTTACCGTCGTCAGTTTATTTAAAATTATACTTAATTCTTCCATAGATGATGCAAAAATTGCCGTGTCATCGGCATATCTTAAATTATTAATTTTTGCTCCACCAATTGAAATACCTCCTTCCTTTGCGGCAAGAGTACGTCGCATTATATATTCAGAGTATATTATATATATAATGACGTGTAAGAAATTCATTAGTAAATATGGAAAATATAAAATTTAAAAAATAGGATATTTCTAGCGAAGAAAAATAAATAGAGTTAAACAAAATTCGAGATATCAGATAAAATAGTATATGTAAAGTAGGCTGGTAATCGACGTAAATATATATATATATATATATATATATATATATATATATATATATATATATATATAGCGGTATAATTACGTTATTTCCCTATGATATAACAATAATAATAAACAGATCGAAGAGAATAAAGTCCGGCTCTATACTCTATATCCGTAACAACGTTAAAGTATAGATAATATCTGTGATAGTAGGGGAATTTTGAAGATAACAGACGTGTAGAGCGGACAACAGAAATATCGTATGATCGTTTGTACTCGAATCGTCGTTTCTCGATCGTTAAAGATATCCGTGTCGATACGGAGAAACTTCTAGTGGCAGTTACGCTTAGTTTAAAATGATTTGTGGAGTATTAATGTAATTATTAAAACAGAAGAGAAAGACTGTCTCAATAGATATAATTCAAATTTGATATAGTAAATAATAAACTATAAGTACGGAACCAGGACGATAATAATAATAGGATACACCTTCGTCATCCGCCAACACCATCGGGGTCTTATGCGGTACCCAGGTCGTACGAAATTTGATTATTTTTATGATAATTTTATGTATATATATATATATTTAACGGATTCGTGTGAATATTGTTTGTGTTGTTCTTTAATATATGTCTGTACGTGTAAGAAACCACATATTGAATGTATTTTGTTTTGATAAATGTCTAATAATAATAATAATAATAATAATAAACGCATAATTAAAACGAAACGAAGATTAATCACGATAATATCGATAGTTGTTTGTTCTACACGTGGAAATTTTAGTTTACGTTAAAATTTTTAGATTACGTCAAATTTTTTATCACGTTAATTTTTTTTTTAGAACAAGTTTAAATTTTTAGATCAAGTCGAAATTTCACCATAATAAATAAATAATAAAAAAAAAGAAATAATTTAAATAACGGTCTTATTTGATTTTAAGTTAAAATTATAAAATAAATTATATCAACCCCGCAATAGTTAAATCTGTACATTATTCTGTACTGGCGACCACGACCTTTTAAAAATTGCTCTATTAGGCTCCAGTACGAGCCCCATAACCTGTTAAGTACGTCGAACGTAGAGAACGTTATAAATTAACATCCACGAAGCGAGATCAAGCACGGTGAACGTTATAATTTGACGTCTACTACTATGCGAGATCGAGCACAGTGAATGCAATAAATTGACGGTCACCACGCTAGACAAAAGAGCTATCCAGTGAACGTCATTATATATGTATATATACATTACATATATACAGTAACAGGTATTTCACAATAATCTATAATCTCGTAGTTAAAGGAAATATAATTTTGCTACAGCATCGTAAATATTTCGGTTTTGTTATTTTTACAACGATTACTTGCAAAATGTTAATACGCAAGATAAAAAAATTATAAAGTCAATCTATATTACGTCATATTTTAATTGAGTAAAATATTTTGGAACTGAATTTTTTGAGCAGTGTCGATGAAATAATTAAATTAAAACGTGAACGTGAATACTAAATCTAAAATTAATGTAACGTAATTTTTTTTTCATCATTTTAAAATTTTTCTAACTTAATAAAATAAAAATATGCGATTAATGAAATAATTTCGCGTATTTTAGAAATTATTGGACGTAGAAAAATAATTATAAATCTGATATTTGCCTTGAATAAAAAATGTAAACTAACATGCAACTTATTTTTCTTCATTCTCCGCGCAGTGAAACGTTATATATATATATATATATATATATATATATATATATATATATATATATATATATATATATATATATAGTGTAGCCAATATGTATGTAAAGCGAATTTATTATTCCTAATATATAAATGTAATATGGTCGTGTATCAACTAACAAGAAATAATGATTTATGCTGTACTGAATTGTAGTTATAAATCTCTAGTCTACTGACAAAGCAATAATGATAAAAATTTATTAATTTACAAAAACAAATTATTTATATTACACACATACATATATATATATATATATGTATATATATATATATATATATATATGCATATATATATGGGTGATGACCGTACGGTGTTATTTTTTTAATAGTTCAGTTGGTAACACTGCTACAAGTATACACGAGAGATTCGTGTTTGTCCAGTTTCAGTTATCATGACATCGTATAACGAGAAGTAGCGCGCGTTTTGCTTGGAATGTTATTATTTTCGGCTCTTGAATAGATAACGGAGAGTTTCTAAAAGAATTCAATTGTGGGTATACCTTAAGAGCCGCGTTTACGAAAAAACGTCCACGTGATCTGGAAGACCTGAAACTCGGATTTCTGAAGAAATTTCAAAAATTTAGCCACCTATGCTCGAAAAAGTGTTCGATTTTTTTTTAAAAGACTGAATGAATGTATTGTTGCAAATGGTGCTCGCCTGAACGATATTGTGTTCCAGAAATGATTGTAAGCTACTCACTCGTTTTCCTATTTTTAAATAAAATTTTAGTCGAGTAGTTTTTGAGTTATTAAAAAAAAAAACAAAACAAAACAGTCCGATATATAATAAGCAGAATGGATGAGAATACGGATAAATATCAGTGCAGATTTATAAATAAACTAGTCAGACTAGGCCTATTCTACTATAAAGCTGTAATATTAAGTGTGTTGTATTTCTTTAAATACCTTTCCTTGCGTCTGAAACAGGAAAAAATATATACATATATATATATTATAATTGGCTGTTAGCTGTTGTGTGGCTTCATTAAATAAATAAATAAATAAATATTATAGCCGATAGAAAAAAACAGAGATTCGTGCCGAAGAATAGCAAATAATATAAAACATGTAAGAAAACATAGCAAACTATGCATTATTATTTTTTATTAATATCGAATTAAAATATATTAGATACTAATTTTCGTCTAATTCGAAAGTTTATTTATTTGAATTAGGCTATTAATTAAGAAGGAATCGAAAATTCTTCCGTTATTCATTAATAAAAAATTAATCGCGATAAAAGAAATGTTCACGTTGCGTCGATTTAGTTTAGTCGTTATTTATCGTTACTGTAAAAATTAATCTAAGTACTAATTGTGTGCGGACATATTTTTTAAAACGTAACCTTATAGGTGCGTGACATCCTTAATAATTGAAAATTTTCCTTCAAATTGCGTTTTTCTGGCGCGAGCCCAGTTCTGAAAGTATTGAAAAAACATAACATCGAACGAGAAATAATTCTAAATTAATATCGTTCGGTGTTAACAGTTTTGTTCGCGGTTCCAAAAGTCACTCTTGCTTTTCTGATTCTCGCTTTTATCTCTACTATGGTTTGAACGATTTCTTTCCGGAGGTATCGACTCTGTCCATTTCTTCCTGATCGATGTAATGTCGAATTGTATCTGCAGTAGTAGAAGATTTCTTCTAATGTATCAACATTCGCTTAGCTTTTGCGATATTTATTTAGCGATATACTTATCACATATTTCGCTATTTTTCCGTATAAATTATGTTAGTCGCATTATTTCCGGTTATAGAAATTGTTTTATTCTAAAAATGTGTTTTTTTTTCTTTCTGAGAATATTACAATATTTTAAAATTGTAATGACAGTTAATTAAAAATTAGGACATTTCTTCGGAAAAAAGAAAATTCGCGTAAAAAGTATAAGGGGTTTCGTTCGAAATTTAACGTTATCGCGCAAATTCTTAAAAATCACAACTTTGGAATACTTACAGACGGTTTCAAATTAGCAAATACGATAATAAAAATAAAAATAAATGAACCTAAAGAGTAAAGAAATACAACGGGAAATATTTATTTTTATTATTTTTATTCGGTAGTATAGGCGCCGGCTGCACTGTACCCAGGAACTTATTGGGGGTCCTATATCAGATTTGAAAAGTTTAGTACACGAAGGAAACGGGAAACGTTGTGCATATGGCCATGAGACAGATAAGAATTGAGGTAAGGAAGGGGAAGGCTGTGCTGGGTTCTAAGTGTTACGAGAACATGAGAAGAAATAAAGAAAATTTCGGATATGTTTAGAAAATAAACATAAATTAATCCGCGTTAATCGATTAGATGATAATGTTGATATATATATATATATAATATATATCAATATCATAGCGAACTATAAATAAAATGTAAACTCAATTACGTACCTTCGGGTCGTATTTGATATACTGATCTAATCCTAATCCTGTAATAATAAGAATAAAATTTAATTCAATTCCATAATGACGATTGACCAAATTTTTCATACTTATAACAACTATAAGTTTACCAATTCAAAAATTTGTATTTAATTTTTACCACTAAACTTTACCGCATTTTACCCGTGTATTCATGACGTGTGCCTATTCCAGTGTTTATTATATAAATACACCCAATTACCACGTTAAGTTTGATGACGTTACATGCTACGACACCACGATGGATATAACGCGTAAACAATTTCAGGATAAGTTTATTTTTCACACAAGTGACGTGAATTGGCCACCACCAAGATCGCGCGATTCAACTCGATGACTTTTCCTTATTGGCGGTTTCTTAAAGTCACCGGTTTACGCCAATAAGCTGCAATCGACCAACGTCTTTAAAGTCGACACTTTATCAACGCTATCGTTCGAATTCAGTCGGATTTATGCGACAGTGTCATTTGCACCAGTCGGATCCGCGACATGGTAAAATCATTCGAACAATATTGTATTCAACACATAGTGGGCATATATGGGCATTGTTTTCTTTAATACTTCGTACGCAGCTTTTATTTCATTTCAACGTCGATCGGGCCCGTCTAATTGGAAAAGCCTATACGTGTGAATTTAATTTCGATAACACTTATAAATACTTAATAGTTGTAATGATTTAATATGTCATTAATTTTTTCAAAAATAACAAAAATACCCGAAAGTAGTCGCAAAAATTGTCGATGGTATGCAGGGGAAAAAAACTGGTTAATAAAAATAAAATAAATTGTATACTTTTATAATTTTAATAAATAAAACAATTAAAATAATACTCGTATATTTAAATTTCAATATATATATAATATTTCACTGCGATACGAAAAAATGGCAAGATTAAATACTTATAATATTACTATATATATATATATATATATATATATATATATATAATATATATATATATATATATATATATATATATAAAATAAATAAAGTTTCGTATAAGTGAACTGTGTTAGATGTTAAAATGAGTTAGTTGTACATAATTAAAATCCGCGAGTTAATAATTATTTGTGTATTTTATTAAATATGAAACGTGGTATTAATGTGCATACCATTAAGTAGAGATAAGAAATTTGTTGTTACGGATTAAAAATTACAAATTAATATTGTAAGTTTTTAAAAATTTCAATATATATATATAGTTTAAATTTAATTAACCTACTTTTCTTAACTGTTTGCCATCTACTCGATGGTAATTATAATTTTCCGTTATAATGCCTTGTATTAGTAACTGCCATTTCGAATTATTTTGTTTCTTATTTGTTGTAATTTATATATATATATATATATATTATGTAGTCGTTAGAACAATAGTCTGGATTTTATTTTTATATTAAGAGATCGGTCTTTCCAGATCGTATGTAATCGAGCCATCGCTGAATGCGATGCTCCGTTTTATTTCTTTTTCGCATTCTCCATTATCGCTAATTACTGATCCGAGGTATATAAACTCCCTTACAACTTTTATCTGTAGATACCATGATTTTTGTTTTATTCTTGTTAATTGATATACCTACCTTACGCCTTTCTTGTTCGACTCGTATTACATAAATCATTGATTTCCTCCTCCGATTCGGTTGTAAGCGTTGTATCGTCAGCGTTTCGAAGGTTGATTATATATTCACCACCGATTTTGATTCCTCCCGTCAAATAGAGCTTTCCTCGTGATGAATTCTGCATATATATTGAAAAACATTGGGGATTGCCTTACTCTTTTTTGGGCGTAAAATGTTTCAAATAATATGTTTCTATTCTTATCGTAGCTTCTATAGAATTATATAGATTATCAGAAATATTAAGTGGTCTGACAGGTCCATAGTGGCAAGCACTTCTCACAACTTTTCCCATTTAACACCGTCAAATATATAAAATTATATACTAAATATTATCTATTTGCAATGACGTATTAGTTAGGAATTATGTAAAAAGTAATATAATTATTTACGATTGGTAACGGTGTGAAATTAAAGTAAATTAATCAAATTATATTATAAACAAAATGCACGTTTATCATAACTAGAGGTGAAAGCTTATCAATTTATTAATAATAATAATAATTATTATTATTATTGTTTCTATCGATTGATTGATAATAATAAATATTATTTTTGTGTAGTATCAATCTATCGATCGATTGATTAGTAGGAACAATTAAATCTGTAGTTTATTCTTCCATTTATCTTTTATTCTAACATTGCTTGTTTTACTTCTGTATAATTTCTTGATCCTAGTGTTTGTTCGTTTGTTCCGTTTTCAGTCTCTCTCCGTCCACTTCGCTTTAAGCATTATTCTACAGACGCCGGTATCAGAAGCCTCCAGTTTTACTATGTCTTTTTTTTTTTTTTTTGGCGCAGTGCAAACAAATCGACCATACAAAAATTGGATTTCATCGTTAACAATGTTCTTTTTTGTTAGATGTCGTTTTCGTGTGTGCCATTAAACACTACAGGCAAATTACATAGCCGGAAAAACAGGATAATAGATGGACAAAATTAGTAATAACTTCGTAAAAGAAGAAATATTGACAAACCACACTGATTCGCTGTACAACGATGTAACTTAAGTGTCTGGAATGAACTGGAGAAGACTCAGAAGCTCGAATGCAATGGGAAAAATTGAAAAAAAAATCAAAATTGGAACGATGTAGGATAATAATATATATATATATATATACATTTATTTATTTTTTCTTACAAAGCATATACACTGGCTGACTAACGATATTACGTCGTTATTATTTAAATTAACGTCTAAACTAATCGATTACCTTCCGGTTGTTTTACTCCGGGAGTCATCGATCTTAAAAAATCATCCGGCGTCATGAACACTTCGTGAGTTTCTTGTCCGGAAGTGTGAACATGAGTAACTTGTAAAATGGCGAAATAACGAAATACTTTATCAGGAGTCGAAAAATGCCGTATTCTGTTCTCGTATTCTATTATCTAAGACGATTATTATATTGTCGAAAAGTAAAAAAAAAAAGAGAAAAAAAAAAGAAAAGAAAACCAAACAAAAAACCGGTTAGTAAATAATAATAATGATAAAACTGTTATAAAACACATTATAAGACCGAGAAAGACATCTCTCGGCGTTTATATCGGTGAACAAGAGAAATCGATCTAGATGCAACGAAGACCATTTGGAAGTCGCAAGGAAGCAACGACTTCCGGGCAAATGCGCACTCAGCAGACTCTGCCTTGGTCACATATCACTTTCTCGTGATTATCCGGCTTTTTGCCCCTTTTGTTTACTTCCAAACCCCTCTCTTATGTGCCATATTTTACTGTACTGCCCTAAACTCCTCCTTTACCGGCCAAATATCCATCCGCGTACTCTATATGCTTTCCTCTCCAACAGTTCTTCAACTATTCCCCCAGTTATAAAAAAAAAAAAAAAAAAAAAAAGATAGGCATAGTAGTCGGTAAAATGTTAGTGGCTATACTAAATTAATGATATAGAATAGTGATTATGAACTATTGTACTTATTTAGTCGATATTTAGATTACGTTTGAAAATATTTTATTTATTTATTTATATATATGTATATTGAAGAAGAAATAACTTTATTTAAATAGTACGATACGGGTATAACACATGTGCAGCGTATTCTTAATGTTAAGTATTAAAACTGGTGTTGTATTAGAGAAAATGCACCACAAATATTCGGTTATACAAGAAAAAACAAATAAAAAAAAAACATGCAAGAAAAACAAAGAGAACCCGGTAATGCGACAGAGGATAGTTACATACATATTCGTATGCAGACATACACGCATGCATATGATCATATATACATGCATATCACACGAATACATGTACATGATTAAAAATAATTGAAATAAACTATAAAAATAATCTATGCTTATTTCTAAGATGTTTATACGTAGAATGATGAGACACTCAGCGTCTTTAGTGACCTATAACATTAATCAAACTATTCTGATATTTATAATAAAATTATATAGATAGTTAACTAGGAATTTAAATATAATTTTTGTATTTACCGTTAAAACGTTATATATATATATATATATATATATATATATATATATATATATATATAGGACATAGCGTTATCGAAAATGGACTTATATACGATGAAAGTCTAGATTTATTAGTCGACTAGACTCTTTTCGAAGTAATAGTTATTTAAGCTATTATTCGAGAGATTTCATACATTTAATTTATTATTTTTGTGCTCTACAAATAATCAGTAATCATATAAACCCACATTTTATATATACCCGTAGAAAAACAGTGATCAATCATACGGCGTGCGTCTTTTGGCCGGCTTTCTATCAATCTTCGGATGTTTTTTAATTGATGGTGTCTATATATAGTTAAGTTTGATAAAGCGTTTATTCGAATTTTTTATTTATGAGAGATTTTGTTTCTTGTCGGGGGAGGGGTTAAAATTTGGACTTCTTTAACGAATAATTTTCTATTTACGATTTTCACGTTGAACTCATTTTATCAATCGTCGTCAATAGAATGCTCTCTTCTTATTTTACGTAATTTCGTATATAATCTTATTTTTTTCGCGTAATTCTTCGTTCTATTTTAACTTTTAAAGTTGAAGTAATTATTTTTGTTTTCTTTTACGATTCGTCATACCGAGACAATTTAATCGATTCCAAGAAATTATTATCTTGAAACATTTTAGAACTATATGCACGAATATAAAAATATATAATAGTCCAGCATACTAGTTACCGAGTTTTGTCGTTATCTCTACTTATGTCCGTACCTGCGAGATTAATCCTATTAAAGTCAGCTGTCTCGCTACCAATGTGGACGACTTCCGTTTTATTCTTATTTCTCGCGAGTCTAAAGTCTGCATATGTTTCTGCTAACGCTAACATATTTTCTAGCTATTCCACTTTATTACTTGTAATTATGCATTCATGGGCATACTGTGGACATCCTAGTTTAAATGATCTGACTTTGCCTTTTGCATTATATTTCACCACATTGCATAGACCGCCGTTCAAAGCGAGACGCTATCTTCATACCTGATTTTACTAGTTTACGATTGAATTAGTGATGTGTATTAAAAATTGTTTGCGCCTTGACATAGCTTCGTTTTACTAACGTATTTATTTCAAACTTCTTTGAACGTCCAGAGTCGCATAGAGCGGTTCCTGATATAATATATACGTACACATATATATATAATAATAATAATAATAATAATAATAATAATAATAATAATAATAATAATAATAATATACGTATACAAGTAGTTAAAATGAGGAAATATAACAGTTTAACTCTGAAAATAAATTAAAGAAAATATAAGTTTATATAACTTATGTTAAATTAATAAATAGTTCTATACGTATGAATCTTGTATAAAACCTTAATAACGCGTGTTCTTGTATATATCCATTTCCAGAGAATGTAAACAGATATTTTGTATCATATATTGTAATAATAATAATAATAATAATTGTTATTCTCAGCAATCCGAATATCGTGTTATTAATATAGGGTGACCCAGAGAAGATGGACGGTTTTGTTTTTTGAATAGCGCAGTTGGTAAGAATGCTACAACGGAAACCGCATGCTTCACGTTTCGTGTACACACGAGAGATTCGTTTTTGTCCATTTTCCGTTATCACAAAGCATCCTATAATAAGAGGGAGTGCGCCTTTTGCGTGGAACGTTATTTTCGGCGTGAATCAATCACGACAGTGCAAAGATAGTTTCGAAACGCATTCAAAGTTCCGCGATTTTTTTTTTTTAAGATCCCCGTTTACGAAACACTCTACGAGATGTGGAAGACCTGAAAACTCGGATTTCTGAAGAAATTCAAAAATTCAGCGACCTATAATGTTCGAAAATTTTGTATAAAGACTGAACGAATGTGTAGTTGTCATCCGAATGATATTGTGTACCACAAATGATTGTAAGCTAATCTTTCGTTTTCCTATTTTTAAATAAAATTTCATTCAAATATTTTTGTCAAGTAATTTTTGAGTTATTAAAAAAAAAAAAAAAAAAAAAAAAAAAGTCCGTCTTCTCTGGGTCATGCTATATAATTGGAATTATACCGTCACCGCAAAAGTCATGCAAGAAATCGTTTCTCTTACGTTCTTTCAAAAGATTTATTTCGTTATTATTATTGTCTTATTTTTATTACCGTCCGGTTGTTTCATGCTCGGTGTAATGGCTCTTATAAAGTCGTCCGGAGTCATGAATATTTCTTGGCCGGTATCACCGACGACTTTCAGAGTAGCGAAATATCGAAATGTTTTATCGGGTGTCGAAAACGCTCTAATCCTATTTTCGTATTCGATTATCTACAGTCGTGCATACAATAAAAGTAAATTATTGAGTTTTTTATTTTTATTAATTATTATTCGAAATTAAACTACGATTATTATTTATTTAGTCTCTCTCTAGAGACAGAGATATGTACAGGATTACAAGCTTGTCTAGATATAGCGAAGTATAAAAAATATATAGCACAGCGGCGAAATGTAACGAAGACGAACCGTTTGTATAGATGAGGATAAAGTGTAGAGAATGGAATGCGCGAATTAGACTATAACATTCGGATAAAATATTTAGACACCGATGGCAGTCGGAGTTTTAGAAAAAAAATATATATTTTTTACAGTGCCATGTACCGCTACGAAAATTAAAACCACGAAGTCTATTATTATAAATGCGAAGATAGTTTGACAAGAATAAGGAGTAAAAGTGTTTTCATTTTTAGGTAAAAATATTTCATTAAATGCGCTATCGGAAAGTGTAGAATGCAGTTATAACAATGAAGTAAAATATTATCTCTATAGTGATTTGAACATTACAGTAAGTAATATAAGCGCGAATCAAATTAGTGTGATCTGTGAATAACATCACTTCGTCCCTCGTGCGATGAACAAATAGGCCAGATACACCACTTCGTCGAAGTACTACCGGAAAATCTGACTGTTGCTTGTTCTCTGAATTTATGGAATACGCAGCCGAAGCATATCGAGGATGTGCTGTTGCAAGTAATAGTATAGCAGATACGAATGTGGCTTCTTTAGTATGTCGATTTCTTCCATATCTCCCTATGTCAAGGAATACAAAAAATCCACAACGGTTCTACAGAGTTTGATTGTCGATTTTCAAATTATTCACAGTCGATGGATACACGCGTCTGAACTTTTACTTTCATCTGTTTGATCGAATACGGCGAGTCTGTAGAAATGACGATTTCCTGTTCATTTTTTAAATATGCAATTAGTATCTGCGTAATTGCGGAGTATGCACGATAAGACGCTATTTTCATTTTTAGATCCATCTGTATAGTATATTTTCACTTTCAGATCCATCTATATAATATATTTTCATTTTCAGATCCATCTATATAATATATTTTCATTTTCAGATCCATCTATATAATATATTTTCGTTTTCAGATCCGTCTGTATATAGTATATTTTCGTTGTTGTATTGCGAATCCATCGATATTATTCTGTTGAGATTACTGTTTTCGGAAAAATGTTACATCGATACCACGTTCGATTTCGTGTTTTTTCTGCGAGTATAATTTTTTTTTCTATTTATTAAAGTACTTGCCGTAAATCATCTATGAGAAACTCTTATTACAGCTATCTCTTTTCCGTATTGTCTTTAATTTAACGTACCGACCTGAACGATATTAGAATAGGTAAAGTTCCTGCTATCGTATCATAATTTATGCTCAACCGCTAGGTTGGTGGGAAATTTATGCGATTACCTATACATATTTCATTGTATAATGTAAGTAGCGTACAAAACGATTATAATATGACGTTAGCGCAGTTAAACACACGTATACACACCCGGGAGAACTCTGACTGTAATCGCTTTGTTGTCGCCACATAGCCACCACCCGTATTTTGTAGTGTACTATATTACTATTAGTGCCCATTTGGTGTTGTGCGTAGTGATTTGCAATTGCCTTCTACGCGAGAATATTAGGATTGCTTTATTTTCTAATGATGATATTTGATGCGGACACGTTTCAAGAAGTTTGAGAACAGCATTAAATACGACGAGAACCTATGTTCTTTGTACTTCGTTAATTACAAAAGAGGCGTTTGACTATTTTAAACGGGTCAAGTATTAACCACACTGTTCAAAATCAATTCGCCAATCTAATCAAGGATCTCTGTACGGAAACAGAAACTACGATCAGATTAGATCGGGTAATATTGGATAAATTAAAATTTTATTTAACATATAGAGCGAATACGTAATGAAAGACACTCTAGAGAATTTCAAATCGGGAAAGGAGTAATTGTAAAGAGATCATAATTAAAGGTCACACAATACTTAGGAATTTATTTATAGAATATAATGGTGATGGACCCACTGCGTAAGGAGTATTATTCAAGCAGTTCTATACAAATAACTTCTTCTGCTTGTTTCGAATTGGCCAACTATGGACCACGTAAAATATCTTCATGATGTTTATTTCTTCCACTTCCTTTCACTCCAGTACTTCTTCATCGTTTCGCTGTTCTTTCTTCCTAATAACTATTTTTTAATAAAATAAAAATACTTTTTATACCGCATTAAAATATATTTAATAAACGCAGTCTACTTTACTGGCTACGGCATCATCAAGACTTTTTTTACCGTTATTATACGTTATTTCGTTAATTTAGCACAAGTAGACGCGGTTGTTGCAAACTACTGTTATCATTTGTGTACATTAACAGATGATGTTTTGTCCCTGCATGCTGGTTTTAATGATGTGTATCAGTCGGAGCGCATAACTCGAATATGACTTGTATTATATTATCGTACGCAAATACACTTCTTAATTAATTTAAGTTACAGTAATATTCCGTTTCTTAAGATACATCTATATCACATATAGATTTCGAAAATTTAATACGAGCTTTCTTATCCAGTTTTTTCCATTCTTCAACTCCTCGCAGGCTGATTTCCTAGTTTATTTAATTATCTCTAAGGTAATTTAAATATTCCATCTAGGGGTCTACCTTGGCGCGATGGTAGGGCTCAGTACGTAATCTCGTCTGAGCAATTCCGTCGAGAGTTCATCTCCTCGTAGGACCACCCAAAATTGAAGATAACGGACCTCGATGTATGGCGCAGGTGGTACACAAATGCAATAGTCATGGAGACGAAATCGACGTTGTAATAGCTCAACCCTGTATAATTGCGCCATAGGAAAAGAGAAACTCTACTGTGGTATTTTTAATTCCGAGAAAATCGATTATGAAGCATATAAATAGTAGCAGTTTTATGCCATGCGATCCGACTGGCATTCGGCATTGCGACCTCGAGGTCGCTTGTATGAAATGGGCGACTGGTTACAGAGAGATGAACAATCGGGTACTCTGTAGAAAATATGAGACTCGGAAAGGTAAAAACAAGTCACCAGTAAGCTACCTAGAATGTTCGAGGTATGATTCAAATTGGAAAATTAGCTGTCACTGAGTCACAATTAGAAACAAATTCCAATACTAGGTATATCAAAAACTCATTACGAACCTGATGGCAAAACTAAAAACCAAATTTATTACACGCTGATAAAAGGTGGATTATATGCGAAAACATATTATGGGTTTGACTGCGGTACTGACCATAATAATAAAATTGATAAAATCAAGAAAATATCCGGCTGTAACGAGTTATCAAAGGATCAAGTCAATACATACCTATTTATATATATATATATAAAAAAAGGGACGGTAAGATAATTATTCGAATAAAATAATGCTATCAACAATAATCCAAGAGTGCTAAAAATATTAAATATTGCGGCAGATTGCCATTGAACGGACAAATTTGATGCCTGGAAAAGGCACACGTTAACAATTGCGGAAAAATTTTACGAATTCGATTCACCAGCGATACTATGCTTCCCGGATTATACCAAAGCATTTGACACGGTTGAATGGGATGAATTGTGATACATTCTAAGAGAATCTGAACACCATATAATGATAAGATAGAAATTGCAGATAAAAATAGATGGAAGACTGTCCGAAAGTATTCAAACAGAAAAGGGAGTGTGGCAGGGCTGCGTATTGTCTCATCTATGCTTTATATTATGCGGCCAGCAACGGAAAATTTTAATGACGTAATAACGATCGGCGAAAGATAAATTTGAAATCTGCGCTACGCAGGTGATACGGTATTAATAGCAACAAGTGATAAAGAATTAAAAACATTACTACACCTAGTAGAATTATTTCATCGAAAAGGCAAATTTAATACTAAATCGTGCAAAGTGCGTCATAGTCACCGTTGATTGGGTAAGAAACTGCCCGAAACCTTCGTATCTATGCCGGATATCGGAAAAAGGACTATAGTTGCCTATTTAGGAGCGCAGATTACAAGTAATGAGTGTGTAGAAAATGAAATTTAAACGTCGTATTGAATTAGCGAAACGGGCGAAAATATAAAAGACCGCTCCATAACAATAGGAACCAAAAAGGGACTATAGTAGAGACACGAATATTCTCAATAGCGCTACAATTCGGAATCATGGAAGCTGAACAATATGACGAAGAATAGAGGCATTCGAAATGATATGTTACAGATGAGTGATCAGCATACCATGAATATAATATTTCAATATTAGAGGAATCCAATAGATCGGAAAAACATATTAGTGCAAGCGAGAAAAAGGCCATGTGATACGTCGAGATGAATTGGAAATAACAGAAGTTAGAGACGAGACCTCCGACCCTGTTTTTGGATTACATTCAAAACACAACAAGCCCATCAACATAGCTGATGATGGAAAGCAACTCAAATCGAGTAAAATGGGGGGGGGAATTACACGTTTAAATATTTATAGTTATCGAGGTTGTATCTGTTTTTATACTCTAACGTTTGACACATCTTTTATACTTATCCTTTTTGTTCAAAGATGAATGATTTCTCTTTTTTAATTTTCCATCACGAATTTAATTACATTTTTATATATTATTATTTTTGTTTTAAATTATACGATAGGAAATTTTCTTAAGAGATATCGCGATAACTCTACTTTTTAATCTATTGTTAATACATCTTTCACTTCACTCAATGATAGTCAGGTAAAAATCTATTCCGTATTCTGTTGTATCGCTTCGTTATTTGCTATCCTTAATGTTTGGATTATAATGTGAACTTTTATTTCGTCAGGGTGTATTTTTAGACTTGAACTATTCGCGAAATTAGATTTGAAAATTTGTCATAATTATTTTACGCGTTAATATTTTATATAATTATTAATCAACAAATGGAATATAAAAAAAAAATAAAAAAAAAATTATTGATCGTATACTTCGTTTTGCGACTGTACGGTTTATTTACTTATTTATTATTTAATATTTTAAGGAAACCTTTATTATCAGTTATAAATTGTTACCGATATATGCAGTTGAGAACAGTTTTAATCGGATTTTCCGTGAGCCGTTTCGAAATAAATAGCGATGGATTGCAAAGATAGAAGAATAACAAAAAAGAAAACAAAGTGGAAAGCAATAGGAAAAGTGGATAAAAATATTGTGTGTTACTGTGATTTTTTAATGTTATATATTTCGCTGATATCGTAGAAACTGTGGAGAATTATAGAAAGGAATATTAAAAAGAATCGGTACAATATTCGTGAAATGTTTAATTTAAGGATATAAAATATGGGAATAAACCGAAGAAAACACAATGATGAAATATGATAAATAACGGAAAAATAGAAAATATCAAAATATAACAAAACAAATTAATAGTTACAAATATCTAGAAAACGTAATAATTCAGAACGTTAAAACGATAGAGAAATCGTAACAAGAATTAAACTAGAAAAAACTATTTTCGAATTTTAAAAAAAAATCAAAAAACTTGCCGATTTCAAAAAATATAAACTTGGAAAAAACTAAGAAGCATTTCGTAAAGACGTAAGTACCGAAGTATATTGCTGTACAGAATGAAAACACGGACGATAAAGTAGACAGACGTGTAATCGAATTGAAGCTTTCGAAATGAGGTGCTGGCGTAGATGGCAAAACAATTGATGGATAGAGAAAAAAAAAGGTTCTAAAAGATATACACGGCACAAAAATTGTACTTGAAATATTAAAATGAAAAAGAGTTACATAGCGAGATTTCGACATGCATTAGAAACTGATTACGAATAATCGTCGATAAACAGTGAAGATTTAGGAAAACACATGTCGAACAAATAATATTGACTATCAACATGGCGGGGGTATCTTATCTACTAATTTACGGATTGAGGATAAAAAAGAGAAATTTAACCGCATTCGTCTGTAACGATTAGTTTTTATTTTCATATTATTATTTGTCATAGTTATTAAGGCGGAATTTATTTGAATCAATAAGATGTAAGCGCATTAAGATGATACGTCTAATACATGTTTTAAACATTAACGTTACGGTAATTAAATTTTGTAAATTCGGATAAAAAATAGATTCGGAAAAAAAAAATGATCCAAAGTTTAAAATAAGCACGATGGTCACTCTTACCTCAAATATGTGAAATTTTATTGAATTTAGGGAAATTATAAAGCAAAGTGTTGTATAGTATTTTACTAATATAACAGTAGAAATATATTTACTCTTATTTGAACGATTTAACAGCGCGGAAATATACAACGAAATGAATTTCCACTTTGCAATTATTAAATTATAATTATGTACGAATAAGAGAGCTCGAGTCGTACAATTATGCTTTATGTCCAAATAAGAAAATTGCCGAAAAATATATCATTACGCATATATCCTTACGTAAGGAAGAAAAAAGTGATTCACGTGCATATTATATTATTCGTTAACAGATTTATACACTTTAAAAGCAATAATAATAATAAATTAGCAACTAAAAAAGAAAAAAGAAAAATTAATCACTAGTGACCTTCCTATTGCGAAATCCAATTTTTTGTTTTAGTTCCTTTTTATCAGCTTTCTGATCTTCATCGGCAACTGTAGCAGCAGCGGCTGCTTTCTTTTTAGCATCGTCCAATTTACCGTAATGATTTAAATTTGGAATATGCGGTTCGTGAGCTCTTACTTTCGGTTTAACATCGTATCCCAAATAAAAAAGTACTCTAAATAAAAATAAAAGCCGGGAATTATATTTCTAAATAGGCGCATAACACGAAAGCACATTACCAAAATTTTAAATTTGCAAAACGAATATGATGATTTATAAAAATGTTCACGGATAAAGGTTGTGCAATTCAACACAACTAGATTGTCGCAAAACAACGTAGTCTCGTCGACACTAAAAATTAGCGATTCGTTCGTGGTTAATTCTGTATTCGAATCATCATTTTGGTTATAAATAACAATTGAAGAAGGCTTTGTCACACGTACATTGCATAATGTGAATTATCGGGATATTGTTTCTAGAGGAGGTATCGCAAAGCTGACGACATCGCGCTAATAGTTATTAAATTAAAACTTCGGTTAGTTTACAGTCGAAATTAAATTCGATCTAATTTTTGTTTATCGTTTAAACGACACAAAAATACAATATATTTTTACGTTTCGATTGTTAAATTTTTTAAATTATCTTCTGATCGAAATTTGGGAAAATATCATAAAAAATATAGATATTATACGAAGCGAACGTACATAATTACTATAAATTTACACAATCAACATATTAACCTGTCCCAATCCGGCATTAAAATACACGCGAACAGTAACATGATGCGTAGAAGTCGTTCCCTGTGTTTTAAACTAACGGTTCTATTCATTACTTCTGGAATTTCACCCGGTTTAAAACTTCGTTTCTGTTGTTGGTTTAAAATGTAATTCGGACGAAGTAATCGTTCATATTTAAAATTCCTTGTCATCACGTTGTTACTAATTTGGCGTAAATTACCAATGTACATCGGAATTGACCCGCGTTTAATTAATCGGCTGGTACTGAAGAGAATCATGTTGCCTGGAAAATTAATGAAAGAAAAATTTTATTGAAAAGTAAACATAACGGTACATAGGCCTTGCCTCACAAACACAAATAAAATTAATATAAAAATAACGTAAAAAAAGTAAAAAAAAAAAAAAACAATGGGAATAATAAAACGTAAACTAGTTGTATGATTTAATATATTATATTGAGAATTTTATATTTGTGGATAATTCTGATTCTACAAAATTACGTGCGAATATTATGTAATACGATGAATATGTTTGTGTTTATATTTTCCACACGATGATTGAACCTTGTAGAAAAATTTAATGTAATATGCACATGACATAATTTAGGACTATAATGAAACAATGTGATTTTGCAGCAATCATTTTGAACAATATGAAGTTTCCTATTTTTCGATTTTTATAAATTTAATTCAATACAAAACAAATTAATGATTGAATGACACACGTGTACAAAATTAATTTATCGTTTATAATACCTAATCTAGACTTTAGATTAAATAAACAAAAAAGAAATACGCACAAACAGAATATTTTCATTAATATTTCATTTAGTTTAGTTTTGATAAAATTCTTTTAGTACCACTTTTATTTTTGAAAATATCATCCTTTTAGTTTCATTTGCATTAACTGAAAGTTTCTGTTTCATTAGAAATTTAAATGACTTACGAAAAATTTTAGTGATTATATAAGTTCCGTTATACAACGGTATAAAATCAGCCTTCATCATTTACGTATATAAAAACGCTTCGGTAGTATTAACTTTCAGAATACATAAACACATTCTGGTAGATAATAATTCATGTTTAATTTGAACGCAAACTTTTAACGGGAAGTGTGCGCAGTTAAATGAAAATTAATCTATAACGCTAGATGGTAATCGAATGTTTTTTTTTCTATTTCCATAAATTTGTTGTCCTAGACGTTTATTTATTAAAGATAAATTATATATTATACGCGGTAACAACGTGTGTTATGAAAAAAATCAAATTTGGAACTTCATAAAATACTATTTCCGAAAACATTTACATAACTTTTTTGTTTTACATAACTTTTAAGAATACAATCCCAACAATTTGTCTCAGAATGTTGTCAAAATAATTTTAACTTTCAGTTTAAATAAAAATAAATTATAACATGATTAAATATGAATTTAACATATTTTTAACAAATAATGTTGTTGATCGTTTCGTTTATCAGTACTTTCTCGTAATTTATTTTTGCATGCGTAGAAATGGTATGTAATAATGTTTACTTACCTATATATTTTTTGTAAATCCTTCAAATATTAACACCTTAGTTGAATTACTTGGCTTATTATGAAACTATACATCGAAATGATGTTAAATTACGCTTTCCGATATATCGAACGATACATTTTTTTTTTTGTAATTTATTAATTAAATACAATCTAATGTGTAACTATTCTAACTATAGATAATATGTGATTGCATAATTAGCAAACTTCGACCGTAAGTAATTAAAAATATACCTTATTTGATATATCATTCTATGAAGTTTATAACTGTGTTATTTAAATCACATTCGTTAGAAAATGGTAATGGTATAAAAAATATATTTAAATACCATAATTAACTGGGCAACATGTAAAGGTGGAATTAATTTAAGAAACCTAAATTTTACTCAAGTGCTAACCTATTAGTACGAACACCACTCTGAGTCAACTTCCAATTATAAATTTATAAAGTGCTCTTCGGGTGTGCTTAAGCACATAATTATGCAATTTTATGAAACGTTTTAGCACAAAATAAATGAAAATAAAGTGAAGTAAAAAAAATCGCGATTCTTGATCTTCGGGAAATGATCCTAACGATCTAAAAAAAATATACTTATTATTTCCTGGTGTAATGATTTAGCTAAAAATATATATCTGTTAAAATTATATGTACTAATTTATAGGAAGTATTTCATTACATCATTTCTCTTTGAATATAATAAAAATCTAAACATTACAATTAAAAATGTATTATTTTCATTCGTTATTGGCCCAAGAGACGCAGGGACGATTAATTTCACTATTTAGAAGGATAATAACCCGTAGAAGGTTTTCAAAATCTATATTAAATAAATATTGCTCATTTATTACTTTTTTGAGACAAATGTCCGTGAATTAGGGAGAAAAACTTAGTTATTTGAGCCTACAAAATACATAGAACTTCCGTATGGTTAGATGATTATCAACTTACAAAAGTGAAATCTATTATAAATTGATTACTAAAAAATAATTCTCCAGTAATATTGCAATCGTTACACCAGATGAAATGCATCAATTTATTCTAATCAGTAAGTTTACTTAGTAACAGCAAAATTACAGAAAAATCGGAAAACATTATTCAGATCATAACATTATTGGTATTTGGCATTTTTAATTTTTGTCTTCCCGGTTCTTACACTAAGCAAACCTTCAGGATAGCAAATTCGATACCCATAACTTTAAATTACAATCAACATACAATTCAGTGTTATTAGACATCACCAAATTTTTCTGTATCAGCTGGAACTCTGGAATAATATTTAAAATGGTAGAATATAAATTTTCGCAATATCAAATTTAGTTTATAAATAGCTAGTTAAAGAATAGGGTTTTTACGTTAACTAACTTAAAAACTATCGGACCTGATGTTTTCAAGAAAGTGCTCTCGGGTATTTTTTATTTACAAGTTCCCTGATCCATTTTTGATCCTTAAAATTGCCGAAAAATGTGAAAATTTTTTCCGCTGCCTTTTAAATATAGCCCGGATGTAAAGCAAAGCAAATAAGTTTAAAATTTTACCTTTTTAAAACCACAATTGTTTTGTCGATTTCAATTGAACTTAGAAAAAATGAGTTATAACGAAAATTATATGTATGTCTATGTAGTTTACGATACAGTAGTTGAAATTAGATTTTGGACGTATGACGTTTACCTTTTCGTGATTATAAACGTACGAGGGTTTAGAAAATTAGCATTTAGTACTATTTCGAATATTGGCAAAAAAGTTTGAAAAATCACAAAACATCGAGATTGTATACCCGTAAAACTGGGTGAAGTTGATTTTTTGGGGGAAATGTGTAATTATAACTGACGGCTATAATAGTTTGTCTGTTCGCATGTAGCTTAAAAAATTTAAATAAATATCTATGTCTTCAGATATCTACTGAAGCGCGTTATTCGTGATATTGTATATATCGTGTCTATTAAAGAGATCTTGCAGTTATATAAATGATGCAGGGTTTGGATCTCCCCACGTTCACACATGGAATTTGAAGCGATTTTCCCCAATTGTTCAGCGTGTAGGCATTTACCTTGTCCCGTATGAAATCTATTTATTCTGCACCATTTCCGTCTTGATAGGCGATGGTCCATTCCTTGCGGTTCTTTACTAATGTTGATGGTTTTGCTATTTGCCCTTTCATGTTTCCATCTTCTGCTGTTCCCCAAGGTGCTTGTCTATACTTTTGTTCTTTTATTTGTTTGAAACTTTTGTTCACACGCGTAAAGCAGTTCTCTGTATATGAAAAAAATTCTCCCAAAGTTTGCGCAAATCTTGTGGAGGAACAATGTGAACGAGAACAGGTAGCGCTGCTAATTATTCGCACTGCATCTCTTAACGGGACATCGATTTTTTCAGTTCATGCATTGCGTTAACTTAGGATGATAATTAGATGATACATATATATTAACGAAAATGATTCGTATTTCTATTTAGTTTATGACACATTAGTCAAATTTCGACTTAGACGTGTATTTCGTCCGTGACGTTATAATCGAGTAAATTATCTTGCCAATTATAGACACAGCAGCAGGTTGAAAAAAGTTTAAAAATATTATATTAAAATTTTGTTACATAATGTTTCGAATATCGTGAAAAAATTTTAAAATATCTCAAAAATCGAAGGTTTTACATCGTTTAAATAGAACGAATTTTCATATACTTTGAAAGGATATATTTTGATAATAGTAGTAAATTATTTAAAAATTCGTATCAAATTTAATTATATATATATCGCCCGAAAGATCTGCATACAGATTAGTTAGAAGTAATATCATAATGTAGATATATATTTTTTTCAATAAGGAATGAATTTTGCTTTTAAAATTCTAACAAAAAGTGGCAAAACAGATTTTAATATGATCATCTGAAATTTTTCCGACCAACCCCCCATCCGTACGTCTCTGATCGGCGAAAAGGCCGGTCATTTTTCAGATTATGACACGTCAACGGTCAAAATATAGATTCTACTCAAATTGAAATTAAAAATGAATCATGACTGCATTCGTATCTTTCTATAACATTGCGCACGCATAAATGGGAAATAACGTGCAGTAGTAAGTAAAGTCCCATCAATGCGAAAGTTGGCAAAGACGTCGCCTAATCCTGATCCTAGTTTCCCATGAAAAATTCTCGACTCTTTGAACTTAGGTCATGTGAGCGGAACGCTATTACCGCTACACCGCGAGACGTATAAGTAATGTGTTATATATTTCAGTTGATTTTTAATCATATAGTGTATAGCAGAAAGGAATAAATTTTGATCGTATACAGAAGGATTGGATAGAAAATTATAAAATTCGTAACAAATTTAATTAATATATGTAACGAAAATTTGAATACAGATTAATGAGTAATGTCGTAATACAGATATATATTTGTACCAAATTTTTCTGGACAATGGACAAAAGAAAGAAATAATTTCTTTTGTTTCAATTTTCCTTAACCAGTTCGTTCAGGCTATCTTTTCTATCTCGTCACGCTAAGATTAATGTAACTGAATACTAATAGATAAAATATAATATCACAAAGTAATTTATTTTTAAAATGTATTGTAATTTCACCAAAATTCAAAATTATATTCGGAAACAAAATTATTAAAAAAAAAAAAAAAAAAACTTTTAGCGTATATTTTTGTTGAAATTATGAAATTAAGTTGAACAAATAAATTATGACAAGCAATACAATTATGCATATATATACATTTTTATTTTATTTTTCTCGGCATACAATTATAACTTATCTATAGATAACAGATTGATCTTTTCAGTATTTAAATTAATAATTATTAGGAAACGATTTTATATGAAAAACTTTTAAACCATTTGAAAACAAAAATCATGTTTTTAAATATAAAATTAAAAACATAAAAAATTCGGTTTTTAAGTTCCGATAAATTAATCTTGAAATTGTTTATCTTTAAATATAGTCTCAATATATACATATTATTCATATATTATACCTTGTAAAATTTTTGTTTATTAAAATTACAAATGAAATAATAAGTTTAAATAAATCCGTTTTGAGCATTAAGAGTATTATTTTCGTCAATTTTTACATATACTATATGTATGTTAAGTAAAATTATTTTCAATTAAAATCGTTTTATGTTAAATGTATTGTATCGGGTGACATTACAAAGAAAAATTATATCATGTTCACACGAAACAGCCGTAGATCGTGAAATCATCACGGTTATATTAACTTATAATAAATTTACCACAGTAATTTCGTTTTCTTCTAGTTGTGGTAAGGATTGCTCGCATTTATGAAAAATAGCGGAAACTTCTTGAAATTTCTTTTTATAACGATTAAAATCAGCTTGTATGTAATTATTTGTTTTGCAAAACGTCTTATATAAATTATACATAGTTTCTACATTTATATTGTATTCAGTGCATATTAATTTTCCATCGATGTTTTTGCAAGAAATAATTCTGGGCACCGATTTGATATGTTTCATTATAGATTCGTTTACATTTTCATCATTGTCAACTCTATTTGCATTATTAACACCACTATTAACTGTAAGTGGAGTGGCTGTAGTAGGTGTTCTAATCGGAGTTGCAGGTTTTTTAATAGGTTTGGGCGTTGTTAAATCGTTAAATACGGTGTCCATAGCTCTTGTAACAAAACCAATCTGTATACAAAGCGTAGATAAAAAGAATAGTCGGCAAACCTGTATGCGTCTACCATTTATAGTAAAATAAAACTGGTAAGCACGAGTACAGGCATCACTATTGGATACCTGTTTAACAGATTTCTGTATAAACAGTCTCCGCAAAGTTATATCACCTAAATCGTAGAAATACTTAAGGACTTGCCGTCTTTCTGATTCACTAACTTGTCTGATACAGTTCAAAGGACAAAGTTCGTTACATGGCTTTTGTAAAGTTTTGTCCTTGTTATACTTCTTTCGTGCTATTTCATTTCGTTTACCTAAATAATTAAATGCATTCGTATTAGAACACTAGCAAATATTAATGATAAATACTTAGTAGGATCTTCACATTTATTTCAGTATATTTTTGAAAAATTACTACAATTATTAAACAGATTATCGCAAATCACTAAGCCAGTTTGTTTTGTACATTAGAATAATAAACTTACATATATATTTACAAATACAAATGTAATTCTACATATAATGCGATTAAAACTGGAAAATGTCTAGCTTTCACTAAAATTTATAAAAAAATATTTAACAAAACATAATTATTAAGTATTATATTTATGAAATAATGTCACCCATTATAAAATCCTAATTTTCTTACATTTTTGATTTTAATAGTTTTTTTTTTTTTTAATATATTACTATTTCCAACATTTTCAAAAACATAGTTATTTTCACATTGTTAAACTACACTAAACATTACGTAATTATAATTATTTTAGATAAGCACGTGTAATATAAACGTACACGTTAAACTAATAAATCGTTAAATATAATAACAGGCTCAAACGAATGTGTACATTCGATGGATGAGAAACACGAATGTAACATGAAAAGAGATAATAACTCAACACAAATATTTAAGAGTAATGATGGATTAATATTTAAGCATACGGAATTCATTCCAAAGAAAATAAAAGCAGTTCGACCAGCTCTATATATTACAGAAATATGCAACAAACGAAGCACTAAAAGTAGTTTATTAGGCGCTAGTAGACTCCAGTATCATATATTAGACATAAAGAATGGCGAGAAAAGTGAAAATAATTAAATTGCAAATGAAATGCTTGAAATTAATAGGAAATCAAAGAGGAGAATTTGAAAGTGAGATAATTAAAAAAGAAAGCGTAATGAGTATAAGACAAACAAAACTGAAAATCAAATTGGAGGAAAAAATGCACACAGATTATGATCTGACGAAAAACTTATGTACAAACTACCGTTAGCAAGACGATGGGGAACAAAATACATATCAAAGTTCTTAAATAAAATAACCAAAGAAACAATAAAGAACGAAATAGTAAGGGAACGAAAAATAAATAAATGGCTTCAGGAAGAAGGAAGTATAAAAAAATAAACAAAAAAAAATGTATGGCGAAATAAAAAATAAAGATATAGGAAATAGATTGAAATTAATGTCAATCACAGAGTCTACAAAATTATAGACGGCTTACAAGTGGTTAATAGATTTCTATACTTAGGAATGTTGATCACAAATAACGCAAGCTCAATAGAGGAAATCAAACGGAGAATAAAGATAGCGAAAATGGCACTAATCAATTAACAAAAAATATGGAAGAAATACACAAAAATGCATCTTATGAACTCGCTGGTGTTCTCCGTATTCCTATATGCAAACAGAATGCTTAACAGCATACGCAGGTATACGACAGGATGGATTGGAAAAAATGATTATGACGGGTATGGTAGAAGGCCGTCGGAAAAGAGGGAGGCCACCAAGATATCTAGACAGAATTAAAAGAATCGCTGGCACCGCATCAATACGAGAAATGATGGACCGGGCAGCAGATCGAACTACATGGCGGCCAAACACGTTCGTTTATGAGGATTCATAGAGTCACGATGCTCGAAAAGAGTCACCGATGATGAGTTAAAAAAATTACACAAAATTATGTATGTGTATACGTTAAGATGATTGATGTTTAAATATAAGATAATTCGTCGACAAGCGCTTTAGCTTGACGAAGGATACTCATGTAATAAAAAATAAATGCGTTCAAAAAAATTCTATCTTGATTACATACAGCAATGACATAAAACAATATGAAACACTAAACAAAAGTTAGTTAAATAAAAGTTTCAATATAAAATGTATTACATTAACATAATTCACGGAATATTAACTTTGATGAAACTATTTTCACCTAAAATTGACTCAGTTTTATTGAAAGTATAATTTATGAAAAAATATTTAATCATAGAGAATAATATAAACTATTTCAAGACACGAATTATATTTCAGTTTAATACCTGAATTTTTTATAGTTCTTTTCACATATTTATTCCTTGAATCATCACTGGAATAGTCTGAGCTGAATGAATCAGACATGATGGTTTAAAAATTGGCTATTTTTGTGTGTACCACAATTCGCATAAAAACGACTACTGATGACAGACTTTGTCGGCGTCGGTCAAAAATTTTCGAAAAAATTCAACCTTGGAACAGTGTTTCGAAATTTTTTTAAATCAACAAAATCCAAACAAAAAACTATTATTAACCCCCTTATTTATCGCATATTCTATTTAAAATAACTAAATATATTTATTAAAAGCACTGCACATAATTAAAATACGAAAAAAAAAACTTGTAAAATAATTAACCCTTCTGTAAAAAAATAATACTTCTTTTCAAAGTTTAATGTTTATAACAGACAAACGTTGACGCTAATCTACGATTGGTCTCAATTATCGATTGGTCGATTGAAGCTCTTGAGTATCGATTAAACATTAAGTATTTATTATTTTTAAAATTATTTTTATTTATATAAATATATATATTTATGTATTAGGTAAGGTAACAGTGTATTAAATATTAAGCCGATGATAACAGGTAACATCACTTTGCTCGGTTGCCGAACAGGCCGAGAAGCGATATTAACATAAGTAGATGATGTATAGTCCTAAATTTTAAAATTAATTGTAAATAATATTTAAACAATTTGTTTGAAAAAAAATTAATAATATAAATATAATTTAAATATAGGCTTTTCCTTAATTGAACACTCAATGGGACATAAAATGGCGGTATTGCCTGCCCAAAAATTATTTTTTTAACGTAATTACGAACATATATACAAAACTGCGTTATTCACACGTAATATGTGTAAGAAAAAAATTAGTTTTTCAGCCTACAGTTAATTTCATGGAAATTAAAGCACGAAATAAATTTGACGAATAAAACTACTTAATATTTTTATTTACATTCAGAGTTCAAAAAAATTAACACAAATTCCTATAAATAATTTCACATTACAATTATTAAACAAACAAGTAAATAAGTTCCCCAGCTTAATGGTTGGCGTTTATATTCATAAATTCAAAGCTTAAGTGCTGTTGCTTGTTTTTTTTTTTTTTTTAGTAAGTCTATATGTTTTTAATACAAAATTAATAATTTAAAATTTTTCGACATTCAATTTTATTTTAATTTTAAAGACAAATAAGGTTTATATATGAAAACCAGACAAATAGCGTTGATAAGTATAATTTACTAAAATATTGTCAGAGAAGTATTAGGTGAAGTTTTGTAAAAATTGTAAAATGTTTATTAAAATAGTTAAATGTATTATGTTCCATTAATGGACCTAAATTATTTTAAGTATTTAAATCATAGTGTTTACGTTTATCATAGTTCGTTTTCTTTATGTTTAATTCAAGTAAAAATTTGTTGAGGAGCTAATTCTATTTTACAGCAGTAAGCAGTATTGTATAAATACAGCTTATAAAAGACCATAATTTATTTTTAATGTAATGTCAGTTTTGTTTTTAAAAGTTTACCTTAGTTGAGATAAGTTTTGTCTTGGATTATATGCAACTAGTTCGAAATATATATTTTTAAATATTATATCTGTATTGCCAAAGGCGTACCCAGAAATTACCAATGGGGGGGCTACACCTGAAGCAACTAAAGGGGGTAAATTTAATGAGACAAAATAATAAGTCAACGTAGGCGTACCTAGAAATTACCAATTTGGAGGGGGGGATGTAAATCAACTGAACGGAGTAAATTTAATAAGACCAAATTAGTTAAACACCTCACTTATAATTTTTAGCTCAAAATTCAACAAAATTTCATTTAAAAAAATATATGTAAACAACTTATACCTTCAAGTAACAAGGAACGATCTACTAACTATACTCTAAATTCTAAAATCTAATCTCTTTGGCCCATTTTTTATTGAAACATCGATCACTTCTTCTGGTTTGACTTCGATATGACGGAGAATGTACAATGAAGCTAAACCATTCAATCTTTCTGCACCCATAGTGCTTCTTAAATAGTTTTTAATTCGTCGTAACTGGAATCGTGCAAAAAATTTTTAGCAACGTACTAATATTTGGGTACATTGCCTCATCACATAAATTCAACGCTGATATCGCATCAACAGGAAAAGGTTGAGAATTTTCATTTTCTGAGTTAAATTTTTCGCACCAAATTTGATATTCTGCTTTTAAAATGAATTCTTTAAAAGCTTCTAAATCATCTTGATAAAAAGCACAAAGTTCAACAAACTGGTTTTCTTCTGATCTCATTGGATGAGTTAAACATTGAAATTTTGTGAGTACGTTTTCATGTTTTTCGAATCGATTAACAAGTTGACTGATGAAAGAATCGATCCGTGGAATAAAGATACTTCGTCGAAAATATTCTTCCGTGCTTGTTGAAGGAATATTCGCCCTGTTGGTCTATCTTTCAGTAATTCTAGGCATTTGTATATTTGTTCCAAATTTTGCGGTAATTTCCTCCGCTTCCCTGACAATTGATCGAAAAGTTTGTTCAGCAGTTTCACGTTCGCGACGAATGAGGTTGATAATATCTTTTGATAAATTGATGGCTCGAGTTAGATCGGATTCCTTAGCTTGAAGAAACTGACTCAATGTTTTGGTTTTTATGTATGAACACTAAGCCAAGTTGTTAAACATAAGGTAAAATTAAAAGGTTGAATTTTGTACTTAGTTTCGTTACGACCCTTAAAAATAGGTAGATTCTAAATCAACTGGAAATTCTAGCCCCTCCATAACAAATTTCTGGTTGCGCTACTGCGGTATTATAACACATTTTTAAAAAATGTATTATTGTAATGCGGTAAAATAATAAAACTTTTGGGTTCACTTAAGTTAATAATCTACAAGTCATCATTATTTTGACATTTTGTATGTTTTAGGCATTCTGTTTGTAAATTACTTTTTTAAGCGACAAAAAGCAATTATCAGTTGAGCGATTCAATTTAAAACTAATTTTCGTAAAATAAATCTTTCAAGTTGTATAGAATTATTTAGTTTATTATACTGTAGAAAGCACTGAACGTATTAACATTTTTAAATATATAAAATTAAAACTTTAAACGCTGAGAATTATTGTATTTCCGCCGTATAATATATAAAACGAATCGTAAATATACCGAAATATATGAATAATAGGGGGTGGTTTTAGTATTTTTGTCATTAATTTGGATAATACAGATAAGTAATTATCTTCTACTTTAGATAGTAGTAAATGAACACTTATTTTTATGTATACATTTGAAATTAATCATTATTTTGTAATTGATTCGAAAAGTGAATATTATAAATTGTTCAGTTAGTACTTTTTATGTATAATTTAAAAATAATATGTTACTAATGTTAGGATTGCATTTTAAATTTATAACGAGATTTTAAAAAAAAAGGTGTATGTTGTTTTATCTACCGGCAAAGTCATAAAATTTAGTTTATTTTTGAAATATTTTTATAAGCAGCAGGTTTAATAGTAAATTCACGTAGCCAAAAAAATCTTCAATAACTTTTTAATTTGTGAATTGTAACTAAGTAGTATCTTATGTTCGAACAAAATTTTGAACGTATAAAATGCATAATGTAAATCTCTGTTTATTCTTATTTCTTGTACTGTCTACTTTATGATGTATTTGATACCTTGATAGCCATTATCGTAAAGTGAATGTTATATAACATTAAGGAAGAACCTTTACCACCGTGATAGAATACCTGATGGTTAACACTGTCACCCTCATATGTCAATTGAAAGGTGAATAGAGCAAATGTTTACTTAATTGTAAATAGTTTGTTTACACTTTACATTTTTTTTTTTGCTTAGTTTTACGAGATATTTTCATATTTTTATTATTTAAAAGTTTTTGTTTTATGCGTTTTGAATTAATTTTTGTGCCTATTGTTGAAAAATCTTTCTACAGTTGTTATTTATAATTTTGTATTATTTTTGTGTTTAGTTTAATGAGTTGTTTTGAGGTATTATGCCTAACAAGTGTTCTGTACAGGATTGTAAAAGATGTTTCAAGTTTCCAGATGATGAGGAAAGGTGTTCGAAGTGGTTCGAATCAATAATGATATAACATTTTAAACTATTACGACAGCAGAGTATGTGGAAGATATTTAAAAAAGTGTATTATTTGGAATTGATTAAAGAAACGGAAAATGTATCGAGGTGTCATTAAAATATCCTAGATTTAATGTATAATCTGTGCCAACAATTTATCCTAATTGTCCGCCGTAATTTTTAAAAAGCATATCTGCAAGTTTGAAATGTACGAATGAAAAAAAATGTAAATTATCAAAATGATATGGTAATGACACTTAAGCCGATCTCACATTACATCCGTTTATGTACGAAAATCACTACGTATGAAAACGTACGAACGATCCCAATTCATTGAAGTGGTTGAGAGCGCTCACACTGAACGCGAGTTAGTCGTACGTATACGTATAGATCCGGCTTCTGAATTCGATCCCAACATGTTGGGATATTTCGCACGTGTTCGTACGTTTGAATGATATTTTTAATGATTAGTAGTAACCTCGAGGTAAGCATAAAATACACTACCTCAGTGCGAAAATTACTGTAGATAAATTAGGGCATACTACGTTAATTATATATTCGTCGGTTTCTTTCTTCATACGTAGATAACTGTAAAATAAATTGCTTTCTTGTCATAATATGATGAAATTAACCGATATCGTCTCTTCTAATATATTTCATGTACCTATTCGGTTCTATGATGGCGTTGACACATAGTCTCAGATTCAGGAGAGAACTATCTAAGATATAAAAATTATTATTCATTACGAAACAGTCGCGAAAGTACTAGTGCAATCTACTTACTGACCGAGAAAAACACTCAGTTCGTACGGCCGTTGTCGTACGTTTTAGCAATTCGTATACAATGTGAGCTCGGTTAATTTTTAAATAAAGTACTTCACCGGCTGGAGATATGGAAAAATTCGAATACATTTATCAAAAACTGAATGCAAACTTATGTAAAAGATAACATATTGTTTAATTGATTTTAGACTAATTTTCATAAATATAGATTTGGTAAAGATAGACCGCTGTTGACGCTACAATATTTCAGTTTGGCAAATATATGGATGTGAAAAAAAAATGTGATTGAAATTCTCACAGGTTTGGGTACTTAACAGTTGATACATTTCGTGACGACGATTATACTAAGAAATTGACCTAATTTAAATCAGCTTAGTTTGCTTATTTAACTTAAATATAACATAAAAATATACTTAAAATATAAATCCGTAAACGCTTTGGTATTGTTTTATAAAAGGCTATGTGTAACTTGTGGGGATAATTTAACACTTCAAGATGATTTTTACGTTCGTAACAATTAAATTTTAAAATTTAACTTGAGGACATACCGAAATCTCAAGAGACGTATAAATATTTAAGACAAAAAGTGTTTATCAAAAATATTATCGAATTACATAAAATATATTAATTTGATCGACCGTTTTCCCAAAATATAACGATCATATCGCTGAAAATATAAAAACAAATTCTGTAACGAAATATATTCATATATAATTATTGTGGCCAACAAAAGATCATATTGGAAAAGAAGTTAAAAAAAAATGTTATTTCGTAATTATAAAGAAATTAGATAACGATTATATTTATAACGGTGGTATATATAAAATATAATATTTAACAACTATTTACTAAGTACCTTTAAGCCTCTTAACTCTTTGAAGGGCAAGTTGATGTCGATTAAAAAAATCCTTAGAGGGGCAGAAAATTATATGCATGATTTTTGTTCTAATATCAGAGTTTTCTAATACTTTAGCATCATTTATAACCTATAATATAAAAAAAAATATTTATAATAATTATTGAAAATATGGGCCTGCACAAAGTGGTTACATAGTGTAACCACTGCCCCACATAAATATATTTTTTTGTCATTTACAAAATAATTAAATACAATAATTTCTTCTGTGTAAAAGAGTATATTTATGATTATAAAAGATGTAAGAATAAAAAATTTGTAAAACATTAAATAATGCATAATTATTTTTGATAAATACAAAGTAGAAATATTTTTAAAACAGCAAAATACGTTATCAAAATCGTTTCATTTCGAATGGAAATTATTAAAACAAGGTTTTCCTGCACGCAAACACAAGGCTATATTGCGGATGTTACATTTCCATCGCGACCGCACCGGCTGATTTTTAGTACTGCATGCTGCGCACCTACGTGGCGAATCCATGTGCACTGGCTGATGTTTACTAGCGTTTAATCGTATTTTATCTTAGGTTTTTTATTCAAGCCATTTACTGTTGAAGTTCTTGATTCTGCAAGTTGAACTATTTTTGTTGCTAAAAGAGCTTTATATATTTCTCGTCGGAAATCTTTATTAGAATATTGCGTTATATCTAACTGTTCGTGAATAATGAACGAATTTATTACGCAGCAATCGATGAAATGCCAAAACAATCGCATCCACCATTTTTTACTCTTTCTATCAATATGATAATCATTCTTCAACCTATCAAACTTGTCTACAAAGTTTATATTAATAATCGTTTACCGTTAATGGACGCATAAAAATTTCTTCCCATTTTTTTGCTTTCTCTTCACGCTGGCTATTTCGGATGGATCGTGATAAGAACTTAAAATATTTACACCTTTTGAATCTTTCCATCTGTACATCGCTAATTGATTATTACTTACACTGAATGAAAGTTCTCCTCTCTTCACGGTTTTATCATTTTCTAGTTTCGGCAATCCTTTTCGATTTGGATTGATAGTACCGCATGCCGAAATGTTATTTGTTCTTAATTTTTCAAATAAGCTAACAGAAGAAAAAAAATTATCCATAAAAATAATGTAATTTTTGTGTTCTAGATCTTGGCTGAGATCTAAAACTACTCTTTCTCCTAAACCAATTTCAACTGTATTATTACTTTTTTTGCCAGTATAAATTTCAAATTTTAAGTTGTACCCTGATTCATCACAAAGCATCTATATTTTATAACCACGTTTTATAGGTTTATCGCGCGTAAACTCATCGTTGAACGACCTTTGAATTTAACCATACTTTCATCTATATAGCTACTTTTTGATTAGGCTTGTAACATTCGCTAAATGATTTACTTAGAAAATTTAAAAATGGTCGTATTTTATATCATAATTAGGGTCACTCGGACCTGGCATTACAGTGTTATCATTCAAATGTAAATTATTCAGGGGAAAACTAAATCGTTTCATCGGCATCAAATTAGATATATACTGATCGTGCATATCAGAATCCTGCGACCAATAATCACGATAACTTGACTTTTTCGTGAGGGACATATATAAATTTATTCCCAAAAATAATCTAATTTCGTCATTATTAGTGGGTGTGAAATTTTTGCCGATCATCCTTTGTGTTGCATAAAGGTTCGTTTGGAACACTATGTGATCAATAACTTCATCACTTATAAATAAAGAAAATAGTTTATATGGATTTAGTGACTCTTTATACGGCTAATCACACCAGAGTACTCGTTAAATTCTGGAATAGGATCGATTTTAAAGCTTGTTTTCAAGATAATATTATTACTTACTGGTACATAGTATGTACTTACTACTAGTTCATCGGATATCTGTATACCTGGTCATCGAAATCCAAATTTGCATCACTGTCGCTGTTATCAGAATCGTTTAGAACACTTTCTCCACTAGAAAGAATTTCATCACAAACTAAGCGAAAAATATCTTCATCAGACAACTTTATTTTCGGCATGTTCTTCCGGGGCAGCGGTTATGAAACCACCAATAAAAAGAAGTTATTCGGGATGAAATTTTAAAAACCAATTAAAAATAGTTAATATTGTAATTATAAGTAATTTATGAAATATTATTTATAAGTGATGTACTCAAAAAACACGTTTACGCGCAAAAATTAACTTCTTAAAACACAACATAGCAACAATACACCAGATGGAACGAAGAATGACTGTCATATATGCAGCTGTCGTTAAAAAAAAACATTAGAAACGTTTCCAGGTCATTTACCCGTCTAAACTAGTCAAACAAGGTGGTTTTACACGATGTAGCTGCTGCCCCAGAATTCACAATAACTAGTAATGTTGGTGGTTTCACTGTGTAACCGCTGCCCATAAAATATCATTTCACTTCACCGTGTGACCACAGCCCTTTAAAGAGGCGGTGAAATTGTGATATGGATTTTTGGTTTTATGTGCGATATTTGTAAAATATACGGTGTCGAAAATATTTTTAAACACACCGATTATCTCAGAAGCTTTTATTTCTATTTATTAATGAATTTGTAACATGCTCGGCGTTATAGACTTCATTTCAATTTTTCCTCTCCGGATATAAAAGAATTTTTTCTTTACGAATTGTTCATTTTTAAATGATTCTAAATGATTTATACTTAATAAATATTATGCTTTTAAAGAATAATTTTTTAAAGTTAGATATTTAACTTATTATTACACGTTTACGCGAATTATTTTATATCGGCGTTGCATCTTAGCTTTAGTGTCTACTATATGTATTGCGTTTATTAGTGCGATTAATATTTTATTTATCGTATAAATGAAGTCGAAATAATAACTATATAATCTTGATTAGCACAATTTCTGAACATTTAAATGTTTGAAGTCGATATTAATTTTGCAGAAAAATGCTTGTTAAACAAGTATTCGTTCGTGCATTAATACGTCCGTGGTTACTTCTGAATAAAAGCAGATATTTTTGTAGTAATCGTGCGCCAATATCGAATTTGTTTCGACGCGGTACATCATTGACGTATTATCAAATTCGTGGTAGTAAAATTTATAATGATGGACACGAGTTAATTGGTACAACTAGCGAAGTTGTGGCTATATCCATCGTATTTGCTATGTTGGTTTCATTATGCCTGAATTGGTTATAGTAAGTGGAAATTTAACACGATTGATTATCCCAAAAAAAAGTTTTATTACCGGATATTTATTTCGCACGTTTTCTAAATATTCGTGTCGCTTACTGACTATAATAATATGTTTTGCGTGTTTTGTAATAATATTCAAGTGTTTTAGTAGGCATAATGTACTTTCATAATTTTTCAGTAATTTTTTCTATTACACAGCCGTATAATTTTATGTTTTGTATTAATTACACATACAGAATAATACGTTTTTTATTTCGTGTATAAAGTTCAGACGAGTTTCTACTTATAGGTTATATATTTAATTTTTTTACACTTTTAAAACGTTCCTCGCTTAAATTTTTCTTTTTAATTTTGAAAACAATAAATAAAATGAGGACAAAATTTTTTTTTTTATAAATAACTGCCTTTTAGGAAGGCAGTTACACTAACTACATAGGTTAAATAATTAGTAAATTTGTAACATGTTGTGTACACTGATGATCAGTTTCCACTAATATTAACTAAATATTAATTACGAATATGGGATTCGATAGAAATATAATTATTATTTAACTATAAACTAATAAACTAGGTCTAATTAATGTGTTCGCTTAAAGCGTCTCACATCATTTGCAGTGTCTAATAACCGTGTAACTTCTTTATTAGTGTGACCATGCAGTCTTTCTGTTCGTGTTTGACTGCAAAGTTGTGAATGATGTCATCAACTTGTTGAATATTTAGATCATAATGTACATTACTGTTCCGCTGGAACCATCGTGCATTAGTCAGCGTCCGAAGAATTTTGTTCTGCTGTCGCTGGATGATAGCTCTGTTGGAAGGCACCCCCACCATTTGAACTCCATATGTCCAGATGGGACGTAGGATTGTTTGATATAGTAACCTTTTGTTGTATAAGTTTGGAGGCGACTTTCAACCAATTAACCAGAACATCTGATTCATTTTGCGCTATAACTGACGTTTCTTTTGCCTGACGTGCGTTTTCCATGTTAATCGTGTATCAAGATGAATGCCTAAATACCTTGCTGAATTCGCATGAGGTACTTGAACATTATTTATGTATATACTGTAATTCACATCAACAGGTTGTAACATGGATAGATTTTTGTTCATTTAACTTGATTTTCCAATCTTGCATACACATCTAACTATTTTATCAAGGATTTCTGAAGTGCATCTATTGCCTCTATTTGGGTGTCTCTGGTTACCATGATGACAGTATCATCTGCATAAGTAGCAGTAAAAATCCCACCTGAGGTTGGAATGTCAGCTGTATATAGTGTGTTGTACAACACAGGACCAAGGACATTTCTTTGTGGTACACCAGCACGTATAAGTTGAAAATTTGAATTCGCTTCTTCATATATTAAAACGCCTATTTTCTAAGTATGACTTCAGCAGTAGAAGTTTTCTGGCAGCATTGCGTTCAATTTGTGCAACAAACCTTTATGCCATACTCGGCCGAATGCCTGTGCCACAATTAGGAATACAGCGGCACGGTACTTTTTTTCTTCGAGTGCTTTTAAGGTGTACTTAACAACTCGATACATTTGGTAGATTGTTGAATGATAAAACTGATGTTCAGAAATGTAAATTACGGGATCGAAACCTAAATTTATTCTATAATCAGCTTTAGTTAAATAAAAATCGAATACGATTGAAATAAATGTTTCAAGTTTAATCACTGTAAATGAAAAACTGAAATGAGAATATGTCGGAATGTTATATATAGCGAAATTAGTAACTATATATAGTTTTGATTATATGATTTATTAGTACGCGCGTAATTTTCGAGCATCTATCTTAATGTTTAATTTTTTTGTTTTAACGAAGAAGAAATATTACTCGTTTTTCTTTTTAAAAATATTTTTAAACTATGTTAGATCTTTAAGTTCGTAAATTAAAGTTATCTATGTTTCGTGTATCTATAACGAAGTGTGAGATATGTGTAAAAAAAGAACGATAGTAAATATACTACATCGATGAAACTATCGTTTTCCAGAAAGTATGATAAAACTGATGTTCAGAAATGTAAATTACGGGATCGAAACCTAAATTTATTCTATAATCAGCTTTAGTTAAATAAAAATCGAATACGATTGAAATAAATGTTTCAAGTTTAATCACTGTAAATGAAAAACTGAAATGAGAATATGTCGGAATGTTATATATAGCGAAATTAGTAACTATATATAGTTTTGATTATATGATTTATTAGTACGCGCGTAATTTTCGAGCATCTATCTTAATGTTTAATTTTTTTGTTTTAACGAAGAAGAAATATTACTCGTTTTTCTTTTTAAAAATATTTTTAAACTATGTTAGATCTTTAAGTTCGTAAATTAAAGTTATCTATGTTTCGTGTATCTATAACGAAGTGTGAGATATGTGTAAAAAAAGAACGATAGTAAATATACTACATCGATGAAACTATCGTTTTCCAGAAAGTCATTTTATTATACGACGAATATAACAGAAATTTAGAGATGGGCAGTGTCGAGAACTTCTAAAAATCGAGAACGTAGTATTCGAATACTTTTAAGAATCGAATACTTTATCCGAGAACTAACCGCGAGCTGGAATGAGTCGTTTTTAAAATTGTGAATGATTCGTATTCAATTATTCCGTGAAAAAAAAAATTGAAGTGTAATGCAAATTAATATATTCGATTTCTGTGTATATACTATGTTTTCAATTTTTTTTTTTAGGAAGAGTGATGTGTTTTGGCACATTGAAAATATAATTATAAAATACAACATAGTGATAAAGCTAAGTTGTTTAATTTTCTCTATTCAGTAGTTTATATGTATGTTAGTATTTTAAAAATTTAATAACTGTATTTTCTCGCATTTGTTAATTTTAGTATATTATTAAAAAATGAGACCCGGTGCTAAAAAATCTGGTATTTATGATATAATAAGAATGAAGAAAGAAAAACAGTGTTGCAACATATTTACAATATGTATATTTGTGTAAGCTTTGATTGTATGATATGAATAATTGTTAATTTTCTATATAACTACAATATGTTGTACGTATTACTATTTTTTTTTTTCTAAAAAGAAATTTCCTATTAACTCATTTTGTTACTATTATATTGTGATTTTTCTGTTTTAAAAATTTAAGTGTCTATTACCTTGTTTTTTGTTTATTCTTAGAATGTATTTGTACAAGTTTTGATGTAAATATAGTGTTACAAGCGTCTTTAATTTATAATTTTAAATGTGCTTTATAATATGTGAACTAAATAATTTTCTTCCAAATTATCTTCATAAAATATTACTAATAATCTCTTGTACAGTGAAATTTAGTAATAAAAAAATAACCGGTTCAAAATTACACCGAAACAATAATTAGATTTTCATTTATGTTCTTTTTATTTAATCAATATATATTTTTTACGGGCACAAACATAAATTAGTGAGATCTAACATTCGAAAATATAGTTTTGTATTCGAATACTATGGAAATGAAACGAAGTATTATAATATTCGACATAAATCATTCGAGAACGAACAATTCCCCGATATCATCGGACGGATAATTTTATCGCGTATCTGCTTCTCGATGTAGTTCTCGAGAACAACGAGTACTTTTAAGAATCGAATTATGTTCTCGAATCGCCCATCACTAAATCGAATGAATGCTGTCTACGTAACGAAGTTATTCGTATTAATTTCACGCGGTGTAACAGTTTTTTTCGTAATAAATTAAAAATATGACGTGATAAAAATTTCAAAGTTCATATAATCATATTTTCGAATGTTTCTATTATTTTCTAGTTTGGCCGAATTATTCGGTATAAAAATTACCGTTCGCGAAGAAAGTGAATCGTGTAGCAAAATAAAGGCTCGTATTTTTGAACCTTACGCCGATGAAGCCTATGAACTATTTCGAGGAGATGATAAAATATATTACCGAAACAATGGGGAAATAGCCTTACCACCGGGTAAAACAAATAATGAAGACGATACTCAAAAGATTGCGGTTAAATCGGATTCAGATGGTTTTGTAAATGGAAAGTAACTGATAAAATAAAAAGGCAGGACACATCTATTATTTTAAATCGTACGCGTAATTATGTGCGATTACATCGTATACTGATGAATATAATACGTTGATTTATAATTTTAAAACGTTTTTTTTTTTTTTTTTTTTTTTTTGTATAGTATATATGTGTCTTATTTATTTCTAAAATTCGTTTATTCATAGTAAACATACTGTATGCTAGGAATCTGTTGTAGCCGGCCTTGGAGCAGTATATGGCACTTTAATGGGACGAAGAAGAAGAAAAATCGTCTCTGCGATGTGTATATTATACATAAAATAACACTCTTGACGATGTAGAGAAAGTCATAAAATGGAATCAGCGTTTTCACTTTTTAAATATTTTTATCAAAATTATGTTGGAGAATTGAAAATTGCAACAATTTTCGAAACGTTTCGAAATGAACACGTTAAAAAGATACCGAATGTACTATAATTGAAAAATTTGAAAATTGTTAAAAAGCTTTTTATATAGCCACCGAGTAGAACGGTATGATTATCTAAAGTTAGTGAGCTCTACAAAAAAAAATAACATAGCGTTTTATTAACGTTTATTTATAACGCATTCATAACGTACATTTGAAGATTTCAATGAATCAATAAATGCACCGAAGTCGTTGGATATTAGGTATATAATTTCAGAAGAAAAAAACCAACATTTTTTAACACGCGTATATTTTTGCCCATGACACCGGAAGGAAGTATTTCTTATTATCTCTTTCGAAATTCGTCAGTATTTAGCCGCTCTTTTAGTAAATTCCGTTTTTCTCGTGGTGTACCTGGTAAGTTTATTATTTTCGATATTGCGCATACTGAAAACACGTTTAATTTAAATAAAATGTATAGAGTAAGTGATCACAGAATCTACATTGTTGAATTTTACATCATGATAGTCGTAGAGCTTAGGCGATCGCTAGAGTTCGTCCAACAGATTCTGCGTTGTCTGCCAGTAATCGCTTTAGTGAAGACATGTTTGATCAGCTTTTATTATTTTGTAACCAATCTGTTCTCCTTTCAGTACTTCTCTTCCCTTACATCTGTCCTTGTACAACGACGTGGGATATTTTATTATTATTATTTTTTCACTCTGATAATATGGTCGAAATATGATACATTTCTCTGTATAATGTGATTTTTTAATATTCGGTCTGTACTAACCTTTAAACATTCTTATTTGACACATCTTGGTCATTGAGAGGATTCTCAACATTCTCCGATGAATACATATTTCTATAGGCTTCATAACTATTTAATTTTTTTTTTATATATAGTTAAATGCGTAGGTTCAACGCTATGTAACAGAATTCAATGAACGTAACAATGAAAAATATGTTATACGAAGACTATAGGTGGCTGGCTATATAATAGATGATTTTACATCATACTTTTATATTTTAATGCGTGGTGTTTGTGATTGTGTAACGTATTAGATAGGTTTATGTGTAGTAATTCCCCGATTAGTGTGTCAAATTAACACAAAAAAAAAAAAAAAAAATAAAAAATAAAAAGAACCGTTAGCGGATAATAATTTAACGATAAATTTATGATTGCTCCTTCATTAAGGTACTTGCTAAAAGTAACAACATTATTTATTTATTGTAATAGAACAAAAATAGGTTGCGCATTAATAATTTATTCCTTACGAGTCCACTGTAATAATCTTTTTTTTTTCTTTTAAATTATAGCAGATGACGGGAAAGGTTCACTGCACTTTATATGCTATACAATTAAATATATTAATATGATTATGTAAGAAGTATTTTAGATTACTCCCAGTAAATTAATGCCGGTTTCGATTCATTTATATATCTATACACGTATACATAACATAAAATATGGACTTTTTTTTTGTAAATTAAAGGATAAATAAAAAATTCAATCGAAAAATACATATACTCGAGATTATATCTATATATATGCATATATATAATATATGAGAGGCCGCTTCTCATAGTCCAAGAGTTTGCCGCTTCATTTTCAAATTACAAGTTATGTACTCCTAATTTACGGAAGTGTGCTCCACACCCTATATAATATATATATTCGATACAGAAAATTTTTATTTCTCATTTCCCTTATTTTAAATATAATTTAATTCGCTATATTAAAAGAAATTACTATAGATAGACTATATTACGAAACTCGGTTTTTTAATCATATAAAACTGTGTATATTACATTCCTGTCTATAGTCTGAGATTGTCAGATGTAGTTTCTTCTTTTTCATTATCAACATTTGACTCAATGGTACAGTACGATAATGTTCACGAGGCACTCATAACAAAAATAATAACTCTTGGAGCGTTACTTATCGCTCTTTATACGTCCGTTGTTTCATTCAGTTGAATCTACGCATATTACGTTAAATGCGCATAATATATGTATGCAGATATCACAGTACAGCTATGACATTTTCAAAAATTGGTCAAATAAAACTGAAAATAAAGTGTATGATAATTTTCTGTCAAATGTGAGGTTTAATAATTCAATTTATTCTTTAGTTTAAGTGAAATGAGAATATATTTTTTTTTTTTATTCACCCCATTCCGCTTAATCAGTGGGGCAAGTTTATTGATCTTTTCCGCGTACATTGAATAATACGTAAATTATTAACTAACTAATATTTAATGTGTGTAGATTGAATTGTAAACTTAAAGAATAACACAGAAATTGCATATTTAAACTGGTTACATTATAAAGTAACGGTGATGATTAGTCACCATTACAATTTAAACATAATAATGAAACAAACACATATTTACATTATTAACATGAAAGAAAATAACACTACTAGTTACATCGTAACTACTATTTAAATATTAGTTGCAAAAATATCGAGTACACAATGTAATTCTTACAAGTAACTCATGAATTGAAAGTAAATAATTTTTTTTTAATCATTTGGCTTATATTGGGATAACATTTATATTACCGAATTAGTTAATAGCATTACTTGAAAATCACTATTACTATCATAATTAATATTTTTAATATTATGGATAACTTACTTTAAACATTTTGAGTCAACGTTTTTGATTTCATAGCTAACTTTTCCCCTCATTAAATCATGAAAAAAAAGAGTAGCATTCTGTCTATTCATGTCTAAGATTAATGACGTATTTGCGCGTATATTAGTTCAGAGTTTACTAATTTAAATCGATAAAGGTACTCTTAAAAGTTACCATGTCCTGAGAGTGTATCTGTGCGTTAAAGAAGGTGATATTCAGATTTTTCATTTTAAGTTTATTTATTATATTTAGAAAGAAGAGATAAATCCTCATCCCACAGCGTGATTGCCAAACACTGTTAATGTCATTACGAATGTTATTTTTTAATAATGTCATAGCCGGTGCGGTTACTGATGTTTGCTTAATAACACTATTTGAAAAGTATTTAAGAGAAGAGACAATTTCTAAGCTTTTGACTATTCTATCTTCTGAAATTATTGTTCGTCCAATAAGGAATAGATCTAAAGGAAGGATATTGGAAATCACACAAGAAGCTGAAGAAGAGGTGGTTCTATAGAATGAGGAGATGTTTAATATAAATTTTCTCCGATGTTTATTGATTTTTAAATAAATTCGGGACCTATACCCATAAACAGATTGACTTAGTCCTTTGTATAGTTCTTTATATGGTAAACCATAATTATTATGAAGTAATCTACGTAGTTTATCGGCTTACTGCATTTTAATGTTCATTGAATCTATATGAGCTGTAAAAGTAAGTTTTTTTATCTATTAATATATCAAGGTACTTAATTTTATCAACAAAACAGATCGATTTACCAGAGATTATTAACATTGTTCAAACAAAAGTGTTTCACATTCTTCAAACAGAAAACGCTAATCCAATATTTCTATTTTACTTAAATTTGTGTAGCGATTAATATTAATCAACTATAGAATATAAAATGTTCCATAAGGTGGGGCCTAGAATTGATCTCTGGGGTACTCCTCACGAAATTTGTTTTGTAGCGGTGGTATTGTTAATTTGAAGTCGTGAATGTCTTATGAAAATAATGATAATATTAATTAGACAAGGATTCATTTTATAATCTTTTAATATTTGAATAATAGCGGACCATTTGCAATTATCGAAAGCTCCTTTAATATCAAAAGTTATAACAAAAGTAGAGGATCCACTAACGCTGTTACTAACTTATAAACTGCTCCTTCAGCAGAATGGTCTTTTCTAAAACCAAACTTGATTTTCATGCAGGATTTGTTTTTCATCAATTTCTTTTAATAAGTATGCATTAATTATTTTTTCATAAATTTTTCCAAACGAGTTTAAGAGCGAAATAGATCTATATCCTGAAACTTCCATTTTATTTTTGTTGGGTTTTTGTAATAACTTTACATCTGCAATTTCCCAAGCAGACGGGAAAAGTTGAGCTTTAAGACATTTATTAAAAATAGAGAACAGTAAATTAGGGAAATATATAAATTGTATTTGAAATCTTATCACTGGCTGATGCTTTCCTATTATTAAGAGATTTAATAATATTCGATATTGGTCTTGAGACTTGCAGAAAATTTTTCAGCATTCATTAATTTTAAGTCAATGCCTTTTTTTTTTTTTCAGGGAAGAAGTAGCCCAAGAAAATTTTACTTTTCATGATCGTCAGAAAAGGTGTTGTTTTGGTATTTAATTTCAGGTATACTGAATCTTAAATTTTTCCATAATATATTTATAAGTTTTACCCTAAGCACTAGACTTGCTGATAAATTGTTTGCAACTATTTAGTTTGGTTTGAACAATTAGTTTTTTATATTTTTGGTTCAGTACCTTAAGTATTAAATATCAAACGTCTAAAGTGACTCTATTTTCGATTTTTTTTCCTTATTATATTTATCTGATCTTTAATTTTTTGTAACTCTTGACCACCAGTCCTTTAATGGTGGATTTGATAAAATGGCACAACAATCAATATTCTCTGAGAGGAAGGTATTAAGGCTAGATATTTTTTCATCAATCACTTTGGAGTTATTATTTAACGTAATATCATCTATGTATTTATTAATAATGTCGTCACTAGTAATAGCTATTTATTTATCTTGATTTTATTATATTTGTCCATGCTATTTTTGGTAAATGAAGCGTGTAAAGTAATATCAAGGAGTTTATGAGAGATGAGTTCCGCACGAACAATTTCAAGCGTAAATCTTGAATGAACTTTATGTGAAACAATGAGGTGGTCTATAATACTAGATCCATTATGATTTTCAAAGGTAGGCGTATTATTATTTAAAATTATAAGGGTATTGCTATAGATTAAATCATAAAACATCCGAGAATTTTTATTCGTAGTAAATTTTCTTTCAAGGCTAGGTAAGCGTATATTAAAGTCTCCTATTGAATCTAGGTTTAAGTTATTCTTTATTATGAAGTCAATATTAGCGGTTCTCTCTCTTTATTGGATGATAAATAACAGCCTATGAAATGAGAATATTGAAATAAACAAATATGTTTTTAAATGAAAGAATTTTAAAATGCGTGTAATTAAAAATGATCAGTTTAAACTTGTCAGAAAACTTACTGACTTGCGGTTATGATGATTATCCAAAGTTCAATGGAGTAAACCATGACAGATATCCTTAGGCAGCAACGGGATACTACGATAAATTATCGCACCATATGATCAGATTTGTACAAGAGTGTAAACTGTTTTCCAACTGAGCTCCAAACAAGTGAGAAAAGTTTTGAATGTTTAGAATGGAGGTTTAGGCTGAAAATATCAAACTTACGTTATGCTAATAATACAGCATTGGTAGCATCGAATATAAAAAATATGCTGCAAACACTGAAGAAATTCTTCTTATTACGACATCTCCAGTCGAAGGTCGGCGACTATCATAGCTACTAAACCCTTATCTCTGTACGTATGTTGCAGTTGAGGTGCTGATATTTGATACTATCTTCTCATATCTGCTTCTTAAGAAACATTTTTTATGACCAATAATTTCACCATATTGTACAAGATGGAACCGGTGATACTTTTCTGGATGTCTATGCATGTGTCCATAGTATTTTAACTTTCTGGTTTGGATGGTACAGAGCATCTCAGCTTGATTTGATATTTTATTCAGCACTTCTCTATTGGTCACGTGATCTAGGTATGATACTTTTAGTCTTCTGCGATAAGTGTACATCTCAAAAGCTGCGATTTTCTTCTCCAAAGTTTGTTTGCGAACCCAGCTTTCCATACCGTATAGTAATATTGACCAAATGTAACATTGGAGTAGATCCGTAGTTGTAATTTCAAATCCTTTCGAGTTATCTCATGTTAAGAAAAGTTTTCCTTGTTTTCTCTATTCGTGCTCTCATCTCTACTGATTGATCTATTTCCTCATGGAATCATGTACTAAGATATTGAAATTTTGAGACGCGTTCAATGTCTGTACCAACGATAATTAATTTTTTCTTCTTTAATTTTTATCCTCTATCTTACTGCTAGCCATTTGGTTTTGGTGATATTTTTGTGTAGTCCGTGTGGTGTGCTGATCTGGATTACGCCGTTTAACATGTCCCGTAAATTCTCAAAGCTGTCTGCAACACTAAAACGGTATAGTCAGCATAGCGGATGTTTAGATTTCCACCAATTATGAACATAAGCGCTGGACGATTAGATTGAAGTAGTTTTATTAATTCACATTCCATCTTATCAGGACCAACGGCTTTAATTTAGTTAGCATAGAGTTTAATGGTTAAACTGATTATAATATGGAAATATTCTGTTTTAAAAATGTTAAGGTTCAGCTCATGCACTTTTTTCAATATTTTTGTGGTGTAGAAACATGGACTATTAAAAAGTATGAATAAAGTCACATAAATAGTTACAAAATATCACGTTAGGGACAACTGAAAAACACTAATGCATTTATTTGAAAAGAAATTGGCATAATATTTTGATTATCAACTGAGGTCGTGTGGACTATTAAATTTTTTGGTCACATAGCATATAATCACGATAAAACCGAAAAAACGATAGTTATGTGGTTTTAACCACGATATTCCTATAAGACAATTTTGGTCGAAGGAAAAAAGTCGCCAATAAGTATATATATATATGTTTATATAAATGCATCTTAATGCGTATATTCTCTCCTTTAATATAATTTACTTTTAAAGAAAAGTTCGAGAATACAATATTTTAAACTTAATAACCTAATAAAATAAAGAAAAGTGAAAACGTTTCGGAATCAACAGGGACAGATGACACAACATTTCTGAAGAATTTTTTTTTTTCGTTGTACCGGTATAAAATACCACAACCAACGGTGCTAAAAATTAAAACGAGGAAAGGAAGTAGAAGGGGATAGGAAACAATAAAGGCAGAATTAAGTATTCGCCCAACGACTCCAATGAGTCGACTAGCCTAGGAGGTTTGAGGATAAGATTAAATCACGTTGAATCAGATTTGTTATATTTAGGTAATAGGAAGGGCGTCGCGGCACCATTTTCTTCTTTTCAAGCGTCTCTGGGGATTGTCCGGCAATGTGATCGTATACATTCTGCTTATGTTTGGATTAGCACTATTTTGTAATTTATCGAAAAATCTCTTGTACTGTTCAGCGTAAGTTTCTTGAATCGATGGTATGAGGTCATTATGAAGCGTTAAATTTGAAACATATCTCGGCGCGGACGTGATTGTGCGTAGTATTTTCGCCTGTTATCCGTAATAGATTGCTTTTACATGTGACACCATATAGCTCGATTCCATATTTCCAGATCGGCGCAATGATTGTTAAGTATATGCATCTTTTGACATTCAAGTTAAGACCTGATTTTTTTTCCAGCAACGGGTGCAACATTCTGGCACGAGTAATCCTTGTCTGCGCCACGTGGTAACGCCACATCAGCATCCTATCCATGAACAATCCCAAGTAACGTACCGAGTCTGTCTGCGGAATTTCAGTGTCGTCGATTTTTAACTTTGGACACGTTACTTGCCGATTGGTAAATGTGATGTGTTGGCATTTTACTGGGTTAAACGATATGCGCTAACGCTGTGCCACTTAGTCGGTTTATGTGGTTTTGAACCGCCGCGTTTGCATAATCTGGATTTGGATTAGACGCGAGGATCGGCAAAAGTGGCCACAATTGTTAAGTTTGAAGTGGGTAAGTCGCTGGTGTAGATGGAGTACAACAGCGGGCCAAGTAAACTACCCTGCGGTACTGAAGATAAAATTTTTCGCTCTTCTGAGAAGGAATCATTAATTCTAACGACAAATGTCCTTTCGACTAAGTATGATTTAAAGAATGCGTATAAATCCGGTTGCACGCATTTTCGAAGTTTGTAGAGCAATCCTGGATGCCTAACTTTGTCGAACGCCTGCGCGACGTCAAGGAAGACAGCCGAGCACACCTCTCCTTTCTCTAAAGTTGACGAGATTGCGTCGATCAATCGGTGACACTGTTGTACAGTGGAATGATCAGCGCGGAAGCCAAACTGATAGATTGGTATTATTTTGCTACCGGTATTGATCGTTATTGCAGCGTATACGCGATTTAAAATTAATTTTTCGAGTACTTTAGAAAGCGAAGAAAGTAAACTGATCGGTCGATAGGACGAAACGGATGTTTTTGATTTGCCTGGTTTAGGTAGCATGATTACAACTGATTTTTTCCATACTTTAGGGAAGTAACCGATACGTAATATGGCGTTGAAAATATAAGAAACTAGAATAGCCGTTTTCTGGGGTAAATGTGAAATGATTTCACCAGTAAGCTTGTCAAGTCGAGGATCCTTTCGTAGTGGTATTTTTTTGAGACACTGAGATACTTCTTTTGGTGAAAAGAATTTTATAGCATGTTGCGACTAGTATGGCTCCTTCAACGTATTCTGTATATTCTTCATCATGAGCAGGATGTGGAGTAAAGACTGTACTAGGGTGTTCTGCGAAGGCATTTGCTTTCTATTTGTCCGATTTAGCCCACGTATTATTCAATTTTATATTGTAAGGTTCATTCGACTGTCTCAGTAATTTTGTTGTTGTATACCACAGTGATCTGTTATTTTAGTTCAACGACTGTAAACGAGATTTGAAATAATTATTTTTATATTCGTTTATTTTATTTTTTAATTCGGTTTGCAGCTTCGTATAAATTATTTTTAAGGACGGATATCGAAGACGCTGCCAGTTTTTTCTGGCTGCCCGAGATTTTTTAATTAATCATCTTGTATCGAGCGGAAGATATACGTTTTCCTGCGAATTGTTCGAATCAGAGTTTTTTGCGTTAACACAAGAATATTCATAGTGTGCTTAATAATCATAACAATAATTTCGCGGGAAAATTATTAGTGCATGCCTCATTAAAACTTAATTTTAATATTTTATCCCCCGAAGAACCCACTTTTTTCCCAGACTGGCAAAATGGTAAACCTAGTGTAATTATTAACAAGACGTTTTAACAAAATTACTATTCCTGTTTCATTGTCGTGTTTATCGTCGAATCATAACCCGATTATTTCTTACATAATGCCTGTTGCAAACGCAGCCACATTACAGCAACCCATAAGAAAAATATTTTTATATAAACATGCAAACTGGTCTGAATACAGACGAAATATTGAGCAGGAATTAAATCTCCGCGATACTTTTGAGAATGATACCGTATTAGATGAAGGAATCACTAAATTTACTAACGCAATCTTGGCAGCTGCTGACATAAGTATTCCTAAGAGAGCATCACATATTTTTTGTAATAAAAAGATTAACGTGCCTAATTAAATTAATAAAATGATCTCTCTAAAAAATTATTATAGGCGTCACTCAAATAAAAGCAAATTTACGGCCTCATACAAAATATTAAGAATTATATATGTCATGCTTGTCAGACTTACAAAATTTTTGTTAGACAACTGGAAAAACAAAAACTGGAACAATCTACTTGCGGCCATTCCACCTGGTACTAACAACCTTTGGAAAATAACTAAGCACCTAAATCGATAGGTATTATCACTACCACCACTATATGATTCGATCAGGCAAATATCCGTATACAAAACTGAAGAAAAATTGGAGCTACTTGCTTCGCACATTTATAATATTTCGGATAGTTGCGGAACTAAAGTCCCACGAACGCACTATTATAATGTGACCAAAACAGTTAAAAATACGATAATAAATTCAGCAAATGTGCATCTACATGCAAACACCTTCACTACGCCTGTTGAGATTCAAAATTACATTAAACAGTTAAAAAATAAGGAATCATGCGATGACGACGGACTTTCTGTGGCAATGATTAAAAATCTACCGAACAAAGCCATTATTTATTTTACTAATATTATTAATAGTATGTTCCGGTTATCTCATTTTCCCACAAAATGGAAAATTGCTAAAATTATAGTGTTGCCAAAACCAGGTAAAGATAACAGTAATATCAATAACGTACGGCCAATTAGTTTGTTAACAAACTTCAGCAAAATAGCGGAAAAAGTGATTTTGCGCAGGCTACGAGTTTATTCTGATTCAAATAATATTCTAAGAGATGAGCAGTTTGGTTTTAAACCTAAGCATTCTACGGTTCACCAGCTAGCTCGAATAGTGGACACTATTACTGATAACTTTAATCTCAAGAAACACACGGGAATGCTGTTAATCGATGTTGAAAAAGCTTTTGATACAGCTTGACACGACGGAATATTATATAAAATGATTAAATTTAAATTTCCAATATTACTTATTAAATTGATTAAATCATACTTAAGTCAGAGAACATATTACGTTACGAATTACTTCGAAAAATCGCCAATTAAAACACTAAATGCCGGGGTTCCTCAGGGAAATATACTCGGGCCTTACTTATTCCTAATGTTAATGAATGATCTTCCAGAACTGCCTTTCGTTAGTGCCGCGTTGTATGCTGATGATCTTGCTTTATATACATCCTCTTATAGGACAGATACGATATATAACCGATTGCAAAAGGCTGCAATTAAAATATTTAAATATTACAACAGATAGAACTTAAAATTAAATGAAGAAAAATCAGAAGCAATTCTATTTATTCGGAGACGACCACTACCGCTAACTGAAATTACAATAAATTCTAAAAGAATTCCTTGGGTCAAACAGGTTCGGTATCTAGGAGTTATCTTAGATAGCAGATTAACTTTCAATAACCATATTACTTTCGCTATAGATAAAGCGCATAAATCTATGCATACACTTTTTCCATTATTTAACAGAAAATCGGGTGTTAGTTACGTAAACAAAAAATTAATCTATACGGCTGTTATACGCCCTAGATTAACCTATGCTTGCCCTGTATGGTCATCAGTGTCTGATAGTACATACAGGAAACTACAAATAGTTCAAAATCATTGCTGCAGAATTTCGTTGAATGCAACGCGATATACTAAAATTTCTAATTTACATGATCATTTAAATATCCCTTACATACATTCGTTTATTAGTAAAATCTCAAAAAAATTTTACGAAAACTGTAAAACTCATCAAAATAAACTAATACGTGTAATAGGAAATTACAATATGGAACATCTACGCATACGTTATACTAAGTATAAGCATCGTAGATTAAAACATAGATTTTTGTAATTATTAACCTATTGTTAAGTACAGATATTTTAAGTTAAATTATGTCTAAAAACACTGCTTTTCGTTTTGTTGATTTATTGACTTTTTAATTTTTGTTACCTTCAGGGTGTGTCTTTTTTGTAGTTTTTTTTTTTTAATTTTTTCCTGCACTATTTCTAAAGTAATTTCAAAGTGTACTATAAGTTTTGTAATTATACATATTTAGAATTGCTAAGGTTCATGTATAGGTACTTAGCTTTAAGTTATGAAAGAAAATTGTTTTCGGTTTATGCTTAAAAATATAATAAAGATTTTTCATTTTTTATAACATTAAATCTTTAACCGCAGATTCGATGTCGTCTTCATTTTTTAATTTTATTTTAAGATTTACGTTATTTTAGATCATAGTAGAGAACGTATTCCAATCTGTAGTTAATTCTATTTACAAGTCCTTGTGGAATGTCTGTTCGTTTACTATGCACATCTAAGACCGCAATGACTGGAACATGGTCTGATGATAAGTCAATAGCCGTTTTACATTTAATATTAGATGTTTGTAGTCCTCGTATTATATAAAAGTCTAGTACATCCGGGAGTCTATTTCATTGGTTTGGCCAGTATGTAGGAGTTCTCGGCGAGAGAATAAACGAGTGAGTTGTCTCGAATAACTTTATCAAGTTTTCTTCAAGATTGGTTTCTTTATTCTCGATCCCCATGAGCTACTTTTGGCATTATAATCGCCGCCGCATACAAATTTATTTCCCAACGCTCTAAAAATGGAGTTGTACTCAGTCTCTGGTATCTGAAATTCCTTGTGTCGATAAATTGCAGCGATTGCAAGGTCGTTTACAAAGGTTTCGATATTAACCGCTACCATCTGGTATGCAAGAGTACTCCGTGCAAAATTTTTATATTGCTTGAGGGTGTATGAAATTTTTGTTTTCTGAACAACCAGTTTTTTGCAGCATTTAAATATTAATTAAAGTCGTTACATGTTGACTTGCTATTAAATTTGTACATGGTACTGACTTAGATCTACTAAGGGATTTAAGATAGAAATTGTGTTGTGTTGAAAAATCATTAATTATTTTATTGGTTTAAGTGGTATGCAATTATGCATGTGCAGATTTCATGATGAAAATGTTTATAAAGTGATTGTGCTGATGATGAGTTAAACTATCTAAAATATAACGATAGCAATCAAAAATTTTTATTAGAACACATTTACATAAATCCAATGATTAAAATACTAGGAGACTATTCCAGAAATGATGGTTCAAACTGATGAATGAAGTTACTATTTAAATTATATTAACATTTGATACTTAAAATTTAAGTAAACGATTAAAATAGGGGATGAAATATACGAGATAAATAAAATAGTGTACTTTTTATTATAATTGTTTTTGAATACAACTGGTTTTATTATTTCACTACTTATTCTAGACTTGAAAACAAATTACTTGGTAACACTGACTCATCAACGGTATTCGACGTTTGTTTTTATCCTGGACTTCTTTCTGGTGTTTACATTGTTTAGTGTTTGCAGATTAGCTTTATACTTATATGGTTTTAATTGTTGGAATTGAAAGATATTACGTTATTAGTAATATGAACACAAGTATATCCCGATCATACGATGAATTTGATGAAGAATGTATGTCATACAACGATGTTACGGACACTTCCAGTTGCGATTCATCGTTATGTTGTAGTTCGCATTGTTCAGGGTTTGTGTACCATAATTTATCCTATATTAGAAATACTATTATGAAGATGTGTCCACGTTTTTAGCATTTTAATACATCTATATTGGAATAAGACGGTACTAAATTTAGAAAAAAGTATAATTAAAAAGTAGAATGAGCTTGGGATAAACCACGTCATTTTAAAAATTATTTAATGCTTTGGAAATATTGAATATGGAAATTGGTCTTATTTCTAAAACAAATTCGCATAATTTCTGGAAAAAGTGATGAATGTATAGTAATTATAAAAGGTTTATAATTGATTTAGAATACAAGCTTTAGCAATTTATAAAAATGAATTAGGGCGAAACCACGATACTCGCGGTTAAAATTATTTTATTTTTTAATAGACTTAGAGAATAATTAATTGTTTAAATTTATTTTCGTCTTCGCACGAATCGTATAGCATTTTAATTTTTATCGTATTTTTTTTTCGTTTTCCGCGCTATGTACAGCAGCTAAGCTAGGAGCGCGGCCAGCAAATTTAAATTTTGTTGAATTTAAGGAAGACGAATTTTGGATTTTGGGACATTCTGTTAAGAGGTGGTGGATTATAATTGGAATTTTATATCTATCACAGGTTGGTTGGGCTAGTTTTTGGAATATATGTCTATGTGTAGGTTACCGATCCGGAGGCGACACAGCACCACCTAATCCCTTCGATCTTCAGGTTGAAACTTCCATTCGCAAACTGATGGTTTTATTGCATGTAGGTGTGATGTACTCTGATGTTCCGTTCATCTTTTTTGCCACAACATTCAAAATAGGCCCTTGATTGCTTCCTTGATATCGCTGAGTGGGATCTTAATGCGTAGTGCTGGACGAATTTTGGATGTTTCTTTTGCTGCTAGATCGGTCATATGATTTCCTGGTAGGTTTAAGTGGCCCGGAATCTATAAGAAGGTTATCGAGTTATCGTCGCTCGATATTTCTGTATGATATATTTGTGGAATCTGCGATCTAATGATTTGATTTTCGTTGGATGTGATGTAAAACTGCTATGGAATCCGTAGCTATCGTTATAATATGACGGTAGGATTTTGGAGGTCTGCGTAGACCACTTAACTTGGATTTTTTATATCTGCATTTTTAAAATATAGCTAATTAGCCATCAAACGAGCGCGACTATGATGTACTGTTTTATAATGTGGTATTAATATTAAATATTAAGGAAATGTAACTAGGTACAAATCTCGGGATTTATTAGAGGTGTTATTGTAATCGAAAAAGCTGGCGGGCATTCGTTTCTTATCGGGTTATTAAATAATGACCAAATATACGGGCTACGCGATATTTCACGAATTTTTCTATTAGACTAGTTACTTGAGAACGCTGTTGGTATAATATTTGGAAAAATCCTTGAAAAAATTTAATCCAGTTGGAAAACATAAATATAACGTTAATGCAATAGACTGGTTTCAATTTAATGTTTACAAAAAAGTGTTTATGATATTAATAACTTTCACGAAAGTTACGTAATGATGCGATAATTTATTAATATACATGTATTAAATGTCCTTATGTTATAGTTCGGTTCCCGAATGGGAAAATGAAATAGATGAATTTAACAGGTTATATTATGTCAAAGTTACTCCTTTGGTCGATGATGTTTCACAGAAATTGGAAAATGAAAAAAAGACAACGACAATTAAAGGAAGTGTCATACAAAGTGAAAAATTGACTAAGTTTATACGAAAAAGAAAATGTAAACTAAATAAGAAAAACGGTTCACTTCGACATAGACAACAAAATGTAAACAAGGTTACTTTTATGGATTCGCAGGTAATGCACAGATCTCGATGCAACTTAAATAAAAAAAATATTTAAAAATAAATATTAATACAAAAATAATTTTTTAACTAATCATTTTAATTGCCGTATTCATAGCTAAAATAATTTAAAAGAATTTAATATTGTTGTATTATTTCAATCAAATGGAGAATGCAATTTGAGATATTTACTATCATTCTGCATTGCTAATGGTGTTTTTCGTATTTTATAATTAAATTATATAAACTCTTTTAAAATGATTATCAATTTAGCGGTATGCATTAACTTAATCAAATATAAACCAAACAAAATATAGCACCAATAATCACTAAAAATTTTTTATTGCGAAGCTTTTCGATAATTACGTTATTTTCAAGCACCACAATTGGTAATATTTATTTGTGCGTGCTTGAAAATGACGTAATTCTCGAAAAGCTTCGCAATAAAAAACTTTTAGTGATTATGGGTGTTATATTTTGTTTGGTTTATAATTAATAAAAAAAACTACTCTCCAATATATTCGACATTTAATCAAATATTGTGATGTTTTTAATGTTTTGTAATTTTATTTTTATGTGATGTATGTGCGTTTGTACAGGAAGGAGAAGAGAAAGAAGTCATGTTGAAAATTTCGACGAATTCGTTAAATTTGGGTCGACGGTCGACTTTATCAGAAAATTATTTAGGATTAATTACTAGTACATTCGAGGACAATAAAAGGATTATGATTGCTGGATTTGTACCAAATGGATTAGCTGCGAACTTGAAGAGTATAAAAATTGGTACGAAATGTTATTATATACATTAAATGATATTTAGTAACCGGCGTTATTGTGTTAAATATTGAAGTCTAAATTATAAGCGAGTTATCATGTAATCGAGATATATTTAAATTTAAATGTTAGTATACATCGATAAACACATTTATTATTCATTAATAATATAAACGAGTAAAAACTTTATTATCAATTAAACATTGTAATTATCATATTTTATCAGTATTCGACTAGGACCTGTTAGTTTTCTCTACAGTTACGAAAGTTTACATGCAAATCACACTAACGTGTCTCATTCGTTTCCTTGTTCTTTATGTTTTATTTGAATTTAATTTAGCTCGGTTATGTTTATGCTGTTAATACCCTTTGGTAACATTCAACGTTTACTTAGACTTATTACGTGATATTCAAGAAATCATTTATCGTATTATCATATCGTATTTGACGCGATGGTCTCTTCATCGGTATTATAGTGTTCGCAACCAGATAAAAGTTAACAAGTTGAGCAGAATTTTTTACACAGAAGAATCTTTTATGCAGATATATTTTCAATAAGAGCGGAATATATTTTTCCAGCTGATCATGCATGTCGATAGTGACATGGAGAATTAAAACCAAAAAAACACGTAAATCGATAAAAGTCATGTCCGATGGTTATTCAACTTGCTCCTGCGATCCTTAAAGTGATCTAACAAATAAAAATTAATTATTTTCCTCGTGTACAAAATTAATTGTTAGCTAAAGTTATTTCACAAATTACTTTAAGCTTATCGAAAAAAATTTTTGGCAAAGGAATTGTAATATTGAAAACGACAAATATGAAGAGGTTGTTGTTACACAGTAATCAAATTGTCCTATGGTGATTAAATTAAGAAGATCTCGTATGTATTTGTTAATTCGTATGAAATCTACGTTTCTTAATATTATTTAATATTTAAGCAAAAAGTTCTGAATTGTCAACTTTTTAAAAGTATAATGAATTTATCAAATGATGAAATATTGTTTACTACATAATTTTCAGTTTGCGTTTATATTAGTTATTACAAGATGTGATGGAGGTATGTTCATAAAATTATAGTTAATCGAATAATGGAAACAATTTCGGTTGAGTTAGAAAAACGGGTTTTTCAGTTTTTTTTTTCACTTTCAGATAAATTTCAATCTAGGTGAAGCGGTTAATAAGAAATGAAGATGCAAGGAATAATAAAACGGACTATGACGCTTGTGGAACGATAGCCCACTGGCGACATTCTATCACTACCAGTTAATGAATACGGTGTGGAAGATCGAGGGGAGTTAGCCGATTAATTCACCTGGCTTCGTCACTGCTATTCCGCGAATTAATAACCAGCGGACTAGAGTACCTATCTAGCCTTTGCGGGTACTGAGCGCTGTATGCTCGTATTCCATTTTTGACCTCTCTGGTACCTTCAGATCTCTGTAAAGATGATCATTTCGAATGCATCAAGGTGCGTTAATTAGGATCTCAGTACCTTAGATTGGAATCGCTGAATAATTTGAATTGTTGAACCGCAAGCAGTTTCCCATGATTGTAGTCTGTAAGTCCACACTGGCTTGAGCATGGTATTATAAAGTACCAACTTCGAACTCAGAGAAAGCTCAGATTTCCTTCCTAAAAGCCAATATATCTTGTTGAATCTCAGTTTTAGTTCCGTACTTTTTTTTTTCGAATATGATCTTTCCAGCACAAGCGGCGATCCAACCACATTCTGAAGTACGCGACTTTGGTATCTTGTGATAGAAGTCCATGAAAGTATGTAGGAGGACGGGTGTCGCGTCTAGTCGTGAAAGTCACCTGCACCGATTTAGAAGTATTGATCTTGATTCTCTACTTGCGGGTTCAGTCCCGGAAAGAGTCTAAGCTAGATTGCAACTGGTCGGTTACTTCAACTTTGTACGGGCTTTTTGATAAAACTGTGTCATCCACAAATACTGACTTTATTTCAACAGTTTCTAAAATGTTTCTACACTTATTTCGTAACCACAAAATATAACAATTAATATTATACGTAACTTATTTATTAGCTGTAAATCAAAATTAGCGATTTTTGCTATTACTACGGTATTTTTGGGAAAACGTTCGGCAGTGTTTTCATCATTAGTGTTATCAAAACTGGGTTTTGATTTATCAATTTTTTCCTTTTTCTATGCTCGGGTTACTATTTTCGAATAGGTAATTTATACGCTAGATGTATGGATTTATAGAATGAGCTTAAAATATACATTAAATATCAAAGTTAATTTATACATTCAGTAAACTGTATGAGATGTGCAGTTTGTTCAAGTTTTGAAGATATAAAATAAATTTGGACAATCAGTAGTAACAAAAACGTCAATTGGAATAGTCAAATATAATTTAATATAGGGTATATAATGCAGCATACTTAAATTTCTAAATGTTTTCACAATTTGTTGACATATTGCCACATACGCTGTGTTTAAATAATTCTAGGAACGTTTAAAAATAACTGGCGTCAAATAACAAGATACACACTAGAAATAATACAAAAATATAATTGAAACAAATACAAAATACGCAGTTAACACAAAGTCTGATAAACAATCTAACTTATAAATGTTTTTTTTTTTTTAATATATATATATATAAAGGCGCAAACACATTTTCATTAAACACAACTCATAATTTGATGTCAGCTTATTCTACAGACAGCGTGGTTCTATGATGACTTTTCATTTTTGCTATTTTTGTACATGAATTGGCGGTCCTTACTATGTGTCGTTTTTGTTTTACTGAAATCAAGTGTGTGACAATTTCCTTCGTCTGTCAGTTCGGCTCGCATAAGCTCGTTTGACATATGTTGGGAACCCTCGCCGTTAATTGTATTTTCGAAGTAATACCCGGCCGATACCTGTGCCGCAACTATCATTCATATCATAAATTTCGACAGAGGGTGGGGGATTTTTCGAATAACAGCATTTATCTTTGTTAACTTATTCGTTTAAATAAAAATGTGCCACGTCCGTTATAAAAATCGCATCTGATGTGGTTTCTTCCGACTCAATTTTCCGTAACATCATCTCACTGATTGCAAATCTTGCAGCGTAATGGGCGACTGAGAACTATTGGGTGTAAACCATGTTGTATATTGGACGGTTGCTTGAGTATTGATGAAATATTCGTTATATTCGAAATAAATTTTAGTGTTTTCCGTACGTATATACACACGGCTTACTCAGATTTGATTGCATAGGCGCACATGTTGATGTTCGGCGAGATTGTAAAGAGATTCAGAGGACCTGTCTGCTCGTTTTTTTTTTTTAGTCTCTTAAGTTTTTTGCTCATAAGCGCGGAGATTTTTCGATAAATATTGATGTTCTAGATATATGTGTATAACGTAACTACTGAAATTGCAATAAACTCTCAATTATCCATATGCGTATTATCCGGTTTGTAGATTATCCGTGTTCATTTAGGACACGAAAAAAAAATTAAAGATAAACATTTTCACGGTTGTTATGCATATAATTTAGTCCGGTTTAGCTGATAGTATTGTAAAATAAGTAGTTTATATTTTATTTACGGAATTTTTTCAGCGGTAAATGTTAAATATTACTAGTGTGATATTACGTATATAAAACATGGACAAATGTAGACCATTTTAATATTTTTACATTGATGTTAATTTTTCTTTAATAAATGAAAAGCAGTTTTCCGACCCATCCCGGTGATTAACCCGGATAATCGCGAGTTCGCTGTACTTTTTTACACTCTCGTACATTTCAAGAGCATAAATATTCTAATATTTCGTAATTATTATTATTAGGTGATTGGTTAAAAGCTATTAATGGTAATTCAGTGACCGCCAGTAATTTAGATGCCGTATTGTCGAATATAAAATCATCGGCCGAGGTACATGTTTTATTATTTCGTCGTGTAACTTTGATAAAATCGTCTTATTATTTATTAATCCGCGAACAAACTGTATGTTGCGTATTTTATTTCGTAGCTCTGTAACCATTTATCGTATCGTTAACGTTACACTATTTTGCTTAATTTTTAAAAAAATCGGCACGTTTATAAATTAGTAATTTCTTTTTCATCTATATGTACATATATGCTGATGCGTGACGGATTTAAATGAGCCTACCCGCTAAATGGGGGTTGATCGTAAAAGATAAAATTTACGTTTTCTATTTACATATTTTTTATTAAGTGAACGTAAATTCATTGTATTTTATTAAATTAATTACAAATTAATATAGACAAGAAACAATATATTTATGCGTTATTAATAAACTAAATCAACGCGAATATAAAACTGTTTTAATAATATAATCCTTCCATCTTTTGTTTAGCCGTCCTTGGGTTCTTTTCCCATCGTATGGTCATCATCAGTTTTTTTTTTCCTATCTACCGTCTAATATTTGTGGATCATACCCACTTGTTCATTTTGTTCGTTGCTATCCTTTTACGAAATTTAAGTTTTATGGTAACAATAGCCAGACGTACGTTTGTAAATTAGGAAAAAAATATCCAAGAAATAACAGGAACAAGAAAACACATATTGCGTTACTACGCAGAAATTTGAACGATGAATATGAACTGCAATCAATTTCGTTGAAATGCGGGCGTTCAGAGACACTTGCTTAGAATTTCTTGGATAGATGAGGTGTCTAACCAAGAGGTACTGAATAGGTGCAAAGTCAACAGGTTGCAGTTAGTTGAAAATGTATATTTAAAAAAAAAAGAAGAAAAATATATTATAAATGTATTGTTCGATCCGAGAGAAAGGGCTTTTTGAACTTACTAGTAACACAAGGTAAAATTTGAGGAAAGGTGTCAGGAGAAGGAAATTAATGAAAGTAATTATTTTAAATATAGAAATTGGGACTTTTTCACGATTAATCAAAAGTCAGATGTCGATATTATATATATATATATATATATATGGTGGATCACGGATAATACCTTACACATTTGTTTTGCTTATAACGCATGAAGTAATGGTCGGAGAGAAACGTAGACTGTCGTATTTGGTTCCAGCAGATCCCTCAAAACATTCGAACTTTTGAAAAAGCATTGTGGTAGCCCGAATAATTTGCCGCAACACCGCTTTTACCGAATTTATCCAGTGTAATTTTTACTTATGGGGATACTTGAAATCGGAAGTATACATAAACAAACCACGAACCCTAGATCAGCTGAAGCCGAATATTCGTAATGAAATCGCCAGTATTCCGCGAGAAACGTTAAAAAAAAAATGTACGCCAATTTCGAAAAAAGGTTCGAAATTTGTATTTCTAATACCGGCCACCATTTAAATAATATCGTTTTTAAAACTAAATGATAGTTCATCTTTATACTTCCATTTCGTGCAATGACTTTTTTAATCGCTTTGAACTTATCGTTTTCTCTTTTTAAAACCGTCTATGTCTCCGATCCATACAACGCCATACTTTAGGGTAAAGCTGTTTACAAAGTGTTTTATCGTATTAACTGATATATTTTTTATAGCAATTCCTATGATGGTAATTTGAAGTAGTCGTTTATTTTCAGCGAATACAATTTTAAAATGGTTTTATTATGTCGTTACGTACAGCTCGTGTTTTCAGTTTAATTTTATTAATTTAGCCCTTTCAGTCGTACATTATAAAACCTTAATATTAAATTATAAGTTTTATACAATGTTTATTATACAATTCTCTGATTTTTGGACGAACCTTAGATAATTTTCAATGTATTTATATAAATATTTTTAAAATCTAGACATTTCGTTTAAGAAAAATTATATTAACAATCAAATTTCATGTTCCATATAGTGGGTATTTTGACTGAAAGGGTTAATTTTTATGTTATAGGTAAAATTATTAATTCAAAGGGTAGCTGTTTCAAATGTACAGAATGACGATTCGCGGGTTTGTATAATTTCATAATAAATTTTTACGTCAAATTATGAACGAAAAGTGTGTGTGAATGAAAGAAAATAAAAGTTATTTCTCAAAATTCGAATAAAATATTAATCTTTTGTTATTCGTAATTAATCCGCCAAATGCTGAATGAAGTTTAATTTTCAATTTTAGCGAGTGTTTTTTTTTCAAGTGTAACGTCATTTTAATTTATATGATAATTATTTTAAAATAAGAAAAAGTATGACGGCACATATAATCGCGGCAGTTTTTTTTTTACCCCGTTATTATCAAATTTTCATCATACCCGAGTGAACAGGTTTAATAAAAAAAAAAAAAAAACGAAATTTTTATAAAAATTACACGCACAAACGTAATAGAGAATTTTATTTATTTATACGTGTATATGTTGGTTTGTCCTGTAATTTTGGAAAAATGAAAAAATTTGTAATCGACAAGTTATTAAATCTGGAGACCCAAGTTGTATTTCGCATATTCTATTATATCGTGTCAAAGTCACTGTGTATATTCTGTCAGAGCACTCAACTATCTTGCATCATGCGAAATGTAGTTTTATCGCCGTATGCTGCAAATTATCGCATTAAGAGTTGTTCATGAAGGAAGAACGATTCGCCAAACTAATAGAAAACTTAAATGCTTTCGATATATCGTGGGAGAAAGATACAAGATAATTAATATATCTGCTTTTGAAAGTTAATGACAAAGTAAACGCGGTTTACTAAAAGAAAAAAAAAATTAATTATGGAAAATAGCCACGAAATTTTTAAAAAACATATAATGACGTCGATTTTCAACATTATACATTTTGAATTTTACGTTTTTATGTATGAGGGCATCATCTTATAAATGAAAAATGGTTAAGTTAAATAAAAATGAAATAATATATATATATATAAAACAAATACAGTATACTAGTTTAGTTGGTTAGTGGTTACAGTAATACATCATCAAGCTTAAATGGTGAACGATGTAATTAACAAATAAAAATTAAATCTTACGATGTAAACAACTGAACTAGCGCTCTCGATTTCGGTGTTTATTAACCACGTGGAGAATAAGGTAGATGAAAATTTCTAGAGTTTCGAGGAAATCAACCTGATTGTTTGCATTGAGATTTGAAAATCGTGGGTAGGGTCAAAGGATTGTTCACTATGTCTAAGGAAATCAGGAAAATTGAATAGTATTTAATACTAAAATTCCTTCCAGGTTCTTCTTATGTATATACTTTTAAAAAATTTTACGAATAAGTTTTTAAGTTTAAACGTTTATCAATTAATAAATATTTTTTACACCAAGTTTTCTATTAGGTAAACTATTAGATAAATTTTAAAAAGTCGTATTATATAACTATTTTCTTTTTTTTTAAAGAATATTATTAATTTTATAGATATACTTTTTGATATTTTAAAATAATGTTTAAATCGGTTAATTCGAAAACATTTTCGAAAGAAAACTTCGATACCTTCCGGCGTGAAATGCGAGCAATAATTTTAAATTAATGAAATATATATATATATTTTTTTTAATCCGGTAATTTCGACTGGAAATATTTTTTTAAAAGAAATTTCAATAGCCTCGAGTAAAATGCGCATTTATCGGAAATACCGTTTATCTAATATATATATGTAAATTTAAAAGACCGATAATTTTGCGCGTATAATGAAACGTTTTTATTTTTTCCTTAAAAGGATTCGAACGTCGGCGCGGCCATTATTAACGAACCTACGATTACGTTTAATATTTTCTCGAAATACCCGTTGGGTGTCTGTTGTTTCGACGTTACCGCTGTACCAGCAGTGGTAAATAGTGACGCGAACGATGCCATCGTATATTCTTTCCCAGAAGAAAGTCAACATCGGAAGAATATCGTACGAGCTGTGGACGTCCAAATTTTAACGTTATATCGTGCTTTGCCAAAAATTACGTCCAGCCAGCAATTGTACAAGTAATAATATATAGATATATTATTATTAATTATTTGTATCGCGTTAAAAATTAGTCAAACTATTAAATACATTTATTTGTTTCTAGTATCGGAATGATTCGTTAAATTTATTCAGCAAATATCGAAAAAAACCTATATATATATATATATATTCGTCATTAAAAACGGTATATTGTTGTATTTTAAAATAATTTTACTTTATATATTTGATCACGCTGTATAATTCGTTTTAAAACTTTAAAAACTGTTACAAAAATTAAACATTTAAGTCGTGACGCTTAAAATTATTTTAAAATACAACAATATACAGTTTTTGATGGCGAATTTTTTATATATGTATATATATGTATGTATATAATTTTTCAATCTGAGTTAATTAGGAACGTTAAATGTTTAAATAATGGTCATTTTTACTTTATATATTTGATCAAACTGTAAAATTCGTTCAAAAACTAAAAACTGTTACAAGAATTGAAAATTTAAGTTGTGACGCTTAAAATTATTTTAAAATATAATATATAGTTTTAAATTATATATATATATATATATATATATATATATATATATATATATATATATATATATATAATTAAAACGTCAAGTATGTCATTAAAAAAACTGGGAACAAATAAATTTAAAAATAAATGCAAACGTAATAAAAATGTTAGTCGTTATAAAAAAAAAGAGAGAAGGAAATTAATCAAAATTTTGGACAATTAGAACGCATAGAGGAAGAAAATTAAAAGTGAAAACAAGAATAGCACCAATTTTTACAGAGAAAAAGAATTTGTTCGACTAGAAAGTTAAATTGAACGTAAAAATAAATGATCTCATTATGTGGTTCGGAAACGTACGTGTTGGCAAAAAAAAAAACAACACAAATATCTTAGTAATATGTTCGCTACAAAATACAATACACACAAACATCTTTATGTAATGAATGCTAGTACTGGTACTAACAGATTATACATCATAACCAAATGCGATAGCTAAAACACCAATCGCAAAATGGTACTAAGAAAAATTAAGGGGAAAATTGTTTGTATTATATAAAAAACCCAAGCTAGATGGCGCGTCGCTCATAAATTAGTTACACATTTTATATATTATTACCGCATGACGATGCTTTTTAAAATATTTTTGGACCTCTATTATTTTCAATGGTTTTCTGTAATTTGTGTTAAAGTTCCTAATATCATTTTCCATTTTTCTACTTATCAACAACAACGTATATTTCAACATAATTTACGGAAAACAATGAAAACAAAAAATTTAAATAATAATGGATCATCGTACAGCAGAATTAATATAAAGACGCGTAATATAGGAAAGAAAAATTTATACTTATAATGTGATGGCAGTATATATATATATATATATGTGTTTGTGTGTGTGTTGTGTTTTGTAAAAACAGCGAAAAATAAAAAGTTTTAATAATAATAATAAGAAGACAAAAGAATGACACGTTATACAGTAAGTAAATATAGAATAAATAATAAATCGTAAAATAAGTGCCGTATAACGTACATTATGTTCGAGCTTGTTATGTTTATATTTGCTATACAAAATTGAAGTTGCCTAGAATCGTAATTACCTGTGGTAGAAACTAAATGATTACACCGTGAAATTTAGTATAAGATCCTTAATATAAGTCATGTTTAAGAAAGTATGCATATGAACGATTCTGTAGTATCTAGGGACATTTAATACACATTTGAGACACCTGTTTTGTAATAATTGTTATTTGTTAAAATTTGTATTTGAAACAAAACTCCAGCTGGGCAACAGTGCACTTAACTGCACTTAACTTATTGTTTATTATTTTATCTTTTAGTGTCACTTTAATTTCACATTTCTTCATTGTTTCCGCTTCTTGTTTGATTGACGTTGTTGGCTTGTTTAATAATTTAATAACGCAAGCTGTATAAATCATTCTAATATTGCTAATTTTTCCCGGTAAAAGTGTTTTTAATATATATCCGCCGTTTAAAGTATACATATATATATATATATATATGTAATTTTTTACTTATATATATTTTTAGTGCGAGCGTGTTGATACAAGATCAGTTAGTTCATCTGACTTTTATCGAAGATTCGGGTTATCTTGTTGTAATCGCGGTACCTGATGCTTTGTAAGAACTTCAGCAATATTTTACGCGTGCTTACCGTTATTTTATAGTAAATTCAAGATTAAAAAAAAAAAAGAAGAAATAATGATAAAGAATTGTCTAGGAATTTCTAGCCATACTCTGGTTGAAAAACAGACAAAGACAGAATTTATTCTTAATTTGTTTCGTAGGTGTTCGTTATTCGTATTAAATCAAATTAACGTTATGGTTACGAAATATTTGAAGTTTTGTTTCGGGAATTTAAAAAGGTAATTTCTCATTATATATATATATATATATATATATATATATATATATATATATATATATATATATATATATATATATATAATCTCGTATCTGGAGCACGGAGAGAATTCGAAGTGTTTTACGGCTTTTAACTAGAGCGGATTGTACGTGAATAAAATTGTGATTATTACGTCCATTAATACATTAGTCGGTTTTAACGGGAAAAATTTTATAATTATATATAGGGTCGATAATAAAATTTAAACGTTTTTAATTTAATTTATTTATTTACGATTATTATATTATTTTAAATTTAGATGTATTTCGGACGAAACCAATCACGACGGGTTGAATAAATTTTTCGAGAAATTGTTTACGCGAATTTTAAACGACGACATAAAACAGCTGTCCTCCGTTGATAGGGAAGTATCTTCAAATTATTTCATTAACGTGTTCGAAGATCGCTTTATTTATCCTCGATATCTTTCACTATCGTCCGATTTACAGGTAAGAAATAATTATTTGAGCGAACGATTTAGATAACGTTTACGATTTGTTGTTGCGCGAATTGACAAAAATTTCAATTATTATAATAAAATTCCTTATTATTATATTATTATTATTATTATTATTATGCGCATTGCGAAATATGCGTTAATTTGCGTATTAATATTATATATTGGTAAATTGTTCATTATTAGAAGAATTAATAAAATTTGATTTAATTTTATTATACTCAGTGATTGTAAAAAACGAATTCTTTGCATGGTGGTACAATGTAAATCACACGAGCGAGTTTTTTTTAAAATTTAAATATATCAATAAATACATGGATATTGGTGGAATGTGAAATTTAACATGATTTATACATATTAGTTTTGAAACTATTAACGGTGCTTCTTTAAATTTCTGTATTATCTCGCTAAAAGAGTAAAATCAGTGTAATACATATATAATTCCTTACTATGGCTTATATCTCCATTGAAAATGCGACTAATAACATTTTTATCTAGTAGCAAATTTTTATATTCTTTTATAACCTCGATTCTAATTAAACTGTGCCCCCCCTTTAAAAAAAAAATTAATTATAGTAATCTTTTAATATTGTATTGAGGTTTTTTTGCTTTTATTGTAGATGAAGATAGATGATATATTAAACGATTTAGAGTCGAACGATTTCGGTGATTTGGTAAGTGGGAAACTGAATAATTTCACTCATTTTAATTAAAGAACGTATAGTGTTAAATAAAAAAAATTTATTTTTATACGATGTGTGTGTGTGTGTAACTTCAGACGAAATGCTTACGACAGGATTTAAATCAATCCAGTTCATTTATAATTTTCCAAATGACAATATTTCCTGCAATATAGATCTAAATATGTGCTTTTGTTTACTTTTAGTGAGATAGCCATGTGTACATTTAGTAAATATAATTAACATAAAATTAGGTGTGTGTGTGTGGACAATAAATTTTTGTTTATGTATATACTTAATTGTAACATTGAAATTTATAGATGTTGGACGGTTACGGCTCTCAAAAATCTTATATTATTGTAGGAAGTTGTTTGTATCATAGAGTAAGTATTTAGGAATTAATTTATTATAATTTCTAATTTTTTTATTCAACTTGTCAAGTTCGATATTATATAAACTTTTTTTTTTTTAAATTTATCAAAGAAGTCAATTTGAAAAGCGCATTAGAAAATTATTTATCTTAGTCGTGCGACGAGAAGAATATGGAGACTGTATTTTGTAATACTACGCCCTCTAGAGGGATAAAGGAAGAAGAATAATAATTTTGTAATTAGATACAATAATTTCGGAATAACCGCGTACAAAAAACAAAAAAAGATTTATTAATAAAAGTAAAACGATATATTAATAAACCCGAGTTTACGTTTCAAGAAACATGCCATGCTCATCATCAGAATTAAACTAAACTAACCCTGACATAACAAGCTATTATCTTAACTATATAGAGAAAACTACATCTGATTGGTTCTCAATTGACCAAAACCACCGTTCTCCACGCTGGATCAAGTCGGAAGCTATCCTTTCTGTTGAAGTTCTTAAATTTTTCAATCTCTAAGGCTTCCCTAACAATTCTTTCACCCAACCTATCCACATTGGCAAGAACTGTTGTTTCTTTAAATTTTATTACATACCCTGTAACTGTTTGATGTTCCGACATAGCCGACTTTTCGACACGCCCATACTTGCAGTCCGCTACATGTTCCTTAATCTTTACAGCAACAGCTTTGCCTGTTTGTCCCACATAGCTAAGACCACAAGAGCATGGTATTTTGTACACACCGAGACTTCTATAACATTCTTTTATATTTTTCAGCATATTAGACATGTTTATGCACGTGCCACACACCGGCCTAATATTATTTCTGTACAATATTCTTCCCAAATGATCCGTAATGCCCTTCATAAATTGGAGGCGTGTAGAATTCTTTACGTTCACCTTTCTTCCGCTCAATTTTTTAACCAGAAGGTTCGCTTCCTTCTTAACATACCCATTTCAAACCATCACTTGCTCTATTCCGTTCAATTTATTTGCTAAATTTTCCTCGTTGGATACTCTTCTTGCCCTGGTAATTAATGTTTTAGAAACTCCTAACTTTTGGCTCGGGTGATGGTGTGAATCCATTACCAAATATCGCGATTGTATTTTGTATTTAAAAAGTTTTCTATTTTTTACGTATGTTTATAAATAATCTTTATTGGAAGTGGAAGCACATTTATTAAAAATATCTTTGATTAAGTAAACTAAACCGTAAAAATAAAATTTAACTCGGGATAAGCTAAAATTGAAACGTTTAAGATTGATACGGGGGACTTTAATTTTGATAAAAAGGAAAAGATATCACGACGAATACATCGTGTATATCTGATGAACGTTCTACAGCTATGAAGATAGATCTATATTTGTTTAGCATTTTATGCTCAAATTTTAACATAAGCGAGGATCATATGAGTTAGTCGGTGATGAAAAAATAATACAACTTCTGGGAATGTGTGGTATTCGTAATAAACGTGCGATATGTAAATGATCGTGCTAAGACTTCGTACTTATTGCTGTAGATTCCGGAAACGAATCAGTTATTTTCATTAAAAATATTTCGCTCGTCGATGACTCGGACGTAATTTTAATCATCTCGATGGTCATCAAGTACGTTTGCAAATTATTTTAAACTTTGCTTTTTCTCCATAATTATTTGTTTATACACTCTCGGTGATGTTCAAAATATCCTTATTCTTTTTCATATGTTTAAAAAGCTGATATTTTGGGACGATATATACGAAGAGTTTTTATATTTATCACTTTCTAATAAGCATCAAATTGTTATCGCATTTCTACACGTTACTAGTAAACGTGTTACACGTCAATGTATATCAAAATATGTAAAAATAAAACCAGACTTAAAATCAAAAATATTATGTAAAATTTTAAAATCGTTCTGTATATATTTATTAATAAAATATTTTTCTCTTTTGTACGTATATTAAATACAGTGTGTGCGGAATAAATGCGAGTTTTATCAATTGTAACTATACATAATTATTTTAATTGTTTAGTGCGAAAGATAGACTGAGATATATTTACATTTCTTTTTCTATTATTTATCTTCTTGTTATTTATTTATTTTATTTTACAGGGTTATCAGATATTGTCACATTTAAATCAGGAGGATCAGTTAGATGTGCATTCCTATTGTCATCTGGAAGGATTGTTAAATTTAACTGCACATTTTGTTATACACTCATTGGTTATATGGCGGGAAGTATACCTTTTTTCGTTTCAAAATCGAACCGAAATTACTTCTTCCAGTCGACGTTGGTTCCTTTTAATAGTGGGACAGGTAAATTTTTAATAATAACCTTCAAGTTACGAGTAGTACAATGTTATTATTATTTTTTTGTATACTAGTCTATATAACTAATATTCTTCTTTGATTTGTGACCGTGCCGTCTACTTTAGCCAGAGGCACCGAAGGAAAGATATTATGTTAGATTAAAAAAAAAGGTAGGAAATGTGTGTTATCGAATTAAAGATGTGCGTTTAACTATGCTAGGAAGATTATTGAGAAAGCTTGCGCGCTGATAAGTTGAGCAAGAAGTTAGAATGTTGGTGATGGTAGACTGACTTCATTTGTAAACCAGAACTGATGCGTAAAACGTGTATGTTCAAATCGAACACGGAAGTGTATTACATCATTTCGTCTGGATATTAGCGTTACTGATTTTGTGATGGTGGAGTCATAGTAAGGAAGAATTTCCGTTGCTTTCGCCTTTATCGAACACCGAGTATGGATCAAGATATCTTATAAACGGAATTAATCTTACATATTACACGATTCTGCTGCCGCTGTGTCAGCTCCATCGGCTTCAATATCGCTGTGCCCTGGTATTTGTGCGAATGCAACTTGTTTTCGCGATGGGCTGTTGATGTTCACGTATGTTCTGTATACATCTGACGGAAGTAAAGGAGTCTATGCAAATTAATGTAGCACAGCTTAACTTTGATTCATCTATATTAATTGCGAATAGATTCCATTAGTTTTGCCGACAGTTTCGCAGATCATAGGTGGAAGTGGACATCGAATTATAAGATGTTTATATACCGGCGGCGCAATTAGTGGAATTGCTCCATAATACGTTTAATATGATGTAATTCGTGTATCTTACAACGTGACGTATATTTTAAATTTATATAGAATGATAAATTAAAAAAAAAAAAAGTAGTGAAAAATAATTTTTTAAAAAAAGGGGTTGAAATCACAATTTTTTTTCTTAATGAAAAATTACAATTTTTTTGGCTGTTAAGTCATTATCGAGCTAATATAAAAAATAGAAATTATAAAAATATATACAAATTTATAAAAATATAAAATGTAAAAAATATTATTCAATTTACAAAAATTATCAAATGATCAAACAATATTTTTAAATAATCTAATAGCGAATGTGGTGAACAAAACAATCAGAAATATAAAATGTATATATAAACAATAGCCAATTAAATAATAAATAAAAACGTACAACAATATAAAAATTGTACATAAACAATAGTACAATAGCAAAACAAAATGAAAACAAAGTTAATCACTATTAAAGTTATTTTATCAATGCAAAGCTTTCCGAAAATATCGTCATTTTCAAGCATATACAAAAAAATTTACAAATAAATTAACCGATACTTGTAATATTTATTGTTTACGCTTTACATATCTTGTAATATTTATTGTGTATACTTGAAAATGACGTAACTGTCGAAAAGCATTGCAATAAAAAATTGTTAGCGATTAAACTGTGTTATGATTTTGCTCGGTTTATAATATATATATCGATTTTAACTAGCCAGATGTAATTTAATTTTCTAAAAAAATAGTTAAATAATAATAATAATATAACATATTTTTCATTTGATTTTACATAATATAAAAATTTATACAGTGGAGTACATATATAACAACCTCGACCGCATTACAAATAATAAATAGTTACTTAATCTATAATAATAAATAGCTAAAAGTTAATAACACAGGAAACGTGGAAAAAACCTGCACAAAAGAAAAGATAAAAGATTAAAACTGGAAAAAATAAAGTATTAAGTAAGTAATAGTTAGTAGAAATTATCTTTAGAGTAATCTATCTTTAATACGACGATGTTTATAACGAGTATAGCGCATGCGGAGCAGCGCCATGTCGTAGTCTCCCACCACTGTGATCAGTTTGTTAGTATGCGCCTGACAGTTTGCATAAAATTTTGCCGAAATATTACAGATATAATTCGAAATGTAAGGAAGGTGCAATCTATAATGCATGTCTTTAATTCTGTGGTATCTAATTGCGTTTAAGGAAATTCTGCAGCAGATATTTTGAACCAACTGTAATTTTTTGATAGTACTATTTGTGACTGAAAACCAAACAAGTTAATCTTGGACGAATAATGGATGTATATATCAGTTTTTTGTTTAGGGTAGTAAGGTGTGACCGACGGTAAAATATGGGAGAAAGCATACGAATAGCTTTATGAGTTTTATCAATTATGTAATTCATATGGTTATTAAACGTTAAACGGCGATCCATAATGACTCCTAGATAACGTACTTCTTCCTTCCAAGGAATTGTGTTACCATTGATAATAATTTCGGCAGCTAGTGAGCCATGTCTCTTGGTAAATATTATGGCTTCTGTTTTATCAGTGTTAACTTTTAGTCTCCAGCGTTTATAATACTTAAAAATTGAGGACGCAGCTTTTTGTAGATGGTTACTAATGGACTCGATAAGAAGAACAATAAAGTGCTAGATCATCCGCGTAAAGTGCAGTATTAACTACTGATAATTTAGGTAGGTCATTGATTAGAATTAAAAAGAGGTAGGGCCCTAAAACGCTACCTTGTGGAACCCCAGAGGTGTACATTCTAATAGAGGAATTATGAGTGAGGTGAGTTACATAAAATTTTCGATTACTTAAATATGACTTAATTAATTTTATCAAAATCAACGGATAATTGTATTGTAATAATTTATAAAAAAAAATAGTTATATTTACAATAACATGTACTTACAAAACCAATTTTAAAATTAATTCTTCATAAAAATTGATCATATTATTTAATAAATTATTACTACTTCTGTGTTTTATAATTTCTAGTTTTTCTAATAATTTTCTTGTTTAAAATTGATATTCTATGTGTAAAATTTTTATATTATCTGTAATGTTTTCTATATAATGTTTTTCTTCTCTATGGTGTTTTCCATGAAGTGACTTATCATCATTTTCATTTTTATATGAATTAAAGTGTCCTCTTAGTCTATTATTTATTTGTTGCCCCGTTTCACCTATATAAAACTTATTACATTTTGTGAAGTTTATTCTGTATACTCCAGATTTTTGTAATATTCTCTTCTCTTCTATTTTATTGTTGAAAATTGATTTAAATAATGTTTTATTATTATTTGTTGCTATCGTAATATTGCATTTTTTAAAGATATTTATACGTGTATTTTCCTATATATTTAATTGATCCTAAATAATTTTCTTTTTTTTATTATTATTTTGTTGAGGACTGTTATTTTTTGATTTGTTCCATAATTGATCTACTATATACGGTTTGTATTTATTTGCTATGGCAATTTGCTTAATGATATTCTTTCTTTTATTAAGTTTGTTTTTGTTACAACCTAAAATAATTTTGGCTTTATTACAATCATTTCTTAAGCTAGCTACTTTATGTGATTTTACTTGAAAAGAATCGTTTGGAAAATTATTACATCTGTTAGTGTTTGTTTTCTGTCTATATAAATATATCTAGTATATTATTGTTTCTACTGATATTTAAATATAAGAAATTTATATTTTTATTACCTATTTCTACTGTAAATTGAATGGTTTTATTAAAGTTGTTTAATTCTATTAAAAATTTATTTAATTTATAAGTTTTTAACTTGTTATTCCAAATAATTAATATATCATCTACATATCTTCCCCAAAATTTAATATTGTTTTTAAATATATTATTTTCTTTAGATATTATGTTCTCTAGTTTTTATATATATATATATATATATATATATATATATATATATATATATATATATATGTATATATATATATATCTATATATATATATATATGTACTTCTGCTAAAATAGGTGATAAAGATGAACCTATCATTAACCCTTTTTCTTGCTTGTAGTATTTAGTATTTATCGTTAAATTTATAATAGTGTTATAAGTTTTTATTATATTAATATCACCGTTAATTTATTTGTACATTTTTTGTATATGCTTGAAAATGACGTTATTGTCGAAAAGCTTTGCATTAATAAAATAACTTTTATAGTGATTAACTTTGTTTTTATTTTGTTTTGTTAATTCATAAAATCATCACTCCGATACATAAACAATAATACAATAGCAAGTAAAATAAATTGTGTATCTAAGTAATATTTTTTACATGTCATATTTTTATAAATTTGTATATATTTTTATAATCTATATTTTTTGTATTCACTTGATAATGGCTTAACAGGCGAAAAGTTGGGTGATTTTTCACGAAGAAAACAAATTTTGTGATTTTAACTCATTTTTTGTTGTTTATTCAATAAAAATTAAGTTTAATTAATTATATATAAACATAACTTATTTTCCGATTTATGTTTTCATATTTTTATAACTCCGAAGTTTATGTAGGTAATTAAAAATTAAAAATATGACAACTTAATCGAAAAAAACAGTTAGTTAATTTGTATCGTTTCTTTTTTTTTTTTTTTTTATTAGGGTCAAAGCATATTAGCAGTATTGCTTGAAGCAGGTGGATGTGCAGTTGTGTAAGAATCGCATTTTGTTTTAATTTTATACGTATTTTGATTTTTTTTTTGTTATTATCGTTAAATAAATTATATATATCGTTAAATAAATTATATATAACGATAAATTTCTCTATTTATGCAGTACCATTTGATAATTGTTATGGAATACGAATTAAAATATGTGTGAGCAAAATTGCCATTGTGGCAGTAATTAATATTTCTTATATTATCTCTTCATCTATTTTTACTATATATCACTTATCGTATCAGCGTTTCGGATGAAACTAACTCTTACATCTGTGTTATTATTTTTTTAATATTTTTATTTAACGTTATTAAAAGAACAGAAAATGATTTGTTTACATATTTGTATCGGGTTTAAAATAGTTTTTTTCTCGTCTAATCGAACATCTGTGTGCATTGTTTGAAGTGGAATTCGTTTTTTTTTTTGTTTTATGTCAACATTAATCGATCATTTAATGATATATAAAAATTCGATTTCAAATTTGAACAACATAATAATTTGTGGCATACCATTTCTTGCTTAGTCTACGTATACCAGTGTCATTCGGTACTTGGTTGCATATTTATAGTTTTTTTTTTTTTTTTTTTTTTTTTATGATCGTAATTCATGTAAATCAGATTGACATTAAATATCTTTAATGGTCAATCTGTTGCTTCATCCTTGAAACCTTTACAGGTATTATTTTTTTAGAACAATTTGGAAGCCCTTTTTATTATGTAAAAAGACCGTTTTCCCCCCTCAATATTCACAGACCAATCCGTCGATATATTTTGCCATAAGTTGTCTTTTATGCATATTTAATGTGACCCAATTAAATATATTTGTTTTGTTATGATTTTTTTTTCAATATCCGTTTTGAAAAATAGCGCCTTATAGGGGTAATATTCATTCATCATTCAAGGCTTCGTTTACGGTTTTTATCTTTGATAACTCCCATAATGTCAACATTTTCATTTATAACAATTTTATCAGTTTGATTCTATAGACTTTTTAAAAATTACTTTTAATTTTTATCCTGGTATTTTGAATATGATTGCATTAAATCCTCTTGTATGCTGTATTGACAATGATATAAACTGTATGGTTTCTGTCTCCTATGAATTGTTCGCATAAAGAATCATATTCTTTTATCTCCCTATCGACATTATTTCTGACACTATCCCCTGAATTGTTCTTTCCCGTAGCACCACAATTCTTATAGTTTGAATTTGAAAATGGTTCAATACTGACGACCATTTAAAACAACGCTCCGAATGTAGATTTTGATAAATAGTTTTTCTCGTGTTCAATGAATTATTTTTCGACCATGTATTTGTATGCGCGATTGACTTTGTAACACATGTTTAGTGTGTTTTGAATATTAACTTCAATTCAGTTACAGTTTTACAAGGTTTATAATGAAATGTTAGCACCGAATTCCGAATTAATAAAAAAACCTGCATTTAATTTGAAAACAATTATTTATTTAATAAACTTGCGTACATTAATAATTTTTATTTAATATGTTTTAAATGAGCATAATTTTTGGTAATAGGAACTATTTTTGACAATTAATTATCATGATAGAAGATCGCATTAAAAAATCAACTATTCTGTATAAGTATTAATAGTAGAAGTTATTTCATTGAGTAAATGTAGGACTGATAATTAATACGAAACCATATATATGCTTTGTTATAAAATTAAATAATCCGTTTTCTCGTTTTACAGTGCATCTAAATCTGTAAAACCAAATGAATTATATATTCAACAAACGCAGGAAACATTATCTTTAATTCATGGCAGTGGTTTAACTGAAGCAGCTACTGTAGAGTAAGTGTTATTATAACACGTACTAAAGTTTTTTCGTAGGTTAAGTTTTTTATTTACGCTTTACTTTATTGCAGATTATCATCCAATATGAATCCTCAAATAAAATTTTTATCTACGTCAACGTCAAAAACACCGTCTTATTGGAAATCAACAGAAAATTTATTGAATTTCATAAATAGCAATCCAGGTATTTAAAAATTGTTAATTACCGTTAAATATAGTAAAATCGATCTAAATCCGAAATTCCAAAAAAATAAAATTATAAACCAATAATTATAGATGTACAATATATGGAGGAATATGTTTTCTTTTTATCTTCCAGCAGTTTCTCTTTCTTATTAGTCGATGATGATAATGTAGTATGTCTGCAGGTAGTTTAAATATCCACTTCGAAATTTCTGAACCACGTTATTAGTCGCGCTATTACTTCTCGAATATCCTATCTGTACCTAACCGGCTTTGCTCGGACTTGAAATGATCTGTTGCCTAATGTCCTAGTTAACAGTCATTAGATCGTTTATGACATCTTACTTTGCGAGCATGTTATTACTACGTCCATGGTCAGTTCGGACGCGCTCTTTTTTACTGTAGGTGAAAGTATTTCGATGCCGGTTTTTTAGTTACTTCCCTCCAGGCCACGATTGTCTCAAAACCGTCTGATAGGAACTTAGCAGATAATCTGTAGGTTCGATTTCTGGACTTTAGTCTTTCTGGTCCTTCAAGATCGTGATTTTCGCATATTTACTTACGCGATTTCTTGTGTAAGTATACTGTTCAGCTATACTAGTGCTATATATTCAGCCACGGAGTAGAGGACTGTTGTTCGTAATGTAGATGTTGGAGCGTCCCATGTTCCTGTTGGTTTTTGTATTGTGTTCGCACGTGTTCTGAGTTTGGTCGATATGCTCTGAAAATATTTGCGACAGGTCAGTTGCGGATCTACTGTTACTCCGCGGTATTTCTGGTAAATTGTTTCTAAAGTCGTATTAATTGAAAGCGTTCATTTTAAAACTAATTTAATGTATATTTTATGACGTTAGTTTTTCCTTACATATACCGCATTTATTTCATTTAATTTTTTGTATAACTTCTTCATTTTTTTTTTCAATCTTGCTTTTGGTGTTTTTCTGTACGCGATTTTATTTCATTTGTATTTATATAAATACACCGTTTGAGTGTCCGTGATTAATAGATCATATTCTTTTGTATTTCTAAAATCGTTTTATTACTTTCCGTGTGAATTTTGTAGTCGATGGTTTGAAAAACTTCATTGTCAACGAGAGAAAAGTGTTTTTATTTTCAATGTAACTATTCCAGTTATGTTGTACGCGCTAAAATGATATTAACTACATTATTAACGGATGTCAATGTATACTTTTTTTTTAAATTGTAATAAAAATAGTTTTATAATTAATTTTTATCCTATATAAAATATCCGAATTATGATATTCGTGTACTGGTGTACAAATATACGAACGTTGTAATGATACGCGTTTCTTAAATGAAACGTAAAATTTTTCGGCCATAATAATCAAATTTGATGCATATCCTGTTAATCAGAAAAATATTTTTAATGTTCATTGTGTATTTATTATATAGTATAAATATTGTTATAAAAATATAACAGTGTATCCTAGAAAAATTGTTGTAATTTAATTAATAATTTATTTTAAGTTTATATTATTCATTATTAAAGTATAGTTGTAATATTATGCGAAAAATCGCTGTTAGTGTATTTTCCATAAACTTTTAACTATTAAATTTGACATAAATGGAATAATTTATATTTAAATGTGTATTCACGTTTTCATTTGCGTAATTATTAAATTTATCACCTTAATTTGTTTTGCATTATATTAAAATATTGTAATAAATCTTTTTCTAGGATACTTTGATAATAATATATAAATACTTGTCTAGAGTTTTGTTCAATAATTACTGAATATGAAAATATCGCCTTAAATATAAATTTAAATGTTTTGAAAAAGGATGAACATTTTTTATGCTTCCTAACTTTTTTTTATTGATTTAATGAGTTTATAGCCAAATCAAATTAATTACTTTTTTCCTACTTATATATATATATATAAGTCGCGGTGGCTTAGTTGCTAGAGTGCTAGACTGTCAACTTGATGGTCGGAGGTTCGAAACCAACACGCGACATAGAAAGTTTTCATCATTATTTAATTCTTAATTATCAGGAGAAGGTAGTGGCACCCCACTCCGTATAACATCATACGCACGCGCATCTGCCTTGCATATAAATAGTGTCTTGAATGCTACTAGCTAATTTTGTACGTAAAAATAAACGTACAATCACGACGTTCGGCAACGAACAATACGACGATTATATATATATATATATATATATATATATATATATATATATATATATATATATATATATATATATATATAAAACAATTTAATCGAGTTTATTTTTATAATATTGAAAGGTTCTTCAAAAAGATTACCAGAAGTTACTTCAATCTTGAAACATCGTGATTATTTAGAAAAACACACATCGACTCATTCTTCACCAGTAGGTATGTATATATTTTGGTATATGCATATAAATTTTTGTATATATATATATATATATATATATATATATATATATATATATATATATATATAAAGTTATTGGTTTTATCATACACATTCGTAATGTAAAATAAAAGGAAAAAAGAAAGTCTAAACAAATAATTAAATATAGCGTATTGATTTTTCAAACTGTTGTAGCCTTTCAGTTTGTGAATATGTGCTTGGATAATAATTTGATTTGAATTTTTTACTTATTAATATTTTCGAAAAAAAAATCTGATCTTTACCTGTATCGACGTTATTATTTTTAATTTTTATCGATATGATAAATTGAGTTTCGATTCAAAGCTGTCTCTGGAAATTTTCAAGGAACAAACAATATAAATGTTACGGTTTAAGAATATCTGATTTTCCACAATTTTTTGCGGATAACGAAATATTCATCGAGAAATTATTCAAAAGATATATAAATATCGGAAAAAATTACAAACAGATAAAGTGCTTAATAAACTTCAAAAAGTGGCGAAAAATGAGATATACGAATACCAGTTTTTTAATAACGACACGCTTACATCAACTGACTGCTAGGTCTAGGCATTCAACAAACACTGTCAATGTCTTCTGTCTCGCGCGGCTCGAATCAAATTCCATTCCCGTATATTTCACAATATCATCCTTCACGTAATTACGGGCCTTACTTCGTGTACGACGACTATCAATCGGCCACCACTGGCATCGTACGTTTGGTTCACCTATCGTCCTGTATTGTGATATGTTCTGCTCAACTCAATTTTAACCGGACGATTCGTTCCACCGCGTCCAGTAATTTTGTTTTTTATTATCTTATCTATGAAACCGTCGTGTGGTCCTTTAGTCTGTTATTTGAGCTTTCCTAGTTTTTCTAATTGTTCCTTTAGTAAGACTCCATGTTTCATTTCCGTACGTTTAGAACCGCCAACACACGCTGATTGTACAATTTAAGGCTATTCGGAATTTCTTAATATCTGATTACTTTGTTTAATTTTCCAACATTATTTGCTTACTTATTTGTAATTTCGCGAAATATTAATTTCAGCGCTATTGTCCGGTGACAGTATCGAAGGAGATACGTCAGATACCGCTAGTAGGACGACTAGTAGCATGTTCAGTGATGACATCGCGCCTGTTATCGGTAGACGCGAACAAAGGATGAAACAGCATGCTATTGTAAACGTAAGCCGTAATTCGGATTCGGATTATTCCGACGGCGATATTATGGTAAGACGTATTTCGCGATCGCTAATATTAATTATTTTAATTATTATAGATAGCTTTACAATTTTTTATTTATTTAACGTGTAATATATTTAAATTTTATTACCTACTAAACGTAATACATTTGATTTATCGGCAATCGTTATTTCGGAGGAAAAGAAACGTTATTAATTTTTTAACATGCGCTCGTAATAATAGATCCGAACCGAGCTTCTAAAATTAATCGTGCAATATGTTCAGTGTATTTTACGCGAGTGTAATATCGTCGAGATGAATAGTAAGTCGTGTTTTAAATAAGTTGAACTGAAAACTGAAAACAACTAACAAATCTGGAAGTCGTTTAAGAAAAGCTGCGTTTATTACTGACCAATTTCGAAAGCTAAAAAATCTTTTAAAAATATTAGGACTTAATTTTTCAAAAAGGGGAAAAAAATAATCGAATGCATTTGTTTGGTGAAAATGGAGTTCTTGAAATTATAAAAATATTTGTTTATACGTATAAATAAATTTCGAAAAAGAAAACCTCGAATTGATGACGGTTCCATCTTTTCACTTTCGTTTTCTATATATAAAAGTAAAGTCTATTTTGAATTTTAGCAATATAGCGACGGTAAAGATTGGATTATAATAATAGTTAACGAGTACACGTTGAAATCGTTAAATTTAACTTGCGCGAGTAGGTATAGTTCGATTATTGGTGCCCCCCCCCCCAGTAAAAAAATTAGAATACACACGTGTTTCTTGTTGCATGCTTCGGACTCTAACCTTAAAGTGTTGCTATTATTCGAATTTTAAGCGCGAGATAATTATTTTCGGCGCTATAATATCACATTATTGGCGAATAAAACACTCCCGGATTCGGACGAATCTTGTTTTAATAGTTTTTGAGATATGACTTTAAAATAGTAAATTTAGATATTTGTTCATCCATATCTTATATGATATACGTTTTCTCGCGCGTTATTAATTCGTACAGATTATTTAAGTTTTATACGATATTTTAGAGCATACATATCCATCTCGTCGAGGATTTAAAATTTCTGTGTCCCCGAAATAACATCGGGAGTAGTAACAATTTTTAATTTTGAACGATTTATACAGAAAAAGGAACGTATATTTGTCTCAGTTTTAACGTGATAATAAAAAACACAGCGAGTTATTTGCGACGGAAAAATATGATTTCCTTATCAGATATACACTAGTGTACAGCATAATAGGAATATAAAAAATCTTATAATTAAAGAACCTTATACATAAGCTTATTATCGATTTATGATAAAGCGTAAGTATAGGTAAATGTACGATGAAATTATATTTTCAGCGTTGTAAGGATTTATCGGTGGAAATTACCAATTCGGAGAGAAGATTATACTCGTTGTATCTGTGTTTTAAAGACTGATAATCGTACCTACCTATATTATTTATAATCGCAACAGTCAAATAATTTAGTTGTACGTTCTCTTATGACAATGTCGACGAATGGAAAATGAAGAAGAAGAAGAAATACCATTTATTTAAATTGAAAACATGAAATACAACACATAAGTACACAGAATTACCCTTAATAGCTAATACAATAATAATAAAAAAATGGAAAATCATAATCACGCGCTGTTTTAATGCGAGTGTACAGGATCACTCAAAGAAGACGGGCAGTTTTGTGTTTTGAATAGCACAGTACTGCTACAACACAAACCGCGTGCTCCACGTTTAGTGTACACACGAGAGATTCGTTTGTGTTCAGTTCATGGCATTCTAAAACGAGAAGGAGCGCAGGTTTTGCGTGGAACGTTATTTTCGGCGTGAAACGATCGCGACAGTGCAAAGAGAGTTCTGAAAAGAATTCAAAGTTACACGGTTGTAAACCTGTACCATCTCGCAATTAAATTTTAAGGTGGTTGAAAACTTTCGAGACAGCTTCTGCAACGAATAAAAAAAGTCCTGGACAAAAAAAAAACTGGTACGGGCTTTGCAATGGTGGAAAAATGGACAAAAAAAGGAAGCAGGAAAGGCCTATGACGTCGCTGATAGGACGTAGGTGCTGTTAAAAATTGGTTAAGGAAACAGCAAAACAGAAATAATTGAAAGACGTGGGGGAAAGCCTTCATCAGTGGATAGTTAAAGGCATATCATGATCGTGAATTACTTCGTGTAGTAAAATCTGTAAATTTTATGTCGAAAACTGATAATATTTAACCGAAAGGAAATTACGTACGTAATGATCTTAGGGCTAGCAAAATAGTGTTAACTGCATCTTACAAGTGATTAAAATAAGTACTAATTTTGCGTCAAAAATGAATAAAGCGCAATTAAAACGGAATTACATACCTTGCGATTGTACGACGATCAAAATGTAAAAAACTTATTATAATTTTGTATATAAAAAAAAATTGTTAATATAATAAAATTGTTTCTAGGATAACTCACCCGTTAATTTCTTAGCTGAATCGAAAAAGCTGAACAAGCCATTATTACCTACGAAGTATGTATGAAATTACTATAGGTTTTAAGCTGGTTATTGGGTATATATATATATGTATATATATATATATATATATATATATATATATATATATATATATATATATATACGTATGTGTGTATATAACAGTGTGTATCATTGGAATATCGTTGTTGAAAAGAAAATTTTGTTTTTATGATTATGCTGCAAAAGATCCTTATCAATAAATTAAAGTAAAATTAGTTTTCCACGAAGATAATTATTGTATTTTAATTAAAAACCAGTATGAGTAATTTTAGTGGAAAGTGAACTATTTATTATTGTTATTGTAGTGTTGAAATCGATATTTTAAAACAAAGCGGTATTGTTGAAGTATTTCCGGAGAGAATAGGCTAACAATATAAACTACTTAATTTGACATTGTATATAATACGCGTTAAAACAGTGGAGTGTAATTTCTCTTTAACCTTCTTAAATGGCACGAAAGAACGATTTTATTTTGGGGCAGAATTCTACTAAGAAGGGGGGAGAAAATAGGCGCGAGGGAAAAGCGATATATTTTGGATTAAGATATTGGAGATGTTAAAAATAAAAAAGATATGATACTAAAATTTGAAAAGTGGAGAGGTCTTATTAAGCAAAGGAGTATTTACGAATGAGAACACTGTAATCAGGGACTACGTTGCATAAAGTATGTTACCGAAGCAACGAGCTGCTGATCTTTTCAGTAACTATATTATAAGGTTCGTTCGGCCAGTCGATTAATTGTGTACGTAATCGATTTTTTTTTTTTAAGATTTAAACGACAAATTCTAGGTTGCTTCCTATGTTGAAAATATAGTTTCAAATTTAGCTTACAAAATTTCGTATTTATTTTATTGTTAGAGAACGAAGGAACGCGGATCATACCGAATAAAAAGTTCTAGTAAAAAAAAATAAAGAAAAAAAATCTGCATTAGGAAAATTGGAATTGAAGAAGGAAAACCCCTTAAATTATGTAGTACGGAATTGGCTAGATTATGAAGTGCAGTTGGAATCTCAATTAATCGAGTACATTCTAGTGCTGGTAAATTAATATTGAAAAATTTCAGTAACTTATTAATTGGAGTTCGATTTCCACGGGAGCTTAAAAAATGTAGAAATAGATCTGATTGCATTCAAAGAAAAAAAAAACATTCTTCAAAATACCTGTCTTCGTCTCGCTTTAGAAGCATTCGACGACAATTCATAGGTGATAAGTATATGCTTAAATTTAGTGCTTTTCAAGATTCATACATATGCAGCGCGTTTCTTTAATCGCAGAAATGGAGATTTGCTTTCATAAAACGTCCTCTTCTTTGTACCAGAGCCGAACGTTTATTTAAATATAAACATAGTACAATTCCTCATTATCGATTTATTTTCAGTTACCATTCGAAATTAACTATTTACACATATCTATAGACTTCGATATCTTTAATGATCGCACACAAATCAGTCAGTCTGATACGTTTCTTCAGTTCCATTGGCAAGATTATATACATATTTATACGGGTGGCTCTAAATTTCCCGATCTAGTTGATTCCTCATTTATAATTCCTTCCTTGAACGTTACAAAAACCTTTAAACTACCTACATTTTCTTCAATATTTACAGCTGAGCACTTTGCTACTCTCAGGGTGCTTCGCTTTTACTCTTCAGCAAATATAAGCAAGAATGTAGCAATTTTCACGGATTAAATTCCTCATTTAATAGGCGCCCATCAATCTACGATATTCTAAGAAATATTTACGATCTATCTCTGAAACGCGTTGATGTTTAATTTTAACGTGATATTATTTAATGGCTTTGGGATTGTTCGCATTATATGTAGTTCGTATATTCGGTGACAGATTCTATTCATGATAATGTTTATAATTTTCATTAAAATGCGCAACATGCTCCATTTGATGTGTTTTTTTTCATTGCGATTCCTTTTGCTAATATCTTAAAAGTACTGCTTCATTGAATTTTTACTAACGCTGTTCTATTTCCTTATGAAATTGGCATAGTTTTAAAGACCACAACAATTTTTGACTACTAAGCTATTATCAAGTGGACGTAAAAAAAGATAAAAATAATTTATTAAATTCGATGATGAATTTTGATAAAGAATTAGTTTTAGGAAGTATATATTAGAAATTTAATCAATTTTTATATTAGAAAGTTTTTATTTTTCTGGATATTTGTTTGTAATTGTTTATGTATAAATTTTATATTTGTTGGTTGTGTTGTTTGTCCTCTTAATAATGGCTTATCAGAAAAGCTTTCTTTTTATATATAAAAATTTAGTTTAATTGCTTTTTTTGTCGTGGTTTGTTAATTTTTTAGTTCAAATTCAAATTTTAATTATTAGTACGGATTCGTGTTCCTTTCTAACGTGTGATTATAAATGTGTCTATATTACACTCTAGTTTTCATTTGAATATGTATGAATACGATTATCATTTAATTTAAATTTTTAGAATTACGAGCGGAAAGGAAAATATACTCTTCTACTACATGGATGTTGATATTCACAAAGGTGTTTTGATATGTCCGCCGAATATTAATGGTAACAATAATAATATTGATTACGAAATGGTCACCAACAATATTACGAGCATTTTGAAGAATTTTCAACATTGCATACAAAGGATACACCTGGTATTAAATAATACCCCGTCTAAAAAGGTAATTTCTTTTACTGCGTTTTACACACACAGTAATAAGTTATGGTCACGTCCTAAATTTAATATATATTTAAAAATGGGATATGCTAATTTAGTATATATTGTATTAAATGGTCTTCTTAAATTTTATTTTATAAATGCACAGAAAAATATAGTATAAAAGAAAACAAAATGACAAATACTAATATTCTCTCAATAGAATTTAATGAAAATAGCAAATAGGTTTGACTTGCCAGTCCATCAATTTACGAGATTGTAACGTATTATCTTTTATTGTCTCTACCCGACAACAAATCCGAATTTTCTAGAATATTGTTTTATATTTTCACCAACCATTGAATTATCAAGTTCCTTCCTTATCGCGTCCGTTCATGTAATGTGTAATCTGCCACGAGGATGTGTTTTCTACGCTTGTCCCTAAATTATTTGAGTGCTATTATTGCTAATATGACTAAAAAATAATATTTTCGCAATGTCTAACTTAGGTCAAATAAAAACGTTAGCTTCCAGGGTGTCCGTTGTTCTTCAAACTCTCATTCCAGAAATATCGACACGTTGTCTGCATTTGCTTTAACTATCCATGCTTTATATGCGAAAACAGAAAACACCAAATACTGCACTAGTTTATTTTTTACCGCATTCGTAATAGATGCGCCACGCCATATTCTGTTTGATCGGCTCACGGAATATATACTTAACTGTATTAATAGTCTTATTTCGTACATTGTGCCTTAAAAAAAAAATGAAACTTAAGTTAAACTAGTGTAGGCGTGTAGTGTATATTGTGTGAGGAGTGCATGTGTAGGAAGTCATTGAGAAGCATAGACCACACTATTGTTGCGGTTTCACTTTTGAATCAAGTGTTAAAGAAAAATAATTTACTATTGTCCGGATTTAAACTTCTTACACATGGCAGACTCCATATACAACAGGAGATTTTTGGAATTAGATTTGTTAATGGCCATTGGTTCTGTGGAATTAATTCTGAATTGAGACCGAAGTTCGGAGAAATAAGGGCAGTGATATAATAAATGTTCAATGTCACCAGAGGTACACAAGTTGCAACAAGGGTCACTTATAAGATGGAACCTATGTAAATAGGAACCAAATTTTCCATGCCCTGAGAGCACCTGCGCATTATAAAAATTAATGTTTAAATTTTTCAATTTCATTCGATCGGAAATTTTCGGAAAAAACACATAGGTCTTCCTTCCAGTTTTACATCTATCCCACCTCTCTTGCCATGCTGCAATAAGTGAGTTTTTAATGAATTTTTTTAAAATTTTAATATTAGGATTGTTCCCTAAGCTAGACGTTTCAACATTTAAGAACTGAAAACTCCCAACACAGGAAATATCCCCAACCACCCTGTATTCAGAGATGATTGAGGAACCCGTGACAAGCAGATCCAGTGGAAGAATGTTAGAGATAACATTGGCAGCAGACGTGGGGCAGGTTCGATATAGAGATGAAACATTTAAAAGACATTTCCTCTGGTGCCGGTTAACAAGATTAATGGTTCTTTTATTGATAAATATTAGGATTGTTCCCTAAGTTAGAGGTTTCAACATTTAAGAACTGAAAACTCCCAACACAGGAAATATCCCCAACCACCCTGTATTCAGTGATGATTGAGGAACCCGTGACAAGCAGATCCAGTGGAAGAATGTTAGAGATAACATTGGCAGTAGGCGTGGGGCAGGTTCGATATAGAGATGAAACATTTAAAAGGTATTTCCTCTGGTGCCGGTTAACAAGATTAATGGTTCTTTTATTGATATATATGAGAGAGCCATACCTATACAGAGAATAAGCCCCTTATAAAGGATGACCCTTTCCCTATATCGCAGACCGAAAGTGTTAAGTTGAAGGCGTCTAAGTTTATTATAGACGCCATCACATTTACGATGGATATACTCTACATGTGGTAGGAAAGTAAGTCTATAATCCAAGATGAGACCTAAATATTTCAACTGTTTAGTATGAGGAATTTGTTGGCCAGATATTATCCTAAGTTTCTTTACTATTCTCTGGTCACCAAACACAATAAATTGACATTTGGGAGCAGAGAAAGCAAGCCCTAATTTGTTAATAATGGATTCCAGTTGTAGACATACAACTTCAATTAATTTGAAATCATAATGCCTATCAATACTGAAGGAGATGCATAAGTCGTCTGCGTAGGAGACAAGCTGAATACATTTGTTCGTATAAGAAATGAATTTATCTATTTGAGAATGAACACGAGAATAGAGAAGATTCTAGAGCGTGGGTCCTAGGACAGATCCCTGAGGAACAGCACACTGTAATCTCCTGTCGGCGACAGAGTCATTAATGTTAAGAACCGCATATCTGTTTTGGAAATAATTAATAATTACGTTAATGATGAAAGGGTTAATAATAAATTGTTTTAAAATAGCAATGATTGCTGACCACCTACAGCTATCAAAAGCTCCCTTGATATCAAAGGAGATGACAACTGTAGAATGGCCAGCAGTCAGTTGTGTTTTGATTCCAGACACGAGCTTGTAGAGGGCATTCTCAGTAGAGAATCCCTTCCGGAAGCCAAACTGGTTCGGGTGAAAAATATTAAGGCTATCAGCTTCTTTTAAGAGGATTTCATTGATAACCTTTTCATACACTTTACCTATGGAGTTCAGCCTATATGCAGAGAGGGAGCTGGGATCTTTTCCAGGTTTGGAAAGTAGCTTAATATTAGCCACTTTCCAACATGTTGGAAAGATCTGGTGTGCAAAGCACTTATTAATGATTGAACTAAATAAATTAGGGAACTTTAAGTACTTGACGATTTTGTTATTTATTTTATCTGAAGAAGGAGCTTTTTTATTATTAAGCCTCTTCACCAGGATAGTTATGTCATTAGAAGTAGTTGAGGGAACAACTGCTCCAGCAATGGAACTAGTGGAAATCCAACCGCCATCGACCCGAGGGAAGAAATGGTCTAGAAAGGTATTGCATTTTTCAAAATTCTCTGTCAAGATAGAATTACCTACGGTAATATCTGGAATTATGGTTAATTTGTTCTTATTGAAGATATATTTATAAGGGCGACCCCAGGCAGTGCAATTTTGAATGAGTTGTCGCCAAGCTAAAAGTTTACTTTTTGTAATGGCATTTTAATATTCTTTATTTAATACCACTAAGGTAGCATTCAAAACAAAAGACTTGCAGATGTTTCTACATTTGTTCTTAGTTTTCCTAACTTCATCAATTTGAGTTTTCAGCCTTTGAAGAGCAGGATTCCACAGGTATTACGTTTCTTCGATAACTACCATATTCTCAACTATAATATTTTGAATGTTTACACTAATTCTATCGTTCATATTTTTCGTCACTTGAGAATACGTTAAAAAGAATATCCGTATTATAATGTAATTTTTTAAAAGAGACTACGTCGAAAATATTTCTAGATTTTAAAATTTTCGTTCAATTTTATACGACTATTTTTTATAGTTCATTTTATAAATTTTAAATAATCTATTGTGAAAATTATAATTTGTTGAATAAATTATTACTTCAAAGAAGGTTGTTGTTGGTTGAAGTATGACTAAATATGAGGACACTAGTTTTGTTTTAGTTTAAAATATCGAGGTGTCTATACTTTTTAATTATTATTATTTTTTAAACTTAATTTTTAATTTAATATTCGTTAAATGTTTAATGTGTATGTGGTATTGCTTATCCTATACATTACATTTTGATCGTTCCACAATTTTGTATTATGATGTATGTGTTTGACGTGAGTGTTTCTTCATTGATATACACTGGTATGTGAGTAAATATTTATATCGTATTTATTAATCTGTCGAGAAATATGCGTGCACATGTTGCATTAGGATGGTATAAAAGCATAACTAATGTGTGTGAGTACTTGTGAATACGTGTAGTTTGTCTGTACTTTTTCTTTTGTTCTTTATATTTAGCCGTGTGCAGGTTCCATTACAATAAGTAAATACAATATGTTGTGTAAAAAAAAATAAAAATAAAAAACGCCGAAGAAATAAAACAAAGACTGAGTCTGGCAAAATATACTTTTTACGTAGAAATTTGCGATGCTAAATACTAGAATTATGAATATATAAATTTAAAGAAAATATCAATCAAACAGTACGTATGGAGTGTAATAAATAGGAACATATTTAAATAAAAATCGACTGAAAAGGTCAAAATGAGGATGTTCTTAACAAAGTCTCAGAAACTTGTAGCTTACTGAATATCATCGAGAAACGTAGAGCTTGAATGATGAGACATATCCTTGAGAAATTATGGATCATTAACTGAAATTATAAGAAAAAAATAAACAAGAAATAACGCAACATACTTCAAATTACAAGCAAAAACATTCAGTGGGATCGAATAGAAAAAACGAATCAAGTGCTTCAATGATTGATGTATATATATATATCTATGTATTTTTTTTAGAAATTATTGGAACCGAATCAGTCTGTTGGAAAATTTCGAATACCCATAAGAGAATATGGAATTTTATTTGAATATACCGTAGCTAATGCCAAGAAACAAAATCCATTCACCTATTGGGTAATCGGGTATGCCAAATTTTTGTTTAAAAATATTGAAAATTATTACGTTTATATAAATTTGCAGCTTATACATATAAATTTTGAAATTTTCGATTTTTAATAACATATTTAGCTAGTACTTACTAAAGAACTTAATATGGAGATTTTTTGTTTTTACACATATATATATATATAGACGTTTGTTCAGTAAACCGTCAAGAGAAGTGTACGTTTGTTACGAAGATAAAATTTCTCAAAATACAGTGGAAATCGCTTTTATGTTAGCGAATAAAACACAATAAAAATGTTTCATATTTTGCATTTAATTTCGACCAAATATTTTTTTATTTTAATTGTTTCGTATCATGTTCTACCCAAATATACCATGACACGTACCAAACATCATGATTTATGGTATAAGATATTCATTCGTAATGTATCTATCCTACTAATCGTTAACTATAAACTATTATTTAGTTTAATCGAAATTTGATCAAATACAATTTTAATCGTAAAAAAAAAGTTATATTGAAATACAGTCGAATCCGCTTATAAGGGACTCCGGATAAGAGGGACATCCGTTTATAAGGGACAATCAGCAAAACCCCGAATCAAACGTATGAAATGAAGGTTGTTTTAGTTCGCTTTAGAGGGACAACGCCTCGGTTATAAGGGACAAATAGACTTTCAAGGCAATAAATAGTGAGAGGGGCGATAAGCCAGCCGATATAAAATGACACTTCCGGTCGTAAAACGAAAATATTCCCATAAACAAAAATTGAATAAAAATGTTTTACTCATTTTTACAATTCGTTTTTGTTTAAGTGAACATTTTTGTTTTTTCTTCGTTTTGTTTAAGATGTTCTTGTGTTGACATTCTTTCATTGACGCTATACTGTTTTTTGCTCTGTACGTTTATTAATAATTATGCACTCTCCGATAGCTTATTAGTTCTTAGTTTAGTTCTGCAAAAACTGTAGTGCATCGTGCGGTTTTATTTATTTTTTTCTTACGAAAATTTTCTTTTCTTTTTTTTAGTTCTGGTGAATTTTTTTTATGAATAGAATGTCGCATAAATGTTTATCATTAAAGGAAAAAATTTCTATTTCAGACAAAATCGAAATTCAACCTCCCAATATGCCTATTTGGGAGTTAGCAAAAATCATGGGCGTCTCCAAAAACACCGTCTCCCGTTTAAAAACAAATGAACAGAACTTATGTAAAAAATGGAATAGTACTGAAAAGGGCAGTCAGGTTCTTTTACCTGAATTTTTCTCTTAATTTCCGTATAAATATTACGCATTAATAAGGTTATTATGTTGTTTACTAAATTGTATATATACTCGCTTCAATAAGAGATTTTAAAAAATTCGCTTATAAGGGACAACCGATTATAAGGGACAAATGACTTCCGCCCGATGTGTCCCTTATAAGCGGATTCGACTGTAAATAAATTCTGTAATTTTAAAATTTAAAGTTAATAAATAAATTTTTATTAAATTATTAATGATTTTACAATTTTCGTCTATCCTTTATAGACGGCGTGTAATTTTCGTCATTATATAATTTTACTAAATCGTTCTTTGAAATGTATATGGTTAAACAAGAGATATTTTCACTCGTGTAATTAAGTATTGAATTAAATTTAATTAATCCGGTTCAATTATTTGATATATTGTTTTATACACCCTACGAAGTATGTACGGATTTTGATATTATGAATGAATATTTTTTAATCTCGATAAGTATTTTAAGAATATTTTTATATATATAATAAAATCATGCGTTGTATATAATTACGAACATGTATATGTTTTATTATTTTTAATACCTTTTTTAAAAAAAAAAAAAATAGTTAAATTTGTTTATTAAACTATTTTTATTATTTTTTTTTTATGTACATAATAAATAACTTTATAAAGTTAAATAAGTAATTCATACATATATTTATTACGTTCGGAATAAAGTTATTGAAATTAATTAGCTAGCGAAGGTTATAAATTATAATAATACAATTACTACGCTGCTGTAACGAAATATTATAATTAGTGATATATTTAGGATGATAACTAGGAGGATATAATATTGAATTAACTCACCTATATAGAATCTTTTCGTTTAAAGATTTTTTTTCTTCTCAAATGTATATTCTGACGATTATTTAGTTTGTAACAGTAGCGTGACAAGTTTACGCTACAAGTACAGTTACAATTTCAATGAAGTGATTTCGACTTTATACTCGCTATGTGGTTTTCGACGTATAAGACCAGCATTTTAGAGGTGATTCAGTATGGTTTTTCGAATTTACAGACGAATTTGATTATTTCGTAAATGACTGTTGGCATTTTTCTTGTCTCGACGTATGCCATCGTCGTTGCGTTCAAATCGGTACAGTGATCGTGCGAACTACAATGTTTCGACGTCTTAGATTAAAAAAAAAAAAAAAACAATACCGATTTTTAATAGTGACGAAAATGAAGTGAGAAAGAATAGACTAATTTAATGATGGAATTACAGAAATTGTCGATTAAAGAGTTTATTAATAAAAGATCGATTGAAAACAACTTTGAAACGCAAAAAATTGAAAATGTTGTAAATTGAACAATTTCGACGTGATAAAAAGATCTTAATTTGCAAATTATACCGGATTGTTAATAAAAGAATGCAAATAAAAAAAAAAACAAAAATAAAAAATACTTTTAAAAATTGAAAAGATTAAAGCCACTCGGAAAGTAAACAATTAGAGACTAGCTATTGAAGCACAATTGTTTCGGTATTTTGTAATTAGCAAAAGTCAATTGCGTTCACTAGCAGATTGTCGAGTAAGTACAAACGTAATTAGATAATTATTATTTATCGTACGTGTTTGCTATAAATTTGAAATGTTCATAATAGGAAATAAAAATAAAATATGTACCGATTGTAACAATTTCGAATTCTTAGATGTAAGAATTTTCGATCGTTTAGACAGTTTCTATGAGTTTACGTATTTATATGCTCGTATAGTCGCTAGGTGAACTAATATAATTTTTTTTCAAAACGACAAATTACGGTACAGAAATAACGAAATATTAACTCATAGTTTAAATCTAATCTATTTTTCGCATTGAAAGAACCATTTATCACGCAATTCATAAACGACTGCTTTTCGCGCTAACAAAATATCGAGCGGAAACGTTCTTAATTCGAATTGGTTTAGTTACGCAGTATTTATCACAAGTCCGAGAACGTTGTTCCGGAACATAACTTATTCGCGCGTATATGTTAAAAAATTAACGACACCGAAATATATTTAACAAAATTATGCGAATTTAAGTTTTTCTAAATTCTATATTTTAATTGCGTTATTTATTAATTCTAATCTAAGCGGAGCTTATATTACTTTTTTTTGTTTAATCACTATTTTAAATTGTATATATATATATATATATATATATATATATATATATATATATATATATATATTATTTTGTTTGTATAACATTCATTTTTATATTTACATACATTTTACACGAAACTCATTTTACAAACATTCTTGATCTAAGGGACTATTTTCTCATTCCTTATTCCATCCTATTTTTAAGTTACACATTGCAGGAAAATATCACATACTCCTATTTATATTTTGTATTATACTGAATGTTTTGTTTCAGCTACTCAACACTTACACACAGTTATCCATTAAGAACACTAGTTTCCTGCACCCTTATAAACAAATTATTTTCTTTTTTATTCGGAACTAATAATTTTGTAATTTGACTTACTTCGTAATAAATCGGTTAATATACTTCACTTTATTTAAAGCAGCTGTATTATATTTTCTTCCGTAATATTCGGTCAATTTGTGCTAGTAATTTAAAATTCATATTGTTTTTGTTTTGAAAAATACACTATAATGTAAATTTTTAATAGATTATAATTTTCGAATTTCAGGATTACAAGCGTATAATTACGTTTTTTTTTTTTTTTAAGTAAAATATATCGATTTTCGATATAACGAGCAATTATGTTATTTGAAACAAATTTCGCATCGTTGAATTTTAGCGTGTAAATTATTTCATTAAAGAGGTAATTTATATCGAATGACGTAAAGTTTAGAATAACGAAAAATAATGATGACGAGCAGTTTAAATGAACACACGACATCACGTTATGAATGAAAATCGAACGTACTCTAAACTACAATTTTCTGCGATGGTTCTTTTATTAAGTTCTTTTCTATTAATTCGACTCATAATATTAATAGCGATGTTTATATATTAAAGTAAGTTTGTCGATTATTTTGTATCTTCGAATTTTTGAAGCGAAACTTCTATTGGCGCGTTGTATATGTGGAGTTAGCTCGTAAAACGAACGAGCGAGCCAAAGGCTTATAGGCACGTGGGCAGCGAAGATTTGAACGAAATAATGGATCGGTTATTTCCTTCCAATCTTCGTGTATGTGCGACGTAGATTTGAGAACGAAAACATTTGAGTCATCGCCACGTCAAGTAAAACATAGCTAACAGTGTTTCGTTTTTTTTATTATTTTTTTTTTTTTTTTGTGAAATAAGCGTCTTCTTGGGAAAACCTCTTTAGTTTCACTTCTTCTCTGCGCCGCCCCGAGAGAATTTTTTCTATTGGAAAGTGGTTTAATTTTCTTTCTCTACAATTTCATCGCTAATTTTTTTATGATAAAAATCTTGTGAAACTGAGAAAAATAGAAGAATCAGTTTGTGAATATTTTACAAAATTATCTTCATCTTCGTCGTGTTGATCATAATTGACCGTCGCGATCCATCATGGTGTAGTAGTCAATTATCTGCTTGCACTTATTGGATGTTGATAATCCTAAATGATACGTTTAGTGCGCCGACTAATTGCTTCTACGTCCATTCATTCTTATTAATGCGACTATCGATCTAGTATTCGTTCACGCGTTATATGTAAGAGTTTTATTTTTTGCCCGGCTCTTGTAATGCTTTGCAACACATGTTTCAACTCACAGTTTGTTTAGTACTACATTTATAGTTATTATCACGATCTTATTTCTGCCTTCGCTACGATTGTCTTTATATAGCTGTTTCTATCATTTCCGCGACTGGTCCTGTTTAAAATTATTAATCGTCTTCCCGGTTCTGTATTTTCTGTCCCCATCCGCTTCTGTACGTTGATAATAATTGCATTGCCGATGATATTCCCGTCGAATGTTGTCGCTAAATGCTCTCGGCTCACATCTATTTAAATTTCCTTTTGTCCATAAATGTTTTCTACCTCCTACGTACTGGAAATATATAATTTTGTCATCTTATTTTGTACATTTTTAATTTCATTTATGCTGTTATGGGTAAAATTTTTTTACATTTTATTTTTTTTATAAATTTGCGTATATTTTTATATTTACTCGATAATGGGGCTTAACAGTGGAAAAACTTGTCATTTTTCATAAAGAAAATTTTTTAGTGATTTTAACTCATTTTTTATTGTTTGTTTTTAAAAAAATCACTACATTCTATACTTTTCAAATTACGAAAATTATTTCGTTGACAAGCCTGCAATATGCAGATGATTGTGTTCCAGTTAACAAGAATACAGCTGATCTAAAATAAGATGCCTCAGAATGTTTAGAAACAATATATAAAGGTATAAATTTAAATAAAGTAAGAATCTTACAATTTATCAATGATGAAAAAAATATTCGACTAATAAACACTATTAACTTACAGACAACAAATTCGTTCAACTACTTAAGCAGTGCGATAAATAAAGATGTAATTTCGTTGATAAGATCTAGATTGAAAAATATAGTACCAAAATATAGGACAAATCGATGGTTCTTGGGGTCTTATTCTATGATAAAGAAATATAGCCTATAACGAAGAATGAAATTAGGTGAGCAATCAGCGGTTTCTTCGAGAATAATTTTTTCAATAAAATGGATGGATCTTATATTGAACGAGGAAGTTGAAATAAGGCATCAGTTTTCTCGATAGATCAACTGCTCGTTAAGAAACATTTAAAGTGAGCCTAAGTACGGAGAATTCAGAACACGTATTGAAAGGAGTGATATATGAATTTCCAGAAAACGGATCATTCGGGCATCAACGATTAATAAAGACACGGTGGCTGGTAAAAAGGTTGATATTAAGCCAAATATAGGCAGAAAATACAGTGTATAAAACACGATTGAATCTCATCATGTAACTCTAGTTTTTGTCTAATGTATCTTATTTCTCGCGTTTGGTATTGTTTGTTTTCAATTTGTTTTATGCGGTTTTCGCGGGTTGTAGGATAAAAACAGGACTCTGTGTGGCAGAAATTCAAAACGGTAGTAGCGGCAGGGGTCTTGCCTGACTGGTAAGCACCGGCGGTCGAAGCGGTGGTACTACACATAGTCGAATTAATGTTAAAGGTGGTAGTAGCAATAATACTAATATCTATAATAATAACGGAAGTAGTAACGATAATAACTACAATAGTGATAACAATAATTATAATGGCGGATATTGTAACAATGGGTGGTTATAAGGATAATAATCGTAACAATATTAACGGCAAACAATCTTATATTAATATTTCTAAAGACACTGTAATAAATTAGTTATTAGGTGGTAGCACTGTAAAACACAGTTCGGTTTTTAATTATTTGTTTTTAGTTTTTCTGTTCGGTTTAATTATATGTTTATGCATCAGTATCAGTGTACTTTAATAAAGATATAAAATCGCATTCAGGTTAAAAATTTTTTAAATAAGTTTACATGGATGTTCGATTAAATCCGTATACGAAAGTGTGATTAAATTCGTGAATACGCCGGTAAATTAAGTTTACAAACGGGTTACTGAATTAATTTCGTAGTGTTAGTGTCTAACTAAAATAGCACATGCGTTTCGAAATCATTAAAACAGAACTGTAATAATTTAAATTCGTGAATAGAATTCGCCGCGGGTCGTGTAAAAAATGCAACAGTTGCAAACAAATCGGTAAGAACGTGTATGTTATTTAATATATGTGTTTTGGAAATAAAGTTATAAATTAAAATTATGCGTCAAAATTTCTAATATCACAATTTAATTTAAAAATTAATTATATAAAAGAATTAATAACTTGGAGAGAGAGAGAGGGAAAATATGTATAAATTTGTACTTTATAGCTGAAAAGATACTGATGTTAAACAAAAACTATCCAAAACTATTATGTTGATTTAGATTTACAGGATATTTATTTCAGTCAACCGGATGGTGAAACAGTAGATGAAAAAAATTGATATATATAGAACATGTAAAATTTTAGATAAATATTTTATACTGAAAAACAATTTACGAGCGGCGTATTTTCTCATATGTGAAACAATTAGAAAATGAAAGTATTCATCAATTTATAACTGGGTTAAGGAAACAAGTAAAAAATTGTGACTATGGTAATAAATTCATTAGTGATAAAATAATAGAAGAAAGATAAATTTATGAGAAATTTAAAATTTGGCCGAAACATTAGAAGCAGTAATAATACAGGTGCGTTCGATGAAACAACCAGATACAGATAAAATAGAAGAAATAAATCGAATCGGTATAAATAAAGGCAATGGATAGGGTTGAATGATAGTGAAACATATCGTAAGAAAAATGAAAACAACAAAAAATCGAATTGTTATCGATGTGGAGATGTAAATAATGTTTCAAATCATGCGCAAAATATCATATAGCAGGCCATTTTGCAAGTTGTTGCAAAACAAAAAGGAGAACATATGGAAGGCAATAAACGATTCAATTTTTAATATGAACACTAACAGTAGTTATGAGAACAAACGGGAAGAATATACTATTAAAGAATGGTATGATTGTAAAAAAATGAATAATATAATAATATAAAATTTTTACGATTACACAAGATCGGTAAAAATAATTTATATTCTAGAAGTTATAGTGACATTAGAATTAGCGGCTCGTGGTTAAAAATTTTAGCGGTTACAATTATACCTTACCTCCCTTCCAACATACACACCAAATTTTTTTCACAAACTAACGTTAATAATATTAAATTCAACAAATCGTAATACAAATACAAGAACCCTTTAAAACCGCAATCAGAAAAACTAAAAATTATGAAGTTAGATTATCAATCCCAAGATAAAAAAAACCAACTAATATTAAACCAAAATATATTAAAAATTTATCTCCAAATGAATAAGTACAAAATTTATACAATTATAAAAGTACAAAATTACAATTACAGACAAGTATGTATACGTTATTTAAATAAAAAGTCCAGTCTGCTATGTTTTTCTCTAGAAAACTTGTCAATTACCTTTTGGTTAAAATCTGAAATGTTCATTATAAAATATTTCTCGATAGGTAACGTAGCAAGCGCGTTTAATCTTTCTTCATTCATGGTGTTTTATAAGAAAGTTTTTTCATCCTCCCAACAATGGAAAAACAACGTTCTGCTTCCGATGTTGTCATCGGAATTATTCATAAAATTGGTAATAGTTTGTTACAATGATGATACGATATTATTATCTTTAACAAATTCATGTAATCCACTGCCATGTAATTTTGCGAATTCTTCCGTTGAATAAACTATATCAAGTTCCGATCCAAAAAATGATTTTGATTTAAAAATGTGTATGATTCGCATACATATTTCAAATTATTTTCGTGAGATTTGATTTTGCATTCTTTGAAATTTTCTGGCAAAAATAAGCACGCTACAACGAGTTGGCCAACAAAACTAAATCTGTCTTTGGCGTTGTATCGCAAATTTCTTTTGAACAAAGTCATACATTTGTCTTTTTGAAGGTGAGGAAGTTTCATATTCATTATCAATATTTTCTCTTATGTTCATAATAGATTTTTCATATGATGTTACACATTCCTTTGCTGGCATCGTATTAATATCGTTACTCTGTAATTTTCCAAATAAAATGTTAACATGTGGCATCATATCATTGAAAAGAGTATTTTCTTTTATGTTCATTATAGATTTTTCGAATGATGTTACACATTCCTTTGCTGACAATCGTTTCTATGTAATTTTCCAAATAAAATGTTAACATGTGACCATAATATCATTGAAAAGAGTTAACCAATACACGAACGTATTGCTTACTAATGTGTTCAAAAATCGATTAGCTTGATTTATGGTGTTTATGTTGTTCATGTCATCTTTATTTAAAATTTCTTTCATGCAGACGATAATCTGTTTCCTATACATAAATATCGTATGAACACTTCTTGATTGAAAATTTCATCTTGTCGGTACTGATCATGGTAATCTCTTCTTCACGATTTCGTCCAATAAATTCGTCCATAAGAGACTAGTTTAAAAGAATGTACATAGTCCTTGCACATTTGAAGAAAATGTCCAAATATTCCGATTTATAGATGTTACATTTTATTAAATTTAACTGATGGGCATAACTATGTATTTACTGCACATTTGGATATTGTTGTTTAATTAGAGCTTGTACTCCATTACATGATCCAGACCTTACAGATGCTCCATCATATGTTTGAGCAATTACTTTGTGGGTTGTTTCATTAATTTTATGGCACTTTAATTCATGAAGGATACATGATACCGAAGTTTTTGCATCATGCTTTGATGGTATGCAGAAACCACAAAAACGTTCGACCAGTTTCTCTTTAACTATATACCTATAAATAATTACCATTTGAAACGTGTTTGCAATATCAGTCGTTTCATCATCAATTATTGACATGAATTTGGACATTTTTAATTCTTCAGATATTCCTTCCTGACAAATATCTAACATAGATTCTAATAATTCATTTTGGATTATTTTAGAAGTTCCTTTAAACACTAGCATTTTGTAAATGATTTTTTAACGCCTCACCTAATTTAGAGCTGAAATTGATTAAACCTAAAAAAAAAATACATGGATCCAAGGATTTGTCAGATTCATTAGGACCCCCTAAAGCTAATTCAAAAGCTCCACAAAAATGTATACAACTAATAAGTATGTTCTATTTGGTCGAACCTTTTCATTGTGAACAGCAATACTATGCCTGTGCTCGGAGTCAAAATTTTTTGCAATGTTTGTGTTTCTAAAAAGTGCTAATTTCAAAGTATTTTTAATATGTTCATTACATACCTGATGTTTTTTTATTCGGTCGGTTATATGATTTAGATCAGTAATTCTGGTTTTTGTCCAACATAGTTCTTTACTATCCAAATAATATATACAGGAAGCAGAACAATGCATTTTGAACATCACAGCTGCACAAAAAGTGTGCATTATTATAATCAAATTTAAAATATCTTGAATATTCTGCTTTATTGCATGCCGACCTAATAGTTTTGTTTCTAGTTTTCCTTCAGAACTGCTGAGAAAATGGGTATTTCAGTAAACTTTTAATTGAATTCATGTTGAAAAAAATACTACCAATAATATTAATTTAAAATATTAAAACAAAACAATTCGATAAACTATGCATAAAGTTGAGTATTCTTATTTTTTCACAATTTACAGAAAACAATGACTAAAAATGAAATGATCAATTGCTGTTTAACATTGGTCAGTAATAATATCAGCAACCTAAATTATAGAGAAGCAATCAAGTAACTCATGTAGAAAAATATACACAATAATAGAAAAAACAACTGGAATTTGAAGAAGAAAAACTAATCTCAGAAAGAGATGAAATATAAGTCCCAGACTCTTTCATTCATTAGCCGGTATCATACACACATAACTGCATCCATGTGTTATGAACTATACAATGAAAAAAATCTATTCAACTGTCTCAAGTGTGTCTACTTCAAGGACTTTGGTTGTAAAACGACTGCAACCAACGTTCACCCATATAATCCTGTGTAAACTCTAGAGATAGTAGCATTATACACAAAATATTCATATATATTTTTGCATGAGTTAACCTCCGCGCAGTTTCTCACTACGTGTAGAATTTTTAATTTTTCTCATTGGTGTCCTGTCATTTGAGTGTTCCATTAGGTGGTCGGTCAGTCGGTTGTAAGTTGCAGCATGTGGATGGAGAATAATAATAATGGTGATAATAACTGTAATAACAACAACAATAATAATAATAATAACATAAGATTTTTGTAATGAAAAGTTGATATAGTTCGTATTTGTATAAAAATTCTGTTTTAATTGATTATTATAAAACTAATAAATATAAAATTTAATCAAAATCTAATTTTATTTTAAAATCATTGTAAACGGAAATAACTGACATCCTTGCGACAAATAGACAGATATAAAAATTATGAGAAAATAGGAATCGATGACAACTATATCTTATATATGTGTATATATATATATGTATATGTATATATATATAATCTTTCCTTTGATTATATCTTCGAAATCGTTATAAAACTGACGAATATAAAATTTAATACAAATTAAAATTTTATTTTAAAATCGTTTCAAACGGAAGTACTGACATCCTGATGACAAATAGACAGGTATAAAAATGAAAATGAGGATAAATAGGGATAGAACATTTATATCTTATATATTTATTTAGATGAAACAGGGATCGATTACATTTTATATATATATATATATATAACGGCTATTACAGAAATTTGGCTATAACGATTTGGACTAAATTTTATACATAATATATTAAGTAATTGAAAATGGCCTGTATGGAAATTACGAATTTCGAAATTTTTGGCTGCGACCGCGAATATACCCTGTAATATTTTGGGAATTTCGATTTTCCCCCTCGTCTTTTTCTCGATATTTATTTCTACATATACATTAAAAATTAATCGCATTAACCATTTCGAATGTTATTGGGTACCCGGACATGAAGGAATCTCTGATAATGAAATTGTGGATTCATTAGCTAAAGCGAGGTCTTCTAATGGCATGATATTCTATTTGGTTTCTGTACATGATATCGTGCATTTCATATAGTCGGAATGTAGGAGAAACTTTAGGAACAGACGTATTTGGAGAATATACAGCAGTCATCCCTCACCCAGTGCTAACCGTTTCTTCATAAATTTCCACAATTCGACTTCTTTTGAAAACATTAAACGACAAGGAATTGTACTTATCAGCAGATTGCGATTCGGGAATTACTCGTTACCTGTTTCTTATACAACTCAGTGAAACTGCCCTCTCTATACTGGACATGCAATTTGCAATTCTGAACACGTGTCCTTCGAATGTCCTTTAATAACTTAACATTCTGAACTATACCTGGATTTACAATGCTTGTCGTGCACTGGTTCTTTGTACAATGTGTTGTCCCTTTTTCATCCAGATAATTTACATGTGTTTCCAGCAGGCATAGCACCATATTTCTAGAGAAGTTGTCCACGTTTATAGAAACACGAGTTAGTTCTTACATTCAACATCATACTGTTAATGAAGAAATTCTCGTAAAAATAAAGAGAAATGATGACGATGGGAGTATAGTCGAAAATATTTTTCGGAAAGTAATTTAAAGAAACGTTCGAAAGTTTTTAAAAGTTGTTTTCTTCACTTCGAACGTTTACGATGTGAACCGATGATAAATAGCGAATAGTTTCCATCTCCCGTGTTTTTAACGTTTATATTCTGGCGGCCATTATTAAAAGTTTTTGCGGCGCGTATTCTTATAAAATGTTCTTCGGTCATGAAATAAATGAAAATGTTTAAACGTTGATTTTTAGAAAGAAATGCAAAACGCCTGAAGTTACATTGATATATAGGGTGACCCAGGGAAGATGAACGGTTTTGTCATTTTTTGAATAACTTAAAAACTATTCAATCAAAATTTTTGAATGAAATTTTATTTAAAAATAGGAAAACGAGAGATTAGTTTACAATCATTTGTGGTGTTCAGATGACCACCATTTGCAACAATACATTCATTCAGTCTTTATAAAATTTTCGAATTTTTCGAGCATGGGTCGCTGAATTTTTAAAATTCCTCCAGAAATCAGAGTTTTCAGGTCTTCCAGATCTCGTGGACGTATTTCATAGATGAGACTCTTAAGGTAACCCTGAAAAAAAATTGTGTTACTTTGAATTCTTTTCGAAAATCTCTACACAGTCGTGATTGAATCACGCCGAAAATAAATAACATTCCACGCAACACGCGCGCTCCTTCTAGCTATAGGATGCCATGATAACTGAAATTAGACAAAAACGAATTTCTCATGAACATGGAGCACGCAGTTTGCGTTATAACAGTGTTACCAATTGCACTATTCAAAACACAAAAACGTCCGTCTTCTCTGGGTCACCCTATATATTCGCTATTCAAACGTGTTGTTTACTTTTATTTTAAAAATGGGGATACCTTTACAGCTTACCCAACGTGATACCGTAATAATTGCCAACTCATATTTTTATAAACTCGGACAACTTCTCTAGAAAAATTGCTATGTCTGGAAACAGATGTAGGTTCTCAACATGCAGTAAGGACAATACGTTATAAGGAGGACCATTACGAGACGCGTGCAGTAATTTAAGATACAGTTCAGAGCGTAATTATATTAGCAGATTAAGGAATTAAATAATAGTAACCGAATGAAATCTTGAATCATACGGACATAGTATAAATATTTTGCTACCACCACTAAAGCGTGTATGTATAAATAAATTCAAAACAAACACACGTTAATATAATGCGCACGATAGACGAACATAATATTATACAGTTGCTGATATATATGTACACACACACACATATATATAAATATATAAATATATATAGTATCTAAAGTATAGTGTATATTAAATATATATACATTTATACAGATATATCACATTCCTATGCTAAAAGCATTGTAGAATCAGTCAATCAAAAATCGCTCCAAAAATTCTTCAAAATCGGAAATAAAATTTTAAATTTATAATTTCTAATTACCGATTAATTTTGGTAAAATTGACTTTATTACATAAATGTTAGATCTCCAGGTCTACTTTCGTCTAACGTCAACCCGAACCCCTAACTATTATACGGGCGTCTATAATTTTTTTCAGTGAAGACCATTTCGTATTTCTTTCTGTGACGTTTCGAAAACACTTGCAGTTTTCATTATCAAACCGAGAGCAGTTATGAAGTTGTAGGTATATTTATAGGATTGTGTTAAGACGAGCGCAATCTTCACTTAATGTTGTCCAAATTTTTCCACGAACAAGCGCCCTGCTATGCGCACATCCATAGTATCATGCGTGAGAACGGAGTTCTTTACTGGACAAACAGTTGTTTTTAGACTAACTTGTTTTTTTCCCATTGGGGCAATGACCGTCAACCACGTTGAATTAAGCTGGCGACCATCTTCTTTATTGATATTTGGATGTTTAAAAATTTCAATTGCTTCACGAACAATTCTGGACCTATATTTATCTATTTTTGATAAAATTTCAAAATCATTAAATCAAGATTGCGGTCGTCTTAACATAATCCTATAAATATACCTACACGTTCATAACCGCTCTCAGTTTAATAATGATAACTGCAAGTGTTTTCGAAAGGTCACAAGGAAAAAAATACGAACATGGTTTTTACCGAAAAAAATATAGACGTATGTAAATCAACCATGAAAGTTTGAAGGTGTATTATAGGGGCCTTAAAAACGGCCCGTGGGTATTTAGTATAAAAATACCTGTACTCTCGCTAGACGTGTATTTCAATGTCGCATAACTTTAGTTTAAACTATTTTCTCGATTTCGAACGTTTCCGATTCATTACGAAAAAAGTGAAATTTGAAAAAAAATTCGAAAGGTGTCCCTTTTGAAATTTTGGCATTTTCGCAAATTTTGGAGCGCGTGAATATAAATTTATGCCATATATATATATATATATATATATATATATATATATATATATATATAAAACAACAAATGCTTATAAATAATTATTTTTTGCTAATAAAATAATATCACTTTTAATTTTGCATTAACGCTGAAAGATTATTAAAGAAATGGTCGAAACTATGAAAGGAAATTTACTTACGAATTGACGGCATCATTTTTTTAAATTTAATTAAATTCATCTTTTTACTTTTGTATCCGGTCGATTTAAGTATTCGACGGATTTACGCTCGAGGGAGCGAGAATATAAATTTGGAAAGTCTGTCGGAAGGGTCTAGGAGGGCTGAAGTTGCCGCAAAATACATCGTTAAAAGATTTTAAACAGCACCATAATTATGGACTAATTAAAGTATCTGATAACCTTTGTCATATTAAAAATATGTTAGCCGTCGCAAATTTCTCTCTTTGAATTTTGGATTTCGATTGTTATTTAAATTGCGTTAATTTTAATTAAATCTTGTTTTTGTTCGTTTGTCTTATTTATTCCGAACGATGTTCGTGTTTTATGCTCAGCTCTGGTAGCTCTATAATTTCCAATAACGTGTGTGGGTGTGGCAAGTGAATTTAAATAAATTGTGCGTATTAATATGCAAAGAACTTGCGTGCTTAAAATAGCGTTTGTTGGTGGGAGTGTGTGTGCTGAAACAGAAGAAATGGCGTGGTAGAAGAATTATAAGCGATGCGTGTGATACATCCTTGCAAATGTCCTTATAATTTTTGGGTGGCGAAGGGATAAGAAATTTCGTTCATCAAGTACGATTTCGGACATAAAATGTAAAATAATCGAATGATTACGGACCACTTTAGTTTACACTGTATCTCTACGACTTTCCGAACCCACCCAACGCGGCAAGTTGGACTCCTCGCAAACGATGCTGCGATATTCTGCAGCTCCTATAGAGACCTAGCACGTTCTGTAACAGATTACAGCATGGAATATCGCGGCTAATTAATACTACAATAAACGGTAAACTAGCACAAACCTGAACAAAACCGAAGTGGTGGTATAGGGAAATACATTAGAGTGGTGTGATTAGGTTCGTTATCTTGATGTGATCCTCGACAGTAGACTTACTTTCACCAAACACATAATATCAAAATCAAGACAAACAATACCTTCTGTTCCTTGTACCCTATCCTTAATCACAAGTCGTTCCTCAACATTAACAATAAGATAATCCTCTATAAATCATTAATCCGACCAATACTTTGTTACGCTTGCCCTGCCTGGAGCTTGATATCAAAAACCTCCTTTAATACATTACAAGTTATTCAAAATAGATGCTTCAGGCGTATTCTCAATTCACCTCGCTATTCCAGAATCGATATCATGCACGAAGCTACTGACCTACTCTATACTAGAGATTTCGTTCTAAAACTATCGACTGACTTTTTTATTAAATGCTCATACCAAAACAATGAACTCGTCTCCTCGGTTGCCAACTACGATTTCAGGCAAGTTCGTTTCATGTATTCCAAACATAAACACAGACGACTCAAACATAACATTACGTAGTTCTTAATTATAATTAATTTATTTATTAGTACTAACTCCTTTACTTAGTAAGTACACACGATACTCATATCACATACTTTTGTATTTTTTAACATAGTACCAATTTAAGAACTCATGACTTAAATAATATATTATAGACTTAAGTTCCTATACTAACATGTATTGTTAGCAATTAGAAAACTTAATGTAACCATGTTTTATTTTTCTTTCATGTTTATAACTTAGGTAAATATATTGTTGTTGTTGTTGTTGATTATAAAAATGCTATAAATAGGAACTATAATTAAGGATGGGTATATATATATATATATATATATATATATATATATATATATATATATATATATATATATATATATATATTATTGGCGATAATAAATTTAGATGTTATAGATATGTGTATTCTAACCAAATGAGAATGCGCGTTATTATGCAGCTATTTAATTTACGTTAATTATATTATATAAAAATGTAGAATTATTATAACGTATCTAATGAATATGGAAAAGTGTCTAAATATATCGTATTTATATTAAAACTAAGTAGAGTGCCCAAGATATTATAATCAGGAGGTGAGCGAGGTAACTAAGACTACGCATTAATTTCGCGGTTTTGTTGATATTAGTGAATCTTACGATGTGCAATTAATTACTAGTCTTAAAATTTCTTTGCATCGCCGTTTCCGTGTACCCATTAATTGCTGCGAATGATTCATCAACACTGGATTTAACTACAATGCCTTTTCATAGAGCACAGGACCAGATGCATCTACATTAGCTGATATTTTTTCACATTGTATTTCCAATTTGCGAATTCCATGACAAGGTATAAATCTTGTACAACCATCCATTACTTGCTGAGAATGATTCATCAACACTGGATTTAACTACAATGCCTTTTCATAGAGCACAGGACCAGATATCGGTTGCTCAGTTGATCGTTTTTGTAAAAATCAATACAAAGCTATTTGTAAAAGTTCTTTTTTTTTGGTTTCTTCGATACTTTTCGATGTTTACTCCCATCGTCATTATGAACTTCACCATTAAATCAGTATTTGTCTTAATATCGCACATTGTAGAAATACCTACACCATACTTATTGGCTAACTTACGATCGGTTTTTTTTTTTTTAAAAGAATCAATAATGTTTAATTTATTTTTGAGGGATAACACAACCATTTTTTAACATTTTTAATTACATCGCAACACAACTCAAACTCATCAACAAAACAATTGGATTAGCTGCATAATACACAATGTACAGTGCTTTGTCAGCTGTTTACTGTTCTCACGCGTTTGTTGATTTCCTCCATGTAGACCTATGAGGACAAATAAGGCGTTTTTTAAAACTATTTTAAGAGAATTCCTCCGGTTTTTTACGGTTCTTATTACGAAATTAAAATGCAACGACGTTCGCAAACACGAGCAAAATACAGCTGAGCTAGGCCAAATATTTATCACAGGTCATACGTCCACACAAGCTGATGCGGCGCTTGTGTATCCGTGTGAGCGTTCGGCTTGTGGGAAAAATGTGTTGGATACCCATTTATTTAAACTGAAGTGTTTCATGTATTGATCGAAGGTCAGCGTGCCATATTTTCCAGAAACCAAACTGTTTAATGCTTACATTAAAAACGCTCATCGTATCTTTGTTCATGGAATGAAAAAAAAATCTCACAATCCGGATAATCGGGATCCCTTGTAACTGAAATAAACTATAAAGCCGCGTTTACATAATCGAAAAACTTTAGTGAAATCAGTTATCTTTATCTATTTATCTGTATCATACACACACATATATATTTTATATATATATATATATACATGTTATGCTATATTCGTGTACTAATGCGTCAGTTTTACTTGTATGTTTGCCAGTAGCAATATTTTTAATGATACAAACTCGTTTGTTCGTTAGAATAAATTTTCATTTGAGAAACGAAAATCGTTCTCAAAAAAGGAATTAAGGGTTGCGTCTTACCTTTTCCTTTCGTATCGACCGCATCACGAGCAAACCTTGCCGCGGGCAGCAAATTTTGAAATTTTACACCTCTTTTATCGGTTATCGACGGAGCGTCAAACCGGCCGTATTTTATTATTTAAATAAATCTTCGAATTTCCCAGAATACCACTACCATCTCGGGTTTGTTCCGAAAGTGATAATATAAAGTTTTCTCTGGAAATTATACGACACGACCACTCGAGGCAAACATTTTACGCGCAGAGAATTTTTTTGTTCATTTTTTATTTAGGCGTTTTGGTGAGATAATGAAACGTTTATTAAATTTTATCGGATGGGAAAAAATTATTAAAAGTTGAAATGGTGAAGTCGCTTGTTTTTCTTTATACGTGAGAAAGTTGGAATTTAAGGTAACCCGTTTTACTTGTTGAAATTTGTTCCGTTATTTTCCGACTGTAAATTCTAAAATACTAACAGTTTGGAAAAATATGATTTATTCCGACAGACAGAGGGCCGAAGTTATTGGAGAGGAATGTCACGGGTGAGATCCTATTGCGTTATTGATTGCACGTAATAAAGTAATAAATTATCAAATGATGGAAAATTATTTTAAATGTTCAAATATGATACGGATAGTAGTATAAAGAGTTAACTGTATTTAACCTTTGAGATAATTTTTTTGTACGCACACATTACATATATATATATGTATATATATATATATTTGTACGCGTATGTTTAATATGCACACATATATTCGTCATCATACTGTTCTCATATCTTATTCAGAAGTTAGTACTTATATATGTCAAGTTTTCCGTCTTTTCTTATATATGATATTCCCGGTTATCATTATTTGTATTTTCTTCTTGTAATTGATTTAGCCGTTCTTTTACCTTGTACTGCTGTCTAACCAACCTTTTCTTGTGAGCAACTTTCCATTTTTATTCGTGATGCATTGCGTCTATGATATTTTTGGGTTCGATTACACATTTTTCTTTGTAGGTTGTTCAGTGCAACAGACGCAAATAAATCTACTCGAAAAAATTAAACAATAATAAATTTACAAGCATTATATACGGTAAGTACCTTACCGCAATAACTAAGTTAAACGATTATACTGTAAAATACTAGAAAAGACTACAAGGGAATTTTAACTTCAGCAATCATAATAAAAGGGACAAATTTGTTACTATTCTTCTGTGACTATACTTGGTGCACATAAATCCGAATTGCTTAGAGCCATACCGGTCAACCTAGGTAATAATTACATTGTCGTGGTACGAACATTTATTGAAAAAAAAAATCAAACGATAATTACTGAATGGGTACGTATGGCAGTTCTACAACTTTACGCATCCTATCAATTCCTAGTGTAACGAGTAGCATCGAGAATACGCCGGAGTCATCTATTTTTAATAATCTGAAGTATATTAAAAGTAGCTTTTGAGATCGAACTGGAAGCTGGATACGCACAAGAAAAAACTGACCGTATTAAGGTCTCTTGGGGACGATTATATCGTTGACATTAACAAAAGGCTTGCGGTGAAGTAGAGGATATAATGGACAAAAAGCTTTATTTGTTTTGTTATTTGTATGCTTAATGAAGGTAAGTCTACCGTTAAAAGTCACATAAAGGTAATGCACCTGATCACATAAATCTATTTTATTACCTTGTATTATTAGGCTGTCAGTTAATGTAGGTCTCCTGCGGTTAAAGCGTATAGCTTCAGTTTTTGTGGGATTAATATTATCTGTAGATGGGATTAATACTGATTTGCCACTTATTGTAATATTTAAGTATAGGCAACATAGCTGCAGTTTATTACGAGTAGTAGTATATCTGTAGGAACAACAGAATAGTATAGCGTCACGTTTAAGCAAATTGCAATTATATTTGAAGCGGATCGATAACGTTGAAGTACAGAGCTAACGCATTTCATATTTTTCCCATTTGATTTTTTTTTTTTTAGGTAATCTGCTAAAGTTAGCATTAAACATCATGTATGACAATATCTATTCATTTAGTAGTAAGGTGTTCTCCAATGAGACTCCACCTTAATTCTTACAATATGTGTAATGGTATTTTACTTTTCAATCTATGTGTTTGTTGAAGTTTATCATTAATTAAGCCTGTTGCTAGCGGATTCGGATGCGATCTTAGTCGCTGTGCATATGTTTCACTGTATATCCTTATTACAGCTTTCATAGTTTCTATTTTTATGTATCCTTATATGTCATCATTTCTAATATATCAGGGTGCATTTATCATGGATACGTATAGATTTTGATTGGAACCTTTCAATTTTAGAAATATTTGAATTGGATGCCGTACCCCATAATTGAATACCATACGACTATACTGGCATAAAGATAGTTTTGTACGATAGTAATTTATTTTGTATGGATAATGGTGATTTTCTTTCAATAAGACCGTAGTATGTACGATATTGAATGTCCAATTTCTTCCGCTTTATATTAATATGTCTTTGCCAAGTTAGCCCTTTATCTAGGCGCATTCCTAGGTATTTTACACAATAATTGGCTTGCAGTTCTTTACCCTTGACAGTAATTTGTTCTGCTATATGTCTGCATTTTGTAAACAGTAATGTGATTTTGTTTCATTAAGACTTATCTGCCATTTTTTAGTCCATTTCTTAATCATATTTACATTCTGCTGTACTAGTCGAGTTACTTTTAAAGGATTCTTGCTTATAGATAGTGTAGCCGTATCATCAGCAAATGTAGTAGTGATAGTCCTTTGACATGTCGGCAAGTCAGCTGTAAATAGGAAGTACAGTGCATGACCTAGAACACTCCCTTGTGGCACGCCTGATTTTATTTCATGAAGAGATGTAATCTCTGCTTCATATTGCACGCTGAAGTATCTTTCATGAAGATATGATTTCATGAGAGTGTATAGGTGGAATGGGAGATGTTAGTTAAATTTGTATAATAATCCTGTATGTCACACCTTATCGGACCCCTGATTGATGTCCAGGAACAATGCAGCACAATAACTTTTTTCTTCAAACGTTTTGTTGATGGCATTGACTACCCTGTCAACTTGCTCTATCGTTGAGTGTTGTCTTCGAAAACCAAGTTGGTGTCTGGGATAAGCATCCATTAATCGTTTTAATAATATCTTTTCTAGTATTTTTGACATGACTGGTAAAAGACTAATGGGTCGATATGAGGTGGGTTCATTAGGTGGTTTTCCAGCCTTTGGTATAAGTATAACTTCTGATATTTTCCAGTGAACAGGGAAGTATGACAACCTTAATACGGCGTTAAATAACTGTATAAGCATAAGAATCCCATTTTTAGGTAGCTGTTTAATTACATATCCTGTGATTAAGTCATATCCGGGAGCTTTGGACTTAGATCATGTGTAATTGCTTTACTTCGATTAATGTTATATGAGGTATCTTCAACTTACAATTGGGCATTCTTTCTTTGAGAAACGCATTAATGTGTTTATTGTAATTATTACTAGGTACCATATTTAAAGAACACAGTTTGCAAATGCTTCTGCTTTTTCGTGGTCCGCTTTAGCCCATGCGCCATTTATTTTTCTTATTGGTGGGATGTGTTGTTTTGGTTGTTTAAGGCGTTTGGTCGCCTGTGTCCATAGTTGGTGTTATATTTTGTATGTAGCTAGGAGTCAGCTTTTAGTTGTGAAAGTAGTTTTTTTAGTTTCCTTGCTGTCCTGTTGTACCTTGTTTTATCGTGTGGGTGTCTTGTTTTATGCCACACTCATCACAGTTTTCTTTTTTCAGAGATCTTATCATGCACACCTTTTGGATAATAACGATTGGCGGGGTTTCTAGTTATTTTAGCTGTAGGTGTAGCTTCCCAGACAGCCTGATGGATTAATGTAGTGCTGATTTATTCCTTTTTGCTAGTATTTCTTGGTATACTTGACAGCCTTTAATATTTGGCTGTATGATTTGCTTTACAAAGCGCACATGTGGCTGCAGTTTTATTGAGCTTATTGCACTTGTATGTCTCGTGATTTTCACCACATTTCACACGTTCGAACTGATGTGAGCAATATGCTTTTGTATGCCCGTATAATTGGCACCTTGTGCATTGAACAATTCTACTTTTTAACTTGAGGGGTCCAAGTACAACCTTAGTGTTCAAGAGATATTCAATAGCGTAAATATCTTTATTATTATTATTATTATTATTATTATTATTATTATTATGTGGATCTATATCAATAAAGAACAATGACAGAGGGTGTTTTCCAATAATATCATCTACAAGTACTGTTGGATGTATATTTCTTAGTACAACCTTAAAAATACGAATTGGTATGTATGATATGTATGATACATCGCATGATGCAAAAAGAAAGAGTGGTGTTTATATTACGTGTACGATACATTTGTGTACTCGGTGGGGAATGTTACCAAATCGTTTGGTTATAATAATTGTTCACATATAAACGTTTAATTACCTAAATTAAGTAATACTCTTATCGAGTTAGTTAAGGTTATTTTACAACCTCCTAATCATTTTATTTTTGCCGAATGTTGAATTATATACACACCCTCGTATTGGAGCGACTAGAAACACCGGTGGAGGTAAGGGTTTAGAGTGTCGGAGATTTCTTTAAAAAAATATGGTAACAGTTACTTTTGTTGTTCGCCCTAACTATTGCAAAACTTAAATTATCTCCCTTTAAAATCATAATAATAATAATAATAAACATAGAAAAGGGACGTAATAACTTGTACGTTATTTACTTGGTAAATATATCTTCAGTTCTTTTTTTTTTTCATCGTTATTCAATAGTTGAGATAATCCGTCAATTTTTTGTACGATTAAAAATGAAGGGATGTACACGTCATTATAGAGATGATGTCGTATGAGACAGGCCATTTTAAAATCTCAATTTTTCTCTTACATTTCTTTATCGATATCTCCTGTATTAAATAATCATTTTGTGAGGACTATTGTGTGCGTGGGTTTATCTTTACGTGCGTGCAACCGATATAAGAATACAACTAAACCGGAAGTAAATGTAATTGCGATATTGGCAACACACGGTATTTAATATAAATACATACATATATATACACATATATATATATTCTTGTTTCATGGAAAAAGACCCTTCCGTTTTATATGTTTTGAAAAACTATGAGGAATAGCAGGAAAATGAAATTCTTTTTTGTTATATTATTTCATTTATGCGTGGGGGTCGTATCCTAGCATACTCCGAGACTGTCTGTCTGAATGTCTGCCTGTTCTTTGTTTCTGGGGCGTCGTCATGAAGTACAACTCCCTTCCACTCTCTCTCACTCTCTCCTTTATATATATAGTTGTATTAAAGAATAGAAATTGATAATATGACTGGAAGAGAAGTATAAAAAAGGACAACGATAGGCTTGAAATCTACTATATTAGCGTGGAGCAGATTACGAGTGGAACATTTTAATTGTGAAGTTATTACTGCTTTTGTTTTGTTTTTTCTATCTTAAGAAACTGATATAAATTTTAATCCGTTTGTTTCTCTTATCTGACTTTCTCACTCGAATCTCTAATGGTGTACAACCGGGATATTATATATGTATATGCACGCACATATATATATCGATCACGATGAGCCGTTGTCTATCCACTCCTGGATGAGACTTTCCCCAACGTCTTCCAACCACTTCTGTACTGCGCTTTCCTCAACCAATTTTTCCTAACTACCTTTGCTATATTATTGTGCCTACCGCGTCATTGACCTTCCTTGTTTCCTTTCTCTATTTGACTATCTATTTGTCTTCTCTTCGAGCCACGTGGCTAGCCCAAAATCCATTTTGAAAAAACAAAAAAACCTGCAAGAAAAACAAAGAGAATGCGGTAATGCGGCAGTGCGTAATTAGTTATGTACATGCACATTACACACGTATATATATGTGTGTGAACTATATGTATATCACACGCATACAGTTGTACAAGTAACTGTATAGATACAAATTAGTGAAATAAACACTAAATATTATAAAAATATGCTGAATTCTATGATGTTTCACCTGGAATAACGCATGATGAGACTTAGCATTAATCAACTTATTCCGATGCATTTTGTATGTATCGTAAAATTTTTTTGGCTAATTTATTTATATATTGGAAAGTAAATATGAAATGATCAATTCTATCCGACTAATTCTTGGTAAGCGCAATGATTATCTTTAAAAAATGTTTATTGGTGTAATTTTTTTTTAAAATTCTAGATGAAACATTTTTCCATCTACTCGATCTATAAATGTAGAACAAAAAATTATATACATTATTGTCGAACACCGTAAGCGATACTTTACGAACTTGGGCAATAAAATTGGTTCGTTATTTTTAAGCGGTGTATAACGTAAAATTCCTTCGCTAAAGAAATTAAAAAAAGTCTATATTAATTAATATCTAACTTTTTTCTGATCTAAAAAACATCTACGCATTACATATATATATATATAGGGAGAGAGGCCCGCTACAACGAGGGATAAATCGGATGTAAGAGGACCCCCAAAACTTAAAAAGTTAAAATCCTCTTGTCCCTACGGTTTTGTCAGAAACCCGAATGTAAATATTTAGTTCGTCTATTTTTTTGTTATATATGTATGCGTCTTGTATTTAAGGATTCTTGCCACACTATGTTACAAATTGACGCATGTCTCTATTGTTTATTCGTTAAAAACTACAAAAAACATTATAACTAATAATTTCGAGATGTACATAGTTATCGCAACTGTTACAAACATCGTTAAAAATATCACGTTATTCCATCACCATCAAATATTTTTAAGTAATTATTTTTAATTTATACTTTTAAAATTATGATTTTTTAAAAAATTTCTTGTTCACTTGATAATGGCGTAAATGCCGAAAAGCTTTGTGTTTTTCCATAAGAAAATAAATATTAGTGATTTAAATAATTTTCAATTGATTATTTATTATTTAATTATTTGCAGAAATAGCGGGTTAGTGGATTTTGAAAATTACAATGATCTACGCCTGTTCCGTTTCAGGGTCAGTTTTCAAAAAACAATCCAACCGATTCAAAACTGTCGTTGCTACAGGCTTACATGAAATCGTCCGAGTATGTAACTTATCGATACACATTTAAAATTACGCACTCTATATTTAAGTTTTACAACGCGTGGCTATTCAGAATAAATTGGCGTTAGACTAAGTATAAAAACATCGTAGAATTAAGCGTAGGTTCTTTTTTTATTTATAATAATTACTACGTTAATTGCTTTTTATCTATACAGTTATTTGTATAGGCGTGTACATTTTATTATTATTTGCTCGCGGCGCTACTAGTTTAAGATAAACTTTCTCCTGTTGTGTTCAAAGAACTGCCAAAGAAGGGGATTGTCTATCTGTCGACGATGATAAATGCTTGTATTCGTCTACGGTATGTACCTCGCACTTGGAAGATTGCGAAAATGATCATGATTCACAAACTAGGGAAACCAGCCGTATCGGCCCATTTCCCTACTATCTATCATTGCGAAAATCTTTGAAAACATTATTTCGCAGCGTCTTCGAACAGTTATTGTAAACAAACATTTGATACTAGAGGTTCAGTTTGGATTTCGTGAAAAGCACGCAACCGTTGAGCAAATTCACCGTGTTGTACATACTGCAACTCAAGCATTTGAGAACAAAGAATTTGCTACAGCAGTTTTTCTAGATGTTAGTGCAGCTTTTGATAAAGTTTGGCACCTTGGTTTAATTCACAAAATTAAAAGATATTTTTCACTGGGCTTTTGCAGACTACTCATGTCATACTTAACTGATCTACAGTTCTACATACATTTTGGATCAGCGACTACGCACTACATTAGCATTCGCGCTGGTGTTCCACAAGGCTCTGTACTTGGTCCTATACTCTTCCTACTTTATACTATGGATATTCCTCAAACTCCTGAGACAACAACAAGTCTTTTTGCAGACGACACTGCAATAATTTCACATAGTCGCAGTTATGTTACAGCTGCATATATTCTTCAAACAGCTGTAGACAATATTTCAACTTGGGCTCATACCTGGAAAATTAAATTAAATGACAGCAAGTCAGTACGAGTAGACTTTTCTCTCCGACACCATGGTTACATTCCAACTTATTTGGATGGTAAACCGGTTCCAGTATCTAACTCTGCTCGCTATTTAGGTCTGCATCTTGATTGTAAGCTCAATTGGCACGAGCATATTAGAAGAAAACGGAAAATGTTGGACCTTCTGCTCTCCAACTTTCGATGGCTCCTTCAGCCTAATTCTGAGCTTAGTCTCGAAAGCAAGAGGCTCATCTATACGTCAATTTTCCGACCAGCATGGAGCTATGCTGCAGAGATCTGGGGATCCGCAGCCAAATCTAATCTCCAAATTCTCGAAAAATTTCAAAACAAATTCATCGTATGATTTCAAGAGCACCTTGGTTTGTCTCGAACGATCTCAATCCACCAGAAGTCAAACAGCTACATTAATCGCCTTCACCTTCATCCGAACGTTGAAGCAATCTTACTATTAGATGATTCTAATGATACCCGACGGCTGAAAAGAAAACATCAGCTGGATCTTATTAATATTTAATTTTATTATTTTTTATAAAATAATTTAACTACATGTGAAATTCTCCTATAATTAGTTATGGTAAATGTAATTAGTTTTACAGTTCCAATAAAATCTTTATAATAATAAAAAAACTGTTAATGTATCAGGTACTTGATATTAAGAATCTGTGGTAAATGCATTACGCTCGTATCGTACTAATGAAATAAAGTCCTTTCTTAGCTCTGATCTTGCATGACAAATTTTTCACTCATCCAAGAAAAAATATATTCTAATTGAGTGTTCTCACCGATCGTTTCGTTTATTTCATGCAGCGACACCCTGATATCTATATTGTTTGTCTCTCTATCACTTAAAAAATAGTTATTTATCGACTAAAATTATACCCGAGCAATTTAAGAAATACAAATCCACTGTGACAAATCTAGTTACATACACTGATCAGATTTTTAGATTAACGTATCATGGCTTATAGTTTGGTCGTATTTACACTGATTTTAGTAAAGCATTTGGAACATAGTCACTCGCGATTACTGAATAAATTAAGATCGGTGGGACTATTAAGACATTTTCTAATATCGATGAGATCCTATTTATACAAACCGTAAGAGCTATGTGGTGTATAACGGTTTCGTCTACTTCAGGAGGTTTTATAAAGTTAAAATTTTGAACATCCGCTATTTATAATTTTTTACAACGATATTTGAAAGAACCTATCGTTGGAATTATATTTATATAATTGTAAGAGCTCTGTCGTGTATAACGGTTTCACCTACTTTAGAGGTTTTACAAGCTTAAAATTTTGATCTCTTTATATTTATAATTTTTTATAACGATTATTCGAAAGAACCTTCGCTCATTAAAAGACAACTCCAAAAGAAGCCTGGTTTAAACATGGGGACCAACTCCATAAAGATTTTGTATCTGCGTTTTTTTTATTTTTTTTTATTTTGTTTTATTTATAGACGCTCGATTGCCGGGATCATTTGCGTCTTACAGTTGATTATAAGCTATTTATTAAGTTAGTGTCTGTAGGGTACTGTAAAAGGTTTTTAATTTTGTCCGGGTTATCTTCGAGTATTGTTTTTATTGTGTCATGATTTAGGTTGTATTTCATACGTTGGTTTCTGTATTTTGTACATTCTAATGGTATGTGGTTTATATTTAATTGTGAATTGCATTCATGGCAGATGGGTGGAGGGGTCCTATTGAGTAGGTGTTGTGATGTGAGTAACGTGTGTCCTGTACGTAGTCGAGCTAGCGTTTTTTCTGTTTTTCTTTCTTTCTGGTCTGTTGTTTTCCAGTTTCCTAATTTCGGCTTAATCTGATAAGGTGTGTATGTGTACATTGGGTCTCCCAGAATTTTTGAAATGACATTTTAATTGTTTGCATAAGGATTGTATGTAAATCAGTAATATGAGTTGATTTTATTGTTTTTATATTCATAGGAGTTGTTTTGACTATTCTATCAATTTTTCATTCCCAGCTATTCCCGAATGGGCTAGTATCCATAAACTGTGTTTGTTAGACTAAGGAGTGGTCATAACTGTTTACCTAGTCACCTTGCCAAATTGGGGATCATCAGAATGAGAATTTGTAAGATGTGTAATATCAAAGATAGCATCGAACATCAGATCTGGTCCTGACCAAAATACAAAAATAGAAACAGCTTTATTTCTGAACTTTTATCGACAAGGAATTTCCAAAACAACTTGAAGAACTTATCTCCTTGGATGCGCGTAAATTATATAATTTTATTAAGGCTAATAATATAAGTTTATTCCACTTAAACTGGTCAACGGGTTAAAAAGTAGGTCAAAAAAAGAAAACCTTCGCTGCTTAAAATTTCTTTTGTTTGCACATGATCTAAAAATTTATTCCTGCATATCTTTACTAGCCGATTGTGAAGTATTGCAAAGAGACCACCTAGGGATAAGTTAGTGAATTATTTATCTTTCAACTCTGATATAAATGAGTTCATTTGTTTTACGTATACCCTGAATGGTAAGGTAGATGCTTGGCGTGTGTGTTCGTTTGTTGATGTACACGCGGTATATAATGAAAATTTATATTGTATTTATTAATCTGTCGAGGAATATAGGTGAAATAGGATTGTTTGGATGAAGCGTAAGTAATTAGTGTGTATCATAGTGTGTTGTGTGTGAGATTTGCGAATACGTGTAGTTTGTATTTTTTTCGTTTTTTGTAATTTTTAACGTATTCATTGTACTATTTAATAATTATATAAGTTACAGTGTAATTGAATTTTTAGCTGTTGTGTGGGCTCTATTATGATAAATCGAATAAATATATATTTCGAATATAATTTTTCTGATTGCTGCGGCGGTGAATTTAAACTTCAGATTATGCGGTAATAAATCTCTGTAACGTTAATCTTTGTTAGTTATCGACAAAAGGCTACACAGATAAAAAAGATTCGGGTAATTAATCGACAACATTTTAAAAAGTCATAATCGGCTCCCTTAGTAAATTCTTCTCGTTTCTTCTTGTCTCCCCGGAGTATTATTATAAATTATTATGGAAGTCGGCAAAGGGCAAATTATAAATAATTTATTAGTTTATGGGCGTCGTACGCATCGAATAACGAACACTCTACACTCTAGAGTCTAGACGACGATGTTTGTGCATTTGTTTTTTTTATTATTATTTTTTATTTAGTACCCGTATTAGGTCATAATGCACAGCTGTATTGCGGCTTTTCTCTTGGTGGGTTTCTAGACTGAGATGATTTAGGCTTTATAATCTAGTTATTCAGTTACGCTTTCATTAGATCCTTAAAGGGATGGCGGGGTTAAAATTTATTAGCCGATGTATATTTTTACCGTTAATTAATCGGTAATTATTTATTGCTCCATATTTACCGCGCGTCCTAACTCTATAACGGCTTTTTTTCCTCTTTTTTCCAAAAAATTCCCGAATACGGCATTTTTAAAATTAAATTTCAGCTTAGTCGAAAATATCGACCTATAAGAGATGATCAAAGGATTGTTTTCTCATGCCATTGTTAAAATAAATCGCCTCCTTTCGAGGTCAACGGGTTAAATAATTGCGTTCTTACCGTTTCAGTCCCAATATCCTCTATGTGGTACATATAAATTTTTTTCAGTCGCAATATCTTCTATGTGGTACATATAAATTTTTTTCAGTCGCAACGTCCTCTATATTATAGTACATATAAATTTTTGATACTATATGGAAATCTAGGAAGAGACGGCTGCAATTGATAGTATCTGGTAAAGGCGACTGCTATATACACTTCAGATACGTCTGTTCCCAGAATTTCTTATGTTCCGACTGCATAAAATGTATGACATCAAGTGATGAAACTGAAGAGAATACCACACCACTAGAAGATCCACCTTTAGCTAATGAATCTACAATTTCATTGTCGGGGATTCCTCGATGTCCCGGTACTCACAAGAACGACACAAATATACTCAAGTTTTCCAGATGATAAAGTTTCAACATGATGAATGAAATCAATGAATCTAACGCCTTCACTTTGTTTTCAATAGCCTTCAAATGCCTTGTGAATCAATCATAATGAGATAATTATCTGGAAACTTCGTATCAATTAAGAATGATAAAGATAGAAATACTGCTACACGCTCAGCAGTAAATGCGAAACAAAGATCAGATAATTTGTATGCTCCGGTAATATTAAGAGATGGGATGAAAACTGATGCTCCAGTTCCCTGAACCGACTTCGATCCATCTGTATAAATAAGGGTGTGCGTACGAAAATAATATTATTGAAGGTAGCCCAGATTAGTGGCGTAGGATAAAGAACGTAGTTGTCAGGAAAGAAAGATGTTCTTTTATTGGAAAAATTGTATGAATACGGTAATATAAATTGGATGAGTATACGAATCCGCATAGTCTATGCCTGAAATTTTTCAAATCTACGTATAACTAAAGCCAGCACGGGCATCTTGTTATTTTAAAACCTCCAGTTGGAATAAATGTGATCGAATAAATTGTATAGCGGAAAGCGATCTATGTTCATTCTACTAATCAAGAGTTTTAGTGCTAAATAACTAAACTGCAAGGGAGGAATCTTACACCCTGCCATTAATGCCGGTATCGGAATACAGAGCCTAACACACTCGTTTTTTACCCGATCAAGCTTATTTAATAATGATTCAGATACCGATCCATAAAACATACAACCATACTCAATTTTAGATCGAATTAACAATCTATAAAAAGTTAAGAGTATGAAAGGATCACCCCCCCCAACAAGTATTGTATAAATTACGTAGAGTGTTAACTGCGTGATTAATAGTTATTAGTAGATTTTCAATATGTGGTCGCCATTTTAAATGCGTATCCAAAGTAATACCTAAATACCGTTCTGATTTGCAAAAGGGAATAACACCATTTTCTGTTGTGATAAATAAGTTATTGATTGTGTAATGCATGTAAAAACCACTGCCGTACATTTCTGGACACATAAACCCCAACTAAAAAAGTACTCGTTCAATTAATTCAATATCTGTATTAATGTTATATACGGCATCGGAAAATGTTGTATTGGAAATAAATACCACAATATCATCAGCATAGACGAGAGTTTTAGAGTACAAAGGCACATGTGCCAGTTCTGAAATATATAAATTAAAAAGAATCGGACTAAGAGAAGAACCCTGAGGCATTCCTCTGTATACCACTCGTTACTGGTCGACAATGAACTTATTAGAATATAGCGTTGCGAAAACAGTCTATTAATGAAGTGGCAACAAGGCCCTGGAATGCCTAGGAACAATAATTTATGTTGTAAAGTAAGTTGTTAATGAGACTATTATATATATTACCAAATAAATCACCCACGCAGTCCAATGTGCCCGTGTTATTTCGAAAAACCATACATATTAGTTGGGAAGATTTCGTTGTGCTCCAACCAACCACCAGTTGAGACGAAAAGCTATAACGGATTCACAAATTTTCCTAAAACAAGGGGCTAATGAAATTAGGCTAAATTATCTATTTTTCTTAGGTACAAGGACGATAACAAGAAGTGTCCAAGAATTTGGAATCGATTTAGTTTGCCAAACTTTATTTAAAACGTGAACGAAGACAGTAAAAAAATTATCAGGTAACTTTTTTAGTACTTCAAAAGAAACACCATCATGACCTGGCGTTGTTAAGTTTTTCCTTTATAAAATATAGGCTACCTCATTTTCACTAAAAGGAGCATCTAAAAAGTGATCAAAGGGGCTACTTTCAGGTTGTATAATCTCCTGTAGTTCAGGTACATGAGGTGGAGCCAGTGACTCAACAAATTAATAAAAATTATCTTCTGACAACTATCTATCTCGGTTATACGGTGAACTTCTGAATGCTTTAGATAATTCTCACACTTTAGAGATTGATGTTTGCCGATTGAATTGGATACAAAAAACTATTTCCACTTCTTCCTTTTTGCTAGTTTAAATTCATGCTTAGCTAATGCGTTAGTTTTCCTCCACTGAAGATAATTTTCATCAGTGCTATTTTCCTTATATTGTAGAAAAAAACTCTCCTTCTATTACACGCTGCGCGTTGACAGTAATCTAACCACCAAAGGCCTGAGTTACTTTTCCGCATTTTATTAAACTTACGCTCATTTATTGTTGGCATCGACTTTTATAGGGCTTCGCTGATAGCTTCATATAACAACTGGAACTGGACCATAGAGTCAATCTCATCGCATATATTTAAGTCATGCTTCTGAAGCTGTGAAGAGAACAATTTCCAGTTGGTACGCTTGCAATTCCACCTTTTTTTTAAAAGACTATTCACCAATTCTGTCTATTTCGATTAATATGGGGCAGTGGTCACTCCCAGTTTTCCAGCTAGCTATTAAACCTAATGTGGGCGAACAAAATGACAAATCTAACAGGTTAGTAACAGTTTCAGGCCTACCAAAATGGGTTGGGTTACCGCCGTTCAAGATGCAGCAGCCTACATTCAAACAGGCTTCATATAACACGTTCCCCAAATAATTATTTGTGAAACTACCCCGGGCTACATTATTCGCATTCCAGTCACCACTGATGATGAATGGAGTTTTCAATGAATTAAAAATATCTAGTAAAATAGAAATATTTGGACGAGAGCATGGTTTATTAACATATATACTGTAAATATGAATATAAAGAGACGAATTTATATTAATCTTAGTGCCCATAAATTGTATAGAATTCGACCTATCTGCGATAAATTGCAGGGAGTAGGAAAGGGCGTAATGTGGTGCCGCATTAAAATTGCTACGCCACCATATCCATCATGTTTGTCGTTTCTATGCATCGTAAAATTTTTATACTCGAATTGTTCACTAGGTTCAAGCCATGTCTCCGAAAGTAGTGGGTACACTGATCTTGATTTAACGTTTAAAACTAAATTAGAATAGTACAATTTGACTTCTATTGACCATATTTCTATTATTTTTCCTATTCCTATTACTATTATTATTGTTACTATTATCGTTATTGTTATTGTTACTGTTACTGTTATTATAGGCGCGACTGGAAGAACCTGAGCCGCTGCTATTTCTTCTTCTTTGAAAGGAACTAGACTTTGTCCGTAATTCGGTGAAATTTTTGCTACTTGTCACTTCAGAAAATGAAAATGCAGGAGTGACCACAGCCCCCCTACAAAACAATTTAACCTCGGAGAATGAAACATTTTCTAACGCCATAATTTTCTGTAGCTCGAGTTGTTCCTGATAAACTGGACAGCCACGATCGTAAGCTGAGTGGTTACCCTGACATCTAGTATAAAACAGAGCTGATGGAGAAGTTTCAGGATTAATTTGACAATCCGATGATTTATGACTACCAGAACAAAAGCCGTAATTAGTTTTGCTACGACAAAGTTTGCTAATATGCCCGAATCTTAGGCAATTATTACACATTTTCGATCTTCTAATGCTAGGTTCAACGGAACGATTTTATATCAAATCGTGACGCCCTCCATCGTAGTGGAAGGAACTCGATAGAACAATTACCGGCAGCAACACACAGCTTCGCTGGATAGGCCATGCAATACGGATGGACAATAACAGGCTACCGAAAAGAATACTGTACGGCGAATTAATCCTTGGCAAATGCGAAAACAAGCAAGACCACGCGATAGATACAAAGAATTAAAAATAATACAGTTAATGGAAATGAAAAATTAACAGGGAAGAGCTGGCAACAAACAGACTACAATGCAGAACAACAAGTTGCGTAAAAAACTGAGAGGCCATAGTCGAAAAGCGAAAGAAACGGGCAAAACTAAAAGCTTCAAAAATGTTCACAGCTATTTGTGGTGGTCACTTGTCCGGTGTGTATTGGTTTGATCTCGTACCTTCGTACTCATAATTAGTTCCCTTCTTCTATCTTCCTTTGTCCGTTTTTTGCACATGACTTAACTCGGATACGAGTGTCGATATTATATATATATATATATATATATATACCTGCAATTCTTGAAAGCAAAATTACTTATATATATTTTACTAATTTATATTTATAACATTTATTTGTTGTTTTGCGGACAGACGTTTATTAGTCCATACGCATGTTGTGAAGTATGTTTATTTTTACCACTATGTAAATAAATAAACGGTTTTAAATAAAAATTATATCAAAGAATAATGATAGACAATTTTATTTCCGTTTTTCCTCATAGATTTTTGTTTTTTCTCGAGGTGTTTCAGGGATGAATTTATTTTAGTTCACCCCTCTTCCGATTCTCAATGCGGCGTTGCTCGATTGAGCATTATAAAGTGGTTCGGTTTGTTAGTGGCGTGTGTGTGCGAGTATGTGCGAAACGGGTAATAGAAAACAATTTCTCAGCGGGCAGAATTAACTAAAGTGTCGTAAACTTTCCTTACTGTTAAAAAAAAAGCACCCGTGGGAATAAATATTTAAATGGCAAAAATAATCGTTCGAAATACTGTACGTTAGTAATCGTCTCTTCTTTATTTTATTTATTTTATGATTTGTATTTACTAACACATTGCGCGATTGTAGAATTTTTCATTTTCTCATCGGTGTCGTAATTTGAGTGTTCCATTAGGTGGCCGGTCGTCGGTTGTAAGTTACAGCACGTGGATGGAGAATAATAATTATGATGATAATAATAAACGGTAATGACATAATAATAATGATATAATTTTAAAACCATTTCCGTGTTCGATATTCATAATTAGATAGAATAATTTCGGAATAAACACGTGCAAAGGAGAAAAAACCGATTTATTAATAAAAGTAAAATGATATATTAATAAACTCGAGTTTACCATTCAAGCAACATGCCGTGCCCATCATTAGGTCTAAACTAAACTAACCCCGACATAACAAGACCTTAACAAGACTGAGAAAACTACATCTGATTGGTTCTCAATTGACCAGTCACCCGTTCTCCATGCTGGATCAAGTCAGAAGCCATCCTCTCTGTTGAAGTTCTTGAATTTTTCAATTTCCAAAGCTAATTCTTTCACTGACCCAAACGATCTATACTTTGGCAAGAACTGTTGCCAAATTTGAATTTTCAAAAAAACCTTAAGGGGAATATTTGTCAAAACTGATTTCCCAAAAAGAAATGTTAAGTGGGATGTTTGTCAAAATTGAATTTTCAAAAAAAACCTTTAGTGGAATATTCGTCCAAACTGAATCCCCCACCCCAGAAAAATGGAAATTACATTAAAGCAGGTAGAATCCATGTGTGTTGTGTGTCGTGTAGTCAGAAACTAGAAACGTTAGAAAAAATTTTATCAATTACTGAAAAAACATGTTTGAGCTTTGGCGACATTTACGCGGTCGTAAATGAAATAATCGTGGAAAAATATTGAAAATTCGAAAAAGAAAATAAAAATTCACTAATACGTTTTTCCCTCCGTCCGAGATTGGAAACGATAAAAGCGCTGCTTCTGTCGACGGCGATAGTAGGCGTATTTGTCTGTCGGTCTAAAACAGAATCTAAGTAGTTATCCCTTTTTGCCCTTCATCGGTACTTGATAAATTTTCCACCGTTCCGTGATTTATGATCCACCCTCGGAGTATGGAACACTCGTAGCTCATTTCATCTCTCCTTCATTCTTTTACACTACCGTTCTTCCCTCATAATATAATCCGGTAACAGTGGTCAATTGTAACGGTACGCTACGCTACAACTACTATTAATCGTTATCGAGTATCCTGATAATGTTGTCCTCCACGCTTTTTCGTTAGTTACATAATTTTTCATCTGTCGCTGCGCGAGATTATCGTTTTAATATATATATATATATATATATATATATATATATATATATATATATATATATATATATATATTGTATATACATATATATATATATATATATATATATATATATATATATATATATATATATATATATATATATATATATATATATTATATATTGTATATACATATATATATATATATATATATATATATATATATATATATATATATATATATATATATATATATAATATTCATATATCGAATCGTCTTTCTGATATAATTCCACTGGCTGGGTATTGGGTATTATCGTTATTTCTATCACTAAGGAAACAAACTTATCTATTTCCAGAAAGAGCGTTAGCTAATGGTCGTATTACTTGGGTAGTGAAAAGAAATTGAACTAGAAGTATATTTTACGTTCCCGTATCTTCAGGATGTGTGGATGTAATGTCGACAAATTATAGTTTAAAGGGAACATAATATATCGAGTATTTCCTCGCCCACTCTCATTCATATACAAGTGTATATATAACGGCGAGTGTGTGTGTGTGTATTGAATATGGTGGTAATGAAAAGTTTTATTTTATTTTTTCCAAATGACTTTCATTCTTAATTTATCCCGTACTATCCTGGCATTTCTAAATATATGTGTTATTTTTTTAGGTGTAGAACAGTTTGATTTCGAATTAATCGTGCCCTCTGGATATATAAATTAAAGATTTAATCTAGTTCATCGAATTAAAATCATTCTAAAAAAATGACTTTCCTCTTCTCTGGACGTATATATATATATTCTTCTTTTCTAGCGCCTTTTCGTTAAGGGCTCCGCTTGATAGCACGTTCTTCTTCATTTCTTGCGACATTAACGTCCTCTATGTTGGTACCAACTTCCACCATGTCGTTGTTGACAGAATCTATCCATCGTCTTCTTGGTCGGCCTCTTGGCCGCTTTTCGCCGGGGTCGTACTCCATTAACATCTTTACTGGGCTGCTGTCAGCTTTCCTCATGATATGACCATACCATCGGAGACGTGCTTTCCGCAATTTCGTCTGTATAGGTGCAACGCCTATACGTTCCCTTATGTCATAATTTTTGACATGGTCAAAGCGTGTGTGGCCGAGTGACCAACGTAGCATTTTCATTTCAGCCACGTGGAACTTTTGTTCCATTTTTACAATCGTCGACCAGCATTCAGCCCCATATACATTGCAGAATTTAACGGCTCTCCTTAATGATGTATTATCTATTTTGATAGATTCATCTGTCCGTATTCCAGATTCCAAGTACTCAGTTTTCCTGATATTTAGTTTCAGTCCATTGTCCTGTAATCTATTTTTCCAAATCTGCACCCGCTTTTCTAAATTAGTTCTGCTTTTATCTGCCAGAAGGACATAATCTGCATATAGTAATGTCCATGGTACGGGGTCTGTATATCTTCTGTCAAAGTGTCCATACAAAGGATGAATAGTAGCGACGATGAAGCCGAGCCTTGATGCACCCCAACGGTAATCTGAAAAGACGGTGAAGTTCGTAGGGGCACATTACAGTACTGGTAATTTTATTGTACAATGCACGTATTTGGTTCTGGAACTTTGTGCATACGTAACGTCTTCCAAATTAATTCATGCATAACTTTGTCATAAGTATTTTCCAAATCTAGAAAGGCTATGTGGATTGGATTCCATATATATTATATATATGTCTATGTATATATCATCGTCATATTTTTCGTTGTCGAACGTCGTGACTAGGTTGTCATTTAGTTTCGATCAAAGTCCCGCTGTGAAAGAAAATTACGTTTCGTCACTATAAATAAAACGGGTTTTCCCCCTATAATATATTATTGGCTCGTTGTTTCATACGCAATACCTTATTTTTTGTTTATTATACTCCTGTAGAAATATTATATAGATGAAAAAAAAAAATGCAACTATTCTGGAAGTTTAATTAGGAAAAACGGGAAAGATGAAAAAAAAAGTAAAATACGCTATTTAATAACGCTTAGAACGAGTCTTTGTATTTGAAGATAGAAAGTTGATTCTAGCACTAAGAGATGAAAATTCTCAACAATGCAATACGCTTTGGAAAGTCGGACGTCAACAAAAAAGAAAATCACTATTTGGGAAATTTAATTAAGAAAAATGGGAATGATGATGAAGAAATAAAAAAAAAATAGACTATGCTACTTAAGAACGCATAGAATAAGTCTTTTTCTTACATATATATATCGTACCAGTACTAACTGCTGTAAACAACGTAGATCCGGATAAAAGAACAGGTGTTAATCTAATTCTTCCATTGAAGCATAGGATTGTGAGGAAAACAAGATAAGTAATACGATGGGGATGAAATTGGGAAGGAATGATAGTAATAATAATGATCAAGTATAGTAGTTAATAAAAAGGCACGCTATCGTGTGAGGAAAGAGGAGTCAAACTGGAGTCCGTTAGGTGATTGGAATAATATCATGGCACCACGACGCCTTGTCGGATTGTCTGGAAGACTTGTATGCATCCTGCGGATGATGGAATTGTTGCTATCTTCGAACTTGTCAAATAATCTCTTATATTGTTGACTATGTACGTCACTAACATATGGAATTTTAAGATCATTATGTAATGTCAGATTGAAAATGTAAACCGGAGCCGACGTGATAGTGCGAAGTATCTTCGACTGTTGCTGTTTTATTCTTCGAAGATTACTTTTACAGGTACTTCCATACAGCTCTATTCCATAACGCCAAATGGTGGCGATCATTGAAAGGTAGATGGTCCGTTTAGTCGTTAAATTTAAAACAGATTTCCGCCCTAACAATGGATGCAACAATTTTGCACGAGTGACGATAGTTCTTTTAGTCTGTGCCACATGTAGTCGCTATGTAAGCCGCTTCTTCATAATCATACCAAGGTAACGTACAGAATTTGGTAATTTCATCATTATTTATTTTCAAAGCTGGACACCTTCAATCTAGAACTAAACAATGAAAATTCGCAACAATGCGATACGTTTCGGAAACTTCGATGTCAACAAAAAAAGAAAATCGCATGGAGATGCAGTATGCACCGAATACTATGGAGGGAAAAATATCGAATGTAGAAGTATTGAGAATAAGCTAATTAAGAATTAGTGTCACTTTGTATCTTTGTGATCACCCGCGATCGCGTTTAGTCGTTACAGACAATTAAATCGGATATATTGGTCAGATGCGAATAACCAATGCCCGATTCAGTTCACCGTAGTTAGAGATAGCTTGAGTAACTGTCTAGTAAAAGTTTCCAAAATAATTATTACCATCTCATATACTCTCAAAACTTTATATCCCTTCTTTTAATAGCAAGCTTTTGATATGCGGTTAGGATTTTTATTCAAAGGCTATAAATAACAGAACGAATAATGTATGAATTTTTAGAAAGTGCGTGTCATCTCTTGTTTGGAAACTAAAATTAATACAAAGAACTTGTTGAAATCAGCAATGTTATTATCTGAGGCAAACTTTGTAGTTCTAGAATCACATATGTCCTATGTATGTTATAAACAATTTATATTTATATTTGGTGTACGTAATTCAAATTAGTATGATAGGAGTTGCAAATGATTATTCTTTAACATTTTACATTCACATTTAGTGTACATATAGTTTTAATTATAATCTATATTTTAAATATACGAGTTATTACGGGATGAACAATTCACGAAAAATTTCTCCAGAAGCTTCAATATGTAGACTTTGAGGTAAGATGATGACATTATTTTAGTACAGGGATGAAAATTCAGTATGACAGGTCATTTATTTGCCATTATTTGTAATAGTGGATAAGCGGAATTTGAGACACTTAATCATAGTGGACATACGTAGATAATCACTAATTGTATTGGAGATTTATATAAAATTTGTTTATTGCGTGCATTTAAGAATGATTTACATCGTTTTAATGGGTAAATGGCAACGGTTGTGTCGTTACTTTTAGTATTGATGTACTTAATTTGTCTATTGAAATTTAGTTACTGGAGATATTTCACTTGATAAGATCGGTTATTACGTTTACCACCTACAACTAATCTACGTGATAAAGCTAAAAACTTGCGAGTTAAGAAGAATGAAACATATCGATTTGGACGCAATAATCACATACACCATGACTTAAAAATTCTAATAGCCATCGATGAAATTACCAGGTTTGCTTGCAAGCACGAAAAAAGACTGGAAAATCACATTAATGTTAAAGTCATGCAGCTCCTGGACAACTCTGAGGATTTAGACGGCTTAAACGTCGAAAACCATATGATTTAGATGAAGTAATGATTAAATCGGAGTTACTTCGTTGGAAGTGCAATTATTTACACGTGTTATCAACTTGGGTCATCGTTATTTTCTAAGACTATATAGTCGTCACAATCATCTTGAAGAAAAAAGAATTGCTTCAATTATACTTCCTACTTAACATCGATGTATATAAATTATATATATATATATATATATATATATATATATATATATATATATATGTATATATGTGTGTGTGCGGGCATGCATATATGTAACGTTCATATCTATAATACACGAACAGGAACAGATATAGCTGGTGGGCGAAAAGAATGATAAAAATAATATAGTACATTAATTTTCTTGGAAGAAAGTTTTTCTTTATTTCTATTTTGTATCTTTTTCAGTTTTTTGATTTTTTTAAATATTATCATTATTATTAAATTTTTTTTAAATTAATTTTTTTGAATGTCCGCTAATCCTTGATTTTAAATAACTGTAAATTATTTCTGTCCTTTCATTTTGAACGCCCACGTCATAAAACTTTTCATTCTTGTCTCTTCTTTCATTCATCAAATTTCCTTTCGCTTACTACTACTTAAGTTCTTTCTACTCCTAATAAATCCTCTAGACATGTACTATTATAGTATTTTCCCATCTTATTTTGACATTTTCCTTAAAGTATCTTCTTTCGCGTTTTTCATACCTTTATTTCTTTCTATTTCTTTTTTGACAACTTTCGTCGTCTTAATAACTTTTTTCTCATTTTCTTATTCTTCGGATGTTTGTCCGATGTGTTTCCAAAGATTAGTTAACGCGAAACGAGTTAGGTAAACGTTCAACCGGTCATACACATGACCCTTTG